>OY292453.1:755000-3255000 GCA_958496255.1 Camptogramma bilineatum
ATTTTGATGACATTTTTAGATTTATAATTTTTATAATATAAATGTGTCTATAGCGCCATCTCCAAACTAAAGCTAAATGAAACCCTGATAACTGACAATGATTCTGGTGACGGAGTTTTTAGGCTGCCTAAA
Source organism: Camptogramma bilineatum (assembly GCA_958496255.1). Taxonomy (NCBI): domain Eukaryota; kingdom Metazoa; phylum Arthropoda; class Insecta; order Lepidoptera; family Geometridae; genus Camptogramma; species Camptogramma bilineatum. Next base: position 755,133 of record OY292453.1, read on the forward strand.
AGCCTCCGTCATGGCTTAACGACTTAAAAGCCGGGACCGACAATTTAGTATGCCCTTCGAAGCACGGAAGCGCTTAGCTTCTTCTTCTATCGTATGACCAAGTGGCCAACTCTAAAAGCCTCCGTCATGGCTAAGCTTATAATGCTACTTGCGTTCACCCATCCAAATTGTGACCGCGCACAACGATCAATCAAGAACGTCTAAACAAGCTACGTCATGGGCGCTGAACACGTTAATCATAGAAAACAAAAAATCTTTATGACACTGATGCCCTACCTACTTGTCAAAAATATTTTCTCCACAATAAAGATGGTACTTGAATGACGTCATAAATGTACTACTTTCATCTGAACACTACGTGACTTCTTGTTTTACAACCTGAAGGTTGTGAGCCCACTTTTATTATCTACACGTTTTTGTACATAAAAAAACTTGTGAAGGCACTTGCGAATTGAATATTTTGGGTTCAAGTGTGGGGTCGGTCTTATTGCCTATGGACTATCTGATGTGCTGATCATACAATCGAAATAGATCCGAAGTTTTTGAAATGGAGTAACCGAGGATATTGCAATGTGATTTGTTCGCAGTGTATATTATAGTTGATCGAAGATAACATGAACACAAAATGTTTTTGTTTAAATAATCATAGCGAACAAACTTTAATCAACTAAATATACACTGCGAACAAATCACATTGCAATATCCTCCGTTTTTCTATGCGCTCAAGTCAAGCGGTTCGCGAGGAATTTCTACCATAAGTTACATTGAGCATGACTTTACATTCAACAGGACAATGAAATGCTGCTATTGGTGAATTAATAGTCTTGAGTACAAAACGATTGTTTTCATAAATAAATTGATCTTCTTCTTTAATTTAACCCTTGTTGGCATAACTGACGCCTCTTTCTCCACGAAGGTTTTTCCAGGGTAGCCTCCTTGACCTCCTTATACAACATGACAGCAACCTTCTCCTTCACTTGGCTCATGTAGCTTATCCTCGGTCTTTCTCTTCCTCTCCTTCCTTCTACTCCGACTGTTTTAAGATTATGTGTATGGAATGTATGGAAAGAGCAGCGCCATCTATTGTGAGTAACTCATGATTATTAAAAAAATCAAATCAATCAAACAGTTTAAGAAAAACACACTTAATACCGAGATGCAAAACTTTTTAAACCGCTTTTCTTCCTCATCAGTAGTCCAAAGCTGGAATACATTCATAGTGCATCGTCAGATGTATTTGCTAGTGAAATATTCGAAGTGAATCAGTAATGAACGCAAATCGGTGTTCACGCATCTATCCGCAATCACACCTCCTGGGAGTCGACTCGTTAGCATTTGTATGGACGACACTGCACCACAATCTCAGAGGAACCTCGCTTGTCGAAAGAATTGTATAATTCCTCTTTTTTATTGTTTATCTTTCTCTCAGTACTTTACTTTCGATCCGAAGGTCGTGGGTTCGAAACCTGGCCGTGCATCAATGAATTTTTCGTTTCGAAAAATTTATATGCGCATTAACACGAGCTCGAAACGGTGAAGGAAAACATCGTGAGGAAACCATTTAGCTTTCTAATAGCGTCGATGGGCTTGCAACCTGTCACGTCTGGAATGCTTCTGCAAAATATGGGCATACCTCTGACTACCCCATTAGACATCTTCAAAGGATCTTTAAATGTCTAAAAAGATCTGAGAGAATGTCTACCGCGTCTTGGGAACGTGGAGTCCGGCAATATTTATTTATTTATGCATTTATTTAACTGTTGATATTTCTAGGTGTTCGTGTATTTCGGTGTTTCTTACAAACCTTGCTTTGGAGATGGTTCTTAGGCCTAGGTTCTGGAACCTTTGGAGGATTTCAATGTTGGAGTTGCTGGATGTACCCCAGAGTTCTAGTTTCTAGTTTAAAATAATATAAGTAGGTACTAGGATTCCAAAGCATTTGCGTAAATAAACTAGATCCATTACATCCGCTCCACTGTAAGCCGTGCAATGATAAATTATTACTGAGAACCAAGATTTCATAAATATTTCATCCTAAATATGACGGTTGGCAAGCTTAATGACCTCGGCTGAATGTAAATTAATTTTGCTTTTAGGAAAGGAAAGGAAACCTAGCAAGATTAACATAGTTAATTCCCTGACTAAGATAAACCTCGCGGAGGCCAGGCCTGCAGTCCACAGATAATCTACTTACCTTTACAAAGTAACTGGGATAGTACTTGCATGCCTTCATCTTGTGATACCAAGACAACGAATTACGTTTAGATTTTGTCCTATTAAACAAAGTTTTATTTTTACATTTGAAAATGGAAAATCTTATCATTTTCAATTCCGACGGGATTCGAACCCGCAATGAACAAGCGATCCTCTTTAAGCCGGAGTGCCTTTACCAACTCGGCCACGGAATCCATATACAGGGTGTGGCAAATTCTTGGTCACTGAAGGGTAGCTACCTTTTCTCTTGTAGTTAGAATGTTTTGTTTTTAGGAAACTTCAGTTTTATTTTGAAGAAAAAAATAATTGCATCTTTAGATTTTTGAAAAAAAGTACAGTTAGCCTAAAAAATTACATTTGTCAAAAAAAACAAGTTGGTCTTAATCGACTCTATTTCCCACCAGGAACACTTCTCACAAAGTAACTTATCAAATCAAATCGTAAGTTTTTGCAATATTTCAAAAAAACACATCCCATACATTTTCTATGAAATTAGGAGTTATAAACATTACAGTGCCACTTATTCGATCGTTCTTAATTTATGTTCATAACTGCTTCGGCAAGCTGGGAGGCTATTGTAAAGCGCGTATTTAAATTTAGAACAAAGTGCTTCCATGCAGATGTACAAATGGTATGCTCCATGCATACCATTCTCTCTTGTGGCTCTGTCTTAGGCGCCTAAGGCTTTACAATAGCCTCCCAGCATGCCGAAGCAGTTACGAATTTAAATTAATAACCATTGAATAAGTGGCACAGGCACTATAATGTTTACAACTACTAATTTCATAGAAAATGTATGGGATGTGTTTTTTTGAATTATTGCAAAAACTTACGATTTGATTTGATAAGTTACTTTGGAAGAAGTGTTCCTGGTGGGAAATAGAGTCGATTAAGACCAACTGGTTTTTTTTGACAAATGTATTTTTTTAGGCTAACTGTACTTTTTTTCAAAAATCTAAAAATGCAATTATTTTTTTCTTCAAAATAAAACTGAAGTTTCCTAAGAACAAAACTTTCTAACTACAAGAGAAAAGGTAGCTACCCTTCAGTGACCAAGAATTTGCCACACCCTGTATATCTGGCCCGTATATAATAAACGTTACAAGTCTACAAATTTGTAGAAAAGTGACAATTTTGTAGAATTTTCGACAAGTGCTGTATAATAAAACCTACAATTATGTAAAAAATCTACAAGTATATTTCATACAATTGTAACGCCCAAAAATTCGTTAAATATAAATAAAAACTTAAATAAACAAATAAATAAATATTGGTGGACATTTTTCACACAGCGCCATCTAAACCCAAACTAAGCAAAGCTTGTACTTTATATAGATTACATGATTATAAAAAACGCGTGTAGATGTTGCTGACAATATTGTTCTTACAAATATGTAGCAGTAAGTTACAATTTACATAAAATGTAAGTTCGTGTTTAATAGTAGATTGTTGCACAAAGGTTGAAAGTAACCTATTGACATAGAATAGATCGGTCATTCTCAGGCGCAGCATTTTTTTCGGTGGCACAATATTTTTTAGAATTTGGATGTTTTGACATGAAATATCAAATCTATATTTAATTTAGTAATTATTAGTACAAGAGGGAACTCTTAAAGCCTAACGGTTAAAAAGTTATTTGATTTTGAAAAATTGGTGCCCACCGAAGTCAATATTCTAATCACCGAAATCAAATACATTAAACTTTGGTTAAAAAGTCAACAGTCTTTAGTTCGATCTATAATTATTACATAAAAAATTAGGTATTTGTTGATAAAAAATCATTTCTAAAAGGGGTTACAGCATTAAACCCCTTGAAGGAGTTAAATTATGTTTCAAAGTTTGTATGGCGATTTAATACTAGTAGTTCTCCCCGAACTGAGATCTCGCGCATCGTAGATGGCTTACATTTGGACTTTCTTTTGACTACCCTATACTTTCAAGTGCTACTACTGCCGAGTATGCCTATTGCGCTAGCTCGTCATGGTAAAATTACTGGCATGCATGCAATACATAATGTCGTGTCTAATTTTTCATTCATTTCATATTTATTACGAATTCTCGTCGTATTTAAAAAAGTATACGCCCTAGAATAAAAATAATAACTATTTTGGAATTTACAAATAAAGACCTTTCATTTCACTCAACTCAATATATTTGTTTAACTTTTTTTTTACCCCCCTTGGGAACCCAATATCCACCCATGATTGGATGGTAAACGATTCCGGCTGTCCAAAAGTCAAGAGCTAAAAAGTCCTGGCTGGCATCCACCCGAGCATACTCGTATACTACTTAAAGTTAGTCTCTCTTGCAGAATCCAGCCGCTTCAAACCTTGTACTAGGTACTACTACAGGTGGCTGCCTGATTCGGCATCAGCTCCTCTCATTCACATACTAACGGATGCTTTCCTTACTAGTTGTCGGGTCTAGTTGGGATATATTATAAGCCGATGGTCGTTTCAACAGCCTGCAGGGCGAACCTGGCAGAGCGGAGGGCTATCCCACGTCAGTTGGGGAAAGGCTTCGGCCGATGCTTCTTATCTACGAGAAAAAAATCCATCTGTGTCAGTCCTCCTCACATTACAAATGGGTATTTCCTGTTGTGTCAGAATTTTCTGTCACTTTCACCGCGTCAGGTGCCGCTTTAACGCTTGGCACCTGACGCGGTAGCAGTCTGGCGGAACAATCAGTGGACTCCCGTTTCCGCATTTGGACTCGACGGTGGTCCTTTATGCGTGGGGATAACCTGGCTCGTTAGGTACGTAGCCAACCTAGCTCTCCTAGAAGCACAACAGCTTCCTGGGGTCTTCACCGGCTTAGAGGAGCGACCTCGGGATACTGAAGATTTGTTGACATTGTGTTGCTACTCCCGCACATTCCAGGACTACGTGAGCAGCTGATTCTTCTTCGCTTAGACATCCACTGCAGAGTGGACTGTCCGTGGCACCAATGTTGTACAGATGTGTGTTGAGGGTACAGTGTCCTGTCAATGTCCCTAAGATTATTTCGAGGTCTTTTCTTTGTAGGTTCATCAGACGACGCTCTGAAGTGTCGGATTGTCTGTCTCCAGCGATAGTTGTGTAGGTTTTGGGTATGTTGCCGCATCCAGATAAGTAGTTGAGAAAAGGGCGTAGGCAAGAATGAGGTTGGGCTCTAACTCTTTAGGTTGAAAGCTGCAATTGACCTGTTCTTTTATTTTTTATAGATGCCGACACTAATCTGGGGCACCTTTTTTATGCCAGTTTTCTCTATGATTCAATACAATTATCATAAATCAGGAAACAGCACTATAAGTGCTATGAAACTGTCTTTACCCTTCATATATTTCCACGGAAAACACTGAAATCAATACCACCGGAATCAAAATTATGAGCAAAATCCTAGATATTTTTAAAAGTAACCAAAATTTTGAATATTAGTCTGCATAATGGAAATCTTGTACCGCTTAGATACACTTTTGTTATAATTCGAAAATAATTGCTTGAATGGATTTGAAAAAAATGAATACACCGAACTCATCTTGGAGGGTATACCAAGCCACCGAAAACGATTTTGTTCCTCAATAAAAGAGACACACAGAGACCCACATACCTGGTTGTCCTCTCCACCAATGCGGAGGGGCTGATAGTTATTCTTACTCTAACAACTGTTCTTGCAACTATTAGAGAACAGGGTATATGCGTAGATCGGTGCGCGCCACCGATATCAATTCAAAACCTCGGACGCGACTAAAACTACTTGTAACTTATCAACGAAAGCCTAATATTTATTGGGAATATTATAAAATAAGCTAGTAATTATCTGGTTTTTTGTGAATACATTCAAAGTAGCGCCACGCTTTTTAGAGAAAAAGATAAAAAATAATTTACATCGCAAAATGTGCTTGGGACATGCCACCGAGGCTCAAATTTCAGCGGTTTTTATTTTTTTTAACTATTTTAAATTTATTTTATCTAAAAGAAAACATAGACTTCTTCTAGTATTTGATCATAACTATCATACAAAAAAGAATCAAGCTTTTAGAAATCTATTTAATAGAGGTTTTTGGCCCGGACGTTTTTTTTGAGCCGTTTGCGAATGGCCCAGATACTTAATGCTATTGAGGCTCGAGTTATTGAGGAAATAGTTCGAGTGCCTTAATAGGTCTTTCACCCGAGGTAAACACTCTGCTTTTCATTTCGAATATGGGGCAAGTAATTAACAAAGTAAGAGCTCTAAAACACGCTGAGACGCCATTTCAATCCGCACTGTTTGGGCACGTGGCCAGCGACGTGGCCAAAAAGTTTGTATTGAAATGTGTGACAGATAACTCACTTGACTACGGTCTGGGGTCAATTTCCTGATCCTGTGATCCTGATCCTAGGTAATCCTAATCCCGTGATCCTGATCCAGTGATCCTGTGTAATCCTGATTCCGTGATCCTGATCTATGATCCTGATTCTACGTGATCCTAATCCCGTGATCCTGAGTAATCCTGATCCCGTGATCCTGATTCTGTGATCACCTGGATCTGTGTGACTGGATCAGGATCACGGGATTAGGATCACATAGGGTTAGGATCAGGATCAGGATTACAGGATCAGGATCACGGGATCAGGATCACAAGATTAGGATCACGTAGGATAAGGATCATGGGATTAGGATCATGACGCCAGACCGTAGCCAAGTGAGTTATCTGTCATACATTTTATTACAAACTGTTTGGCCACGTCGCCGGCCACGTGGCCAAACAGTTCGTGTTGAAATGGCGATGGCGTCTCAGCGTGTTATTTATTACTTACCATCTCTTACAAAGTTAATTACTTTCCTCATATTAGAAATGAAAAGCAGAATGTTTACCTCGGGTGAAAGACCTATTTAGGCACTCGAACTATTAGCGCCCTCGCTACGCTCGTGCGCCAAAACATCTCGTGCCTATATAGGTTACTTTCAACCTTTGTGTAACAATCTACTAATTCTAAGGTTGTTTGGAAGAAATCGCTCATAGCGATAAGACCGCCCATTGTACTTCGCACCTTATGTTCTGTGTGTCTGTGATTTGTTTTAATGTTCATGTGGTGTACAATAAATTGTTAATCTATCTATCTACCTATCTACTATTTATTTGGTTGATTCAGTCAAAATATGACTCACAACAATAATATAAATAAGTGGAAAGAGATTGCCGATCAGTTAAGATACTCGTTAGCATCATTTTTTTGTATTGAATTAGAATTGTAGAGTTTCTACACAGGGTGGGCCCGCCTGTCAGAATTGTACTACAATTTTGTAGATATGTAAACTTGTAATTACAATTGGTGTTCAATAAAACGATTTTTCCTACAAATATGTAAAATATCGCCTGTAGGGAGAAAAAGTTTTTTCAACTGAAATATGTAGAATTGTAGTTACAATTTTACAATTTTGTGAATATTCCACCTAAACAAATATGTAAATTGTATTTTTAATTAAACAGAAACTTGTACAATTGTAGCCGTTACAATTAATTGTATTTTACAATTTGTAATGTATATTGCATTGGGGCCAGACTGAAGATCTTGTTAAGATTAATTGTAAGGAAAAAAATACAGTTTTTTTTTTGTGTCAATAAAAAAAAGTAATTTCAATTCTCAACCCATTTGAAAATGAAATGTAATCGATTTCTTTTCAATTTATTTCCAACATCAAAAACACCAATAACCAAGGTTCTCCCAAGTGATTATTTAGTAATATTTTGTGTTTGAACCTTAAATTATTGTCAAAGCAATCGCGTGGGTGGAACCTATAGAAAGTTTTTATTTAGGGCTTATAAAACTTACTCAAAAGGTGGACCGCATCCGATAAATACTAAAATTGTAAACATGTTAAAAAAAGGAACATCGAAATTAAACGAATAGGGAAAGTAAGTAGGAGTTAGACCGTTATACCTACAAGAAAAAACCAATTTTTATAATACAATTACAAATCAATTTCAATGAAGCATTCCGGCTTGAGGAGTATAGTCTGAATCAATGCGGGTTTGAATCCCATTGAAATCGGACATTTTGATAAGAATTTTCATTTTCAATGAAATAATAAACATGTTACCTATTATTAGGAATCGAATGGAATAATATCGTATCATAATTTCAGTTTTCAGTTGCGTACATAATACCTGCAACATAGTACAGATTACAGAACAGTATTCATTCTACATAATACAGACCACAACCGAATTCCGAAATTAATTTCACACTAGCGCAGGGGTCGCGTGCGAATCGCCAATAATTCGCGAGGCCTTTGCGGTCGCGGCTTGCCTCGCTCGACTATAGTACATGTAAAGTAGTACTTCAAATACATTATCGATTCGACCCAAATTAGCAAAATTTAGATTTGTTAATATTAATGTGGTATTGATATTATTTTTCATGGAGACCACAAATACCATTTGGCTGTGTTCGTAAAAATGTTTTTGTCCCTATTAGATACATAAAATTGTTTCAGTGTACGAAATTAGTATTTAGACGTTGGCTTCACGCGGAACAAATCTAAAGATAGTATGAGCTTAGATTAGGAAAAATGAAGATTGAGAGAAAACGATGGCATTTTAAAGTCGTTTTGCATTAAATTATGAATTATTACGATCCGTGGTTTAGAGATAAACTTATTTTTGTAATAATATTTGCGCTAAGTTGTAGTCTTAGCATAGCCTTTCCTGGATTATCTTTCAGTTTTAGTCAGTAAAAACCTTTAGTTTACCCAAACTCGATACGCATATTTTTGACCACACGGGAGCATGGCAACGGCACGTGTCAGTTCTTTGTCCACAAAACTACACGAATAGTTTGATGTTGGTACCTAAGTATTTTAAAAATAAAAGCTTTTAATATTTAGCATCACCTTTATATCTACAGATGGCACAAACTAAGAGGCCTCCCAGTAGTGGGTGAAGATAAAGTCGGGCTGTGGATGATGATGATGTTTATTCGCACATCGCTGTAATTGCAATTCTAGTAACATTTACACTGTCCACCATAACCGGTCTAGGTTGGATCGTGATCCAGCTAATTATTAACATGGTGCTGTTGATTTAGAGGCTCGATCCTATCTGAGGTGCCGACTTGTACCTATTTAATGTCTGCCGTCAAGTGATCAAGTTTGCTTCAATAATTAAATTGTTTACCAACTCGTTATTAATTTATCTTGGGAAGTTTCGCGGATTTTGAGCGGCCTCCATCTATTTTGGTGCTGATAAGTTTGAAAGTGTTACGTTTCAGATATCAGCAGAGGCATTCTGTACTAGACTCACTTCGAATTCACTCAAGTGACCGAGCTCACTAAATACGCAAGAATGTATTGGAAGTGTTTGTAGTAAGATTCAGCTCCAAGAGAAGAAAGCCAGGTTCTACGATGTGGTCCACCTAGCCACTAATAGAACTCGTTGGAGGCAAGATGTCCACACTATCACGAAGACGACCAGTGATCACGATCTTCAGACATGAAGAGCCGACCACAGAGAGAGAGTAGTAAGATTCAAATTTCGAATACAAAATTTAAAATCTCACAGCGGATTCAGCTCTTCGACGTTCGAAGTGAGTTTACAGAATGAGCCTACTGTTGAATTGTACGCACAGGTACCTACGTTGTCGATACTCAAAATTGCTTAAAAATAGAGTCATGATTTTTATGTTCTAGTCTAGGTGGTTATTAGGGCAGGTTTCTTGTTTTAAATTAGCTTCCGCCCGCGGAGCTGTGGGCGGTACAAACATCCAAATCGGTCGACAACAAAAATATCGGTGAACATACATAAAAAACATACAAACAGTCGAACATAGAACCTCCTCATTTTTGATGTCGGTTTAAAATACAAAGACCACTGCTGCATAAGCCTGGCCGCATACGAGCCACAAAACGCCGCTACCGATCTATTTCCTGTAGTTTTTCATTTTGTATAGACGCACCGCACACGTGTAGCCGGTAGCGGCCACTCGCTACAGCTACAAACATTTAAAAGTCGTTGTCGCTGGCGTTTTGTGGCTGTGGTCGGTGGCCCGTTTGCGCCGAGCTTAACATCGAGTAAGGGAAGCTCAGAGAACGACATTATTGCTTCCATTCTACTTCCATCCAATATAAAGTGAAAACTGATAAAACACAGTTTATTCAAAGATCCCCAAGTCTATGCATCAGTGCAGCGAGTGTCACAGCAATTACAGCCAGTAACAGCTACTAACCGTAACCGCCTCTAAAGCCGTTCTCAACGTAAAATAACTCCACTGCGGCTAGTGATGCCCTTTGCACAGGCTTTTCCGTAAATACGGAGTTTTGCGGATCATACAAAAAATTTAAATGAAAATGTCCACTCGGTTAACACGAATCGCATTAATGGAAGTAGACTAACAAACCTTTTCACAGTGAGTCAATAACCTACTTTCTCACGATAAATCCAGATCATTCGCAATAACTTGAATTTTCAACTAACACAACCGTGATTGTTTTGATTTGAAATTGCTTTATTCCTAATGCATGAGTCTTGGTAAATATCATAACTCGCAATGTCAATAGGCAATATGCGTCTGATTCAAAAGCGGGTTAAATGTATTTTATTATGAACATTGTTGCTTTAGAGGTATGTGTGTGTAATTATTTTTTAATATTAAACCATTTTCGATTAGAAAATAAATTTTAAAAATTGCAAAAAATAGTAGGAATTTCAAAATACTTGAAAAGGATGTGAAAGGATGTGACGACACGAGTTCATAAGAAAAGTCAAGGACGAGTCAGATATGACGATCCATAGATAAGTTTTTTTTTTAATTTTCACAATTCCTATACTCGAACTTATTGTTGTCACAGATTACTTTTGTACTTAGTATCAATTTGACGTCACACGTCAAAGTTCACAAATTGTTACTACAACAGTAATCTGTGACAACAATAATAATCGTGTTTCAGATGCGTGAAAATGTTGGTAAATTTCAAAAATTATTTTTGTTATAAAATTTTAGTAATTCGGCGCTTGAAATTTTTATGACGGTTATTTGACAATATAACCTATCGTAAAAAATCATAAAAAAAAATTGTGGGAGTTCCCTATTGTGTCACAAAACATTTATTCAACAACCGTATCATTTTGTTTTTTTCTCAGTCACGTGGGATCCCCAGTTATTAAAAAGTGTCGTAAATAGTCGTCTAGCAATCGTCGGACATTGTCACGTGGGGTATCGCAAACCGAAATAGTAGTTTGTGTTGACAGAATACAGTAACTTCATCAGTCGATGATGCGAGCGGATACTGGCCATCAGTCTAGACGTGACTACGGTGACCGAAATAACTCCGAAATATTGAGGTAAGTAAATAAAATATGATTTATTACGCGATAAGGTCTCGACAAGAACTTCTAAATGTTTTTCTCTGCTTACGGAATTGGTCAGCCCGAGGATTTCTAAGAAGTTTTATTACTTAATAGAAGTGGCCTCCTGACATCCGTATCCAAGCGTAGGTAGGTAGCGGTACAACACTACTTCCCACTATAAAGTAACCGGCGATGTTTCCACGTCGCGAGAAATTCATTTTACTTATGAATATTATAAATTCTCGTCGCGTTCGCGAAAATAATGGCGCTGGCAATTCCGGGACCTTCAGAGCCTTCGGCTTGTAATTGTTTGACGAAAACGGCTTTGTACTTTCTGTTATTGCAAAGTACCTTTTCTTTTCCTTTTAATTTTCCATTTACTTGTAGGATCGAGGTTGGGACGTGAGGAACAGTATATTATCGATGAAACAGTAACGTTACGCCATCTTCAAAGCAATATGAGTGCCTAAATAAAGTTCATAGAGGATGTCTGCCGTGCTTAGGAATACAGTTGTGAGAATGTTAAATATTTTTACAGTGACGTCACAGTATTTAACAATATTTAAATGGTAATGGTATTCAATCCTACTAATATTATAAAGGCGAAAGTCCGTGTCTGTGTGTGTGAATGTTTGTTACCACGCATCTCCATAACTACGAATCCGATTTTGATGATATTTGGAATGTAGATAGTTTTGATTCTAGAATAACACACTGCCTAATTTTTATCCCGGATTATGAAGTATGGTTTCCGCGAGATAAAAAAATAATAGTCCAAGCGGGCGAAGCCACGGGCGTTCGCTAGTAGGAAATAATTCTACCAATACACATACCGCCATAATCTAGAATAGATTGTAAGTCCTGAAGTCCGCTGTGTACACAGCTTTAGTTTGAGACCTTCGGTTTGGATTGTGCAAACACTTGGCCGGCTCCTTTGTCATATCAAACCAAAGATTCCGAAACCAAACTCAACTAAAACTCCAAGTTTCAAGTACAGACTGTTTGCTGTGAAAACTACATCTCTAGCTTTTTTATTCTATGTTGGAAATACCAAAAGATGATTGAATTTGCAAATGATGAATAATGTACCTACGTACATTCTTATAGCCTGCGATAAGGTTTGCAACTTGTCACTTAAGTGTGTGTAGTGGGTGAAGGCCCGCTTGTGACGCCAGAGGTTGCGGGATCGATCCCCGCCGCGGGACAAATAGCATAACATTGCATTTATATTGTCTCATTGAATTGAAGTGAAGTATTATAAACTTCTAAAAAATTTCACTAACACTTGCTCAAAATAATATCAAACAGAATCAAAACGTACAAAAATTCAAAAACATAAAATCATTCTCTATTTCCGCACCTTCCGTCTCACATCTTGTAAAATACGTTTTAAAAGAAAAAGTCTAAATAAAAGTGTAAGCTTCATAACGATTGTTAAGTTCGTTCGAGTTGTAAAGTACAAACAGAAAGGAGGGTGCTAACACAAAAAGGTGGTTTGATTCCTACTTGATAACAATACGGGGATGTTTACCCTACAAATATCTACTCCACTAAGCGGTACTAACAAATACTAAAGAGCACATTGCGCGTCGCAAACTGCACTACACTTCCATCCGCCTTAGTAACCCAGCAATGTATTAAAGCATTGCAAAAGATTTGAAAACAGTAAGTGTTGTGGTAGAGAAGAAACAGGAAATCAAAAAGGTAAACATAGTTTTTGATTAATCAATGTGAAATTGTAATACTGTTTCTGTTGGGAAACTTGTTTTGGGCCCACTCTGTGTTTGTGTTAGGGAGTTTACAACTTTGTACACACATACGTAGGGTTCGTTTTATGTTAATATTTTATGTGTTTGGCAACTGCGCGTTTTTGGAAACTCCATACCTCAAATCAAGATACCTTTGACGGTGAAATTGATATCCAGTGAAACTAATGCGGATATGGCTTTAGCAGATAGACTAGTGCAAAATATCTAGGATATTTATGAGTATCTAGAGACCGGATTATATGCAACATAAAAAGCTTGAAATATGCATGTAAAATGCCAAAAATATGCATGAAAAGTGTCAAAAATAGCAAAAATATGCAACATACATACATACATACATAAAATCACGCCTCTTTCCCACAGGGGTAGGCAGAGACCACGGACTTCCACTTGCTACGATCCTGACACACCATATGCAACATTGAATAGAAAGAAAATAGTCATTAAATTTTTATCATGAGAATAATCGAAGTAGTCGTTTTCTCTGAAAATATGCATCATCACAAGATTTTAGGAAAAATATGCATTAATTGATGAAAATGTGCAAATGCAAATGCATAGGTATGCAAACATGCAATTGCATATAATCAGGTCTCTATTTATGAGATAAGAGAGGGTTGCTAGAAATGTTGAACATACTACCACCAACCATCCATCACTCTGAATATAATTCCCTAGACAAATTGCTAACCCTTCGGCCGCATACTAAGATCATTATGTAAACGGTCATCACAAACACTGAGTCCCACGACAGAACTCTACAGTTTCAGTCCAGAATCGACACTCTTGACAGTTTTCTATTGTCTATAATGAGTCTTTGTTTGAAACCCGATCTATAGTCAAGTTGGGTTGTGCCACAGCCTTTTATTTCTTTACAATAAACTGAAGAAAATAAAGGCAAGATTTCACGCGCGGTATTCTCCCAGATCCTAAGATATTATGATAGTATCTATAGTTAGAGTCAGCAGCGTTGCAGCACGAGTTCGCTGCGACCAGCTTCCCCAACTAGATTACAGCAATTCCTATCCCAAATATTACCATTTCTGAGTCCCTCGCCGAATCCTCCATTAAATTACCCAAGACAATAAATTCATTACACCAGTTCGAGAACTTTCTAATCCAATTGCGACGAATATTGGTATGGAACCGGTCCGGTCAGCAAATTGGCCCTTTTCACGCCGGAACCAAATTGCCGGCATTTGGTAACCTCACCTGGGGCTTAGCAACAGTGGACCCCTAAATTATGCGAGGTTCATCAGATAACGAATTCCGGGAATACTTCGGAGTTTTGTGTATTAGCGCTGATTTGGCCTATGTGTGTGGAAAGAGCCTGCACGGCATAATTCATCTTAGAATCATTGCGCACAAGGTATCTTTTCGTATTTTACGGTCTTTCAAATAGCTATATTCAATGCTTATGTAACAATTTTATTAATATTGTCATAACCATAATTTACAGTTACATAAAATAAAAGAGTTAACAGAATAAAATAGTTTATAGGTAAGTACTACTTCAATCCGACTTAAATTACGTAATGGAAGTCAATCTTGCACTTAGCTGTTTTTTTTTAAGCATCTCATATGGTTTTAGACAGTATGAACTACTTCATATTCTCATCTAAGCCCGATCAGCCATTACAGAGAAAATAATTATCACAAGTAAATCACAAGTCCACTTAAAGTTTCGTATAGTATTGGCAATATAATAAACGTAGGTATCCTTTCTTTCACACCAGTCTAGTCACCAGTGCATAGAAGTGATTGTATCACTGCCATCCTCTACAGCTTCTTTCAATTTTTCCATCCAATAGTTGGAAAGAAATCGCTCTCAGCGATAAGGCCGTCCATTGTACTAATTAAGACTATTATTATTAAGTATTTATTTCAGATTAAAAGAAATCTATATTCTGTTGTTATATTTTACTTTTCTTTATGTACAATAAAGTGTTCATTCATTCATTCATTCATCCTAACTTCATTCATTGTCATAATACCCCGGGTAGTCCCGGGTAGTCCCACAGGTTGTAGCGGGAAATTGCGTTTCCTTGACTCAGTCGCTCGCCTTAGCCTCACCAATCGAGTTAGTCATGTTCCGGATTCTGTTACCAACTTACGCTTGTCTTTTAAAATTAAATATTATTCAACTAGTTTATTTTCTCTGGGTCTTCTACTGCCCCCTGAAAGTCTCAAACGCCCACAAGGGAGCGTTATCGCCCACGTTGAGAACCTATGTTCTATCTAGAATCTAGATAGACCTTTGTTTAGCCACAATCTCACCTGATGGTAAGCGACGATGTCGCTGACGATGGATCACATAGGTCTAGAAGTCACTTATTCACTCTTGACTGAGACCCAGGTTATAGTCTTCGGGGAAAACAGAAGCCGGCAGCGAGTTTTAATTTGGATTTGTTTGTTCTTCAATCAGTTGTGTTACCAGTGATCATACAATGGAACCGAGATGTAGTCCTTCACCACTGGCTTCATAAAGCTCAGAGTCGCTCAACGAGCTATGGAGAGGGCTATGCTCGAAGTTTCTCTACGGGATCGAATCAGAAATGAGGAGATACGTAGAACTCGGGTCATCGACAGAGCCAGACGGATTAGCACGTTGAAGTGGCAATGGGCAGGTCATATAGCACGCAGAAAAAAGGTCGATGGGGCCGAAAAGTTTGCGAGCGGAGGCCATATACTGGCAAGCGCAGTGTTGGACGTCCCCAACAAGATGGACAGACCATTATAAAACCGCAGGTCGGTGGTGGATGCAGGCCGCTCCAACTGTAACACATGGAAATCTTTGAGAGAGGTCTATGATCAACAGTGGATGTCCAATGGCTGAGATGATGATTATAATGTTTGTGTACCAAATACCCATGATCTGTTGAGTAGACTAGACTAAAATATAATAAAACTACAGCTACAAATCGTAGATTGTTGAGCTTTTATAAAACAAAAATACAGTAGTTACCTAAGGTATTCAAGACCCTGATTTATACCACGACTAATAAAAAAGATGGTTCTTTTTTTTTTTTGAACTTTTAAACCTATGGGTTTACTAAACCATTGCATTGAACCGGGCAGTGAATAACAAATCGCTATTACTGAAACCAAGTTAATATTCAGATTTCGTAGTCAGTACAAATACCGAATGGATTTTTATTATCTCGTAAAAATTGACGCAGTTCATTTACATAAAAACAGCAAAGTGTGAGTAGAGAACATAGAGTTCCTTATATTAGATGGAAAAACCTTCATTGCGATAGTGATTAATGAAGCTAGGTTTATTTCTTAGTTATTATTATTAGTATTTATTGTCTCTGCTTAGCTTGGGGCTACATGAGTCCTATAGAATCAAAGGCGGTAATCTGTCAAATTTGTCAAAAATGAGTCCTATAGAATCAAAGGCGGTAATCTGTCAAATTTGTCAAAAATGACATAATGGTATGGCCGTTTAGGGAATTTAAAATAACGTTTCATTATTTTCTCAATCTGTATCAAAGGTGGCATTCAAGCGTTCAAAATTGACGTCAAAAATCAGCATTAGTTTCAAATACGGCAATCTTTCTTTCAAAATAATTTCAAAACAGACTTAGTAAAACGTTTTTATTGAATTACCAAAATTCAGCCCAAGTACAGATTACCGCCTTTGATTCTATAGGACTCAAATGACATAATGGTATGGCCGTTTAGGGAATTTAAAATAACGTTTCATTATTTTCTCAATCTGTATCAAAGGAGGCATTCAAGCGTTCAAAATTGACGTCAAAAATCAGCATTAGTTTCAAATACGGCAATCTTTCTTTCAAAATAATTTCAAAACAGACTTAGTAAAACGTTTTTATTGAATTACCAAAATTCAGCCCAAGTACAGATTACCGCCTTTGATTCTATAGGACTCACATGATGCTGTGTGAAATGTCCAGCAATATTTATATTTATTTATTTATTTCTAGTAGGATACCTACGGATAATTAATTAATTATAATTTACGGATAATTAATTAATTTTAATTCAAATCAATAATTATTGATTGCAAATTGCAATATAAGCATACCTACTGGAACTATCGCATGTAGTTAAAACTACCAAAATACATTTCATCTATATAAATCAAATGATGTTTGTATGTTTGTTCTCGGCGTTCCTAAGCTAAGCCATTGGTCAGATTTTGATGAAACTTTGGTAGGATTTTCTGAAGACGCCCGGGAGGGTTCCTGGCCCAAAAACTCTATAAATAAAACAAATTAGAGTAAAAATTTGCTAGTTGCGATAAATAATTATGTTCTTACGAAAACATTACAAGAAAGATGTTATAAAAAACTTATTCACAAGCTTTACAAAAACCTTTGAAAGCTGCAAATTAAATAATTGCTGTCTTGTTTTTCCGTTGGAAAGAAAGTTATTATATTTAAATAGTTACTTACTACGAAAACACATAGGCAAGAATCATTATTTTAACGGTTATTTATGGTTAAATGAACAGCGGGGCTAAAAAGGCCGCTATAGCAGAATCAATAGGAATTGCAATATATGCCGTTCTTGTCACTCTCAATCTATGAAAAGAGACGGCATATAGTTCCATTTCTATTGTGATTCTGCTAGGCCTTTTTAACTCCGCTGGGCCTAATGCCAAAACCGAAAACGATATAATAGTGCCAATTATCGTACCTATAGTCGAATTGCTCATTGTACGAACTAAAAATATATGAAAAATGACATTTTGTTCGTCAATTTTAGTGCGTATAATGAGCAATCCGACTATAGTTCAGCTTATGTTAGTCAATTGTTCCAAATTCAGTTTCCACCAACCTAAGCTGAACTACGATAATTGTCACGGTTTATCGTTTTCAGTTTCGGGCCCACTGAACCCTGAAACCATATCGCGATGTAAAATCTTTGTTTTCATAAACAAATATTTAAAATCGAAATGAAATGAACGGCATTGAAAATTCATAACAGCGCTTTTCGACAACACAACAATAACCACCGATTAAACAAAGTATTCATGTAGGCCAAATTAAATGTAGATAGGATGCGAGTACAAATCCCGTTATGGTACAATTTTAGATGCATTTTAATAATCTTAAAGATCCCTAAGTGTGAGGTTACACTAATATATAAAAAACTTACTGTATAAAATTGTACTTCGACTTTCTAAGCATCGTTTTTAACGTCTATAGGTAGGTAGCTTAAATGATCTAAGCCATGGGCACCATTACCGCTCATCGATCGTTTATAACGATCTCTAGATGGATCAACTGTCTCTAATTAAGTATAAGATTAAAAGTTGCTTGTAGAAAGTAGTTGTTGTAGTAAGCTTGGTTAAAGTAAAGGTGGAATTGGCTCTAATTATGTGTTTTCGACTGGAGTCTGGAAGCAATGACGTGCGCAAATCGGACAAAACAAAGGATTTTGTGAAATGTTTAGAAATATTCGTTTCAACATAATTTGGTATTGTACTCGAGATAGTATCTAGTTACTCGCACGTGGGCCATTGTTCTAACTATGGCTTCACATAATTAGAGCAGATTTTACTTAGAGTAATAATCAATAGGTCCTAGAGTCAATAGGTTCCTTCTACACCGTTTATTTTTGGTCAGTTTAAAGCCGGCGCCTACGTAATCTATATCGATAACCTTACTCAAAAATAATAATAAAAATGAGATCTATTTTTTTGCAATTAATAATATCACGAAACATAGGCAGGATAAATCACGGAGATACGTGCTCTGTGCTCAGCTGTTGCTACGGGGCGTAGAGTCTACGCTATGTCGTAGTCATACATACATACCTAGGCCTAGGTCATTAGCTCTGCGCGCCTACGACACCTTACCAAGTGTTTTCCTCACTTTGTTAATCTTTTCAACTATTTAGTTTCGTATGAAATACTTATCAAATTCAAAAATTAAACCAACGACACGAATACGATTAAGCAATACAAGCAGTGGGTGCTGGCTTTAAACTGACCCAGAATTAACGGTGTATAGTCGTATTGCTCATTATACGGACTAAAAATATATGAAAAATGACATTTGTTCCTTAAATTTTTAGTCCGTATAATGAGCGATACGACTATAGGTAGGCATGCTCCATCTTAGACCACACTGTTGCTGTACATCAGGCAGGCTGTGGTCAAACGCGAACCTATGTTCATTAAATAATAATAAAAATAATGTAAGTACCTACCTAATAATTTGTAAGTTATGTTAACAAATAAAGTTCTTTGATTCTTGATTCAAATCATACCAACAGATAAGTTGAAATTCGTTTTTTTTTAGTATTCTTCACAACAGGCTTTTTAGTAGGTTACCACGAGCTCATTCAATTGACACTAAACACGGGTATTTTCCTGTTACTTAATGAGGAGTTCCGTTGAACAGCTCCTGACTCAATAACCAGCTCAGCTCGCTGTTACTATAATGAGCAAAGTGTTCACTGGTAATAAATCTTGCACAAGTTGACTTGCGCAAGCGACTTCCAACGTGAAAACGCTCGCAAAAGTGGACTTCTACACGTTTTATTGACTTGCCAAACTTGATGCAAGTCCCGCGCCGCGTGTATGTAAATAAAAAAATTGCTGTTAGTGGAAACTAGTCGTCAATTGATTGCTGTAAGAAATTGAAAGCCACATGCCAATGGACACTTTTCTTTACATTGTCATCAGAACTTAAAGGAAGTCACTAGATTATTTTATAGAAGATTTGCTATTTTTGATGCAGTTTCGTTGAACAGTTCCTGACTCATAATCAGATTTACATTTAGAGATGTCACCTCACCAAACCTAAATAAATATGGCAATAACTCAATCGGATACCAGGGTGCCGATTCTATTAACTTTATTGTATCTTATTTGGTGTAGGTACCTATAATTTATGTTGTGCTAGGTATACCCGTTTATCCCTCTGTGAGCCAGACACATATTAGAACAATTACTTACTTTGTCCTTCATTATGAAAAACGGCTGGCATTTTTTTATTTAATCTGTAGATTGTAGGGCAACTTAATTACAATTCTCTAGTTTTAATTAAGTCGAGACGTTTATTACGTAATTTAGCCAAAATTAATTTTTAGATTTTGTTTAATTACGATGTAAGTATACAAATAAATTTACAACACCGTTAATTACAAACTGTATCTCATTAATATTGCCTAAGCTATCGTCATGTATTTTGCCTAATAGAATTGTTCTCTAATTCAATTCAATTAAATTCCAAAATCATTTAGTTATCTAGTAGTCTTCTCCTGTTCTTTCGCGACCAACACCGTGAAGAATCAGGGCAACAAACACGGTTTGGGGACTCGATTTCTTTTCAATCTATCCTTAAGAGGATAGATATAAAGTCAAGCTCCAGTAGGAAGTCAAACAAAGTTTACAGTACGCACAGTGGACCTAGGCATTCGTGAAGTTAGCCGTTTCGATGCGCAGTGCAGCTTTTTCATACAAAATGTTCTACTGAGCAGCGAAACGGCTAACTTCACGAATGCCTAAATCCATTGTAAGCAAAAGTACAAGGGACTAATACCTCAACAAGAGGTCACATGGTATCCTACTTCCGCTCGCAAAAATAATGTCAACCCACTTTTAAGAACCAATGGAGCAAAATTGCACTTAAAAGGGATTCACTATAGAATATTTAGGAACTCAGAGCTCTAATTAATACATCTCTTACTAAATAATAAACTTGAAGCGGGCAGAGTACGGTGGAATGCTTGATTTGGTACGGTCAATCACAAAATAAATAAATAAATAAATATTGCTAGACATTTCACACAGCACCATCTAGCCCCAAACTAAGCAAAGCTTGTACTATATGAACCAGATAACTGATAGAATACTTATATACCTACTTACTTTTTTTATACATCTCCATACCTACTTATTTATAATACTTTATAACACCCAGACACAGAACAAACATCTATGTTCATCACAAAAATGTTTGTCCTGGATGGGAATCGAACCCACGACCTACAGCGCAGAAGGCAGAGCTACTACCAACTGAGCTAAGAGGCCAGTTGACATTATAGTCGAATTGCTCATTATGCGAACTAAAAATAGTTCGTGAAATTTGAAAAATGACATTTTTTCCTTCAATTTTAGTGCGTATAATTAAAAATACGACTATAGTTGAACCAGCGTTTGAATATAATTCATCTTTCAAATTATCAACATTGAGTTTTGTAACTTGAGTAACCCTAATCAAAGCGCTCAATCAAACTTTGATAGGCAACTAACTAGATGCAATCAGCTGCCTTGTAACAAGGACGGTCGCAGGTTCAAAACCGCAAATGGTATCAAATTGTATCCATTGACCGACTCACACCGCTTCTTGGGCAATTAAAGTTACTCCAAGACAGAATCAACAGAATAAGGGAAGGGGTGAGACTTTTTATATCGTCCGATACGATAATACGAGTTGCCGTGTTGGCCGAGTGGGTCAGTGCCTCGATTATCGATCCGAAGGTCGCAGGTTCGAACCCGGCCGTGCATCAATGGATTTTTGGTTTCGAAAAATTTATATGCGCACTAGTTGCGCCCCGCGGTGTTATCCACGGTTAATAATCGGTTAGATTAGCCTATGTGTTATTCCAGAACCTAAAATATCTACATTCCAAATTTCATCAAAATCGGTCCAGTAGTTATGGAGATACGTGGGAACAAACATTCACACACACACACACACACACACACACAC
The DNA here is from genome assembly GCA_958496255.1 of Camptogramma bilineatum. Lineage (NCBI taxonomy): Eukaryota > Metazoa > Arthropoda > Insecta > Lepidoptera > Geometridae > Camptogramma > Camptogramma bilineatum. The sequence continues at coordinate 777,116 of OY292453.1, forward strand.
ACACACACACACACACACACACATACGGACTTTCGCCTTTATAATATTAGTAGGATTAACACGAGCTCTAAACGGTGAAGGAAAACATCGTGAGGAAACCAGTTAGCTTTCTAATAGCGTCGATAGGCTTGCAACCTGTCACGTAGGCAATGCTAACTTCTGCAAAATGTGGGCATGTACCAAAAATGTATTTGGACATACCTCTGACTACCCCCTTACACATCTTCATAGAATCTTAAAAATGCCTAAAAAAGATCTGAGAGAATGCCGATGTCTACCGCACCTGGGGATACGTCGTGATCATAATTTCATTTTTTTCAATATTGACCGTAAGCTTAAATTTTTGGTTATATCAAAATATCGTATCGTATTGCCTCAGCAAGACCTAAGAGGGCGACGCCGCAAACTCGTTCTCGTCTTGGCCCAAGTTTCCCAAACTTGTCCAGCTTTATCCAGCGTGGCCCAACTTCCCCTAACTATCCGATCGACTCACGAAAGCTTTACGAGTAATTTGTTTAACAAAAGTCCGAGTCCAGATTTACGGGTTGTGCCAATAGGCGTACTAACTTTTTATAGACTTCTTGTCTGAGTCTGTTGTCCACTGAGTTCTGAGTTTATCTATTATTTATGGTCTAGCTATCAATATTTAGTAAGTAAGAATAATCATGTCTGCTGCAAACCTATTTTTGGATATTTTCTATCTATACTTAGTTACTAGCGGACGCCCGCGGCTTCGCCCGCATGGACTAGTACTTTTTTATCCCACGGGAAACATGCTTTTTTTGGGATGAAAAGTAGCCTATGTCACTCTCCAGCCCTCCAACTATCTCCACACAAAAAAATCACGTCAATCCGTCGCTCTGTTTTGACGTGAAAGCAGGACAAACAAACAAACACCCTTTCACATTTGTTATATGGGTATGGATAGTAAGAACTAGTTGAGCTATCTAAGGATCGTTGTAAACGATCTAAAGGTAGCTGAACTGATCCAATAATATTATAATCCAATAATATCATCCTAATATTTTTACGTCGTCATCCTACAGCAAATCCAGATTAGATAATACCCTTCTTTCAGTTACAAACAGTCAAACACAGGCCAGAAAGCTGAAGGACTCGCATTACCCGATTATTAAAGGTAAAATATTTATGAGTCCCCGAACACGAATCAAGTCTTCTGTCGCTCAAATCAAACCGAATATTAAAATCTGTTAAAAACCATATCGGAAAATTCTTTGGTAACTTCGCAACTTTTCACTTTGGAATAAAATTGAAAGACTTTTGAAAGTGGCCACATGAATATTTTGAAACTGATAACAAATCTGTAACTTTAAGTCGGTTTTCAATGTTTGAGCTTTATTGTGTTGGTTTTAAAGTATAGTATTGAATGTGCTTGATACCTACAAAATTGGTAAATATGTATGATTTTTTTGTGACCTAGCTCCCCAGGACATTTCCATAGCACAACCTATAGACCTACCAAGTTTCATTCAGATTGGATTAACGGTTCGATAGTTATGTGAGAACATACAAACATAGACCCCCTTACTTATGAAAGATGTTTAAAGTTGAACACTGGTTAAACAACGTCCTGTCTCTATTCGTCACTATCCACAAATAAAGACAGGACGTTCATCATTTAGTATAGGGAAAAGGCCTAAGTAAATTATAAAAAGTTGAAACACCTAAAAATATAAGTATTTTAAGAGATTGATCCCCCTCCTTAGGTATTTTCTCGAAGGGAGGCACTTCTTGGAATATTTTCTTGAACGTCCATCCCTTATTTGCATTTCAAAAATTCCCACTTCGAAAGTTGTAAAGTTTGAAAGTTAAGAATGAGCTGCAGTGACAGCACGTGGTAATGTCACTTTTGACACCTCTCGGTTTCCCCTTTTTTAAATGAAACAAAAGAATGCTCTATTAGTATAAATAGTTTTTAACAGTTTAAGAGTGTTTTTGCCCATTGCCTTCCAAGGGAATGAATTGCCGAAATGAACTTCTTAGTGCAGTTACCTTTAAACCTTTTAACCTTTACCAGTTACCTTTTAAGCTTTAAATGAGCAAATTTATGCTTTATGACTGATGTGTGTAATTTGACAGGTAAAAGGTAGAAACATCTATTCTTGATAGTTTCGTTTAAATCATCATCAGCCACATCATCCTAAAATATGAAAGAACAAGGGAGAGGTGTGCCTCTATTTTGTTCTTTCATTTTTTAATAAGTAATTCAATATTCTGAGCAAGCCTAATCCAGATAAAATCTTTGTGTTTTTGCAAATACACATATAGGTACATCTGTCAAAAGAATCTTAGTACCCAGCCGGTACTGTGCAAGCTCGTCATCGCAGACACGTAGATGAGCTAGGAGTAAGTATTTATGAATGAATAATTCATTTCTTGCCTAACACGATGTTCGTTGTAAGTTAAATGTAGATTTTGTCATAGCAACGGCATGGTGGGCCGGCGCGGGAGAGAGGTTTATTTGTGCTTCTTGTACTTTTATATTGTACCTGCTTCTCGCGGTTTTATCCAGTTAAATAATATACGAAGCGCTCGTGGCGAAGTTTGCGTAGACGTTCTTGATAGATTGTTGAAGTTAAACGATGTTCTAAGCCAGTGTTCCGCTGTGGGTGTGCCGCGGCACACTGGTGTACCATGGTCATTATTGGTGTGCCTCGGAAAAATAAGGTTACCTATCTCAGTTAAGTTACTCCAAATTTGGCCCGCATATGCTCAACTAAACAAGCTCATGTTACGCACTAAAAAAACTTTTTTTCATTTATGGTGTACCTCCAAAATTTTCCAATTTCCTAGATGTACCTTGAACACAAAAAGTTTGCGGAACACTGTTCTAAGCGGTCACAGTTTGGATTTGAGATCGCAAGTGATTTAACAACTGCCCCTGATTGTATATCTTTGATAGCGATCAAAATCGGTCTCAAACTGTCAAATATGACAGTTCAGTGATTACTCAAGTAGCTCCGTCGCTCTCATCTCAACGAGACCGAACGCGACCAAACGCTCAAGCACCGAAATTAACATGATTTACTAGAGACTAACCTGAACTTAGGCTGCTTTTCCATTGACGCGGAGCTGTGCGGAGATGAGCGGAGAATAGCGGTGAAAAGTGGTGAGTGTTTCCACTGAAGCAGAACACCGCTTCGCTCTCCTAGCTACCCTCCGCAACGCACCGCCCCGCTGTCCTCCGCTCCGCATCACCTCGCTTATTTTATATGAATATCCGTTCAGCTCTGCCCCGCTCCGCTCGGGCTGTTTCCATTGAAGCGGAGCAGAGATTTTGAGCATAGTGATTGGTCAATTCATGCACCGCTAAGCACCGCTCCGCCCATCTCCGCGTCAATGGAAACGCAGCCTTATAGTTTGGATTTGAGATCGCAAGTGACATTAACAACTGCCCCTGATTGTATATCTTTGATAGCGACCAAAATCGGTCTCAAACTGTCAAATATGACAGTTCAGTGACCACGCAAGTAGCTCTGTCGCTCTCATCTCAACGAGACCGAACGCGACCGAGCGCTCAAGCCCTGAAATTAACATGATTTACTAAGGACTAACCTAATCTAAGACTATTCGTTCTGAAGAAACATAAAATAACTTTCGCGATCAGAACACTTTATAAATATTATGTATCCGGGTATTTATCACGTAATTTACCTTTATATTTAACCCGACGTTTCAATTTACGTGATATTACGTGATAAATACCCGGATATATATTTATAACGTAAAATAAATCAAAGGAAGAAAGTACAGATTTGTGTGAAATCTAAGGTTGAAGTTGGATTAGTAAGGTGACGATAACAAAATGTAAGCAAGTATTTGTATTGAAATGGGTATCACATCAAAATCGCCTTAGCATTGCAGCCACAACCTTAATGTTTATTTTTGATTAACTTAATGGCTAGACTAAAATGATAAATAATATTTTGTTTCATTTAAAACAACCCAACACTGTTTGTAATAAACATTTTCCAATAATTAAGATATTGTTTGTTTTAAAACACGTTCTCGCTGTTTAATTATTTTCAGAATGATTTTGCACAGTTTTATGCGAATGAAATCCTAATTAGAAAACTCTTGCTTTACAGAGTGTAATAAGACTATTTCCCAAAACTGAAATGAGAGCTGTACAATGTTTCCTGTTAGATGAATATCACAAGTAAGGCGTTTTATGAAATCTGTTTCTCAATAAATGGTGATTTTTCTGTTGTTTTTGTGTCTGTCATCAATATCCTCTTAAAAGTTCTTTATTCTCAGAGTATGAGAGATCTTTTAATACGATACAAAAAAGACACACTTAAACGGAAAAATAAGAGTTTTAGTTTTTAAGTGGAAGAAGTAGTCTTACAACGCTCAGTTAAAATAAAACTCACCAACGATTTATTAGTTGTGTTGTGTATAAATGTTCCAATTCTCGCAATTGAGCACAGCGGAGCTAAATGGTAAGCGTCCACAGGCCCGCATCGCACGCAGCGGACGGATCGCATCAAGCGGATTATCTGTGTAATGCGATGCGTACGATGCGGACAGGTGGACGCACTTATATGAGTTTCTATACAAATAATACTACGATCCGTTGCGTGCGATGCGTCCGAAGCGTACGATACCGACATGTGGACGCTTACCTAAAAAGGTCGCTTTAAGAGATTCACAATTGGAATTGAACTATATGCCGTCTCTTTTCACTCTCTGTCTCTGAAAAGAGACGGCATATAGTTCAATTCCTATTGTGAATCTGCTATAGCGACCTTTTAAGCCCTTTTTGCCAATTCGAATCGAAATGTTACGAACATTCGTTCGTTTGAATAGCATGGAACCCCATTTTGGGGTAAGATCCAAACTGCAAGCAACTTTGCGTCTCGAGTAGGATTCGTCCCAAAGCATCCATGTATATAAAATGGAAAGTCGCACACGGCGTCAGCGGTCCCATTCAAAAACAAGTCGGGCCAAGTTTGAGCAGTATATTCTCCCCTTTAAGGAACTTTTCTGAATAACGCGAGAATACACAAAGTCGCGCGTCAGTGTCACCGCGGTAGTAAGCTGATTTTCAAACAGGTAGGTACTTAAACATCAGACAAATTTTTTCGACATCAATATCGTGTTCAAATATGATCATAAGTAAATGAACTAGATTTTTCATCTGAACCATTTACTAAAGTCCACTGCGGCCTCCTCAATATCAAATGAATCCTGTTATAACATAGATCTCATGTAAAACTTATAATTTCAAGCTGCAATTATATCCTTGTTCAGTTGACTTGATGACATCCTAGCCAGAAGAATTTAATAAATGAATGAATGAATGAAAATACTTTAGTGTACCTACACAATTACAAAAAAACTTATGAACTAGTAAACCTTAGCAATAAATTGTACAATGGGCGGTCTTATCGCTAAGAAGAATTGTATAAACTCTAACTATTCTAAATCTATGTCCTCAAACTAACAATCAGCACCACAAAGTCGCGCGACTTAGTTTGCTGTCTCGCTGTCTAGCGACCCTTAACTTGTACTCAAAAATGCAATAAGCGTACCTTGCGGACCGCTCGCCATGCATGCTTGAGCCCTGCATCTCGTTATAAAAGTCTGCAAGAATCCTTGAGCGGAATGCGTCAGCTGAAATTCGGCTGCTTACTATTTATTGGAACAATTCACTCGGTTTGTTTGTTCGTTCATTGCACACTTAGTTTTAGTATTCTTCAAATTACTCAAGCAAATATTTATATTGTAAAGTGTTTAATTAGTACCAATATGGTCGTGATTCAGTGTGTTGTTCGTGTTTTTTGTATACAGGGTGAATTTTTGAGATGGGGCAGTAAGGGCAGCTACCTTAACCGTTGTAGCTAGAGGAAAACGTTCTTAGGAGACCATCCTTAATTTTTGAAAATATTTCGACCTGCATTCACAGATTTTGAAAAAAATGTACAGTCAGCGAGAAAATGGGCCATTTACACAAAAACTTTTTTTGATGCCAATCGATCCTGTTTCATCTAAGGATAAAAAGGCTCTTTCAGACCAACTGAGGTTAGAGTACTAGAAAAGTCAGAAATCGCTAAAATGTATTTCTGAGACAAGACAGTAAGGGCTACCTTAACCGTTGTAGCTACAGGAAAACGTTTTTAGGAGACTACCCTTAACTTTTGAAGATATTTCAACCTGCATTCACAGATTTTGAAAAAAATGTACAGTCAGCGAGAAAATGGGCAATTTACATAAAAACTTTTTTTGATGCCAGTCGATCCTGTTTCATCTAAGGATTAAAAGGCTCCTTCGGACCAAGTGAGGTAAGAGTACTAGAAAAGTCATAAATTGCTAAAATGTATTTTTGAGACGGAGCAGTAAAGGCAGCTACTTTAACCGTTGTAGCTACAGGAAAACGTTCTTAGGAGACTACCCTTACTTTTGAAGATATTTCGACAAAATGATGAAAAATTATGACAAATGACAAAATGATTTTGTACGAAATGTATAATCAAAGTTATTTGCGTTTTCTGACTTTTCTAGTACTCTTGCCTCAGTTGGTCCGATAGAGTCTTTGAATCCTTAGATGAAATAGGATCGACTGGCATCAAAAAAAGTTTTTGTGTAAATGGCCCATTTTCTCGCTGACTGTACATTTTTTTCAAAATCTGTGAATGCAGGTCGAAATATTTTCAAAAATTAAGGATGGTCTCCTAAGAACGTTTTCCTCTAGCTACAACGGTTAAGGTAACTGCCCTTACTGCCCCGTCTCAAAAATTCACCCTGTATATTCGTATATTATGTTCGTATTAGCTAGTGACTATCTCTGGTGACGGAGTTTTTAGGCTTTCTGAAGGCCTCAGTTATAACGACCGTTCAACGACTTAAAAGCCTGATCAACAACGTAGCACGGTTCAATATTGCAGGGTCTGGGACATTTTTTGAGATGGAGTAGGCTTGCCCAGCACCTAAACCATCCTCTTAGCTTAACCGACCATATCCACAGGAAAGACATGGTCAATACGTGTGGGGCTGACTAAGCCGCGGGTTTCCTCCCGATGTTTTCTTTTACCGTTTGGAGCTCGTGTTAATGCGCATAAAAAATTTCCGAAACGAAAATCCATTGATGCACGGCCAGGATTGCACCCACGACCTTCGGATCGAAAGTCGAGGTACTATCCCCCTCGGCCGACACGGCTCTTAAATCAATAAACTTATCTACAAGCTTACCTGTAATTTAATGAGTGACCCTAAAATTGGGGTCAATCAAAAGAGTTCGCTTCAGCAATAGCGCAGAAGCAATTTGCTATCTTCACAAGAGATTCAAGTTTCTAGGCTAAGAACACAATTGAAATTGAACCAGCGAGAGCGGAGCTGTACATCCGAGTCGAGATGAATTGTTCGGATCGCGCGACTCTGCAATAATTTCATCAGTCAATATTGGTCAAAGAACTCTCGCCGCTAGATGTGCACTTGATTTTAATCGACTTTTAAAAATGAGATTCTCAATTTGAGACCAATTAAAAAAAATTATTCGTAATAAGCTTTGTAGATCTGAGAAACAACTACATAATATGTTACTGTTTCCTTCGGTTCGGTTTATATGAATGTGACAATGATAAAATACTGGAGTGGGGTAAAATCAGTAATGGGGTTAATGTTAAAACATCAATCTCAAATCGGACCTATTACTGTTATTGGCTTGAGTACCTTTAAAATACCTCGTCGTATCATAACACTACTTCTAAGTTTTTTAATCAGATCAAAAGCATTTACAAACTCAAGTAAAAAACTTTGCTATTCCCTAGTTTTTCATTGAAAAGTAGCGATTCTAAAAAAAGTGCAGCAGAAGTTCAAATCTTTACAAGTAAATGCTTATTGGAAAGCTTTTCGAAAGGCAGAGAACTAACCAGAGAAACTCTAGTTCATAAAACTAAGGATTAAGTAGGCGTATCCTGCAATATTTAGCAAATGTTCCATGTACCTAAGGGAAATTATCGAAATGATACCGGGGGAAGAGGGGGCGAGTTCCTACCTTAATTTAAACGTCTTGTAGAAATGCCTCCGAGAATCTGCTCCGTAAAATGAATATTTGTATTGAATTGTTGATTTTGTGTAAATTGAGTCGTGACCACGTGATGGGTGTACAGATCAACGTCGGGACTTTGATTTGATAAGTTATTCTTGTTATCTTGTAATTTGATTGTTACAATTTGCCGGACGCGTTTTGAATGAATATTTTATAGCTGTTCCCTTCGGAACAGAATTCAAAGATTGATCGATTATCTATTTCAAATTGTACTTTGTTCCTGCCCCCAACATTCAAAATCAATAAATGTAAGAAGTGGAATAAAGTAGGATGGGTTTTAAAATATCTATTGTAATAATATGGAGCATATGGTGCAGCTTACCCCAACATACCTAACAGGACAGATCACGTCACTCGTCCCAAAACTCTGACAAACTTTTTTAATTTCAAAAAATCATCCCTTAGGAATTCCACCCGAGGGACCTGCCCTAGAGACCTCGTTAAATTAACAATGAAACATTGGCTCGCTAATACCCCACTCTAAGTTGAATTTTAAGTAAATATTTGCCGTTTAAATTTTCGACTACGCAAAAAATTGGTTGGCTTATTAATAATGAAAGCAAGACTAGCAAAATGGATTATTGTAAAATTTTGTTTAATCACCTCTTCTTACAATTTCAATAAAATTAAAAAGAATGGTGATTTTTAGACAGATGGTTGACCATGGTTGCGGGTTTATATCCCGTAATCCCGTGATTTTTTTTATGATGTATTTGATGGTGGTGGGCATAGATAATACACTAATGGTGGGTTATTCCCCCTTGTCCCCCACCTCTCGCTTCCAATGGGGACTCAGGTCGCGGCAGCACGTGTTAGTTGTCTGTCTAACACGCGAATACTGAAACGCTACTTAGTTTAAGTGGTGCTTATCATTGACATTAACTGTCATTAACTGTTTGTTTGCATACAATTCAGAAGAGTAAAAAAAAAGTAGCCGGGTCTACGCAAGAATTCATGTCGTTTAATTTATTTTCGTGCATTTATTCATGTACCTATCTACCGCAGACACAGTGAAGTTTCTTAGTGTGTACAAATAGCCTTAGATTTCTAGGGTTCTACTTATCGATAAAATTGATTATGAATCAAGCAATTTATAAATACCTTTGATCCCTTGCATTAATCCAAAATAAAGTTATTTAATAAGATTGTTCGCAAGAAGCAAGCAAAGTATTCGAATACGGAATTATATTTCATCAGAATTCACTCGAAAATGCTCCAAATAATGAAAATACTTAGAGAATTTAATAATGCTCGGCTCACCTTCGTTTACTTAGAATTCTTGATAAACAAGATATCAAATAGCACGTACGAAGAACAAAAGTTATAATAAAAATATAAACCAGTAGAAGTTCAAACAAAAATAGAATTCTATTTTATTGTTTTCAAAAGTTTTCTTGTTATTAAAAGCTGTGGGTGTATCAAAACGAAAAAATAAAGTTATTTTAAGACTTGCATGCCAAAACGCTACTTGATTTTGGACCGTCTTTGATAATTTGTTTCTTCAAACATGCTACGAAATACGAGCATTTCTTACATAACCCTCTTAGGGATAAATTATCTTGCTGTACTGGCTCAGAAAGTGTCCAGCAATTTCTTATTTAGACTGCTCGAGCGGCCGGCAATTTATTTGAAAATAGAACGAACTTTTTTTATATCCGAACATGACTGATGATGATGATGATGATGACTTCCTAGCCGATTTCGGCCACGGCGACTGTATTTTTCTAGATAGGCGTATTTAACTCATTTTAATTGTGGTTTAAAAATGTGTAGGTACGACCACAGAATAAAATAATACTTATAAACTTAAATAAAATAATAAAAACGCAGTGTGTCCAATCCCTTAGTGTACGTCGACAGAACGAAAATAAAACTGCAACTTTGATCTGTACATAAAAAAAAAGAAATAAAAGGAAGGAATTATTTTATAAGTTTCCCTATTTTGAAATTCTATTTAAATAGGCATTTGACTACAACTATGTCTGAAAGAGAAACGGTCGGCGACAACCCACATCAAACTAATGGACTGCGTAACCACAAGTTGAGTGTTTCAGATTCCATTTCATGTATTAAGTTACTAGGTGATAGACATCAGCATTCAGCATTTAGTTATTTATGTTATAAAAATATATCGGTTCAAGGAAATAAGACAAAATTAAAACATTTGTAATTTACAGATAACTGATACTTTTGTAAATACATACCTACTTATAATACTTTATAACACCCAGACACAGAACAAACATCTGTTCATCACGCAAATGTTTGTCCTGGGTGGGAATCGAACCCACGACCTACAGCGCAGAAGGCAGAGCCAACTGAGCTAATAGGCCAGTCAAAGTTAGTAAGCAATACTTATGTAGTTTCTCCTAGTAAGGCACTGCAAAGTAAAACAGGACAAATAGCCTATTACCGCACCATTACCGCATATTCCGAGTATATTCCGCAATAATAAGCAATATTACAAGCAATCATCCGAATTACAGGGTAATAACTCTCGAATCCTCTTCGTTTTATTTTAGCGCAAGGAGACTTGTCTACGGTGTATATTTTACTTAAGCATTCGGTACTGTAAGAAATCGAAAAGGATCAGGTACCCTACCTACTTAATTATAAGGAAGATAATTTGGGTAATCTTTGTAATTAATTATCTACCTAATGAAAGTATACCAGCCCCCCTAGCCAAGTGGCATCAATCAAATCTATTTTTACAATACGCTAACTCCCCCCGATGTTTCATTGGTGGACAAAGTAACGATGACCACTTGACGTTGCTTTCGACCAATAAAACGTCTCGAGTGATAGCGAATTATAGAAAAAGAAGCCAAGTTGCCACTTGGCTAGGGGGGGCTGGTGCGTAATTTGGATAATTATACATAAATATAATTATATATTTTTAATTATACATATAATTTAATTTAAATACTGATGATGACGACATTAGATGCTTAGAAAATGTGAACGGTTTATTTATATAAAAAGGACGAAAAAATATTCTTAAACCTAAAAAGACTTGGGATTTTACAAACTGTTCCAGTAATTTAGTATATCATCAAAACAGTAAGTTTTATTGTAGCAAAAGTGTAAGAGGAACCTAAAAAAATCTTAATAATAACATTACTTAAAAGTGATAAAAATATTAAAAAAATATAATAAACCCTGAACTTCAAAATGTGAAAAAGTCCACGTTCACATCACGACACATTCCTAACCAGTGATGAGTTCAAGATATTTCAGACATACCTTCAAAGAACGTGAAAAGCCAAGTGTATGGCAAAGAATATGCATTTATGTGCATGTATGCGGAATCCGGGTCACGTTTTAGCGCGGCTATATTTTAATGTAACGCCGAGTGCGCTCCGGTTTCCGAACGAACTTTATTTGACGTTTAATCTAGAACCGGTTTTTGAACGCGTGATAAGTGAACGTTCCGATGTGTTACACCGTGTATTACACTTTTGCGGGGAATTGAGATGAAGGTAACTACTGAAAAGATAGTCGATGTTTGTTACTATTATGTTACTTTATTGATAACTAGCGGACGCCCGCGGCTTCGCCCGCGTTGACTACTATTTTTTTATCCCACGGGAACCGTGCAATTTTTCGGGCTAAAAAGTAGCCTATGTAAAAAAGTAGTCCCGTTTATTATCTATCTACATTCCAAGTTTCATCAAAATCGGTTTGGTAGTCATGGAGATACGTGGCAACAAACATTCACACACACACACACATACGGACTTTCGCCTTTATAATATTAGTAGAATAGAATAGTAGGATACCAATTAATCTAATTTATAAAAATCAGAAAGTAAGTTCGTATGAGCTAGGTGGCGGTGACGGAGTTTTGAGCCATGACAAAAGCCGGGACCTACAACTTAAGTGCCTTTCGACGGAAGCGCTCAGAATTTTTTGAATTAGCTTATAATTTGAATACAAATTCTATGGAGGACCACACACAGCGAATATAAATTACAAAATATATTTAGTGCAAAATATCTGTCAAGATTTATATTTCATAAGATTATATTATCTGCTGTGTGTGTGGTGCGCTTAAGTGTAACAAAACGTCAAAATCGTCAAATTTGAAAATCTACAGGCTACATTGTAAATAAAATTGCTTAAATTCAAGTGTAAACGTTTCATTATTTCAATTAAAGTTTAAAAGTTCTATCTCTATGCCAAACGAATCGTTCCAAACGTACAATTAAAATTCGATAGATTAATTGCATTCCCGAATTAAGGCCGATTTCAAAAGAAAATATGACAAAGGTGCCTCGTTAAACTTAATGGTTGATTCCAGCGCCCTTTCTACTTCATTTCATTAAAAAAGCCCGTTTTCCGCGATTGATTTTCTTTTACAACGCCATTGTTCTAAACCCTGCAGATCAATCCACCATTATTTTGCTATACATAGAGTTCAATTTAGCCTATTTAAGGTGAACTAGAAGTGGCAATGAGAACCTCTTCATTTGAAACGACATTACGATAAAAGAAAAGGCTTCGATGACCATTAAGGAATGTAAAAATTTTCTCCCCTATTGTTGCGGCGTTTTAAGGAGATATTTTTAATTTGTGAATGTTAAATCAATTAAGGGTTTGTGGGGTAGGGGGTCGTTTTTATTAGTAAAAGGATTCATGAACCGCTTTGGTATTAACTAGGGATTGTCATTATTAAGGGTTGTATTTCTAATCATAAAATTATGCCCTTGCGGAGAAATCTTTTAAAAAGTAATTAATTTAACCAAAATAGGTATATATTATTTTAATTTACAAATACCGCAGCATTAAAAGTAAAAATGTGAAAGCTAGTTTGTTAACGCAAGTTAAAGTAGTTTTAATTATACAACTCCACTACCTCAAGCGAGTTGCAAAAGAAATAACCGTTCACAGTTGAACAACTCCGAACAAGTGTATGATAAATTGCTATTGATCGTAATACCGGTATTACCGGTCCTGAAGTAATGAGGAAGCGGTATTGTACCGGTATCGAGAACTGTTATTGGAACGTGATCTGAGGATGTTGCGTCGCTGATTGAAATTGAATTATGATTCGTTTCATTGCTCTCTGCCGGAGTCTAGTGTGGGTTGTTGCTGTTATTTATTTTCTGCTTCAATATAATGTTCATGGAATGAACAATATTTAGAAGAATCAGATAGAGACAGACTATGTACCTTCTATTGTTTCAAATATTTTCAGTCGATATGACGTGATACGCTACAAATAAAGGTGAACGCAGATATGGGCCGCACCGCAGTCCCCGCAGTCTCCGCATTCGATTTCTTTATATGAAGTTCTATGCAACCTCGCACACCAACCCGCGCCGCAGTCACCGCTGTGCCTGAAGGGGTCGAACTCCCCAAGCAGCTGATGACGTCACCAACACCGGCTCGCCCGCATCGGACGCTGCGGCCGGCGCGACGCGGATGTCGCCATTCGCATCGCAGCCGAAGAAATCCAGTGCGGTGACTGCGACGACTGCGGCGCGGATAGGTGTGCGATGCGAGGTGGTATAGAACCTCATATAAAGAAATCGAATGCAGGGATTGCGGAGACTGCGGTGCGGCCATGTTTGGTTTAACCATACCATAAACATTGTCACAGATGTGCGATTGTTACGGCGCGAACAGCGTATGCCGTTTCTTTTCATAGAAAAGAGTGTCAAGAAAAAACATAATTACGAATCATATTATTATTCATCAGAGCCCACACAAAAGTTAAAAGTCGAGCGTTGTTGACGAGAGGAAGTCTCAGTGAAAGCGAGTATAGTAAAGATGCAAGTTAAATTTTCATAAGCCGTTAGTACACTTGTAAAGTGTTTGTTTATTATTGCCAGTGTTATCAATGCACTATTGTTAAAAAAATTCTATGAAATTTTTAACAATAATGCATTGATAACATTCTTTTCTTCATATAAATATTTATATTGTTAAGGCCCACAATTCTACTAATTTACAACGTCCGGTATCACCAATCAATCAATCAAAATTTTATTGCATAGAATACATGTTTTACAGGGTTTTAAAACTTTATAGACACCGCTACGTTTTATTTTGTTCTTTAACTGTCAGTCATTTGTTTGAAAACATCACCACAACAGAGTGACCTAACCTCATTGGCCATTAGTAGATTAGGAAAGAAAACTAAATCTAAGGATAAAGTTGACGTTTTGCTTTTGTTGACAAAAAGTTCGTTAGTAGAATCGACCTCCTGACAGAAGTGTTTCCTTAATCTATCCAGTAGCTTCAATCCTTGGCTATTTCAACGCTCGGCCGTTAGAGAAGTTCCAACAACAACGTTCAAATCAAGTTCCTTAAACAACCCAGCTTAAGCACAATTAGAAACTAGTTCGGTCTAAGTATGTCACTTGAATCCCCTTAACCCGTTTTAAGTCAAACAAAACATTGAAGAGCACAGCTAAGTACTTAAGAATAGATTAATCCGTCCTTAGCCGAGCCGAAACAGAAATCACACTAGCCAATAAAACAGGAATCAGCCTGGCCTTAATAAAGCTTTGCAAATGCATGAGCTGAGCGATGAGTGACGCGACAAAATAAAGAAGAAATCATAGTACCTAAGCAGGCTAATCTTCGCAAGTTATTTCTTTAGCTTGGGGCTACACGATGCTGTGTGAAATATTCTGCATTATTTATTTATTATTATTTTCCTTGAAGTAGTATAAACAGATGGCTTTTATTATTATTTCGCTTGAAGTAGTATCAACAGATGGCTTTTTTGAAATTCTACAATTGAGTAAAAAGTTACTTGGGTTTTCATTGATATTGATGCTAATATTGGCATTGTAACATGACATCCGCTATTTGAAAGCCAGAAGGGAAAGAAGTCTCGTTTCTCGTTCACCAACACATAGCCTTAGCCCGGGCCTAAATCTAATTGATCGCTGAATGTAAACTAATTGGTAATCCGGTTTAGATTAATGAGCACCGCGCGAACTAATAAAACTGCGTTATTTCATGCAACAGCTTGCCGATGCCTACTATCGTTACTGTCGTTACTTTGTGAATATTTCGAAAGCGGTGACTGTTATTTCACTAATGAAAATCAAATAAAATAATAAAATAAATATTGCTGGACATTTCACACAGCATCATGTAGCCCCAAGCTAAGCAGAACTTGTGTTATGGGAACCACATGACTAATATACTACTTAAATACCTACATTTTTTTTGTAAATACATACATAATATACCTACATAGAAAACACCCAGGCCTGAGACTAATATTTGCAGATCATACAAACATTTGTCCCGCGGCGGGGATCGAACCCGCAACCTCCTGCGTTACAGGTGGGCTTTCGCCCACTGCGCCACAGAGGTCGTCAAATCAAATATCACTTAGAAACTATTTACAATTTGATTAACGCGTTTAGTGCCCATTACGCATATGTGCTCCGGTTGCTGGGCCTCCTAATAATATGCCATTGTATAATTAGATCACAATACAACCGAGCTTTATTTGAATAAGAATAAAAAAAAATTACACAAAAAAAAAAGATAAAACAAATAAGTATACAAAAACTTGTTAATGGCTAGGATTCGATCTCGCAGCCGTATGATTAGATCATTAAGTACTAAACTTGTAGAAAACACCTAAGTACTTTCTAAAAGATTTCCATTTCATCATTATGACCGTCACAGTGCCATCTCCACTTCTTAGAAAACTAGTGCTTTAATTTAATTGAGAATATAACTGTTAGTAGGCTTTGTAAACTTTGATAAATGACTCGTTTCGGTAATTTTATCTAGATTAGTGAAGAAAACTAGTTCAAAACTTGCCGTGAGCGATGAGCTTCATTATTTTATCATTAACAAGTAAGAACTACAAGTTTCATTCGTTTACAGCAGGGGTGTCCGTCCATGTCCAAACAGTCGATCGCGAAGCTTTTCGAGTCGATCGTCAGCAATACCATCAATATGAAAATTACGCGGATAATATACAGTGCTATCCATCATCATCAAGACATTTGTGATTCGAAAGTTACCAGTTCTTCATTTTGATGTAACTACCTATATTCAATTTAAAAGTGCAGTAAAACGATATTTAAAAAAATGTTTTTCAGTAGCTACCTTACCTACCTACATAGTATTATGTAATTTAGTCGATCCTTTGCTTTCAAAATATTTTCTGGTCGATCGCCGACACTATAAGTATGGGCACCCTTGGTTTACAGCCTAAAGCGAAGTCCTACACACAAGATAAAAACTACCATCTTACATTTAAAGAAAATTATGTGTTACACAAAAAATAATTATTCTATTTCTTCTAATAACTCTGTGGATTTGAACTCTAAGGGTGCTAACACACGCTGGCCCAGGCTCGCATTGCCTCTTTATCGCTCTAGCCTTGCATCAATTTGCCTTCTCGCTCGCGCTCGCCTAAGGCTGGCCCAGCGTGTTTATGCACCATAATGACTCTGTCTCGATAAGATTAGTTTAGTACAAGTTATTTATAGATTTACCATTTTTGTCGTGATTTTTAATAAAAACAGAAGGACGTCATGTACTATTTTATTCACGACATTTATTTTATTTTTATTTCGAAAAAAGGTTTACCAAAACCACACTACATATTAATCATGCTTCAGTGCAGCGCTAAAAGTTTGTTATAAATTAACATGACACACATTTCGTCCGTTCGTCTTCCAATATGCAGTGACAGGGTGGAATGTTGGTCTACTAACATGCGTTGATATGTAGTTTGACATATAGTTTGCCCATAACCGCCATCACTTGGGACCAATGGCACAGTATACAATGTGATAACAGTAGTATAACAGTATTAGTTCCTAATTTTTTTTTTAAACGGATATCACATTAGTTCTCTTTCCAAATTTTTATGTTCATCTCGTAAAGCTTAATTTGCATCTTGATCAAAATATTCGTCTTTGTTTTCGTTTCGAAAAATTAATATGCGCTTTAACACGCGCTCTAAACGGTGGAGCAAAACTTCGTGAGGAAACCAGTTAGCTTTTTAATGGCGACGATAGGCTTGCAACCAGTCTCGTATGGAATCTTGCTTGGAACTTCTGCAAAATGTGGGAATGTACCAAATGTATTTGGACATACCTCTGACTACCTCCTTAGACATCTACAGAGGATCTAAAAATGCCTTAAGGTCTGAAAGAACATGTCTACCGCACCTTGGGAATACAGTCGTGATCATATTACCTTACATTATTAATTATCAGTGTATTTTTTTATGGAAAATAGATCTATGTTAGGCCATCAACTGTCCTGATGTTAAGCGACGGTGTGGCCGAGGTTATATCACATCGATCTAAAAGAAATCTATCCACTCTAGCCTTGAAGGTGCCTAGATTATAGTTTTCAGAAAACAAGTAGGGCGGCAGGGAGTTCTATTCACATTCATTCATGCTTGTATACTGCAATATAAATGTACTGTGCGTGGAGTTTCCCATATAACCGTCATCGCTCGGCGAGAACGATGGCTATAAACCCCAGGCCACATTTCCGACGCACCTGGCGACGCCGACGGACCAGGGTTGCCAGATCAAAACTCTATTATATTATCTACAAGAACTTGTAGGACATTAATTATGATTCAGATTAACCTTATTGATAAAAATATTTAATATTTAAATACAATACAAATATTTAATTTTGTTATTTACAAGTATTTTATACATTTAAAGTTGAAATTGATGAAGTCACACAGTTGATATGATATAGATGCTAGGCAAGCTATCGTCAGTCATTTAAATACTGTCCAAAGAAAACGTACTTAGTACGATAGAACACAAAGTACAATATAACTTACAGTTTGCTGCCAAAAAATATTTCTGTATTTTGTGAGTATCTATTTTTAATAAACCTCCCACAACCTCATTATAAACTTTCTTTGTAACACTTTCAATCTCTCCTGCAGCATTGTTACTTGTCAAATAAATAATTCACAATGGATAATGGATATAGGTAGGTAGGTACATGAAAAAAAAAGGCGATCAGTTTGAAAAAACAACAAATTTTTTTAATATGTTGAAAAGCATTGACTTCATTTAATGTAAATAAACAAAGGAATATTGTCTTTTTTCAAATTATGGTTTTTGTAAACCATGAATTAATTTGTATGTACTTATATATTAGTAGTCTGTAAGGTATTTACTCTGACTCCCGCGATACAGGCTTGTCCTAGTGCGGGGTCTTGATAAATTATTTGCCCTATTTGTTTAAACTATTTTTGTCCTATGTTTGTATGTAACAATGTATTTATGAAATAAATATGAAATATGAAATGAAATCATAAGAGATTTTTTTAATATTTTTAGTGGGTACAAATAAAAAATATTTCAACTTTTAAAAGTGATCTCAAACTTTTTTGAATGTAGAATGAAATAAGTGTATAAACAATTCAGCTTTCAGGAAATATGAGTGAATACGAATATCGGTTACTCAACAGTAACAAAAAGTTAGCCACATCCGGCGCAACAGAGGCCTGGCCCTGGCCACTCTGACCGCATTTCATCCCGCGATATTTACATCAAGCCGAGGCACGCGCCGGGGCTTATTCATGAAATGTGCAGACAGCCTCAATACATACATGTACATTTGATTTCGTCAAATACCTATTTACTAACTGCTTCCCTAGCCAAATAACAAGTGCTTCGTATCGAATATCTTTCTATCATCGCCAATCCTTTGTTAAGATTTTTTTGTTCCTTACAACGTGAGTTACATATCGTCATTGAATTAAAATATAATTGTAATTATAATATTCAATGATCAAAGATATTAAAACGAAACTAATTTTAAAAGATTTTTGTGTATTTCTTTTTCAACGTTACTAATTTTGTTACGTTTTTAATTTGATAAGGTGCTGAATTTTAAAATGTGACTAAGTAATACTCGTATTATTTTATTATTGTGTATCATACATTTTTATTATGTATTTTTAATTCGAAATTTTTAAACCTGAAATAAACAATTATTTTTTTATTTATTTTATTACAATTTTTCGATCTTGTCTCATAGTCCCAGCAGAGATTCGTCAAAAGCGACAGCTACAAGACAAAATTTCATAAAATGATCGATGACTTTAATTATAAAAATACAATAAAAACTAAATTGAACGGCATATTTAAGATCCGTGCACGAGCATATCAAATACCTACCAAGTTTCTGTCAAATCCCAGTTTTATCGAAGTCCCTCGTCCGCGTCATTTCGATTTATCCAGAAATACTCCCGACTTGGAAATACCTTGATGGTAGAGATTTCGGGAAAATACTTCAAAAATACGCTGCACAAGGATTTATTGTTAAGTAGCTACTGCCCGTGGCTTCGCTCGCGTGGTACCCGGATAAGAAGTAGCCTATGTTACTCTCCAGCCCTCCAACTATCCCCACACAAAAAATCACGTCAATCCGTCGCTCTGTTTTGACGTGAAAGCAGGACAAATAAACAAACAAATAAACACACTTTCACATTTTATAATATGGGTACGGACGTCAACTGCTACGCCGTAGTAGCTCGTAGCATGGAACTTCGTAGACATAGTAAATCAATACTTATAATAAAACTGTAACGGGTCAAATTCTGTACATTGAAGATATTTTGAAAATTTTTTTGGAGGGCACTCTATAATCGATACTGAAGCCAAAACTGTAATTTTTTCATTCATGTCTGTCTGTCTGTCTGTCTGTATCTTGGCCGCGCATCACGTCGAAACTACTGGATAGATTTAAATGAAACTTGGTATTATTGGAGTGCATACTACGAGGTCAAGTATAAAATACTTTTTATCCCGAAATTTAGCACGGTTCCTTAGGGAGAGGGGATGAAAGTCAAAATGAGTATCTGGTTGTAATTCATTAACGCGTAGTCGGATTTCATTGATTCTTTTTTTGTTAGGAAGTAAGTACTTTAATAATGTCCTGTAAAAATTTCAAGGTCATGATCTGATGGAGTCAGGAGCTGTTCAACAGAACTCCTCAAAAAAAGGCCAATTGAGTTGAAACTAGGAACTCAGCATATCTGTAAAGTTTCGACTACAATGTAATAATATGGTGACAGCAAGCTGACCTGATGATGGAGTCAGGACCTATTCCATAGAACTTTTTAGTGATATGGGTATCAAATGAAAGAGCTTGATGAGTGAAACACAATGCTGATATGATGATAGAGTCAGGACCTTCAAGGAACTTTTTGGTGATATGGATATGGGTATGGGTTTTCTCTATCCCACGCTTCCCTGCTTCTCTCCTTCCAAGCTTCTCTGATTCTCTTTATACATGTTTCTCTCCATTTAGGTACCTATGCTTGAAGCAATACGAAGTTTGCCGGGTCAGCTAGTCCATTATAAAATCACAGTTTTTTTTTCGATAAAGGTAGGCAGGTACTATAGATACCACAAATTTTTACTTATCTGACATACTAGAAGGAATTTTCAGAAAGAAAGTGCGTAAGATTTGTAAAGATAAAAGAAAAAGAAATATTAGTATCAAATGCGGAAAGGTAAGTAAAATTCTCACTTAATTTATTAACTTCTCATAAAAGTACCATAATTTGGTTTTTGTGAGATATTTCCATTTTTCTGTGAAACGTATGTTGTCATCACAGAACTATATCGAGATAGAAGCAAAAAGTTCGTTGATTTGTATGGAAGCCGACCGTGTAACATTTTGCGTAGGTACTTTGACGAACGCAGTTGACAGTTTGGATTACATTGCTGGTTTTCAATGCTCGCCAAGTCTGGCGTGTCAAATTAAAGATGCAATGGAATGAATTTCGAATGAACTTTGCGGCGAGCAAAAAAGTCCTCCGCCCTTCTTTTCTGCACGCGAGGGCTACATACACTCTTTGCTTCTATCTCGATATAATTATAAAGAGAGAAAGAAAGAAAGAAAATACATTTATTCAACAAATAAGCAAATAAATAGTACAACAAAGCAAAATAACAAAATCAGAAAAATAAGACAAACACAAAGAAATTACTTGTTGAATCGGTGACAACTCAGCTTATTGCCTAGATCTAGAGATCAGGCGCTAATTTTCAGTTATTATGTGGTTGTTATGCTATGGGAGTTGAATTCAGCCCTATTTCAAACGTAATTTGACCTGGAAAAATGTTATTTTACCTTCCACCTGCCTCGAACTTTCATAAACTTCGCTCGTCCGAAACAATAACACGAAAACAACGCGATAATCCTTTTCTATAGCTATCTACTTTATCCTGCTAACAGGCTGTAGTCTGAGAGCCAAGGTTAAGGTACTAACATTATGTGCGGTAATCGCCTTGGATTAACGTTGGTCGGTACTTATTAGAATTTCCTGGGTTGAGGTAAATAAGCAGTATAATCTTACTCTATCCAAAGCTACTGAGTGTTGATTCGTATAGATTGCCTAGTAGTTCTTCATATATTGATGAAGTAAAGCGAAGTTCTGCGAGATTACAAAATGGGTGATTCTAATGCTAAGTACGTTTTAGGTCAAAAAATAATTGAAAATTAAAAATAAGTTTTAATTTTAGTTAAGCCATACATACTGCCTGAAACTCCATCAGCTTAGAGACGATGGGCGTTTTTCCACTAGCCCGGCACGGCACCGGCACCGGCGCCGGCACCGGCGCCGGCGACGCAAAAATGTATGAAAATGTACTGCTCGTTTTTCCACTTGCCGGCACCGGCACCGGCACGGTTTCATACATTTTTGCATCCCCACCACCGGCGCCGGTGCCGGTGCCGGTGCCGTGCCGGCTAGTGGAAAAACGCCCATTGTCTCATAAACGTAAAAGACTTTTGACACTCTCGCAAGTGCACGAAAAAAGTTTCAGTCTTGACAACTTGAAACAACTTGGACTTAATGTTTAAAAACACAACTGTCTCCTAAACTATCCTTAGGAATATTAAAACACACGCGTGGCTGTCAAGTACCCTTATGTGTACCGGTATTGTATCGATACCCGATATTTGTACCGGCGCGTTACAATAACCGGTATCGTTTAACTATTACCGTTATATTTAACGTCCGCTTCAATAAGAAGTCTCTTGTGCTATTGCTGTGGGACATGAGATGAAATTAAATGGAAACAAACTAGATACTTTATAATTTCTGCATTTATAATGTACTAGCTGCCGCCCGCGGCTTCACTCGCGTGGCACCCGGATAAAAAGTAGCTTATGTCCTATCCCCGCTCATTATCTATTTATATTCTAAACAGACAAATCGGTTTAGTGGTTGTCGAGTTATATAGGAACAAACATACAACCATCCAAACCTCCATCCATCCACCCAAACATCCAAACTTTCGCATTTTACGACTGTCGCTCATACCAGTTTCTAATAGTAGCTCCATATGCTTGATACCAAACAAATATACAAAGTCATTGGTACCAACATAGCCTCAGAGCGATGCCACACGGGCGTTACCGATTACAGCAGCGCTATGACAGTGTTCTGTCAACGCGCGTCGTTTTAACGCACCGTGCGGCATATCGTTCTGATTTGTATGAAAAACAACGCAACGCAACCGTTCCGTCATCACAACGCCGACGTAACGCATGTGGGATTGCTCTAAGTCATTCAAGAATATTGCAGTTTTTCACCTGCAAAATAACTTTCAAAATCTATTCAGAAATTTCTGGTATTTAAATTTAAAATACCGCATTAGAACATTAGAACAGAAAATTAAATTATATGCATTCATTAGATTGAGTGGAGTCAAAAGCCAAAAGTCAAAAATCATTTATTCAATATGATCACGTGTACCACTTTGAAGTAACTTAAAAGCTTAATAGAAAGCAAAACGTTTCGCAGCCGGTAGGATTCGAACCTACGCTCCCAGAGGGAATCTGATTTCGAGTCGGACGCCTTAACCACTCGGCCACGTCTGCTTCATGCAGGGCTGCTAAAATTTACAGTAACGCACCCTGCGTTGCTGTAAATTGCGTTGCTGTAAATTTTAGCAGCCTGAGACACAGTTTTTTTTCAGTAAGTACGCTGTAAGTAAAAAACTGTGTGCGACTACTGATGCATTAGCTGGCGCAATCCATTCGAAACGTGCGTCCTTGGGTTAAAATAAAAGTAAAGGTAATCCGTACCCATAATAAAAATGTGACAAATGTGTTTGTCCTGCTTTCAAGTCCAAACAGAGAGACGGATTGACGGGATTTTTTGTGTGGAGGTAGTTGGAGGGCTGGAGAGTGACATAGGCCAATTTTCATCCCGAAAAAATGCATGTTTTCCGTGGGATAAAAAAGTAGTAGTCCACGCGAGCGAAGCTGCGGGCGTCCGCTAGTGTGTTAAATTTTTCCAAATACTTTATTTTATTATCTTCAATTTTAAAGCAAATACAAAAAATCGGTCTCACACAATGCGCTATTAGAAAATAAAGAGACAAACCATTATTTTTCTCTTCGTAGGAAATAAAATGAATTTTCATTTGCATATCCGTAATGAACTCATGTTCGCAATGAGCTGACAATCTACTCGGCGAGCCAATCTAGGCGACGACATAATCCGGTGCAGGTGCCGTCTAAACCGGTACAACAACCGGTACAGCGGGACCGGTACTCGACTGTACATTGTTCTTGAGATTGGACAGAATTTGTAAGCTACTGCCTGGTTAGTTTGAATAGGTAATGGATTAGTTTTGTATTGCAGTAAAACTGACATTTAAAAAGCTAAAATGGTCGCAATGCCATTTGTTTTTGAATGAGATTATCGTTAAGTAATGACAAAATAAGACATATTAACACACGTGAATTAGGTAGGTACTCACGTTAATAATAGTCGATTTAGATACTGACAATGGTTCGATTCATCCGAAGAATCTCTCCTTCTTACCCAGATGAAGTTTCTCCGGATGAATCGAAACATTGCTGGTATCTAAAGCGACGATATTCTTACGTGAGAACCTAATTCCCGAGTGTTGCGCCTGTTAAAATTTTAAAACTTTCGAAAATATATACAACACATTAGCTTGGTTAGGAGCGGAGTGACGTCACGACGGAATTAATATGGCGTTTCTTGAAATTGAATTATAAAACTTTCAATGCATTTTTGTGAATAGAAATCAACATTACTCGTTAAAATTTTACAAAATTCTAGGTAAAACCATTACGTACCTTCTATTGTTTCAAATCATTTCAGATATGACGTGGTTACGCTGTAAATAACCATTGCCACAGATATTTTATTTTACTTCAACATTTCCAATATTGTTATGTTCAAACAGATACAGTCGATAAATTCACTAAATTAAAAATATAACTGGCAGGACACGTGACAAACCGCGGAATAGCGCCGCGGTCACATTACATGTTATTGGAACGCTGTGGCAACACTGGCATAAGGGTTGCCAACTGGAAATCAGAATTTTATGATTACTTTTATTATACTTTTGCCACCGATTTGTTTTTCATCGCCTGAAGGTATATTAATATAGCTGTAAGATCTATCTAATTTACTAATTTCAAAGACCAGGTAACAAAACCCAGCATTGTATAAAACCAAACCAATAATATAAGAAATCATTAATTTAATAATAAATAATTAAGTTAATTTTTAAGGTTTTCTAAACAAAATTATTTAATTCATGACATGTTTTATGTAACCTTTGCAACAGTATAGTTAATTGAATCAGACGTGACTTTGCAATAGTATGCTAATAATGTAATTTAATTTTAATCACAGCATGCTCATCATCACTGTATATGAGCCATGTTACTGGGGCCAAGGGCGTTTTGAGGCTCGAATTTAGCTTCAATAAATGAGTCTTCAAGTCAAATAAGTTATGAAATCATGAATCTATCGTGTGCTCTTGATAGTATGAGCTGTATTGAAGGCTCATTTGAAGCTAAATTCGAGCCTCAAAGCGGCCTTGGCCCTGTAACATGGCTCATATGAAACTAGCAGCTTAGTTTATATCGGGCATGATCACCAGGGGTGCCCTAAAGACAAATGCAAACTTAATTTGGCACATTACTATCGGCAGCCCTATTTTTCAGCCATATTAGCTTCCTCTTGTCGTTCGGTTATGAGTCCCCGGCCGACTATTGACACTTCGCTTGCGTTATAGTCCCGCAAATTTACGGTGCCGGCCGGAACCTACAATTCCGCGTAGTATTTTATTCGTATTATAAATGCCCTAGTTTGTGAGTATTTTTATGCTTAAAAACTTGAGTGCGTTCGCGACAAGCGATAGTGACGTCATGACTGTCGTCACTACAATGTCGTTTGACGTTGTCATCTGACGCCGTTTGTCGATACGTCCCAAATCCGTAAACTCATGTACTTTTTTATAAATTGATGGAATGATGGAATTCACAAACATGAACAGCGGACCTAAAAAGGTCGCTATTGCAGAATCGAATCAAAGGAATTGAACTATTGCCATCTCTTTTCATTGACTGAGAGTGAAAAGAGATGGCTTAGAGAAGAATAGTTCAATTCCTTTAATGCGATTCTGCAATAGCGACTTTTTTAAGCCCGCTGTTCATAGTTTAAGATTAACTATAACCTGGGTCTCTTCAAGTCAAGAGTGAATAAGTATCTTCTAGACCTTTGTGATCCATCGTCAGTCACATCGTCGTTTACCATCAGGTGAGATTGTGGCTAAACAAAGGTCTATCTAGATTAAAAAAAAAATCTTTTCGTTTATAGTTTTGTCTTCAAAAACAATTTTCAATTTCTTTTACCCAGAATCAACTCTTTCAAGCAACCTTGCCTCTTAAGTGTCTTGTATCTAACTAAACAATCTTTGCCTCGCAGGCCCGTGTTTTGGTCTCCCGACGCATATTAATGACGTCCTTACTTTAAATCCAGCCGGATGAGGCGCGGTTAAGTCAAATCCCGGATAAATTACTTAGCGGGTACCGTATACCCGGGGATAAAGGGTGGAAAAGACCGTATTTGAAAAGTTTGTGAAACTTTAGCTAATCGCGATTGTCTGATTTTATTTTGTTTCTCATTGTACTTATACGGAGCATAAAAATTAAATATTTTTCAGATACAAAGTTACTAATAAATCACAAAGTCAATAATTTTTAATTTTTACAGTGTTAAACCACACTTTGGTATTATTTCATTAGAAATGAAAAATCTTAGAGAATTAGCAAAAGCGACATCTCTCGTCATTTGATCCTGAATGTAACTTCGGGCAATGAGCAGTGAGTTAACTTAGTAGTTACCCTGTAGATGGCGCTAATCGATGCTTAAATCGATCAATAAGAGCTTATCAAGATTTTTAACCTGACGTAATAAGGATACCGTGGCCGAATTGGTAAGGCACTCCGGCTTAAGGAGGATCGCTTGTATCATTGCGGGTTCGAATCCCGTCGGAATCGTCACAAAGTCAATATTTTTATTTAGACTGTCATCTGAACTTGACCACATTTTGAGCAATAAACATTTCATTTCACAACTGGATTCGCTGTAGTCTCAGATTTGCAGAACCTTCTATTAAAAAAACCAGAGTTTAATAGGATCAAAAATAGCCCTGTCTGCTGTGTGATCATACCAACTTTAAAAAAATATTCTAATAAAAATATTCCTCTATTAATAAACTCCGCTCAACTTCTGTCAAAGTTGCACTACGGATTTAACTATTGCCATCTTTTTTTGTTAGACAGTGACAAATAAGGATGGCAATAGTTAAATCCGTGGTGCAACTTAGACACAAGTTGAGCGGAGATTTTGACATTGTTTTGGATGCTACTTGGATATTTTCAAGGTTTTTGTGAGTCAGACGTGAGAAGAGGAGTAGTTGGTTTTTCTGGTTTTAATTAATTGTTTTTTGAATGATGCGAAAAATTATGCATGTATGCATGCTGTAAGTAGTTTTAATTGTTTCTTCGTTGTTTCTAGTCTTGTACACCTTGTACCGGTATCATGTACGCCGGTACTAGAAGCCACGGCTACGCACTCCGTCGCATACTGAATGCCTAATTGAGCGGTGAGAACTTTATGCCACTTTGAACTCTACTGACGTACCTGTCTATGCAGGTCTATGAACTGCATTAGGTATCTGGAATATTATTTTTAGCTTTGACGTTTTTTAAAGAAGTCGCTTTCACGCAGGCATAGTGTGTGTTTGCACCATAACACATTTACGGTGCAAACACACGCTGGGCCAGCCTAGGCGAGCCTGGGCGAGTGCGAGCGAGAAGGCGAATCGATGCAAGGCGAGAGTGAGAGAGAGGCAACGCGTTCGCTCGGCGAGCCTGGGCCAGCGTGTGTTTGCGCCTTTACTCCATACTCGTTGGACATGCATTAATTATCTGAAACGCATCAAATGGACAAAACGCGTCGCCGCCAACGTACTTTTTCATTACAGATATACGAAGAAACTGAGCAGTAAGGACAAAAACCTTTTTTGCTTTGACTACGAGTAGGTAGTATGTAATCGTAAGTAGTAGTAGTAGTGTAAGAAAGAGATGGTGAAGTAAGAAATTCATGTTCAACATGTTTAATAATTCCCGTTTGAAACGTATGAAATGTATTTCCATGCACGACAATAGCTCGTCGCTAATTAACCAAACACACCGCCCTCCGGATGAAATTTAATTAAATCATCCCACTCATCAAACAACGCCTGTTTGCGAGCTCATATTTATTCTTCGCCGCAGTAAGATTAAACACGCACTTAGAATAAGCACTGTTTTCCGTTATATAATGTCATAAATATAAACAAGGGGCAGTTTATAAAAAACTAAAAAGGGCTTCTCCGCGGCCGGATAAAAACGAACAGGCTCACGACTTTCTTTATAGTTCTTTATAGTCAGACGTACCTCCAAATACACATTTGTAACAAGCCTAATTTTTTCAAGTAATTACCTCGTGCATAAAATTCGCAATCCAACCTCCAGGGACACGACCTCATCCCTCCTTGTTAAATGTCGTTGGTAGTCATTGAATGAAATTCGGTTGAGTTCAATTCAATGCCAATTTATGTTTGATGAAAATGTTCATTCTCTAACGAGTCTATTCCAGGAAGACTGTTGTGGTACTCCTGTTTAGTGACAATCAAAATACATTATACAATGCGAATACTTGTGACGAAAACAACTAAAATCCTTTACACACAATAGTGCCTCAAAAGCCAAGCCCCAGACGTTCCTTCCGGGGGTGTGTTTTTAACCGACTTCCAAAAAGGAGGAGGTTCTCAAGTCGACTGTATGTTTTTTTTTTTTTTTTTTATTTTTTTTTTTTTTTTTTTTTTTTTGTATGTGTGTTACGCGATTTCTCCGTCAATTGTGGACCGATTTTGAAAATTATTTTTTTGTTACAAAGGGTATACTCCCGAGGTGGTCCCATCGTCACCACATCAGGATCTGATGAAGGGATCCCGTGGAAATCGAGGGAAACCCTCAAAATATTATGGTTTTTATTGTGTTTGTAGAACTATCGGGCTGAAATTTTGCATACTTATAGATTCTTGGTCACAATGAAATATTATGGTATGAACAAGCTGATCTGATGATGGAGTCAAGAGCTGTTCAACAGAACTCCTCAGTAAATAGGCTGATTGAGTTGAAACTTGGCATATTTGTCAAGTTCCGACAACAATGTAATAATATGGTGACAACGAGCTGATCTGATGATGGAGTCAAGAGCTGCTCAACAGAACTCCTCAATAAATTGGCTGATTGAGTTGAAACTCGGAATTCAGCAAATCTGTGAAGTTTCGACTACAATGTAATAATATGGTAATAATATGGTGACAGCGAGCTGATCTGACGATGGAGTCAGGACCTGTTCCATGGAACTTTTTAGTGACATGGGTATCAAATGAAAGGGCTTGATGAGCGCAACACAATAAGTAAGGTGACGTCATTCTAAATAAAAATAAACACTAAAAATGGAAAAATAAAAAATTTTCAAAAAAAAATACTAAACCGACTTCAAAACATCTTGCACTGAAAAGCAAAAAATAAGAATATAAACAGATTTATTTAATTACTCATTATATTATTTATGTTAAATTGTTGAAGTCGGTGTAAATAAAACAATGATTAAGAATAGGTATTAAATTTTATGCACACCGAGTTCAACAATTTAACATAAATAATATAATGAGTAATTAAATAAATCTGTTTATATTCTTATTTTTTGCTTTTCAGTGCAAGATGTTTTGAAGTCGGTTTAGTATTTTTTTTTGAAAATTTTTTATTGTTTTCCTCATTCGTGAACTGCCATTGTGCTCATCATGACAAGTGCTCTTTCGCAGTGCGATTTCTGGCTAATTGTTTGATTGCCAGCTATAAAGACGAGACGACGCGATGGTACAGCTTAGAAGAACAGTTGGTTCACTCATTGATTTAATTTTTTTGGTTATGGTGTAGTTTTTTTTTCAAATTTCTTTTAATCTACTCTCAATGTGGATACAAAAGAACCGTAAGTACTAACAAATGAACTTATTCTTATGAATGAAGGCCTAGTTAAGTCAATGACACTATTTGGCCGCTAGGTTTAGCTACTTGTTGTCAACACTTCAATTTATTTCTGCCTATCTCGCGTAGCAACGCGTAGCCAAGTCGTAGCCAATCGTAGCAACTGCTACGAAATGAAACTAACATGCAAGAGAGAAAGGTATAAACTACGTACTTTAGACATGCAAGGTGACCTATTTCCTTGTTGACTGAAAAACGTTTGCACATTACATGTTATAAACATGCAATTACCAAACTATTTCATCGTCTAATGGCGTAATAATAAACGTATAAGATAACTTACTTTGGACATTTAAGCTCGGCGCAAACGGGCCACCGACCACAGCCACGAAACGCCAGTGACAGCGACTTTTCATTATATTCTGTAGCTGTAGCGAGTGGCCGCCACCGGCTACACGTGTGCGGTGCGTCTAAAAATATCTGAAAACTACAGGAAAAGGTCGGTAGCGGCGTTTTGTGGTTGTATTCGGTGGCTCGTATGCGGCCAGGCTTAATGTGAACTAGCCATCTCCTCGTCCAATGGCGCAGCAATGATCGAGCGATTCGTAAGCAAATGTCGCGTCGCGGACCGCACAGATAAGCCTTGATGAATCGCCGGCGCCCGCTGATTATGGATCGGAGTGTTTCTCGTTAAGTTTAAGGGCTTCAGGTTTTGAGCAATGAAAATTCAAAATTCTGTAATTAAAGATACATACATACATGACTTATTACGCTCCACCGTGTTGGCCGAGGGAGATAGTACCTCGACTTTCGATCCGAAGGCCGTGGGTTTGAATCCGGGCCGTGCATCAATGAATTTTTCCATTGATTATTTTTGAAGGAAAATATCGTGAGGAAACCCGTGGCTTAGTCAGCCCCACACGTATTGACCATGTATTTCCTGTAGACACTGATGACCAGTGATCGGAATTAGGCGGGCTTAAATACCTAAAGTTCAAAGAACAGAGGCAAAAAAGGGGAGACTTCCTTACTACAAGAATTTTATTCTTGTAATAAGTAAGAATTTTATTGAAAGTTGGCACAATTTTCAGAGTGAGTAAGTACATTTAAAATTAATGTTAATAATATTGTGAACTAATTCAAATAATTTTTCTATTTGACCGACGGAAAAAGTTTTTTATCCTTATAATTTACATTTTAGTTTTTGTTATTAACTCAGGTAAAAAATTGTTTCACCTTAATGTTAGATGTTCTTTATTAATGTCCCGGAAACGGAAATAATTGGGTCGAAAAATATTTAGTCCTAAGGCATCTCCATTTGTCTCTGTTATTTTTCGAACTTTAGGTATTTTAGCCCGCCTCATTCCGATCACTGCTGATGACACAATCATCTAGTAAAAATGTAAATGCCTAAGTTTATTACGTTTCATAGTCATAAAAGTCCTGAATAAGTGATCAAATGTGTAATACACTGACACTCACACAAGGTTCTGATTAAAAGATTTCCTGTGTTGTGGTGTATGGTGGAAAACACATGCATAGGATGTTAATATAGGCATGGATATTTGTCCCAAAGAGATCAAAGCTGAAGCTCTTGTGTTTCATCTTTAGACTGGCATTCGTTAGATCACCGAAGCTCGAAGTTATCAAAATATTAGATATCACCATGCATTTTTTACATTTGTCTTTTTGACTAATTTTATCTTAGACATACTCAGAATATAATCTCAAAGACACCTGAAATGACGACTGAACATTTTTGCATATTTTTACCCTCAAAAATTCCATGCCATGATTTTTATGGGAAATAATAATACATGCACATAACAAAATAATTTTACTCATAAAAATGTACAATGTTCCCAAGCGAATGAGCAATAAATTTTATATTTTGACAAGCAAATATATTCGATATCTCTATGGAAATCAAAAACAGTGAAACCAGAGAGCGCAGCATCGCAAAAACTATCGTATTTTTTACATAGAATTTCCTAAAACTTATCTACCAAGCAAACCAGACAGCTAACTATGTTTAGAACTGATTAAATCCCCGATTACTCGATTTATTAATCCAGTTAGCTTAGAATACCTAATAGATTTAATATCTGCCAAAGTTAGTTAATTAAATTCCCACATTGGGACCAATATTTGCATAGTATGTTGGCAATGCTAGTTCAATTTCGAAGCTGGTTGGGAAACTAGTTTGAGTGGAAGAAATCCCTTTTATTTCAAAAGTCTAATCATTAAATTAGAAGCCTAAGTGTCCTGAGCACAAGTCTGGATAAAACAACTTAGGCCTTTACATCTTTACCAGATGATTAATACGACTTTCAGGAGGCAATCTTTACCTGCACTTACACGGGACACTGTAGTGCTTGGGACAATGTTGAGATGGAGGCTTTCCCAGCACCTAAACCATCCTCTCAGCTTAACCGACCATATCCACAGGAAAGACATGGTCAATACGTGTGGGGCTGACTAAGCCCTAAATTTCAAGCCCCCCCCTAGCCATATTACACTATCTATTGTCGCTATAGAATAGAACACTTCAAAATGTATAGGAATTGACGTTTCAAGGTGATGAGTCACGTGGTCAGAACGTCAATTCCTATACATTTTGAAGTGTTCTATTCTACAGCGACGATAGATCGTTCTACAGCGACGATAGATCGTGTAATATGGCTAGGGCCCCTGAGGGTCTAGCCAACTGTCAAACGCTCCCGAGTCGTTTCTATTCTACTGAACGGAACGCTTAGTCGTAAGCGTTATTAGATTGGTAGCCAAATGTACAAACACTTATCGAACGCTCATTCTATTCCTTTGTTAGTAAAAACCAAGCGTTGTCTATGATTTAGTCGTACGCAAATGTCAGTTTGACGTTTGGTCTCACCGCGGCGCGAATGTTTTAAAGTTGTGGAGTGAGTGAAATTT
This sequence comes from Camptogramma bilineatum, assembly GCA_958496255.1. Lineage (NCBI taxonomy): Eukaryota > Metazoa > Arthropoda > Insecta > Lepidoptera > Geometridae > Camptogramma > Camptogramma bilineatum. The sequence goes on from OY292453.1 coordinate 809,481, forward strand.
TAATGAAAATACATTGAACAGCTCTTTTAAAACGGTAAGTGCTGAGAAGCCTGAAAATATAATAAAACAATCAATATAAGTAAAGTATAGCGTCATGTTTGTGTATTTTAATACTGTGGATACTAGGAATGATACTTTATTCATATTTTGTAGATGGAACCGTGTTTGCGAGTTAATCCAAAGCAATTCTCACTTCTTACAGATTTTATGGAAAGGTTAATTGTAAAATCTTATTCTATATTTTCTCTTTAATGAAACAGAATAGAAACAATGACGTGATCAAGCTTACAATTCACAAAGGAATTACAATAAACAAACCTATGTGTGATTGTTTATGTTATAGGCGCGGCGACCTCTCAAAACCCCAGCTCAAGGTCTTTATTAATACGTAGTAAGGAGAGATCGGCCTATCAAAGAGATGGAAGAAAGCATTAATATAGTTCTCCTTATCGATTTCGAAAACTGTGACTTCAGAGAAGAGGTCACAGCTATTGGAGTGTCTGCTGTAGTTGGGCAAGTTGGCATTCAGGAGCAAGGATTCAATGTAAGTTTTTATAAACTTGGACTAAGTACACCTTCCTTAAACATAATCTTTTGTGTTTAATATTGCTCATGCTTGTCAAGATCTTTAAGAACACCTTCAATAACCAGGCATTCTTAGATGTAATTAATATTTCCTATTTATTATTCGAATTATGCCCCATCTAAAGTAAAAATGTACCTAGTGATATTGTAATTAAAAATAAAGATAAACAGAAGTATTTTTTTATTTTCAGAGACGATCAAGTTCTTTAAGATTCAAGTTCAAATGGTTCAGGCAGTAGGCAGCTCTAGTGAGATGCCATCAGCTTGTAGAGGGAAGTGGACTAGAGTACTTTATTTTGGATGCTGACTATAGTCAAAAAAGTAAGTTAAATGTAATACTTATTTACTTTTACCTTAATTGAGCGCTTCCGTGCTTCGGAGGGCACGTTAAATTGTCGGTCCCGGCTTTTAAGTCGTTAAGTCATGACGGAGGCCTTTAGGCGGCCTTAAAACTCCGTCACCAGAGTTGGCCAACTTGCTCATAGTATGAATTTACCTAATTATTATTTGTCTCCAACCATAAATAAATATTTGATAAACATTATGAAAGTAAATGTTACTACTATAAGTAACTGAAAGATGTATTGTCAACCTCTGTGGCGCAGTGGGCGAAGGTCCGAGAGGTTGCGGGTTCGATCCCCGCCGTGGGATAAATGTTTGTATTATCTGCAAATATTTGTCTCGGGTCTGGGTGGTTTCTAGGTATAAATATGTAAGAATTTACAAAAAAAATATGTAAGTAGTACTTATAACAGTCATGTGGCTACCATAATACAAGCTCTGCTTATTTTGGGGCTACATGATGCTGTGTAAAATGTCCAGCATTGTTTATTTTATCATATTTAATATCACAATGAACAATGATAAAAAAGTGAGCCGTTGCGGGACGCCTATCGAAATATTTTTTTACTGATGATGATTATGAAAATGATGATAATAATCTGATTAAGTAATAATAATAATAGTTAATTTAAATGACTATAAGAAACATACGGTGATTATAATTATGTACGATATAGCGTGGTCGCCGCTATCAATCGGTCTGACATCGGTTTCACATCAAATTTATTTATTTTCAGCTGAAGCAGTAGCACGTGCACAAAGCCCACCACATACAACTTTTGGCACCGGCTGAAAAAAAACGTTCTTACTCTTCAGAATCGGAAACAAAATGACAGTTATTGTCAATGATATGCACCACATAAACTAATTAGCGTTTCAGTATTCGGGTGTTATTGGATGTATTGACGCAGCAGAGATTCACAAGTCTGTCATCTACAGATAACATCTTTCTGATAACATCAGGAAAAATATTAAAATCATTTGGAAAAGAGCCCTAGGTGTAGGTTTAATAGTCTATTCATTCTAGATTTCAATGTATGGAAAATTTGGCAAATTTAATAATTAAGTTTTGATGCTGGTGTGTTATACCTATAGGTGAGTACATAAAAAAAAACAACTCTCCCCCCCTCTCAACTTTCGGCGTCACCCCTCCCCCCCCTTGAAAAGTGTCCCGTTTTACAGATTTTCTCAATTTTCAAGAAAACTATACAAGCTAGGACAAAATGATCAATGATAAAATTAGTTATTAATAAATTGCCTACAAATAACTTTTATCATTTATTTTGATACGAGTTATAGTTTCCAAGCTATATAGCGTCAAAGTTTACCAAAAATCTGCGCCTAGCAAAAATGAACATTATACACAGGAAACAGTAATATTTGTTATTTGTTACAATTAATGCGCCTATACATTGTAATTATTTTTTAAATAAATCAGTATTGTTATGCTTATCTTCTAAAGTTTTTAACCGACTTCAAAAAAGAAGGAGGTTCTCAAAATTCATCGAAATCTTTAATTATTTTATATTTTTTGTGGTTTTTTTTTGTGTATGTTCAGCGATTACTCGAAGACGTCTGGACCAATTTGAAAAATTCTTTTTTGTTTGAAAGGGTATACTTTCTGATTAATGCTCTAAAAATTTGTTGAGGATCTGTTGAGGATCTTCGGAGCTTCTTCTACTTGTTCGTATGAGGCATCCGGGTTTTTGAAAACGTTTGTCGTACCTTGAAAGTCGATTTTTTTACGAAGCAGAACAGACTGAACCTTTTATTTGCCACAATAAGTGGTTGCGATACTGCATCAGCATTCTATAGCAAAGGAAAGGTTCAGTCTGTTCTTCTTAGTAAAAAATTCGACTTGCAAGGTACGATAAACGTTTTCAAAAACCCAGATGCCTCATACGAACAAGTAGAAGAAGCTCCGAAGATCCTCAACAGATCCTTTCCAAATTTTTAGGACACTAATCGGAAAGTATACCCTTTCAAATAAAAAAAAGAAATTTTCAAATCGGTCCAAACGTCTTCGAGTAATCGCTGAACATACATAAAAAAAAAAGCACAAAAAAAATAAAATAATTAATGATTTCGATGAATTTTGAGAACCTCCTCCTTTTTTGAAGTCGGTTAAAAACTTTAAAAGATAAGCATGACGATACTGATTTATTTAAAAAAATAATTACAATATATAAACGCATTAATTGTAACAAATAACAAATATTGCTGTTTCCTGTGTATAATGTTCATTTTTGCTAAGCGCAGATTTTTAGTAAACTTTGACGCTCTATAGCTTGAAAACTATAACTCGTATCAAAATAAATGATGGTATTTATTTGTAGGTAATTTATTAATAACTAATTTTGTCTTTGACTATTTTTTCATAGCTTGTATAGTTTTCCTGAAAATTGAGAAAATCCGTAAAACGGGACACTTTTCAAGGGGGGGAGGGGTGACGCCGAAGGTGGAGGGGGAGGGAGAGTTGTTTTTTTTAATGTACTCACACATAACACACTAGCATCAAAACTTAATTATTAATTTTGCCGCTAAAAAATCTAGAATGAATGTACTATTAATAATTTCAATAATGTAGTTAGGTACCAGTAACTACAGATAGTGTATATTTTTATAAGGCTCTACTGACAAAAGTAGTTCTAAAGTTTTGTTATGTTGTAAACTTAGTAATTTAAAATTATTTTAGCTTTTAAAAAAAGTTAAGTTTACTAAAATTATTCATATATTAGGTAACTAGTGAACGCTCGCGGCTTCGCCCGCGTGGACTACTATTTTAGTATCCCACGGGAACCATACATTTTTACCGGGATAAAAATTAGCCTATGTGTTATTTTAGAACCTAAACTATCTACATCCAAAACTTCATCAAAATCGGTTGAGTAGTTATAGAGATGCGTGGTAACAAACATTCACACACACACACACACACACACGGACTTTCGCCTTTACAATATTAGTAGAATAAAGAATGCTGGTAATTTTATTTTGTAACAATGTAACCAAAAAACCAAATGTTTTAAGTAGGTACCTACCTAGGTACCAAAGATGGTGGTGTAGGTATGCTAAATAATTTTAAGTTCGAGTTTTTTTTTTTTTTTTTTTTTACTGTAAGTAGTACAAACAACAATATTCTAATAAAGAAAACTGTAAAGTAATATTTTATGATAAGGGAACCCAATGTATTGTTTTATACCAAAGTTGTTAACTGTTTATGCAATATTAAGTTTAAGATTATATGTACCTAGTTTTAACGAATTTTATTTAAATAAAGAGTTATTTGCTAAATATAACATTTTTTATTGCATTTCACCATTTGCTCTAACTAAACAGTGTCGAGATACATTTCGGCTCTGACGCCTGAGGGCTGAGCCACATTTCTTCATTATGCGCTGCCCACAACAATTTAAATGCATTTCTACAAATCATTTTTACAATTTTTACAAACAACAAACAAAACTATCACAAAAACAAGTGGCTAAATTAAAAAAAAATTAAAAACCGACTTCAATATAAACTGTTATTGGGTAAGGCTAAGGGTGAGCTGATTAAAATGAGCCCAAACATGGATGTTCCACTGTTATTCACTGAGAAGTTCCATTGAACAGGTCCTGACTCCATCATCAGATCAGCTAGCTGTCACCATATGATAACATTGTAATCGGAACTTGACCGACATGCTGAGTTCCAAGTTTCAACTCAATCAGACCATTTACTGAGGAGTTCTGTTGAACAGCTCCTGACTCCATCATCAGATCAGCTCAATGTTACCATAATATTGCATTGTCACCGATAACCTATAAAGCTTTAAAAAAATACCCTAATCGCTTCAAGTGTGCCTATAAATTTTGAAGAGTTACCTCGATTTCTCCAAGATCCCATCATCAGATCCTGACCTGATGATCAAACAACAGGGCTCGGACAAGGACCAATTGGAAAGTGTATCCTTTCAAACAAAAAAAGAATTTTTGAAATCCGTCGAGGCGTCTTCGAGTAATCGGTGAACATACATAAAAAAAAGCACAAAAAAAAAAGCACAAAAAAAAAAGATTCCGACGAACTGAGAACCTACTCCTTTTTTCGAAGTCGGTTAATGAACGGCACACATCAACCTTACTCCAACAGCTGATTAAACAATCACCATCTTGCCTATTAGAGTATCGTAGTCGTAGCGTAATCTACAAGGTGCTGGCGTTCGCTTACTAAGCGTACAATAGAAACGTTCGCAGTCGTATTCTCTTGTCAAAACTGCCGCTTGGCTACGCATTTGTATGGAGAATATCGTATTACATTGACGTTTCGTTTTGTAGAATAGAATCTAAGACACTTGGCTACCAATTTGAAGTTCGAAACGCTAGATCAAATTTCATGACGTCAATTCATTCATAACACATTCTATTCTATTCTATTCCATCAGCAATTATGACAGTTGTCTAGCCCCTCTGGTTAGACTAATCAAGGCGCTAAAACAAAATCAAATCAGCCCTGCAGTAGTACGCGTAAGCACTGAATACAGGGCGGTACTAAGTTTTAAATCCATTAGCAGAGTAAAATATCACCGCGTACCCAGTCTTGTACCACTGTGGACAGGGACGGATTAAGTGCACTGAAACTGAATATTTAAACAGAATTCATTGCTGAGAACCTTTGGAGGAAAAGTACTTGAAGAACATTTTAAAACTTGAATCGTTTACAGTAAAATCTTATAACGTAATGTTATCCATACTAAACTTGTTAACACCGAAAATTCTTGTCGTTAAAATTCAACTCAAGCTCTATCAAAGTTCAGTCGAGTAGAAGTTAAGTCTTTTCAAAGTCCAATCAAAGCAAGTCATGTCGATGTTTGATTTATTAAAAAGTTGAATTCAACAGAACAAAGTCAGAAATTTAATTTTGTCTTGGTATTTTTTTATTAATACCTAAGTACCTACCTACATTAAATTTAAAAACATTTTTTTTTTCGCTAATCGAAAATGGTAAAACCAATTGTTTAAATATTTCTTTAGAATTTTTAGGTTTCGTGCGCACTTCTAAAATATGAATAAACTGCCCAATTTTTCCCTTTCTCCCCTTACTATCTCCCTGCGTACCCTAATCTCCCATTGCGTTGCGATTAACGTTTCGCTTCGGGACTGTAAACTTTACTTCAGATAAGGATTACTACAACGGATGAATTACAAAGTACCTACAATAATACTCGCGCCACAGATTAGCATACAGTGTGTACCGCTGTCGCATTCATTTTGGGAGCAGCTCGGTTGGCTTACAATATACGACACGATGAAACTCTACACTCTACGCTAGATTTCCGCTCAAATTTTCAAATGTGCATTACATGATGCCGTGTTGGGCAAGTGGCTAAAATTTCAATCTTCTGATTGAAATTTTAGGCAAAGGTCGTGGGTTCAAATCTGGGCAATATCTTTGGAACTACTGAAATAGTAGTTTCTTCTGCGAGTGCTAATTTTGAATCCCGAGCTAGCGAAGGATTCTACAATTGAACCACGAGCGTAGCGTATGATTCTAAGTTAGAATTCTGAGCGTAGTGCGATTTTTGAATCGCGTATAAAGATAGGTAGGTAGGGGAAGGAAATAACTTTGGTCTCGCATGGCACATACAACTTTTCGACAACAGCAACGAGAACATTAGAAGTAAGAATATAACTTTTTAAGTATTCATAGCACAGAATAATAGTACTGCGTATTCAATGGTGGATTACGATTGACCGGCATCTAGTTCAGAAAAACCACATATTTTGTTTTAATATTTTTTTAGCCGTATCGCAAGGTGTAAAGAAAGCCATTGATTCAGGCAGGCGGCATAAAGTTGTAGGCCGATTGTTAAAATGTCGTTGCCCGTGATCGTAAATGTTGAGGCACGTAGCTACATCGGGTTTATAGTATTTCTGTATCGTTTAACAGCGGCCTTTTTGTACGCTCCGTGATTGGATATCTGTGAAACAATACCATGTAAACGCTTGTTCAATTAAAATGTAGGATATTGACACATAATGGTGCTGGAGTATTTATAACTCACCAGATTTTATTAACTACGCCCTTGCGGCGTTGCCCCCGTAGTGTTGGTATGTGGATGATGATTATGATGAAAAGTAGCCTATAAGATAAGATAAGATAAGATAACGTTTATTTGGCACACACACAGAGGATACCTACTAGAGAGTGATACCTACTAGAGGATGCAGCACCCACAGTGCTGCATCCTTAATCTTTTATGTACCTACTTACCTATTTTGTTACCTAACTTACATATTTGTTTGTACCTACCTTTCTTAGTGTCCGTTTTTTCTATTGTACCTCCGTCTGTGTGTGTTGTTGCCAAATAAATGTCTATCTATCTATCTATCTATCTATCTAGGATACAGAACAGAAAAAGGTACACAGAGAAATATAGTTCAATAGTCGTAGTCGTATTGCTCATTACACGGACTAAAAACATATAAAATTGAAGGAAAAATGTCATTTTTCCTTCAATTCCAGTCCGTATAACCTTCCTCAAGAGTTTAGCCATCAAATGCAGAAAGAATTTTTCAAATCGGACTGGTAGTTCCTGAGGTTAGCGCGTACGAGCTAACCTCAGGAACTGTTTGAACGTTCAAACAAAAAACTCTTCCGCTTTATATAAGTAGTATAGATACTGAGCATACATCTCCCCATTGAATACATCTTAGAGAAAAACCTTTAAATTTTAAGCCTCGCCCATGATTAATGTTACTTTATCATTGTTAGCTGATCCGATCTTAGAAAAAATATACAAAAGTTTTTGGACGCATGTTTTTAAACGGCCCAAACATAAACATTAATCAATTTAAAGAAATGCCTCAAAAATTCTGAGAACATTTACTGCGCTTGTAGACGTGCGTTTTTTTCGCCGGACAACGGACCGTCAATAAATGATATCCATATAAACGGCATAAATTGTTCGCCGGACCGATATCCGGCGCGTGTACACACATTAATTACGCGCCATACACCACCGCGAATCCGGGTGAAAAACACGGTCCGTTGTCCGGCGAAAAAAACGGACGTCTACAAGCGCTCTTAGGGTAAGACACTTGCGTGTTTCGCAATACCAAGTACTTGAATATTTCGCGCATTTTTCATAGTATCGTGCAAGTTAGCACCATAATTTCTAAAAGTGTAATTTTACATCTAAAAGTGCTATTATGGTTTCACCCAGAATTTAGAACTTGAACCAAACCAATATTATACCATGGAAAAAGTGGCCCCTTAGAAAATCTAAGCTGTAGCTACTATTATAGTAGGTAAAGTAAGGCTAAAATAATGGTGGTCTTTATAAGATTCCCCACATGAAAAGGGCTTCTTCGAAGTTAATTCTTTCACCACACTGATCAAAGTTTGATGCGACTATGACTGTGATGAGTGAGTACGTATTTAGGAGGTGAAGTATATAAGCCTTATTACAAAAAATATAGAAAAACCAACCTTTGATAAGAACTGGTTCTCGAAACGCTTGTGCTGCGGCTTTCTACTTAAAACAAGTTTAGAGGTCACAACATGAATGAGTAGCCATTTGTATCTTTAGCCATTATAAGCCACCCTACAATACAGGTTCATTAGAGACCTAGTGTAGGGGACAGAGTTACCTTAGGTACTCGGGTCAAAAAAGAACAAAAAAATAATGGCTAGCCTAGCTAGATATTGTACTTACGTCTTACATGGTGTCCGTGATACACGCTGCATGCATACTACTACCATAAGCAAGTTGAATGACCCTGTACCAAAATAGGTTTAAGAACAGAAAGACTTTATTGTGTCTCCCATAAATTCATTAAGCTATGCTTAAGGGCTGAAGACAGCCTAAAAAGTCCATCCCTAGAGTAAATTAAGTTCATGTGAAACCAACTCTGGTGATGGAGTTTTTAGGCCACCTAAAGGCCACTTTCATGGCTTAACGACTTAAAAGCCTAAATCGACAATTTAACGTGCCCTCCGAAACATGAAAGCGCTCAGCTGTCAATGCCACTTACGGCCACCCATCCAAATTTTGACTGCTCCTCGTCGCCTAACTTCAACAATCTATCAAGGACGTCTATCAAGCTATGCCACTAGAGTTATCTACCAACTCACAGAATTATACAGTCTTTTCAGTCTAACATTCTGAAAGGAAATTCTTTATCAAAAATCCATTTGCATTTCGCTCAGAGAGATTGATATAAAGTTATCAAGATAAGACGATTGACTCCGCGACGGAATGCATTCAAATTAGCCTGGATTAGCTACGGAATTCCGGAAAAAATCTGTTCCGGAGAAAACTAGGGAATTTAATGAGATAAAGTGCGGTGATGCCTTGTAAGCAGTGGCATGGATTTTTTTATCGTATTAGAAATAAAACCGGTCAAGTGCGAGTCGAACTCGTACGCCGAGGGTTCCGTAGGTACCTAGCCATGGTGCCAATTAAGCTAGTCCGCTTAATTGTATGAGCGCTCATACAACTCGGAGGAAAATTTTAATTGGCGTCAACTATGTATGTATGGGAACACCCTTTAATTTTCAACTTTTTTAACTTTTTGGAATTTTTCCTTTATTTGTGCTATAAGACCTTGCTTTTTGCCAAATTTCGTGATTCTAGGTTAACGGGAACTACCATTTAGGTTTTCGACCCAAAACCTCTAGGGTACTTCCGGTTGACCAAGAATTGTCAATTTTGGTTACAAGCAAGGTCTTACAGCACAAGTGAAGGAAAAATTCCGAAAAATAAAAAAAGTTGATAATTAAGGTAAGTTTTGGTACTCACAAGTTTTCACGAAAACCTAAATTTGTCTATATCTTTTTATAGTGTTGACTCAGGACCTTGATTTTTATAGTCACAATAGGGACTATAGACCTTAGTATATGGTATAAATTTCAACTTGCTAGCTCTACCCGTTCCTGAGATAATCGATGGTGACACACGGACAGACGGACAGACAGACAGACAGACAGACAGACAGACAGACAGACAGACAGACGGACAAGAAAGTGATCTTATAAGGGTTCCTTTTTTTACCTTTTAAGGTACGGAACCCTAAAAATACCTTTTGGCACTACGTAATACTTTTAGTGCTTTAATACTTGAAAGTTATTAGATGAATTCGGTTTAAAATGTGTTCTCATTAGAAATTTTATTTAGAATCATTAATCAGCAAGGCCGAAATGCTATGTGAATTTCTCTTATGATTTAAATTAATATTCTTTAATTTCAATTAGAATTTTGGTACTATTTATACTCGTATACTCACAATTAAAATAGAAAATTGCTTAGCGATCATTTGAGTTAAAATATTTTCTGTACTAATGTAGGAATATTGTTCCTGCATTTTATTAAAATTTTATTAAAAGTTGCAATCAAATTGTTGCTTCATTTCAAAGTAAGCGACAAGCTTCATGATGATGAGTGTACAGTCAAATTGTTAAGTGTGATAAGTGATAAGTGTGGTGAAAGTATAGTCCATCTTACCCAAAACTTTACGCAGTAACGTAAGTACATTTCGTTATTGGTCCTCCAATTCGTATTGGTGTCCTGTAAACGCATTCGTAACTTTATGCCTCGTAATAAAACAAGTGTAAAGGATCCAATAAGTCGTAATACCATAGCATTGGCGAGCCAATAAGCGGTGACCGTCAGATAACCATCGTAAGTAAATGTTCCAACAAGGTTTTTATTTACTAGCTGCTGCCCGCGGCTTCGCTCATGTGGTACCCGGATAAAAAGTAGCCTATGTTACTCTCCAGTCCTCCAACTATCTCCACACAAATAATCACGTCAATCCGTCGCTCTATTTTGACGTGAAAGCAGGACAAATAAACAAATAAATAAACACACTTTCACATTTATAATATGGGTACTTACGGATTTTATTATAAGGTTATTAAATGAAATAAAAAAATAATAATCAATTTATTATTTTTAGGGTTCCGTACCTTAAAAGGTAAAAAAAGGAACCCTTATAAGATCACTTTCTTGTCCGTCTGTCCGTCTGTCTGTCTGTCCGTCTGTCCGTCTGTCCGTCTGTCCGTGTGTCACCATCGATTATCTCAGGAACGGGTGGAGCTAGCAAGTTGAAATTTATACCATATACTGAGGTCTATAGTCCCTATTGTGACTATAAAAATCAAGGTCCTGAGTCAACACTATAAAAAGATATTGGCAAATTTAGGTTTTCGTGAAAACTTGTAAGTACCAAAACTTACCTTAATTATCAACTTTTTTTATTTTTCGGAATTTTTCCTTTACTTGTGCTGTAAGACCTTGCTTGTAACCAAATTTGACAATTCTAGGTCAACCGGAAGTACCCTAGAGGTTTTGGGTTGAAAACCTAAATGGTAGTTCCCGTTGACCTAGAATCACGAAATTTGGCAAAAAGCAAGGTCTTATAGCACAAATAAAGGAAAAATTCCAAAAAATTAAAAAAGTTGAAAATTAAAGGGTGTTCCCATACATACATAGTTGACGCCAATTAAGATTGTCCTCTGAGTTGTATGGGCGCTCATACAAATAAGCGGGCTACAACATAATGGGTATAATGGGTAGGTACGGAACCCTCGGCGTACGAGTTCTACTCGCACTTGACCGGTTTTTATTTTATTTCATTTAATAACACAGACAACATAAAGTCCATTGGGTTAGTACGAGCTTAAAGTTAAAGGGTGTTAGTAGAAAATTAAAAAAACAGATTTAGTTTTCTGAGTGAGCTTCAGAGGCCAATCAGGTTTTTGTGAAATTGTGTTCAGGATACTGTTGCTGCTAGCGCGTACTGTGCGTATCAGTGAGTGTTTTACTGAATATATGTTTATTAATTTGAATTTAACGGGTACATGGTCTAAATGGTGTCTGTTGTTATTGAGGACACAGTGAGTGACGTTTAATTTATAATTTCTTAATTTGGAAAATGCACAGTTTTATAGCGTAGTTAGAAAAACAATTAAAAGAAAGTTCAGACCCATTTAACGCTTCAGCAGTCATAAAAGTGGTAATTGTTTCTTGATTAAAAACTTTGCCATGAAAACTCAACAATAATTAAAAAATCATAAGGAAAAAGTAGCTAGAACCACCTATAAACCTATAACTCTAGTGATGAAAGGAGCTCGGAATGTAATCTATGATAAACCTATGATGAATAATAATGCCCAATATAATATGAGAACCAGTAGTGCCGCGGCAGCACTGCTGCGTGCAGCGGAGTTCGGAGGATCCTCTCCATTTGGAATTTCTGGAGATAAGATATATTTTTTTCCCCTACTTTCCTCGCAATTTTAAGCAAAAAATAACTCCCTTTAACTATTTTAAAAGAGTCTTAAAATGACGGCCGTTAGTTTGTAAGAAAGCGGTGCGTAATACCCACACCTGGGACTGGGCTGTCACGAATGAAATTCCAGGAAGGCTATTAAACTTCCCGATTTAGATTATCACGGCCTTAGACACACGAGTTTTGGATGCGTAGGAATTATTTTAATAAATAATAGTAGATAAGTAATTAATTATGTGCCATTAATTGTGTATTTTTCTTTTTTTTCTGTAAGAACAATAATTTTCATCTTTCATCCTCATTGTGCTTTCGCATTGAGTGCGAAGAACATTATAAATATTTTTACACTCTATTTAAAGTATATTTCCCTGCATACAAATAAATGATAAGTACAAATGAAAGCATAGTGTAGTGTGTTGTACATATAGCATCTTGTATAACACGATCTGTTTCTGTAAATGATATTGAATATGTCCTTTGGACCTGTTCTCAGCTGTAATTTTACGAGTCTGCTCTTATCTTTAGAATTTGCGTCTACGAATCCGATTATAATTCGTATTAAACTATAAAACCCTGATTATTAAAGGGTAGAGACTAAAACCGTGATATTATCAGAAACGTCTGTGAGATAGCAACCGCTATATTGCAGTCCATTACTTGGGAACATTTTGTCTATCATTACTAACATTTTGGTTTGGCTGAGAGGAAATGTAAAGTAGAAGTAATTCTGTACTTTTGCAAACCTTTTTAGGTAATACATGTTTTGTAATATTAAATTATGAAAAAAGAGACTCCTCCCTAGCCTCAGATATTCTGATGACCTCTTGTCAGAGGTCTACAATTAATACAGATTTTCCTCTTCAACATATTTTAAATTAGGTAAGTACCTACTTAATCTTTGAACTTTTTCATTGATACTTAATGGTGAACGCAGATTTGGCCGCACCGCAGTCGCCGCAGTCATCGCTTTTGTTAATGGCGACGGGAACGACTCCGGCGACTGCGGCGCGGGTAGGTCTGTGTTTACCTTGAAACAACAAAAGTGAATAGAAATCATTGGGGCTAAAAAGGCCGCTATTGCAGAATCACAGTCGGAATTGCAATATATGCCGTTCTTGTCACTCTCAGTCTATGAAAAGAGACGGCATATAGTTCAATTCGTATTATGATTATGCTGTAACAGCCTTTTTAACCCCTCTGAGGAAACTTTACTAATATAGGAAGCACTATATGAAGATTATTCCGGGCGTCATAACACGGGCAAGGCTTAGTAGAACTAAAGGCATCGTTAAAGGTAAGGACATAGAAAGTTGAACTATGGGACATAAACCAGAGATTAACATAATATCAGCACTTAACCGGTTTTAATAACCCGTTTTATAACTAAACTTGACGCTGCGGATGGTCAGCGCACTTTATATTTATGTAAATGGCTGAATTTAGGGGATTTTTATGTGAAGAGACTTATGAGAAGCATAATTTTTATGCTATGTTGCACAAGAAGATATAACAGATGATTTTTGATATATTTCTAACAGATGAATTAATTACATCGGGCAAGAAATGTCTTCTAAAGATGTTTTTGAACTTACATTTATACTACATCACATACCTATACTATACATAGCAAATATACATTCTAAAATTCTTGATTAGGTATGATTGTACTAATCGTATTACAGGGAGACACTCAGATGCGCCTTCGAATATTTTTTTCGACGAAAGGAAAACCTCATTTGATACTTTTCCGGGATTTGAACAGACTTCGGATTGTATACTCTTTAAACTTGTATGATTTAAACATTATCTTTGAGTTAAGTTTGACTTAGAACTTAACATTGTTTACTATGCGTGTGATACTAAATCACGAATGTTTCTGCAAATTAACTTAAGAAATCCTTGCTTTAAAACCCGCGCCTTGATATCCAGAAGATCCAAAAAAGGCGGAAACCTCCGCCATTCCCGAGATAAATTGGTGGAGCCGTGAATTTCTTGGTAAACCTCCCCCCTAATCCTCTTAAGGTAAGCATTTAGGGGGAAGCGAGACATTGTACTGACATTTTGTCCGTTTAACGTGCTCACTTGTTGATGGATGTCGTTTAATATGGGGCTCAGTTATGCTGATGGCACAGACCTACATTTATAAACCCCATACCGTGTTTGTTTTGATGTTCTTCATGTTTTGATAACAGAGCTAGGAGTAGAATCCAATAGCTAGAAAGCGAAAAAATGGTTTTTGAATTTGACTTTGACTTTACACTATGGAACGACCGCTTGGTCGCCCAGATATTCTATAATAAGTAATAATAATTATGAAGGTAACAACTAGGTATCACATTCATCGAAAAAAAAAATTGATGAATTCTCCATGACAATGTTCGCTACTTCATCAAGATGTTAAAATTATAATTATTTTAAGATAGTTTCAAAAGTTTTAACATGTTAAAATATCGTGAATAGATAGAGGGTAGAGGGGCGTTTGGGTGGAGTCAACGATGACATTTCTTTTCACCGTTCAGCCTTAATAACTCAAATTGTCCTTCCTAAAACCGATTAGAAGCAAAACCTAGACTTGTAAGAAACTGGTAATATCAATCTATAAACATAATATTTAATATTATATAATAAATAATCTACAAAGACTATGTCTTGGGCACGTTTCCGACTGGTAGTGGCTTGGATCAGTTGAGCTACCTATAGATCTTTACCAACGATCCTTATGTGGCTCAACTGGTTTTTATTGTATTTTATAATGTTATTAATATGTAGTAGTTTAGTTTCTGTAAATAAATGTTATTTATAAAAAAAATATGAAGTATACTTACTTAATAATTTCAATACCAATTTGTTTTTACGATGAAGATAATCAAATAAAATATAAAGTATCTCATAATACTCAGCTTCAAAACATCCAATAACTCCGAGAACTGAAGCAAAATTCCCGGTAAAAACTGTAGGAAATCCGTAATTAGAGCAACTCCCTGACACAGAGTACCGCGTAGTTGCTACAAGTTGTACCTAAATCATATCGATACGAGCCAGAGCTTAGGGAAGCCCTAACGACGGCTTTTCCGCGGGCTAAGCTACGAGCGACAGAGAGTACAAGCCTTCTAAGAGAAGTTTATGAAGTACTAGCTTCCGTTTGCATGGCACCCAGATCAAAAGTAGCCTATGTTCTATTCCCGGTCATCTATCTATAATTTAAATTTCAGCCAAATCGGTTCAGTGGTTGTCGAGTTATAGAGGAACAAACATACATACATCCATCCATCCTAACGTCCAAACTTTCGCATTTATAGTATTAGTGTGATTGCGTCACCATCATCTCAGCGTAACCGGCCATATCCACAGGAAAGACATGACCAATACGTATGAGGCTGACTAAGCCGCGGGTTTCCTCACAATGTTTTCCTTCACCGTTTAGAGCTCTTGTTAATGCGCATACAAATTTTTCGAAACGAAAAATCCATTGCACGGCCAGGATTCGAACCCACGACCTTCGGATCGAAAGTAGAGGTAATATGCCCCTAGGCCAACACGGCTGTAACAATCTACGGTCAAAAATTTTTTTTTTTTTTTTTTGTGTTCTATTTTTATCTGCGATCAGTCTCTGACTATAAGCAGGTTTGGGGTAGGTAAAGAGCTTTGCGAGGAAGTGCTCCAGCGATCATTTCCCCCTTTGTGTTTCATCAGGGCTGTCTAGCTCCATGATGTGTTGTCTTTTCAGTCTTCTAGGGTACCTAATGGCGGTAAGTTGTGATGCTAGGTGATTTGGGTGGTTACTGAGGCGCTGCTTGTACTTAGTCGAGTACATTTTAATTTCATCGTAGACGGTGTTGGTGTCTAGTTCATGATGTAACTCCTCAATTTTTAGAAACCATGGTGCATTGGATAAGTTTCTCAAGATGCCATTTTGTGCTCTTTGGACTATTTGGACATTGGATTTGCATGCTGATCCCCAAAGTTGTATGCCGTAGGTCCATATAGGCTTCAGCACCACCTTGTACACCAGGAGCTTGTTGTCTAGACTCAAGATTGAGTTCCTGCCTAGTAGCCATTGCAGGTTTCGGCATCGGAGGTTCAGTTCGTCTCTCTTCTTCCGTAGGTGGGTCCTCCAGGTCAGCCTGCGGTCCAGGTGCATCCCGAGGTATTTTACTGACTCGTTATGTGGTAGTAAGTGTGCTCCCAGGCTGACAGGCGGGCAATCACCTCGGCGTAGAGCAAATGTTGCGTGAGCTGACTTTGAGGCACTGGCTCTGATTCTCCATTTCGTAAGCCACTGCTCGATTCTGTCTAGACCGGTTTGGAGAGTTATTGAGGCTTCGTTTGGGTCCTTGTTGCTCGCTAGAATGGCAGTGTCGTCCGCAAATGTGGCTGTTATCACACCTGGTGTTTCCGGTAGGTCTGACGTGAATATATTGTACAGCACGGGGCCTAATACCGAACCCTGGGGTACTCCCGCCTGCAGTTCATAGAAATTCGAGGTGTATTCATCATCCTTTACTTGGAATATTCTTTCAGACAGGTAAGAATTTAGCAGTTCGAAGAACGAGTGTGGTAGAAAGTTTTTTATTTTATAGAGTAGGCCCCTATGCCAGACTTTATCAAACGCTTGTTGGATGTCGAGGAAAGCTGCCGAGCAGTATTCTTTTAGCTCTAGGGTTTTTCTGATGTGGTCGACGACCCTGTGGACTTGTTCAACGGTTCCGTGCTCTTGTCTAAATCCGAACTGATGGTCTGGAATTATCGAGTCTTCTGCCAGTACCTTTAACATGCGTGAAAGAAGGATTTTTTCAAAGAGCTTGGAGATTACCGGTAAAAGACTAATCGGTCTATACGAGCCGATCTCGTTAGCGGGTTTCCCTTCTTTATGGACCATTATGATTTGCGCAGTCTTCCAAACGCTTGGGTAATGACCAACTCTAAGTATCCCGTTAAATAATGTTGTGAGGAAGACTATTCCTCTCTTTGGGAGTTGTACAAGGATTTCTTTCGTTATTTGGTCAAACCCTGGGGCCTTTTTGTTGTCGAGTTTAGAGAGATATTTCAGAACTTCTCTGGGATTAGTAGGCTTTAACGGTGAATCCAGCTGAAAGTCTTGGTTCAGTATCGCTTCGATATCGGGGTCATCGTTGCTTGCGCTATCGTTGGGTTTGAACACATTTTCTAAGTGTCTTGCAAAGGCATCTACTCTTGCTTGCGCTGTTCTGGCCCAAGTAGATTCAGAAATTCTAAGTGGTTGTCGAGTTCTTTTGGGTTGGTTAAGGTTTGATGTGGCCTTCCATAGTGAGTAGTTTGTAGACTTTGTCGCTGTTAATGATTCCAGGTGTTGCGTCAGGGTTGCGTTTTTGGCGTTGTTGATGAGTTCTTTGAGCTCGTCTATCGCCTTGTTCAGGGCTGTTTTATCTTTAGGATGTCTGCTGCAATGCCAAACTCTACGTAGTCTTCTTTTTTCTTGAATTTTAGATCTTATTTCCATGGGCAAACAATGTTGTCTAGATGTTTTTGCGGGAATGTCTGGAGTAGTTAACCAACATGCAACTTGGATGAGATTCGTGAAGTTGGTAGCTGCGTCTTCTATGTCTTCAGGGGTCTTAAGAGCAACCTGCAGTACGAGTCTCCTTTCAATGATGTCTCTGAACGAGTCCCAGTCAGTGTTTTTGTTGTACATTTTTGGGACTGACTCATACTCTAGGATAGTTGTACCAATAGTAAGTAGCACTGGGGTGTGTGCCGATGAGCTGTCTAAGCAAGAGTTAATCTTGGCAGAATATTGTGACATTCCTTTACAGATAAAGAAATCAATAACGTCTGGTAATCTATTCTTGTCAGTAGGCCAGTGCGTAGGTTCTGAGGTTGACATTGTTGCAAGGTTGTTGTGGTCAATCGATAGCTTTAGTTGTCTTCCTCTTGTAGTAATTAGTCTTGAGCCCCAGTGGAGGTGCTTTGAATTCCAGTCTCCTCCTGCTATGAATCTAGGTCCCAGAGTATTGAAGTAGTGTGTAAAATGTTCTTCTTTAATATTATGCTTTGGTGGACAGTATATAGCAGAGACGTTGAAATTACCGGTCTTTGATTCGACCGCAATTGAGGTTGCTTGGAGGTGTTCGGTTTGGTATGCCGGTAATTCGTGGTGTTTTATGGACGATTTTATTATTAGTGCTGTTCCTGCATGTGCTGTGCCATCTGGGTGTGGGGTGCTGTAGATTGTGTAGCCTTTAATGTTGACTAAACTTCTGTCAGTGAAGTGTGATTCGGCTATCAGGAGTATATCAAGTTTGTGTATTTTTAGCAACGTTTCGGCTTCATTGGTGTTTGGAGCTAACCCATTAATGTTCCACGCAGCTATATTTAGGTTTAGGATTGGGACATTTTTTCTACAAGGGATATAATGAGGCTCATCAGTGTGCTCATTTGGTTGAATAGCATGTCCATTTTGTCGAGTTGTTTTATCAGTAAGTCTTGAATGACTTGTGTTGGCGTGAGGTGAACCTCTTGTGTTAAAAGCAATGAATTCTTTTGTGTTGTCTGTTGTCGATGCAGAAAACCCTGTTGCGATGGTTGATTTTTTTCTTTGGGGTTGTTGTTTTGCTGTTCTGGTTGTTCCGGGCTTTGAGGCTTTGTTGTATTTTTCTCGGGTTTTTGTTTATTAGCTACTTCTGAGTAGGTTGGTTGTCTTTTATTGGCGTGGTCATTTTGTGATTGTTGTGTTTGTGGGAAATATTTTTGTATGTTCTGTGTTTGTCCTTTTCTTGATTGTGAGTTGTGAGGCTTTTGTGTTTTGTCTTTTGGTTGTTCAGGGTTTCGTCGTCTCAGAGTCTCTTCAGGCTCTGGAAAGTTATCTTTATCTAGATTTGTTTGCTCAGAGGAAGTCTTTCTATGCTGCTCTTCTTCGAGGTTATTGACAGCATTGGTGTGTCTTATGGGGTAATTATTTCGATTTGACTTTTTCCTGTTCCAGATTTCTTGGTATACTTTGCATCCTTTATAGTTTGCAGGGTGTTCTCCAAGGCACAATGCACATTTAGCTGGAGTGTTTCGATCTTTTTTATCACAGTCGCTGGTTTTGTGTTGGCCTGCACATTTTACGCATCTATCAGGTCTCATGCAATTATTTTTTGAGTGGCCATATTGTTGACATTTGGTACATTGCACTATTACGTTTCTTTTTCTTGGGTCTTCTATTATGACCGCCATGTTGTAGATGTGTTTTATTGTTTTAACTGATTTATTGTTTGGGTTACGTTGTATGTTGACAAAGAATGTTGAAGTTGGTTTTTTTTCGGGTCCAGCTCTTGCATTTATTATCTCGCCACGCACATGGTTCCCTGTTTTTTGAATTTTCTCAATAATAGCTTCATGGGGTGTAGAGTGGTGTAAGTTTTTGATAACTATCCTGTAGCATCTTTCTTCCTTTCTAGTGAATGTGTGGCCAATTAAGCCTTTTTCCCTTACTACGCCCATTAGCTTTTTATAAGCTTCAACTGAAGTGCAGTTGACCCGTAGCTGGTTCGAACTCATTAGTTTTAGTGTGTATTCATCTTTTTAGGGTTCCGTACCTTAAAAGGTAAAAAAAAGGAACCCTTATAAGATCACTTTCTTGTCCGTCTGTCTGTCTGTCTGTCTGTCTGTCTGTCTGTCTGTCTGTCTGTCCGTCTGTCTGTCTGTCCGTCTGTCTGTCCGTGTGTCACCATCGATTATCTCAGGAACGGGTGGAGCTAGCAAGTTGAAATTTATACCATATACTGAAGTCTATAGTCCCTATTGTGACTATAAAAATCAAGGTCCTGAGTCAACACCATAAAAAGATATAGGCAAATTTAGGTTTTTGTGAAAACTTGTAAGTACCAAAACTTACCTTAATTATCAACTTTTTTTATTTTTCGGAATTTTTCCTTTACTTGTGCTGTAAGGCCTTGCTTGTAACCAAAATTGACAATTCTAGGTCAACCGGAAGTACCCTAGAGGTTTTGGGTCGAAAACCTAAATGGTAGTTCCCGTTGACCTAGAATAACGAAATTTGGCAAAAAGCAAGGTCTTATAGCACAAATAAAGGAAAAATTCCAAAAAGTTAAAAAAGTTGAAAATTAAAGGGTGTTCCCATACATACATAGTTGACGCCAATTAAAATTGTCCTCCGAGTTGTATGGGCGCTCATACAATTAATACTAGCTTAATTGGCACCATGGCTAGGTACGGAACCCTCGGCGTACGAGTTCGACTCGCACTTGACCGGTTTTATTCTAACACAGTGTGGATTGCCTCTGTCAGTTTATTAACGTCCTCTATTCCATAAAGGATAAGTGGTGGTGGCTTACTTGGCTTGACAACCTTAACGTTGTCATCAGTGTCGTCAGTCGGTAGGATATCAAATCTGTTGCTGATGTCAGTTGTCACTCGCGGTGGTGAGTCGGAGACTCTTTTGCGCTTGGTCATCCTTATGGTTGGTACCTTCTGCCATTCAGGGTTCTTGTTTATGGGACCAGGAGGTAGTGTCTCAGATTCTTGTGTTGCAGCTGACGTACAGTCCATGTTGTCTTGTTGCGAGTCTGTGGTGGTTACCTCAGTTCTTGCTGTACTTGCTGGTGCATCGCTAAGGGATGCTGATCGAGGTCTATTGAACAGCCCGGGATGAAAGAGCTGTTGGGTTAATACTTTTGGTTTGTTTGTTTCTCCTTCCTTATGTTGCAATCCTTTGCCCCCCCCAGAATACGTGGGGCAGCCTGAGCTGAGCTCAGGGAGGGATTCTCCATTGGATTCACCGCCGGTACCCTCCTGGGGTAGTTTTCCTTTAAGTCTTGCAGCCATAGTTGGTGTAATTTTTTCCTCAGGGTTGTCTTCCCTTAGTCACTCGTTTAGCACCACCCGGGGGATACGTGTAGGGTGGGCCTAGGAGAAGGTGGTAAATCCTACGGACGCGAGTGACTTCATCCCCCGAAACGAAAAATCCATTGCACGGCCAGGATTCGAACCCACGACCTTCGGATCGAAAGTAGAGGTAATATGCCCCTAGGCCAACACGGCTGTAACAATCTACGGTCAAAATAAACACTATTAATACACCGCCTCTCACCACATAAGACACCACCTAAAAGATGTCTCTTCATTTTACACCAAAAATAAAATCTTTATCCTGGGATTAGGGGCGGGTCTGCCCCTATAATTTATCTCACTAATGGTTTTAAAGCTGACATCTGCCCTTTCGGGGCCTTGGAGCAGTTTATTTTCTTAAAATGCATTTTTCCCGCTTGTTTATAGCTCGGCTTTTAAATTGTTTTAGACGGGAAATGGAACGTTGAGATTCAGAAAATTGAAGTGAAGTTGTGATATCACTATATTCTCTCGGGGATATCACTTTAAAAATATAATATTTAACATTTTTATTAAAGGGGAAGACCTAGGCGCAACATTCCTGGACCAAATTGGAACTACCAGTCCGATTTGAAAAATTTTTTCTGCATCTTAGATAAACTCTTGAGGAAGGTTATAGGCTACTTTTAATCATCATCGCTATAAACCATCATCACGGGGGCAACGCCGCGAGGGTGTTGCTAGTTTCATTAAATTTGCATTTGCGTGCATCAAAGCATATTTTCATTTAGTGCAAGTTTCCGATGAAGAAAAACTCGAAATATAAAGCTTTTAATAGTTCAGATTGTTCTAAACTTGTGATTGTTTGTCGGAGAGATTCTTAAAATCTGTAGCTGTAAAACTTAGCCAAGCTTAACTTTTAACTCTCATTAAAATACAAGGCCATTCAATTCCAGCTGACGTATCTCGTAATTTAGCCTGACGCTAACTACAGCAGATATTTAGCTGAATATTTAATCCAGAACCGTCGGGGCCAGATAAAGGGATCATCGGCGATAATGCGCGGGAGTCGTGACGTCACTGTCTATGATATCTCACCACTGGACATGAATTATACCCTCATAATCTGTATTGCTTTCTAACCTAACAATTAAATAAAAAAAATCAATGAAACTCCCCGACATATTCAGTTATAAGCTAGAAAAGACTTGATGATCTTCAAACGGCTGAACAGATTTTCATGAAACTTAGATAAAAACTACATTATGGGATCTACATTAATGCCAAATAATGCAAAAATTCTCGTTTCAAAGCATTTCTATATAATAGAGTCTATAGTTTAACTAGTCCAAGAGTACATAACGTTTCAATCCGCGTCTGCTGACGGCGAGCCTTTATCTGACGCCATAAAGTTTTATGCCAACACCAACATGGCTAGACACCTCATCGTTGGCTAAGTCTTTGGTATTTTTAGCCAATTTTGCTATTTTAACAAAATCGTTGATAGCAAATATATACCTTACACCTTGTATTTCAAAATATACGTATGTGTGTATGTTGGTAGGAACTAGTAGCTAACTTTGGTGATGGCGTGTTTAGGAATTGGGACTGCTCTGTAGGCCGATTCAACTAAAAACCTAAAAATTTACCAATTAAAGCAAAACGTCAACTATTTCGTTTTGTTTCATAATCTACTAATAAATAAATTTGACGACCTCTATGGCGCAGTGGGTGAAGGCCCGCTTGTGACGCAGGAGTTTGCGGGTTAGGTTACTGTGTTGTGATGACGTTTCCAAACAAATTGCTAATGAGGTTTTACAAATGACTGTCATTTTGAAGAACGAAACAAAACGCAGCGGCAATGATACCGGAATGGTTGACTTTGTAAAATAGAAGAATGGGGCCCAGAATGTCGCAACTTCAACGATCTACAAGAAATCTAAGCAAGCTACGCCACGAGCACTTCAACTTGCAATTTGAAATGTGTATATTACTAACATTCGCATCCGTAGTCCTGATCTTGCTACGATCCTGACACACTTCTTTCGCTTCATTCACTCTCATCACATTCTTCATGCAAGCTCGTCGGTTTAGATACTGTAACACTAACACCTGCTACTAACCCATAATACGCAATAAATTAATTTTGATTTGATTTGATTTAGAGTACCTACTCTTGACCTGGTACTCTTAAATCTAAAAATACCTTATCTTTTTTTTTTATCTTTTTATTGTAACTCAAAAATCTTATATTTTGCCATTATAACATTAAAATGTAATTTTCTTTATATTACTTGTTCAACCAAAAAAAATATAACAACTAGATTACTCCCTGATGCTCACTTAGCTACCCATTAGGAGAGCAACGAAAATGCAGGTGGAATAAAAATAAGTAATTTTCCGAATGTTTTTACTGCAGCGACAAGCAGGTTATTTCAACTTTACCGGTATAATCCCGAGTTACTCTCTGCATTTAACAGTAAAGCACCTGAACCGGTAACCGTTCTAATTGCCGAGTCAGCAAAAACTAAGACTGAGTTTATATAAAAAGCAGGTTCGCCAACTTGTGAGAAAGACTCTATTATGACCTGACACATGAAAAGAAGCAAGACAGAAGATGTTATAATAAAAAACAACAAGCTTAGAGTTTTGTAGAAGTCAGCAAAATAGCAATCTTCAAATGTCACCCGGCGAAAGATACCGGAAGGTTAAATTTTGAAAAAGATGTAGAGTGGTACAGCATATTTTGAATTTTGTAGTCTACAACGTAGCTAGAGAAAGATATATTTCAGTTAGGATGCAAAGATAGGATAAAATGTCTACTCAAAAAGACTATTATTTTCTGTATGATTTTGAGAAACAGGCATAGAAAAAGCAAGCTGTATGTAGTTTCAAAATGACCCCAAATGTTTTATACTTTCTTTGTTTATGTACACTGGCCTGCAAAACTAAGTACTACACTTTTTTTTTTTTTTCTAAACTATAGAAGTTAGAGATTTAAAATAAAAACGTTTCATAGCAGGCCAGTTTGCAGGCCAGTGTATGTTGTATGTGTAGGTTTGAACAGTAAATATTGTGAATGCGCCCTAAGCCAGGGAGAAATTATAATTAGCAAAAACTCGGGAGGATTAGGATGGACTGACTAAACGGAATTTCGCTAAGAAAATTGGTAAACTTTGTAAGTCGACAGTCAGTTTGGATTGACTTGCGTCTTACTGGGAAAAGTTATACCTATTTGATTGCAAGTAGAGCAATTATGATCATGATATTAGATATTGACGGGATCTTATGTTGGATTTAGGTCTTGATGTGTCTAAAAGCATGTTTGTGCCATCTTGTAATTGGAATAAAAAGGCCCATGTATATTTTTAGACTAACATTACTTTCACTTCATTTTTAAACGACTTCAAAAAAGGAGGAGATTCTAAGTACGACTGTGTTTGTTTTATGCATGTTCCCCGATTTCTGTGTCAATTGTGGCCCAATTTTTTTTGTTAGATAGGGTACTCTTCAGGTGGTCCCATAATTGTCACATAATCAACTGATATGTGTCAATTATGGGTCCACCTGGACCCAACGTAACTAATTAGCCGGTACAAATATATACATAGCTATGTAGTCCTAAATATTACCCCCTATTACCCTAAAATCAGTACTTTCCCCTATAATTCCCGTTTTCCAATTAATAAAATACCTCCTTATTTTTTCCACAATGATAATACCATTCGCTCCAATTATAAAATTCCCCAAGCCCTGTATGTAACTGCTCTACAATTTAAAAGTACACACAAGAGAAAAATGTAGGTAACGCGAGTTTCCTTGGAAATATAACGCGTCGCAAAAAATATAAAAATCGGTATGGGACCGTCCGCGTTATAAATGGCCGGTAATTAGGGCACACACCGCGCCAGACGGAGACACACTGAGCGTCATCTATAAAATCATTGTAATTTTAAAAACTATCATTGTTGTCAGAATCTACTTTCTTTTATTTCTCTCGGCGAAAGAAAAAAGTCTCTCAGCATTTTTGACGAAAATTCAAACCTTGGTCCCAAAAGATATTGTCTTGCAGAGCGTTGAATTATAAATGTCGTGAACTCTGTTTTTATCAAAATAAGCTGAATTTATAGTAATTTTTATTTATTATAAGTAATTTATATCAATAATGTAAACGTTTATCAGCGGCAAACGTTAAAATTGTAGAAATTCAGCTTATTTTGGAGAAAACAGAGTTCACGACATTTAAACAACATAAACTGAACCACGACATTTGATGCTACTATGAATCAGCTTTTTATATTTATTTTATTTTTATTGTTGTATTTATTAAAACGATTTTTATATCAGGTTATATTTGAATTTATCTGCGAGGTTACAAAGGCTGTTATAGCAGAATCACAATAAGAATTGAACTATATGCCGTCTCTTTTCATAGACTGAGAGTGACAAGAACGGCATTTATTGCAATTCCTATTGTAGACTGGCCTGTTAGCTCAGTTGGTAGTAGCTCTGCTTTCTGCGCTGTAGGTCGTGGGTTCGATTCTCATCTAGGACAAACATTTGTGTGATGAACATAGATGTTTGTTCTGTCTGGGTGTGATAAAGTATTATAAGTATGTATTTACAAATATATAAGTATTCTATCAGTTATCTGGTTCCCATATTACAAGCTCTGCTTAGTTTGGGGCTAGATGGCGCTGCGTGAAATGTCCAGCAATATTTATTTATTTTATTTTATTTTATTTGGGAAAACAAACAGTTATACAATAAAATGTTACACAAGAAGCATAGATTATATGGAATATGAGTAAATGTACAACCCACTACGTTATCCACAGGTTACTAAAAAAAAATAAAAACAACATGAGCATGAGGTTGTTGTTGTGTCAATTACTGAAAAGAGTGTGGTAGGTAGTAGTAGTGCTTTCAAGTGAATGAATTTGTACGTTTAGTCATTTAACAGAATTTCTTTAATTTGTTTTTTGAATTTATATTCAGATAGTAAGAAAAGATCTATATTTATAAATCTAATGTTGTAGTTCTCAACAATGCGGTATAGCGGCGAACGCACACCTGCATTGGTTCGACAGATTCGTGTGTAGAACAAGCGGCGCACACGCACATCTCTCTGATGCACCGTGCGCGGTACTATGTAGCACAGTTTACTAACTAATCGTGGGCAGTCTATTTTGTTGTGGCACAAGCCATGCACTAACATGGCCTGCAGGAGCAGGCGTCTAGATTTCAATGTTATCATTTTGTGTTTACTAAGCAGTTCTTTATATGACAATTTGTTATTCCTACATCTGTAATTCATTGTTTTCAAGAACTTTTTTTGGACATTTTCGATCTTAAGATTATATTTATCGTACAAAGGATCCCAGATAGCACATGCATATTCAAGCTGTGGACGTATAAGGGAGTTATATAGATACATAAAGGTCGCTGGTTTACTAAATTCGCTAGTGGACCTCATGACAAAAAGCCATACGTATACGGAATGCTTTACTAATTATTTTCTCGATGTGCGTATCGAGGTGCAGCTCACTGTCTAATGACACTCCGAGGTCCCTCAGGGAAGAAACCCTCGCTAGTTGCTCACCACATAAATGATACTGGAACTCAATATTGCTTTTTTTTTTTGAAAAAGTTATGTAATTACATTTTGTGATACTTAATTTTAGTTTATTAATAGCGCAATACTCTGTCAGTCGGTTTAAGTCATCTTGAAGAAGGAAACAATCACTAGGTGTCCGAATGGGCATGTACAGTTTAAGATCGTCGGCGTATAATAAGAAGTTAGAATTAAGAAAACATTTTCCAATATCATTTATGTACAGAACAAAGAGCAAAGGTCCTAGAATCGATCCCTGGGGGACACCGGAGGTGGCCGTCACATTACCGGAATGATACCCATTGATCACTACTCTCAGGCTTCTGTTATCTATGTAGGATGAGAACCACCTTAAAAGATTTCCTCTGATTCCATTGTAAGCAAGTTTGGAGAGGAGGATCGCGTGGTCTACTCTATCAAACGCTTTTTGAAAGTCCGTGTAAACAGCATCCGTCTGTATGCGACCGTCCATGTTCTCAAATAGCTGCGTCGTGAATAACATAAGATTGGTAACGGTAGACCTGCGTTTCACAAATCCATGCTGCTCAGGTATTAGGATCCCACTAATGACAGGATATACAGGGTGAATTTTTGAGATGGGGCAGTAAGGGCAGCTACCTTAACCGTTGTAGCTAGAGGAAAACGTTCTTAGGAGACCATCCTTAATTTTTGAAAATATTTCGACCTGCATTCACAGATTTTGAAAAAAATGTACAGTCAGCGAGAAAATGGGCCATTTACACAAAAACTTTTTTTGATGCCAATCGATCCTGTTTCATCTAAGGATAAAAAGGCTCTTTCAGACCAACTGAGGTTAGAGTACTAGAAAAGTCAGAAATCGCTAAAATGTATTTCTGAGACAAGACAGTAAGGACTACCTTAACCGTTGTAGCTACAGGAAAACGTTTTTAGGAGACTATCCTTAACTTTTGAAGATATTTCAACCTGCATTCACAGATTTTGAAAAAAGTGTACAGTCAGCGAGAGAATGGGCAATTTACAAAAAAACTTTTTTTGATGCCAGTCGATCCTGTTTCATCTAAGGATTAAAAGACTCTATCGGACCAACTGAGGCAAGAGTACTAGAAAAGTCAGAAAACGCAAATAACTTTGAGTATACATTTCGTACGAAATCAATTTGTCATTTGTCATAATTTTTCATCATTTTGTCGAAATATCTTCAAAAGTAAGGGTAGTCTCCTAAGAAAGATTTCCTGTAGCTACAACGGTTAAAGTAGCTGCCTTTACTGCTCCGTCTCAAAAATACATTTTAGCAATTTCTGACTTTTCTAGTACTCTTACCTCAGTTGGTCCCAAAGAGCCTTTTAATCCTTAGATGAAACAGGATCGACTGGCATCAAAAAAAGTTTTTGTGTAAATTGCCCATTTTCTCGCTGACTGTACATTTTTTTCAAAATCTGTGAATGCAGGTTGAAATATCTTCAAAAGTTAAGGATAGTCTCCTAAAAACGTTTTCCTGTAGCTACAACGGTTAAGGTAGTCCTTACTGTCTTGTCTCAGAAATACATTTTAGCGATTTCTGACTTTTCTAGTACTCTAACCTCAGTTGGTCTGAAAGAGCCTTTTTATCCTTAGATGAAACAGGATCGATTGGCATCAAAAAAAGTTTTTGTGTAAATGGCCCATTTTCTCGCTGACTGTACATTTTTTTCAAAATCTGTGAATGCAAGTCGAAATATTTTCAAAAATTAAGGATGGTCTCCTAAAAACGATTTCCTCTAGCTACAACGGTTAAGGTAGCTGCCCTTACTGCCCCATCTCAAAAATTCACCCTGTATAGCGTTGTGGACGAGTCTCTCAAAGAGTTTCGACAAGGTGCTCAATATTGATATGGGACGGTAGTTTTGTACGTCGCTTCTTGACCCTCCCTTGTGAACTGGTACTATATTTGCTT
Organism: Camptogramma bilineatum; assembly: GCA_958496255.1. Taxonomy (NCBI): domain Eukaryota; kingdom Metazoa; phylum Arthropoda; class Insecta; order Lepidoptera; family Geometridae; genus Camptogramma; species Camptogramma bilineatum. The sequence continues at coordinate 838,021 of OY292453.1, forward strand.
GTTTCCAACTTTCGGGGAATGTTCCCTCCATCATGCATCTATTAAACAATATGTGAAGTGGTCTGGAAATTGTGTCAGAGGTACGTTTAAGAAAGATTGCGGGCAAATGATCTGGTCCTGGGCCCTTTGATGCGTCTAATGATTTTAATGCTATTCTGATGTCATGTTCACTAACATAGATGTTATTTATTATGCTACAGCTTTCAGAGATGTCGTTAGAGGGTGACCAAGCGTCACGTGTGTATGTGCTAGGTTCGTATATTTATTATTAATTATTGTGATTCTGCTATAGCGGCCTTTTTAGCACCGCAGTTGCCATACAATGACTTTAAAAGAAACTTCGTAGTGGACAGTCTGACTCATTAATACTTTCTCTCAATTGTCTCTCACTGCAACTCCGACCTTATGTTTTTTCTACCCCTCAGTTATAACCGGGGACTTTTTGTGGATATTATCCTTTTAGCGCCGTGTACTATTATTATGAACGCATCGCAAAAAGCACACCTTTATATGACGATCATTTTGTACACTTCCGTGTGAAACGAGACAAGGAGTAATGACTGCGAGTTCTGAATTGTAAATAAGCTTTTTAATGTGTTAAGCAACGTTGTAGCATATGTTCTTTTTAACATTTGAAATTGGAATTTTAATTTTTGCACTACCTAACTTAGTCTTTAAGTTTTGTAATGGTTTGTTACAGTTGAATGCCCAGTGTATCAACACCCTAGGAAACCACTGTATTTCTTCAGCAATATTGAAACAACTATTTTATTGGTGTTTGAACATGATATATCACTAGCAGGAACGAATCCAATACGATAGCTGTTGCCATGTTGAAGTTTTATAATATGAAAATGAAAAATAAATTTATTACAATGAAATAGGATGACCAGATACAAGTTACTTATGGCTACTACACAGATAACACTTTCTTTTTTTTATTTATTTATTATATAAAATTTTACAAATAAAACTTAGATAACTCACTATAGAAGCACAGAAAAACCACTAAGGTTTGCAAGTAGTATGCTATAAATTTAGTCTGCTAAAATTAACAGGTACCTATAACAAAATAATATTAACATTTGTTATTGTAAAGTATCTAAAAAGTAACTTTTTAATTTTGCTTTGATATTAGTATGAGTAGGTAATACTTAAACTACAGAGACGAGGTACCTGTCAGTTTCCTCACTACTACAAAATTCAAACTTTTTCATATTCATATACTTACCTACATTTATTTATTGCTAGTATGTAGGTACATTTTGTTTTGAACATTGAACTTGAAAAATATTAAAAGAGATACAGTAGGTACAGAGAACCGCTGAACTAAACGCCTTAAGACTATTAGCAAGCCAGTGTACACGTAGCCGCAGGGTACGAACTCGGGTACATTTTTGTCGGCTCAGCGCGCTGGACAAATGTACCGGAAAGATAACCGTAACGGCTCCGAACCCGCACTATATGTTACGTTACACCCTGTATGTTACACTATGCTATGTTATGGCAGGCATTACGTTTGGCGCACGGTCACTGAGCAAGCCGGTTTTTTGTGATAAAGTAGTGAATAGAAGCTGGAATGGGTAAGTCAGACCGAAAATTGGGTCATTCGTTGCCCTTTCTTGGGCACAGAAAGATCTTCTAGCTAGGCTGTGTAGAGGATTCACAATGAAAATCGCATTTTAATAGCTCTGCCTTCTGCACTATAGGTTGTTGGTCCTAACACATACTTCTAACAAGTACCAATTTGTATAATTCACAAATGTTGTAAATCTTTAATTGTATTTACAAAAATAGTAGGTACATACCTTGTTCTATGAAATATTATGTACTATGACAGATTTCTGATTCGTGGTCTGGTATTGGTATTATAAAGAGTCTGTAAAGGTCCGAAAAACATAAATATCTGAATTTTAAACGTAAAATTACTAACATTTTATTTCTTATCGAGATTATAATAAAACTAGAATCGAATAATTTAATCGAATCGGCGACTCAATCCTAAAACTAACGAGAAAATTCGAATTTAATACGCCAGGTGCGCTGGTTGTAAAATAGACGATATAATTCTGAATATTTGGCCCCGACAGACGGTCAGCTCATCTGTTTACATCTTTTATCAGCATATAAGCGAAAGAAGTGTGTCAGGAACGTAGCAAATGGAGATCTGTGGTCTCTGCCTACACCTATGATGGGACACAGGCGTGATTTTTTACCGACTTCGAAAATGAGGTTCTATGTTCGGCTGTATGTATGTTTTTTTTATGTATGTATGTATTATTTAGATTGAACAAATAGAGACTAGGTTGACCCAAAAAGTTTTTAAAAAAAAATTTAAAAAAAACAAAACTGACGTCAAAGGTGCTAATTTGCATAATACTCGTAGTTTCTCACACACACACGTTACGCAAGAAAACCTTTGTAAATTCAAATTAAAAAAGTACTATTTACTTATAAATCAATAAAAAATTGTAAATAATTCTTCTTCTTCTTCTAGTGCCTCTCCAATACTGAAGGCTAGCTGTCATCCTGCCAAATTTTTTTTTGTCTAAGTAGTAAATAATACATTTACTACATATCGTTAAATCGACTACTAAATGAAGTGAAAGAGTAACTTTAACGCTTCAAGATATGACATACCAATGTAAGTTGAAATGTAAAACTGATCGTTTGTTTTCACCCTTATCTGTAGTTCTAGCTAGGTTGTTCATCAATAACTGAAAGTTTTATTTATTTACTCGCGATTGATACGATTCGTTCTAGGATTTATATTTTACGGTTGTATTCCTTTAATTTATGTCGAAGATTTGTTTTTGAAACGATTATTTACTTTATTGAATGTGTAGGGGACTTGTGGTATGGTTTAGATAATAAAATTCAATAATTTCGACGGATAGGTTTACTCCAATTTCGCATTAACAAGATGAAGGGACAATAAAAAAGTAGACGGTAGGTACGGCGGTTTCACAAAAATAGGCGCGAAGATTTGAATTTCGAACATGCCCCCGCGCGTTGAAAGCTCGTCTTTCAACCGGAGACATCATCTTCTGGCAGCAGAGGGACAATCTTGCTGAAGCTTCGCCTGATGACGCCGTTGGTTGTCTTAATATCAGCGACTCGACATATGCCATCACTCGGTCCAGGATGCACAGCTACGACACGTCCAAGCTTCCACTTAAGCGGCGGGACACCATTTTCTTTCAACAGGACAAGAGTATCATTCTTTAGGGAGTACTTGCAGGATCGCCATTTAACTCGCTGTTGAAGTTCAGCTACGTACTCCTTACTCCATCGTGTCCAAAAATGCTGACGTAATTGTGCGATGCGCTGGAAGCGTGTCAATCTGTTGACTGGGTAGTCCTGGAGGTTCCTTTCTGGCAGGGCAGTGAGAGGGCGGCCGATCAGGAAATGGCCGGGCGTGAGAGGCGTCAAGTCTTCTGGGTCCGACGACAACGGAGAGAGTGGCCGAGAGTTAAGTATCGCCTCGATTTGTACTAACACAGTAGTAAACTCCTCGAACGTTAAATTACAATTTCCCAGCACTCTATTTAAATGATATTTTGTCGACTTGACACCAGCCTCCCAGAGACCTCCGAAATTAGGGCTATATGCAGGTATGAAATGAAATTGAATGCTACTCTGAGCAGTCTCTGAAGCCAGAGTGTCACAATTACTCTTTAAAAATTTAGAAATATCATTATATGCGCCAACGAATGAGGTACCGTTATCTGAAAATATATGAGAGGGTTTTCCTCTGCGAGAAATGAATCTGCGTAATGCTAACAGGTAGTTATTGCTTGTTAAATCACCCACTAACTCAAGATGTACCGCTTTCGTTGTAAAACATACAAAAATAGCAATATACGACTTGGTAAGTCTACAACCGCGGCCGGTGCGACTAGCGACGGCGACAGGGCCCGCGTAGTCCACGCCTACACTCTCGAATGGGTATCCACCTGAAATAAGTCGCTGCTGTGGTAAATTGCCCATCAGTGGGTTAAACGTTTTACCCTTTAAGCGATTGCAACGCACGCATTGACGGTAACATTTCTTTGATAAATTACGACCACCTATCGGCCAATAGGTCTCTCTAATCGTAGCTAGTAAAAGTTGAGGGCCGGCATGCATTAATTTTCTGTGTTCAGCCTCAAACAACAACTTCGTGACATTATGTGTGGACTGTAAAATAATGGGGTGTTTCTTTTCAAATGAAAAACTAGAATTATCCAAGCGACCACCGACGCGAATTAAATTATCTTTATCTAAATAAACATTAAATTTTATCAATGGGCTTTTTCTAGGCAAATCTTGCCTTTTAATTAACAAATTATATTCAGGAAACGACTGAATTTGCGACTGTCTTAATATTAAAATTAAAGCTTTATCTAATTCATCAACAGTTAGATAATTATGTTCTTGCTTAGACTCTTCCTTTAAATTATTGATAAATCTTAGCACATAGGCTACGGCTCGTTGAAGTCTATTAAAATTTGAAAAACGATTAAAATCAATGAGCTCGTGTGAAGTAGAATCCCTAGTGTGTAACGAAACTTCAGCACGAGTTTCTGGTAGTTTATCAGTTGTACATGGAATGGCAGGCCAGTGCGAGGGATCGCGGTGCAAATAATCTGGTCCTTGCCACCATAACGCAAGAGATTGAAGTTGACTGACGTGGACTCCGCGTGATATTATATCCGCAGGGTTCTCGTCAGTTGGAACATGTCTCCAAGTACAACTGCCACTTATTTCTAAAATGTCGGATATACGATTCCGTACAAAGGGCTGTAACTTGGAGGGTAACATTTTAAGCCAACCTAGGACAATCATGGAGTCCGTCCAAAACGTGACACTCTTGAACTTTACACGCAGTGCAGTGATGGCCTTTTCATATAAACGTGCGCCTATCAAAGCACCGCACAGTTCAAGTCGTGGTATGGTCGTGGGTTTAATCGGAGCCACGCGGCTTTTCGCTATAAGCAATCTGACTGAGATCTCACCTGTGTCGTCAGTGCTGCGAACATATACACAAGCGCCATACGCACGCTCGGACGCATCTGTGAAAATATGCAATTCCAGGGAGGAATATGAGTCACAGATGACGCGTCGCGGTATGCGTAAGCTGTTCATACCCGGTAGGCTGTCGACAACCTCGACCCACACCTGGTTTATTTCAGGTGGCAACTCTTCATCCCAAGACAGTCGTCGTAGCCACAGTTTCTGTAATATAATTTTCATGAGGATAACACAAGGTGATAAAAGCCCTAATGGGTCAAATATCTGGGCAATGACTGACAGAATGTCACGCTTTGTGTTTCCCTTGACTATGGTCGGACTGATGGAGAAATAAAACTGATCTAACACTGAGTTCCACCCGAGGCCTAATGTTTTACTCGATTCAGAGTTTCCGATATTAACTTCCGGAGAAGTTTTATCTGTTTCGGGTAATAATTTAGGCTCATTGGACTTCCATTTCCTAAGAGGCATACAAGCTGAGGCTAGCTCGGAGGTAACCTGCTTGCGTATGCGTAAAACTTCGCTTAATTCATCTCCTCCACTTAAAAAATCATCAACATAGAAGTCGTGAATTATTATTTCAGATATTTCAGGGTCCGTACAGTCTAAGCCTATCTGCTTCAAACACCTAGTAGCGAGATAGGGGGCGCTAGCAGTGCCATAGCTCACCCTATTTAATAAATAACATTTTAGCTCACAGTTGGGTTGAGTTTGGTCACGCCACACGATTTGCTGTAGTGGTTGATCATCAGGATGTACCGCTATACATCTAATACATTTTCTCGCAATCTGCAACTATAACATATTTATGTTGCCTAAATCTCAAAAGTATAGACAATAAATCATCCTGTACCGTAGGCCCAATCATTTGAATCTGATTAAATGAAACTCCTGAACTAGTAGGACTACTTGCATTAAATACGACCCGTAGTTTGGTCGTCGTACTACTCTCACGAAGGACGCCATGATGAGGGATGAAATAATGAGGCACCGAAGTAATCGGTTTGCATTCACTCATGTGACCTAATGACTCATATTCAGTCATAAAATCACTATACATTTTACTAAATGAATTGTCATTTTTTAACCTACGCTCTAAAGAGAGCAAACAATGCTTAGCTCGCTGATAAGAATCTCCTAACACGCTTGGTGTTTGTTTTAATGGGATCCTAACACAGAATCGACCGTCTGCGAGGCGAGTTGTATTTTTCACAAAATGTTCTTCACATTTCTTCTCCTCTGGAAAATAATGAGATGACTGAGGGCTAACTTCTTCAAGCTGCCAAAAACGCGTTAATTGGTTTTGAATGTCATCATCAGAACAGCGGGAAGTCATGGAATCAACTTGAGTAAAGTTACATTTAATTTGAGGGGAAGTAGATACGCGGTCGCCGTTAACCGGACCGGAAACTATCCAACCTAGTCTAGTTTCATAAAGTATCGGTTTTCCATCACCCAATTTAATGTTTTGCGAACCTAAGATATCCCAAAAAATATCAGCGCCAATGATTAAATCAATGGCGGAGGGCGAATAAAACTGAGGGTCCGCTAAACAAATATCTGATGGAATATTTAAATTCCTAACATTAATCTGACACCCGGGAACGTTATCAGTAATCGTCGGCAGAATAAAACAACTTATGTAAGTTGAAAAACTATCACACAATGATTTTATAGGTAAGCGACACATTTTATTAATCGACGATGTTTTGTTATTTATACCTACGATCGTTTTGTCCGCACGATCAGCCGGCAAGTTCAATTGTTTGTGCAAACGTTCGGTCATAAGACACGACGTACTGCCGCTATCTAGAATCGCACGGGCAATGACTTCACGATTATTACAATCATATAATTTTACTAATGCAGTGGATAACAAAACATCACACTGACCTGTTTTCTCGCATGTAGTAGTGACGCTTCCCGTAAGTACAACGCTCGAGTTCTCGGAATTCGTCTTAGTAGGCATTAAATTATTTGTGCGGCTGCCGTTATCGCAATCAGCTGTAGCTGTGGATGTAGATATAGGTATAGATTCGGACAGCTGTTTTGATGCACTAAACTCATTGATGTGAATGAGTGAGTGGTGTTTACGCTTGCACACTTTACAACCTGGTTTTTTACACGAATTAGCATAATGTCCACTACGGAAGCAATTAAAACATATCTTATAATTAGGCAATAACTTATATCGCGCTTCACTACTTAATGCGAGAAACTTCGGACAGTTATTCAAATAATGATCATCATTACAGTTGGGGCATGGTTTCATTGAAGATAAATTATTATTTTTACTGTCACTCTGATAAGAAACCAAAGCCTTTATTTTAGTAGCATTTTTACTACTTGTCGCGTGACTTTGTGACAATTCAATAGTCTCAATTAAATCTGCACGATTACGCATGAATTCTAGAAAGGCTTGTAGATTAATCGGCTCAGTTTTAGGCAACGAACCTTTATGTTCTTCCCACTCACGAAATGTTTTCACGTCTAACTTCTGGGTGACAATGTAAATCAAAAGAGTGTCCCAGTGTTTAATCGGTTCTCCTAATGACTCTAAAGCACGTAGATTCTTATTTAATTGATCTATTACGCGTTTGAGAATGATGGACGACTCTTTTGTGACCGGTTCGATGTTGAATAAGGCTGAAATGTGATTTTGTATCAACAAACGTTTGTTGTCGAACCGCTCACATAAAAGTTTCCATGCTACCGAATAGTTATTCGCTGAAAACTCAATAGATTGGATCACTACCGCAGCTGAACCTTCCAATGACGCTCTCAAGTAATGAAATTTGTTAATTTCATCTATCTGATCATTATTATCGATTAAGCTCGAAAACGTGTCATGAAATTCCAACCATTTTTCGTAAGCACTTCCAAACTTAGGTAACTGAATAGTGGGCAATTTAACAAGCTTATGATTAGAACGAGCACTTGATGCGCACTCAATTTTATCTTGTTCCTTATTATAGGTGTCTAACATTCCCTGTGCTTCGGCGAGCAACCTATAGTAAAGCTTTTCAAACTCAGTTCGTTCGGCTACTTGCAAATCACTGCTGTCTGAACTACACTCGATTTTTAACTGTACCTCATCGTATTGATCATATAAAGATTCGATCTTACCGATGCGCAATTGTAACTCCCTGGCCTCCGAGGAACTCAGCGATGATGCATCCAAAGTCGAAAGATGTGTCGCAAAGGCTGTGATTCGACCCTTGATACTACCACGTTTTTTAATAAGCTCCTTTTCGTCAGTCATTCTGGGAGACCGGCACCGCCGACCTGGAATTGATACAGGCAACACGTTTACTTATGTACTTAGAACTATTGGGCAAAGTACCTAGAAACGTAAACAATTAAATTAAACTGAAAAATACCTATTTTCTAACACGATGTTTGATACTGAATTTAAATTACAACAGACAACAAAATGAATTGGACAAAAACAAATGATTAGCTGATTGAACTGATTAACAATACATAAAATAACTTTACTAACCTTACTTAGCGTCGAATTATACCTAATTATACCTGATTAGAGTGTTGGGTTCAAAATTAAAATAACTTTCACTTCGTTTTTGCACCGTTGGACTTTGAACTCTCGACCACTCTGATGACGCGCACTCCCGTTGCATTTATTTGCGCTCCACGGCTTCAAATATCGAAAACTTCTTTCTTCCGATATAGCTGGGATGAAAATCCGGGTTCGAGGACTATGTAGGGGACTTGTGGTATGGTTTAGATAATAAAATTCAATAATTTCGACGGATAGGTTTACTCCAATTTCGCATTAACAAGATGAAGGGACAATAAAAAAGTAGACGGTAGGTACGGCGGTTTCACAAAAATAGGCGCGAAGATTTGAATTTCGAACAGAATGGTTTTAAGAAATCGTACCCATTTTATAAATGTGAAAAGTGTGTTTATTTGTTTGTTTATTTGTCCTGCTTTCACGTTAACAGAGCGACGGAATGACGTGATTTTTTTGTGTGGAGATAGTTGGAAGGCTGAAGAGTAACATCTTAGGCTACTTTTTATCCGGGCACCACGCGAGCGAAGCCGCGGGCAGCAGTTAGTTTATTATAAAACAAAATCAGGTTAGGTACGCCATTTTATAACTCAAAAACGGCCGGACCGATTTTTATGATCTTTTGATTTATTGGATTTATCTCCGCCCCGAATAGCAGTATAACAATAACTATAAAAACATCAACAAAATCCACGAAAAAAAAAAAAAACAATATATGAAGAATAACATTTTGTATTAGAACGGCCTTTTTGATGATATCACGAATACTTATTCTGAGGCGAACGAACACGAAGTTGTGATTGATGGGAACTATACAATAGTTTAACAAAAATATATATAAAGGCTAGATTCTTTACAAGATTTATCTGGACTTGAGAGTACGGTGCATGCTGGTAGGTGGAAAGCTATGCGGCATGTGTGCCGATACGGAAATAGGAATCTACTGGACCTGAACGTCTCGGATACTCGGATATAATAATAAAACGCTCGTCCGTCCGTCCGCACGCGAATGGAAATACTCGGAAAGGATAAACGGAGCGTTTATTTTAATATGTTTGGTAGTGGAAGGTTTTCATGTGAGTAACTTATTTTGCAGTTGAACCAGATTGGTGGAAAGACAATCCTGTCTCTACAATGGACCTTACTAGCCCATAATAAGGAGTGGAAGAAGGGGTTTGCCTTGCAGTTAGACGGCTCTATAATGATAAAGATAAAGATAAAGATAAAGATAAAGATAAAGATTATTTATTTGCTTAAACATGTGTAGATTAGATGATAATGATAGAGGATGTCACAACATGGTTTACCGAATTCGGTGTGCAAATTGAGAGATTGGCATGCTTCTGAACAATTAAATTAAATACAAATTATAATAAAAAGAATAAATCAAGATAATGTCAAATATTAAAATGTACAATTGCATAATTAGGTCATAATTCGTCATTCAAAAAGTCGTCAATCTTATAGTAGCATTTTTCAGTTAATAGTTTTTTAAGCTTATTTCTAAATTCATTATTAGTGAGTTCCTGTAAATAAGTTGTACGATCTATTTTCACGAACTGTAAATTTTAATATCGGGAGTAAAGTATTATTATTTTTGTAGCGACGAGGCTACGTGTGTTACGTGCATTAGACATGTTTGAGTAAGTTTTTTATTATCAATGTTTCGGGAAATAATATAAAAAGGTAAATAACGAGGTTTGAGTGTCCGTAGACCGGGTTGTGCGTCTTGGCATAGAGTGCAAACTTAGTTGTTTTTTCAGTAGCAAAATTTGGCGATTCCAGAAAACTTCAACCACCTCTAAAACCGCATTTGCTTGTTTAGGAGTTTAAGTGTACAACTTCCTTTCTTAGTAACAAGAACACCTCATGCAAAAACAAAGCATTCGTTTTCTTCCTCTTTTCTTCTAACAAAATAGCTACAGACTCGATTCAGTGCGAATAGAAAAATACACCAATTCAACTTTATTTCCAAACAAAGTTTTTTAATAAGAGAACGGCGATATTTGAAAACGACAGACTAGAGCAACATAAAAACACTTTCTGTCCCCCACGAGGCCAATTCCCGTGTCCTCTTCTACATTCACAAATAGAGAAAAACTCAAATGCACGGGAAAGTCAATGGGCGAACATGCAAGTTAAACCGTTCGCCTGTAAACAGTAATACTAAAAAAACAGGATTGGATGCTGCTGAAGCGGCTTGCTACACGAAAGCTTTTTAAAGGTTGGTTTGATGCGAAAAAATATAATTAAATGGGTTATAAATAATGCTGGACAATTCACACAGCACCATGTAGCCCCAAAGTAAGTAGAGCTTGTATTATGGGAACCACATGACTGATATAATACTTACCTACTTTTTTTGTAAATACTTACATGGAAGAAAACTACCAGACCCGAGACAAATATTTGCAGATTATAAAAACATTTGTCCCGCGGCGGGGATCGAACCCGCAACCTCATGCGTCTCAGGCGGGCCTTCACCCACTGCGCCACAGAGGTCGTCAATTGTTGATCCACTTTCGTTGCTGACTATGCATGAAACGTTTGGAGACGTGTCGGACTATATGTATATTTTGATACACATTAGGATGAGGTGTTTAAAGGGCGCCTAAAGGCCTCCGTAATGGCACTTAAAAACGTCTCACATTTAGCTGTAGAACTAAAAAATTAAGAAGCAGCAGCTTCAGTGGACAATATCCTTTGTATAAATAAAACAATCGAATTCTAATTCGCATTAAAAACTGTGAACATAAAAAGCAGAGGACGTGATAATAAAAAAGAAACAAGAGCATACGCGCAGAGCGTTACTTGAGCATCCCACTGTACTCGCCTCGTGTGCACGCCGACTTATTCTGCTTCCATTTTAAAACAATTGAATATTTTTTCTTTGTCACTTCATATCTATGACAAAGTAGATACTTATACATACGAGTACAATCCATATCCGTACCCATATTATAAATGTGAAAGTGAAAAATTACATCAAAACAGAGCGACACATTGACGTGATTTTTTTGTGTGGAGATAGTTAGAGGGCTGGAGAGTAACATAGGCTACTTTTTATCCGGGTACGACGCGAGCGAAGCCGCAGGCAGCAGCTAGTTTTGTATAAAAATCTATTTAGAACATTATAATTGTAAATTCCCCATGGCCAGAATAAGGTCCGGCGCGCACGGGCGGCGTCGCGCCGGTTTTGTCCGGTCGACATTTATTGTTTTAATGGCGCTCCCCACTCATATTTCTCTCTCTTTGTTAGTTTTTACTTATTACCACGTCGCTGCAGTGGCCGTATGAATAAATTCCCCGGAATGTACCGCTGGTGTTAGCGCCGCGATCATTTCGGATTAAATTTTCATTTCACTTTTGGCCGTAGATTTGTTATTGTATTTGAATACCTACTTTGCGCTTATGGAAACATATTCACTTGAAAATTATGATTTGTATCAAAAATATCAGATGGGAGATCTCTCGTTCTGATAAAGCTCGGTTTTAATATAAATAGACTTACCTTGTACCAGTAAATGAAATGAAATGAAATGAAATGATTTATTTGCGTGAAGTGTGGTGCACAAAGAATAATAGTAATATTATAAGCATAATATTCAAATTAAAATTATCATTAGTAACAAACATTTACTTACAAAAGTACCTACTAACTAGCGCTCAAACCATCTAAGGTGGTGTTGGAGCAAATGCAGAGAGACCCTTTAGTTTCTTGTCACTTGATATCCTTTACGCTTCAGTTTTGAATCAATATAGTGCCCAAGACCTTTGATCATCTTATTTAAAGTCAAACTAGTGTGGATTTTAAAATTATGTATTACCTAAAGCAGTAGAAGGTATTCTGGTGTGTGCAGCCGTAGTGCGGCCGACGCAAGGAGATGCAATATTCATAATACGGGCTCGTCGGATCTGCATTTATGTTTATCTTCTAGTTTTGATGTGGCCGTTTCTTTGTAAGTGTTTTAAAATTCGCTTTCTGAGAGGATTACATTAAACTTTTATCTGTAATAGAATATGATCATGAAACAGTATTTTGCTTATATCTATACTGAAATGGGATTACGGGTCAGGACTTGCGTTCACTGGTCAGGACAAAGGAATAGTTTACCGTTGATTGTGGTATTTTATTGAAGTATTTTTGGTAAATCATGAAATGGCTGTTTTAAAAACACAAAAGGTTCCTGGAAACTTCGAAGCAGCTTCTGCATCAAAATAATATTTTAACACGTTCACAACCACGCTTTAGAGGGTACCGCAGTACCCCGAATAGGTGCAACATAATGTGAGTCGCGGGCACTCAATGTGCTACTGAATAATAAAGTCTATATAATGACATGTCATTAGACACGAGAGATATGACCTACTTCAACTAATTATGATGGGAAAAGTTGCCGGCTAGAGGCGTGTTGGTCGGAGGAAGAAATCTTGGTTGCGGAACATCAGAGAGTGGACGGGGATAGCAAGCGCTGCCGAACTATTTCGCCTCGCTAAAGATCGGGAACAGTATGCCATATTGACTGCCAACCTTCGCTAGTCGGAGAGGCACCATTAGAAGAAGAATAGACAATGAAGAACGAATCTTGTGAATTTGTTTGTGTCCGGAGTTTATTCTTTTATTAAATAGGTTTATTATCAATTCATGTGTCAACCCTGACCTCAGCCTCAGCCTATTTGTAGGATATATTAAGATCTCCATCATTCTTTAAAAGCTTTTACTGTCGTCGTAGTCACCCATGCAGCCGTTGTCTAAATGGCATGCCGAATTATAAGTTCATACATTTGTATACCTTCTACTATTTTCCACAAATATTTCTAAAATTTGCATCACTTCCATTCCTGTGGCCCACAATTCAGAAAGGTTTACAATCTCCCCAGGAGCGCCTTGTCTTCGGATTGCAAGTAGAATTGACAAGATGGAGAGCATTCGAATACTGTACGTTACAGGACAAAATGTCCATTTCTCTCCAGCAATTCAAGTCGCCACGCTAGGATTGCAAATTGATAGACTTGGATACAAGTCTTTCGTGTTTCGAGACCGAATTTCCGCGCTGTACCAACTGATTTTCTTTATAGTTGCATTTTATTTTAAAAGGTAAATGAAACTGTTGGTAAGGAACGGCTGGCTATCGAATTTCGTTATTCACACGCAGGGGCGGTCGCAGACTTTGATTTTGGGGGGGTCACGTTATTTGCCAGTACGTACCTACTTATATTTGGGGGGGGTTCACGTTATTTGCTAGTACGTACCTACCTATTGTTTTGCAGGATGTTAGAGGTTTGTCAAGGATTTTGGGGAGACCCCCTCGGACCGCGCATGTTCACACATCTCGTAACACAGACGACACGACATGTGTCAACAACAAAATTCTATTAATTCTTCTGTTATTAGGTCTTGAAATGTTTACTTTACTCAGTTATACTCGTATATTATGTGAAATTGTTTTTTTCTTGTAATTTATGTGTCCTTAGATTATAACGCCTTAGAATAAGAATTCTGTAATGTAGTATCTAAGTTTAAATAATAAATAAATGTTACTAAAATTGTGGTTACAAATGACGCACAATCAGTTAATTAATTGGAGTTAGTAGGTACTTAGGTGGGCGTGTTAAATTCATGTGGACAAATGTTTGTTTAGGCGCACTGAGTCCGGCCACAATGTGGGGTATACGCTCTTCATGTAACAGATATAAAACGAAATATTTTTGTTCGAAATATTTGAAACATTCAAGTTATTAAACAATAATAATTTTGATCCCCCACTGTCGTGAGCAAAATACCATAATAGACGTTGTATGTATACCTACTTACCTATAATAAATGTATTTATAATAACTTATCTTCTTATAAATTTCATATTTTTATTATTATTATTATCTTTTTACCATCTCTGTTCTTCGAGATTTCCCACCAAGTCTCCTCAAAGGCGTCGAGATCATCCCTCATATTATTTAGTCCTTTTTATTTTATAATCAGTTTAAAGTGTTTTTTGACTAAAAATTTTCTCGGGTTGAAATATCAATACGAAACCCACGGCAACTGAATCAACACATTGTTTATTACTAACATCGGACTCCTACTCTAGAAGCTACAGAAAAGTCATAATCATAATAATCATAATCATTCATTTATTGCAAGAAATATGGTCATAATAAATTCGTCATAATAAAGTCGTAATAAAAACATAGACCGCTTATCTCACAACAGTCGTATTCCAGTGTAAAAAACCGTGTCCTGCTAGTTTTTTTTTTCTTTTTTTTACTATGCGGTCTCATGGACCCAAGGTTGGTAAACAGTGGCCACAGCAAACGAACTAGAAAGGCGTCGATTGGCGTATGAGCGCAATTAATCCGCAAGCGACGAAGCGCCGCGACGCAAATTAATTAATTTCAGGAAAGCCAAGTTCCTTTACGCTAGTTACGCCATATTCACATAGAAAACAGAATCTAGCACCAATTAGGGTATTATAAAACTACTTCTAAGTTCTAGTACACTATCCGCTCTGCTTATAAAATTCTGTTCAAATTGAAACACCTTTTAAACTTTTAAACAATTGCCATCCTTTTTTGTTAGATAGTGTCAAATAGTGACAGGGCGAATCTTGAGCATTATTTAAATCGTGTTCAAGTTTATACGTAAGGTCCAAGGAAGTTACCTACGTAAGGTCTTATAATGTATAGTTGTCGTAACTTCAATTTAAGTAGCTTTATCTAGCTAGATAGAGCTGTCAAAAGACCGTGAAGTTTCAAGTTTTGATGGTGAACTGATTTGTGATATTTTAAAGGTTACGACTTTATATAGATAGATCATTCTTTATTGTTACACCAACGTTATTACAAACTTAAACTAGAGGACTTAAAGACTAATACATGGTGGCACAATGGGCGGCCTTATTGCTTATTATTCAGGAGCAGTGCTTTCAGAAAACGGATTAGAACACCGCTGTACATTAATTTTACCTGCTTTCTACATAAATTAGGATTTTGCGATCAACCCTCAATCGCCCGCTCACGCTTCAGATATGTAAATTAACGCTCGGGTCGGCCAAGCCACAAAGAAATAGATATACAAAACAAAAATTATCAACGCCCGAGAAAAAGCTATGAAATAATTTATAAGCGCTTAATTTATTCTTTTTCAACGTCCCGTATCTCTAATGTCGGACTTTTTCTGTTTGTTGTTTAACCTACATTTGAAGTGTTTTATTTTATTCAAAATATTGCGAATGTGAATTGTAAGAGTAATTGTAAAATATTTTGAATTTCACAAATGTTTGATTCACAAGGTTTTTTCGACCTACTTACAAAAGTTTGTGTAAGTTACGTAAACTATTTGTGCCTATTCAAACAAACCCTTATAATATGTTTAACCAAGCTATATTGTTTGTGGTCAACATATCCAATGGGAGCGTAAGATGCCATTTCTCAGTATAAGACGTTGCATGAACGCAAGACAAATAGCCCGGTCGCATCGACCCCGGCGGGCTGTGGCGGGTTAAGTAATAAATATGCAAAGTTTCTAACATTACTAGACGAATCCATATCTATGGCGATGTTTGAGTCACAAATTCCGAGCAGGTGCACATAATATGTATTTTAGGCAAAATAATTGAGCTTCTAAGCTTGACGTGTATTTCAAAGTTATCAAAATTTCGGGAAATAGTTTTAATAATGCAAATTTTAACGAGGAATAGGAGTTAAAAAAAATATGAATGATGTTTAATTAACACTTATTTCATCACACGATAGCGCCTAATCTAATTCATTTGACGTAAAAACTCTTAATAAACAATAATAAAAATCTTTAACCATTGCAAAACGATACCCATTATAAAGTCTGAGTTCCCTGCATATGCATGAAAAGCATAATGCCCGGGTTACACGAGGCTAGTTTTTCAAGCTAGGATAGCAAGCTAGTGTTAGTAAGCTAGCAAGCTAGTACTTCTAGCTTCGTGTAGACACAACTAGCTTCATTTCTAAGCTAGTAAGCTTACTGGCTTACTTACTAGCTTCATTTCTAAGCTAGTAAGCTTACTAGCTTACTAGCTTAGAAATGAAGCTAGTTGTGTCTACACGAAGCTAGAAGTACTAGCTTGCTAGCTTACTAACACTAGCTTGCTATCCTAGCTTGAAAAACTAGCCTCGTGTAACCCGGGCATAAGTACCCGTTAATTATTCCGTCATTAACACCCCACAGGTGAAGGCAAGTTTTTCAGTAATAGAGTGGGTCGGTCGCACTCGGAAGTGATTATACCCCGGAAGGAGAGAGAGGGGGTAATGTCACAATGACATTGCCTTGTGTCTGGGACTTGAGACAGATTGCATTCTCAACCTTTTCAGGGATCTAGGTTCTCAAGTTAAGTGTTCGGTAGTTCATGAAATAGTAATGCGACATGGCTCAACTTTTCCGACATTTAGTCTTGATATTTTGTAACAAGGTTTCAACTGTATAGCAAAATTTATCAATTTAAAAATTAATTTCAAGATGACGTTGAAAAAGGTACCTAATTAAAAAATTAGATTATTTATATGCAAAAAGCAAATAATATTAATGATACATTTATTGTGAATCAAAAAAATTTTTTTTGGTTGGGACTGGTGATGCTCCAACTCGATTTAGATTAAAAAAAAATATTGCGATGAAAAAATGATTTTATGAATTCCATCAGCTATCTGATTTCCATAGCTTTGCTTAGTTTGTGACTAAATTAACATACTTAAGTATTGATAATGTTTTTAACATTTAGGTTGTGCTAGTGTTAGGTACTTTTGGTCTAAAGGTGCAGGTTCAAATCCAGGTCATTTCATTTCAGAATTATACAGGGTGTGGCAAATTCTTGTTCACTGCAGGGTACCTTTTCTCTTGTAGTTAGAAAGTTTTGTTCTGGGAGGCTATTGTAAAGCCTTATGCGCCTCACACAGAGTGACAGATACCCTTCAGTGACCAAGAATTTGCCACACCCTGTATATATTGAGCAACCAAAGCTATAACCATTAATAAAGCGAAACATCATGAACAAAACCAGTAAGTAATTTATTTTCAGTTCAGTAGCTCATACGAATTACTTTAGTCTATCTACACAAATAAAATAAATTCTAAGCTTTGTAAAATTACTTTGAACGAGATAATTTAGTTAAGGGTTGGCTCTTTTAAACGAAAGTCTATTGTAGTTTTTGACAACAATAGCTAGCTGGAATTAAAGGGATTAAATAGAAGCTATTTGGAATTTCAGGAATATCTTATTTATCCGGGCCATACAAATTAATTACTTAACCGGCTATTCGTGCAACTCGTCCATACACAATTCCTCAGTTACTTTACTGGAGACGAAGTAGAATTAGTTTCCTCAGAAACAGTTACAGTTTTATAAAGTTTGTAAAACAATTACATAAAAAAATCAGGGATATAAACTATGCAGTTTCCAACGTAGCTAAACTCAAAAATAAAATGCTTGGAAACAGTCCTATAGTCGGATTGCTCATTATACGCACTAAAATTGACGATCAAAATGTCATTTTTCATATATTTTTAGTTCGTACAATGAGCAATTCGACAATAGATCATAGGAGTGTAGTCAACTACATCAATAACTTCATCTTCATTTGATTTGTTTGATCATATTTTGTTGAATTCATTCAACGCTGTCAACCTCAATCGCTCTAGTCACGCCATTTCTACCAAACCTCAATGTTGTCAAGTGAAAAGTTTAACTTTATTATGGTTACCAGTGGCATCGCGTCATTGGCCCATTGGCCTTTGCAATGGTAATAAATCAATTCCTTTACCGTCATGTAACGTTCGCAGTTTTCTAGGCACAGAAACTGAACTGGGAGCGCAAATAAAGAACAACTATTTAATTATTATGACCGTCCTCTTCCTTTGAACGCCTTGATGCTGGCGCAATGAAATTGTTGGAGCATATCCTGATTTTGTTAGATGAAGATTTCCAGGAAGTATTGCGACTAGGGTGGCTATCCAAACCTGTTGTGTAAAAGTTTAAATTATTTTATTTAAGGTTTTCTTTGGTTTTAAATGATTATTTTTTCGCAATGTTGCGCGCCATCTTGGCAGTGGCAGTGATGATGTAACCACAAAATTTGATGAGCTTTTTGTATTTCCTGAAACTAAAAACCCTTTGTCGCGGTGTCGGCTTCTTTCCAAATTCAGGGTTTTCCGCATTAAATAACTTTAAATTTAATATATGCTTAATGTCTAAAATATCAATTCCCTCAATCCCGATTCTAAATTATCAATCTCAATCAATCACTTTCCGAATTAACCAAATTCTTCATTGTTTTATTATAAATTGCACAAACTTAATTTTTTGAACCGGTATAGCTGATGCATAAAGTAAAAAATCTTGGTATTAATGGAACTTGCATTTATTTGCACATGTTGCATTGAAGTGCTCATCAAGTAGCCTGCTTAGCTTGAATAAAGAAGCGTGAAGTTATGCTACTTTCTGAGGTTACTAGTAGCAATAACAACTGAACGCTTACGTGCTTTGGAGGGCACGATCAATGAGCGGTCTCGGCTGTAAGTCATTAAGCCATGACGGAAGTATTTAGACAGGCAAAAAACTCCATCACTTGAGTCAGCCATAAGGCGCCATCCTAATTGGCCATCGCTCGCACATTTGCATTGAGATTGCACGATTCTTTATTTATTTATTTTAGCCTATATTAACCCACTGCAGGGCAAAGGCATCCCTCCCCTCTTTCCAGCTTTTTTTATCCTTGGCCGCATCGGGCCAATCTGGAAGATGCACACTAGTCCCGCCATCTCCGTGTTGGTCTGCCACGAGGACGTCTTGCATTGGGCACCCATTCGGTTGTAGTTTTCGTCCAACATGCGGCAGACATGGCCGGGCTATCCCACTTGAGTTTTTAAGAGTTTGAGCGATTCTTTAGAGTTTCCTAATTAAAGCTCGCATGCGCGATGGCCAATTAGACCGGTGCCTCACTTATATGAGCTTACTAGAGCACACTTTTTCTAGTGTATCAAAATGAATATAGAGTTTTACAATACCGCGGAAAGATTCTGAAGTATGTCACCCGAACAAACCGCCAGATAGTTAATTAAAAACAGCGTGGTTTGAGGCGGGTGTTGGTAAATTTAATTAAACGCGGTCGTCGATCGAAGCGATTTATTGGAACCGCATTGAGCTGAGACTTTTTATTGGACAGGCTGCATTGTTTAGGGGTTGTGGGGTAGGCCTTTTGTAGATTTTACTAGTAGAATCACTACAAGTTTCACAGTCACTTGTATCTGAACAAGGTTTTTTGTTTGTTCTTTCTTAATTTTCGTAGTAATTGCTTGGGAATAATTTACATTAAATGCTGTCGATTTAGATACTGACAATATTTTGATTCGTCCAAAGAATCTTCATCTGTGCAGGTAAGAGGGAAAAACGCAGTATCTACATAGCTCTATAGCGAGAAGTGATTATTAATTTCTGGTAGCGAGTAAGTAAAATGGTCGAGAAAAATTTTTGTAGCAGAACGATATTCCTAAATGTGTCATTATGTTTTTTGTCATCGAGCGAGAATCACACAACTAATTTCAGGACTATAGACTAAATTAAAAATCCTTTTTTTTTTACAACACGACGTATTTCATGACATCGCATCGGTGTGGCTTCGCGTTTAGCATTTTTATCATCGAGGAGTTTGAATCGTATTTGAGTCGGCATTGTGCGCGTCAAACGGCTCGTGAAGATAGGTTTGTCCCGAGTGACGTGTCCGTCGCTTCAGCTTTGTTTCCAATGACAATGGACGATATACTTTTATTGAAACTCAATGATTTCGCCTCCCGCATGTTTACTTTTTTTCCATGTAAACGTGTTTTTCTTTCATGCTTTTATAATGTTATTTTTGGGGATGACTTGCTTAGATATGCCCGTAGTTTGTTGGTTCATGTAATACTAATACATATTGAAAACTGCACTTTCATCGGAGTCAGATCAACCTAAACTACAAAACAATGTTTTTATTTTCAGAGAGATTACGTGAATTTAATTAGCTAATTTCTTCGCTAGTGTGACCAACCTAAAAGACATTTACAAACATAAAATCAATTAGTAAAACTACTTAATACAAAATATACTGTAGACAAATTACATCGCACGTTCAAAGAACATCAGAACGCTACAAAACTTTAAGAAGACAATCCCTCAGCAATAAAGACTTCTGCATCCGTGAAGCGAAATTAAAATATATTATGCAGCGTGCAGTCACCTCGAGTCCTCGCCTCGAAATAATTAAACTCGCCTCAAACACAGAGCGAATAGCACTGTTTAGAACAGAACATTCACTCAAAACGATCAAAACAACTTTAGAGGCTTTCTTTAATAAATTCATGGCGCTCGACTTTTTTTTTTTTGCTCGGTGACATGAAGTAACATTTAGCGTAGCAACAACTGAAAAATGTTTGATTGCTTGTAAGGTCACCACACTGATCCTGGCTTCAAGATGTTAGATAAAGATGAGCTCATCTAGTTAATCTCGTGCTGCGTTAGGGCGCGTGCATACGAGACGGTTTTAACACGGCCCGGTTTTTAGTGAGGGCGAGCGCTGTGACCGGTTGCCGGAGAGTCGGCGCTAGCGCCGGGGCGTCGTGTGCTTGGCTCCATAGTGTCCCATACATTACTGTGACGACCCGGTTTGACGCCGGGATTAGCTACGGCGAAAAACCGTCTCGTGGGCACGTGCTCTTACTATTACTCTAGGTTTTCAAGACGCGCTTACGTCTTCGGTTCTTTCTCTTCCTGTTTTTAGTAGTTTAGCTACATATAGAAAACTATGCTCATTTAAAAAAAAACTTTACTTAAATATTTATTATCCACGCCACGTCAGATCTACATCTATAATGCGTATTTTATGCATAGGAAATGCGTAATAACTCAAATTTCAATTGACTAAACAAAGTCGAATAGCAGCAGCTCGGCCATTTTTCAATCCAGCATTCAGGCAATATTGGATCTAAAAAAAAAAGCCCTAAAGCTCAATTCATATAGAAATGGAACGAAAATGACACAAGCTGCTCCAAATCCCGGCTCAACATAATTCACTGATTTCCATATCGCCGTGGGCTAATATGGATAACTTATCAACTCGGCCAGTTATGAACGCAGCATAATCTCGCTAGCTTAGACGCTGCCTAAAGATAGATTGAGTTTGGAATTACTGTTGTTGGAGTTCGTTATTATTGAAATAATTTACCCCCGGCTTTGGTATTTACAGATTTTGCAGTCTAGACTGTCTTGTCTAAAATAGGCGGAACATCGGGTATTCAAGATGTCCAGGATACAGCGGGCGGCTCTTGCTCCGGTAATAATTGATGTCCAGGGAACTAGGGAGGCGACACGGCTACACTGCTTCGAAAGGCAGCAATAAATTCTGTTTGCAACTCTATCTAAAAATAATTGAAAAGAAGCGGTCATTATTTAGATAGTAATATGAACATTTTAGGTCATTATTAAAAAAAAAACACCACGCTAATCATTTTATCCCGTATCCTCTAAAATTGTAGATCGGCTTTCAAGCATTTCGATTTTATAACAAACACTAAGAAAGCTGACGTCATTCTTCATTTTTACCTCTTCGCTAAAATATACAGTACTGGCTGCTGCCCGTGGCTTCGCTCGCGTGGTACCCGGATAAAAGTAGCCTATGTTCAACTCTCGTTCACAATTCTGGGTTTTATCAGAATTCTTTCACGATACAAGCTGTGAAACTTTGGAACAAGCTCCCCGTGTCAATAAGAAATGCTAAATCTCTTCCTATTTTTAAAAACTTGGTTCGTCGTCATTACTTATCATCACTATCATGCTCAACATCGTCGTAATCTTTACTTTCTTGTGTTTTTGTAGTATATGTATGTAATATTTATTCATATTTAATTATTTTATATTTCAATTTATGTAAGTATTATACATATATATACAATTTAGTATACGTATAGTTTCGGTCCCGGCTTTTAAGTCGTTAAGCCATGATGGAGGCCTTTAGGCGGCCTAAAAACTCCGTCACCAGAGTTGGCCACTTACTCATTCGAACTTACTTACTTTTTTTACTTAATTTAGTATTGTATTCTATTGTATTTGTTATATATTTGTTGGTATCATTATTATTTTTATATACTAGTACTAATTTGTATTTTTTTTTTTTTGCCATTTATTTTTTACTGTCACAATAATATTTTTATGTATGCCACCGCCATTACTAGTTCGTTTTTATCCTGTCCATCCAAAGGTTACCTGGAAGAGATCGCTTTTAGCGATAAGGTCGCCCATTGATACACTTTTTTAATTAAGGCTTATTTTTCTTTTGTGTTTTTATGGTGTACAATAAAGTTATATTCTATTCTATTCTATTCTATTCTATTCTATTCTATTCTATTCTATTCTATTCTATTCTATTCTATTCTATTCTATTCTATTCTATTCTATTCTATTCTATTCTATTCTATTCTATTCTATTCTATTCTATGTTATTCTCCAGCCCTCCATCTCCAAACAAAAAATCACGTCAATCCGTCGCTCTGTTTTGACGTGAAAGCAGGACAAATAAACAAACAAATATACACACTTTCACATTTATAATATGGATACGGATTAATTAAAGACTAAAGAATGAAAACCTTTAGCCCCGCCAATAACGGCACCGCGGTATGTAGGTCGGAACTCGTGAATATCCAAATTACCTGGAACTTTTGAATGGAAAGCTATCATTTAATATAACGTATGAGTCCAAATCCTGAATGGAATTTGAACATAATGCAGGTTTTAATTAATGGATAGGCGACTAATACTGGGATAATGGGATCGAGCAAAAGAGTATGAAAACAGTCTAGTGAGCTACTTCGAAAGAGTATGAACAGCCTGATTGCTGATAGATAAACAGGTGGCTGTTCATATTCAAACCTCAAATTGGTCTCCAACTGTCAAAACGATTGCGGATGCATCTTTTGTCGCGTTCGGTCTCGTTGAGATGAGAATGACAGAGCTACCCAATTTTGGTCGCTATTAAAGATATTTAATAGCGGCCTTTTACTCCTTAGGCGTGTCGCTAACAGAAACGAAAGTCGAGGCGGCGTCGACATCTTTCGAAGAAAACATGTTGAATGCATCAAATAAGGCATAGGTAAACGCCGCCGCCTCGCCTCTTCGTCGACGCGACTCTTTGCTGTTAGCGACCTCCCCTAGCAGCAATTATACCACATACTGTATGCATTTGTTTGGAGTTCATTGTTTTGCATTAAAAACTGAACAGTTCTGCTAACCGTGTTCATACCCAGTCTCAATGTTGCTCAACACGTCCCCTTGATCGAACAAACGCGAGTGGATATTAGGATTTTCCGGACTAGCTGAATGGAATGCCGAATTACATTCCAAATTAGAATGTTGTAATTAATAGGGAGATAAAGAATTGAATCAGCTGAACGTAATCGTCACTCAAAGGATTAGAAAGCAGTTGGGGATATCTTTTACTATCGTGTCACTGGATCTCGATTTCATTGATATTGTTTTTGGTTCAATTCTTTTATCAACTTTCGTCTTTCTCAACTTTAACTTTTCATTGTTGTAATGTATAGTTAAAGTTGACTTATATTTTTTCCAGAAATTGCAGTAGGTCAAAGGTATTAAGATAATCTTGTCATCATCTCACTTTCACTTTGCTAAATAATTTCGATGAGCTAGTGGGCAAATCTGGTGACGGAGTTTTTGGCCACCAATAGAGACTTCCGTCATGGCTTAACCCCTATGTAGGCCGGGACCGACAATTTAACGTGCATTTTGGTCAAAATTTTTTTTTATTGACTTAAAACTCTGTGGTTGTATCCATTAGACCCTGAAGAAGAAAATAAAGGAAAAGAGAGTAAATATAAAAACTTAATGATTTTAATATTTAATTTATAACCAGTGATCGGAATTAGGCGGGCTTAAGTACCTAAAGTTCAAAGAACAGAGGCAAAAAAGGGGAGACTTCCTTACTACAAGAATTTTATTCTTGTAGTAAGTAAGAATTTTATTGAAAGTTGGCACAATTTTCACAGTGAGCGAGTACATTTATAATTAATGTTAATAATATTGTGAACTAATTCAAATAATTTTTCTATTTGACCGACGGAAAAAAGTTTTTTATCCTTATAACTTACATTTTAGTTTTTGTTATTAACTCAGGTAAAAAATTGATTCACCTTAATGTTAGATGTTCTTTATTAATGTCCCGGAAACGGAAATAATTGGGTCGAAAAATATTTAGTCCTAAGGCGTCTCCATTTGTCTCTGTTATTTTTCGAACTTTAGGTATTTTAGCCCGCCTCATTCCGATCACTGTTTATAACACATGAAAGTTTAAAGAGAGGATCACGCTGAAATCGTCCAGTAATTAAAAATTGGCAATGCGCATACATTATCCACCACTAAAAATTAATTGTACACACCAAGATTCGAATTCCAAGTCGAGGTACCTAGACCAACACCTTCCAACAAGCCATCAATACAATTAATACGCTACGCTACGACATAGCTTAGCCTGACTTGTTTAGGTATACCATAATTAGAATATTCCAAGATGGCAGCACTGATAGTGACGTGAATAGATGAAGCTTCCAGACTATTATTTAGCGCACTACCGAGTCGAATAGCAGCTCGCTTGCGAGAGGCTTAGCTTCTTGTGAAACCTAGGGTTCACAGTCACACTATCATCAAGCAACCACAGACAATAAAAACAAGATAACAACGTCAGTCCACTTACTAGTAGTTCGCCCCGAACTGAGATCTCGCGCACCGTAGATGGCTTACATTTGGACTTTCTTCTGACTACCCCTATAATTTCAAGTGCTACTACTGATACTGCCGAGTATGCCTATTGCGCTAGCTCTTCATGGTAAAAAATACTGGCATGCATGCAATACATAATGTCGTGTCTAATTTTTCATTTAGGTATTTCATATTTATGAATTCTCGTCGTATTTCTAAAAGCATACGTCCTAGAATAAAAATAATAACTATTTTGGAATGTACAAATAAAGACCTTTCATTTGACAGCCCACTCAATATATTTGTTTACTTAACTTTTTTTACCCCAATTATTTTCATTCTTTATCAAAATTTTTTTTATCATGAAAATAAATCAAGTAGCATCTAAAATCATTGCAAACCAAACCGCAACGATGCTACTCTCTTTTTAAGACCGACCAGTCAATGAGCTACGAAGTCATCGAAACTCTATGCAACGGGAGCTCTTGCAGCTCTGGTTTCGTAGTTTTTGGTCTTTGGTCGTATTTCAAAAACTATACATCCTAGGTTAAAAATAAAAACCATTTTGGAATGTACAAAATAAGCCCTTTCGTATGACACCCCACTCAATTTATTTGTGTAACTTTCATAATTTTTTACCCCCTTGGGAACCCAATATCTTCACAACCCCTTCATCGATTAAGCTCATATGCTCCCCCGTAAATTTCCTTACCACAACCTATTGACCTACCAAGTTTCATGCAGATTGGATGAACGGTTCGACAGTTATGCTCGAACAACAATTCGTGAAACATACAAACATACAAACATACAAAGCAAAATCGCCCAACTTACCACTAAGATCTTCGCTCGCTTCGCTCGCTCGATCGATTAAAAGAATCATACATTTAGGAGCATTCAGGTAACCGAATAAGTGCCTACGAAAATGTTAAAAGTTTTTTAGGAGTAGAATAGTTATGAACACATTACATTATTATTAGGTAGGTACATCAGAAATAAGTAAGTCGGAAAAAAAATCGCGAGACGGAGACAAATCGGAGACGCTTGTAATAGACAAGGAAAAAATGAGTGTGCTTTAATTAAGGTAAGCGTCCACTTGTCGGTATCGTACGCTTCGGACGCATCGCACGCAACGGATCGTAGTATTATTTGTATAGAAACTCATATAAGTGCGTCCACCTGTCCGCATCGTACGCATCGCATTACACAGATAATCCGCTTGATGAGATCCGTCCGCTGCGTGCGATGCGGGCCTGTGGACGCCAAGCTTGAAGTTTTACTTCAAAAATGATTGCGCAGACTACTTTTGTCACTTACTTGCCAACTACACGTGCAAGGTGAAGTTTGTACATATGCGCGAAGTGAGTAGAGCATTGAAAATTGACCAACTACACGTTTAAGGTGACGGTACATGTATGAGCGATTGCTTTGCATTCACTCGCGCGCATTTTTTGGAGACAAGGAGTTATGCATCAGTAAGAATGGCGCGGGGCATCTAAAGCTTTAGAAGAGGGAGGGGGGGTATTCATTCTGTACTACGTACTAGTTATTCTGTGCTAGTAGCTTTAGCGTCTCCCTCAAGGGTTATCTCGACAGTAAAGAGCGCTTATCTCTCATTAGCCGATACAGAGACATCGTTAACCAGTTATGGACCAATAAAACCTAAGATAAATTCCGTCACCCCTTTGGATGGTGGAGATAGAGGTTATCGTTTCAAAACCTGTTTTTATGAAACGGCGGCTGTCATGTGACGACCGCACTGCACTTACTTCAGACCATTATCATCATCATCGTCATTATCATCATCATCATTATCATTAGCATCATTATATCCAGGTCACTTTAACACCACTGCTAGGCATTAGTAAAGATTTGTGTTTTATATCTTTGTACATCCGATGATGAAAATCAATGTTGTTAGATACTTCGTCCAATCTAATTAAAGAAAAAACCTTGTCATGCATTTAAGTTTAGTTTCTGTTCGATATATTTCCCTTCGGACCCACCATACCCTGGTCATACCCCTGGAGGCAGGGTGGGACAAAACTATACCACCAGTGAGATGTTACCTAAGGACTTCGACTTCCACTACTGACCGACCGTACCACCGACCCCAGTAGTACGGTGGATAATTATTTTTCCCGATACCACCATTAATATTGATGTTTATATGTACCTACCTATAGAGTATAGTGAGTATAATTCACTACAGTCTGACGCTCAACAGATCAATACATTCTAGTATTGCAGTAAGCTCAGAGACGGATAGTATTCATAAACAGATTGCAACGATGTTTTACAAACACCAAACAGATTGAATTTTTAAAATGTTCATGAAAATAGACTGATTTTTTAATCCCTAGTTTTTTTAACTAGGTTTGAGTTTGACCACACTGCCTGATGCAAAGCAACAGTCTAAGAGGAACCTATTCACTCGATTTAAAGACACCCAAATTATAGTTTTCTGTTCCTCATTTTCGCAGAGCGTGTGAAACATGTAGACTCAAAGCGCTTGGTACGTACGAACACTGAGAATAACAAGTTAATCAATACCGGAATTAACCAATAAGTACATCTTATGTAAGATATACTTAAGAGGATCAGCTGGACTGAAAGAGTGACCAACATTGAGGTTTTGCAAAGAGTGGAGGAGGAAAGATCGTTATTGCAAGTTGTTGAGAATAGAAGAGGGTAGATGATTAGCCATCTTATACGACATGACAGTTTAATTAAAAACATAATTGGAGGAAAAGTGGAAGGAAGGAGAGGAAGAGGAAGATCGAGGATAGGCTACATGAGCCAAGTGAAAGAGAAGGTTGCTGTCATGTCGTATAGGGAAGTCAAGGAGGCTGCTCTGGAAATAGCTTCGTGGAGAAGGAGGCATCAGTTATGCCGACAAGAGGCTATCCCATAAATAGAGAAGAAGAAGATATACTAAAGAAATACAGTCTCATGTATCATCAATAGCACATTGTACCAATTGACACATTGTTACAATATGCCGTTGAATTGGAAGCCTTCATAAACCCATAAGCGGCTCACGTGGCCCGTAAACTCCTTTATCGATGACACAGCCTAAATAGCTGCAGCTTACAAAGTCAAAAATCATTTATTCAGTAGCACGGATCATATAGAAAAGTTTTAAAAACTACTTCTGTTCCTACGCGACCGTAAAGAACCAGGGTAGCAAACACGGTTTATGGCCTAGCTCTCCTTTCGATGATCCAGCCTCTTAAATCTTAATCGTCAAGCTCCAGTGCAGAGCCAATCGAACAAAGTAAGGCTTGTCAAAATAAGCAAAAGTACTTTTGTGAAATTTAGAAAATCGTGAGGGCTCTCTTAATAAAGTAAACCTGGAACTTTTTAGATGTTACTTTTCAAACGAAGGCATCAATGCGACAGCGAATTCAATTCTTATAATCAGAAGCGGAAACCATTCAGTGCGAGCGATATTTATTTACATTGAAATTCTCAGCGTATTTAAATCGCTCTACTAGTGCGATCGCGGTCGGAAAAGCTTATTAATATTCTTTGTTACAAGTCTAAAGTTTCGAAAATA
This sequence comes from Camptogramma bilineatum, assembly GCA_958496255.1. Taxonomy (NCBI): domain Eukaryota; kingdom Metazoa; phylum Arthropoda; class Insecta; order Lepidoptera; family Geometridae; genus Camptogramma; species Camptogramma bilineatum. The sequence continues at coordinate 866,894 of OY292453.1, forward strand.
TAGTATTGAGTTTACTCGTAAATAACACACGAGGCTTCTTTTCAAATAATAATTAAGTTTAGGATTTTTTAGGATTTTTTTTTTCTATAAACAGTAAATAAATTACATCCTGCTTTTCATTAGATTATGATCACTTGTCTAAAGTGATATCCACAAATAAGTGAACTAGCTGCTTAGAACGGACTGCGTCCTGCCTGAAAGAATTCAATTTTAGTTGAAACAGCGCCGTTCGGGAGGAATTCTGCATGATTTTATTTGCAAAGCTTTTGTAAACTAAGTAATGCCCGTTTCTTTGTAAGGCGAGTGCCAAAGAATGGGGCAATGTTGCAGATAACGAGATATACTTCGAGAGAGTTCCACCGATATGAGTGAAACCGTTCAACGTATCAATCTATAAAAGATACCTACTAGACTATTGACTTGTTTCAAAGGTCAGTTTATTTGCTTCCCTATTTAGTTTCCCTAGTTTTTAGTTTAAGGATTAGTTTCCCATAATTATTTATATAAAAGATACCCTTTACAATTATGCACCCCTGTCCTTAGCAATTTTCCAACAATTTTTTTTTCAAACCCGTCAAGATTTGTTTTAAGTGATTTGATTATCATTGATCATTTGTTCTGTTTCGAGATTGTTTATGATTGCTTCCAAAACCACAAGAATAATCATTGATATAGAAATACTAACTAATATGACCCGCAGGCAAGGCCACTTATCACCATACAAATAATCACATATTTTCTTTGCCTATTCATAACAATAGCCTACACATATTTGTTACAATACAATGATTGTATTCCCCGTTCCGCTCCCCCCTGTTTCCCTCTCACCACTTGCCCTCGTATTTAAAGCTTCCAGTTTTTCTTATTCGGGTGGCGAGGACGAGCGTGTATGATGATAATAAATCCAAACACACAAAGGTTGCAAAATTCGACAAAAACTACGCTCTTTTCGCCAAAAAGCATTTTCGCAAAAAACGCAATTAGCAACGCAACGCCACCGTTTTATTTCGCCTTTTTAGAATGCCAAGTTTTTAGGGTACCGTGTGGATAGAGGCGGTTTAGTAATTGGTGAGAGATCGCGCGATAAGTACGATACTGGGCACGCGAACTACAATTTATGACTTTATGACGTTTCGGGTACGAGCTTCGATAGCGGCACTAACCGAAATTACAATCTAACTAGAAGCTATACCAACCACAACCAATGTTTTAGATCATTTTCAAAGTATGCCGCGTTCCTGTTACTGTTGTGTTTCATTAATAGCTTTGTATCGGTTTCAACCTCAACTTTTGATCCGGTTTGATCCGAATATGTCGGTTTCTGAAGAAATCATCTAAAAGTAAGCAAGTCAGGTAACAACAGCATTCAAACATACCAAGAAGAATCATACATGTAGAAAATTCCTTTGATCATCCGTCATCAATCATGTTACTTAACATGAAATTATTCTTTTTTTTAGAGCTGACTTATTATTTGGTTTGTCTATCTCTCTTGTCACTCTCTAGCTTTTAACCAAGGATATTAACCCTGAAAATAGCTTTGTCTAGAGTAGGTATATTTTAAGTTTCACTAAAACTTTAAACCTACGGGACCCAGTCTGTATCGGCAAGCAAAAAGTTCTCAGGACCGCTTCGAATAAATAAATAAGAGGGTATTTAAAAATAAGTTATGGCTCAAGTTTATAGTAGGTTAAAAATAACTAAGTACTTAATAAATTAAACTGTGAAAAGGACATATTTCATGAAAGAGCGCCAATCTAATGGGCTTACTGCTTATAATGTCTGGCTTAACTTACGGAGGATGGTTAGTTTTTTCGTTCTAGGTTTTTTTAATGTATTTACAAACAACGCTTTATGACTTCTTATATTGTTGCAACTGTTTATTTTTAGCTATGGTTTATGTATGGTTTAGCTATAGTTTTATAATGACAGTAAAAAACAGACGGTAAAAAAGAATCATCAATCATCAGAATTCATCTTATTTTGAAACGAATTTCGCTGCTCTTGTTAAATAAATACGGTGAATAAATACGAATAAACTGAAAGCAACTGATGCAAGTACGAGCCAAACCAATCTTGACAAAAGCTATGGCGAATGACAAAATATAGTCGGTGTGGTACTACGGGACTTACTTAAAACCTTTCTTGATACTTTTGACTTTCGTGTAAAAGGAAATCAAAAGAAAAAAATATTCATTGAAAATTAAAAGTCTTATCAATTCCGACGGGATTCGTGAGATTTAACACTATTAAAAAAATTTGAAAATGATTCGTCAAAATAAGAAGAAACATTGATTGACGACCGCTGTGGCGCAGTTAGTGAAGGCCTACCTGAGACGCAAGAGGCTGCGGGTTCAATCCCCGCCGCGGGACAAATATTTGTATGACCTGCAAATATTTGTCTGGGTCTGGGTGTCTTTATATGTACCTATATTATGTTTAAATTTACGAAAGAAAATATGTAAGTAGTAAGTATATCAGTCAAGTGGTTCCCATAACACAAGCTCTGCTAACTTTGGGGCTATATGATGCTGTGTGAAATGTCCAGCATTTTTTTTTTTATTGAATTCCCTCTCAAAATAACATGTTTCAAAAGTAAGATGGTACAAACATAACAATATTCTCCACAGCCCCGCCATTCTGCAGTAATGCAAAAAACATTTTCCCTTCGAAGTGAGTATTTAAAAGAATCGTTAAAGCGGCCCGCATTAAACGCCTTCCGCTCCGGGCCGTAATTAAAGAAGGCTGCCGAGACGCGTTCAAACACAACATTCCGGAACTCACAATATTACATTAAAATCTGCGCGGAGCCTAAGTAATGCACTCCGGCCTCACTGCGACAACGTCCCAGCGGCATCTGCAATGCAAGCGAATGGAACTCTGTCGCGGCAAGCAACGAAGCGCCCGAGAAAAATGCAGGAAATTTTGCGAGTGGAGCGAATTAAAATAAATCGAACCGACATTGAATTGTTGCCTTTCAGAGCTTGTAATTGCTTCGTTCTCCGGCAGGCGGCGCTCCATTATGGATGCGCTTTATACTACCGTCTAAGTGGAATGGTGTTTATTCCTTAGCTCTTGTCACTGGTCGACCACGTATCGAACAGACATGTCGCTTCATCAATTAGAATAGAACAGATTATATCTAATGTATTTATAAGCCTTGTTTGTTTCGTAAGACGATCTCGACTTCCAACATAAAAAAGTCTCGGCATCTTTGGAACCTTAAATTAAATTGTTTACTCCAAACATTAGAAAACACCACAGTACTACAGACAAAATTTTTTCCTATAATAATACAGACCAAAAATTCTGAAAAACCTAAATCCATTTGAACAAACGTACCTAGACATTATTTAACACACGGGAATTACTCACGTAAAAATATCGTCGATTTAGATACCGACAATGTTTCCTACCTAACCTAAACGTACCTAGTCCTAAAAACATTATGTTTTGTTATGTATACAGATGCCTCTGGCACTAAATAAATACCTAGAGTCTCAAATACGCGTGGGCATTTCCAGCTATCAATTAATGTTTTAAAAACAATATTATTCGAAGAAAGATTCAGTTACATAAAACCTTAGATGAGAAAATAGTAAAGAAAGCATTGTTCCTTGAGGCGCCCACAGCCGACCCACAGTAACAAGTGTTTGTGAAACCGCAAACAACTTGCAATTCTAGAACAAGAAATCATATTTCTCTGAGAGCCGATAGAGTCTGAGAGACAAGTTTATTTACATGAAAGTATTTATATACTGCTAACGTTTGAAGCAATAGATTTGCTAGATTTGGTCATTGAATTAAGATTTCTGATTGTATTCTCAAAACGTGAGACCGTTGGAAAGAGAAAATAAAATAAAATCTACATTAACTCAAGCGAAGCCTCGAACTAAATATAGTAGGTGGATAAAACTATAGAAGATCTAGCATAAAAACATTAATATTCTATACCAGCAGGCTGATTGTATAACTTGTCTCAAACCTCAAATTGGTCTCAAACTGTCAAAACGATTGCGTAGTTATCCTTTGTAGCCTTCGGTCTCGTCGAGATGAGAGTGACAGAGCTACTTGAGTTTGAGACTGATTTTGGTCGCTATCAAAGATAGACAATCAAGGGGCAGGTATTGTCACAAAATAAAGGTATCTCATAATAAATAAGTTAATGATAATTGATTTCATTATTCGATTGCCTCGACACCCTCATCTGCTTGCCCCTTGGCAAAGGCTATAACCTATAAAAGTGATCTATCTGGTTTTCTAAAGGATGGTATGCCTGGCTAGTCTGGGTTCTTAAATTATGCTAGAAGTACAGGAAGAATTGTTATGGGCGCCACGAGCTTTATACTTTGGATACCTATGAGGACAAAAGCTCGAATGTCCTAAACACAATAATAAAGTAGAATGAAACGATACAGATGTTGTTACAATATAACCTGTTTATTAAACGAGGTGGATATGTAATAAGCACGTTGTTTTATTTCTAGAAGTAAGATTATGACTCTAATTTTAAATTTATGAAGCAAACAAAGTGAATCTAAACATGACAAATAAAACTTTTGTGCTTGTCCCACAGCACGTCCTCCCCACACCTGAGGACCCTGGTTAGTAAAATGCCCTACCTGCTTATAACCAAACATGCAACACCGAACTAAACTATGTTAGTACCTAACTATACACATGTAAATGTGGGATAGCCAGCCAAAATATGAAATTACAGAATGGTTATAAAGCAAAGACCATGAATTTAATAGAAATTACAGTTGTAAACAATAAAGTTCCAAATTTGGAATATAGCCAACATGAATTTATGAAATAATCTATCACCTGATTTAACTTTTGACAACCGCGGGTGAAACATTACCAAACAAACACAGCAACAGCCCTAGAGGAGGACTGCAGCTGACGACAAATGCTTAAGCACAAAAGTGTGTGAAGAAATAATGGACACACCAATACTATACTAATTTATGTTACTAAAGATACCTGATATTATAAATAAATCCTAACAACATAGATCTATATGTGAATCACAATAAACTCAGACAAGAAAGAATAATAAGCCTTATTTTTGCACTGCACTCTATCTATAATAACCGTCACAATTAGATTATAAATACTTGAGCAGCATCGAAGAGAGAAAACAATTTATTTTAACGCAGCCAAAAAAATATTGAAACGAGGTCACCTGGGAGGTAATGTGGCGAGGAGTGATGAAAACGAGATCTTTGTCATCAAGATGCAGCCCTGGATGGTGTTATCAGGCCTCTCTGCTCGCCAGATGCAATCGAGGTGTGCTGATCTCTAAATGTCGTCCTGCCCCAGGGGCCGAGTACTAACCTGAAATGTCATATCTTAAATTAACAAACGAGTGCATGCTTGCACGTGCTCTCCACAAACGCACGCGATCAAAGCCTTAAAATAAAATAAGATTCCTTAGATAAATCCAGATTGCGGACATGTGACAACTCACCTACTCGGTTTACCAAATGTTGGAATATTTCATCCGCGAGATGTGCTCTGTCATCAATCTGCTCACTTAAAATTGGGTTCCTAAAATACCAAATGTTCCTTTAACCAGTCTCCTGAAACAAATTAAAAACAATACTCAAAAAAAAACGTCCAACAATGGCGTCGTTTATCAAAATTCCAAGAACACTTACAACCGAGGTTCCTCTCGGACACTCACCATTATTTCTTCACATTTTCGAACACTACTCTAATGTTTTCCTATCGGAAGGTCTATCCACCAGACCATTTCAAAACAAGCCAAAAATTTTCATCGTGCTTTCAATGAGGAACGACCATTCTCGATGATCGTAGCTTCGGAAAAGAGCGCATAAAGACCTGTAGGGAGGGAGTGTCCTCTCGATATCATGCACCACATGATTTGGATCGATGTGACCCTTGACCTTTTGGGCTTCTGAGTTGTTATTTTGAAATTTCCCAACATGGGGAAGCGCAAGACACTTAGAAAAGACTACACCGGGATGAAAACTCAACTTGTATGGAATTCCACAATATTCACACCCATACAACCTGTGAAAACAACTTCCAACTTTCAAAATCCTCTACGAAAGAAATTCTCGATAATGTTTTTCTCGAACTCAATGCAACACTCACAGCTGACTGACATCATCTTTGACATTCCTAAATAAATATGACATTGACAGATTGAAAAGTTGAAGACCAGACAATAATAAAAAAAAATAGTTGCTTTTACTTTTTCTCTACAAATAATTACGATTTTAATGTTAAATTAAATCCAAAAAAAAAAATTAAGAAAATACTATCGAGCTGAAATAAAATAATTTAAATACTTATATTTTATTCAAAATGTAAATGTATTCGAACAAAAACATGAACTTGCCAAACAACTAACGGAGAACGCCATCTAGACCTAAATGCTGACACTAATTCATGGAATGTTAGAACCTGCGATCAACCGATGACTTTCCGTCTTATTAAATTCTGAAAGTTAGTACGATCCTGAACTACAAGGCGGCGCTGTGACAGATATACCTGTTACATTACCTCTTTGCTTAGACAAAGAAAAAAAAAATCTATTAAAAAAAAAGAAAAGAGTTTTACATAGTTATGGATTTAGCTATTAAGATTTTGTCTAGGAGGTGTCAGCCCACAATATCACTTTCCAACAGAAACAAAACAACGAACCCTGAAACAAATAATTACTTACACAAAACAAATAAAATTTAGATTAAAGTTTTGGAATAAGGCTTTTGATAAGGGTTTCCAACAACCGCCCTAGCATAGGCTTATTTATTTGAAGGAGTTACTTCCACCGCTCCTTTGTATAATGTACCTACATACATGCCAAACAACAAATAAGACTAAATTTAGAAAACATTTTGGAATAAGGCTTTTGATAAGGGTTTCCAACAACCGCCCTAGCATAGGCTTATTTATTTGAAGGAGTTACTTCCACCGCTCCTTTGTTAGAAGTACCTACCAACCAAAACAAAAAAAAGAACAAACAAACAAAGACTAACAAATAAAATCTGTAAGGTGTCATTTCCAACACCATCAAACGACGGCGTTGATCCTCTGCCTGTTCTCCTTCTGTGCAGAATCACACTTTGCCAATATGTGATTCACAAGCATAATAGCTCGCAAAGGACCGAAGACCGAGAAACTGACAACCTTTATATATGTATGTGTACACAGCTTTGCAATACTGTGCACAATACCAAACAATCATCAAAACAAATTAGGCTCAAACTTATATACATGGCTTTGCAATACCATGTTCAGAACCTAGAATGTCCTAACTGAACAACCAAAAAAATTTGCACATCACTACAAGAACAAAACTAAACAAACACAGAGCCATCCTAAACCAACAACCCCAAAATGTTCCGCCACATTCAAAAATCACGGCTGTTAAAAAAAACATTTTCGATTTCAAAACCAGTTAAACTTCAAAACCAATAAAATTTCAAAGACAAATCCCTCTTTGATCCAACAAATAATAAAACATCTAAATTCGTACCTACTAATTTTGAGCGAGAAAAATAGAGAGAGTAGAGTGCAGTACATACCTACTTATCAAACTTAAGTTCATGAACACAGCTTTGCAATACTGTGTTTAAAACTAACAAATTCCACTTAAATAAATAACTTTATCCGTATGACTATATTACGGCTAAACCAAAGTTACAAAATACAATTTCCAACATTATACTACATAATGATATGCTATTATAATACTAGCGGTAAACAATACTGAGACTAAATGAGAGTCGTGCAAAAATAAGGCTTCGCAGATAAAGTTTCAGATACAAGATTTCAAAACAAGATACTAACAAACCAAGTCTTCCTGAGCCCCACGTTGGGCGCCAATTATAACCTATAAAAGTGATCTATCTGGTTTTCTAAAGGATGGTATGCCTGGCTAGTCTGGGTTCTTAAATTATGCTAGAAGTACAGGAAGAATTGTTATGGGCGCCACGAGCTTTATACTTTGGATACCTATGAGGACAAAAGCTCGAATGTCCTAAACACAATAATAAAGTAGAATGAAACGATACAGATGTTGTTACAATATAACCTGTTTATTAAACGAGGTGGATATGTAATAAGCACGTTGTTTTATTTCTAGAAGTAAGATTATGACTCTAATTTTAAATTTATGAAGCAAACAAAGTGAATCTAAACATGACAAATAAAACTTTTGTGCTTGTCCCACAGCACGTCCTCCCCACACCTGAGGACCCTGGTTAGTAAAATGCCCTACCTGCTTATAACCAAACATGCAACACCGAACTAAACTATGTTAGTACCTAACTATACACATGTAAATGTGGGATAGCCAGCCAAAATATGAAATTACAGAATGGTTATAAAGCAAAGACCATGAATTTAATAGAAATTACAGTTGTAAACAATAAAGTTCCAAATTTGGAATATAGCCAACATGAATTTATGAAATAATCTATCACCTGATTTAACTTTTGACAACCGCGGGTGAAACATTACCAAACAAACACAGCAACAGCCCTAGAGGAGGACTGCAGCTGACGACAAATGCTTAAGCACAAAAGTGTGTGAAGAAATAATGGACACACCAATACTATACTAATTTATGTTACTAAAGATACCTGATATTATAAATAAATCCTAACAACATAGATCTATATGTGAATCACAATAAACTCAGACAAGAAAGAATAATAAGCCTTATTTTTGCACTGCACTCTATCTATAATAACCGTCACAATTAGATTATAAATACTTGAGCAGCATCGAAGAGAGAAAACAATTTATTTTAACGCAGCCAAAAAAATATTGAAACGAGGTCACCTGGGAGGTAATGTGGCGAGGAGTGATGAAAACGAGATCTTTGTCATCAAGATGCAGCCCTGGATGGTGTTATCAGGCCTCTCTGCTCGCCAGATGCAATCGAGGTGTGCTGATCTCTAAATGTCGTCCTGCCCCAGGGGCCGAGTACTAACCTGAAATGTCATATCTTAAATTAACAAACGAGTGCATGCTTGCACGTGCTCTCCACAAACGCACGCGATCAAAGCCTTAAAATAAAATAAGATTCCTTAGATAAATCCAGATTGCGGACATGTGACAACTCACCTACTCGGTTTACCAAATGTTGGAATATTTCATCCGCGAGATGTGCTCTGTCATCAATCTGCTCACTTAAAATTGGGTTCCTAAAATACCAAATGTTCCTTTAACCAGTCTCCTGAAACAAATTAAAAACAATACTCAAAAAAAACGTCCAACAATGGCGTCGTTTATCAAAATTCCAAGAACACTTACAACCGAGGTTCCTCTCGGACACTCACCATTATTTCTTCACATTTTCGAACACTACTCTAATGTTTTCCTATCGGAAGGTCTATCCACCAGACCATTTCAAAACAAGCCAAAAATTTTCATCGTGCTTTCAATGAGGAACGACCATTCTCGATGATCGTAGCTTCGGAAAAGAGCGCATAAAGACCTGTAGGGAGGGAGTGTCCTCTCGATATCATGCACCACATGATTTGGATCGATGTGACCCTTGACCTTTTGGGCTTCTGAGTTGTTATTTTGAAATTTCCCAACATGGGGAAGCGCAAGACACTTAGAAAAGACTACACCGGGATGAAAACTCAACTTGTATGGAATTCCACAATATTCACACCCATACAACCTGTGAAAACAACTTCCAACTTTCAAAATCCTCTACGAAAGAAATTCTCGATAATGTTTTTCTCGAACTCAATGCAACACTCACAGCTGACTGACATCATCTTTGACATTCCTAAATAAATATGACATTGACAGATTGAAAAGTTGAAGACCAGACAATAATAAAAAAAAATAGTTGCTTTTACTTTTTCTCTACAAATAATTACGATTTTAATGTTAAATTAAATCCAAAAAAAAAAATTAAGAAAATACTATCGAGCTGAAATAAAATAATTTAAATACTTATATTTTATTCAAAATGTAAATGTATTCGAACAAAAACATGAACTTGCCAAACAACTAACGGAGAACGCCATCTAGACCTAAATGCTGACACTAATTCATGGAATGTTAGAACCTGCGATCAACCGATGACTTTCCGTCTTATTAAATTCTGAAAGTTAGTACGATCCTGAACTACAAGGCGGCGCTGTGACAGATATACCTGTTACAAGGCCTCCACCAACTTTCTCCATACAGTTCTGTTGCCAGCTTCTCTTGTCCAGATGCCGCCCGCCACTGCCTTAATTTCATCAGCCCATCTTCTGGATGGCCTGCCGTGTTGCCTTTTCAAGTGGTTTGTGTACCAGTACATAATCTTTTTGCTCCAGTTTCCAGCTGCAGCGGTCGCGCACTATAATTACCTTTTATTATATGGCATAAAATAATCTTTGTAGCAGTGGGCTCCTGTCCTAGTTGCAGCGATATAGTTGAGAGCCGCGTCGGGTCGAGTTCCGAAGCGCGTAAACAACGAATGCGAAACTTTACCTCAACGTCGCTCATTTCAACGAGATCATTTCTGAAGAAATATTTTAGTTTGAGCACTAGTTTTCAACAAATAAAGGACTGTGACAGGGTACACAAGTAGAGGAAGGCCGAAGAAGTAGTTGGATTGTGTGAAAGAGGATATGAATGTGAGAGAAGTGGATTCAGAGTTGACGAGTGATAGAGGTGAGTGGAAGAGAAAAAATGTTGTGCCGACCCCACTTAGCGTGAGATAAAGGCAGGAGAATAATGATGATGATGAAAGGACTGTTTATATCTATAGACATTGAGCGTAACAGACATGTAGCGTGGCAGATAAAATTATTAAAATAATATTTTTCTTTACAGTTTGTTTGAACGTATTCATATCTAACGTAACATATAATGTTACAAAAACCAAGGATTATGAGTTTGAGGAGGAAGGACCTCCAATGGTAAGAAAAGGTAAACATATCCTTCGGAGATTATAATTTTGGTCTTATATTAGACAAGCTTCCACTCGCGGCGTTGCCCGCTAGGTACCTACATAACATATAACCTATGTTCATCCTGAAAGTTTATTCTAAAAACTGGTGAAAGAATTTTTGAAATCGGTCAAATAGTTTCGGAGCCTATTCGTTACAAACAAACAAACAAATATTTCCTCTTTATAATATTGGTGTAGAAGTTATAGATTTAGCAAAAACAAAACAAATAAAAGAACAAAATAATGTTTCAGTTTTTCCTTGGCTTATGTCTACGTGTAAGTATGTAAGGTATGAGTCATCATAACATACTCGTACATATAAAAATATGTCTCATTTCCTCTGGAGTAGGCAGTTTGTTTGTAACTATAATAACTGTTGCTAGGGGTACTTGTGTAATAAACTGTAAGGCGGCAAAACCATGTTTTAGTGCAGAACCCTTTCACGTAATGATGATGAGGTGTGGTTGAAACTTATGGAACTGAAATTGTTGTTGTGACATGAAATTTTCGAAAAACAAAGAAAAGATATACGCGGCCCGTAATAAAAATTTCCAGAAAAACCGATCATCATAATCATATAGTTCGTGAATATGTTTGTTTTGGTTTCAATCTACAGATAATTAATTAGGGTGAAATAGCTTATAGTCGTGAACAGAAATAGAACACAGGCAGCGAAGCCGCGAGCAGAAGATAGCTAATTTTAGCTATCTAAAGACACATAAAGAAATTATGTAGCAAAATCACGTGTTTTCTGTTTATGAAAATACCAAATTCAAAAAATAGTTTGCTCACATAAACTTTCCGAAACGAAACATTTTATTGAAACACGGTCAGGACCCAAACCCACAATTTTCTGATCAATAGTCACTATACCACTCGACCATCACTACTTTCTTTGTGGGTGACGCAAAAATATTATCTGAAAGATAAATATGAATAACAATAGCTCGAGGCTAAATAACTACTGCGTAAATACAGAGACGTAATCAGAGCACCGGCTTACAACACAAACAGCTTCCCAAACATGACTCCAACTCCAAATTAGCGCAACAAACACACGATCAGAGCCAATAAGCCTAATACAAACACTTTGATCGCATTTACACTGGAAATTGTTTTCTGGAAGTTATCAAGGATTATTTTTGACTAGTGAACGGCCGCGGTCTATCTGTATTCTAAATTTCAGCCAAATCAGTTCAGTGGTTATCAAGTTATAGAGGAACAAACGTACATCCATCCAAGCATTAGCATTTATAATACTAGTGAACGCTCGCGGCTTCGCCCGCTTGGACTACCATTTTTTGTCCAACGGGAACCATTTGACGACCTCTGTGGCGCAGTGGGTGAAGGCCCGCCTGTGACGGAGGAGGCTGGGGGTTCGATCCCCGCCGCGGGACAAATGTTTGTATGATCTGCAAATATTTATCTCGGGTCTGGGTGTTTTCTATGTATATTAGGTATGTATGTATTTATAAAAAAAATTGTATTTAAGTAGTATATCAGTCATGTGGTTCCCATAACACAAGCTCTGCTTAGCTTGGGGCTACATGATGCTGTGTGAAATGTCCAGCATTATTTATTTATTTTTTTATTATTTATACATTTTTCCGGGATAAAAGTAGCCTTGTGTTATTCCAGAACCTAAACTATCTACATTCCAAATTTCATCAAAATCGGCTTAAGCCTTGACCAAACGTGGCGTGCAAGGTGGCGATCAGTTGTTGTCCAATCAGAGGCCGCATCGTGACACCGATTGTCATCATCGGTGCCGGAGTGCCTTAACCAACTTGAGGGAGATCGCTTGTATCAATGCGGGTTCGAATCCCGTCGGAGTCATACATTGTGATAAGACTTTCCATTTGAATGAAATATTAAGTGTGGATATCAGCAAGAATATTAATTCATGCTGATGAATATTAAAATTATTGGTCTGTTTTTTGCACCTGGTTACACTTTGGGGGGAACGCTTGTATCAATGCGGGTTCGAATTCCGTCGGAATCATACATTTTGATTAGACTTTTTATTTGAATTAAGTGTGGATATCACTATAAATATTAAAATTATTGATCTATTTTTTGCACCTGGCTACACTTCATGAGGATCGCTTGTATCAATGCGGTTTTGAATCCCGTCGGAGTCATACATTGTGATAAGACTTTCCATTTAAATTAAATATTAAGTGGAAATCAGTATGAATATTAAAATTATTGATCTATTTTTTGCACCTGGTTACACTTCAGGGTGATCGCTTGTATCAATGCGGGTTCGAATCCCGTCGGAATCGTTGATAAGACTTCTTTTGAATAAAATATTACCTGTATGGATTTCAATATAAATATTAATATTATTGATGTATTTTTTGCACCTGGTTACAGTATACATTCGGTGTAACATGTAAAAGTTCCCCTACTAACGCAAACAACCGGCAGGCGTCCCATGGCGACCGTATCACAACGTTTGCACAAACTGCGCAAAAACAATAACTTACTTTATGTTTGACTGGACTTCTCATTCTTGTTAGTTAAATATTGGGAACGATATTGGATTAGCTTCGTCTCTTTGTATTCTTGAGATAGGATAATAAAGATGAGATAAATTGTACACAAAGCGTGATCCCGATCAATATAAGTTTCAGAGACAAATCCCTATATTCAGTAGTATAAAGGCACGCGTCATATCATATGACATGATATTACTTTTTTCTAATAATATCACCCAGTCACAGACGTAGACTAGATCCTACACAGGATTCCCTGTATCTAGGTACAATTGTTCTACAAAAACTAGACCCAGAAAAAATACCTATATGTTATACAAAAATTTGATTCACTACGAGAATGAAACTCGCATCTTTCCGAGCAATCGACGCGCCACCAATTGTATTGTGATGCTTACAGATTGGATCCGGGAACAGCTACCCCTGGTAAGTAAGTTCGTATGAGCAAGTGGCCAACTGTGATGGCGGAGTTTTTAGGCCGATCATGGCTTAGCGACTTAAAAGCTGGGGCTGAAATTTAACGTGCTCTCCGAAGCAGCGAAGCGCTCAGCTCGTAATGTCACTTGCGGTCACCCATCCAAATTGTGACCGCGCATAATGTTGCTTAACTTCAACGATCAATCAAGAAAGTCTAAGCAAGATACGCCACGAGCGCTGCCCCCGGTGTTGAAGGCAGAGACAGAGTGAATGTTAGTAACCCTAACCTGACTACCCCGTAAGGAATAGTGAATAGACCCGAGATCTTACAGCCAATTCTAAAAAATAGCATGAGCATACTATAGTCGTATTGCTCATTATACGGACTAAAAGTGAAGGAAAAAATGTCATTTTTCCTTCAATTTTGATTAGTTTTGATGCGTTTTATGTCAAAATTGAAGGAAAAATGACATTTTTTCCTTCACTTTAGTCCGTATAATGAGCAATACGACTATACTAACTGTCGTGATTTCACAAAAGGCCGAATATATCCCTTGTCTACATATAAATACGTAATTGCTTAGTTTCTTTTGCGTAAAAGTTACAAACTCACTAGAGCGTTGTTTGTTTTTTGTTTTCCATTGGAAACAACGAAACAACGCTCTTGTGGCGCACTGGTTTTTATGCATGACACCTAATCTTCAGCTGAAACACTTCCAAGCAGTAGTTTATAGTCTAATCTTATAAATGATGGTCAGAAAGGCCGTATCCAGTTGGTAGTGCAAAGGGCGCCAACCGCAAACCCACAACAGAAACAAACGCGTATCAAAGAAACAAAGCGCGCGAATTGTAAAACGCAGCTGAGATTAAAGCATGCATAGTTAAAGGGTTAAGTCCTGAAGATATCGTGATGCTGCAGGAACGCACTTGCGCTGGAGATGTACTGGGTTTCATTTTTATAGTGTCCGCTCAGGATCGAGTCGAATGGAGCCCTATTTTCCTGATGAGGGACAGCAGGATTTAATCACCATGATAGTGTTAATCGACATTCAGGTAATATTTCATTGAAAAAGAAGGATTCAAACCCGCATTGATACAACCGATCCTCCTCAAGCCGGAGCCTTAACCAACTCGGAGCCTTAACCAACTCGGCCACGGAATCTATATTCGTCGGGTCAAAAATCTTGATAAGCTTATTTGACAGTTATAGCACCGATTAGAAAATTTCGATATGATAAAACTTTTAATTTTCAATGATAACTGGGTTACTTACCTTTTATTTTTTGACAGCTGACATTTGCTATAATAGTAGGTACCTATACGGACAGTATTACGAATGTAAAAAAAACAAAATGAAACACAAATTACGACTATCGGCGTAGTAAACATTCTCTCAATTAAATATATAAGTCATTCAAGATGATGATGAAGACATTTAAGGGGGTAGCCAGAGGCATGTCGCAATTCATTATTTGAACAGTTTTGTGTATTTGGAGACATGATTGTAACAAACATTGTCTCGTCTAATGTTCTTTGAGATGCATAAAACCTGCAGCGGCCCAAAAACTTGTAATTTTTAAATCTGTAGCCATATCTAGATGACCTTACAGATGCTGGTTTAAACACTAACTAATAAAATAAAGCCTGAGCATGTTGTTGCCACATCATAAAAACACTAGTGATGTTTTTCAGAAAATCGTCTAGACACAGCCAGAAAGAAGATAATTCCACGTCTGTTCAGCACAGCAGAAATAAAACGTAGGTTTTCATTAATCATCGTCTAGTCTGGATCATAGCTGAGAAACGCAATAAAATAGCCGTAAAGTGTACGGTTTTATTGGTCGGTAAAATGACAGATTGCGGTACCATTGGAGATAACAATTCAAAATTATATTTTTATAAATAATGCTACTCGTAGTTGAGTTCAAAGAACAAACATAAAAATGTTAAGCAATTTAAAAATTCACACAAATTCAGCTCCATGCATGTTTTGGATACAGAATTACAATAACTTTATCTAAGTGCAAGGTTTACAAGTTAAGGAAAATTTTAATGTAAATTTTTAGTCAAACGAAAAATTACACAATATGAAAACATGAATAGTAACTTGACTTCTGATTCCATTTAACACTGTTATACAATACTACAATACGTGACAATGACTATTTTTTCTTTGCCACTTCGACTACACAGTCAGTTTTATTACGCGCGGTGTGCCCCCAGCCTAACGCATCCGAAACACATAAATAATTCATATTTCGCGCCGAGCGAGACCCGACTCCTGCCGATTCTATAGCTGTTAACTTCATTTAAAATAACGACTTCGTTATGTACACCGCATACCACTATTATGCATGATACCAATAAATATGTAAATATTACTTTCCTAGGATTTCAGCTCCTGGTTTGCTATTCTATTACAGTTTTCTCTTTGTTGAATTCAAACAATTCAAAGTAAGGGACCTATCAGACAGAGAGCGGTCACGCGGTCAAGCGTTCAAGCGGTCAGTTTTGCGTTCTTTGTATTCTATTACGTTACATAGATATACTCACACAGGAGGCATTCTGACCGCGGCGGTCAAGTAGACCAGCGGAGCTAAAAAGGTCGCTATTCCAGAATCGCATTAAAGGAATTGAACTATTGCCATCTCTTTTCATTGACTGAGAGTGAAAAGAGACGGCATTATAGTTCATTTCATATTGGAAATCTGCACCTTTTTAGCTCCGCTGATCAGTAGAAATCAGTAGAACGCTCGAACGCAAAATGCGAACGCAGAACGCTTGACCGCGTGACCGCTCTCTGTCTGATAGGTCCCTAAGGTATCCAGCAGTGCGATTCACACTTCTCGAAATGCATCCGATTCGAAGATTTTCTTCGGAACGTTCTCGTTTTTCAGCGAAGAAAAAGGACAGTTAGATAAACTGTACAACAAAGAAATTTCAGCAATTATCACATTTAAAAAGGAACTTCATTTGAAAAAAATGGTAAATATTAAATTACTTACTTACCGTTGTAATTAGGATTCATGACCTTAACAGAGGACAATAATAGTGATACTTAAATAAGTAACAAAAGTTCAAACGAATTGACTTAACAAAAAACATTTCATTTCAGTCCAGTCCAGTCGTTCATTTCGATCATTTCATTAATTTTGTTCATTTCGCTCAGGGTGCCGATTCCATTACCAAACTTTTCATGAACCACAAGCAAAACGTCAATAAAATCTAGATTTTCGTCTGTTTCCTATTCTACTAATGACAAACGACTCTGTTGTAGTGACATTTTAGCTATGGTTTGAACTTTGGCAGAACAAATATTTGAAAAAGCCATTCTACTATTCACCAAATGGCTGACATTTAAGAGAACAAAACAAGACGCAGCGAAATGTTTGACGTTGTCATTTAGTAGAATTGCCCTGCAGTTCCGAAAAAAATACTCTAATAGGGTTATTGCTTGTTTTAGAAATGCATTCCCAATAATTTATTAGTTTGGAACTACTTGGTCCTATCTGTTATTGTTTAGAATCGATGTAATCTCTCCTCCCGGCAGCATAATAGCAATTGGTTTGTTCATAAAACTAATAAATCCACTTATTACCGATAACCGAACTAACAGTGGTAATGCAGTTATGCGATTTGCAACCTTATTTCAATACAGAATTGAAAATAAACTAGAGTAACGTGTTCACAAAATCTATATTTTGCTGACCACGTTTATACTTAGTACTAATTGGTGGTGAAACACAGTGTAATATTAGTAGGTAGCTAATAGCTAAAAACTTTTATGTACTTAACTGTATATTTCGTATAGTATTTTAATTGTTTTGATTTTTTGATATTTAATATATTTTTTTCGTAAATCTATTTAAATGAAAATTAATGTTTGTATGTTTGTCCTATATCCGTTACTAAACCATTGCTCGGATTGTGAAGAAACTTTGGTAGGGTCTTCTGAGATCACCAGCGAAGGTTTTTGACTCCCAAAAAATCTATTTAGATATTAAAAATTTCAACCATACACTTTTTACGTGGCATTGAAACGCAAGCCGGGTACAGCTAGTAGACTATAAAGTTTACTTGATAAGTTTTAGTATCTATTGCTGCAAAACTCTGTGCTGCAACTTGTTTGTCATGTATTTTTCATACACCATCGCTTGAACAAAGAACTAGAACTATTTTGCTTCCTATTAAGTTTTCAAAATAGTTCTTGCTAAACGTCAAGGCAGCCTCTCACTACATCGAATGCCCAAAGACCTGATAGAATGTCTGTTATTGTGCAAGGTTTTCGTCCCTTTCCAGTTTTTTCGTCTTGACATGTCCATATGTGTGCCTAATGTCATTTAAATCATTTGCAAAAGACCTCGCCACAAAAGACCTATCAAACTGAACGAAATGCCGTTTCGTCTCTAACATGGCAATCGTGCTGTCTAAAAAGGAACCCCAGGATATAGTCTGAAATTCCGGCGCACTCGCTAGTTTTTACTATAAAAAGCATAAACATCACGGTCGTGCCGTTGACAGTCCGATGCATCCGATAAATACGACAGAATCCGAATAAAAAATATATTTCGCCGTATCTTGTACTGCGGCTGACAGTTATGGAGACCGACTGCTATGGCGTGGGCAAGGCAGGCTGTTTAATATCCTGCAAAACAAATAAAATGATAAAGAGTGGTGTCTGAAAGAGACTGCTTCTGGCAACAAGGCTCCTGCGCTGCTTATGTTGATCTTAACTGGTAAATAGAGTCATTGACGTTGCTCTTAGAGCGCTTGTAGACGTCATTTCTGCCTGAATAACATGCTTTTTCAAATAGCTTAATCTAACTGCACTTGTAGACGTCCGTTTTTTTCGCCGGACAACGGACCGTGTTTTTCACCCGGATTAGCGGTGGTGTATGGCGCTTAATGAATGTGTGTACACGCGCCGGATATCGGTTTATAAAAATTTATGCCGTTTATATGGATTTCGTTTTTTTTTTTTATACTACTAAGGTAGCAGACAAGCATACGGCCCACCTGATGGTAAGTGGTTACCGTAGCCTATGGACGCCTGTGACACCAGAGGAGTCACACTCGCGCTGCTGACCCTTTTAAGAATTTCAAAACGCCCTTTTTGAAGAACCCCATACTGTAGTCACTGGGGAAAACCGCGGCAGGTAGTCGTTTAATGACGGTACGTTGTCTGGCGAAAAAAACGGACGTCTACGAGCGCAGTTAGATTAAGCTATTTGAAAAAGCGTGTTATTCAGGCAGAAATGACAACTGCTGAGGTATTGAGTTAATTAAATAGACGTAAAATGAAGTATAAGGCCCGCCAATGTATAATGACGTTGTAAAGTATAAAGGGGGCGAGGACCACAACAAACCTAACATAAAAACAAGACCAGAGGCCGATTCTACCAAAAATTTTTTATCAACCAAAGAAAAAAGTCAAATTTTTCGTTTCGTTTCGGCAATGATACCAGAATAGGTGACGTTGTAACATAGAGGAATTGGGGCCCAGTTTTGACACCGAATAATAGTGATGTGGTATTCCTTGTCATACATACTTCACGTGGGCAATTCGATGGAGCTGCGCGTTCCATCAGAATCCGCCACACCCACAGAACTATATCGAGATTAGATAGAAGCAAAAAGTTCGTTGATTTGTATGGAAACTGACCGTGTAACATTTTACGTGACGAACGCAGTTGACAGTTCGGATTACTTATTTTTACATTGCTGGTTTTCAATGCTCGCCAAGTATGGCGCGTCAAATTAAAGCCGCAATGGAAAGAATTCAGAATGAACTTCGCGGCAAGCAAAGAAGTCCTCAGCCCTTCTTTTCGGCACGTGAGGTACATACTCTTTGCTTCTATCTCGATATATTTCTGTGGCCACACCTCACCGAACGCACTCTATTACAGTCCATTTTGTTACCGACATGAAAACTTACTACCATCTATAGGTTTTAGTTTACTATGTACAGTCAGCTAAATATTTCTCAAAATGACCAACTGAAAATTGGACAATATACTTTATCAGAAGAAGGATTTGTCTAGGGTTTGTCTCCATATACAACGCCTTTCGACCTTAGAGTTCTCAGCTATTCACAGATACCTACGGTACTTGCTGAGTCCCACATTTTGTATACATTATGACACACAGGCGACCACACGTGTGACTTAGATTAAGTTTATGTATTTTTAGGTTTAAGGTACTTACCTACCTATTTTTTTCTATGGGCCTTTGAATTAGTTTTTACTATCTGTGCTATTCTCAAGTTGCCTGAAATAAAGTTTTGGGGCCAAAAAAAGTATCGTTAATTGACTTGACATGGTCTTTACATACTTCCAAAAACAATGATAAACAATTTGAGTTCCTTGATACTTTGCTATCATGTTACCAAGCTAACTGTACCTAGTAGATGCCACCACCAGGTCTGTGGAATAGTTTTCGATTACCAAATGCGTCTAGACACGTCATAGCAGACACGTTTATCGCGGGCTGATAAATTAGAAGCAAGAGATAGATATTTCCTTTATGTAGAGGCCACACTACGGGTATATCGCACCTCAAAAATAGAAGTGACTGAATTCAAAAAATTGGGAAAATGACTTGAATTCGTAGACTCAGAAAAATAAACTCTATCTGCTAGTTATTCAAAATCTGCTACTTTTTGGTTAGAACAACGTGAAAAACATAATAGCTGCGTCTCTTTTATTTCGGCAGTTTCTCCTCCCTCTCCCGCGAAAAACGGCCATTTATCGCATTCCCCAAAAATCATGATTTTTGAATTGAGTCACTTCCATTCTGTAAGTGCGATATATACAGGGTGAATTTTTGAGATGGGGCAGTAAGGGCAGCTACCTTAACCGTTGTAGCTAGAGGAAAACGTGTTTAGGAGACTATCCTTAATTTTTGAAGGTATTAAGACTTGCATTCACAGATTTAAAAAAAAATGTAGTCAGCGAGAAAATGGGCACTTTACACAAAAACTTTTTTTGATGCCAATCGATCCTGTTTCATCTAAGGATTAAAAGGCTCTTTCAGACCAACTGGGGTTAGAGTACTAGAAAAGTCAGAAAACGCTAAAATGTATTTCTGATACAAGACAGTAAGGGCTACCTTAACCTTTGTAGGTAGAGGAAAACGTTCTTAGGAGACTATCCTTAACTTTTGAAGACATTTCGACCTGTATCCACAGATTTTAAAAAAAATGTACAGTCAGCGAGAAAATGGGCAATTTTCACAAAAACTATTTTTGATGCCAATCGATCCTGTTTCATCTAAGGATTAAAAGACTCTAAGAGACCAACTGAGGCAAGAGTACTACAAAAGTCAGAAAACGCAAAAAACCTTGATTATACATTTCGTACTAAATCATTTTGTCATTTGTCATGATTTTTCATCCATTTTGTCAAAGTATCTTCAAAAGTAAGGGTAGTCTCCTAAGAACGTTTTCCTGTAGCTACAACGGTTAAGGTAGCTGCCCTTACTCCTCCGTCTCAAAAATACATTTTACCAATTTCTGAATTTTCTAGTACTCTTACCTAAGTTGGTCCGAGAGAGCCTTTTAATCCTTAGATGAAACAGGATCGATTGGCATCAAAAAAAGTTTATGTGTAAATTACCCATTTTCTCGCTGACTGTATATTTTTTTCAAAATCTGTGAATGAAAGTCTTAATACCTTTAAAAATTAAGGATAGTCTCCTAAGAACGTTTTCCTCTAGCTCTTACTGTCTTGTATCAGAAATACATTTTACCGTTTTCTGACTTTTCTAGTACTCCAACCCCAGTTGGTCTGAAAGAGCCTTTTGATCTTTAGATGAAACAGGATCGATTGGCATCAAAAAAAGTTTTTGTGTAAAGTGCCCATTTTCTCGCTGACTGTACATTTTTTTCAAAATCTGTGAATGCAAGTCTTAATACCTTCAAAAATTAAGGATAGTCTCCTAAGAACGTTTTCCTCTAGCTACAACGGTTAAGGTAGCTGCCCTTCCTGCCCCATCTCAAAAATTCACCCTGTATATAAGCCTTAAATTTTGCCTGGGGGTCTAAAGTGGTCACTTTTGATTAAAAATCAGATGTTTCATAGATGCTTCATCTATGAAACATCTGACGAAACATCAAATGCTTCATAAATGCTTCATAGATGCTTCATATATGAAGCATCTATGAAGCATCGATGAAGCATTGATGAAGCATCGATGCTTCATATATGAAACATCTATGAAGCATTTATGAAGCATTTGATGTCTCATAAGATGTTTCATAGATGAAGCATCTATGAAACATCTGATTTTTCATCAAAAGTGGCCACTTTAGACCCCCTGATCTACTTGACTACATTTTTTGTAACAGATATAAAAATTAAGTTCATATACTTCAACGATGCAAAAATATTCAATTCTTTAAGTTAACTTAAAGTTTTAGTATCGCGTGTCACAGTGGCACAGAAGTAAAACTCCATACTCGAGTTGGTATGATTTGCGCGCGCCGCCCGAGTTACGAGCCCCGCGCCACATCTATTGTGTTGTCCCGACCGCTCACGGAAGCGATGCTTTTTTTGTCCTAACACAGTAAATTTAGCAGAGAATAAGCTATCTCATCAGCTTGTTAGCTTACTGTGTACAAAAAAGAGGGGAAAAACAGATTTTTATTTTTATTCTGATTTTTTATGAAGCGGCAGGAGGCTCATACTTAATTGAGTCACAATGGGAAGTATTTTACTTAAAATCTTACTAAAATAAATTTTAAAAAAATGTTGTGTTACAAATATTGATCAAAAACACCCACATAGCAAAATACATTACGTTATCAAACTGATCGCAAACTTTTTGATGAGTGTACGTTCTTTCTATGATTTAATTTTAACAAACAAATATATTTGTATCATATTGTTTTTTAATATCATAATAATAGTGTCATTATCATTAAGTTGACTCTCTGGATCACTATACTGTGTGTATGGTACTGTTAAGTTATTCTGCGACCGCGTGGCTTTTTCATATGCGGCGGGCGATGCGGCGGCGAATGTCCTGATATTGTTTATTGTTACTATTATTGTTGTATCCTATGTACTGAAACATATCCCACCTACTTATTGTTTGTATGTGCAAGTTTGGAAGGTTTCTGATTTTAAATTTTTAAGTTTTAATTGAATAATTATGGAAAAAATTAAATTACATTATGATCTCTATTAAATCAATCAAACCATATGCCAGTAGTAGTTTAATTTAAGTGCTAATGATAGTATTCAAATTCTAAGGCCTCTATTAATAAACTCGTATTACTTCTGTCAAAGTTGCGCCACGGATTAAACTATTGCGATCCTTTTTTGTTAGACAGTGACAAATAAGGATGGCAATAGTTAAATCCGTGGCGCAACTTTGACAGAAGTTAATACGAGTTTATTAATACAGGTCCAAGTAAATAAATAAAGATTAGTATAAGTAATAATAATATGTGTTTGCTTCGGCCCCCATGCATGCCTGTCAAAGGTCCGGGGCTCCATAGTCCCGAGATGTTCAAATTGACATAAAATAATGGTATTTTTTTTATCGTTATAATTACACACACACACACATATATAGTATTTAATTTAAGAAATGTAAAAGTGTTCAGTTTAATGATTTTACTTTTTGTTCAAAGTAGTAGAAATAAAGGCTTATTTTATTTTATGTATTCCGAAGTATATAGACGAGATTGATCCATAGCGGTGTTGTCTTTGCGTCATCTTTTGCTTGCTTAGGACGGACAGCCCAATCTCGGGAATAAACCTGGTTTTTAATAACAATAACAGGGAAATGGGAGATTGATTATAAATACATCCGGGTATTTATCACGTAAAGTACCTTATTATTTTGCCCGACGTTTTGACTGGATTGTACCAGCCGTGGTCACGGGAAGACTGAAGTGTAGGCACCGCAGTAAAGCGAAGGCGTTTGTTGAACTACCCTCACTTGATCGTCAGCAATGACTATAAAGGCCGGTTCCCACTAGTGCGGCACACTAATATCCGTACACTATGCGATTTCACATAACATATAGATTGTAAACCACTTTGAAGAACACGTACAGCTGCTATATTATCTAGTTGAGAATTTAGCAAACAGTTTAGACTGGTATCGTAACAAATCAAACCGTATTTGTTGCCCTGGTTCTTCACGGTCTTAAGAGACCCTATATATCTATTCTAATCACCTAGCTTTTAAGACGATTCAAAGTGATACGCAAAAATACTATTTAGCAGAAACGCAATGGATATTCTCATTCCTTGCTACATTTAGCATTTTTATGATCATTATGTGAAAAATATGCTCAGAGACCGGTTTCAAACACACTACCTTATCTAAAGTACCGCCAAACCATTAGTACAACTAACCGAGCACTTCAATAACATAAATCTTTAAATCTGACGATTCGATACGCTACAAGATCAGTATCGTAGACACGTAGCAACTATCTACGGACTCAGCTACGTCGTAGCACGTGCTACGCTTTCATTTAAACTTTCGTAAGAAATTGTTTACCCCAGTTTTTAAAAATATTCTTCCTTATGTCCTACTTCTCGTTTTTCCAATCGCTGCGAAAAGTACAGTCCAGTACCAAGTTTTATATAATAATAGTGTAATGTAAGTGATAAAACCGAGGCCTTTACATCTTTACCAGACTATTTAAACGTGTCAGGAGGCAATCTTTGCCTACAATTTAAAACACTGTAGTGCCTGGAACGTTGAGATGGAGTAGGCTTGCCAGCACCTATACCATCCTCTCAGCTTAACCGGCCATATCCACAGGAAAGGCATGGTCAATACTTGTGTGGCTGAATAAGCCGCGGGTTCCCTCACGATGTTTTCCTTCACCGTTTAGAGGTTAATGCGCATATTTTGTGTCACATAATTATGCCATGACCATGAGACTCAAAGATTTCACAGCCTTAGTACCTATTAGGGAATTCTCTTATTAGAGCACGTAAAAAAATTACAATACCATTCCGAAGCAATCTTTTTCTCAGACACCACAATAGTTCAATAATTATATCAGCCTTCTATTGTGCTAATTATTGGCAGACCGGAGCGGAGTGGAGCGGAGAGGAGCGGAGTGGCAGAAAGAGGCGAGTGCGCCATTCACAGCGGAATCTAATTTATTTCTATGAATAGAGCGAGCCCTTTATATGGTACTAGCTTTATGCCACGGGTTCGTTTACGGTGTAAAGATACGTACGGAAGAATTAAATAAATTAATAACTAGTAGTTCGCCCCGAACTGAGATCTCGCGCACCGTTGGTTGTGTTGATAGCCTAGATTTGGACTTGTTTCTGACTACCCCTTTACCTACGTTAAGTGCTCTTTCTAGTGTTTACCACACAATGATATCTAATGCGCTACCTCAGTATGATAAAGACTATAGGCATACATGGAATACATTAAGTCGTGTCGTGTTTATATTCAATAGTTGACCCCGCGAACTTCGTACCGCGCCTCAGGAAAGGCCTCTTAGTTCGAGAAATTATTAAAATAGCAGTTCAATACAAAATGTATTAGAAAATAATTTCCCCTCCCCCTCCCCCCCTCCCTACCCCCCTCCCCCTCCTTACCCCCTCCCCCTCCGTACCCCCCCTCCCTACCCCCTCCCCCTCCCTACCCCCTCTCCCTCCCTCTCCCCCTCCCCCTCGCCCCTTCCCCCTCCCTCTCCCTCTCCCTCTATAATTTTGGTACAGTCAGCGTCATCAATCGGTATCCCCCTATTGATTTTAACAAGGACCCTTTTCATTTCAACTTTGGATTTCAGTCGGATTTGCTAGTATAGGAACTCGAGCGAAATTAGATATCCATAAGTATACTAGCAAATCCGACTGAAATCCAAAGTTGAAATGAAAAGGGTCCTTGTTAAAATCAATAGGGGGATACCGGATCTTCGCTCGCTTCGCTCGCTCGATCGAAAAAGGTGGACCAAGGGTAATGTAATTTTGATTTTAATCTATCAATTGGATAAGCATGGCCAACGGGTAAAAATATTTACCCGTGGTACACCAGGTGAACTAAATAGGTGGACCACGGGTAAGCCACCTACACTAAGAATGTCTTAGTCATTGGTCAATTATAAAAACTTAGTTTCTGAGATTAGCGCGTTCAAACAAACAAACTCTTATCATATTAGTATAGATATAGATAGAGATTAGAGAACGACTCAGAGAATAACTTAAGTTCGCGGCTAAAGTGGATATTATTTATAGGTTAATATTTTCATCACTTCTCAAAGTAATAAAAAACACACGACTACCTCAACCCGCGCTTAACCCGTGATAATGAAAACAGATTAAAACAGATTAAGGAGGTGCTTAAGCTTATGAGTATCATCCATTATGAATATAAAGGTACGATTTTACACTTATTTCTCAACATCCACAACCATATTTATATTTTTAAGTAAATACATAAAGCCGCGTACAGACATCGCGAGGCGTGCGTCGCGAATGGTTCGTCACGCATGCCTCAACCTGTGGTATACGATGGTACATTTATGCATGCGTCCCGAACGACTCATGCTCAAGCTAAGCACGCAAACGTCTACGCATGGTGTGCATGAGAGCGCAACGCAAAAAACACTTATCCGTCCACAAGGAGCGCACGGCTCGCAGTGAGGTGGCGTTCGCAACGATCGTATGCGGCGAACGCTCACAGTGAGCACACACGTCCACACAGACCGAGGCATGCGTGACGAACCATTCGCGACGCATGCCTCGCGATGTCTGTATGCCGCTTATTACTCATTATCCCGGAATATATTAATAGGGTTTCTGTATATTTCGAACAATGAAACTTCAGATGGATCCATTTTTTTTTATTTAGAAACGGGCTCCAAAAACAAATGAGTATCGTTTGTTATGATCCACGCGAATGAACTAGACTATACTCATGAATACTAACTAGCAAATAGAAATGTAACTCCTTTTAATAGTATACGAATAAAAAACCAACACTTTGTCATTTTTAGTATTTCAATTACATAAATAAATGCTAAATCTCAATTACTCCATCTTCTTTTTGATAACACATAAAATGAACACCGGTCTAAATGATTACTTAATTACAGATTAGATTAAAATAACTAGTAATGTCATATTATTCTGATTATCAAAATTTTAAATTCAAATACAAATAAATGTTAACCAGGATAGTTGGATGCATTTGTATTATGCCTCAATTACGCTAAATCTATTTTCTTTATCTTTTTTTTACCCTCTACTAAGCGATGTGCGTTTACATACTATGCGATCAAAGAATGTGGATCAATATCACTTCTATAGTATAATCATCTTCTAATGTACATTTGCCACTGAAATGAAATAATATATGTAATTCAAAGGACTTTTGAAGGAAATGAACCGCGGATAGAGCTAGAGTGGAGTACCTAATGAGCGAAATATCACAGGTTTGATTCACTCATTAGGCACTCAAGTGGGTCATTATGGACAATTAAGTTCTATTAAATTCCTTTTGTCTATTTATTTATTCTAAAGTGAGTTTTATTTCAATACTGCCAGACGCCCGCGGTTTCGCACGCGTGGACTGCTATTTTTTATTTAACGGGAACCGTGAATTTTTCCGGGATGAAAAGTAGCCTATGTTCTATTCCCGGTCATTATCTATCTACATTTTAAAATTCAGCCAAATCGGTTTAGTGGTTGTCGAGTTATAGAAGAACAAACATACATCCATCTATCCTAACATCCAAACTTTCGCATTTATAATATGAGTGTGATGAGTGTGATGGATGGATGTATGTTTGTTCCTCTATAACTCGACAACCACTGAATCGATTTGCCTGAAATTTAAAATATAGATAGTAATGACCGGGAATAGGATATAGGCTACTTTTAACCCCGAAAAATAGCACAATTCCCGTGAGATAAACAAATAGTAGTCCACGCGTCCGCTGACAACAAATAATTTACGCATTTTTTTAATGTAAGTAACAGACCTTTTTAAGGAAAAGTAGAACAAACTTGGAGCACAACTAAAAACCCATTGCAGAAAGTGTCGAACTTGTCCGTTCATTTTGTCCCTTTTATTTGTACTATCACACAATCACATCTTTCACAGCGTGTATTATTTCCCAAGTGGCCTATCTAAGTAATTTATTTATTATGAGTTGAGTATATAGTGTGGTATACAGGGTGTTGTCCCGGCGGCCGGTCCGGCTCGTTATTGCCGGAACGGCCTCCATTACACCGCAAACTACTTCACTAAATAATAGGCTTGGTGAATACACCCTGTGTATATGCCATTGTGTTTACTGTTAATAGTAATGTATGGTACAAAAACGCGGTATTAGGTGCTTGTTAAGGTGAGAGTGAGATTTGTGATTTTACGTCTAATGATTAATCAACAGTGATCGGAATGAGGCGGGCTAAAATACCTAAAGTTCGAAAAATAACAGAGACAAATGGAGACGCCTTAGGACTAAATATTTATCGACCCAATTATTTCCGTTTCCGGGACATTAATAAA
Organism: Camptogramma bilineatum; assembly: GCA_958496255.1. Classification (NCBI taxonomy): domain Eukaryota; kingdom Metazoa; phylum Arthropoda; class Insecta; order Lepidoptera; family Geometridae; genus Camptogramma; species Camptogramma bilineatum. The sequence continues at coordinate 895,247 of OY292453.1, forward strand.
GAATATCTAACATTAAGGTGAATCAATTTTTTACCTGAGTTAATAACAAAAACTAAAATGTAAATTATAAGGATAAAAAACTTTTTTCCGTCGGTCAAATAGAAAAATTATTTGAATTTAGTTCACAATATTATTAACATTAATTTTAAATGTTCTTACTCACTGTGAAAATTGTGCCAACTTTCAATAAAATTCTTACTTACTACAAGAATAAAATTCTTGTAGTAAGGAAGTCTCCCCTTTTTTGCCTCTGTTCTTTGAACTTTAGGTATTTAAGCCCGCCTAATTCCGATCACTGTTAATCAATTACTGAATAAATAAAATACGTGAATTAAAATGCTGATTTTGATTCTCTTACGATGGACTATGAGATGCATTATGCAAGTGACTGTTCACTGACTCTTTACATTTTGTATTTGTGTTTATTTTCGTGTTGTGAGTCAAATCTCAGTCAGTAGGTCGTTCACCCGCCCCGTTTTGCCCTCTTGGCGAACCCAAACTTTCTACAAATTACCTATTTCAATCTAGTTTTATTGATATAAAGGCGTTACAAATTACTCAATTTAACACCAGTCTAAAAATGATTCAAGCGAAGTAGTTTCGAAACAAATGACTATAATGAATCTGAGAAAATTAAAAATGCCCACTAAGCCACAGAGGCCTGAGCGCAATTTGGTTAAAAAGTTGCAATCAATTTGGCGAAATGCCGCCCGCACCTGCGGCGCACTAAGCTACGAGTTTAAGGAGCATTCTCTTCTTGAATACTTTAGAATGAGGCGACCGTCAGATGCTGATCAGTTATTGATGGACCATAGATGAAAATATTTCAACAACTACACTCTACACAATACTACTCGTATCTCCACTCGACATCTCAACAATGTCCCTACAGCGAAATGTTGACTGTAAGCATAATATTGCTTCATATTTTTTAATTAACGGATACACGGATACAACTCGTCGTATTTTTAGGGCCCATAATCGTAGAGCAATGTCACACTTTAGAATTATGTTCTTTGACATATATCTATTGCTATATTAGGTGACTCTTTAAATAAGGTATTTTTGTGACGTATTGTTTAATTCCTGACTTTTAAGAGCTCGCGTGGATCTCGACAATAGTGTCATCGACTGGGACAATCAACAATATAGGAACCTTCTAAACACTATTAAGGTCTTCGCTCACTGCGCAGTATCATAAGCGGGCCGAGCCATGACCGAGCCCGTCACGAAAATAGCACCTTACACACTAAGACCGTATCAAACTAGGACCGTCTCATAACCGTTTTGCGAAGCGTAATCCCGAGCCTATACCACAGTAATAGACATTTTGTTGGTTTTATGCTAAATACACAAATATTCTGAAAGCCCATTTTAAAACTTATCACTCAATTTTTTTTGTAAAATACTATAGTAAATATAGAGCGTTTACAAGCTAAACCACACTAAAATACATATTGCACACATTTTGTCGGGTTTACTAGCAAAGTGCAATATTTCATCATATTTTGTGTAACTTTAAATGGGAGTTTTATCTACAAGGTTTAAAAAAACAGACTTTTAAGAAACCCTTTTAAAAACCCAATTATAATCCATAGTGATGGCATAATTATTATTGCGATCATGATGATGATGATGAAAAGTAGCTTATATCCTTCCTCAAAGCTCCTGAGATTAGCGTGTTCAAACAAATTAACAAACAAACTTTTCCGCTTTATTACTGGTTGGTTGGTATAGATTAAGTGTACTTTCACTCTACATTCAAGGTTTTATGAATAACTGGATATTTTTTTAATTTGTAAGCTTATCTTTTTTCTCGAAATCGTGTTTTTTCTGTTACTACACTTTGATTTCGGAGGGCAGTATGGGATTTTGACGTTTGATAAATGTCACATAACGTGCGGAACGCATTCAGTGATGCTAGATGGGGGGTTTTCAATTCAAATTTGGGGTATTTATCGACTCAGGAGGAAATCCTTTGGGGGAATTTTCGTAGGTAAAAATTATAAATTATATACCTACTAGATAATTAGGGTTGATATTTGATAGGTTTTTAGAATGTGTACATGTACATGTGTATAAATGGGGGTAATTGAAAGACTTTGTGAAGTGAGAAAAATAACTGAATTATTATCTAACCAATATTGGAGCGTTTCCTCTCGCTCCTACTCGATTCTCCTACTGCTCCTGCACGAGGACCAATACATCCTTATGCTCCTACCAGTAGGAACATAAGGATAAGCATATCCTAGTGCTCCTACTGTGGATGGACAGTCAAGGTACAATACCCCGAAATAAAACTATCAAATAGGGGCACAGCCGCGAAGCCGTATTTTGATAAACTTCAAAACAAGATAACATCTTCATCATCAACAAAAAATAAAATCGTTATTGTTATAAATAATAAATACTTATGCTATGATCAAGATCTACATTTAAAGTGACAGCTGTCACCAAATGTACCAATATAGTGTATAAAGTTTACTGATGAATAATATCAGATGTTAAATTGACAGATTATGTCAAAATGACAGATTAGGACAGATTAAATTGACAGGTTGGCCATATCTCGAAAACCACTTATCTCAGACTCTCCGTCCTCAGTTTAAGTGAAAGCTATTGAAGAGATCTACATTTAAAGTGACAGTTGTCAAACTTTAAACAGCCATTATCTCGGAAACTACTCGTCCTAGACTCCTCATTCTCAGTTCAAATGAAAGCTATGACCAAGATCTACATTTAAAGTGACAGCTGTCAAACTTTAAAAGGCCATATCTCGGAAACTACTCGTCCTAGACTCTCCGTTCTTAGTTCAAATGAAAGCTATGACTAAGATCTACATTTAAAGTGACAGCTGTCAAACTTTAAATGGTCATATCTCGGAAACTACTCATCCTAGACTCCTCATTCTCAGTTCAAATGAAAGCTATGACCAAGATCTACATTTAAAGTGACAGCTGTCAAAATGACATCTGTCATCTGAAATGTAGATCTTAGTCATAGCTTTCATTTAAACTAAGAACGGAGAGTCTAGGACGAGTAGTTTCCGAGATATGGCCTTTTAAAGTTTGACAGCTGTCACTTTAAATGTAGATCTTGGTGATAGCTTTCATTTGAACTAAGAACGGAGAGTCTAGGACGAGTAGTTTCCGAGATATGGCCTTTTAAAGTTTGACAGCTGTCACTTTAAATGTAGATCTTGGTCATAGCTTTCATTTGAACTAAGAACGGAGAGTCTAGGACGAGTAGTTTCCGAGATATGGCCTGTTAAAGTTTGACAGCTGTCACTTTAAATGTAGATCTTGGTCATAGCTTTTATTTGAACTGAGAATGAGGAGTCTAGGACGAGTAGTTTCCGAGATATGGCCATTTAAAGTTTGACATCTGTCATCTGAAATGTAGATCTTAGTCATAGCTTTCATTTGAACTAAGAACGGAGAGTCTAGGACGAGTAGTTTCCGAGATATGGCCTTTTAAAGTTTGACAGCTGTCACTTTAAATGTAGATCTTGGTCATAGCTTTCATTTGAACTGAGAATGAGGAGTCTAGGACGAGTAGTTTCCGAGATGTGGCCGTTTAAAGTTTGACAGCTGTCACTTTAAATGTAGATCTCTTCAATAGCTTTCACTTGAAGAGAACGGAGAGTCTGGGATAAGTGGTTTACGAGATATGGCCCATCTGTCATTTTAATATACACCTAATCTGTATTTTTGACGTAATCTGTCATTTTGACATAATCTCTCATTTTGACATGATCTGTCATTTTGACATAATCACGGGCAGACTGCCCGCAACCACGGCTATTGTAACAGCCAAAACGTCGCGTCGTGATAAATAAGGTAAATTACGCGATAAAATCCCGTGTATATAAATCAACATCCAGTACCAACGAAACGAACCAACTCGGTGGCGCAGTGTGCGAAGGTCCAGCTAAAATAAAACACAGAAAGTTGCGGGTTCGATTTCCACTGCGACGCAAGTGTTTGTATGATCTGCAAATATATGTATCGGGTCTGGGTGTTTTTCTATGTAATATTATGTATTTACAAAAAAAAGGATAGGTACCTACAAGTAGTTTATCAGTCATATAGTTTCCATACAAGGTCTATTTACCTTGGAGCTAGATGATGCTGTGAAATATCCAGCATTATTTATTTATAGAAAAAGGCTGAAAAGCTGCCCCTAGGGGCTGACCTGGCTACGCTACTAATATGATGGTTACATGGATTGACAGATGGGCGGGGCTTGTCATTGATTGTCAGCAAAATAATCATGGCGGCCGGAGATTGACAAGACGGCCATGGCACGGGCAGGGCACGCGACGGTGTAGGAACGGTGTGGTGTGGGGCGTCCGATACATTTCAATACAAAGAATATCATTTTTGCCGGGACGGTGTTGCTACGGTCATGCTATGCGACGGGGTAGAGACGTGATAATGTGTCAGTACCCTTAGTACAAAAAATATCATCAAAGTCGATCAAGCTGCTGAAGATCAGAAGAATTACGGACACACGCGCGCCAGGAATTTTAAAGAAAATAGTACCTATAAATTCACCAAAGGAACGTTCAATCTGTATGGGCAGTTGGCAACAGTCTAATTTCCAAGTATACTATTACACCAACTATATTATTACATAATGCTTCCAAACTGTGTGAAGTTCGCCTACTACCTCAAAATCATGATTGCCCCAGGCGTAGCGAGACCGACATCGATATTATATCTTACTGAAGAGTTGAAGTGCCTATATTGGTATTAGGTAAGTACCTACTTGTTTACTTCTACTTGTTTGTTACTTCCCATTTGATGTTTGGTTCTTGGTAACACGGCTTCTATCAGTTCGAGATTTTCAACTCCTGGAAAACACTAATATCAAAAGAAATAAATAAACAGTGAAATTGATACGAAAGTGCTTCTACATAATACAATGAATAAAATATTTTCCACTTAAATAGAGACAGGAAGAAAAGTAGTTGAGTGCTTTCTAACACATTTTCATATTTAAATAAAAAATAGCTTAATTTTACAAAAATTTTAACGTCAAATTGATGAATTGATCTACATTATAGATTGTATTAATTAGGGTTCAAAAAATTGGGATACTATTCTCAATAAAAAAAGTTCAGCTCAACGCTGCTAAGAAGGATCTCATCGAAGACGACTAAACGAAATAATGGGCTGCTATACCTTTCATAAACCTGTCACTACAGCCGAGTTATGAGGGTAAGGACGGGCACGGCTTCGGTGCGATGATTGAGAGAAGTACCGACTATTTATAACCTTTATCGTCCCTCACCAGCAATTGTTTACAATCCATCGGAAAAAGCGCTTTGTTAACCTTCATCTTCCGCATTGTAACGAATTTCAGCATCACACTATACAGGGTGTGGCAAATTCTTGGTCACTGAAGGGTAGCTACCTTTTCTCTTGTAGTTAGAAAGTTTTGTTCTTAGGAAACTTCAGTTTTATTTTGAGAAAAAAAATAATTGCATTTTTAGATTTTTGAAAAAAAGTACTATAAAATTACATTTGTCAAAAAAAACAAGTTGGTCTTAATCGACTCTATTTCCCACCAGGAACACTTCTCCCAAAGTAACTTATCAAATCAAATCGTAAATTTTCGCAATAATTCAAAAAAACACATCCCATACATTTTCTATGAAATTAGTAGTTGTAAACATTTTTGAATTATTGCGAAAACTTACGATTTGATTTGATAAGTTACTTTGGGAGAAGTGTTCCTGGTGGGAAATAGAGTCGATTAAGACCAACTTGTTTTTTTTGACAAATGTAATTTTATAGTACTTACTTTTTTTCAAAAATCTAAAAATGCAATTATTTTTTTCTTCAAAATAAAACTGAAGTTTCCTAAGAACAAAACTTTCTAACTACAAGAGAAAAGGTACCTACCCTTCAGTGACCAAGAATTTGCCACACCCTGTATACAAAGTGTGGCAAATTCTTGATCATTGAAGGGTAACTTACTATTTGATTTGGTAAGTTACTTTGGGAAAAGTGTTTCTGGTGGGAAATAGAGTCGATTAAGACCAACAAATGTTTTCTTTTTGACAAATGCAATTTTTTGGCGCAAAGACTAAGTATACTTTTTTTCAAAAATCTAAAAATGCAGTTATTTTTTTTTTTCAAAATAAAACAATAGAACAAAACTTTTTAACTATAAGAGAAAACCAAGAATTTGCCACACCCTGTATAATCATTTGTGAATTACTTATTTAAAATCGAAACCGCGCGCTTAAAAATTCAACAATAGGAAAGGCGGCAAGTCGACTTCGACTGAACGACGATTCCAAATAAAATGATGTACCGAATAATTGATGAGGCCATTCGATCAATTAATTCAAGCTATTAATATTCACGGGCGAAAGGAAAAACGTAAGGCTCCCATTGACACGGAATGATTCACGAATAGCCCTTTGTTCGATTCATTTCGATCGCGTACTGTTTAATTTTAGTCTTTATTTTGGCCTCATCAAAATTGTTCAGCGATTGAACAATCTGAAAGATTGAAAATGAAAAATCTTATCAAAAGTGTCGACCCGACGAATATGGATTCCGTAGCCGAGTTGGTTAAGGCACTCCGGCTTGAGCAGGATCGCTTGTATCAATGCAGGTTCGAATCCCCTCGGAATCGAAAATTTGGATAAGACACTGTAGGTTAAATGTAGGTAGTTTACCATTTATCATAGGTAGTATTTACTTTGTTTCGACATTACTTACCGAAGTCTTTATTGGTAACGTCTGAACGATTTTGGATAAAATTTCGCAATGGTAGCATTTCGCAAAGGATGCTAATAAATAAAAATAAAAGTCCTTTAAATCGTTTTATTGCATTTTTACGGTTCGTTTGTGAGAAATCCAGTCTAGTGGAAAGATTTGTCCGATAAAATCTTAAAACTGTTTCCCACTCTCGTGTTCATTCAGTTTTACTGTACAGTTAAATTAAATGTTTAAATTGCCATCTGACCGAGTACGAAATGATTTTATCAGATCCGAATTTATATATTGAGTAGGTACTTCAGTGAAGAAAAACAACGTTTCTTTTATTAAAGTTGTATAATGCTCTGGGTTTGCTCTATTAAGCCCGTCACAGACTTAGCTATAATATATATTAATATACCGTACTATTATACCGTATATTTATAGCTGAGTGTGTGGTCACGCGAAAATTAGTATAGAAAATATATAGTAATATGCCTAGCTATAAAATATTAATATATATTATAGCTAAGTCTGTGAAGGGCTTTACTCTGTTACTGGGAAGATGTAGGTAGATATAATTTAAATAAGTGTGACTTGTGTTTGACAATTTTAATGTCCATCTGTGTGTGTACCAAAGTGTTAGTAACATTTTTTTATTACTGTATTATTCATTTATTTGATGAAAACGAAAACTTTCAAATACAAGACCCAAAGACTTTCAAAAACCAACCGTAAGGAAAAAATTATAGCGCTGCGACGACGCCGACGCAACGGAGCGGCAGCGCCCGTGTGGCATCGCTCTTACTCGTTTGATCGTCGGCGGTGAGACAACTGCCTTACCTGGGTAAATTAATTTTACACGTGCTCATGCGTAATTCTAAACGAGTAGAACTTTCGTCAGCTTACACGTGCCTCAATAAGTAGGTACCTACAGTTGAACCACATAGAAGGATAAAGGAACCATTTTCATGTTTAATTTGTATGTTGACTAGTTATTTATTCATTGCTTACTGTCTTGTCAACTATCTGTATTTAACTATTATAAATGTTTTTAACTTTAAATGTGTAGAGACTAGAGCTGTACCTACAAGATTTTATGAAATGCGGTTTTGCAGTTATATCAAGATTTTTTTTTTAAACTAACCGAAATTACTTAAATGAAAATTAGTTTAAATTAAATAAATGTAATAATATAAGTAGTAACTACAATAAATAACTTATTATTATAAAGAAACTTTAAATAAATTGTTGGATAAACACAAACCTTCGTCAGACCGGGTATCGTGCGTTGTCAATGTCACTGTCAACGACTGTCAACCGTATGCGTGTTCGCGGTTTTGTTTTCCCGCTTGTAAAAACCGTTGCATTGAATAAACTTACTCCGTACTAGAATATTACTGCTTTAATTATTTCTACATAAATTATTGGCTTGTGGATTTTCTTCACCGCTATTTAGCACTCGCTACCAAAGCCGCCAATCGGTTCTTAGAAAGGCATCTTTATAATCCGGGAGTATATCCGAGCGTTATCGTAATACAGCACCATCCACGGAGCAAACACGCTCAAATCTCGCTAATCTGGAGATACCAACATTGTAACTGGAACTATAATTATGTATAACAAGATACGCTTCCTAATGTATTCCGTACTAATTACAATTAATTTACGAAAATCATTTTACATATAGAATCAGTTATTTTTCTTTGGAGTTTTGAAGTCTGAAGACCCGATTGCGGATATAAGTAATAATTATACTTAAAATAAATTTTATTTCAGGCAATTTAAGAATAGTTCAGATGGTAAAAACTAATTCTAAGGCCCATAGAAATAAATACCTTAAACCTAAAAATACATACTATAAAAACTTAATCTAGGTCACACAAAATAATCGAGGGCACAGTATAATGGCCCATAATATTTTTTTTTATGTTTTGTATTTAACTTTACACTAGCAGCGCCCTTACGGCGTTGCCCCCGTAGTGACTTAGGTACAGAAATATTTTTCAAATCCGACTGGTAGTTCGATTCGAACTGGTAGTTGAGCGCGCTAATCTCAGGAAACAAACAAACGAACAAAAAAACTCTTACGCTTTCTAATATTGGTATGGATATACATAGATACCTACAACTATGTTCCTACTACATTATTTTGTAATATCTATTTAACCCCCCCCCCCCTCTCTCACGATATGTGTATGTATATCCTTAGCACCGCACCCCACAATCAAGCCAAACGATTTTCGAGTTTTCCTCATTCATCAGTTGAACTTTAAGGAGATAGTCAAAGTCACTGCAAATAGAGTCTACGATTATGATAATCGTCCATTCCCAGTCGTGGTTAGTGGCGCTAAGTGAAAGATAACTCGGTGGTAATGAGCTCGTTATCACGCGTCAGGTGACGCCGAGCCGCACTGGAACTACCTGAGGATTTACAGACCGATCATTGAACTTATAGGGCCTTAGGTACTTATTATAGAGGTAAACACTGGTTAAACAACGTCCTGTCTTTATTTGTGGATAGTGACAAACAGAGACAGGACGTTGTTTAACCAGTGTTCAATTTTAAACATCTTTCATAAGTAAGGGGGAATAGTGTGTAAAAAATGTCCGAATCATGGGGGTTTATGCTATATCGAAATTAGGTCGATTTTTGTAAAAAATTTCGGAAAATAATTAAATAAACCGAACTACCTGGAAAACTCGAGGGGAGGCCTTTGCCCAGCAGTGGGACAGTGTAGGCTAAAAACAAACAAACAACAATTAAATTAAATACCTAACCCACAAAAAATTAATACTTTTACATTTTGGTAAAATGAAGAAATATACCCATGGCCAATGCCCATTCTTGGGCTGTCTAATGTCAAAGTGGACATGGTCAACATGGGTCAACAATAGGGTAATAGTAGATTGTTGCACGAGGGTTGAAAGTAACCTATTGCGGCACGAGATGGTTTGGCGCCTGAGCGTAGCGAGGGCGCTAATAGTTCGAGTGCCGTAATAGGTATTTCACCCGAGGTAAACACTCTGCTTTTCATTTCGAATATTAGGAAAGTAAATAAAAACCTGATTAGCTCATTTTATAAAAATCTCTGCTCTCGATCGACAAAACAGATAAAAATCGAATTGGTGCTTTAAAAAAAATACTGGCTGGTAGCTTGCCACTGAAAAAAAAAACAAAAAAGGCGCCCACCTTTTTTTCAGCCAGTATTTTTTGTCATTGAAGATGGTAAATATTTCAAGCTCAAAATCTTGTTTAAATAATAATAATTTAGTGAAAAGTAATTATTAATAACAATACTCATGTAATAAATTGTAGAAAATATTTTTTACAGCAATTCTCAATAAAAAGGTAAAATAGAAATGTCAAATATTACTTTTGCTGTGTAAAAAGTTTCAACATGTCTCAATAGAAATGTCAAAATAGAATGATTTTTGTTTTAATTTGACAGCAGGGAAAATTGCTTTCCAGGGCGGAAAAGTACTACTTTCATCCCTCTGTTCAGGTAACTTCAAGCGTACTTTCCGTGTATGAGAAATGAAAAAATATTAGTAGTATCAGTCATGTAGTTCCCATAAAATCCTTTGGTGATAAATGATGCTGTGTGAAATGTTGGCATTATTTATGTAGGTTTTTTTTTAATCCAGATAGACCTTTGTTTAGCCACAATCTCACCTGATGGTAAGCGACGATGTGGCTCAGGATGGATCACAAAGGTCTAGAAAACACCTATTCACTCTTGACTTGAAGAGACCCAGGTTATAGTTTTCGGGGAAAACAGAAGCCGGCAGGGAGTTCCAGACCTTAGCAGTGCGGATGATGAAGGTGGAGGCAAACCGCGTGGTACGAGTGGATGGAATGTCCACAAGATAAGGATGGTACTGCTGGTATGATGGTTATTATGAGGAATCAAACAAAATCCGCACCCATATTATGAATGTGAAAGTGTGTTTATTTGTTTGTTTATTTGTCCTGCTTTCACGTCAAAACAGAGCGACGGATTGACGTGATTTTTTGTGTGGAGATAGTTGGAGGGCTGGAGAGTAACATAGGCTACTTTTTATCCCGGTACCACGTAAGCGAAGCCGCGGGCAGAAGCTAGTATGTTATATATATCAAATAGCGGCTCTTGAATCTCTGGAGCAATTTGTACACAGCATCTTAAAACAGATTTTTTTTCCAAACATCTATTACAATGGCTATAAAATGTAATAGCCAGTGTAACAGTCTAAAGTCCTAAAGTAAAAGGTTTCAACAAGCTGATTTCACGCATAAGCGCCCCACGTGGCTCCGGGGCTTAGGGTCCGTAAACATTACAACTTTACGAAAACTATTTTCCTAAGAGGACAAGAATCAGTCAGCCGTCGTCGAAATTCAAAGAATATTTCCATTGGATTTTGATATTTTTACTCGGAAATACTGATTATATTTTTATGAATATTGCATTCAGAATTTATCAGTATTGGTTTATGAAAAATAAGCAGATGAAATGTTGGTTGATACGATTGCTATTTACTTAGTTTAGGAATATTTTATAATGAAAAAATAAGTATTTTAGGAGTGGGCAGAACCGACTGACAACGCGCCATGCAAATCCTACACGTTTTAATTTTTATAGTGTTAAACCACATTTCTAACAAATCCTACACGTCAGCCCAACCCAACTACTTGTAGCCAGCCGCTACTAAGTACTTTTTCCAAAGTACTTTTTCTGAACCGCGTGTTTTAGCTGCGCGTTCGCATCGCGTTTGTATACAAACGCGCTGCAAAAAACGCAGCGTGCCCACTCCCTTAAACTTACCTTAAACAAGCTTTATACCTACTATTTCACTTCCATTTACAGGCATTCTCGACGCAGTAGTCCCTGACTGGCGACCGTTAATTGGGCCGTCAACGCCGGTCGCCGGACGGACCGACACGGCGGATCGGATGCCGGACATCGGATCAAGATACCAGTCAGTGTTGCCATTAATTAGGTACCTGACTGTTTAATTTTAACAGTTGATCCACGTAGGATACAAGATTCTGTTTATTTTCTTTTAAATTTAGAAGGTTTTAACCCACTTTTTTCGGATTTTATATAAACTTTTAATAATAGGTACAATTAATACCTAATTAAATTGTTGTTGTTATTTCCCAAAAAAATATTTATATTAGAACAGACTTGCATTTGTGAGCAACATTGCATGATTTTGAATTTTTGAATCAATACAGAAAAGACATTCAGGACGTTTAAACCTTGTTTAGCAAAAATGTGCTAAAAAGTCGTGGGTTTTCAACTTGTTCTAATTTGAAAACTACAGCCAATACTAATATTGTTAGTGAAACAACATGAAAGTGTTGTAATCCCAAATTACTGTTCTCTAAAAAACAAGATATAAAGCCGTACCCACGCTTACGGCGTCGCTGCTGCAGCGGCGACAGTGTGCAACAAATAAATTATTTTTATGCTTCCTACGAACAATATACAAAGGTTCTGTGTTGCTACTAAAACATATACTGTGTGTATCTATGGCTTGTAGACTGGCTTGTTAACGAGCAACATTAATTATTACGAATTAATTTTAAGATGCACTTCGCCAGGCACACGGTCTTTTTTGCACATGTTGCAAATTAAAATGCTTTTAGACAAAAAAGTAGCAATAAAGCTTAGTTTTAATTTTAATGTAGAGTGGGCAGGCTGGAGCCGCGAGTCCGCCGCTCTGTGAGACAATGGCCGCGTGGATGCACGCATGGCTACCCTGCCTCCACGCGGCGTGCACTTCCTACAAAATATCAGCTAAACGCTCCCTCGGAAAATATAATGCTTTCAACAAATTTTCAAATCCACACTCCAGAAATTCCAGCCAAACTCACAAACTTAGTTTATCCCCTTTTAACAGCCACTAACTCCTAATTCGCGCATTCGCATATATCAACGAGCGCATTCCGAGGCATCATTTCAATAACATGCCGCTACATAAAACATTTTACGGCTACGTAAAAATGATCCCCGAACATTTGGAATTGCTTGCATAATCGAACGGCAACCCTCTCGCGATTCAAAACCCCTAACTACATTAAACTCGAAGACGCAGATGATATAAGAACGCCCGATACTATTTACATATCTCTATCTTCGGAGCGTTTTAATAATCCACATTTCATGGAGTTCATATTTTCAGAGAAACACTCGGAGCTCCGACTGCGTTCTGCGACCGTTCCGCGGAATAAAGAGAATTTTCTGGAATTCAATATGGAACAAAACTGGCTATTTGCGGAGATGTGGGTCATATGTGGCGGAGGATGTCATTAAAACTTGAGCCCGGAAGAGTGTCTCCGCAACGAATGCAATTTTAAAAGGCTCGGATCGGGCCTTGACAAGCTCCATAACTTATCTAACTTCGTTGGATGCCTGATGAGTTGTCTTTTGTTCGCTATTAGCCATTATCTCGTCTAAATTGTGATGGAGAGCGACATATAGACGCGCTGAATGAAGATCGATGGCGGAATTGGTTTATCTAGAACTTTCCATTGCGAAAATTGAAATTGAAGGTAAGTAGTTTTACCGCCTACGAAGAGAATAGCTTTCTACTTGATATCATTTCATTTTCCCGGTATAGAATAACATCATCTTTTTAAAGATATACTTAGCTGTTTTTGTACGTACTCCTTTCCAATCCAATAGGATCGTAGGGAATTTTGTTAAAAATACATGTCTTATCTGCCCCTGAATACGTATTCAGCTGTGCGTACCACAAATGCGCAAACATGACAATCCTTGTGCGCATTTCTTATAGCAACGACTCTATTAGACGACTTAGAGCGTTTGTCCACCGCCGCCGTCACCGTCACGTCACCGTCAACGAGATTATTTCTGTATGAGAACAAGATGACGTGACGGTCTTTTGGTGGACAAGCGGCTATAGTAAATGTATGGTCGCTACATCGGCGCCGTCATCTCGTTCTCGTTGACGTGACGGTGACGGCGGCGGTGGACAAACGCTCTTATAGCTCTCAAGACGGACGGTCGGAGACCGAGGACAGAGACAGGAGACCGTTGTCATTTAAACTGACGGTTCTCGTCTCCTGTCCCTTTTGCGTACCTCTATAAAGCCTCTCTCTTCTCGGTCTCCAGTCTCGGTCTTTTTAGTAGCTAAGTAAATTATTGATGGTCATCCTTAATCCTACTAATCCTACTAATATTATAATATTATACTTATAATTTATTTTAAGAACTTTTTCTACCATACTTCACGCAAATAAATTATTTCATTTCATTTCATTTCAAGGCGAAAGTCCGTGTGTGTGTGTGTGAATGTTTGTTACCACGTATCTCCATAACTACTAAACCGATTTTGATGAAATTTGGAATGTAGATACTTCAGATTCTAGAATAAAACAGGCTTTCTATCCCGGAAAAATGTTTGGTTCCCGTGGGATAAAACAAAGTAGTCCACGCGGGCAAAGCCGCGGGCGTTCACTAGTAATAAATAAAATTTTGTGTTTATTATATCTCCGTGAGATTATTCTTCTATGTAACAAGCTGGTTGATTGTTACAAAGTACCTGCTGGTTTAATTCGTGGGTATGGCAAAGGCAAGATACACTTTTGTCTTCAGTCTTCACAATACACATGCAACACCGTGAAGAATCATGAGTAAGCTGTTACTAAAATGCATAGAGCATGTACTAATTGAAAGCCAAGCAAGCTCCCCGAGCTGCAATAACTTGCTAAGTGAAATGGCTGCTGTGCCGGAACTTGCCGAACAGACAAACTTTATGTAACAGGTAACGGATCATATCCGGCTGTTGCTGAATCTGCCGGTGACGTCACACAGATTAGAAAAATAGTTTAAGCGCCCTACTCACACACCTGCCGCAGGGGCAATCTAGGGTGTAGGAGTGGGGATGACCCTTAATTGCATCCTTAATTGTGATGTGTGTAGGCATGCAGGGGCAATTTGGCAAGTGTGTAGAGATACTTCCGATATTGCCACAACCGCCATGCACCCTAGATTGCCCCTGCGGCAGGTGTGTGAGTAGCGCCTTTTAGACCTAAGAATAAGGCCCGTATCGTCCGCCCGTACCGTCCGCACTCGAATGTGAATTATATCTCAAGCGATGATATGAATCTTGGCTTAATGATACACATATCGGGGCTGCATCGCATATTGAAATCATTTTATTAGCTTGTTCCAAGTATACTGGTAGCGATAGGTGGATTTTTTTCCAAGTACTCAAGGTTATACCTTGTAATTTAACGTATTATTATATGTCATGTGATTCGCATAACACAAGCTCTGATTACTTTGGGGCTACATGATGCTGTGTGAAATATCCAGCATTCATCATCATCTCAGCCTGGTTGCACCCACTGCTGGGTAGCCTCCTCTTTATTTCACCAGTTATTTATTTCTCAGTCTGGTCCTGTGCAATTCTGATCCAAGCTTTCCCAGTATTATAAAAAAAAACCCTAAGTTTTTTGCCTTCAGCAGAATTGCTACCACCTGCTTTGCAGTCGGGTGCGGAATCATATCTTTATACTGATATATTTTTATGCTTAGCTACCTAGACTTGAATTTTCTTTTTAAATCCTAATTCCAGTCTAACTTCGAGCCACTTACCTCATTCCAAACTACGAGTATCCACTTGGATCGTCATAGAGCTTATTTCAAAGTAACAAAATTCAATAACGAAAACCTGCAAAGTTTCAGTAGGCCGGAAACACGCGCATTGTCTAATTTATCAAACGAATGTAGACTCTACATCTATGTGAATAAGAGTGTGAGAATCGGTAAGTAATGTTGGTGCTTATTTATTAAGAAACGAGCGAGATCTGTGCGCGTTTTACAAGGGGGCCAAAGGGCTTGCAAGTTAGATTAAAATAGTTGAGCTTACGCGACATATTCGTGCTAGACATGTTTATTAGCAGAACTTATACACACTCAGCAAGCTAGTCAGATGAATGCGCTTAAGCTACACATTGTTCTTGAATTTAATAAGTTGTATATACTTCCCTTTACTTGAATATTACAATAGTGCTTTTGCAATTCTTATTTTTGCTTCAAAAAAACCTTAAAACAAGTTTAAAACAATGTTCTTACAATCAAGTAATACTTAGGATTTATTGAGCGTGCTCGTAGCGTATCGTAGGCACGTAGAGCTTGCTACGAAGACGGCGTAGCGCACGTGCTACGCTTTCATCTATAATAATAAAACCATGTTTGTGGATGAACGTGTTGAAATCTGAGGGCATTACAATAAGTGCATATAAATATTCTGAAAATATTTCAAATTCTTACGATATATTTAAACTACTTACATTATTTATTATACAGTAAGTAAAAATACCCTGTCCGATTAGTAAGGGTGTAGGTAAGGCCGCAAATAAATAAATATAACTAAAATGTAGCTAACTATAAGCCAAATCTTTCCTACGTGTCTTCCATTTCTCAAATTGCATATAAATTTGATGATGATGATGATTAAATCCTGTTGTCCCTCATTAGGAACATCGGGCTCTCAGAAGGGATTTCCATTCGACTCGATCCTATAAATAGCATATTTTACAGACTAAAAATCCATTGATGCAAACCCGGGTTGCAAACCCACGATCTTCAGATCACAAATCGAGGCACTAACACATCCTGTGCGATTGATACCCAGGACGCATCTCGTGCTCCCTAGCTTAACCTATCCTTATCTGAATTATTTTCATTCCATCAGTGTGTACACGCTATTTAATCCGGTACGTAACAGGCCCGTGGGAGGCTGACATCCCCGGATTAAGATATGCAAATGAGATCGACTCAACACGCACGCGATTGGATGCGCAGATCCTCCTAATATACAGCCTGAGACACTGATAACAAGCTTCTGGGTAATTTGAACTTTGATACCAAGACGTATGGTTCTGTTTAGCTCCGATACGTTTGGCGACGGAACATATTTACTGGTTTTCCAATAGCTGCAATTTAAAGTAACTACGCTAAAAATTTGACATCACCATCATTATCATCAACCTTTCTCATCCCACTGCTGGGTATGGGTCGATCTTCGTTTCTGCCATCGCCCCTGTCTAGCGCCAATCTAAAACATTCATACTTTTATTTTGATTTAGTAGTTAGACATAGGATGCCAGCCCCCTGATACCTAAATGATGATAAATTATCTAAAGGCCTACTTTTGCATCTCTACCATAAGGCGATTTCAGATTCATGTTTTTCTACGCGTTTTACGCTCAATTTGGTAAACATAATACAAGCCTACACGTGCTAAACATTTAAACGATTCATTTGCACGAGCTCATTCTGGCGGTGACTAGCCTGAATTGGGTTGGGTGTCGCACTACGTACCTCGCGCGTATACAAGCTTATAAACACTTCTATATTCTTTATAAATACGTATGTATACGGGTATTTATCACGTTAATTACCTTAGCGACCACGGCTGGTGCAATCTAGTCGAAACGTCGGGCAAAATAATAAGGTAATTTACGTGATAAATACCCGAATACATATGTATTTATAATGTGTTCTGATCGCGAAAGTTTAAAAAGACAACGTCTATATTCGAACGGGATGCAGGCTTGTACGCTTATAAGTATACAAAAACAACCGCAAAAACAGTACGCACAGAAAAACCGCTAATCTGAAATCGCCCTTAGTTTCCAGGATTTACTGAATAACTGCCTGCAAAATTGTTTGTCAAAGTGAAACATCACTACGTGCGCACTAATATTGATCTGTTGTAATGTCAACAAGAGACTTGATAATGCTGTATGCTAAATAAGGCAATCAAAGGTAATCTATTCAATTACTGCTTTAGGGAAGCCAGCAAGTACCTGTGTTTCTTCTTGTGAGATTACAACATCATCATCGTCTTCGCTTCCCACGACGAGACAAATGTTTGCATGAGATACCAATCCTTGTTACTTTCTGATATCCAAGACACAGGGAATCTTAGTATGGGATCAGCAGGCTGATTGTCTAACTTGTCTCAAACCTCGAATTGGTCTCAATCTGTCAAAACGATCGCGTAGGTATCTTTTGTCACGTTCGGTCTCGTTGAGATGAGAGTAACAGAGCTTCTTGCGTGGACACTGAACAGTCATACCTATCTGAGAGTTTGAGACCGATTTTGGTCGCTATCAAAAATTGACAATCAAGGGGCAGATGTATTGAGACTAGAGAGAGACTGGGAAATCTCGAAAGATGGGGATGGTGGTAGAGATTACGGGGCAGATTTTTGCTAGGCGTTGGGTCGACTTTAGTTGGATAAAAAAAGTCTAGGGAGGCCTTACTTCACGGAACTTACTTCATTCAACAGGCCTACTACCTACCTAATTTGCCAGCAATTCCAAATGATGTGATTACAATTTGATGTAATAACGGCTCTATCAGTTATTTTCACTTTCTAAACAACTAAACAGAAGAACTTTTAAGAACTTTTTGATTCCATTCCAAGTTGGTTTGTAAGAGTAGGTACTTCTTTGTGTTCGTCTTAGCATCTGTCTCGCTCTTTAAATAGTATTTCTAATTATCCCCCTATAGGTAGGGACACTAGTGAAAAAAAAATCGTAGGGATAGCTCAGTAGGGATAATTGGAACAGTAGCCGTACCATGAGCTCTTATAGCAATGTCAAAACAAGGTGAAAACGATTCCTGCCTTAGGCTTGTTTTGTCATTGTTTTGGTCCGAAAACAATCTTATTTTATTCCTGCCTTGGTCTTGACGCAGGATTGGAGCAGGACATGCGCATTACACTCTCTCAACGCTCTCTCTCCGCATGTCTTGCTCGATGACATCGAGCAGGACATGCGCACATGCGCAGTCCTGCATCTAGTCGATGTCATGTCACCAAAACATCCCTGCGTTAAGATTGTTTGGTCCTAAGGCAGGATTAAAACAAGGTTGATTTAGGCCTGATTTAGGATGGAGTTATGCCTGCGTCAGTCTTACTTCAGTCTTATCTAAGTACGGACCAAAGTAATCTTACTTTGACATTGCTCTAAGACTTGACAGTACGACGGCAGGTCATACTACTTATACCATTAGCTTCCATAAACCTCCATCAATACTTATAATATCATTACTAAAGCCGTCAAGAAAACCGAATCGAGCTTGAACGTTGAAAATTATGATTTACTGCGTCGCTTTCATGCATTGAGTTATATTGACCTCCGGTGCCCCCGGTTAAATTCAAACCATGAAAGATAAAATTAGAATTTTGAACTAATGTTACGTTATAGGTGATCTTGTTCTATATTTACCGACACTATCAAAAATTTTTGAAAAACTAATTAAATGTCGCTTACTGTCACACTTTTACTCAAACAGAATTTTGAACCACAGACAGTATGGGTACCAAACGTCGGTGGGCACAGTTGACGCGATAAATGCCCTTGTTGATAATGTACTCGTAAGGTTAAACAATAAACAAAAGGTAGCGGCGATTTTCTTAGATTTAAGTTCTGCTTTTGACACGGTAGACCATGACATTTTAATTTATAAACTTGAGTATTATGGTGTGCGGGGCACTGCCTTGGATCTGCTCAATTCTTACCTTAAGAATAGGAAAATGTATGTGGAAATAAAAAATAGAACAGTAGAGGACATAAATGAATGTGTATTTAAATCTAATGTAGCCAATATAGGGACAGGAGTACCGCAAGGCTCAATTTTAGGACCAATTCTATTTATTATTTTTACCAATGATCTTATTAACTATATTGCAAATACTTTACCTGACATTGAATTGATAGTTTATGCTGATGACACAAATGCAATAGTTAGTTCGAATGATATGACTTCACTTAACACAAGAATTGGGGAAACACTTGCTGCGTTTGAGAACTGGTTTACTGCCAATAAACTTAACATTAATCGTAAAAAGACTAATATGATGTTATTTAAATCTACGACAAGGAATAGGGACTGCCTAGAATCAAAATTTAATAATGATAGGGTAGACAGCGTTAACTCTGTCAAATTCCTTGGAGTAAATATCGACTGCTACCTGAACTGGAAAAATGAATTGGATGGCATAGAAAGCTCTATTGCCTCAGCCTGCTATGCGTTGCGAACCTTGCGTGATGAAATCAGCACAGACCGACTAAAAATGGTTTACTACGCACTAGTAGAATCAAAGTTAAGGTACAGCATTCAGTTTTGGGGAAATAGCTACCAATATAATATGGAAAAAGCTTTCATCATTCAGAAACGGAGTATTCGTATTATGGCCAGGATACCTCAGACAGTGTCGTGTAGGGAATTTTTTAAGCTCTTTGGAATTCTAACGGTACCAAGTTTGTATGTACAAGTACTCATAAATTTTCTTGCTAAATATTTACATGAATATGAGACACCAGAGGAGAGTACAGCAAGAGAAAATAGTAGGAAAAAAAAATATTAAGAATAAAATCAATCCGACACTTAACATAATGAAGCACTGCACAAGATATCAAGCCGTAGACATTTTTAATAAACTGCCATGTGACATTAAGTTATTGATTAATCAGAGAGACGCACTAAAAAATAAATTAAAATCATTTCTTCTGGAGAAATGTCTGTACTCCATTAATGAACTTTGACATTTTTATTTTTATTTATTTCATTATTATTAATTACTTTTGACATGTATATTAGGTATGGTAGGATCAGTTGAATGTTTTGATGGAGTTTTTGGGTATGTGTTCTTGAATTATTATTATCGTTATCGTGACTAGTGGTATATTCTTTCTCTGTGTTTCTATGAAAATAAGTTCCTGTTAATTGTGTTGTGTTGTATTTTAGTGTTTTCCGCATACAATTTTATGTTGTTTTTGGAATAAATAAATGAAATGAATGAAATTTTCTCATCTTTTTTCTAAAAAGACCTCGGTTTTTATTACCTACCCGTCTAATGACAACATATTACTATTTGCTATTTTTAGCTTAACGAGATAAAAAATTCTAAGTCCCAATTGAAAATTACATAAATCATGGCATCCTGATTTTTATGTGCAATTACGCTTTTGTCTCTATGTTGCAAATGACAACATTTTCTCCCCAAAAAGTGGAGCACAAGGGCACAATAAATATGCTGGATCACTGTATAAAAACAAATGCCTACCAAATAAATTTTAAATTTTATAGCTGACCGCGCTATTTTGACTGAGCGGCAATACGCATATCGACCGGGGCGTGCTACCACTGACCTAGTACGGGAGGTGGTGCGGCGGGTGCTGGACGCGCGCGAGGCGGGTCAGCGCGTCGCACTACTGTGCTGCGACCTCTCGCGCGCGTTCGACACCGCGGACCATGCCCTCATTAAGAGTAAACTCCAGTGTTATGGCATCCGCGGCCCTCTCTCGTCCCTACTTACGTCTTTCATGTCTAAGAGAACACAGGCGGTGGTGGGCGACGGGGGGAGTGTGATTTCGTCCGAGCTGGAGAATGTCTTGGGCGTCCCACAGGGTTCCTGTTTGTCGAACACACTGTTCAGCTTGCTGCTCAACGACCTCCCGGGTATAGTACCCGACGCCGACATATTTATGTACGCGGATGACGTTGCCGCGGTAGTCACCGCGACTAATGACGACCAGCTCGAGCACAAGCTGAGCACGGTGGTGCGGCGACTAGAACTCTGGTTCAAATTCAACGGCCTTGCCCTCAACAGAGACAAAACCTGTCACATGAACTTTCAGCTGAACGGAGGGAAACCGCCTATCATTCGAGTAATCGCGGGTGACGCGCCGCTGAAACAAGTTCAGGACACAAAACTACTAGGATTCGTCCTGGACACGTCCCTCTGCTGGGACACCCACATAGAGGAACTCTGCACCAAGCTCGGGCGAGCTTGCTTTGCTCTGCGCAGACTGGCGAGCACGGCCACCCGTGACGTCGTGCGTTCGTGCTATTTCGCAACCATCCACAGCCTCATCACTTATGGTGTAGAGCTGTGGGGGGGAGCCTCTGACTCACATCGCGCGTTCGTCGTGCAAAAGCGTGCAATACGGGCTATGGTGGGAGTTCCGAGTGATGTCTCCTGCAGGGACTTTTTCAAACAGCTAAAGATCCTTCCCTTGCCGTGTGAGTATATTTACCATCTGGCCCTCTTTACTCACATAAACCTGGACTTGTTTCAGCGCCGCGGCACGAACGAGAATCGTGCCATGCGCAGCAACAAATATTCGCACCGTCTTGTCACACCGCCGCACAAACTGACTAAATCTGAAAAATCTGTATACGTTCTGGGCCCCTCTATCTATAACAGACTGCCAGAACGAATACGAGATGCTGCTTCCACGGCTATTTTTAAAAATAAAATTAAAATATGGTTGTTGGAGGGGATATTTTACAGTTTAGATGAATTCTTTGAGTTACCTGAACTGTAAAGTACCTCACCCATGACAATCCTACCTCGGTTAAATTAAGTAAGTTAATATATTCTAGATGCTTAGATTATTTTAAATGAATTAGATTGCATTAATACCTACCATTATGAATTACAATTAATCTTAATAACGTGAACTACCTATATTGACTTGTAAAACTGGTTTTATCAATAAAGTATTGTATTGTATTGTATTGTAAAT
The DNA here is from genome assembly GCA_958496255.1 of Camptogramma bilineatum. Taxonomy (NCBI): domain Eukaryota; kingdom Metazoa; phylum Arthropoda; class Insecta; order Lepidoptera; family Geometridae; genus Camptogramma; species Camptogramma bilineatum. Next base: position 917,522 of record OY292453.1, read on the forward strand.
AGTACCTACTAGCTGCTGCCCGCGGCTTCGCTTGCGTGGTACCCGGATAAAAAGTAGCCTATGTTATGTCCAGTCCTCCAAATATCTCCACACAAAAAATCACGTCAATCCGTCGCTCTGTTTTGACGTGAAAGCAGGACAAATAAACACACTTTCACATTTATAATATGGGTACGGATTCTGTCTTTTATAAAGTGATGCTAGCTTCACAGACTGCAAGTCCTTGGAGACGTCCTTTTCAGGTTATTGCGAATAGAAATCAGGTTATTGTTCCGGCGAATGGCGGGCCGTTCGGTTTCTGCTTATGCAGCGAAACAAAAGCTGTTTGCATTTAAATTCCACCTCCTTGCTGTCCTGCGCTCCAGGTGTCGCCGTCGCAGATAGCTGCGGCACTTAGCTGCTAAATAAGCTTCTAGTTTAGAACTCGGTCACATCGAATGCGGACGGACAGTGATATACGCAATCCTATATTATTAGAGCAATACATATTTGTAAATATATACTTGTAAACACATTTGTATTCACGTTCTCGAAAACGGCTCGAACGATTTTGATGGTATTTGCAATGTCGGGGTTTACACAAAATCAATCTAGCTAGGTCTCATACCGGGAAAATTCGTTTTCGCGGTTAGAGTAGGTATCGGCCTGCAACGCCGAAAGCTGCGAGATCGAACCTCACACGTTTTTTTTTATCTAATTATCAAAAGCTAAAGGTTTAGCAGTAGCTCATAGGTTCTCTACGTGGGCGATAACGCCCCCTTGTGGGCGTTTGAGACTTTCAGGGGGGCAGTAGAAGACCCCGAGAAAATTAAGGGGCATTGAAATGGCGCATTAAGATATGGGGAGAGGGCTCTTGAAAAAAATACACATCACATTTACATTCTCAAAAAGGCAGTGGGCAAAATACTATGGTCTAGTCTAGCTGAATTTAGGCATGTACAGTACGGCCAACGGATCTCGGCGATCGTGAAGTTAGCCGTTTCGATGCGCAGTACAACTTTTCATACAAAATGTTCTACTGCGCAGCGAAAAGCCTAACTTCACGAACGCCGAGATCCGTCGGCCCAACTGTACCTAGGTATTTTGCCCTTGTCATTTGTGTCCGAGCTGTTACTGCGTCGCATGCTATGTGATTGCGGCCAGCAAGCTGCCCGCTCGCAGCTAAATTACCTGAAAGGCGAGGACGGGCGATAGCATCGCCACTCGCAGCTCACTATTAGGTAATGCGAATATCTTGCGCAAACACAGCTCCGTAATGAATGGTGCTCGAGCATAATATACAAGAGTCCTAACTGAATGTAGATATAAGAACAGCCACTGGTTGAAAGGAGAATGACAAAACGAGAACAAGTAGGTAGGTACCTACCTATTTTATTTTTGACAAACCGGTAAAAATACGAAAAAAAATAGAAAAATAAAATATAGGTAGGTAAGTACCTAATATTATAATAATTTAAAGGTTCATTATGAGAGATAGAATTTACGTATGCAGAGGACAAAATTGAATTGAAACGCGAAAGAAACACATATAAACATACATATTCATAAACACATATCGCCGTCCCCGGGGAACAAAATGATAACTGCCATTATCTTAGTTTTAGTGTTATGCCATATTTGTAATCTTTGGGTGCTAATACATCTGCTCAATTTTTTTCGTAACTTTCATACAGTTATTCGCGAAGTTACAAAATATTACAATACTATTCCACGATTCGACCCATGCCTGAAGTTACGAGAATAAAGTTGTACTATAATAATATCGTTGGACGTCCACCGACAAGATGGACAGACGACCTTGTAAAAACTGCAGGTCGGCGGTGGATGCAGGCCGCTTCCAACCGCAATACATGGAAATTTTTGAGGGAGGCCTATGTCCAACAGTGGACGTCCAACGGCTGAGATGATGATGATGATGATAATAATATCATATTGTATTTACACCTGTTAATATGACAAACAATCATTATCATTATGTTCTCGTGAAAAATATTCGTCTAGATAATGATAACCGCATGTTATCATTTTATTCTCGTCAAAACTCGTCCTTGCATTTCGTATAATACACTATTATCATAATCGCTTCCAACCTGGTAAAGCGTCGAATAACATGATAGAATAGTGGTACAATATTAGGTCTTGCCTAGAAAATACGAGGAATAAAATGATAATCGACATTATAGAACTTAGACGGTGATTGATTTTGACTAACTTCTTATTTTTTAAATATCTCTATTTTGGCATTTCTTACGCGTGTGTCATTAAAACATTCCGAATGCATAAAAAATCAGCATTGCTTAAAGCTAACAATCATCTGTCTACGTCCAGTATTTGTGAAGTTATTAACGAAAACATGTTTTTTGCTCCTCCTGAAAAGTTACGTTTTTGTAGTTATCATTTTGTTCTCCGGGGACGGCGATATTTATGTTTAGGTGACCACTTTATAAAGAAACTTGTTTAGAACTGTAGGTAATTACTAGAGATTCCGCGTGACCTCAATCAGTAGTGTAGGTGCCCGTTAATTAGCTGTAGTAATCCCTGTTTGTACCGGTAATAGTATGCGCAAATATCTCACAAGCAAACCGACCTAATTAGTTTTACTGAATTTAATCCTGCAACGGTAGGAAGCAGCGAATACTGTAACCTTGTTCTTATGTTGTCGTTCAGCGCTGTCACTAAATTGATGGGTGACCGTTGATTGTAATCATGCAAATGAGCATTTTTTGCACAGCGGTAAAGAGGAGCTGACCACGGAGCACATTATTTCAGCGCTGCCCATTCATTCTTATCCAGGAACTTCGAGTGACCTCTAGGTATGAATGAAATCACCTCCTGAATTTGCCCTACGAGTTTAACGCACTGAACATTGTCTTATGATTATAATATACTAGCTGCTGCCCGCGGCTTCGCTCGCGTGGTACCCGAATAAAAAGTAGCCTATGTTACTCTCCAGCCCTCCAAATATCTCCACACAAAAAATCACGTCAATCCGTCGCTCTGTTTTGACGTGAAAGTAAGACAAATAAACAAACAAATAAACACACTTTCACATTTATAATATGGGTACGGATTAATCATCCGAAAATGTTTTCGAGAAATGTAGGCCACATTTCTCGAAAACATTTATTTTACTAAATTTTGAAAAAATATTAATTGCGTCGTTCTTGCACCGGATGAGCGAGCAATATGATAATTGTGTGCTTATTAGTACTTAATGTTTTTTAGTTTCATATACTTACTTAACTTTATATCATAATACGAGTATGATTAAATGAACATTACTCGCGTTTCTCAGAAACTCCCCCAATATCGCGGTAATGCATCTGAACCAGTGAACGCAAATAAACAATCTGAACTTAATAACCTTGAGTCAGTGGACCGACAAGAAATCAATTTCTCAGATTCATCTTATCTAGGAAATCGGTGAAATATTGAGTGAATTGACGAAGTGGCTATTGACCAGCGGGTCGGCGCGGGCCAGGAGCGTTGGATTAGCATAACTGATCTGATCGGCCCTTGGATCTAACGCTTGTAGAAAGCAGGTTTTCCGCGCGGGTTTTAAAGAAAACAGGGACAATGTAGAATTTAAGCTGTATTTTATTGAATGAAAATTCCGACGGTTAAATGAAGCCTATGGAAATGCTTTCTTCAATCGAGTTGAATGCGCGGTCGAGCATGTTATTCATTTATCTTATAGTTTAATTTTAAACGAGCGTATGCCCTGCCTGAAAAAACTAAACTCTTATTAGATATTGACGTCCTTACCTTCTACTAGTAGGTAGGTACCTGTGTATTTAAGTTGTATTGAATATATCTTTGAATAAGGACACTGATACTTTATCTGTAGAATATACATAGAATGTAATATGTCAGCATAGACTCTATCGGAACTAACTAACTAGGGTACCTTACTGTCTATCGGATAGACAGTAAGGTACCCTGCTTTACACCAAAATGTACCCTTTGAAGCTCGAAAAAGAAATTAGATTGGGATACAATGACTACCTGTACCTCCGATACTTGGAATAATTGAATTGAAGCTCTTTGTGAAGGCATTGTCTACTTATGTGAGCCTTTTGGAAAGGAATCTTTTAGAAGCTCAGTTATTTTGCTCAAAGACTTTTCCGTAATACGTTTTGTTGATCGACACAAGTGAATACAGATATCTGGTGCCGAGCCAAGCGTACATTGTTTGTGTTCCTGGTAGCATTTTTTTATTTTTGTTTTTTATAGTTATCAAGTACGGTTTTCCTATCTTATGCTAGATCTAGATAAATAATTTCGTTTCACCATCATTACTTACTGCTACCATTTATAGATCGACCTAATAATGCTACAAAAACGTAATCTTTCTATCTTGCTATCAAATTGTAACTTTAAATACCTATAACTTAGGTACTTATTATTTCAACAAAAATAACTTATTACTCTGAATATTACATGAATTATTAGGTGAAGAGGGTAAAGCTATTAAGCTCGTTAACAATGGCTAAGCTAACTTAGTTCGGGCTGGTTTCTAGTTTGTAAGATTTACCTTTAGAGAGACCTTTAGAAACTTAGAATTTCTGGTACAACCGGCTACACAGACTAGATATTGAATAATACATTATTTTAGTGCATAAATCTTCTATCTGAGGTAATAAACCCTAATACCTACTTCTAAAAGTAAAATTAACGGTGCTTCAAGTACCTAATTGATAAGATATGCATGCATATGTCAAAATTCAAAGTTTAACTCGCCACAATTTCGATGGGTGACCGCAAATGGCATTACGAGCTGAGCGCTTCCGTGCTTCGGAGGGCACGTTAAATTGTCGGTCCCGGCTTTTAAGGCCATGACGGAGGCCCTTAGGCGGCCTAAAACTCCGTCACCAGAGTTGGCCACTTGCTCATACGAACTTACTTAAACTGGGGATAGTCCATCACCCCTATTTTGTAACACACGGTAAGTCGATAATTCGGATTCGTTCAAACAAAAATTGTTTTTTTACGATGAATACTTTGAAATGGTAGAAGATTGTTAAAAAAAGTAATAGACATGTTTGTTGTGTAAAACATGTGAAGTAATTTTGCACTAAATAGCTTTAATGTTGTTCGTAAAAAAACAATTTGTTTAAAAGAATCTGAGTTAGCGACTTACCGTGTGTAACAAAATATAGGTGCTGTGCTGATCATGTTTCGTTACGTCACGCCCCTTCGACCAGTCGAAATTTGAAGAGTGAGAGAAATTTGAAGACGACATTATGGGTAAAATTGATACCTACCTATGATATCTTAATATTGAACTTAATTAGCATATGCCTTTGGAGTGCATATTGGCTGCAGCGCACGTGCCGCCGTTAGTTCGGGCGTTAATTAGTCGATACCATCAGCACTCGAGGATTACTGCCGTAATTGACCCGTCTTGTGCCGTTCCATAACTTGTAGGATATACTAGCTAGATATACGACTATACACATAAAAACCACTGATTTTCACCAGTGAACGCCAACATAAAACATTCATTGTGACTACATCAAGAAAGTAAAAAACAAAGTACTTATTTTTATTAATTTCTATTTTTTATAGGTAGGTAATAAGTATTATATTTTTATAGTCACTTCACTAGATATTAGAACTTAAAATAGGTCCTACTACAGTCATTTCGCAAAAGTCAAAAAATTCAAATTCATTATACAATAGGATCACACAGTGTACTTAGTACCACTTTGAAGAGTGATTCTACTCCTGTTCCTATAGGTAGGTACAAGAATTAAAATAGGTACTTACTTAAATAAAAAATTGTGACAGAGTTTTTGGATCAGCATAGCCAGTCCTCAGTCATGCATGGTGTAACCTAACTACTTTATAACCGGTTAAAACAGAGAGTTAAAGGGCCTTACAAAAGCTTCACAGTTAAAAAACGTCCTGTCGTTTAACCAGTGTTCAAAATTTTGAAGTTTTTGTAAGTAAGGCCCATAAAAACTCCGTCTCTACCAGCTCGTACGAACCCTTTGATTACTTTCTGGTAATCCTCTCTTCAAGTTTATGGTACTTTAGCTGGTTATAAGAGGGAAAACATCGGCGTATAGGCCCAATAACATTAGCATATCTTAATGCGGCGTCATGTACGACTACAGCCTACTTCCGATGCTAACATTGCCATAATATGCATTTGTTTTTTTCGTTTGTTTGAACGCGCTAATCTCAGGAACTACCAGTCGCATTTAAAAAAAAATTCTGTGTTTGATAGCTTAACTCTTGAGGAAGGTACTGTTCATCATCATCACCATATATCACCATTACTAATAAGGGCATAAGATAGCTGACAAGTTTACCTTTTTGGTAAATATATGGAAATGAAGAGGACGCGGCATAAAACAGATAAAATACAAGTTATGTTTTACAAATCTACGAGTTACTTTGTCTTCTCTCTATATTCAAAAGATGTCTTTAAAAACAGAATGCCCTCAAAAAACATGCTCTTAAAATAATAGTGTCCTAGTTACCTATAAAATATCCTCAAAAGACGGCAAAAGAACGGGATGTCTCCACAAAAACTGCATCGGGAGCTCGTGAGGAGCATCAAAGGAGGCCATTCAAGGCCCCACAATGGACCCACGTATGCCCGTGGATGCGCGCCTGCGGGCCACTGTGTCATAAGTGCCAGAGCAACTTAGCTGCAAAATATCTACGCACGCAACTATCAACTTAATAGCAATATTTACTAAAAGATAAATTGTATTTTCTTTGTAAGTGATTGTGAATTCTTCGCTTACGATAAGGCCGCCAAATGCTTTACCCAATTATAGATATCTAAGTATGTGGTAAACAGCAGTGTCATCTATCTTTCTATCAACAGATATCTATAGATTCCTAAACATATAAAATAAAATTTAGTAAAATAAATCATAAAATAATCAATGGAAAAGGAACATTTTGTGATGAAACTGTTTTGTTTACAAGGTTGCTCATCTAATTTTGACAGCAAAAGCTCTTATTATCCAATCTGCGACAGGCATAGGAGAAATTCAAAAATGGTAAGAAGAAAGCGCCGCATGTGGCCGTATATTCCGAGACTCCTTCAAAATAGCAACCATGTATGGAATTCCGCGTTCCTGTATTACGTTCCGCACAATGACCTGTTAGGCTGTAGACACACTTTGCGAAGTTTTCTTCCTTTCTCGCACGATAATGTATAACGCGTTCCCTGCTACCCTCTACAGGGCCGCAGCACCGCCTGCAGCTTTACCATTTGTGTCAGTAGCACACAAAGTGTTAATAGCTTTGCATTGTATTAATTATGAAACACAATCAAATTATTTAGTTAAAACCAAGCGGTCTTACCTACTGTTCGTTTGTTTTTTAGGGTTCCGTACCTTAAAAGGTAAAAAAAGGAACCCTTATAAGATCACTTTCTTGTCCGTCTGTCTGTCTGTCTGTCTGTCTGTCTGTCTGTCTGTCTGTCCGTCTGTCTGTCTGTCCGTGTGTCACCATCGATTATCTCAGGAACGGGTGGAGCTAGCAAGTTGAAATTCATACCATATACTGAGGTCTATAGTCCCTATTGTGAGTATAAAAATCAAGGTCCTGAGTCAACACTATAAAAAGATATAGGCAAATTTAGGTTTTCGTGAAAACTTGTAAGTACCAAAACTTACCTTAATTATCAACTTTTTTTATTTTTCGGAATTTTTCCTTTACTTGTGCTGTAAGACCTTGCTTGTAACCAAAATTGACAATTCTAGGTCAACCGGAAGTACCCTAGAGGTTTTGGGTCGAAAACCTAAATGGTAGTTCCCGTTGACCTAGAATAACGAAATTTGGCAAAAAGCAAGGTCTTATAGCACAAATCAAGGAAAAATTCCAAAAAGTTAAAAAAGTTGAAAACTAAAGGGTGTTCCCATACATACATAGTTGACGCCAATTAAAATTGTCCTCCGAGTTGTATGGGCGCTCATACTATTAAGCGGACTAGCTTAATTGGCACCATGGCTAGGTACGTAACCCTCGGCGTACGAGTTCGACTCGCACTTGACCGGTTTTTATTTTTATTTAAAACGTATTTGCAATATTAATTAGAGCGTATTTCGTTACAACAGTAACGAAATACGCTCTAATGCCACGTGTCTAAAGACCCTACTGCAGTAGGCATTAGTATGGCATCAGAACACTTTCGTGGCAAATAGACGCACCCTAACTTCCTTTGGAAAGAACGCTCTTTCTTATTGAGGCTTTGTGCATGGACAATTGGCGTAGACAATACTCGTAGCATTCTCGTAGCTATGAGCTACGATATTAGTACTACGCGGGTATGTTTTTTCTGAATACATTTTTGAAGGAAAATACTAATAATATCCTAACAAGATTCAGCTTCTGTAACGAATTTTAATTGATGTGATTTTATTTATGTTTGAGTTTTTGCAACATAATTATCAATCACGCCTCAACGACTGAATGGAAAGCATCTCAAAATAAAAGGGGAATTTTATTGCACATAATATTATAGGTAATGCTTTTTGTACCACGAGTATGTATACTTATTTTATTTACCTGTTAAATAGCACCGTAAGAGAAAATCTTGGAAACGTTGGTCGGTCGTGACGCCACCTTACCAATTATTTCCTAAGGGACAAATAATTTTCTAAATTATCAATTCTTACCTTAGGTAGGTACCTATCTTTTTTCCTACCTGAGTAGGTATGTTGTGTATACAAATTGAATGAGAATTCATTCTGCAGATTCCCGCGCGTCCGAATATGCGCGTATTAGGAGGTCCGGACGATAATTCGATCGGATAAATGCCTATCGCCGGATGGGTTTCATTAGGAAATGGAATGTGTTGGGCTATTGCCGCTTAGCGTGCCTCTGGGTACCTGCGCCCCTAGATAACCGTGTTAGCGTTCAAGCGGTCATCGAAAAATATGCTAGTTATGAAATAAAATAAAAATATATCGTGACGTGGGAGATTAGACCTTTTTATCGTGTGAGTGACTGCCTACTGTGAATGTCAATGAATAATGAAAAATATATTAGGTAGGTAGGTAAGTAGGTATTTATTTCATTTAAGTAGGTACCTATCTACCTATAGGTATATTTATATTTAGTTGGGTTACTTTTGTTTTTCGACTAGAATCTAATATACTTATAAGTACTTAGGTACGTTTTCTTATGCAACTTCGTTATAAATCAGAGAAACCAAGGTGTTCTCTTAACCAATAAGTAACGTTGAAACTTATTGATTGATCAAACACCTAGGTATTCGAATGCTCGATCACATTCTACCAAATGATAGGTTATATTTTTTATATCATAAAGGTACTAGGCAATTAGGCAAATATTACCATAAGAAAGTATTACATTACCAAGAAAAGGAACTTTTTTAAAATTCAACCATTGAAGTTCAAACCTTGCCTAAAATTCAGTTATCTACGTACTTTATTCATCAATCGCTTTCGTTAAACGCACCCCCACGCATTGGTAATTTGTCTAATCCGTTTGATGTTGATTATCCTATACATAAACGGGCCTGTAGTGGAGATTGACCCAATTTGTCAGTCCAATGTGCCTTTACATTAGAGTGAATGGTGATCAACTGTTTTATTGGAAACAAACTGATTAATTCCAACATATTCGTACTGACTCATTTGTTCAATAAATGTCTGAGGGCCCTACTTATGAAACATGTTTAAAGTTGAACACTGGTTAAACAACGTCCTGTCTCTATTCATCACTATCCACAAACAAAGTCAGGACGTTGTTTAACCAGTGTTCAACTTTAAACATCGTTCATAAGTAAGACCCTGAATGTTTATATTTCTGCCTTAACAAGCCGCGTGTCACCGATGCACATGTTGAAGTAACTGTAGGCGTGCTGACATGACATGCGTCTTTCGGATGACAGTGTAAAGCGTGGCAGCAAACGCGTTCATCAAAACGCAACGACGAAACCATTAAGCTGCGTCCAGATATCGCGTGCCCTGGGTACGCGTAGTCAGGTTACGCGTGTCCAGAACGCCAAGTCTGTACCTGTAGCTACGCGTACACTGTACGCGTAGCCACAGCTATGGACTAGGCGTTCTGGACACGCGTAACCTGACTACGCGTACCCAGGGCACGCGATATCTGGACGCAGCTTGAAATGTTCTGTGACGACGATAGTATGCAGGATTTTTATTAGCTTGTTTTATTTTCGGGTAAAAAGTGAAGAAAGTTGTGGACGAACTCTTTTTATCCGAATAAGGCTGGATTCGACCAAAAGTCATCTTACTCCAGAGCAACTAGCCGACTTAATTCGAAATACAATTGTTTAGAAAGCGCAACCGAACATTATTATTTGCATACAAATTATCCTGGTTATAATGCTGTTATAGTGCTGTTGATTCTATGATAAATAAATAAAAAATAAAAATAAGGTGTCAACTTTACCTACAATGTCAAAATATTCAAACAACAAACAGTAGTTTACTCTCAAATAAAAACTTGATCCAGTTGGGTCGAATCCAGCTTTAGTCGCAAACATTCAAACAGCCTCATAATAAGGATGATTCTTTATATAGGTACCTATAATAAAATGAAACTCTATTGACATTGAATACTTTATTCAGAAAAGATTAAACAATCAATCCTTATTATGCTAACGAAACGAGTGCTCAAATAATATCATGGCGTTTTTTTAAATAAATATCATACAACTAAATATAGCATAGGGTATTTTTTTTAGGAATAATACTCAACCTTACTAAAAATTACCTTTACACGTACAGGCTTTCCCGCAAAATTGTGCGACAGATTTTGAAGCACACGAAATATAGGTATTATTGGATGGATTATTGGATTTGGATCGTGATATCGTTTATCCTATTTTTTATACTAAGGTAGAAGACAAGCATACGGCCCACCTGATGGTAAGCGGTTACAGCCTGTGGACGCCTGCGACACCAGAGGAGTCACACTCGCGCTGCTGACCTTTTAAAAGAGGAATCACTGCGCCGACAACACAATGGACAAGACTGCTCCACCAGTTGTCACCGCAGCGCTTCAGGGAAGAGCTCTGGCAACCGACCTCACCGCAGGAACACAACACCATTCGAGAAGAATGATGTTATTTGCGATATTCTATAAGGCGGAGTTACTTCCCCAGTCCGGCTGCTCTAACGTAGAGTGAGAAAAACTTATGCCTTTTTAGGGTTCCGTACTTTAAAAGGTAAAAAAGGAACCCTTATAAGATCACTTTCTTGTCCGTCTGTCTGTCTGTTTGTCTGTCCGTCTGTCTGTCCGTCTGTCCGTGTGTCACCATCGATTATCTCAGGAACGGGTGGAGCTAGCAAGTTGAAATTTATACCATATAATGAGGTCTAATAGTCCCTATTGTAAGTTTAAAAATCAAGGTCCTGAGTCAACACTCTAAAAAGATATAGGCAAATTTAGGTTTTCGTGAAAACTTGTAAGTACCAAAACTTACCTTAATTATCAACTTTGTTTTATTTTTCGGAATTTTTCCTTTACTTGTGCTTTAGGACCTTGCTTGTAACCAAAATTGACAATTCTAGGTCAACCGGAAGTACTCTAGAGGTTTTGGGTCGAAAACCTAAATGGTAGTTCCCGTTGACCTAGAATCACGAAATTTGGCAAAAAGCAAAGGTCTTATAGCACAAATAAAGGAAAAAATTCAAAAAATTAAAAAAGTTTAAAATTAAAGGGTGTTCTCATACAGTTGACGCCAATTAAGATTGTCCTCTGAGTTGTATGGGCGCTCATACAATTAAGCGGACTAGCTTAATTGACACCATAATCAAATAAGGTAAATAAATAAAATTGTGCTATTGTGTGAAAGAAAATAAAAGAAAAAAAATATTGCAATATTATGCTCGTGTGCGCAGAACATTTGCGGTGCTGCTATCGCAGAACTAGGATAATGTAAAAAAAAATACTAATTGTCCAATAACTTAATGGATATAATGGGTAGGTCCTACGGAACCCTCGGCGTACGAGTTCAACTCGCACTTGACCGGTTTTTATTTATGTGTCCAACTGGCCACGCGGCAAAGCGTGTACGTGTAAAGTGCTATAGATCGGTTTAAATACGCCAGTCTAAATCTTTGGTACAACAATACTGAAAAACTCAATCACAGATACATAGGCGAAAAATCGAATTGGAATTTCCAATACAGTACTTCAAGATTAATAATGGGCATCGGCTAATTTCGTGTTTTTCGAATATGACCGACATCGACAGCATCTAGGCAGATTTAAAAAAAAATGGCAAAATAGAATGTGACTGAAGTGCACGTCGTTATCAGCGCAGCTCGCACGACTTGCAACTAATTTACTTTTCTTAAAAGTGACATTGATTTGTTTGCGATAAAGTTGAAATTATGAGTAATTTTTATTTCTAAATTACTTTTGGTCAATCGTTTTTGTAATTTTATGCGATTTTTTCCGATGTTTTACGATACCCATTATTTATCTGGAAGTACTGTAACTAAATGCATAATTTAGATTGTTTTTTGATAAAATTATACACAAATCTAAATTACACAAAATAATTAAATGCTTGAAATGGCACTAAAGACTAACATACAGTTCGTGACTTACAACTAAATAGATTTTAGATCCATACGCATAAGGTTTGTTTTACCAGAGATCTCACTACAGCCAGTGATAACACAGACCCAATCAATCATTTTTCATCACAGTACAGTAAAATCACAAAAAGAATGCGTTTACAAAAACCATTGACAAAAAGTCATCACATTAGAAACCTCTAAAATTATCAGTGTAATTATATTATGCATGTATTATACATATAAACCTTCCTCTTGAATCACTCTATCTATTAAAAAAAAACCGCATCAAAATCCGTTGCGTACTTTTAAAGATCTAAGCATACATAGGGATAGACAGCGAGAAGTGATTTGGTTTTATACTATGTAGTGATAGCGATTTTCATTTCCAAATGACTTTTCGTCAATGGTTTTTATAAACGCATTCCTTTTGTGGTTTTACTGTTCATAAGAAATACTAACACACCATGATTTGCTCATTACATTGCGTATCTCCCGACAAATTTTCTGAAGCGCTCGTGGCGTAGCTTGCTTAGACGTTCTTGATTGATCGTTGAAGGTGACCGCAAGCTGAGCGCTTCCGAGCTTCGGAGGGCACGTTGAATTGTCTGTCTCGGCTTTTAAGTCGTTAAGCCATGACGGAGGCCTTTAGGCGGCCTAAAACTCCGTCACCAGAGTTGGCCACTATCTAGGCCATATAAGGCGTTAAGCGAGGTAAACATTCTAGACTTTTAAATATTCAAGATCCTTTCAAGATGTCTAACGGGGTAGTCAGAGGCACTTCCAAATGTATAATTGCTTCACCGACGCCGATTAAGATCATCGGGTTTTCGAGAGTAATATTATTATTCACAGTACCTAAATTTAATGAAAACATTACGATGGTAAAAGAATAGAGCATTGAAGGCAAGGCATAGCAAGACATTTTTAGGCGACGAATAAAAATATAACCTAATTGTATAGAAATAAAGTTGAAACTGCCGACACGGCATGCCTAACCATACCGCGGTATTTTGTTTTTGTACTTACGACCGTTAACATTAAAATTTCAACTTTATTTCCATACGATTAGGTAATATTTTTATTCGTCGCCTAAAATATCTTGCCGGGCCTTGATGTCATGGTGTGTATGTACACTTTATCCAACCAACCCCACATAAAGGTTTTACTGTGGCATTCCATTTTACATTCTATGCACAACTTTAAAAGGCTGATTTTCATCTGCACAACTTCATCGAATTCCCGCTTAGAATTAACCTGTAGTGACTTAGAATGTGCTTAATCCTAAAACTTGAACTATTACTAACATTTACACAGATACGGTGTATGAATTTGTGGCTTACTAAGACAAAAATTAACACACAATTATAAGTAATTGAATTCTGGATAGAAAATCAGCATAATTCAATAAATATTTAGGTATTGTTGGACATTTCACATCCCATCTAGCCCCAAACTTACAAACTACAAAAGCAAAGATTGTACTATGGGAACCAGATAACTGATAGAATACTTATATACCTACCTTTTGTAAATACATACATAGAATACTTTATAACACCCAGACATAGAACAAACATCTATGTTCATCACACAAATGTTTGTCCTGAGTGGGAATCGAACCCACAACCTACAGCGCAGAAGGCAGAGCTACTACCAACTGAGCTCTTAGACCAGTCAAAATTATTAATCTCTTTTACAGATTTGGTATTCCTTGAGGAAGAATCTTAAGAAGCCGGGGACAGGCGAATGTCCATACAAATGTAATACCATATTAAGCATATTTTTATCACTTTCTCTTTATGTTACTATTTAGATTAAGGCAGTATTTTTCTAGGTTCCTGTTTCACTTTTGTTCCAAAATTGATTTTGGTATAACGTTTGTATTGACAATTCCGTCTGTCGCCGGCCCCTTAAGCAATGCTGAATGCACTAAATGCTAGTTTATTCACAAATAAGCGCACTGTCTCGCTTTAATTGTGCATCCTACTTCTACCGATGCTAACTGAATGAAGTTAGCAACAGTTAGCACTGTAAAAGTGGGATGCACAATACGCAATTCGTAGGCGAAAAAGCGAGACAGAGCGCTAATTTGTGAATGAACTAGCATTTATGAATCAGCATGGTGTAATTTCGTCTACCATTGAGAAATGTTGAAAATATATCTAGTATTGTAAATGAAAAGTCTTATCAAAACTTTTCCGATGATGGCCAGTTTGCCGGCTTTAGGGGGATCGCTTGTATCAAGACGGGTTCGAATCCCGTCGGAATAATAAATTTTGATAAGATTTTTCATTTTCAAATTTTGATAAGATTTTTAATTTTCAATGAAATATTACCAAAGTGTGGGCATCACTATTAAAATTAAAAATAACAGTATTGTAAATTCTAACTTCTACAGAATTTCATCGAGAACCCTTAACAAATTAAATTAAAATTAAACCTTAACTTGAGTTGAGTAATCTCACTAAACACAAGCTTGCAAAATGAACACCGTGAGACATGTTTCAATCTCGCTCTATTATAGCGTGTATTCACATAGACTTACTAGACTGCTGGACACGTTCCTTCTTGGTCACACAAAAGGAAGGATATTTACAAAATTCTTGTGAAAAGAGACAAAGCGTAATATTTTTTGTCTCTTACCGCGTGCCGCCTTTTTCTTTCGAAACTTATAAGCTCTGAATTATGTACAGTGCCACCAGTATAAGTTGGCGTTGGAGATTTCTAGAACTAAAGCGCGTAAAAATTTAGGGCAGACTAGATTTTTTGCATGGAGATTGTTTTCAATAAAATTCATGTGAAAAATCGGATTTGTTTCCTTTGTTTTTGGTTAAGTTCCACACAGAAAGCAGGACACTGGTTTCGAGCCGAGCACAGTGGCGCACAGGTGCGCCAAGTTATTCTCGTCGGACTGTACTACGAAACTATGGATTCAGTTCACTTCATTTTTTGTCCCTTTCGGCGGCACGCTAGCTGGTAGTCTAGTCTAGTGTTATAATTCGTGAACTGTGACGACATGCGAGCATTTGCAGACTAAAAATAAGAATGCTGTTATGAAATGAAACGGAGAAATATCTCCGTCCGGCTCCATTGCATTGTATTTTCATAGACATAGTATCTTTGTCTATCTCGTTATACTTAGCAGCGTTATTAGATCTATGATGAGATGTATATTCCTCTCTTTCGCTATCTAATACTTTCGAAGTAACTGACATACGTCTGTCCCGCTCTAAATCACCGGCAAGAAAATTACGCAACGATAATTGAAGTTAAAACAACATTTTTGATTCTGACGGGATTCGAACCCGCATTGATACAAGCGATCTCCTCAAGTGCCTTAACCAACTCGGCCAACGCGGGTTCGAATCCCGTCTGAATCGAAAGTTTTGATAAGACTTTTCATTTTCAATAAAATATTACCTTAGTGTGGAGCAACACTATAAAAATTAAAAGATAATGAAATAATGTTAGATAAGTATGACATTATTATGTTAGAAAAAGGAGTTGAAACGAAGTTCCCTGCTTGCTCTCTCCTCGTATGAAACAAAAGTACATACGTCACTCTAAAAATATATGTAACGGTGCGTTTACACGCTTCCGAGTAAACATACATTCAACGAGACAGGTATATAATCAAAGCGAGCACGTTATCTTTTGTCGCGTTCGGTCTCGTTGAGATGAGAGTGACAGAGCTACTACGTGCTCGCTCTGACCTGTCTCGTTGAATGTATCTTTGCTCTAGTGTTGGGTATGACATGATTTTAGATTGACTTTTGTAAGAGTAGGTTCATTTTCATTTTGAGCCGGTACCGTGAGCCGGTCATTTTCAATTGACTGTTCATTATTTTGGTGAGCTCACTTATTCTCATATGACAATCTGTCCGGTCAGTTCATTCTTGTCATTGTCAAGCGAGGAGTGATTGAAGATTGAATGAAGCTTAAGGAAAGAGTAACGTCATGTTTTTTCTGATTTTGTCATAATTGTCACATGACATTTGAATTGAAGTAAATTTGTACAAGTTGAGCCGATCTTACAAAGTTGAATTTTGTACGGGACAAAAGAGCCGCGCCAGTCACGTCATACTCAACACTAGTTTGTTCGGAATTACAGCGTAAGATGTGAATGAAAAGTTCTCCCGCTCACCCGTAATCGTGTTCTACACGGTTTGAAACCACAGCTTCTACCAAGGTGACCTTGGCACTTTCTACCGATGGCGTCATCGAAATTTACTGTCAACCAATGGCGTCTGTAGCGTTTACTGTCAACCAATGTCATGCGAAATTCTAGCAAGGTCACCTTGGTAGAGTGCGCCGCAAACTTAATGGCGGCTGAAGTGCGCGGCAGATTCGACTTTGCGCAGGTACAGTCAACGCAATAGAATAAAGTAAACTTTATCTACATAGCCCGCCTAGCTCCGCCCCTCACCGCCTTCACCTCCCCGCAATAGCGTTGACTGTACCTGCGCAAAGTCGAATCTGCCGCGCACTTCAGCCGCCATTAAGTTTGCGGCGCACTCTAGAAGCTGTGGTTTCAAACCGTGTATTTAACGCTGTATGAAATGCAAGACGATGAAGTGAGTGAAATATGCCTGTCTCGCTCTAGTGCAGCGTGTTGTCCTGCTCGTGCTGCAGCAGGTCGGCGAGGTTGGATATCTCTATCTCCTGCACGCGGCGGCCGGCGAACTGGATGTAATCGTGGGACGGAGCGTCGGCTGAACGCTTGCGGACTGGAAAAGGAAAATAAAATATAAGAATCGGTTTATTAATACTAATATAATAAGGCGGAAGACTCTATTTATTTACAAATAAATACAAATACATTTATTTACCAAAAGAGAATACAACACATACAAATATTACTGATGGTCCCCGCACTAGGGCTTTTTGTTTGGTTTGCTTGAAAGCGCTAATCTTTGGAACCACCGGTGGAATTTGAAAAAATTATGATTTTACATTGTGTTATTTCTGATCAGTGATCATCACACTTATATTATAAATTCGAAAGTTTGAATGTTTGGATGTATAGTCGGATTGCTCATTATACGCACTAAAATTGACGATCAAAATGTCATTTTTCATATATTTTTAGTTCGTATAATGAGCAATTCGACTATACCTACAGGGTGGAAAAAATGAATGGGCCCTGGAGGGAAACTACCTTAAATCGTTAAGATACAGTATTTTACTTAAAGGAAACATTCCTTTATTTTTAAAAAGAAACATAACTGCATTCAAAGATTTTCTAAAATTCGCTTGCTTCACCCAGGAATCGAACTAGTTAAAAATTCAAAAATTAACCACTCCCTATTTTATTCCACTAGTCGATACATTCAATACTAAAGATAAAACTTCTCAAAGAAACATGAGGTCTTACACTTGTCTGTCGTACAAGAAATCCATGAAATCTAATATTTAGTACATAAGGGCTTTAATTGCAATTTAGCTCTACAGTGGAATGGTGAGAGGTATCTAGTAGTGTGATTCAGATCTTCTCGGAATGTATTCCGAATTCGAAAAATAACGTTTCTTCGCTGAAAAACCGTCTACTTTTCGAAGAAAATCATCGAATCGGATGCATTTTTGGAAGTCTGAATCTCACCTCAGATAGACAAATACCGTCTAGAAAAGTTTTGTCGCGAATGGTGAAATAATAAAAATTAATGAAAAAAATTGTGAAAATTAATGTTAGATTTCATGGTCTTTTTTATTTCTAAAACCAAATGTGTGTTAAAAAGATTTTATCCTGACATTAATCCTATCGATTAGTGGTATTAAATAGAGCGAGGTTTGTTTTTAGGGTTCCGTACCTTAAAAGGTAAAAAAAGGAACCCTTATAAGATCACTTTCTTGTCCGTCTGTCCGTCTGTCCGTCTGTCCGTCTGTCCGTCTGTCCGTCTGTCCGTCTGTCCGTCTGTCCGTCTGTCTGTCCGTCTGTCCGTGTGTCACCATCGATTATCTCAGGAACGGGTAGAGCTAGCAAGTTGAAATTTATACCATATACTAAGGTCTATAGTCCCTACTGTGAGTATAAAAATCAAGGTCCTGAGTCAACACTATAAAAAGATATAGGCAAATTTAGGTTTTCGTGAAAACTTGTGAGTACCAAAACTTACCTTAATTATCAACTTTTTTTATTTTTCGGAATTTTTCCTTTACTTGTGCTAGAAGACCTTGCTTGTAACCAAAATTGACAATTCTAGGTCAACCGGAAGTACCCTAGAGGTTTTGGGTCGAAAACCTAAATGGTAGTTCCCGTTGACCTAGAATAACGAAATTTGGCAAAAAGCAAGGTCTTATAGCACAAATAAAGGAAAAATTCCAAAAAGTTAAAAAAGTTGAAAATTAAAGGGTATTCCCATACATAGTTGACGCCAATTAAAATTGTCCTCCGAGTTGTATGGGCGCTCATACAATTAAGCGGACTAGCTTAATTGGCACCATGGCTAGTTACGGAACCCTCGGCGTACGAGTTCGACTCGCACTTGACCGGTTTTTTTTTAATTTTTAGCTGGTTCGATTCCGGGTGAGGCAAGCGAATTTTAGAAAATCTATGAATGCAGTTTTGTTTCTTTTTAAAAATAAAGGAATGTTTCCTTTAAGTAAAATACTGTATCTTAAGGATTTAAAGTAGTTTCCCTCCGGGGCCCATTCATTTTTTCCACCCTGTATGTATGTTATTCGTATAACTCGACAACCTGAACCGATTAGGTTAAAATTTAAAATGTAGATAGATAATGACCGGGAATAGGACATAGGCTTTTTTTTATCCAGGTACCACGCGAGCGAAGACGCGGGCGGAAGCTAGTTTCAAAATAATGATGATTTAAAGATAACAACTAAACGAATTGAATGAGTATAATGTTTCGATGGGCGTTTGTGTTCATGGTTTAGGAAGTGTACCTACACATTGCGTTTTCTGCAGCGCGTTTTTGAGCTGCGCGTTTGTATCGATACAAACGCGCGTTCGCAACGCGTATTTTTCCATACAAAAGCGAACCGGGAGGGGCTGCGCGGGGGGCTGCGCGTTCGCATCGCGTTAGAATCGCGTTTGTATCGATACAAACGCGCTGCAAAAAACGCAATGTGTACACTCCCATAGGTATTGTTGCTATGATAAAGGTATCGGTTTCATTCAATTCATCCTAATTGATTCAATGAGCAAATAAA
Source organism: Camptogramma bilineatum (assembly GCA_958496255.1). Taxonomy (NCBI): domain Eukaryota; kingdom Metazoa; phylum Arthropoda; class Insecta; order Lepidoptera; family Geometridae; genus Camptogramma; species Camptogramma bilineatum. Next base: position 937,237 of record OY292453.1, read on the forward strand.
TTTCCTTGTACAACAAGCTGGAGACTAAATTATAAGAGTAGCTTGTTTTACACAGTTTTATTTGCAAATAGCTAGCGGCTTTGCCCACGAGGATTACTATTTTTTGTCCCACGGGAACCAGACATTTTTCCAAGATAAAAAATAGCCTATCTGTTATTCCAGAACCTTAACTATACATTCCAAATTTCACACACACACTTTCGCCTTTATAATATTAGTAGGATAGAAGTATAGTTTAGATATACTAGATAAAACCCAGGTTTTGAAAATCTAGGCTTAAAAGGAAATAGCGAAAGGACATTAATCCCAAATGGAAAACCCAACACGTTATACTTAACTTGTGGGTTCCGTGGTGACTCGCATACAAAATATGGTATTTGTAGCGACATCTACCTGTCGCTAGATGAACTACATAAACATGCTGCGCACTATGAGCTTCAGCGAAGATGGCGCCACTCAACATCAGAATGTCTAAAACTCGCAAGCAAAGTTTCCAACGAATTTAGATATATCTAGGACTATCCGACAACTGTCGGCCGAAAGACCACGGGCAAGTGGGCCAGATGGGCCGGCCCGTTGCAGAGGAACCACCTACTCTGGAGAAAACTTTGGGGAACTATTCTACCCTGTTCCCCATAGTATTTAACTTACTGATGACGCGCTCCTGCTGCAGACGGTAGGTGGGTCGCGCGCGGCACAGCTCGCGCAGGTCCCTCGCCGCGAGGTGCTGCAGCGCGGGCAGCGCCGCTCGTAATGTGGAGCGCACGCGCGTCATGTCGAACTGCGCGCCGCCCTCGATACTCAGCACCAACACCTCGGGAGCTAGGACCATCTCCGGGTCCAGGTCCATCATGAAGCAGCGGTCAGAATCCACGATACCTGGAATGGGAGTGGACAACTTATCCCTGACTGAAAACCAGCGCTTCTTCAGCGATTTCAGAACAATCCTCTGTAGCAATTAAATGGTGTTTAAAAAAATGGCCACTTTAGCACATTTTTTTTATAAAAAAGTTGCTAAAGGGAGGGGGGTCCGGAACCCCTACCCCCCCCCCCCCCCCCCCCCTTTAGCAAGAGAAAAACAAAATTTCGCCGAATAGATATTTATAATTTGTATCCGACATGGGATATCCGTGGTACAGGTAGTTAAGACTTCCAAAGAGAACATTTTGGAATCCTTGAACAGTTGAAGTTCGGGGGATACCAAGTCAATCTTTGTATTTTTTTGATGAAAATTTGGTGAGAATCTGTCGAGGATCTTCGAAGTTATTGAAGGAGTTATAGGAGAAATGCACCTCGAGAATGCAGAAAAATGCTCAGCTTACGAGTACATAACATTGAAGTCGGTTTTTTTTTATTTTCAATTTAGGCACTTGCTATCCATGGTCAACTCCATACATCGGTACCACCTATTGGAACATTGTAAAGCTTACCAGTAACGTTAGCCTCGAAGTCATGTATAAAGTTGACGTGTCGTCCGTTGTCCATAACGGAGATCTTCTCGACGGTGTCTCCGATGTCGAACTGTTCTCGCAGGCCGTTGATGACGTCATCCGTGGCGTCCTCTCCGGCGGTGCTGAACACCTGCACGTCGGGGTGGGGCGCCCAGCGGAGCGGCAGCACCTTGTAGCTCGGCTGGTCGTAGTACGACGGGTCCTCGGGGATATCCTGGAACAATGCGGTAGGAATCCTCCATCATGGGAAACGTGGATTGCTAATTAATTACTGACATGGGGATGGCACGGCCATGAGCCGTGTTGGCCGAGGGGATTAGTACCTCGACTTTCGATCCGAAGGTCGTGGGTTCGAAACCTGGCCGTGCATCGATGGATTTTTCGTTTCGAAAAATTTATATACGCATTAACACGAGCTCTAAACGGTGAAGGAATCGTAAGGAAACCCGCGGCTTAGTCAGCCCCACACGTATTGACCATGTCTTTCCTGTGGATATGGCCGGTTAAGCTGAGAGGATTGTTTAGGTGCTGGGCAAGCCTAATCCATCTCAACATTGTCCCAGGCTCTACAGTGTCCCGTTAAGTGTAGGCAAAAGATTGCCTCTTGACACTGTATAAATCGTCTAGTAAAGATGTAAAGGGAATGCCACTAAGCATGTGAGCTTAGTGGCATCACCTTGTAGCTCGGCTGGTCGTAGTACGACGGGTCTTCGGGGATATCCTTAAACAATTCGCAAACATTTTGCAAGTAGTTTAAGGGTAAAATTCCGTAGCCGATTACAGACAACAGCAGCAGACGACGTGTCGCCGGCGACACTACTGGTTTCTATGTATTTCTATGAAATACCTTCCGTGGCTAACGACATGTCTGTCGGCGTCGCCGGGCCGAATGGTAGACGAAACTGTCGCTGGGCTACACGTCGTCAATGCTGCTGTCTGCAGTCGGCTACGGAATTGTACCTTTATGATATAAAATTTCAGAAGTACCTACAATGAAAGTACCTAACACCCGAATACTGAAACACTACATAATTTAAGTGATGCTTATCATTGACATTAACTGTCATTTTTGTTTACGCGGTGGGTCGACGACATGGTTCACGTCGCGGGGCGTCAGTGGATGCGGCTAGCACAGGACCGTGGTGGATGGCACAAACTTAGGGAGGCCTATACCCAGCAGTGGGTAAAGTCGGGCTGTGGATGATGATGATAATGATTTGTTTACGATTCTAAAGAGCCAGAACGTCTCAAATAGATAAAAATACTTCTCAAATATTTAAGTAGCGTTTCATTATTCGGTTAGTCCATGTAAGTTAATTGTATGATTTCTGTGACGCATAAAAATGAGATGAAACTATAATTAATAATAAACAACATAAAATCGTATATTTCAGACAAATATACTGTCCCAGTTGAACTTCCGGGAAAAAGCTCGTTAGTCATCGATTGACCTGATACTACCTCAGCTTCTAGGTCACGCAGGGAACGCCCTGTCTAAATAAACCGTAGGTTGCCTGCGTGTCCTAGAAACCTAGATACTAAATTTACCTGGAACTCCGAAGCGCACCGGATTTATTTCAAGCTTTTTTTAATAAAAGTGATGGAAATATGAAGTATCCCGGTAGGCTAGTTTTCCGAGTTTGGCGATTTCGTTTAAAAACGTGACCGGCCTTTCATTTGAGTCAAAATACCGTTATTCTGTGTCCACAAAAAGTAATAGCCACATTCAGAAGAAACATTAGATTCAGACGTAAATATAATCTATTGTTTCTACAAGAGTTAATATTGCACCATCAGCTCAGCTTATTTAGCACTGACTTATCTAGGTAGCAGTACCAAGTTAGCGAAATATAAAAGAAACTTTATCATCATGGATATTAAAAGCCCTGAAATTTTGTATTGTTTCTTTTTCGTGGATCTTTTGCTGGGTATTTCATCAAATCCAAATAGAGTATAATTCAGTTCCAATTTGCTGGTATTAGGAATGTAAACAGCTTCATTCATTAAATCAAGAGGACCTTGAACTTGAACCAAAGAATTTGACCCCGAGCTTGAACTGTGATAAGGCTAGAAGCCATAGTACGCGAATCTACCAACCCGTCTGGCGGCGCAAACGCTAATCCAATTGAGCAAAGCTACGGCTACGAGTAACCACAGATTATCTTGTGACCAAATCATGTCTTACTCATTATGAGAACCAAATCATATCTTATTTTTCCTTTTTTTTTACGCTTAAATTGAGAACTAGGTACATACAGCTTTCCAAAAGCATTTTATATTTCATAAATCCTTCATTAAGATTACAGGTATTGCGAGTGAATTCTATTTAGGTTCTTATTATGTTTAGGAGGAGGTCACAATAGCATAAGGAAACCCGCGGTTTACAGGGATAGTACTCCATGACGGGGAGGGCAAACTTCTTTGGTTTCGAAAAAACAAAGCTTTGTAAAGGATATCAGATAACCTTCTTTACCAGGTAGGTAGTAAAATTGGAGGGGGCACGCCGCTATTTTCTGCTATGAAGTTATAAAAGAACTGAAAAGTGGCGTAAGTCGCTTCAAGAAAAGGTAAACTATGGCATGGCGGAGATGCCTCGCTCGGCGACTTGGTCCTACGCCAAACGCCAACTCTTATGGTAGGTACTTAAGAGCCCATTAAATAGTGAGCCGACCTCCACACTCTGGAGGGATCTGGGTCATACTCTGTGAAGCTAATAAAGGCTCTATTGTCATCTAGGTAGTTAGATTAATTAGGCACCTAACTTTAGCCCATAATTCCATAGGTGCAGTCAACCATTCTAATTTTCAATCTAACAAAGATTACAAATCATTTGAGTATCAACTTTTATAGGTAACCAGATATACAAAACAATATAAGTATTAGCAATAAAATCTTTGATTTTCACTTAAAATTAATTGACAAATCGGCATGAGACGTAATGTAATGAACAGAAGTATCCCTGACTAACCTAATACATAATAAAAAAACAGATAGAGAGATCTTCGAGTAAGTCTACTCTGCTTAAGGATATCGTGAATTTCTACGTAAGTCTATTTAGGTATATTTCCTTGAATAGTATTGATTAGTCATGTGAATTTGATCGTGTGCGTGAAGTCTATTTAAACCTTCAATAGTATTGATTTGGATAGTCATTTTACGTTGTAAGTAGCCTATCAACTAAATCAAGGCTGGTCATGTATAAAGCATCGTCAAATCAATAAAGAACAAGTTTGTAAATAATGCAGATGCATCGATCGGCCTGCTATACGAGGCTACGCGAAGGCCGCGAGGTCAACTCGACTAGGTCAATCTGACCTAATTTATGTTTCGTAGTTTCAGAGCACTCTACAATATCAGTTTATGAGTTGACTTAATAATATTATTGGCGTAAATGTTTCAACTAGTTTGTTTGTTACGTCCGGTGATCGGCTACTTTCAATCAAAGCCTTTAAAAAACAGGCTCACGGCTGTATTCCCAGTACATCCACTCAGATTTTCAAGCACACAAGATTCTTTGAATATATTATCAAGAAATGTAAGGTGATTAAAACTTCAAAGATTTATCTTAAATGGTAAATACGAATTTGGAAAAAAATCTTGATGGTAGGTACACGCATGAATTTACACTGGAGATACAATTGAATTTATTTTATAAAAAGCCTACAAATATGTCCATTACCCTTTACTTATTTTTGATTGGGTAAAAATAAAAATAGCTTTTAGGTACTTATTTGATAAATCCGTACCTATCCATATTATAAATGTGAAAGTGTGTTTGTTTGTTTGTCCTGCTTTCACGTCAAAACGGAGAGATGGATTAACGTGATTTTTTGTGTGGAGATAGTTGGAGAGCTAGAGAGTGACATAGGCTACTTTTTATCCCGAAAAAATGCATGTTTCCCGTGGGATATAAAAGTAGTAGTCCACGCGGGCGAAGCCGCGGGCGTCCGCTAGTAATAAATAAAAATATAAAATGAAACCTGTGTTAACTCAATTGAAACCTGCTATAGTAGGTAAAATAAATAATAAATAAATATTGCTGGACATTTCACACAGCGCCATCTAGCCCCAAACTAAGCAAAAGTTGTACTATGGGAACCAGATAACTGATAGAATACTTATATATTTGTAAATACATACTTATAATACTTTATAACACCCAGACACAGAACAAACATCTATGTTCATCGCACAAATGTTGTCCTGGATGGGAATCGAACCCACGATCTACAGCGCAGAAGGCAGAGCTAACAGGCCAGTTCAAAAAGAGATTTACATACCTTGATCGGAATGGTGCAGAAGCCTTGGTACCGTGTGGTGGTGGTGAGAGTCAGGTTGGGCAGAAGCACCAGCATGACTCCGAGGCAGGCCAGCATGATCAGAGTGACCACTGCGAAGATGAAGAGCGGCGGGCCGAGCACTCGAGCCGGCACTCGGTAAACAGGCGGGGAGCGGTTCACAACACGCATCTGAATCACATGATCCTGGAACAGGAAACAGGGTTTTTTCTTCTTCTTTGTTTTGGCTTCGCACGGCTTGTGCATTCAGCCAGTGTCAAGTAATTATTTAGTTCATGTTTATAAATATAGATACAAGGATTTGTAATCAGTGGCTAAACTAGTAGTTCGCCCCGAATTGAAATCTCGCGCACAGTAGATGGCTTACATTTGGACTTTTTTCTGACTACCCCTATACTTTCAAGTGTTATTACTGCCGAGCATGTCTATTGCGCTAGCTCGTCATGGTAAAAAATACTGGCATGCATGCAATAGGTACCTACCTACATAACATCGAGTCAAATTTTTCATCCAATTTTTATGAATTTTACATGTATTTCAAAAAGTGTTCCTAGAATAAAAATAACAACTACATATTTTGGAAAATAAAGACCTTTCATAATATGACACCCCACTCAATATGTTTAACTTTTTTTTTTTTTACTTCCTTGGGAACCCAGTAGGTACCTATCTTGACATTCATTGACTAAGCTCATATGCTCCACCGTAACACAATCTATTGACCTACCAAGTTTCATGCAGATTGGATGAACGGTTCGACAGTTATGCGAGGACAAGAATTCATGAAACATACAAAGCAAAATCGTCCAACTTGCCACTAAAATCTTAGCTCGCTTCGCTCGCTCGATTAAAAATTTTATAAAATCAGCTTCAATGTTATAACTTTATAAGCTAAACAATTTTCTGAACTCTCAAGGTAAAAGAAAGAAAGAAAACATGTTTATTCAGCAATTAGGTACACGGACAATAAAAAAGGCAATTAACTAACTAGGTAACTACCTACTTAAAACTAAAACATTGTCCACCTGCTGAAAAGGCAAGAGCTCAGCTTCTGCCTGATTGAAACCAGACGCATTTCTGTTCATAACTCCGAAGATCCTAGACAGATCCTCACCAAATTTTTATGGCAAAAAAAATAATGAAAAACAGCAGTCAGAGTTCATGCACAATACAAATTATTTTTTTATTAAACAATATACAGTATCGAGAGAAACAAGTATGGATTAAACATATTCTGGAATCTTTATTGGATTTTTTTGTGTTGTAAACTTTATCAATCCAAAAGCTAAAATTGATACCTAAATAAAAAAGAATACCTAGATGATTACAAAAAAATCTTACATGGGGTTTGCCATCGATTACCGGAGCACTCTTGGCGGCAAGGCTAGGTCCTGTTATGAACGTCATGCTGTATGTTGATCCTTTACTTATGAATTTTCGTTATTTAGCTCACGAACATTCAAACAATTACAGATTTAAATACGACACAAACAAACTCACAGAACACAATTACTCGAGGAGAAGAACGCCGACTCAGTACAAAATAACAACTACGGAAGCTCACTATCGCCATCTATCGTCGACCCCCAAGAAGTTTTGAACAGCGGGAAATTTAAAAATTACAGCGGTAAATTTAAAGTGTAGTATGGTATTCCCGCTCGGTACTTTAGTTTCAATATTCTATCTATCTGTGATTTTGCTTACTGTAGTAGGATTTTTGACATTTTTAGTATAGAAATAATGTCAAAAATCTGACTACAGTAAGCAAAACCACAGACAGATAGAATATTGAAACTAAAGTACCGAGCAGGAATAAAACTACAGTAAGCAGAATCTTATCGTAGTTCTACTCTTTATTACTAGTAAGAATTAAAAATAAAATCAACGAAATACAAGTTTTCAATACCTATTTATTGATCATTTCCTGGTTGGTTGTTCCTGTAATTGTGGCATCTATAACATTTGGTGCTGAGATTGGCTCTTCAGTTTTTTTGGTTGGAGCATCGGCAACACATTGAGTGTTTGTAACCTCCATAAGTGGCATCTTTAGTAGAGCATCAGATTCCCTGTTAAAGGGGGGCATATCGGGAGGCTGGACAATGTTTTCATTCTGGAAGAATGAAAAACTATGTTTTGAATTGATCCTATTATAATTGAGTATAGTATAGTTAGGTAGGTACAATAAAAATCTAGGTTTATAATGTAGGTACTTACAACTTCCAAAACATCAAATGGAACAGGATTTCTGACAAGATATTTCTTAGATGTCGATGAAATCTTCATTTTTAAAATGTTCTTGACACAGCATTCTATGCTCTGAAAAATAATTTTCTTTGCAGATCGATTGTTGATTGGGGTTTTGTCCGGGAAAATATATTTGGCCCATAATTCACACCTGAAATAAAAGGCCCAGATATTTAGTACATAAAATATTTACAGAAGCTCAATAAGTGGTTAGCAGTCAGGACTGTAGGAATGGTTACCTAGTGCCACAGACCGGGGTAGGAAGGTACATACCGAATTAGGTTCCGTACAGCAGGTTTTGGAAACCAAACAATTTAACATTGTCAGCATTTGGGGATCGCCCGCATTTAAAACAAGTTCTTCTGCTTTCTTTCTCAGTCATGATGAGAAATGACTGATTGGATATAGCACTGCAGGCTGATTACGTAAAACTTTGCAGTAGTAGTAAGTAGTACTGAATTCACAAGAGTAACTATCTCAGAGTCCTTGTCTCGAAACACAAGATTCTTCACAAGCAATACAAATAAACGGAGGAACCGAAGCTCAACTCGACGTTGTAAAGGAGGAATATTAGGTAAGTATTGTAGCACAAAAACTGTAACCGCAACCGGCGAACACCAAAAACTTATACAACAGCAAAGCAACACACGCCATTTTTATTTTCAATTTTGCTTGCGCGCGAGTTTATCTACGACTCAACAATCTTACAAAGACTATCAAAATGTTTCCATCTCTTACTGTGCAGACGACCCTAGAGTACGCGCGAAAGAAACAGAGATATTATGAAGCGCAAACTTAATTCGGTAGGATAATACAAAGACCGAACACTCGAACCATAGATGAAATCTATTTTTTATTTTTTATAGTGTTATTCCACACTTGGGTATTTACATTTGTAAATGAAAAATCTTATCAAAATTTTCAATTCCGACGGGGTTCGAATCCCGTCGGAATTGAAAATTTTGATAAGATTTTTCATTTTCAGAAGTCTATTTGTCTTTGACTCGAACACTCTTTCTCGATGTTGCCATACAACGTTTCAAGAATTGTGTTTTTTTTCTGCAATGGCAGCACAGAAACTCAACCCCCGTAGGTATTTCAAGTCTCCATACAAAGTCGACCCCCCCTGAACAAACTGCAGGCAGTTTGCGCAAAAAGCTCATCAATAAAATTTCAGGAGTTTAGTTGCCATTATTAATAAAATGTTTAAAATCAATCACTGCACAATTTTGTTGATGGCAATACAGTATTTATTTTAGTCGATTATTTAGCATCGAGTTGGAATCGAAAATCAAATGGTTTTTGTCTGTGGTATCAAAAAGAATAACTGTCATTTTTTGTCTGTCGACTGTTTTATCTGTAGTAAATTAAAAAAAAAAGAAAGAAAAAAATTCGAGGAGGAAACGGACGATTATTTTCGTGTCTTGTAGATTATTTTTATGAAATAAGAGGATAAATGAATCACCTACGCGCTCAGTGTCGAAAAATCATGTTTGATTAGTTCCTTTTAACATAATATTCAGTTCTTTCTTTGTTTCGTTGTGTAAATAACACGTTTGGAAGTTCGACGGCAAAACGAAAATAAAATGGCGACCGATCCAGCAAAGAACCGCATGCATGTCTTCAAGAACACAGGCAAAGATGTCGACGTAAGTTTTAAAATTGAATAATCTGCTTGGCTAGCCCGCTATGCGACCGACAACGTCCGCTCAAAAAACCGCCGTATTCTACTTCTTCCTTATTTTCAGGAAATGCGCAGACGGAGGAACGAAGTGACGGTGGAGCTCAGGAAAAATAAACGAGATGAAACTCTACAAAAGCGACGCAATGTTCCCGTCAGCTACTCCACAGACGAGGAGGAGATCGAGAGGACGCTCGCTTGCACCGACCTGAAGGAGCTGGTGATGAACGCGGCGAACGCTGCGGAGCCTGAAGTGCAGCTGGCGGCCGTGCAGCAGTGTCGCAAACTTCTTTCTTCGGACAAAAACCCGCCAATCGACAACCTAATCGCGGCCGGTATCCTTCCCATCCTCGTACAATGCCTCTCCCGCGCCGACAACCCCTCGCTGCAGTTCGAGACGGCCTGGGCTCTCACCAACATCGCATCCGGCACCTCCGCACAGACCAACAAGGTGGTCCACGCCGGGGCCGTCCCCGTCTTCCTCCAGCTGCTCATGTCCCCGCACGAGAATGTCTGCGAGCAGGCCGTGTGGGCCCTCGGTAATATCATCGGAGATGGTCCGGTGCTTAGAGACTTTGTGATTGAACTGGGAGTTGTGAAACCTCTCTTGAGCTTCATCAAGCCGGAGATCCCTATTTCCTTCCTGCGCAATGTCACATGGGTCATCGTGAACCTCTGTAGGAGTAAGGATCCCCCACCACAAGTCAAAACTATTCAAGAAATACTACCAGCACTGAACCTTCTCATAATGCATAGTGATGTCAATGTAAGTACTTCAAATTATTATGAATCATTAAGGATATTTCACTTTCAAAACTTTCGTGAGTTGTACTAGACATTATTCAACACACGGGAACCACTCACGTAAAAATATCGTCGATTTAGATACCGACAATGTTACGCGCCGAGCGTTACATTGTTTGCAGTGTGAGACGCTCGCTCGAGGAGTAACCTTGTCGCAACTCCCTCCTTACCCAGATGAAGATTCTCCGGATGAATCGAAACATTGTCGGGATCTAGATCTACGATATTTTTACGTGAGTGGTTCCCGTGTGTTGAATAATAATAATAATAATAATAATTTCATTTATTTCAGACAACTGTCCATATTTCACATAAGTAATTAAAAATAGTACAATAATAAAGTTAAAATCAATAATATCTATACAGTTAAAAATTATAAATCTACAATTAGGTACATTCAAAAATAAATAAAATAGAATTAGAATTAAAAATAATATTAACAATACAATAAATTAAGACACAAACATACAATTTTATATTATTTGGCGCACCTCTGCGAGTTACAGGACAACACATGCGTTTTGGTCCAGTGGCTGAGGATCGGTCCATCCACCCTCTCCGCCACCGTGACCAGGAGAATAATGTCATTAAGGATATACTAGAATTATTGCTACTAACTGTCCTGCAGTTGTAAACAAGCTATCCACAGCATTGTTTATCTGATTGATCGAAGAAAATGATAAATCTTTATCTCTTATAGTAGTTTATCAGATCTGAGAAAAATATTCATAGAATTTAAACAAAGACTAAATGGTACATTCTGACTGAAACACATTTAGGACAATGTTATTGTGTAGTTAATGTTGGATCATTTCCTAATGACTTTAAATCATCTTGTTATTACTTCAATTGTAATCTTTAGATAAAAGAACTTTTAGTTGATGTATTTTAATCAAACAAAGGCTAAATCAAATCCAGGCAAACTTATGTTCAAAACCATTTCCTAAATTTTAGGCCTTATAAACACCTCTCAACTTAAACACTGCTCAAGATACACCCTGTCACTATTTGCCACTATTGAACAAAAAAGGATGGCAACAGTTTGAACCGTGTTTTATTCCATGTAATTTTACTTCCAGATACTCGTAGACACAGTCTGGGCCATCAGCTACCTAACAGATGGAGGCAATGACCAGATTCAGATGGTCATAGAATCCGGAATAGTGCCTAAGCTGATCCCACTCCTCTCGCACAAAGAAGTAAAAGTCCAGACAGCGGCTCTCCGTGCCGTCGGGAACATAGTCACAGGCACTGATGAACAGACTCAAGTTGTGCTCAATTGCGATGCTCTCTCACACTTCCCTCACTTATTGTCACATCCAGTAAGTCATATTGCTTCAAGTACCAATTAAGTTTACTCCCAAGCATCTAGTCCAGGGTTTTGCAAACTTTTATAATCTGTATTGAAAATTATGACACGGGATTTTATCGCGTAATTTACCTTATTTATTCCAACGATTTTTATAATCTGGGGCCAAAGGAACCCTATGAAATGAAATGGAGGCCAGATTTTTGATGTGTTAAGGTCTTATAAATCGGTGAAAGCTGGCTGAACGCACGAAAAAGTGTCACGTTCCGCCTGAGCCGAGTGTGCAAGCGAGAGCGCGGAACAAGCGATAGAGACGCACGATCGGCCTGAGTGTTCGGCAATTCATAAAAGAATGCAATTTTTCTATGACGTTAACACGTAGAATTATCGTTCGTAAACCGACTTTACAGACAACCAGTTTTTTAAGTGGCTTTACTATTAACACAGAATACTATAAAAAAATGTGATGATTATTCAAGTTTCTGTCATTTATTTTCGAGCTAAGTATGGATTGAGTATGATGTTTGCGGGCGGTAGTTTGCCTATCACTGATCTAGTCCTTAGGAGTAAACAAGATTTAGTTACCTGGTAATCAAAATTTATTTTAATTCCAAACAATTTGTAAAATTCACTAGCTGCAATCAATCGTGAAAATTGTTATGATAATTTCATCATTTGCATATTCTCTGATTAATAATTTCACTAAAATTCTGATCTTCCATATCTCATTCAGTGCTAACATGACATCCCATTACCATCAACAGAAAGAGAAGATTTGCAAAGAAGCAGTCTGGTTCCTCTCCAACATCACAGCGGGCAACAAGCAACAAGTGCAAGCGGTCATCGACGCGGGCCTACTCCCCAAGATTGTCGAGAACCTCAGCAAGGGAGAGTTCCAAACGCAGAAGGAAGCAGCATGGGCGGTCTCCAACCTGAGTATAAGCGGGACCAAGGAGCAGGTCGCCGCGCTTATCGCGTGCGGAGTCATACCGCCCTTCTGTAATCTACTCAGCTGCAAGGACACGCAAGTTATAAACGTGAGTTCATTATAACTGTCATGGAAATACCCTTATAATCGTTGTATCCTTATATTTTTGTCAAGTCGAATAGCCATGCTTTGTTCAAATCTTTGTTTCTGATTCTGAAACTCAGACTTCCATAAGGCAAGCATATGCTGTCATAGACCAAAATCACGTCGCTTTGTATGATTCAGATGGTATCTCTCTAAGTTTCAACTTCTTTGTTGATACTGTGACTAGGGTTGTCACAATTCTGCCAGTGTCCGTGTCATGCTAGTATCGTAAACTTTGCTGGAGAGTCGTGAAAAAATATGGCCGGTGAGTTTACGAAACTAGCATTAAATGGACACTGGCAGAATTGTGACAACAGTAGCCATGAAGTGAAGTGACTACCCCCTTCTTGCGTGTCAAAGGTACAACTAAATGGACTTCAAGTAGAACCTTGCCACCTTCACTCCATCGTCTGTGGCGTTAATTAGGTCCTCCCTTGTGCAGGTGGTAGGGCACAAGGGGCTAACAAGTAGGTGGGACATCGTTTGAACGGGGACCCCGTGGTCACAGTGACTATGTGTCGGGTCGCAGTAGCCCGATTTGCACAAATTTTCTCAACATCGACCGACTTAGGTCCGCAGTCGATTGATGACTACCCCCTTAGAGTTTTCAAAGCATATTCAATGCCAAAAGATCGGAAATAATGTGCTCCTTGGGTACACTTTCGTGACTGTTTATTTCCTCTAAGTAAATAACAGTAGTCATAGTCGGCGGTACTGTGATTTATAATAGATTTTACCAGGAGACACGAAATAACGCAACACGATACATATTTTACGAAACAGCGGCTATGTAGGCCACTGCTCTACATAGAAAACAATGTGGATGTCATGGTTGTCTGTTGTTTATTTTACCAACTTTTTCCTGTTCAGTCGATATTGCAGTCTAAACAACTGCAGTAATAAACACAGGATATTGATAGTTAGAGAACAATAATTTATTCAACTTATTTCTATTGTATTTACCTTGAAGAGTTGAGGATTCTCTTGAAATGTCGTTTATTTACAAGATTATTTACTTAAATGAATCTAAACTTTTCTATGTTACTTGAGTTCTGAGCTGCGATAGAGACTTCCGAAAATCATCCGATTCGATGATTTTATTCGGAAAGTTGACGGTTTTTCAGCGAAAAAACTTTCCGAATTCGGAATACATTCGGAGAAGGTCTGAATCGCACTGCTGATCTTTAAATCTTTGCGTAGTCTAAAACCTCCATCATGAGTACATACATACAACCTTGCTAGAGCAGACTAGAGCATATGGATGGTGTAACGTTATTCTGAATGCTTTATAAAGCTGTCCAACGAAACTCCTCAGTGAATAAGATTATAAGCCCTCTGTCTAGGCTCATTTGAATCAGCTTGGTTGCCTACTAAAGCGCACCACACGCACAACAGATAATATATCTAAGGCTGAGACTCCACCAAAGCAGAAATGTGTGAGATGTGTTTTAAACAACCAATAGAATTTCGTTATTCAGAGACATCAATGTCATCACGAGATGTGTGAATAACGAAGTTCTATTGGTTGTTTAAAACACATCTCACACATATCCGCTTTGGTGGAGTCTCAGCCTTATGAAATATAAATCTTGACAGATTGCACCAAATATATTTTGTAATTTATATTCGCTGTGTGCGGTCCTCCATAGAATTTGTATGGGCGCGATCTCAAGATTTATATTTCATAAGATATATTATCTGCTGTGTGTGACCCTTAAAAGCTAGTGAGTTGAAAAATATTTTTAACAAAAAACTTATTAATTTGCAGGTTGTTCTAGACGGCATCAGTAACATGTTAAAGATGGCCGGCGAGAACGTCGAGCAAGTAGCCAACATGATCGAGGAGTGCGGCGGCATAGACAAGATAGAGGCGCTGCAGAGCCACGAGAAGGTCGAGATTTACAAGATGGCGTACGATATCATCGAGCAATACTTCGCGGGAGAGGTGAGGAATCTTCTAGCATAATTATAACTGAATATTGATCCATACTTACTACTTAGAGAGACTATGCTAACTACGAGTTTTCGTTCGAACCGAGATCGTTTAACTCATAGTTTCTCAACGTGGGCGATAACGCCCCCTTGTGGGCGTTTAAGATTTTCAGGGGGGCGTTAGAATACCCAAAGAAAATTAGGGGGCATTGAGATGGCGCATTAAGATATGGGGTGGGGGGCTCTTGAAAAAAATATATTCTCTAAGTGGGCGGTGGGCAAAATAAGGTTGAGAAACTATGGTTTAACTGCTTCTTTGGCAAGAGTAAATAAAAGAAATAGAAGGTCCAAAGAAAGGTTACTTTTTGTCCATAACTACTAAACCGATTTTGATGAAATTTGGAATGTAAATAGTTTAGGGGAATAACACATAGGCTACTTTTCATCCCGGAAAAATGTATGATTCCCGAGGGATAAAAAAAAATAGTAGTCCACGCGGGCGCTAAGCACCACTTAAACTCGTGGTAAGAAGAAGCGCTCGTGGCGTAGCTTGCTTAGACGCCCTTGATTGATCGTTGAAGTTAAGAAACGTTGTGCGCGGTTACATCTTGGATGGGTGACCGCAAGTGGCATTACAAGCTGAGCGCTTCCGTGCTTCCGAGAGCACGTTAAAATGTCGGTCCCGGCTTCTAAGTCGTTAAACTATGACGGAGGCCTTTAGGCGGCCTTTAGACATGCTCATACGAACTTACCACTTAAACTAAGTAGCGTTTCGGTATTCGGGTGTTAATGGTACAAAAGATGAAGTGTTGTGTTTATTTTTCCAGTTTGACTGGCCTCTTAGCTCAGTTGGTAGTAGCTCTGCCTTCTGCGCTGTAGGTCGTGGGTTCGATTCCCACCCAGGACAAACATTTGTGTGAGGAACATAGATGTTTGTTCTGTGTCTGGGTGTTATAAAGTATTATAAGTATGTATTTACAAATATAAAAGTATTCTATCAGTTATCTGGTTCCCATAGTACAAGCTTTGCTTAGTTTGGGGTTAGATGGCGCTGTGTCAAATGTCCAGCAATATTTATTTATTTATTATTTATGTTCGCAGGAGGAGGACGCGTCGTTGGTGCCGGGCAGCGCGGAGGCCGGGTTCGCGTTCTCGCCGGCGTCGGGCGCGCCGCACGACGCCTTCCGCTTCTAACGCGAGCCGCGGCCCGAGCGAGCACCGACATACCTTCTACTTAGTTATAGTTGACGCGCGTTTTTTAAATAATGATAATTCATGAGATGGTCGCCCTCGCTCGTCGATCCGCCGCGCTCGTGATGGCTCCGTTGTGATGTTTCAAATTTTACATCCGTTGTGATCGGACGATGGACGCGAAGTGGGCAGCTTTAACGTCGAGCGTACCGATGTGTACCGCTCCGCTTCATCGACGCTTTTTGATATAACATAGTGTTTATGTTTCGTTTTAACTCGAGTGTAATGTATCATACTGTCGTACTGGACGATTGGACGCGTTCCGGTCTATGGAATTATGTTCTGACTTGGAGCCCATTTGTATCTATACTATATCAATAAATTCTGTCCAATATTATGAAATGTTTTATTTGAAAACTACATGCTGTCGTTTGAGAATATGGAGGGCAGGGAGACTCGGTGCAGTCGACCGCGGCACATCTTCAGATCCAACTCGAACTTTTTCTGTAAAGGAAGAAGACTTATGAACTGAGTGTACACTTTGTTACATCTTGTAGAACTGCCAGCATACTATATCCAAAAGAATTCACTGCCTTGAATGGATCATTGCAATGTTTATTTGTCATGCGGAGTTCATACGCTCGCGAGCAAACGGACATGCAACGAGATCTTTCGCGTTCGGTCTCCTAGAATTGAGAGTGACAATACTACTTCGTGCTCGCTCTAATCATATCTCTGTCTCGTTGAATGTCTGTTTACACGCGAGCGTGTCAAAGCCGCATTATTGCCGCATTACGATTAATGGACTTACCTTTTTGAGATCACAAGCGTAGCACTTGACGTTGCTATAGCTCTCATCTGGAGACTCCTCAACTAGCGAGCGCGCCGTGATCCTGCTGTTGAGAGACTCCACGTCGTAGAACAGACCCACTTTGTGTTGGAAGCTGGAATCATCCAAACAATCTTAAACCTACAACTACATAATTTAGCAACTACCCACGTCTGAAGTGGGACAAAGAAGATTATGATAGCAATAAGCTCGTATGAGCAAGTGGCCAACTCTGGTGACGGAGTTTTTAGGCCGCTTAAAGGCCTCCGTCATGGCTTAACGACTTAAAAGCCGGGACCGACAATTAACGTGCCCTCCGAAGCACGGAAGCGCTCAGCTCGTATCTAATGCCACTTGCGGTCACCCATCCAAATTGTGACACAACGCTGCTTAACTTCAACGATCAATCAAGAACGTCTAATCAAGCTACGCCACGAGCGCATCATAAAATGCCTAGGGACTGGAACCATAGTGGCCTCTACCAATCAAAATAAGTAGGCCTACCTAACTATAAGTTGAAGGTACTAACTTGGGAAGCGGCTTGACCCAATGGTTATCGAGTCTGTTGACCTTCATGATGGCGTTCAGTCGCTGCAGTAGACTATAATTGTCATTTTGTATCTTGTTCTTGCGGTCGAGCTCCCACTGGCACTTCTTCAGCTTGAGCGCCACATGGGGCCGCGTTGGCGGGGCTCTATCATCGATAGCAGGCAATGCAGAACCGACCTTTACAGATTAGTTTTGCTGGTATTAGAATTTTTTAATGACGCACCCTCTAACAGGGGGGAGTAGTGTAACGTTTACTTACCAACCTTTCTGTAAATAAACTGTTTATGTATGTAGGTAGGTACAAGATTAGAAAGTAGGTAAATTTTGGCAATAAGTAAGTAGTTGAGTTATTTGCAGTTCAATCTTCGCGTAACCGTATTATTTATTCTGTGGCGTAACGGTTAAATTGATTTGAATTTTAATAGCATAATTACTGAAGGTAGCTTTTGTGCATGTGAATAGATAGAATCTAGTTATTTGATAGCTGTAGCTTCAGACCTCAGATTAATTCAATCTTCCTAGCTTCAGACTCAACAACTTGCAGTCGTACCTACTCGTCGTAGGCTTTGATGAACTAAATGTCGTAGGTTACCTTCAAACGATGATCCTTGAACCGGCGATCCTCCCAGGGCTGAACCAATAGTTTATCGCGGCGAGACAGCATTGCAATATTATTTTCGAATCTTATCACGAATATTGTGATGGAAATAGAACTGATTGATCGATGGGCTGGTTGCCCAGTAACAGGGGTCGTAAATTTAAGGGATTAAGGCAAAGACAGCCTTCAAAGCATTGGAACAGATAATGATTGTAGTAAATCAGAGCTGTGTTTGCGTTCTAGGATGTACCTATACCTACCTTTACTCTCGGGCTTTCGATCCAAAAGTAGTACATACCTACCTAGTTCATTTTTAATTTTGTAAAATATACCTATAGTCGTATTGCTCATTATACGGACTAAAATTGAAGGAAAAAATGTCATTTTTCCTTCAATTTTGATTAGTTTTGATACGTTTTATGTCAAAATTGAAGGAAAAATGACATTTTTTCCTTCACTTTAGTCCGTATAATGAGCAATACGACTATAGGTACGTGCGCCAAGACTAACTTTTAAACAGTAAAATAAATCATCGGCATCGTTATGCAACAGTTAACATTTTATGTGATGACGAATGATGAAAGGGACAAAATAAATACTTGTTGTTCTTGTGTTTGAAAACATTCGACACATCTTTAAAATCACATTCTTTAGAAGTTTGTTTACATATGGTTTCAACGAATAGCCACATAACAACGGATCTATAGAAATAAAACAGCATAGCAAATTAATAAATAAATTATATTGTTAAATATTATTATACACTGCACTTACAATGGTATCATAATAATGCTCGTTACAGATAATATACACGAAAACGTACAAACATGGTTACAAATACAAATTATAAAATAATATACTTTGAGCAATACAAAAATAAAAAAAACTGAATCACTCTAATAAAATCTAGATCTACACTATAAAACATATTCAATGTAGTTCGATAGAAATACTGGCAAGGGTACGGTACAGTACACGTTCACCTGGAAGTTAACAGTTGTTCTATCCCACGAAGGCCGCTTGGTCTTAATTGTGTGTGTAGATGCATATGCACGTTGTTTCTGTGTGCGTGGGCCGATTCTGAGCGCTACCGAGCTTACGCACACAGAAACAACGTGCATGTGAACACACACACACAATTAAGACCAAACGGACTTCGTGAGATAGAACAACTGTAACAGTATGTCGTCGCAAAAGATTTTGTACTAAGTTATCACCTGCGATTCTTAGATGAACTTCTGAGATGAACGTGTGGTTCGTAATGTACCCCGCCAGAGTCAAGCATCCGCAATGTAAATACGTTATTACGCCTAGGAATGTAGGTCAGCATTCTCCTAAATTTGGCAATGTTTTAATTTGATAAAGCTTTTAACGTTAAAAAATTAGTGCATTCACATTCTAGACATTCATTTAACAATCGATTGATACATTCATTGACACTTCCATTCGGTTAACAATCAATATAGCCTTCTATAATTTTGTGCATTTCTTTTACTTCATTCAGATGCTTCGGTAGGAAGACATGAAAATACACAAGACCGATACGCAAAGATAGCGGGTTGCCGGTCCTTGCCGGCTGACTACCCGCTTTTCACATATGCCTGGCCTGGATGATAATGGTTAACCAAACATGATAACAATCTCTACCTACAACAGTGTGGTGTTCACCTCTAATCTATGTCTCTATAATCTAATTACATGAGTATAAAACGTATTAAATACCTCAAAAAGATCTAGTTACTTACGAAACCTGCCTTTTGAAATATGACTAAGTTTCCATTTTAGTATTGAACTAAAACCTTACCACAAATCACTGTCTGGTTTTAAATTTAGTCAGCAAAATTGGTAAGAAAGATGTCGTATGAAACTGCAGTCATAATTCAAATGTATCACATGTAATTGATTAGTGCGCAGTGATATCACTTAGATATCCCCCTCAAGAATGCTTTCCTAAGAACATTAAATATAAGAACACACACACAAAACTTAATAGAAGATAAAGTGACAGAAATGCCGAGAGGACACGGGCAACCAAGATCTCATACATATTACGATATAGTTCGTAATCTCCAGAACTATAATGTTGAAGCGTCGGATAGCGAGTTGGCCGTGGCCCCAGCTGAATGTTTAAATTACAGATAAGTAAATGCAAAGTATACATTGGAAAACACCCTCAATAGTGTAGTATCCTAGTCTTACCACTAAAATCCGCCATACAAATATACCTACACTTGGTGCATAACCGTTTAGCTGTCACAATGATAAACAAAAATGTTCGTACAAAAATAAATTGTTTCATTACAAGCTATTTTAATACTTTTTAATGGAGTGTCTTAGAACAAAAGATGCTTGGACGTCACTTTAGGAGTTCAAAAAGGCATTGAAATTGACCTATTTTAGTTTGTAAATGCTAACTTAAAACCAATAGCTTGTATCGTTGGTACAATAATCGTAATGGTATAAATAAAATAAACATAACAAAAACAACAAATCAGCTGCCATCGTTTTTGTCACAACTATAAACTCATTCTCGTAATAATTAATCTATATTATTAGGGAGTAGTATAAATAATACAGAAAGTGCAGGAAATAAGCGAAAGCTTTGTGATGCTGGCGTATATGACTAGCAATTGTCACATCAAGGAGACCGACCAAGAGATTCCAAGCCCACGGTAAAGTTTACATTGTGTGAACTCTGGCGAACATATTTTCATACAAAACAATATTTTCTTCGCCAGTCAAGAGTTTTGAAAATGCTATACTCAGGGGTGCTCAAACCGAGATCCGAGAAAATATTTTGAAAGCAAAGGATCGACTAAACTCTAAACTACAACTATGTACCTACAACTCTCTGTACTATGTACTGAAAAACTCTCTGTTTTAAATATGGTGTTACTGCATTTTTTTCGCGTTCACGTTTAGTCGCCGCGTATCCTTTCAATGTATCCTTCGAATGAACTAATAATAATAGGTATATTGCTGGCGATCGATTCGAAAAGCGCTCGTGATAGACTGTTTGGGCACCCCAGCTGTACTCGATTCAAATATCTAAACATAGACCTCCTTACTTATGAAAGATGTTTAAAGTTGAACACTAGTTAAACAACGTCCTGTCTCTGTTTGTCACTATCCACAAATAAAGACAGGACGTTGTTTAACCAGTGTTCAACTTTGAACATCTTTCATAAGGCCCAGAGTATAGACACTATAATATATTCACATAATATAAACTTTAGCCGTATCCTTACACCAAATTACTGGGATATACCGTACCTAACTCGTTGTCAAATATTACATACTGGGATTAGTATTAGGATAGACTAAACGCTCTCACTAGTCAGACTTCATACTTTAGAACGTAGCTTATTATTTATGATATAAAACAGTGATACACTCGATTATAAAAATGTACAAAATCCCCACTTTCCATGCATACCGCGATTATCCCTGAGAATGACTTACAATAACTTACATAGCCGAACATCACAACAATATATGCATTTATGTGTTGTATAAATTGTATAATTAGTATACTTGCTATGGTTGATGAAACTTTTCATTGGGCGAAAACTGAAGCACAGTATTTGAAACCATATCATGGTAAAGAGATGATTCAAATTTGTTTGAACATTAAATTACTTTTGAGTAATTATGTTCCATTCATGTAAGTTCATGTCTGTCTTTTGAGTACGGTGCAGTTCAAATTCCGCTCAATGAACAAATTTATTCTTATAAGCGTTAAAACTATAAATATGTATAAGGTCTCGCGCAAGTTGACCATTTTTCCTTTATTGATATATTTACTGTTACAATACGTTTAACTATAAAACTCATTTCAAAATTACGCTACTTACTGGGAGACTTACCTAAAAATAACATTTAAAAAATCGCTCTTATACACTTACTATTGAGACGCGTCAAAGCCAATTTTTGGTTTATTATTATTGTTTAATAATTAATTATTATAAATCGGGCATTGCATCAATGCCTAATTACACTAGACATAAGAGTATATTATAGGGGTTAAATTGAACAAATTCCTAAACACTTATTGTACTATGACAATGAATAGCCCTTGATCATTTTTCTAGCCTTTTTTTGTTCAATCCCGAAGTATTTAAGGCCTTTTAGCGTTAACAACTATTTGAGCCCCAATCTCATGAATATCAAAACTACAGAACCACCATCACTCGATAACTACATACTATAGATCAATGCATTTGTAATAGTTCCTCGGAAGCTCAGTGTAACACAAAAATGCAAAACGTTCGGAAATATACAAGTCAGATCAATTATAAAGTATGGCTATTAATATAACAATAAATTGTTCGAGTCATAACAAAAACCACATAAAAAAATGAAGTCAAAATGGCGTGACCATTTTGTAGTGAGAGCCTAATAGATTCCTTATTTATTTATTTACCTCAAACTGACTTATGCTGTCGGGTTCATCTTATAGAGACATCTTCACTGATATTTTCTTGATCGAATTTTATCTAAATTTTAATCTCAGCTCTCAAAACAATCGAACATAATTCAACATGGTTAAATAGGGCAATATGGAGTTAGCTAGGGGCAACTTATTGGCCCGGTTTTAAACAGTATGAACCCTACTAATATGCTGTTATAACACTCCTAACCAGCGAATAGATATTTAAACATTTCTAATTGAAAGTTATGGTGATAGATACTTATATATCTGTTATTTGGTCATAGATTGAAACCCAATCAGTTATGGCAATAACATTTATCCGAGTCAATTTTTTGTCTGTGATCTGTGACCAAGTAGTTGATCAACTATATTATAGTTGACCAGTTCATTGCAATACGCAATAAATTGGCCTAAAACTAAAAACCAATGCAATCACAATCATCCTATTTTCTGAGCATTCTAATCGGTGGTGCGCTCTAAAAATGATGAGTTGATCTATAGGAATTAGGAATAAGAGTACTACATCCCCATTGAAAAGCCCCATTATTTCGTTGATTCCCTTGTTAAGGACATGATACCATTTTACCAAAAGCATTCTATCCTGCTCGCTCAAGATATTCATTTCTCTGTTCTACTGTGGACCACGAGTTAACTATTATATCCGCGCCTACAGTTAAGTATTTCAATTGTATGGAATTCAGTGAGGCCTCTAGCGGTAACTTGACTGAACGTTCAGTCCATACTCTAAAATAGTCACGGATATAATAGTAAACTCGTGATACGCCCTCTAAATAACACAACACTATTTGTTTCTTCTCTATATAAGTCAGGATATGGTCGAATCAAGACACTGAACTCATCCGATGCGAGCTTAATCTCTAGGGGATTTGTTTCTACCGGGGATGTGTGAACTATTTCGTCTAATCGGCTCTGGGCAGAGGGCGTACAAGGTAGAGTTTTTCGCCTTGTTTGTTCGTGTAGATTGGCGCGCGTTGGTAATGCGCCACGAGTTGGTCGAGTGTTGGGAACTTGCGTTGACCGATGCAGTATAGCGCGCCTTCCACGTGCACGCGGAAATGTTTGTTGCGGCCCGGAGCCTTGAGGGATACCGAGAAGTCGCCCACCTGGATATACAATTTATTTTACTTCAGCAAAATCACACTATAATAATCACATTAATATTATAAACTAGTCTCGCTAGCACGGTACTCGGATAGAAAGTAGCCTATGTCCGATACCCGGTCTTTATCTATCTTGACGAGATATCTTTGTCGAGTTATAGAGTAACATCCAAACTTTCGCATTTATGATATGAGCGTAATGTGATGCGAATGTTTGGATGTTTTGATGAATGGATGAATGTTCGTTCCTCTATAACTCGACAACCACTGAACCGATTTGGCTGAAATTTAAATTATAGATAGATGATGAACGGAAATAGAACATAGGCTACTTTGTATCCGCGTACCACGCGAGCGAGGCCGCGGGCGGAAACTAGATTCGAAAGTTGGGTGAATAAGTACGTGATTTTATGAATTCGTTTCTTCGCGCTGAAACAGCTGACAATACAGCAGATTTGGATGACGTAAGAAATAAGTAGAGATAACATTTAAGCTGGTAGTTTCATCAATTTAAGCTGATATTTCTATCAGTTATCTGGTTCTCATAGTACAAGCTTTGCTTAGTTTAGGGCTGGGTCTGCGCGCTGTGTCAAATGTCCAGCAATATTTATTTATTCGCAAGTGTAGGCTAGATGTGTCTCTGTGTGTTAGTATAGCTACTAGTATAGTATTATATTATCTGTGGTATATCTTACATTGGTCTCCGAGTCTCGTATGAGGAAGTCTCCGTCGTGTCCGTGCTGGTTGAGCAGCAGGTCGCAGTGGGTCCGTGTGATGGCTCCGTAGTACCAGGCGCGCCCCGCGCACCCCGCACCGCGCGCCTCGCCCGTCTCACTGCAACAACAACGCACTTTATCCTATACTCTCCTGCCCCTTAAAAGTAAGTTCGTGTGAGTAAGTGGCCAACTCTGGTGACGGAGTTTTTAGCTGCCCCTTGATTGTCTATCTTTGATAGCGACCAAAATCGGTCTGAAACTGTCAAATATGACAGTTCAGTGATCACGCGAGTAGCTCTATCCCTCTCATCTCAACGAGACCGAACGCGACAAAAGATACCTACGCGATCGTTTTGACAGTTTGAGAACGATTTGAAGTTTGAGACAAGTTAGACAATCAGTCCGCTGATTCCATCCCATACTCCTCATGCTAGTTCGAAAACGACCGCAGCCCGGCGGCGCGGCGTTAGTCGAGCGATAGTAAAGTGTTACTCACGGCGGCATGGTGAGATAGTCCGCCAGCTCCTGTAGATAGTTCCGCGGCACCAGTCCCACGTGGCCGCGGTTGTCGCGGGCGCGGAACCACTCGGGGTCGGAGGGAGGCCGCTCCACGATCTCCAGACGGTCACCCTTCTCGAACGACAGCTCCTGCTCGTTGCTAGACGTGAACGAGTATAGCGCCACCTGGGGAGACACACACTGAGTTAGCCGACGAGAAATCACACGAATATAATATTTTTTTAATCGAAATTTTAAGGAACTTTTGTCAGTGTCCGACTATACCAGTTCCATAAAGTCTTCTACTTTATTTTATACTACTCTTCGACTAGCCGGCTTATAGACTCGCAGAGCATTCTAGCGGTGTCCGAGGTCGGCTCCGCTAGAATGTCCTGAAACAAGCCTACATCCAGCCAGTTTACATTTATTGATTTACACTAATATTCTAAATGCGAAAGTTCGGATGGATGGATAAATGTATGTATGTATGTTCCTCTATAACTCAACAACCACCAAACCAAATATTTGAATGAAATTTAAAATATAGATGGATAATGACCGGGAATAGAACATGGCTACTTTTTATCCGGGTACCACAGAAGCTAGTAAATAAATAACGCTGAACCTTTCACACATCGTCATGTAGCTCCAAAGTAAGCAGAGCTTGTGTTATGGGAACCACAGGACTGATATTACATACTTTTTTGTGTAAATATGTACTTACATTTATACATAGAAATCACCCAGCCCCAAGACAAATAATTTGCATACAAACATTTGTCCTGCAGTGGGGATCGTTTCTGTGTGCGTGGGCCGATTCTGAGCGCTCCCGAGCTTACGCACACAGAAACAACGTGTATGTGAACACACACACACAATTCAGACCAACCGGCCTTCGTGAGATAAAACTGTACCATCAAATGAGATCTGATCCACGTATTTATTTCTCAATCACTCTATCTCCCCTCCCTATCTCTTATCATCAGAGATCACTCACTCATTTCACACTGTTAAAGCAGCTAAACTACAAAAGACAAGTTGACAACATCAATAAGTATAGAAGAAAGCTACAAACTCACACTGACCACAATATCGAGTACGTTCTCAGCCATGGCGTACGTGTGGACTGGGTCGTCGTCGCCCTCCTCGCTCGTGTAGTTCGAAGGAAACCTGACGAAAAAGTTGAATAAAATATGTTCATTGCTACCAATACGTGACATGCTAAATGTTAACAAATGCTAGCTTTGATTCCGGCCATGTTATATTCTACTAGCTTCCGCCCGCGGCGTTTCCCGCCAGTACCCCCGATCGCGAGTATGCACAGAGTCTACTATTCGATCCGTGACTGTAGTATAGTCTCTCAAATGTATTGGATTTTAGTTCAGTCAAGTTACCACTGGAGGCGCTGCACCCCAGATCCCATACATTTGAGAGACTATACTACAGTCACGGATCGAATAGTAGACTCTGTGCATACTCGCGATCGGGGTACAGGTATAAATCACGTAAAAAGAACGCTGGAAGAAAGTGGCGGGGGTGTGTTTTGTCTCATGTTTGCGCATGGGTTACCTATTCGCAAACATGAGACAAAACACACCTTCTTCCAGCGTTCTTTTTACATGACGCGAACTATACCTACGTAACAACAACGGTTTTGCGACTGCATCATGTTATATTTGGCTCAACGGATCAGCATTGGCATCCAGCGCGGTAATGCTGCCAGTGTCTTGGGCATACTTCCGACTGGGAATGGTTTGGATCAGTTGAGCTACCTACAGATCATTTACAACGATCCTTAGGCGCGGGTCAGACAGAAAAGACCCCCGTCTCTTCTGTATGTTTTGCGTCGCGACGCTTCTATACATTTTGTATGAAAGGGACGCGGAAGAGACAAATGTCTGCGCCCCGTCTGCGTCTTACGCCGGCTCCATACGTTGGGGCCAACGTTGGTCCCAACGTTGGGACCAAGATTTCGTGAACCATCCACACGTTGGCGATACACCAGTCTTGTTCCGTCAGAGCCAACGTGCAGACGTCCGATGTCTGCGCGTCCGATACAGAAATTGAAATTTCTCTAAGTGATTTTACATTACTGAATACCAATTTTATCACAATCACATCACATCATGTCACTATCACACTTCACACAACACACTATATTATAAAAGCGAAAGTTTGGATGTTTGGATGAATGTTTGTTCCTCTCTAACACGACAACCACTTAACCGATATGGGTGATATTTAACATATAGATAGATAATAACCGGAAATAGGACATAGGCTACTTTTTATCCCAAAAAATTGCACGGTTCCCGTAACATAAAAAAAAATAGTAGACTCCATCATCAGATCAGCTCGCTGTCACCATATTATTACATTGTAGTCAGAACTTGACAAATATGCCGAGTTTCAACTCAATCGGCTTATTTACTGAGGAGTTCTGTTGAACAGCTCTTGACTCCATCATCAGATCAGCTTGTTGATACCATAATATTTCATTGTCACCGAGAATCTATAAGTGTGCAAAATTTCAGCCCGATAGTCCTACAAACACAATAAATAAGGAATACGATGACATTCTCGCTCGTCAGTCGACACGTGCGCTCACGATGCGCGTCGAAACGGGACTGAGCATAGCGCCAACGTGTGGACGGATCCCCAACGTTGGCGCGCCAACTTCCTTTGATAAAACCGACACGGCACGGCCAAGCCCCAACGTTGGCCCCAACGTTGGCGCCAAGCTATTTTGTCAGCACCACACGTTGGTGAGAGGCATTGGGACCAACGTTGGCCCCAACGTGTGGATGCGGGGTTACGTCTTTTCTGTCTGTCCAGCGCCTTAGATAGCTCAACTGGTTCTCATTGTACCTATTTTAAAAAAGTATGTAAAAATTCATTTACAGAAATTGAACTAGTACATAGTTCAATTTCTATAATTGAATTTTTAAATATTAAAATCTCACCATCCAGTATGACTCTGGTATTGTCCCCGCCACCAGCCATCATTGCTCTTCTCCAGTATCAAGATCCTGGTTCCCTTGGTGAGGGACAGTTCGTCGGGCTGCTGTGCTTGGTAGTTGTATTTGACGACGGCGGTGCCCAGGGCTTCGCCGGGGGGCTCCACGCGGCGCGCGCCCGCGCCCGGGGACTCCGCGCCGCCGCCGCGGACAGGGGAGCTGTTGGAAGGCAGGGTCTTCGAACCCGACCCCTTTTTGACCTTCTTTTTGATGCTGGAAGTGTGTTATGTTATGATATGAGCCAGATTGAGAAATAACAAAAATATTTTTAAAAATTAAAATAACACATTTTTAAATCATTACTTTATTCAAAATTTCTTTATTAAACAAAATAATAATAGGGACAATTTATAAAGTTGCACCTGATTTTTTCCTGTTTTATGAGTATGACTAATGTTAAAAATGTGATGAAGTAACTATTAATTTAAAATGTTGTAAGAGTGACTCATCGGTCATTGCCAAGGTGTCATTACAAGCCTGCAAATGTTTTGATGAATGAGAAAGTCTAATACTAAAAGTTTATTTTCTTTAAATATTGAGATCCAGTTTCGGTTGGGTTTATATTTAAACACAACTTTCATATTGAATGCGAATTAGCTAAGCCTTTATTTATTCCAATGTTAATGTTCAAATTAACTTTCTCATTTTCTTGATTAGGAAAGCATAAACAAAATATTTCATATGCAAATGCACATTTGAGCATGAACTGTAATCTATTTAAAGTTAAAATTATCACAGATGTCGCATTGTATTGGCATACTTTGTGTGACTGCTGATCATCCTAGTGATAGTAAAATTATAGTGATGATGATGATGAAAAGCAGCCTATAACTTTACTCAAAAATTAAACTATCAATGCAGAAAGAATTTTTCCAATCCGAATGGTAATTCCAGAGATAAGTGAGTACAAACAAACTCTTCTGCTTTATTATATTGGCACTAGCTTTCGCCTGCGGAATGGTACCCGGATAAAAAGCTTATGTCCTATACCCGGTCATTATTTATCTATATTTTGAATTTTAAATTTCAGCCAAATCAGTTCAGTGGTTGTAGGTAGAGGAACAAACATCCATCCCTCCATCCAAACATCTAAACTTTCGCATTTATAATATTAGTGTGATAGATTACCTATCAAAGAGCGATGGTTTCTCCTTCTTGACATAGTTGGAGGGCACATAGCCGGACTGGCTGCGCGCGTTCTGCACGCGCCACCAGTGCTTGGTGTCGTCCAGGAGTAGATACCGCTCATTCTTGCGCAGGTCCAACTCCTGCGCGCCCTGAGCCGCGTAGTCGTACTTGGCTACCACGTAGCACACGTCATCCTGGAATCACATCATCATTATCATTAACACAAGCTCTAAATAGTAAACGAAAACATTGTGAGGAAAGACATCATGTATGGAATGCTAACATCTGCAAAACGTGGACTGATCCATTAAATATGTCTAAGATCAGAGCCCAGAGGCATATCCAACCAAATACATATTGGACACATTCCAATGACTAAGCCCCTTACTTATGAAAGGTGTTTAAATTTGAACACTGGTTAAACAACATCCTGTCTCTGTTTGTCACTATCCACAAATAAAGACCGGACATTGTTTAAACCAGTGTTTAACTTTAAACACATTTTATAAGTAAAGCCCTAAAGATAAAGGCGATCGGATTGTGTTTTTTTATTTTTCATCCTATGCTAAGCATAGGAATATTTTAATACCTATTACTGAAGAGTTTTAAGCAACTATCTATCTCATAGTGGTCTTACAGGCTTCCTACAGCTCAAATGGTTGTTAAATCTACGAGAGAAACTGTATATCTACAATCTATCATTGTCTATTTTTATGGTCACAAATGTTGACCACTGTTTACCTGGCTATAAAATTGATAAGAACTATGGCTAGTGAGGTTCAGGCAATCGCAATTGGCTTAAGATATCTTCTTAAGCTATTTGAGAATATAAAGTAAATACCCTTTACTGCACGCCCATAAAGGGTAGATTACATTGAAACAAGAAAATCTGTAACACCTCTTTAGACATGTAATTATGCAATAAATATACTTTGACTTTGACTTTGACTTTGACTTTATTTACATCCCCAAATAGCTATTTTTTTTTTAATGAACTAATCACCAGGGTTGGCCATTATATTATACAAACCGACTAGACCACAGAAGGCAGGGAAGAAGAAATAAAATTTTATTAATATTTCAGAAAGTTAAAATTAAAGTTTTTCATTGTTTAAAGAAGCTGTAATACATGCTCAAAAAAATATGAATACAAACAATTTGATGAAATTGATTAATTGACTATTGTGACTGGTTCAATTGAATTTCGGATGGATTTGGCATGTCGGTTTATCAAGGTACCCTAGGATAAAAAAAATACTGTGAAACAAGCAAACAATAATCTCATTGTTTTGATCTTTTAAACTCTATCCAAAATATATTATAGAGTTTAGAGAAATTATGGAAAAATGTAATGACATTAATCTAATAAGATTTGGTATCATATAACTGTTATGACTATTTTGCTTTAGAACTTCTCATAGTCATCTTATTCCTACAGATGACTAATAGCAGTTGTCATACTGGGAAAAACATTACTGTAGTATTCATTATATTTCATCAACATTATCATGTTATTGTGGTGAACTGTAATGTTGATCTTAGGTAAATTCAAGTATGTAGCATTGAGTAGACTTTCTTATTGTTTTTACTAGAAAAACTTTTTAGATTATTTATTTAACTTACTTGAATAGCTAATTATTTATTAGCTACACAGTTTTTTTAAACCAGATGTAAGTAATTATATTACTGATTGTTTCCACACTAAATTAGCAAGTAACTACAGGATATCCTAATTAATCTAGTTGGAACTATTATTTCCAATTGAAGGATTGCAACTATGTTTTCTATTACCAAGTCCATGGTCAGGAGTGGAGTTATCATCAGCTGGATAGGAAGAGTGAAGTTGACAGATGTGAGCTAGGTTCTTTGTATGAAAGGTAGGTAATAGGAAAGTTCAAGGTGCTACCACCCACCTGGGCCTTCCCGTGCCTGCTGTTGGCCATGGCGTGCGGCGCCGGCAGCGGCTTACTCGCCCACACCGAGTCTGCGGCGCGCGCCGACCGCGTCTCCAGCATGTCACCCCGACTAGGGATCCCTACGGACACCCCGCGCCCTCACAGAAACATCGCGACGCCCCGGCACCCTGCTGCACCACCCGACACCACACTGCACCGCGCGCGATGCCCGATCGATTTGCTGCACCGATGCACCACTTTTGTTTACCGCAGGAGGCGAAATCCGATCGAAAGCTAACGAACGATTCGATAGCTTCTCGGCGATCGGCCTCCGGATGAGATCCAATTATTTCCTCAGATCCAAATAACACAGGATAAACCTCGGATTAGTTGGAGCAATTTATAGTTGATTTTTCTCACAATTTAAGTGGGTTTTAAGATTTTTTTTTGATAAATTTCACTATTCGGTGGGGCAATTGGCCAAAAAACGACAAATCAATCAATAGACAAAACTTTTTTTTGTTACATGAAATTAGGGATGTTCGATACGATACGATATTTTCGTGTATCGATACAATGGCATACGATACACCCGATATTTGTATCGATACAATGGCATACGATACGGCGTATCGATACAACACATGCAAGGTGTATCGGATCGAAAGTATCGTATCAAATTATTTTGATAACGAATTGTTTTAACTTGCAAATTACCCGGTTAAAAGGTGGCATAGGTCCTATTTCCGGTCATTATTTATCTATATTTAAATTTCAGGCAAATCGGTTCAGTGGTTGTCGAGTTTTAGAGGAACAAACATACGTTCAAACTTTCGCATTTTTTAATATTAGTTTGATATCACAAAACAGCTTTTTTGACAGTTATAACTCGCACATTTTCGTAATAGTGCACATTATTAAAATAAAATATATTTTTTTAAATAATCAGGTACCTGCATACTTTGTCTTTTTATTCGATACTGTATCGATACGATATATCGTATCAAATGCCCTGTATCGATACGCGTATCGATACAATGCGTTACGATATATTGCGATACGAAATATCGATACAATCCAAAATATCGAACATCCCTACATGAAATGTCATCGACAAGAATGTAGAGAGGCTGCGCCGCAGAACTCAGAAGTAAAACAAGACAATTATAGTCGATTAAAATCGACTAAAAATATATGGATCATCATAGACTTGGGTTTCAGGATTTTTTTTAATTTAGCAGTCTGTGAAGTTTAGCACTCTGTGGTTTGGACTTGATTGATTGACTTTGTGGAGCAAGCAAAGCAAGCAGAGAAGCAGAGTCAATCAATCAATCAGTGTTGTCAATTTAGCGACTTTGTCGCTAGAAATAGCCACTTTTGCTCTAGTGTTAGCGACCTAAAATCAGTTTTAACTTTAGCAACATTTATTTAGCTACTTTTCTAGCGACTTTTGGACTTCAACCTGCAAATCAAAACAGTTTTAGGCCAAGATCAAACGTTAAGATTTTTGTACTATCAACAAATTATTGTTATTTTAGACAACATTCTCCCCCCCACCACCCGTTAGTTTTTAGCGACTTTCTAGATTGAAAGCAAAGAAATTCTATACATACTAGAACGCTGACTGACATTTAATATACAAAGGATTTTGAACCTTATCACGACTACACAACGATCTATTATCATTTAATCTTGGTTATAAGGATTGTTGGTCTTGTTGAGAGGCTTTCTTGGGTGCTTTGTCTCTTTCACACAGTTGCAAAAAGAAAGAGACACACCGCCCTGTGTATTTCGGAGGGGGGGGGGGGGGGGTGGGGTAGGACCCCCCCGGGGGAGGGGGTTGTATTGGTGAAAAAAAAAAAATATATATACAGGGTGTGGCAAATTCTTGGTCACTGGAGGGTAGCTACCTTTTCTCTTGTAGTTAGAAAGTTTTGTTCTTAGGAAACTTCAGTTTTATTTTGAAGAAAAAAATAATTGTATTTTTAGATTTTTGAAAAAAAGTACAGTTAGCCTAAAAAATTACATTTGTCAAAAAAAAACAAGTTGGTCTTAATCGACTCTATTTCCCACCAGGAACACTTTTCCCGAAGTAACTTATCAAATCAAATCGTAAGTTTTTGCAATAATTCAAAAAAAACACATCCCATACATTTTCTATGAAATTAGTAGTTGTAAATATTATAGTGCCACTTATTTGATCGTTCTTAATTTAATTTCATAACGGCTCCGGCAAGCTGTGAGGCTATTGTAAAGTGCGTATTTAAATTTAGAACAAAGTGCTTCCCTGCAGATGTACTAATGGTATGCTCCATGCATAACATTCTCTCTTGCGGCTCTGTCTTAGGCGCCTAAGGCTTTACAATAGCCTCCCAGCATGCCGAAGCAGTTACGAATTTAAATTAATAACCATCGAATAAGTGGCACTATAATGTTTACAACTACTAATTTCATAGAAAATGTATGGGATGTGTTTTTTTGAATTATTGCAAAAACTTACGATTTGATTTGATAAGTTACTTCGGGAAAAGTGTTCCTGGTGAGAAATAGAGTCGATTAAGACCAACTTGTTTTTTTTGACAAATGTAATTTTATAGGCTAACTGTACTTTTTTTCAAAAATCTAAAAATGCAATTATTTTTTTCTTCAAAATAAAACTGAAGTTTCCTAAGAACAAAACTTTTTAACTACAAGAGAAAAGGTAGCTACCCTTCAGTGACCAAGAATTTGCCACACCCTGTATATATTAATATTTTTTTATTAATTAAGGTTTTTTTGAGGGGTGGGGTAGCTGAAAGGGGGTCCACCCCCCCTAACTTGAAGAATTGTAAAATAGAATTGGAAAAATAAAGTGCTCTGTATCGAATCTGTCACTTATTTTGAACCTAACCTACTCAAGCCTTTCTGGGATGGGCTCCCGCCAGAACTCTCGCGAAGTCGCCTCTGAGTGGAGCAAGCCCTCTCAACCGAGCTAAGCGAAGGGGGGAGGTGGCGAGCGAAGCGAGCCGGCGACCTCCGTAGCGCAGCGAAGGTTGAGGGGGCTTGCTCCACTCAGAGGCGACTTCGCGAGCTTCTGGCTCCGCGTTTTTTATATACACTCTAGGGGTGTCACGCACCAGACCACGTGGGGTCAGGGTGCTCTGTGTCGGATCTGTCACTCATTTAGAACCTAACCTACTCAAGTCGGGGTGCTCTGTGTCGGATCTGTCACTCATTTAGAACCTAACCTTCTCAAGTCGGGGTGATCTAGTCACGTTGTCTAGCTACAGGAGTACGTGAAACGATCTCAACTGTAACGGGCACAAACAATGACTGAAAATAGTAATTCTTGACATTGACAACACAAAATACAGCGCTTTTTATTGACAGTGGCAACTCAAAATGGTGTAATTACGTCAAAAACGTCTAATCAAGTGTCAAAAATGCGTTCAATAAGTGATCCAAGGCAAAATTTTTCAAAATATTTTAAAATTTCAAAAATTAATTTCAGAAAAACTAGGAGGCCTTACAAAATAAAACTTTGCAGGAAGCCCTTCCAGGTCACTACCTTTCTACCATAAAAATTTGGCTGCAATACACAAAGGTCCGTAAAATGCGCTCAAGCCTTTATTTCAAGCGGACCTTGTTTTCTGTCTCAGTCAGCGTTCCGGGTACGTAGTATAGAAATTCCTCGATTGAAAGATTAAATCTAGCGACTTCGATTTATTGAAGTTGGCAGCACTGGCCAAGCAGAGTCAATCAATCAAGCAAAGCAAAAGCAAGATCTCGTATTTGTATTCTGTGTGTAAAAAAGCTATTTTTCCCGAGTTATTTTGTAATGGGTCAAAATCATTGATTTTGTTTAAGAATATCGAAGATGTCTGACTCTGAAGCCAGTAACTTTTCTGGTAGTGGCTCGGACGCTGGTAGCGTAGGGTCACGACGATCTCGCCGGAGCGTTGCGTCCAATAAGTCTGTGAGGTCTCGTTCGGGCTCCCATAGGTCACGTTCTGGAAGCCGCAGCCCTTCTCGAAGCCCGTCACGGTCGCGTTCGAGATCGCGTTCAAGATCCAAATCAAATTCTCGTTCCAGGTAAATTTGATAATGAAGAAACCTACTGTAATAATCGGACCCGAAGTTTTGATGTAACGTGTTTTGTTTCGTGGCAGGAGCCGCTCCGTTGGTTCCGACGCCAGCCGCGGTAGTCGCCATCGGGCTGATGAAGCTAAGGAAGCTTCAGGAGATGAAGAAGTTGAGGTATTTGTCATTAGAATGTAAATTGTAAACATAAGCTGTAAAATCCTGCACATGCCTGTAATGATTCAGAAATAACCTACTTCTACAATTACTTACAAAATTTTCATGGCTTTTTCAGGATGAACAAGAACCAGAAGGTGAGGATTTAGTGGACTCTGAAGAATATGAAGAAGATGAGGAAGAGGAAAGACTCAGAAAGAAACGCAAGAAGGACAGCCGCTATGGAGGTTTCATCATTGATGAAGCTGAGGTATGCATTTAAATAATCTCAGAATTAGAATCAAATTGGCCATTTGAAAAGGTTATGTAGCCACTTGGTTTAAAAAGAAAAATTATGTGACAATATTGACCCTTTTTTATTATTGACAGGTGGACGATGAGGTGGATGAAGATGATGAATGGGAGGAAGGAGCCCAAGAGATGGGCATCGTTGGGAACGAAGTTGATGAAATTGGTCCTACAGCCAGGGAAATTGAAGGGCGGAGACGAGGCACCAACCTCTGGGATTCACAGAAAGAGGAGGAAATCGAAGAGTACCTTAGAAATAAATATGCAGATGAATCAGCAGCCCTCAGACATTTTGGTGAGGGTGGCGAGGAGATGTCGGATGAGATCACCCAACAAACTCTACTCCCCGGTATCAAGGACCCTAATCTATGGATGGTGAAGTGCAGAATAGGAGAAGAGAAGGCCACAGTACTTCTACTTATGAGAAAGTTCATAGCGTACCAGTTCTCCGATGAACCCTTCCAGATTAAATCTGTGGTCGCACCCGAGGGTGTGAAAGGTTACATCTACATCGAGGCTTACAAACAGACGCATGTCAAAAACATCATCAACAATGTAGGAACTCTCAGGATAGGTATCTGGAAACAGGAGATGGTTCCCATCAAAGAGATGACCGATGTTCTGAGAGTCGTGAAGGAACAATCCGGACTGAAACCCAAACAGTGGGTCAGGTTAAAACGTGGACTCTACAAGGACGATATAGCTCAGGTAGATTTCGTAGATCTCGCTCAGAACCAAGTTCACCTGAAGCTTCTACCGAGGATAGACTACACGAGACTGAGAGGGGCCCTCAGAACGGTCCAGAGCGAGAGCGAAGCCGCTAAACGAAAGAAAAAGCGGCGTCCCGCTGCGAAACCTTTCGATCCCGAGGCGATCCGCGCCATCGGAGGAGAGGTCACGTCCGACGGTGACTTCCTCATATTCGAGGGCAACAGATACTCGCGCAAAGGCTTCCTCTACAAGAACTTCACGATGTCCGCCATCCTAGCGGAAGGTGTTAAACCGACTCTCACGGAGCTGGAACGGTTCGAGGAGCAACCGGAGGGGGTGGACATCGAGCTGGCGGCGCCGGCGCGCGACGACCCCGCCGCGCTGCACTCCTTCAGCATGGGAGACAACGTCGAGGTCTCGGCGGGAGACCTCGCCAACCTGCAGGCCCGCATCGTCGCCATCGACGGCTCCATGATCACGGTGATGCCCAAACACGACGCGCTCAAGGATCCCCTCGTCTTCAAACCGAACGAGCTGAGGAAGTACTTCAAGCAGGGTGACCACGTCAAGGTAATTATCATATTTTTTGGAGATCCAACAGCTTTCCTACACTGAGAGTTTCATTTAATTATTTCATATCATTTAATTATTTCTCTCAAGTAAACATAATAAATACAGAATAATTTATTAAAAAGTAGCTGATTATAAAAACCTGTTTTGTGAGAGACTGGTGCCTGAAACACGTATAGAAAAAAAACCTGTGCTACAGGTCACCAGTGTCCTATTCCACTGATTTGCTTAGGTAAATTAAATACTAAACTCCACAAAGGGTTAAATGGGAAAAAATGGTTACGGTTTTTTTTAGTTGATTACGAATTAGCAATAGGAGGAAGCCAATTAAGAGGGCTGCGACCGGCGAATTTCCATAAAAACGTAATACCGAAATCATTTAAAATGTAAGCATGTTTATATCAGTTTATGTTGTTAGATTAGGAGAGTAGGTACCTATTTATCTAGGTTCCTGTTAAACTTTTGTTCCGAAAAACTTACCTAAAAAGAAATGTAAGCCAATTGAATTGAAATCTTTGTAGGTACACCAAAAATTGCATTTTTTCTTTTCATTTGTTCTATAGTAAGTTTTTTAAAACAAAAGTTTAACAGGAACCTAGATAAATACTACCTTTATCCAAATAATAATGTAAAGTGATAAAAATATGCTCAAATTTTAAATTATTTTGGTATTACGTTCCTAGGTAAGTAGATACGTTCGCTGAGCCCTTAAAGGTTCTCATTCGTCTTATGCGCTATCGACGGTAGAGACATCGTTTCGAGGAGATCTTATGAAGTTCTATTAGAACACGTGGATTAAATTATGTATTACGCAGGTGGTGGCGGGACGGTACGAGGGCGACACCGGTCTGGTGGTGCGCGTGGAGCCGCACCGAGCCGTGCTGGTGTCCGACCTCACCATGCACGAGCTCGAGGTGCTGCCCAGGGACCTGCAGCTCTGCTCAGACATGGCCACCGGGGTCGACTCCCTCGGACACTTCCAGTGGGGGGACATGGTGCAGCTGGACCCGCAGACGGTCGGGGTCATCGTGCGCCTCGAGCGGGAGTCCTTCCACGTGCTCGGCGTGCAGGGCAAGGTGATCGAGTGCAAGCCGCAGGCGCTGCAGAAGCGACGCGAGAACCGCTTCACGATGGCGCTCGACTCGGAGCACAACAACATCCAGAAGCGCGACATCGTCAAGGTGATCGACGGCCCGCACGCCGGCCGCAGCGGGGAGATCAAGCACCTCTACCGGAACTTCGCCTTCCTGCAGTCGAGGATGTACCTCGACAACGGCGGCGTCTTCGTCTGCAAGACGAGGCATCTGCAGCTCGCGGGCGGCGCGCGCGCCGGCAACGCGCCGCCCGGCCTCGCGCTAGGGTTCATGTCGCCGCGCATACAGTCCCCCGCGCACACCCGCGGGGGACAGACGCCCGGCGCGAGGGGCAGGGGGGGACGCGGGGGAGGGGGCGCCGGCAGGGGGGGAGGGGCGACCCGGGACCGCGAGCTGATCGGGCAGACGATCAAGATCACCGGCGGACCGTACAAGGGCAACGTCGGCATCGTCAAGGACGCGACCGGCAGCACGGCGCGCGTCGAGCTGCACTCCGCCTGCCAGACGATCTCGGTGGACCGCGGGCACATCGCCGGCGCGGGCTCCGCCGGCCGCGACCCGGCCGCCTCGTTCTACGCGCGCACGCCGACCGCCGGCGGGCGCACGCCCGCGCTCGGCGCGCAGACGCCGACCTACCGCGACGTCGGCGCGAAGACGCCGATGCACGGCTCGCAGACGCCGATCTACGACGTCGGCGGGCGCACGCCGCACTACGGCGGCGCGACGCCCTCGCACGACGGCGGCCGCACGCCCGCGCACGGCGCCTGGGACCCGAACGCGGCGCAGACACCGGCGCGCGCGCCCGACTTCGAGCACGCGGAGCGCAGCCCCGGGTACGACGCGGCCGGGTACGGCGCGGGCCCGTTCACGCCGGCGACGCCCGGCACGATGTACGGGTCGGACCACACCTACAGCCCCTACCGGCCGTCGCCCTCGCCGCACTACGGCGGCGGGTCGCCGGCGGAGGCGCGCTCGCCGGGCGAGGCGGCCGACTGGCCGAGCGCGGAGCTCGAGGTGCGCGTGCTCGCGGGCGAGGCGGCGGGCAGGGCGGGGGTGGTGCGCGGGGTGTCGGGGGGCGCGGTGGCGCTGTACGTGCCGGCGGAGGAGCGCGTGCTGACGGTGCCGGCGGCCGCGCTGGAGCCGGCGCCGCCCGCCGCGGGGGACCGCGTGCGGGTCATCGCGGGCGAGGACCGGGAGGCCACCGGACACCTCATCTCGATAGAGAACCAGGAGGGCGTCGTCAAGTTCGGCGCGGACGACATCAAGATAATGCAGCTGCGCCACCTCTGCAAGATGACGCCGGCCTAGACGCCGCGCCCGCCCCTCGCGACCCGATGAGCTCCGTGGGAGAGATCTTGCGATGTCCTCTGTTTCGACCCGATTTTAGAATATGGAGCGTGATTGTGTCAAAAATTATGATGAAACTGGTATAATATTGAGCTTGGTATATTTAAACTATACTATGTGGCCCCTTGTTGTGAGCCTGTGAGACATTGCGTAGGTATGTAATAACGACGTACTACCGAGATGACACCCTAGGAATCCTATGATGAAATGTAATTTACAGAACTGTAAAATAAATACCTACAAAAGTAATAGGGAACTCCCACAATTTTTTTTTATGATTTTATACGATAGGTTATATCGTCAAATAACCGTCATAAAAATTCCAGCGCCAAAATACTAAAATTTTAAAACAAAAATAATTTTTGAAATTTACCAACATTTTCACGCATCTGAAACACGATTATTATTGTTGTCACAGATTACTGTTGTAATAACAATTTGTGAACTTTGACGTGTGACGTCAAATCAAGGAATTTTTATACTAACGTAACTGGAACACGCACTGATACAGAAAACGCGGTCCGCTTGAAATAAAACTTGGGCGCTGTGTCTCTTTCTTTTTGCAACTGTGTGAAAGAGACAAAGCACCCAAGAAAGCCTCTCAACAAGACCAACAATCCTTATAACCAAGATTAAATGATAATAGATCGTTGTGTAGTCGTGATAAGGTTCAAAATCCTTTGTACATTAAATGTCAGTCAGCATTCTACTATGTATGAAATTTCTTTGCGTCAAATTGATACTAAGTACAACAGTAATCTGTGACAACAATAAGTTCGAGTATAGGAATTGTGAAAATTAAAAAAAAAACTTATCTATGGATCGTCATATCTGACTCGTCCTTGACTTTTCTTATGAACTCGTGTCGTCACATCCTTTCACTTCCTTTTCAAGTATTTTGAAATTCCTACTATTTTTTGCAATTTTTAAAATTTATTTTCTAATCGAAAATGGTTTAATATTAAAAAATAATTACACACACATACCTCTAAAGCAACAATGTTCCAAAGAAATTGTATACATAGTAGAATGCTGACTGACATTTAATGTACAAAGGATTTTGAACCTTATCACGACCACACAACGATCTATTATCATTTAATCTTGGTTATAAGGATTGTTGGTCTTGTTGAGAGGCTTTCTTGGGTGCTTTGTCTCTTTCACACTCGTTGTTGGATTAGTAGTGCGCCCATGAGTCATTTAAATTTCAGGATATTTTTACCTTATCGCGCTCGACAAAATCAGCGCTTGATTTCGATCCATGGTTTCGATCCTTGAATTCGATCCTTGATTTTAATCCTTGATTTTGATTTCGATTTTGATTTCGATCCTTGATTTCGATCCTTGGTTTCGATCTTGGATTTCGATCCTTGATTCTTGAATTTTGAACCTTGAATCTGAAATCTTGAATCTTTGAAGTGACAGCTGTCAAACTTCAAATGGCCATATCTCGGGAACTACTCGTCCTAGACTCCCCGTTCTCAGTTCAAATGAAAGCTATGACCAAGATCTTCATTTGAAGTGACAGCTGTCAAACTTCAAACCGCCATATCTCGGAAACTACTCATCCCAGACTCCTCATTCTTAGTTCAAATGAAAGCTATGACCAAGATCTACATTTAAAGTGACAGCTGTCAAACTTTAAAAGGCCATATCTTGGAAACTACTCGTCCTAGACTCCCCGTTCAAAGTTCAAATGAAAGCTATGACCAAGATCTTCATTTGAAGTGACAGCTGTCAAACTTCAAACGGCCATATCTCGGAAACTACTCATCCTAGACTCCTCATTCTTAGTTCAAATGAAAGCTATGACCAAGATCTACATTTAAAGTGACAGCTGTCAAACTTTAAAAGGCCATATCTTGGAAACTACTCGTCCTAGACTCCCCGTTCTCAGTTCAAATGAAAGCTATGACCAAGATCTTCATTTGAAGTGACAGCTGTCAAACTTCAAATGGCCATATCTCGGGAACTACTCGTCCTAGACTCCCCGTTCTCAGTTCAAATGAAAGCTATGACCAAGACCTACATTTCAGATGACAGATGTCATTTTGACAGCTGCTATTGAAAATGTAGATCTTGGTTATAGCTTTCATTTGAGCTAAAAAGGAAGAGTCTAGGATGAGTAGATTTCGAGATATGGCTGATTGAAGTTTGACATCTGTCACATTAAATGAAGATCTCTTCAATAGCTTTCATTTGAACTGAGAACGGGGAGTCTAGGACGAGTAGTTCCCGAGATATGGCCATTTGAAGTTTGACAGCTGTCACTTCAAATGAAGATCTTGGTCATAGCTTTCATTTGAACTGGGAATGGGGAGTCTAGGACGAGTAGTTTCCAAGATAAGGCCGTTTGAAGTTTGACAGCTGTCACTTCAAATGAAGATCTTGGTCATAGCTTTCATTTGAACTGAGAACGGGGAGTCTAGGATGAGTAGTTCCCGAGATATGGCCATTTGAAGTTTGACAGCTGTCACTTCAAATGAAGATCTTGGTCATAGCTTTCATTTGAACTGAGAACGGGGAGTCTAGGGCGAGTAGTTTCCGAGATATGGCCATTTGAAGTTTGACAGCTGTCACTTCAAATGAAGATCTTGGTCTTAGCTTTCATTTGAACTGAGAACGGGGAGTCTAGGACGAGTAGTTCCCGAGATATGGCGGTTTTAAGTTTGACAGCTGTCACTTCAAAGATTCAAGATTCAAAATTTCAGTTTTCAGATTCAAGAATCAAGATTCAAGATTCAAGAATCAAAATGAAGGATCAAAATTGTATCAGTATTTTAATTCAAAAATCATGCCCTGAAACATCACGTAAATCAGAAAATGATGGAAAAGGCCCCTTAGGGACTAGGAATGTTTAGTTTATGGTCACCCTTTAGAAAGAGACACACCGCCCAAGTTTTCTTTCTCAAGCGGACCTTGTTTTCTGTCTCAGTCAGTGTTCCAGGTACGTAGTATAGAAATTCCTTGCAATGTTCATAATAAAATACATTTAACCCGCTTTTGAATCAGACGCATATTGCCTATTGTAGTTTCTTTACAATCAAAATAGGTGTTCAGTTGTTAGAGTTTTTTTTTTTTTCTTTATTTTGGCTTCGCACGGTTGTGCATACAGCCAGTGTCAAGTAATTAAATAAACTTCAAGTATATAGATATATAAATATATATTACAATACATAAATATAATATCCCTCCCCTCCCCTTGTGCCTCAGTAAAGATATGGGGCTTTACTGAAAAATCAACACGGACTTTTTGGGAGAACTTGAAAAGCAATAATAAATAAATAAATAAAATCTTTTTATTTCAGACAACAAATGGGGTCCATATTTAAAGAAACACAGCTTATATAAAAATTAAAATTAAAAGAACCTGTAACACTAGGAAATGTAATGTGCCAGAGGCGATCAGTCAAGGAAGTAGGTTCCTTCACTGATCACTCTCCGCACAAAACACTTCCAAAGTGGAGATACAGTTGAATCTGCCACAGTTCTCAGGATGCTGTTGCGACTGTCCCGTACTCTGCGCATCAGAGACGCCGTCTTTTTGCGTATAATAGCATAAAAGCCATCAGTATGGTATTGCGCAAACATCCCCGACGCACTGCAGAAACGGGGCAATCGCAGCATCATCCTAAAGATATTATTATATTGGATTCGTAGGGCATCCATCGATCTTTTGGTATGCCGGACCCACAGACTTCCCGTGTAAAAACTCTGACAATATGCTTTAAAAAGCGTGATCTTAACTTGGTCAGTACAACGGGAAAATCTGCGTGTCAGCATGTTACCTCGAACCGATAGAGCCCTACGTTCCCTTTCAACATCTACATCGTCTTTAAGGTCGTCGGTAAGGTAATGTCCAAGATATTTGAATTTTGACACGCGATTAATGTTCAAGCCGTTTAGGGCAATGTTATCCAATTTTGTTTCACTTCCCTACAGTTATGCACGTTCACGAACACTTAACGGTTAATAATCCACCATTATTACACATTAACATTCGAAGAAATTGTTGTGTAGAGCTAACGAACATACAAAATAGCATAATTAGGGTTCCGTACCTTAAAAGGTAAAAAAAGGAACCCTTATAAGATCACTTTCTTGTCCGTCTGTCTGTCTGTCTGTCTGTCCGTCTGTCTGTCCGTCTGTCCGTGTGTCACCATCGATTATCTCAGGAACGGGTAAAGCTAGCAAGTTGAAATTTATACCATAAACTAAGGTCTATAGTCCCTATTGTGAGTATAAGAATCAAGGTCCTGAGTCAACACTATAAAAAGATATAGGCAAATTTAGGTTTTCGTGAAAACTTGTAAGTACCAAAACTTACCTTAATTATCAACTTTTTTTATTTTTCGGAATTTTTCCTTTACTTGTGCTGTAACCAAAATTGACAATTCTAGGTCAACCGGAAGTACCCTAGAGGTTTTGGGTCGAAAACCTAAATGGTACCGTAGAACCCCCGAACTTTGCCTAGTGTAGGTAACTTTGCCTAAATTATAAAAAGTACGATATTTATTTTCCTATCACGACAACACTTATTTTTGTTCGTTGGTAGAAACCCAAATCATAAACAGCCAATACTGCACTATTTAACTTTAAAATAACGGCAGCCATTTCATAGTAGTTGCAAAAAGTTTTCGGTGGAAATCGCGCAATTTTTTGACTTGTCCCACAAAATTATGTCATTGTGAGGAACTGGTTTGAGGTACGTCTTTCATATCTTTCCAGTAGTTGGCAAATATGATCGGCTTTCGAAACACAATTATCTCATCTAAATACTATGATTATTGACAGAAATATCTGAGAAGGCAAAGTTAGGCGCAATTTTTTGAATAAAGTTTTCCAAACTTTGCCTACCCTAGGGTTGTCAGTTTTAGATTTAACCAACAGAACAAAATGAGGGTTATGAATTTCAAACCACTCCCGTCTGTTTTCTTTTGGTATTTTTAACTAAGACATTGCTACTTTAGCACCAATAAAAGCGGTTAGATGTTCGTTACTTTTTTT
Organism: Camptogramma bilineatum; assembly: GCA_958496255.1. Lineage (NCBI taxonomy): Eukaryota > Metazoa > Arthropoda > Insecta > Lepidoptera > Geometridae > Camptogramma > Camptogramma bilineatum. The sequence goes on from OY292453.1 coordinate 981,255, forward strand.
CAATATTTTACTATCCATCTATGTACCTACTTTTATTGTTACGACTTGAAAAAAGTAGTGTAGGACACCCTCTGGCTAGGTGGAGTGATGATTTTCCAAAGGTCGCCGCGCCGTGGATGCAACAAGCCATGGACAGGATAAAATGGTGCAGATTGGAGGAGGGCTATGTCCAGCAATGGACTGTATAGGCTGATGATGATGATTACTTTTTAGTGACAGCCTTGACTTTTGGCGCATTTTGTCGGTAAATGATGCCCTAACTTTGCCTGCCATCATATAAAGTTAAATATAATTATTTGGAGTAGTATTGAGAATATAATCTATAAATGGTTCAATGTACGATTAAACTGCATTAAAATCTATATGATTTACCAAGTTTTACAGAAAATATGGACCTCAGGCAAAGTTAGACTCGTTGCCCTAACTTTGCCTACTTTTTTGGCAGCCTCTACTGTCAAGGTTTTCAATGCTGTGAGCCTAGCACACACACACATTGAAAGCCCTTTAGTAATTGGTTGACTTCAGCATGACAGAACCGATTATTTATGATCAGTTTGGCGCAAAATTTAAAAAAACTCGAAAAAGTAGGCAAAGTTCGGGGGTTCCACGGTAGTTCCCGTTGACCTAGCTAGAATTCGGCAAAAAGCAAGGTCTTAGAGCACAAATAAAGGAAGAATTCCAAAAAGTTAAAAAAGTTGAAAACTAAAGGGTGTTCCCATACATACATAGTTGACGCCAATTAAAATTGTCCTCCGAGTTGTATGGGCGCTCATACAATTAATACTAGCTTAATTGGCACCATGGCTAGGTACGGAACCCTCGGCGTACGAGTTCGACTCGCACTTGACCGGTTTTTTATTTTTATTGTTTGTCATAATTGGACAATTAGTATTTTATTACACAACTTAGTTCTGCGATCTTCTGCGATAGCAGCGCTGCGTCTATCGGACTTCAATGCTGAATTGAATCCTACTCTACTTTTGCCAGCTGTGCTGCCTGCTGTCTAGTGCCGGCCGTCTGCCTGCAGTGTCAACTGTCAGTGTCATGTCCAGTGGCAGTTGCGTGTGATTTCTTTCTAGGGATGTGCGATCTTTTCATTTGATCCGATTTTTAGGATAGTAATGTCTCGATCGCATTGTAGTGATCCGATTTTCAAAAGATCGAATGAAATAAAACAATTAAAGTATTTTTAATATAGTTTAACATGCAAATCAATCTTACATTGCAAATAAACATACTCCCCCTTACTTATGAAAGATGTTTAAAGTTGAACACTGGTTGAACAACGTCCTGTCTCTGTTTGTCACTATCCACAAATAAAGACAGGACGTTGTTTATACAGTGTTTCACTTTAAACATCTTTCTTATGGAAGACCCATCATACCTTCCAGAATAATGATTTTAAGTGCCAATCTTCAATCTTTAAACATTTTAAAAACAATTATTTTGTAGAGTCGGATCCAGCACTGAAGTCCGATAGACGCAGCGCTGCTATCGCAGAACTAGGTTATGTAAAAAATTACTAAGTGTCCAAATAAGGCTTGAACAATAACAATTATTATGCTAGTGTGTACGTTCGTTAGCTCTACACACCAGAACAACTGAACGACTTTGACTGTAGTGGGTGAAAAGTACCCTTTATTGCAATGTCGTGATAATGATAGAGTAGACGGGAACGGAGGAAATGAGAACAACCGAACCGGCCGAGTGGCTAGTTGGCACTGATTTATTATTGCTGTCATAATCTAAAGTGAAAAATGCTATAAAATGTTACGTTTAACCGTACATCGACTAAAAGAGCATAATAATAAAGTAAATAAAACAATTAGTTCCAGCTTTTGCCGTAGGACTTGAGTGCTGAATCCTACGCTAGACGATTTGTATCAAGCCTTTTAAGACTCTCACATAGAGTCAAATTAGCTTCTTTGAAAATTAGCTGACGAAATTATATCCAAACCAATCTTCTTTCAGACCACTAGATAATAAACAAGATCCTTTGTGATGCGATCTAGTAATGTTAATGACTCTATGACTGAGAGGTACTGTTTCAATAAAGGCATAATTTTTGTTTCTCCCACCTCTGATGTTGATACTGTTGACAATTTTTTTATAGCACTAGCAATTTGCAGCTAAAGTGATGTGTTTATTTTGCTAGTTCCATAGTACACCGTATAAGTTGTGATTATAGCCCCGTATATAAGTCTTACCTACTTCGTTTAGTTGATTCATTCGATCTATGCGATCCGATCCGATTTCTGGTGTAGTTCAATCGATCCGCTAGAAAATCGAATGGCTTTCATACGATCCGAAAAATCGCTTGATCGTATGCAAGCTAAAAGATCGGATCGGATCGGCGCATCCCTATTTCTTTCTATCTGTATCAGAATCAGAGTCCGTTTTGTTTTGTACTGTTTGAAAATTCGTTCAAGGCGGGATTTTTTCGTTCGATATTATTGAGTTGAGTAAGTGGGTGGGATTGTTTTGTTATCATCTGGACTGGGCTGGACTGGAGCTAACATAAAAATGTTAAAGCTATCTAAACATTTATACATGTCGACGATTACTTCTCTGACCAAAAATGACATGCTCAAAATTGATGTTTCACCAGGTAAGTTACTCAGCTTCCTACATACTTACTTATCCTAGAAGTATTCTATTTCGTATTTTAGCACCTTCAAGTAGTTTGTGCTGCACGCACCCTGAATCATTTTCGACTGACTTGTGGGTAGACTTACCTCCACTTAAAAGTTTTTGGCTATGTTTGTTACCAATATTATAAAATTAAAGTTTATTTAGTTAAACATTAGCTGGGGGGGCTTCCCAGCACCGAAACGCGTAATGGAGAGTGATTTAGTGCCTACCTACCTACCTATCAGACCTAACCTAAGTGGTTACCTAAGGTTATGATACCAGTTGATCGGATGATCTGATCGTTTGAACAACATCAAGAGAGATATCTCGATTCAATTCAGATCGAGATATCTCTCTCGATGTTGCGCATGCTAGGCCCACTGGTCTGGTCGCCTGACAAAGTAGCCCAACCACAAGAGAAATGAATACCTACTAAACCCAACTTAATCATGCGCCTGGCTAGCAAACCTTACACCCTTATTTTTACATTTTTTCAGGAGAATATGAACTCATTCCATTTGAAAAAGGCTATGTATTCACCAAAACCAAAAAAGACCTTAAAAATCTAGATATAGTTAAAATTTTTGATGACCGTGATGGTGACAAAGGATTATCTGGTACATATTATGGAGGAGAATCTGAGGACCCTAATCAGTTGAGACTGTACAAAACTTGGCTGTGTAAACAATATAAGGATACAGATAGAGAACCCTTTGTTTATCATGAATATTATGAACAGGAAGATATAGAAGATTTTAGAGAGTTAGTAGAGGCAAAAAAACGTGCATTATTTAAATATGATGAATATGAAGCTAGATCCTTTGATTTCGAACAATACAATTATTATAATTTTGAGGCAATAGTAGAAGGACAATTTCATGATGAGGAAAGATTTAAGGATAATCCTAAATATATAAAATCGTTCAATTGCTATCACAACCTTCCATTCTTGTTTTATTTGAATAAAGAAGTTTCTAATTTTGATAATATACATTTGGAGGACACTGATCAAATTGGAAATTGTGGCTATTTGTGGAAAGTGAATGAAGGGGAAGAGCATATTGGTTATGTGGTTCAAAAGGAATTACATAACATGATGGGAGACCAGGCTGGTATAGCCCTCTTTGAAGGTGCAGTTGCTTTTGGAAACTTTGATCATCGTTACTACTACATGGCAGGCAGGGATGATAAACTTCTAGGAGAGGCTAGAGATGGTTATCAGTGCTGCTTCGAAAATTGTGAGTGTGTCACACAATATGAAGAGACAATTAAGAGAAATGCAGAGCGGAAGTTAAGATTAGCTGAATATAAGGAAATGATAAAAAGAAATGAAATGTGATGGGGAGATCTAGGTTTTATATCGCGTTTACACGCTCGCGTGCAAACAGACATTCAATGAGACATAATTAATAAGATTAGAGCGAGCATGAAGTAGCTGTGTCACTCTCATCTCAAGGAGACAGAACGTGACAGAAGATAATGAGCCCGAATGTCGGTTTGCACATGAACGTTTAAACGCGCCTTTTATACTTTTGTCTACATAATAAAGTTTTGAGTTATTAATAAAATTTATTGATTTACTTCATAGTTAATTTTTTAATAAAACTAAAATGAATGATTTTATTAACATTTATTGAATAAATAATACAAAAATGGTTCTCATTGCAGTTCCTAAGAATTTCAAACATAAAATGTCACATTAACTGAGCAAAGAACACCTACTGAATCTATTATTTTCGTAATATTACATTATGCTTCCAAAACTATTTAATACATTTAGATACCTACATATCGAAAAATATGTTGCTACTCATTACAGTAGGTAACATACATTACATTACACATTAAATACATCAATGGAATTTCACATTAAACATTAAAATTTAAATTGATTGACAAAATACATTAAGTTGATACAATGTGAGGATGTAAATGCTCAGCAAAATGCGTCCAGAGAAAGACAAAATGCTATACAGTTCGAAGTAACACTGACTAGCTTTGTGGTCTAAGTTGAAATTGGACACTAGTACAGGATAGCCCATGATTTGTAGAATAAAACTAATTAACAATTTTCGCTTCGACAACGATGCCACTGCGGTCTACAGGGTAATTGGATGAAGAACACTATCACAGAAAGTAGAAGTAGCTGTCTCAAACTATCACTCATCGGGAACTATCGAGACCAGCGAGTGGCGACGCCGTTTATTAATAAAGACAAAATTAAAACAAACAAACCATTTGGCTAAAAGATTATGCAGTGATCTTCATCACCCAGCGCGATCCATTCTCGCGTTAGATGCGTCAGTACTCTCAATTTGATAAAACTCGAATAATGATTGACCTGCAATCCATTTTTCATCAATTCTGCGAATGCCGATAAAATTAATGGTACTAACGCATCCATCGACTAACAACTAAAACTATATTATTGCAAAAAAATATTATTAAATTGGCAAACTCTAACCCCGATACTCTCTAAGTACTAAACGTTAACTTAATCCTATCGAGTTTGCGAACAGTAGGTACTGCCGATATATCTAGGCATTGCAAATGAAATGAAATATGGTCAGGACTGTATCCCCAAGGTGCGGTAGACATTCTATCAGATCTTTTTTAGGCATTTAAAGATACTTTGAAGATGTCTAAGGGGATAGTCAGGGCATTGCAAACTAGTCTAAGTGATCTAGTTTTGGATGAACTGCAGGATGGCAAAGATATATCGGCAATAGAACGTCCCGTAAACGTCATACGTTGTCTTTTGGTGCTAGAGACGAGTCTATCTAAAAGACAACTTAAAGACGATAGGCCAATAATCTACACTCAAAAAGTACAGTTCTGACGATATAAACAAACATGCAAATTGTTAACAAAAAGCCTGTGGCACCGGCAGAACTGTTTTCAGTTTTCATTCATTCAAAACATTCTCACAAAACATTCAAATTCAGATCTATTTTACACAATCTCATCTTGAATTGAATTGAATTTTGCATTTAAAATTTACAACAGAACAGCCATCCTCACACGAGTAATGTATTACGATAATACACTACATTAGACGAACATTAATAAATATGTACAGGACTTATAGAAAATGTAGAACTAGAACCGATTGAAGCTATGATTTTATTATGACTACTACAAATCGGTGTGAAAATGACACAACTGCTTTCAATTAATAAAACACCTGTGATGCTCGATATACAGATATGGTGCCTAATGTTCTAAACGCGAAAACATAGGGGAATTTGGAGCCTTCATTATACACCAACAGCGACCAATGTTAGAAAACCAACTTTAGATATACATGCAAACAGTTTAAATCAATTGATATCCCGCCTATTCATGCTGGGCGAGCCTAACCAGCGCGAGCGAAGGCGAGTGCTACCGCCACACGTTTGGCGAGTCTATGCAAACCAATGAAAGTTGGCGTTCGTATTCACTCGGCTAGCTAGGCTCGCGAAGGCAAGACAAATGGTGCTGTCCACAAGTTGGCAATGGCGTTCACTCGGCGAGCCTACGCTAGCGTGTAGTAGCGGTATTAAATATTCCAACCGACATTAATTTTGTGGAAGTAATGTGTAGGTATATGGATCAAATCAACAGTCCTGTTTATTATGTAATTGCAACGGAATAACATATAACCTAAAGATAAAATAAGTGTTTTTAATAGCCCCAGTTCCCCAATTTCATGATTCTAACTAAACTAATATACGGCGGGCGCGAACAAACCGCGCAACGTAACTCGCAACGGCATATCGTGGAAAAGAGATCTACCTACTTGATTAACGTTCGCTGACACATAAATTAATTTGATAACATATCATTGACGAAGACAGAATAATAACCCCATGACTTGAAAGCCGGGTAAAAAATCAGTCAACAGAATTGACGAAAAAGTTATACAGCAACGTGTGTCGCGTTCGTTCAGCGGGCTGATTGTCTAACTTGTCTCAAAACTCAAATTGGTCTCTAAGGCCTCTATTAATAAACTCGTATTAACTTGTCTCAAAGTTGCGCCACGGATTTAACTATTGCCATCCTTTTTTGTTAGACAGTGACAAATAAGGATGGTAATAGTTAAATCCGTGGCGCAACTTTGACAGAAATTAATACGAGTTTATTAATAGAGGCCTAACTGTCAAAACGATCGCGTAGGTATATCGCTCGGTCTCATTAAAATGAGAGTGCTGGAGTTACTTGCGTGAACTGGCATATTTGACAGTTTGAGACCGATTTCGGTCGTCAAAGATGGACAATCAGGGGGCAGATGGTGTAACTAGTGGGATAAACCTCTCGTCCGGCTCGTCCGCTCAGGAAGCGTACATCCGCTTGATATCCTCCTTGTACCGCTCCTGGATGTCTTTCCGTTTGATCTTGAAGGCGGCCGTGACCAGCCCCATGTCGGGCGACCACACCTCCGTGCACAGCTTCACGGCGGCCGGCACCTCGAACCTCTCCAGACCACCTGGTGATAGATTAGATGTGATCAGGACTGTACTCCTAAGGTACGGCAGACATATTCTTTCAGATCTATAGGCAATTTTAGATCCTTTGAAGATGTCTAAAAGGGTATCTAGTCAAAAGCACGTACATACTTATTTATCCTACTAATATAATATTATAAAGGCGAAAGTCCGTGTGTGTGAATGTTCGTTGCCACGTATCTCCATACTACTAAACCGATTTTTATGAAATTTAGGTAGATGGTTTAGGTTCTGGAATAACACATGGGCTACTTTATATCCCGGAAAAATGTATGGTTACCGTGGGATAAAAAAAAAGCATACAATCAGCCGAACATAGAACCTCCTCCTTTTTGGAAGTTGGTTAAAAATAGTAGAAGCCGCGGGCGTTCGCTAGAATATAAGTAACTTACACTTCCTAGCATGCTCCGCTAGTTCCTTGACGACCGCCTTCTCAACGGCATCGTTCTTGCAAAGCTGTGAGAACTCCAGCTCGGGCAGCGCCAGCCTCGCCGCCAGCTCGGCCAGCCGCTGCGGGTGCGGCACCACCAGCGCCACGGTGTAGTTCTTGGAGCTGTCTCCGTAGACGCAGATGTTCTCGACGATGGGACAGGTCTTGAGCTCCGCTTCGACCTTCCCGAGGGACACGTATTCACCGGCTTGGAGTTTCACGAGGTCCTTCTTTCGGTCTGTGGGAGGTTGCTTGGTTAAAATCCGGTAAAGCTATAGCATTATCTTTTTGTTTAAATTATTTAAAACTCACTTTTCTAGTAGCATGAACCACACACAGAATAAATAGGAAGCCTGACTTCGCGAAAACGTTTATTTTAAATAGCGACTCTTGCTGTGACGCAACAGAGTGCAATTCAGCTCGCGCAAGCGTTCACTACCTAGTCCAATATTCACCTACACAAATCCTCACCTGGGAACCTTTACCTGTCAAAGCCCGCCGTAGTTTCGTACCTAAAGTGCGCAGTGCGCCTTCTGTATCTATTTATTCATTATTCTGTGCCCTGAGGAAGGAAATACCGCGATAAAGGGGGCGCAGCCGTGGACGACAGCTGGTATTGGTATAGATTTAGAAGGGGAGGAAGAGTCCGGACCCCCTAACCCCGCCACCCCCCCGTTATATACGCCCATGGGACCTACCGATGATCTTGATGCATCCGTCGTGATGCAGCTCCGCGATGTCTCCGCTGCGGAACCACCTGCGTCCGTCCTCGTCGAGGAACTATGGTATAGATTGTAAAGCTGTGTGACTCACCTATGATCTTGATGCATCCGTCGTGATGCAGCTCCGCGATGTCTCCGCTGCGGAACCACCTGCGTCCGTCCTCGTCGAGGAACTATGGTATAGATTGTAAAGCTGTGTGACTCACCTATGATCTTGATGCATCCGTCGTGATGCAGCTCCGCGATGTCTCCGCTGCGGAACCACCTGCGTCCGTCCTCGTCGAGGAACTATGGTATAGATTGTAAAGCTGTGTGACTCACCTATGATCTTGATGCATCCGTCGTGATGCAGCTCCGCGATGTCTCCGCTGCGGAACCACCTGCGTCCGTCCTCGTCGAGGAACTATGGTATAGATTGTAAAGCTGTGTGACTCACCTATGATCTTGATGCATCCGTCGTGATGCAGCTCCGCGATGTCTCCGCTGCGGAACCACCTGCGTCCGTCCTCGTCGAGGAACTATGGTATAGATTGTAAAGCTGTGTGACTCACCTATGATCTTGATGCATCCGTCGTGATGCAGCTCCGCGATGTCTCCGCTGCGGAACCACCTGCGTCCGTCCTCGTCGAGGAACTATGGTATAGATGTAAAGCTGTGTGACTCACCTATGATCTTGATGCATCCGTCGTGATGCAGCTCCGCGATGTCTCCGCTGCGGAACCACCTGCGTCCGTCCTCGTCGAGGAACTATGGTATAGATTGTAAAGCTGTGTGACTCACCTATGATCTTGATGCATCCGTCGTGATGCAGCTCCGCGATGTCTCCGCTGCGGAACCACCTGCGTCCGTCCTCGTCGAGGAACTATGGTATAGATTGTAAAGCTGTGTGACTCACCTATGATCTTGATGCATCCGTCGTGATGCAGCTCCGCGATGTCTCCGCTGCGGAACCACCTGCGTCCGTCCTCGTCGAGGAACTATGGTATAGATTGTAAAGCTGTGTGACTCACCTATGATCTTGATGCATCCGTCGTGATGCAGCTCCGCGATGTCTCCGCTGCGGAACCACCTGCGTCCGTCCTCGTCGAGGAACTATGGTATAGATTGTAAAGCTGTGTGACTCACCTATGATCTTGATGCATCCGTCGTGATGCAGCTCCGCGATGTCTCCGCTGCGGAACCACCTGCGTCCGTCCTCGTCGAGGAACTATGGTATAGATTGTAAAGCTGTGTGACTCACCTATGATCTTGATGCATCCGTCGTGATGCAGCTCCGCGATGTCTCCGCTGCGGAACCACCTGCGTCCGTCCTCGTCGAGGAACTATGGTATAGATTGTAAAGCTGTGTGACTCACCTATGATCTTGATGCATCCGTCGTGATGCAGCTCCGCGATGTCTCCGCTGCGGAACCACCTGCGTCCGTCCTCGTCGAGGAACTCCTCGCGCGTCTTCTCCGGCATACGGTAGTATCCCTCCGCTACGCAATCGCCGCCGATTATCACCTCGCCCTGGGGAATACCACATTATTAGTATGATTTTGTAGCGGCCGGCTACAATGAGAAAGAATCACGATTTTAGTTGAGTATGCAGATTTGTAGATACAAAAAAAACAAAAAATACTGTGTTTTTGGTTTTTTAATCGGATCAAAAATGACCGAGTTACAGAGATTTTAGTGCACCAATCTAAAAAACGCTCGCGAGAAGGCCGCGACTGGCTGTGACGTCACCAGGCGCCCGCGGCTCGCTCCACTAGTACAAAATCCCTAGTTATTTTCAAACTAATTTCCGCCCGCGGCATCGCTTGCGTGGCACCTGGATAAAAAGTAGCCTATGTCCTATTCCCGCTCATTACCTATCTTTATTTTAAATTTCAGCCAAATCGGTTCAGTAGTTGTCGAGTTATAGAGGAACAAACATACATCCAAACATCCAAACTTTCGAGGTCATTCACGTTTTTTGTTAAGTACTTATGCAGATTTGTAGATTTAAAAAAATTATAAATGATTTCATTTTTATTTTTAAATATGATTACGACTGTATTCCCAAGGCGCAGTAGACATGTCATATTCTATCAGATCTTTTAGGAATTTTTAGATCCGTTGAAAAAGTCTAAGCGGGTAGTCAGAGGTAGAGAAGCAGTATTGGCCGAGTGCGCTAGTGCCTCGACTTTCAATCCGAAGGTTGTGGGTTGGAACCCGGCCGTGCATCAATGGATTTTTCGTTTCGAAAAATGTATAAGTAGGTACATAGGTAGGTATGCGCTTTAACACGAGCTCTAAACGGTGAAGGAAAATATTGTGAGAAAACCAGTTAGCTTTCTAATAGCGTCGATGGGCTTGCAACCTGTCACGTATGGAATGTTGTCTGCTGCAAAATGTGGGAATGTATCAAAGGTGTTTGATACATTCCGGACTACCCCTTAGATATAAAAAAACAATAAATACCTACTTACTGTGTTTTTTTTTTTTTTTAATCGGATCAAAAATGACCGAGTTTTATTACAGACAGAGATTTTAGTGCACCAATCTAAAAAACTCTCGCGAGAAGATCGCGACTAGGTGTGACGTAATACCATACATCCATCCATCCAAACATCCATGCAAACATCCAAACTTTCGCATTTTAATATTAGTGTGATTCGACTCCTGATTGTTAGTTTTGTTTGTTATTGTTTTCGGTAAGTACCGGTACCTACCTAAAATACCTATTCAGTAAAAAGTTTAAAGACGAAAATTATTTTTAAGTAGGTACCTACCTACCTACTTACTACTTACCTAGGTAGGTACCTACTTAAAAATAATTTTCGCCTTTAAACGTTTTAGTGAATAGGTATTTTTTTATACATACTTTTAATAATCATTAGTAATGAAAAATCTTACCAAAATTTTCAATTCCGACGGGATCGATTAATCGATGCTTAAATCGATCAATATGAGCTTATCAAGATTTTCAACCTGACGTAATAAGGATTCCGTGGCCGAATGGTAAGGCACTCCGGCTGAAGAAAGATCGTTTGTATCATTGCGGGTTCGAATCCCGTTGGAATTGAAAATTTTAGTAAGATTTTTCATTTCTAATGAAATAATACCAAAGTGTGGTTTAACACTATAAAAATTAAAAAAATACTTTTAATCGTAATACCTAATTAATAATTTGTATGTACGAGTCAAAATAATCACATACCTACCTACCTAAACTTGGTTTTCAAATCACACTATCACACTTTCACATCACACTAATCATACTATCACACTAATATTATAAATGCGAAAGTTTGGATGTTTGGATGGATGATGTTTGCTACTCTATAACTCAACAACCACTAAACCAATTTGGTTGAAATTTTAAATATAGATAGATAATGACCAGGAATAGGACATAGGCTACTTTTTATCTGGGTACCACGCGAACAAAGCCGCGGGCGAAAGCTAGTTAATATTAAAAATGCAAAAGTTTGGATATTTGGATTTATGTTTGTTCCTCTATAACTCGACAACCACTGAACTGATTTGGCTGAAATTTAAAACATAGATAGTTCTTGACCTGAAATAGGACATAGGCTACTTTTTATCCAGGTGCCGCGCGAGCGAAGCCGCGGGCGGAAGCTAGTTTGAAATTAACTAGCGATTTTGTACTAGTAGACCGAGCCGCGGGCGCCTGGTGACGTCAGACGCAGCGCGAAGCTCCGAGCGCGCGTTTTGAAATGGCCGAAAAGAAAACTTGAATAACTTCGTCATTTATTGATAGATTTTAATTATTTAAAAAACAGAATGCTCAGAATGCTAAAGAGTATACGCCCTCATACATAGAAACCCAATATTTCGTTTACTGATTGATCCTCATTATCAAATCGAGCTGACGCGTAAGATTTGCATGGCGCGTCGTTAGTCGATTCTCCCCGCTCATTAAGTCCGTCGAGATCGACCTTCGAGATTGCTAAAAGCTCGATGGTCCGTACATGTATTATTTTATATTGTGGAATTAACTCAGTATCCGGAAATCGAGGTTATAATTTGTGCTTTCCGCTTGCATCAACAACACAATAAGTAGGGATTATGCGATACCCTCCATATACCCCAACAGTCTCAAACTTACTTACCTAAATACTATTACAGAACATTTACGCTTATGTTTCATTTAAAGTTTTTTAAAAGATATGCATGTATCAAATATCTATCTTGTATGTGTAAAGATCTGAGATTCTGGTTTATTTAATTAAACTCCGTAACGGCTGAACGGATTTGGTTGTATCTTTAAATATGAGATAGCTAGAAAATCACACGGCATAATATTTTCTCAGAAAACAATGTCAAAAAGAGTAAAACCGCAAGAAAAATCGCGACAGCGATATAAATAGACTCTTCATTTTTTATTAACACAGCAGTTTTACTAAATCATAACAAATATCAAACTAATCCATATCAATGATCAAAACCACTTCAACTATAACTCACCTGAGGGAAAGGCTTGTTGGTAACTCTATAGTTCCCCTCCTCCCAATCGATGAGCTTGAGCCGAGTGTCCGTTGTTGGAGCGCCGACTCTGCCGGTGGATCTATCGAAGACGTCCATTACAGTGGCGCAGGAGGTGGTTTCCGTGAGTCCGTATCCGGCGACCACGTCGCAGCAGAGACAGATGCGGACCTGTGTGTGCGTGTCGGGGGAGAGCGGCGCGCCGCCCGACACCATCATGCGGACCTGCCCGCCGAGCAGGCCGCGGATCTTGCTGAACATCTGTGGAGGAAGGTTGATTAGTTATCTATACTATACCAATGTATAACGCGGGAGAGTTTGTTTGAACAGGAACTACGGGGCAACACCGCGAGGACGCTGCGTCTTCTATATACCATTTCTAGCAGCGCCCTCTAATGGTATATGGTGATGATGATGAAAAGTAGCACATAGCCTTCCCCGAGAGTTTATCTAAGTATCAAATGCAACTGGTAGTTCCTGAGATAAGCGCGTTCTAATAAATACAACATTTTCATTATCATCCATCATCAACATCACCACCATAAATATACCATCACAACCAGCCTAGTAGTGATGCAATGCAAGGTGTGTGATATAGTGAAAAGAGAAAAGAGCAGATGATCTTCAAAGGGCTGAACCGATTTTGATAAAACATGTCTAAGAACCATCGCTAGAATATCAGCTTTCAAATAAACCACCCCTCTTTTTGCGTCGGGGTTTAAAAATTTAACCAATAGCCGTATTTGAAACAAAACAATTTCCGATTTCTATATCTACCATTTTAAACTATATTCAAAAGAGGTTATGTTTCTGTCACATTATTTCTTTACGTCCTTTACGATTTAAGCAGGGTATAGAATCCTTTTGAACCCCACACCTACCGTTAACGTTTATTTAGCTGATATGTAACTTACTTATCTGGTTAATAATAATAGTATACTCACAAGTTTGTTAAGCAGAGGTGTGTCGTATCCGCGTCGCATCCAAGTCTGTTTGTAGGTGTATGCCCACTTGAAGAAAGCGCTCGCAAACTCGCCCTGACGCGACACCTTGTCCGTGATGCCCTTGCTGATGCGGTCCATTATCAACTGTAATACACACGACGGAAGGTTCATTATTGTATGGTGAATAAAGGCGTTAAGGTTTAATATTGTGTGATCAACTGGAATGAAGATAACATTAGGTATAAGTATGGTTTATTATCAACAGTCAAGTACATAAAATAAGGTTTATTGGCCCGCGAAGTAATAATACATATTTAAATACACGATTCCGCTAATTTTACGCTTGGCGTGATATTGAAATGTTTTTACCCATGTTCGTATTATTTAGGTAATCTGTATATAAATAACGGAAATCAGTAGTTTTAAAGCTGCTTATATAGACTTTTACCATGCCTTTCGAAGCATGGTAGCGGGCCGTTGTTATTGCTATAGTCCGACACAAAATAATAGAAATAAATGGGGGCGCCACTGTGCAAGCTAAATACGCGAAATAGATAAATTCTCTTTTAGAAGTAAATTATTACTTCTGACTGACGTCTTCGGCACCTGTACCATAGACAAGAAACCTGTACTTTACCATAGATTAGTAGAGAAAGGGTTTCCCAAGGTACTGAAATTTTAGTTGCCGTTATTGCCGGACTATACTTAAGCGGTTCTGTCCATGTTGTGTCAAAAGATACATAATTCCGGACGATGGTAATGACATCGTATAGAACTCACCGGTACAGTTGTGATGCAGGTAGGTTTGAGGACGGAAGCGTCTCCTTGCGTCCCCTTCATTATCTTGCTAGAAGAGTCCAACATTGTGAGCGGGGTTGAGTAACCGATCGGGACACCTGGGAAATATATGGACCTTTACATTTATGACCAATGAATTTGAACTATCCTATCCTATCCTATTAAACGAGTAATATTTGTTTGATGTTTGAAGTTTGTTTGTATGTACTGAGGTTCTCGAAAACGGCTCTAACGATTTCGATGAAAGAACGTTGCGACATTTTGGGCCCCCTTGTCCAACAGTGATGAAACATATGTCATATGAAAGCTCTTCGAATGTACTTTATTTCATTCTATTACAGCTAAGTTAAAATCGAGCGCGAAAATGGTGTTATGGTGCAAAAATGGCGCGATAATGGTGGTTTCTTGAACGAAACTAGAAAGCTGAAACTTGGAATGTAGCTTTCTTTTCTAGTAAAACCACCTACTAAGGCATTTTATTTTCGAATTTCAACCCCTAAAGGGGTGAAAAAGTAGTGAAAACGTTTGTATGAAACTTTTTAACGCGTAGTATGATTTGCTTGAAACTCAGTTTGCATACTTAAAATGCAAAATAAATGGACACGTATTTCAGGATTATTCAAAACAACCCTTAAAAAGGAGTGAAATGGGGTGTCAAAGTTTTTATGGGTACTTTTCAACAGGTTGTGCGATTTGCTTGAATCTGGGTTTGAATACTATTGATGACAAATAAATGAACATATATTTCATTTGATTTTTCGAAACAACCCTTAAAAAGGGGTAAAATGGGGTGTCAGAATTTGAATTGAAACTTTTTAAGGGCGGTGCGATTGGCTTGAGACTCGGGTTGTATATTATAAATGCAAAATAAACGGACATGGTGTTTCAGGACTTTTCGAAACTACCCTTAAAAAGGGGTGAAATGGTGTGTCGAAGTTTGTGCTGGAACTTTTTAAGGACAGGGCAGGCAAGTACCTACCGGCGTCACTTGCATACACTTCGCCACCGGCTACCCGGCACTGGTTATCCGGTCCTTTGGTCCATTTTCGTAACTATTTTTTACAACCAGTTACGAAAGAAGATTTTTTTCACTGATTCTTAACTGGGTATTAAAAAGAAATTATTTATTTCTTGTACGTAACCATGTTTTATAGCCAGCTACGAATTTTATTAGTAAACTTTAGACAGTACCTACTTCCAGATAAATAATGGGTATCGAAAAACATCAGAAAATTAAATAATCGCATAATCGGCCATTATTCGGAACACACGAAATTAGCCAATGCCTATTATTTATCTGGAAGTAGTACATTAATTATTTTATTTTAGTTTTTCAATTTTAGGAAAACTTACAGCTAGACAACAGATTAAAAGAAGACATAGATACCTAAGGCTAATAACAAGTTTCTACTTATAATTATTTGAATAGTATAAACAAAACAGTATCTATTATCGTAGACGGTGATCGAGTAAAGAAAAAAAAATAAACAAACTATAATTATATTGGTACATTTAGTACCTACTAATAGATACAGTTCAACATCATCATCATCATCATAATATCAATCGTCCTAAATGTTATAAAAAGAAGAAAAGAAGCATCTCTTTTTGTAGCTAGATCACAGTTACGAAAGTAGAAAAAACAAGGTTCCATTTTCGTAGCTAGTTACGAAAAATGAAAAAAAAAAAACATCCATTTTCGTCACTGTTTACCAAAACATGAAAAAAAATTCATATCTGGCTATGAAACATGGTTACGTACATGGAATAAATATTATTTTTTAATAACCAGTTAAGAATCAGTGAAAAAAAAAATCTTCTTTCATAACTGGTTGTGAAAAATAGTTACGAAAATGGACCAAAGGACCGGGTAACCAGTGCCGGGTAGCTGGTGGCGAAGTGTATGCAAGTGACGCCGGTACTTGCCTGCCCTGTCCTTCAAAAGTTCCAGCACACACTTCGACACACCATTTCACCCCTTTTTAAGGGTTGTTTCGAAAAGTCCTGAAACACCATGTCCGTTTATTTTGCATTTATACTATACAACCCGAGTCTCAAGCCAATCGCACCGCCCTTAAAAAGTTTCAATTCAAACTCTGACACCCCATTTTACCCCTTTTTAAGGGTTGTTTTGAATAATCCTGAAATATGTGTCCATATATTTTGCATTTTAAGTATGCAAACCGAGTTTCAAGCAAAACATACTACGCGTTAAAAAGTTTCATACAAACGTTTTCACTACTTTTCACCCCTTTAGGGGTTGAAATTCGAAAATAAAATGCCTTAGTAGGTGGTTTTACTAGAAAAGAAAGCTACATTCCAAGTTTCAGCTTTCTAGTTTCGTTCAAGAAACCACCATTATCGCGCCATTTTTGCACCAAAACACCATTTTCGCGCTCGATTTTAACTTAGCTGTAATAGAATGAAATAAAGTACACTCCAAGAGCTTTCATATGACATATGTTTCATCGCTGTTGGACGAAGCGGGTCCAGTGTTCAAGCAATGATGCCCATGGTTCTTTGCAGGACGGGTGTTTACGGGGGCGAAAAATCGATCTAGCTAGGTCTCTTATCTGGGAAAAGCCGTTTTCTTGGCATTTTCACGCAAAAAGATTTACAAGTGCAATGTGGTTCGTAATTATTGAACCACTAGGTGGCGTTATGCACACGAGCAGAGCTTGGTCGCCCAGATATTTCTTCTAATCACACTATTCACACTAATAATATCAATGCGAAAATTTAGTTAGATGTTTGGATGGATGTATGTTGTTGTGTTCAAAATGGTGTTGTGTTCCTGCGGTGAGGTCGGTTGCCAGAGCTCTGCTCTTCGCGCTGCGGTGACAACTGGTGGAGCAGTCTTGTCCATTGTGTTGTCGGCGCAGTGATGCCTCTTTTAGAAGGTCAGCAGAGCGAGTGTGACTCCTCTGATGTCGCAGGCGTCCGGTTGTAACCGCTTACCATCAGGTGGGCCGTATGCTTGTCTGCTAACTTAGTAGCTTTTTTTTCTCAATATGTTTCGTCCCACTGCTGGGTATTAGTAAGATCCTATTCTATTAAACGAGCAATATTTGTTTGTTTGTACGTTCACGTTCTCGAAAACGGCTCGAACGATTTCGATGAAATTTGCGGTACGGGCGGTTACGGAGGCAAAAAATCGATCTTGTTAGGTCTTATATCTAGGAAAACTCGTTTTCTCGGCATTTTCACGCAAAAAGACTTACCAGTGCAATGTGGTTCGTAATTTCACAGAATTTGTGAGACCAAAGTGGCCGAGTGGAGCGGCTTCGGTTTATTTTTTGTAAGTTTTTTTTTAATTTCTCTTTTTGCACTCGAGCAAAGCTCGGTCGCCCAGATATTAAAAGAAATGATATAACATACCTCCAAACAGACACATGTTCTCAGCCAGCAGCTCAAACACGTGCGCCAACGGCAGGAAGCCCATCAGTATATCCGTGTCCAGAATGGGCATGGCGTCGGTGAAGGACTTGAGTGTGGCGACCATGTTGCGGTGGGACAGCACCACGCCCTTGGGCACGCCCGTCGAGCCCGATGTGTACATTATGATGGCCGTGTCGGAAGGAGTTGGGGGGACGCTCGCTGGAACAACAATGGCTTTTGAAACAACAACAAAAGTTGGTGAAAATGCGGATAGCAATAAAAAAGGGTTAAACTTTCGCGATCAGAACACATTATAAATACATAATGTATCCGGGTATTTATCACGTAGATTACCCTCTTATTTAGCCCGACGTTTAAGCTGGTGCAATCCAGGTAATCAAAAGAAGGTAATTTACGTGTTAAATACCTACCCGGATATGTATTTATAATACTTAGTGGTTTAAATAAATTGACCTACTTTTTAATTACATGTATACCTAAGTATATCCTACTAGTTACCCGCGTAGTGACGGTATTGATGATGATGAATTAACCTATAACCTTCCTCAAGAACTAAGTTATCAAATTCATAAATAATTTTTCAAATCCGACTGCGTTCCTGAGATTAGCGCGGTCAAACAAACAAACAAACTCTTCCGCTTTATATATTGGTATAGATATAGATTAAGCTGGTAGGATTTAGATGCTTGGCAAGCCTACTCCATCAGTCATGCACAACAGAACCCAGTAAAGTGTTGACATAGGTTGATCATCTAATAAGATAAGAGCTAGTATAGCATTAAAGAATGTTAAAGTATCAAATTGACGAATTAGAACAGAATTCTAAACCATGAGGGTTGGATTTCGAGCATCAGGTGTTACCACGAGTATGCCACGAGCACTTTCCTACATGACGTTGGCATAGTAATGCCCTTTGGAAACACGGAACACAAAATAGATTATCTTTACGATAAACCATTTATGACGAGTTCTTCGTAGGATTATCTGATTGTTATCAATTATTTTATTTTTGGGTTGCAATTATCACTGTTGAGTTATTTATAACTATCATTTGCGTATCCTGTGTTTTTTCTATGACAATGTAGTGAAAGATATACTTATTGTAGAATTTACATGCATACATAAAATCACGCCTGTTCCCATCATAGGGGTAGGCAGAGATCACAGATCTACATTCACTATGGTTCTGACACACTTCTTTCGCTTCATTCACTCTCATTACATTCTTCATGCAAGCTCGTCGGTTTAAGTTACTCTTGAACTGGCCTTTGTAGATCTTAAGACACACCAAATCACATGGAAACTAGACTAATTCAATATACTCTAAATAACGTTATTGTAATTATAATATTAAGCTGAATTACACTACAGGATTAGGTGATTCTACTCCTATTCTTTCGCGACCAACACCGGGACGAATCAGGGCAACAAACACGGTATGGGGCTTAGCTCTCTTTTCAGTCATCTATCTGAAATGTTCCAAAACTCACCGATCTTAGACGACTTCCCCGTTTCCACGACCTCCTTGTACGCCAGTATCCTGATCCCCTGCTTGAAGCCGTCCCTCTCCGTGGGCTTGAGCTGGTCTTCCATGAAGATGATGGTATCGACCCGGGGGGTGTTGGCGAGGATCTTCTTGAACTTGGGAAGCAGGTCGTGGGAGGTGATCACCGTGGAGACTTCGGTCTCGTTGATGCCGTGAGCTATGGCTTCGTCGCCGAGGGTTGCGTAGATTGTCACCACTGTAATAGAAGTTAGAGTTAGAGGATTTGGTAAGTTGGTATGAGCAAGTGGTATTTGGTAAAGTGAGTAGTTATTGCCAATTCTTCAACTGTAAACTTGGCTAGTGAAATACTTTACTCAGTAATGCTGACCTTTCTTTGTTCAGTTTCTTTGAAGTTTTCCAGCCCAAAATAGGTCCATATTGGTTAAGAAGTAACAAAATCCAACATAATTAAAAGTAATGAGATTTTAATAAGAATTAAAGACTATAGCCAAGACATCCTAGTAGTCATAGGCACATACAGTAAGAAATGAAAAAACATAAGTAGGTACTTGTCCAGCAAGATAATCATAGATAATATGAGAAAGAAGACCAAACTGATAATTTATGTAGATGCGAGTGACAACGTCCGTTTGCTGACGTCGATTCTCGTACCGAACTTTTTATCAACCTCAACCAAAACCTCTACTAAAGCGACTGTTTCCATGACTACTAATAACAAACGACTCAGTTGTGGTGAGGTTTTGAACTTTGGCAGAACAAATTTTTGAAAAGCTATTCTACTATTTCACCAAATGGCTGACATTTAAGAGATCGAACCAAACCAAAGCGGTTGTCATCTAGTAGAATACAGGCCCTGGCAAGAACCTAGCTTCTCTCTACTGAAACCAAAGGCTGTTTTCCCATCCTATCTATGAGGGAAAAGACAAGAATGGAAAGAAGTAGGAGTCAAGAACATAGTTTCCCAACCTTATTTTTCCCACCGCCCACTTTGAGAATATATTTTTTTCAAGAGCCCCCCCTCCATATCTAAATGCGCCATCTCAAATGATCTCACTGATTTTCTCTGGGTCTCCTACTGCCCCCATGAAACTCTCAAACGCCCACAGGGGGGCGTTATCGCCCACGTTAAGAACTTATGATGTAGAAGATATTTGCTCACCAGGTATGCTCTGCTTGAAGCAGCCATGTGCGGCCAGCATCCACTCGGCGCGCGTCTCGGCGAACATGACGACGTTCTTTCTGACAGCGCAGCCGAGTTCCCGCAGACCGGCGCCGAAGTGGCCCGCCTCACGATCAACGTCCAAGTACGACCGCCACACGTAGTCTCCCATGTTGAACTATAGACCAAAAGACATGATACTTCAGCCATCTCCACACACTGGCATGACAAAAAAATGGTAAGTACAGGTTCGTATAAGCTAGTGACCAGCGGCACCGAGGTGCCAACGGGGCTAAGAAGATGGTTATAGCAGAAACAAATATGATTCATAGCGAGATTCTCGTATCAGAAATCACAAAATCGACGATTCGTATCGGCAATTCATCTTTTTGACAGTTTATTGGAGTATCGTACAATGGCCGTACTGTTGATTGACCTGTCAAAAAGATCACTATGAATCATTAATTATTATTCTGCTTTATCTACCTCTTTAGCCCCGCAGGTTATTTCTAAGTCCAACTAACTTAAACAGTGGACCGATAGGATTAGTCACTTCAGCCCTTCCTCCTGTCCATGTCACCTGCTGGTATGAAATTGGTTAATGGTACGAGTAAATTTGTGAGCTTGTGACCAGACGATGGAGTTTTTAATCCATTTGACGATGACTTCTCAACCTGTTGATAGTATATCGTGCATTGCACAAACTGGAATTAAATAAAAGAAGAGAAGCCATGCAGTGGGAACCTAACGGGTTCTTTAGATTAAACTAAGATTAGATCTCGTATCAGCTAACGGACAGCTGATATCGAATGTCGAGGCCTGAAATTATTATAGCTTAACAACTTTATAACAGCTACTGAAAGCAAGAAGCTGCTTCGTTCGCGTGTTTCGCAGTCAATGACTCACAGGTACACATTTTCCACCCGTGAAACAATTTTTGAAATCGGTTAGGTATGACCCCCATGGTCTTGATCTTATGCTTAGGTTCCCACTATGCCGGACCGGCAGAATTGCGGGCAAGAATGCCGAGCTCGGCATTCTTGCCAGGTCTGGTATAATGTGCTTCTTATAAATTGTACAGCCTCTAGCCTTTCCGGCAGTTTTGCCGGTAAACATGCCAGTCCGGAGCATTAGGAACGAGCAATATAGCGAACCAGTCTCAGGTGCAGCAGACATACTCTGCATCCTTGTTAATGTAGATATGGTAGTGCTTACCTTCTTGAAGACGCGTCCATTAGGCTGCGGCTCGTCTTCCTCTCCCAGCACAGTCCGTGTGCCGAGGCAGGGGCGCCCGCTCCAGCGCTTCGCCGCTGAACGGAGCATGACCTCCATAGTGTTGACCTCATCTCGCACCAGACGCAGGTGCAGCTCGCACGGCTCAGACACGGACTCTACGGTCACACTGTTTGGTGTGCTCTGGATTATACGCGCCTGGAAATACATGTACTCCTTTAAATAATGTCTAAAGACCTTAAAGAAAGGCTTTAGTTTGTTTCTTGTCGCTCTCATGTCAATAAAGTTCTGTAAGTTCCCTAAAGGACAGACAAATAGTGCATTATACAATGTTAGTATTATCTCATGCAAATTATAATTGTGTAACTATCGGAAAGCTGACACACATTATCAAAATATGTCTGAGAAAAGATATTAATAGCACTACATTATGACGTCAACGACGAAGTTTGCTATATAAAACTGTATCTATAGGTGGGGTGGTAGCGGGACACATCACTCGGAGCGTAACCGAAGCCAAAGGTCGTGAGGTGAACCTGATATCCGATCTTTGGTTCTAATTAAAGTCTGTGTACTTTTACTCAGCAAATATTTACTTCATTTAGTAATTAGAACAATAAAGTTGTTAGCACACCCAGCTCAACAGTTCCCTCATGCACGTGGGTGGTCAATGAACAAAACATTAGGTTTGAAAACAGGTCAACTGAAAATAGCGACACTGGTGTACCATTCACACAATGTGCGGTTTCATAATTGAATAACTTGCAGAACAGTTGCTCGTTAGCGGTAAGTCACGGCCCACTGCTCGCAGATAACTGGACTGGCACAAAGATTCAATTTGTGTTCTCATGTGTCCCTGGTTCTTAGTTTTTTCTTTGCTCTAAGACTAGCTCATCTGTTTCTTGTTGTTTTAGTCTTTATTTTATAACAAAGCTGATAAAGTGCAAGCAAAATACCTGCCATCAGGAAAATCTATTAGAAAAATCCCTATACGTTATTCATTAGTAGATAATTACTTAAGGGGAATTTTGTATCACTTTTAGGTTGAGTTGTTACTTGTTCCTAACGTTCTGTTAATGTTAAGTTACCTTGATTCTCCGAGACAGAGCTCGTTTCCGCCATGGCCTCTGCGCGATCAGGTGTATGGGGAAGGTGATGACGTCGAAGACCAAAGCAACTGCTCGGATGGTCTTCAATACCACCGACACCCACAATGATTCCGGTCTGGAAAGAACAACGCAAGTGTTAGATATTTTGACAAACTCTTTAACGAACGATAAGTAAGAACATCTTGTTGTGCCGACCCCACCTAGTGAGAAAGGGGCAAATAAATCATTTCATTTCATTTCATTTCAAGGAAATTATGAAGTAAGAACATCAGAGATCGAAACGAAACAAGATTACGGTCATTTTCTTTTACTTTCTTGCTTCGTTTCGTTACGCAGTGAAACTATGTCACAGGATATCGCAGCAACGGTGCTTCCTCGACAAAAATGTTACATAGGGACCTACCGGGCCCCCACTTAGTTAATGATAGGGGTCACAAATAGGTCGATTACTAAATATCTATTCACAGGTACTAGGTACAGATTATGCAATGTCCATTGAAGTCTAAAAAAGCTAAGTATAGCTAGGTATTCGGTCAACATGTTTTATTAGAAGTATTCAACTTAGCAATCTCCATACTTGCAAGGCGAGTTACACGTATAAGTTCAACAAGGATAATTAGAATCGGCTTGCGCAGTCGCGGCACCCGGCCACCTCGACCTATAACCGGAGTATTAGCGTGCCTTGCCATTTTAGACCGGTAAGTAAGTAAGTAAGGTAACTGTGCAGGTTTCCTTGGCCGGCACTTCCGAAGTACTTCATTTTACTTTCATGAAAGGCCACCTGCATGGTGATAGCAGTTGCCTCAATATGCTCTATTTCATCTTTAGAAATATTGCCTCAGAGAGAACGATTTAAAAGACATCAAGAGGAAATATAAATAAAAAATCTATACCTATATCTGTTCAGTCAGACATTAAGATCTTCTATTACATCTATTTCATTTGCTAATAACTTTTCAGGAACTCCTCAAACCTAACGATATTTTCAAGAAAGTTCTGAATTATAATCGAGTCACGAAGTCAATATAACTTTTACCACAAATAATATTGGTAAGGTATATCAACGTGATCCATCCATATTTACAAGCTTATAAGCATGTCATACCTACTGTAAAATCAAATTTCGAAATTAATTAAATATTTCATTCGACCATATCGTGTTCAAAGGGAGCCCTACCACAAATTATGATAAATCCGCTTTGATAAGATAAGTCTCTAGTCTTATTGTTACTACACTAGGCCGTGACCTAGAAAAGATGAGGTAAGCGAAACTTCAGATTGTCCCGAACGCAAAACCAATTAACATTTGCCTCAATTACATCGTCCCTGATAAAACATCCGGATGCTGCTGTTGAGTTAGATATCAGTGTTGTGACCGTGACCTGGCGAATGCTTTTACATTTCACAGCAATTGGATCTTCGCAAGCATTAGAATTTGAAATCTTTTGTGGTTGTTCTAAATTATTCCTATATTACCTAATCAGTTTTATAAAACAACATGTACCTACTCCTAACCAAGAAACAGCTCTGTGTCAACAATAAATCATAGATAGATCTAAAACTCCAATAATTTACATTTAAAATCAGAAACCATCACAAACATCTCATGATACGTGCACTAACTATCTTATTAGCCAGTAAACCGCAACAGTTTTGCTCAGGAAAGCTCTCACAGACTGTCACTATCTGTCTAGCCACAAACCAAACAACATCAATTAAATAAAGCAAAACATTGCATCTGCTTCGGCGATCAATTATAACATGTCCCAGATAAAGGCCGGATGCATCTGTTGATATTGGCCGTGACCCGCGCGAAGGGCACGCATGCGCGGACCGCGGCCAGCGCTCAGTCCGACCAGTGGTGCATCTCGCGAACCTTGACATTTGGACCGGGATGCGTAGGCTTATCTCGTCATTGTCAGGACATTCTCTGTTTGCGAGGAATGGACTATCCAACGATACCGGAAATCGGAGATATTGAGCTTAACAGAAGGGAGCTATGGATGTACAACAACTAAAGCAAATTAGCAAAGAAAAATACGTCTCAATGAGCCTTCATTGACACGTATTTTCTTAGTTCAGGTACTAGTATTCTGCGGTTCAGGCGAACTTGAGCTTCAGAACAAATATTGTTATTAAGTTCAATTAGAGAAAGTCTCACGCATGAGTCGCCTTTCGCATAATTTCCCATATTATTCCGTATTATCACTTCGAATTATTTTCAAGAACTCAAAATCAAAATCTTGTTCTAGGAAGAAGTTTGCAAAGTGTTACTACTCGTACAGTTGGGCCGACGGATCTCGGCGTTCGTGATGTTAGGCTTTTCGCTGCGCAGTAGAAAATTTTGTATGAAAAAGTTGCACTGCGCATCGAAACGGCTAACTTCACGAACGCCGAGATCCGTTGGCCGTACTGTACTTACGTTGGAGGCTTTAAATTGGTTCAGCTAGTTCTAACTGGAATTCACTATCCGTTGCACAGATTATAAACTTGTATATATTTTTACCTATTGTTAGCTATTTCAATGTTTGCGCAATACATCTTGCAGTAAAGAGCAGACACCAGCAAAAACTAAGTGCGTCAAGTTCACGTATGATTCCACATCAAGCATAAATTATTCATGAAATCATAAGACAATAGATCTTTCCTTAACCTTTACACTTTTTCTTCTATTTTATTTACTTAGGATAGTCAAAAGACACACCACAATATTTATTTACAGGTTGTAAAAATATTGGACGTGGCGAACGTTTAGTTTACGGGAGCTTATTTCTATTGTAGATGGTTTTTATAGCATGAACCTAAGGCCACACTTGACGGGATTCTGAAGTGCGAGACATTGTTGAGATCAAGTAAGCTTGCTCAGCGGGTTGCAACCTTTTCGGTCTCAGCCAGGTAAAGCCGTAGGTTTAAATTTTTTTAGGTATAGATAGGGGATATAGATTTTTGCAAGCGACTAGGAAACGCATCAAATATCTGATGAAAGTAAACACCAACGTAATTTTCCCACGATCAGTTGCAGTCGCTTTGTAAAACTGAAGTGATCACATTGCTTTCGTAAGGCGGTTCTCACACCGGCAACGCACCCCGCTGCGTAGTGCAGATCTGCAGATTTTATCATTTTAAATATCGTACGTCGATGCGTTGTCAGTGTGTTGTACTGTGCGTGTTTTCTATACAAATTGAGATACTTGCATACAATTTTAAAATCGGCAGCGACGCTCAACGGAGCGGGATGCGTCGCAGTGTGAGAACAGCCTAAATTGACGAGCCACGTGGGAATTCTGAGCATCTGTGTGTTTACTCGTATCATTGTTTGAGCGGTTTTCAGGCAGAATTGAAAACAGTTTGCCGTTATAGTGCTGTTTATTGCTTTGTATATTCGATATACCTTGGAGCAGGTATGAGCGCTTTGATCCCTAAATTTTTGACAATGCGTCGCGTCCTGTTCGTGAAGTTAGCCGTTCTTCCCATTCGTGAAGTTAGCCGTTTCGATGCGTAGTGCAACTTTTTCGCACAAAATTTTCTATTGCGCAGCGAAAAGCCTAACTTCACAAATGCCTAGATCCATTGTGACAACTGTACCTCTTATGGAAATACATAGTGTGTTAATCTCTGATTAAATCAAAAGCGAGGGAGGGAGGTAGACATCCTCCCCGGTCAACATGGCTTGACGCAATCCTCATAAAACAAATTCTACTTTATCTGACATTACACAATGGAAATTATTTGAAATGTGTGATAGACACCTAATTACTAAGATTACACCAGGCATGAGTAAGACGAATTTTAATCATTGCTTAAATCGGCAAGTTTTCGAGTAAAGTTGTAACTGATAACGGTTACAATCGTGATTGTCACAATCGATCATTTTATATTACTTATCTGGTTATATTAGTCACTAATTCTTTTCACTGAACCACGTATGTTTCACTTTACGTTTGCATGTAACTAC
The DNA here is from genome assembly GCA_958496255.1 of Camptogramma bilineatum. Lineage (NCBI taxonomy): Eukaryota > Metazoa > Arthropoda > Insecta > Lepidoptera > Geometridae > Camptogramma > Camptogramma bilineatum. Next base: position 1,008,099 of record OY292453.1, read on the forward strand.
CAGATGCTATTCATGGAATGAAAAGATAAAGTAAGTTCGGTAAAAAAGCGATAAAACAAAAAATATTTTTTTTTCTGTAGCAATAACTTTAAATAGTTATTGGTCTGGTGACAAACGAATGCTACTATTTATTTTAATTGTTAAAGTGATAAATAAACCACACTTAGGCCTTATTTTGGGGAGGATCGCTTTATCAATGCAGGTTCGAATCTCGTCGGAATCGAAAATTTTGTTATGACTTTTCATTTTCGGTGAAACGCATCCTACTATTATTAGGTTAAGGTTAGGTTAGGTTAAATATCATTTATTTAGTAGGACCGTTATGACCACTTTGAAACGTCTTAAGAGCTAGGTGAATCTACTCCTGTTCTTTCGCGACCAACACCGTGAAGAATCAGGGCAACAAACACGGTATGGGGCCTAACTTTCTTTTCGGTGATCCATCCGCTTAAAATCTAAATAGTCAAGCTCTAGTGTGGAGCCAGTCGAACAATTTGAGTCTCGTCAAAGTCGTCAGTACTAGTCTATAGTCTATAGCAGTAAGTAGTCTATTAGTAGTAGTCTATTGTAGTAAGTACTATTATTCTGTGCTAATATTATAAATGCGAAAGTTTGTGAGGTGTTTACTCTTTCACGCAAAAACTACTGAACAGATTTGGCTGAAATTTGAAACATACATAGTTTATGACCTGGAATAACACAGGCTACTTATTATCCGGGTAGGTACCAAGCGAGTAAAGCCGTGAGCGAAAGCTAGTAAGTACTAGTTAATTTTGTTTTGAGGAAAGTCATAAGGACGTTCTGTTAAAGCTTGATGGTTATAATGTTTCTCATACAGAGATACAATAAACGAGTGTGAATTCTTCATGCAATTAAATTCTGCCTGCATGCATTAATTGCCACAATGAGCTCAGCTAAGGAGCTGAATGAAGCAGCTGTCCTCATTAGAACGAACTACTTTTTTTACAAAATTTAAATCGACCAATAGATGAACATTATACATTTCCTGTTGTGTTATTATGAATGACTAGTGAACGCTCGCGGCTTCGCCCGCGTGGACTACTATTTTTTTATCCCACGGGAACATTTTTCTAGGATAAAAATCGCCTAAGTATTATTCCAGAACCTAAACTATCTACCTTCCAAATTTCATCAAAATCGGTTGAGTAGTTATGGAGATACGTGGTAACAAACATCCACACACACACGGACTTTCGCCTTTATATAGTAGGATAGAGAAAATATTATAAATTATACATAAGCCTTTGAATTGAATATACCTGTCTATACAAAGACATAAGCATTGAGAAGAATCATGTTGAAGAAAAATGTTTATCCAATAATTCGCATCCTATAAATATTTTCTGCCGAGCGGGTGCAAAGTGCGATCGTCAAGGAATCTCTCAAGGTTCCGCATACCGCGCAAATTATGTTTTGTGCAAATCGACTATTGTTATACTGTGGCTTAACTGACACTTTGTCATGTTTATGTGTCAAGTAGCGCACAGACTAGGGCATTGTTATGGCAATTTCACAGTACTTTACCAGACGATTATCTTTTACGAGTTGACAATAATTAGTGATACCTACTTGTGTACGTAAGTGCCCTGTTTTGTGAGGCGTTAGGTACATAGTATATTTTTTTGTTGTTGCTAAAGTTTTTTAATGCCTGGCCTTGGCATTCAAATCGACTTTAAAGGCTCAAACACACGCTGGCCCAGGCTCGCCGAGTGAACGCCATTGCCAACGTGTGGGCAGGACCACTCGCCTCGCCTCGCCATCGCTCGCCTAGCTGGCCGAGTGAACACGAGCACCAACTTACATTGGTTTGCATAGACTTGCCAAGTGTGTGGACGGTATCACTCGCCTTCGCTCGCGCTGGTTTAGGCTGGCCCAGCGTGTGTTTGAGCCTTAAAAGCTCACACCATGAGGAGGAAAAGTAGTAACAGAAAAAAACAACCTTTTGATTCGTGTTTTACTTATAAAGTACATATCGATTGATTTATACGTGATTAGTAGGTAGTCTAGACATTACAAGTCAACCATTTTAATCCTTTTAATCGGCCTTAGAAATCAGTGTGGAATTGTGGATAAGTATTGAGGTTACGTTGCGGCGATAAAGATGCTTTACATTGACACAATTTCCATGATTATTCTTACGATATGCACGAGTACAAATGGATGCAGGCTAGTAAAAATAGATTCAGGCTGTGTTCAACGACATAATAAAATTTAGGGTACCTTTGAAACCGTAGAGATATTATGTACTTCACTATTGTAATGAACACCAGTAGGCATCTACAACTACAGTACGGCCAGCGGATCTCGGCGTTCGTGAAGTTAGCCGTTTCGATGCGCAGTGCAACTTTTTCATATAAAATTTTCTACTGCGCAGCGAAAAGCCTGACTTCACGAACGCCTAGATCCGTCGGCCCAACTGTACAATCTCCAAGTAGTTTTTCAGGATAGGTTATAAGTTTTACCTACATAAAACCATGGTAAACAAGACCCTCTATAAAGCTATATTATCACTAATCTGGAATCTGACATTCTGATCTAAGAAATAACGAGCATAAAATACGTAGTAAGCAAAATGGGTGCTATTGTGCGTAGATTTGTGTAAGCTAATTTAACACATTACAAAAAGAAACCAATACAAACTTTTATGTAGACGACATTGTTTAGCCCACAAAGTAATGACATGTGTTTCATTCAATGAGGGTAATTACCACAATAGCTATAATCGTCGCATACATGAATAAGAATTTCCTGACTACAGGTTAAAATAGTAGAAAACTACCTATCGAAAAGTACAATGTATTCGTCATTTTGATTTCATAAGGATATCTGTTGACTGAATGACTTTTAAAATATATAAGTAAAACCAACTCCAGGAAAAAAATAAATTATTCAGTTGATAATATTTTAAACATTATTCAGAATCATTATTCTATCCACGAGCCAGGACATCCCAAATAAGAACTAACATTTTCTAGAAACATAGACCTAGATAAAGAAATGTGTTTGTTTCCTATCAGTTTCATCCTATGAAGTAATCTGATGGAAGAGAAGAGATGGCTAAGGCTGAACGCACACCTATCCGCGCCGAATTCTGAAGTACTGCCAGATTCGATCGAAAAGGAAGATGTGCGAGATTTCATACGATTTCATATAAGAATTCTAAAATTCGATTCATTCGGACACCAACACCAGACACCAACAGAATGCGTACACTCAAAGGTCAAACAACAAGTAATCAGACATTAAAATCATATTTTCCTTACAGATTTTTTACTATATTTTGATTCCATCAATTATACCCCGGCTCTTTTGGACCAAAAAATCGACCAGCACCATGCGCTTAGATTTTATTTCACCTTCAGTATATTTAGTTATATCTTTCAAACAAACTGCTACGAGTATAACTAACTATTCGATTTATATTTCGTAACCAATAACCCTTATAGGATTGTATTGTAAGGCGATTCAAATGCGGTAAATCTAGAAACCTGAGAGGCTGTGATCGTCAATCAATAGTCCGTCTCTGAAACTACCTATACCGTCGCATTTGACGTTTTCAACAATGCGCATTTCAGTATAGGTCTCAAGTATCGCAAAATAAGCCAGGAACTTCGCTGATGAATCACAAACATTTCACAATTCGTATACATAATCAATAGAATTAAATCATTGACCCAAAATTAAATAAGTAGGTCTAAAGTCCCGAAACTTTACAATCTAAACGTACTCGTACGTAACTACCGATGAGTGAGGTAAATGTTGATTGTTTTATTGATGTTCGTTCGTTTGTATAATTTAAACTAATTTAGATTATTTAGGACGTATTAAAGCAGGCATTAGATGATTCACGCCGTCTGTTTTTGGAGTTCAGTAAACTGAGAGGTAAATATTTGGATGAACTATTTATTTAGAGATTTGAACGTTGTATTGACACTGACCGATATCTAAAATATCGGTATCCGTCCGCCGAACTGGGTGGAGTGGATGCCTTACCTACGCTCATAGAAAATAAATAATGAAAGCCAATGAATTGAATTTATTTATATTTTTCGTTTTTTGTCTGTTGTTATGCCAGCCAGTAGAGCCAAGATCATACTTTGTACTTGATCTTTGAGGAAAATCACAAACACTACCATTATGTATTGTAAAATCGGAATATTTATTGATCGCACAAGCTATATAAAATAGATTAACGAGCAATTCACCTGTAATAAAAGGATTAAACTATAATCAACTAGTAAATATTACGTATAAATCCATAAACAGCCCAAACCCAAAGTGATATTAAATGAAAACGGTCAAGTTCGAGCCAAAGTCGCGCCCGGGGTCTCGCCTGCGCTATGTATTGTCATAATTAGAAGAAAAGAATAAGAAAATTCACTTTTACTTACAAAGTTACAACCATATTCGCGTAAAAAATACAAAAAACCTCATCTTTTTCCCTTATTTATGTATACGAATTCTTGAACGGGGCATTTTACGAAATGCTCCTGGTTTTAGGAGCGGGACGTTTCGCAAAAGGGACATAACATTACTCTCGGAATCGATAAATTCAGTAGAAATATAACATTGAAATATGAATAAAAAATCATATTCGGCAAGGATTATGAACCCAAAACCATCGGATCGAAAGTAGAGGCACCACACTCAGCAAACACGACCTATCATAATCTCACTCATAAAACACCGATCAACCTCATAAACCTAAATCCGTAGAATCGATAAGTGGAAACAGTTAAGCCCAGAGAAATCCTTAAATTACCTAACTGCATGATTAACATGATCATGAAATACAACATGATCATGATAAAGGGTCTGGTAAATTATGACCACACGACGACAAGACTGTTTAGTTGCATAATATTTGTATGCAATAAGTTTTGCAAGCAATTTTGCATTCAAAAACAGGTATAAGAATTTATACATCTACCTACCGAGTTTATATGACCTGAGTAATATAGCTGAGCTCTAAAGTGAGAATGCTTACTTGACATTTTCATGCTCTATAGAATGCATAACTGGATTTCTCGAATTTGCCTGAATTACTTCTGCGTTAAATAAAAGAGAAGAGATGTTTTGGATATTAGTCGTTATAATATCCAATGAAATACTTGTAAAAAATAATAAATACAATAAACTTTACCTCATCAAAAGAATGATAGACTCGAGCCATATTTTACGAGTTATTTTTCAAGGATAGATAAGACCGTGAAAGAATAGGAGTAGAATCACCTAGTTTTTTTAGACGATTTTAGTGATCTTATTAAGAAAATGCTAAGACTAGGTTATTGAATGGAACAGGAGTTGTTTTATCAAACATTGACTTAAAACCTTTGAATATTGTTGAGTTAAAGCAAAGAAAATATACTAATAGGAAAAAACAAGACTATGAGCAACTTAAGTGGTTGAAACATCTAGTCTTTTCAATTGATAGAGGTGTTATTGACTCACTTGGCAATATATCCCATGTTAGATATTCACTGCACTTCACCACACTATCATCAGCAACTAACTGCTCATTAGGTTTTAAGTGATAAGTTTTATATGCCTCTTTATCTTTACTACCGAGTGATTGATAACTTATCTGATAGGGCCGATCTACCGGACAAAGTACATAAATAAATCATTAGAGACATTGCTTTCAGCAAGGCGGCCGTTTAATCCAGAAGTACGATTTATTTCTTACTATGAAATAAATTATAATTTTAAGATAATAAAAAAATGAGAAGCTTACAATAGACATAATAGAGTAGCCAGTCAACACAATGGTAATTGAGAAGTGAGAGGAGATAGATGCATTCATTTGGATGTGCTCCAGAAATTGCCCACAGATATTCTAATATTCTGGTAAATTCCTGGGCAATTTTTTTAGCACAGCAACATACTAGCAATGACAATGCTATTATGTTATTTATGATAATTATATTTAAAGCAATAATTCAATATCTACATAGCTTCTATCAGGTAATAGATACATATCGATATATTATTGATGCGTATTTTTCAGACATTTGCAGACTAAAAAAATAACTAGATCGCAACAATCTGAAGTAGCAAAGAACATTACATTCGAATTAAGATAAACACACCTTTAAGATTACGGATGGTAAATTCACTTGTAATCGCGCGACATCCTCAGAAATGTCTGCTGATAAAAGAATTATTTTCTTAAACTTGCTTCTTATTTTGATTTGAAATGTAGGTATTGATATGGTATTTCTTAAAATCAATAAAATTAAACAACGAAGTGGCTTATTTTAAGCAAGACATTTTAGACAACTTGAATGAAACCCTATCTTTGGACTATTTATTACTTTTAGTCTCTGTAAGAGGTACCTGTACCTGGTCTACCTACTTTGTTCTGAGTGCCTAGTGCGAGGTTTGTTTCACTATTCGGTAAACGTTTAAGTCGTCGATAACGAATATTGAAACAAACTCTTACTAGGCTCTCAGATACTAGTTTGAAATCACCTACCCGATTATACCCCTTTTCAACAAAACCAACATAACAGTTCCTTTGCACGAACAATAACAGCGTAATCCACCTAAACAAACCGTAATGTAAACTAGACAACATTGAAAGAAATCGGAATGTCGTAAAAAATACCGAGAATCGCGGCGTTAAAACAAGAAACCTTCAAGTTTGAAGAAAAACTGCGTCGAGTCGTCATCTGGCTGCGAGCCAAATCCACGAGGAACTAATAAACCTAGTGGAAGTGGATATAGAAGTCAACGAGAGTACTCCATTTCTGCATACGTACCTATTTGCTTGCGGCTAATGATGATGTGGGTAAATTGCTTGCTTTAGAAAACAGACTTATTTTCTTACATAGCGCTACTTTCATGGTCAGGCAGCAGGCATCTTTATTCATTACATAACTCAGACTATATTTTTTCGAAATATTGAAACTAAATTGTCTTTTTTGTGATTATTACAATAGTGACTAGATTTTAGGGAATTTCATTGAAAATTGTTTTTTTTCTAAATAGATAAAGAGAACGTGACCGATAATACCGATCTTAACCATAAAATCCTAAAGAAACGTGCTCACAAAAATCATACAATTGCAGGTAATAAAGTGCTATCTGAAATACAGCCAGAGGCGCTAGTAAATTGTGAAAATATCCTTTATCTGTACGCAAACAAGGCACGCGTGACAAATTTGCAGTGTGAACAACGGTTTATTTATTTACCTTGTATGACATTGAACTTTGTTCTAGAGAGGACTGGAGTTTGTGAACAAGAACTTGATTCATTCTAGTTATTTAAATTAAAGCACAGAACAGATAATAATATGTACTACGTATAGAATGGACACTGTAAATTTGAGCTGGCGAGGAGCTGACTTTGAGCGGAACGCGCCGCAACAGACGAGACCGAGACCACAGTGTACATTTTTCTTAAGGTGACAACCTCACTGTGTACAAAACTGACTTTGTGTAGTGTAAATATAGGTAGTTAGACGCCGCTTTTGCATAGATTCGTCGAGTGTCCGGGTGTGATTAAAGGCAACATACGGAAAAGATTTTACCTTGTCAGGATTTACGACAATCACTATAAAAGTATACAAGTCATTCAATGCAATGCATTGACCGTGAAACTGATCCAACAGGAGTTGGTCGTAGGTTGGACCACCTTCCACAAAATCAGTTCGAGGAACCACAGATTAAATAATATTGCACGCAATAGAACCAAGGATTGGATCTTCGGGGCTTTGGAATCAGTGTTTACTTTAGCCGTAGTAGTCGAAAATTTACCATTTATCTGTGTGCTTTATCTTATGAAGTTATTACAAATTATTCATGTATTCAAAATAAATCATCATTAAATCGTACAAGTCTCTAGTTTACTTAGTATCAAACCAAGTCTAGTTTACTAGTAAAGTATTAAACTATAACTCAAAATTTTCTTTAAACATTGAAATCAGTAAAGTTTACTCACTTATTTTGCATCTCTTATTAATTAGGTAGTAATTAAATGCGAATACAACTATTAATGTACATAAAAAATAAGTCTACTTACACTTCATTCTCGTCTATGAACATTTCTGTGTGCTTTGACCTGAAACAAAGAGCAGGAAATCAATCCAAGTACGATATTCGAGTCCTCTAAAGACTTCCTTTTAGAGAACAGACCCATTATTCAGTTTTCAGGAACAGAAAAGAAACAAAGAAACCATTTTGTAAATAAGAAAGAGTGAGTGACTTCAATAAATATTTGCTATTTCTGTTTACGAGTAGATACTGGAAACAAAGTGTAATTAAAACTGCAGCAACGATGCTTGCTATACTTTTTCATTATTCCGATTTGATTCTTATGACAAAGATCTAAATTACATTTCGTACACCTCTATAAGCATGGTATAACAGATTTAACCTCCCTCAATACACTTTTATGTTTTAGCACTGAGTCCTATTCCTACTGCTATAACCGCTGAATAATCAAAATATGTAGATACTAGAACATTGTTTTCGCTGTCGAGACGCTTTTGTGATTATTACAATACTCTGCACCACATTATAATTCGAAACATGGCATACAAATACAACTGTGTAGATTATGGCTAACATGATTATTTCTGATCATTGAAAATCAATGCTGGCAATCAAAGCATAGATTGTGGCAGTTTCAACTGAACCTGTCTGAAGCGAATTGGTTTCGACTGACGCCCTTTCTAGTTCCCAGATTGACAGGAACCACTCCCGCATATCAGTGAGTCGAGCCCCCGGTTGACAGACACAGAATACCGAAGAGTAGAAGCACGGTTAATTTTAGAAAACTTACAAGTCAAGTGCTAAGCGTACACGACACGCGATGACGGAAGAATCTAGGTCTCAGGAGCACGAGTTTTGCTGCCGCAGACACTAAACTATAAGTGCTAATCAAAATTAGTAACACTGCTTGTCGATTGCATAATAACGGTCATTCGATCTTGCCAGAAATTCAATTACAACAGATAATAAAACTGTAAATGAATGTCATTATGCATTATCGCAAATCTAACAGCAACACTTGAAGTGAACTGACATTTTAAATTTTTAACCCACAAAATCGATGACCTACATACAAAATCTGTTGATGATAAACAATTAGTTTATCACACGAAACCCGAGCACGAGATGCCCTTGATACATTGACCTCAATGTATTACTCAGGTAATTCAATTATGTCCACTTGCTAGTAAAGCAACACCATTTCAGTGTAGGCTGCAGGGTCGATATCACTGAAGATTCACTGTGGGTGTAATATGTAATATCACACAAGGGGATTTCGGGCAGCGTATACCTAGTCATTTTATATATGGTAGTCTTTGAGTCTAATACAGTAGGCGAAGATAGAGAAACGAGAAAATGAAAGTTTAATACGTAGTCAACTGGGTCGTTCCATTTAGTCTGCTTTGATGAAATTCATAAAAATATATTATCTTTTTTACTCTTTGCATTCAACAGTGCAGTGTATTGAACAACCAACTCTTACTATAATTTGTAAATACGAGTACTTATATCATTTAGTTTCATGTGGTTGTTCCTTAGCAACAGTGGGTGATTATCTGTTATCAATTCGCTTTGTCTACAATCGACTTAATATTTTATTGCAGCTGGTGTATTTATGTTGTAAACTAGTAGTTCGCCCCGAACTGAGATCTCGCGCACCGTAGATGGCTTACATTTGGACTTTCTTCTGACTACCTACCCCTATAATTTCAAGTGCTACTACTGATACTGCCGAGTATGCCTATTGCGCTAGCTCTTCATGGTAAAAAATACTGGCATGCATGCAATACATAATGTCGCGTCTAATTTTTCATTTAGGTATTTCATATTTATGAATTCTCGTCGTATTTCTAAAAGTATACGTCCTAGAATAAAAATAATAACTATTTTGGAATGTACAAATAAAGACCTTTCATTTGACAGCCCACTCAATATATTTGTTTACTTAACTTTTTTTACCCCAATTATTTTCATTCTTTATCAAAATTTTTTTTATCATGAAAATAAATCAAGTAGCATCTAAAATCATTGCAAACCAAACCGCAACGATGCCACTCTCTTTTTAAGACGGACCAGTCAATGAGCTACGAAGTCATCGAAACTCTATGCAACGGGAGCTCTTGCAGCTCTGGTTTCGTAGTTTTTGGTCTTTGGTCGTATTTCAAAAACTATACATCCTAGATTAAAAATAAAAACCATTTTGGAATGTACAAAATAAGCCCTTTCGTATGACACCCCACTCAATTTATTTGTGTAACTTTCATAATTTTTTACCCCCTTGGGAACCCAATATCTTCACAACCCCTTCATCGATTAAGCTCATATGCTCCCCCGTAAATTTCCTTACCACAACCTATTGACCTACCAAGTTTCATGCAGATTGGATGAACGGTTCGACAGTTATGCTCGAACAACAATTCGTGAAACATACAAACATACAAACATACAAACATACAAACATACAAAGCAAAATCGCCCAACTTACCACTAAGATCTTCGCTCGCTTCGCTCGCTCGATCGATAAAACTCAAATGATAAATGACTGGCAAAAGTAATAAAAGCTGCTTTAAAAGATGCAATTACTAATACATCGGTTGTACTAATTCGGATTAACGTACTTATAACTAGTAGTTCGCCCCGAACTGAGATCTCGCGCACCGTAGATGGCTTACATTTGGACTTTCTTCTGACTACCCCTATAATTTCAAGTGCTACTACTGATACTGCCGAGTATGCCTATTGCGCTAGCTCTTCATGGTAAAAAATACTGGCATGCATGCAATACATAATGTCGCGTCTAATTTTTCATTTAGGTATTTCATATTTATGAATTCTCGTCGTATTTCTAAAAGTATACGTCCTAGAATAAAAATAATAACTATTTTGGAATGTACAAATAAAGACCTTTCATTTGACAGCCCACTCAATATATTTGTTTACTTAACTTTTTTTACCCCAATTATTTTCATTCTTTATCAAAAATTTTTTTATCATGAAAATAAATCAAGTAGCATCTAAAATCATTGCAAACCAAACCGCAACGATGCCACTCTCTTTTTAAGACCGACCAGTCAATGAGCTACGAAGTCATCGAAACTCTATGCAACGGGAGCTCTTGCAGCTCTGGTTTCATAGTTTTTGGTCTTTGGTCGTATTTCAAAAACTATACATCCTAGATTAAAAATAAAAACCATTTTGGAATGTACAAAATAAGCCCTTTCGTATGACACCCCACTCAATTTATTTGTGTAACTTTCATAATTTTTTACCCCCTTGGGAACCCAATATCTTCACAACCCCTTCATCGATTAAGCTCATATGCTCCCCCGTAAATTTCCTTACCACAACCTATTGACCTACCAAGTTTCATGCAGATTGGATGAACGGTTCGACAGTTATGCTCGAACAACAATTCGTGAAACATACAAACATACAAACATACAAACATACAAACATACAAACATACAAACATACAAAGCAAAATCGCCCAACTTACCACTAAGATCTTCGCTCGCTTCGCTCGCTCGATCGATAATGAACGAGGACAACTTATAAGTAGATACACTTGTTCCAACGAATCTTGACATTCGTGAAGTTAGCCGTTTCGATGCGCAGTGCAACTTTTTCATACAAAATTTTCTACTGCGCAGCGAAAAGCCTAACTTCACGAATGCCTAGATCCATTGTGACAACTGGAGATAAAGAAGGACCTACCTACGTTTAATCATATTGAAACCAAAATTACATTGAAAGTAGCAGTGATAATTAAATTACACTGAGAATCTAGCTTATCTAGAATAAGTTGTTACGTCATAAACCTTAGTTGGAGGATAAACAGGTTGTTTATTTGATAACAAAGGTCATAGTCCAATAGCGCAATTATGTTATGAATGGAAAACCACTAATATCATTACAATTTATCCTAGAGCCTCTATCCTTAGAGTGACGTAATATCGATACCTCGGGGCTCAAATGTCGTAAAGCACATTTTGGGCTTTTTGAGTTATTTACACCATCGTACTCAGTTTTTAATTCTCTATCGAACTGTATAATTAAAATAGCGAAATTAAAAAAAAAATTACAAATACAACCCATCATTTCGGTTACTCTAAACACAATCTATTTGAAAATTAGGGGTGTAAGGAGCATGTAACTGACAACACACAACAGCCTAAGTCGTATAACCCAGTTTGGTACAAAACTCTTAGATAGCATGTGCTTTACGACCAAAAAATAAAAATAGATGTTCCTTACACCCCACTGCAAAATTCACTTTAAGTAAGAGCATAATTATGATTTATCTCAATTATTAGGTTTTTATCTTGAGTAAATTGATAACTTTTATTATATTTAGTTTGCAATTTTAGTCATGCACGAATGGGTAGCTTTTAAGATATCAGATTTAGTACGTTAGTGACTGAATTTAAGTAAATCACCTATTTTGATAATTTTAAAACATTAATTTCACAATTTATTACAAAATACAAAAGTTGAAAGTGAAATAATACAAAAGTTTTAGCGATTACACATAACTATTTACTAGACACGGGTCTTTATCGCGTAAAGCTTCATATTATCATCCAGACAGTTTCGCCAACTACCCTCACTTTTGACAGACGGATCCCATAATACCTCAGTGATTGATATCAAATATCCAAATTTTCAAAGACGGCTACAAACTTGAAAATCTATAGCCGTTTTCGTGGTTAAAAGTACTAGATACGTACGAGTCTTCATCGCATATAGCTTCATATTATCCACGTAGCAGCGAGTACTTCAGTCTACCCGTGACCACGGGTGTTCGAACACAGTCGAAATTGTCTGGATAATATGAAGCTTTACGCGATAAAGACCAGTGTCTAGTAAATAGTTATGTGTAATGTGTAGTTAATAACTGCTATAGATTTGTGCAAAAATATCTGCTTCTGTTGTTAGTTGTTCTAGTGATTATTTCTACTTTATTACTTTATTTTTACTTATTTTTACCTCGACTGAATCGCTGTACCCTTCCAGACACTCAATTCTTGTCTGAATAAGACGGTTATGAGAGTCTATAGCCGTCTTCGCGGTTAAAATTTCAGTACTTCTTGATATCCACCACTATGGTGTTATGGCATCCGGTTAATAAAAGTGAGGGTAGTTGGAGAAACTAACCTCACAACTGCGACGAAGGTAGCAGCGAGTACTTCAGTCTACCCATGACCACGGCTGTTCTAAAACATTCGTAACAGTCTGGATAATATAAGTTTTACGCGATAAAGACCCGTATCTAGTAAATAGTTACAAAAACATTTATATTTTCCACTAAATTGTGAAATAAAATGTTCTGTAATTCTTAAAATAGGTGATTTACTTAAATTCTTTCAATATCGTACTTAATCTGACATCTTAAAAGCTACCCATTCATGCATGACTAAAATTTCAAACAAATTATAATAAAAGTCATCAATTTACTCAAGATAAAAACCTAATAATTGAGATAAATCATAATAATATCTCATATTATAATCCTTTACAACCTTAAATCTTCATGCAAGTGTTGTATACTCCCCTGTTTCACTGCGATAAAACGACAGGTTGGGCTTTACGCTCTTGTGCTCTTGCTCAGGCTGTATTTCAGTGGGGCGTAAGAAACATTTTGTTTATTTTTTTGGTCGTAAAGCACATGCTATCTCCGTAAATATTAGACTAGGACAAATTTTGAAATAACTTTATGAAACTATGGAAAAATCTGATAACTTTGTTCCTAGGACATTTTTATGTAGCGCTAAAAATGAGAGAGTTATGACGAAAAACATTTTTATTTTTTTGTTTTTTGCTCCTCCTGAAAACCTTGGATTTGTGCTTTACGACATTTGAGCCCCGAAGTATCGATATGTTCTTGCAGACACAATAGGTAGGTACACACGAGACAAATTAAACTCAATTGGAGGAAAACACTGAATAATTCATTCAAGAATGTGTAATTGGACCGTTATTTACTATTATTATTATTTTAAAATATTTAATCCTATTTACATTAATTAAATTATTATATAATTAATTAATCCTATTTTTATTATTATTATTATTTTAAAATAATAATAATAAAAATAGGATTAAATAATTGGTTTATACAACATAACTTTTTTACTACAACCGCTCACATTATACACAAATTAAATATTATAAAAATGATTAAATACAGGATGGACTTTCAAGCTGATAAATATTTTACAGAACTTGTAGCCGACAGTATAGCTTTCATGTTTACTCATTAAATTGAAGTTACTGGTATAATGTGAAGCAATTTACACAATAATGTTATGTTTAATTACATACACAATGTTGATGATTGTTGATGTTGATGATATATCCATTATGGGGTTGTTTCTTTTAAATATTTACTATTTCGACAAGAGACGAACATATACCAGGAAATTTGAGTACTATACAAAATTATAGAAAGATTAACTTAAACCACAAAAATAAAATCGACGGCAAAAACAACTTACTTCATTATGGAAAATTAATCCGATCGATCCATAGATAAAAAGACACTATAGTTCCACAATTAGCTAATTCCAAAGACTGTAAAGCCGCGTATAAACTAAGCGCGGCAAACCATCGAACATTGGCGCGCGCGGCGGCCGCGCTCTATGTAGACGGGACCGCCGCGCGCGGCGACGCGAACATTGCCGCGCTCGAACATGCCGCGGGGCGATCCGCTCGCTGTCGGTTTTTAGACCGCATCAAAGGAGCTTCAGCAGTTTGCTCGCGCGCAGTGGGGACGGTTGTAGTTTTGGTGATTTGGCTCGCGCGGCGAATACGTAAAAATGGACAACGAAAAATGCCGTTTACTAATACAATTGTATGGCGCTAAAGAACTTTTGTGGAACAGCAAATCCTCCCAATATCACAATAAATCGCTAAGGTATGATGCGTGGGTAGAAATCAGTAAGAAAATGGCGTATACCTATTCCTATACCTATAAAATATACCTATTCCTGACTTGAAAAAGAAAATGACTACGCTTTTGGCGTCCTACAGAAGAGAAAAATCTAGAATAGCTAAAAGTTGTCATACTGGTTCTGGTAAGTACCTATTTATTTTGCAGTTAAACGGCGGATAGTCAGACCAGTTTGGTCTGACTATCCGCCGCGGTTTGTTCGTGATGGATCGCCTGCCGCGCGCGCCAACTAAATTCATATCTAAATATTGGCTCGCGCGGCAAATGAGCGTCAACTCTGGTCGAACATTGGCTCGCGCGGCTGCCGCGCTTAATGTATACGCGGCTTAAGAGCCATTAGACAATTTCGCACTCGACAAAATCAGCGCTCGGAGGGACAAAAGTTGCTAAATTCTAACACCCAATGAACAGCGCTCCGTTTCTTAGACTAAACGGTTTTGGTAATTTTCATGTGATTGATTTATTTGAGATAGTAAAAATACTTTTTGGGTAGGTACTTAGGTAGGTACCTATAGGTATAACACAAAACAAAGTCGGGTTAGTTACACTTTGAATACAAATAATTACAAAAAAATAAATGTTTGTTTTTTTGTCCCATAAACCATATTGTGCTGATCTGATGGAGTCAGGAGCTTTTCAACAGAACTCTTCAGTAAATAGTCCGATTGAGTTGAAACTTGGATCTCAGCATGTCAGTCAAGTTCCGACTACAATGAAATAATATGGTGACAGCTAGCTCATCTGATGATGGAGTCAGGACCTGTTCCATGGAACTTTTTAATGATATGGGTATCAAATGACAGGGCTTGATGAGCGCAACACAATGCTGATCTGATGATGGAGCCAGGACCTGCTCCATGGAACTTTTTAATGATATGGGTATCAAATGAAAGGGCTTGATGAGCGCAACACAATGCTGATCTGATGATGGAGTCAGGACCTGTTCCATGGAACTTTTTAATGATATGGGTATCAAATGAAAGGGTTTGATGAGCGAAACACAATTCTGATCTGATGATGGAGTCAGGACCTGCTCCATGGAACTTTTTAATAATATGGGTATCAAATGAAAGGGCTTGATGAGCGCAACACAATGCTGATCTGATGATGGAGTCAGGACCTGTTCCATGGAACTTTTTAATGATATGGGTATCAAATGAAAGGGTTTGATGAGCGAAACACAATTCTGATCTGATGATGGAGTCAGGACCTGCTCCATCGAACTTTATAATGATATGGGTATCAAATGAAAGAGCTTGATGAGCGCAACACAATGCTGATCTGATGATGGAGTCAGGACCTGTTCCATGGAACTTTTTAATGATATGGGTATCAAATGAAAGGGTTTGATGAGCGAAACACAATGCTGATCTGATGATGGAGTCAGGACCTGCTCCATGGAATATTTTAATAATATGGGTATCAAATGAAAGGGTTTGATGAGCGCAACACAATGCTGATCTGATGATGGAGTCAGGACCTGTTCCATGGAACTTTTTAATAATATGGGTATCAAATGAAAGGGCTTGATGAGCGCAACACAATGCTGATCTGATGATGGAGTCAGGACCTGTTCCATGGAACTTTTTAATGATATGGGTATCAAATGAAAGGGTTTGATGAGCGAAACACAATTCTGATCTGATGATGGAGTCAGGACCTGCTCCATCGAACTTTATAATGATATGGGTATCAAATGAAAGAGCTTGATGAGCGCAACACAATGCTGATCTGATGATGGAGTCAGGACCTGTTCCATGGAACTTTTTAATGATATGGGTATCAAATGAAAGGGTTTGATGAGCGAAACACAATTCTGATCTGATGATGGAGTCAGGACCTGCTCCATCGAACTTTATAATGATATGGGTATCAAATGAAAGAGCTTGATGAGCGCAACACAATGCTGATCTGATGATGGAGTCAGGACCTGTTCCATGGAACTTTTTAATGATATGGGTATCAAATGAAAGGGCTTGATGAGTGCAACACAATGCTGATCTGATGATGGAGTCAGGACCTGTTCCCTGGAACTTTTTAATGATATGGGTATCAAATGACAGAGCTTGATGAGCGCAACACAATGCTGATCTGATGATGGAGTCAGGACCTGTTCCCTGGAACTTTTTAATGATATGGGTATCAAATGAAAGAGCTTGATGAGCGCAACACAATGCTGATCTGATGATGGAGTCAGGACCTGTTCCATGGAACTTTTTAATGATATGGGTATCAAATGAAAGGGTTTGATGAGCGAAACACAATGCTGATCTGATGATGGAGTCAGGACCTGCTCCATGGAACTTTTTAATAATATGGGTATCAAATGAAAGGGCTTGATGAGCGCAACACAATGCTGATCTGATGATGGAGTCAGGACCTGTTCCATGGAACTTTTTAATGATATGGGTATCAAATTAAAGGGCTTGACGAGCGCAACACAATGCTGATCTGATGATGGAGTCAGGACCTGTTCCCTAGAACTTTTTAATGATATGGGTATCAAATGAAAGGGCTTGATGACCGAAACACAATGCTGATCTGATGATGGAGTCAGGACCTGTTCCATCGAACTTTATAATTATATGGGTATCAAATGAAAGAGCTTGATGAACGCAACACAATGCTGATCTGATGATGGAGTCAGGACCTGTTCCATGGAACTTTTTAATGATATGGGTATCAAATGAAAGGGTTTGATGAGCGAAACACAATTCTGATCTGATGATGGAGTCAGGACCTGCTCCATGGAACTTTTTAATAATATGGGTATCAAATGAAAGGGCTTGATGAGCGCAACACAATGCTGATCTGATGATGGAGTCAGGACCTGTTCCATGGAACTTTTTAATGATATGGGTATCAAATGAAAGGGTTTGATGAGCGAAACACAATGCTGATCTGATGATGGAGTCAGGACCTGCTCCATGGAACTTTTTAATAATATGGGTATCAAATGAAAGGGCTTGATGAGCGCAACACAATGCTGATCTGATGATGGAGTCAGGACCTGTTCCATGGAACTTTTTAATGATATGGGTATCAAATTAAAGGGCTTGACGAGCGCAACACAATGCTGATCTGATGATGGAGTCAGGACCTGTTCCCTAGAACTTTTTAATGATATGGGTATCAAATGAAAGGGCTTGATGACCGAAACACAATGCTGATCTGATGATGGAGTCAGGACCTGTTCCATCGAACTTTATAATTATATGGGTATCAAATGAAAGAGCTTGATGAACGCAACACAATGCTGATCTGATGATGGAGTCAGGACCTGTTCCATGGAACTTTTTAATGATATGGGTATCAAATGAAAGGGTTTGATGAGCGAAACACAATTCTGATCTGATGATGGAGTCAGGACCTGCTCCATGGAACTTTTTAATAATATGGGTGTCAAATGAAAGGGCTTGATGAGCGCAACACAATGCTGATCTGATGATGGAGTCAGGACCTGTTCCATGGAACTTTTTAATGATATGGGTATCAAATGAAAGGGTTTGATGAGCGAAACACAATTCTGATCTGATGATGGAGTCAGGACCTGCTTCATGGAACTTTTTAATGATATGGGTATCAAATGAAAGGACTTGATGAGCGCAACACAATGCTGATCTAATGATGGAGTCAGGACCTGCTCCATGGAACTTTTTAATAATATGGGTATCAAATGAAAGGGCTTGATGAGCGCAACACAATGCTGATCTGATGATGGAGTCAGGACCTGTTCCATGGAACTTTTTAATGATATGGGTATCAAATGAAAGGGTTTGATGAGCGAAACACAATTCTAATCTGATGATGGAGTCAGGACCTGCTTCATGGAACTTTTTAATGATATGGGTATCAAATGAAAGGACTTGATGAGCGCAACACAATGCTGATCTAATGATGGAGTCAGGACCTGTTCCATCGAACTTTATAATGATATGGGTATCAAATGAAAGGGTTTAATGAGCAAAACACAATGCTGATCTGATGATGGAATCAGGACCTGTTCCATGGAACTTTATAATGATATGGGTATCAAATGAAAGGGTTTTATGCGCGAAACACAAAGCTGGGTTAGGATTTACTTTTGACTTCGATTTTTGATGTTTGATTTTTCATTTTTAATATTGATTTTAATTTTAAAATCAAAATCAAGAAATAAAAATCAAAATAAAAATCCGAGATCCGAGAATCGAGAAATGAGAAACAAGAATCAAGAATCACAAATCAAAAATTAAAAAATTGAAAATCAAGAATTAAGAATCCGAGATACAAGATCCGAGAATCGATAATCGAAAATTGAAAATCAAGAATCAAAATCAAGAATGAAGAACCCGATATCCAAGATCCGATAATCAAGAATTGAGACTCGAAAATCGAAAATCAAGAATCCGAGATCCGAGAATAGAGAAACTAAAATTGAAAATTAAGAATCAAGAATCAAAGTGAAAGTCAAAATCAAGAATCAAAGTCAAAGTAAACCCCGACCCAGCTTTGTGTTTCGCTCATCAAGCCCTTTCATTTGATACCCATATCATTGTAAAGTTCCAGGGAACAGGTCCTGACTCCATCATCAGATCAGCATTGTGTTTTGTTCATCAAGCCCTTTCATTTGATGCCCATATTATCATTAAAAGTTCCATGGAACAGGTCATAACTCCATCATCAGATCAGCATTATGTTTTGCTCATCAAGCCCTTTCATTTAATACCCATATGATTAAAAAGTTCCATGAACCAGGTCCTGACTCCATCATCAGATCAGCATTGTGTTTCGCTCATCAAACCCTTTCATTTAATACCCATATCATTAAAAAATTCCATGGAACAGGTCCTGACTCCATTATCAGATCAGCATTGTGTTGCGCTCATCAAGCCCTTTAATTTGATACCCATATCATTAAAGAGTTCCATGGAACAGGTCCTGACTCCATCATCAGATCAGCATTGTGTTGCGCTCATCAAACCCTTTCATTTGATACCCATATTATTAAAATGTTCCATGGAGCAGGTCCTGACTCCATCATCAGATCAGCATTGTGTTTCGCTCATCAAACCCTTTCATTTGATACCCATATCATTAAAAAGTTCCATGGAACAGGTCCTGACTCCATCATCAGATCAGCATTGTGTTGCGCTCATCAAGCTCTTTCATTTGATACCCATATCATTATAAAGTTCGATGGAACAGGTCCTGACTCCATCATCAGATCAGCATTGTGTTTCGGTCATCAAGCCCTTTCATTTGATACCCATATCATTAAAAAGTTCCAGGGAACAGGTCCTGACTCCATCATCAGATCAGCATTGTGTTGCGCTCATCAAGCCCTTTAATTTGATACCCATATCATTAAAAAGTTCCATGGAACAGGTCCTGACTCCATCATCAGATCAGCATTGTGTTGCGCTCATCAAGCCCTTTCATTTGATACCCATATTATTAAAAAGTTCCATGGAGCAGGTCCTGACTCCATCATCAGATCAGAATTGTGTTTCGCTCATCAAACCCTTTCATTTGATACCCATATCATTAAAAAGTTCCATGGAACAGGTCCTGACTCCATCATCAGATCAGCATTGTGTTGCGTTCATCAAGCTCTTTCATTTGATACCCATATCATTATAAAGTTCGATGGAACAGGTCCTGACTCCATCATCAGATCAGCATTGTGTTTCGGTCATCAAGCCCTTTCATTTGATACCCATATCATTAAAAAGTTCTAGGGAACAGGTCCTGACTCCATCATCAGATCAGCATTGTGTTTCGCTCATCAAACCCTTTCATTTGATACCCATATCATTAAAAAGTTCCATGGAACAGGTCCTGACTCCATCATCAGATCAGCATTGTGTTGCGCTCATCAAGCTCTTTCATTTGATACCCATATCATTAAAAAGTTCCAGGGAACAGGTCCTGACTCCATCATCAGATCAGCATTGTGTTGCGCTCATCAAGCTCTGTCATTTGATACCCATATCATTAAAAAGTTCCAGGGAACAGGTCCTGACTCCATCATCAGATCAGCATTGTGTTGCGCTCATCAAGCCCTTTCATTTGATACCCATATCATCATAAAATTCCATGGAACAGGTCCTGACTCCATCATCAGATCAGCTCGCTGTCACCCTATTATTACATTATTAGTTACACAACAATTCAGATCATTATTCTGCTTTAACGGCCTTTTTAGCCCCGCAGAAAATATTTAAAAATAGGTAATTAATAACTTAGCAACCAATGTATCAAACGCTCCTATTTCGCTATATTCTTCGTAGCCGGCGACGTGCTTTGCGAGTCGACTCAGTGCGAGCTCCGGGATGCAAAGCGATACGTCCACCCCCTAGAAGCGCTCGGCGCGGTCTGCTTGCGTCGAGTAGATAGGGTAGTAGATACGACGCGTTTTAGGTTGTTTTAAAAGATTTTTCATTGCCAATTTTTTAATCTTTTTGCATTTTTTTTTTCAGAAAAGGATTGATTTTGAACTAAAGTTTATTTCTGTTTTGTTAATTTTACGAACAAGAGTTCTAAGTCAGTTCTAAGTAGCCAAAATCAAAAGCAATTCTTTGGCCGTTTTCTCGAAATTTGGACTAAGTTAAAGATTTTTTTACTCAAAAACTAAATAAAGGTAGTAAAAAGTGATCCATTTAATAGTTTGGTTGACTATCACAGCAAAACATCGTAATTTTTTTATACCATTTGGACGTCAAAATGATTCGTAAATATGGTGATTTCTAAACCTCTTACAGCAAAAATTCACAAAACAGTCGCCGGTTTGAGGTCGATTAATCAAAAAGAAATAATAAAAATACAAAAGTAGCTCATTTAATAGTACAAAATTGAAATGATATTTCATGCTGTGCCATAATTTTTTTATAAATACAGTGTTTTCATTGAAAAATCCTGCCCCAAAACATCACGTAAATCAGAAAATTTTGTCTAATGCCTCTTAAGCGATACGGATGCGGGACCAACAATGCACAATGCCGGCACGTTGTACGGTGTGCCGCAAGGGAATAATGGAGCACGTGACCAATGGGTCGTGCACAAATAGAGCCTATGATACATTGACTCAAACATTACAGGAATACATTTGGGAAAGTCATCATAATATATTGAGTTACTCAGAAAAATAGTAACGTTGGAAACTGGCAAGGGATTGTAGCTTGTTTGTCTCTCTTATCTTTCCTTTATAGGAAAACATGACAGAACTGCCGAGATTTATGATGTTTAATAGTGGTATCAGCACAAGGAAGAAAGACATGCAATTTTTTAGGAAATAAGTTAGATGAATTCAAAAGAATTCGTGTAATAATTTCAAAAGACAATATTTTAGAAAATTTTTATATTTTCAGATTTCATAGCTGTAAACTGATCTGACAACGGATACCTAACGTATATTTGCTTGTCGTCGACGTCATATTTATGAACCTGGCTTAAATCAAGCATAACAATCTTGGACAATGTGGTTCGAAGTCCAGCGGATCAATTGTAGCCTCGCACGAGATCCACCGCTGACGACACCGACACGAATTGGACCAGAATGAAAACAAGGACTTTGGACTCTGACAGATTAGATAATAATTCAGCGTAGGTTCCGGTACTAGGGGACCACGCCACTGGGACGAAGCAATCGTCAGCGTCAATTCAATAGCGGCAGAATTGCCATTGATTGAATGAACGTACGTGAAACGGTTTGTTTGGTGTGACGCGAAATTGAAAGTAATAGCTCTGTCAGATTTAACTACTGCAGTAGGTATAACATGATTTGATGGTTGATCGTGAAACGTGAGAATAAGACATACGCAATAAATCTTGACGTGTTCTCGAACACGTTCGCAGATATGTTTTTTCCTATGAGTAATTTTAAGACTAAAAAAAGATACTGATAAAGCCACAGACCATTTGTTGTTTGAACATATTAATGAATAACCATAAGCTAAGTCAACGAACCCACTTTGTTTTGATGACTCACGCACGCGGCTAAAATCTTTGTATGATTCGCATGTGGGTGCCAAAGTTAGTAAAAAAGCTTCCTACTTAATATATGCAATAGATCAGTTTACTAGAATAAAATATCATCATGTGCATATTTTTTACAGAATTGAAATACCTATAGCATTAATCCATTTGTGTTTTGCGTAAATATATATTGAAATACCTATAGCATTAATCCATTTGTGTTTTGTGTAAATATATAAATAAATTAAGTTAGGAGCGGTATATAGGTAAAGCCTTCTGAATTTAGATTCCATTATACTATCAGAATGAATGTAATAAAATATCCGAAGAGAAATAGCTAAGTTAATGTTTGTAATGTGCTGCGGTTGACTCATTTAATTGTATAATTTAAAGGTCTTCGTCAGTGTCAAGGTCGTGGAATAATGTATTGTTATCTTACAATCGATGAGGATGTCCGACGTTACCAAAATGACTGCTTTTATAGAAGAAACTGATCGATAATGAAAATAGATCGATAAAAGCAATGATACAAAAAATAAATAGTTAAAAATAATTTAGCGTGGACATAGAGAGGAAAAAAGAAATTAAAATGTAATGTTTCTCGAATGGCATGCCTTCTCAACATTATCCATGTCAAAAAATTAAGATGTTGATGATTTTGTTTGAGATAGTACCAAATTGGCCATAAAAACCTCAACGCATACAAAGTAGTTAGACGATAAGATAATCAAGAATGTTTACCGAACTATGATTACACGGGTTATCTATATCCGTTAGAGATGGGCATTTAGAACGGACACATAAGGGTCAAACTTCTATCAAATACAGATCTACATTTTTTCCCTGGTGCCTTCAGAAGAGAAATGCGTATTAAAGTAATACTATGTAGTGCCTTGTTATTAATAATTGAGATTTCATCCTTATGCCAAGGCAGCTCCCAGCTATCATGTGTCCGCGGTCACAGGTCGACAGATAGGGACCAAGCTCCTGATAACCTTGTTACGAGTATCTGCTCCAAAGGTTGCATTAATATTCCATTTAATTGCATTGGAGACAGGTTTATTTTTAGTTTTCATATCGGTTATGTAACATACAATCTTTTTCCTTTTAAAGGCTCATGACTTGTTTTGCCAGAATAAATAAACATACTTTCTCATTTGCGGTTATAATACCAGAACACCACTAATGGATTTAAACATGAAAACGTTTTGATAGTTCACGATATTTTTTTGTTGGCGGCATTATTATTTTCTTGAGACCTTGTTGGACTCCAATTTGCAGACCAACGCACATTAGTGTCTCAATACAAACTAGTAGGTAGCGTAAGTGCATGTCCAGAGAGCCATTACTGTTCGAGGGTCTTTCAAAACTATTGTGGCAAATTACCGTTGCGTACTTCATAAAACACATTTCATCAGATATGTTGTAAATCTCGCATGTCAATCTAGGTTCCACCATGGCATTGGTATCATGCAACTGATCCTATCAGTCGTGCACACGTGGCTTTTACGTGGAATAAACCTCAATGCGTCATCTCCCATAAACATTATGAATACTTAGTCGAGAAAAGAGAGAGCGCAATATTAGCAACGTTCTTGAACATATTTGCGAAGTAAACTCACGACAGGTTTTCGGCGGTTATTCCGAGACTTCATGACATGAGACTGTTTTGTCCATACTCTGTAGCGCTCACGGTAATGATAATGAGGATAAATTAGCCGATGTAAATGCAAAACTCATGGGAAAGGACGTCTGGTCATCATCATTACGAATAATTGTAGTTACTGAAGTGCGTTCTTGGCCTCGGGGCCTAAAATTACTCTTGAGAGCTCTACGTGTCTTCTAGCTAGTCTATAATTTGATTTCACCATCAGACTAAAATACACCGAGCTTATACCTAGTAATCAGCAGATCAATGAACTCGTAAGACGTGTTCACAAAAGCCTCTGTTTCACCACAGAGTTTTACATCGCAGCAATGACGATACGATGTGTATGTGTGTAGCTAAGCACTCGGAGTAATAATGAGACCTGTGTCACCTCCTCGCGATCTCTTATCGCCTAGTACTTGCTTCAATTTCAACTCTAATCAGTTTCCTTAATTGAGAAGGCTGCTTATGAAGTTTGCTTGATTGCGAACGCTTAATTAGTGTAGCCGGTATCTGACCTGGATGACATTGGATTGACGTACGACTTGCAATTTATTAGTCCAGAATATTATAATTAATACGAAATATATTTCTTTATTTAAATCTTTATTTTATCCGCGCAATTTGTAATACTATTATCTTTTATAAACAACTCAAAAGGGTTCTTCTTAGTATTTGAAATATAATTTTGAAGCAAAGTTTTGTATTCTCAGAAGAGTATTGAATTTCTGTTATTATATTACTGAGCAAGAGTACCAATTATTGAAGCGAAGCTCGCTGCACCGTTGGAACGATCCAATATCTAGCACCGAAGCACTCAACCATCCCGAGATTGTTTACGAACAAGTCGACGAACTACAGAATGTAGTTACGAGATTTCAGTGGAGGTTTAGAAAATCGTAGTGTTGTAGACTTATGAAACAAAGAGGCCCTACATTTAAATTTTGTTGTAACATTGTTTATGTTTCTGTTAGATTGAAAGCAGTTTGCTTAACTTTAGTTTACTAGTCTTTAGTCATATTATTACAACCTACATAAAATACATTTGTTGTGAGTAGTGGCCTGAACAGTTTAAGATGAGATATTAAAAGGTTTACCTAAAAGGATAAAATTATAAATGGCATAGAATGGCATAAAGCAACTTTGTAAAAAGATACATAGGTACTCATGAAAGCCGTGGATGGAAAAAGACACTAAAAGAAAACAACATTCTCTCAAGCGTTGCTAAATTTACCAATTATTATGAATAATGGGGGAATTTTTACAATATTTACCTATTTAGGCGGGCGCAGATTAGCTCTTAGGACAATTTAGTAATGGCCATTTTTGGTTAACTTTATTGTCAATTTTATAATGAGAAAAGAGAGAAGCGATTTTATTGTGAAATGTTCGTTAAACAGTGAATATTGTTACAGCAGTCCACCATTTTGAATTCGAAACCCTTGTAAGCCGTGAAGAACTATGTTAGAGAAGACAAGCAAGCTAAGCAAAAAGGCTCTATCTTATATGTGCTCGTATCGCTAACCGGCAAAAGATTCGTAATAAGTAGGTACAGACAGCCACCTAAATCTAGGTCTCAAGTCTCAACTCAACAACGTCGTCTTCCACCATTTGTATCTAATGATACTTTTGTAAATAATAGAATATAAGAACAAGTAGTCCATATATATTTATGGAGAAAGGATCTACAAGCTTGCCATCAACAGCACCTCTTTACAACATTTTGTGGAGAACATTGAACTACAATTAAAACTCAATGGTAGAGAATCGAATCTGAGAATATAGTCCTAGGAGCTTAGGTTTTACAAAGAAAGGCTATAGAATCGAATACTAAGCGTGGGCTAAACGATTATTTTTATAATGCTACTTCCTCAATCAGAAATTGGCATGCTAGTGAATGTAATTTTGCAAACCGGTTTTTTAGAAACTGAAGACCAATGAAACTAGTAGCAAAGCAGCGTAAAATTATCAACAGACCTGATATTGACCATTTCAATTAATGTATAATGCATGACAGATTATGAAAAAATTGATTGGGTCTAACAATAACAATAGGTATATGAACAATCTCTTTAGCAGACTTCGATGAAGATTTGAAAAGAACAGGACATCGCTATTAAGTAATAGTAGATTTTATATTAAACGACCGCAAATCTACAGGCTACTCAACAGGTAATCATAGGTGTTCAATTGTTAAATGCATCATGAAATGAATGAACGTATTGAAAACATAAAACTAGTCTCAGATATTACGGCTAAGCTTTTGGAAAAAAAAAACTGGTTAAATCCAATCAGATAATGAGGTTATTTTTTTTTTTGCGAAATAGAGCAACTTGTAGGTAGACCTGACTAATTGATATAAATGTTCAACAAATAAATTAGTACAAATCTGATAAATCGCGAACAATAAACTGTCGTGGCGTGATGCAAAAGTAATGACGGTAAACATTGAAGCGTAACGCGAACCTACAGTTACTTCCTCAACGAGCTTAAACTTTGGACCCGGCGCACGTGGCACAACTAAACGTATACAAACACTTACCACAAAGCTTTTAGTAGAACTAGTAAAGTTTCACTTATTGACTATCACAGCCACTTCGTAAAGGTAAGAAATATAAAAATCACGCTCGCTCAGTCGTCCGGCCAGCGCGGGCCGCGTTCCGAAACTGAATCAAAATTCCTCGCCGCGAAGCTGTGACGTGGAGGAGACAGTGAAGGGCTCTCAGACCATTTGCGAAATCACCGCGTGTGCAGTCTCCGAGGATAGAGCCGGTACCGGCATAAGTCTACCAGTCCTGATGGAAAATGATAGTAAATCAACTTAGCAGAAGCCGGAGCTCGAGTAATGGCTGAGCGTCTGGTTTATCAGTTTGTAGGGTTGTCAATGCCGCTATTGCTTATGTACAGAAAAGATACCAATGTATAATAACCGCTAAATGACTGCATATTAAGCGTTGACAATCACGAAGATTGTCAACGCTTAATATGCAGTCATCATTTTTGTAATTGTACAGCGTACCTATCGTTTATTGTCCTATAACAAACAGGCGTGGTAGATGACAAAGCGAGCAGGTGGCGATTAAGTTATCTGCAAAATTACATATTCTATTCACTTAACTTCCACTGAAATAACACTTGATTATTTAAAGGACATGACATGACATGCTTCAACTGCGTGAAAAACAAAGAGAAACGCTAAACCTTGAGGTTGGGACATCAGGTCGTTATGATACCTTTATTAAGGTCTTTGACAGAGGTGATCGAGTCTTATCAGTTGTGTAAATTGTGCAGTTTGTAATGTGAAGTTGAATAAACCTCGCGGGAAGCACAACAACACAGCTGATCGAAACCCCTGAATATTTCCAGTGTGCATTCAAAAATAGATTTAACTCAAGTCCCACCCATCGTATACATAGCAGTAAAATCGCCGACCGGCCGAGCTTTGAAACAGAAACTGGACCGTGGCAGTGTCGCGTCACATCGTTATCGTATAGGGAAGGTCAATGCTATTAGACATGGCACAGACGGACAAAAGAAAGGGAGTGGAAAATTAGAAATGAATGAGTCATTCATTTTCATACCACAGATTCATAAACTACATTGATAGGAATGATGCTTGCTCGTATTTTTTTTAATACACTACAACGTGGTTTTAAACATGGTAGTATAAGGCTGAGTCATCTTCACACATCTCGTGATACAGAAGTGTGAATAAAGAAATTCTATTGATTGTTTTAACACATCTCCTCTCCTCTCTGCTTTGGTGGAGTCTCAGCCTAAGGAGCTTGGATGAAGTACCTAGTTGGAATTGGAATAATTGTAGGTTGTAATTGGTTAATTTTGAAATCGCTAATACTGCAAGTATGTATTTTTTAATGCTGGTTGAACTAAATAAAGTTCCTCATTTAGCTTTCAGTAGACTCAAGTAGACGATCATCTCTGTCGCACGCAATTGTTGCAAACTAAGAATAATCTACAAATTAGGGTCTAAAGTCGAACAGTAAATAGAATAATTCCACGACAACAATCTCGGAATTATTGCATCCTGCTTTGTTCTTACCTCGCAATAAAATAGTCTTTATGACACTCAAAATAAGAGTGAGATGGTCTTAGGATGTGTCTGACAATGTTATATTGGGTATAAAGAGTCCTGTCTCCTACACACGTGCGGTCTGGAATGACCCAAGTCCGTATAAGTCGACCATGATTTCTGAGGTTCGTGGACTTTATAATGGCAGAGGAATGATTAGTCTTGTTGCCAATCCGGTCTTTGGATTTATTGGTAATTAGTCAGCAAGATTGTAAGTTTTGATAGTAGTGAGTTACCTACAATCGAAACTTATCGGTCTATTAATACCTACTCTTTAGATAAATTTCAGCGCGAGTTCCGCTTAGATTTGATAATAGCGTGAATCGTGATTCATTATCACATAATGTAAGCTGCAAAAGTTTAATTTCAGTTTTATCCCTGAGTCACAATACTTAGTCACACGCAACAAAGATCAGAAGAATGAGATAAGGTGTCAACAACGCTAATACGATGGGTATCCGGGAACAATGGATGCGCGATATCGGAAAATTGCATTGGTATACGATTCGTCCACTTGATATTGACTTCTCAATAATAATGAAAAGCTACTTTTACAGCATAGACCGGGCTCCTATAATGTCCTGAGACCTATAAATAAACCTAATTTTCATTAAGTACTTATTTTTGTAAGTAATAAATTGCACCTAAGCTAAATTATTCGACTGATTCGACTCACAAGTTCATAAAATTGTAAGATAAGCTAAAAATAATAAACGATTATCAGCCTGAAAAATATTAAAACAATAAACCCGAAAAAGTGGGGATTGCCACTTCCCTAATGATTCCTCGTTAATGACCAGTCAAAAGATCTCCAGTTTTAGCGTGAATGATGGCTACCGCGGCAGGACGGCAGGAAAGCGCTTGCGCATGCGATAGGTAGGATAATGGCAGCGGGCCGGGTGCGAAGTCCGCGCTCGCCCTCCGTCTCCGACCGAGAATAGCACCAGTGGGAGTTCACCACTAATATGCTTTGTGACATTGCCTTGTGAGCTGGTTTTACTCCCGGTCCCGTTTGGACATTGATAAGCCATAACAGAGTCCTTTAGGCGGTCTTCAAACTCATATGAACTTAGTTAGGTTTGAACATTACTTATTGATGGCCTAGTTACTAGGCCTAGGCTTCTTATCTTCGGACTTCTGACTTCGGAACCGCAGGAGCAAAGTGCTTGTCAAGAACTATCGCCTTATTAGAACGGAATTTGAATCTGTATGACACAAAATATGATTTATGAATGAACAAGGAATATTTTAGTAGGGCATATTATCAACAATGCAAAGGTTAAAGGTTGATGAACACATGCATGCACTACGTTGTCATTATATCAACGGTTGGATTAAAGCTGGAACGTCCACTGCGTAACCTTTCACTATCATTTCGCAAAACCCTGAGTCACGTAGACTTTATAATAATAGTTTAAAGGGGAACTGGTTTTGCAGCCTTCCTTATGTGCAACGTGCAAGCCGAAGGCAGTTGGTCGTAGCCAAAAGATAAAGTTGTTTAATTTACATTTAAATGCACTCACAAAGACAAAATAAAATACACTTGAATGTCTTACTAAAAAACTTAACGTTAATGTTTTGGTTGGCCCCACTGGAGCTTGACTATTTAGATTTTAAGCGGATGGATCACCGAAAAGAAAGCTAGGCCCCATACCGTGTTTGTTGCCCTGATTCTTCACGGTGTTGGTCGCAAAAGAACAGGAGTAGAATAACCTAGCTCTTAAGACGTTTCAAAGTGGTCATAGCGGTCCTACTGAATAAATGATATTTGAATTTTGAATTTTGGTGATGCGGCTTGCCCGCATTACCAATTAGATAATTTTAAAAAGTAGGGCGTATAATGACAGACGGTTCCCTCTTGAAGGTTATTGCTTTATCATGTCTAATTCGTAAGCCATAATGCCATAGTATGTAATTTATTTCTATAATAATAGATTTAATTAACAAGAGAACTAAAATAGAAAAAAACACTTGAAAGATATCAGACAGAAGCCTACTCAGCGAGTTTTGTATCTTGGCATCTCTAAACTGTTTTGGATTGGTTTAAGGACTTTGAAAGATGACTGACAAACAACAGAAGCCATTATCTTTCTTTCAATTCCAAATCATTTGTTTACAAACTCAGCTTTAAGTTGGCGAAAGCCGAAATAAACTTACCGATTCACGAGTTTTACCCAAATTACAAAACTCTAACATTGGATTTTAGACTCTGTTATCAGCGACGAAGATTAAGTTATGAAGCAAAGGTCGTAGGGCCCAAGGGCTCAAGAGCACTCGCCTGTAATAGATAAGTCCTAAAAAACTATTTATATCGAACCGATAAAGGTACTCGAATCACCAATGAAGCTTGTAATGATTACTTGAGCGTGTTTAACAATGGTTTTGATAAGATGAGAGATTTCGCAATGAGATCAATGAATGATAATAATTTTATCATTTGGTAAGTAAATAGCATGGAATTACTGATAACAGATACTGCAAGAACATTCTTAAAATAAAATAAAAAAAACACCTGTGCGAGCACGAGTATGTCTACTGATTTTTCTATATCTTCTAATTCCATGAACATTGCTTAAAATTTTCGTCATAGAGCGAACTTTGATCGTAAAATAACATAACGAACGAATACCTATAATCAAATACCGACTAGAAAAACTAAGCATCCGCTTACGATCTCAACAAAAACTCTTCTCAGTAGGTAAGATAATGATTGAGTTAGGTAACAACATTGTACGTCGTACTATGCCCAGACATTATCGGAATAAACGTTGTAGTAAAGTAAGTGGAGGTTTTATCTGACGCATGTGGGACACGACAGATCGCCTGATGTGTGACGCGCTCTTGGACTTTACTCCGCCGATTAAGGGCTGCCGATGTCGGTCGAG
The DNA here is from genome assembly GCA_958496255.1 of Camptogramma bilineatum. Classification (NCBI taxonomy): domain Eukaryota; kingdom Metazoa; phylum Arthropoda; class Insecta; order Lepidoptera; family Geometridae; genus Camptogramma; species Camptogramma bilineatum. The sequence continues at coordinate 1,039,643 of OY292453.1, forward strand.
GTGAAAGGATCAGGGGGGCAACTACCAAAACTCAACCACCGTTACCAAACCGTTCCGAAATCAGTTTCCACCAACATAAGCTAAACTACAATAAATGGCAGTAAGGGCCCAGGGTAGTAATATCAATAACCGAAGGTTAAGATGTGTCCTACGAAAATAGTCTACACGAGCACAGCAAGGTCTAGACTAGACTTCCAGAGGCCCAAGTTGAATTGGCCTAGTTTGATTCGTGTGTTCGAAATCCCCAGTCTGGGTAAGTATATTTCATACACATCTCCAAATGAATGACAACATCATGACTATATAGTACCAATTGGTGGACTACAAGAGTACTAGACTTCAAAGTATCGCCAATGAATAAAAATTTGAATAAAAAGTTGCTCAGATTTGACAACTAAAGGCAAATGTGGTTTTACTCGTAGTAGGATTATCAGTAGGTAATTTAATCAAATCTCAATTAACAACCGATTGAAACTGGACTGTGGTTTTGCGGTCTTAACACAATCGGCTTCTGTTCAGAACATTAGAAAATTGGATTGGATAAAACATTATAAATTCATATGAATAGGATTGTGGCGGATTCCTCTTATAAATATTACTAACAAACATTTTTATTTAATTCTTATTAGTAATGTTAGCTCCACCTATTACATTCCCCTTTCTAGAAGTAGGTAACAGTCCAAAGTATTCTTATTCTTTATTGTACACAAAAATACATACAGAAAAAAACTTAAACAAATGGCATGTACAAAGGCGAGCTTAACCCTAATAAGAGTTTTCTTCCAGCAAACCTTTGTATTTGATTTAATTTAAAAATATTTCACGGAAAGCTATACAATAAGTATCCTGAATATCTAATGCCCGCATACTGAAACGCTAATTCAATAAATGAGACGTTCTCACTCTGCAGAATCGTATACAAAAATGGCAGTAAATGACAGTTAATGTCAATGATAAGCACCACTAAACTACAGTACGCACAATGGATCTATGCATGGTGAAGGCACGCAAAATTTACTACTGCGCAGCGAAACGGCTAACTTCACGACTGCCTAGATCCATTGTGCATACTGTAAGTAGCTTTTCAGTATTCGGGTGTAAATCATTTCACGGAAATAAAAAGTTTTTCCATTCACTGGTCTAAACTAGCTAAGGCGATGTTGGTTACAAAGAGTGGAGACGCGAACGGGAGTTACTAGTAGCTGGTTAAGAACAACGAGGTGGCTGGTAACCAGGCAGAAGTAGGATTTCGTAGGAGGGGGAGCTAATAGGCGGGAAGTGCAAAGTGCGCGGCCTTGCCTGACCTGCGGGCGTCAATCTATACACGGGTGACGTACGAACACCAAATACCATAGGGAAGACACAACAAGGCTGAGCGCACACCTATCCGCGCCGAATTCTCGAAGTACTGGCAGGTGAGAGGGCAGGCGTGCGAGGTTTCATACGATTTCATATAAACTAGTGGCTCTGTGAGCTGTAGACCTTGCGCGTCTATCTTTGTATACTCATCACGCTGAAGATCATCATCAGATCTTCACCAAATTTTTATGAGACCAACTTAAAGGTACATCCTTTCAAACAAAAAAGAAGCATCGAAATCGGACGTTATAAGGCGGAGATATCTTGTAGCCCCCTTTTTGGAGGAAGTACTCCCCCAATCAAAAATCCTCGACGACCAAAAAATCTATGAAATAATCGAACCTGCTCACAAAATTTCACGAGAAACGGTAGAAATGCGACATGTAGAGGAGAGCAGACAGACATCCGGACAAACGAAAACATTTTTGTCCAAGTTGAATCAGAGACGCTGCGCTCGCTTCACTCACTCAATCAATAATTCTAGAATTCGCTTCGGTCGATTCGGCGCGGATAGGTGTGCGGCCACCTAATGCTAACCAATCTATACTACTATAACGACCTCTGTGGAGCAGTGGACAAAGGCACTCCTGAAACACAGAAGATTGCAGGTACGATTCCCGCCGCAAGGCAAATGTTTGTATTGTACCTATAATCTGCAAATTTTTGTTCAGGTCTGGGTGTTTTTGTATGTATAAATATGTATGTATTTATAAAAAAGTATCGAAGTACATAAATAGTAGATAGTAGTTTGCCGACTGATAATCATGAAAGTTATCTTAACTTGCATATGCTGGAACGTAGATCTCAACGAGAAACAATTGATTTTTTCTATTGTGTCTGGAACAGTGGAACCCCAGCACAGGAGGTTCAAAAAATGTTACAGGTACAGAAAAGAACACAGGGTAGGTTTCTTTCATCCGAAAAAAAGTAGTTTTCCCTAGGGATAGAAAAATAACGAAATCTACACGAACGAAGCTGTGGGCAAAAGTATGCATTTTTTTAAATCTATTGCCTTTTATAATTTCACGCAAAAAGTTTCATCGTAATTTCGGTGCTGCAACTTAGCCGTTTGGCTAAGCGGGAGTATTGGCCTGCCAAATGGTTGTGCGATCAAATCTGAGCCATTGAGAGGTAAGTAAGTATTTTGTAAGTTTTTTTGGGTAAGTAAACTTATTTTTTTCTCTATTAGCACCCGAGCAGAGCATTGTATTGTATTTTTGTATGAGCTAGTGGCCAACTCTGGTGTCAGAGTTTTTAAGCAGCCAAAAGGCTTAATGGCTTAACTACTATTATTATTTGTACACAGGCAGCTCGTAGAGCTGATGCGTGTATATCCTATTTATTGTCAATGCGCTTTAAATATTTGTCCAGTCTGTTTTTGAAAGCGTTCACTGAGGGGGCACTGATCACTGAGTCTGGCAACTGATTCCAAGTGTCCATGACGCGATTAAAACCCACTAAAAGCCAGGATTGACAATTTAACATGTCCTCTAGCATGGAAGCGCTCAAAATTCAGCTTATATGATATAAATACTGATATATTTTCTATTAGATGGGTTGAGTTTTTGAAAGACTAGGTATGCCTAACTAATCCCATAAATCTACCGAGCAATGCCACGCTTTACCTACCTACTTCTAACTTAATCAGGTGGACACTACCTTCCTACTTCTTTGTTGATGTGGAATTAGAATTCAGCACAGCTAGGATTTAGGTACAGTAAGGTAGGTACATAAAAATACCTTTGATAGTAGCCTAAATAAAAAAATATGGTAAGTACGTATACTAGGTAATAGTTCCATTGACTTGCCATTATAGTAAGCTAGACATTGTTCAATAGAAAAGATTAAAAAAATAGCATCTTGAGGGTGTCAGTGCACCAAGGTAAAATGAAAATAGCAAGTTCGAATAGGGTGTAGAAAAGAAGAATGCAAGCTGTTTTCGCACATCTACAAATATTTTGTAGTTGCTGGTACCTTCACGTACCCAAATAAACCTATTTTTTTCTCATAGAATAGAGTATTTATGAAAAAACACTGTTTGCATTTTTCTTCGAGGTTATAGCTTCATTGTTTTTCGCTGTAGTATACAAATTGTCGTGAACATGACTTACCCTAGGTTTTTGCAAAGCCCACCGACGCTTTACACTAGTAAATTATCACTGTTTTAAATATAAACGAAAGAAAAACATTAGCCGGACCGTCCACGAAAACCACACATTCTAAAGCCGGAAACAAACTATCGGACGCGGCTTACGGACGCGGCAGACAGCCGCGACTGAATAGGTATCTGGTTATAGAACGAACATAGAACTGTGCACATTATCTGACGAAAGTCGCGGACGCGTCCTTGGACCTTCAGACGTCCGAAGGTAATCTGGCCCGCTGGGTGTTCGGACGGTGTGCACACTTATCAGTCGCGGCTGTCAGCCGCGTCCGTCTGCCGCGTCCGATAATTTGTTCCCAGCTTGATAGTGTTGTAGAAAATACTACTGACCAGTGTTGCCAACTCCAATAAATCCAAGTCGCTAGATTCAATCTGAAAAGTCGCTAGAAAGTCGCTAAAAACTGATTCTAACCAGGAGCAGGGGGGGGGGGGGGGGGGGCATACACTAGGTTATAGATCGTCTGTCATAGAAAAATAACCACTTCTTTAATTACAACGACAGTCTATAACTCTATACCATATATCTTTCATTTTTGTTTCAAGTTCACTTTTTGTCCTTTCCATCTTTCCATCACTTGCCCTAAAACTGTTTTGGTGTGCCGGTTGAAGTCGAAAAGTCGCTAGATAAGTCGCTAAATATATTTTGTCGCTAAAACTGATTTTAAGTCGCTAACACCATAGCAAAAGTCGCCATTTCTAGCGACAAAGTCGCTAAATTGGCAACACTGCTACTGACTGACTGACTGGACTGGACTGACGTTTTAGTATTTGACATTATGGATTGACAAAATCCATTATGATTGAATCGAGTTGCTTCTCAAATCGACTGAAATAAAATAAAATCATTATAATACTTTCTAATATTATCAGTAGGAACTGGTTTTTTAGGAGTAAATTAAATGTTTCTCGTAACATTTAAACTTGACACTTATGTCTTATTGATTTTAATCTTATAATTTAAATATTTAATTTTATTACTGTAATTTTATTATTTTTTAATTTTAAAACTTTAACCCAGACTCCCGCGATAACAGGCTTGACCTAGTGTGGGGTCAATATAAACTATTTGCCCTAGTAATTTATCCTGTGTGTATGTTACAATGTTTTTTTAATAAATAAATTATTAATATTTTTATAGTAATCTTAGAGAGGCACTCACTTGAACATTGATGCTTTATCTGTTACATTACATGCTACAAGCTAAGTGAGTAGGTACCTACCCGGTTTATGAATAAATATTTAAATGATACAAATCGGTTTTGTTTCAAAATTAGTACTTTGACTCACACCTTCTCGATTAGTAAGTAATCGAACATGAGACATTTCTCACTAAACATGTACATCACTATGACATGTTGAATGAATGTTGACGTTTTTGTTTGGGAGTGGGGAGACAGCCAGTCTAGACCAATCAGGGCGCAGTAACAGGCATGAAAAAGGTGGCGTGATCGCTACGTCACGACCTACATCTAACTACCTGCGCCAAGGAATTTCTATACTACGTACCTGGAACACTGACTGAGACAGAAAACAAGGTCCGCTTGAGAAAGAAAACTTGGGCGGTGTGTCTCTTTCTAAAGGGTGACCATAAACGAAACATTCCTAGTCCCTAAGGGGCCTTTTCCATCATTTTCTGATTTACGTGATGTTTCAGGGCATGATTTTTTAATTAAAATACTGATACAATTTTGATCCTTCATTTTGATTCTTGAATCTTGAATCTTGATTCTTGAATCTGAAAACTGAAATTTTGAATCTTGAATCTTTGAAGTGACAGCTGTCAAACTTAAAACCGCCATATCTCGGGAACTACTCGTCCTAGACTCCCCGTTCTCAGTTCAAATGAAAGCTAAGACCAAGATCTTCATTTGAAGTGACAGCTGTCAAACTTCAAATGGCCATATCTCGGGAACTACTCGTCCTAGACTCCCCGTTCTCAGTTCAAATGAAAGCTATGACCAAGATCTTCATTTGAAGTGACAGCTGTCAAACTTCAAACGGCCATATCTTGGAAACTACTTGTCCTAGACTCCCCGTTCAAAGTTTAAATGAAAGCTATGACCAAGATCTTCATTTGAAGTGACAGCTGTCAAACTTCAAATGGCCATATCTCGGGAACTACTCGTCCTAGACTCCCCGTTCTCAGTTCAAATGAAAGCTATGACCAAGATCTTCATTTGAAGTGACAGCTGTCAAACTTCAAACGGCCATATCTTGGAAACTACTTGTCCTAGACTCCCCGTTCAAAGTTTAAATGAAAGCTATGACCAAGATCTTCATTTGAAGTGACAGCTGTCAAACTTCAAATGGCCATATCTCGGGAACTACTCGTCCTAGACTCCCCGTTCTCAGTTCAAATGAAAGCTATGACCAAGATCTTCATTTAAAGTGACAGCTGTCAAACTTCAAATGGCCATATCTCGGGAACTACTCATCCTAGACTCCCCGTTCTCAGTTCAAATGAAAGCTATGACCAAGATCTTCATTTGAAGTGACAGCTGTCAAACTTCAAACGGCCATATCTTGGAAACTACTCGTCCTAGACTCCCCGTTCCCAGTTCAAATGAAAGCTATGACCAAGATCTTCATTAGAAGTGACAGCTGTCAAACTTCAAATGGCCATATCTCGGGAACTACTCATCCTAGACTCTTCCTTTTTAGCTCAAATGAAAGCTATGACCAAGATCTACATTTTCAATAACAGCTGTCAAAATGACATCTGTCATCTGAAATGTAGGTCTTGGTCATAGCTTTCATTTGAACTGAGAACGGGGAGTCTAGGACGAGTAGTTCCCGAGATATGGCCATTTGAAGTTTGACAGCTGTCACTTCAAATGAAGATCTTGGTCATAGCTTTCATTTGAACTGGGAACGGGGAGTCTAGGACGAGTAGTTTCCAAGATATGGCCGTTTGAAGTTTGACAGCTGTCACTTCAAATGAAGATCTTGGTCTTAGCTTTCATTTGAACTGGGAACGGGGAGTCTAGGACGAGTAGTTTCCAAGATATGGCCGTTTGAAGTTTGACAGCTGTCACTTCAAATGAAGATCTTGGTCATAGCTTTCATTTGAACTGAGAACGGGGAGTCTAGGACGAGTAGTTTCCAAGATATGGCCGTTTGAAGTTTGACAGCTGTCACTTCAAATGAAGATCTTGGTCATAGCTTTCATTTGAACTGAGAACGGGGAGTCTAGGACGAGTAGTTCCCGAGATATGGCCGTTTGAAGTTTGACAGCTGTCACTTCAAATGAAGATCTTGGTCATAGCTTTCATTTGAACTGAGAACGGGGAGTCTAGGACGAGTAGTTTCCAAGATATGGCCGTCTGAAGTTTGACAGCTGTCACTTCAAATGAAGATCTTGGTCATAGCTTTCATTTGAACTGGGAACGGGGAGTCTAGGACGAGTAGTTCCCGAGATATGGTCATTTGAAGTTTGACAGCTGTCACTTCAAAGATTCAAGATTCGAGATTTCAGATTCAAGGTTCAAAATTCAAGAATCAAGGATCGAAATCCAGGATCGAAATCCAAGATCGAAACCAAGGATCGAAATCAAAATCAAGGATCAAAATCAAGGATCTAATTCAAGGATCTAATTCAAGGATCGAAACCATGGATCGAAATCAAGCGCTGATTTTGTCGAGCGCGATAAGGTAAAAATATCCTGAAATTTAAATGACATGGGCACACTACTAATCCAACAACGAGTGTGAAAGAGACAAAGCACCCAAGAAAGCCTCTCAACAAGACCAACAATCCTTATAACCAAGATTAAATGATAATAGATCGTTGTGTAGTCGTGATAAGGTTCAAAATCCTTTGTACATTAAATGTCAGTCATCACTCCAGTTACGTAGTTTAGAATCTTCTTGACCTGCGCTCTCTGCTGACTGGTTTTTTTAACAGCCCGGATCAATAGTATTAAATTGAACTAATACACAATGAAAAAATATTACAAGTAACCTGTCAACTAATTTAATGTTAGTTCTTATTTAATGAGATAAATCAAAATCCTCTACTTTTGTAAATTCGCACTTAGCTTGTGCCATCTTTGGAGTAATTGGTAAAACAGTCTTTGTCATCGTTTTACCTTGGTGGCGATAGATGTCGCTAGTAGTTCTGAAAATTGTATGGTGTGATCACGTGGTCACGCAAATAATTTTTGAAAGCAGAAAGAGCGGTACCCAAGGAATTTCTATAGGTAGTAGGTAAGTATATAAAATCCTTGGCGGTACCCAAGGAATTTCTATACTACGTACCTGGAACACTGACTGAGACAGAAAACAAGGTCCGCTTGAGAAAGAAAACTTGGGCGGTGTGTCTCTTTCTAAAGGGTGACCATAAACTAAACATTCCTAGTCCCTAAGGGGCCTTTTCCATCATTTTCTGATTTACGTGATGTTTCAGGGCATGATTTTTGAATTAAAATACTGATTTTCAATTAGACAATTAGACAATTATTTATTTATAAACTTAGACTAACATTACTGATACAATTTTGATCCTTCATTTTGATTCTTGAATCTTGATTCTTGAATCTGAAAACTGATCAAGGATCTAATTCAAGGATCTAATTCAAGGATCGAAACCATGGATCGAAATCAAGCGCTGATTTTGTCGAGCGCGATAAGGTAAAAATAACCTGAAATTTAAATGACATGGTCACACTACTAATCCAACAACGAGTGTGAAAGAGACAAAGCACCCAAGAAAGCCTCTCAACAAGACCAACAATCCTTATAACCAAGATTAAATGATAATAGATCGTTGTGTAGTCGTGATAAGGTTCAAAATCCTTTGTACATTAAATGTCAGTAAGAACTCCAGTTACGTAGTTTAGAATCTTCTTGGCGGTACCTAATACCTATTTATTAATTTAATTATCTGTGTTATTGACCAAAGAATTACTTACCTTCTCAGTAAAACCTCATTCGATATACCTAGGTCAAGGAATTTCTATACTACGTACCTGACTGAGACAGAAAACAAGGTCCGCTTGAAATAAAACTTGGGCGGTGTGTCTCTTTCTTTTTGCAACTGTGTGAAAGGGACAAAGCACCCAAGAAAGCCTCTCAACAAGACCAACAATCCTTATAACCAAGATTAAATGATAATAGATCGTTGTACAGTCGCGATAAGGTTCAAAATCTTTTGTACATTAAATGTCAGTTAGCACTCCAGTTACGTAGTTTAGAATCTTCTTGACCTAGGTACCTTTACGGCTTCGAGAGACATTTCAACCAAAAAGCTTTCTTATTTCTCTGTGGCTTTCTCTTGTCTATTTTTGTCCTACAATTTTTGATTTTAATAAAGATTCTTTAAATTCGCTAGGTAATATTTCCAAACTCCTTGCACTTTGGAATGTAGGTTTCTTCCTCTGGGTAGGTACTACCACACCTACCTACTTCACCTCATATTTATTTAGTTTTCAATTCTGAAAAGAAAAGGCATGTTCAAGCATTACAAAGATCTGTGTGATGTGGTCTCATTACTGGTGTACTGCCCCTCCGAGAGGGCATACCTGCTCACTAAGGAGGCCGATGGAGAGTTCTGGATACCTTCAAACAAAGCTGAGAAAAACTGCTGGAGGTTGACCGCTCATAAAATCAATTTTGAGGTTGGTAGAAGGTAGGTACCTACCTACCGTACTCCAAAGTATGTTGTGCCTAAAGTTTGTCCTAAAGCTATTAGGCTCAGATTCCCATCCAATCGACGTAGTTGCGCGTCCACTGGACTGGATCAGAATCAGAGCGTAGGTAGGTATATAAGTACCGACTCTAAGTTTAATCTAACTTGACAGTTATTTGGCATGGATGCTGGAGCGGAATGCATGCCGCTGCGAGTGTATAAAGTCTGGCTACCGAATCATTCCCAGGCCAGCGTCTTCCACGCCATCTACAAGATGTCCGTCAAGGCAGAGGTCAAGAAGAAGACCAAGATGAAGGCAGTTGGTATCAGAAATGTTTAGAATATTTTGCTTTTATGACTAGCGTAGCTGCATTAGCGGCGAGGCGGATTGTCTGCCAGTCAAGTCTTTCGAGTCAGCGAAATTCAGGCTAAGATAAAAAACATTTTAATTCAACAAGAAGAATTCAACTGTTGACTTAGGATCTAGGATAACTTTAAAACGTCTTATGAGCTAGGTGATTCTACTCCTGACCCTGTTCTTTCGCGACCAACTGCCTGGTTGAACTGGTGTCTGGGAACATAAATATTGTTATCAACGGGATAATTACCATGATTATTGAGTTATTTATGTTCGTAACCATGATAGTTTCAAAAGTTATATGGTGTCTGGGAAGTCTACATTTAAGATAGATCAGATTAATTTCTAGAACAAAGTAAAAATTTGCGAGAGATCTTGAACACCCTTGTTTCTGCATAGTACCAACCTATGCCAGATTCAGATTTGTGGTAGGTACCTACTTCCAGGGCATAAGGAATCGTCTCCAATGGCTTAACGCGACAGAGCTTGAGCGGCAGCGCGCTCATTTCACCTTGCGCAGTCCAGAAGTGGCAGTCTTTGCGCAAATGGCTATGGGAGACCAGCCTAAGGATTTAGAAGCCACGGTTAGCTTTTTCAATGAACGTATAGCGTAGCAGTAGGTACTTCATCAATAGAACAAAGGTTAACTATAAAAGGGCCTTTCGTAGGCAGATAAAGCCTCAAATGTTCAGTGGTCGTTTAAATAAGTAAGTAGGTAGGTACCTACAGAGAGTTGTAGGTAAGTGTAGGGCTTACCAATAGAACGCTGCATAAATCATCTCAGGTGGATAAAAAAGGCCAATGATGATGAGAAAACGCGAGTAGAAAAATAAAATGATTGTAAGTAGGTACCTAGAAGTTCTAATTCCTAGCTAAACGGATAGGCAGGTGATAAAAAGGTATTGTTGTTGTAGGAGATGGAAACAGGAACTCTCATAGAAATATGCGAAGAGAACGTTATGCTGGGCGGAGACGTGGCGGGCGGAGCGGTGGCTCTCGCGTCTCCAAACTTCCAGCTTCTAGCAGCTGCTGGATATATGCGCGAAGGCTAGTCATTTCGATATATCTAGGTAGGGGAGGTGGGGGCATAACCACATATGGGGGCACAACCGTTTTCTACCATTTCGGGTGTTTTTTTGTTGAATAGCAACAATGTTTTCGTAATGGTCACACCTTATCAATGGCCGCTTTCTTCTATGTTTGTATCAGTGTCGCTGGTTGTGAGAAGAAAAAGTTATGTTCATTTTTGGTAAATTTGGTGACTTTTTTATAATTCCATTACAATTTTATACATGTGATAGGTACACCGATTATTAGTTTTATGAATGAGTAATTTACTAAACTTGCGAGCTCTTTATTTGTGCTTTATTATCAGGATTTGTTCGTTACCTACCCTCAAAATACCAGACACAGCGAATGTCAATGTTCAAAATGAGTACCTGGGGCAAAACCACATAGGGGCACAACCGCATAGGGTGCGGTTATGAAAAAATTAAAGTGGAAGAAAATATAAGCAGTGAACAAATCGATCAAGAAAGCTAAACGCTCCAGTGAAGATGAAGATACAGATGATACAAATAAAGATAGTGAATGCATATTTTGCTCAGATATATACTCTAAATTTAGGTCAACAGTTGGATTAAATATACAAAGTGTCCTAGTTGGGCTCATGATGCTTGTGCAGGCATAGATGAAGAAGATGATTTCGATTATGTCTGTGATTTTTGCCAATAACGGCTAAAATCGGTTGTACCCTCATTGGAAATTGCTGGGTCGGTTGTGCCCCACTGTAGGGGCAAAACCGTTTTTTTATATTATTGCAATTTTTAGGTTATTACCACTTATTATGATGATTTTGTGCGTGAAAAGTAATTCAAATGTGTGAAGTAATAGTACTATTACTTAATAATGCCATGAAAATTGCTAAATTGCTTTAATTTCTTTATATTTTAATTGACTGATTGTTATGGGGGCGGTTTTGCCCCCATCTCCCATACTGGCGATGTTATCGTATTGGAATATCTGTCGCTCTGCAAAAACTGATTTGGATGATGACGTTGTCCTCCATAAGATAAAGTTACAGGAGTTACAGGGCTAAAATATTGCAGATGAGGAAATAAGTTGGATTGGATATCAAATTAATGAAGTCTACATAGAAGATTCAAGTGCCTACCTAAAATGTGTGACCAAAAGAACAAGTTATAAAGTGTCTACTACTGTGGTTATGATGGAAGCTTCCCATGTTTTGCAGACCAGGTCCGCCTGTACCGCGAGTTCGTTGTGATGGTGTATCCGGCGCTGTACATGAGTCCGCATGTCTTCACGCAGTTCATGCTGGACATCGGTTGGCAGAGGGCTCAGTGCCCTAGTCTGTTCAGGTATCTGTTAGGACTCTTAGTAGATACTTGTTTTCAGACTGATTTCTGACCATTTTTATCAGTGGTAGGTACCTACATTCTGATGATGTCCCTAGTGTAGCACCAGTGCTTACACAACTTACTAAGATCGCATTAAGTTCGGTTTCGAACGCGTTTTTTTAATTCTTTTTTTATTCCTGTGCAGATTACGAATACCTACTACACGACACTTTGATCAGAGTGTGTCTGTCTAGGTATATATCTTCATTTGTAAGATTGTGACTATTGAACATACTTTCAGAGCAGCAGACGTCACTGGACGGGGAGGCTTGTCCTTCCTTGAGTTGATCCTTTGGTCAGCCGCTTTGGAACCGGCCACGCAGCACAGCGGCATACCAGCAGAGATTCGATGTCGATACATCTTCAGGTAGTAATGATATATCTACTGATAACTCTCTACGTTGGTAGGGGCTCAAAAAGATTAGATTTAACATTTTCTAAAACTTGGTTTGTTCTTCTTCAGATATTTTGACAGCAACCGCGATCTCAAACTAGAGTATGTTGAATTCAAAGAGCTGGTGGCTGCTGCGCGGGCCGCTAGACAACTACCTGTGGATGCGCTCAGTGTGGCCAGAGATGCTGATGTTTGTCTTAGGTAGGTACCTACAAATTTTGTTTAACAAAGGTCGTTCAAGGTTTTAAACCTTTGAACATTCGAACCTCTCTCTCTAGCTTCTTTCATCTTTCTGTGTATGATGGTGTTTTGTGTGCAGACAACTAGGTTTGCAGCCAAACGCTCAGCTCCCCTTAGCAGAGTTCCTTCGTGGAGTAGGGGAACTACGCCTTCGCGGCACCAGCTCTTTGCTGCGAGCGCCTCGGAGTATCGTCGGATATCTCGTGGATTTGCAGTAAGTTCTGCCGTAATTTGAATAGATTTTTCTTTGGCAGTGTCTGTCTCTTTTTTTGCAAAACACCTTATAATGGTGGGTTTTCTCTAAAGTATATTTCTATTTTACAGAGAAAGAGATCGTGTGTTGAGCCAGAGTAGTGGTCCATCAACATCCACGTCAAAAGTTGCTCCACCTCCAGGTACTTATAATGAATGCCTTTTGTCAACAATTAATGCACAAAACTCCTAACCTCGTTTTAAAATCAATAAAGGTGCTTGCTAGTCTTTCTATAACTTTCGCTTTCACCTTAAAATGTATCAGTCTTCCAGCTGCTACAAGCGTATGTAGGTAGGAGCTACCTACTACTCGAACAGTGTCCTATCTGAAGTTCTAAATTCAACAAAAGTTAGCTTTTTTTCGTGGTTTTCTGTAAGGTGTAAGAGCGACATCTCGCGAAGGCGGAGTGTCTCACCACAAGATCTACAAGTTTAGCGAGCTTTTTTACTTACATCGGTGTTTCAGCTGCTACAGTAGGAGCAACTACTCGGGCAGGCGAAGTGCCCCACGCGACTGGAGGCGCAAGTGCCACACGACGCACTCCCCCACCGATGAGACCCGACTACAGCATAGCTGTCTACAGTGTCAAGCTGAGGAGACGACCGCCCAATGAGATGCTGGAACTGGGGACATTTGATGGTATAAAACCTCTATGCAGATTTAACTTACTTACGGCTTTGTTATACTGGTGACTACCAATTTGATGAAGAGAACTTTCAAATACCTATTAAAGGAACCTAGGTATAGTTCGCGTCATGTAAAAAGAACGCTGGAAGAAAGTGGAGGGGTGTTTTTTGTCTCATGTTTGCGCATGGGTTACCTATTCGCAAACATGAGACGAAACACACCCCTCCAGGTTCTTCCAGCGTTCTTTTTACGTGACGCGACTTATACCTTGGCGATGAATAGTAGGTACCTAACTTAACTTTAACAGGTGCAGATTGATTAATTTCATGTCATGAACGACTTCGAGGCATCTAGGTAGCCCCTCCAATAAAAAGGATGAATGACGTAAGTTTTGACTGAACTAAGGCATTTTGGCGAATCCATTGGGGTTGATTGACAGATAGGTCAGATGGTCCTAGAATAGAAAGTCACTCCATTTCCTTGTATAGAAAATGCAGTGAGTCCGTCGACGGCGCGCCTCGTGGCCGGTGCGGTGACGTCACTGGACGTGCTGGGCCCCACGTCCGCGCCCGTGGAGGCGCTTGCGGCCGTGCATTACTTCGCAGCGCCCATCGACAAGATATCCAGCGTATGTTGCCTTTTATGATCCACCTTGTCAGCCCAGATTCACAACTACATTCAGGCCGACTCATTAGCCATTATTTTCAGCTTATATCACACCACAACACTTTAGTATTCTGTGACAAAACGCAAGTACATAATACCTAGTAACGGCTTTTATCATTTAACTTGTAGGTAAATACAGGTACTTCAGGGACACTGTCTTCAGACTAGAAAAAAGAGATCGTCAAAGGATAGGGTCTTCAAGAGACAAATACATGAATGCGGGATTTTATCTCATTATACTTTATAACACCCAGACACAGAAATAACTTCTATGTTCATCACACAAATGTTTGTCCTGGGTGGGAATCGAACCCACGACCTACAGCGCAGAAGGCAGAGTTACTACCAACTGAGCTAAGAGTCCAGTCAATGAGTGTATACAATGTGTGTGTTTTAGTATGTGTGAATGTGTGTGTGTTGTGTGTGTGGTGTGTGTATGAGGACACACACACATACTTCTAATATTGAATAATGAGGACCGCGAAAGTCGAAACGTCGATCATACAGAGGTCTTCAATAGGCTGTGTCGGTTGTAGCGTCAAGCCTCCGGCAGCGACGGAGCACCTACCGCGGGTGTAATGTGCAAGGCCGCGTGGTCGTGGGGCGGCGCCGCCGAGGAGGCGGCTATGGGCGCGCTGCTGCTGCGGCTGGCCGAGCCCGTGAGGATCCTATGTGCTGCCGAGCCGAGGCTACTGCGGCTGGCTTCACCTGTCATCGCTGTTGGTTAGTGCTCATGCGGCTTTGGTGCTGCAGGCGATAGGTACCTACCCACATTCAGATGTTCATTGACATTTCCCTCGAACCAGAAATCTACACTTAAAACAGGGAGAGATATACAAAATCAGAATACACTTTCTTCCTTTCTGGGTTTGGTTTGGGGCTAACAAACATTATATGATAGTTAGGTACTTGCAACCCCGGTGCAAGGCCGACAGAAGCCTTGCACCGGAGTGAATGGAAGGAGGGAAGGAAGGCCTTTGCCCAGCTGTGGGATCCAGTGGGCTGATGAGATAGATAGACTTGCAAAATGTGCCAATCGTGTGTTTGAACACTATGAACCTGCGTCTGACTATTCCCTGGGTTTTGAGAGCCTGAAGATCATAGAGATTGGACGAGAAGATTATCCATAAACGATACCATGTAATGTCTGTCTTTACAGACAGAAAAACAAACTTAAAACTGATTTGTAAAACAGGTAAAACTTACAGAAAAGTTTGACTGCTCTCGATAGGTGATCTCCATGGCAATCTTCCCGCACTTCTATCTATGGAGGCGGCACTTTGGCCATCTGGTACAGCTCTGTCCCCCTCCCGGATCCTGTTCCTGGGAGACTATGTGGACCGAGGAGCTTACGGAACGGAGCTCATGGCGTATCTTATGGCCGCGAAACTGCAGAGGCCCAACGCGGTGCTTATGATCAGAGGGAACCATGAGACAAGAGATATACAGAAGATGTTCACGTTTTACAAGTAAGTAGTAGGTAAGCATCCGAAAGAAATGACATGAAACAGGTCAAGCTACAGTGATGGATTGTTCACAGTGAATGTGTTACGAAGTATGGAGAAATTGAAGGAGTCAAAATATGGAACGCAATCAATAATGTTTTCGACGCTTTGCCTCTTGCAGCCGTTGTGGATGACAAGGTATTTTTGATGATTAAATCTAGGAGTTAGTACCTACCTGGAAACTACCATGTCAGGGGTTTCATGAATATGATGATGTAGGTAACCATAAATACTGAATGCTTTTTGACTTCGAAATATTTAAATATTATTCCAGGTGTTCTGCTGTCACGGAGGCATCCCCCCGCCCTGGGTTTGTCCCCTGATAACAGCGATAGACAAGGTTCCAGTGCCTCTTATGAGGCCCGCAGAACAGAGTTCCATCGCTTGGGAATTGCTGTGGAATGACCCTATCAAGTAAGCCGGAATCAGAAAAAGTTTTTGGGGAACATGGTGGATCATTCCCCAAAGGCAGAGCAGGCAACCAACAAATCTTTTCAAAAGATCATTGAAGTATTTTGCTTCTTTTCTTGTTTTGTAAGGAAGGACGGAAAATATAACTGATGGTTTGAAGATATTTGACTGCGAGCCGTGTTTGTTAACGTTGTTTGTTGGCCTGAGTCTAATTTTATTTACTGTAACTGTTAAGGAAAAATCAAATCATTGGCTAAAAATGATGATGCTTCGATGCCTGGTTCAAAACCTCTGATAGGTATAGGTAAGTCGCGTCACGTAAAAAGAACGCTGGAAGAAAGTGGAGGTGTTAAGTGTTATAAAACACACCCCTCTAGTACGAGAGCCGACCGCAAAAAACCAACGTCACTTGATACTAAGATAAGCTCCATGGCACACGCTCAAAAAAGTGGTGCTAAGCTTGGATCAATTAGTCAAAAGGCTCCAATTTGGCCGGAAGCACAAAAAAAGGGGCTACTTCCGGTGAAATAAAACGTGTCAATTTACGTCATTTGATACTAATGGCAGACTTATGGCAGCAGTTACTAATTTATATGCAGTGACAGATAAATCTAGTCTGCCAGTTCCTGTATGGCCGGAAGTACTTGGCAGACTGTCTCAAAGCTGACGATTCGGACCCCTAATTTACGTCATCTGATACTAAGTTGAAAATAGTGGCAGATGTTAGATATCAACCCTACGTTTCAGTATAAATTAGTCTGCCAAGGCTATTTTGGCCGGAACATCTTCAAAATGTCAATTTAGTGATGATACTAAAAAGAAAAAATTTCGATTTTTTTTTGGTTTATCAATGTTTAGACATTAGAATGAAATAATATTATGTATTTATTCATGTTAATATTATTATTATAACCTACTAGAAGCTGCCCGTGGCTTCGCTCACGTGGTACCCGGATAAAAAGTAGCCTATGTCACTCTCTAGCCCTCCAACTATCTCCACACAAAAAATCACGTCAATCCGTCGCTCTGTTTTGACGTGAAAGCAGGACAAATAAACAAACAAATAAACACACTTTAACATTTATAATATGGGTAGTAGACATGTGCGCCGCGCTAAAAATTGTTGGCGGCGGCGCACTGCAGTTTTTCGTCCGGTGGCGGCGCGGCGCCGGCGGCGTGGCTTTTTTTAAATAAAAATACACTAATAAAATCGATCTCTAACGTTTCACTACAACACAAATGACTAGGTACTTACGGATAATTATTATCTTAACAAATCGCGAAAGTTTAACAAGTTATAGGTACATACATAAAATCACGCCTCTTTCCCACAGGGGTAGGCAGAGACCACGAACTTCCACTTGCTACGATCCTGACACACCTCTTTCGCCTCATTCACTTATACTTATAGGTACTTACTCTTCAATAATACTCTAATCATAATCCATGATATCCAGCCTAGATCTTTTACAACAACTTTACGATAAGCTGGGATCGTCTGAAGGGCAGAAGCTCGTCTACAAGGTAGCACGTTTAAGGGTCAAAGCGGCATAGGCTTAGACATTTCTAGGATGAAAGGTCTAAGGGCACTGGATATTTCCAAGTGCCCCTGTGTAAAAGACCCCCGTGGAAATCTATTAAGTATGTAATACCTTGCGGTGAAAGAGAGATGGCGTTCGTACTTTCACGACCTGCTGAACAAGCAGCATAGAGAGGTATAGCCACCGGACCTCCCAATCAAGGACTAGTACTGCCAAAAACGCCTGAAGAAGTAGAAAAAGCTCTTCGCCGCATGAAAAATTGGAAGCCGTTAGAATCGATCCCCATCGAGTCCCCATCGAGGCCTGGAAGGCAATGGGCCCTCGTGGTGTGGTGTGGGCATCTTAACAAATCTTTACAACCGCATGCAAGTAGATGTTTGTGATTGATTGATTGACATACTGCACACTGGAGGGATCCCTCGCCAGAGAAGACTAAGTGCTATCACTCCGGTTTTCAAAGGCAAGGGATCTATCAAGAGTGTGACAGCTACCGCGGTATAAAGATCATGTCCCACACCATGAAACTCTTTGAGCGGATAGGAGACTCTCGGATCCGACTAGAGTGTGCGGTCTCGGAGTGTCAATATGGTTTTCGCCTTGGCCACGGAACCATAGATCCAGTCTTTGCCCTACGGACCGTCATGGAGAAATACAGGACGAAGAATACACCTCTATATTTCCTGTTTTTGAACATGGAGAAGACCTTCAACTGTGTTCCTCGTGCGATGATTTAGTGGGCATTACGGTCCAAAGGTGTACCAGAGGTTTATTTTGACACCATCCGAGACATGAACCTACCATGATTCCGATTCTGTGGTTAGGACCGCTGTTGGTGACACCAAACCCTTCCCCATCACTGTTGGAGTACACCAGGGAACCGTCCTTAGCCCATTCTTGTTCAGCGGGATATTAGACGTAGTGTCGGACAGTATCAGGGACAGACATGAGAGGCTTGGTTACTCATGTATGCTGACGATATCGCGCTGGCAGATGCGGACAGAGGACTTCTGGTAAGACGTGTGAATGCGTGAAAGGAATCGCTTGAGAACGGTGGTCTGAAACTCAACGTGGCGTGGCGAAGACCGAGTACTTGGCTTACAATAAAGCAGATCCCACATCCGTACGCTTAGAAGAAGACATGGTCGAGCGCACGAATCAGTTAAAATATTCTATTCTGTATCTGTGACCCCAAGATGCCAGTTAAGTTGAAAGGATATGGCAGTGAAGCGTGGTCGGTACTTGAGCAGCACAAGCAAGAACTGCTGGTCACTGAGAGGAATATGCCGCGCTGGATGTGTAGGGTTACGCGGAAGGACCGCGTCAGGAACTATCGCATTCGTGGCAGCCTCCATGTTCGTGATATAGCAGATAAATTGCAGGACTGCCGCCTACGTTGGCACGGACACGTCTTACGGAAACCGGCAAGCTACGTGGGGAACAAATGCTCAGCTATGTTGGCTCCGCCAGGCCCCGGTAGAAGGGGTGGACCCAAGAAGTGCTGGCTTGACTTCGTAGTGGATGACATGCGTGGCCTCGATGGAGACTCGATGGGGATCGATTCTGACGGCTTCCGATTTTTCATGCGGCGAAGAGCTTTTTCTACTTCTTCAGGCGTTTTTGGCAATACTAGTCCTTGATTTAAAGGGAGGTCCGGTGGCGATACCTCTCTATGCTACTTGTTCAGCAGGTCGTGGAAGTACGAAAACCATCTCTCTTTCACCGCAAGGTCCTCGCATACTCAATAGATTTCCCCGGGGGTCTTTTACACAGGGGCACTTGGAAATATCCAGTGCCCTTAGACCTTTCATCCTAGAAATGTCTAAGCCTATGCCGCTTTGACCCTTAAACGTGCTACCTTGTAGACGAGCCTCTGCCCTTCAGGCGATCCCAGCTTATCGTAAAGTTGTTGTAAGAGTTCTAGTCTGGATATCATGGATTATGATTAGAGTATTATTGAACAGTAAGTACCTATAAGTATAAATGAATGAGGCGAAAGAGGTGTGTCAGGATCGTAGCAAGTGGAAGTTCGTGGTCTCTGCCTACCCCTGTGGGAAAGAGGCGTGATTTTATGTATGTACCTATAACTTGTTAAACTTTCGCGATTTGTTAACATAATAATTATCCGTAAGTACCTAGTCATTTGTGTTGTAGTGAAACGTTAGAGATCGATTTTATTCGTGTATTTTTATTTAAAAAAAAAAAGCCACGCCGCCGGTGCCGCGCCGCCACTGGACGAAAAACTGCAGCGCGCCGCCGCCGACAATTTTCAGCGCGGCGCACATGTCTACTACTCATATTATAAATGTGAAAGTGTGTTTATTTGTTTGTTTATTTGTCCTGCTTTCACGTCAAAACAGAGCGACGGATTGACGTGATTTTTTGTGTGGAGATAGTTGGAGGGCTAGAGAGTGACATAGGCTACTTTTTATCCGGGTACCACGTGAGCGAAGCCACGGGCAGCTTCTAGTAGGTTATAATAATAATATTAACATGAATAAATACATAATATTATTTCATTCTAATGTCTAAACATTGATAAACCAAAAAAAATCGAAAATTTTTCTTTTTAGTATCATCACTAAATTGACATTTTGAAGATGTTCCGGCCAAAATAGCCTTGGCAGACTAATTTATACTGAAACGTAGGGTTGATATCTAACATCTGCCACTATTTTCAACTTAGTATCAGATGACGTAAATTAGGGGTCCAAATCGTCAGCTTTGAGACAGTCTGCCAAGTACTTCCGGCCATACAGGAACTGGCAGACTAGATTTATCTGTCACTGCATATAAATTAGTAACTGCTGCCATAAGTCTGCCATTAGTATCAAATGACGTAAATTGACACGTTTTTTTTCACCGGAAGTAGCCCCTTTTTTTGTGCTTCCGGCCAAATCGGAGCCTTTTGACTAATTGATCCAAGCTTAGCACCACTTTTTTGAGCGTGTGCCATGGAGCTTATCTTAGTATCAAGTGACGTTGGTTTTTTGCGGTCGGCTCTCGTACTACTCCACCATCTTCCACCGTTCTTTTTACATGACGCGATCTATACATGCTACGATTTAAATCGATCCTAGATGCCCATTTCCATTGCAGGCCTAACAAGATGACGGCGACTTTAGCTCTAGAACTGGCTGCGAATGAAGGTTTCGCGGCGAACTCTAAACGCGGCACGGGGCACGTCTTCGACCAGACGGCGCTAGATCGCTTCCTGCTCGCCAACCAGCTATCTCACGTCGTGAGGGCGCACGAGATGCATCAGCAAGGGTTTATGGTGAGCCTACAACGGTTGAAGATGCTATATGTTGATAACAATGTGGGCCTATATCTATACTAAGCAAGCGGCTAGCCTAGGGAAGCTGGGATGCAAAACGGCAAGCAAGATTGCAACTACTAAAGCATAGACACAAACCCCCCTGATGCTGGTCAATTACCCATTAGGTTCGTTAGGACCAGTGGGCTTAAAATGGTCGCTATAGCTGAATATGAGGAATTGAAATATGTGCCGTCTCTTTTCATTGACTGAAAGTGAAAAGAGACGGCATATAGTTCAATTCCTATTGTGATTCAGGTATAGCGACCTTTTCAAGCCCGCAGATTAGTTTGGTATTGTCCGTTACGTCTAATTCCCGGTTAAGTGAATCCCTTATGGGTCTAAATACCGTTAGGTCTAATAACCGTTTAGTCCAAATCCCGGATTGTCAAACCATGAAGTTGCATATCAGTCTATCTGGTGGTGATTGGTCCGGGTTGTCAAATTCAGGGTTTTGGGTCGAGTACGAGTAACCCATGTCGTAGACCGGGTCAGAGAAGGTGCGTGACGTGACTGATCCTATTTTCAGTGTGTATTTTTATATCTGTGCCGTATGTGCACACCAGGCGTTGTCTTGCATCTTTTGAGTTCTAAACATTACAACTGGTAGAGGTCGCGTCATGTAAAAAGGACGCTGGAAGAAAGTGGAGCGGGTGTGTTTTGTCTCTTGTTTGCGCATGGGTTACCTATTCGCAAACATGAGACAAAACACACCCCTCCACTTTCTTCCAGCGTTCTTTTTACATGACGCGAACTATATCCACATCACGACCTCCTCGAGTAATTGTGTTCTGTGATCACGACACGCCCGGGCTGCGCTGGCCTAGCGCGTAATAATGGTAACCTTTTTCACTTCGAGCGTTTTGTTGGCTGTTTTCCGTAAGATTCTTTTTGTTCCAGTGTCAACTCCGCGGTCGCCTGATAGCTGTGTTCTCTTCCTACCACTACTGCGGCGGCAACAACGACTCCGGGGTTGCCTTGCTAGAGGGAGGCAAGCTGAGGCTTATTAGAGTCATTGCTGAATAATTTGCACCAATTTTGTTAATGTTCAAGGCCCTAACTCCCAAAAACGAAATATCGTGCCAATTTATAGAAGTTCAGCTTATGTTGGTCGTATGTTCTCCATCAGGCTTTCACTAACTTAGGCTGAACTACGATAATTGGCACGATATATCGTTTTTAGTGCTGGGAGTAGGCCTATTGATTGGTATGAATCGTATAGACCGAAAATATCACTTGTAAAAATATATTGTTTTTAAATTATTTCTACTTTATTTTATACGTTGTTTAAAATTGTTTGATATTTATTATTTTATTGTTATTTGTTTGTCTAAAAGTAAAACAATTTTGTTTTCATTATTATTTTATTTATTTTCCATCTTAGAAAATTCTGACCCTCTCGTCGGTTAGATATACAGATTCTGTTAAACATCAACTTTGTGTAAGTGTAACTTACTTTATACAAACTTCTATTAAATCTAGTTACATTACATTACAATTATTTTGTTGGAAAAGACAGAACTGTTTTCTAAGCATAATATTTATTGGAGTAGGGTTTAATGAGCGCTTTTTAGGAGTAGTTTTGACTCCCTGTTAATTGTACTTAAACGTGCCTCATTCACAGAACAATTCATACAAACTGATAATATCACTTATTTTCAGATTCTTTTGTTCTGTCTCTTCACATTTAAAGCAATGAATGTGGTATTTTAAGGCTCATTTTCAACACACACACACACACACACACACACACGTGACTTCAACTCGTCCTCTTAGGAATGATGCAATCAAAAAAATTCACTGCATACATTTTAAATCCTCCTTGCTTCCTGCGCTTGATACCTACTAATGAAAATGAGCCGTAATATCGCAAAATGTAATTATTGACATGAATAGAGAAATATAATAATTATTTCTAGTGGAATTTCAAAAGGATGGTTTAAAATTACTGCATGTCTCGCCACTGGAGTTGTCATCAGAAGAACATTGATAGAACTTCAATAAAACTAAGAAATCTGCTATTTTACACTTAGCTGTTAAGAACATTTTGTTCAATTCAATTATTTACATTACTTTTACTCGTATGTCTATTTATTAGAAACTAGAGTAAATCTAAAAGGAAACGGCTTTTAGATCAAACTACAACATACAATAATATAGTTTGACCCATAGCCCTTAACTATTTGGGAAACAGGGATATCATCAAATCGCTTAAAATTTCAATTCACACATCAAATAAACAGTTCAGTATAAAAAAGCAACTAAAGAGACAGCACTGAGGCATAGTTAACCAGACTATTCATAAGTATCACTTATCCTATCCTTAATTGGGCCCTCTGAACTCAGCAAATCCATACCAAGTCTATGGGCTTACATCCTACACTTTCCTCTGTTTCAAATATATCTCATGCATTTATTAATGTCTATACTCTAGCTAGCCAAAACCAATGTAGGTACAAGATTTACTAACATTGCACTGATCGATCAATCAGCTGATAGTAGGAATAGACCTTTCACAGAAAACTGTGATTCATTACTATTGGCCATATTGAATCAGTGCCAATCATTATTTAATCTCAGTTTTCTGTTATTGGTCTATTCCTGCTATCAGCTGATTGATCTGTCAATGTTATTAAATATGATACATTGGTTTTGGCTAGAGTATAAGCACACTAATCGTGCGCTAACTTTTTAAGGAGTCAAAATTTATGGATTCGAGTTAAATTTTGAAGTTAAGATCGTCGTTGAATCAAGTGTCAGGATAAGACCCAATGGGCTCATGCTTCGTTTGGAGGGTTCAAACAGAATGAATTATCAAAATTAGGCACGCAGCCTGTCTTCTAGACCAGTGTTCCGCAAACTTTTTGTGTTCAAGGTACATCTAGGAAATCGGAAAATCTTTGAGGTACACCATAAATGAAAAAACATATTTTTAATGCGAAACATGAGCTTCTTTCGTTGAGCATATGCGTCCAAATTTGGAGTAACTTAACTGAGATAGATAACCTTATTTTTTTCGAGGCACACCAACTAATGACCACGGTACACCAGTGTGCCGCGGCACACTGATCTAGACAAGTTAAGGGCCGAAACAGGAGGCAATGTGGAATGCTGAATTCAGCTAATGTCTAAATAATAACTGAACAGTTTCTGATATTGGACAACATTCAAAATATACATTCAGCCTGTTATTTTAAGTCTGGAAACAGTTGTGGTCTATCTGATAAACTTAAAAGGCTGTAGACTTTTCTGTCTCTCTCTTACAAAAAGAGATGACAATATAATTTAGCCTTTTGAGATCTAAAAAATGAGTCTATTATAAGACAGACCATAAATGTGTAAGTACATCAAAATTTTACTCTTCAAAGTTTTTTTGATGATTATTCACAAACAGAGTCATTATAAATAATACAAAATCCATTCACAACATCATTCACTAGATCATTTTAAAACACTGACGCGTATTTACTTATACTTAAGTGTGCAAGTCGATCCTCGCTGTTTGTTTTGTCCGTACGTTGATCCAAGGGCACTCTTCTTACCGGAAAGAAATTAGCCAATGCCCATTATTTATCTTGAAGTACTGTACCTTTCTGCTAAATCATAGCCAGGATTCCAGACTCAATATTTCGTGCAACCCACTCAAACAGCCATAGTATAGGTACAAAACAGAGCAATACAATCAAATGGTCTGTTTTCTGTTACTGTCTCGGGTGCCGATTCTACTAACAAACTTTTTATCAACCTCAAGCAAAACGTCCACTATTCTAATAATGGCTAACGACTCTGTTGTGGTGACATTACCAACCAAATTGCTGTAATTTTGGAGAAATAAACAAAACGCAGCGGAATAGCAATGGAATGGTTTGATGTTGTAAACTAGTAGAATTGGCCTATTGCGAGCTTAAAAAGGTTGTTATAGCAGAAACACAATAGTAATATATGCCGTCTTTTTTCATAGACTTCCAATCGTCTTTTAAAATGCGTGCTGTCGAAGGGAACAAACTGCCTTCGTCTGTGTTTCCGTCCACATATGACCCGAACACCTTTTAAAGGGCATTTTCTAGGGAAGCTCGCTCCATCGCCGACTTCATCCATGCCTAGGTAAGGAGCGAATTCAAGAGCTAACCTCTCTAAATAAAAAAATAATAAATAAATAAAACAGAGTGACAAGAACGGCATACATTGCAATTCCTATTTTGATTCTGCTATAGCGGCTGTTTTAGCCCCGCTGGTGTGTGTGAGTATAAACAGATCCGCGTCAGTGACTTACATAATATCCCTACAGTAATAGTTTCCCGGTGACGATCTCCAGCGCCATCTTTCTTCGCAGGTAGGGCATATGCGACTGATTGAAGGAGTAGGGAGCGTTCCGCGCTGTAAATTCAGCGAATGTGCACGCAAACATACCACAGTCACTACCGTTCATTTGCTGGGGTATATCCTGAAACAAAATGGAAAGCTTAAATACAAATGGGCAAAAACCTTGATAGTGATGCTAGGTAATCATGTAGATTTTCGAGGAACCAAATGGGGCTCCCATTTGGTTACAGGCCTTGACGGTATAGTTTGTAGGTAGTAACGGGTTACGGGAAGTACGTGCAATTTTGCTTATAAAAACCGGGTCCAACTAAAGCTAAGAATCATCCAGTATAAGTGTAAAACAAAATTCCATCAAAATTGTTCAAGCCGATGTAAAAAATGACGAACACACGCACCCCGAAATGTAAAAGACGTTCGTGAGAGTTGGTTAGTACCTCGACTTTCGATTCGAAGGTCGTGGGTTCGAATTCTGGTGGTGCATCAATGGATTTTTCGTTTCGAAATATTTATACGCGCATTAACACGAGCTCTAAACGGTGAAGGAACGTATTAACCATGTGACCTTTCCTGTGGATATGGCCGGTTAAGCTGAGAGGATGGTTTAGGTGCTGGGTAAGCCTACTCCATCTCAAACAATGTCCCAGGCACTATACTATAGTATCCTGTTAAATGTAGGCAAAGATTGCCTCATGACAGTATAAATCATCTATAAAGATGTAAAGGTCTTAGTTTTTAAGTGGCTTTTGGGGAACAGGGTGGAATAGTTCCCCAAAGGCAGAGGCAGGAGTCGTCAGAGGTAGTCGACGGCTGGATCACGTCGGGGCCATGAATTTGGGGAACATGGTGGAATCGTTCCCCAATGGCAGAGTAGGTGGTTACTCTGCAACGGGCCGGCCCATCTGGGCCACTTGTTCATGTCGGATAGTCCTATTTGTCTAAATTCGTTGGAAACTTTGCTTGCGAGTTTGCGAATTCTGATGTTGAGTGGCGCCATCTTCGTTGAAGCTCGTAGTGCGTAGCATGTTTATGTAGTTCATCTAGCGACAGGTAGATGTCGCTACAGGCTCAATCGCTTCCTACAAACTAACATGTAACCAATTCACCAGCTTACCTTCAGCATCAAACTCTTCCAGTCCTTGTCATCGAACGGTTGTCCCTTCTTATCCTGGTGTTCATCCTTCATGTACTTCCGCAGCGCTTCGAGGCAGGTCCGGTTGTTGCCGCCCATACTGTCGAGGTAGCTGACCGTCTGCGCTCGGAAGTCGATAATACTGAGGCACCAGTGCACGCCCAGGTGCACGGGAATCACCATCAGGTCGTGCGAGAATATGTCTATCTGGAATGCGAAATTATGTTGTGTCGAATTGCTCATTGTACGAACTAAAAATATATAAAAATGACATTTTGACCGTCAATTTTAGCGCGTATAATTAGAAATACGACTATAGAATAACGCCGGCTCCATACGTTGGCCCCAACGTTGGTCCCAACGTTGGCGCCAAGATTTCGTGAACCATCCACACGTTGGCGATACACCAGTCTTGTTCCGTCAGAGCCAACGTGCAGACGTCCGATGTCTGCGCGTCCGATACAGAAATTGAAATTTCTCTAAGTGATTTTACATTCCTGAATACCAATTTTATCACAATCACATCACATCATGTCACTATCACACTTCACACAACACACTATATTATAAAAGTGAAAGTTTGGATGTTTGGATGTATGTTTGTTCCTCTCTAACACGACAACCACTTAACCGATATGGGTGATATTTAAAATATAGATAGATAATAACCGGAAATAGGACATAGGTTACTTTTTATCTCAAAAAATTGCACGGTTCCCGTAACATAAAAAAAAATACTAGACTCCATCATCAGATCAGCTTGCTGTTACCATATTATTACATTGTAGTCAGAACTTGACAAATTTGCCGAGTTTCAACTCAATCGGCCTATTTACTGAGGAGTTCTGTTGAACAGCTCTTGACTCCATCGTCAGATCAGCTTGTTGATACCATAATATTTAATTGTCACCGAGAATCTATAAGTGTGCAAAATTTCAGCCCGATAGTTCTACAAACACAATAAATAAGGAATACGATGACATTCTCGCTCGTCAGTCGACACGTGCGCTCACGATGCGCGTCGAAACGGGACTGAGCATAGCGCCAACGTGTGGACGGATCCCCAACGTTGGCGCGCCAACTTCCTTTGATAAAACCGACACGGCACGGCCAAGCCCCAACGTTGGCCCCAACGTTGGCGCCAAGCTATTTTGTCAGCTCCACACGTTGGTGAGAGGCATTGGCCCCAACGTTGGCCCCAACGTGTGGATGCGGGGTTAGGCTATCATATATAATCCGGTTCATTAAAGAAACGAATCTAAAATGGCGGCGCTTATCATGTTATCTCGCTTGGTGAGTATAGACAACACTAGTGTGCAAGCGAGAGAACATGATAAGCGCCTCGTTCGATTAGATTCGTTTCTTTAATGAACCGAGTTATACCAGTGTTATTATTTCTCAACAACATTGAAGGAAGCCAGTTTTTTTATTGATGTTATATTCGAATTCGAGAGCCGTGTTGGCCGAGGGGTATAGTAACTGACTTTCACGCAAATTAATTATCTTTATTTCTATTTCGATCCGAAGGTCGTGGGTTCGAATCCTGGCCAAGATAAAACCGCTCATTGTACTTCGCTCCCTATGTTCTGTGTCTGTAATTTGTTTTAATGTTCATGTGGCGTACAATAAAGTGTTAATCTATCTATCTGACCTTTACTAATTAAGACTATATTATGTTATATTTTATTTTTCTTTGTGTACAATAAAGTGTTCAATCAATCAATCAATAATGTACAGTAGGGCCAACGGATCTCGGCGTTCGTGAACTTAGCTGTTTCGATGCGCAGTGCAACTTTTTCATACAAAATTTTCTACTGCGCAGCGCAAAGCCTGACTTCACGAACGCCTAGATCCGCCGGCCCAACTGTATTTTTCGTTTCAAAAAATTAATAATTTAGTGACATCTGACATGACGAAAGTTTTACACAACATGTTTCTACTGCATATTGTACTGCTTACAACTTTATTCATCACGTCATACCTTTCTAGTCCACCTTCGCAGACCAGCCTGTCCGCTCTGCATAAGCTTCGGATAGAAGAATGTATTGCACGCGTAGACCTTGGGCAGGTCCTTGCGTTCCTCGCTCCTCTGCATCAACAGATTCATGTAGAAGTTGATCACTTCGTCGTTCAACCAGTTCAAGCCGGCTAGCGTTTGGATGTCGCGCCTAGAAAATTAATTAGTATTAATAGTGGCCACATTGAGTTTTCTGCAGCGCGTTTTTGAGCTACGCGTTTGTTTGGATGCAATCTATCAGTCTGTATCTGTCTAGCTGTCTTTTCTACAGCTCAAAAACGCGCTGTAGAAAAGCCCAGTGTAGCCACTCCCTTACAAAGGACATTAGGGGAAGCCATGATCTAGAAATATTGAGACTGGGATCAAAAAATTGCAGTAACAGATTACACGCCCACAGTCAATAGATTATTTACACAACTTGCTAAATTGGACTATAGATTCTAGGACATTTAATGCTTATCCTGAAAAGTTAAGTGGAATCTTTGGTCCATCAATACTTTTGTTTTATGATGAATCCTACTAATCCTACTAATATTATAAAGGCGAAAGTCCGTGTATGTGTGTGAATGTTTGTTACCATGTTTCTCCGTAACTACTAAACCGATTTTGATGAAATTTGTGATGTAGATAGTTTAGGCTCTGGAATAACTCATAGGCTACTTTTTATCCCGGAAAAATATATGGTTCCCGTGAGATAAAAAAAAGTAGTCCACGCGGGCGAAGCCGCGGGCGTTTACTAGTTAAATATAAATTATCTGTATTAAGATTACTAAGAGAAAAACTTACTTGTGTATTGACAAGTTGAACTTCTGAATAAGCAGAGAATTAGGTGGGCCAGGACCCAGGGCTCGGTTAACTAACTTGTCCTGCTCGGGTGTTAGAGCCGGCAACTCAACAGTCGGCTGGGGCTCCTCGTAAATGCTCTCTGGTATACTCAACTCATACTTAAGTTTGTGCTCTAACTGAGCTATTTTCTGTTCACTGTTCACTTTAGAGATGATATCTGATTCTCGTTTTGCATCAGCAAGCTTCTCCCGAGTCAATTGATTCTTCTTTTTATACTTTGAATCTATGTTTGATAGCCAATTTGTTGATGTGATAGCGACATCTTTGTGTGAATCCCGCAATGTGTTGATCGGTCGGAGCTTGTTCGAAGACGATGTGGAGGCTTCTGACGGTACGACTTCTACCTCGGAATCAGATGAATTTAGTGAAGCTATAATGAGAGGATCGTATTCTGTCGCTGAATCATTCTCCTTCCCTGCAATCAAGCCTTTCTCCACCAAATTGATCTCATTCAATGCCTTCCTCTGAGTTCTTAGAGTATTTCTAAACGATGTTGATTCATCTGTTAAATTAATAAAGTCTAACGGTCTCCCGATACCAGCCGGTTTCATAGATTCTGCTACTTTTCTGATCAACTCCTGGTAGTTTTTCTTTTCATCTAAATTGAATACTTCCGACATTGTGGATCTGGTGTTACCATTCAATCCGAGGTATCTATTTCGAGGGAGATTCAATGATCTGGTTGTGCCCGGACCTTGTAGCCACCGAGGCACTGGTGAGGGACCTTTTTTGTATGACTTAGTGATTCCTGGAGGAGCTACGAATTTACTGATAGATTTCGGTGACATAGAATTCCGGTCATTTAGCTTTCGACTTAACTTGGTGTAGGCAGGTTCTGGGGCATCAAAGAATCGGAGATTGATAGGGGGTGGAGTAGAGATTTTCTTTACAAATTGTACTTCATCATCAACTTGATTTTCATTTGTATCATCATCTTCATCATCATCTAAGTCTATGTATATTTTTGGTAATTTTTTGGATGCCCGTTTTGGTTTAACAATGATCTGAAATAAGAGAACACACTTTATTCAAGTCATCTATTACTTGTTCTGTATTAGATTTGAAGATTTATTTTTAGGTTCAATTAAAAATATAAAATAGACAGTGAATAATAAGTGATTAGCTGTTACCTCAGGCTCTTCATCATCATCATCATCAACAACATGAGACATGGTGTAGATTGGTGTATGGATTCTTGGTTTCCGGCCTGGTGTGGATGGACCATTCTCCTTCTTATGTTTTACATTTATCGGTATAGCATGTACTCTGCTCAACTTGGTTCCTGTTTCAATCGGAGTTGATGTGCTGGGGTGGCCTGGTTCCACTATAATCGGTACATGACGAACATATGGCCTTGGTTTTGATTCTTCTCGGAATTCTGTAAGTTTTTAAGTATCATTTATAAGTTTAATTATATTGTAGACTTTATTTTGACGTGTATGGCTTTTTTATGGAATAAAACCATGTCATTTGATATTAAATACTTTACATACCTCTAGAGTTCACAATGTCTGGAAAATGAGTTTTATTCAGTTTGTGTCGTTTGTAGGCCGGTGCCTCATCGTCGTCCGAAAGCCCGTCACCTGCCCTGAAACGCAAGCGCATTGAGAAAATGCAAGTTTCTGTGGAAGTTCACATTGTTTATAAATAAAAGTACAACTGCTTACTTCCAAAACTTAGATGCTAGCCTGAGAGGAACTGAAAACATTTCTTTTCGTTGTTTTACCACATTCTAGAGAGCTAAAATCCCGACTTTGCCGCCATAGCGGAGTTGTAAACAGTCAAACAAATTGTCATACCTGTCTCGCTTGCTAGGAATATCGCCGCCTAATCCGATGAGATTTCGTATGTATGACAAAATCCCTGCACTATACGACATCTTAAAATATTTTATACGGTTTCATTGCCTTGTAAAAACAATTTTGTAGTAGAAAATGCTAAAAAGAAACTCAACTGAACCTGAAAATGACAATTTGACAACTGTGCATACCATAGACTAAAAAAACGTTTGTTCCGCAGTTTTTTCCATCACAAAAAGCTTTTTGCGTCTATGGATTTAGTCGATTTCTGACGATTATCCTTTAAAATAGTCGATTTTGAATCGATTTTCAAATCTGTGCGTGTTAGAGCGCGCGCGTCAGTGTTGCCAATTTAGCGACTTTGTCGCTAGAAATAGCGACTTTTGGACCTGTGTTAGCGACAAAAAATCGGTTTTAGCGACAAAAAATATTTAGCGACTTATCTAGCGACTTTTGGACTTCGACCAAGAAAGAAATTAAAAGTATTTTATTGGTGGACGTATATAAGGGGGGGGTTTAGGGGGTCCGGACCCCCCCCTTAGCCCATTAAGTTCGGAGGAAACCTAGTCAATTTTTGTATTTTGGAACCCTTGGACCCCCCCCTTAACAAAGATCTTTGGTATATTGGAACCTTTGGACCCCCCCCTTAACAAAGCTATAGCTACGTCCCTGGCTTGGTGAGTGACAGACACCAAATGACAGTAATAGACGCCAAGCGACAGTGACAGACACCATTAAAGTATGATATTGTCTTGTGTACATTTTGACGGAATAAAAATACGGAACTTCATGTGCGTGATTACTACGGTGTATGTCAATGTCCCGCGTATCAACCTTTAACTATCAAACTATGAACTATGGTGAATGAATGCTGACGAAGATTTTGAATTAAAATAATATTTTAAAAAAATTTACCCCCCCCCCCCCCCCCCGCTAGCTCCTTTTGCCTCGTTTAGCGACTTTCTAGCGACTTTTCGCACTCAATCTAGCGACTTTTATTTTTTGGAGTTGGCAACACTGGCGCGCGTACGCTGGGACGGGCAACGTTTGAATTTATATGAATCGTATTCTCTAAAAATTAAGCACAGATTTATTCATTTGAAGAAGGTTGAGAGTGCGTTTTTGCAATAAATTAATTAATCGACTAAACATTTCTGCATGACTCAGACTCAGGCCCCTTTCACTCTGTCGCGTGCGGTCGGTCGCGTGCGAGCGCGACCGACGCAAGTAGCGTGGGAGTGAATGGCGGCTTTCACACTGTCGCGCGCGGTCGGTCGCGTTTTTCGAGACGCCGCGCCGGACCGGAGCAAAAGGCTGACCGGAGCCCGCGCGCCCCGCGTGTGCCGGTTGGCGCGCGGGCCAGTGTTGCCACGTGAGCTTTCACTGTTGGGCGTGCGCGTGTGCGTTTTGCGTACAGTCATGACGAGTGTTGTTAGGAGAAGTAAAAAAAATGCCTGCTATTTGAGATTTACAAAACCTGTTGTACTAGTAGTTCGCCCCGAACTGAGATCTCGCGCACCGTAGATGGCTTACATTTGGACTTTCTTCTGACTACCCCTATAATTTTAAGTGCTACTACTGATACTGCCGAGTATGCCTATTGCGCTAGCTCTTCATGGTAAAAAATACTGGCATGCATGCAATACATAATGTCGTGTCTAATTTTTCATTGAGGTATTTCATATTTATGAATTCTCGTCGTATTTCGAAAAGTATACGTCCTAGAATAAAAATAATAACTATTTTTGAATGTACAAATAAAGACCTTTCATTTGACAGCCCACTCAATATATTTGTTTACTTAACTTTTTTTACCCCAATTATTTTCATTCTTTATCAAAAATTTTTTTATCATGAAAATAAATCAAGTAGCATCTAAAATCATTGCAAACCAAACCGCAACGATGCCACTCTCTTTTTAAGACCGACCAGTCAATGAGCTACGAAGTCATCGAAACTCTATGCAACGGGAGCTCTTGCAGCTCTGGTTTCGTAGTTTTTGGTCTTTGGTCGTATTTCAAAAACTATACATCCTAGATTAAAAATAAAAACCATTTTGGAATGTACAAAATAAGCCCTTTCGTATGACACCCCACTCAATTTATTTGTGTAACTTTCATAATTTTTTACCCCCTTGGGAACCCAATATCTTCACAACCCCTTCATCGATTAAGCTCATATGCTCCCCCGTAAATTTCCTTACCACAACCTATTGACCTACCAAGTTTCATGCAGATTGGATGAACGGTTCGACAGTTATGCTCGAACAACAATTCGTGAAACATACAAACATACAAACATACAAACATACAAACATACAAACATACAAAGCAAAATCGCCCAACTTACCACTAAGATCTTCGCTCGCTTCGCTCGCTCGATCGATAAAAACAGAGTTGTTGGATGGAATTAGTTAATGAAAAAGTTATAGGTAGTGTTAATGTTATAGTACCTTCCTACACCTTAACTGTCGTATAACTAGGTAGGTAGCTATATCAGAATTCGTTACCTACTCTGTTTTTCTATCTTTTTAGTGATAAAAATATAATGAAGTGTGTATACTTACTTTAAAAATGAATAAAAAGTTATTTGAAAATGTTGACAGGGACGCAAACAGATTTTCTTTTTCTTCATTCTGAAGTAGAGAGGTACCTAACATAAGTACCTAATTAAACATTAGATATAGTACTTAAGTACCTACCTAATTAAACATTTTTCTTTTGCATCTTCTCGTATTTGTGGTGAATATGAATACAGCGTTACGTCAGATGGGCTGAAGTTATAGGATGAATGAATAATTTTCCTTTTGGACTGACACGGCGTTTTTTGTTTTATTGCTATCACAGAAATAAGTTCTGTAATTAACTTTTTTTTATTACTTGTTTACATGATTGTACACGTCCAGCTCAACGTTGGCGCACGCCGAACTGTGAAAGGTCAACTCGACCGACCGCGTCGGACGCGACCGGTGACACGCTGAAGAGTGAAACAAGCCTCAGTGTAATATTACGGCTGGCTGTCGCTGTCGCTGTCAGTCATGTCACTGTCAAGGTCAAGTCAACAGTGTTGCCAATTTAGCGACTTTCTCGCTAGAAATAGCGACTTTTGGACCTGTGTTAGCGACAAAAAATCGGTTTTAGCGACAAAAAATATTTAGCGACTTATCTAGCGACTTTTGGACTTCGACCAAGAAAGAAATTAAAAGTATTTTTATTGGTGGCCTTGTGACTAATGACAGTGATAGACGCCAAGCGACAGTGACAGACACCATTAAAGTATGATATTGTCTTGTGTACAGTGCCAGAAGTATAAGTTGGCGGTGGAGATTTCTAGAACTAAAGCGCGTAAAAATTTATGCCA
Organism: Camptogramma bilineatum; assembly: GCA_958496255.1. Classification (NCBI taxonomy): domain Eukaryota; kingdom Metazoa; phylum Arthropoda; class Insecta; order Lepidoptera; family Geometridae; genus Camptogramma; species Camptogramma bilineatum. Next base: position 1,073,991 of record OY292453.1, read on the forward strand.
GACTAGATATATTGCATGGAGATTGTTTTGAATAAAATCAATGTGAAAAATCGGATTTTTTTTACTTTGTTTTTGGTTAAGTTCCACACAGTAAGCAGGGCACTGGTTTCGAGCCGAGCACAGTGGCGCACAGGTGCGCCAAGTTATGCTTGTCGGACTGAACATTTTGATGGAATAAATATACGGAACTTCATGTGCGTGATTACTACGGTGTATGTCAATGTCCCGCGTATCAACCTTTTACTATCAAACTCTATCGAACTATTGATCAATGAATGCTGACGAAGATTTTGAATTAAAACTTTTATTTTGAGTTTACGTAAAAATATGCAGGCAACGTAAAAAATAATTTTTTTTTTAAAGATTTTACCCCCCCCCCCCCCCCCCCCCGCTAGCTCCTTTTGCCTCTTTTAGCGACTTTCTAGCGACTTTTCGCACTCAATCTAGCGACTTTTATTTTTTGGAGTTGGCAACACTGAGTCAACTTTGTGATGTGAGCGAGTTCGGGAATTTCCTGCTGTCCTCAAAAACAAAAACAAATATTAGAAAGAGTAAAGTATGAGAAAAACCTTTGAATAAAAGAGAAAAACGTGCTGCTCCGTCCAGCCACTTTGAAGAAAAATTGCCCGAATAGAACATCACACGCGAACAATATGCTGCAGCCTGTAATGCATGTATTGCGACAAAAAAACATAGTTTTGGCTAGCGGATCTCCAAGGCGAAAAGAAATGGTCGAGAACATTGTAATAACCTACATACTGAAACTATCTGACTAGTTGTTTTATCTAAATTTTCTTCTTCAATTTAAGGGGTTGCCACACTTGTCGGCATAACTGATGCCTCTTTCTTCACAAATCTAAATTTTAGGTTACCAAAATTTTATTGCATAAAAAAACAACCACATTACATTTTTTCCAGGGATTGAAAGTGAGATTGTGTCCGTCGCTTTTCGAAGAGAACTTAGATCCAAAGTCATTCGGTAGTTTTCCTGAGTTTGTCGAAGAGACAGCTTATCAGAAAGCATTGGAAGTGGAACGGAGATTGAGCGATGAAGGCGAGAAAGTTGATGTGGTCATCGCTGCAGACACCATGGTGACTCTTGGTCAAGAAATGTTTGGGAAACCAACCTCGGAAGCCGAGGCTTTTGATATGTTGTCACGGTGAGCTTATTCAAAACAAACTTCTCAACTTCTTTCATAGACTTCTATTACCAGTGGTCATTTGTTACATTAACTGTGTAATCTTTAAGTAATTGAATATTTAATTTAACCTCCAAGCACTAGATTAAAAAAATGTAGCAATAAGTCTAATATTTTTAAATCTAAAAGGTAAAAACTTTTGAAACAATGCATATTTCAAACAGAATGAAATGAAATGAAATAATTTATTTATTTGAAATAAATAAACCACGGAGTGGTGCCCTAATACGTTGCGACGACGTCGCGGCAGACCGCGAACGAGATGGAGAGACGAGCTTGCCAAATTCCGTGCCGACTGGACATTACTAGCACAGGAGAGGGATGAATGGAAAGAGTGGGGGGAGGCCTTTGCCCAGCAGTGGGATATTGATGGCTGACAATAATAATAATAATAATTTGAAATAATTTAATGTGAATAGTAAGATTTTGTTTCAGAAATTATATTGCTACTGGATAGACTTTGCTTGTGCCATTATCCACAGCCTTTTGCCAGCTTCATTAAATTAATACATGTCATAGGATTCATTTATTCTAATTTTCAATCTTAAAATTTCTTGTGAAGTCCACTTGTGAAGGCTTCCTTAATATTTCTATAGTTCCTAAATATTTCCAGGTTAGCTGGGAGAAGCCACACGGTGTACACAGGAGTCGTTGTTAAAACACCAGATGATGTGGTCAAGTTCACTGAGTCAACTAATGTTGTTTTTGGAAAATTAGATGAAGAACAGATAAGGGGTTACATTGCTACAGGAGAGCCTATGTAAGATTTTTGCAGTATTAATTTAGTATTCTGTGCTGAAAGACTTAGCTTAAAAAAAATAGTCCAAGGATTTGTTTTGTTATCTAAGTTATTTATTATTTAAATTTATATATTCTAAGTTAGTTATTAAGCTTTCTTAAGATTATACTACTTCATACAAGAAATTCATTGGTCACCCATTCAAAAACTCAATAATTTTTCAGTAGGTTCACTTTGAATAGTCCTAGGCGACTCTACTCCTGTTCTTTCGCCCCAACTTTCAATATGATCTCCAATGGTTTAATTCAATAATTCAAAGCCTTTTTACTGACATAAAACTAGTTCCCATAGTATAAGCTTTGCTTAGTTTGGGGCTAGGTGTAATGTCCTCTAATATTTATTTATTTATTTACTCTATAACTATATCATTGCAGGGACAAAGCAGGTGGCTATGGGATCCAAGGAGTAGGAGGGACATTTGTCGAGAAGGTGGATGGTGACTACTTCACAGTTGTTGGGTTACCTCTCTACAGGCTCACATCTGTACTTTACAACATGTACAAACATAAGAAATAGAGTACCTGAGAATGACCACCAATGTTTTCTCTATAGAAGTACAAACAACTGCCTAGATTGACACCAGCAGTTTAAGACAGCAAAAATGTTATTTTTCTTGTTAAAATTTCGTCAAGGCATTTCTTGTTCCATACAGATTGTTCTTCTATACAGAAAATGTTTGAATTGCACTTATGTGACAATCTATTACTTTAGTTTTGTACAAATTGGTGTAGCTGTTTAGTAGTAGTGATAGTTGTAATATTAGCAGTAGTAGTAGTACTTGTACTATTATTTTTTCTGTAGTAGTAAAAAACACCTTTCAAAGGTCATGCTACGGGTATAACCGTTCCATACAAGTTGACAGAAATATCAGATCAGTACAAAAATAAGTGACGAAAGTACCTTATTCTTCATATTCCTTTTTATGGGGGTGATTCATTGGCGTATAATAACGCCAATGGATCACCCTTTTTAGAGTTACTGTAGGTTTTTGTGTGAATGTTGCGTGATGAATGAGTTATATAAAACTTGACACTTAACGTAAGAATAGATGAAAATATAATTAAATGGGATTCCAAAGACAAATACCTAACTATAAATATATTTATATATAGACCAATTAAAATGTGTTCATAATCAAGCATTTAATAAGATTGTTATGTTGTTATGTTGTAAACAATTGAAATAAACTGAAAACTAGTGGTTATAATAAATAAATAAATAAAAATAAAATGACTTTATTTCAGGCACTTAAGATTGACCCATATCACAAAAAATGGAAGACACAATAAAATAAAATAAAATAAGATAAAATGTCTAAGAAACATAATGTAGGTTATGTTAAAGTTCTGCTCAACTGTAGGACATAGAATCAACTTGCACGCGAAAATTTTATTTGCAATCATAATGTCAATGAGAAAAGAAATAAGTAGGTAGGTACTTATCTATGTTTGGTCATGTCTTTGCCATATCTCTATCCTCTATAAAAAAATATTCAAAAGGTATTAAATGCCATTTATTTTTTTATTACGAGCAGCAGATATAATATATTAGCAGGATTTTAACAGTTTAGTAGTCTAACTTAGTTAGCAGCATTATTGTAGTGTGTTACGATAATAAACTTAGTTGTTGATGTTACTCTATTTTTGCTATTTCGCCAAGTCCCTTTGGTTGTATGTTCTAGGTACTTAGTGCATCCATACTCATTATTGTATTGTGCGTAAGCAGTCTGAATAATTGGCTCCTCAGCGTCAGTACCTAAACCAACAAATTGCTAAACGAAAACAACACAGCTAAATATACGTCTCGAAATAGAATAACTGTAATCTATCTCTAGAGATAATCCGCCGTAAGTTCATATTCAGTTATATTTAGTTTACTAAACAATGGATATAATTTGTTTAGTAAAATAAATACCTATAAGTAACTAAATAAACTTACTTGCGTATGTTGGAGAATGATGAGGCAGTTAGTTACGCGTGATTCCAAAACTACAATATTCTGGTGTTATATTCTAATAAGTACCTATACGATTGGATTAGTAAATGAGATTACATTACACAATAACTTAGCAACTCTAGAGTAAATGTGTCTTAAAATATGACTTACCTAAAGTTTTTTTACTTCTCACAGCTATGAATTTTTCATATCGACCTTATTTTTTGTCTGTTTTTGGAAGGCTTTTTGGGTTGCAGCGTGAAGCATGTCCTCGTACAAAAACTCCTATTGTGAGGTGTGGGAAACGTATTACACCACCGCATACGTTATAGTTTCTACGGAAACGTAATTTACCACCTGTTTTTGGGAGCCTTAGTTACTTTGAGCTATTTTATGTTAAGCGCCTGTTCCTTTTGAGAAGATTCGTCTCGAATCACGTCGGCGTTTTTTGCAGAAAATAATGAGATAAGTATAGAAAAGTTTGTTGTAAAATAGGTAGGTACCTACTTATAAAGTACAGGGCCTGTATTCTAGATGACAACCGCTTTGGTTTGGTTATGTCAGCCATTTGGTGAAATAGTAGAATAGCTTTTCAAAAATTTGTTCTGCCAAAGTTCAAAACCTCACCACAACTGAGTCGTTTGTTATTAGTAGTCATGGAAACAGTCGCTTTAGTTGAGGTTTTGGTTGAGGTTGATAAAAAGTTCGGTACGAGAATCGACGCCCCAAATTTTTGAAAAGCTATTCTACTATTTCACCAAATGGCTGACATTTAAGAGATCGAACCAAAACCAAAGCGGTTGTCATCTAGTAGAATTCAGGCCCAGGTCTTTTGATATAAGTAAGTATACTTACATACATAAAATATAATACATAGAAAAACACCCAGACAGACCCGAGGCAAATATTTGCTGATCATACGTGGTCATGATCATACAAAGATTTGCCTCGCGGCGGAAATCGAACCTGCTACCTTCTGTGTTTCCTGTGTTTCAGGCGGGCCTTCGAGGAATAAGACTAAGTGACCTAAACAATCCAACGCTTCACTGCCACTAGTACCATTAACAGTTCCATGATGGAATTAGGTACTAATGAAAAATGCTTGTTCTTGTTCAGATAAACAAAGAAAAAATATACCTACCTAAGTGCACTTACTTCCTTCCGGTAGGTACTCGAGTTACATAGGTACCTACTTCCGATTCTGAACGTGGAGTTCGAATGTCGTGAAAAAACTTCGGAACAGATTTGAAAAAAAAAAATTGTGTGGGAATTGTAGACAGATGTGGTTGCATGAGCGCGATCTCATCTCGAATCACGTATGTTTTCGTTTACGCTCCATAAAGAACGACACAAAATTAATAGCATAGCATTTGTATTGGGAAGATTAATATGTGAAAGTTAAATCTCAGATCAGATAAAGAACTAGGTCTAGTCTAGAGATTATGAATTTAGCTTTCCATGAGGTGCTTTAAAAATATTAAAATTGAATCGGATACAGAAAAACATTGGTCGTAGACGATTTAGTTAGCGCCTTGAGCCTTGGTTGGACTAGCCTATAGCTTTGGACCATGAAGACTGAAGAGTGGCTTATTTCAGGAAAATCCTATACCTAGGTAGGTATAAATACCCCGCAATGAGTGATGATCAGTGATCGGAATGAGGCGGGCTAAAATACCTAAAGTTCGAAAAATAACAGAGACAAATGGAGACGCTTAGGACTAAATATTTTTCGGCCCAATTATTTCCGTTTTCGGGACATTAATAAAGAACATCTAACATTAAGGTGAATCCATTTTTTACCTGAGTTATTAACAAAAACTAAAATGTAAGTTATAAGGATAAAAAACTTTTTTCCATCGGTCAAATAGAAAAATTATTTGAATTAGTTCACAATATTATTAACATTAATTTTATATGTACTTACTCACTGTGAAAATTGTGCCAACTTTCGGCCCAATTGAACCAAATAAAATTCTTGTAGTAAGGAAGTCTCCCCTTTTTTGCCTCTGTTCTTTGAACTTAAGGTATTTTAGCCCGCCTAATTCCGATCACTGGTGATGATGATAGATTTATGGATCAGACCAATAGAAAAGTGATTAACAGTAATGATGAAGTTAGATGGGTATAGTCGTATTGCTCATTATACGGACTAAAAGTGAAGGAAAAAATGTCATTTTTCCTTCAATTTTTACATAAAACGTATCAAAACCAGGGTTCGCCGATATATATCAGCGGATATATATCATGATATATATCACGATATATATCAATTGATTTTTATCTTGATATATATCAATGGATTTTTTCCTGTCTTCTGAACCAAAAATTTTGGAGATTGATGTTAACCCTGGCAACACGTAGCCAAAAACTACAATTCCAAATAATTTAGATTGTTTTTTTTTAAAGTGTTTATTAAAAAAAACTTGAAAATGAAAAATTATATCAAAATTTTTAATTCCGACGGGATTCGAACCCGCAATGATACATAAATGTAACCTAAGTGTGGTTTAACACTATAACAAATTAAAAATTATAAAAAAAATATTTCTCAAAGAAACACTAATTCTTTTGATACTTTTATTAAGTTTTTTAAATAAAAAATGTGGTAACGAGTGTGGGCAAAAATATATGGGCACTTCACCCACGGCCGCCACAGCTCAGACTACTTTTATTTTGAAGGTATCACAGCCTTGTATCTCTGTGACAATGCGCATCAAATTCTGTCCCGGGGTTCTCTATTTATTTTGAGTCGAATAGGTTTAACTTAAAGAGAGGTTAAAATGACTGTTACCGCATTTTTGGGCATAATCATAAATGTATGGACCCACGACCGCCACAGCTTACATATAGCTATTTTTGCTTAGAAGGTATCAAAGCCTTGTTTCTCTGTGCCAATTCGCATCAAATTCTGTCCGAGGGTTCTCTATTTATTTATGTCGAAAAGGTTTAACTTACAAAAAAGCTAAAATGATTATGATTAGATCGATGAAAGTCTCGATTTATTGGGATGTTTTTTATTTCAAAATAATGGGAGGTTTATGAGAAAGTCTCTTAAGTATTTATTTTTCATTTCTCATGTTCGGAAAGTACGCTTGAAGTTACCTGATGAAAACAGTACTTTTGCGTCCCTGGGAAGCAATTCTCCCTGGGAAACGATTTTCCCTGCTGAAAAAGTATTAAATAAATCACATGCTACTATTTGACATTTCTATTTACCATAAGATGAAGATCAGGATCACGGGATCAGGATCACGGGATTAGGATCAGGTTTACAGGATAAGGATCACGGGATCAGGATTATGCAGGATCATTGGATCCGGATTACGGGATTAGGATCACGTAGGATTAGGATCACGTAGGATCAGGATCACAGGATCAGGATCACAGAATCAGAATCACGGGATCACGATTATAGGATCAGGATCACGGGAATAGGATTACGAAGTCAGGATCACGGGATCTGGATCACAGGATCAGGATCCTGACGCCAGATCGTAGCCAAGTGAGTTATCTGTCATACATTTCAATACGAACTGTTTGGCCACGTGGCCGGCGATGCGGCCATAGCGTCTCAGCGTGTTAATAGCTCTTACAAGATAGATGTGAATAACTCGCTTTGCTCGTGCGCCAAACCATCTCGTGCCTAGGTAGGTTACTTTCAAACCATGTGTAACAATCTCCTATTTCCGATGACGTCCTTTGAATCCCTCGCTGCGCTCAGGATTCTAATCTAGAATCCCTCGCTGTGCTCGGGTTTCAACTCTAGCATCCCTCGCTCCATTCTGTATTCAAAATAGCACTCTCGTCGAAACAAATTATATTTTGCCCCGTTGTCATACAATCTTGTACCTACTACTCAGGTTAGGTAGGTACAAACATGGATTTATCTAGTTACCCCCGGGATAGATTTTAATGCGTCGATAATAAAAAATGCTTAGTTTTTTTAGGTCTTTCGAGTAATATTAATTACATTGCTGGCGGTGCTGGGTGAAGTTTGCCCACTATCATTTGACACTTACTATATTATTTTACAAATTACTTTCACATTTTAAAGTGTTTAATCCCCTTTCAGAATGAAATTCGCTTCTTTTTCTTAACCTGGATATATATCCGATATATATCGGATAAATATCAAAAAATCCGATTTTTGATATTTATTATAAAAATCGGATTTTTTCGAACCCTGATCAAAACTAATCAAAATTGAGGAAAAATGACATTTTTTCCTTCACTTTTAGTCCGTATAATGAGCAATACGACTATAGGTATCACAGCCCTCCTTAAACAATGCTAGGTACAAAGCTTTAAAACTTAGGTAATGGTTCAACAACAAAGTCTTCCCCTGAAGTTTCATGTAAACAAGCTATTTTAAAAAGGCACGTTGCGGACAAATTTAACTGCGCACGAGTTCAAAACAGTAATGTCCTTCTCCGAAACAATGTTACCCCTTCGGTCATTTCCGGCGGAGCGCTGCTTGTTGCTTCCGGTCGTTCATAGACAATGTCAAGTTCGCACGCGCCATGTGCGGTGCGTGTGCGCAGGGAAAACGGAAATAGACGGCGACAAACATTGTGTGCACCATCAGGTAGATATTTATTAAATACATACATAGGTAGATACCTACTTAATATTATTGGCTTTGTGTTAGGCCCATGCCCATGCACGTGCACAGATTATTTCGATTAGAATAAATTCGTACCTACCTACGATCAAAATAATGTCAAAAAATCATTTTGAGAACTAGAACTGCAGAGCTAAAATGGTCGCTAATGCAGATTCACAATAATATGATTCACGGGTGATTTGTATTGATATTGCTAAAGCAATTCATCTTTAATTACCGTCAAATGTTAGCTGAATTGTACGCAATTCACGCAATTCAATTCACAGCAGAATCACATGCTAGGCCTTAAATTGCCACACGAAAAAAAATAACCCGGTTGGTTTTCATTTAATATTGCATCGTATTATTACTACTAATACTCTGTAAATAAGTATTTGGTTTTTATGTAAGTATTTAGTATGTTTTATTATCATTATTAAACATAAATCATATTTGATTGACACTTAGTGCAATTCCAATTCATAGGTGGCCATTTTATTTTACGATTCTCCACAAAACTGTCAAACAATAAGATGATATTGCCGGTACGGAATTGTCAACTTTGTGATTTCTAATACGAGAATCTCGACGCAAATCATTTGTGAATCTGCATTAGCGACCATTTTAGCTACGCTGACTGATTTTTGGAACAAATCCGAAATTTACAACCATCAACTCATCTCTACCCGATTTGTTCAAGCTTAGAGAGCGCCTTCTTCTGGTTATTAATAGTTGTCTCTTTCAAGATAAACCTACTCACCACACCATCACCATCACCATAAAATGCTTTTCTACTAAAACATAAGCAAATAACTCCACCTAAAATTTGAATAAGCGGACGACCATAATACTGTAGGTATTTACCTACCTACAACGTTACTTACGACGATCGTGATTCGTAAAGTTTTCTTAATCTACCCATTGAGGTCACCAATGTGGGTAGATTATAGAGATAAGCATGGCGCACCTGTGCCTTGCCCTATATTTTAGCAATAAATCGAAGGTATCGCTAGTTGTTGTAAGTAACAATCCGCCCGCCCACCTCTGCGAGGGCGGGTTTCGTAAGGCCTTATGTGGCCATGTGTTTAGAAGGGCTTTACCTTAGGCCTTTGTCGCCGCCTACAGAAGGGCCCACGATTGACTTCCAATAAGGAGTAATTGCCGAATTAGGACTGATTGAGTTTTAAGAGCTTTTTTAATTTATTTTATTACGTAGGTAGGTAGGTACTTAGATTTAAACAGTGGCAATGAGACTACAAAGGTAGATGATATTAGAATTGCCGAGTAAGGTCTTTAAATCCCTGGATCCTCTCGTGTCCACTTTTTTTATTAGGTAGGTACCTACCCAGGAATTGTACCTACATAGATTTAAATCAGACATGAGAGAAGCTATACGTTTGTTGAAGTCTACAGAACATTCAAACTCGCACATGGTTGAGTCAGAGTAAGATTGCCCAAAATTAAACCTGTAATTTAACCACCTTCTCGGGGACAGGACGCGGGGACAAACAGGAATAACCCAAAGAGATAAAGAGTATGTTCAATGTTGATGGTATAACCACACAATAGTTGTGGAAACCTTCCCAGCAACAGCGCAGGAACCGTTCTCCCGGGTCACGGCAGCCGGTGGGCGATGCGCCTACGACTGACACCGATATGGAAAAATAGACAAATTCGATTGTCGTACTCACCTTATTGGGTGTTGGTTGGGTTTTCCGCCATGTTAGCTGAATGTCAATGAATTTAAATTGGTTGATTATGTAATTTTTAGTTTTACTATTAAAGCGGGGGTGTCAAATTGGATTTTCGATATACCTACTTACGCCGGCTCCATACGTTGGGGCCAACGTTGGTCCCAACGTTGGCGCCAAGATTTCGTGAACCATCCACACGTTGGCGATACACCAGTCTTGTTCCGTCAGAGCCAACGTGCAGACGTCCAATGTCTGCGCGTCCGATACAGAAATTGAAATTTCTCTAAGTGATTTTACATTACTGAATACCAATTTTATCACAATCACATCACATCATGTCACTATCACACTTCACACAACACACTATATTATAAATGCGAAAGTTTGGATGTTTGGATGTATGTTTGTTCCTCTATAACACGACAACCACTTAACCGATATGGGTGATATTTAAAATATAGATAGATAATAACCGGAAATAGGACATAGGCTACTTTTTATCCCAAAAAATTGCACGGTTCCCGTAACATAAAAAAAAATAGTAGACTCCATCATCAGATCAGCTCGCTATCACCATATTATTACATTGTAGTCAGAACTTGACAAATATGCCGAGTTTCAACTCAATCGGCCTATTTACTGAGGAGTTCTGTTGAACAGCTCTTGACTCCATCATCAGATCAGCTTGTTGATACCATAATATTTCATTGTCACCGAGAATCTATAAGTGTGCAAAATTTCAGCCCGATAGTTCTACAAACACAATAAATAAGGAATACGATGACATTCTCGCTCGTCAGTCGACACGTGCGCTCACGATGCGCGTCGAAACGGGACTGAGCATAGCGCCAACGTGTGGACGGATCCCCAACGTTGGCGCGCCAACTTCCTTTGATAAAACCGACACGGCACGGCCAAGCCCCAACGTTGGCCCCAACGTTGGCGCCAAGCTATTTTGTCAGCACCACACGTTGGTGAGAGGCATTGGGACCAACGTTGGCCCCAACGTGTGGATGCGGGGTTACCCCGGGGTTTTTATGTTACGGGAACCGTGCAATTTTTTGGGATAAAAAGTAGCCTATGTCCTATTTCCGGTTATTATCTATCTATATTTTAATTTTCACCCATATCGGTTAAGTGGTTGTCGTGTTAGAGAGGAACAAACATACATCCAAACATCCAAACTTTCGCATTTATAATATAGTGTGTTGTGTGAAGTGTGATAGTGACATGATGTGATGTGATTGTGATAAAATTGGTATTCAGTAATGTAAAATCAATTAGAGAAATTTCAATTTCTGTATCGGACGCGCAGACATCGGACGTCTGCACGTTGGCTCTGACGGAACAAGACTGGTGTATCGCCAACGTGTGGATGGTTCACGAAATCTTGGCCCCAACGTTGGGACCAACGTTGGTCCCAACGTATGGAGCCGGCGTTAGTCTACGTATTTTGCTACGTCACAAAAGACCAGGCATTAGAAAAATAAGTACGAGCACGTCTTGTAGGTAGGCACCAACGAACTTTTTACTTCTATATCGATATACCTACCTAATTCTATGCTTGTAGATTAGGTAGGTAATACATATTTTTTATTCTATATTCCTAGGTAGGTCTTTTGTCACATCGAAGGAGTTCGTTTAAAATATTTAATTTAGAGCCTATATTTGGCTAGTTTCAGCATACCCGAGGTTAAAGAATACAGATAGGACCGAGGCGTCGGAATAACCGATCCTTCACCTTCGACCAAGAGTGCACCGGCACCGCCGATCCAGTGCACGCTGTACCATAGAAATCAATAGATCAATAGAGATGCAACAAATCCTTTCGCTCTGTACACTCCAATACCGAACCAGTGGACGGCCTCAAAATATAAAGATGCCATGGTCCGACAGACCTTGATATCGAAGTCTATGCATGGTCCTGTCCACTCCATCCTCATGAAATTCATCTTCCAGCGACCAAACTGGTGCTCAGTGAGAGAGAGTTAAAGGCTCCTAATTAAAGTAAACTTAATCATTTTTATTGCACAACAGTTTTTAAAAGTGCCCTTTTCATGAGACGTAACCTTCGATAATGACCACGAGGGCGTCAGAACTAGCCACCAGCTGGTCACCTTACCTATCAACGTAATTTATACTGTAATTCGACGGCATGAAGGCTATTTTCAACTGGTTATTACAATTTGGTAGTGGTAGTATCTGCCGTCTGAATATGGAGTTGTTTACCAACAAAATAAAAATGATAATAATTATTTTTATCAGTCTTGTTGGTTCGAGACTGGAGAGTGGGTAGGGCGCCATATTGGGGATTTAAATTGCAATTTTTCGTTGTAGGTAATAAATTAGTTTTCATGTCAGTGTTGTAACTGGCTTTCTCGATTTAAGGTCCCGATTAATTATTACGAATGTCGTATAACTTTCATATTATTTCACCTTCAATAAATCATTTACTTATGCACTTAATTACCTACGCATTTTTGTATGGAACTAAGGAAAACTTGACGATGAATTTATTAATAAATTATTCAATTGATCGTATTATAACCTAGGTAAGTATATGAATGTCAATTAGGTACCTAGGTAAGAAAATCTTCCTTATATACCTACCTACTTCTGATCCTCAAATCAAAAGTTTTGGTTTCTGTGAAAGGCTTAGGGTCAAGGAGGCTAGGTTGGCTCGGATTTTTTCAGAGGGCTCTAAAATGTAGAAGAACTTGAAGGATTAACCTGAAATTTGCACATGTTGTTGCTAAACTATCCTAGTTTAATATGGCATCATTATATTTTCATTAAATACTGCTAAAACAAAATTACAAACCAAAAATCAAAAAGTGAGAATTGAGCAACTGTGTACCACCAGGTGTACAGAGTGGCTCAGTTATTCAGGAGTGGTAATTAGTATTAATAAATGAAAAAATGTTAATTATTAATTTTTTATTTTTTATTACAAATAAAGAAGAATTATTCTAGTCTCAAAATGTTGTTCATATCAACCTAAAATCATTATTACTGAGATCAACCTTATCCCCTCTTTTATTCTTTCAGCAGGAGTATTTCCTATTTTTCTCGTCGTGGTAGTCGGTGGCCGTGGCATTCTATTGATGAAAAAATAAAAGTCGAATTATAGTGTGCTAAAATAATTTATTTTGGGTCTTTACGCTGCACTAAACATGAGTCACTGTGTACTTTTTAAAATTGAGTCACTGTTCGCAACTACGCCGTTTTGAAAATATTCAATGACGATAATCGAATCAGCTAACAAACACATCAAAGAACTACACAAATAAGACTTCTACAATATCTACTATACGGCAAATATAATGGTCACCACAAATAACGATAAACTAAGGTATGACAAACAAAAGAAACTTACCTTAAAAGTAATTTTGTAGGCGCGGAAACGAAGAAATGCGGTGACACCTCGATACTGCGCTCGATCCGCCGCCTGATTGGTTTGAACACATTTGGTGTACACACGCTTCAATTGTGCGACAGAGATAGCCATCTAAAGCACGCCGTTCTAGTCGAAACACGTGTGAGCCACTGTTGTCTCCTGAGTCACCGTACCCTCCCTGACCCTACCTAATTATTTTTTGTAACAAGATAGTAGATTGATGATAGGGGCAGAGTAACAAAACGCAATAATACCTACAATTATGCTACTTTACACCGTTCAAGCCATCATTAGTTCATTATCTCCTAACCCAAGCATCATAATCCCACCGTAGCCTCGCTTTTCTGAAAAAAAAAAAACTGATCGCATACGGTGATCGCAACTTTCACCCTTATACCAATTAGATAAGTCTGAGATTATATTTTACCATATCTTTGTAATAAGCAGAAGGTATCTCTACCTAAGTACCTAACCCATTAATAATCTGAATCTGAAATCTCAATCTGATGAACTCTAGGGACTTAGGGAGCCTCCAGGTCTAATATACCTAAATAACAGGGTAACTTTTTTCCTCTAGCTCCCAGGTAGGTCCACTACCCACTGTTTCATTTGATTTTTTGAATTTTACTGTGGAGAAGTTAGGGATTGGGATATCAGGTATTAGACCACAATTACACACAAAACACAGCAGCTTTATGGCTATGCAAAAACAAGATACCGAAGATATCCAAAGAAACTTCGTCAGTCTTCTGACGGTGTAAGTTTCTCAACAGCAGTGGCCGTGTTAGGCTGAGACTCCACTAAAGCGGAGATGAGAGAACAACCAATAGAATTTCGTTATTCAAACATATAAGTATTGGTTGTTTAAATACATCTCTTATTTAAAATCAATAGACGCTTGGTGGACGCTTTGGTTTAGTCTCAGCCTTACTGAGCCACCCGACTCCGCTCCCACCCGGTTCACATCTTTACTGCCTTCTTCACAGAAAGTAACGTGATGATAATAGGCCCAGACAATAGGTTCCTCTTACCTACTGCCAATAATAACTGTTATTGTGACATGCTGGCATATAAGGCGTGTCAGTTTTGCAAGGTTTTTTAATAAACCTATCTTGTGTTACTTTTTTTTTTTTTTTTTTTTTATTTATTATCGATTTACAATTTTATAAAAAAGAACAATGTATCTTAGCAATTAAAAACCAGGTGGGTTTGTACTATTGCTAGTATTATCTACAACGAACAATGGTAATACGAGTAGTTAGGAAGGTTTATGTTTTAGAGATCGTTTGTTTCTCTTTCGATCTCAGTGGTGAAGAAATGCCTAGAAACTCTACTTCGCTTGCTTCTGGACTAGAACCACACTAGAACTTAGAGCAGCGGGCCTATAAAGGTTGCTATTGCAGAATCGGTAAAATAAAATGGTCGCTATAGCTGAATATGAGGAATTGAACTATTTCCATCTCTTTTCATTGCCTGAGAGTGAAAAGAGACGGCATTATAGTTCATTTCACATTGCGATTCAGCTATAATGACCTTTTTAAGTTCGCAGATCTTCCCCAGCAGTGAACGTCTTGTTGAAAAAATGCCTACTGAATTTGAGGCAGTTTCAAAACTCAATCCAATTCCTGATTTGTGTTCGCTCATTCGTACGAATTAAAAGATCTGAGGAAATAACTAAAATATCTTTCTTCAGGTTTATTTTAAACCTAACGCAGAAAATAATTTTGGCATTGTTTTCTACACGTTATTTTCTGATGAACAAATACATTTAGGCAGCTACTGGTTTTGGAGGTGCTTGACCACAAACTTCCGGTGTGCCAATAAAATTACGAACTCAATTAGGTTTTTTAGAGTTCATTCGGTGAACATTACCCTATATGCGGGTAAGTTGGTCATGCATTAAGCTAACAATCCTCAATCATTCATGGCCAGGCTTCTTTCTTGACTATAAGTAAGTAATAAGTACCTACAATAAAAAGCATCTACTCATTTTGTGTTAAGTAAGTATATTTAAATTTAAGAGCTCAGCTCTTGTCGGTGCAACAATGCAATTCTCTCCATCTATCTCTTTCCAATGCGATTTATTTTATTTCTTTATACGACATGACAGCGACTTTCTTAATCTGACTCATGTAATTAATTCTTGGTCTTCCCCTTCCTCGTCTTCTTTCTACTTTTCCTTCTATGATGTTCCAGGGGCGGCTTAACCTATAGTGCAGGGGGTGCAGTGCACCCGGGCGCCGGGTGTAAGGGGGCGCCTAGAGCGCTCGCGACCGACATAAAGAACCTCCGCTATTAGCGCTCCGCACGGAGCGGGCGCTCGGCGGCGGCGGGGCGCTGGCGCAGTGCACTCAGCGAGTGGAAAAACGGAGGGGGTGCGTAGCGGGGTTCTATGAAAACTGATTTACGGTTGTCCGGACACCCCCCTTAGCAAAAGACAAAAAAGATCCGCGGAATAGGTATTTACAATTTGTATCCGACATGGGGTATCCATGCAGGTGGTTCATGAGCTCCCAGGTTCTCCTCCGAAAATTGGGAAGTCTTTTTTAGGAGTTTTTCTAGTAAAATAATCTTACTTGTACAGTCAACATGACTCATTTTCATTCAATCTAAAAAAACCATATGCCATGGTTTCTGTTACAATAAATTGGTGATATTAGGCAAACATTTGCTTAGTGTCACATCTTGTGCCTTAAAAAAATTCGGCTCGCTTCGCTCGCATAAGGGTTTTGCGAGAAATGTGAGTTATATCTGACTGCAGAATAGGAACCGACTAATAGCCAGCCTTTTTTTGAGCACGTAAGCAAAATCAAGTGTCACTTATTGCATTCGTTTAAAAACAACTCGGCTCGCTTCACTCGCATAACGAACCTGCAAATAGCCAGCCTTTTCTTTGAGCACGTAAGTAAAATCATTGCATTTGTTATAAAAAATTCGGCTCGCTTCGCTCGCCTAAAGAATAGGTACCGACAAGTAGCCAGCCTTTTCATTGAGCACCTTTAAAAAAATCAACCGTCACATGTTGCATAAAATTTGGCTCGCTTCGCTCGCATAAGGGTTTTGCGAGCAACGTGAGTTATTCTCACTGCAGAATAGGAACCGACAAATAGTCAGCCTTTTCTTTAAGCACGTAAGCAAAATTAAGTGTCACTTGTTGCATTTGTCTTATAAAATTCAGCTCGCTTCGCTCACCTAAAGAATAGGTACCGACGAGTAGCCAGCCTTTTCATTGAGCACCTTTAAAAAAATCAATCGTCACATGTTGCATTTGTTGTAAAAAATTCGGCTCGCTTCGCTCGCATAAGGGTTTGCGAGCAACGTGAGTTATATCTCACTGCAGAATAGGCACCGACAAATAGTCAGCCCTTTCTTTATGCACATAAGCAAAATCAAGTGTCACTTGTTGCATTTGTCTTAAAAAATTCGGCTCGCTTCGCTCGCATGAAAGCTTCATTAATATTTTGCCACCACGCTAACCAAGTTTCAAGCCCGAGACAAATATTTGCAGATCTTTGTACATTTTGGAACCCTTGAACCCCCCCTTTAAAAAAGCTATAGATATCTACGCCCATGGGGCCGCGTAACCGTTTGTATTGTGAACTCGACCTTATTCGAATATTATAAAGTTTAGTCGATCGTGTTGTATGTAAGTACCTACCTACCTTATTCATTTTGACCGCGCATTTTGATACAAGAAGGCGCCAGGGGAAAGATTGCACCCGGGCGCTACATATGCTAGAGCCGCCCCTGTGATGTTCCATAAGAAGCTGTCATGTCGTATAAGATGTCTAATCATTTTTGTGTTACCGGAGTTAATAACATTACAATCACCTACTTGTCCGTGATGGTCTATGCGTAGATAGGTAGGTATGTAATAATAGATGGTACCTACATAATCGATCGAGCGAGCGAAGCGAGCGAAGATCTTAGTGGTAAGTTGGGCGATTTTGCTTTGTATGTTTGTATGTTTGTATGTTTCACGAATTGTTGTTCGAGCATAACTGTCGAACCGTTCATCCAATCTGCATGAAACTTGGTAGGTCAATAGGTTGTGGTAAGTAAATTTACGGTGGAGCATATGAGCTTAATCGATGAAGGGGTTTTGAAGATATTGGGTTCCCAAGGGGGTAAAAAATTATGAAAGTTACACAAATATATTGAGTGGGGTGTCATACGAAAGGGCTTATTTTGTACATTCCAAAATGGTTTTTATTTTTAATCTAGGATGTATAGTTTTTGAAATACGACCAAAGACCAAAAACTACGAAACCAGAGCTGCAAGAGCTCCCGTTTCATAGAGTTTCGATGTCTTCGTAGCTCATTGACTGGTCGGTCTTAAAAAGAGAGTGGCATCGTTGCGGTTTGGTTTGCAATGATTTTAGATGCTACTTGATTTATTTTCATGATAAAAAAAATTTTGATAAAAAAATGAAAATAATTGGGGTAAAAAAAGTTTAGTAAACAAATATATTGAGTGCGGTGTCAAATGAAAGGTCTTTATTTGTACATTCTAAAATAGTTATTATTTTTATTCTAGGACGTATACTTTTAAAAATACGACGAGAATTCATAAATTTGAAATAATAGTCTTTTTTAAACTTTTGCGATCACTATTCATATTGAAAAGTTTTATGGACACGGGATTTTATCGCGTAATTTACCTTATTTTTCCCGACGTTTCGGCTATGTTGCAATAGCCGTGGTCGCGAAAATTACGCGATAATATCCCGTGTCCATAAAACTTTTCAATATAATATGAAATAAATGAAAAATTAGACACGACATTATGTATTGCATGCATGCTAGTATTTTTTACCATGAAGAGCTAGCGCAATAGGCATACCCGGCAGTAGTAGCACTTGAAATTATAGGGGTAGTCAGAAGAAAGTCCAAATGTTGGCCATCTACGGTGCGCGAGATCTCAGTTCGGGGCGAACTACTAGTATTAGAAGAATTATCTACGGCTACTTCGACCGACACCTTTAAGCCTAAGTGGAGCGGATGTTACATTTGAAATCAAATTCTCCAATAATGATTTAGGTAATCATTACTTCAGTAATACAGTTCAAAATTGTCTCTTACAAATGTCTTATCTAATAAGAAATGCAACACTTTTGTCGTTGTTCTGAAATAAATAACGGATAATTAAGAAACATTCGGCTAGGTACTCAATTTGTTTGGACAGGTTTCAATTACCTACTGCATTATCCAATCAGAGTAACAAATTGCCGATGTCTGATACCTAGGTAGGTACTGCCAATACTTTGATACTTGTCATTAGTATCACAGCACTGATATAGTTTGTATTGTGATATTGCAGGTACCTAGAGCTGAATTTATCTAATGAGACTTGCAAATTGCAACACGTGTTTAGCTTTTTTGGATAAGCTTCTGACGTTGATGTGCTTAGACTTCTTCTTTTGCAAATTAATTTTCTTCGTAGTGCTAAAATGTGATGCATCCCCCGGGTTTAACCCTCATTCTAAGTAGGTACCTACCTAGATTATTACTCATAATTCATAATCCAGGGATTACGCAGTGTAAGGCGTCATGTCTCTTATCCCTTCGTATAGAAAAAATACAGTTCATAAATCCAAGTCTGCTCTGGATATTGAGATACGTTATTCTGTCGGATTGTGCCTTCGCTACCTGTTCGAAACTAACGGATATTTGGTGGATTTGATTACATTAGTATCACATTGTTGCGTAAGGAAGTGATCACAGTTAGAGACCGGTTCTCGGCTGCATGGGGTCTGGGTCTACCAAATGGTCGCAGTTACACCAAACTGAACCGAATTGTGTGTTTAAAAATCCAAGAATCATGGTGAATGTGCTTTATAATGTTCATAACCATGGAAGTAGGTGTCAAAAGTTTGAGTGGTCAACTGTGCATTGAAAGCTCCTGGCAAACGAGTTTCCAACTGAAATTGATCCAAAACGTCTTACAAGTATGAAACCTAAGCGTGGCACATCCATTTGGTGATAGCATCAAAGGCTGCTTAACTTTGCTTATGCACTTTACATAAGGTTCAGCTTTTAATATTCTCATGTGGCACTAAGGTCGTTTTCACTTTTATAATATTTTACTTTTCAGTGAGACGCGACCGCGAGGAGTAACCTTGCCGCAACTCCCAGATGAAGATTCTCCGGATGAATCGAAACATTGTCGGTAGGTATCTAAATCGACGATATTTTTACGTGAGTAATTCCCGTGTGTTAAAACAATGTCAAGCTCATAATACTTTAAGTTTATCTGATTTTTGAGCTCAACAGAGTTGGGAAAACTAATCCTAGTAGGTACTTATATCGACAACAGAATGGAAAACCATTCGCTTCTGTGCAAAGCCAGCCGTCCCTGGCGACCTCGCAAGGCCGCGTATCCGCCGAAGGCTCGAGTTTGGCTCGACGCGGCATTCATACGCTTTTTACTCACACGCTTTTTATAGCCCAGCAATCTTTGATCGTTGCTATAGCGGTACCACTTTTTGTGTACCAATCCGAGATCAAGGAATTTTGATTAGCGCGGGTTAATTTATTTCAGCGTCTTTTAGGATGTCGTGCACCAAATCTTTGAGATACCTACATATCAAATGTGGCAATTTTGATTTTTGAAACGTTTAGAATGTTTTGTAATATCTTTGAGGCTTTTGTGCAATTTGCAATAAAGTTTAACTGTCTGATAACTGGTAAATATAGGTAATTAAATTATTGATAATTTATTTATCAATAATTATTTTTAATAATTAAGTATTATAATTATAATTATCTGTTATCGCTAGTCTTTAGTATACTCACGAGAACCTTTAATTGGCTTCCTATAGCTAATTCGCTGTTATTTCCTAGTGTAAGAAAGCTGTTGGATCTCCAATAAATAAATAAATAAATTTTGATCGTAAGGTAATCATTAATTCTAAGAATCTACTAACAATAACTCCGAAAAGATTGAAGTGCGCCGACAGTGGCAAAACAGAGCTGCTGTTAAAAATACCAAAACGATACAATTCATAATGACATTACCCAAACCGAAACAAAAGCAACAAGGCAACAATTCCCATGGCACATTGTTCTGGCCACAAGCAGACAGCCGGACAATGGGATTAGACATGCATCTGCGGCAAGGCTGGAGAGAATGGTGGTTATTCACAATGATCTCGTTACCGTGACCTGGCGCGACGACAGGCATATTGTGTGGTTGTGTGGTGTGGTGATATTGATGAATGAATGTTTAGTGTAATGATTGCCCTCGGAAGAATAGGAAAAAAAAATTGCAAGATTGCTTAAAATCTGCCTCTACATTTGATGATGAATTAAAAATACTACAAGAAAAACTCAGCCTTATTTCCTCTCGTGCTATCCAAATGAATTCTTATTCTATTCTATTATCTAGCATTTTAGAACGCCAAATTGTAACATAAGTTTTTTTTTAATTTAAGAGCTCAGCTCTTGTCGGTGCAATGATGCAACGATACAAAAGTGTAATTAACTAAACTTCATTTTGTCTTCTAACTTAATGCAGTAGACAGAAATTCTGTATAAAAGTGGTACATTTAAACCGGAAACCCTGTCCCCTATAATTAGCACGAACCGGCGATCGTGACTTCCGGCTGAAACTCAATTACTGTTACAGTATTCATTCCATGAAACGCTATTTAGACGCCTTGTAACAGTTTATTTTCTGGCTAGCGTTCTTTGAATCCTGTTTCTATAAAAAAAAATACCTAGTGGCAGCTTTATATCGCTGGACTCTCTCGGCTTTTGATCTCAAAGTAGTGGGCTTGAATACTGTGTACGTGTTTTATAGATGCTCTGAATTGAATAGAACGATGATTAGTTACTGTATCTAGGTACAATCGAGCTGCAAAAAACGCTCCCTCAGGTTCAATGAATAATATCGTCATCGATGAGGTCGTGGTTTTCAATGACTATATTTGCCACAAAAAGCAGGATACCTAGCAAGTGGAAACCGCAAGCCATTGGTTGCGAGTCGATAATGCGAGGAAACCACGGATGAAACAATGCAACATGAGCAAAGGGTGTCGCCCGTGGGACCCGGGCAGTTCTGACTGAGCCGGTGACCGCAACGTACCCGATCAGGGAACGATTGTATGAACGAATGAAAGAAAGTGCTTTATTGCACACCTTAGAACTACAAAACAAAATACAACCAATAATAAAACTACAATACAATGTATAATGCCTTATCGCTAAGAAGCGATCTCTTTCAGGCAACCTTTGGGTGTTGTATCACCGTACTCACAGCTCTAAACTTAGGTTCTGTAGGACTAAGCTCGTATGCTCACATGCCTTAAAACAGTTTGAAAGATATGACCATACCACAGGATACCATCGTCTTCTTTTATCATTTTAAAACGATCTCATAAAAGCTCATTGACAGCTGTGAGAGCTCTTCAGTTTATTTTAATCTTCTGATATCAAATTGAGGTCTGGTCACGGGCGATAAGCAGGTATGCCAGACACCTGACACTGTCTCCCAGGCATTCCATAGACATGAGACCTCACGACACCTGATATTGAGGCTCCCATGGTGTCAGATCCACGAGCTTTCAATTCACATGGCTAATGGCTTTGCGTGCTTGCTTGGGAACTATCTCGACTTAGTGACCAAAAATCTAGAATCACAGGAATGAAGGTGAATTAAGGCCATGTCTAATATGATGATGATTTAGGCCTGCTGGCTGGTGTCTTGCTAAACCATTAAGTCGATTTTCCAGAACTTAGATGCATTATACTGGCCAAAGCATTAAATTAAAAGCAATAAATGGGCATTAAGTAGGTACAACAAATACCTAAACTTTTTTTTTTCATAACATGAATGCAGTTCATGCAAAATATTTGCAAAATCAAAGGTATTCAGGTACCTACTCATCATTTTATTTATCCTACTGTCAAAGGCGACTAAATAGTTTCTCCATCTAATTCACACTTAATAATTTCTATTTATAACGTTAATTTGATTCATAAAAGGAATTGCAAAACGATCATTTCAATCCTTTACTTTTGGTATTTTTAATCAACGTAAACAACATTTTTCCCAGGTTTTTACACTATCTTTGAAGTTGGGGGGTTCGGGACGAGCCTTCCGAGCCCCTATCAATAGGCAATATGCATCAATTTTTTTTATGGTTTTAAACGATAGGTTATATCGTCAATTAACCGTAACAAAAATTCCAGCGCCGAAAAACTAAAATTTTATAACAAAAATAATTTTTAAAATTTATCAACATTTTCATGCACTTGAAACGGACGTGACGTCACAAGTCACCAAAATTACACGCGCTTGTAGGTAGAAAAAAAAAACTTTCTGTCGAGTTTGAAGGAGTGTGACGTCACAGCATACGTGACAAATAGCGTTGCGTTTCAAGTCTTATGAAATTCCCACTATATTTTTGCACTTTTTAATTATTAATTTCTAAGCGAAAATGAAATAATATTAAAAAATAATTACACACACATAATTCTAAAGCCATAATGTTCATAGAAAAATACGTTTAACCCGCTTTTGAATCAGACGCATATTGCCTATTACCTTGACCGCAAATTCGATGCCTCATTTCTCGAACCCCAAATGAAGCCGTACCGTTCCCACCACTTTCGAGGAACCATGGAATCTGTGCCTCGACACAATGAGGGGTGGTTCCCACACTACTTGTGCACCTACTTGTGTACGTAATTGTGAACCTACTTGTGTTTATTGATCATTGTGCAGGTGTGAGCTTATATTTTACTTTTCCTCTAACTGTATTAATTATGTTTTGAGAGTTCCACCTTATATTAGTACTCAGTATAATTATAATTTAATTAGTATTATTATCAATTACATTGATTAAAATGAAATAATAATCACGACTGTATCTCCTTGGCACGGTAGACATTTCCTCTGATCTGAATAGACATACAAGATCCTTTGAAGATTTATTTATTAGGAGTAGGTATAGGTCTGTCTACATTTTGCAGAAGTTAGCATTCCATAGTAGGTACCTATATTAGATAGCATAGGAGAATAGTGTTTCGTTTTTATGGTTATTTACCGCTAGCTAGTAGGTAATCATGTTTTGATGATAAGAGAAGCTATACCGCAACATACATCCTTCTATTGACATTTGAATTCAATTTAAAATCACACGGACCCATAAACTGAACACTCCTTGACATTTCTATTGCACCCAAAATTAGTTTTAGCATTTAATCGCTGACCAAATTCCACCATCAAAATTCCATGTACGTTTAACTGGCGATAAAAAAGGAACTATTTAGACTTAATGTTGTCGTAATGTAGCTGTATCCTATCCGCGTGTTTATTGGTTGACGCAAGGAAGCGCGCTGGGCCCTTTACTAAACAATGTGTGTGGAAGAATATTAATTCAGGTGATTACGACTTGTATGGAGACGTTAAAGTTGTAGACAGGAAGACGAAATAAATACTTTGTTCATATATTTTGATAAATTATATCAATATTTTTACGATAGGTAAGTAAGTGTAAGTATACCCCACTATGGATATAAACTTGCTGAGCTTTTCACAAACTGATTATAGATGACTTGGCTACACACACCTTGGTATTTTAGATAGGTTTAAAAGAAAATAGTAAAAAAAAAAAGGTGGGTAATTTCTATCTCTTTTCTGGAAACAATAAATTAATTATGACCTGGAATATTAATTAAATTATTTGTTCAGTGAAAGTATACAACTTTCGGCTTGTATACTGGCGTAGCGAGGTTTCTAATTAAAGTTATTATTACTATACTATGAGCCTAAACTGTCCCATTGGTAGCAAAGGTCTCTCTAATTTCTGCCACCATTACCTACCTACAATTGAATGCCTGCCGAGTTGGGCATCTATGAGGACTGGCAAATGTGATCAACTCGTCCTGCTATCTCTTTTGGGTACCTACCTACGTGTTCATTATACTCGTATCTTTACATTATAATCAAATAGTTATAGAGAGGATTTAAGGTCAAAAAGAAAAATCAAGTGATTCAAACCTATCGAATCGAAAGTCGAGGCACCATTCCACTCGGCCAATACGGCTCTCACAAAGCAGATAAACTTCTACGAATACGATACGATAAAACTCTACGAATGTGCTATCACATCAGCCGAGAGCTGTATGATTTATAAAATGCCTAGAAGTCAAAGCCATAAATAAGCTTCGATATCTGAACCACGGCGTTTGAAACACGACCTAGCTTCTAGTGGATTCCGCGCGCTTTCCTAATTGCTCTGAAAATAGATGTGCGCGTGCGCATTGCACGTTGCACACCTGGGAGTAGCCATGGTTTACTTGTGTTTTTAGGAAAAAGGTTTTTTTTTCTCTATACATACTTACCTAATATATTTTTTTCATATTGACTAGCAGTTGGAGTAGGTATCTTATATTTATAATTTTATAAGCTAAGCTAGATTTACATAGAAGTTGACTGAAAACTTAATTAGTGCGAGGCTTTACTTTTATCACCAGGTGAAATAATTACCTACCAGCATGAATTTTACCAGTTTTAAATTCATAGTATCTTTTTACGGATATTGTTTTTCTACTATCTACTCGTTGAAGATTAGTATTAAATAGAAAATCGCATAGAAAAGCACACCTACCTACATTTGAAATTTATTTCTTCTCTTTTTAATTATCGTGTTTATTTATTTTTAAACCTGATAATGTAGCATTTCACGGATTTATTAGTCTCTTCATACTAAAAAGAGAGAAGATATCTGTGAAATGCTTAGCGAATGGTAACCCTACGGCCGGAAGCATCGGAAACAATAATCGAGCAACATTTCATATGCGAAACTCCTGCGCAGTCACGCGCGTTAGGCGTCTATTTCGGGATTTACGCATGGACACCGATATTAGGCGGTATGTAAGTTTGTAACGTCTTCATAATAATCTCATATAGGTATTTATATATAAAGCGGAAGAGTTTGTTTGTTTGTTTGAACGCGCTAATCTGAACTACCAGTCGAAATTAAAAAAAAATATTTCTGCATTTAAAAGGCTGTTTTTCCATCTCTTTTTACTAACATGAAATTGACAAGAAAAAAACATTTTTAAAAGCTTAAAAGGCTGCCTATCCATCTGCATGAGAGTGACAAGAAAAAAAAATTTAAAAGCTTGCTAAATAGAATTGAGCTTGACTAATCTTACTTTTGTCTGCTAGTCTGTTCTGTTGGTGCTTTTGGCGCTTACTTATATTAAAAACTGAACTTATTAAAAAAAACTATAAAATCTTAACTACCTACTCATAAAACCGTAGCTGTGGTTATTTCGCGACTATCAGAAAATAAAAGGTATTCTCACGTTCTTTCTTCTTTACTCTTTCTCAACAATAGTTGGACATTTCAAAATACGTAGTAGGCTCGAACCGGGTTAAAGGTAACAATACAATAGGTCAGTATAACAATATTTCGTATACAATACAAATTTTTACGTAATGCAAACATTGCACAGATGCTTCTAAACTAACTTCTTTGAAAGGGTACATATGAAAAGTCCGAAAACCGAAATGTCGATCCTTGAAATGCCGATGCTTAAAATAGCGAAATTCGATATGTAGAACGGTTGAAATGTAGAAAGCTTGAAAGATAGAAGTTTGTAAGGTCGAAAGCTAAAAGTCAGAATGCTCGAAATGCCGAAAGTTTGAATTGCCGAACGTTTACAAAGCAGAATGCTCAATAAGTATAAGTTCCAAATGCCGAATGACTAAAACATCGAAAATGATCGAAATAAGTACTTACATAAATTATTGTATTTTTTAGTACTTACTTTAAAAAAAGGAGGAGGTTCTCAATTCGTCGGAATCTTTTTCTTTGTGTTTTTGTGTATGTTCACCGGTTACTCGAAGACGCCTCGACCGATTTCAAAGATTCTTTTTTTGTTTGAAAGGGTCCACTTTTCCAATGTTCCTTTTGATTATCAAGTCAGGATCTGATGATGGGATCTTGGAGAAATTGAGGTAACTGTTCATATTTTAAAGGCATACGCGATTCGGGTACTTATTTTTTAAAAACTTTATAGGATATCAGTGACAATGCAATATGATGGTAACATTAAGCTGATCTGATGATGGAGTCAGAAGCTGTTCAACAGAACTCCTCAGTATATTTTTTTTGATTTAGTGATTTTCTCAAAAAATATTTCAATTGACCCCAGCCTCCCCTAGGTAGCAGTGTAAATGTGCAATTTTTTAGTGTAGGTTTTAATTGCACTTATTCTATCATCTCATTAGTAATGTTTAGTAATTGTGAAATTTATAGTTTAGGTAGGTAGGTAATTATTGTGTTAAGTTGGTTGGTAGGTACTTTACATTATTTATATTATTTTCAGTATAATATTGTTTTTTTTTTGGTTTGCTGAATAATATATTATGTTTTAACATAATTATAGCGAATTAGGTACCTGTAAGGCCTGTAATGTTATATTGGTATTACAATAATGAATTGAATTGAATTATTATTTAACTTTGTTTGGAAACGCCTACTTCTTTACGTGAGCAAGCGTCATGCCTGCTACTAACTGTCTGCCAAGGAATTTGTAGGTGTGTTTTTCAAATCAAATCAAATTAAAGAACTTTATTTGTTAACATAACTTACAAGTTACTAGGTAGGTATAATACCTACATTGTTGTTATAATACTAAACTAAAGTGGCCCGCCCCGGCTTCGCTTGGGTAGACTTATGAATAAAATGAGACCAAATCTTTTCTCCGGAAGGAAAGCATAGCATTGCGTTTCATTATTTATTTACGATTTTGAGAGTGAATCGAACCACTGAGTCTATTGCACACCTCCTAGGGGTAGCTTTGTAAAATAAAATAGTGTTTCATTATTTAAGTAAGTACTTCAAAGTTTTTTTATGCCAAGTTTTGTGTGAATTAAACCAGGAAATATTTTTTCCATGCAAAGTTCAGGACTCTATTGCACATCCCCTAGGGGTAGTTTTGTAAAAATAAAATATATCTGTCCTCATTATACATTTTAAAGTTTATTTAAACCGAGTTTTGTGTGAATGCTACAAAATAAAAAAAATCTATGCAAACTTTAAAGCAATAAAGCACACCCCCTAGAGGTTATTTGAAAAATAATAATAGGTAATAAAAATAAATAAATACGTGGGTACCTTTTTTTCTAAGTTAAATTGTACCGAGATTTGAGCGAATCGAACCAAGGAATAAAATTTTAGACAAACGGTTTACCACCCTTTTTCACCCCCTTAGGAGTTGATTTATGTAAAATAGTATAACTTATGTTTTATTCCGGAACCTAAGCTTTCTACATGCCGAATTTCAGCAAAATCGGTTCAGTAGTTACGGCGATACGTTCAGACAAACATACATAGGTACTAACTACTTTAGTATTTAAAACTAGCTTCCGCCCGCGGCGTTGTCCGCGAGGTACCTACATAACATAATAGCTATGTTCAACCTGAAAGTTCATTCTAAATACAGGTGAAAGAATTTTTTAAATCAGATGAGTAGTTTTTGAGATAACCTCCTACATACAAACACACTTTACCTCTTAATAATATTAGTATAGACAAAAAAAAATATTTACATCATCATAATTATTTCGAGCATTACTGGTTTCAAGCTTTTATATTTCAAGCATTCTAAATTTTGAGCTTCGGCATTTTAAGCTTCGTTGTTTTAAGCTTCGGTATTTTGGCTTTCGGCATTTCGAGCATTCTGACTTTTAAGCATTCTACATTTAAAACTTCTACATTTTAAGCATTATACTTTACGAGCATTCGCTATTTCAAGCATCGGCATTTCAAGGATCGGCATTTCGGTTTTCGGACTTTTCATATGTACCCCTTTGAAAGCGTAGCATGTGAGTAGCGTACAGTCGATTGTAATTTTAGTTTTACGAATGACTTGGGCATGTCATGTATAAATAAAATAAATTAATAAAAAATGCTGGGCAATTCACACAGCATCATGTAGCCCCAAATTAAGCAGAATTTATGTTATAGGACTGACACACTGGTGTGGTTATATGGCAACGCTGGGCATTACCTACCGGGTTCATTTTTATCCAATTTTGTTGCCGATTGTACATTATATTACGCTCCCACATATCAAGGCCGTTGGCAATTATAATGTTATTTATTAGGGCTCAGCACAATGTTATAATGTTATCGCCACTATGTTAGATAATTACACACCAAATGCATCTGAGAAGGAGTCGCAACTTCATACTCCTAGGGGCTGAGAGATATCTACAGATAGTATTGTTTGTTTACTGAAGATAGCTGATAGAGAAGATAAGCCAAGAGCTTAAAATATTGCGAATGACGTAGAAAAAAGCTACATCATAGATACTGTCATCCGTACCTTCGTACCTACCTCCGTACCCATATTATGAATGTGAAAGTGTGTTTATTTGTTTGTTTATTTGTCCTGCTTTCCCATCAAAACAGAGCGGCGGTTTGACGTGATTTTTTGTGTGGAGATAGTTTAAAGGCTGGAGAGTAACATAGGCTACTTTTTATCCGGGTACCACGCGAGCGAAGCCGCGGGCGGCAGCTAGTTTATACATAAAAAGCATGTCAAAACATTGGCACTTTAAAACCAACAATTATTTTTCAGTACCTAGGTATTTATTTTCAGTATTTACCCCGTAAGGGGGATTAGAAGGGTATTTATTTATTAAAATAATTTTCATTGAACTTACAAACATTTTTACCTACTTCACAACAAGCCATTAAGATGAAAATATAAATACTTACTCAAAAGATAATCTTAAAGATGTTTTAAACGGTGTACGCAGATGTTCTGAATGGATTAATCTATTGTTTTGGTGAGTCAGTCCGGATCTGGGTCATCTTACAACAACAAACCCACTTTAGGTTTACGCTTGCCATCCATCAGATGGGCCTGCGTCTACACCTACGCTCGAAGGTACTTTCATCTGCGGAGTAACATTTCAAAGTTATCTGGGCCGTTTATTGCCCTATATTGGTTTTGCTCTAGTTAAGGATTATTTTAATCTTGCCCAGCGTCTAACAATGACAGTGTTATGGAGTACCTAGGAGGCCAGCGACAGACGGATGTCAATACAAACGTAATACCAAAAGTATTAACAGGAACCCAGATAAATACTGCCTTAATCTATATAATAAATAACATAAAGTGATAAAAATAATGCTCAAATTTGAAAAGATTTTGGTATCACGTTTGGATATTATGGTCATTCCGTCTGTCGCCAGCCCCTTAATAATCATTATCAACTGCAGTCCAAGTTAGCTATTGAGTCTAAGACTTCTCTCATCGTGCCATTCTCTTCTTTTTCCTGAGGAAAATGGTCCTAACAGATGCACAAACAGACAGACGGATAACCAAGTTATCCTATAACCGTCCTGTTTTTTTTTTCTTTGGAGTGCAAAACCTTAAAATACTCGCTCCAATCTGAAACACCTTTTGATCTTGAAGCATTATAATTTTCCAGATTAAGCTAGATGCTATTTGTATCAAGCTATAAATTATTAATCTCTCATGCGAGCGCGTACATAAACCAGGTGCTAAGTTCACAAATCAACGAAAGCAAAACCAGAACTCTATTTTAGTGCAAATATTCTTTGAATTTATTTGCCATAATTCTACCATTGTTATAAATATAAAAGCTTTTGAAGATATTCATAATTCAATATAATTATTGCTTCAAGTTGGTTTAACAAGGTCTTAAAAATATTTGTTCCGCAACAAGAATCCCGCTAGAGGATTCTGTGATATATTTTATTCCTAAAAGAGACGAACCTAAATCGTGGCCATTGCAAGGACATAACTTAGGCTCTTACATCTTTTACTAGATGATTTATAGTGTCAGGAGGTAATCTTTGCCAACACTTTACGGGACACTGTAGTGCATGGGACAATGTTTTAGATGGAGTAGGCTTGCCACACCATCCTCTCAGCTTAACCGGCCATATCCACTGGAAAGGCATGGTCAGTACGTGCAAGGACATAGCATTTATTTAATTAATGTAAACGAAGACGCTATCGAAAACTATATCGCTATTGACTTTGATTTTGAAGTTTGGTTGAATTTGAAACGAAAGAGGCTACTTTATCCCCTAAGGCGTAGTATCTTAGATCTTAATGTATTCAAAATCCTTTGAAGATGTAAGATGTTCTTATATTTTTGGGGAATATGGTGGTATTGTTCCCCAAAGGCCGAGTAGGTGGTTCTCTGCTACGGGCCGGCCCTGGCCCACTTGCCCGTGGTCTTTCGACCAAGAGTTGTTGTTGGTTGGTCGTATAATATGTCGATCGCTCCTGAAAACTTCGCTTGCGCGATCTAGATATTATGACGTTGTGGCGCCATCTTCGCTGAAGCTCGTAGTTTGTAGCATGTCTTTGTAGTAAGTCTAGCGACAGGTAAATGTCGCTACATATTTAAGAAAGATTCAACGACCATCTCTAAGTTGTGAACCTAATCGTGACGGCCGTTGTATGACGGCCTCCGTTTGCTCAAATGATCTGCAGGATGTTTTGCCCCCAATGAGCTTGTACGTACGTGCATTTCTCCATTATTCTCGCTTTCCGGGTTCATTTGTTCCGATTGTTTTGTAAACACTTCCTGGACCCTTAGCACTGGTTTATAGCGGAACATTACCAAAAATTTATTAACTATTTATTAAATAGTCATAAATTTTTGCGATTACAATTCATATTCAGAAATACTTACATGCACAGGGGGAAGGAACATAGCTGAAACCTCGGGATGATGGGCAAAATAAGATTAATTAGCTATTAAATCTCGTGTGCATATTTCTAAATAATTATCATTACCCCTTATCATTAGAATTCAGTCCACTGCTGTTTTCTTCGGATATACTTTTATGCCGTAGGTATATCACTGTGACTGCTGCAGCCTCACCCGCCTATTTATGTCTTCAATATACTCGGGACTATTTAATGCCCTCTCTTACGGTAGGCGAGAATACCTAAGTAGGAGTCCTACCCAATCACTCGCGACCCTTGCAATGATGTCATGTCTGTCAAGGGTAAGTACTTCGTTTATTGGTCCGAAGAGTGACAGAAATTGAAAGTTTTCCAAGATTTCCGCGTTAATGAGTCAGAAGAGGTTAATCTTTGTGAACGTAATCATTGGTCACATTCCCATGCACTTTTAAACAATTATGTCTACTCGCTATTGATGTTAAAGCATTAGAAACTGAAGGTGAGCAAGGTCAATGTAGGAACCTATCTATGTAAAGGTCAATGTTGGTAGTAAGAAAATAGGTAGGGGAACCTGTTGAACCTCGTCCATTGATATCCCTCGGCCACCAAGGCTTATCTCGTAATCTGTGCGAGTTTTTTCGTTTTTGTCTGTGGCATTATAATCGTCATTGGTCAACACCAACATGAAGCTAGAATCGAAAAACCAGCGTGGAGTGAGTGAGGCGTGTGCATTAAAAATTTAAAAAAGTGCTCAAAAAGAGGGTATTTTTAATTTTACTTTAAGTTAATTCATATATAACAGTACATACTTACGAGATAACCATTTCGTGCAATCAAATATAGGTGAAATGGACTTTAGATAGGCATAGAATTATCGACCCAAATCAAACTCAAAGTGCATTTTAAAAATTCGTTAATTTAAAATAAGGTAATGTTGTACCTTTGCCACCATATTTGCTTTGTACTTTGGACAGGGGCTCACGTACAAATTTGTATCAAGATATTAAACAGAAAAAAAAAACACCGAAGAAGGTTTATACAAAGAGAGAAGTCTGTCTTGTCCTAAAAGCTGTAAATTATTTGGACTTTTGTTGATAAATTATTATAATAGGACGCGATAATGATCCTAAGATCACAGAAATTTTAAGAACTTATTGTTTTTTTATTATTCTAGCATAACTTAAGATAAAAATGTAAATTATTATTATTTTTTATCGAAAGTATAAACCATAAAAATGTTCTTTCCATTAATTTAAAAATAAAGTGTTATTTGATTCGATAACATGGTATTTTCATGAAAAAAGACTAGTAAGGTCAAGGTACATCTTGCAGTGACCAAGGTATATCTGGTGTGTTGTACCTTCGACAAAATCCCATTTTTTGTTCAAATCTCTTTAACTTCTAAAGAATCATTAAAAATACAATTTTTTTTTCATAAATATGTAGTCAAATAGTGTATCTTTACATGTGTCCATATTTGGTAAACCTAATTTCAATCTTTATAGACAAAAAAAATTAAATAAAATCGTGTGGCCGAGGTTCAACAGGTTCCCCTACCTACTCATATAAATTAAGTATTATCAAAATACGTACATTTTACTACATTTATGAGATATGGTACAACAGGGCATTATTCAGGTTAAATTTTTACAATATTCAACCCGATTTTTTTTTACTTTTCATATAAGAAATGGTTGCTCTTTTAATTTCTGTTTAGGTACACCAGTCTGTGGTGCTATCCATCGACATAGGTAATAGGTACCTAACCTATGCTGCTATTGTTGTAAATGTTGTGATGGTTAGACTAAACGTAATAAATCAGTTCATTATTACATTATCACGGTGGCAGCACCCACACTTTATAGCCTCCGAGATAAACAAACTGCCTGGATTCGGTTAAAAGATTCAATTTACGAGCAGTTAATATTTATAAATTGATGTAACGGTATCTTCATGTAGGCGACAGTGGCGCCGTCTTTTATTAAAAAACACGTGGGCGAGCCCTTAAACTGAATACAAATCATTCGGACATTAGTCAAAGATGGCTTAGAAATGGTAATAGAAATATAAACAAATATGTACATTTACCTACAAATCCTGAATGGGATGCTTGGCTAAATCCGGGGCCTTAACTGAGTAGGTAAGTACCTATACAGAGTGTGGCAAAACTTTTGTACCTACCTACCTTTTCTTTTGTTACCTACCTAGTTAGAAAGTTTTGTAGGTACTTAGGAAACAATAGGTTTATTTTGAAAAAAAAAATAATTGCTTTTTTTAGATTGATGATTTATGAAAAAAAGTCCAGTTAGCCTGAAAACTTAATTTTGTCTAAGTATAATAAAATAATATTAAGTATATTGATCTTTATCGACTCTACTTCCCACCAGAAACACTTTTCCTGGATTTTCCACAGTATTTTCCTTAGTCGCTTAGAGGTCGTGCTAAAAGTTTTAGCACGATTTAGAGTTTTAGCCTAAAACGTATACTTTTCACGTTGAAATATCGGGAAACTCAAAAATCCAAAAATCATGGTACTTAAATATACCGTTTATGATGAAAAATTCATTGATGTACGAATTCGGAAATTCATTGATATTTCGAATCGAGAGTCTAGGTAGTTACCTACTACCTACCTCACTCGGCCGACACGGTACATCATTACTTGTTAAAAAATATCATAAGATTCATTAAAAATAAACAATAGAGCACTAGTCTCCATCAGTCAGGGAAAAAATATAATTGCAGGTTGGAAACTTGAAACAATACGGTAATAAAAATATATTTAGGTACAAAACTTGTCTTTATTATTTTTCTCTCAGGCTATTTCGGTACACTACACAACGCGAGTTTCATAGTTTATTACGAAAGTATTTAAAAATCTGAAATCTACAATGTTTGTAGAGCTGTAATTAAGTTTATGTCCAGCTATCCGTAGAATCTATCTGTGATAGTCAGCCGAACTATAATGGTTCTTGAAAATTTAGGAAATAATCTTGCAAGTATTTACTTACTAATTATTTTTACACAATTGGTACATAACATACCTACTCGTATTTTTAGGACCAAAAAAAATTAATTATGATTTTTTCGAAGAATGGAAGGAGGGAAGGCCTTTCCCCTGCAGAGGGACAGTTATGGCTGAAAAATGAAAATGAAATGAAAATTACCTCGGCCTATCCGTGGCTACCGCAGATACCATTTTAAGTACTCGGTATCTACCTAATATCATCATCAAATCAAGATGCATTCATAGTAAGAGAAAACTAAACTAATGCGTTAATCAACTCGTTTCAAAATCGTTTCCATGAGCATCTGTTTGACTGTCCATCATAAAAGCGCTGGTCACACCAGATGCGTGATGCGTGGCGTGTGCGTTGCGTGTAAGTTGTAAAGTATGAAACTGTAGAAAGATGCGCGACGTGTGCACGCGCGTGACCCGCGTGTTTTACACATTACAACTGGTGCTGTACACGCCACGGACACGCCACGCATCTGGTGTGACCTGGCTTTAAGTGTAGGTAGGTACCTTACTTCTTTGCAGTTGAGCAAAAAGGAAAAATATTTAAAAAACCAGAGTCAGTTTAATTAACACTTAGGTAAAGCTGGTAGATTCTAGGTAGAACCTGAGGTCAGCTAACAATAGTTGCGCTTGCGCACCGAGATGCAATCTCAAGATGGCGGACAATGACGTATGGTAATTATAATTTCTTACAAATATTATAACTTTGTTGCTTATTCGCTAATGACTTGCCAAGGTCTCCGAGATCTCTCGAGATGTTAACAAATTAAGTTCCTTTTAACCAACATGCTATAGATTATTATAACCTGCAGCTTAAAGTCAGATTTAGTATAGAATTACATGACAAAAGAATAGACAAGGCGTAACAGCTGGTTAATTTGTTTGTGCACAGTAGTATTCATGAAATAGTGTGGGAACTGCCTTATTTGTTTGGTGACTCTAGAACTATTGTTCCATTGCTCTGTGGTAGGTATAGAGGCAATTGTGAATGAATAATAGAGCTCGAAGGCTATTTAATACAACCTTAATATCGTAAGGTTATTTGTACGCAGTAGTTAAAATTGCCAGTCAACTCAAAAGAAAGCCCACATTATTTGCTTGTTAGTATAATCTGGCGTTGAAAAAATATAAAGTCATATAGCAAGCCAAAATACGAACTACTTGTATTTTCCGAACTTTAAATTTTGTAAATCATGGAACAAAGTGGGGTAGGTAAACAATGAAAATGTGCACACCATAGACTATGGTGATAACCTCGGTCTGATCGGGGGCAGTAGTGACAATGTTATTTTTTGTTGAAAAAATAATTTTAAGTCACAAGCTTTAGGCAACTGCGATTCAAATGAGCACTGAGGAGTTCTGTTGAACAGCTTCTTACTCCATCATCAGATCAGCACGCTGCTGTTACCTGTTACCATAATATTGCATTCTCACCGAGAATCAAATGCTTTCAGTTCAATCGGTTGAGGATAATTTAAATTAAGTTTCTAGATTTCACCCAAACAAACATACGTAGCAAGTTTGTAAACATATAAGTGATCAGTTATTGGTTTTCAGAAATATTTGGCTACATTTTGTTCTAGATTCTCTGTCCCTGAAGTTTTCACACTTTCGAGTAACCGATATCTTGGTTCCACGTAATTTGAGAATCTAACCCGATATCTCTGTAACTCGATTATCATTTGCTTGAGTGACGGTTTTAGGGCAAATTGTAACACCTTGCATTTGTATAAATATGTAGAAATTACAGTTCAATATAATTGTATTGGCGAGTTATGCGAGTTGCATGATGAGAAGCTTCTCAAATTACTTTTTAATGGAGAAGTCAGATATTTTTTACATTTATAGCAAACAACATAGTAAAATGACCTGTCGTATTATTGGATGAACGAAGAGTACATGCGGCTGAGATGGGAAATGGAAAAAAAAAATGATCCTTTGAAGATGTTTAGGAGGGCAGCTAAGGCTCGTCCAAAAAACTAATATTACCTAACTGGTTTTCTCTCGAGGTTTTTTTTTTTACTGGTCAGAATTCGTATGTAAAACAAACTTATTAGAACTACTGATTAGTTTGAGAAAGGTACGATTATGTTTGAGTAAACGATCTTGCATTGACCGAAAGTAGCACCGTTATGGCATGTTTATATAAAAAAAACTACACTTCGCTCGCGTGGTACCCAGATAAAAAGTAGCCTATGTTACTCTCCAGCCCTCCAAATATCTCCACACAAAAAATCACGTCAATCCGTCGCTCTGTTTTGATGTGAAACCAGGACAAATAAACAAACAAATAAACACAATTTCACATTTATAATATGGGTACGGATGTTTGGTTTATTTGAACATTATTTTTAATTACCGGTTCCTGTATGTTGAGATTTCAAACGGACCAAACCGCAGCTTAGTATTTTATAATTCTCACCAATCTCTTTATGAATGCTTGTCCCATCCGTGTGATGTATATTGATGTAATCGATAGTGCTTCCCGTGTCTTTGGCCTTCACAGAATACCACAACAGTTAGTATAGACCCCACCACAGATTACTGCAACAGTTATTACGGACACTGACATAGAATACCATAGAAGTTACTTAGGAGCATACCGCAGGTTATCAATAATTATGTGATATCTCATAGGCTTTCGGTAAAGGAAATGCCCATAGTGACGTGACCGGCGAACTAAAGGAATGGGTTTTTAAATAATGCCATTGCGGAAGTTAATTATGGACTTATGGGAATCAGGTGTGGAGACGGAGACACGTAGCGAAGGTGTTGATGGCATTTTAAGAGGCTTTATCTATTATGGTGATGATGTTAGGGCTGTATTTCAAAACGGCATGCCGCCTTAGCGGCCTTATAGCGTTACTGATCTTTTCTTAGTCACTCTGTGATAGGCCATTGACCATTCCAATGGAATATTTATTTTTCATAAAGTAAAGCGAGGCCTCAATTTATTTTTTAAGAGTTTTTTCTACTACCGTAAGAACCTTAAAGAGCGAAGAGCTTATTACACCCTACACATGAACGTAACCTTTCCATTGATTTTGTAGAAAACATTAATGTATCAAAAAAATTAAATTCAATAATACCTACTTACCTACACGTATTTTAACAAACGTCAATTTTATATTGAACTATTCAGTCTCTTATTCAAATATTTTATTTGATTATTTCTTATCCTATTTATTATCATTCGTCATTACGAGGAGCGGAGTGCGTGAAGGAGGAGTGGTGCCACTCCTCCGTGACGAGTTGATGCATAGCCACCCTAGGTAATTTTTGTTTGGGGCACCAGGTCAGACAACCTTCACGCGAGCCCAAAGCTGCTTGTCCCTTTTGAATCTCTCCCCCCCCATTGAGCTGCCTACTCTTTGGGGGATTCGGGGGGAACGGCAGCTGAGGGACGGTGTGCCCTGTTAAGTCCGACAATAACTTCTCTCATCCCGGGATCTTATTGTCGGATAACCAATGGTCTGACAGGGGGGGTAGCTTCTCCGCGCGTCCCTCTGAATAGCAGAGGGCGCAGTGGATGAGGCTGGGACGTGCTTGGCTTGCTTCCTCACGGCTGCTGAGTAGGCATCGGGAGTGGGTTCTTCCGTGCCAGCGTCCCGAGCTCGGAACTCCGAAGGGTCCCTAGGGCCTTGAGGAACTGAGGGCCTAGGCTGGCCTTATGGCCACCCGGGCTGCGAGGAAGACAACCTCTCTAAAAAATTACCCTGGCGGACGTCCTCCGATGGTTTTGGGATGTGGGTGGCTTGGTGACTCGGTCGTGGTGGACCTCAGGGCTAGGTCAAGGTCGACTGACTTGCCTTGCCACCAGTCTCTTAACTGTCTGGGGGAAGAAGCTGCTGAGGGGGAACGGAGCGAGGCCGGTCCCCTTCTAGCGGCCCAACGAAAGGCGAGTCGTGCGGCGCACCCGCAAGGGTTGTGCTGCTAGAACGAGCCTGTGGGCTGCATGAGGAAGAAAACCTCTTTAAAAAATTACTTCTGGTGGCGGAAACCTCCGACGTTGGGACTGGGCATCTTGGTGGCGGTCGGTTGGTGGTCGGTCATGCCCATCGGCAGGCCGGCCAAGCCTTGTGTCCGTCCCGTATGTCTGGAGGAAGAAGCTGCTGAGTGGGGCCGGTGCGAGCCGGTCCCGCTCAACGCAGCCGAGTGAAAGGGCAAGTTGTGGAGCACACCTGTGTGATGCGACGAGCCC
The DNA here is from genome assembly GCA_958496255.1 of Camptogramma bilineatum. Classification (NCBI taxonomy): domain Eukaryota; kingdom Metazoa; phylum Arthropoda; class Insecta; order Lepidoptera; family Geometridae; genus Camptogramma; species Camptogramma bilineatum. Next base: position 1,112,535 of record OY292453.1, read on the forward strand.
TTAGCTGGGTTGTAGGAGGAAGAAAACCTCTTTAAAAAATTACACCTGGCGGCAGGACACCGGCCGCTGAGCGGGTTCGGAGCGAGGCCGAACCCGCTCGGGATGGGGACGGCAACGGGTTGGTGGTAACATCAGCCCTATCCGCCTGCCCCGTGAGGGGGCGAGTGGTACCCCCTGCCATTCAGGGGGCTTTTCGGGTCTGCGGGTTGTCGGGGCGAGGGCTCCGGCTGCTCATTATGCAGATCCCGGGAAGGCGGCGACACCGGGTTGGCCAGTGTCGTCGTGAGCTCCGCGCATGTGGTGTCATAGCCATGTGTGCGGGTGCCGGGCGTGGCTGTGGGTGCCATTACCGGGACTGTGCTCGAGGCAAGCTGCAGGAGGGTCACCGGTGCGTTCCGTATGGAGATCCCGGAGTCCCTCATCTTGCAGAGAGGCCGGCCACCAGCTTAGTTTTTAGTGAGTCGGCCAGTGTTGGTCAACCTCACACACCCCAATTGCGTCCCTCGGCGTAGTTGGAAGTCTGGTTGCAGATTTTCTAAGCTGTAAATAAAAAAAAAAAAAAAAAAGGTAATTTTTGTTTAGAAGATTTGATAGCCTGAAATGAAGTTCAAAGTTATAATTATACTTTGAAATACATTAGGGTTTCACCGCGTTATTTGTTTCACCAGCCAGCCACCATCATAGCTTTTGTCTTTCTTCGATTAGGGATTTAGTATGGTTACTGATTTTTATTTTTTTATTTTTTTATGTTTCTGAATTTTCTGGCTTGCCTTCTGAATATTATTTTTTTGAGTTTGATTATTATTTACGTCTTACAGTGGTAGAGAGTTAAAACTATTTTTTTATTCGAGAAGGAAGTTGTCGTTGACGTTTGAAGAAGCGGCAGTTTTGCAAAATTTTAAGAAGGACTTGAGAATGAATTGTAGGTAAGTACACTGAAACGAATGTAAACATATAAACTCGAGCACAGTGCAGATGTACCCAGTACTCCCGTCACGGGCCACAGCGCAAAAACAATGAGATGGGCCGAGCGGAGCGGCGCACGCGCATCTAATTGAAATAATGGCGACTTTGACTCGTTTGCTTAATATTCTGATTTACTTCTTTGTAAAATTGGATCAGGTTCCTGGTAAAAAAACCGTTTTTTACCAGGAAGTTTTTGTAAGTAGGTAGGTACTACTTAGATTTCTTAAATTTTATTGATATCCAGATGAACTGGTGCTAAAGAAAGCTATACCTAAAGCATATACATACGAAAATAGCGAAAATACCTCAGTTTATACACTCTACTAGATACTAAAGCCTCCTATACTGCGCCTATACTGTCTTGCGACAAGACGACTCTTGTATAGGGCACAATTTATGTTTCTGAATGTCATCAATCGTTTTAGGTTATTCATTACCTTGATAACCCATTAAACTTGTGCAGAAACCAAGTTGCGGTACAATTTGCGGGGCCCGTAGTATTTGCTACTCCTGCTACGTGGCTAACCCGGCCCTGCTGGGTACAAATGTACTATACCTTCAGTACCACAATCTTAACCCGGTCCCACAGACCGACATGGTCAATATGAGAAGAGCTGACTCTTCATCATCACATGATCTAAGCACGTGTTGTAGTTGTAGGTAAATAATTTACACAATCTGCGCAGTATGTATTTACGTGGTTGCCAGCTCGATTGTTGCACGGTTGTTTTCAAAGTACCTACTACAAATGTATAATGATATTAATGTGACCAGCACCGTGACCGAACATCAAGGATGGTCAGAAATAATAGGTGCGTTTTAGAGTTCACTGTAATAAAACTAAGCTGTTGAAAACTCTAGGAATGTGTCCAGCTTTTAAATTTAGTACTTTTGCAGCTCTCATCGTTCCATTGTAATGAGTTCTTGTGTACTTTGTTCTGAATAAATAATTAAAAAAAAAAAAACACTTATGATAGTGTTTTAGTTTCAAACTCTTGTTTTTACCAAGTCTCAACGGACTAACTTTATTCTTCGCATTGTAATAAAGACGGTTTGTTCTTTCTCTCGTAAAATTGTGCATTGTCTGCACAAGAGCAAGAGCTGAAACAACAAGTATAGTTTTGAAAAATCTTAAAATTAGATGAATCTTTACATGTTTACTTTATATTGTTTATTTACTTTGATAAAATTGCTATGTAAGTTTTTTGTACGGAACCACCAGCCCTCAGCACCGATACCGACTGTCGATGTTGTGATCAGTAGGAAATAAGTATCCCGGAAGCCAGCGCTGATTTATTATTCATTGTTTTGCAAGCTACTCTTTATTAAATGTTCTGAAATCCTACTGAACTCCTTTTATGGTCATGGGGTGTTCGATCGCTGTCCTTCTCTTTCGGACAGAGCACCACCATTACACGGTGTTGAAACACTTGTTATCCTAGTTTTCTAGGTTTATTTAGAACTATGTTATAGTTTGCGTCATGTAAAAAGAACGCTGGCTGTCAAGCTGCGCAGTAAGCAATTTATTAAAATTAGGCAAAATTAATTTGCCTAATTATTGGGTCCAAAAGTGCTCGAATAACCAAATTTTATTTTATTTTATTTATTTATTATTATTGTTGTTAATGGTATTCCATCGCGCACAAAATTTTTTAATTACGAAATGGTTTTCCATAAAAAAAACTATAGGCCTAGTACTTTCATGTGCAAGTGTACCCATGCGCAGAAATACCCCCTCCACTGTCTTTCAGCGTTCTTTTTACGTGACGCGATCTATACCCTAGCTAAAATGAGATTACCTTCATTGAAATCAGTATTGTGACAAATACAAGGGTAGAAGGAAAATGATAGCGGGAGAAAAGTAGAGTTCTGTTATTTACCTAGTACCTACATTTGTTCCAATTCTGCAAGTAGCAAAGGTGGAACCGCCAAAATCGCTGATTAGATGATCGCCCCAAAGTGGGCAATCTCCTCGTCATTCCCCGTTTTTGTTCAATTATTCTATTTTTGACGCAAATGGAGATAATTAGGATGTTTTGCGACCACTTTAATTTTGTGGAAATTAAAGTTAATTGGTAGAAATACCTAGTTAAATAAAAATATGAGATGAAAATGAGTCCCCCAATCCTGACTAACCAAACAGTTTTTTTGTTTTATGTAACAACATTATCTAGGCTGGTGGAAGATGGTGAGGGATAAAGATGGATGGAATAACTTGAGGGAGACCTTTACCCAGCAGTGGGATAGGTTGATAAAAAAGTAAGAACGTGTCTAGGCTATAAATATTATAATCAACGGGATAATTACCATGATTATTGAGTTTTCTTGCTTCCCGATATTTCGACGCAGTTGCATGCGCCATGATCACGGGTACCTAACTGCAACTGCGTCAAAATATCGGGAAGCAAGAAAACTCAATAATCATGGTAATTATCCCATTGATTATAATATTTATGTTCGTAACCATGATAGTTTCAATAGTTATATGTCTAGGCTAACTTTTCAGACACATTCTAAAATAATTTCTCATTACCTAACGAAGCTACTTAATTTTAAAATTAGTGGAAAATCTATGTTCTTATTGACAAAATATACATTAGGTACCTTCGAATACTTCGTGAAATAACACAAAAGATTCTAAAATGAATCATCTTAGTGAATTTTCATTATTTTCCACCAGTTAGTCTGTCCTTGGTTTTTGCGTCGGTAAGTCACTGATGGCGTGGCATGATGCACGAAGCGTGACCGCTGAGTCACTGCGACTCTAGTGGTACAAAGCCAGCTACTACGGTCACTCACTTGGGTAGGTACAATGAAAACTGTACTTTATATATAGGTACCAAGCTGTCTTCTCTGTACTTTGTATGATGTTGAGAAGGTCTTCAAATCGAGAGTCAATAGGTTCCTTCTAGGTAAGCGTGTTCCATCTTAGACCACACTGTTGCTTTACATCAGGCAGAGTGTGGACAAACGCGAACCAATTTTCGTTAAAAAAAAAAAGGTAATGAGTCTATGGCTTGACGAAGAGCCACCACTCCGTTCAAATCTATCTGATTTTCAATCAAACTAATCTAATTTTTTGATGGTAGAGGTTGTCCTCGTAGGATGTCTTCCAAACGTTAAAACCAAATGTTAAAAGCTAGATCATATTTATCAAATCTGTACGTAAACCAATGTTAGTTAATCGGATCTTTAAATTTTATCGAGAGTGGTCACGCGAGTAGATTCAGCACTGATTTAATATAAGTACCGAAGCAATCCAAGTTTTACACATTTTTTAACTTTTATGTGCAGTAAAATTGTAAATTAATTACTAGATGTGGTTGTTACTTACAATAGGTACATTGTTTGCAGTGATTTATTCGCTGGTGAGCACTGAGACTGGGGTAATGGGTAAGGACGCGCACGCGACCCTAGCTATAACGATGTTCTAGTTACTTGATTGATTTTCAATTATTTCCAGCGATCCATTGACTCTGGCATTGTTTTACTGCGGCTCAACTTTCAATTTATTTTTGCCATTGTTAATTATAAATAAACCTACCTAGATTGTATTACCTATAGTATAAGTACCTACACATACATCTAAAACTTTGTCCCAAGACTTCTATGAAATTAAATTAAGGTAATGTTTTGCTATACCTACTCTTGACCTTCTTAACATCTTCAAAAATTTACATTCTTCTATCTTTTATAGTAGTAATCCTGTACATTGTTTACTTCTTAAAATAGGCTTATTTGAGAACAAGGGTCTCTGAGATCACACAGAAGTGCCGTTCCTGCCTATTTCGGGCAGGGCCTAATGATTCCGAGCAAAATAATTTTCCTATAGGTCTCGATGGCTGATCCCAACATGGCGTAGCATCCGTCGTTTCCTTCGCATGCTTCAGTGGCGCCCTACGCTACAGCTTCTTCATCTTTAATTTAAATCTTCTGCTGTTGGAATACGGTTGATGTTGCAATGGGATGGTGTATGTATGAGAGCTATTGTTTGGTAATTGTTGGTACTCCAGGGTGGTCTGCTAAGTAGATGGATCAGTACACCCGCATCTGTATAGAAAACATTAGTTTTATGGGTTTTTACCCTTGTTTGGTTACCAATGTCTAAGTTAAAATTATCCAAATTGAACTAGTGAGAAAAATCTCCCAATATGTATTAAAACGGAATATGACCCTCAACCGGAGAAATGTCATACGTTTTTAAAAACAAACATATATGTTTAAAAAGAAAGAAGGAGGTTCTCAATTCGTCGGAATTTTTTCTTTATGTATGTTCACTGATTACTCAAAGACGTCTGGACCGATTTCAAAAAATCTTTTTTGATTGAAAGGATACACTTTCCGATTGGTGCCATAAAAATTTGGTGAGGATTTGTCAAGGATCTTCGGAGTTATAAACAGAAATACAGAAATACACCTCGAGAGTGCAGAAAATTGCTCAGCCTATGACATCAAAATCGTTTTTTTTTAATTTTTAACTTAGCTACTAGTTTTGACAACCAACATTCAAAGTTCGGCGACCAATCCTGTGAAGAATCATTTCAACAAACACGGTTCTTAAATGCCTAACTGACTTATAAAGGATCCTGCTCTATTTATTAGGTAGACGAGCCGGTAGTGGCGGCAGTAGGAAATTAGTGTCGGTATGTAATAGCATTGTCTCCGCACGCCGAGGAAGTGACTAGTTACTCGTTCTTACAGCCATGTACCTGTTGTACCTACCGTATGTAACGTACTACTGTATGTGTATAATGTCGAACACACCGTCATGATATTACGTTCTAATTCCTACTTCAGTATTTTATTGTCTGGCTCAATGTTATATATACCTATATAAATTTCATTGGTCCTGTCCTGTTTTGGAACTCGCTACTAATCTTATTTCGTTTGAACGTGGATGTCCTATCCTAATCTATAATAAAATGTTGATGTTAGGTGATATTTTGTTACGAAATATTGTTCATCAACTAATTAGTTCTCAAGTGGGATCCACGCACAACGGAATCACAAAGCATCTCCTCTAGCTAGATTCTTTGATCTGTGCAGTTATCTACGTATAATCTATCTGACAATAATCGAAGATATTCGCCATGACATAATCGTAAATCACGAGAATTGTTGGAATCTCATATGATTCAATCAGACATAGTAAATCAAACAAAGCGAGTAGTATTAGTACATTGGTACCTTAGTTGAGTCAATCGGTCTAGTGACTAGACTAATAGACGATAATACGTGTAGGTTAGTAGGTACTTCCTATCCACTCGTACAAAGAATTGAGTCATCAACTTTACATACACGTGATAGGGGACGGAGATTGTAAACTCCATCAAAACAACTCAAGGATATACTAAATTGATGTAAAGGTGATTGGGGATCAAAGTACTATCTATTATTTTAAATCTGTGACCTGTATCACATAATACAGGTGCCTGTATCGAAGAGTCCAGGGTTCTTTATAAATTGACAATATGTTGAGAAAATATCTTATGTTTGGGAAAACTGACCACAGAACGAACGTTTCGCCAACATAAGACTACTTTTTTATCCCACAGGAAAGATGCATATTTTCGGGATAAAAAGTAGCTTATGTCACTTTCCAGCCATTTCCACACAAAAAATCACGTCAATACGTCTCTCTGTTTTGACGTGAAAACAGGATAAACAAACAAACAAACACACTTTCACATTTAAAATATGGGTATGGTATGGATGATCGAATTCCGAAGATTTTTTTACTAAATGAAACCTCCTGGTTTTCCAATAACTCTTTTTTGTTACAAAAGTCCCCTGTAATATCTTGTTGACATTTCCGCGAGCCTTTAAAATAAAACAACCATAGTCGCGTGCGCGGGCGCAGCCGTAGGCTTGTTGTGCAACAGTAACAATGCTCGATGAAATGTTATTGATAAGTAATGTATGCATTGTAACCACTTCCGACGGTTACATTTACGAGTATATTGAGACTTGTTTTGCGTAATATCGTATTTTCGTAACACAAAACTCACACCAAAGCTAGCGCGTGGGCCTACTCAGCACCCATAAAGAAGTGGAGTAGACTATGTTGTAGTACCCCAAACTTAGTTACCGTGTTAGGTGAGAGGATGGTCCTCTGATCGACAGGTCGTGGGTTTGAGTCCCGAACATAAATGGATTTTTTGTTCTGAAAAAAAAATAAAAATATGCGCAATGCACAAGCACGGAAAGGAAAAAGAAAACATCGTAAAGAAACCAGTATTCTATTAGACGGCAATGGGATAGCAGTCTATCAATGGAATACTAACTTCTGCAAAACATTGGCATCTGATAGATATTAGAATGTATTTGAATGTAGGTAATTCTGATTATCTACTCCTTAGATTAGGTATAAGTATCCAAAAGATCCTAGATGCATAAAAATCTGAGAACCGCACCTTAGGAATATTCATTCAGTCATATCGAGTCAGTGGCACTTATATTAATTTCGACCAGTATTTTGTAACCTCCACGGCTTCATCAGTTGCTTCGTTTAGTTGCTCCCGGGTGCAGGTGGGAATATGGTCTAGCTAGTCGTACTCTTTCTTACCAGATTATTCCACAATCAATTAACAGCTGTTACGTTTCCAATTCATTCATTGTTAAAATTGTGGTCCGATAGTGGAGTTTTATGTCCTTGTTAGGTAAAATTGATTGGAAACAGCCGGTCCATTCATGATGCCGATAGTAGCTAGCTATAAATTGATTGAGCCCACGCCAAATTTTATTTACTCGTAAATTGCACTTACGTTTTCAGAACTATTTCACCTACCTACACATTTAAGATTTAGGGCTTCATTGTTCTTCAACCATTTAGATTCATTGGTGCTTTTTCTTTTTGGCCATGACATAGGTACCTACCTACTAGGTACCTACTCTTTCGTAATATCATATCGAAGGACACAATATTGTAAGCTTGCTCTACTTAAATAACAGTGTTCATTGATTTATAAACACATATTACGAAACAAAGAATCGCGAAAGATCTTATCTAAGGTTTTAAGATATTTCAGAAAAGAAACAGTCACTTCCATGAGAATACATAGTGCAAAAATATTAAAGAAGTAAAAATTTGATTGTTCTGGTGCGTGCGTGCAGCATCAATTCAAAGAATTAGCCCCACGCCACGATACGGTATAGAAAATAGAGTATTTTTTTTCTCAACAAAAAAAAAACCTAAACAAAATACGAACTTTTCTGGTGATAAATTATTCTCACGAAAAGTATAGGTAGTTCGTGAAAGAAATTGTACGCATAGCATCTTTCAGCTTTACAATTCAAAGAATTCTATAAAGAACTTACATGCCTATGAATTTGAATGTATACCGTCCTGCTGGGGTAGAGCCGTAAGCCAATTTACATTTTTCAAATAATACTCTAAATTCTACTTTCAGGAGGCATAATTTCCTGAAAAGTATACCTAGTTGGTGAAAGAAGCGCACGCGCAGCATCTCGGCCCAGCGCGCGGCTCTTTACTTCGCGTCTAACCACCGCGCGCGATACACGTGTCGCGAGTTTCGCTTGTGCTCCGTCAACATTGTTGATAGTAAAACAGTGCAATGTGCTATGGAGTTTTGGTTCTGTGAAAGCCCGAAGGGCAATTGTGTTGTTCCTTTTAACTGGATTTGAAAAAAAACTTGGTAAGTAAGTTTTATTTTAATTGTCTTAACGTGTATTATTTTTTGTCAATTGTAAAAAAATGCGACTTTTTACAGTCTACAAAGCATTTTCTCCAGTTTTTAAGTCTCTTTGGTCGATCTGGTTCTGATTTAAATCATAATAAAAAATTAGGTAACATTTTTGTATTTTTCCAAGAGGAATAGCATAGTTCTTTTTGGTATGTTCAAAAGTTTTAAGACCTATATTTCTTTGTCCACATTCACTCTTTCAGTTGAAGATATAAAACACCGGCGTTATGGGCTATTGTGTGGCCATGCCTCAGGGTCCACCGTTACCCTTAACTTAAGTACAATATTTGCACAACTTTTTACACATAAAAGTTTATTGACGTCTGGAGCGAATTCAAAGTAAACGATATCGTTTGGGATTATATTGTCCTATACGATTTAATTTGGAGCATAAATTTTTTATGCTGTGGAATTTTTCGATGCGCAATCTTTTTGCTATTCATTGCTGGTCTGCGTTGTAAGATGATTATATCCGCTGCACGACTTCGTTTATTGCCGAGATGTCTCATTAAATTACTATCGATATCATCTCTAGATAGGTATGTAACTTAGACCACGTTTTTCCAATTAGCTAGCCCTTACCTACTGCTCTACATAATGCAACGTGAAATGATTCATCCAAGAAACTAATCTTTTTCCATTATGAATCACAAAATCATCTTGTGTCATGTTTATTAGAAACATTTTATCATGTAACTTCCAAAGGTGACTTTAACCTTGATCTCGACGTCGAATAATTTTACATCAGAATAAGTTTGATCAAAATCTCTTCATCTCTTCAGATCTGAATTGTTTTGTTTGCTATTTCGTATTTATATATTTCGGGTTGTATTTTAAAAATTCTAATTATTTTCATAAGAACTGCTGGTATCATTTATCTAATATCGTTTCGTGTTTAGTTTAGAGGTCTATCAGCTTCTTTGACACCTCTAAAAGTAAAGGCTTCTTTGTCGGCAGTCCCTATTTACGGACTCCTAATAAAATAAACATTGTTGGGATGGTGGCGTGAATACCGAGAACAGAGGCACTGAATAAGGTGCACCATCCACTGTGTCCCTTACAGGCCCTTTTGTATAACAACCAAAAGTTATAAAAATTCGACTGCGGGTTTAAAGATTAAAAAAAAAATTAACTCATTACTATACTTACTGAAATTCACTCCCACAATCAAGCCAAATCTAATAACAACTCATAGGTACTTTAAAATCTATTGAGCCGTTTATGCTGTAAAGTGGCACAAATAAATAGACATACATACACTCGAAAAACATAAATAACTCTCCTTCTTGCGGGCAGTCGGGTAACAAGAAAGAGTTACTCCTGCGCTGTTGTTTACGACTTACGACTACGAAATATCGTAAAAAAAATCAGGAACTTTGACCACAATTTATACAAATATGTAATCACATTTGATAAATTGGTGCTTTATTTCAGAAACTAAGATTTTAAAAAATACCTATAAAAATGTTAAAATCCTAACTACTTTTTTTAATTTTTGGTGGGAATTCACTAAGTTGTATAGTAGTTGGGAAGAAGACGATAGTCTGTTCTGATGCCTCGTTTGAGTTTTCAGGAGTGATACTATAATACACACATACTTACCTGCCATATTTTATATTCTCACTAAGGCATGTGAATTCTCAGGAATCCAAAGCTACTGTCTGTGCTTCAGTAGATCGTGGGACGAATAACTTATCCCCCAGGTCTGCGGCACGTTCGGTTATTGTTTTATTGTCCCGCTAAAGCCTTTACAACCTGTTTGGTACCTCATGTCTGGAGGTACTAACGCACCAGAGTGTCGGCTGCATTTTAACTTCCACGGCACCATGGTGTTCGGAAAAAATACTCACCAAACCTCTGATATTTTACGAGTACCTACTTAGTTGTAGATTTTATGTACATACATAAAATCACGCCTCTTTCTCACAGGAGTAGGCAGGCAGAGACCACGGATTTCCATTTGCTACGATCCTGACACCTCTTTCGCCCCATTCACTCTCATCACATTTCTCATACAAGCTCGCCGGTTTAGGGTACTTTTGACCTGGCCTTTCTCCAAAATATCACCGATTTGATCCAGGTATGTAGATATTATTGAAGTTGTAAATGATAAGAATTATTTTACCGTAGAAGCTCATATAGGTATCACCTACACTATAATAAAGCCTATAATAAATCATCATCTACTGAAACCTCTTGTTCTACAAAACTGTTTTTACCTTACCTTAGAATGCCTAGAACTAGATAAACCATTTATAAAGAATCCCTGATTACCTCATTTGAATAAAACAGATCTATCAAATTGATGTTTAGAATCACCATTAAAGGCGGTATCTCTGAATTGGGTAATTCATTCTAATCCGTGTTCCAGGCTCCCTTTTATTTTCGAAGTGGACCACTCACATAAACTGAAGTAATGCGGTAGGCATAAAAAAGTACTTGACTAGACTTAATTGAGTAGATAACAGCTCCATTATCAGAGAAAAGCACGAGTAGGAAGTAGGAGCTAAATTAGCAGAAATAACTTAAACAACTTTAGTACCAGTATCTATCCCAACCAAAGTCTATTCGTATATCCATTTAGTTCATCTACGCAATGTGCTTATAGATACATTATCATTTAGTGGATATTGGTCTTTAACTTCAAAGTAATGGAAATAACTGATACCAGTTTCCATTGGGAAAGGAACATTGATAGGCGACAAGCTCTGTCCGACTCTGTTCGAATTGCAACAGCAAGTGACAATTGTCCGAATTGCAACAGCAAGTGACAACTTTAAATGCAGTTATCAACTAAACATAAATCTACATTGAAGCACTTAATCGCCTGATATGCTGAGGACAGTTTATCAAGAACTCAATAAATCAGATAAACATAGACCTAATTGAACCGATTAAACATTTGACCCTAACAGTTAAGTTTATACTTGACAAAAAAATATAACAGTTTTTACTTGCGGTTTACGAGTCATCGCTCTCTTAAAAGACGTAATTATCCTTAATTTTATATATAAATCATGTCTAATAAAAGTATAGTTAACTGAATGCCTCTGGCGCATTTTGGAATTAAAAAACTCATGTCTAGTTAAAATTTAGCTTGGATATAATAATCTATCTAGCAAATCTGTGAATCTGTTGTTACATTATAAGATTTTGAACATCAGTCTGTCTTGGAAATATACGTAGTTTTTTCATTGGTGGTATAATTTTCAAGAAAATTGTATCGAGATAAAAATAAAGAAGACATAATTTAAGCGGTCACGCAATGCTCGTATCGTGACCAATCAATCACAGTTTTTGTAAACACAACGTAAAATTAAACGCTACAATGTCTTGCTGGTTCGAAATGTTATGTAAGCTGAGGATGTTGACGATATTTAATATACCACTATCGCAAAGATAGAATTTCTCCAAGATGGACTCCAAGTATTTGTATAGGACTAAACAAAAACACGTCGCACAGGTTAGATACGGATTTGTTGACTGTGTCACGGAGCCCTTTGCAACGTTGAAGATTAAATAATATTTTATAGCTGTGAAGTCACGTTTTAGTATTTATCATTAGTAGTATTTAGCAAGCGGCCTTGACGATACCCTTAATTTGTTGGAACCAGAACTATTGTTTTGTGCAAGAAATTGTCCACACACCTAAGAAATAAGAACCGCGGCTTGTTTGCAAGAGTTATTGTATTCAAGAATCATGAGCAATCGTTTGCAATGATCGCTAGACTAAATGGCTCAACTGCAGCTTATCTTGTAAATTGTTTATTCTGTCTATTATGACTTAAATGATTTTTTTTGTTTATTACTGAACAGTGTAAATCCAAGAATTCACTGTCGAAACCAGGGAGGTTACTCCCAAAACTAAAATCGATATATCGTGTCAATTTTCGTAGTCCAGCTTAATATGTTGGTGGAAACTTAACTCGGAACTTTTGACCAACATGACCACGATAATTGGCACGATATACTTATCGTTTTCGGTATTAGGAGTAGAAGCTCAGTTTGTAAGCCCGAAAGAAGTACAAATCTTTCAGTTTATGGTTTTGGAAAACGATACAGTTTCGCGAAGCACCCTAGTGTGGGCGAAGCACAAGGTTTCTGCGATTTGCTCCAGTATAAGTTGCACTTTTGCGTGGGAACCGGCCACAATGCGAGCGGCTCTCACGCTCTCTGCTGTTTCTTGCGCCATTCCGCCAGCGCTCATTGTCGTGCTTCGAGCTGGTTTAGCTAATTGATCCCGGTTCTGACAGTTCGAATACAATTAATGTAAATTGAAATAGACACACGATTGGGTTCAACGACAAATCACTCCATCGTGTGTTGTCTAAACGAATAAATTATACGGCAAATTGTCTAGTAAAAAGCCTATTTCCATAATGGATAAAAAGCGAAACAAAAACCTGACGAGTCTTACATACGGTAAAAGGTATTTGGTTATATTGACCCACGAAAAAGTGGACTTTGGGCCACTTTTAACCCCAAAAATTTCTAAGAACCTTGCGGTCCGAAATCAATGATTGATGATTCACGCGTGATTCACCAGCTGCGCTCGATAAAGTTGTTCGATAGTTTTCACCGATTTCTTCAGCTGATCGGCTCATTACGCTCATCCATGAAAAACAAGTAGCAGGTGACAAGCGAAAGTCGTACGGAATCTTAACCACTATTTGTTGCCGAATCGCGTATTGAACATGAACACCTCACGCGATGTGCCGTGCTTGTAAAGGAGAACTCGCAATGGACGCGAATGTTATTATTTTTTGTTATGCTTATTAAGCTATCACAACTTTAAATCTTCTGCATAGTCTTGGTTTTTGCAAATCTATCTCTGCTCGTGGAGAGTTTTTGGTAGTATTTTTCCTTTTTTTTCGAAACGAATGATCTTTTGTTGAACCCACGGAATCCTTTTCATTCGACAGAACGGCTTAAATTATAATGAACTGATGCTAGTTTCCTTTGATAAACACAACCTTAACATCACGGAACGTTAGCGTTGGCGTTCGGCGGCCGCGCATCTTCAATGTTCTTGGAATGTTACTTGTTAATGTTACGCTTAACACAATTTGTGTAATATTTACATAATATTTGTTATGCACGTCTAACTTCGGTAAGCAAGGTCTTGGTCTATTTTTATCTTGCCATTTACATCTCTATATTTCACGCCCACTTCATTTATGTTTACAGTTTCATGTTCAAATTCTTATTCTCGTTACGGTCATCATTATCCAGTAGCTCTTCTACTCATAGCTTTTATCTGATAATCTCCAAATGTCCAATTGTTTACTTTCTGAGCGACATTCCTCGGAGTCAACGCTCCATGACTACTGCTGCATCGGATATAGCGAGTGCGTTTATTACTTCAATGACTTTGAACTTTTTTATAGCATTGCACGCGGCGCCATCAAAAATAGAAATTCCGATCTTTTGTTGCACGACATTTTTCTGGACGTTGCTCTTTAAAAAACTTTCGTGGATCCATGGGAATCGAATCTCGTGAGGTTGTGTTTCAAAAGGTTAAAAATCTTATTAAATATCTCATGAAATCTTATTGAGAAGAAACTGTCGTTACCCATTGTTTTAGTTTGCACACAATTATTGCCTTCACACTCGTAAATGTGATATTTTGAGTTCCATTGAAATATCAAGTCTGATTGTAATGTATTTCTTTATTGCAATTTCAAGATTTTTTCTATGCATCTTACACAAATAATTTGAAACTTCTAAAGAATCTTCTTCCTTCAGTGTTTCTTTAAAACCTACTCGTGTCCTTAGTAACGTAACGTCCTTGATATGTTTTTCTTATTTGCCTTGCTATCGCACCAGCATCCGCCCGCTGTCAAGGCTGTTCAACGATAAGCGATAAGTTTGCCTATTGCATAGATACGCTGGTCAAATATACACAAACTGGGTTAACCCCTTAAAATATTTGAACGGAACTGTTTGTTTTGATAACAGGAGTTATTAGAAACGACGGTTTGGTTTCCTAAAAAGCACCGCCCGTACAACTAATTTGCCGCCATTTTTATTTCATCTACTTTAAATAACAAGCTAAGGGAACAAACTACATTTTCTTAGATCCCGAAGTTAAGGAAGCATTGAAATTCTAAGGGCACAAACTACATTTTTTTTCCTCCATGTCCAAAATCATGCATTGCGCAGTAAACAGTCGTTATATCAGAGATCGGTATTTTCTGATATTACGACCGTAAGATTGACGGTCGCTATTTCTTACAAGCTAAGGGCTTAGCAGGTCTTGTTTGTTTGGGCTCAATAGTGTTTAATGTGCAATGTCTCGCCAGTGTTTATCGGACTTGATTAAACAGTGTCTATATTTAAATAAAGTCCCTTATGTTGAATCATTCTGTCTTATTCTTGCTATAAATACATTTAACAACACTAAGTACTTGCTGACAAGACTAGTCCTGTCTAAATTTAGAGTAGGTACCTATATTCCTACAACTCAGCTCTACGTGTCCCGGGTTCACTTCGACGTGAAGCCTGAGAACATTGTAGAGTATGTAAAGCGGAAGACCCAGCTCACATTAAGGGTAGTGCGGTTGGCATCTCATCGTAATGTGAGCTTCAACTCATTTATGAGGAGAGTGCCGACTGCTCGTCTTTCAACCTTTATGGATGCAGCGTTTTGGCCGAAGGGTGTTTTATACAGGCGGTTCCGTGGACGCCTGCGAGACACCCCGTTAGTGCGTACAGATAATACGTGACAATTTAGTGTAGTGTTATTTATAAAATATGTATGTTAGTTGTAAGGTATTTATTGCTATGGGCCGTAGACTAAGTAAAATAACATCTTGTAACTTATTCTAATGTTGCCTGAAATAAAGTTTATTATTATATATCATAAGTATGGATTTTTGAATATAAATTTTTCAGTGATTGTAATTCATAGCTGCTATATCACCTCATTCAGTGAACCTACATATAAATACTGACATTCGTAATGCTTATAAAGATTACGTAATATTGTGTTTATGAAAACTACTTAGGTAGGTACCTACACGGATTTTAAGAAATGCAGTCTAAGGAAGGATGCTGGGCAATAAAAAGTCTTAATCCTCTATCATCACTTTTTTCAAGTCTAGGTACCAATATAGACAATGTGGCCACAATGACCAGAATTACCAGTGTGGTGAAAGGAGCAGTAATCAAAGACTAGGCTCTGTGGCATCTGGCGCCGCATTCATTTGTCTCAATTGGCGGCAGCTGCGCGACCCCTCATGTATGTTTCATTACTCGGCCATACCTCTTTCTTCAATTACACCTCTTCCTGGACATTCTACTCTTATGAAAAGAGCTTAGATTTAGTTCGCGTAAGACGATTCTAAGTAGATGAGCATAATCCATCGCTCAAAGCGACTGTTGTTATCAACGTTGTCAAGTTAATGTGCGGTTACCGCGACAAAATCAAAATGGGAGTCAAACCAAAATTTCAAATGTTTTATTATTGCCCTTACTTACATTCTTAGGTACTAAGAAACGTGATTTTCTTCGATTCTTTGGCTAGGTAATCTAGGTATGTTGTGTAATCATTTTGATAATACATAAGCGAATTCAAACTAACAAGCACATCATCATCTTGCAGTCTGACTTCACCGTGTGTTGGGTATAGCCTGTTTTTGTTCTTTATTTTCTTTTTAAATTATTTTCTGCATATTGTTATAGGTTTGTGATATGTGATAGCGAACGGCATTGCAATGTCAGCTGGTTCCGGTTACGCGTACCTTTTCAATGCCACTGTGGTTGTAAAACGTATAAGAAGGTGCACGATTGCACGATTCTAAGCCAGAATAATGTAATGTAAAACCTTTACATGTACATATCACTCACATATTAACATTACTATCAATATTCCACTGCTGGGTAAGGGTCTTACAGTTTTTCTGTGTGTGACACATCAATAAACCCATAGGTATTCATTAAAAAAACTAGTGAACGCCCGCGGCTTCGCCTTTCCTTTATTTCCTACGGAAATCATACATTTTTACGGGATAAAAATAGCCTATGTGTTATTCCAGAACCTAAACTATCTACGTTCAAAATTTCATCAAAATCTGTTTAGTAGTTATGGAGATACGTGGTAACAAACATTCACACACACACGGACTTTCGCCTTTATAATATTAGTAGGATCTTAAGCGGTTGATAAATGCAAAAACCACGTACGAAAAGTATCAATTTCTTCATTACCTTTACGTGGACGAAACGCAGTAAGAACTCCAACAACTAATTTAAATATTCATACAAAAACAGCGTCTAACAAGTGTGAAGCATTTCTTGCCACATTTCTTTGCGCTACAGCTGTCAATGACTCATAATTGGCACCATTAGACATAGTACAAAAACAATGAAAAACGCATCGCTATCGTCAGTTATCGCTCGGCTATCGGTTGACGCCCTGCGTTGCGTAACCCAACATAACCATACAGTTATTTATGGGATTGTTTTGTCAGTTTTACAACTTTTATGCTTCTTATCGGAGTGATAGTTTTGAGGTTTCGGCTTTCGTGAACTTTGATAAGAATTTCAACCACTGTATAAAAAGTTAACTTGACTCTCAGTTTCTTTGACAAATACAAAAAGAAAGCATTTTATTACAAAAGCAAAGTCAACTATGATAAAAATAGGTCACAGAATCGACAATCGTTAGAACAAATAGCGACCATGAATTGGGAATCGAAATATAGGCGGTCCCATATCCAATGGATGGCTTTGTACGGGTTAATGTATTTGGGCAGCATAACACTGTAGTATTTATATAGAGATAATTTATATAGAGTCGTATGTCCAGCAGTGAACTTCTACAGGCTGATGATGATGATCTAGCATCTGTGGATCATCACATCACACTATCACACTAATATTGTAAATGTGAAAGTTTGGATGGATGTTTGGATGTATGTTTGTTCCTCTATAACTCGACAACCACTGAACCGATTCACCTGAAATTAAAAATATAGATAGATAATGACCGGGAATAGGACATAGGCTACTTTTTATCCGGGTATCACGTGAGCGAAGCCGCGGAAATAGGACATAAGCTACTTTTTATCCGGGTATCAAACGAATGAAGCCGCGGGCGGAAGCTAGTAGTAAATATTTTCAAAGATATTGTTGAAATGTCTTGAGTTTAGAACAAGTTTTATAAAAGTCTTACATTCCATGATAAGAACGCATTGCAATAATTCAATAGATACATACCTACTCATAATGGTAGCAGGTAGTACCAGTTATATCAGATATTACGAATTTTGTGCCACTGGTCTTTTCTCTGCAGCTATAAAAGCAAACTTTCGTAATTTCCAACACACTTATAATGACGCCATTAAAAAGATAAAACGTTTGGGAAATGACTTCAATAATTTAATAAAATACTCTTTAATCTTCGAACTGAGTTTCGGTATTATTTTGTAATAAATCAGACAAAGAAGTTGACATACGAATAATATACAAATGAGAAAATAAAACAGTTTCAGAATTTATCTTCCAACCATACTCTAACACAAGAATATGTTAAAATAGCCTCAGTTTTTCATGATATTGTTTCAAAAAACAGCTGTTCTAACTTTGCCGAAACGTCTCACTCAATGTAAATAAGGTATTATAAATTCCCGTGTCAATGTATTTTCAAGCAAATTGTGATCCAAAGGTCTAAGGGCCCTATCTCACTAGAACACCATGGTTGCGCCACCACAAACAGAATGTACCCTTAGTAGCGTAACCAAACGGACAGCAGTGGACATTATGTGTCTTTTATGCAACTTTTGTTGGTGGCGCAATGATGGCGCTACCATGGTGTGCTACTGAGATAGAGCCCTAAGAACGATATTTGACTATATTTTCATTTCTACTGTTATGGCATGGTGCTTAGGAACCTTCATCTAAAATGGAGGCAATCGACTTGTTAAATAGCCATTAATTGGCCGTTAATTGTGGTTAATTGGGCGTTTATTGAGCCGAATCAGGCGACAATTTCACCGATCGTTTCGCCGATAGTTCCGCTTCGGCCTGCGACTTATATTTTATTGGTTTGCACTTTCGTTTTGAAGGTCAAAATAATGATTTCTCTTTATCAATTGCCAACTGATCTAGAATATCTAATACCTACTGATATTAGATATTCTAGATTTTTTATTTATTACATAGCTTATAGTAACAAGAGCTCTATATATACTTATAAATAAAATTTTGTAAAATTAACTCATAATTAACTAAATTCAACTACGAAATAATTGTAAGTTTAACTTTAAGAATGACTAATTTGTTATTTTGTGTTGTTTTCATAAACTTTCATACCTACATAATACGAAATACAACAGGCAAATGATTATATTACGTAATATCTATCATGTTCAATTTGAGCAGAACACACAATAGGTAACTTACATGGTAAGTAGGTACTTGCAAATGTAACAACAATTATAATTACAACACAAAATGCTACACTTAGAAAGTTAATAGCTGGAATTGCACCGTTTTGGAAAATTACACTGATTTTCATGTAAGCATTCGTAATTATAGTTATTTACGCACTAATCGGCATTGTGTAAACAGAAACGCACCGGTAACAATCCTATGTAACTTGCCATAAGATATTACAACAAGTATTCTTAATTTATTCCAGTACTTAGTATTTTATAAGCTATCAAAAAAAGTGCTTAGGTAAACAGACTCGATGAGCCAGGCGCAGTAAACGGAGTAGTCAGGGGAAAGTCCAAACACAAACAGTTTCACGTGCCTAATCATTGCAAGTAGTTAGAATTGCCTAGCACCTATCATCAAGCATTTATCAGCACCATCCTCTCAGCCTTTTCCGTCTTTAATATTTCGTTGAGTTTTGGCATAAGTTGCCCCCTGAGGTATTGTATAAATCATCTATTAAAGATGTAAAAGGATAAGTTTTAGTTACTAACATTATTTTCATTAAATAACAATAGAAACAATAAATTAACGCCAAAGTAGTGTAATAACGTGAAAGTGTCACAAACAAAATTGACGTCCGATTTGGGATGTCAAAATTGATCGTTTCTCTTTTGGTCCGTTGAGCATGCGGGTTGTAGGTACAGCTGTTTTCTACTGAATTTTTTTATACCAAAAGTACTGTGTTAGAATTTAAAACAAAAATATGTAAAACTTGCGGCTGGTCGACTTCGGTCGGCTTCGGACCATTTGATTGCATGTGTGCACATATACAGAATTCACATGATCCTCTCTTTATAATAATAATTATTAGAATATCGTATGAAACTCCTTACTCTCACTCTACTACTCAGTAGTAAGCTAGCAACACGATTGTCTAATTAATTCAAAATCATTAGCGCAGGTAAAATAGTAGCGAACATCATTGAAAATGGTTTCATTAATTCGATTGTTTAGTTACATTCCATCTGGTTAGCCATCTTTGCAAATCTTATGTGGAATTCTTGCATACGTTATTCCTTCCACTTGGCCGTATAATGAGATTCTTGTCACTTGTTAATTGCGAATCCATAAATGGATACCATTGCATTTGTGCGTCGAATGTTTAAGATGCTTCGGTGGGAAAGTGCCTTTTCTCTCTTCCTTCTATCGCAAGACTAGTTGAAACTGGATTAGCATTTTCAGCAAAATAATTTAGTCAATTTTATGAAAACTCACTACATACCTACTAAATTAAAAATTCCAAAACATTCTAGCACAAACACTTTATATTTCATGATAAATGTTAAACAGGTACTTCGATGATAATGAAATAAAGTTTTAAGTCAAAATAAAAAAAAAATTAGTAAGTACACACTTCTTACATAAGACAAAATGATGTTTGCATTTTTTAAAATAACTTTAAATGATCTTTTATTTCAAAGTTATAAGATGATTTTTTTTAAATACTTAAATCAAAATGATCTTTTATTTATAACTTCTAAGCTTTCTCATCAGATGAAGTGTCAAATTCTGTGGTTTGTAAGAAAAAGTTTGGAAAGAATTCAATTTAGGAGGCTCGTTGTGGTTTTAAGGAATCCAAGTTGCCGTGTTTTGTGGTTTGTTAAATTGGTTTACGAGATGACTGACTTGTATTCACTTAAAACTAAAGAAAGATGCGCTCTGAAAAATACTAATACTTAGGTAGTAAATAACTCAGCAAGAAGACCTAATAGAATAGCGAATAGGCCATTAGTAGATACGTATTATTTGAATGTGCTTTCTGTTAAACACTATTTTGTGCATAATCTTGTACAAAGTGGTGAAAAGGTTGGTAAGCTTCCACACTTGCTTTCAACGTAATAAAAAGAGATATGTTTCGATAATGTCGATGTTGCTTAATCCTGTAGAAATATTGTGAATGATCAACACAGTTTGTCATTTTCTCATCGTCATGCTGTCAGCACGTGTGAGATCATTAGGCACCCCATACACGGAGCGATATGCACAGAATAATCGTCGTCTGCTGGTAACTCGTGTGTTGCATCCTAATCAGTTTATTTGGGATTTCACAGCTCGTTTATTTTTAATATTGTTTTAGATTGTGATTTTCGTATTAAATATTTAATGTTGTGCGTGAACCACGTTAGCCGTAAAAATAAGGCGTAAAAAGTATTTTATTTTATGTTCATTGTAGACGTAATAGTTTTACTACTTTTTAGTCAGCCGATTGTTTCTCATTGAGTAAATAATCAACTCTATTATACGCCGATAGCAAATAATCGTGTTGATTTTATTTATCGATAAATATTGATGATCTCAAGTTTCAATGGAAATGGCTGAAGTCGTAGATATGTAGATATGCGAGTAATTTCCCTTTTCCTTGTAAACTGCAGGTAGGTATCTACTTATATTGACCACAATCCCATTAATATTCAAATATATTTGAAAATAAAAAAAAATCTAATAATACAAATCTTGGACCCAAGTTACTAGAAAAAAGTATATAAGTAGGTACCTATTTAAGAAGTATAGACTCGTTATGCCTTTTAACGATAAAATTACAGTGACTTGGTATTTAGAAGTGGTGAAGTGGTATTTAGAATTCAGAACTCAACTTTCCGAAGAAAATCATCGAATCGGATGCATTTTTGGAAGTCTGAATCGCACTGCTGGTCTCAAGATGATTCGAAGTTATTCTACTTCTGTTCTTTCGAGATAACCAGAAGAACAAGGCAAGTAGTCAAGTCGGTGGCTCTTATTTTCTCCAGGTTAGGGGTCTTATTTAAATTCAAAGCTAGAAAATAAAAATTAGTATCGATATAAATAAAATAGTGATGAAACATGCAGATCCCGTACGCATAGCTATTTGTATGTCGCGCTGCTCGTGTTTTTGTGCGCATTATGATTTTGGCGCGATGGTTTCCGGTGCGGGCTACTGCTAGAAATAACTAATCTGTTAAAGTTTTGAGTATAATAGCAAAAAACACGTTAAAAACAAGCTAAAATAAAAAAAAAACTTACTTTAATGTTACAAGCTGAGCCATTTTCTGTTCATTTCTATTTATAACTCCGAAGATCCTCGACAGATCTTCACCAAATCTTTATGGCACCAGTGGGAAAAATCGGAAAGCCCTTTTAATATACCCTTTCAATAAAAAAAAAATCCAAATGGGTCCATACATGCGTCTTCGAGTAATCGGTAAACATAATAAAAAAGATTCCGACGAATTGACAACCTCCTCCTTTTTTTTGAAGTCGGTCAAAAATAGCATGATTATACTCAGATAAAAGTAAAAGCTTTCTACTTATGTATATTTTTGTATTATATACGAAAAAGCTACAATCTCCAGAAAATTGGATTTTATGTAATCCCATGATTTTATCATATAAAATTTTTAATTTTCTCCTTCATTAGTTTGTACATTTTTAACTAGTAATTATTATACCTACTCAGTTGTTTATCAGAAAACGTCCAACAACAACAACAACAACAGATCTACAAGTGCAGTGTTAATTGCGGTTGACTGATCACTATGCTACCCTATCTATGCTATCACTTACACTCATGGTATCACAGATACGACCAGTGTATATACGGCTTTACGGCTCGCGTTGCAAGACAATGACCCGAGATTGTAATTGTAGTCTTTATTTATAATCTGTGGTGTCAATATCGCGTTACTTGTTTAGTCTGTGGTCTAGTTGAAATAAAGGCTTTGTTTCAAGTATTTTGGAGCTGTGTCTAAGGTTGTCTAGAGTACTGAGTTTCTAACTATCATTGCCATTATCATTATACTCGTAACTTACAGATCGATTTTACAGTTTTTTCCATCTTAACTTTTGTAGTAGGTATTTTTTCTCACATTAATACTTTTTACATATAAGTGGAAAGAAAATATGATGGATGGATGGATGGAAGAATGTATGTTTGTTCCTCTATAACTCGATAACCGCTGAACAGGTTTGCCTGAAATTTAAAATGTAGATAGATAATGACCGGAAATAGGACATAGGCTCCTTATACTCGAGCGAAGCCGGGGCGGAAGCTAGTAGGCACAGCTTAGGTAACGAATAATTCTAAGCGCCATGATTTTTTTTTTGATTTGAAAATGTGTAACATACTTATATAAAAAAAGTAAAATTGCCTATAATGAACGTAACATTTTTATTATAGACTATTTTTATTGATGTAGATCTTTCATGATAAAGTGAGTCAACAGGTTCGTGGTACAAAATGGTACAAAAGTCACAGCTTCGGCAATGCGGTTGCATTAGCACTTTTATCCGTACCGGATTATCTGGAAGCTATCAAAACCATTGAGCAACATTTCTGAGCGAGCTATCGCTTCTTAGAAGCAGGCGACGTCAAATTCACGCTTATGAAATTAACGTAAATCGAAAAATATAATGGAGTAGCCTTCAGCTCAAAGACAAAGAAAACTATAGACTGCTGGATCGTCCCTTCTCACGATATAGAAGGTTCTTGCTTCTCACGCACTCAAAAACAAAGAAGGATAATATCCTTCTTTTTCCGTCTCATTTTTTCACAAGAATTTTGTATATATTATATACAAAATTCTTGTGAAAAAATGAGACGGATCATAATTTATTTTGTCCCTCATCGTGTGCCGGCTCATTGTAGGTAGAGAACATCTATGTTCTAAAATTCTGTACAAATATGGACCTTATGTTTACTACGAAACAATGGATCCACTTAATTTTTGTCCCTTTCGGCGGCACGCTGTCAGTGAATCTAGTACTATTATACATCTAGTATGTTTCAGCTAGTGGATTTTCTCAAATATACGATTTATTTTTTTAAATTTAAGAGCTCAGCTCTTGTCGGTGCAACGATGCCATTCTATCCATCTATCTCTTTCCAATACGATTTCTTTTATTTCTTTATACGACATGACAGCGACCTTCTTAATCTGACTCATGTAATTAATTCTTGGTCTTCCCCTTCCTCGTCTTCTTTCTACTTTTCCTTCTATGATGTTCCCTAAGAAGCTGTCATGTCGTATAAAATCTCCAATCATTTTCTCTCTTCTGCTTTGTATGGTGTTCATGAAAAGCCTTTTCTCCTCAACTCTTTTCAGCACTTTCTCGTTGGTAACCTTCTCTCGTCTCCGTCCAGCTAATCTTTTCCATCCTTCTCCAGCACCACATTTCAAACTTCTCCAATATCTTTCTATCCCGCTGTAAAAAATATTCGATAAAAAGGAATATTTTACGAGGAACCATCTCTATCAAGTAGCTCACTAAGTTTTTTTTTCGATTAGTTTAGATTTCTACTCATTTTTTTAGATGTTCCTGCAACCAAATGCATGGCTAACAAAATATTGTTAGCTTCTATACGTGCTTTTGTTATGTATTAATGTTAACCTATTAATAGAAGAGTAGAATATGATCAGTTAGGAATTGGCCATAATACGGCCGCTTTTAAAGGCGACAACTTTCTAAGAATCAATTAGCAAAATTACCTCACTGTGTCACAGATAATGAAATAAGCTTTTAATATAAGATGTCAACGAATGGCTTCTCGGGAAATTGCGAGATTAGTCTTTCCGTTATATATAGCAACCCCGCATATAGGTTATGAATACTTATTATAATATATTCAGTAGGTAGGTACCTACTTGTGAATTTTGTACAAAAGTAATTGGCATACCTACTTTTACATTACACT
Source organism: Camptogramma bilineatum (assembly GCA_958496255.1). NCBI lineage: Eukaryota > Metazoa > Arthropoda > Insecta > Lepidoptera > Geometridae > Camptogramma > Camptogramma bilineatum. The sequence goes on from OY292453.1 coordinate 1,137,312, forward strand.
TAAACTAACAAGTGGGTAAAATAAAAATTAAAAACAAAGACTTCAATTTTAAAGGTAGTTGAGCAATTTTCTGCACTCTCGAGGTGCATTTCTATTCATAACTCTGAAGATCCTCACCAAATTTTTGTAGCACAAATTGAAAAGTATATACCCTTTCAGACAAAAAAAGAATTTTTCAAGGCGTTTTTAGGCGTCTTCGAGTTATCGGTGAACATACATAAAAAAAGCACACAAAAAAATACGACGAAAATACCAACTCCTTTTTTCGAAGTCGGTTTAAAAGATTGAGCTCAAAAAATCCATATCTCACACTTTATGCCGCCAGATTGATTCGTTTCCTATACTGATAAAATATTTGTTTACCATGAAGTCACAAATAGACACCATCCCGGAAATGGAATTAAAAATTTCCCCATGAAGAGTACACCAATGCATACAAATTGTACGGATCGGTGCGATTGACCGACGACTTGTTGTCAAGGTTGTATCGTATATGCTAATCTTCTAATTTTATCATTACTTGTGCGTATTAGACCAGTGTAATGGCTGATTTACACAGGGTCAGTAGACAAGTCAGTCGCAGGGGGGCGCCAACTGACTTTAAAATATTCGTATCCGAATATTCAAGTCAACGCTGACTTCAAGCCACTGTACTGACTTCCAATCAGTTTACACAGGGTTTTTTTCGGGTCAGCACTGACTTGCCTCGAATTTGTAGTCAGTTACTGACCCTGTGTAAATCAGCTCTAATAGTTCCTTGGTACTCTTGCATGGTATTTATGATGCAGAAAGTGATTTTGTGATTACTAAGATTCTGAGAACCACTGTACCTAAATGTCGCTAGTAAGATACCTATTGAATGAATCAAGCACTATGTAAATCACCTTTATGCCAAATTAGTTTTTACTAAATTGGAAGGATCATATACCAAAGAAATCATTTTATATTAAATAATAAATAAAAAGTTATTTTTCTCTTCAGAGTTCGACCCACATTACCGCCTCAATTTTGACGTAACAATATTAGCACCATAAAATATTGCAAATCTCCAACGGGATTCTCAATAAGTACATAAATATTATAGCCCAGTCAAATTAGGAATTAACCTCGGAATGAGAGATAATAAGCTGAATTTTCGTATATACCTTCATTTAGGCGCCCTAAAAGTTGTCTCAAAAGTCTCATAAAATCTCGTGTCTGCGTCTTAAGTTATTCAAGGTCAAAGGTAAAAAAAATAGTTTTTCGCGAATATCTCGGTTGATATTGGTCCAGTGATGTTAACATCTATTATGAAGTTGTAGAGCTTAAAATTTGCGACCAATTCATAAAAAAAAAATTCCATGTGCTCAACCGTTTTTGCGATACAGGGCCGTGAGCGCAAAGCGTTCAGTATGTGTATTTCAAAAACTATAGTTCCTAGAACAAAAATAAAAACTATTTCGGAATGTACAAATTAAGTTCTTTCATATGACACCCCACTCAATATATCTGTGTAACTTTTATCTTTTTTACCCCCTTGAGATCCCAATATCTTTACAACCCCTTCATCGATTACGCTGATATGCTCCTCAGCAATTTTCCATAGCACAACTTAGTTATCTACCAAGTTTCATGCAGATTGGATTAACGGTTCGATAGTTATGTGAGAACATAAAAATTACACATACAAACATACAAAGCTAAATCGTAAGATCTTAGCTCGCTTTGCTCGCTTAGTCGATAATTAACTGATAAATGAAACAAATTATTCAAAATTCAAGGTATTCACTGATATTCACGTTTGTCTTTGCGTTACAGTACCTACGCGTATGGCTGAGCGCTGCGCACTCACCCTCCTCTATCGCGAAAACGGTTGAGCGCATGAAATAATGTTTTAAACAAAATTTGTCGCAAATTGTATGCTCTACAACTTTATAATAGATGTTAACATCATTGGACCAATAGAAACCGAGATATTTGCGAAAAACTATTTTTTTTACCTTTGACCTTGAATAACTTAAGGCGCAGACACGAGATTTTATGAGACTTTTGAGACAACTTTTAGGACGCCTAAATGAAGCTACATACGAAAATTCAGCTTATTATCTGTCATTCCGAGATTAAGCCCATTTTTATGCTAAGGTGACTGGACTATTACTACAATCATAAACATGCTTCTAAATGTCAAGATTTCGTTGTGATAAATGTTATACCGATTAAATTGGACTCCCAAATATCGGCGATTGCTCAAACATTCCACATCCCATGACCATTTCCTCCATACCCAATTAATTTGAATGCAGTTAATCATTACAAATAATGCAAGCGGATACAGCAGTCTCTTTCTAATTGTAATTAAAAGAGTGAGATGTAAAAAGCTTCTTACGTTTCGTCTATGGTTTGTGCCATATTTGGTACATCTTTGATCGTTGTCGTAAATGGTTAAAGATGGTACCTTTTACGGATGCAGCGGTTTTTAGAAATACATTACGCAGGAACGTTGCTTACCGTTGGTCGTTAATAAAGCTTTTTTATTAATTTCTATTTTAATAAGTAATTTAATTTGATCTAAAAACGAAAATGCCTTATCATAAATTCTTAGTAATACCATGGACGAATTATGTAAGTAGGTAAGACTTATGTATTTGCAGTTTTAATTTTAATCTAAACAAAGGATTTGTCTGTAATTTTATTACGTAGATACCAACTTAATAATATAAATCCGACTCCCAGCCACGAAATAGTCTGCAATGCTGTACAATCTGGCGCGGTAGGTAAAGGTAAACCAACCATGGAATTTTAGTCCATAAATTGTGCATGGTGCATTACTCTACCAAAAATAGAGTGGAAATTGTCCGGCTATTTACGTTTTCATCCGGCCAAGATAATTATGCTAGAAAGAGCTGCGACTGCCTACCTGAGCTGAGGCAATTTTAATGCATTTTTTTGTAATATTTTAAACGAAGCTCAGTTTACAAAATTGGTGTGACGATTTGTACTACAGCATAAAGTCAAGCGAAAGCCGCAGTTTACGGCTCGAATCGGGCTGGATCCCGGTTTATGATTAGTATAAATTATCTCATGTGACAAGTTGACAACGGAATTTATTTCTGGAATAAGCTACACAACGTGACCATTATAGTTCAAGGCTCTTCGAATTGGTCGTGGTTAAGCTTCTCTAAAGACATTTTGTATCTCCGACAACCGTCATCCAACAAAATGTCAAGTTTCAAATTCTCTTCGACGTACTTTATCCGTCTTTTTTTTTCGTTTGTCTGCTCTAGTTTCTTACTAGCTCATATCAAGCATTTGTAAACATGTCACACGATCAAACCAAGAACAAAGGGAATGCAACCAATCCATTAGTTGGATCAACAATCCACAATCCAGCGATCAGCAGAAAACATAACACGACTATTTCTGTGTCGGGAAACAAACAGTTTGCTAAATCAAGTGAATCAATGTCGATTCACGGATGAATGATGGATTAGATGAACTTGAACTTTTAAAAGACCAAGGATTTTGTTCTATGATGGCCAGGCCTATTTATGTGAAAACTCTGTCTTAGGATAAAAGTCCTGAAAATGTATTTGAAAAGGTATTGAAATTAAATCATGGTTAGGCCTTGACGACCAAATCTGTTTGTGGCATTGGCTTTTATATACGACAGTCAACAAAACTGTATCGTTGTACTACTGTGATAGGTCACTAATTCACGACAAATAATTGACAACGTTTCCTATCGCTCGTTCAAAGCAACTTTTTCGTTCTATCAGTGGTTTTAAATCCTTTTCGATTTCACATTATAAATTCAAAAAGCTGACTGATTTCTACCCGCATATTACGCAAGCGTTTGTTGACTTGTCTCCAGCTGCGTGCTCCGTATTTGGCAGATACCTTCCCACGTTCAGCGGCCATACGATAAACCGATTGCCACTTTATGTAAATAACTAAGATCAAACATTTGCTTACCTACTGAGAAGCATCCGATCGGACATCTACTATAGGACATGGTAGTAGATAGGGACGGAAAGAGTAAGGAAAAAAAAATAATTGTGAATTGGGCGCGACTTGAAAACCCTTGTCTCTATTAAAAGGATTACAACGGATTTTTTTTAATTTTTAATCATAAATATCCGTAAAAATTAATGACACGAATAATTACAAAAGTGAAGTCTTTTTGGTAGAGTTTTAGTACTACAGGTTTTATTCGATGACAGTACTAAATAAAGATACTAAAGTGTAAAGACCACACTGTAGAAGAAATAAAGAGCTGTTTGTAGTCCAATTGACATTTTATACGACCAAGTTCAAGTACAGCCTTTCAACGCATAACAAATTGTCGGATAAGTGCGGCGTAAACAAACAATAAAATCGAGAAAATAAGGCTTCATACATTAACTGATTATACTTGGGCCTACCACAATGTGAACGCGGGCTCTACACTCGCTTGTAGTTTTTCGCCTGTCTACTGATTTTTTTTTAATTTTACGTAGCATAGCGAGAAAGTCAATAATCTCACTTTTATTTTAAAGATTGCAAGCAAAGTAGAAAGTAGAGCCGCAATTGTGATTAATTTTGGTATTTGGAAAATTCTTCGCGTTATGTGACATTCGTCGAATCGCCTTATTAATAAAATAAAAAAGCTCGAAAAGTTCGAAACTTAGATTGACGATAATTCCATGCCCTGTTTAATAATCATAACACCTTGCAGAGAAAGATTATTCAAATTGGATCAATAGTTTCGTTACCCCACACATAAAATCAAATCTGCCTCTTACAATATTATGTAGAAAAGGTAAAAACCGCGTGTTGTAAAGTGTACAATCCGTTTAGCATCTGTAGTAGGCGTTATTGTTGGTCTTGCCAAATTGGATAATGTTAACCAGTTAAAGGCCTATTCGTTTTTGGCACATGGTAAAGCTCGGATGGGGATTCGAAGGCCAGCTTGCACATAAATTGTTATTTTATCTGTGGGAGGTGCTCTACAGCTGTGCATATGACGAGACCAAAATGAAGAGTTCATTTTTTATGATGTAAAGTAAAATTTTATTTTGCTTTGAAATGCAGGGACATTAAAACATAATTGCTAACAAAAACATGAGATAAAATGTTGGAGTCAAAAGTCAAAAGTCAAAAGTCAAATTTATTTATTCAATAAGATCACAAGTGTACCACTTTGAAACGTCTTAAGAGAAAATGGAAGCTATATTGGAATTAATATTGTATCAATTAAACAAACAGTAAAAATGCTAATGGCTGTATCCCCAGGATAAACTTAGATCCACGTAGATTTTCAGACATTGAATAATTAACATAATTATGTTGATTGACATACCAAAATATTCAATTCCGACGGGATTCGAACCCGCAATGATACAAGCATTGATGCATTGATTGACTTAGTTAAATTGCCTAGAATACACATGCTACTAAAAAGCATGCTTGTTGCTACTACCTAGTGCGCTAACGTCATAAGCATTACTCTTTTCGTATGTAGGTATACAAGTGCTAATTGTATGCTACTGCTCGAAACTAGCTTGCTTATGTCACATAATAATGTGCTTGTGCTACTGTGTACTTACTTTTTACTACGTAGCATATTCCAGATTCCAGGCGTAACTTGTAAACGTTTCATAAATTTTGCTTGTTTAGATTGCATTATATTTCATCATTAAAACCATTATTGTACCCAGAAAAATAAATTGTGACCGTAAAACTAGAACATTCTATTTCAAGAATTCGATGATTTGGTTATTTTGATCATTATTTTGGGAACATTTCTCGAAATGCAACAGGAAAGTTTGTCGGCTTTGAATATAAATTGAAACATTCAATATCAGTTACGACGTAGTTTGTATGATGTGTTCATGACCACCGGATCCATATAATTGGTCCGCATTCTTAAGACAGTTTTATTATATCCGTTTTGATGCTGTTTGACTTGACTTTGAAATAAACAAGGTAAATAAATTAACCAAGATCTATATATTTTTTTAATAACTTGATAAGTAAGTTCGTATGATCTAGATGTCTTCTTTGGTAACGGAGTTTTTAGTTTTTATTGAATGCCATTCATGACGCGCACGGAAACACTCATCCACAAGGTCATCCATCGATTTTGTGATTGTACAAAACGTCAAGAATGAGTAAGAAAGTTACACTACACCAGTATTTCAACGTATGGGATAGATACCTACTAGAGTTTCATTTTACATAATATTACCTGCTGTTTTTCTATAGTACCGTGTTTTTGTGTCTAGTTTAGATAGAAGAAACCAAAGATCATTTTTATCAATGATCACGTTTTAATGAAAGCATGTCTTATCTTCATAAACATTATAATTAGCTTAATCTTAGGTTTTAAATCAATTCTAATAATCGTAAATCATAATATACAATCATAATTAGTAGTAATCGTTAGCACGATTTAGTTAAAGCTGAGTGACTGATTGATAGCCTACCTACACAAGTAATTACCTAAGTAGTTGTTGATGTCAGTGCGCTAATCAGCAGATAAATAAATGCTTTCAAATTAATCATTGCAACGTGACATTCGCTATGTTCTGACTATGTTCTGATAGGCAATTTTGCTCTTACTTTAGACATTGTTGGATAAGCTTGGCCTCAACCATACATTTAGCACAATCGGCCATAACAACCACTTCAGAGTTACCATTACCTTTGTTGCCATATGAAAGTAGCTTATTAAAATGGTCTTAAGTAGAATACCTCATTACTGCTTGCCTTTTTCATATATCTCAAATGAAAGAGACAATTTAATATGAATTATCTGCTTTGTCTGTAGAAAGCTGATTGTTCGCGGCTCCCAGCGGCTTACAACTGGCACTGGGAATGCAAAAACAATGGGTTTCATACAAATTTCATACAAAAAGTGATCACAGATGCGGCGGATGCGAGGACACACCTCCTAGACATTCTTGATCTCTGTATAATGCTTGTGAACGTGATTTTGAACCTTAAAACAGAATTAATAAAATTCTAATTTGATATTTCAGTTAACCTAGCAAAGTGTAGTTCTCTGGTGCAATTCTTGAATTTACGCTTAGTTAGTAAATTTTATTTGAACCTATCAAATATTCATAATTTAATACATTTATTTACAGAAACTAAACTACTACATATTTACATAAAAGTATAAAATACAAAAAGAACCAGTTGAGCCACCTAAGGATCGTTGGAAACGATCTATAGGTAGCATATTTAATTGTCTTCGATAAATTATTTAAAAAACATTACCATTATTTGATATCGAATAAAAAAACGCCACACAAAAATCCCTAAAACAATAATTTTGATCCCACCACGCCTGAAAATCCAGTAATTTACATGTCTTTTATATAGAACTCAACAATTGCCATAGATCAAGCAAGGCGATAATTGTCAAACCCTCAGTTCTCATCATTAATTCAAGATAAATCGTGCTCTTCCCTTGTGTCCACTTGACCACGTGGCAAGTGGCCACGCATCCCTTGCTTTGTTTGGGTACTTCTAAGAACCAACTACCTGTCACTTGCTTAGAGGGTGCTTCCGCTATGAACTGTGTTGTGTAAACCTATTGTTAATTGAGTGATGCGGTATAGTCGGTGAACTTTACGGACCTTGATAGTAAATATACAGGCTCTCCTTATGATAATAGGCATTGGAATTGCTTCCTGCACTCATATATTATAAGTTGGCAATAACACAGATCATTCGGAGAAATTTATCATGGAAAGTGACTTTTATATAACTAAACCAGATGATCTTTGGTTGGTAGAGTATTTTTTTTTGTAAATCATTAATTAGCAGGAAAATATTTGGTCAAATCAACTTTCATTATTTCAAAGCAGTCAACGCGCAATTGAGGCTTTTGTCATTCAGATTCATAATACATGTAATACGAGTATGCTACTTAATTATTTCTTACGACTAGGTAATCTGCTCTATCAATTCGACATAATTGAGTTTCAACTAAAGCATTCTAACGCAGAATCAATCCACTTTAGAATGGTTTAATCAGATTCCCACTATCAGATGGGAATAATAATGCTTAGGAGAGAGAGGGAGAGAGAGAGAGAGAGAGAGAGAGAGTGTTCTAATATTCAGTTTTGCTTGTCCTCAGTGTAGGCATGCTGAAGCACGTGGCCGTGTCCCCGCACCGCGCCCGCGCCGACTCCGTCAGCCTCGCGTCCTCCGCCTCCTGCTGCTCGCTCGGCAGCCTCGACCACCGACACGACTCCGTGACGGACCTCTCTCAGCGCACGGTGAGTGAAGCTTATAGAAAAGAACGTATTCCGACAAGATTTCAAAACTGTTGCGGTCACTGACGCTATGAACTTGGTCGACAAATATGTCATGTCTGGCTCGGTCATTTATGACAGCCTCTACCACCTTCACGATTCCGTGTCGGACCTCTCTCAGCGCACGGTGAGTGAAGCTTATAGAAAAGAACGTATTCCGACAAAATTTCAAATCTGTGACGGTAACTGATGCTATGAACTTGGTCGACAAATAAATATGTCATGTCTAGCTCGGTAATTTATGGCAGCCTCCACCACACCGACATTAATCTGTGATGGATCTCTTTCTGTGCACGGTGAGTGAACCTTACAGAGTATTTCATATGCCGCTAAAACTCCAAGTTGAACTGTGAAATTGGTCGATAAATAACATAACATCTATTTGGTTTGGATAACGGTTATTACGGCAGCCTCCAACAACTACACGACTTTATGAATGATCTTCCTTAACGCTTCAGGTATGCTTATGTAAATTGAGGTTTTATATATTCATTGCTTAGTAAATAATTGCACACACAATAATAATTTTATTAAAGTCAGAATAGTTTGTGGTGTTCAATTAATTCTTCTTATTTAACTTTTTTAAATAGTCGAGCCAATAAACATATTCTATCAGGATGTAATTTGTTCCTGTTAGTTCTGTAAGGTTTTATACCCACTGAGTACCTGTTACGATGTAAATGCATATCAGATGCCAAGTTACGTGTCATTTCCATGCGTATCCTCTGCGATGTAATCAAGTTTAGATGTGCTACTTGATTACATCGCTTGCGTGTGGTCCTTGATGACCTCAATGACCGACCATGCTTCTTTATAATATTCTCATCGGGCCTTATTCGAAGAAAGTTTATAAAACACTGCAAACTTTGCGATTCAGACTTCCGAAAATGCATCCGATTCAATGATTTTCTTCGGAAAGTTGACGTTTTGTCAGCGAAGAACCGTCACTCGCTGAATTCGGAATATGTACATTCCGAGAATGTCTGAATCGCGCTGTAGGTCTGTGACCGGCCTTAAAATTTCAAAGTTGCGTGCCGGATGCGTGATGCGTAGCGTGTAAGTTAAGTATGAAACTGTAAGAAATATGCCAGACTAGATGCGTAAACGAGTGCGCGTGACACACGACTGGTGCTTGCCACGCATCAAGTGTGACCCGGCCTTTATAGTAACTTTACTCGCGGATAAAAACATCGATCGTAATGAAAGGAAATGAAGTAATCTCTTACTGAGAGAGAGAAAAGATAATAAATTAAGTCGAGTTCTATAAAGATCATTTGTAACGATTGTTGCATCGTTGGCTCATGTTGTTATTGTGGTTTGGCTACTATTCCTCTGAATAAATACATATTTTCAGACGCATTTCTTCAGAGGACGTTGACACGACTAAATATTGCATTATCTTTCTTCGCGGAGGGTACCACTTTTCCTAATGATTTCATGATAATGGCACGTTTATGGTGAACGTTGGAGATACCATCGTCGTCAGATTTCACTTTCTGCAGTCAATCGTACCGGAATTACATTTAGTTCCCATGCCGTTAAAAAAACATAATGTGACATCGACTGTAGGTACGTTACAGGAAGCGATAGTACTGAGATGATATACACTGGTCTCCTAAGAGTCGGTGAACAGAATTTGACTGCCGTATAATAAAGATCTGGTTAATAAATTAAGCTCGGCGCAAACGGGCCACCGAAGCAGGCACAAAACGCCAGCGACAGCGACTTTTAATATATTTTGTAGCTGTAGCGAGTGGCCGCCACCGGCTACACGTGCGCGGCGCGTCTATACAAAATATATTAAAACTACAGGAAATAGGTCGGTAGCGGCGTTTTGTGGCTCGTATGCGGCCAGGCTTAGTTGCAGTCATTTTTCCATTGATATACTTTTAGCCAAACTTGCAAGAACAGCATTTTTTTAGCAAGCATTTTAAATTGGATCAATGATTCCAAAGAATACTTTTTACAAATGTAAACAACATCATAGCCAATCCTTATCATAAAGTATAAACTAGCTTACGCCCACTGTTTCGTTCGTGTTAAAAATTCTGAATTGTATTTCGTAATTGCATCAAAACTGTGATTGTTGTCAATGTGTTTACAGATTTTTGAAAAACCTGGGTCTTATCATCAAAGTATTTCTGAATCTGCTTCCCATATCGGCTTATCGGCTACTTTATGGTAATTGTACCTACCACTTGATCGTGCCTTATTAATTTGGGAGTCGGTATCACGATGTTTGTTTTTGTAAATACCGTTAAAGTTATAAGAAATATGAAAATAATGCCGTTGATGTCAAATTAGATTTTTACATAATATATGGTTATTATGTAATCAAAATCCGAGGGTTCCCAGGCTTTGGCGTTTTATAGTTTGTTTTGCAAATCAAATCAGCTCACCTTTCATTATCATTAATTTAATTCAAAGGTTATCAGACTCACTGAGAGAGAACCTTATGAGAACGGATCTTTCTCTTTCAAAACTTTTCCAAAATCACAATAGGTGAAGGTACTCATCTGTATTAAGAGCTTTAATGTTGAATTTGAAGCTTGTGATCACCTTCAGAGGGTGGTAATTAGCGCGGCAGTGACATTTGATGGCCGACTGAGATATGCTGATCTCTCGATTGTTTGGAGCGGTATGGTTTGGGAGCAGACTGGCTATTGTTCGTGCGCAATGGAAAGTCACTTATACGTGGGATACTTAGTTTCCAAAATTTTGAAAAATATTAACAGAATGGTGCCTTTCTCTTTAGAATTGCTAAAACCAAAACATTAAATTGTAATGTAGGAAAGTATTTTGTAAAAAATATTTTCTGCTGCATTTTTAAAAACATATTTTTTAAAGTAGTAGGTACTAATAAATGATGGTGTTGGCTAGAATTACGTGTACAAAAATGGCGACAGTTTTAACCCTTTAATTGGCAAGAACTTTTTTTCCTGAAATCTGTTGATTTTTTGTTTTATTCCGGATCTATTGTGATCCTAGAACCCTAAAAAAATGCGAAAAAAAATCTAAATGTTACAGTTTTCGCGAAAAGAGATGTACTCCACGAAGTACCTTGCCAATTACTCTACGAATTACATTACCGTGTGTTTGTACTCTGTGGAGTACACTGCCAAGAAGTCAATAAAATAAATTTAACTAAAAAAATTAATCTATTGTACTTTAATTTATTGTTTACAATTTAAAATTACAATGACTCACTAAATGTATTTGGTCGGTAACGTTGCAACGTCATTTCTTCAGCTATTAGAGGGCATAAAGTATTTTTTCGCCCAATAATCCGTATAAGCAGGCGCTTGGACAACACTCTTCAAAATTTGTATTGCAACAACACTTTTTAGCTCTTCTTCTGCCAAATGTATCTATCAGCCGTGTTTTTGTACTGAATACAAGTTAGTGATGAAATCAATATTCTATAATGATGTTCGGATCGAAAGTATTTCAACACAGTTTTGTTCCCTCGTTTCATGGAGTTTCAACAAGAGCTTTCATCAATGCATCCTCTATAACGTAAAAAGCCTTTCTCCAGTTGCAGTCAATTGAACATTTGGGCATCATTTTAAAGTATTTTCATAATGACAGAAGTTTTTGACGTTTAGATAATCTAGCTAGCTAGTGCTGATAATCGATAACTGAAGGGATTCTATAGATGACGAGGGCAATGATTTCAAGTTGGTACCTATTAGTTGGTATTTCGAATGTATTATCGAGATCGTTATTCAAGATGTCAAGTTGTTCATACAAGGAGGATGGTTCAGAGGTGGCATGCGAGGATGATGCGGGACGGTTACTGAAAAATAAGGGCGATAGTGGAGAGTTTGCCTCTTATCAGATACAGATTTATCTCAGGAGCAAGCATTTTGGGTTGGAACCAAATCCTAAAAGAAAAAAAATGAAAAACATGCTGTATGCAAGCCAACCAACACCATTGCATAATCAAAATATAATGAAAATGCGGATATTTATTTCTTTACCTAGTTGGCAATGTACTTCCTGAATACCATAGCCGATTACAAGTAGTTTACAACGCGCTTGGCAACGGTATTCACGGAGTACACACATGGTTTTCATATTATAAAATTAGGATCTAAACAGTTTGACGTCAAATAACTACTAAATCGTATTATTTACTATATTTCCTTGTTACCAAGTACTGATCCTATAAAAAAACATATAAAAACCATAAAAAAAATAACAGAAAAGATTACACTTCGCGCAGGAGCAGCTGATCGTTTTGAAAATATTTTAAATTTGACAGTAATTGTAAATGTTGTCACCCACTGTATTTTTTCTGCCAAAGTAGGATATATTCATTACACTTTGACATAATTATTTTTTATAAAAAATAAATAATTAAGAACCTAGAATTTTACAAAGTCAGTGTACTTCGTGGTGTACGGTGCCAATTTAAGGGTTAACAAAATTGAAAGATATTGGGATGTGGCATACTTTTTTAATAAAAAATATCATTTATGTAGATGTATTCTTATCAAACTATCTATCGGCCGAGAGAAAATACCAGGTGTGGTCTGTCCCTTACGTAGATCTTGTGGTTCTTTTTGTTTACAAAATTGTATCGCGTCAGTATAGATTTATCGAACTGCAACTTACTGCCATTAGCTTTGTATTTGCAACTATTGGCCATAACAAGGCGGTATATCTCTATCAAGTTATCGACGTCAAAGCATTTAGTCCAGTCTAGACTCATGCACTTAATCTTTATTGCATCGCATGCTGCCCATATGTAGACTAGTGTTTATTGCCATAACATAGCGTTATAATTTATAATCAACATCTGCTATCTGTACTCTTGCTTCAAAACTGTTTGCTCTATGACCTACTTTGGTTACATAAACCACACCAAATGGTATGAAATCTGCTTATTAAGCCCTTTTATGGTACGCAGGTTGTGATTACATCAAACTTTTTGCTTTGATGCGTTTCTTTGATCTATCTTTGTTATGCATTTTCTATTACACCTTTAAAGTAATGTTAGATTCCATTAGAATTTACTGTCTTTTCTTTTTTTTTATTCTTTGGTGCTAGTCATCTAGTTCCTACTAGATATAATGTTATGCATTTTATTAAACAGAAATGTATGTCATAGTACTTTTATTTCCGAAAATTGAATTATTGATTCATTGATCTCTTCGAATCTATTGATCTATCTTGACATTTCATTCATCAGTATCATTGTCTCGCAGTCATTCATAAATATCATTAGAAGTATCGCTATTTTCTTATATACATGCTGTTACAACCGTTTCAACTGCCGCTGTAATTCCCATCACTCATACATTGACAACAGCTCAATGCTATTCTAGTAAACACTCAATTACAAGTAGTTTTGCTAAGTTATCTTGACTCTTACTCATTTCTTTAATATGAGTCTTATTCTAAAGGTTTTATAGTAGTGTTTGGATTGTAGTTTCCTTTATAGACAGGTCATATTATCCTAGATAATTCTTTGCGGTTCCATTCACCGAGAACAATGGAACCGCCCCCGATTCTATAGACTTTCCCATATCGTTTAATTATTGCTCGAGCATGTAACGGCTTGTGTGTTGAATGCATGGGAATCCGATGCAAAACCTGTGCGACATGGATTTTGTTTTCCTGTGTTATTAGATCATACTGCAATGTTCCCACATCAGCATACATTCTGCTACAAATAGGTATCGCATGCTACTAATTACCTAACCACGGGTAGAAAAAAAACGAGCTGTACTTAGTAATTTACTTCCCTACCTTAGTTTTATTTCTCAGAAATCTTTTTACCCGACTGCGCAAAGCAAAGGAAGGGTAATGTGTTTATTTAAAATGTAATGGTAACATCAAAACTAATCCCACAAACTACAAACAAGAAAAAATGAAAATGGCAAATATAGTTTGCAATAACATAGTAAAGTATTTAGGGAAACACAGGATAAGTACTGATAGGATAGGTTTACATAATGTAAGATAGTGACTAATTTATTTGCGCCCATAAGTTACACTAATAGCTGCGTCTTTTAATAGCTTGTCCTGTTATGTAACCATTACTCACTTTACCTCTTTCATTTAGGATTCAAATTTCTTTGCACTGATATCATCAAATACCACATCCTTGATATAGTAAATCTCATCAATATCATAATGCCGATCAGTGACTCTTACTCCAACGTTATAAATATCAATTTCCTTTAGCAAATAACTTAGTTGTAAGATACAGTGTCTTCCCTTCCCACGGTCTCGTTGACATGTGCGCAGTACATCTGCAACTGCATTGTGTTATGGAATCTTTTCCCACTACTTAGAATGTGCAGTTTTTGCGGAATCCTCGTTTATTGCATTGTCTTTGAGATTTTGTATGGAAATGGTGAATTTGAGATCCTGCAGACGTGAGGATTTCACACCTGAGACACTTCTTGGTGTAATTTCCTGTTCGATTTCTTTTTATGGTGAACATTGGAACATTGTAAGAAGATGAACAATTTATATCTACAGAAACAAAAAACATCGATCGATGGATCATGGCGGATGGCACATACTAAGGGAGGTCTATACCCAGCAGTGGGTGAAGTCGGGCTTTGGATGAATGATGATGATGAAGCAAAAACCAATACAGATACTGTAAGCACTAAAAAACGGGATATTAACCATACTTTATGGTTTAATGTTAGTGCTTATAATGTTCATAACCATGTTGGTTTTAAATGTTTTATCGCGATACAACTATGTACTAGGTTTTTATAGATGTTCTAGTTATCTTCGCTTCGCTCTCATTTCGTTAGGATATTAGTGTTCTATGGCTCTCATACTAGGGAGTAGCTACCATTTGAAGTCGCTTACTGATCTTTTCTTCCAATAATCGTATAATTATGACTTAATTTGGTTTTATCTTTATTTCTTTATCTTCATTTCCATCTGTTCCCATATAAATATGCATCAGAACATTACTGGTTGCATAATAGAAAGGGTATGGTCATGGTCACCACGCTCTTTCACTTCCGTCCATTACCGTCGGGAGGAGCTTTCTACATGTGCTCCGATGAACTAAGAAAATAACGCAAAAACCCCACCATAACGGATATATACATAGACATTATGATGTTTATCTCTATTTCATGAGTCTTTTATCTAGAAATCATGATTGGAAAATATAGAGGCTTTACACAGTGTTTTGTCAAACTTAAACTAATTTCTTGTTTGTAACCAGCCTGAGTATGAATCATTGATAAAATAATTCGAACATAATAAAAGCGAAGAATTTACGCTCATTCAATTTAAAGAATCTAACTCTTGTATTTTAAAAGCTTTTATTTAACTTGCTATGTACCTATGTTTGTATGTTTGTTAGGGTAAAATCTTGAATGTAATTTTTTTTTATTCACAATTTCATCCTTACTTTTTATCTACTACCTTTACTATTCTATAAATATAATGCCTCAATTATTGGTAAGTAAGTACCTACTTAAGTATTTTTTACTTCACCTATTATTAATCTAACGTATATTATTAGGTACACTTTCTTTTTCTTGCGTGTGATTCTACATTGTTATGTATCACGGATCTATGGATTAGCAGGTGAATGATGTTGGCGAAATTGAAACTTCATCATTCCTAGTCGTTACTTTAATTAAAAGTAATACCAGCTTTTTTACCTTACACGTTATTCTTCAGCAGGTACCTTTTTTTTAATGTTTACTTTTTTATGTACTTATAAAAAACTTTAATAACAATCCTCTAAAGGACCTCGCGGACCAAAAACAGAAAATTATTTATGTAATTAGACTGTTTTTACGATGAAGTTCTATCATGTTCTAAGAAGGCGATTAGAATCGTCCTTTGTAAAAAATAAATTTTATCGATAAAGTCACCTCTGACTAGTGCGGTGACCTCTACGACATATCGATGTTATTCAGCGCGCGCGCGACACGAGAGGTGCATTAGTGATGTGAAGCGGATGTGGCTTGGGCATGCCCAGGTGACAACTGCCAAGGAATGCTGCTGGATTAAGTCAGAACACAGATTTCGTGTGTATTTGCTGTCAATTTTTGTAGGACTGTCGTAAGTTTGAAAGGTGATTTAGAATGATATCTGTAATTGAAGTTCGTAAAGTCATGTCAGGTTGATATTTTTCAGTTTTAAGAATTTAGTCATACCCTGTAATCCTTTACTACAACTAATCTGCTGTATTCTTGTGTTTGTAATTGACCATTATTATAGGTATGATAACAGAAATATGAAGGGGCTTCTTAATTCTTTAAGTAGTATATCAGTCATGTGGTTCCCATAACACAAGTTCTGCTTACTTTGGGGCTACATCATGCTATTTATTTTAATTAAATAACTGTCCTACCAAAGTAGCGACCCAAGAGCTCGTGAAAAGTAGAGGAAGGTAAAGCCATGAAATTACATTCCAGAAATGCATATTTTTTGTTCTTGCGCTCTGCTAAGAATAATATCAACTGGAATGCATTATGTAGCTTACCTTGGCGTCTCTGATTAAAGCACGACAGTATAATAATTGCATACAATTATGAAAATACCGAGATTACAGTGCCGGGATGCGCAGGCGCAGCCAAGCGCGTTGCCCATGACATCAGCGCGTACTCGCTCGAGTGATTATGACTCGTGACGTCATTACGTCACTGGCGTCAGTATAATTTGTTTGTAAATTCATGTAAATGAATTTTTATGTTATTTGTGGTTTGTATATGTTATTCCGGGTACAAGTTTATTTTCTTTCTGGAATTAAATAATTATGGCCTATTTTACTTAGCTTATTTTTAGGAAACATTACGCAAGTACTACTTTTTAGCTCTTCGTCATTGTTTAGTTTCAGCATAAGGTTAAGTTTAACTTAACTAAGAAAAATCTCAGTTCAACAAAGAGTATGAGAAATAACAGCGACACAATAATTGCTGATTGGAATATAATGATAACATTTTAATGTTGCCATAATTGTGTCCTTAAGCTAAAATTGGCTCACAATTCTTGGGTAATATTCGTTGTTACTTGTTATCTGTTGCAGTAAAACATTGAATGGGAGTGTTTTCTTATGGCTAACAAATTACAAAGTGCTTATACTAGATCTTACAGATAGTGCGCAACTATTTTCTCTTTAAATTAAACTATTTACTTAGATAAAACTAAGAAAATTGGTGCCCAACGCAATATTTTATGTTCTACAACACATCAATTAATCTATTGACTTTAATTGTAGTTGCAAATGAATTGGTGTTCAGGGCCGGTGGAGCGATAGCCTCGCGTCGCGCGTATTTCGGCGCGCACGCGTCATTCGCGCGTTTCTGGTGGTCCAGTGCGGCCCTATTGTTGCGCAATTGAAGGTAGGGTTGGGAAATACCCTTTAAGTGTTATCGATAAAACTTTAAAATAAGATTAGATTAGATTACACTGCTCCATATTATATGTGTATCTAGGTATCTAAGGATCTAGGAGTATCTTTGACAACACTTCTAGGTACATACCTATTCAAAGGTTTTCGAATCCGACCATTCTTAGGAAAGTAGTCTTGAGCCTGTTTACATTTTTTATACCCATTTTGTTAATCGATTTTTTATTAAATATAAAATCGAAACAAGATAAAATTAAAACAGACCACCTGAGTTGAATTTGGATCGAGTACATGACCCCAAATCCCACGAGAAGATCCATCGACAGACGACATCCCTAGCCCGGATGTTAGAGGAAGGGCGAAGGGCCCACCAATTGAGCTCAATAAAGGAAGGAAGCTATCCCGGATATGCACTTGTTTGCGCGCGTTCTAGCGCGTAACGCCGACCTTTTTATTTACAAAACTGAGGTCAAAAACTACCTGTTTCGGTAAAACCACAGAATAAGTCTCTCACTATTATAAATAATTAGCAGCATTCTCGCAGCGTTGGCCCCGTAGTGATGGTATATGGTAATGATGATGATGATGATGAAAATCACCATATTACCTACCTTCCGCAAGAGTTTAGCTATCAAATGAAGAAAGAATTTTTCAAATCCGACAGGCAGTCCGACAGCAGTATCAAATGTAGAAAGAATTTTAAAACAAACAAACTCTTCCGTTTTTCATATTGGTATATAATTAAGTATCTTTTTTTTTTTATTTTTTTTTTTGCATAGAATACATGTATAAAGGGTTTTATAACATAATAGGTATCAATGTATTCTGCCTTTTCGGGCGTGCAAAACTTTCGGTCACAATACTAATTTAAACCTACTTATTGGTTAAAAAATTGAATTCAAAAAATAAAAAATAAAAACAATTAAAATAGCAATCAAAATTCGTATCATATTCATATCGATGATTCAAAACAACTAGAGCAAATATTCTCGGTCTATACAGTTATCGCAATGTGTTATTTAAACTTATGCCCTGTCAAAGGTGTCATGCAATAGGGCACAGGCTAATTGTAATTGAATCAAAATATCATCGTCTAGTACATACATTTGTGCTAAATTGAATCTTGTGCACTGAAGCTAGGACAAGACCTAATTGAATAAACTGGCTGTGCTTGGGACAAATTCATTATGTTCTAGCATTTACCCTCGACACTAATAAAGCAAATTCAACAATCTTTAGCATTCTTTTTGTAATTAATTTGCCAATATTTATGTGATTTCATGACATATCGCGCAGTTCAAAACCTGAGCTTATCTCCTGGTAGCTCAGGTTTCTTGGTCGCGGCTCAGTTAGTAAGCCTGTATTGGTATCCGTGTCCACGCATCTGTCGAGTGAATCTGCCGAACTACGAATCTGTCCAATCCAGAATCTGTCCAACACCGAACAAAGGCTTGGAACGCACGTTAATTGCTTAATACGCAGTTAAAAATCTAGTATTTATGAACACATGAAAATATGCCACCATCAAGACGTCATGGTCTTGTCATCATTTTATTGAAGGGACATTTTGACCAATTGAGTCAAAACACCAAGTTCATAGGAAATGGGCTCCGGATATGCACTTGTTCGCGTGTATCGGAGCGCAGTCGCGCGTGCATTTTACCTTTTTATGACCATTTATTAAAATTCAGTTCCGATTCCGACATACATAGGAAAACCTACGTAAATCAGTTCCATTTGGTTGAGGCTATTGTTCGGGAATTGTGTATAGATAGGGTGGATTCGAGCGGATGTATTTAATTTGACATGTCAGAATGAATAGACATTATTGAAATTGATATCTGTCCCTCATCCCTTTCTGATTATCTTATTATCACCAGACAGAAATATTATATTTTCGGATGTTATCAATTTCAAAGCTTTTTTGCAAACGGGGAACATCTCTTCGTTGTTGTTCAGACGATAAATATTTTTTTCAGAAGTAAAAAACTTGCGCTCGGTACCCAGGAGCGAAAGTTTGGCAAGCGCGAAAGCGTGTACCCAGTAAAGTGTAATATCATCACGCCAAAATTATGATGATGACAGAATTTTAGCTTCGTTTTTAGAGACAATGTTGCAATCTTTAGTTTGGATTCCATCGCAAAGAAAAACCTAAACAGTCATGTCACGCAACACATGATTGTATTAGGTAAGTAATTTTTTTTCTAATCCCTAATCAGTTTCAAAACTAGTCTAGTACAAGTTGTTTAGTAACCGAAGTTGATCATTGCAAACATGTCACGCAGGTATAACGCACTCAGGAGTCAAGACATTATGTAGAAAAGTAATTTAAAAATTGATTGGTAGGCTGTCAGGGCGCGGGCTGCCGAAAGTTGCATCGGGCACGCGCGACCTCGGCATTACTAGCCATTCTGGGAAATGCCCGGTTGTCGCCCGCTTGCACAACTTTACATACCTATAGCTATCGGAATTTACCTGCTACCTTTGATTGCTGTACAAGGTCTTATGTGTAAATTATTTGAACGTGTCTGTAGATGTCCTGTACCACCACAGGACTGATTAGGTACTTACACAACTCTTAGTCTTCCATAACTCCAAGTTCAAGAAAACACATCCTTTTATTTTTACAACGATAATGTTTAGTTTGAGTAGCATTTAGGTGCGTACACAGGGTATTATATAATTGAAAATTTAAAAGGAAACATTACGTAGGTATCGAAAATACAAAAAGTGCGTGAGAGAAGTCTGATTTCTCGAGACGTTTTTCTCAAAAAACACGAGAATAGTTCCTTTCTTAGCTCTTTAAAATTAATTAGTACAGCTGTACTTACACGTAGAACTTAACACGTTCCCTGTTGTGCCCCCAATGTGTGTGTGTGGCCAAAAGGCCATGAAGCTTTCTTCAGGAGTCCGTGTCCACTATGGGTTCACAACTTCAATGGCCAATGAACCAGTGAACCACACGTGGACCTGTGAAGTTGTCAAATCATTTTGTAAGGGGACAGGGAACGTGATAAGGATAAATGAAGAATCAATGTTTTAGATGAGAAGATTCAAATTAATCACATTTTTTTACCCTTGAAATGACGGAACCCGGATAGTACCCCCTTAAGTGAGTAAACACAAGCAAACATTGCATGTGTTCACAATCTAAGTACTACGCAGTTTCAAGTATGGAGGAAATACCAATCAGTTAAAAACAAACAGCACAAACTTACAGTAGCAGTCTAAACTGACCTTGCTATAATCCGCTTGTGTATCCGTTTGTATATTAGCTGCGCTTTATCTAAGCGGTGGCTTATATGGTAAATACTTATTATGTGGCGCCTGCCATTGAAATGATAATTAATCTTGATTGTAGGTAGTAGGTACAGTCAGCGACAAAGTAGAAAAGCGGTTTTAGATGTTTCATTTCAAGTCTTTCTGTATTATTCTCGTCATTTACATTCTGGATTAGGAGTTGTAACGACTTTTCAAGTATTGATTAAGGTTAAAGTTTTTCTTAAAATCATTTTTTCCCAGTAAATGATTGACGTCAATGGATCCCGTTGTGAATAACATTTGTCTAGTTGGTTCAGCTTCAGATTAACAAAATGTTTAAAACGGATGTTTTCAGACATTTTTGAGGAATTGGAAATTGAATATTTAGTCACACTTCTTGAATGGTGAATTTTGCGAATCTAACGAAAAGCAAATTTACGTAAATAATATTGAAAATACAGCGACATTATCCAGCAGGCAGTGACCTGGATTCTGTATTTTGAAATGTTATAAATAATAATAATAATAATAAGCCCGCAGGGCACCTTTGAGGCGAGGTGTCGGGTGAGTAGCGTCCCCGCGGACCCGAGTGCTCCCGGGGGAGGTCACCGTTCCTCACCTCCGCTTGCCTTCATTGGCCGGACGGAGTGAACACTGACGAGGAACAGGTCCCCCACCTCCGTGTTGCCTTCACCGGCCGGACGGAGTGGAGTCGCTAGAGTATTGCTCGGGGGCTGGAGGGTGTTACGTAAGTGGTGAGTGGGCACGTGAAGCTGGACCCTCAGGGAGTTAATGATCGTCGTTTAAAACCCGGTAACATCTGACCACCCTCTAGCCACTCACGTCTTGTTGCCCCCTTGTTGCGATACCAGTGACTGTTTTAGGGGGGCCCATTTGTGAGTAGGCGAGTCTCCACCCGCCATTTGATACATGTTCGTTAACATTGTTTCGGCGGGTGCCATAGTATCCATAGATTTCCCAGTAACCAGTCCACTACCATCCCACCCCCATAGCCCATTAGTAGTTTTCCATATCTGCAATAGTCCTGCACAGACCGGGGGCTGCCCTTAAAAGCATTTTTATAGTGTCATACAGGGTAGTCACCGGAATGTGTGTCCATCACAAAAGATCAAAATTGTCAAAAGGGCCTCTGTGTGTTGGCTTCGGCCCCATGCATACCTGTCAAAGGTCCGGGACTCCATAGTCCCGAGATGCTCAAATTGACAAACATAATAATAAAACGTTTATTTCAGGCAACAATAGTACAAGTGAAAGATGTTAAATACTTATAACTACGGCTCATATAAATATATACCTTATAGTCTAACATACATATTATAAACTTATCTACTAGCACGTAATGTCTGTGAAATCATAAAAATATCAATAGCATAAAGTAGGTAGTTGTAGTTGTCAATGAGGCTTAGTAGGAATATTTTCTTATTTTTATTGGGTTAAGTAAAGATTTATTTGGTCAATGATTAATAAAAAGTAGGGTAAAACCCCCAATTATTGGCCCTTTAAGGATCTTGATGTACTTAAATCATGATAACTGTCTTGGTTATGTGTAGCAAACAAAAAAAAGTTGTCAAAATGATAGAATGAAAGTAAATTGATGTTTTTAATACATGGGAAACGTACTTAAACATAGTTTTGTATTTATTTTTTTGCGGTTTATTTAAAAACATGATTTTACCAATTATGGGCATACTTTGACTAATTACTGGCATAAGTTGGACCAATTTATTGGCCCTTCTAACTGTTAAGTAAATTGAAAGAAATCGCTTAAAGAGAGTTTAAAATACATCCGTAAAGACTTATTTATTATTTTTCTTCAATCTTGTCATCAAACTCAGTCTAAAAATTCTCTATTTTAGCTATAGTGCAGCTGAGATGCAGTATTTTGTTTTGCTTCGTTTCATTAATTGTCTGTTATAACATTAACATAGTCACTATCATTTTCTTATTTTTGCCTTGTTTTTCATTCGGATTACAGTCTTCTTTTTGTGAGTTAAAGTTATTTCCACAGTATCTAACTTTTTAGGTAACACAAGTTTCGTTACACTTTTTTACTTTTTTGTTGTTTCCTTCCTAATTTCTGTTGTTTGGCTGATATGGTTGAAATTCCTCTCTTTCTTGTTTGATTCATTAGTTAGACCAATTATTAGCAGACTTCGACGGCCCCACCGAATAAACGTGCAAAGTCAAAACAGTAACTTTACAGGAGAGCCTAAAAACGAATAACTCATTAATGGTTAGATTTACGTCACTATAATGTTCTACCAAATTAAAGACAAAAAAACAATCTTTATTTCTTCCAAAAAAAAATTACTAAAATATTGATAGTTTACGAGAAATTAATAAAAAACCCCTTTTACACGTTTATTCTGGTAACAAAACTTTGCCGGCTGTTCGTATTCAATGTTTGCACGGTTATTCTTGTAATTAACGATGCATATTAAAAGTGCAAAATTGTTTTAAAAATTTTAATTTCCGACGCATAGTATTCCAAAGTAAGTTTGCATGAAATGTATGAGAGTTGACGGAGTGCCAATCACATTATTGCAATATTCGTGTGAGTTTGGTGTTCTTATTTTCCTTAGAATAAAAATTGGGAATACAATAAATTCAATATTAATTGGTAAAAAAATCTAAAAAAAATTGAGAAGGTGTATTTTAAGTCGATAAATCCAAAAATCGAAAAAAAAAAATATTACGGCAAGAGCCTTTGCACGTTTATTCGGTGGGGCCGTCGACTTATGCTCAAACATTGGCCTACTGTCGATAATTGGTCTACTCATAGAAATTTCAGAAATACCAATTATTGTCATCAATGCCAATAAAATGGAAAAAAACTAATTTTGCTGTACCAAATGTTGGCACTGCAATAAAAGAACGAAAACAATGTAATTCTTAAAAATTAGTGCTCAGGAAGCTCGAATAATATGTGTTGAAATGATTTAAACACTATAGCAAAGTAAAACCCCCTGATAAACTTAGATTCGATAAAATTAACAAAGCTCTTACCTTAGCAAAAACATAGTTTCTCACTGCTCAAATCGAGACATTTTATTAATGTTGTTGTACCGACGCCACTATGTTTTTTTTTCGTTATTTGGTTTGTCAATATTGTAGCTAATGATTGTTTTCATCGATTTCGATAAGTTGAAGCACTGTGAGATTCGGTTGTTTCTTAATAAATAGGATAAATCAAAGGGGTGATAATAAATGGTGGGGGGCCAAAATTAGGGTCGTTTACCCTACTTAGTATTTTTTTAAATTTTTATACTTAGTGCTTATCCATCAACACTATAGTCGGATTGCTCATTATACGCACTAAAATTGACGATCAAAATGTCATTTTTCATATATTTTTAGTTCATACAGTGAGCAATTCGACTATAGAATATGGATTCCGTGTCCGGGTTGGTTAAGACACTCCGGCTTGTGACACTTTGTTTGTCCATTAAACTAGTTTTCATTGTTTCATTCATTAATTTCAGAATTCTGGGATCATGTCTTGATGACAGGTCTATCTGCAACACAGTAGCAGGTCAACAAGCCCTTTACGATGAGCTTCCTGGTTTAAACTCCATGACTAACGCTTACGTTCCGCAATGACGTCATACGCACCGATTTAGTTAATGAACGTAGAAACTATTGAAAAGGTGATTCACTCAATCTCTGAAGATGTTGGTAATCTCTTGAACAAATCAAAGTATGGGGTTGGTCGAATTTGTTTTCTCTTCTCTCTATACTCATCGTCAAATTTAAATTTTTATCTAGTGACATTACATTTACTTATTACATTACGTGCATGCATTACATTTTCATCATTATTATGAAATATAATGCTGATAAAAAATTGAAAAAAAAAACCGCTAGATAAAAATTCAAAAAAGAACGAACATTTTGGCATACCTACTCTTCCGCCATTTTGAAAAAATCTCGATCTTGTAGCCAGTGATGAAACATGTGTCAATCGATAGGGGAAATGATTACAAACAAAATATATTCAGTAATAAAATCTCGTAATCTTTATACTTTCCGAGATATTTGAGTTTGAAAATGTAAAAATTAAAACTTGAAAATGCTAATTATGCTGCCAATAATAACCGGTAGGTATTTGAATATGTCTACTGTGACTGGGGATAAAATCGTGAGCCAATTTCGTTTAATTTTTAGGTAGAAAATTTTTTTTTTCTTTAATTATACAGGTGAATTTTTGAGACGGGGCAGTAAGGGCAGCTACCTTAACCATTGTAGCTACAGGAAAACGTTCTCAAGAGACTATCCTTAACTTTTGAAGATATTGTGACTTTCATTCACAGATTTTGGAAAAAATGTACAAAAAAAAAGTTTTTGTGTAAATTATTCATTTTTTTCGGTGACTACATTTTTTCCAAAATCTGTGAATGCAAGTCGAAGTATCTTCAAAAGTTAAGGATAGTCTCTTGAGAACGTTTTCCTGGAGCTACAACGGTTAAGGTAGCCCTTACTAACCCGTCTCAAAAATACATTTTAGCGTTTTCTGACTTTTCTCTTTTTAACCTCGGTCCGATAGAGCCTTTTAATCCTTATGTCAAACAGGATCGATTGGCATCAAAAAAAGTTTTTGTGTAAACTGGCCATTTTCTCCTGTACCTACATTTTTTTTTAAATCTGTGAATGCAGGTTAAAATATCTTCAAAAGTTAAGGATAGTCTCGTAAGAACGTTTTCCTGTAGCTACAACGGTTAAGGTAGCTGCCCTTACTGCCCCGTCTCAAAAATTCACCTGTACCTATAATTTCTAAAAAAAAAAAAAAATTTTTCCTAAAATTAAACGAAGTTGGCTCACGATTTTTTCCCCAGTCACAGTAGACATATTGAAATACCCACCGGTTATTATTGGCAGCATAATTAGCATTTTCAAGTTTTAATTTTTACATTTTCAAACTCAAATATCTCGGAAAGTATAAAGATTACGAGATTTTATTACTGAATATATTTTGTTTGTAATCACTTCCCCTATCGATTGACACATGTTTCATCACTGGATGCAAAATCGATGTTTTTTCAAAATGGCCGACAGTAGGTATGCCAGGCTCCATATAAAAATGTTCGTACCCTTTTGGTGATGACGGTTGATAGAGTGACTCTTCCACGAGAAAACAAATTCATAAAAATGTATTTGTTTAAGAAATAATTTCTTAGGAAAGGATATTCTTTCCTTTGATAGGCTGAAGGAAACTTTCCATCATAGCACGCATGTAGATTGTAGGTACCTACTCGTAGTTTATAGGCAAAACAAAAAATGTATAAAAAATTATTGTTGGTGAATGATAAATACTTTCATTAATATCATGCGCAGCACCATTTTGACATTTAACAATAAGTAGATCATGCGCTTTTCAAACACCAGTGCACATAATGTAATTTCTATGGCATTAATACGGTCTTCTTAAGTGGCACAAGTTTTGTCAATTTTGCCAAAATTGGTCATAATTTAGAACAGCTACTGGATAACTGTAGTTGATTGAGAAATAATGACAAAGTAATAAAACAATAGCGTATTTGTTCAGGCAGTAACTAGGTGTACTTATTTTTTTATGTTTCAATCATAATAATCTTTTTGAACTTGAAGTTTTTAGATATGCTTGAAGTATTTCGTCTGGTGTATATTCTGTTTCGAAAACGACGATTCTAGTGTCTTAGTTTTATAAATAACTAGCTGTACCCGTAAACTTTGTATCGCCCGTGCGTTTTTGTCAGTGCGATCTAGAATTGGGTCATTTTTAGTCGCGTATTTTTTTTATTTTTGATTTTGGAAAACCAAGCGTTTTCTTTGGATTTCTTTCTTTTTGCTAGGCTTTCTTTTTAAGGGTATTTTCGTGACGTTGATAGCCTATATTATAGCTAATTTCTCTAGGAATTAGCTATGAAATACATAATTTTTCAAATCCTACGGGTACTTCCAGAGATTAGCGCGTTCAAACAAACAAACTCTTCCGTTTTATATTATATTAGTATAGATGATGCTAAAAGCATAGTGATGATAATTTGCAACTGGCCATCAAATGTTGCGACAGGCTCGTCGGAGTTGACCGCATTCTCAGACAGCACTTCAACCATCACAGGTTATGTTATGACAGTTCACATCTGCCGTGACATTGTTTAGTCTCTGTTTAAATCAGACAATGTTTGAATTAGAGTAAGTGCCAATTCAGACGTACCACAACCACACGACACCGACAACCACACCACAACAACGCGACGTGGTCGGGCGTATATTTGTATTGAAAATGAATTTACAATTCACACGTACCACATTTTGTCGTTGTTATCGACCACCTGTGTAATACGACCACATCGCAACCACATCGTAACCACATCGCGACGACATGACGTCATCAACAGCGCGCGCCTAGCTGGCGCCTGCCACATCGACATTTTGTCGGTACCACAACGCAACTGCAAAAAGTCGCTGCGACACTATTCACACATAACCACAGCTGGACCACATTTTGTCGCTGCGACGTGGTGTGGTAGTGGTACGTGTGAATTGACGCTTATCTAAATAACTTCTAAAATACAATTACCTACAACAAAATCACAAATTAAAACAACAAGAACACTTTTTAATTCTGCGTAAACTGATGGCCCAATGTAAGGTCGATAAAAAGTAGTTACTCGGATAATTAATCTCTAATTAATGAATTGTTCTTTATGTAGACTAGGTAATGGTTTTTATTTTCTAACTAGCTTCCGCCTGCGGCTTCGCTCGCGTGGTACTCGGATAAAATGTAGTGCCTATGTTCTATTCCCGGTCATTATCTATCAATATTTTAATTTTCAGGCAAATCGGTTCAGTGGTTGTCGAGTTATAAAGGAATAAACAGGTAGGTACATCCAAACATCCAAATTTTTGCATTTATAATATTAGTGGGATGATGGATTTTTAATTACTTTCAGAATTTAAATGATTTAAATTCAAATAAAGTTTGTTCGACCCGACTACGGAATTGAACTTCAGAATCCTTGTATCATGCACGTCAGTACTATCAAGCCATCACTCACGCCAATCGGTAGTTCCAATTAATGAACATAAATGTATTTCTGTCAACTACTATCTAAGCCAGTCTATGACGTAGACGCGCGTACGCAAGTTTCCGTGTGACCTTTGCGAATCGGATCTTCCAAGAAGCGACGTCGAATTGACTTTATGAGGACATCGGCATAATGAGTACCAAGAATGGTGATACTGATGCGCTCATCGTGATTTGAAATTTGGAATTTGACATTCACTGCAGAGGCTTTGCTTTAGCTACTGGCAAGCTCTGGGCCCCGATTCTTCAAACAAAATTTTCAAAATTCAAATTTCAAAATTGTGACTTTTTCAAAAAAATTACTGTCATTTTGGAGAACGAAACAAAGCGCAGAGATAATAATTTTAGGACCATTCCTATTTTTCATCGATGTTGTAAATTAGAAGAATTGAGGTCCTGGTACAGTTCAGCTAACTAAAAATCAACAAAAATGTACTTATAATTTTACCTATTTCTACTATTGGTGGTTTTGTTTTAGAACCTAATTATAAGTAGGTATTCATTGATTTATATCCATTGATAAATGTGACTGGGTATTGCACCTAAGAAACATGTTAGATAGGTACCTATATCCTGAAACCTAACATCTATGGTATTATTTCTTAGTGGCAACAAAATATTGTAGAGCAAACGCAAACACGCAAATAAGGTACACAGTACACACGCAGTCGTTAAGTTCGCATCAAGTGATTTATGTCAATGAATTACAAAATGAATTAGAATTTAACCTTATTCTTTCACATTTAAGATTTGAAGACGAATCTACAGATAAAGTTGCAAACAGCAGCTCTGCCTTCAAATCACTACCATTACATCACCAATCTAAACAATCTGTGTGATTAGACCTATAGTACCATGTAATTGTAAATTCAAATTCAGAAGCAATAACAGCTAGTACCCATCTCTTGGGCAACCTCAAACTTCTAAGTTCCATTATTAAGTCGGCGCTTACAAACGCACTCTTGATTAATGACCGGCGTCAGTTAATTGGAGCTCAGAGCCTTTATAATAAAGAAGTCTTCAATAGGCCCTTACACCAGAGACGGGCTTAAGGTTTGGACTTCTGGGTAAGGGATGATTATGTTTAAGGATATTCATAAAGATATTCTCAAAGAAGACAAGGGTATGGGAGATATTCATAAAGACATTCCCAAAATAGACAAGGGTAAGAGAGATATTCATAAAGACATTCCCAAAAAAGACAAGGGTAAGGGATAATTTCATAAAGACATTCTCAAAAAAGACACAACTTACATCACTTGAGAATTATTAATTAATTAGCATAAAATGGAAAAGTAATACAGTAGTAAGTCGTTTGGTTTATTATACACGTCTCTCGTATTTCACATATTATTACAGGTCATGTTAATCAATTTAATTTGTCTTGGTTTTAAGTAAAATACACAAAAATGTATCGTAGCAATAGCCGAAGTCGAGGGAAAGCTAATAAAAAAGCAAGATAAATTACTATGTCAATGTACTTCTAATATGAATTGTGATATAAAAATTTAAGAGCATATAATATCCGTGGCTCGCGTGAATACGTTGATATGTCGAGATGTCAATTTTTTTTTTTATTGGCTTAAACGATATCTACGCCTATGAAGTATCTATAAAAAAATTGACAGCTCCCTAGCTAGACAAGTTTTCGAGTTATGGCCTTGCCAACTCCTCCATTTTTCGTATTTTAGTTGACATAATTACTTGTCAATTTTTCAAGCCACTAACACACACATGTTTTTGTAGATATTTCGATTTATCAACCTACTCATTCGCCAAAATTATATTTGTTACATGATATCTCGACATATACATATGATATTTTTGATTAACTTTTAACAAATTAAAATGTCAGGTTATGGCTAACCAAAGTATTCCGTTTAAATTGTGATACATTGAGTTGTTCAGTTATGCCCGCGCGCTCTCGCGCTGGCATAACCGAACATGTCACTCGTATTGGTAAACAAAACGTCAGTTCAGAAATCTTTTTTTTTTTAAGTATTGCTTTTACATGGAAAACTGATAGATTTTAATTATTTGTTAAACTATAATGACATTGCTTGATTTTACAAGCTTTTATTATTAACTTGCGATTTTTGTTCGGGTCTACTTTTGAAAATTAAATTTGACTGACTTCCCAGTGTCTGATTAAGCTGAAATTTGGAATACCTATAGGTTCTTGGTGACAATGCAATATTATTTTAACAACGAGCTGATCTGATGATGGAGCCAGGAGCTGTTCAACAGAACTCACTTTTTTTTTAGTGAAATGTTGCAAGTTCAATTTGACCCACTTTCCAGTGTTTGATTGAGCTAAAATTTGGCACACTTATAGATTTTAGATAACAATATAATATTATGTTAACAATAAGCTGATCTGATGCTGGAGTCAGGAGCTGTTCAACAAACCTCAATATTTGTTTGGATTAAATCTTGCAAATTCAATTTGACCCACTTCCCAGCATCTGATTGAGCTGAAATTTGGCACACTTATAGATTCTCGATGACGATGCAATATTATTGTAACAGCGACCTGATCTGATGATGGAGCCAGGAGCTGTTCAACAGAACTCACTTTTTTTTTAGTGAAATCTTGCAAGTTCAATTTGACCCACTTTCCAGTGTTTGATTGAGCTAAAATTTGGCACACTTATAGATTCTAGATAACAATGTAATATTATGTTAACAGTAAGCTGATCTGATGCTGGTGTCAGGAGCTGTTCAACAAAACTCAATATTGTGTTCGGGTCAAATCTTTCAAGTTTAATTTGACCCACTTCCCAGTGTCTGATTGAGCTGAAATTTGGCACACTTATGGATTCTTGGTGACAATGCAATATTATTGTAACAACGAGCTGATCTGATGATGGAGCCAGGACCTGTTCAACAAAACTCATATTTTTTTTAGTGAATTCTTGCAAGTTTAATTTGACCCACTTTCCAGTGTCTCATTGAGCTAAAATTTGGCACACTTATAGACTCTAGATAAGAATGTAATATTATGATAACAACAAGCTGATCTGTTGCTGGAGTCAGGAGTTATTCAACAAAACTCCTCAGTAAATTTTTCGATTGAGGTGAAACTTTGCATTTTTTTCTAGTTCCGAATACATTGTAATAATATGGTGACAATGAGCAGATGTGCTGATAAAATCTGGTTGTATTCCATTCAAATTCTCAGTGATTAACAGTAGAGCATCCGTGTTTGGGCTTATTTAAAATCAGCTTACCCTTACTATGTTAAATCTCATTTCTAAACGGTATGAATGGTTCTGAGTGATAAGTAGGTACTTCAGCAACTCAAAAAACCGGTTTTATAGTCTCTATCTGTTTGCAATCCGATAATATAGCATTGTTTACCTACCAATATTCCATACATTAAAGGTGAATAAGTTGATATCTTTTGCGGCATAACTGGACATCTCGAGACGTAACCTAAATCTCATCAATTTTTTTGTTAACATGTCTTATATCATGGAAACTATGGGGAATTTTGGTTATTTATTGTCATCATTCGAAAGAGGGCATAAAATAACCATAGAAACAATTAACACAAATACTGTAAACTAATTTACCGAGAATCCAGAAGAGGTCAAACTTTCAAACGGCCGCCCTGAAAAGTTGGTGTTTTATACATGTCAACGTATTCACGCGTGCCACGGATATATTGGTTATCAAAAATGATTTTAATCGATAGTTCAAACCTCAAAAGGGATACTTCTCTGGGCTATCAATTTCAAATTTCACATCCAAATTCTTTAAACATAAGTTTAGTAAAGCTGAACAAAATTTACAAAAGCTAGGCTCATTATTTTCAAATATTTTGGTGCCAGTGAATCGGCACATGAAGGACAAAAGTTCGTGTTCTATTAGCCCTTAGCATGTTATACCTGCAGCCGTACCTGGCATGAGTAATTATTGTTGAGTTCTTATAAGTAACTGCATTTGCTTTTCCATAAATTCTAGTAGTCCTTTACAGAATATGACAGTTATTTTAGTTCTTATTAGTTTATTTGTAGCTATGACTTAACTTAAATAATCATCTATGGACCACATCTTGTAATAAGTTATTATTGCACATTGACGTCATAATTCCTGGATAGTGTGGTATTAGGATTAAAAGGTGACCTTTAATCAATAGATTAATTATTCCAAGTCACGATTTTTAATGAAATTTTATTAGGGACTTTAGGGAAATTAGGGGCACAAAAGGTTCTGTTTTTTTGAAAAAAATATGTTGATTTTGTAAAGTGATAATTTAAGTTTCATAATTAATAAAAAAAGTCGTATAAGCACCAATATTTTAACTTTTAATGAAGTCTTTCCTTAAACGTCCGAAATTCCCCCACTCTCCCCTACATTTTGACATTAGTGCAATGCGATCATTTTGATCACCAGATCAAAATGATCGCAACTAAACTAAGAGGATGGTTTAGGAGCTGGGAAAGCTTACTCCATCTCAGACAATGTCTCAGGCACTGCGTCTACTACTACTTCGAGTGTATGTAGATAGGTTGTCTCTTAACTTTGTAAAAATCAGATGTAAAAGCCTACGTTTATCTTCTCAGTTTAAGAGTTACGTGGCGAGTGTACTCAAGAATTCACTTGTACCTAGTATGAATCACAGGTTGCGACCGGTTCCGAAGGCTGCAGCCTTAATGAGTGCAATTGCTTATCTGCGCATTGTGGGCGAGAGCTACTGTACCTTAATTGCTCAGGCATTTTTGTTCTATGCATTAATTATATTGTTTTTGTGCTTAACTGCATTTTAGTTGGATATTTTTTTGCACACACATTGACGACCTTGGTGTAATGTAGTGGCTAGTGTGGGTTGAGACGCAAGAAATGCGAGTTCTATTCTCGTGGTAGGTTAAATATTTGCATTATTTGTAGGTTACTGAAATCTACGATAAAGAGAATTTATTGTGGGGTCAGGGTTACGTAATGTTGGATACTTCTTATTGTTTTAAGTTTAACGAATCCTTACTATCCTTACTAATATTATAAATGCCATAGTAACTCTGTCTGTCTGTCTGTTACGCTTTCACGGCTAAACTCCTTGACGGATTCATATAAAATTTGGTATAGATATAGTTTAATAGATTATTTCATAAAAACACTGTTAAGATTACATACATAGTTACATAGTTGTAAAAAGGACATTAGCTACCTACTTTTTATCTCGAAAAAAATCAAATTTCCGCAATAAAGGATTCTCACGCGGGCGAAGCTGCGGGCGAAGCTGCTACAGTCAAAATATTCTTGATTCTGGGAATTTTTATTATTAGTTCGTACCAAATACAACTAAATCAGCATCTAAATCTGTAGGGGTTTTCACGGTCTGTCTGCGAGTAGGAATGTGCTCGAAGCAACCAATCGACATTCGATCAGACGCTGCAGGGATGTCGCTCGAGCGTGTCGCCAACATGAGTTTGTAACGAAAACCAGCCCGGTTTCCTCCGCATCAAAGACCTATGCTAGAGATTTTTGTATCATTGTACCTAGTTCTCTTTAGATAGAGAAGTTTCTCATTGCATACATCAAGCAAGACTTATTCATTACTGCAACTGATTATCGAAAATGTGAAGAATCGAAAGCAAAAATTGTACGACCACCAACATTACGAGTAGGTACCTAGTACTTAGTATATTACAAAAAATTACAAATATAATAAAAATATATAACAAGTCCCAAGGAAGCGAATCGCGATAATTTCTTTTTGATATTGAGAAAACTTTTTTATAAAATCGCTATCATAATTCAGAGACTCTTAAAAAATAAGTTCCATAGTGGTCTTTATTTTATCTCTCTAAATAAATAAATAATTATTATTATAGTCAAAGCTATCAATACCTATATAAGCTCGTACTAATTCGGTTCTATTATCATGATGGCAACGTATCGTAAATAATTAGCGAGTTAACTCTCGCCCACTTCTGCGCCCACGCTGCAAGCTTTGTACGAATAGCTTGTTTAAATTGTTCAATTCATTTATCTTGAACTAGTTAGAAAAACTTGTCAAGCGTGAATCTATGGTTTAAACCGCATTAAAACTTGTCAAGCATGGCCGGATTGGCCGGGGCTAAACAAGGGCAGTTTTTTTTAACACAATTCTTCAAAATACAAAATACTTACTAGTTTTCGCCTGTAGCTTTGCTCACGTGGTACCAACATTTTAAATAGCCTTTATATTATTCCAGAACACGAGCTATATTTATTAAAAGTTTCATCACAATCGGTCCGCTGCTGCAGGTTACTAAAGCGTGATTGAAACACAGACTCGCAAACATTCAGATTTATAATGTGACAGTTTTAACTCATATTACTTTGAATAGCTATTCCTAAAGTTAATTGTGACCGAAGAAGCATTTTAAAAGACAGGGTCCTTAATTAAGTTCTCAAAGTTAATTAAGAAAAATATGCATCAGAAAAGCATTTTGCGAAAAACACATGTTTCACATTATAAGAGCCCAGTTGAACTGTTTGTCTGACTGAAGGCAAACAGGTCGTTTAGTCACGCACCTCTGCAAGTCTGTTCCACGCCTTGTCTGCGCCCGCGCATCTTTACGCACCGCTTGTAGTTTATAAAGGGGGCTTAATTAAGTTGGTTTTATGACTGCTAAAGTTTCTGTGGGTTCTAGTAAGAAATGGACAACACGTTTCAGCAATATATCATTTTGATTTTAAGTAGCAACTTTTGTCGTAAATCATATATGTACTTACTGTAAAATAGGGATATTACATTCAAATGAAAATATATTTTTCACCTTAGCAGCTCGAAATGGCATCCTTTGCTGCGAGAAACCAGTGTGCAAAATCGCATTTTGCACACTGGTTTCAGTGAGGAAAAGTGATTTGAAATTCGAATGTCATCGATTGACACGTGATAGTGCATGGCGGTCAATCGCTAGCCTGTCTATGAAAAAAAAACAAATAACGCACCTTATAAAAATAAAATAGCGGGAATTTGTTTCTGTTACGCTAGTTATTTGTTGAAAATTCATAAAACAATAAAGATGAGTGAAACCAGTGGCGAATACACTAATTTATCTCCAGAGAGGAGTTGAGACAAAAAGTGATTGTGATGAATAAAGTTCCCTTCCTGAGAAGCACGTAGGTAAGTTCTGAACAAAACAGAAACTTTTAATTTCCAAAACTACAATAACTGTTATTTCTTTTAATTTCTGAAAAAATGCGTTATTTTTAAATAGATTTAAATGAATACCTATTATGGATTAGTTGCTTCAATAGGTACAAAGTTGTATCTTTTATTTGTAGGCTAATGTTTTCGCTGCTGAGGTGAAAAATTTTGTGTGCTACACGAGACCAAAGTTTTTCACATCTCGTGCCTTTGAATTCCTCGCTAGACTCGGGATTCTAACGTAGAATCACTCGCTACGCTCGTGATTCAATTCTTAGAATCCCTCGTTCGCTCGGGATTCAAAAGCAGCACTCGAGGTAAACATCAACTTTGCTCTCTTGTTGCACAAATAACTATTAAGATAGATAAACCTACAAAAAAAAAATTGGATAAAAAGAAAAAAAATTGGTCTTTACTCCATGACATTTAATTTTATCGCGGTTTAGTTTACAAGCATTAGCTATACCATAAATTGTATTGTCTTTCTTTCAATATTAAACCTATTGTGTATCGCACGGTTCAAAAGAACATTATTTCGAGTCTCGTAGTAAAAGAAGATCATGCCAATTATAATTATTTCTTGATTGATGGAATTGTTAAGATCTTCAACCAGTTTCCTTTAAAGGCTTGTATCTCGTAAGTGAATTCTTAATTTGGTAATCGTTATCATGCGTACTACCAATTTGTGTCAGGTATTTTTGGACCGATATATCCGTGAGTATTGTGATGATATATCAGAGACTAGTGAACGCCCGCGGCTTCGCCGACGTGGACTTCTTTTTTTTATCCCACGGGAACCATACATTTTTCCGGGATAAAAAGTAGCCTTTGTGTTATTCCAGAACCTAAACTATCTACATTCCAAATTTCATCAAAATATGTTGAGTAGTTATGGAGATACGTGGTAACAAACATTCACACACACACGCACTTTCACCTTTATAATATTAGTAGGATAAATGAATACCGTAAAATACGCCAACATTGCCCGCTTTTTTCGAATAATTTCAATTTTTGTAAAAATTTTCTATGGGAACGTAAGTATTTTCTTTTATCATCTGCTATTATAAGATTATGTGCATGTATTACTTTATCAGATTTTATGATGCGTCAATATTTAATTAAGTATTTTATACATTTTGATGGCGGGCAAAGTTATCTGGACTTTTAGCCAACATTGCCCACGTTGATTTTTGACGCAAATATAGCCTCTAGAGAGATGAAATAAAAAGCCAATACAAGAATTTAGGCAATAATGGCGTTTACTTTAGGTTTTAAAACGATACTATAGAAGGTTTCCTAGCAAAGTGGCTGGGCAAAGTTACCCTGACATTTTTTGTCTTTTTCATACAAACCGCATTTCACAAATTAAAAGTGCTAGGGTTGGCACTTCTTAGTTAACTGATCTTGTGATCGTAGTTGTTGTAGGTATAAAAAAACTGGTTATTTTTCATTCAGGTATTTATTTAATAAACTTTAATCAACATATTTATATAGGTACCCAAATGAAAATGAAATACTAATTGAGATCAAATGATGTTAGGAGCTAAATTAAAATAATTACTAAACTATTAGACATTTTCAGCTAACTGTCACTATTATTATTGCATTGTCACCGAAGACTCATAATTTTACCTAAATTCAGCTCAATTTGACACCGGGAAGTAGGTCAAATTAAGCTTGCAAGAATTGACTCGGACAAACATACTTACAAACATAGGAACTTACAAACATACAAACATTGCAAGTTAATTAAAAGCTTTAAAAAAAACAAGTTTCTGAAGTGCCAACCCTAAGCTTATTTTGATGGCGGGCAATGTTGTCAATAGTAGATCGCTACATTGCTGGATAACTTTGCCCACCGTTATAACTCTTGTTTGAAAAGACATTCAGCAACGATAATAACATATTAATACTCCTAAAATGTTCTTACATATCATAATATTAATAAAACTAACCTGTGTTTTCGCCATCACTCACAATTCACTTATGAATTTGCACCAAAATTTGCCCGCGAAAATACGCACGGTACTCGAAGAGTTCCAACAAGTTACTGAGTGAAGCTGACACACCAGATAGACAGTGTTGCTAGACACATAACATATTTGCTATCAAAGTCAAAAAATGTTAACATATTAATCAAATATTTTTGCAATTTAAAGATTTGCTTAAAAATTGATCTTCGGGCAAAATTACCCTTGGTGGCAATGTTGGCGTATTTTACGGTACTTAAAATCATATATTATATTTTAAAAGTTTACTACGAATTAAAATAAAGTTATCTAAATAGATAGGTTTCTGTGAAACGAGATACAAAATCTGCTGCAGTTACTAGATGTGAGCATCGCAAAACAGCGGTCAGATAACATCCACAGGGGCAGGGTTGCCACTTTTATAAACACGATATTGTTACCACTGTTTTAATGAAATACTTAGTTTACGCGAAATTATTCTCCAACCATGTTAAGTTACTCCTGAATATTATGAAATGAAATGATTTATTTGTAACATAAACAACATAAACACACGCAGTACAAAAATACTACCTGATAAATAGTAATACAAAGCTTATAAAACTTTTGAAACTATCGTGGTTGTAAACATTGTAAACACTATAAATATCCCGTTTATACAAAGCTTATGTTACAATGGCGCTGACTCAGCACTATGTTGTGTTTGTAAAAACACAACATACTGGCCTCGACTTTTAGCAAATTAAATAACACGTCATAATTAATTATTGCACATAATTCCCATTATGTGCAAGACCGATACTTTTTTCAGAAACCTAAGTAATTGTCATTCGAGTTCTATAATATCCTAAGGATTATTGGTCCAAAAAATAATGCTACGGAGGTTTCAGGACTATGATGCATGCAGATGAACTACTTGACAACCCTATACCGGGCAACAAAGGTCGTCTGTTCATGTTTACGATTCGGTATCGAGTTACAGGAGTCAGTCTGGACCTTTGAGTTCGACGCCGCTGAAATTGAGCTGCGTTGCGCATGTTTGCGCATCGATGGAGAAAGAGGATAATAAATAAGAGATCGTTGTACCTAAATAAGGATCATAAGGACAATCAGTAGGTACATTATTTAACAAATTAATTAGGAAAAAATCATTTTCAATTTCTGGGAAAATCCCGAGACAACAAAAACTAGCCACCTAGAGCCGTGTAATTATTCTGCAACAATAAGTGGTTGTGAGTTCAAATTAAACTCAATATCTTATTGGAGGAACTAGGTACCTAAATACTTAAATATCATTTTTTTTTGCAATATAGAAATGAATAGAGTCAAAATCGTATTACTAAAATAGTTTGATGTTATCATAATTTTGTTCTTCATTCATTGTGCACCGACAAAATCTTATCAAATTATAGTGAGTAGCTTTATTTACATCAGTATTTGATGTTCGCCGAATTCAGGTCACTGTTAAGACTACAATCAGCTCCTATCTGACCCTCAGAGTACTAACTACGCTGTCCACCAAATAAACACAGCACATCCGGCCATCCAAAACAGGAGTTTTTGTTCCAAACAGTAAGGTCTTGTGCTAGTTTTTGTGAAACTTTGTCTTTTTGGACAATGACTGTGCTTTATAATGTAATAGGGGTTATTTTATGCTCAATCTCAAAATTTAAATAACGATCTATAATAAATTTAATATTCCATATCAGTTTAACTCCTTCCTCACAAACGCGTTGACAATCTATTTTAGTATCGGAAATCGGATGTAGCCTATTTTATAATAGCCGAATAGATCTTTAAAAATAATTCACACATCAAAGCTTTGTAAAAACCGATCCTAATGTGGAAATGATGCATGCATCCTTCAGATGTTTTTCTCGGTACATGAGAGAGTATCATTTCGAAGAGGTTCAAATTGGGTGTTTAGATATAGTATAGAAGTTCTTTTATTTTATGGATGTTTCAACTGAGCTTGGTTGGTTTCTTACAAAGCGGCAACCGTCAAATATCATCTACATGTTGCATTAAAGGCTATATTTACTTAGTATTATATTATATTATTTGTCTTTCCCAAGAGGTGCTTCTAGACATGGTTTATGGACTATGGATCATCTAATTAGTCGTTTCATCGTGCTACATTTCGCATTTTTTTCTTAAAATATTGTATCAATCAAAACATAGTTTTACAGAATTATAGAGCTGTCAGTATAATAATAAAAAAGTAAATGTATTGACTCCGTATTTTTGTATCATTACCATCAGCCGAAGCATTTATTTCAATGTACACAAATATTCTCGATATGCATTAAAACAAAGCGTGAGTTTTATTTGGGTAAGTGTACCGTACCGTAAAGCTATCAAAACATTGATTTTAGAGCATTATCCGGCGTGAAGTCATTAACGATAGTTGGCGTGCAGCGAGAAAGCGAAACAAACAGACAAACCTGTGTGGTGATCGTTGTATTTAAATTAATTACTTATTCGAATCATTGTTTGAAATATATTGTTGTTAGAAGACGCATTAAATTAATTAAGTATGTAAATATATTTTTATATTTAATTTTATCCTCATAAAAAATATTTCTTGTCATAAAAATAAATATTTGGGGATAATCAGAGGTATGTCCAATAATAATAATTAATATCGCTACTCTGTGTATGTCTACAGGATGTTTAATCAAATGTTTGGAACCTCTACAACTACAATACTCTACATATTGTCATTGCAAAATTCCTCGAATTCATGTTTTTG
This sequence comes from Camptogramma bilineatum, assembly GCA_958496255.1. Lineage (NCBI taxonomy): Eukaryota > Metazoa > Arthropoda > Insecta > Lepidoptera > Geometridae > Camptogramma > Camptogramma bilineatum. The sequence continues at coordinate 1,177,154 of OY292453.1, forward strand.
CCTGATTGTGGCATGTCTGGCTAAATAATGACCCGCCTGTATTGGCGGTTGTTGCCCAGTAATTGTCGGTCTTCCGCTAATTGCTGAGCTCGGCTTCGCCCAGTCGTTGGTAAAGTCAACACTAGCACACAGGCACGCACCCTGTAGGGCGGTATTGTAAAACAATTTTGCTTGACCAACGTTTTTGCTCAATATTTTGTGGCATGGTACCTACCTACTTATAGTATTTTTTCTTTAGGGACTTACTTACTAATAGAAATATTTTCATAACTATTGCTTATAAGCTCTGTGTATATATTTTTTCTAATTTTTCTTTTTATTAGTGTATTGCGGTATTAGAGAGCGTTATTCTTTCATCTTACTAACGTTATAAACCCGTTTGTTTGTGAGGATAGATGTGTGGATGTTTGTTACTCTTTCACGTAAAATCTGCAGTAAATATTTTGAAGAAACTTTACAATTAATAGCTTGAATATTAGAATAACACATAGATTGTATTTTATTAGGCGCCCGTAGCTGACATTGCCGCTAACAAACTGCTTTGTTTACACAACTAGACAGGCACTGAGCTCTTGCCTATTCAGCATGCGGTCTATTATTTTTACTCACATTTACTTTATCGTAGGTATCTGGCTATTTTTCTTTATTATAATAAAGAAAATATAATTACCTATTTAAATATAAAATATATTTATTGTAGTAAATCGTCCGTGTATCAAAATACAAAAACATTTGATAAATAAATGTCTTTTTTCTTTTCTTCAGTAGGCGAATTCTTTCATTTCGCAGTAGCACTCTTGGCTGTCGTGACCGTATGTTTGCTCTTGGCGTAATGGTGGTATATTGAAGCCAGCAATTAGACTGTGTTTATGGATTGATTGGCTTAACACAGCTGGTTACTTTCGGATCTGACCGGCGTGGTTTGGCGTCAAAATAATGCCTGCACTTATACCGTATTGCAACATAACTGACCATTGAAGTATTAATCCTATTTATTTCTAGTAAAACGCTTCAACAATCATAAAATTATTAATAAAGTACATATGATTTACACTTCACTTATAACCCTATTTTTACCCGGCTGATTGTCAAGTCACAGGGTTATTACAGGTATATTAGTCGGAAAATTTTCGATAACACTTATCAATATAAAATAGAGTTGTGGGTGTTGGTTGTGTAAAATAGCTGCGAAAAATAATATATTATGTAATTAATATTATAATTTGTTCATTTGACTTATTCGTCAACTAAAAGTCGTATTGCTCATTATACGGACTAAAATTGAAGGAAAAAATGTAATTTTTCCTTCAATTTTGATTAGTTTTGATACGGTTTATGTCAAAATTGAAGGAAAAATGACATTTTTTCCTTCACTTTTAGTCCGTATAATTAGCAATACGACTATAGTCACTTTTGAAACTGGGTTTTTCTGAAGAGTTGACGAAAATCATTAATATTATTCATAGCTGCTTTATTTGATTACACAAAGATCTAGATAACTTAATAAATCAGGCTCTTAAAGAGTATCAGTTTTTGGAGTTGTATCACTTCTCAATCCAATCATAGGCAATTACTATAATTACTTTATGAATTAAAGACTTGTTTGCAATGTCGATAGACACTGACTCGCGGTGTTACAAAACAAATATTTGTACCAGATAGATACCTAACAATGTTTCCCAATGCACGTCTGATTCATAAATAGTGTTTGAAGACGATAAATTGTACGATTGATATTGGGTAAGTAGATGGAGTAACTGTCTGTTTGCAATAGGGTGGTTCTGCTTGAATAGGCCATTGCGTTGTATTTATGTGGTTTAACTTTCCTATAAGTATAAATCAAAACAAAATCAAATATCATTTATTCAGTAGGACTGTTATGACCTTTTTGAAACGTCTTAAGAGCTAGGTGATTCTACTCTTGTTCTTTCGCGACCAACACCGTGAAGAATCAGGGCAACAAACACGGTATGGGGCCTAGCTTTCTTTTCAGTGATCCATAATATACAGGGTGGAAAAAATGAATGGGCCCCGGAGGGAAACTACCTTAAATCCTTAAGATACAGTATTTTACTTAAAGGAAACATTCCTTTATTTTTAAAAAGAAACAAAACTGCATTCATAGATTTTCTAAAATTTGCTTGCCTCACCCGGAATCAAACCTGCTAAAAATTAAAAAACAAACCTCGTTCTATTTAATACTACTAATCGATAGGAGTAATGTCAGAATATATAATCTTTATAACACACATTTGGTTATAGAAATAAAAAAGATCATGAAATCGAACATTAATGTTCACAATTTTTTTTTCATTAATTTTTATTATTTCACCATTTGCGTCAAAACTTTTCTAGACGGTATTTGTCTATTTGAGGTGAAATTCAGACTTCCGAAAATGCATCCGATTTAATGATTTTCTTCAAAAAGTTGACTGTTTTTCAGCGAAGAAACGTTATTTTCCGAATTCGAAATACATTCCGAGAAGGCCTTAATCACACTACTGGATACCTCTCACCATTCCACTGTAGAGCTAAATTGCAAGTAAAGCCCTTATGTACTAAATATTAGATTTCATGGATTTTTTGTACGACAGACGAGTGTAAGACCTCATGTTTCTTAAAGAAGTTTTATCTTTAGTATTGAATGTATCGACTAGTGGAATAAAATAGGGAGTGTTTAATTTTTGAATTTTTAGCTGGTTCGATTCCTGGGTAAAGCAAGCGAATTTTAGAAAATCTTTGAATGCAGTTATGTTTCATTTTAAAAATAAAGGAATGGTTCCTTTAAGTAAAATACTGTATCTTAAGGATTTAAAGTAGTTTCCCTCCAGGGCCCGTTCATTTTTTCCACCCTGTTTAGAGATCCATAATATATAATATAGAGTTTCAGCCAGTGATTCCTAACCTTTTCAACCTTGTTACCCCTATGACATGTCAACGTAACTGATTAAATTAACTTAACTTCATTTAACTACCGACTTATCTTCTTTCGATTTATTCGTGAGGTAACAAATCTGTTAAAAACAGTTTTTCGTCATAAAGATTTCGTTTACCCACAGAATTACCCACAAGTTCGGAACCACTACATGCTACACAGTAGCACATAAGCACACTATTATATGACATTAGCAAGCTAGTTTCTAGCAGATGTATGCAGATGTAACACAATTAGCACGTGTATTGCATACAAAAAGAAAATGCTTATGAAGAAGCACGCTTCGAATTAGCAAACAAGCATGCTTTTAGTAGCATGTGTATTTCAGGCTTAAATCGTAAACATGAACGTTTTTAAGATTTATAAAATTGTTTTGTTTTTAGCAAGTGACTTAATAGCCACAATTGCAAATTCACAATAATAAAATTTATTTATCGTCTAAGGTTTTTCGCCATTTTTTGCGTTACAAAATAACAGTTTGGGATTCAATAACATTTTTAGAGTAGGTCAAATATAACAATACAAAACTGTGGCTGATGGAAAAATTCAAACATCCACAAAAAGCAGTTTACAGCCATCAACAATATCAACGTATTTTATTCGTGCGTGACGAATAATTTCAATTGAAATACATACTATTTCATTGAAAATGAAAAATGTTACCAAAATTTACTTTTCCGACGGGACTCGTAAATTTTGATAACATTTTTAGTTTTTAATGAAATAATACCCAAGTGTGGTTAAACACTATAAAATTTAAACAAAAAGTATAAGTACCTACTATTGTAGTGTAGGTATCATAAATAACAAACTGACCAAATAGTTTGGGTTTAGATTTTTTTGCACCACAAAATCTGTTCAGTGTCTTATTGTCATAAACATGTATTTTAATTAATGTAATTGGTTAATACCGTGTTAATTAAAAATAATAATAAATAATAGTAAATAATAATAATTCACTTTGCAATATTAAAACACTTTTAATGCAATTTACACAATATACAGTGGAAATCTGAAATTAAAACTGGTGTAGTAGATTCGATGATTATAATGAAAATATTGTCCGAAACGGGTAGACTGAGGTTTGACAAAAAACAAGTAGGTACATAAGAACTCATTTTACTTAGAATCATTAAAGCTTGCCTCGTGATAGTTTTTTCCCGACTTCCTGCGCACCTGGCTCGCAGCACGTGCGCGGGCGCAGCTTTTACAAGCTTCTAGAGTTCCGCATGCTGAAAGACGATCCTTTATTGCGTAGGCTTTGTTTGTTCAGGCAGACGTGTTTAAGTGTTTTGGATATGAATAAAAACACAGGTATTTCTACATTGACAAACATTAATTTTGTTTCGAAATACATAATTTTCTACTCTTTAGTAGTTTTTATAACCTTAATTCACAGTCCGCACTAAAATATATCTTCGTAGGTAGGTTTGAAGTGAAAAACAATTTAGAAAGATTTTCAGTGAGTTTCGGTTATGCGTTAAGTGTTTCATTATTGTAAATCTTAAGTAAGGCTGAGGCCAAACGAGCGTATTTTTTTGAGTTGTGAGTCGCGTAATTTCGGTCGCGTAATTTCTGCTGCATTTGTTTTCATAGAAAAGTCCTGTATGATTCACACGGCGACGCAAAATGAGTTGTCTGTTTTTGTTGAAAGTAGATTACGCGACTCACAACTCAAAAAATTACGCTCGCTTGGCCTCAGCCTAAAAAACATTAATCGTGCTATTTTAAAATTTTGAACACCAAAAGCTGCTGAGTACACGGCACACACTACCGTTTTTTTGTCTAATCTTTAAACCCTTTAACAGGAACGGCATGTGGTATAATAAACCATAGAAATACCGTCGATAATAGAGTCTGCAGGTGAGACAACAGCTGACAGTAATGGGGGTTTCATGTCTTCAAAGATGACTCTATATGCATAAATAAACCCTTCAAATTAAAGGCTTTGTTCTATTTATGGATTTATACTGAAGGATTATGTTCTCCGAGCTAAGGCGGGGAATAATTTAGAAATTGTTTAAGGCTCAGACTCCACCAAAGCGGAGATGTGTGAGATGTGTTTTAAACAACCAATAGACTTTCAAAAGACGAGATGACATGTTTGAATAACAAAATTATATTGGTTGTTTAAAACACATCTCACACATCTCCGCTTTGGTGGAGTCTCAGCCTAAATATATGTAACAAGATAATGAAGGCTTGTGCCTACCCCAACAACAGACAAAAACAAAACACTCTTGTCAGAACAAACCCCACAGAATCATAAAAACATGCCCCAACACTTCAAATCTAATTTAGTCCTAAAGCGGGGGCCCACTTGAGCCCTGACCCGCTCCGTACGGACAGACAGACCTATTTTTATATATTTTATAGATTCTTCAAACCCATGACAACTGTAACAACAGAGAAAACGATATAATACATCGTAAAACCCTTCTAAGAAAGTTTTTTACAGATGTAATGTGGAGTGATAAATAATGATAATTATTTGTGTTAAATAATGTTATGAGACTGTATCAAAATGTGTCTAATTTAGAACAGCAATCCCCAAAGGTCGAGATTAAACTAACGGTGAACGATAACCCACTTAGCTGTTACGTGCTAAGTGCGGGCACGCGCCCACCACATTACGTCGTCAATGCGCTACCGTTACGTACTAGTGTTGAATGTGCAGCTGGAAGGCCAATACTATGGCACAACATCCTGCCTGTTAGATATTTGAAATGATTGAAATATTTGAATAAAGGTATCTATACCTAGATTCTATGAATCTTAAGAAGTCATATCGAATACTTGTGAACAAGCCTTCAACGTAGATATTTCATTTGTAATCTTGAAATATGAACAACATGATGAACCTACCTTTGAAATGATAGAATAGAACCTACTGTGCTTAAATCTTTGCAACAACAAGAGATCGTAGAGTTCGTTCATTTCTTTAGACATACCTAGACATAGACAATAGACACATCATTGACAACTGATTTTTCCAAGTGTACTCTGTGTATCTTAATGGAATAAATTTATTAAAAAAAAAAAAAAAAAATTATTTGGCACTAAGCACACAAAATACACATTGAAACATAATAATTATGATAAAAGTTACAAAAACGTAATCAACTTTAAAATAGATTGTTTGTGTGCTAGAGTAGCAAATGGGCTGCGACTCAGCGTTGTTGCCCACTGTTTTAGGCAGATCTTTCATAGATTACCTCCTAAAACTCTTGCTGTGTTGTATAAAATGCATTCACAAAGGTTTTAATTTCTCTAGAGACCAATGATCAAAGCTTGCGACCTCCAAAGTAAGTTCATTGCAGGTTAGATTAGAGTATTGACCGGTATCGCATGGCCATATTATCTTATCACGTCACTCCCCCACTTAACTGGCCATTTGGCTCTCCCTCCAATCATAATATCTGTCTAGCACGAGACAGGACGCCACTAAATTGGGTGAATGAGGTGTGACGGCTCCACAGGAAATTAGGAAATGGGAAGCACGCTCGATCGTGACGCTTTTTGTAGACGATCTTATTATAGATCTGTGTTTCGGGTATCCGGGGGAGATGATCTGTTTTGATTGGACAGTTAGATTAGTCTACGATTGTGATGGAGGTAATGAGGTATCGGACCTAGATCAAAGTTAGCACTGATATGTGTTGCAAAAGCTTGATATTCAAAGCACGTTGTCTGATAAGCTCTCAGCAGTAGGAAGGCTGAGAGATTGTGCTCCTAAGAAATAGGTACCTACTAAAATTCATACCTTTGCTACCAACCTAAAAGTAGTTTGGTTCAAATATTTTTTACTTTTGCACCTACGAGTATTTTTACCAAATGATACAGTTTTTGATAAATAAATAAAAATACAAATAAAATTACCAAAAAAGAAAACAAAACAGAGAGAGAGAGAATTGAAGAGAGATATTGAATTACATGTCTAAATTTTTTTTAATAACATATTGTGTCCCACTTCTGGGCAAAGGTGTCTCCCATCTCCTTCCACTTCTTATGTCTACAAAATTACTAGATCTAAGAATATTCACCTTTTTAGTTTATTTATTAAACTATAATACATTCTAGGGTAAAAGCTTCGATAAGGACGTTTTAATCAATTCTACGTGCACGTGTCTTCAAGTGCGTGAACTCTGTTTAGTATTGCAAATGGTCCATCAATTTATTATTGCACTGATTGCTCTATTAAACTGTAAATAGTAAACGAAATCTGACTTGCCTCACCCCAACACCTCATTACACTTTCACAGTCAATTGCACTAGCTCGTCAGGCGCCATTGCTCGGAAGCAGACAAGGCCAGCATTTACACAAATTACCGGAAAATCATGTCTACGTTGAACTAATACATGCATACTTGCCCACAATGTATTTGAAATATGGGCTGGTGATTATTAGGAAGTCTATTACCTACGTACTATTACTCCCTCTAGTTGGTATGCTATTTCGTTCGCATGTTTGGATAACACATTTAACTGGATAAATACTAGGAATAAATATTAAGATAAGTACCTAAGTAAGTAAGTTCGTATGAGCAAGTAGCAAACTCTGGTGACGGAGTCAAATATAAGATCAAATATATTAATTTAATATTTGGATAAAAATCATATACTTAGGTGCTCTTTAATTAGAAAACGAAGGTAATTACTTAACGTTAAAATATTAATACGTGACATGATAATGTTTTATGAAAAAAGTCCTAGAAAAACTTCACTCGTAATAAGTACCTTGTTGAGAAATATTAGTTTATCAATACGAGGTCAGAAGTCAGGATAATTCAATTATCCCAAAGGATGCGAAATGCCGGCGAGGTAATCAGGAAGCTCGCGTTAGATGAAGACATACCATCGCAACGTAGGTACCTAGTAACAAGCGGGCTTAAAAAGGTCGTTATACCAGAATCACAATAGGAATTGATCAATATGCCGTCTCTTTTCACTGACTGAGAGTGATAAGAGACGCCATATAGTTCAATGTCTATTGTGAATCTGCTATAGCGACCTTTTTAAGCCCGCAAGTATAGTTGAAATATTGAGTAGCTAAAGTGAAACAACTTTAATACCAAAAGATAGAAAAATAAGAGCTTTAAAATCTTACTCCGCAACTTCGTTCAAATTGCTGTGGTTCTAATAGAATATGTAGGTAGTGTCATGTTGATATCTTTAATTTATTTTGTCCAACAAGATAAGGACCTGAGGTAGATAATTTGATAAAAGTCCAAACTTTCCTATACTGGTCATCATCCGACACTTTGACCCTTTCCAATTGTTTATTTTAAACGATAATATCTCTTAATGCTGTTGTAATAAGAAGTAAGAGACGATGTTGCAACACGGATGCGCTTGTGATCGTGATCGATGCGTTGCGCTCTTGTTGTTGACCTTAAGATAATCTCGTAATTGTGTCTAATTTCTCAAGATGAGGAGGAAATAGAGCTTAAAAGAAAAAGACAACAGCAAAAGCCTATATTTTTATCTACTGTTGTCTCTGTCTTGTTATTTATTCTGGTTTACCAAATTGATCAGTATATACTTAGTAAGTTGCCGTAACAGAGATAGAGTCGTATGTTGTTGTTTTTGGCGACACAGTGAGCGTATGCAATTCTTTTATTACTACACTCCTTTGCGGGAGCATTGCTCTATTTTTAATATAAGTAGGTACCTACACTAAAATGTCATAAACACAGGAACAATATTTTTATACCTACATACTTATAAAAGGTGTATAAATGAAAATTTGAAGAAAGAGCTATTAGTACTAGTGTTCTTGTTCAGGACATTACATCATAAATTATTATTTTCTAAACTATTTAAAATTCTACACTACAAAATTTTGGAATATAGGTAGGTATTTCCTTCTTTTAGGGGGTGTAATTGGTATTGTAACAAACTGACTCAAATGTAATAAGTGCACATGTAAGAATAATGTGCAACAAGCTACGCCATCTGTGTGTTTGCCTTTGTACTCTAACTAAACAATCGCAGTACACCCACCCACGCACATTGACTGGTTTGAGCTTAATATACCTGCGTATGCGCACTGCATGTGCGCAGTGCAGTGGCGCTGGAGAGCTCGATCTTTTAATTTAATTCCATTATTTTGAACAAAAAATTCTCTTTACCAACAATTTGAGCCAAGTACTGTATATTGTACTTTAAATCGTATTATCAATGTTGTGGATGGCATCAATTCACTAAAAAACACATACTTTATCATCATGAGTGAGCTAAAAAATATCTAAAAAACTTGTGTTTCGAAAAGACTAAATATCAACAACTTTACTACGTTTTGACTATAGTTATCTGTGTATGAAATTGACTAGGCTACGAGGATGGTACAGTGTCCAGCACTACCTACTACTTTATTTCAAAATTGCCAGTCACTACAGCGTCCCGTTAAGATGATGGCCTCCTGATGTTGTTAAAATATCTAGAATAAAACTATTTATTATGCTAACTTTATGAATATTATATAGTTAGTAATTTTTATAGAGAAAATCTCCGACATTACACATCAGATTTTTGCTGCAAGTATCCCTGACTGTCATAGACTATGTTGAAGCGCTCGTGGAGTCTTGCATAGACGATATTTTGCTGATCGTCTTCTTTATAGAGCGTTGAAGTTAGGCAACGTTCTGCGCGGCCAAAATTTTATGGGTGACCGCAAGTGGCATTAACAGCTAAGCGCTTCCGTGCTTCGGAGAGCTGTCGGTCCAGGCTTTTAAGTCGATAAGCCATTACCACAGTTAGCCTACCTCATACGAACATATATGGATACATTTTTTGATACTACGCGAAGCCACAGGAAACTTGTCACTTATCATGGCGGATAATTAACATTACAAGCAAGGCTGCTCAGTACCGCATTCTTGTTTCGTCCGGCGGGCACGGCTTTTTACCAAGTTCAAGTTCGCTCAAGGAGAAAGATGACCACTTTTACCGGCTCTTGCGCGGATGTCGCCGAGCCTTCGCTTGCTGTAATAATAAGGTGATTTCTATTGGAGGCAAGGAAATTTCGTTCCAATTTCTATGGCGATGAATATGTAAAGTTAGAGAGCGCGTTGAAATCTTTTGTACTAAGTTTTGTTTTAAAACTTATCATAATCGTAAAATGACGACAATTACTTACAAAATTATTATTATCGTAATGAATGACTAAGAAAAAAATTAAAAAGTGTTATTAAACACAAAAAGATATTAATTAACAATACAATACCTACCTACAAAATCAGAGAATTTAGGAAAATAAAACATTTTAATACTAACTTATTAAATTCCATTTAATCCGTACCCATATTATAAGTGTAAAAGTGTGTTTATTTGTTTGTTTATTTGTCCTGCTTTCACGTCAAAACAGAGCGACGAATTGACGTGATTTTTTGTGTGGAGATAGTTGGAGGGCTGGAGAGTAACATAGGCTACTTTTTAGCCCGGTACCACGCGAGCGAAGCCGTGGGCAGCAGCTAGTTACTCAATAATTGTAAGTTATTTGATAGAATTTATGCGATCATACTATCAATATTTGTTCACATCAGGTTCCTTTAATCTTGTTCAGCATTCAACCTACTTTTCACTTGCAGGTATCTCACAAATCGATAAAATGCAAATCGCCCAAACAACTTCATGGTATTATAAATTCGCGGTTCGTCAAGGACCAGTGCATGAGATTTCCTGGGAACCACTTCCTGGGTCGACAGGTGGTGCCGACAGGTGGTCGGTGGTTCCCAGGGAGGCTTCCGCAGGGTGTTTGATACATGTTGAACCATTCTGATTTTAATTGACTGTGGGTGTGAACTGTGGGATTTGGAGCGGAGTATCTCAAGGTTGTATAAGGGCTTTGAATGTTTTTTGAAGGAATGTGTTTTTAATATCATAAATTAAAAATACAATTTAACAACTTCAAATTTAATTTTTAATCGTCCTATTCTATATTTCCTGTTTTAAGTTAAAATACTACAGTTTTAATGAAAATTCAGTTTGTATTATAAAACTAGTCTTAGCGTTAAATTGAAACTTAAAATGAAAAGCTCGGTTTATTAAAACCGCTTCTTTGATATACTTGGCTCATCAAAATATTATTGCTAATAAACGCATACACTCGAAATTATAAGCAAAGTCATAAATCCTAAGCTTATCAATAACCGTAAACGTTATAACCTTACAAGTATTTATACCACCGTACGTCCACACTATTCCAACAAGAGTCCCTACATTCCCGAGCACCCTTATTTCATTCCAAAATATTGTCAGTACTCGTCCGACAGTCGGTGGAGACACACGTGTCGAAATGTTTGTTCCGATACCGGTACCACGCACACGCCTTGCGGTACACCCCCATAACATACATGTGAGTTTAAACCCTATTTATTGTGAATAATGTGTATCAGTGAAAGTGTTCAATGAGTTTTGGCCGGTAGAAGCCGGAACCTGTTTTTCTGCAATCCATACATTCTGATGCATGACTTTAGTGGTGTTACATTGCATATTAGAATGTCTGGTTTGTGAAGGGATTGGGTTATAGGAAGTTTGATTATGACAAGTAATACATAAATTGTCCGACTTTGTGGGAATGTTCGTTGTATATTTACCAATACAGGGTGAATTTTTGAGACGGGGCAGTAAGGGCAGCTACCTTAACCGTTGTAGCTAGAGGAAAACGTTCTTAGGAGACTATCCTTAATTTTTGAAAATATTTCGACCTGCATTCACAGATTTTGAAAAAAAAATGTACAGTCAGCGAGAAAATGGGCCATTTACACAAAAACTTTTTTGATGCCAATCGATCCTGTTTCATCTAAGGATAAAAAGGCTCTTTCAGACCAACTGAGGTTAGAGTACTAGAAAAGTCGGAAATCTCTAAAATGTATTTCTGAGACAAGACAGTAAGGGGCCTTTCACTCTTCAGCGTGTCGCCGGTAGCGTCCGCGAGTTGACCATTCACAGCACAGAGAAATTCGAAAATTCAAAATTCTCTGTGCTGTGAATGGTCAACTCGCGAACGCGACCGGCGACACGCTGAAGAGTGAAACAAGCCTAAGGGCTACCTTAACCGTTGTAGCTACAGGAAAACGTTTTTAGGAGACTATCCTTAACTTTTGAAGATATTTCAACTTGCATTCACAGATTTTGAAAAAAATGTACAGTCAGCGAGAAAATGGGCAATTTACACAAAAACATTTTTTTGATGCCAGTCGATCCTATTTCATCTAAGGATTAAAAGACTCTATGGGACCAACTGAGGCAAGAGTACTAGAAAAGTCAGAAAACGCAAATAACTTTGATTATACATTTCGTACGAAATCAATTTGTCATTTGTCATAATTTTTCATCATTTTGTCGAAATATCTTCAAAAGTAAGGGTAGTCTCCAAAGAAAGATTTCCTGTAGCTACAACGGTTAAAGTAGCTGCCTTTACTGCTCCGTCTCAAAAATACATTTTAGCAATTTCTGACTTTTCTAGTAGGTACTCTTACCTCAGTTGGTCCGAAAGAGCCTTTTAATCCTTGGATGCAACAGGATCGACTGGCATCAAAAAAAGTTTTTGTGTAAATAGCCCATTTTCTCGCTGACTGTACATTTTTTTCAAAATCTGTGAATGCAGGTTGAAATATCTTCAAAAGTTAATGATAGTCTCCTAAAAACGTTTTCCTGTAGCTACAACGGTTAAGGTAGCCCTTACTGTCTTGTCTCAGAAATACATTTTAGCGATTTCTGACTTTTCTAGTACTCTAACCTCAGTTGGTCTGAAAGAGCCTTTTTATCCTTAGATGAAATAGGATCGATTGGCATCAAAAAAAGTTTTTGTTTAAATGGCCCATTTTCTCGCTGACTGTACATTTTTTTCAAAATCTGTGAATGCAGGTCGAAATATTTTCAAAAATTAAGGATGGTCTCCTAAGAACGTTTTCCTCTAGCTACAACGGTTAAGGTAGCTGCCCTTACTGCCCCGTCTCAAAAATTCACCCTGTATAATCGCATAAATCTAGTTAGGAATTTTACTTAAAATATATTGATAATCAGTTAATTTTATACTAAATACACCAGTATCTATCAACTGAATTAAGAGTACACAAATAAACCTTATTCTTTTGTAGTTTTAAGATGAAATGATATTTTTAATAATGTACAGCTACAAGTTTAATGTTCTTAACGGTAAACTTTATCAATTACATTAATAATCCTTATACCTAGGTACCGATAAAATAACTGAGACATGTCTCTTACATCGTGAAAGGAAGAAATCCCGGTAATGCATTCCATTCCAGATTCTTAAGAGTAAAAAATCTTAGAAGGCTTCAATGGAGGCATCTTGAAGTACTTCAACTTCCTCCTATAGCCAGGCAATCTAACATCCTTATTAATACTTATTTTTATTAAATTCTGGCTTCTTAAGGATGGAACATTCGACGCTTAGGACATTGAAGTTTACTTTGTACACGTGCCTATACATTTTTGGATGAAAGTTAACTTAAATTGGCTTACGAAAGGTAGTTTTAAGCAGCTCCAAAATATTAGCGAGAACTTTTTAATTTATTTAAATAATTTTTTTTTTGGGGAGGACTTATCAGACCTCAGCGGTTATTTTATTATATTTTATGAGAAGTTTGATTCTATAACTGTATTCGTTACGCAAATGAATCTATAGGTAAGGTGTAAAATCACAAACATCGTTAGTAGATAAGCTCCATTACACGCTTCCGACTGGCAGTGGGTTGGATCAGTTGAGCTACCTATAGATTGTTTCCAACGATCCTTAGGTGGCTCAACTGATTCTTATTGTATTTTATGTTATGTAAATATGTAGGTAATAAATATATTATTATTATTATTATTTGTTTGTCAAGGTTTATCTCGGGACTATGGAGTCCCGGACCTTTGATAGTCATGCATGGGGCCGAAGCCAACACACAGAGGCCCTTTTGACAATTTTGATCTTTTGTGATGGACACACATTCCAGTGACTACACTGTATAACATTAATATTATTATTATTATTATAGTTAGCCTATTATGTCCCACTGCTGGGCAAAGGCCTCCCCTCTTTCAAACATCACGAAATATATTATATTAAAAAAATACTAATGAAAGTTTATCTTTTCCAGACAACAATCAAAGTGTACGCGCGTTGTCTACGACCAGACATCGAGTACAAGACGTTATCTGTGACATGGGGCACCCGCGCCAGAGAGGTCGTGGCTACTCTTCTCGGCAAGTTCAGGATGAGGCACCGAGACCCCAGGCTGTTCTACCTGAGCATGGAAGTGAGGGTCAGGACCGCGGGACTCAGAACTACCCTCGTCTTGGATGACGACGCAAGGCCCGCGGCGCTGCAGGCTTGCCATCCGAAAGGCTACTCCAGGTAAGTTCAAATTAAAGGCTCACACACGCTGGCCCAGGCTCGCCAAGTGAACGCCAGTGCCAACGTGTGGGCAGCACCACTCGCCTCACCTCGCCATCGCTCGCCTAGCTGGCCGAGTGAACAAGAGCGCCAACTTACATTGGTTTGCATAGACTCGCCAAGCGTGTGGACGGTCGCACTCGCCTTGCGTCGACTCGCCTTCGCTCGCGCTGGCGGCTGGCCCAGCGTGTGTTTGAGCCTTAAGAGTTCAAATTCTAGTTTTAGTAGGTGCTCGCACTCAAGCAAGTGATTTTACCAACTCGATCAAGTAAACATAAACATGTGATGTGCTGCTTTTTCATACAAATTTGAATTCACGTAATCTAGTAGGTTAATAACCTCGCACTAAGCACTTTGGAATCCGCTTTTACCTTTTAGGTATTAGAGTATAAACAAAACAATATTGTAGGTAACCTATTGAAACATCTGACTCAGAAAATAAATTAGGTTGAATACTGTTCACAATAGTTACGGTGTGACAAATGTGGTGAATAAACACCTAGTCACTGCATTGTTGTTTCACTTCGAAGGCTCATTTTCTTTTGATTCAATATTTTGTAAGTACAAGAAACAAATTCTTATGAAAACCGAAGAACCAAGATGGCCGCTTCGGCGTTTGGAAGTATAGAGTATAGAGCTGATCAAAATTTCAGTATAATCGTAAGAGTTTTATAGGCATAGTAAGAAAACCTTGACTATCAATCCCTGATTTGAACCCCGGCTGTTGTGGTTGGATATTTGAATATTCAAAGTCAACAAAAAAACATTCATACATAACAATTCATACATTACAGGCACAATTACAGGCGTAGAAAGTAAACTAGACTTTTTAGTAAACACCTGCCTATTCTTAACCCTTCGGTCATCGCAACCTGTCAGACCACCGCGGACGAAAAAAGATCCATTTTTGTCCCACTCCCTTCCGGCACGAGCTATTCCCGTCCCAAAACAACCAATAAAAGCTTAAAACGTGAACTCTTTACTGACCATATGGATCACGTTTCTGTTGACAACTGTCCGACTATTTACTAGTAACTTTAGATCTCGAAGGGGAGTATAAAGGGTTAAGCTCTCTTGTTGTCTTTTAAATAAAGTTTTATGAAGTGAGTCGTTAATTTTAATAAATGGAGTTGGATTAAACTGTTTTACGTTTATCTTTAGAGAGTTAGTTGGTAGGTAATGCCTTGTTTGTTTTTAAAACAAGAGTCATTCATAAACATAGTGGGTCTTACTTATGAAAGATGTTTAAAGTTAAACACTGGTTGAACAACGTCCTGTCTTTATTTGTGGATAGTGACAAACAGAGACAGGACGTTGTTTAACCAGTGTTCAACTTTAAACATCCTTCATAAGTAAGGGGGAGTCTCTATTCGTATTTCATTTACGAGTAAGTATGTACAGTAAACACGATGAATCTAGACATTAGTGGAGTTAGCCGTTTCGAAGCGCAGTAGAAAATTTAGTATGAAAAAGCTGCACTGCGCAACGGCTAACTTCACGAATGCCTAGATCCATCGGGTGTAGGTACTGTAACTGGTAATATAAACTACTGGTAGGTACCTAATTGAAATACCTGGATAATTTTTCTTGTAAATATTTTTATGTTTTTCCCCTATTGTTTATAACTTCACATCTGAAATCAGAGTAGGTAGTCTCAAACAAAAGCCATCCGATGTCCCCTTTGCGGTTACCGACAGGTGGACAACCATCCTGTTGCGACCAAAACAACCATTTACCGGTTCAATACAAGTACTTCACAAGTAGGTACTTATTATCTCGAAGCGTATAATTTGACGCTATTGAAATTGAACTTAGTTGCCGCAGCTTGGTCCGCAGCTGGACTATGTAGGCTAATTTTGCAATTAGAATCACCTGCTGGAATTTGTAGTTAATAGATCTATTTTCATCAATTCTGTCATAAAATGTGCTACAATGATTGGTGGTCCATTAGTATGTTAATATTCTAGGGACCAAGCTTGCCTAGAAACAAGTTTCATGTATCTATCAATTATTTCTCCTGACATTACAAACCTTATAAATATGATACAAAACTGACAATACATAAATATTAATTCAAACCCAATAAGAATCACATAATCATAATTAGTCATTTTACGATTTTTGGAAAGTCTATTAAGCCTTACTAAGTTTCGGATCACCGTAAAGAAAACTAGGCCCCAAGCGGTGTTTGTTTGCCCTAATTGTTTTTAGTCATGAGGAGCTCGCGTAGTATCATCAGCATCACCTAGATTTTAGTTGATGAGCGGTCCCTTCTTCACAAACTATTATTCCTTTGTTCAGGTATATGTAACAAAATGTGCATTTCGAAGTAACATACACACACATACACTTAGGGATATTGTATGTTGATAATTAAGCAGCGCGAGTGTGACTCCTCTGGTGTCGCAGGCGTCCATAGGCTACTGTACCGCTTACCATCAGGTGGGCCGTATGCTTGTCTGCTACCTTAGTAGTTAAAAAAAAACCGTGTCCCCTGACAAAATTTAAACTGGGGCCTCGGCAAGTTCGAATTTATTGGATCAAATTCCGCTTTTTGAGATGTATTGACTTTGTACTTACGGAAATCTTCTTTCTTTCCAGGTTCTCCCTCCAGATGCGCCCCGGCGGTCTGGTGAAGATCTACGACTCTGCACTGATGTCGTCTTCCCAGTACAAGTGCCTGCTGACGAGCGAGCAGACCACGGCGGACGAGCTGCTTGCCATCCTGCTGCATTGCTATGACTCCACTGAGGGGGTCGAACGGTTCTCCTTGTATGAGGTGAGGATTCTGGACATGCTTAGACAAACTTACAACTTAATCTCTAAAGCTGCTACTGCGCGGGTTCGCCGAGTGAACTCCAGTGCCAACATGTGGGCAGCACCATTTGCTTTGAGTTGCCATAGCTGACCGAGTGAATACAAGCGCCAATTTTCATTGGTTTGCGTAGACTCGCCAAGAGTCTGGACAGTAGCACTCGCCTTGCATCGACTCGCCTTCGCTCGTGCTGGCTTAGGCTCGCCCAGCATGAATAGGCGGCATAAGTAAATAAGATGCCTTGTGAGGCATTTATGGAGATATCTTGAAATAACCTTAAGAAGCCTCTGCTCTTTAGAGGCATTGAGACTTTCTCGTATCAGTTAGAAGAGTCACAAGTGAAATTTTCCTTCAATGTTAAGAGCTTGTGTTATTGTTAAATATTCGAAACGAAAACCCCGTTTATTTTAAACAACGCCGTGATTTGAACTAACAACCTTTGGGATCGAAAAAAGTATATCATACTAGGCCAACAACAGTTTTTTTGAATAGCTTTTGATTATGTTTATGACTTCTGCAACTTTAAAATTCAAAACTTTCATAATAATTCATTCTATCTGTGAAATCTTGTCGTTAGCCATATGATTCTAATAACTCGCTATGTACCTACTATGTTTTCATATAATAATAAAAACATACTGATCAATATTCTTATCAATTCCAGGTATGTCCCTCGCAAGAGTACGAGCGCAAACTCCACCCTGATGATCTCCCCCTGCTGGTGCAGAGGTCCTGGCCCGCAGACACCGAATGCCACTTCAGGGTCAGAAGGAACCCCCGAGCACCCCCCCTGCCCCCCCGAACCCTCCCAGTTCCTCAGGAAACTTCCTCGGAGGATGAGGAACCCGCCCGAGCACTCTCAGCCCTCTCTCTGGAATCAGAGGGCGAGAAGAAGCGATACAGCCCCGTCTACAAGTTCCCGAGCATCAGCTACTGCAGGGAAACCAAAAACGACTATCTGTACATCTGACTAGCACTCAGAATGCAGAAGTACGGTCGACTCTTCGCGACCAAGCGTCGCCGGCGAACCGCCAGGACATTAGAACGACTCTGTGAAATGTAAATAAGGTTCAGTTTTGTAAAGTGTAAATACGGACGGAGTTATCTCTAAAGTTTGAAACCAAAGAGAAGTTGGCCCGTAGAGACGTAGAGAGAGTTATTGTTTTAGTGAAAAGGTTCAATTCTGATTGGTGAGTGAGCTTGAGGTGAAATACCCAGTTGGAAATTATAAAATGGTCCGATCAACCGTGCTCGACTGTGAGCCAATATGTTGTGTTTTCTATCAATGCCATTTGCATTCTAATTTTTGTAATCAACGTAGGTAATTATAATTTTCTAGTCTTAACTTTTCATCTCAGCAAAGCAGGAACATAAGTATAAAATATCCAGTGTTTCAAATATTTTTCACCTCACAATTTTCTGGTTGCTAATCTAAAGGATTGTATATAAAATTATGTTATATAACATAGATTATAATTAGCTAGTAGACACCAAAGAGGCAAGCAAGAATATAAAATTAGATTTATTTATCTGTTATCCAATAATATGTTTAATTTATTTGTGGACAAAGTGTCATCTCTGTATTGAATTATCATCGAATTTACTTCAATCACGTCTGTAATAAACTGCGATAAAATTCTTAAGCTTGTGGTTTTATTTTAAACAGTTAAAGAGGAACCTCTCTACATCACTAGTACCTAAACATAAGAAAGTATTTTAAGAGAGGGTTATGGGTGGAATAAGTAAAAGAGTAAAATGGCAACATAGATATAAAGTATTTTATTTACAAATGATTGCAACAATGAAGTATAGACGATGCAATATAATTACAGAGTATGTTCAAAAAATGGGAAACGGATAATATCTAACGGTACATACTAAAATTATCTTTTATTTTAGTATTTATTTAAAATTTATACAGTCGCGAGCTCCGTACCGAGCGCGAGCCCGTCGGTACGCTAACCTATAACCACAGAACACGCTTTAGCACAGAGAATACAGACATCTCCCTCGCTCACTCCGCGACCTGCGACCGACCGCAAGCGTGCCACTAAAGCTCAGCGAATCGAAACAGCGTCCGGCGCAGAGAACGCTCAATAATAAGGGATAATACACGAAACCGAAGCGTCCGCGCCGAGCCCGACGGCGCGGGGCCGCTATTTACAGGAGGCACCCCGCCCCGCCCCGCCCCGCCCCGCCGCGCCCCGCCTCACAGGCGCGTCTCGTCCACGGCACGCGGGCGCGGGGCGCGGCGATCTCACACGGCGTTGAGCGCGCGGCGCGACGCCGCGTACTCCTCGGACGGGTCGCGTTCACGATCGCGCGGGTCGCGCGCCCGCGGCGGCCGCTCGTCGCGATACTCGTCCCGGTACGCGTCACGCGTGTAGTCGTGTCCGTACGCCTCGCGATCATAGTCGCGCTCGTCGGGCGGCGGGGCGCGCTCCCCGCGCGGCGGCGGGGCGGCGCCGCGTTCGTAGTCGGCGTACCCCTCGTGGTAGTCGCGCCGCTCGCGGTACGCGTCCCGCTCGCGGCTGTAGCGCGGGTACCGCTCGCGCTCGTAGTACTCCTCCTCGAGCCGCTCGCTGCGAGCGCCCCGCGCTCGCCCACCTGCAACATATCGATAGTTAGCGGACCGCCCGGAGGAGCGTCGAGCGAACTCGGAGCGCGAGACGGTCCGGGTAAATACCATGCTGGATGCTCGGCGATGTCTCGTGTCGCTTCGATAGGGATGCGGTAAAACCAAGCCCAAACTCAATCGCATTCCTGAGGACCGGGGATCGACCTGCGGCGCTCCGTCGGCGCGCAGGGACGGGAGGGAAACCACACCCACTTACGGTCCGGCCTAGGGGGCGATAGGGGGGGTGATCTCTCCGAAGACGCGGACCCTGCCGGAGCAGGGCATGACCACCACGGCCTCGGCGGGCACGGGCGCGGCCGCGGGCGCCGGCTTCTTGGCCGCCGCCGCTGCAGACAACCACACCGTCAACCACATCTGCGTCGTGGATGGTTACGATCGTGGTGGAGACTGGTGGGGTCGCAGTGGATTGGAAGATGCAGCGAGATGCGCAATGGAATGCACCGTGACATGCGAACATGCTTCGTTTATAACCGCAGAAACCCCAATTGCTATCAATACCTGTAGGTCTGACTGAAACTTTGCGTTTGCCCACTGGAAACCCCCGTTAGTAAGGCCACTTATCGGCTGAATCATCGGGCGATGAGTGGAGGCTGAATAAGTCAAACTTGAACTGGTTAGTTGAAGCGTCACGAAATCGCGGTTTCACCTCATTTCATCCTACCAAAAACAGGATAACTTGATGCAAAACTACGGTACTTCGCGAACTAACGTATTAGAGTGAATTGTAAATTCTTTTACGAGAATAAAGTTTCATAAAACTTAAACCATACTTCGCGAAGATCCTATGATTTTTTTGTTCTAGTTTAAAGAATGAAATGAGGGTAAACCAATTAGCCAAGCATGTTAGGGTGGGGAGCCGCAAGAAAATGGTTGGAAAACCTGGACGGGGGCATCGCCGGTTCTGCTATAATGGCAAACATCTGGACTTATCTTCCGCAGCGCTTAGTG
Source organism: Camptogramma bilineatum (assembly GCA_958496255.1). Lineage (NCBI taxonomy): Eukaryota > Metazoa > Arthropoda > Insecta > Lepidoptera > Geometridae > Camptogramma > Camptogramma bilineatum. The sequence goes on from OY292453.1 coordinate 1,197,897, forward strand.
GGCTTGCCCAGATGCTTGTACTGAAATGAACGGAGCGGATCAATTGTGAGCTGTATTCTGGCTGAGTGAGGGTCCAATGTCGAGTGAGAGGGCGACATCGATATACAACACTGCAGATTAGTAGACATTAATATGGCTAGGAACCATGTTTTATAGTATGCACACTGAGAAAGTTCCTGAAATAAATGGATAGATTAGATTTAGGGCAAAAGGAACTTTAGACTTCTGAATTTCATTAATGAAATTCGATCCAATCTGATTTAAAACACTGTCGTGCTTGACGCATGTAGGTATACCGCCTGTCTTCACTGGTGACGTTTAAGCATAACATGCGCAACATCGAGAGTCGAGAGAAGTTTCTGTTTCGACGTTGCGCATGTTAGGCCTACTGACCATGTATAATATTATGGTGTTTCATTTATTTACAGGGGTGATTGTGAATCTTTATGTCGTTGGTTACTCAGCTGAGGAAATCGCTTCGAACCCACGGATCTATTGAGGTCACACACAGAGATGGGATCTCCAAAAGGAATTCATGATCGATCGAGCGAGCGATGCGAGCGAAGATTTTAGTGGCAATTTGTCAATTTTGCTTTGTATGTTAGTATGTTTGATCCCTAAAAGACTTAAGTTCCCTTTGCCCTAAGGTTGTTAGTTACCTCTGTCCCGCACATCCCTCTCGTAGTTGGTATACGAGTCGGCCCTCTCCCGGTGCCCTCCCGAGTGCGCAGGGGGATCAAAAGAGGCAGTACACGTTATACAAGGATATTGGTGTGTTAGCATTGTTAAAAAAAAATGTGTAGGTACCTAGATAGTACAAATTATTGTGTAGTGTTTTTAACTTTTCACATAGAATTGTTTTCAACCTGCTGAGATTGATATCATCGATTAGAATAATTAGAGAAGTTTGTTCGATTTGGGTTGTACGAGTACCCACGGGTAGAAATGTTCCTAGTCAGAAGCTTGGACTTGTATATAATCTGTGCTTTGATTGGAAATTGATTGGAAAACGATGTATGACATTTCGTTCTCCGCTCCTCAACTCTTCCGATTCCGAATGAGTTGCTATTTTGATGACAATGTCAATGTCAATGAATGATTGAGATCTTTGAGGGTAGGTATCTCTGTGGATGTGGGTAGTCTGTGCTCTGCGGTCTAATGTCTAACGATCATTGTGTATTTAGTTTGTTGATTTTCCCCGCCTATTTCTGTTCCTTATTAGCTGCAAACGGTTTGTACCTTCAGTACCTACGATGTATTTTATGTGTTGTGTTAACTTGTGTTGTACCAGGTTGTACAAATTTGCGAAAGGCCGCTGTATTCCATATTCCCAGTGTGTAGTGTAATCAGACTCAAAAAGTGGCTCGATTGTTTATGCAGTGATTTGTTGAGAAACGTGAGTTTGAACGAGATTTCGAGAACGAGAACGAGACGCACTGGTCACATCACACATCACAGAAACCTAAGATTTATCAGTGTTTCTCTAGGTACTATATTATGCATGTATTATACATTTAAACCTTCCTGTTGAATCACTCTATCTATTAAAAAAACCGCATCAAAATCTGTTGCGTAGTTTTAAAGATTTAGGCATTGCTTAAATCTTTAAAACTACGCAACGGATTTTGATGATGTTTTTTTTTTTACATAGGGACAGACAGCGGGAAGCAACTTTGTTTATTATACAATACCTATACCTACTATGTAGTGTTAAGAAAAAATTTAAAAAATAATAATAAATGATTAACTATGTTTCGTTGTTTTCTATCAACAACACCTTCTTTCCCTTAGGCCACTGACCTCTACTATGGCATTGATCTCAATAGTACACATTGAGATCAATGCCTTAGAAATATTGAATGAAAAAAGCAATCCTACCAAATTAATTTGTTTGGTAGAATGACAATTCTGCTCGGTGCCGGTGTAGCAGAAAAAAAAAAGAAACGTCATACATCGTTTTCTGATAGCCAATCAGGAGCGAGTAACATCTATATAATCTGTGAACACAAGTCCACACTAAAATGTTCCCGACATTTCCATCTGATACGTAGTATCTCTACCTAATCTGTGCGAGTACCTACCTTAGAAATGACAATAAGTGCGTTATGTTTAGTCTTAAAAATTGAGACAGAGTCTCTTAAAAAAAAAAAAAAAAAAAAAATACAAAATCATTTATTCATTAAAAACAAGTTGTACATTGCATGGGTTGGGATCTCTTCATTTAAGTTTATAAAACCTGTGTTTGAAGAGTCCCCTCTTTTCTGTGGTCTCGGAGCACTTGATTTTAACAAAAATATGGAAAGCATATTATATGTAGGTACCTTTAACAAAAACCTTGACTAGTAATAGGTAAGTTTAATAAAAGTATAGGTACTTAAGTAAATAAAAAAGTAAGATGTAAATATATTATAAATGTAGATATATCTAAATAAAGATGTGGGGTATAAATATATAAATAGTTTAAATAATTAGGTAAGTAAGTATATATATTATGTACTTGGGTAGTTTTTGACGAGTTACATAGATTTATGATATTTTTACATAAATAGGTAGGGTGAGTGGGGGCAAGATCGAAAACGGGGTAAGACAAAAAGTAGTCAATAACTCCCGATTGAGTAATCATTTTACAGTGCTGGTAACATTGTCAAGACCACCATTTTGTCACGTCTCATTCCCCAGTCAACATTTGCTGCTTAGGTCCAGGGGTTGTGTAAAAAGTGCAATTTTCTGACACAGTGACTTTTACGCAAAGTGCTCAAGTCCTTTCATCTTACCCCGTGTCCAGTAACTTGAGCTACAAGGTAAGTACGAGTGTTTTATTGATATATCTACTTATTATTTTTAATTCTTACTTGTGTTATTACGTCTAAATGTGGCTACTTCTCGTAGTTTAGGATTTATTTCAACTTTTAGTCTTTCCCCATCTCAATTTTGCGGGGTAAGACGAACATATACAAGTACCAATTTTACCTCATTTTCAAAACTCATAGTAAGAGTCAGATGTTCTCAAACTTTTCCTGAACTTTTTATTTATTTATTTAAATAGGTATGTAGGTACCCTCTTATGTTTCAAAGAGGTGCGAACATTTATGTATGGAGCCAGGCATACCTACTGTCCGCCATTTAAAAAAAAAAATAGTTTTGGCAGCCAGAGATGAAACATAATGTATCAATCGATAGAGGAACTGATCAAAATACAAACAAAAAGTATTGAATCTCTCTCTTAGGAAATATTTGTATTATGGATTTTTGTTGTTGCCCATTTTCAACTTCGGTATTTGTAAAAAGCTACTGTGTCATGCAAATACTCACTTGGCACATAACTTTAAACAAATGATATTTAATATTTGCAACAATACAATTTAAAACTATTTTTGCACTTTTATATTTTCCAACATTTATTTATTTATTTATTTTTCAGAAACAATTATAACACTCTAACAGTAGGTACGTATACCAAATCAGTGTTACAAGTAAGTAAATAAAATTTGAATTACAATACAATATACAAAATATTCAATGATTACAGAAAATTAAAATTAAAATCATAATAATAACCAAGAATGAAATAACATACATACATTGAATTAGTTGAATTGAATTGAATTGAATGAAATAAATTGAGGTATATTGTGAGTTGAGCACAATTTATTTTGGAAACTCATAAATCATGTCATAACTCATAAGTTTCCAAAACAAATTGGGCAATTTCCATGAGTTTCGGCAGGCTGAGTGCAAATATATCAATATCTTTCTCATTAATGAAGTTAACTATTCGAATCGCGCATGACAGAGGGGCAAACTTAACATATTTTTATGAGAAACTAAAAACTTTCAAAACGACGTCAAGTACTAGTAGGTTTAGATTGCACGCTTGTGTGTGTGTGTGTGTGTATGTGTGGGCGTGTGTTTGTGTGTGTGTGTGTGTGTGTGTATGCTCACCAGGCTGCGCTTGCTGCGCGTGCGGGTGCGGATGCGGCGCGTGGTGCGGGTGCGGCGCTCGCGTGATGGGCGCCACGGGCGGCGGGTGCGTCGCGCGCCAATACGTCTAAAACACAACACAATACAACACAGTTACGAGGGCATCATTTTATTATTACTAGAGAGGGTAATATAAGCGGAGGAAGACCATCAGCCAGGTGGGTGGACGATAATAGAGGCCATGGATGAGAACGGCACAGGGCAGATTAGAGTGGCGTATCCTTCAAGAGGAGGCATGTTATACCCAGCTGTAGGCTATTATTTGAACTGCCTATGATGATGATGATGATGATTAAAACAATGGCAAAGAAAACAAATTCTGGACAGAATAATACGAAAAGACTGAAGATGGACTGCGGAAATTTGCCCAGAAATGCACAACGATCAAGTGATAGACCATCCGCCAGATGGTCAGATGTATCAATGTTACCGGGAAAGAGTACAACACAAGACTGGACTGAGTAACGTTCGTAATAGAGAGGAGGCCTAGAGGCCTAAACCCAGCAGTATGTGCAACCAGGCTCATTAGATAGATGGATAGATTGATGGCTCATGCTTCCACTGCAGGGCAAAAGCTTTTCTTCCTTTCATCCACTCCTCTTAGAGGCTACTCAGGCTCGCAAACATAGCTGGTTCTCGTCGAGTATGACGCCGAAAGTGTCGCTGGCCACTGGCCAAGCTTCTCAGGAGTAGAATCACCTAGCTCTTAAGACGATTCAAAGTGATACACGAAGTGATCTTATTGAAAAAATGAATTTGACTTTTGACTTTTCTCCGCCGCTATCAGTACCTACGTATGGTCTATAGGCCACTTACCTCCAAGTACTCAGCGATGTGTTCGCAGGCGTCCTCGAGCTGGTTCTCGTCTAGCACGACGTCGAACATGTCGCTGGGGCACTGGCCAAGCTTCTCCGCCGCCACCAGCTGCACCGAAAGGTTCTTGGACTGGCCCTTGCCACGCGACTTTACTAACCGGGTTAATACCTGGAAACAGAATCGAATTATTTAGTGTTTTTGTTCTTCCTCAATTAAAAAAAGCTACACTGCGCATCAAAACGGCTAACTTCACGAATGCCTTGATCTATTGTGCGTGCTGTAAACATGTTATTTAATGTGGTATGTCTGGAGGACGGGACGAGTGATAGAGGTCCATAAAAAAGGACTCAGGCACCAAGAGTCCGTTTAACAGGTAATGTTGGGACCGAGAAAAATGGCATAAACAAGGAGTATACCCAGCAGTGGGTGAAGTCGGCTGGTTGTGATGATAAATTGGGAATGATGATGCAAGCAAGTAGAGCCTCCATAAAGATAACTTACTTTTGGACTAGTTATCTTGAGGTAGACTATAGTAGGAGCTAGGGAGGTCTTGGCGAGCTGAGAAGGATGGTTGATGGTATCGCAGTCTAGCACCACCAGCTGCAGCGTCCGCGCCAGGTCGAATATCCTCTCGATCTCCGCCTGAAGAAAGAAATAATTTACAACAAATTCTAGGAAGATAGAGGACTTTGCATGCCTTAAAACACTGACTTGAAGACCCACAAACAAACTCAGCATGCGTTATTGTAAGGTAAGAATCTAAATAGTTGTTTTAGGAGATTGGATGTGAAGAATGGCTAACACACTGTCACCCATCTAAGTATTTAGTGAAGGGCACACTCTTACTACACACATGTTATTATCATACTGTAAGGGGGTTTCACACTCGTTACGTTCGGATTGTAAATTAACCTGAGCTTGGGTGTTAGTCTATAGTACTCGCGAGTTTCTGATACCCACGGCACAGGGTATCCTACTGTGTGGTTTTGGGTTTGTGGTAAGTCAACTGATAGCGCTAAGCAAATCATCCAAAGGTTACGTTAAACACATCAAAATCATCTCAACTATAAAAGTCAATGATCCTATCGTTCATCCTCGCACCTGGACCTCTGCTAAGCAATTGTTCCTCGAGTTCCCTCTTTCCATCAACGGTTTCTTTGGTTGCTGGTTATTGAGCAGCGATCGCTTCGCCAGCGATATGTCTGCGGAGACCCTGGTGATGATGATCCTGGAACACAGGGAGACATGATTACCTGGACCTCGGCGATGCAGGTGGACCGCGAGTTGGATCGCTCCATGATCGCGCGTTTCGAGGGGTTGTTGAGGAGAGACCGCTTTGCGAGAGAAATGTCGGCCATCACGCGAGTTATTATTATCCTGCAATTGGATTAGAGTATGAAAACTGGAAAATTACTTTGTTAGTTAGCTTCAAGATAGCTAGAAAGGAAAAGGGATAGAAAAAGCTACGTGACGGCATTCTATCTTAAAGACATAGTTCTGCAAGCGACGCACAAAGGTAGAATTGGAAAAATATTGTATTTAGAAAAGGATAATAAAATATTATGATGGAAAGGGTGGCATAAAAAAATCGCGCATGTCATTTTTTGCTAATATTTTACCGAGTTTTTGCTAGATTCGCTATCATGTCCGCTACAACTTCAAACTAACTTTGAACTAAACTAAACGGAAGGAGTAAGTCCCTACAGGTTAGGTACCTACTGTGTGCATTAAGAGAGGAAAAGGTGGAATTTTAATTATCGGTTTAAGACCAGAGCTTACCTTCTCTCGATGTGCTGATTCAGAGACAAATGTTTTCTGCATATTGAACCACAGTGATCAATACCTCTTGAAAAAGGTCAATGACCCCGCAACTCCGACAGTTACATTTCCAAGTTTAGAAACAAGAAATGCAACGCCATTTGTTACCAAACAGGAAGAACTAAACTGACCTGCCCTCGAACCGCCGCTTCAGAAAGTCAAAGAGCGCTTTCTGCATCATATCGGTGACCTCATACCCCTTGAGTGAGGGGCCTACGATGACCACGGGTCTCATGGAAGGCACCACGTCGTAGGGAGTGCAGGCCTCCTGCTTCTTGAAAAATGGCTTCCGTTTCTCCTTGCCGGTTGGTAGGGCTCCGGCGGCCGCGCCCCGCCCTCGTCCTGTATCTGATTCATCACCTGAAATTAACATTTATACTATTTAGTACTTTACGTTTCACTATAGTGGTCTTTTTGACATTGGATATTACTTTGAGATTTGACTTTCTAGGGTAGGTATCTCTTTGACAACCTCAAGGATTAAACGAGGATTTCAACAGTAGGCTCGGTTTTGAACGACTTCAGGATAACATTAAGATTTCGCTTTTAAAATCTGCTGGTACTTTACATTACTGGACAAATGTATTTTATATATGTACGGGTAACAGTATAGTAAAAGGTAGCTTACACATTCAGGTAGGCATAAATACAGTAGCTTCAAAAAGTCCCATAACCACAAGACAACATTTATTACAAAGAAATTGTAAATTGTTTGCATCCAGCAAAGCAACGGTTAAAGGTTGAAAAGCTGAAAAAATACATCCATAAAATAAATAAACATAATACAAACGGAAGTATTTTTCCTTTGAAAGCAATTGAAATAGTGTTTATTGCTCACAAAAGAAAAATAAGTAGAGAGGATGGTCATGCGAGATGCGATGGGTTCAGGTGAGGTCGAGAAATAATATAATTTTGTAAAATAATCTCTATTCCAAACAAGGTAGGGGTGAATTTACAACATTTCCTGGTCTACTAATGACAGAAACTGCTTACCTCGATCGAAGGAAGGTACATCTGAAAAAATTGAGTCAATGAGTGCAAAAGTCATTACCTAATATCGTACCATCTAATGCAATGAAAACCAGGAAATTTTAGCAAATTCCACCGCTGATGTATGTAAGAAAGAATGTTTAATGGACCGACCGACGGTAGTACAAAGCAGTTATTCATTCCATACATACTTATCGATCCCAAAAAAGTTTTCATTCAAAAAGTGGAAAACTAAAAACACAGTAGAATTATATCTAATAAAAATTGTCTTTCAGAAATTAAAAATATTTAACCCACTTGAATAAAAATATATCACAGTAAAAATTTCACGACTACCAACACCAAATTATAAAGGCATCTTTTATGTTAGTAACTTTATTATAGTTATATTAAAATAGTTGGAGCAAAGATATCAAAAACATCAACTGCGTTGTACATTAACCACCAAACAAAACATCAAAAAATATTTACATCAAGACTAGAGACAATATGTGAAAAAGTCACCCCTTGTTTTCAAATCGATTACAAATGGTAGAACGTAGAGCTAAGTATATAGCGGTTTCTTCATGTCAAATTATGTGGTAAATAAGCTGTTGAAACAATTCAACCGCATGTGGCTTTAGAATAAAACCTTTTTCTTTATATATTTTTATGGTAAAAACGTTTTGTTTGGTGAAATTATAAAGCAAAAAGCAAGTGTTCACAACACGTCAAACAATATGAGCAGAATCAGAGATTCTGATCATCATTGTTTTCATATTGAAATTGAAGAGCAACATATCATCAACAACATACATCTTACTTCTGTTGTTGTTTATGTTCGAGATTTAGTGCAGAAAAAAAAATTAACATCATGGTGCAGTTCGATTCTTTTGACTCTATGTTTGTATCTTCAACTTAACTAACTTTTTTAGATTTAACAGTTATACCAGCCAGTACAAATTTATTTAAACAACGTCACACTTAAGATCCTATGGGCGGCTTGCATAACATTGATTAAAGTTTCTTCTAAATTAATTTAGTTAATAAGCACAATCGGCTTATTCATTTTTCTAAACGTCCAGTCCAGTCCTGGTGACAACAAAGATGACAGCCACTTTACTTATTCAGCGGAGATAAATACACCTCGCTGAGCATCTAACTTTGACAGTTCGTTGTACTTGCCCCCTGAGATCTTTGATAGCGACCAAAATCGGTCACGAACTGTCAATTAAGACAGTTCAGTGACCACGCAAGTAGCTCTGTCACTTTCATCTCAACGAGGCCGAACGCTACAAAAGATTCATACGCGATCGTTTTGACAGTTTGAGACAAGCTAGACCTGCTGAGCAGGCTGTGCTGCGGCTCCTTCGGAGGTTAACGCAGAAATTGAACGCTCGACCAATCCCGTAGTCCTATGTGCATCTTATGATGTTAAGTAGTCTTAAAAGTAAGCAACAGAAGAAGCAAGTGTAGATTGCCGATGCATTCGCCCGCAAGCATGAATGGGCTGTGAGATGACGTACCGGGCGTGGGGGGCGTGCTACCTCGGGAGAGCGGCGGCGCGTGCGGGCGCTGCGCGTAGCGGCCGCGCGCCGCCAGCCCGGCGCGCACCGTCTCCAGCTTCACCGGCGACGGGATGAAGCCGATGTCGGAATCCTCCTTCACGAGACGCCCGATCCACCAGTTGTTGTCGTACTTCTCCTGGAAGTGTCACAATTTGGGTGACCGCAAGTGACGTAACAGCTGAGCGCTTCCGTGCTTCGGAAGGCACGTTAAATTGTCTGTCCTAGCTTTTAAGTCGTTAAGCCATGACGGAGGCCTTCAGGCGGCCTAAAAACTCCGTCTTTCGGGTTCGAGTTTTGGGAAAAATAAAAAAAGGGTGAAAGAAGTTGTCGATTACCTTGATGTGGAGAAAATCTCGAATCTCGAAGGAGATGGCGCTGCCGTGCACCGGCGAGTCGTCGTCGACAGTGCCATCGTACGCGACATTGGTGCGCACTGCAAACGCCACTGGCTTCGACTGAAACGACGAGAACATCTGATTGGTTTTTTACAAAATTCTGGCCTCGACAAGGATGAATGTTAGCGTGTGCCAATGTATGTTAGAATGGAATTAATACTTCTGCATAATTTGGGCGTGAACCAAATAGGCAGTTGGACTTGCCTCTGACTATCCTATTAGATATCTTCTAAGGAACTTGAATAAATCACCAAAGATGTGAGAGAATGTCTTTTTATGTTTTTTTGTATAAACCATTCGATTAAATTGGATAAACCTTAAAAAAGATTTTCATACTCAGAACTGGAATGACATAAATGACACTGAAATAGAGATACTACGAGTACGTTAGTAAAACCCAGGGAAATGTGAAAGTTTGTGAGTCTGTTATTATTTCGCCTTGGGGAATACAGTCGTGATGATGTTTCGTTCTTCTTCACAATGTTTCATCTCGCTAGAACTCGCTCGATTGGTTTTCCTCAGATGGACAAACCCCAGGGGCTTATTGCCGACACGTAGGTACCTCGATTCCAATCATACCTTTACTTTACTATAGATTTTCACTACTAAGACAAACAAAAAATAAAAAAATAAGGTGAAAAAATATCGTAGGTAAGTAGGTACCTACATAAAATAAAAACAGCAAAAAACTTCCCATACAAATATTCACTCCCATTTTCCTCCATAAAATGTCAATATTGAAAGAAGTAAGGTGGTTAAAATGTTTAATGTTTGTTACTTCAAAGAACAAAAAATGTTACTACATTATAAATTAATCTTCAAACCATATTTTTTTTTAATTTAAAAGGCTCGACTCACACAACCGGTCCAACCGGAATGCCTCTGAATTCAAAATGTGAATTCAGATTATGAATTCCGACTCTGAAATTCAGAGAGGCATTCCGGATGTGTTAGTCTGGTAAAGCTGCAGCGGTCACAATGACTTTCTTTATAAAAGTCTATCCGAAAAAGCCCTTGCTTCATCTAAGAGATATACAAAAGGCAATATATGCTCAAACGATTACTAAATTATCGCCATCACGTTTCATTCACATGAAAGTAACAAGACAAAATATTATGTCGCCATCTTTTTTCATTGAAATAAGAGGAAGTGTTGGTACCATAGATGTGTGAAATGTGATAGTACTAGATTCACTGACAGCGTGCCGCCGAAAGGGACAAAAAAGTACAGAAGTAGTTAATATTAGTAAAGAATTTTAGAACATAGATGTTCTCTACCTACAAAGAGCCGGCACACGATGAGGGAAAAAAGATATTATGCTCTGTCTCATTTTTTCACATGAATTTTGTATATAGGTACCCTTCTTTGTTTGGACGGAAGGGACGATCCAGCAGTCTATAGTTTCTTTGTCTTTGGTTGGTACTGACCCGTGCCTTGTCCAGCTGTGAGAGTGCCTGCGCTTCCTTCTCGCGGCGCAGCGCCTCTTTGTCTTCGTCCAGCGACAGTTCCGACGACGGCTGCGAATAGTTTGAATCTGCTGAGCCCTGGAAACACAAAAAAACACCTTATTACATGAGAGATAATGTCCATTATTACAAACTTTTGGAATATATTGCATGGTTTGGCTATAATACAGTATAATATAATATTTGCCTGTTTTTTTACATCTTAATCGTAAATCGGAAAGTGGAGAAAAATCTTAAATTGCTAAAGAGACTGTAATTTGATTTCTAACATAACTTTTTAAAACATGATAGAATGAAAACTGGTAAATTGAAAACTTTGATATGGATAAATCGAAATGAATGATGACAAAGCATTTTATACATCCTTTGCATAGCTGACAACATATATCGGGTAAATCAAAAAAGTGATTATGGCTTAGTTCTTTAAGAATTTAATATTAATGAAATACCAAAAATGAGTACAAAACATAAAAGCTATTGATATTCAGACAAAGAACATTCAAACGCGTTATCTAACCTTGTTGCTGTTTTATTTACTTAAACATTAGTCAATAAAAACATTTTACCCTGTCGTAAATTCTGGAATGCGATAAATTCAGTGCCGCACTTTAAAATCTACGAAGCACTCGCAATAAAGTTATATGACCTGTCTATTTGAACTAGCAGAGTTAAGAAAATTGTCTAATAATAGAAAAACGCATTTTTTGTTACAGCACCTAATTACGTCAACGCTTGGATAAATATTCTAGCTTATTTTCTTTGGGATAAAGCTTCTAAAATTAACTAGCAAAATAATTCTTATACTTATACCCACCTACTCTTGTGAAATTGATACTTCTTCATTAACTCACACTACATAACTTTTTAAGACACATTTTAAAGACTCTTAAACAAGCTTCACAGAAAATGTAACACAACTAATGTCTGTTATCCGAAGATTTTCATAAAATGCAGTATTTAACATGAATATTAAGCTCCGAGGATTATAACGAAATTTTCAAGAAGCACTGAAGCATTGCGGAAATCACTGGCCGTCCTATGTCAACAACACGCAGTGGTTTGGGTGCGCGCGCACCTCTGCACCAAACTGCAGTCGCGCTAGTGCTGAGAGCCGACCAGAGGGCGAAAGGCATACGCTCGAATTCAAATTGACCTTTGTAATTTTTATAAAAAGACGAAAAAGGATTTAACACCACCAGCGGGCTTTAAATAGCTGAAGAAACTATGCGAGATTGTAATAGAACTGTACATGTTCATAAATATCGACTTTTTCTCACATATTTTCATATGATGCTAGCAGACGCAAAGGGCGTTTGTCTGCGGGGCATCGAATCCATGAATGGAGGATTTATGACGACGGAGGAGGGTAGGAGGAAAGGGGGTAAACTACGTCACGAGTCCAATTACTTTCGGTTTGAAAGATTGTAGCTGCGATTCACAGTAATAAGGTACTTAAATTCAAACACATAATAGGGTTATCATTCGACTCATTAAATGCAGGGTGTATATTCCTTGAATTCCATATTGAATTAAATAATTTAGGTCAATAACATTGTTTTTGGACTAATAAAAGTATGGCTATCAAATCAATATAAGTAGGTAAATAAGTAGTATGTGTCCCGCATTATGTAAAAAACTATCGATTGATGCGATAGTACACAGTATATCTACTCTATATCGTTTTTTATTATAACTAGATAATGTTAGTCTTTATTTTCTCGTCATTTCCGTACATAGAAATCAATCCTTGATTAGTATTTGTACAGCTAAGGAGTAAAATAAAAATTAAAAATGAAAGCTCTCATGAAATAGATCAACCGAAAAACTGTCATATAAACATGGGAACCATATACAATACACATGTGCCTTATAGTGTAGCCTTATGTGCCTTATAAAATAATGACTAAAGTGTATTACATAATGATTATGTGCTAAATTAAGCTATCAAGACCCTATAAATCTGGATTTTTCGAATCCAAATAATGATTAAGTAAGCTTTATGTGTTATAAAGCGCGCAAAAATTTCAAGATCTTTTTTATGTAGGTACTTATTAGGTTTCTTAATCTGATCACTAACAAAATATAAGATTAACGGGCTTAAAAAGAACGCAGCAGAATTTGCTGAATCACAATAGATCTAAATGCCGTCTCTTTTTATAGACTATGAATGACAAGAATGGCATATATTGCAATTCCTACTATGATTCTGCTATAACGGCTATTTTAGCCCCACAGAAATGAATCCGCGCGTGATAAAGTAAGCGTGAATTACAATCAAGCAGTTTTTAACAAATATAGCGTCCAGATACCTAAGGTCCAAAAATAAAGGAAGGAAGTTAGTGATCCTTACCCCAGTTGGTTCCAAGGGCTTGTAGTTAGTCATTGGAGGGCTGGAGCCGGCTTCGCATGCAATGCAAAACACACACAACACAGACAGTCAGACACACATGCTACATTACAATTACATGCTCTATTCATCTAAATGAGAAACAGACATAAAAGGATCACTTATTTAAAATAAATTCACGAATTATTAAAATAAAACCATAGTCTGAGTAACAGTGATAATAATTTCTGTAAGAACTGAAATCTTGTCTTTAATGATTTTCTATGCGAAAAAATATTTTTTTAATTCATAAATGTTGCATAACACCATGCGGTGAAACTATTCTAATTCATACTGCTGTGTTTTTACATCTAAAATGAACTATTTTACTAAATTCAAACTACAAAAGCTCACTTTAGCTACAAAATTCGAAAAAAATATCTGATCCACTGATCAAAAATCAACTATTCCATTTTCGAATTTAATTTACTATACTAAAACTATAAAAGCTCACCTTAGCTACAGCATTCAATAAAAAAATATATTTAAATCACTGTTTAAAAATAAAACTATTCCATTTTCGAATTTCATGCGCACTGCGTGGATACAGGCAGCCTCACATCCAAAGAGGTCGGTATCCAGGGCGCGATTGATCAAGGTCTGTAGGACTGTAGCGCAGAGGTTTCGGCGGCAGCGTGGCGGGCGACGTCACTCGCCCACGTTGCCGCGATACGGCCTACTCTGTGCATATTTTACGCCCCGTTTTTGGGGCAAAACCCTCGAGCTTGTATTTATAACCACTGGGTTTGATCCGTTTTTCATGTTGAGTTAATAAGTAATCAGATTTTTAGGAAATGTACGAGCGGGTCAGGTGATCGATCGGTTATTCAATTAAGTATGGAGATATGTTTATCGTTTGGCTCTATTTCACGTTTACGACGAGTAGTTAACTGATAAGTATTTATTACATCAAAACAGCAGAAATTACGTTACCTACTATACCTACTCTGCCTTCGCTACAAGGGTCATTATAGTAATGTAATTTACCTTTTCTAAAGTTTAGATTTCTCTATTATAACGAAATTCTAAAAGGAAAACACACTTTACGAGGCATAGTTTGTCCGTACTTAATATTAATATCGCTATGTTTCCTATCAAATAATTCAGTCACCAACGAAATCTTCGATCCACTTTATTTTATAAGCTTACGTCAAGCAATTCTTCACGTCATTTTGTTTATGTACAAGAACACATTTCCAAAGATAAAATAGATTTTGACAACACATGAGATCTGATTGTATACAGACAGACATTACGCACCGGATGAGCACATCCACTGATAGATCTGGAACACTAGAAAGCATTAACTAGACAAGTCAAGTTCATACATCAATCAAGAATGTACAGAACACTGCAAAACCTTTGTATCAATTTCAGCTGTATTGCATTTGAAATAAAGATCATTATTGACCCAGGTTGTTATAGAACCGTGGATGTTTTTGGTCTATTTCTGTTCACTGAAGTTCCATATCTATTCTAATAATTTCCATTGTTATTTTTACAAATTCAGTAAAATAAACCTTTGAGGTAATCCAGACAATATGAAATAAGAATAAGAATGATTTATAGAAGATCGACGTATAAACATAATGAAACCAAGAAATGTTTGATAAAGAACGTCTAAAGTCTATCAACAGACAGAATCATGGGTAATCTTAAATCATTCACAAAAAGTTTATTTACTAAACTTCTTTTGTATAAATGTATGCGGTATGATGTGAGAAAAAACAATACTCAGTTTCAACTCAGCGGGCAGTCATCTCAGATCTCTAATTCTATTTCCTTTCATATAAAATTATTAAAAAATATAATTTACTATGCAGTCTTAACGATTTATTAAGAAATTTCAATTTTAAGACTTTAACTGCTTTAACTTTACTTTAAACGTAAACAAAACGAATCGGAAAATACAGTGGACATCTCAAATCAATTCAAGGAACTTATCTACTACCTATATGAACATACTAGCTGACGCCCGCGGCTTCTCCCACGTGGACTACTATTTATCCCACGGGAACCGGGCATTTTTTCGGGATAAAAAGTAGCTTATGTCCTATTCCCGGTCATTATCTATCTATGTTTCAAATTTCAGCCAAATTAGTTTAGTGGTTGTTGAGTTATAGAGGAACAAAGATATACCCAAACATCCAAACATTCGCATTTATAATATTAGTGTGATATGTATATGAAGGTATATGAACAACAAAGACTTTACAAAAGGGTAGGTAAATGTGGACACGGGATTTAATCGTGCAATTTTACCTTATTTTTAACACGACGTTTCGGCTATGTAACAACAGCAATGGTCGCGGGCAGACTATGAATATGAATGAATTTGATGACAAAATATGAATAGTGATCGCGAAAGTTTAAAAAAGACTAGGGTACAGTTGGGCCGACGGATCTAGGCGTTGGTGAAGTCAGGCATTTCGCTGCGCAGTAGAAAATTTTGTATGAAAAAGTTGCACTGCGCATCGAAACGGCTAACTTCACGAACGCCGAGATCCGTTGACCATACTGTACGTAAAGGTACGAGAAATAATACGAGATTATGAGAAATTAAATAACACACGAACCCAAAAATAGTCGAGCAATTCTTCCATTTCTCGATGGCTGCCTGTGTTCAGCAGGAATGACTATTGTAGAATGGATATTTTCGCTCCCAACATTGTTCCATATGCGATTAGTTAGCTTGGTACATAGATTTAGTTATTTACATTTAAATCGAGTACAATCGCGGTTAAAGTAGAGATGTGGTTAAGCCCAACACTGATTCTGCTATGATAGGTACACAATATTACCGAAATGCAGGTAAATGAAAAAAAAAAACAAAAGATTTAACTATGATGAAATTAAAAAGAGGGTAAGTATCTGATTCTTGCTGAGAATGAGAAGTATTGACGAAATTCTGAACATAATTTTTGGATTATACTTCTTTCTTCTTACTATCGAATTTTTTAACTATAAAAAGATTTGATGTTAGTCTAAGCATAATTTAGAGTTAAAGATTTCGGGCAGAGCCAACTTTAAAACAAATCTTATTGAGAAAAGTTTTACCATCGTTTTTTGGTAAAAATTAAAAATATTCGTAAAAAATTATACATGTTGGAATTATTGAGAAAATTCTCTATTTCTCTTTTAGAGGGATTTTAAAAGGATGGTAGGTATTGAGCTCAAGTACCTAAACTGAAAATTGTCATCAATAAGCCTGGGATACACTAGGGAACATTTTGTCCCGCAACATGACGCGCAACACTTAATTTACGTGACGCTGCAACGTTGCATATTGTCCCGCAACATGCCCCGCAACATTGTACGTGACGCGGGGCATGTTGCTTGCTCCCGCCTCGAGAGCGAGCGCACGTGTCCCGCGTCAGTGTCGCGCTATTTGTCACCAAGTGTAGTCGCATACGCAACATGCGTCTTAACTATGTACGCAGCACTAATAGCCACAACCTCCTCGGGCGACATTTCTATAAACACTGACTAGTGTAGCCGGCAAAATGTTCCATGACAATTGTCGCGGGACACTTCACGTAGTTGTTGAGGGACATGTTCCGCAACATGTCCCCTAGTGTATCCCAGGCTATAGTGATAAGAAATAAAATAACTGAAAAGCAAGTATTGCAGAAAATATGACTATTGATAAAGAATCATATTACCTACTTCCCTATTTCTTTTTAGTGAAAATCTATGAAAATTTCGAAATGATATCAACCCAACTTTAGTGAATATTACGGCCGAATCATAAATGTCGCCGCATTTTGAGACACTGCTAAAGCGAATAGTCGATCCAGTCGCTCTGGGCTAGTTTTGAAATAAACCATCGATGGCTGGAATGCATTACTCATACTAGCACGTAATGCCTACATTTTGATGCCAATAAAATCAATATACTCGTATAATCGATAAATTTATGGACGTAGTTTCCGGTCGTGGTTTCGATGGTGTAGTAGGTACAGTTGGCAACTAAAGTTGATAGACAAAAAAAATGCTATTACAAATGGAAACTATAGTTGATCCACAAATTAGACTACTTTTTACAAGTGCAAATATAATAATAATTATACAAGTTGTAACTTGTTCAGTAATTCCAGCTAATTGTGTGTCGAAAAGAACGGACCAAAAAACAAGAAGACAATAAAACGCCGCTTTGGCTTCTATATTGCTTTGTTTACCTCTATTAGGATTTTTAATATGACAACGCATAGCCGTGTTCCTAGATACTTAAAATAAAGAAAAAAAAAAATCAAAATTATCATCATTATTGGTTGAACAAACCCAAGAATAAGTTACAGGATAAAACCCCATTTGAAGTAGGTATAGGGTTAGTCAAAAATCAATCGATACGAAAGAAGTTTGGCTTTGAACGCTGGTAAAACATGGTCGTTCTACAGTCTACTACAAAAACGTGTGGCGAAACTAGTATTGTCACACGTCATTTTGCAATAACCATGGGCGTAGCTATAGCTTTGTTATGGGGGGGGGGGGGGGGTCCAAAGTTCCAAAATACAAAGATTGACTAGCTTTCCCTCGAAATCAAAGGGTTTCAACTGTTCAAGTGTTCCTAAGGGGGGGGGGGGGGTCCAGGTCCACTAACCCCCCCCTTATATACGCCGATGGTAATAACCATAATACAGGTAAGCATGAGCAACAGTTCATTTATTGATTTTGGCGCTCATTCATTGAGCATTTCCGCGAATCATAGATAGGGCTTCGTAGTAAATATTTAGTTTGTTTTGGTCTAAATAAACACAAAACAAATTGTTTCATTACGTACACATCACACTAAATGCGAAAGTTTGGATGTTTGGATGGATGGATGTTTGTTTGTTCCTCTATAACTCGATAACCACTGAACCGATTTGGCTGAAATTGAAAATATAGATAGATAATGACCGGGAATAGGACATATACTTTTATCCGGGTACTATGTGAGCAAAGCCGCGGGCGGAAACTAGTAGTAGAATATTTAGACGAAATTCCAGATGAAGAATCACTGACAACGTCCCTGTCTTTATTTGTGGATAATGATGAATAGAGACAGGATGTTGTTTAACCAGTGTTCAACTTTAAACATCTTTCATAAGTAAGGGGGAATATGTTTACGTGAGTAACACTTGTTTTCCTGTAACTATAATCCATTAATGTTATCTAATCACATATCAAATGAACACTATCACTTGTTGCTTGCAAATTAAATTGTAATGGGAGCTTGTGTGAGCTAGTGGCCCTCCTAGGATTATAAGCAGTGATCGGAATTAGGCGGGCTAAAATACCTAAACTTCAAAGAACAGAGGCAAAATAGGGGAGACTTCCTTACTACAAGAATTTTATTCTTGTAGTAAGTAAGAATTTTATTGAAAGTTGGCACAATTTTCACAGTGAGTAAGTACATTTAAAATTAATATTAATAATATTGTGAACTAATTCAAATAATTTTTCTATTTGACCGACGGAAAATAGTTTTTTATCCTTATAATTTACATTTTAGTTTTTGTTATTAACTCAGGTAAAAAATTGATTCACCGTAATATTAGATGTTCTTTATTAATGTCCCGGAAACGGAAATAATTGGGTCGAAAAATATTTAGTCCTAAGGCGTCTCCATTTGTCTCTGTTATTTTTCGAACTTTAGGTATTAGCCCGCCTCATTCCGATCACTGGTCATAAGGCACGGATAAAACAATAAGCTGAATGAAATAGAAAATTGTAACAGAAATATACCATGCATTTAGAGATTTTGACATTGTAAAAAGAAAATAAATAAATAAATTTTTGAAAATAAGCTTAGGATCGGAATTCTGGTGGTTCTGTTTTTTGGAAAAAATAAATATTGGTTTAGTGATAATGCTTCTCTAATTTGTATAAGGAAGTTTGTGAGTACGTTGTACAATTACAGCATAATCAACAGAGTATAAACAAATAACCTGTCAATCTGCTATATTGCTGCGTTGGTTGGCATGAACATTTTCAGACAGAGCTTTGACGACAAAGTAAACTATACCTACACAAACTATATTATCAAAGCGCTCCTGCTTCAAGCTTATCCGTAAAACTTACTACGTTTAACAATAAACAGAGAACTTCGCGTGATTCTGAGGCACTGAAACTCATTATTTAAACTATGAATAGACATTATTGACTGTCCTGAAGCACTGGAAATCTTACAACAGAACTCCATAACAAATGTACCGATAACAGTATACCATGCCACCACTCCATAAAAAATGTACTATAACAGTGTGCCGTACCTACTGAATTTTTGAAAATTTATTTAGGCGTCAACACTTTACTTACGTACTACATTGCGTTTATCTCAGAAATCACATATTAATTAGAATTTATTTACGTCAATTTTTTATGGATACTTTGGCGTTTTATCGATACCTCAGAAACCTACACATGTAAGTATTTGGAATTTACTTACGATCTACACTGCATTTTACTAATATCTTTTACAAGTATTTTTTATTTTCATCTAAAATAATTAAACAACACTGTCAGAAATGTATGCGCGCGCACCTGCGTAAACAACTTGTTGTACCCATTGCTCTGGCTGTTATAGCCCATCTTGCGGCATGGCTGGTGGTCTCTCCGGACCACCAGTGGGATCGCGTCCTGGTCCTCCGTGGTGGGGCATGCGGCGCGCGAGCCCGCCGGACCGACGGAAGGCACTGGCTCACTTCACGCTGATCGCCTGCGCGCGCAACATTACGACAACTGGGTCAGGATGTTTGGACTGTTGACGTGCAAGGATCAATGGCATTGTTCGCGAACTTTGCTTTCAGATTAATAGACACAAACAGCTATGATTACAAACCAAACAGCTATGATAACGCAATCTATAACAAATACGATTATGGAAAAAATGGAGGAAAAACTACAACCAATTATATCAGAAAATAAAAACTTGAAAGTAAAAGTAGAAAAATTAGAGAAGGAAATTGAATATCTGAAAAGAGAGAAGAAAAGCAATAATATAGTGCTATTCGGCTTAAAAGAAGATGAGAGATCAACGAAACAATTGCTCGAGAAAGTGAGAACAGCTTTTATGAATGATCTAGACATACAAATAGAAGACTATGCAGTAAACAAAATATATCGTCTCGGAAAAACAAACAATGATGACAGACCGAGGCCAGTTCTTCTTTCTTTCGCAAATGCTTGGAAAAAAAACGAAATCATGAAAAACAAAAAGCATTTAAAAGACCTGTATGTGAAAGATGACTTTTCCAAAGAAGTTTTAGAGAAAAGAAAAGAGCTACAAGTAAAACTGGAAGAAGAAAGAAATAAAGGAAATTTGGCTTACATAAAGTACGACAAGCTTATCGTAAAAGAAAATACGAACAAAGATAAACGTAAAAGAGAATTGTCTCCATCACCAGGAACAAGCACTCAGCCACGAAAACAAATAACACTTACGTCAAAGGACAACAGAACAAATGCATTTGATAGTATGAGAGGTAGATCAAACTCCTTGTCTAACTATCTAACCAACAAAAAACAATAGCAACTAATAAACGGCAACCGGAAAACACAAACAAACAACAATCATGAAGGAAGTAGAAAAACATTAAATCAAAACCCTCTCCCAAGCCGACTGGTCATCGTGGGAGAAAATGACCACGACCCTCTAAAGGTTAAAAACAAAACACAAAACACAAACAGAACATCCTCGGACATACACATAGCCACTTTGAACACAAGATCACTAAGAACACCTGAGAAACTGATAGAGCTAGAAACAGCAATAAAGAACATCAAATGGGACATCATCGGAATCAGCGAAATGAGAAGATTCGGAGAAGGAATAGAGGACCATGGGGAGTATATCCTACACTACATTGGCGAGACACCGGGACTCTACGGTGTAGGCTTTCTCATCAAAAACAAACTGGCAAACAAAATACTAGAAATAAGAGGAATCTCAGAACGCATTGCAATTCTCAATATAAAACTACCAGTAAATGAAAAAGAGGAAGAATGGTCTATTATTCAGGCGTATTCACCAACTGAATCGGATAAAGAAGAAGATATTTTAAAAATCGAAAAGTTCTATAAAGACCTACAAAATACTATTGAAAGTACGCATAAAAACATCATGGTCATGGGAGATTTCAATGGTCGGATAGGGACTCAAAAAAATGGTGAAGAGTATACCATAGGAAAGTACGGATTTGGCTCCAGAAGTAATAACGGTACAAGATTAGTTAATTTTGCAGTTGAAAACAAATTAAGCATCCTAAATAGCTTCTATGAAAAGAAATCGACTAAAAATTGGACGTGGATCTCACCTAATGGACTTTATAGGAACGAAATTGATTTTATTTTGTCTAACAATAAACAAAAAATCCAGAACATATCCATAATCAAAAATTTAAATTTCAATACAGACCATAGAATGGTTCGAGCAACGATGGTAGGAAGACACCCCAAGAAAACAAGAAGATTCCACAATAAATATACACCTATCGAATACACAGGAAATACGGACATACTCCTCAAAAATCTTCGAACATCACTAAACGACGACAGACAAGAGAAAAATGAATGTACGTCAACTTCTATAAGCTCGAAGACGTCAACACAAGAAAAATACACCGGATTAATAAATCAACTAAAAACTGTAACTAGAAAAACAAACACAAATAATAAGAAAGAACTATCACTGAAAACCAAACAATTGCTACAAGAACGTAAAGAACTTTTAAAACAAAGGAAAACTAAGGACAATCGTCAAAGAATAACAGAAATTAGCAAAAAAATAAGCGAAGAACTTAGAAAAGAAAGAAAAATAAAAAGGTTAACTACGATGCAAAAATTTATAGAAAGAACAGGAGGAATAAAAAAGGCACAGAAGGAATTAAACCATAAAAAAGAGTGGATACCAAGTATGAAGAAGAAGGATGGTATAACTACAGGTAAAAGGCTCGAGATACTTCAAATAGCCACTGATTACTACCGAAAATTGTACCAAAGCCAAGGAGACAGACAAACCACAAAAGAATACGAAACACCAAATGATGCAGAACAAATACCAGAAATATTAAATGATGAAACAATAAAAGCAATAAAAACACAAAAATTCGACAAGGCACCTGGATCAGATCTCGTTACAAATGAGCTGCTAAAAACTACATTGCCAGTGATCGCTCCAAAGCTTACGGAGATATTTAATGAAATTATTAACACGGAAAACATCCCTGATGATTGGACTAAATCGACAACTATATTACTCCATAAAAAAGGTGACAAAGGAAATATAGGAAATTATAGACCCATTAGTCTAATGTCGAACATATACAAAGTGTTTTCAAAAATTATACTATCTAGAATTACCAATAATCTCGAAGAAAATCAGCCAAAAGAACAAGCTGGATTCCGTAGAAATTTTTCTACTATAGATCACATTCACGCCTTAAGACAGATCCTGCAAAAATGTAAAGAATACCATAAAACTTACTACCTGGGGTTCGTTGATTTTAACAAAGCATTCGATACATTAGAACACAGATTTATTTGGGACGCACTAGAAGCACAAGGCGTAGAAGCAAAGTACATACGAATACTCAAAAACATATACACAATGAGTACTGCACAAGTAAAGCTTGAATCTACAGGCGACGCATTCCCTATTAAGAGAGGTGTACGACAGGGAGACCCTATATCGCCTAAATTATTTTCAGCCGTTCTTGAAATGATATTTAGAAACCTAGAATGGACAACGCACGGACTAAATATAAATGGTGAAAACCTAAGTCACCTACGCTTCGCAGACGACCTAATTTTATTTTCTGATTGCCCAATAACTCTGCAGACTATGTTACAACAGCTGTCGGACGAAAGTATTAAAGCAGGACTGTCAATGAACTTATCAAAAACTAAAATAATGTCAAATTCTACACACATAGACATAAAAATTAATAATGAACAAATAGAGTACGTACAGGAATATATATATCTAGGACAGCTCATATCAACAGAAGACGGCATGCAAAAAGAAATAGAAAGAAGAATAACTAATACTTGGAAAAGATATTGGTCACTAAGCGAAGTGATGAAGAACAAAGATATGCATATAAAAGAAAAGAGGAAAGTATATAATATGTGTATCCTACCATGCTTACTTTATGGGTGTCAAACCTGGGCATTGACCAAACAACTAGAAAATAAATTAAAAGTCTGTCAAAATGGAATAGAAAGAAGTACAATAGGAGTAAAAAGAAAAGATCGAGTAAAACTAAAAGACATAAAGAGCAGAACAAACTTCAGAAACGCATACACGATTTACAAACAACTGAAATGGCGATGGTCGGGTCACATGATTAGAGAGAGGAGGGAGAAATGGACTAGTATATTAACAGAATGGTATCCACGAGACGGTAAAAGGAGTAGAGGTAGACAGACAATGAGATGGGAGGACGACATCGTAAAAGTAGCTGGTCCAACATGGACGCGTACAGCAAAGGACAGGACAAAGTGGAAAGCTTTAGAGGAGGCCTTTGTCGGAAGACAAGCTGGCATAGACTAGAACCGTTTGCCGTTTTAAACAGATAATTTAGTACCTATAGTTAGTAACTTTAGTTGTAGGCATCTTTTAAATTGTTAGCATTACTTAAGAGAAACAGCAATAAAGGCTATTTTATTTTATTTATTTTTTTATTTTATTTTATTTATTATTAACTCAGGTAAAAAATTGATTCACCGTAATATTAGATGTTCTTTATTAATGTCCCGGAAACGGAAATAATTGGGTCGAAAAATATTTAGTCCTAAGGCGTCTCCATTTGTCTCTGTTATTTTTCGAACTTTAGGTATTAGCCCGCCTCATTCCGATCACTGGTCATAAGGCACGGATAAAACAATAAGCTGAATGAAATAGAAAATTGTAACAGAAATATACCATGCATTTAGAGATTTTGACATTGTAAAAAGAAAATAAATAAATAAATTTTTGAAAATAAGCTTAGGATCGGAATTCTGGTGGTTCTGTTTTTTGGAAAAAATAAATATTGGTTTAGTGATAATGCTTCTCTAATTTGTATAAGGAAGTTTGTGAGTACGTTGTACAATTACAGCATAATCAACAGAGTATAAACAAATAACCTGTCAATCTGCTATATTGCTGCGTTGGTTGGCATGAACATTTTCAGACAGAGCTTTGACGACAAAGTAAACTATACCTACACAAACTATATTATCAAAGCGCTCCTGCTTCAAGCTTATCCGTAAAACTTACTACGTTTAACAATAAACAGAGAACTTCGCGTGATTCTGAGGCACTGAAACTCATTATTTAAACTATGAATAGACATTATTGACTGTCCTGAAGCACTGGAAATCTTACAACAGAACTCCATAACAAATGTACCGATAACAGTATACCATGCCACCACTCCATAAAAAATGTACTATAACAGTGTGCCGTACCTACTGAATTTTTGAAAATTTATTTAGGCGTCAACACTTTACTTACGTACTACATTGCGTTTATCTCAGAAATCACATATTAATTAGAATTTATTTACGTCAATTTTTTATGGATACTTTGGCGTTTTATCGATACCTCAGAAACCTACACATGTAAGTATTTGGAATTTACTTACGATCTACACTGCATTTTACTAATATCTTTTACAAGTATTTTTTATTTTCATCTAAAATAATTAAACAACACTGTCAGAAATGTATGCGCGCGCACCTGCGTAAACAACTTGTTGTACCCATTGCTCTGGCTGTTATAGCCCATCTTGCGGCATGGCTGGTGGTCTCTCCGGACCACCAGTGGGATCGCGTCCTGGTCCTCCGTGGTGGGGCATGCGGCGCGCGAGCCCGCCGGACCGACGGAAGGCACTGGCTCACTTCACGCTGATCGCCTGCGCGCGCAACATTACGACAACTGGGTCAGGATGTTTGGACTGTTGACGTGCAAGGATCAATGGCATTGTTCGCGAACTTTGCTTTCAGATTAATAGACACAGACCCCCTTACTTATGAAAGATGTTTAAAGTTGAACACTGGTTAAACAACGTCCTTCCCCTTACATATGAAAGATGTTCAAAGTTGAACACTGGTTAAACAATGTCCTGTCTCTATTCGTAACTATCAACAAATAAAAACAGGACGTTGTTTAACCAGTGTTCAACTTTAAACATTTTTCATAAGTAAGACACAGACAGACGTTTATTCACTACTTGGCACACAATATAAATCTCAAAAACATGTAACACAAAGAGAAAACAGAAGCAAATGAGAGAGAGAGAGACTTTTGTTGTCAGTCACAGCAGCAAAGGCCTCGACTTAGCATTATGCCGTGCCACTGAGTAGTGGTAAGGCGCTGGTACTCTGCCGAAACCTCCACAGTCACTAGACCCTTTTGTTACCCTAATTTTAAGACAAAAATAAAATAAGAATGGCAAATGCACAAAGAGTGCGAAGACAAAAAAAAACAGCATCGTGAAAACGCAAAGTTTTTCAAAACTGCGTACCTACATGATTGAATACTATGTATAAACACAATTTCATACGACGAAGACTATTAAACTGTATCCCATGTTTCTTGGTAGATAGGTGACGATATAGTGTTCCTAAATATAGAAAGGTGACGTAGGAGGCTAGTTCATCATTGAGTCGGCTTTATAAAACACCGATTCAATGAAACTAATACAATAAAATGTAAATATGTTATCGATGGATTCTCTAGGTAATGTCTACTCAAATCTACAGATTAAGGACTAGGTTTCGCGGTTGGAACATAACACATAGGCTACTTATAGCCTGTGTGTTATTCCAGGTCATAAACTATGTATATTACAAGTTTCATTCAAATTCGTTCAGTACTTTTTGAGTGAAAGAGTAACAAACACCCATTCATCCATCAATCCATCCATTCAACCTCATAAACTTTCACATTTATGATATTAGAGAGTATTCCCCGTGACATTAATACTTCTTATTAGTTTGCATATCCCCATAACTACTAAACTGATTTTGATGAAAGGAATACCTATAGATAGTTTAGGTTCTGGAATAATACATAGGCTAATTTTATCCCAGAAAAATGTCTGGATCCCGTGGGATAAAAATATAGTAGTCTAAGGCTGAGGCCCCATTTGTGCGTTGCGTTGCGTTGCGTCGGCAAAATGTATAAGTAAAACGACGCAGCGTCGACGCTGATGACACTAATGGGGCCTCACCCTAAGCGGGCGAAGCGGCGGGTTCGCTAGTATTTTTATAAAGGCCTGGATTCCACTTGATTTCACTAACAACATTCACATCAATGAATAGTTCAGAGTCAATCTTACTAGCATTGATCTTTAGATCACAGTTGGCTAAAAGGTCATCTTGGAAAAGTGAGCTTATTCATCAGATAGTCAAAAGTAATATCACTTTTGAGTTTAATTTGCAGATAGTGCAATAATAATGTTGACAATGATGATTCAACATTAGCGGCCTTTACACGGTAGAGTTTTTACCAAGGATCTGGACTGTACAGATATCTGTACAGATATATGTACAGATATCTGTACAGATATCCGTACAGATATCTTTACAGATAACCACGGATAAAACTGTCAAAGGTCGGAATGGCGCGATATCTTTACAGATATCCACACAGATATCTCTGCGTTTAAATGCTCTGGCATCTGGACTGTACAGATATCTTTACAGATATCCGCACAGATATCTCTGCGTGTAAATGCTGCTATTGTGTTATCTACGATTCATTTATTCAACAACTCGAAAAGGTTCCCCAAACTCAGAACAGTGGAGTTCATATAAATTCATAACTGCTAAAGTTTTTTGGGTCGCTCTGGGCGTCGATTCCGGTACCGAACTTTTTATCAACCTCAACCAAAACCTCAACTAAAGCGACTGTTTCCATGACTACTAATAACAAACGACTCAGTTGTGGTGAGGTTTTGAACTTTGGCAGTACAAATTTTTGAAAAGCTATTCTACTATTTCACCAAATGGCTGACATTTAAGAGTTCGAACCAAAACCAAAGCGGTTGTCATTTAATAGAATACAGGCCCTGGCCTGTTTTGTAATCGGTTGGTGCGTTTGAAAACATTCAATTACAAACAATAAGAAACAAAGAAGTTTTTTACGATTCATAAAATAATAACTGAAGATTTTCATCCATAAAGATTTAAAAAGATTTTAAATTCTGAAGTAAATTATTGAATTTGGTTAAGATCATGGCTCCCATCAAAATCCATAGTATGGCGCGCCGTCTCGGTTCGGATATAGAGATAAAATACGTGACAATATTGAAAATGATGTCACTGTTTTTCCCTTAGCTTTAGACGTTTAATTTCACATCTAATAGGTATTAACACTGTGATGGTCTAGACAGGGATGTCATTTTACAAGCTGTTAATTGTTTATAGGCCGTCGTTACTAGGGGTGTCATATTCATTTTAAGAATAACACGTTTTTTTTTTTAACTTATAACTTATTTAATAACTTAAATACAACAACAACTATACAGTGTTTCATGTTAAGCAACTTATCAGGGAAAACTATAAAGAATTAACTTCAATAACAAATTGTTTCTAAAGGTCACATTTGCATGAAACCTTGAAAATGTACAAAGAATTTTAAACAACAAATTGATTGTAGATACGCCTACGTAACTGCTACGCTCGTAGCACGCCGTAGGAGCCGCGTAGAGGCGCCGTGGCGCAGTGCGTAGACCCCACGCAAAAAGGTTCTGTTTGAAGGTAGGCGACTGAGTCACGCGACTCGTTTTACAATAAAAAAATCAAATGATGTCACCATTTTGTAAACTATTGCCCGTATAATCCGAAAAAGATGACTTTCCACATTTTGAGTGCCTGACTCATTTATTTATTAAAGAATTTATTTCATGAAAAATGTATAGATCTGTGTTTTCAGTATGCATTTAATTTCATTTTTTGAAATGTTTCTACTTTTTTTTCATTCATGGGCACTACCCATGAATTTAATCATGAGCTTTTGATATTTTTGTTGTTTTTATTGAATGTTGCATCCACCTTTGTCGAAAGCTTTTCTTTATATTCAAAGGTTTGCTGGTAGAAAACTCTTTTATGGTTAAGCTCGCCTTTGTACATGTACTTTTAATGTCTTGTTTGTAAATGTTCTCATGTGTACAATAAAGAATTACAGAAATGTTTTTTATGGTCGAGAGTTTAAGTCGCCTCAAGCAGGACTCCCCTTAACGTGGGCACCATAGAATTGGCTGAATTATTGTTCTGACCTTTCGCCAGTCAGCTAACTTCACGATTACAAATGGTCTGTGTGCTCACTCGCGAGTGAATAGTTTCTATTTTCTTTTACATTTTCAGTTAGTTTCCCAGATTCGTGCCAGTGTTGCCAACACTTACTTACACGGTCTGGTAAGCTTATATTTTATCACTGGCTTTTACCAGTGACTTTGCTCTTATGATTCTGAAAAAAATTAAGTTCTGGTCAATGAATTGACACGAACTCCATTTTAATTTTCCTCCATTTTAATCTTTTTACCAATTTTTTTGTAAAAAGTTGCCTATTTAGCTAGGCTATAGAGAACGTTGTTTTCTTGTCAATTTTTTGTAACAAAAAGGGACGGCAACAGATTTTGGAGCCATCTGAGTAGGCTATAGGAAGTATTTTTTTACATACGCATCTAATGAAAAGTACCTATTTATAGGCATTTGTAAGAAAATATTTCTAATTATTCACATTATATTTAAACTTACCTTTTCAATGTTAAAATCACGCGATGTAAATCTAGTAGTTACATCGATATTTATTGTATACTAGTTAACCCAGCGAACTTCGTACCGCCTTATTTTTTAATTCGCATTGTTTTTTTAGGTCAATAACCCTCGCAGATATCCTCAGAAGACCCTACCAAAGTTTCATCACAATCAGATCAATGGTTTAGGAACGCGTAGAGGACAAACATACAAACATTCACTTTTATTTATATGGATTTAGATAAGGGAAGGGTTAACATAACGACGAGAATTTGTCGTGGTTTTGGGTTTACTTTGTTCGCCGCGATCAGGTCAATGACCGGATTACCAGGTAAAGGTAATTTATAGATTCACGTGAAATACAAAATCCCTTAGAGCTTGAAATTGTACACACATTTCGTAGTTTATGGTTAGTGTCTACGAACAGATAAATAAATAATAATAAATAAATAAAATTTTATTTCAGATAAATTAATCCATATCACATAAAATTATACAAATCACATTATTAGAATTAAAAAAAAAAAATTACAATTACATAAAAAATTAAAATTAAAATCAAAATTTAAGTACTCAGGTAAAGCTCAAACATTGTGGGCCTTACTTATGAAAGATGTTTAAAGTGAAACACTGGTTAAACAACGTCATGTCTTTATTTGTGGATAGTGACAAACAGAGACAGGACGTTGTTCAACCAGTGTTCAACTTTAAACATATTTCATAAGTAAGGGGGTGTAACTATACATTTAAACAGTAGTTTGCATTTTATATGGGTTAAATAGATTGAATGTTTTTCGTCGCTTGAATGACGAGAAGGGCAATATCATAAACAACGTCTTATATCATAAATACTTTGTAAGATTCTAAGTATATCAACTTTACTTTAAACGTAAGTTAGTTGATGCTCCTTTTAGGATGAAAAGTCTGCCAGACTTCGTGAACTTTCCACATAAAAGCACGTCAGGTATTCCTCTCGCGATATAACTTAAGCCCTCCATTTCCAAACCTATTACAAAGCTTGACACGTCCTGATAAGGTTGAGGTTTCAACCCTACAGAAATTAGCCGCCTCACCATCAAAAAGTCGACCTTGTCATCTCACATCAAAGTTCAAAATCTCTTATACTTTCGTCAGACTGTATGCAGTAGCGGGTTCATTCAGAAAATAGACTTTAAGATGTTGGAATGAAGGTTGTGTTTTGAAAGTACGCATGCGCGTGGAAGCGATCGATGAGCGACTCGATGGCGACGTCGATGACCCACTTGCGGTAGACGACCGGGACCGCACGCTAAGTGACGGTGTCGGCTAATGCAATGAACTTACAAAATCACTTCTGACTTTCACCTATAATATAAATGGATGGGTTTGAGTAAAAATAACGATCGCACCAGTCTTTGATACATTTGCATTTATGTAGCTTGACTTTCAATTGTAATTCTCTTTTATCTCATGTGTGTACACATCTATCCATAGCTATCTATATACACATCTCTCTATACCCTAAGGTTTGCTGTAAGAACATTCTTTTAGGGTTAAGCTCGCCTTTGCATATCACCTTTTTAATCTATGTTTGTAATTCTATTTTTTTGTGTGCAATAAAGAATTTAAGAATGGGTAGAGTGCTGAGTGTGTTGTTTATTTTTCTTTAGAATTTATTATATTGAGGGGAAAGTTTCCTCTCAAAATTGTACTATTGTAAGAGCAAAACTGTTTCCCAGTTTCCATGTTAAGTACATGTCACATTGATAAATACAACTGTTTATCAATATTTTACGTTATTTTGGCATTTACAAGCTGTTAGGATAGTGAGTACCTCCATTGTCTCAATTGATATCCTCAATTTTTATTTTTGTTTTGTAGTTTTATTTTTCATAATATTAATTGATAATTGTCAATTGTTTAAGTAGTAAAAGTATTATAATTAAGAAGTATAATTGGTCCTTTGTCTCAATTGATATCCTCAATTTTTAATTTTGTTTTGTAGTTGTATTTTTCATACTTAATATTTATTGATCATTGTCAATTGTTTAAGTAGTAAAAGTATTATAATTAAGAAATATAATCAGTCATGTGGTTCCCATAAAACAAGCTCTGCTTAGATTGTGGCTTCATGATGATGTGTGTTTTAAATTAAAAATGTATTGTGTAAATCAATTAATTTAAAATACATAATGCAATTTGAATTTCAACCATTTTTAAGATGTATCACGTTTTATTTTCTTTTATTGCACATAATGAAAGAGAAGTCCGAAAAGAAGAAACCTGGAAGAGATCGCTTTAAGCGATAAGGCCGCCAATTGTTTTTACCTAAGTTTAGATAATTTATACTTAAGGTTTCTTTGTGGTAAACAATAAAGTGTTATCTATCTATTTATCTATAATCCCTTGCACCTGTATCAAGCGTGCATGCAAGTTCCGGTTCGTTCGCGTTCATTTTCCAGCGATCCGCTCCATTACCGGTTCACTGCAGGTCAACAACCGACGCCTCCGAGAGAACAAGGCAATGGAAGCGAAACTATTTGTATTCGTCTTTATTGATTTTCAGCAGCGACGCGGAATACATTAAACTTGTCGATTTTGAGATTCGATTAAAAGTTCCTTTATTGCGTAAACATTTTTTAACTTTAAACAAAAAAATCAAATAAATGCAAATAAATAAAAAAAAAAACATATTATCATTTCATTTAAACAGGTTATAGCGTTAAGGCGTCTTTGGCCATATGTATAAAAACTTTTCAATAAGATTTATTGTCTGTTTAGTTATTTATAGTATTTATTTACAGAAACCAATCTACCTATATTTTTATATAACTTTACAAAATATCTACATTAAAACCAGTTATGACAAAAATAAAAAAATAAAAAGGATAGTTGTATACAATCTATGGATAGCTCAACTTACTAGTCACTGCCAGTCGAAAGCGTGTCCAAGATACTGGCAGCATAACCATAATATTTTATTGATCTTGTTAGAACACAATAATTTTATTGGGATTGGTAACAGATGGTAGTGTAAATACATCTTAATAAAATTGGATCATGCAATAACAACTTTGAGACGGGCCCTTTAAGCCCAATTCGTTTACATTTTTTTTTTAACTAAAATAGGTCCGCGTTGGACCACACCCTGCCTGATGTAAAGCAACAGTGTGGTCTAAGATGGAGCACGCTTACCTAGAAGAAACCTATTGACTCTCGATTTGAAGACACCCAAATTATACTTTTCTGGAAATACAGACCCCGGCAAGGAGTTCCACATTTTCGCCGTGCGTATGAAAAATGTAGACTCAAAGCGTTACTAGAATAAGAAGATAGAAATGATTGTAATTGTCGAAAATTAAGGCTTAAATACTTTTCGTCATATTTCATAATTTCAATGTCTGAACTTATAAAAATAAAATGAGAAAAAAATAAAATATGATGACGACTACATTCCCAAGGTGCGGTTCCATTTTTAGAAATTTGAAGATATCTCAGGGGGCGGTCAGAGGTATGTCCAAAAATAAGATAAGTTTCCTAAAAAACTTACTTTTCAATACAGGCATTCTAAAGAGCTATACTATTCCTGAGTACCTTAGCATCCTATGTTTTATCGAAAAATAATCAGTTTTGAGGAAATATTCACGAGTGTAATAAAGGCCTGCAGCTATCAAAGCCCAGCTACGTGACAAAGTACAAATTGGCAAGAAAGGGCACTTCATCACAATCCAATCAAGGCCAATAAGCGCGGCTCATTATAAATATGGGGCGAGGAGAGATGGCTAACCTCGTATCGAGAGTCTGAAGACACTCTC
Organism: Camptogramma bilineatum; assembly: GCA_958496255.1. Lineage (NCBI taxonomy): Eukaryota > Metazoa > Arthropoda > Insecta > Lepidoptera > Geometridae > Camptogramma > Camptogramma bilineatum. The sequence continues at coordinate 1,230,820 of OY292453.1, forward strand.
TAGAGCAGTGGTTCCGAATCTGTGGCAATTACCCCCACGGGAGTAAAATAACCTTGGGGGGGGGGGGGGGGGGGGGGGTTGGTTGGTAATATAATAAAACGAGATATTTATGAAAAAAAAAAGGTTGTTTTATTCTCTAATAACGAAAAAATTTAAAGAAGATACTCTTAATTAAATACTTTTCAGCTTCATCAACATAATAAAGTTTTTGAAAATAGGTCAGTACTCATTATTAAAAGGAGAGGAACTTTTACAAAAGATTTTTTCAAAAGATTCAAAAGTTTGAAAAGGTTAGGAACCACTGCTCTAGAGGGTAGACCAAATCAGAGGGGTAGACAGATTGATACGAAATGCTTTGATATCATGAAAAGTGTAAAAGTTTCATAATTCGGTAAAGAATATCACGAGGAAACCAACCAAGTTATAAGCGTTAATAATTCTAACAACAAAACAAAAAATAAGAGTGGGAAAGTAATGTTTATTTTGCCTCTGATTATCCCCTTAGATGCCCCTATAAATCTTGAATGTAGATCTCGATAATTCTACGACACTTGGAGATGAGTATTAAGTAAGTATGTTTAGTTTTAATTAAATTCAATATAAATAATCTAAGCGGAAAACTAACAGCTGATTAACAGCATTATAGACTCGCAGTTAATAATCTTTGAGGGCTTTTTAAATATTGGTGTACACAAGGAGTGATTGAAATTCATCTTAAAGTTGGTTGATAAACAAGCAATTCATTCAAAAATAAAAAAACCCGGCTGAACTGAAAAGTTGGAAACAGCATTATCTTATCAATCACAAAACAAAATTAAATTACAATTTTATTCTTATGTAGACTATCTAGGGTTCGATGCCGTGCGCATTTTCCTAAACGTTGTTGTCACAGTTGACACACAGATGGCTCTGTGAGTACCTAAATTTAATGCGTAAATTATTTCTTAAATATGAGATATCTCCTAAATGGCTGAACCAATTTCGATGCAGTTTGTTCTAAACGTTGCGTGTGACTAAATATAAAGTTTTAGTATGCGTTTTGGTTAGCAATTCTATTTAGGGCGAAAAATAGATTTTCTAAAATTTTGAGACTCGATTTAGTCTTCGAAGATGTCATGTTAGATTTTAAAAAAAATTATATTTGATATCAGTCCACCAACCTCTTGATTTTGACATGGATTTTGATATGATAGCGTGATTTTCATTTTGAAAATTCACACAATGTTGCATTTTTTAGCCGCACTATTTGATTTATCGAAATAAAAAGTATACTAGAGCACAATCGAGATGGAGACGATTCTAACGATACCTCATTCATCAAAATCCATCCAGCCGTTTAAGAGCAACGTGGTAATAAAGAATATTACATACATACCCACATAGAAACGCGCGATCTACATAACCCGGGTGACTTGACAGTCAGCCGGGTAAAAACCAAATAAATGGGTGATTAATTCCGTAACTTTAGTCACCCACGGAAACTTCTCAGAAGCAATAAAATAATGCGTTAAATAAAGCACAGCTAATGAAGACGATTACGACTAGTCATAGGACTGATGAAGCTTTTCTGAAAAACACATGAATCGCAGATGTACAGTTGTTCTATCCCACGAAGTCCGTTTGGTCTTAATTGTGTGTGTGTTCACATGCACGTTTTTTATGTGTGCGTAGGCTCGGGAGCGCTCAGAATCGGCCCACGCACACAGCAACAACGTGCATGTGCATCTACACACACAATTAAGACCAAACGGACTTCGTGAGATAGAACAACTGTACGAGTATAACGTAATGAGTCAGGATCACAACACGCGGAGGGAAGGCGAAACATCCGGAGTTGAAACGAGTCTAATTGAATAAATGACTGTTGACTGTGAACTACAGTTGAAGATTATTTATACAAGCCTATGTTTAAGGTGGACGCACACCTAACCGCGCCGAACGAATCGACCAAAACAAGTTTTAGAATTATTTAAATGAAATCGTATGAAACCTCGCACAACTGCCCCGTCGAATCGTCCGATTCAACCGAATCTGGAAGTACTTTTAGAATTCGGATAGGTGTGCGCTCAGCCTAGTTCAGCGTTTCTCATACAGCCAATAATTTCACGGTTTCAACTCGCACGGCATGATTCACTCGGCATTGTACAGAATTTCCCACGCAAAGCTTTGTCCCTTTTAGCAGTTTATCCCTATAATGTAGGGCGGGATGGCACGTGTTTAGTTCTGAGGATCTGGGTCACTTGGAGGTACTTCGGTAGGAAAATACAGCTAAAAATTGATGATTTTTTTATCAACCTTTCGACGGATAGATTTTTTATTGTTTTTCTTTTTTGAACTTTTTAAAACGTCAACAAAGAAACAAGCTTTGACGATACAGTCATGTTCCACCTCGGACGAAAGTGTTCCACTTATGACATTTGGAAGGATTGGAACACAGAGTTTCTTAATATCTGGATTGGCATGCAGTTCCGGTACTGAATAGCCGGATCCACACCGGACGATCCAAAATGGATCGGCGATCCCGCGATCTGCGATCCAAGATCGTGATGCGTGGAGCGTGGATCGTTCTAGGTCGATCCAACAGCAATCTTTTGCGATCCTGACTGGCCGACAACAAATGGATCGCACGCGGCGAGGAGCGCGCGCTCTCCGCCGCGCACATGGATGGCGCGCGGCACGTCTACACTTAACGCTCCGTGGAGCGCGCTCCATGCCGCGCGCAATCGGAGCGCTTTGGATCGTCCGGTGTGGATCCGGCTATTGTGCATACATGTCGACGTCCATTAGATAGCAGTGATGTATTAGTTTAAAATTAAATCAAAATGACGCAAAGCTGACATATCTTATACCTACATGAACATCCATGACCGAGGTGCGAAAACCATCCATCATAATAAAAACAAGTTAATCTCTCTCAGTTTTCATGTTATTGGTTGTAACAATCTGCTAAGTTGGTATTGGCAATTGCCAAATAGTAAAAAAATAGTAAATAGTAGCTGATTTAGAAATTTCTAAATCAGCTAATAAGAGATTTCAGCGTTGGCTTAAACTAATGGCCCTGACACCTAAACTAATTTACGATCGTGACCTGAATAGCTAATCTGTCGAGACAATGAACATCCATACGACTCAAACATTTGTTACAATCGCTTAGATACCAACAATCGCATTGTTTCCCTGATGCCCTACATATTCACTCGCGGAAGTGTTCCCCTGTCACCTGAGGAGCTTCTGTTTACACACAGACGCGCACAAACATGGACTCTAACACAAAACAACAACGCTCACAATCGACTAGCCATCCACAGACTATCCACACATGAATGGAATCTCCAGCCAAACAAAAAGTCCATACGTTCATTTGTATCGTAACAGGAAAATAACCTAACAGAAGAGTATTGGTATTTACCCGCCGCCGGCCTAACTTGTACCGTGGACGTCTGAAGTGGTCCATCGCAGCCTTCGTCATAAAGTCCACATGTCACTGTGTCACTATCACTATCACTACACTAAGTTTTGTCCATGATTATGTTTTTGTGCTCAGACGAGCGAGCACGGTGCGCGGACGGCGGTCGCTGCGCGCTAAAAATAAGATGTACTCGCGAGGTTGCCGAGAGGTGATCGAGCGATGGTGCGGGTACATCGCCGGCTAATGAGAGGCGGCTTGAGAGATCAGACAGACAGCTCGTCAGCGAACACGTCACACTACGGAATTTATAGTCAAAGGAATCGTTGGAAAAAAGTTAGGAACAAAAGTAAAATGCACGACATGTTTAAAGGTAAAAATTTAGTATTAAGAAGCAGGATTTTGGGGGGGGAGTGAGGGGGGGAGGGGGGGGGGGAGGGTTCCCCCTCCCCCCTGGTACCACTCCCATTACAAGGTAACGCACCGTTCTGGAGATAATCAAATTATTGTTTTTATATACAAACTGGTAAAAAATGGTAAAAATTTAGTATTCGGTAACTGTATTTGGGGGGGAGGGTAGGGAGGATCCCCCGCCCCCCCCCCAAATACCAGTTTTGTGTGACCAGATTTTGTGGGTGGGCTCGCTTGGCTCGCTTTTTTATATACAAACCTAACCTAACCTACAGGGTGCCCCGTGTCGGATCTGATTTAGTTTCTCTTTTAGATGTTATGAGGGTTTGTGCGACCAGCTTTTGTGGGTGGGCTCGCTTCGCTCGCTTTTTTATATACAAACCTAACCTAACCTACAGGGTGCCCCGTGTCGGATCTGATTTAGTTTCTCTTTTAGATGTTACGGGGGTTTGTGCCACCAGATTTTGTGGGTGGGCTCGCTTCGCTCGCTTTTTTATATACAAACCTAACCTAACCTACAGGGTGCCCCGTTTCGGTTGCTCCGTATAGGTTAGGTTAGGTTACATTTGATTTTCTCAAGAACGGTGCGTTACCTTGTAATGGGAGTGGTACCAGGGGGGCGGGGGATCCCCCCCACCCCCCACCCCCAAAATATTGTTACCGAATACTAAATTTTTACCAATTTTTACCAGTTTGTATGTAAAAACAATAATTTGATTATCTCCAGAACGGTGCGTTACCTTGTAATGGGAGTGGTACCAGGGGGGAGGGGGAACCCCCCCTCACCTCCCCCCCTCACTCTGCCCCCAAAATCCTGCTTCTTAATACTAAATCCAACCCAAAACAATTGAAAAATACTTATAATCTGATGATTTTTCTCTCTTTTTGATGTTGATCTCGAATAAAAAATTTTGCACAAGTGCATGGGATTGATCGGGACTTTTCACAGTTTGTTGACAATGTGGTGTTCCTACCTAACATTCCTACCAATTTTCAGCTTTCTGGGAATTTTTGCAAGGGTGGATGTCTATTTTGACCGGACTATTTAGGTGACTCGTCGCGCATCTAACGTTGCGTTGCGTTGCGTTGCGTTGCAGCACCGAAATGCTCGTGAGTTTCACCCAGTGCGTCGAAAACAGAGATATATTGTGACGACGAGAAGCACAGCCTGTGGTTTCATTCTAAAAAGTACTTGATGTCCGCTTTCTACCATCTAATCATCCATTGAAATCGTGAATGAATATATATATAAGGTACTGAACGAACATACATTGGGGTTGGGACAAGGCACGAATTAAAGAAAAAACGCAATCTACTCAGCAGCAGCGATATTTCCGCTCAACCTCATAGAATCTCCATTGCCAGACTTTATCCCAACCAAGTTGTCGCCACCTCCCTATCAGTTTTATCACAAAGGAGTAAAGTTCATTTTCCTCTGTTATTCCTAGGCGAGAATTAGGCAATTTGTTATAGGTTAGATATGAGCGGCCAGCGGTTCCGCCTAGTGCGACATTGATCTGTCGGTGGTGGCAGTTGGCAGAGGCAGAGTAGGTACCTAATGAGCTTTTTCTGATGAGACAAAAGTAGGCAAAAATTAGGTTTGACCAAACTGTACCAAAATGTACCAGACTCATTTTTTAGGGTTCCGTACCTTAAAAGGTAAAAAAAGGAACCCTTATAAGATCACTTTCTTGTCCGTCTGTCTGTCTGTCTGTATGTCCGTCTGTCTGTCTGTCTGTCCGTGTGTCACCATCGATTATCTCATTTTTTCTTGGGTTCTCAAATCTTTCTTATTATTACCTACTTACGTTTTTATGGGATTACTCCTACGTTTTTTTATATATCAATTCAATTTAATTAAACTCTACTAAATAATGCCCAAGTACCTACTTTAATAATATCCGTCGCTACAATGAGCAGATTTGGATCTTAAATATTGTTATTGAATATTTAGCTGAACTTAATAGGTATTTAAAACATTCTCATCGCGCTTTATCGCGCCATCTACTACAATATCTTAGAACCAAATGAAAGTTGTCCATGGTTTACGAAAGGTTCCTTTTTCAAGCTGGGTTCGCATTTTAGTGCGAGACGTGGTGACTAGATGGCGTGGTCAAGGTCTGTAGTTCATAAAGGCAAATGTATTTGTAGATGGCGCTAGTAGTAATCAAATGGGAAAAGATAAAAGGAGTAAGTATTTTTACGTCCAATTTACTTCTACACTACTTATTCTTTTTTTTTAATCAATAATGTAGGTCCGTATTAGTAAAATAAATTTAACGACTTATAGTTTTCAATACCTACTATCTTAATAAGTAAGTACCTACTTGTAAAACGTAAACTTTGTGATAAAAATGGGCATCCTTGTACACAGTTTATTAATGGCCGCTGATAGGCCAAGCGCCATACTTTGTCCATTGTCCTTTAATTCAAGATATACTTAGCTCCTGTTACGTTTTGTAAGGCTTTTCTGAGTTTTTTCCGACAATCCAAAAAAACGGGTAAAGTAAACCAAAAGGTTCTCTATAAGCTAAATAAGCTTGTACGGGATTAAAATTTAACATCATTTTATGAAAATACTCCAGCAGTAACAATAACGAATAGTCTCATCATCATGAATGAACTCCATCAAACAGAGTCACACACGACTTAATGCCATTGGCGCTCCGCCAGCTTCACCTCTGTAGTATGTGTCGTAGTACCTACCTACGAAATGTTATTTGCGCAACATAAACCGAGATTAATATTTTTCTATGCGAATGAGGAGAGGAATTTGTACAGTCAGCACTAGAACATTCTAGTGCTGACTGTACCTACAAATTTCTCCACAACTTCTTGAGATCAAAATATTTCGGAACACCTACCACGGTAGCGTTCCGGTCAGCTTCGGTTAGCGTCAGCGGTAAGTACATGTCTACTAGAAAAAAAAATGGCATAAGAGACGTTATTTAAAAATAAAAATCTCAAGAATGTGATCTTATAAGGGTTCCTTTTTTTACCTTTTAAGGTACGGAACCCTAAAAAAGTCAAAGAGTTTATAGACACGACGATTCCGAATATGGCACTAAGCGTCAATTCACACGTGCGACTACAACACCACGTCGCAGCGACAAAATGTGGTCCAGCTGTTGTTGCGTGTGAATTGTGTCGCAGCGACTTTTTGCAGTTGATAGATAGATAGATAGATAAGCATTTATTTGGCAACAACACACACAGACGGAGGTACAAGTTGCGTTGTGGTACCGACAAAATGTCAATGTGGCAGGCGCCAGCTAGGCGCGCGCTGTTGATGACGTCATGTCGTCGCGATGTGGTTGCGATGTGGTTGCGATGTGGTCGTATTACACAGGTGGTCGATAACAACGACAAAATGTGGTACGTGTGAATTGGAAATTCATTTTCAATACAAATATACGCCCGACCACGTCGCGTCGTTGTGGTGTGGTTGTCGGTATCGTGTGGTTGTGGTACGTCTGAACTGGCACTAACTCAATTTTGGGAAAACTGTTGCTTAGATACGGCTGAGCTATTTAGCACGACAGAGCCCTTGCCTTGCATTGATTTGCCTTTGCTCAAGTTGGCCTAAGCTCGCCAAACATGTATGAGGCTGTATGTTTCAACTAATGTGTAACTTTAATTTGAATAATTTTGTAAGTCAGCTTAGGTAGGTATCTATAACAAGTTAGAAGATAATTATTACGTCATAAATCCATGAATTCTTAAGATTCATATGATTAACTTTAGATTTAACAGACAAAATGTTCTCAGGTAAGTATATTTAATTTCTCATTATTAAAATTATTATTGTTTATGCCGCCCACTGTACATTACATTATTTGACGTTGAGTGTACTCACTCTGGCCGTGTGCCCGGTGGCGCCGAATATAACGAGTGTGATGATAGATCGCACGCTCACTCCATGATCACTTCATTTTTGTAAAGTATATATACTTACGGCAATATCAACAGAATTGAAATTAAAATTTTCGACAAGGACATAGGCTTGGACTTGTCTTGTGACAATCGCAATATTCACTCTCATCACATTCTTCATACAAGCTCGCCGGTTTAGGGTACTTTTGACCTAGCTTTTCTCTAAAATGTCACCAATCTGATCCAGGTATGTTCGCCTAGGTCTTCCCTATATATATTTTATTCCTTTTATACTTCATTCAAATAAAATGTAAGGTTCTTATGTTCATAATCAATACGCTGTATACAATCTTGTCAGTATCTTAAAAAAACATCAGCCTAATCTCAACCCTAAAACTCAACCAGTACATCCAAAAATATTTCAGAGAAATGAAAATTGAATCTCTAACATCCAATTAAACACGCAATACCCATTGAGTCCGTACAGACAGACAAGTCCTTCCTCTCGTATAATTACTGAGTCTGAAATAGAGCGGTGTCGTTCACCCGGCGACATATTTGGTTAAGTCCATCGGATTGCGAGCAACACTTAGCTTTGATATGTCCCCGCTGCACACTTTGGAAGAAATCTTATTTTTAGATTGTGTACCAATATTTCTTTATCTGTTCTTATTCGTATCTCGTTTGGTATCAAATAGAATCCGTACCCATATTATAAATGTGAAAGTGTGTTTATTTATTTGTTTATTTGTCCTGCTTTTACGTCAAAACAAAGCGACAGATTGACGTGATTTTTTGTGTGGAGATAGTTGGAGGGCTGGAGAGTAACATAGGCTACTTTTTATCCGGTTACCACGCGAGCGAAGCCGCGGGCAGCAGCTAGTTGTTAATATGTAAACATTTTTCATCGCAAACCTCTATATCGGCCTTATTATAAAACGAAGGTACTGGGGACAATCTGGTTGCGAGAAAGATTTCTTATTTTTAGATTGTGTACCGAATATGCTTTTTTCTTGCTCTACTTTACTTCGTGCTTGCCTGGTATCAAATAAAATTGTTACCATTAACATTTTATAACTGCATCCCCGTCGCAAAAACATGTATTGATGTGTGTAACTTATTTGTAAGCTCGTTTGGATCAAATTAAATTATTAAAATGTTAACATTTTTAATTACTTACATTAAAATTTCTTCATTCGATAGCTAATCTTGCAGGAGGTTCGAGAGTCAATAAGTTCCTTCTAGGTAAGCGTGCTCCATCTTAGACCACACTGTTGCTTTACATCAGGCAGGGTGTGGTCAAACGCAGACCTATTTTAGTTTAAAAAAAAAGGCGGAAGGCTATTACTTTTAAATGAAATGGTGAGTGAAACCGCCGAGTACAGCTAGTAAAAGAGTAGTTTACTTTCTGTAAATGTGTAAAATTTAAAAATGAAGTACCAATGCCTAACAAAACCCTTTAGTGTCCCTTTCCAGAGCACGTATCGGCCGGCGCACGCGCATGCCACAGCTTACGTGCCAGTTAGTGCGTAGGGCGCGGTGGGCGGCGCTCGTGGGCGGAATATAATGAGGGAACACATTACTCGCACTTCACGGATAAAGGTATTACTGTCTTTTATAGTTGTTTAAATTATTTTGATTCATAGATTTTGTTGGCAATCTGTTTTGTAGTAGTACATAAAATAATATGTGATTTGTTGCTGGTTGTAAAACACTCTTACCAGTTTTCTATTATGGGGCGATGGGTTTGGAAAGTGTCACGAATGGAATGCTATTACAAAATGAGGGTACTTGTCAAATGTGTATTTGAAGATGGTTCTGCGTACTCTCTTGTCCTTCTGAAAAAGAGCGTCTATGCGTGCAGCTATGCTCGGAAACACCCTCCTTTACCACATACCCAACGTGGAGATACGCCGCGCGAAGGTCGTAGACGTAGGTATGCGCATCACCAGTCTGAAATGACGGGACGGGACACTTGGCCAGAAGGAATGACAGAAGATGGAAGAGAATGGTATGAGAATGGTGGCCAAGAGACGCCCAACGAGCGCGAGGCAGACCACCCGCTCGTTGGTCCGATAATATCGTGAACGTGGCTGGGCAGCAATGTTTGTTGCCCTGGTTCCCCCAAACCGTATTTGTTGCCCTGGTTCTTCACGGCCTTGGCCGCGAAGGAACAGGAGTAGAATCACCTACATAGCTCTTAAGACGATTCAAAGTGAAACACTAGGTATGTGAGCCTACTAAATAAATGAAGTTGACTTTGACTTTGACTATAAATGGATGATGCTGGTAAGGGATCAAAGAGAATGGCGGAGTAGAGAGAAAGCCTTTACCCAACAGTGGGCTAATTATATAGATAGAGAAAGGAGTGTCTGAATATTGGAAAACATGTTTACCATATCTTGGCAACTGTGATCAGTCAAGGTCTAAATTCTCATTTGTTTTTGTGATGGTAATGACAATAGAAAAAGATTTCACAAAAATATTTCCATGATACAATTCCATTCAGGCTTTCAGCACTAGAAGGCATTGACTCCAATTAGTTCCCTCTTACAGTATCCACGAGGCCGTTAACATCACAAACAGTATCCACACTTCGATAACCCAACAATAAAACACCTACGTGCAACAATCTCCTATTTATACCATTCAATTCGAAACAAACATCCAATCACAGAATAACTAAGAGAAGCAAGACATACTATCGTTTCTGTAAGTGTGACTCAGTTCCCTTCCAAAGTTCCGACAGAGGGCGCTGTGACACCTCTATTTCTAGCCGCTGCAATAACAGTACCAATGGTATTTTTATTACAGCCCCGTTTTATTTCAGCTTACAATTTGACAAAATAAAAATAAGGGCCGCTTCGTAACGCGACACGCGCCTCGCTTCACATTGCTGCACGACTACGAATCTATGAAATAAGTTTGGTGCGAAAGCATCGATGGTCATAGAAGTAAGTTTAAAATCAGTGTCCCTTTAATGAGAGTGCATTCACCTCGAAGTGGTTTTAATGTAGTGCGTTTTTGGACGGAACGTGTCGTTCGTTTCCGTATTACAGTTTTTCAGAGCCTAATGGGCTGCGAGATCGCGTAAGGAGCTACTTTGAAGATTAGTTTTAGATGTTTTCTTCGAGGTTTGTTTGTTTTGTCACTGGTTTATTTTATGACACCTTGTGCAAGACAAGTGTAGGTGTAGATCCATATTTAATACAGTGTGATAAAAGGATGAATTTATTGCCGGAAGATCCCTTTTGCTACCAATGTAAACAGATTTCATTGTTAGACTTTTTTGACTACATTATTGTTACATTTAACAAAGGAAAGTTCTGATTGGAAACCGCCTCAAAGACTCCAGCGAATTGTTGTGTAATAAATTCCATTGCTCTACGCTCCTTGCTATTATCGCCACCTCAATGAGCGGAAAATATGCCAATTTTCATAAAATCACCATCAACGCCATAAAGCGAGTTCAGACCGCAGCGCTTCGGCGATACAATCGGACATAAACACGCCAAAACTTCCTTCCAACTCGAATAAATTTAACACCTGTCTCGCTGTCAAAACTATCCGAAAAAGGGGATTTATTGCCTCGCGCGACGTACATTACCACTTTAGTTAGCGACTCCTATCGTACCTCCCTAAGACAGTAAGGAATGGTGATGGGGAGAGGTTCGTGTTAGAGGTGATCACGCAATGGCGCGACCGCACCTCGCTAGTTATTTCCTCTAAATAATTGTTGCCATCAACGATGCCGAATGTTTCTGCGTCCTAGGCCGCGTTCACGCACTAAGCTGGCTTATTTGCTTCCCGACTCTACCGGCGCGGCGCTTATTGGCTCTACATCAGTGCGTACCTACTTGTAAAGTTCAAGCTCTTAATAAAACAAACATGGCATATAAGTAGTTGAATAATAGGTCTCATGAATTACACAACTCATGACATTCTCATGAGCTTACATCTATGTGATACTATAATCCTTTTTTAATTTATTATTGACGGGACTTAATCGCGTAATGAAATTATTTTATTTACCTCGACGTTTCGGCAACATTACAGTTGCCGTGGTCACGAGTAGACTCTTTTTTTGTAACAATTTCCGGCCCGTACCGGCTTGTTAATACATATTTTAAACTTTCGCGACTTGAACACATTTTTAATTTATTATTGACGGGACTTAATCGCGTAATGAAATTATTTTATTTACCTCTACGTTTCGGCAACATTACAGTTGCCGTGGTCACGAGTAGACTCACTCTACTCGCTCACTCTACTACACGTCTACTCGTGACCACGGCAACTGTAATGTTGCCGAAACGTCGAGGTAAATAAAATAATTTCATTAAGCGATTAAGTCCCGTCAATAATAAATTAAAAATGTGTTCAAGTCGCGAAAGTTTAAAAAAATATGTATACTATAATCCATTCGATTATTGATACCTTTATATCCAACTAGCTGACCCGGCAAACTTCGTACCACAGAACAATAACAGAATCCGAGAAATCATCAAAAAAGCCGTTCCATACAAATTGAATACAAATTCTAGTTGACCCAGTGAACTTACAATTTATTTTAGGTATTACAGAAAAAACAAGTTTTACACAACTGCACTGAGATGATAGGAGTAGCTGTCATTCTGTCGTCTTCCAATATCCAAAGATACGATTCCCATACAAAATTACAGTTTTTCTATTTTTAACATCAATTATGTTTCCTATTTTTAGTTTCAAACCACCTCTGTCCCACCCCGATCAAAACAAAAAAAAATTCAAATCGATCAAGCCGTTTTTGAGTTTAAGCGAGACACGCACATCGATTTTTAAATATTTTGATATTATTTTCCCAAGCACGAGTTCGTTCATCGGATTTTCATTCATTTCGCAAAAAAGTAGGTACCTACCTACTTCTTTCCCAGCTTTCTTCCTAAAGGCAGTCGTAGGTGCGTACTTACGCTGTTATGACTGGGGCTATTTTCAGTTTGATTGTTACGTGGTTTTGGAACTGTGTAAGTTTATTTTATTGGCGCGTGCAGGCGTAGGGAAATAGGAATGACCCGCTTATTCACACTCACGATACAATAAAACTATGATTGAAGCGGCTTAGTCATATACACTCTATATATTTAGTATAAGCTTCTCATAAAACCCACATTGTCGAAGAAATTGGTTCGTAGTTGGCTCAAATCACGATTATCTTTATGTTAAGTATATGTTATGATAAAAAGATAATCGCTTTATTTTTATTTGTAACTTCCGACTGTTTAAGTATATGACATTAATCAGTTTTTTTTTTCACTTAAACCAGCTTCTTGTTGTTATCGACCCGTAAAAGTTAAAAAGTTACAATAAAAGTTAAGGAAGGATGTTCTTTTAACTTTTCAACTCAACACCATTTTAATGTTGTTTTGCGATGCTTTTCCATATTTTTACGACTAAATCGTTTACTGTGAAAATACCCTCACGTGCCCTCAAAACCATAAACAAAAATACTTTCTCCAAAAGACAAGCATTAAAACACTGGAAAGGATAGTAAAACGGCAATAATATTCAAGTTTATTAGTCCGTTTCTAATGGTATATAACTGAGGTGCTACCCGTGTCTATTTCACACGGTGCCGCAGTTTCGTACAAACTTACTCATGTAAGTATTGGAGGCACGCACTTTCCGTGAAGCTCTGTTTTATCAGGCGAGTCACTGGCATAGAGCTTGGTAGAGTTACTTGAATACCAATCAGAGGCCTCAGGCCCTAATCGCACGTAAAAAAGTTTCTAACAAACCAGTTGTATTGAGACTTCGATTTGCATCGAGTCTTTCAACTGGTGTAATTATGCAAAATTGATGTAGATCATTCAATTAGATTTATCACATATTCAAGGCCTGACATCCTGATTCTCACGACATCATATCAAAACTAACTGCAACATTTCAATTATCAATTTAATTAACAAATGCTCCATAAATCAAGACGAAAAGAAATGAAACTGCATGATTTAAAACATTACAAAATACGATATAGATCTCGGCAAACAGTTTAAATTGTCGGCCAAGTGTTTATTTTGAGATAATGGTGTTTTTCAACATAACTTATTTTGAGCGATGCATTCTTAGTATGGATTAAAATTTTCTATTTCTAAAGAGATGAATGAGAATAGCTTTCGTAATTTAATAATGTTATTGAATATTTTATTAAACATTCTAAAGAATGTTATGTGGTGGGACCTAGTAGCATATTTCTGTAACAGTCAATTAGTGTTCTGTGGTAATAGCCAGGCTATAGTCTAGTTCACTATGTATAGTATAGTGAGGCTAAATGTAACTTTGGAGTCGCTTTCCAAAAATATAGAATCATAGAAAAACCTACTAATTCGCAGAATCACCCAAGTAAAGCCAGACTCAACTTCATCATCATCATCATTAGCCTGGTCCACTACTGGACATAGGCGTCTCCAATAGAACGCCAGCGAGCACGATTCTCGTCTTCTCTCATCCAGCTCCTGCCAGCCACCTTGCGTAGATTATTGCTCCACCTTAGAGCGTCCTATGGTTATACATGAAGCCGCCACCTTGCGTATACCTTGCTTATACTATAAGAAGCCAGGATGATGATGATGAGAAACCAGTAAGGTTGCAGCTACCAAACGCGGCATCAGGCTAAAAACGCGCTGGTACAGAGTTCAGCAATTAAGGAGCGGCACGCGAGGCGCCGACGTCCCCGGCACCTGCACCTAAAGTGTCCAAATTACTGAGGGGATTTTTCATTAATGTTTATTGTGAGGCGTTGAAAGATTCCATAGATAAACTATTGGCTAACTTGCACAAATTATAAATAAGAGACAAAGACATTCCAATGCATCCTTGTCGTAGTTCATTATAACATCAGGTGGTCTAAAAATCGTTCACCAGAGTTGGCATCTTGTTCATACGGGGCTGACAATTCAATCAATATCATTTTTACTATAATTCAATTCTTAAACCAAAATCGCGACTAAACAGAGACTGATATTTAAGAGCATTAAGTAGTAGCAATTCAATCACATAAGTACCCAAACAGACAACGAACAATTAACCTGAGTAGTTACAGGTTTCACAAGAAGGATCATAATAAACAACTGTGGTCGTAAAAATTGTTATAATGTGAATGGTCTGCGTTGTAATTGCTGATTTTATTATCACAAGTAATATTCAGGTATAAATCTGATGCTAGTCCGATCTATTACGAACTCCTTTCTGACATGGAAAGATCTATCATTTAACGAACTCTATTTTGAAATGTGAACTGTCTGAAAACGCACTCATTGATGTTCAAGAAGATTTCGAGAAACAAGAAAAAATCTAAGGCTGGTTTTAGTGTCACGCTCAACGTCAGCGCTGATAGCTCAGCGCGTAGTTTATCAGTGCTGAGGCTCAGCGTGGCTCGTTTTAGCATCGTACTGACCGCTTTACTGTACAGACGACGACCAAAATGCGGAGTGTATTAATTATTGCTGCTTTGTACTATCTATCCCAAAAAAATAAAAGACTGACTGTACTCGCTGATGACGTCCGCTCCGCTCGACGCTAAAACGCTCACTGAAAGCAGAGGCGCTCGTGCGATCGTCAGCGCTGACAACTACGCGGGGCCGACGCGCGACGCGTACGGCCGCGTAGCTATCAGCGCTGACCACCGAGCGCGCTGATAGCTACGCGTCAATCAAAAACGCTTCCTAGAAGTTCATATATCTCGGCCATCAGCGCTGACGGTGCGCGTGCCGTCGGCGTGAGACAAAAACCAGCCTAAGAGCATTTAGTTTTCCAACTTTTCAGATATACGAGTACATACATACTCTTAGATTCCATTGACACACAAAAAGTATTATCAAGCAATTCCTGTAACTGGCTGCTTGGCATAACCAAGCTGCGGGATTAAAAAAGCCGCTATAGCAGAAAGAAACACAATAGGAATTGAACTATATGCTGCCTCTTTTAATAGACTGAGAGCGACAAGAACGGCATATATTGCAATTCCTATTGTGATTTTGCTGAGAAGGCCTTTTTAGCGAAGCTGATCGTTAAAAATAAACATATTCCCCCAATAAAACGCATTAACACGAGCTCTAAACGGTGAAGGAAAACATCGTGAGGAAACCAGTTAGCTTTCTAATAGCGTCGATGGGCTTTTAACCTGTCACGTGTGGAATGCCAACTTCTGCAAAACGTAGGCATGTACCAAATATGTATTTGGACATACCAGAGGTACTACCCCCTTAGACTTAAAAAAAACAGAAAGGATCTTAAAAATGCCTTAAAAAAGATCTGAGAGAATGTCTACCGTGCCTTGGGTATACCGTCGTGATCATATTTCATTTTTACCCCTAAAATAGATCGGAGCCAAGTGTTCGGATAGGACATACTAGGTACTTCCATGACATCGCTGTGATCATCTCGTTGGTAAAGTACGTTCTCATCAGGTCCTCAAAGATGCTATGACTGAAACAAACAAGAGTCCATACAGAACAGCTGCTTTTGTTTGTGTAAAAACATAAACCTCATTTGGGCAATCGGGATAAACCTATTGCAGAACTGTACGTACTCTTTATTTTTTAGCACCAAAGTTCAGATTTAATGGATTTATTACTCAATCAAAATTTATTGCAAATTCGCGCACTATAAGTACTCAGTGATTGGATTTTATTATTTTACAAATTGCAAAAACTCTCATCGGGTTCAATCACTTCGGATTACAAATAGGTACTATAATACTTAAACTACATGAAGCAATGTACAGTCAACTCAATAAAAAATTGTTTGAAAATAATGTCACTCCATTCGATAGCAAATTCGATTTAAAATCAGAGATATAGAATCATTCCTGATGCGTATAAAAATTACCTGCTGCTTCAGACTTCCAAATTAGCATCCGATTCGATGATTTCATTCGGAATGTTGACGGTTTTTCAGCGAAGATTCGTCACTTTTCGAATTTGGAATGCATTCCGAGAACGTCTGAATCGCGCCTCTGGATCAAGCTTTTATAGGTTAACCATGTCGCTTATATTTAAACGCAAAATAATTTGCTATAATGAGATAATTTTTGTGACCAACATGTAGGACAACATGTAGTAAATATTGGGCCACTCCAGAATTAAATGATTTGTAAAGAGATGGGTTGGTTAGAAAAGGCTGATAATGATAACAGTTATCGGAGCTTAGGACATCAGTCCATAGGATATAAGCCCATTGTATCATGTCTTCATGTTCTATCACGATATGCGATGCATTCTTTTAATCATGTCAGACTTCGATGTGTTCATAACAGCTTATCAGCATCATCATCATTTTTGCCCGTTTACACTGATATGCCCAGGGCACCTCATTTTTACGCCATTCTTTCTGGTCCCTTGTGAGTCCCAGTAATATTATTTAAAGTACCTATGTAAATATTTTTCATATTCTAAGCTAAATATTTTTGATGTTGAGTGTACTTTCTTACTGAATGTACCAATGTGAGTGTTTTAATTGTATAAAAATCATTAAAACAGAAACGAAGATAGATTTGTTAAAAAGGATGTTCTATAAATCAAGTAGGTAATCAATTTTACGATTTTAAACATGAAACAAAAGCGCAACACAAGTTAGGTACGATTTAGTTTTATATTGAAAAGTTTTGTAGTGTATTTTATGTAATTTATGTATTCGATCATTACCCGATACATTAAAAATAGTTTTTCGAGAATAGCTGTCACATAATTTAAAGCCAGTACCTACGTAAGGGCAGTTACATGAAATTCATTTCAGATTATTTTAAACTCGCTGCTGCCCGCGGCTTTACTCGCGTGGTACCCGGATAAAACGTAGCCTATGTTACTCTCCAGCCCTCCAACTATCTCCACACAAAAAAATCACGTCAATCCGTCGCTCTGTTTTGACTTGAAAGCAGGACAAATAAACACACTTTCACATTTATAAATGGGTACGGATGTTCTTTATATAAAATAATAATAAAAATTGTCATCTAAAATAATCTAAAATGAATTTCAAGTAACTGCCTCATGTACTAATTACGTACCTAGGTACCTACTGGCTTTTAAATTATGTGACAGCAATTCTCGAAAATTTACCAGAACACAGTTTATCCCGTAATTCCGTCTAAAGTACGTAATTTATTAGATTTGCTTACAGTCATGAGTACAATTCTATTTATATGGGTCTGCGCACATTTCTTGTAATTCGTGTTTGTCACATTTTTAACCGTCTTGCGCGTGCGCACGTGGTAAAGCCGCCATGTTTTAATTTTATATGATTTATTTAATGTGATTCAAAATAATCATTACCAGTGATCAGTGGAATTCGTATGAACACATATTTATTCTATTTAAATCTCTGTAATGAGTTGTTTACAGATTGTAAATAAACTTGTTTTGTATACCTGCAATAATAAAATTTTGATATAAAATTTGAGAGATAAGTATAAAAAGATTAAATAGCGGCCTTTACACGTAAAGTTCGGAACGCGGGAAACAGCACGCGCCGTTCCATCCTTCGCTCCGAAACCTACATGTAGATGCGCGAGGCTGACTGTTCGATCTGGCATATCGACAGACAGTTTTTGTGACAGTTTTGTGCACGCATCACCGTGTGGACGCCAGTCTAAACTGTAACAGTAATTAGCACGACAGTTTGATCCGCGGTCCAAACTGCACAGATTCATCCGCAGTTTGGAACGCAGTACGATACGCGGTCCGAACTTTACCGTGTGGGGGCCGCTAATACCTACTTTCGGTTCAAATTTTCTCACCTATTCCAATCATTTTGTAACATCTAACGTGTTATTTATACTGTGTCCACAACTCCACAGTTACACACACAGACAATAAAATTCGTCGCCAGTACAACTAATACGAGTGGCGAGCAGGCGCCACAGTTCAATATATCACAGTAATAGAAACTCGGACATGCGAGCAGTTCGGGTAAAAAGCGAAAATATATCGCTCAACGTGGACATGAATAATCGTAGACGATATAAAAGTTTACAGAGACGTAGGGAGATGTGCGAAGGGAAAGGGCTAAGTTATGGATGCGGCAGTTGATCACTCGATCCACTTTAAATAATGTTTCAAATTACTTAGTCACTTTTTATTTATTATTTACTAGCTGTTGCTCGCGGCTTCGCTCGCGTGGTACCCGAATAAAAAGTAGCCTATGTCACTTTCCAGCCCTCCAACTATCTCCACACAAAAAATCACGTCAATCCGTCGCTCTGTTTGGACGTGAAAGCAGGACAAATAAACAAACAAATAAACACACTTTCACATTTATAATATGCGTATGGATTTATTTCTGAGAGCTTGCTAAGAGCTGATTTTTAACCGACATCAAAAAAGGAGGAGGTTCTTAAATCGATGGAATCTTTTTTTTTGTGCATTTTTATGTTCACTCGAAGACGCCTGGACTGATTTCGAAAATTCTTTTTTTGTTTGAAAGGGTATACCTTCCGATTGGTGCCACAAAAAATTGGTGAGGATCTGTTGAGGATCTTCGGAGTTATGAACAGAAATGCACCTCGAGAGGACAGAAAATTGTTCAGTTTATAACATTGAAGTCGGTTTTTATATTTTTTAATTTAGTCACTTGCTGTCTATAAAGAAACTTTAATGGTTTCATTAAAAAAAAACCTACTAATATTATAAAGGTGAAAGTCCGTGTGGGTGTGTGTGAATGTTTGTTACCACGTATCTCCATAACTACTAAACCGATTTTGATAAAATTTAGAATGTAGATTGTTTTGGTTCTGGAATAACACATAGGCTAATTTTTATCCCGGAAAAATGTATGGTTCCCGTGGGATAAAAAATAGTAGTCTACGCGGGCGAAACCGCAAGCGTTCTAAGTATTCCATACTAGCGACCGGCCGTGACATCAACTAAACAAACCTAAAACTTTCACATTGATAATATTAGTTGGATTCCATAATTTTCCTTGTTTGTTCACTTCATACATCAGTGTATGGAGTGCATCCACCCACACACGCGCATTATTCGTGGCGACAGTGTTGCCACACCGCGGAGTTATGTGCTGCGTCCGCTACTTGCGGCCATTTCTACAATTTATAAAGATTATTCTAGAGCTGTTGCCCAATGTACTACATAGTTCTGTGGGTGCTGCTACAAGGTATTCAGTGACCATGTTTGAGCTTGTGAATCTGAATGTCTTTACTCAAGATACCAAAGTTCTATATGTACCCACTCACGACATGTTCTCTGGCAAAATAAATAGGTAGGTAATAAATAAAAAGTTTATTTCCAAACAAAGGTATAACGTACCTATACCTAACTATGGTAAACCTAGTTTACCATTCCAAGTTTCAACACCTCGCTCTAACTAAGTTCTAGACTTGTGATTTAGACACGAGGGATCTCTACCTCGACACATAATATTTTATTTTATTTATTTTATTTTTATTTTATTTTTATTAGGAAAACTTACAGCTAGCTTACAGGTTCTTATAATTATGAGATAGATATTATGCAACCATGGTAAGTTACATAATACAAGAAGGCCAATTAAAAGTTTTCACAGATAGGATAAAGCAAGATAAATAAGAAAATAAACAAGTAATGTAGACGACACTATTAAAAGTAAAGTAAAAAGAAACAAACATAAATCACAACACACATAACACAAGTTGAAAGCCTAATCTATGTGAAAGAATTTATTACTAAGCAAGCGTTTAAGCTTACTTGTTTTAGTATAAAATAAGTCAACCTCTTTATTTGACTTAGCATATAAATTAAACGAGCTACTAGCTCTCACAAGAAATGAGTTCTGCATATAATTGGTATTAACTGTAGGAACATAAAGAATATTTGGATTTCTTAATGCTGCATAATTCACTCGCAGCCCTATTTGCTCTAGGAGCTCAGGACAATCTACGGCACCGTTCGCTATGTTAAAGAGATAAGTCAGATCAGCTATTTCTCTTCGAATGGATAGAGGAAGGAAGTGGAATTTACGACACCTTGTATTATAATCAGGTAAAAATATTCTAGCACGGTATTGAATGTATCGTAGAAATCTTTTCTGTATAGATTCCAGGCGTGAAGAGTAAACATCATAACGTGGATTCCACACTTGACAAGCGTACCCTAAGTGGCTACGTACGTACGAACAGTATAGAATTTTGAATGTTTTGATGCTTGAAAACTCTGCTGACATTCTTAAGATAAAACCGAGTGCACGAGACGCCTTCTTTACTATAGTATTAACATGTTCGTCGAATAATAACTTACTGTCAAAAGTAACTCCTAAATCTTTAATTGAATTTACTCTATTTATTGGATGGTTATAAAATGTGTAATTAAATAAAACTATTGAGAGTTTACGCGTGTAGGAGCACACAAAGCACTTTGAGACGTTGAGATCTAATTTATTAAGCTTACAGTAATTTTCGAACCTAATAAGGTCATCTTGGAGGCGGTAACTATCTTCGACGGTTTTTATTTGGAGCAAAATTTTCATATCATCAGCGTAGAGTAATATTTTAGAATGGATAAAACAAGAATAGATATCATTGATAAATATGGTAAAAAGAAGTGGACCCAATAAGGATCCTTGGGGAACACCCGAAGGTATACTCATTGGACACGAAGAGTAACCACCTAGAACCACAGTCTGGCACCGGTCCCGAACATAAGACGAGAACCATCTAAACAGATTACCCCTAATGCCAATCCTATGAAGCTTCTCAAGTAGAAGTAAGTGATCGATTCGATCGAAACATTTGGAATAATCCGTGTAGATGACGTCCACTTGCGAGGGCTCAGACATAGACCTTGACAAAAAGTCAGCGCATAGAAGAAGATTAGAGGTAGTAGATCTACCTCTCACAAAACCATGTTGATTAGTTAAGATACTGTGTTTGAGTGCAGAGTAGAGTTGAGTATGGACAATTTTCTCCAAGACTTTGGCAAACAAACACAGTTTCGATATGGGACGGTAGTTTTCTACCTGGTTTTTCGGACCTTTTTTGTGAATGGGAGTTATGAATGCCTTCTTCCATATACTAGGAACTACGCCTTCAGTAAGAGAACGGCGGTAAAGCAGCGACAGGGGAAGGACCAGGCTCTGAACACATTTCACTATTAGGATGGCGGGGATGTTGTCAGGACCAGCAGATTTAGTTAGGTCTAGATTTTTAAGAAGGTTAAAAACAGTATCCTCTTGAATTTCTACTGAGTTTATATCCGCGGAAGACTCCATATCCAGCGAAGACAGTGCGTCAACCTGCACGTCAGGCTGAGGATTATCCAAAAATGTTGAGTGAAAAAACTCACCAAAAAAGTTACAAATCTCGTCACCACAGTCTGATGAACTACTATATGAAACAAGTTGTACAGACTTTTTGATTTTTGTCGTTCAATCACATTCTTTTTGATTCGCAACCAAGCAACAAGCATCACAGTGAAATAAGATTAACAAAGTAGAGTACGGTAAGTATTTCATTTTTCGTTGTATGTATGATCATTTCAGTTATATTCAGTTCGTGATGTTTGTATGATCCAGTTTTTGTTTTGAGATCATCTACATGCAATGTTTTTGTTTTGATTTAAAGCATAATTCTTGCAAAATAATGGCAAGAACTGACCATAAACTCCAATCGTAAACAAAATAAACAATCCGAAAGGATACAATAAAGTTCTCAATCGCATTACTCACTGTAATTTCCATAGAAAAAAACCATTGCCACGTGCTTCCCGCGACGGAAACGGATCCCCCCCCCAAGTCCTTAACCCCCTCCCTCCCCCCCCTCCCCACCCACTTGTCTACGGTAGCTATTTCTAGTAACGCAGAGACACTTGCCGTGTACTTTACTGAATGTTTGGTTGTGACTTTTCTCGGCGTAGGTAGAGCTATGTATCGTGTAGAATAGATTTTGAACATTGAGAATTAAAAATGTTTTTGATTTTTTTTTCAAATTATTTGTTTTGTTTCATTATTTATTACTAGCTGCTACCCGTAACAAACAAACACACTTCACATATAGGTACTTTATAATGGGTACGGATTATTAAGTTATTAGTTTAACATTACACCATTCACATACGATTGTAAGTTTATTTTCAGACAAAAAGATTCCGACAAATTGAGAACCTTCTCCTTTTTTTGAAGTCGCCGGTTAAAAATCTTCAGGAGCCTTCGAAGCTCTGTCATTAAAATTGACCACTAGTTTATTTCAACTTAACAACTCCAGCTATAGATGTATGTTAGACTATAAGGTATATATTTATATGGGCCGTAGTTATAAGTATTTAACATCTCCACTTGTACTATTGTTGCCTGAAATAAACGTTTTATTATTATTATTATAGCTTGAAAAATCTAAAAAGCTCTTTTTGTCAGTTTTCGTAAATGTATTGAAGTTTTTCTGTCAGTTCTAGATATTGTTATGCTCAGTCTCGGCATGCGCCGCGTCGCGCCCAGCATCCGGCGCGCGCGCAGCTGACTCATCGCAAACACTTCCTTTTATTTGCACATTACTCCTTGATTCAAACAATTTATATTTATAATAATAATGATTTAATAATTTCTCTCAGAAAAAAAGATGAAAAGTAAATCACTCAAGTAAAATAAAAGGCTCATGAAATAATCTCATCAAAAAGCGTATGATTTTTTTCGTCTTGTCTCCTAAATACTATAGAAATGATTGTCAATTGCTTAGATCGTCGAATATTCAAGACCCTTCAATTAGTGTTTAAGCCATCGGAGGCCTTTAGGAGGCCTAAAAACTCCGTCACCAGAGTTGGCCACTAGCTCATACGAAACTTAGGGTAGGTACCTAACAGACCGTCTAACAATCATAAACATTTTAATATTTTACTTGCAAAAACTTTTGATTTCTTAAGTGACCTTTGGAATTCCACTTTCCACTGTGACTCATATTGATACACTAGCGGTTCGCCCCAGCTTCGCATGGGTTTAATTTATTTACCCATGCGAAGTCGGGGCGCAAACTATAGGTACCCTGTGTTCATCAGGGATAATGTAGGATTCTATCGGTGAAAGAATTTTTCAAATCGGTTCAGTAGTTTCGGAGCCTATTTAAACAAACAATCAAATCTTTCCTCGTTATAATATTAGCATAGATAGCATAGATAAATCTAGGTAGGTATTAACTAATTCAATATGTAAACGTGAGGTGACGAGTGCTAGTTATTCAAACACTCGTGAGCCTTTCCGGATGTAATTGTAGGTGTTAAGATGTTGAGATCTCGAGTATGAGTAGATGAGTAATTTGTGTAAGTTAGGTAAGCATTGGTTACATGTAATGTGCCGCCAACGCGTTTAATGAGCAATTTCGTCACAAAAACCGTTTTTGTTTTGCTTTCCTCTTAAAAACATAGTGTTCAAAACTAAAATGAGATAAAATTTTACTTTCTTGAACTGCAAGAACGATTAATCAAAGAAGGTTGTCTTGGATATGGTATATCGTAGCATGTTTGAGAAGCAGAGGAAGAGTTTGTTTGATTGTATGTTTGTTTATTTGAACGCGCTAATCTCAGGAACTACCAGTCGGAAAAAAAAAATTCTGCATGTCGCCGTCCCCGGGGAACAAAATGATAACTGCCATTATCTTAGTTTTAGTGTTATGCCATATTTGTAATCTTTGAGTGCTAATACATCTGCTCAATTTTTTTCGTAACTTTCATACAGTTATTCGCGAAGTTACAAAATATTACAATACTATTCCACGATTCGACCCATGCCTGAAGTTACAAGAATAAAGTTGTACTATAATCTTATCAAATTGTATTTACACCTGTTAATATGACAAACAATCATTATCATTATGTTCTCGTGAAAAATATTCGTCTAGATAATGATAACCGCATGTTATCATTTTATTCTCGTCAAAACTCGTCCTTGCATTTCGTATAAGTAATACACTATTATCATAATCGCTTCCACCCTGGTAAAGCGTCGAATAACATGATAGAATAGTGGTACAATATTAGGTTTTGCCTAGAAAATACGAGGAATAAAATGATAATCGACATTATAGAACTTAGTCGGTGATTGATTTTGACTAACTTCTTATTTTTTAAATATCTCTATTTTGGCATTTCTTACGCGTGTGTCATTAAAACATTCCGAATGCATAAAAAATCAGCATTGCTTAAAGCTAACAATCATCTGTCTACGTCCAGTTTTTGTGAAGTTATTAACGAAAACATGTTTTTTGCTCCTCCTGAAAAATTACGTTTTTGTAGTTATCATTTTGTTCTCCGGGGACGGCGATGTGATAGCTAAACTCTTGAAGAAGGTATGCTATTTTTCGTCATCATCATCAACACCATATCACTACGGGGGCAATGCCGCGAGGGTGCTGCTAGTAAATATATAAAATATCGTTAATCACAAACAAAATAAAACTTTATTATAATCGGACAAGTCATTTTTATGATAATTACTAGCGGATGCCCGCGGCTGCGCCCGCTTGGACTACTATTTTTTATCCCAAAGGAACCATAGGATTCCGGAATAAAAAGTAGCCTATGTGTTTCTCCAAAACCTAAACTATACATATACATTCCAAATTTCATCAAAATCGGTTTCGTAGTTATGGGGATATGTGGTAACAAACATTCACACACACACACACGGACTTTCGCCTTTATAACACTAGTAGGATAAATCATCAACTATCGTTACGAAAACTCAAGAATTATTCATAACATTATTTAAGAAATTCCTAGAACTCAAAGTCTCAACATTTATAACGACGCTCATGACTAAAGTTCAACTTTTCGTGACAACGAGCCGAATTATTTGAGTACTTTGAACAGGAAATAGCATTTAAATGAGAATCTCTTTTGATTCACCATTTGCTTGTTTGTCCAAAATTACATTTTGCCATCCGCCCGATGGTCCGACGACATAAAGGCATGGAAGACCAGTGATAGAGCAGTGTGGAAGAATATTGGAGAGGCATATGCCCTGCAGTGGGCGAATATATGCTGAAGAAGAAGACATTTTGGTGAATTATTATAATTATGTTTCTCATAAAAATAAGTTAGAGAATGGTTTTGTTTAGTTTATTTTTACAATCAAATCAAAACTTCCCATGCATCACTAAAGGGAGCGGTACATTAGGCCCCGAACAGACTTACCACCCACAGAATAGTACAAATAGTACAAAGTGTCCAAAGATGCTTTTAATTAAAATAAATTGGGCATCTCTGCGTGTCACAGATTATCCCACACTTACTACTGCAGTCAAGGAATATAGAATAGCTGTACATGCTTGTAGAGCTATTCTATTATTATATCTATATTATTATAATCTGAACATTTTGTTCTACCAGAGAGTAACAAAATGTTCAGATTTGGTCGACAACTGGACTGCTTGAAATAGTACAGCTATGATTATCCCACACTTACTACTGCAGTCAAGGGATATAGAATAGCTCTACCAGCAACCATAGAGTAACAAAATGTTCAGATTTGGTCGACAACCGGACTGCTCGAAATAGTACAGCTATGATTATCCCAATCTTATTACTGCAGTCAAGGAATATAGAGGATATCTCTACATGCAACCAGAGAGTAACAAAATGTTCAGATTTGGTCGACAACCGGACTGCTCGAAATAGTACAGCTATGATTATCCCACACTTACTACTGCAGTCAAGAGAGCTTGTCTCTACAAGCAACCAGAGAGTAACAAAATGTTCAGATTTGGGCAACAACTGGACTGCTCGAAATAGTACAGCCATGTACTCACAGATATAAGAAAATGCATTCGAAACTTATGTACGACCGGGAAGTGCATAGTCTTGTTGGATAACGGATTCATTTTCTAACATGTGTGATATATTTTAAGCTCGCGCCACGAATACTTTTTTATATACCTACAAAATAGGGCAGACTTGAAATATTTCGATATTTTGCAAAACTCATATTTATGTTCTGAACGTGTCCTATATGTTTTTCTAAAAATAAATTTCTAAATTCATAAGTTCAGTGATAACGTATTCCTAAAACCACAATCGAAATAAATTGTACCTACATTCAATTTTCATTTCTATTTTAAAGTCATATTTTTCTAAGTAGGCCCTATTTTGTTTTGAGTAGTTACATTCTGGACTTGATCGCAGAATTAAATTATTCTATTTCTCTTGATATTACAAAGTCGTAATAAGCGTAATAAGCAGTTCATTAGCCCCGTAGGCAATTCAAAAATGTTGTATTTTAAAACTTCTGAATAGTTTAGTAAAAAAGTTAGAGGCTATTATACTGATCAATTCTAAGCCAATAATCTAAAATGCATTCGCTTTTAAGCTGTCGTATGAGTTGATCTCCCGTGTTGTATGGCGCGTGTAATATTAATAAATCTCGTCCGACAGTCAAACGATCGCACAGTGCATACCTCACACTAGGTCTGGTATCGTGGGAATCAGAAGTAACATACTAGAGCTGTATCATGGTATATTTGGCAACAAAGCTAAAAAAAAATTGATAAAACGCATTTCAAACTACGCTATAATATGATAGCATATAGCTTATAGTTCATAGCATAGTGCAAGTACGTGATACATTCCTCATTGATGCTGCCCTCAAGGCTCAGCCTCAAGGCCATAATAAAACACGATTAAATAGGTATCTAGGTTAATACCGACCATGTTTCAGACACTATCAAATAATTTATTTCAGTTTAGTCGACCACCAATTATCTAGGTAGGCAGCAATCTAGCCTTACTTAGGGCTCAGAATAAATGGCCCATTAATATAACACCCGCCTATTTGTGTACGTTTCACGGACTGCCGCGTGAAAACAACAACTAACGCCTACTGATTAATTTATGTTGTGAAAAACATGCCATGTACGTCGGTCATTCTCAGGCGCAGCATTTTTTTCGGTGGCACAATTTTTTTTAGAATTTGGATGTTTTGACATGAAATATCAAATCTATATTTAATTTAGTAATTATTAGTACAAGAGGGAACTCTTAAAGCCTAACGGTTAAAAAGTTATTTGATTTTGAAAAATTGGTGCCCACCAAAGTCAATATTCTAATCACCGAAATCAAATACATTAAACTTTGGTTAAAAAGTCAACAGTCTTTAGTTCGATCTATAATTATTACATAAAAAATTAGGTATTTGTTGATAAAAAATCATTTCTAAAAGGGGTTACAGCATTAAACCCCTTGAAGGAGTTAAATGAGAAATGTAATGAGAGTGAATGAAGCGAAAGAAGTGTGTCAGGATCGTAGCAAGTGGCGATCTGTGGTCTCTGCCTACCCCTATGATGGGATACAGGCGTGAGTTTATGTATGTATGTATGTAAGGAGTTAAATTATGTTTCAAAGTTTGTATGGCGATTTAATACTAGTAGTTCTCCCCGAACTGAGATCTCGCGCATCGTAGATGGCTTACATTTGGACTTTCTTCTGACTACCCCTATACTTTCAAGTGCTACTACTGCCGAGTACCTATGCCTATTGCGCTAGCTCGTCATGGTAAAATTACTGGCATGCATGCAATACATAATGTCGTTTCTAATTTTTCATTCATTTCATATTTATTACGAATTCTCGTCGTATTTAAAAAAGTATACCTACGCCCTAGAATAAAAATAATAACTATTTTGGAATTTACAAATAAAGACCTTTCATTTCACTCAACTCAATATATTTGTTTAACTTTTTTTTTAACCCCCCTTGGGAACCCAATATCCACCCATGATTGGATGGTAAACGATTCCGGCTGTCCAAAAGTCAAGAGCTAGGAACACGTCCTGGCTGGCATCCACCCGAGCATACTCGTATACTACTTAAAGTTAGTCTCTCTTGCAGAATCCAGCCGCTTCAAACCTTGTACTAGGTACTACTACAGGTGGCTGCCTGATTCGGCATCAGCTCCTCTCATTCACATACTGACGGATGCTTTCCTCACTAGTTGTCGGGTCTAGTTGGGATATATTATAAGCCGATGGTCGTTTCAACAGCCTGCAGGGCAAACCTGGCAGAGCGGAGGGCTATCCCACGTCAGTTGGGGGAAGGCTTCGGCCGATGCTTCTTATCTACGAGAAAAAAATCCATCCGCGTCAGTCCTCCTCACATCACAAATGGGTATTTCCTGTTGTGTCAGAATTTTCTGTCACTTTCACCGCGTCAGGTGCCGCTTTAACGCTTGGCACCTGACGCGGTAGCAGTCTGGCGGAACAATCAGTGGACTCCCGTTTCCGCATTTGGACTCAATGGTGGTCCTTTATGCGTGGCGATAACCTGGCTCGTTAGGTACGTAGCCAACCTAGCTCTCCTAGAAGCACAACAGCTTCCTGGGGTCTTCACCGGCTTAGAGGAGCGACCTCGGGATACTGAAGATTTGTTGCCATTGTGTTGCTACTCCCGCACATTCCAGGACTACGTGAGCAGCTGATTCTTCTTCGCTTAGACATCCCCTGCAGAGTGGTCTGTCCGTGGCACCAATGTTGTACAGATGTGTGTTGAGGGTACAGTGTCCTGTCAATGTCCCTAAGATTATTTCGAGGTCTTTTCTTTGTAGGTTCATCAGACGACGCTCTGAAGTGTCGGATTGTCTATCTCCAGCGATAGTTGTGTAGGTTTTGGGTATGTTGCCGCATCCAGATGTGTAGTTGAGAAAAGGGCGTAGGCAAGAATGAGGTTGGGCTCTAACTCTTTAGGTTGAAAGCTGCAATTGAGCTGTTCTTTTATTTTTTATAGATGCCGACACTAATCTGGGGCACCTTTTTTATGCCAGCTTTCTCTATGATTCAATACAATTATCATAAATCAGGAAACAGCACTATAAATGCTATGAAACTGTCTTTACCCTTCATATATTTCCACGGAAAACACTGAAATCAATACCACCGGAATCAAAATTATGAGAAAAATCCTAGATATTTTTAAAAGTAACCAAAATTTTGAATATTAGTCTGCATAATGGAAATCTTGTACCGCTTAGATACACTTTTGTTATAATTCGAAAATAATTGCTTGAATGGATTTGAAAAAAATTAATACACCGAACTCATCTTGGAGGGTATACCAAGCCACCGAAAACGATTTTGTTCCTCAATAAAAGAGACACACAGAGACCCACAGACCTGGTTGTCCTCTCCACCAATGCGGAGGGGCTGATAGTTATTCTTACTCTAACAACTGTTCTTGCAACTATTAGAGAACAGGGTATATGCGTAGATCGGTGCGCGCCACCGATATCAATTCAAAACCTCGGACGCGACTAAAACTACTTGTAACTTATCAACGAAAGCCTAATATTTATTGGGAATATTATAAAATAAGCTAGTAATTATCTGGTTTTTTGTGAATACATTCAAAGTAGCGCCACGCTTTATAGAGAAAAAGATAAAAAATAATTTACATCGCAAAATGTGCTTGGGACATGCCACCGAGGCTCAAATTTCAGCGGTTTTTATTTTTTTTAACTATTTTAAATTTATTTTATCTAAAAGAAAACATAGACTTCTTCTAGTATTTGATCATAACTATCATACAAAAAAGAATCAAGCTTTTAGAAATCTATTTAATAGAGGTTTTTGGCCCGGACGTTTTTTTTGAGCCGTTTGCGAATGGCCCACGTACACTATAAAACATCCTACTAGGTAAGCAGATTCCTTTTAGATTATTTTTTTTTATTCCATACTCATATTATAAATGTGAAAGTGTGTTTGTTTGTTTGTCCTGCTTTCACGTCAAAATCAGAAAGACGGATTGACGTGATTAGAACTAGGCGGATTTTTTTTCTTAGTAGTCATACATGTAGAACTAAGTGTATGACTAGATGGAACACAAGCCTTTTTTGTGTGGTTGGAGGGCTGGAGAGTGACATAGGCTACTTTTTATCCCGAAAAAAATGCATATTTCCCGTGGGATATAAAAGTAGTAGTCCACGCGGGCGAAGCCGCGGGCGTCCGCTAGTTTCCCATAAATTGGAAAAATCTCAAATTCGCGTGCTTGTGCGCATTTGCGCGCGTGTGTGTGTAACGTAACACCATAGTTCATAACTGGATGAAGAATGGGTGAAAATTGTTACAAACAATTAGCTCAAATGAGCTTTTCGCTTACGTTTAAAACCAGTGTATCCGAGTACAAATTTTATAACTCGAACATTTAACCCATCTCTCATCTACAGAAAATCGAAGATCATCAAGTCATCTAATGCTAACTTGCTAGTTAACGCGTTGAGAATTAACAGTAAGTACATAAAGCATTAGTAAATTTTCTCACCTAATATCTAATATGCAGAGGACTGTTTAAACTTACGCACTTCAATAAAATGGAATAGAAATATAAACTCCGGCGTGGAAAGTGCGATACTTTTAGAACACGCCTCAATATGCATTACCTACTCTAAAAATATATGCATAAAGTAAATAATTGCACTACAGGCCTATGTAAACCATAGCAGGATTATTATTTGTTTCACAGCCAAAGCGATGGTATGATGTGAGATACCAAACACTTACCTTTGACGATATAAGCGTCAATGTGGGCGAGGACTCCTGTGAAACAAACAATATCCTGCTTTAAAACCCTTATGAATAAGTGCGCTTTTTGAATGGATAAAATTCGAGTAAATAGAGAGTAGTGTCAAAAAAAAGCAGAGATAGAGCTGCATTGCGCAAAAAAAACTTTTTAGTTTTGAATTCTTGTGCAAAAAAAAATGATATAAGTAGTAGGTAGGTAATACCCAAATACATTTTTTAGTATTATTCTTCATTCGTATATTTTCAGTTTTGTAAAAGTAAAGATGTCCAGGTACGGTGGATGCAGGCCGCTTCCAGCCGCAACACATGGAAATTTTTGAGGGAAGCCTATGTCCAACAGTGGACGTCCAACGGCTGAGACGATGATGATGAAAGATGTATTAATAACTTTTACACGAGTACCTAAATTGTACTAACTTTTGTTTCATTTAGATATAAAACATGTTATGTAATGACTACCCTCAATGACGCATCAGGCTTAACTTTGAAAATTTCCGCTGCAGTAATTCAAATTACTACATCTGACTCATAGCTTGCGTGCTTCGTACTTTTATTTTCACAGACATTTCTCAGGCTCAGACGAAAGTTGTTCCACAAGGAAAATCGCATCGACGCGTCATCCATTCGATTCCTAGTAAGAATCTTTTTAATCTTATTAAAGAATCCAAAATGGTCAGAGACAATCGAAATCAGAGTGATGTAAATGATCATACACGAAAATAGTACTGCCCGTAAACAATCGACAAAAACTAGAGACGTGCGCAATTACACTCGATAAATACAGCATTTAATTTAAAAACTCTGTATGCGAATTAGTAACATCAAAACAAAGCATCGCAAAAAGTGAGACAAAAACAATGTGAGACTTCAAATCGCATGCGCGGAGCAGCTTGCGAACAATAAACAAAAAACAATCTAAACCACTCTTCCTTTCCTAAATTATCCTGTCACGCTCACCTATAAAATGCAATTGGTTTTATAAAATTGGAACTCGTTAGAATAACCGCTTCGATTTCACGTCATCACATAATCAACTCTACCAGCTAGGAATTACAGTTCAGAATTGTGGTAAGGGTTGATTGCAGGTTGTGTTTTGGTGTCAGGTTGCGCGGACAATAGGCGCACGCGCATGTACCTGCGCAAGGTGACCCGCGTGAAGGGCACAGGGCTGCCCTTGCGCACCCTACAAGCCCCCCGCCCCGGGACCCGCGAGGTCCTGCATTCGCATGCATTGTCCGACACGCCATTACCGAAATGACCATTATGGCAGTTCGTAGGGATTGCAATATTATCGATATTTCTATTGTAATTAATTGAGACTCACTTATTTCCTTTTGTCATACCAAAATACCTAAGCACCAATTAAAGTAAAGTAACTATTGACAATTATTTTTATCATCATCATCAATAACTCGACTTTAATCACTGCGGGCCAGTGATAATGAAGTAAAAAAAAATCCCCTCTACAGTTTTTCGCATTTCTTGCCTTTCTTTTCAGCCTACTATTATCTATACCTACTATACCTACTATTCTATACCTACTATTATCTTTACGTTTATTAAAATTTAAGTAAATAAGTAAGCAAATCGTCAAGTAATAGATAATTAATTACAATTTGCCGGTCCGGCAGAATGCACAAAACGTGCTAGCTAGGCCATAAAAGAAAAATTTACATCGATACATTTAACTGCGAACGGTGATTTATTACTCTGTCACAGCTGTTATTTATACACTTTTACCCAATATGGTACACTATTTTTAACAATGTCAAGTTAATGACCTAACGGACGTGATTCTTAATCAGACCGATCTCTCTGTCTGATTAATCGATCGAGCGAGCGAAGCGAGCGAAGATCTTAGTGGCAAGTTAGGCGATTTTGCTTTGTATGTTTGTATGTTTGTATGTTTGTATGTTTGTATGTTTGTATGTTTCATTTTTATGTTCTCGCATAACTATCGAACCGCTTATCCAATCTGTATGAAACTTGATAGGTCAATAGGTTGTGCTATGGAAATTTGCTGTGGAGCGTATGAGCGTAATCGATGAAGGGGTTGTAAAGATATGGGGTTCCCAAGGGGGTAATTTTTTTTCAAAGTTACCCAAATATATTGAGTGGGGTGTCATATGAAAGTACTCAACTTAAACATTCCAAAATGGTTTTTAGTTTTCTTCTAGGTTCTATAGTTTTTGAAATACAGTCAAAAATAAAAATTATGGAAACCAATTAACGGAAGTATGGAGAGAGCTCCCGTTTCATAGAGTTTCGATGTATTCGTAGGTCTGGTTAACAGACAAGGAGTGTGGCATCGTTGTGGTTTGGTTTGCAATGATTTTAGTTGCTACTTGATATTTTTTCTTGAGATTGAAAATAAAAGCCGTGTTGGCCGATTGGAAGAGTGCTCGACTTTCGATTCATAGGTCGTAAGTTCGAACCCTGGCCGTGCTCATCAATGGATTTTTCGATTAGAAAAATTTAAATGCGCATTAACACGAGCTCTAAACGGTGAAAGAAAACATCGTGAGGAAACCAGTTAACGTTCTAATAGCGGCGGTGGGCTTGCAACCTGTCACGTATGCAAATGCTAACTCCTGCAAATAGTGGGCTGGGCATGTACCAAAATTATAGAGGGAGGGGGAGGGGGAGGGGGAGGGGGAGGGGAGGGGAGGGGAGGGGAGAGGAGCGGAGGGGAGGGGGAGGGGACGGGTAGGGGGAGGGGTAGGGGGAAGGGAGGGGGAGGGGTAGGGGAGGGGGAGAGGAGGGGAGGGTAGGGAGAGGGGAGGGGGAGGGGGAGGGAATGGATTTTCTCATACATTTCGTATTGAACTGCTATTTTAATAATTTCTCGAACTAAGAGGCCTTCCCTGAGGCGCGGTACGAAGTTCGCGGTGTTAACTATTGAATATAAACACGACACGACTTAATGTATTGCATGCATGCCTATAATCTTTACCATACTGAGGTAGCGCATTAGATATCATTCTGTGGTAAACACTAGAAGGAGCACTTAACGTAGGTATAGGGGTAGTCAGAAACAAGTCCAAATCTAGGCTATCAATACAACGGTGCGCGAGATCTCAGTTCGGGGCGAACTACTAGTTAATCACAATTGTAAACAAGGACAGTGTCATATTTTAAAACGACCGATGACAGCCGCGTCCACGCCCATTGATTTATTTGAAAATGGAATTGGGTGATATAGACCTGTTCTATGAAAACCATCTAGTAACAGAACTCTTCATTCAAGAGGAATTAATAGATGATCCACCCATGTGCTTTTTCTGTTTGTACGGTTATTGCTTATTAATAACAAATATTGTTGAAATTAACATATAAATTGGGATATCAATTCTTTACTAATTAATCAATTTTGCAAAGCGTAGAAACCTGCATAGACGTCTTTAAAATAAATAACAAACAATTAATTTCACATTTTCAATTAACAATTCTAAAAAAAACAAATCTAAGCAAACTACCACTTATTTCAAACATATCAGGCATTTTTTCAAATCAAAAAAATATAGACTTATAAATAAAACATTTGATGATTAATCGACAGTCGATAAAAAGCTTTCCCCCTCACTAGTTGCAAAATTCCAAGTGATAGTGCTTGCAGCGACAGGTGTAGCACCGCGTTGCGCCGCGGATCACAATGATGATGATTGTTGCAAGATCCAGTCATTGCGTGATAAGACCCAGACGGACTAATCGGTATATGAGCAATCGACGCCAATCGAGTATTTTGCAGATTCCTGCATGATACGTCGATCACATACTTCGATGTTAGGAAATAAGCAAAGTATATTATGTAACGAAACGAAGAACGAAACAGTCCGACTGAATCCCTGAAGTGCGGTAGACATTCTCTCAGATCTTAGAGGATAGTCAGAGGCACGTCTTAACGTTTGTCACACTTGTCATTGGCACGTGTAGTTTCAACGCTTTGCTTACGTTAGCATTCTATAAGTGATATGTTGCAAGCCCATTGCTATCTTTTAGATTTTAACCGACTTCAGAAAAGCAGGAGGTTTTATGTTCGGCTCAATGTATGTTTTTTTTTTTTCATTCTTATATTCCTGACTAATTTTTCTTGGTCAATTTATGAGTGAATTTTAACCAGCACTAATTTCAAATTTAAAACCGTCTTGCTACTAAACAAAAGCATTTCGTCACAAAAAATCGTCTGGTATCTAGAATTACCCTTTAAAATATTTTATGCCCAATAAAGTTCGAAACAATAATTTGATCCTCAGTATTACATGCCGACTGATTTCTAGCGAAATTAGCCCGCAGGTAGGCGAGGGAGCCAGATTTAACTGTTCAGACATACATGATTTTTTGTGTGTGAACCGTATACTTTATGGTATTACCGGAAAACTGTAGCAACATTGGTATTGGATGCCTTTGAATAATAATATAATGAAGTAAGCTTAGGTTTTAACAATGATTAAATATATTAAAGTTACGTTGCACGCGCGGAATAATACTCATCGGCAACAAGGTTAGTTCTGTTGCAAAAGGCCTAGAAGGATAATAATGGCATTATGAGTTTAGTTCATTGCTCATTGGAGATCCTAAACGAAGCGGAGCGTGGAAGAAGGGTGGCGTTTATTCAGGAGTGGGAAAGATATGACTGATAAATTAAAATTGCGATGACATCTATGAATGCGACGACGACGTAATAAGTTTTTTAATTAATACAAAATTTAAATATTACCTATTTAGTTGGATCATTACGATCACTTTGAATCGATTTAAGAGCTAGGTGATTCTACTCCTGTTCTTTCGCGACCAACACCGACCGACCAACACGGTATGGCTTTGCAAATTGATCGAAAGATAAAATAAAATGAGGGGTGTTTATCAAGATTCGATAGAACAGACGACATTTTTACATTTGTAACAGATATCACTGATGATTAATAACCTGTCTCTACTTATAAAATTCTATTAAAATTGAGACACCGTTTAAACAATTGCCATCCTTTTTTGTATAGTGTTAGATCAGCTAGTGACAGAGCGAATCTTGAGCATTATTTAACCAGTGTTCAAGTTTATAAGTAAGGCCTGGTGTGTTCAGATTTCCCTTGTGAAATGTGGAACTTTCAGTCAGTTTTAATTTCTAGCGAGACAGTTATGAAGGCTCGAATGAAAAGTGCAAGGCAATGAGGGCGCGAGCAGGGCCGCATTGACACACTTACAGAGCTGTAGTCAGGAGACACATGTGGGTAAACGAAGCTAGTCTTGTTTTCAATTGAACAAACGAGAAAAATAATCTCATTAGTTCAGTCAACTGAACTGGACAACTGAACTAGTGGGAATAGACGGGCCGGCGTCCGGCCAACAACCGCCATAAGCTTGGTTTTTTGTATGTTTGATTCTAACATTTCAATTGAGCTATATTGACTTTTAAGAGTTAGTGCATTCAATAGGAATGGGATCTTTTGCGATCATTTCATGAATATGCACAGTTAGGAGATATAGTGATTTGTCTTCTTAAATTTAAATAACAAGGCTCTAAGCCGAAATTGGCTGTGGCTACGTAGTTCGACCGCAATTAAGAAAATAAAATTTTAATTCTTAGAAAAAAAACATGATAGGCTACAAAATACACATCCTTTCAGATCTTCAGTGTACGCTTACGTGTTTTGGGTGGCACGTTAAATTGTCAGTCCTGGCTACACAGTCAAATATAATTTGGACTTCTGGGATCACAGTGTTGTCTTAAGAGCTAGGTGATTATACTCCTGTTCCTTCGCTACCAATACTATCCATCACTAATCCTTCATTTTGGTCATCAAGTCCTTCATTTCATTTCCATAATTTTATACCACTATATCAATGAATGGTATAAAATTATGGAAGCTTAGACGGACAAAAAACTTTGTCACGTAAGTTGGCCTTACAAACTTACTACTTAATAAAATCCAGCCCTTCAAATCCCAACCCTAACTGCATCCCTGTGAATGTAGCTTCCGCTGCCGCGCCCTCTGCACCCCCCACCCTATGCCTCTTTATAAATTAAATGTTAATTTTAATTGCGGGTAAATTACTTTGCTACACTTTAATTGTGATGTTGAGGCTTGTTGACTAAAACAACAAGTCTCATGGATTCTCTCGGGAGATGAAGCCATCCATACCCATAACAGTTCAATTTCCTGAACTCAGCCATGTTTTAATCTGGGTTTTGATAATTATTCCAACCCCTAAAGAAGACCAGTCACAGACTAAAAGAAATGTTTGACATAAATTACACCCATATTTTTTAGTGGGGTTGAATTTCGGAGGAACACAATTACTTATTGACAAAGAAAATAAGTTAACTTTTATAGGACTAAGGAAGATGGTTAAAAACTCTGAACAGTAACTTATCTAGTTTATTTGAAGCTTATATATTGCAAAAACGACGCCACGACGGCAAGAACGTCAGAGTCAGACATCCACTAACATCTTTCTTGAATGTTAGTGGATGTCTAGTTAGATCTTGACAAGACCTATTGAACTGAACATGTCTAAGGCTTGTTTCACTCTTCAGCGTGTCGCCGGTCGTTTCCGCGAGTTGACCATTTACAGCAAAGAGAAATTAATTTTGACCATTCACAGCACAGAAAAATGTGCTGTGAATGGTCAACTCGCGGACGCGACTGGCGACACGCTGAAGAGTGAAACAAGCCTAAGGGTAAGTCCAAATAGAATCATCGAAGCGACGCATGATTTGGATCACGTTGCCATTGAGCGCGGTATTGCTGCCAGTGCCTTGGGCACGCTTCCGGCAGTGGATTGGATCAGTTCAGCTACCTAGAGATCGTAACAACGATCCTTAGACGGCTCAACTGGTTTTAATTGTACTTGGTATAGTAATGAATGAAAATAATTATGTCGTAATGTTTCTGAAAATGTTATTATTATATTTAGAAAGAAAGTACTTATATCACGTGATGGGTTGCAATCTCACTAGCGCCTAAAAAGGCAAGACCGTATCCCCATCAACACGGCACTTATTTTTTAAATATTGCAACCGTAAAAGATATCCAACAAGTTCATCAATCTGCAGTATTGATAACAAAAACCATGAATTAAATCAGCACATGCCAAATCGGATGCAACACCACCAAAAACAACTTTATCTTTCATACATAAGAGTGAAAGTGGATTGGCGAATCTGCAGCTGACGATGCAGGTGATTCTTCGATATGATTTTTATCGTTTTTTGTGCTCCCTAACCTGATTACATATTTCACATGCGATTTTGACTTCTAACGACTTTTGAAGGTCGCATGTAATTGTAATGATTGAACATTATGTCTGTAACGGTTGATTTAGCACGAACTTGTAATTGGTAAATGGATGTTTTGCGCGGGGTCTAGCAAAAAAAATGCCTAAGCGTTTCCTTAAACTTGATGTATGTTGATAATATGGCCCTTGTGTATGATTAAATAATTAAAGTTGTGTCTAAGATTTCCTTGTTTGATTTTGGACAAGGCTTCCAATGTTTTCTAGACTTTATAAGAATATCTATAAAAAAAAATTAAGCCTCGAGCTATGATGATATCGTTTACGTATAACTGGTTTTATAGGTGTTATTGAATGAATACTAGTTACTTTGACTTCCGAGGTTACATTGTTTTGTCTAAGTATTTTTCATGTAACCAAAGCAACCATTTTTTTGTTCTAAGTTTTTAAGCACCAATTTTTACCCTAGCTAAATAAGTTTAATTAAGAATTACCTTCCAAAAAACTGGCTCAAAAATAAAAGTTACTTACAAAACTTAAAATCGCCCTCACCCCAAGCGATGAAACATAAAAGTTGCCCTATTAAATGTTTACAGCCTTCTAAAACTTAACGCCGAGTGTAAGGGCGGGCCGGCGATAAAAACACTTTTGTTACTTTATAAATATATGTTATGACATAAAAATCTACATAAGAAATTGTTTTTATCACTTTTTGAATGATACTTACCTGATTTTTCCGTTTTAGCTTTTTATTGTTTCGATAGTTTGCCTATTTTATGTGATATAAGATAAAAGATGGAAGAACGTTCCAATAAAATAACTCGGCAATATAAAACTATATTATTGCTATCACCTTGCTATATTTCTATAGCTAAACATAGTTATGTATCTATTTGTAATAATAACATCCTATCCTAAAATATTGTAATTAATTAAAACATCGATGGATCCCACTACTACTTAAAAGTATCCCTTCCTCGACAATCTTTCAAAATTATCTTTGGCGATATGATTAGCTTTGGATCTCACTACTATTTAAAAGTATCCCTTCCTCGACAATCTTTCAAAATTATCTTTGGCGATATGATTAGCTTTGGATCTCACTACTATTTAAAAGTATCCCTTCCTCGACAATCTTTCAAAATTATCTTTGGCGATATGATTAGCTTTGGATCTCACTACTATTTAAAAGTATACCTTCCTCGACAATCTTGCAAAATTATCTTTGGCGATACGATTACCTAGTTTTGGATCCCACTAATATTTAAAAGTACCTACCTATCCCTTTCTCGACGATCTTTCAAAATTATCTTTGGTGATACGATTAGCTTACGATAAGTATTTGTTCAGACATAGGATTTGCAAAATGCCAGCATCAAGCAATAAACATACCAAGTTGCAAGCCTATATTTATAGTCCAGTAAAAACATCAATGAAGTTCTCAAACAATTTTTTCACGTACCGAAACTTTAACCGCATATCACTAGCGAATTCGCCGGTAAAAGTTAGCAAACCTCAGTGCAGTGGTAAGTGGTAACTGGCAACAAACAAACAAAAAGTACAAGGTTGATGTTGCAGACGGCAGGCGGATCGAGTATAGAAAAAGGTAACGAATAACGGCCATGGTATAAGGGTGTGTTACAGCGAGGTTGTAACACACAGGCTATGTTTTTCTCTCTCAAAATATTACTCGATCACTCCAAGTACAATACGAGTAGATCTTTTCAGACACTGACAAAGACAAAACATAACAGTCTTGTATTGTGGCCGAAAAAGCTATGGACAGCCACATATAGATTTCAATTTTAATTTTTGTACTTAGTCTAATCGGTGCTCTAACCGAAAAATGAAAAGATTTTCAACCCGACGAATGTGGATTCCTTGGTCGACTTGGTAAGGCATTCTGGCTTGATCAAAGCGGGTTTGAATCACGTCGTAATCGGAAATTTTGATAAGACTTTTAATTTTATCGATGATTTACATTACTCGATATGTTTTCTTAGATTATAACAAACATATTCATACATTTTTCAAACAAAATTCCAGCAGGGTTTGAACCAATATTCTTGGCGTTGTCAAAAAATCTCATCTGCGTCACTAGAGTCAGCCATTTACTTAAGTTTTAGCGAGATATTCAAGAGTTTTATAAAGAAGGGCTTGAAAATTGAGTTTTAAATGAGCTAAAGTTTCAAAGGGTTACATTTTTACAGGATTTTTTTTATAATAATAGCCGTTTGGTGTAACCAAAGTATGTTTAGCTGCTTACTTCCGTTTTTGTTTTCCTTTTGTTCGAACGTTTCCTACAAGTATATTTAAAATCAAAATCATAATCATTTATTTCATACAAAAAGGTACATGTCAAAATGTCAAGTTTAATTGAATCTTTTCAAGGATATAAGGTACCAATACATAGTAAATTCCCTCTTTAGCCTACGAAAGCACTTGGCGGTCAGCTGAGTTGGCCGTTGAGTGCTTTCGTAGGCTTACTATCCTTACATATACCGCGTATCACTCAGATCACTAGCATTCTTTCAGATCTTCAAGATCTTAAAGCTAAGAAGTGAAAAGCAAGACGAAATATATAACAAGCATTATATTCAATAGACTGGCACA
Organism: Camptogramma bilineatum; assembly: GCA_958496255.1. Taxonomy (NCBI): domain Eukaryota; kingdom Metazoa; phylum Arthropoda; class Insecta; order Lepidoptera; family Geometridae; genus Camptogramma; species Camptogramma bilineatum. The sequence continues at coordinate 1,271,865 of OY292453.1, forward strand.
GGATCGTGGTGGATGGCACAAACTTAGAGAGGCCTATACCCAGCAGTGGGTAAAATCGGAAAATGGATGATGATGATGTTCACTATAATTATACTGGATCGACGAAATACGAAATAGGTAAAGTAGTCCCCGTCACTTTGGGCACAAAGATGCTGGCATAAGAGATGGGAGGTCTAATAATGCCTATAACAGTGGGTGATTTAAGGCTGAGATGATGATGGTAATGTAATGATTCAATTAGTACTCAGTTATAAAATCCATCCAGGCCAAAATAAACACGCCTTCATTGTCAATATTTCAATTCAAAAAACGTTTTTAAAATTGACCCTTGCTAGGTCTTTAATACAAAATGCGCACTTTGATATTTGCCCTTGCTAGCTTGTACGCGGCCTTAGACCGTGGTTATGCCGGCGCCAAGGACGCCCGGTCCCAAAGTGACCCAATGCGCTACATCCAGCCTTTGGCGCGCACCACTTTGTTTCCGGACTAATCGCACAACACGCGGACCAGATTTGAGCAGATTTCTATTAAATAAAATAATATAGTAAACAGAATAAAAGTAATTTTTAATTTTTATAGTGTTAAACCACACTTTGGTAGAGAATAAAATATTATAGACCAAATCAAATACATTTTTGTTATTTTACAAAGCATGATATTGAAACATGAACAGGAATCAAGGCACTAAGTACATAAAGTAAAGGTAAACAATTTTTTTTTAATAAGAAAATTTTGTTGGTTCAGAAACCCTCGCAGGCGTCCTTAGAAGACCCTGCCAAAGTTTCATCACAATCTGAGTATTTAGGTACGCATTAAAGGACAAACATACAAACATTAATATTTATTTACCTATATGCTAGTGTCTTGGGCACGCTTCCGACTGGCAGTAGCTTGGATCAGTTGAGCTACCTATAGATCGTTTCCAACGATCCTTCGATGGCTCTACTGGTTCTTATTGTATTTTATAATAATATGTAAATATGCGAAAGAGGTGTGTCATAATCGTAGCAAGTGGAAATCCGTGGTTTCTGCCTCCCCCCGTGGGAAAGAGGCGTGATTTTTATGTATTATGTATGTATGTATGTAAATATGTAGTAATTTCTGTTAATAAATCCTAGATAGAATAGAAGGTAGGATAATAATCATCTGTATTCTAAGCGTAATAATGATTAACCAATTTCATAAGTTCTGAGAACGAGAAAGCCAGTTTAGAGTGCTAACTGCTAATGTATGGCTAGAAATGAAATAAGACATCGTCTTAGATAAGTATCGTTTAGTCAAATCAGTTTTTTAATTAAGATTTATTATATCGTTCTAGCTCTGAGTCTTGATACATTTTTCATGATTATATCTGATTTAAAATGGTTTCAAAAACTAAATAGGTAAGTATTTTGATACTTAGCACGGATTTTAGAAACCAGCTTTACTGATTTTACCTCTTTTCGGGTTAAGAATTAAAAAAAAAATTAGCTTAAGCTTCTGTACTTTTGATGGCAATTGAGTCCTGATTTAAAAAGTTTTATCTATCTTCAAGTAGGTAATAATTAATAATAGTCAACTTAATAAATAAGCCATAACACAAGCCTTTCTTAAGCAGCATAAAAACAACGGTGAAGCTGCCTTTAAACATTTTATAGCAAAGAGATGCCATCAAAATGCACAGAATCCCATACGAACCATATTAGTACACTTCGCGAAGACCCTTACAATCACCTCTCTCCCTTCCACACCCACAAAAAATAAGGACCTAACACTAGCGCAATCCGATGCATTCCATACTCTTGGAATTACAACCAAACACTGTATTTACAAATATCCCATCTATAGCTTTCAGAATAAAGTTCAAAATAAAAGTGCATCGTCTATATTTTTTCAAGAAATGTAACTTATGCCTATTCTGTGTCCAAGTGCAAAGGGTCTCGGCAATTCGACCGGTAGGTACTCATCAAAACATTAGAAAAACTATCCAAAATCACATCTATTGCTAAGTTTCTAAGATTTGAAATTGTGTGAGTGATTTTAGGACCAAGTGCGAAGGGTCGGCAATTCGGTTCAGTATTAATATAAATAACAATAACGAGTCTGTCGGACCTTTTAAAAGTAAAACAGTGGATGGCTTTGAATGATGAGATGGGATAATATCTTTGGGTTAAGGGTTTTGTACTTTTAAACTATATTCCGAGAGGCATTACGTACAAAATTGAAATAAAAATGTACTGCCTTGTTCTGTATATAATCCATATAAATAAAATACGAGTATTATACATGGTCAAAAGTGAAAAGTCAAATTCATTTATTCAATAAGGTCACTAGTGTACCACTTTGAAACGTCTTAAGAGCTAGGTGATTCTACTCCTGTTCCTTCGCGACCAAGACCGTGAAGAACCAGGGCAACAAACACGGTTTGGGGCCTAACACTCTTTTCGGTGACACACTTTTTGTATGTAATTTTTTGTTTTTGTTTAATATATGTATATTTTTTTTTTATGTAAGTAATTATTACAAATGTTATCTAATTTTTACAAGTATTCTTTATGTACATAATTATAATAATAACTGAATTGGAGCATATTCTTGATCACTTTGACACGTCAATGATAGTTACAATTATTATTTGTTACAATATTTTTATGATCTAATAATAACGGAGTTGGAGCATATTCAGTCCCAGGTGCATAATTAATTACCTATATAAAAGATAAGAGTATTCCAACTCGAATGTACTACTTATCAAATATATGTGAAATACCGACAAGAAAAAGCACCGTTAGCAAACAAACTTTTGATCACTAAATTTGCGCCCGCGCAACTGCTCATTATAATTTATATGAACTCTATCTTAAAATGTTGAAATTTACATAAATTAACTATAATATTCTTACAATTGCCGATGACATCGCAATCAAACTATTCGAGTATGGAAATTTTACTCAATATGTTTGTTATTATATGGATTATTAACTTTGTGCTTGTTAAAAGAAACAAGTTGGGAAATAGCAATTTGCATTTTATTGAACTTTATATACAAACGAGCTTGTAATGATGCGTCAGATACAAATATGACTGTCTGTGATAAAAGATGGCAGCACAATACTTACAAACTTACAGAGACTCCTTCTGAAGCTTCTATAATATCGACCTCTGTGGCGCATTGGGTGAAGACCAGGAGGACCAGGAGTGAGATACAGGAGGCTGCGGGTTCGATCCCCGCCGCGAGGTAAATGTTTGTATAAACTGCAAATATTTGTCTCGTGTCTGGGTGTTTTCCTATAAATAATGTAAGTAGTTACAAGTATTACTTAAAAAGTATATAAGTAATATCAGTCATTTAGATCCCATAACACAAGCTCTGCTTACTTTGGGGCTACTAGATGATGCTTGAGCAGATGTTTTTGTTACTTTTAGATCAACACTGAGAGACGACAATATATTCAGCAGCCATTTTGGGTATGAAAGCCTACTACCGATTTAAAATAAAGGGTAAGTAGGTAAGTTGATTTTTTTATTAATGATTGAAATCCAAGAAGATTAAAGATCTAAAGCGATAAAAAATTCTAACAAGAATCCCTTAAAATTCTAGAACTAACTTCCTTTTACTGATTCTTAGACAAGAACAAATTAGACTTTCTAATCTTTACCGCTAATGGTGTCCATCTTCAAAATGATTTATTTTAGTGGCTCGTGTTGCAATAATTTCGTTCATTTATTGGTAGTCGACCTGATGCCATACGCTATAAACTTATACGACTGATTAGTTTTAGGTCACCATTAAAACTACCAGTAACGCAACTTTTTAAATTAATTTCGACGGCAATAATAAAGTTTCGTGCCGTACCCGGTTGCTAGAATGTACAGTTAGTAATGTTGACCGTAGAATGTGATAATACAGTGTTGATGCCAATAAAAATCATAAAAATGTTAATGCAAATGTCGAAGAGCTGTGAAAACGTTTTGCGACGTGGATTTTCTTGCTTTGCCTGTATGAAGGCTTGTGGTGCGGAGTATTAAAAGACAATGAGTGAGGGGTGATTCATGATTACAACACGAGGAAATACATATGTTTGAAACATTTTATATGATTTCTTCATCGTAGCAAGGACAGTTCTAGCTGTCTACTTTTTAACCCCCGACGAAAAAGAGGGGTGTTATAAGTTTATAGTGTATATCTATGTATCTGTGTGTTTGTCTGTGGCAGCATAGCTCCTGAATGGATGAAACGATTCCAATTATTTTTTTTTTGTTTGAAAGAAGGTTGTAGCTAGCTTGTCCACTCCGCACCCACAACTTTAAACGTATTACTTACTAGGACATTGCGTATTCTTACAATTTCATTCGCTAAGCGCTCGTGGCGTAGCTTGCTGAGACGTTCTTAATTGATCGTTGAAGTTAAGCAACGTTGTGCGCGGTCACAATTTGTATGGATGACCGCAAGTGGCATTACGAGCTGACCGCTTCTGTGCTTCGGAGAGCGTTTAATTGTCGGTCCCGGCTTTCAAGTCGTTCAGCCATGACGGAGGCCTTCAGGCGGCCCAAAAACTCCGTCACAAGAGTTGACCACTTGCTCATACGAACTTACGATTTCATTTACTCACAGTGAATTTCTGCAATGTGTCCTAGGTCTGAACATCGAACCTTTCCTGAAAATCGAGATAGCACCTCACAAAGTACTTAAGGGCTCGGCGAACGTATCTACTTACCTAGGAACGTAATACCAAAATAATTTAAAATTTGAGCATATTTTTATCACTTTACGTTATTATTTGGATAAAGGTAGTATTTATCTAGGTTCCTGTTAAACTTTTGTTTGAAAAAACTTACTATAGAAAAAATGAAAAGAAAAAATGCCATTTTTGGTGTACCTACAAAGATTTCAATTCAATTGGCTTACATTTCTTTTTAGGTAAGTTTTTCGGAACAAAAGTTTAACAGGAACCTAGATAAATACCTACTCTCCTAATCTAACAACATAAACTGATATAAACATGCTTACATTTTAAATGATTTCGGTATTACGTTTTTATGGAAATTCGCCGGTCGCAGCCCTCTTAACTCCACATAATACATTTGTGATTTCGGTTGATTGGTTTGAGTGCATCGAAAGCTTTTGAGGTAAGTCATCTTCGAAAACTTAATTAGTATTTACGACTCGTTTTTGTACGAACTTTATGATCCCTCAAGTAATAACTTATTCAGATGCAATCAACATAAGTTTAGGTACAATTATAGATATACAGAAACTAATTATATTAATTATTTCTTATTGGACTCATGTTAATCAAGTTACTTTGACTAAAATAATTGTTTGGTGTTCATTAAAAGATTAAAATTCACGTAAATTTAAGTATTTGTGCCAATCAACTTTTTCTTAAATCATCTTTTATTTAATGTTTTAAGTTTTTTTAATATGTTCGTACTTACATATTTCAATACATACATATTTTCAGAAACGACATCTACTTTAGTTCAATCACCATTTCCTTGCCCTTACTCAGTTTATGTAATGGTTTCTCTAATATCCTATAGTCCCAAGATTTTCTTCTTTTCTCGGACAGAATCATTAAGATCATTCTTTTCCCACCACCAGACAAAACTGTCAAAATCATCTTTTTTACCCCACTACCCCCAGAAAGGAGGGTTATGTTTTTCAAGTGTTTATGTATGTATGTCTATTTCATTGGGCTGCTATGTTGGAGCGCTATATAGGGCTATCAAAATTTCGTCAGCATAATAATAAATCAAAAAGTCAGAGGAAGCTCAAAATTAAACTATCAAGTGCATACATTTTTAGATCCGATTGCTAGTTCCTGAGATGAATGAATGAAAACTCTTTATTGTACACAACTTAAAATAACAATACTTAGGAGAGAAACAACCCAATGATTGTAAAATGGGCGGTCTTATTGAGATTAGCGGGTTCAAACGTAAAGTTATTTTTTTTTTGTCCTTTCGTTTACGTTCTAGATAAATACCTACATTCCATAGTTATCTTAGTGTCATCAATGATACACTTTTCAAATAGGTATGCTCTAAACCATAACTATGTGGAGTATCGCTTCCGGTGCGATGTGGATTTGGTATTAATTAAATGTATCAGAGATGAACTGGACCGATTAGCATACTCGCTCGCCACTTACCGACCACAGAGTTTCGAAGCTGATGCCACTAATCTATAGAGACATACTCCATGAATACATACCATACATACATCATCATCATCAGCCATTTTGAACCCACTGCTGGGCATAGGCCTCCCTTCGTGTCTGCCATTCGCCTCGATCCTCTGCTAGCCTCAGCCACGTACAACCCATACATACATACATAAAATCACGCCTCTTTCCCACAAGGGGCAGAGACCATGGATTTCCACTTGCTACGATCCTGACACACCTCTTTCGCCTCATTCACTCTCATCACATTCCTCATACATGCTAAAAACTGTTCAATATTGTTCTGTGGATTGTATTGTGTTGTGCGCAGGTTTTCGGCGAAGAGTCCGGAGTCCAATTGAAAGCCAGTCTTTTTCACTTTTAAAAGTTCCCCCGTTTATTTATTTCCTCTTATTTCTATCTCGAATGTTAAACTCCGGTTTAGGGTACTTTGACCTGGCCCTTCTCCTAAACACCAGTCGACCAATAACAAAAAAAAACAGTTGTTCAATAATAATAATACATTGCCAAAATTTTCAGGCTTATTTCCTCAATGCCTATTTAAACTGTTTACAGTCAGCTTTATAAAATCGTTCCTGATTTGGTTATTTTTACACTGATGTGATTCTAGGACAAATCGAGATTGAGAGACTTGATTTCGAAAATAATTGCAAAATTCGAAAATGACTCTATCAACTCTATAACCTTGCTATGCTGTGTTCTCATCGAGAAGGCTAGCTAGCCTACGAGTATGTTACCTATTTGGTTAATTTTAATATGCAATGTGAAATGTCCAGCAATATCATTATTATTATTATTATTTAACAATTGTTTTTTTGTTATAGTTTGTCGATCGAGCGAGCGAAGCGAGCGAAGATCTTAGTGGTAAGTTGGGCGATTTTGCTTTGTATGTTTGTATGTTTGTATGTTTCACGAATTGTTGTTCGCGCATAACTGTCGAACCGTTCATCCAATCTGCATGAAACTTGGTAGGTCAATAGGTTGTGGTAAGGAAATTTACGGGGGAGCATAATGAGCTTAATCGATGAAGGGGTTGTGAAGATATTGGGTTCCCAAGGGGGTAAAAAATTATGAAAGTTACACAAATAAATTGAGTGGGGTGTCATACGAAAGGGCTTATTTTGTACATTCCAAAATGGTTTTTATTTTTAATCTAGGATGTATAGTTTTTGAAATACGACCAAAGACCAAAAACTACGAAACCAGAGCTGCAAGAGCTCCCGTTGCATAGAGTTTCGATGACTTCGTAGCTCATTGACTGGTCGGTCTTAAAAAGAGAGTGGCATCGTTGCGGTTTGGTTTGCAATGATTTTAGATGCTACTTGATTTATTTTCATGATAAAAAAAATTTTGATAAAGAATGAAAATAATTGGGGTAAAAAAAGTTAAGTAAACAAATATATTGAGTGGGCTGTCAAATGAAAGGTCTTTATTTGTACATTCCAAAATAGTTATTATTTTTATTCTAGGACGTATACTTTTAGAAATACGACGAGAATTCATAAATATGAAATACCTAAATGAAAAATTAGACACGACATTATGTATTGCATGCATGCCAGTATTTTTTACCATGAAGAGCTAGCGCAATAGGCATACTCGGCAGTATCAGTAGTAGCACTTGAAATTATAGGGGTAGTCAGAAGAAAGTCCAAATGTAAGCCATTTACGGTGCGCGAGATCTCAGTTCGGGGCGAACTACTAGTTATAGAAGGGCCAGGTCAAAAGTACCCTAAACCGGCGAGCTTGTATGAAAAATGTGATGAGAGTAAATGTGGAAATTCGTGGTCTCTGCCTACCCCTGTGAGAAAGAGGCGTGATTTTTTGTATGTATGTATGTATGTAGGGCATCGAGAACCGGCCCTATTTCAAGAACCGGTTTTTTCGGTTCCAGTTTCAACACAGAACCGGGTACCCGGTTCTTTCGGTTTTTTCGGTTCCTGTGATAATTTTTATTCGAATCGAATCGATGTTTGTCCCTTTGCACAAAAAAAAGTAAAGAATGTGAAAATTACCGCACTATAGCTTTAATAACGCACGCAAGAAAGATCCTCATAGCCTACACGTATTAAAAATACGTCTTAGCTACTTTTTAGCCCGACAAATACCTGAAGAACAGGCACGTTTTGTTAAAGGCAAGAGTACGCGGGAATCAACATTCGCCAAATAATAGAGAAGAGTAGAGAATTCAACAGCCTAGTGATCCTATGCTTTATTGATTATACCAAAGCTTTGACTGTGTGCAATTGGAGAAATTGTGGACTACTGTAGATGGGAGCTCCTGAGCACCTCGTCAGTTTAATCAAAAGTATATATACAGAAGAAAACTGTTCTTACGTCAGGTTTGGCACCAAATGCTCTAGTATGTTCCAAACCAAGAAGGGAGTGAGACAGGGTTGCACCCTATCCCCTGCTCTATTTAACATTATATTATGAAGAGTACATATACATTTCGTAGGACCCTTGAAAACTGAGAGAAAGGTTTTCTGACAGGCGGAAAGAGGATATCAAACCTTTGGTACGCTGACGATACTGTTCCCCTAGCAACATCCGTGTAAGATATGAAATAATACTTCCAAAGTCTAGAAGTTGTCTAGTCTGAGTCAACAGGACGAAAACAAAAAAAAATTGGTAGTGGATCGCGTGGGGAAACTAACAGATGCTACCTGTAACATCTTAAGCATCGACACTTTTGACACTATATCTAGGTAGCTAAGGTTGCAAATACTGTAAGGATGGCAGCTGTGTCCCGGAGATAAAGAGGCGTATTGGAATGGCAAAAGATACAATGACTCGCCTAAATAACATCTGTAAGAAGACAGGAGTAGGTATCAAAACTAAGATTACGTTTGATTTAGATTTAGTTAGATTAGATTACTAAATAAACTGTTACGGGCATTGGTATAAGTATTTGGTATTCCCTGTCTTTATGTATGGAGTGGAAACGTGGACAATTCTGGTCAGAGAAAGACCAAGGATCGATGCATTCGAGATGTGGTGCTGGAGGCGAATGCTAAGAATACCCTAGCTGGACCAATAAACGCACCAATGTATCGATCCTATACCAGCTCCAAATCAAAACCCGATTGTCTAGGTACCTTAGCCACCAACGCATTCTTTAATACTTCGGCCACGTGGTGTGCGGAGGCTATGAAAGTCTAGTACAACTGATCTTAGTAGGGAACACCGAATTAAAGCGATTACGTGACCTTTCACCAACAAGATGGGCCGCAAGTGAAAGACTCAATCTTCGTCTTAAAAATTGTACTCGGTTGTAAGGGACTCACTAGACCAGTAGAGGCTGATCATCCGCTCCAAAGACAAACCCGAAGCTGACCACGATCCTCAGACATGAAAGAACATCGACAGAGAGATAGTTTGAATTTTGTAAGTAAAATCTTACAAAATTTCACAATAGGTGGGATCAAAAATCAAACAGGGGATTTATAATCACAGCTATAATTTAAATCTTCTAAACAATTACTAATCACTAATCACAAACAAGGTACACTATGCTGCCTGTACACACCTATGAACTCGGCACGCTTTCGAGGAGAACTTTTTTAAAGAACCGAAAGAACCGAAAACCCGGTTCTTAATATTTTGAGAACCGGTTCTTTTTGCAGCCCCAAGAACCGGGTAATCCCGGTTCTTTCGGTTCCGGGTAAACCCGGTTCCTATGCCCTATATGTATGTTTAATATGCAAACATGTATAAGTGTAACGTCCAGTTTTGAGAACCTAAATTAAAAAAAAAACCTTAGAAAACTTTCGTTGCTCTGTGGTCGTACTGCATTTTACGTAAGCACACCAGTTATGTCCATCTCGACAACTAGTTTGGGTGTTTTATTATTTTATCCTAGATACCGACTCCGGCGCAATATCGGTTTCTAAACGCTTTCAACTATTTGATTACACATCTATATTTGCATAATTGAAACATTTATAGTGACAGACTATACAGCGAATTTACAGGGTTATTTAATGCTGATTACGAGAGAGACAAACAGCTATTTTATTAGCTGATTTCGAATAATACTTTCATAGTGACCGTGCGTTGAACTCGTGAGGATTCCGTTTTATTATTCAATTAAAACTTTGAACATTATTTTGCAGTTTTTTGTTCATACGAGTTTTTGTATCGCAACATAAAATGAATGCATCAATTTTGTATCAATTTGCACAGAGATTTTAACGGTTTCAATTAACAATCAAGCGTCGAGCAGTTGATATCTGTGGCGATCTTCTGTGACGCAGGAGGTTGCGTTCGATCCCCGCCGCGGGACAAATGTTTGTATGATCTGCAAATATTTGTCTCGGGTCTGGGTGTTTTCTTTGTATAATAAATATGTATGAATTTAAAAATAAAGTAAATAAGTAGTATATTAGTCATGTGATTCCCATAACACAAGCTCTGCTTGGGGCTACATGATGTGTGAAATGTCCAGCAATATTTATTTATACTAATTTATTTGTGTGTCATAGACGAGACTACAGCACAAATAATCTTTGTTTGGATGAATCCAAGGAATTTCTATACTACGTACCTGGAACACTGACTGAGACAGAAAACAAGGTCCGCTTGAGAAAGAAAACTTGGGCGGTGTGTCTCTTTCTAAAGGGTGACCATAAACTAAACATTCCTAGTCCTTAGGGGGCCTTTTCCATCATTTTCTGATTTATTATACGTGATGTTTCAGGGCATGATTTTTGAATTAAAATACTGATACAATTTTGATCCTTCATTTTGATTCTTGAATCTTGAATCTTGATTCTTGAATCTGAAAACTGAAATTTTGAATCTTGAATCTTTGAAGTGACAGCTGTCAAACTTAAAACCGCCATATCTCGGGAACTACTCGTCCTAGACTCCCCGTTCTCAGTTCAAATGAAAGCTAAGACCAAGATCTTCATTTGAAGTGACAGCTGTCAAACTTCAAATGGCCATATCTCGGGAACTACTCGTCCTAGACTCCCCGTTCTCAGTTCAAATGAAAGCTATGACCAAGATCTTCATTTGAAGTGACAGCTGTCAAACTTCAAACGGCCATATCTTGGAAACTACTCGTCTTAGACTCCCCGTTCAAAGTTTAAATGAAAGCTATGACCAAGATCTTCATTTGAAGTGACAGCTGTTAAACTTCAAATGGCCATATCTCGGGAACTATTCGTCCTAGACTCCCCGTTCTCAGTTCAAATGAAAGCTATGACCAAGATCTTCATTTGAAGTGACAGCTGTCAAACTTCAAATGGCCATATCTCGGGAACTACTCATCCTAGACTCCCCGTTCTCAGTTCAAATGAAAGCTATGACCAAGATCTTCATTTGAAGTGACAGCTGTCAAACTTCAAACGGCCATATCTTGGAAACTACTCGTCCTAGACTCCCCGTTCCCAGTTCAAATGAAAGCTATGACCAAGATCTTCATTTGAAGTGACAGCTGTCAAACTTCAAATGGCCATATCTCGGGAACTACTCGTCCTAGACTCCCCGTTCTCAGTTCAAATGAAAGCTATTGAAGAGATCTTAATTTAAAGTGACAGATGTCAAACTTCAATCAGCCATATCTCGAAATCTACTCATCCTAGACTCTTCCTTTTTAGCTCAAATGAAAGCTATGACCAAGATCTACATTTTCAATAGCAGCTGTCAAAATGACATCTGTCATCTGAAATGTAGGTCTTGGTCATAGCTTTCATTTGAACTGAGAACGGGGAGTCTAGGAAGAGTAGTTCCCGAGATATAACCATTTGAAGTTTGACAGCTGTCACTTCAAATGAAGATCTTGGTCATAGCTTTCATTTGAACTGGGAACGGGGAGTCTAGGACGAGTAGTTTCCAAGATATGGCCGTTTGAAGTTTGACAGCTGTCACTTCAAATGAAGATCTTGGTCATAGCTTTCATTTGAACTGAGAACGGGGAGTCTAGGACGAGTAGTTTTCGAGATATGGCGGTTTGAAGTTTGACAGCTGTCACTTCAAATGAAGATCTTGATCATAGCTTTCATTTGAACTGGGAACGGGGAGTCTAGGACGAGTAGTTTCCAAGATATCGCCGTTTGAAGTTTGACAGCTGTCACTTCAAATGAAGATCTTGGTCATAGCTTTCATTTGAACTGAGAACGGGGAGTCTAGGACGAGTAGTTCCCGAGATATGGCCATTTGAAGTTTGACAGCTGTCACTTCAAATGAAGATCTTGGTCATAGCTTTCATTTGAACTGGGAACGGGGAGTCTAGGACGAGTAGTTTCTAAGATATGGCCGTTTGAAGTTTGACAGCTGTCACTTCAAATGAAGATCTTGGTCATAGCTTTCATTTGAACTGAGAACGGGGAGTCTAGGACGAGTAGTTTTCGAGATATGGCGGTTTGAAGTTTGACAGCTGTCACTTCAAATGAAGATCTTGGTCATAGCTTTCATTTGAACTGGGAACGGGGAGTCTAGGACGAGTAGTTCCCGAGATATGGTCATTTGAAGTTTGACAGCTGTCATTTCAAAGATTCAAGATTCAAGATTTCAGATTCAAGGTTCAAAATTCAAGAATCAAGGATCGAAATCCAGGATCGAAATCCAAGATCGAAACCAAGGATCGAAATCAAGGATCGAAATCAAAATCAAGGATCAAAATCAAGGATCTAATTCAAGGATCTAATTCAAGGATCGAAACCAGGGATCGAAATCAAGCGCTGATTTTGTCGAGCGCGATAAGGTAAAAATATCCTGAAATTTAAATGACATGGGCACACTACTAATCCAACAACGAGTGTGAAAGAGACAAAGCACCCAAGAAAGCCTCTCAACAAGACCAACAATCCTTATAACCAAGATTAAATGATAATAGATCGTTGTGTAGTCGTGATAAGGTTCAAAATCCTTTGTACATTAAATGTCAGTCAGCACTCCAGTTACGTAGTTTAGAATCTTCTTGGATGAATCACAATATTCGAAAACATTGGAATCAGACGTCTTATTCTGACACTGGCTACATGCACAAACGTGCGAAGCCAAAGTAAAAAAAGAAAAAAATCTTATTCTATTTGACATAATCAAAACGTAGCTGTCATCCTTCGCGCGCCTCAAAATCATCCCCCAATTTACTCGAAATTCCATTACCATTATCTCTGTGCTCTTAAAAAAAGTAAGTTATTTTTTTAGGGCAGCTTCTCGCATAGACAATGGAGGGCCATTATGGCGTGACAGTGCGCTCATTACCGGGTTTTTGCGGCCGTCTACGGTCCCGCATTGTTCGGTCGCGTCTACCTGTGCCTATCGTTAGATCAACCGCTCAACTTGGAACGGGTAATGCGTTATTTTGAATTCGTATTGTCTATTGGAGGGCGGAATAACTGAAAATTTGAATTGATTGACCGTAAAATTTAGAACGGCAACAAAATACTTATATTTTTTTTACTATGTGATATAATCGCTAAAAAAAACTCAGGCATTTACAACTTTCACTAGATGATTTGTAGTGTCAGGAGGCAATCTTTGCTTATACTTAATAGGACACTGTAGTGTCTAGGACATTGAGATAGAAAAGGCTTGCCCAGCACCTAAACCATCCTCCCAGCTTAACCGGCCATATCCACAGTAAAGACATGGTCTTTAAGTGTGGGACTAACTAAGCCGCGGGTTTCCTCACGATGTTTTCCTTCACGGTTTAGCACCGAGCTCGTGTTAGTGCGCATATAAATTGCTAAAAAAGCAGTTGTATAATTATGTATTTTTGCAGAATATGGTAAGCAGAGCTTTTTTTAAATTATAAAACATAAAATCTATTTAAAAGCTCCACCATTTTATGATTTCAATGACGCAATCAGAATCTCCGTAATCTAAGTAGATATCGCTAAGTAGGTGCTATAAACATTGACTCCGACATTTCTTTTTTAAGACCATTGTAAAGAATAATATCAGTAACCCACGCACACTAATGCCGAGTAATAAAATGAATTCCACATAATTCGGGTCGTGTTTTTTTGTCAATTAAAAATTACCGGCGGGACCCGGCCAGGTACTCGATTTGGTATACGATAATAAACCACGCGAAAGAAGATTTTCACCTCTCTCTTTCTAGCACTATAGTGGTGGAAAGAGATCGCTGTGATCCGGTAATGGATTTGGAATTATCGACGTGTGAAGTGATCGGATTTGATCTGGGCCAGATCCGACCTACGTAAATGTGATATTTGAAACTAAGAAACAGGGTTCTAAGCCATTCTATCTGCAGTAATGCTTCGAAACAAATATCTATTAATTTTGTATCACGATGAGTAGATATGTCCTAAATTTTATTCAAGGCAAAAAAAAACTACAAAGGCCTCTTGGTAAGACTAATTTTTTATTTCTAAGTAAAGTTTTCAAATCAAAATTGATTTATATAAATTCAAATTACGTCCAGTAAAATAATAAAGGAGCTTACTTAAGTGGTTAAAATACCAGCGTCTACTTTAAAATGTTTTGGCCACGGAGTAGTAAAAGTATAAAAATATAAAAATCATTCCATTCTGGTACCCTTATCCCACAGGTAGATTGAGCATTGAACATACGAAGGCAATTAACTTTTGGTACCTGCGCATACGCATGTGTGCAACATGTATGTGTGTTAGTTTGTGTGTGTTGCACTTGCGCAAACACGGGGGTGTCATGGACACTTTGTATAACTTTAGGGTAAAAGATAAATGTGTGATAAAAGGAATTCGGAATGTATGTCGAGCTTTGGATGTTTTTATGCGGTATTAAGTGCATAATCTGATTCATGAATACTTACAGGGTCCGAAATGTGTTTTGATTTTGAGCGTAAGTAGTTACCTACTTACCTAAATCGTGAGATCCTTACAATGCTTGTGCTAATGTGTGTAAAATATCGTTAATCCTGAGGCAGTACGAAGTTCGCGGGTAAGTATGAATTAATTAATATTTAAATGCAATTATTAATTATTAATCAATTAATTATTCTAACACATGTCAAAATAATAAAAATTTAAATCAAAATTTAGACAATAATAAAATCAGTGTACAAAAAGTCTATATATTTCTTTAACAAAAATAACTGGATTCACGCTTTCACGCTTCTCGGAATGCCTTCGATTCGAAGATTTTCTTCGGAAAGTCGACGTTTTTTCAGCGAAGAAACGTCATTTTTTTTTCGAATTTAGACTACATTCCAAGAAATGTTGGATCGTCCTTTTGGAAGCCTTCAGACAAACTTACTAAAATTATAAATAAAATTTCATTGTCAATAAATTTTCACAATTCCTGCAAAATTAGATTTGATAAAATTATAAACCAAACCATAGCACAAGCTTTACTTTATATTAAGAAAAAACTTCCACCCTGACGCGTCTTCAAAATGCATTTAAAATAAAATCAGATAACATTCGAATTTCAAAAGTAAATTGACCAGACGAAAGTACTCTCACTTCCACAAAAGGCACGTTTTTGCGAGTAAAAAAAAAGCTACAAAAACTCAGCATGGCGGTATTGTGCACTGACATGTGGCACGGTATTAGAAGATTGTTTTAGAAATAATGCTTGTGGCATTGGAAGTCAATGCGAAAGCTACCGTTGACTAGCGGGTTATATTGTACTCTAAACAGAGAAAAAGAGTTTTGTGGCTTCTGAACAAAGCTAGTTGTTTTAGGGGCAACAATTTAAATGGTTAGTTGTAGTTTTGTATTGCAATAACCGTAACTTTGAAGTTTGTTGGACCGAATCTGTTGTTTTCCACAGAGTTTTAGATAAAAAACTTTGTTTATATCTAACAAATTTTTTAGTTAAATTCATTTTGATGCTAACATAATTTGAATAAATGTATGTTTGGGTGGGGGAGCGGTTTGCCCAGCAGTGGGTCACAAAAGACTTGTAATAATAATAATAAAATTGGTTTGGTTAGTTCGGAACAATTTTAATTATTTTTGTTCTCTGATTAGGATTCTCATTTTTTCTTAGATTGTAAAGTTATGGTCTTATGTATAAAAACTCAGTGCGCCGATCAAGCTCGCTAGAGCGCGCTTTTGTTTTTGGAAAGAACGCTCTAGTGAGTTTATTCGGCGCACTGAGTTTTTATACATAAGACAGTTATAAAGTTACACCAGTCAGCGACTTATATCATTCAAAAACAAAAGGCACTCCAGCAGTTTTCTATCTGGAAACCACCCGCGGCGCCTGTCCCAGCTCCCAACTACCGCCAAATACTTGCAATTACCGCCTTCCAATCCAATCCCGAAATTTATGCGAACAACTCAAATAATAGGGCGCCATTACTGATTTACGATCCCCCATTATTCTAAGAACGGCACAGGTAAAAAACAAAAAAAAAATACTCACTTGTTTTAATATTGCGTGCAGTCTTTGTCGGTTACCCGTGAGTCATTTATAGCGTAATCGAAGTGATTCAAAGACTAGACGCGAAAAAAATTCAAAACTTAAATTGTCGAAGGCCGTGCGCTTGCGGCAATTAAAAATAATTAGGGAGTGAGGATGGTTCTCGGAAGGACCCGTGTCGGTACATTTACATATGGCGTTAGGCGGTCTAGCGGGCGCGGCCACACTGCAGGAGGGCTCACCTTTACCCTTTTTTTTAACCTATCATGCATGACCCACAGCTGGGCAAAGGTCTCCCCTTCAACTTCTACTCATCACGCTCCAAGGCCATCGTTTGCCAGTCTGGCTCAAACGCATCCAGAACATCTCGCCATATTTTCCTGGATCTGCCGCGTTGTCTCCGACTATCTTCGGGCACTCATTGAGTGACGAGCTTGGCGCCCTTTACCCTGAAGCTGCGTACGGATAGCATTTCCTGTGTACCAAAAAATAGCAGTCTCATACAAGCACGATTCTAAGCGGTTTTTAATGTTTAAAAAAATTAAAATTATTGTGACTAAGTGAATACTTATAATAACTAGATTTATAAATTCGTGAGCGTAATTTTATTTCTCGTCCGCTCCTCTCGGCAACTCGCACCGCGACGCTAAGTATAAACTAAATCGAGCACGATTATGGGCAATAGTGATTGAAAAGGGTAAAACCGACCAGTATTAATTCAACCTTTTATTTGTAGTTTAAATCCGAATACTTCGCCTGTGAACATAATGCTGGATCGGAGAACTACTTATTTTGATTTTGAGCTGCATTTTCGATACCCTTAATTTTATGATTCCATATTTGTAACTGTTATTATGGGTTTATTTAGCGCGGATTTCGTAATTTGAAGGTGATTTTATTTGCTTGCGATAAAACGGAACATCAATGTTTTGGTTTTTTTTTTAAACTGATTTTACAATAAGATGATTATGCAGATGTAGATCAGTTTTGATGGTTGTAAGGGTTAACTTTCGTCTATGCATATTTTATTCGTATATTTTCGTTATTTATCTGTAAAACATGTCAATGGTGACTTAGGTCGTTTATTCTGTTTCTATAATAGGTTGTTTATACTGTTTGTTTTCCTAATAAAAATTAAATAAATATGCTAACAGAATTATATAGATAAGCAAAGCATAGGTAAATCAATGTAACCCGGCTCACAACTTTATCCACAAGATGGGTAGATTTTAATTAGAAATTCAAGATGTTTTGTTGATAGACGTAGAGTACTTAGGTACATTGATTGGGTCTGTGCTGCAGTGTAACGACAACCACAGGGTAGCAACTCTACATTAGCAATAAATCATCCTAACCGAAAAATATGCGCGAATGCCATTTGGACTAAATGCGTTGTTTCTTTTTAATTCGTTTATATTTTAGCATGAGTCATTCAGGCAGTGGGTCGCAGTGCAAGCTGCATTCTGACCAAACAGGTTACATTTCTGTTTCATTGAGAAGGCTTCTGCTCGAGTTTTCCTTATTCAATCTTCACATTATAAACGTCACACAAACCCTCACCCCACCACCGAATTTCAGTTCTCAAAGTATACAAATAAAGTGTAAAATCGCTTAACTGAAAAGTGTAGTAAGGTTTTTGTGGAAGTAAGAAAATGGTAGTACGTTTCTCGGTAAATATGGAATTCGTAATTTTACAATTATGGTGAGAAAGTCAGCCCTTTGATTCAGTTCAATTATTTGGCCAAAACAGAAGGAAAGGAAACCCGGACGAAAGAATTTTATTTATTTATTTATTTTATTTTATTTTATTCGGACAGACAGTTATACAGACTTAAGAATTAACACAAGAATAATGTGTAATGTGATTAATATAAGTTTGTCTGGATGAATCAGAAACACCAGTCATGCCCTTACTCATATTACATGTGGATGGAAAATTGGTACTCTAGTCACGAAAGAGCGCATCAAAGGGCAGAACAACGATGTCCAACCTAAAATTAAAATAAGTTAGATACGCCTATCTAGAAATCATCATCATCATCAGATGGTTTGAACAGATTCCCCTTTTCAGCTTTACCATCATTGCAGCATTAATTTCATCGGAATAATCTTTTTTTTTTACAATGCAAGTATAGCTACTTGCAAAATGACTTTGCATATCTTCAATCGTATAGAAATACGTAGCAGGTCAAATAATATTCCATATGCACAATTTTCCCACCCAATAGGTACTAGTTCTCCGATAATTCTTCAAAGAAAGCCTGCCTATCCCTACAAAGCGCCCAGCAGCGGCCACGGAGCTGCACCGGATCAAAGGATGCACTCCTCTACTCAAGTTATCCGTTTGCAACTCAATGGATTCTGAATTTGAGGTTTATTCAGAGACGAAGCGGGCCTCAGGTTAATTACCTCTGTTTTTCAGTATTAAATCAAACTAGAGTGGGCTCACTGCGTTTGTATCGATACAAACGCGATGCGAACGCGCTGCCCCACTACCGGTTCGCGTTTGTGTATGGATAAAAACGCGCAGCTCAAAAACGCGCAGCTCAAAAACGCGCTTTAGAAAACACAGTGTGCCCACTCCCTTATATGATAGCAACCAAGGGTTAGGTAATGACGACTGTTAGAGCGAAATGGAAGAAGAATACGTGTTGTGCTGACCCCACGTACGTACAGACAGTGGTACAATGGTGGGATGATGAACAAAATAAGCATTCAAATATTAGGTATTATCTAGCAGCGCCCCCGCGGCATTGTGTTTGTTATAATGGTAATGATGATGATGATGAAAAGTAGCCAAATCAAGCGTTTAGCTATCAAATGCACAAAGAATTTAAGGATCATGCATCGTAAAAGCCCAACGAGCGCTAGTTAGTAATGCTACGTCATAGTACATACATCTAGACTAGACCGTCAGACGGAAAGTGTAGCCTGCTTCGGAACGAATTTGCACCCTTTCAAGTTATCCATTCGAGTCGATGGAGTCTGCAGTTCCGCTTTGATCCGACGCAGACGTATGTCGATTGAATATTACCAATTATCGTACAACTTGCAAGGTTCACGACCTCGGGTTTATTTGAAGTCACTACTGTTTCAGGGTCGATCTCCAGAATTGGCGTATTTGGTTGATCGCTATGGTGCTTTTTGAATAGTGATATTATTACTGTTCTGTATTTTTATTTCGAAAAGGAGGTGTCTAAATAAGCTTATTTTCATATTGGCCCCTAATTTTATCGACCAGTTTTTGAAATATTTAGGTGTGAAAATTTCAAGACCAGAGCGATCAATATTGATGCTAAAACAGTATCTATAAATAATTTTAAGGAGTATCACTAACCTCTTGATGTTCAAAAAAGGACTAATACACAATTAGACGCATATCCCTCCGATAATTTGTGTAAAATCTACCCTTATACTCATAAATCTTAAACACCCAAATAGAAAAAATATAAGTAGAAGAGGCACAGACATACAAATAGACAGATACTGAGACAAGTGAAAGTAAATAAAAACTGTTAAAACGCTTCCTTTTTCTCATAAAATGCAATATTTTGATCGATATGGTCTTTTTGACCACAGCGATCAATACCAAAACAATCAAAAAAGTAACTTATTCAATGATTCTGCAGAGATGCAAAACAGTAGAAAGCTATAATTTTTACATGGTAAATACATCCCTAAAACCCTTCTAATTATTGAATTAAAACCTATACAAAGTGAATAACAAATGAGAAAAAGGTAGCATAGCAATCAAACATTTACAAATCCAAAGACAAAGTAATCAACTGTTTATCTCTATATCTCAACACCATGGCAATGCAGTACATGCCTGTCCCCCTCAGTAGACAGAGCATACCTGATGACAGCGTACATGGCGAAAACCGATTGGTTAAAGAGTACAGCTAGGGATGTAGACATGGATTCATGTCGATCCACAGCGATCAACAAAAACGCGCGGACATAACTTATTTTTCGAATTAAACTGAAACTATTCATTTATTGTTAACTTTTAATTTAATTCAAGTCAAGTAAACCTTTTGGTTTGTAGAATAAATAAAGAACATATCGTAATGTATGAACACAAAAAAGTTACGTACTATTTTCTGAATCAAACTGGAGTCAGGACAGCCCACAGCAATCAAGTTTTCGAGGTTTCTGATTTTTTTAAATACATTTACAATAACGTCAGATCAATAATTCTGAGTGCCCAAGGTAGCTAACAGGCCAAACTATCTAACAAAAAAAACTCCTGTTAAAAATTATTACTGTAAGGTAGGATTCTCCACTCGGACATCAAAAATTTTTGTTTTGGAGACTGACCCTTCAATTGTTTACGTCTGTGATTTCTATCATAACTCTCAGCAATAGTTGAGCTAACAATAATGCATCAATAAATATTGCTACAGATTTTCTTAGTATTAACTTGATATCTGCCAAGTATTTATACTTTCTGAATGTATCGATTGCTTTGGTCCTTTTGAATTTAGTTTTTAGGAGTCGCGTCAAGGATCCGGAAAATGCTGCTAGCACAAGTTGGATGCGTTAAGCTGAGGACAGGACTCATTAGGGGAGGCATATGTCCAGCAGTGGGCTGCTATAGGCTGATGATGATAATGATGATGAGATACAACAAGTCTAACGTTTTTACTATTAATGGTTAAAGCGGGCTATTCACTTCGACACAACCACAAATATCTAATACTGCAGAGAATACTCAAAAATAACTAGGTAAGTAGGTACTCAACTGAAATTAAATAATTTAACATCGTTGTTTAGATTCTTAAAAACCAAAACTTCGATGAAAATCAGGCCTAGGTACATTTATTTTTTATATTTTTACAGCGTTGTATGTAATAGCAAAATAAATTTTATTTCTATGGTTTTAACTAAAAATGGGGTTGGAAGCCGGAGGGTAGTTCCCATCTGATCATATGATCCGTTTGTGGTTGCATCCGATCAAACAAGAAGTTGCCATCTGATCATTGATCTGTTGCAACTGAGAGCATCTTGGATTCGCAATATAAGAGATTGGACAGGAATTAAGAAAGCGGAAGATCTGTTTAGTCTAGCACTAGACGAAGAAAATTTGGCAGGATATCAGCTTTTTTTTTTTTTTTTAACTAGCCTAAACTGTCCCACTGCTGGGCAAAGGCCTCCCCCGTTACCTTCCACTCATCGCGATCTTGTGCGGTTTCTCTCCAGTTTCCTTTAAAGGCGTCCAGGTCATCACGCCAACGCTTTTTTGGCCTGCCTCGGAGTCGCCTGCCATCCGCCGGGATCCAACCAGTCACCACTCCAGCCCACCTATCTGGGTGCATACGGCAGACATGACCCGCCCAATCCCATTTCAGGATATCAGCTAACCTTCAGAAATGGAGAGGCATTAGAAGAAGAATATGGTTTTAACCACAGATGACATACTAAACAGCTGAACGGATGACTATAGAAACTAATGCCATACTATTTTTACAATCGTTACAACTCACAATAAAACTACAGCCGACTGAACAGCGAACAATCGATAAAAGCATTACGCGTACTTCACAGTCGGTTAGACCACTAATGCCGTAAACTTAACGCGATTATCACAGTTCCCTAAGCCGAAGGGATAGAGATCAAAATAGCGCGAAATAAGTTGACAAATCCACCATGAACGTAATGGATGGTAAATGGCAGGATTTGTGAACGTTTTTTGTTGTATTGTGCAATACAACTACTGTATTTGAGACATTTCTTTAAAACAAGGGTTTTTAAGGTGTTTTGTGAGAATTTTTGCTTTAAGAAAGGAAGAAATGGCTTGCTAGGTCTGGTTTTTGAAAGTGAAATGTCTATTGACTAAGTATTACTACTAACATGTAGTGTTATCCAATAAGATTTTACCAATAGAGACGTTATATTCATTAGAAAAAGTTCTAAAACGTGGCGAAATTTTGGTAGGTATAGCTACCAAGGTAGAATATGAGCAGATTAGTTTAATATCAATAAAAAAACTAAAAAATTGCTTAGATTTATAAAACCCCGTTGTCAGAGAGAGATAAATTTTATGTGCGTGCTGCGAGTAAATGCGTGTGACAACGGAGCAAGACAAAGCGCGACTAAGTTGACTCAAGGTAATTAGCTTGACTTTTATTCGCCACGCAGAGTGGGGTACAACGCATCTACCTCATTTTATATAGAAGAACATTGGCAGAAAGATACAAAAGCTGTCGCGGACCTTCAAACTCTTTGAATGTGCAAATTGATTTCGATGTAGAGCTTGTAGAGATTGATGGACGTAAATAAATAATGCATCAAAATGGCAATGGCAATGCCCTCTACTGCCCCATATGTCACGTACCTAAAGAAAACATTGGGTGTGCCGCTTTTTTAAATTCTGAAAACACTGAAATTCTGAAAACAGTCCACGTATTAGATTTACACATAATGTAAAATTATATCGTCAGTCGAAAGGAAGAAACGCTAAAGCGCCAAAATGCGATTCGTGGGAAATCAACTTTAAAGTTTCAAGTATAAAGTTGATTTCCCACAAATCGCAATGGCCGTGATCGTGATGGCTAATCACCAGAGATCGGAATTGGGTGTGTGAAAATACCTAAAGTTTGCAG
Organism: Camptogramma bilineatum; assembly: GCA_958496255.1. Classification (NCBI taxonomy): domain Eukaryota; kingdom Metazoa; phylum Arthropoda; class Insecta; order Lepidoptera; family Geometridae; genus Camptogramma; species Camptogramma bilineatum. The sequence continues at coordinate 1,294,960 of OY292453.1, forward strand.
CGGGACATAATATGGAGCTGTTAAAACCACTTAAGTTCAACCGGTTTTGGATTTTACCGGCTTAGTTTCGGTTTTTTTTTTTGCATGTTCCTTACCTTTGAAACACTGAACTATAAACATTCACAAGCTGCTAATACAATTCTAAATTAATTTTTGTTTTGTACTTTTCCGACAAACTAATTAATAACAACAAAAAAATATTTAGAACTGTATTAGCAGCTTGTGAATGTTTATAGTTCAGTGTTTCAAAGGTAAGGAACATGTAAAAAAAAACCGAAACTAAACCGGTAAAATCCAAAACCGGTTGAACTTAAGTGGTTGTAACAGCTCCATATTATGTCCCGCTGCAAATTTTAGGTATTTTCACACACCCAATTCCGATCCCTGCTAATCACCCATCTTTCTTCACTATGAAACTATGATACGCAAAAGTTTTTAATTTTTAAACTGTTAAACCTAGGTAGCATCTCATCGAAAATGTTGGTGGTCAACATTCAACAACATCGGTTCAGTCAACATCGGTACTCAACGGTTGAGGCTCAACCGATAAATTATGATCTTTTCAAGATTTTCGGGCTGACGCGACGTCATAACGGTTCCGTGGCTGACTTAGTTAAAGCACTCTGTCTCGTTTTGATCAATGCACCCTATCGAGTGTCGAGTCCTGTCGTAGTGGAAAATTTTGATACCAATTTTCATTTTCAGTGATATGATACGCAATTCAAGACAGGTAAAAGACAGAGTACGATTGACATGTATTTGGTTTGCAATTCGTATTGGCGACGCGTTCTCATGTATTTGCGAGTCAATCACGGCGGCCTAGCACCTCGGTCACTGGACTCGAAACGAGGACACTTCGTGGTTGTTACATTTCAGCCTCATTTGTATTTTTGTCTGAGTTGATTTTTGTCTAAAAAATAATTTTGATACTTACGTTAAAAATACACATAAGCGATAGTGATGGATGATGGATGGCACACGGAAAATATAACAGAAAAGTTGAGAAAATCATTGAAGATGATTAATGAAATATAATGTAAACGAAAACAGGCTCATAATGGTTTCCGCGAGTACGGTAGACATCCACTCATCTTCCATAATATGTAGATAGGTATCTAGGGGCTAGTAAGAGACACATTCAAGCACATGTCCTTTTAAAGCCTCAAATCCATATTAAGAGCCCGTACTTTAGCGTTAAATCGCGTCTCAAACGAAGTACTTATGCGTTGCTTTAAAGAGATTTGTCAATAAATAAATGCATCAGCTCAGTTAAAAATAGTTAATTTACTCTGATCGTCAAGTTTTTAAAGATGGAGGGTGTATTAAGAGAGCACGTTCAATTTTGGCTCCAGTCCATATTTTTAGAAAACCGCCAAAAACTATCTTCATCCGCCAAATTATTTCCCATTGAATTTGATTCCTTTCAGTTTGCAAGAAGCGCACGTAAGCATGTCTTCATGAAACATGACACAAGCAACACTCCAACATAAAACCGCCATCTCGCAATTCATAGGCATTTAGCTGCAGAAAACCGACCCTCTAGACAGGCACCTACTTATAGCATCTGTACGGAGTAGCTCTTGTGTTTAAGTGTGCCACTGTGCAGTGACCCAGTTCCTCACAAAGGGCCCTGTATGCACATGTCAGTGCCTAGACCTTGTAGGCATCTATGTCATGAGCGCAGCTATTTTCATAAGTCAATGGTTGGAAGAGTTGCCTAGTTTTTCATGCGGACATTTTGCTATTTATTTTTCAGCTTTGAGGTGAATTAACGCGTCCTAGATCTATACTAATATAATAAGGCGGAAGAATTTGTTTGTTTTTTTGAACGCGCTAATCTCAGGAACTACCAGTCCGATTTGAAAAATTATTTCTACATTTGATAGCTAAACTCTTGAGGAAGGTTATAGGCCATCATGTCTGTCCACGGTGTACAATCACCTGCACCAGGGAAGACCTTATGCAGGATTTCGAAAAGGGCGTAGAAGTTGCCACCTACTGGTCCAATACTTTGTAAGTAAGTAAGTTCGTATGAGCAAATGGCCAACTCTGGTGACGGAGTTTTTAAGCCGCATATTCCGTCCTGGCTTAATAACTTAAAAGCCGGGACCGACAATTAACGTATTCCGAAGCACGGCAGCGCTCAGCTCGCAATACCACTTGCGGTCACCCATCCTAAAAGTGACCTAATACTGTGTATTATAAAATAAGTTGAGTTTTCGATACACAAAGAAGGCCGAGCCGCACTAGCGTAAATAAAAAGCAAAAACATCAAAGTATGACATGAGCGCGCAACTGTAGGTAGTCGGTTTGTTTGTTTAGGACGGCCGATGCCAATATTCACAGTATTTACTCCAATTATATCCTTGGAATTTATACACAGCGATAATGTATGGAGGACTCGAGCATCGAATGTAGAGGGTAAGTGCTATATCCCAGGTAGAGCTCCGATAAATATATTCCATGTCATTGTATGAGGTTTCTGAGTGTTTGTTTTAAGATTCTGCTTCATGATGTATTTTTTATAAAATACTTACATACATACATGGAATCGCGCACCACAGAGAGGTAGGTAGAGATAGATTTACATTTTCTATTATTCTGACAAATACATAATGCAGTGAGCAGTTATTTCAGTAGAATTTTGATAGACAAAGTAGATGTTTTCGAGGCGAAAAGAATAGGATCACGCTGTAAAACATTGAGAAACGAATATAAATTTTATCCAACATTGTTAAGCAGTATAGCGTGATTGAATCACAAAAAAACATAAGACCATACAAACGTCTAAACAAACTCCTAGGTAATAAGATAGTAGGAAGGAAAGTAGGATAGAAAGAGAGTAAAACTACAAGAACGTATTTATCTTACAAAACGATCCATACAAACTCCTAGGCAATAAGATAGTAGAAAGGATAGTACCTAGGATAGAAAGAGAGTAAAACTACAAAAACATATTTATCTTACAAAACGATCCATACAATCTCCTAGGCAATATAAGATAGTAGAAAGGATAGTACCTAGGATAGAAAGAGAGTAAAACTACAAGAACGTATTGCTCTTACAAAATGATCCATACAAACTCCTAGGCAATAAGATAGTAGAAAGGATAGTACCTAGGATAGAAAGACAGTAAAACTACAAAAACTTATTTATCTTACAAAACGATCCATAGCAAAGAGTCCTTATTACCCGGAACAACGCTACCATCTGACCTTTCTGCACAAAGGTTCAATTGAAAAAGGCGCACAAAAAGCGCAATGTCCACATGCGTCACACGTGCACTAGCGCAAGTGCCGGTTCTCACGAGCGAACAAAAAGCGAACGTGATTTATCGACGCGAGCGAGGCGAATCCACCCGCGCTGCTGACGCGACCCCTCCGGCATACTAGCGACGGATTTAGCATTCAATGCCATTTCAGTTTTTGAATCTAAAGAAATATTTCATAGAAAAGCATGTTTTGTGATCGACGCACGACCTCTCTGTCTTGTTAGGGATTTTGCATTTGATGCTGTTTCAGTATTTGAATTGCACTAATATTATAAAGAGGTCAAGTTTTAATTGTAACTTGAGTTTGGATACATGAAATAATCTAAAACTACTGAATCGATTTGTAAAGTTTTTCACGGTTGTTAAGCTACATTATTCTTGGCTATTTTGTTACCATATTATAAGCTAATAAGCGAATGGAAGCTAGCTTGATATTAGTAGTACTTTAAACGTCAAAATTGAATGTTGTAGTTAAGTGTAAAATACACCGGAACCACTTGAGCTGCAGACTTAATTTTTCATCATTTTAGTAGGTTTAATAAAATACAATCATGAGATCAATACGCTATATTGATCATGGCAGAGTACCTAATAAAATGTAGTGCAAAAGTAGAACTACACTGACCAGCAAAATTCTGTGGTCTATCATAATCATCATCTGGTTTTTGATTACCACTATTCGCAGCGAATTCCAAAGCATTAATTATATTGACTTTAATAATTAAAGATTAATTTCCCGTAATTATAAACGCTAATTTATTCGGATATATAAACACTTGACCACGATAGGCTCAATAAAGTCGAGCATAAAGAGAAAACAAGCAAAATGTTAATTAACGACTTAGCACTTCATTAAGACGATGATGCAGAAGATACACTTTTATAGTTGCTTCAAAACGAGAAAAGCCGTTATAGGTTTATTAAAAAGAAAACCGTTTTTATAGCACATAACTAGCAGCATAAATAAAAGCACACATCGGAATTATTTAAGTTATAATTGAGCAAATACAATAAAAATAAAACAGTATCGTATATTGGAATAACAAACGTTGTAAAGATATAAAATAGGTTGATTGCGGAATATATACGTCAAATATATTATTACTTAAATTAATCGTTTCTTACCTAAAGCTCATATAAACTTAAGCAGTAAAAACAAAACTAATACCTTTAGAAAGATGCACTTTTGAATTTATGGTTGATTCCTCTACAACTAGGATCTAATGCGGCTACATCAACGGTACTACTCGCCACCCCCAGTCGAAGCGTTTTCGCGCAAAAACTGAACGCAATGTAATCTCAATTCCACGTCGCGACTTCATGGGTCAGCATTAACGCAGCGCAGCAGTTTCCACACTGAATTCTGTATCTTACTTCTAAGGGATAAGGTTAAAAATGACTTTAGATTTTATTGAAAGAAATATATGACGTAGAAGAGTAAGTAATTGCGTTATATACAAAGAAAGTTGCTTTATCTATAAACAGAATGTTTAATAAATGCTTACTATAAGCAAATTATCAATGAATTTTAAAATATGGTTGTGGTTGTGATAACAGTAAACTATATTGGTAGGAACTAGATAATGCGATTCATTCACAAAGTTATTATTAATCACCAAAAAACAAGGAAGAAATGATTTAGAAGATCTCAAAATATATATGATCATTAGGGTTCCGTCAGTAAAATTATAATGTTATAAAGAACTTACAAATTGTTCAAGAATAAAATACCTACTAGAAAAAAATCTTTTTCTTTTTGACAATTTATTTAGTAAGTATATATTTTTTTAATATTATGATGTTGTATATTAGCCGAAAGAATTTTTTTCTACAAAATTATAATTTGGAAAACATTTGATGAACTAAATTATATCTCAATTTTATTATAATTTTAGTGTGTCTGGCTAATTTCCTGCCTTTTAATAAAATAATAGTAATATAAAGTACCTACTTATGTCAGTTTTAAATTAATTGATACAGGACTAAATTTAAATGGTTCGACTCACGCTTGGTCATCTTCATTAATTAATTCTCTAGTGTCTGATAGGTGAATAAAGAAATCTTAAGATATCATTTAAATTGATTGATTTATGAATCAGGTCCGTTTTAAAACCGGTCGGTTCATTCAGTGATCTATGTCTAAGGCTGTTTCGAATACACATTTAGTGCCTAAGTTACGTTTTATTTTCCTAAAAATGCCAACTCTTAACCAATGATTTCTTTTATGATCTTAATTTAGGAAATTGTTATAAACCTGCCGGTTTTAATTTTAATTTTAAATTAATTAATTATAAATTACGAGCTGAGCGCTTCCGTGCTTCGGAGGGCACGTTAAATTGTCGGTCCCGGCTTATAAGTCGAGGCCTTTAGGCGGCCTAAAAACTCCGTCAACAGAGTTGGCCACTTGCTCATACGAACTTACTTACCTGCCGGTAAATATAGGCAGACAATTATTATATTCAAAAATACGGCCTGACTGGCCTCTTAGCTCAGTTGGTAGTAGCTCTGCCTTCTGCGCTGTAGGTCGTGGGTTCGATTCCCATCCAGGACAAACATTTGTGTGATGAGCATAGGTATATGTTTGTTCTGTGTCTGGGTGTTATAAAGGATTATAAGTATGTATTTACAAAAAAAAGTATTTAAGTATTCTATCAGGTATCTGGTTCCTATAGTACAAGCTTGTTTGGGGCGAGATGGCGCTGTGTGAAATGTCCAGCAATATTTATGTATTTATTTATATATTAAGAAGTGCTAATTATTTAGATCAAAGCATGCTAAATGCCTAAGAGCTCGTTAAAAAATCTCCCACGAATATAAATTTCTCCTGCCGATATGTATCGTATTAATGAATTTTAATTAACATCTCTATTCTCTATCGTTTTGTAGGAATTTCACAAATTCGACAATTCATGATTCTACAATCTTATTTTGCATCTTTATTTCTACTTACTTCTAAAATATTGTTATGGTATGTTGTAGGTGGAAATTATTACGTCTACCGTATGGCCGTATGGCGATGTAAATAAGTGTCAAAATACTAAAAACAAAAAACAGGATTTAGGAAAATCATCTCTCAGATTACAAACGAATAATTTGAAAGTTTGTTGAACTTTGAACTGTGTTCTAAAAATGGCGATATCACAGAACAACGAACTGTACAATTACTTATACCATTTCATGGCGCCTGCGCCTATCTAGTCAATAAGTGTTTTAGGCACAATAAATAGTTTTACCGGAAAATCCTTTAGTTATTTAAGCGTAGCGAGACCATGGTTATACTACGGTACTATGTTATTCAGCACTTACTACAATTACAATAAAATCATTATCAAACTTTGATTTATTTCCAAGATCAAGAAAAAAATGTCTAGAGACCTAAATAAAAGTTTGCATTATAGTTTGTTATATTTAAATGAAAAATATCTTCAACGCGCAAAGATCTGATGTTGTCTTTTTTATATAGGTTTATCGAAAATTGAGCGTATGTAATCTAATATAGAACAGGAGATGAAAAGCAATCGTCTAGACACAACGAACGGTTAATTTTTAACAAAAGTTTTGAAAATAATTAATTTACGCAAAAATAAAATTTTGAAAAAGCATTTTTTTTTTTCAGTTACAAACAAGCAACATCCCTATTGTATAAATTTATCTACTGTAGTTTATTCTAAAGAAAACATCGTCATCAGTCTAATCAGACTGATGAACCAGAGAATATTCCATGAAATATCAAGTATTATGTAAAACTAGAAAGCTATGCAAATTTCATTGGCTACAAGCGAAACCAAATAGTTACAAAATAAATCATAATACGCATCTCATTTTATTAATTTTAACAATTCTTCTAATATTTTATAGATCATCAAATTACGATATCGCAAACGAACTGTCACAAAATATATATATTTTTATAGTTATTGCTTCGAGATGAGCACTATTTGATTATAATTTAGGATTTTCTTTCTGATATTTGACGCATTTAGTATAATTAACAAATCTGTAAGCATGATTTAGTATTCGGACTTTTCAAGATATTTTTCAATTATTTTTTATGGACTGCAATTTATGAATTTAAGACATTTTCATTGCAATATTCAATCTCGTTTAAATGTTAACATGACAGACATTTGCTCAAGATCGGTGAAGGCAGAGAAGGGAGACCTTTGCTTAGCAGTGGGACAGCAGAGGGTATTAATAAAATGCTAACCAATTACTTTTAACAGGATATTATCTAAAACAGAGGTCATCATAGTTAAATCTACAAACCGTAGTACCTAAGTATTTAAAAAAAGAATTTTCAAAATCGGTTTAGAGAAATCGGTGAACATACCTACATAAAGTCGAACATAGAACCTTCTGCTTTTTTGAAGTTTAAAAAGTTTGAAGTTAGAAGTTTGAAGGTCCTAGTGGTCCCCTACTGAATAAATGGTATTTAAATTTATTTTCTAGAACAGGAAGGTGGTTCTTAGAAATCAACAAACCATAATGAATTCGATGAAAAAAAAAATGTTCGTTGTAATATCTACCTGCTTTGTTCGTATAATGTTATGAAATAGAAATAATAGCAAGATGTAACGACCCAGTGTTATATCCGTAAATATAATGACGAAAAAAATGCTACCTGTGACTCTTGCTCTAGCAACTTTACCATAGAACATCACGAATATCAATCACACCTTTATTACAATAGCATAAAGTCTAAATATGAATAAAACAAATGCAAATATACAGCATTTCAAATAAAATATTCTCATTGTATGCAATCGAATTTGTCTACCATTGTTATGCTAAATTACTTTTTATATCCACGGATTAAAGAATAAATTCGATTGATGCCGTTTTCTAATAAGAAGGGGTCTTGTCACACACGATTTGAAGAGGCGATTGTAACCCAATATTGTGCACACGACTTTAGAAAAAGTAAGGGCAATATGTTTTTATTAAAGGATATCGCTGGTGGCCTGTCTCAATGTCAGTAAAATGCAGATAAAATAACAAAGGGAACTTTAGATTCTGTTACAAATGACTTTTTAGTGAAAGGGTCGGTGATAAAAACAGGCTTAATTCTGTAAGAGGCCTGGTGTTACAATTTCCTGAGGGTACCAACTCCCTCTACACTTCTTCGAACGGATCTTGGCATTCGTGAAGTTAACCGTTTCGATGCGCAGTGCAACTTTTTCATACAAAATTTTGCCCTTGTGCTCTTCCCAGAAAAAAATCCTGGATCCGCCCTTGTAGGTGACATCAATGTATATATTTCAAGAAAATAATAGGATATGATATGGTACAACAAACATAATAAAAGTGCTGTCAATGTATTTAAAAATAAACAACTAAGTACGATATTGGTCTCATTTATTTTCAGCGCCATAATAACGAATTCTAATTAAGTAATGGAGCAAAACGATTTATATTTATCGAACAATAAACATGACAGATCCATAATTACCAAGATGGTAGAATTGCAGAATGAGTAGCGTCTCACGGACAAAAAAATATATGGACAATGGTTAAAAAATCGCCACTTTACCCTCAGGGTACGTACCTGAGTCGAAATCATTTAATTTCTACCTTCATTAATCATCTTTTTTTGGGCTGAAGTCAGGTACCGGGTATTGCGAGCAATGCTTTTAACATTTTTTCGATCTACCCGCGATTCGAGATAGATGTTAGGCGTTCTTTAGACGATCTGCTTGCTAATTTGTCTCAAACCTCAAATTGGTCTCAAACTGTCAAAACGATCGCGTAGGTATCTTTTGTCGCGTTCGGTCTCGTTGAGTGACAGAGCTACTTGCGTGGTCACTGAACTGTCATATTTGAGATTTTGAGACCGATTTTGATCTCTATCAAAGAAAGACAATCAGGGGGCTGTTTCAGTTATATATTTCAGAGTTTTTAAAATCATTGATGAACGAAGATTTCAGTGGCAAGTTGGGCTATTTTGCTCTTTATGTATGTTTGTTCGAGCAGAATTCACGAAGATTCAATCTGCAAGAAAAGGGAATCGACAGGTTGGCTATAATAATTTTTACACAACTTCTTTATAAAATATACTAGCACTGGTAGAGCCATCTAAGGATCGTTGTAAATGAACTATAGTAGCTAAATTGATCCAAGTCTCTGCCAGTTGGAAACATACGTATGTATTTTATACCTAATGAAAAAAAATAACCTCTTTAAATTATTAAAAATAAATGAATTGATTTAGCTATAGGAAGAGAAGCGAATTAGATTGATTCAAATAATGCGTTAATGCACGAAAGTGTATAGAGCGCCTAAAGCTTTATCTGTGAGTAGAAAAGCATTCACATGTGAATCACAAAAATATGAAGAATTTTGACACCAACATTTATTGTTTTTACCCTACATAAATAATACTATCGTTTATAAATGACTAGTTGCTGCCCGCGGTTTCGCTCGCGTGGTACCCGGATAAAAAGTAGCCTATGTTACTCTCCGGCCCTCCCGACTATCTCCACACAAAAAATCACGTCAATCCGTCGCTCTGTTTTAACGTGAAAGCAGGACAAATAAACAAACAAATAAATACACTTTCACATTTATAATATGGGTACGGATTTTTCTTTTGTAATAATACGAGTACGAGTTTTGTATACAACAAAAAATACTATAATGTTTTGTTCTTTTCGAATCCTATCTACATCATTCATTACGTTGAAATTCCATGAAGTTCCCGTCATGTAAAAGGGCCTCCAGACTCTCGTAGAGAACCCCCGAGAACACCCGAGAAGCGTGAGTGTGAGGAGCTTCTCGCCTTCTCGTTCTCTGGCTCGCCTGTTCTCCGATCGGTGTCGGTATTTTTGGCCGAGCCAAAGGATTTCTCGGGCGAGAAAAGAGAAGGGTCCTACACTCACGTTTTGTCTCATTGCAGATTAATGAGCGGCGGTGGGCAGACATCCATATTGTTTGTTTTTTTCGAGAATTTTCTTTCGTAAAAATGTGGAATAATAAATAGAGTTGAAATTTATCGATTTTTTTCAATCTGAGCCTATTTTATGGGATGCTAAATATCGAACCTACTAAGATAAAAGTTTTTTACATTAAGTATTTTTTTTTTAACATTATTTTTAGTTACAACATTCACAAAGTTACAGTATGCAATGGCACACAGAGCCAAACCGGCTGCAGTTTCAATATTGACGTCCATACCGGATAAGCAACAGATCACGACTGAGAACAATTGAGAGTGTGGATAGCTTGTTTGTTCTTCGCGAAGTCTCGGGCGAGACTTCTCGCCGAGCCTTCTCTCGAGAGTCTGGAGGCCCTATAAAAAAAACTCTGGCTGTCAAGCTGCGCAGTAAGCAATTTATAAAAATTAGGCAAATTAATACCATCGAGCACAAAAGTTTTTAATTACGAAATGGTTTTCCATAGAAAAAACAAACAATAAAAAAAAACAATAGGCCTATGGCCTATACTTTCGTGTGCGAGTGTACCCATGCGCAAACATACCCCCTCCACTGTCTTCCAGCGTTCTTGTTACGTGACGCGACCTATTAGCATCCGTAATAAAATCACCACCATGTTCTACATACAATCAATTATATTCTCCGTCAAAAAAAGCAGCTAGGTGCTAAACAAGGCTACATTTTTTATTAAAACACAATACGCATATCCTATTGCTTGTAAAATTTTACAATCAGGCACGGCAAGTCGGTAATGGTTAAATTTTATTATTCCGAAGCATATTGGTATACGCCGATCGTTATTAACATGTATTCGTTAACGTACTTTGGATTTTTATTACGCTTTTTTGTTTATTGTCGTGTGATTTGGATGTTACTTGGCCGCAGGGGCGTATTGAGTGAGTCAAGTAAATTGGCACGTTGGGTAGAGTAGGTAACATGTTTTAGGGCATACTATTTTATATTAGGACTGGCATTTTCTAATTAGTTAGGTATATTTATTAGAAAATAGCTTAAACACCATTTGTAAAAGTTATAAACTTACTTCCTTCGGCTGTACTTTAAATAGCGACCAATCGGGTTCAAAAACAAAAAAAAGAATCATCTAACAATATTAAAAGTATGTTGATAAGCAATCAGAATGATTGAATTGAATCCATTTTAGATAGAGATTCTTGAATCTTGACCTTAGCTACTTCAAGAAAAAATGCTAAGGCTTCGTTCGCTCGAGTTGGTGGGGGCGAGATACATTAAAACATTATTATTTTTACTATGGGTACATTATAGAGCAACAGTGGGTCATATCGGACCAAACAATCACTTAGCTTTTATGTATCGTTGATAATATACTAAATGGTATATTTTCAACTATGTCTAAAAAAGTGGATCACAACTGTGTCTTCAAAGCTGTAAACATTCTATCAGAACAGTAACTGTAGACAGAAAAGGCTCGTTTTTAGATTGACCTCGATCAAACCCTGAGTACGCCCACAGATAACCAACATTTTTTACAATACCAATAGTTATTCGCAATACCGATACATCGTACCGACAATTATTGTAATTAAACCTAATCGTTGTATTTTGATTTTTGATGTGTTGCAGCCGGGTTTTTGCGAATGTGTAGCTAGATCTAAATCGTGAGTGGCGGGGTATTAGGCAAATTATTGTGTTATACCGATACCCTGTCAGAGCGCAAAAAATGTAAGTAATACAACTTAGTGTCTGATGTATGGACTAAGTTTGAAGGGCAAAAACGATCTAGCTCTAAAAACATATGACAATGAATTTATTAGAATAATATTTGGTGTGTTCAATCTTTGTTATACTTACCTAAATGATCCAAGATTTTAGATACATGGACTTCCAAATTATTAAAGGAAAAACAACCTATCATGATTAATAAGTTAACTGTTCAGTTAACTGTTGTAACTGCTGTATTATGCAACAGTTTATTATCTCTGTTCTATGAACAAAATAGGTCAGTTTCTCAGAAAATAAGTTAATTTCGCATGAGCAAGTAGCCAACTATAATGACAGAGTTTTTAGGCCAACTAAAGGCCTCCGTCATGACTTAACCAATTAAAAGCCGGGACCGACAATTGAACGTGCAGTTCCGAACGTGAACGTTCTGAAGCACGGACTACTTACTTACTTTACTTTTACTTAGTTAGTCTTCAAAATAATTTCAATAATGTTCATACAAAATGAATCGTGTCACATGTCGGGAAGAGCGGGTCACAGTGTAACCCGACCCGACAGATGGCACGCTCTTTGCACTTCCGAAAATTAGAAAAAAAACGCTCAACGCAAGACGAGCAAAAAGTTGAGACGTATGGAGCGTGTTTACGAAATGAGTTCCGTATATTATATCTGTGGCACGCGGGAAATACGTACCTACGGTTTTAAAGAATGACTTGGAAGGAATAGTTTAGGAACTATATGCCTAGAAATGGTATAAGTAAAGCAAAAATATTATTTTCGTACCGCAATTTCGATGGGTGACTGCAAGTAGCGTTACGAGCTGAGCGCTTCCGTGCTTCGGAGAGCACGTTAAATTGTTGGCCCCGGCTTTTAAGTCGGCCACGACGAGGCCTTCAGGCGGCCTAAAAAATTCGTCACCAGAGTTGGCCACTTGCTCATACGAACTTAATTATCGTATCTCATCTGATTGACCTAACGTCTTTCCGAGAGCATATTATAAGTAGTATAGTCTCTTTTGACGCTGTATTAATAAATAAATAAATAATACTGGACATTTCACACAGCATCATCTAGCCCTAAAGCACAGAACATAATAATATTACGTATAGAATGGACACTGTGACCATAATTTCGTTAATATCTACCCCATACATAGCTTGTTTTATTCCGTTTCAACATCTACCCCTTATTGGAAAACCCTTTAAAATGGAGTGAAATATGAAGTAATGAATTACCTACTTGGTTGAGTATTTGATATTCCCTACGTCCTACGTAGGTGCTTAATTAATTGAGTTGGAGTCTTGCGATTGTACATGTTTCTCTAGGTACGCAAACGTGAATTTAGAAAATCTATAGCGACTAATAACATTATTGTCAAAAGCTTCTTGGGTACAATAATAATTTATAATCGACAATGCGAGGCTGTCTCGCGAGGTGCCGACTCGCGGTGTGGAGACGCGATTTCCTCGCGGGTCAATTTTTTTTTATTGCTGGACATTCCACACCATCTAGCCCCGAACTAAGTAAAGCTTGTACTATGGGAACCAGATAACTGATAGAATACTTATATAGGTACTTTTTTTTAAATACATACCTACATGGAATACTTTATAACACCCAGACACAGAACAAATATCTATGTTCATCACACAAATGTTTGTCCTGAGTGGGAATCGAACCCACGACCTATAGTGCAGAAGGCACAGCTACTACCAACTCAGCTAAGAGGCCAGGCGAATTTGAACATAACCTTGATACCGAGTTTACACGCTCGCGTGCAAACAGACAATAGCTTTTGTTCTATGTAAGTTGGTTAAAAGTTTGAAAACTGCCCTTTCCTATGTAGGTATTTAAAAAAACCTAGACACACATAACATAAATCGTTGTCATTTGAACAAATAAACTTTTACCGTGTTGTTTTCGACTGCGGATCCCTAAATTCAATGAACATAACGTACTGAAACTGCATGTGCGGAACACTTGGTTAGGGTACCGCACTGCGTCCATCTGTTATTCACAAAAACTATACATTTACCCGAATTTATATAAAAAGTTCAAACGACGCTGCACAGGGCCTGAATTCTACTAGATGACAACCGCTTTGGTTTTGGTTCGATCTCTTAAATGTCAGCCATTTGGTGAAATAGTAGAATAGCTTTTCAAAAATTTGTTCTGCCAAAGTTCAAAACCTCACCACAACTGAGTCGTTTGTTATTAGTAGTCATGGAAACAGTCGCTTTAGTTGAGGTTTTGGTTGAGGTTGATAAAAAGTTCGGTACCAGAATCGACGCCCAGTTCTGTTTGAAACGTTCTCGACTTTTATAAGAACAATAATTAAAATGTACCATGTGTTGTCAGAAGGTAGTAGACTGACTTCACAGCTCACAGTAGGAAGAACATAGCTCCTGCCTTCTGCGATGAAGGTCTTGGGTTCGATTCTCGACCAGAACAAACATATAACTAGTAATTCGCCCCGAAATGAGATCTTGCGCACCGTTGCGTTGATAGCCTAGATTTGGACTTGTTTCTTTACCTCTATACGTTTAAGTGCTACTTCTGCTGAGTTCACTACACAATGATGTCTAATGCGCTAGCTCAGTATGGTAAAGATTACAGGCAAGCATGCAATACATAAGAATTAGAATTAGGTCTGAATCCTACTGCAGGTGGCAGGCTTTCCATAGTAAAATACTGGCATACTGGCAAGATTTCCAATACTGGCAGTATTTTCATAGTACAATCTCTGTTTAGTTTGGAGCCATGTGAGACATCCACAAATATTCATCAACAATAACAACAAAGAGTTCAACAGCCTTACACCAAACGCATGTTTTCTACGAGCTACAGGTAGCTTCGTTACACAGAATTATAAAAATGTCATTACTACATCATTCCGGTAACGAGCCAAACCAGATGAGCGATCTAACTAAGCTATAAAATGTAAAAACACTGATCCACCCATCACTGTCTTCGCCTATGCAGCCTATAATGGAATTTTCGAATAAATTATACATCAACAAACACCAAATCACCACCAAAACCATTTACAAGATAGGTACCATTAGCAAACATTCAATTTTGAGTTTCATCATTACCCTTAGCACTGGTTTATACGATTTCATATCACTTACGAGTACACAAAATTATATGATTAGTATGTGAGCATTTTAACAGAAGGCCCACGTAAAACGCGACATGTTTTCTTAAAATATAGATCAAGCGTTGACCGTAGAAAACCTTAGATTATCGAGTACTAGAATTTGAATTATGAAATAGGAGTAAAATATTAATTAGTTTGTCGCAATTTTAACAATTTTGTTTTATTCTTCTGGTGAATATTTGCAAGCGACGAGCTCACATGTGATACTACACAGCGCGAACTGGTGCTAACATCTCAGTATGTCACGATGACCCACGTTTTGAGTTATAGGGAAACTAACAGTTAGAAAGGCCGACGTAAAAAATATAAATGATATAAATCTAACTCTCTGGCTTAATTAAAATCATTTAATCCGCAATCTGAATATATTAAAGCAAGATGTAGCCAATAAACCACGATGCTGTGTGGAGACACACGGGTAGATGTTGTGTCCGTTAGCATTTCACACTTATAACATCACCCTTTATAAAAATACTTTAAAAAATAAGATAACAATTTTTTTATCAATTTGTATGTACAGTCAGCGTCATCAATCGGTATCCCCCTATTGATTTGAACAAAGACCCTTTTCATTTCAACCTTGGATTTCAGTCGGGTATTATAACAGCTATTGCATCGGCTCGTTTAGGAACTCGAGCGAAATTAGATATCCATAAGTAAGCAAGGAAGTTTTTACAAAAGTTGAGATCAACGGCTTGCAAACCGACCTCTTACTAGGGGGATACCAATTAATGACGCTTTCTGTACATGCAAATTGATAAAAAAATTGTTATGTACCTACTTACCAAATTAAAAAGAAAAGAAAAAGTTACATTAAAATCTCGTATTATTTTTTAAGCACATGTCTGCCGCATGTCAATGACTTGGAAGAAGAACCACAGAGTGGAACCCACCCAACGCAAGACGGAGACGTGGAAGTCCCGGAAGAAGATGGCGTGACGATTTGGATGCCCATTTAAGAAAGCCTGATACGGCCTGAAATCGCGAAGAGTGGAAGGAGGGAAGGGAGGCATTTGACCTGCAGTGGGACAGTAATGGCTGAAAAATTATATGAAAATCGAATGAATGGAAAGTGATTATTTTTTAACCAAACCAGAAGTGAAAGTAAACAACCTCTTGATTTGTCTGACGAGTACCATGGCCTAAAACTTGTCAGGTGACATCATCATCTTCCTGCCCTAGACCAAATTTTTTTTTTGCTTTGCACTATCTGCACCTTACCTACACCTGCCGCTGAGTGCGCTTCTGTCTATTGCCATTACATTTCTCTAGCTAGTTTATATGTCGTGTGTGCCTAGTTTCTAAATATGGATTGTACTGGTCTGAAATATATATTTTTATCTGAATATTTTTTTTATTTTTTTTTATTGCACATTACATGTTTCCCTTCCACAAGCATCATAATTAGCATAATTTTCATACAATAACTCATGAAATGAATGCCCAAAGATACATCGCTCCTCGACTCTCCACAAGAACATGAATACCTTCCATTTCAGGCTCAAAACTCCGCTTGACCGCCCTCACTTCAGCACCGTGTATGCAGTGATGAGACATGTTACACCGGTAATATGACCGTAATAGTCTAGTTTTTCCGTCACTAAGCCGAACATTAGCATATAAATTAAACGTACAATCTAGAACACTATCGTTGCTCACGTATTTTATTGTTGCACAAAAGATAAGCGCATCTCCTGTTCTATATCCTTATAAGTTTTAAAGCTAGCGTACACCCCGATTTTAAATGCGCAATGTGATTCACATGATCAGTTTTATAATTACTAGCGCATGTTGTGATATCATGTATACTAGTTTAAGAGATACTATCGGATAAATCCTCTGAGTCATATTCACAGGAACTAACTGCTATGAGAATATCTGCCATACTTTAGTTTAGAGAAAAGTCATTCATCCAGTTCCCATTAATCAGAATTTAAATTCCAATTCTGTAAGTATACTCAGTATACTCAATAAACATTCAGGCAGTAGACAGTATACTATATTGTCTACTGCCTGAAAGTTTATTGAATACAGTCATTTACCTCTCCGTTACTTTGCACCAAACATTGAAAAACTGCGCAGTCATTTATTTGCTGTACCTACGTTGCCGAGTTCAATTGTTGAACTGCGAATTATAATGCTGAATATGAAGGCAGTATAATCACAGACGTAAGTAATCTGGGGATAGATCGGCGTCCTGATTACAGACTTGCAATAGCAATGCGACAGCAATCACTACGCGACCAGTCGAAAAATATCACAAAAAATCGTATTTAGGACGCCAATCGCACTTCTATTGCTCGCTTGTGCATTTAGCGACAAGCGATTTTGCGACCGTGATACGATTTTTTGTGATATTTTTCGACCGGTCGCGTAGTGATTGCTGTAGCATTGCTATTGCAAGTCTTACGTATTTAGGGAGTGGTTGGTTCTGTTGGTGACGGTACATGAGGACTAATTGGAAAGTAGCGGGTTCGGGCTCTACCGAACTACGCAATTAGACATGCGCCCACTAAACATTTTACGACGGTGCCATAATTACGAACTCATCTTCACAGCTTGTTTTCGATTGCTGTTATATGGAAGGAAATTTTAATTTGTTTTTTTAATTAAAAGAAAATTATAATCCGGGTTTTTGATTAGCCTAGAAGTATCGAAATTATTGAGATTGTAAAAGAAGATAAGCAAGATAAATTAACGAACGGGGCGCAATCAAACGAAATTGTTTACAATTTACTCAAAGATTTGAAGAAAGTACTTCATCATTAGAATTACTTTCCCTCTAATTATTTTTGTACAGTTAATTCATGACGAGGCCTTTAGGCGGCCTTAAAACTCCGTCACCAGATATAAAAAAACTTAGGCCTTTACATCTTTACTAGATGATTTATACAGTGTCAGAAGGCAATCTTTACCTACACTTAACGTGACACTGTAGTGCCTGGGACATTGTTGAGATGGAGTAGGCTTGCTCAGCACCTGCACCATCCTCTCAGCTTGAACGGCCATATCCACAGGAAGGATATGTTCAATACGTGTGGGGCTGACTAAGCCGCGGGTTTCCTCACGATGTTTTCCTTTACCGTTTAGAGCTCGTGTTAATGCGCATATAAATTTTTCGAAACCAAAAATCATTAATGTACTGCCAGGATTCGAAACCACGATCTTCGGATCGAAAGTCGAGGTACTATACCCCTCAGCCAACACGGTTCGACCAGATTTAGTCACCAGTAATTTACCCCAATCGTAACCATCTACCGTGATCACTGAACCAGCGACCGTCAATCAGTTAAAGAAATCGCTCTACATTTTTCTTATCTATTCTATACTTTAAATTCACCTCTTTTGATACACATCTCGAAATTCTTGCATATTCAAATATTCGTCGAACCTACTCGACAGTTAGGTAAGCTTCTTAAAATCTAATAATGCAATAAATATGTTACCAACTTTGATGTAGAAATAATAGAGTTTAAATTGCGAGGTTTGCTAAAGTAATGAGGAAGCCAAGCCTCATCAGTCACGTGCATCGATCTATGAGCTTAGAGAAATGGAGGCAGAATTATAGGCCAATCATTTATGCTCCTAGGACTTTATTTTTTTTTTCTAATTTGTCTTCGAGATGAAGCTTCACGAACTCTTCTTTTTCAGTTTGTTATTTCAGTTACATTTCAACTTGTTATATTATCGGGATCATAATCAAGCCTTGGAACATTATACTATTTATATTTACAATTCTTTTTATTATCACTATTATTCAATACTAGTGAACGCTCGCGGCTTCGCCCGCGTGGACTACTATTTTGTATCCCACGGAAGCCATACATTTTTCCGGAATAAAAAGTAGTCTATGTGTTATTCCAGAAATTAAACTATCTACATTCCCAATTTAATCAAAATCGGTTTAGTTGTTATGGGGATACGTGGTAGCAAACATTCACATCCACACACACACACACACAAACTTTCGCCTTTTAAATATTAGTAGGATTTGCGCGACCTCGGAGCCGACAACAGGCTGGAGGCAGCCATGGACAAACGGAAGTGGCGAATTCTCGTTTCGGAGGCCAAGACTCACTTTGGGTCCCTGAGCCAATGGAGTAAGTAAAGATTTGCGAGTTTCTTTGCTGTGTCTATCAGTTTATGCTCCAAGGTCTCAATGACCGAGATATGCCTAAGTAGACATCGG
Source organism: Camptogramma bilineatum (assembly GCA_958496255.1). Classification (NCBI taxonomy): domain Eukaryota; kingdom Metazoa; phylum Arthropoda; class Insecta; order Lepidoptera; family Geometridae; genus Camptogramma; species Camptogramma bilineatum. The sequence continues at coordinate 1,314,210 of OY292453.1, forward strand.
TAACCATTGAAGTGTTAACCCGATAAATCACCCAAAACCTGGTGATTAATTTGTAGAGCAACCAACTTAGCCAATTGCCTATGCTATAACTCTTATGAACACGAAAATAAGATTTAAAATAAAAAACTGGACAAATTGGCATTTTCATATTTTATTAGTTGGTTTATGGTTGTTTTATAGTGATATGTAAAATGGGAAAGTCCGGGGAAGAGCGTGGATATATTGTTTCGTTTTAAAACATAATTTATTAACTTATAATGAAGTGCTAGATCAAATATTACCTAAGGAAAGTTGATTTATTGACAGAAACTTTATTTCAAACAAATAATAGAAATCATAAAATTTTATTCGCATATTTATTGTCAATGAATGAAATGAAAAATATTTAAATATATTTCTACTGGTACCAGATGTGCGCGATAAACAACTACGGAAAAACACTGCCTTTTTTGTTGTATCCTATTTGTAATACTTGTTCTAAATAGAGAATATTATTTTATTTTGGATTGCAAATTCATGAATAAAGCCTAATAAAATGTAAGTAAGTTCGAATGAGCTACTGGCCAACTCTGATGACGGAGTTTTTAGGCCGCTTAAAGGCCTCCAGCATATCTAAGCCTAATAATTATAAAATAAGTACTCGTATTACGCGAAAATATATGTCGTATAATAAACAAAAGTAAATATCTTCTATTCTTCAAAGAGAAAATAAAGGCAAACCTCAATGCAATTCAATAATTTTAGTAATAAACTGTCTAATATAGATAATACGAAACTTTTAACGAATCAAAATGCTGCCAATTAAAAGCATGCCTAAGATGCTGGTTACATTGTCACAGAATAAACTATCTGAACCACATATAAAACAGAAAATAAATAACGATTCACCATTAGAAAGTACATTGGCCTGCGATTTATTTAAGTGACAGAAAAATAATTGAATATCTAGAAAAGCTCATTACTGGCTAATAAATAAAGTCTAGCCGAGAGCAACATTAAACCCATCGTAAATGCGGACCGATATTAATTTTATTGTAATAGAGACCGGTATGTATATACAAATATACGTGCTCGGATAAAGGGCTATAAATTACAAGTGACCCGTGAATTACGAGTGTACGCCCGTTACGTAATGCACAATGTTTAGAATTTTACTATTAGGTACTTGCTGCTGAATGATTTGTAGCTTGGGAGACAGGACTTTTCTTTTCTATAAAAAGTTTAATAATTACCTCATCGGGACTCTCAAGGAGTTTAAATGTTTTTTAATTGCTCAAAGTATGGTCAAGTACAGACGTCAGTCTAAAAATAAAAAATAAGTTCAGCACATTTCGCTTAAGGTCAGCATGCAATAATAGTATTGAGTTAGTCGAAAAAAAAAACATTATTAGTCAAATGAAATTAAATGTCACACATTTATTTTAACAATCATAATAGGTACCTACTAACAATTTAAATTTTAAAAAATCTTTAGGTTGTAAAAGCAGCCTGCAACTAACCAGCTATAAAGTTAGCAGTTAGTTAGTTCGTATTAGATTAGTGGCCAACTCTGGTGACGGAGTTTTTAGTTTAGCAGTATGAAGGAAGATGCATGGAAATATGAGAAAACTGGTAGCATGAATAATAAATATTGTTGTATATTGAGTTATTTCCAGAAAAACATTCAGAATTTAACTTTCTATTCAATAGTGTATAAAACAGCATATAATTCAGAAAATTCGTTCCCAAATAAGAGATGAGGCGAAAGATGTGTCAAAATCGTAGCAAGGAAATCTATAGTAGGTAAATAAAAGATAGTAGTATAGTAGAAGTAGCCCCAAACTAAGCAAAGCTTGTACTATGGGAACCAGATAACTGATAGAATACTTAAGTATATACTTTTTTCGTAAATACATACATAGTATACTTTATAACACCCAGACACATAACAAACATCTATGTTCATCTCAAAAATGTTTGTCCTGGGTGGGAATTGAACCCACGACCTATAGTGCAGAAGGCAGAGCTACTACCGACTGAGCTAAGAGGCCAGTCATAATCATCTTCATTGTTGATTGTCAATCAATCAATCACGAACTTTAGATATGTAGATGGTACGCGCCTAAGAGGTGAGGCCCTAGCGATGCACCTTGTTCGCACGATTTCCATTCATAAATATCAATCTCATTCATATTACCCATTCACTCTCACTATAACAGATAACATTTGATTGGATGGAAATAGTCCAAAAGTAAGATAAGAATTATCTCACGCCATTGATGCATAATGAAGGCTGTGTCGTTGATGCGACGTTTTAAATGAGAACCTTATGGTTTACTTAAAAGTACTTGTTTAACAACTCGTTTCTTTGAGTATTTCTCTCGTTTTGGGCATGTTGATCAATGTAATTGCATACTTTGATTCATCTGAATGATACAACCTTGTTCATAATGGACTTATAGGCTTACTATAGCTCAAACAATTGCTAAGTAGGAACCTACTGTCTTTTTTTATTAAAATGGGTGAAAGAAAAAAAAATGTTCTAAAACTATAGATACTCAATTGATAGAATAACGGGACTTGTTGTCCATTTTTAACCCCCAACGAAAAAGAGGGGTGAAGTTTGTAGTGTGTATCGGTGTGTCTGTCTGTGGCATCATTGCAGCTCCGGAATGAACGAACCGATTTTGATGGGGTTTTAACTCACGTGATGCGATGGTTCTGAGGCTTTGATTTATGAAGCTTATCAGCTCTTTTCTAGTTGATGAAGAAATAAAAATAGACATAAAAAATAATTTACTTAATTGTTCTTTTTTTTTAAATAAAATATAAAACCTATTCTAATACTTAGGTAGGTAGGTATACCAAAATTTTATTATTACTAATCTATTCCTATACGTAAACAATAACTTTCATTGAGCTCACAAAGATTGAACAGAATTTAGTTTCTTCAACATCTTTCACAGTAGAAAGACAGAAGAAATAACTAAAAACTAGAATAATATAATGAGTACAGACACAAATATATTGACCATAATGGGCAGATAATCAATATATAAAATTTAGTTTCGGACAACTTTCGAAACGGTCTACTTTCGTGAAATATGCATTTTTATTGCCATTATGTCTGATTTTGGCTGATATATTGTGGAAAAGCTGATTGTTAAATGATTCCGTTTATATTTGCCGCCAAATTAATAAAACTAAATGAAACAGCCAAAGAATCACCAGTTTCCTGTAATCTGATATCGCTTTTTGACTTACAGTCAATTCAGAATGTAATTTTTTTTTATTTTAGATATAGGTACCTTTGTTTAGCCACAATCTCACTCAGGTGAGATTATTACCTCAGGGTAAGCGACGATGTGGCTGACCATGGATCACAAAGGTCTAGAAGACACTTTTTCACTCTTGACTTGAAGAGACTGAGGTTATAGTTTTCGGGGAAAACAGAAGCCGGCAGCGATCATTGTTTATTGTACCTATTTATTGTAACAAAAGTATTTATGTTAGGTACCTACTTTCTATATGTTTTATGTCTTGATTTAGTTGATGTCATGTATTAATTTCGAATGCCTTTTAAACTGTAGCTTATAATATTTCTTCGAGTTTCAAAGCGAGAGTCAAAATTAGCTGATACGAATAGGTAAAATACAATAAGTTTAAGCGATGATTCAGCGATATTCGTCATAAGAATCTAAGAAATAAAGACGCTACACAAGGTGGGCCAAATTATAATAAAAATATGTAATACATGCGGAAAAGTGATACATCAATAACATTATCTATGCCAGCAGTAAACGTCCCACGCAGCTCCAATTGTGTAATACATACATACGGACAGACTCCACAATGGACATTACATATGTCAAATTTTATGTTTCCACTTTTGGTGACTTTATCTTGGAGTGATGTCATGTCTGACAATGGCGTAAGTACAATATATGGAAATGACTTATTTAAATCATGGAAACGATGTTGCGGGCTAGTGGGAGTTATGTGGGAATGATTTGTACATTTGCATCTTTCTAGTTCTGAATTTAAATCATTTCTTTTTGGTCATCGCACATCATGCTCATCATAATAATAATCTAAATCATTATATCTCTGCCTTAAGTAAGTAAGTAAGTTCGTATGAGCAAGTGGCCAACTCTGGTGACGGAGTTTTTAGGCCACCTAAAGGCCTCCGTCATGGCTTAACGACTTAAAAGCCGGGACCGACTTTATCCCTAACATTTATATGCGCATTAACACGAGCTCTAAACGGTGAAGGACAACATCGTGAGAAAACCCGCGGCTTAGTCAGCCCCACACGTATTGAACATGTCTTTCCGGATATGGCCGGATCAGCTGAGAGGATGGTGTAGGTGCTGGGCAAGCCTACTCCATCTCAACATTATCCGAGGCACTACATTGTCCCGATAAGTGTAGGCACAGATTGCCTCCTGACACTGTATAAATCATCTAGTAAAGATGTAAAACGCCTAAGTTTATCCCTTACAAAAGTAAGTTTCATATCAATGTGCACCATAAAATTGAAACAGTGGTTAAAGTATCAAGCTTAAGATAAAACGTCTAAATAACAATGGTATTATCATAGTAAAAGTTGTGGTAAATGAAAAATAGTATTAAGCTAAGGCGCAATACAAAATTATCATTCGATGTTTCATCATATTAATTCTTCGAGTGGAGATCAAATGCGTCCAATTGGTCTTAAAATTAAATGAATACGAGCATTTCTCAATCACGTTACCGATCCCAAAAGATCTGATGAAGCAATTATTCGATCCTCTGCACTACGATTATGAATAAACCCGTCATAATTCTCACATCGACGTCATATTAATGGCAAGACATTAACTTTACTACTAAGATGGGCATTTCCAAGATATATGGACTTGTACAAGCATAAAATAACTGTGCAGTTTAAACTGTAAGACAAATGGCTTTGCACAAGAATAAATAACAGTTAAACTGTAAGCTTCAGTTTCATAAGAATTTCGATGATATCAGTTAAGTACATTTAAAATCGTAAAAGTACTGTCTTTATAATAATGTCAGCGAAAAAAAAGCCAATATAACTACTATTTTATTCAACGCCTAGTTCTCACACCGCAAATACCAAACGTATAATATTAAGACGACAGTTTATAATATTGACATCGTTACAAAGTTAATAATATTATTTATAGCATGTAGTTTTATATTATAATTTAATAATAGTTTAAATAACTAATGAATTATGTATTACATGTATGTTATTAATTTTAAATAGTACTTACTAGGTATATTTAAAGAATCAATTTGTTTTTGCCTTGCATCTTGTATATGCAACAGAACTGCACAGTTATTTTGAAGATGAATAGAAAGCTTTAGATGCATGAAGCGATCGTATTTCATAATTTAGGCGTTTCGAAACATTGATGACACGCTATTACTGATGCTATACTAGTTAGCTAGTTACCTAATCAAACGATAAAAAACCTAGTACTTACACGTATATTTACAGTTTTGACTGATGAACTGATAAACTGATGCGACAGGGGGTGTACCTATGTACTCATTTTGTGTAAGCTTATTATTCATCATTCGCACTGCTCAGGGCTGGAACTCGCTGCCGGCTTCTGTTTTCCCCGAAAACTATAACCTAGGTCTTTTCAAGTCAAGAGTGAATAGGTTTCTTCTATACCTTTGTGATCCATCGTCAGCCACATCATCGCTTACCATCAGGCGAGATTGTGGCTAAACAAAGGTCTATCTAGAATTAAAAAAAAAAAACGTTTTTTTTCGGAAAGCAATTACTTATAACATTTATAACAAGAGAACTAATATATTAGTTAAAATAAAAGGTCGAACCAATTTTATCACTATCAATTACTAATATTTTTTGTGTGGCAATGTATCATTACTATAACCCAAAAGCAAGGAACTTATTAAACTTATTACTATCGGAGCATCAGCAATTATAATGTCGTAAAGTCACTCAGTGCCGTTTATTGTTCCTGTTTTTAATTAAAACGCCAGTCAAGAAGAAAAATCATAAAAATCATTACACTTTATGGACACGAAAAAAACTATACAGCACAGTATTAGAAGCGGTAACTGATTCGCGTCTAATTAGTTATAATTATTATTTATAATATGTAATGGTGGATTAGGAAATTAAATATTTATGTGTTTTTTTAATTGCGAAGATCCGCCTTATGTAAGTGGTTGGTCACGATTGCAGTAATTTAGTTTTCTGTATCTATTTTGGGATTTATAATTTATAGAAAGAAATGCTGTTTAATTTATTTGTACATGCCAACATTAAATAAAGCGCAAAATTCGGACTTGCAAAGGCATTCCACTTAAAACAAATGTAACAGTCGATACTAGCCTATTGTTAAATATTTTTTTAGTTTTTGTTGTGTACCTACATCTATTGATTTTACTGTGACATGATTTTAAAAAGTATAGCGTGTAGGTATACGTCTAATTGCAGGTGACTGTACATATACTTTTACCGCTCTACTTATAAACTCTACTCAACTTCTGTCAAAATTGAAACACCGTTTAAACTATTCCCATCCTTTTTTGTTAGATAGTGACGGGGCGAATTTTGAGCACTTTTTAACCAGTGTCAGAGAGACGTTTGTAAGTAAGGCCTCTATTGCTTAAAAATACCTACTTGAAAATAAAATTACATTTAAGTACATACTTTTTCCAAAGAAAAACTAATTTCTTCAAGTTCCACTAACTAATCAACTAATCATCTAATTACTAAAAGAACCCTCTGATCAGCCGCGAAACGGAATCAAAAAGAATTTAGGAAATTACATGAGATAATCAGTGAAATGTCCAGTGTTGGACAAAGTACAGGAGTAATTAACGAAATCCGAACCGGTTCCGAGACATTCAGGGACAAACACTACTTAGAAGCATGCATCAGTAAACACAAAACGTGCTCACATTTATAAATATCAGTAGGATAATTATGTTATAAATAAATGGATGTCTGGATGTATAAATATATGGATATTTGATAGGAGAGTCACATACAGCGAATATAATAAGTAAATTATAGGTTGTAATGTAAATATAAAATATTTGTACCGACCACACACATGAAAGATACGATAATACATCGCAACTATACGGCGATATTAACCTTAAGATAAACTAAAGGATGTTCTCGTAACTCACCAGAAAAACTTGAAAAGGAAAACTGCAGTTCATCAGTTCATATTTTACTATCTTAAACCAGAGCTGCAAGGCTAAAAAGGTCGTTATAGCAGAATCATAAAATAATTCATAGCGAGATCCCGTATTAAAAATCACAAAATTGACAATTCCTATTGTTATTTGCGCTGAAGCATGCTTTTTTGTCTCTAACCCGATAATAAAGATACGAGAAGGTCATAAACAAGCATATGCCACATACCTACTTATCAATTTCAATTCTAATAGAGATTAGTCACAGGAGAGACTAGCAATGTTTTTTTACTTTTCTTTGCCTAAGCAACAAAAGCTTCAAAGAAGCATTGAAATAATGTTTACGAGGTAAATATACACTAAGCAAAAATGGTGAATATCTACTTTCAGGCTTTCAGGCGGTCGTAAAACATAGACCCCCTTACTTATGAAAGATGTTTAAAGTTGAACACTGGTTAAACAACGTCCTGTCTCTATTCGTCACTATCCACAAATAAAGTCAGGACGTTGTTTAACCACTGTTTAACTTTAAAAATCTTTCATAAGTAAGACCCTCTGTTACTAAAGTTAGCCACTATTGCTCATTTGTACTTACTTTTTTTATACTACAAGCATACCTATGCATAGCCTATGGACGCCTGCGACACCAGAGGAGTCACACTCGCGCTGCTGACCCTTTAGAATAGGAATCACTGCGCCGACAACACAATGGATAAGACTGGTCCACCAGTTGTCACCTCAGCGCTTCAGAGCAGAGTTCTGGCAACCTTACTCGCCGCAGGAACACAACACTATTCGAAAATAATGATGTTTTTTTTTTTTTTCTTTATTTTGGCTTCGCACGACTTGTGCATTCAGCCAGTGTCAAGTAATTATTATGCTTCAAGTTTATAGATAAATAAGTTATATAAATACATATTACAATACATAAATATAATATCCCACCCCTCCCCTTGTGCCTCAGTAAAGATGTGGGGCTTTACTGAAACATCAACTCGGACTTTTTGGGAGAAGTCGAAAAGCAACGTTATCCAATTTTGTTTCACTTGCCCACACCTATGCACATTCACGAACACTTAACGGTTAATAATCCACCATTATTACACATTAACATTCGAAGAAACACAAGTTTTGGAAAATAAAACAAAAACGAAACATGACTTCTCAAATTCCCGCCAAAAAGCCCAAGAATGATGTTATTTGGCTGCGATAATAAGAGCGTTTGTCCACCGCCGCCGTCACCGTCACGTCACCGTCAACGAGATTATTTCTGTATGAGATCAAGATGACGTGACGGTCTTCTGGTGGACAAGCGGCTATAGTAAATGTATGGTCGCTACATCGGCGCCGTCATCTCGTTCTCGTTGACGTGACGGTGACGGCGGCGGTGGACAAACGCTCTAAAGGGCGCTACTCACACACCTGCCGCAGGGGCAATCTAGGTGGCAATCTAGGTGCGTGGCGGTTGGGGCAATATCGGGAGTATTGCCAAATTGCCCCTGCCTGCCTACACACATCACAATTAAGGATGCAATTAAGGGTCATCCCCACTCCTACACCCTAGATTGCCCCAACGGCAGGTGTGTGAGTAGGGCCTTTAAGGCGGAGGTACTTACTTCCCCAGTCGGGCTGCTCGAATATAGAGTGAGAAAAACCCACTATGCCCTTCCTCCTATTGACTACTTACGGCTTTTTTTTTACTCTCATAATAAAATATATATTTTAAAGCACGTCAAGTGTGAGAATTAATTAATATGAAACTGAATTAATTTCTAATTGAATTCGCTACGTTAATTAATTTGCTGTTACATAATGATTGGAGCTCTTCTCAATAACATTATATGCTCCAACAAATTGCAACTAATTAAAAATATTGAAATCAGCCTGACTTGTGAGATTGACATAGGTAACAGTACATACGAGAAAATATTATAAAGTCTCATGTGGTTTCATGAAAAGTAATTTTTTTTTAAAACTAAAAAACTGAAAAAATAATACATTTTTTGCACTTAAGAGTCGGCCTTATGGACGTATATAAGGGGGGGGTTTAGGGGGTCCGGACCCCCCCCTTAGCCCATTAAGTTCGGAGGAAACCTAGTCAATTTTTGTATTTTGGAACCCTTGGACCCCCCCCCCCCCCCCCCCCCTTAACAAAGATCTTTGTATATTGGAACCTTTGGACCCCTCCCTTAACAAAGCTATAGCTATAGCTACGCCCCTGGTCGGCCTGTATGTCGTAATGTCGACTACTGCCTCAGGCTCCACTCAATCATGCTTAAATGGTTCATTGACATAACGCAGAGCAAGAAAAAACCAGTGGTAAAACATTTACCCTCTTACTTATGAAAGATGTTTAAAGTTTAATTGATGGTTAAACAAACTTACCAAGTGAAGTTTGGCCATAATTATACGAGACGGTTACATCCGAAGAGATCATAATATTTTCGACCATGTAGTTTCACTTCTCAATGTACTAGGGCATCACATAATTTTAGAGTACTGTAAAATCTGTAAAATTAAAGCATTAGTAACAAAATAATGACACTCTGGCATCTGACATCTGGCAACCCCACTCGCTCGGCTCGCGCCAACTTCATTTCTTCAGAGACACTTACCTATGTCGTTAAAGTAGCAAGGGCCTTTATGGGTTCGGGTGGGACCTTCTTGATCTCTTCGGATGTAACCGTCTCGTATAATTATGGCCAAACTTCACTTGGTAAGTTTGTTTAACCATCAATTATACTACGACGGTTACATCCTCAAGATCATAATATTTTCGACCATGTAGATGTTTAGCGACCTTTAACGACATAAGCCGTTAACGCAAAAGCAGGTAGGTACATTAATACCTAATGTTGTCTTACAATCAACTTACGATTGCATGTTTTGACAAAAAATGGAATCTGCAAATAAATAAATATTCAATTCAAAATATTCAATTATTTAAATATTGGTGAAACCGATAGAATACTTAAAATATTTTACAAAAAAACATCACGCTCATCATTTTGGGTCAAATGTAGGACTTCTGACCAAACGAGTCGGTTCGTTTTAAGATATCTATTGGGACTCCGTTACGCCTATGCGTAACCCGATGTGAACTCATGTCTTATGCGGAAAAAACAATCTTGTCGACGCCATTATCTGACTGACAGAATCTGTATTATCCATCGGCTTATTGTCGAGACACTCGCATTATGTATCGGTTTGTAAGAAAGATTTATCTGTTTAAGAAAGAATTTCGAAAGATGATCAAGCACCTACAAGATTCACATTTCAGATTATTTTCATTCTTGGAAAAAACAAAGTTTAGTTCTATTCTATCATCTTGACTCATCCGTTTACCAAATACCAAGTATTCAAAGTGGAATAATTTGAACCAGATTTAGATTCGCTAACTAGAAAATCGATTACAAATAGAATAGAACTTCTAAAAAGTCAATTTAAAGTTTGGTGCAAAAATTGCCATCATATTGTGGAATCACAGTTATTATTGTTTTAAATAACTTTTAGAAAAAGATGATAGGTATATCAATTTTATAGCACTTGCTTACAGTGCTAGTCTTGAGTAGGCTTGCTCGATAACAGCGATGACACTAGGGTGTCGCTGCCAGAGTCTGAAAGTTGAAAAGAGTACCTAATGTGGTATTATGTAAACTAGTTTGCCTTGAGATATATACCTATATATATATATTTAATAAACAATGGGTACCATGGTACCAAGGCCGCCAGGCCAATAAGGGACGACCAATTCCAGTAGCACGATTAGTGCTTAGTTTACTTAAGTATGTTAAAATGAATGAAAAATGGAGGGAATGTGTAGAAAGAAATAAATACTCCAGTCTAGAGTAAACGCATCGATATCGAATGCGGACGGATCTCGTTTCAAGAGACGAACTTATGACATTTACATATTTATTCTAGTGGCAAATAAATCATTTTCATAAATCATTCAAACTTGTTTGAGATATACTCCATATTGTATCGATAATAATTTTAAATCATCTGGATCCCTGGTCCAGCCAGCTTCTTTTTTGATTTTGGATTTTTCGAATATGCTACACTATAACGCCGCTACTAGATCTTACTACTTAAATTGTTTAAATGTTTAAACTGGACACCTCCTCATCATAATTACGTATAGCGTTCGTTTTATCGCTACGGATAAAAATTTATTTTGTATTGATTTGCCAGCGAAACACTGTAATTCTATAAAAGCGGCTTTAAGTTCTAAAAGGTTGATAGTGTATCTGCCTCGGCAGTCTCAGAAACAGTTTACATGTTCTCCGTTAAAATTAAAACGCCCCAATCCTTTAAAGGCGCATCCATAAAAATCTAAAACCATAAATAGGATTATTTGAAATTAAAATATAATTTCGCGACAAAGACAAATCTGGATATAAGCTACTCTTAGGTATATGTGTGTTGTGTACCATATAGAAGTCATAATCGTTAAATCAAAGAAGCTAGAAATTTCTCAATTTCAAGTCCATTCGAAGCGAACCTACAGCCGTCCACGGGCAACTACAGGACAAGCTGAGCAAAGTAACACGAAAAAATTTCGTGAAATCCCTTAGGGTTAGTGAACGAATTTTAACAAGATAAGTGTTCTATTTGTGTTAAAATTCTGTCAAAATCAGGCACCTGTTAGGTACGAGAGTCTAATTATTATAATTTTTTTATTTTTTATTTTAATGAGATGATTAGATTACTTTTTTTTTTATGGTTAATAATAATAAAACCCAATCTTAAAGGTTTCCTTGACTCTGTCGTGGCAATTATAAGTATCATTTATACACTGAATTTCATTTAAATAAAGGACTAGAATCAGTCCGTATTTCTTAGATAAGAAATGACAGGCCCTTATGGACCGGGTACTAAAAACATATGCATCTTGCAAGTCTATCGTAGCCATGAAGCAGTCTTTAATAAGTAATTTAGCAGCGGTGCAAGTAGGTATCTACTATTTTAAAATTTTGACTTAAAGATAAATCGATTTAACACTAAATCTAGAAGTGCTTTCACGAACAATTTGTCAAAAAAGTTTTAGATAAAAATTGTCCGGAATATGTTTGATGTAAGCATCACAGATTCTGATGACTAAGTATAACTTATGAGTAGCTGAACAAAACTACTCTACGAGTAACTCCGTATTGCTAAACTTTTGGTTAGCTTGTTCCAACATTTGTACAGGAAGTCTACTATTAAACGGGATTTTAAATCCATTCATATTGCTAGGTACAGCTAATGATATTTTTTCAACAGAGACGTTATATTAAACTCATTATAAAAGCTTTCAAACGCGGCGAAATTGTTTTACAGCTAAGTAGGTAGAATATTCGCAGCTTCATTTACATTACATCACTCAAGAAACCAAAAGATAGCAGAGAAATACAAAACCTCGTTGTCAGAACGAGATAAATATAATTTTCACAATTACGTGAGCAGCAAGTCGCAAATGACAGCCTGTGACGAGCGACCGAGTTGACTCAAGCTATCCAGCCCGAAGTTAGTTCGCCACGCGGAGCGGGGCACAACACAACACATCTACCTCAGTTTATAAGATATAGTAGAAGATCATTGGGTACAGCAGAGTGCGCAGTAATTATGCATAAAATAGCGCAAATTGTTAGCATGAAGTAGTATTACTTACCTCTTATGCGTTTTGCGGGTCCTGGACTCAGTCTTGGTGCAGGAAGAGCTCGCGGCCCCTTGGAACGGGTACCCATCTTGAGACGATTACCCCAGATTTGGCATCTGTTCTTCGGTCCACCCCACTTGAATGGTCTGGGTGGTTTAGTTCTGGAATGGCCTTCCAGTTTGCCTGCTCCTGCTTCGATCTAGAGAGTAAGCTAAGGTCATACCTTTTAATCTGAAGGCCTTTATATTTATAGAATATTTAAATTTTAAAGTCTTTTTTACGAGGTCTCTTTGGTTTTCTTGGTCTCGGTCACCTTCCACCAGAATCCGACCCCAACGTTTAGAGAGTTCCTATAAAGATAGATAATTATAAAAATAATATATTTCTTTATTCAGACATAATGCATGAACCGATTGTCATGGTCTGACTATGACAAATAAAGTAGAGCTCCCGGTGATGGAGCCCGGTATTGTAATAGCCGCGCTCGGAGAGTGGTAGAAGACATACTACGCTTTCATCAAAGTTACAAAAGTCAGGTAATATAACCTGTACAGTACAATATGCAGTCTGTAGTTGTTATTGGATTTAAAGTCATTGGTCGTCGTCACGTGACGACATGAGACTGAGCGATAGAAACTTGTTCGCGTCACGCAGTATAACACAATACTTACAGGTAAACATACTTACAATCTGCAGTTTTTATTATTTTAAAACCATTGATCGTCATCACGTAATAAAACAAGACTGAACGATATCAAACGTGATCGCGTCACACAATATCACGTAGGTAGGTATTGGGCAGGTACCTATACATAATAATACTTACTATCTGCAGTTTGCAGTTTTTATTTTTTTTAAATCATTGATCGTCATCACGTGACGACACGAAACTAAGCGAAATCAAACGTGATCGCATCGCGTTATAACGCTGGGTAGATATATATCACCCTTGACCTTTATGCACAGATAGACATATACTTACGATCATATACTTACGATCTGCAGTTTGCAGTTTTATTGTTTTAAAGTCATTGGTCGTCATCACACGCCGACACGAGACTGAGCGATATTGAACGTGATCGCGTCACCCAGTATAGGTAGATTTTCCACCTCCTTGACTTGTATGCACAGGTACTTACAATCTGTAGTTTACAGTTGTTGTTATTTTAAAGTCATTACGGACTAAGCGATATCAAACATGATCGCGTCATACAGGTAGGTTTTTCACCTCCTTGAATTGTATGCACAGGCAGACATACTTACAATCTGCAGTTTGCAGTTGTCGTTATTTTAAAGTCATTACGGACTAAGCGATATCAAACGTGATCGCGTCACGCAGTATAACGCAGGGGACCTAGGTTTTTTACACCCTTAACCTGTGTGGGCAGGTAAACATATACATACATCCAATCCGCAGTCTGCCGTTTTAATTGTTTTTTAAAGTCATTTGGGCGATATCAAACGTGATCGCGTCACGCAGTATAACGCAGGTAGGTTTTCCACCTCTTTGACTTGTATGCACAGGTAGACATACTTACAATCTGCAGTTTGCAGTTGTTGTTATTTTAAAGTCATTACGGACTAAGCGATATCAAACGTGATCGCGTCACGCAGTATAACGCAGGGGACCTAGGCTTTTTACACCCTTGACCTGTGTTAGCAGGTAGACATATCTATCCAATCTGCAGTCTGCCCTTTTTATTGTTTTAAAGTCATTGGTCGTCATAATGTGACGAAACGAGACTGAGCGATAGTTATCAAACGCGAGCTCGTCGCGTAATATTATATCGCAGGTAGGTATTTCAACATCGTTGGTGACCTGTGTGCAAAGAAAAAAAAAAAAACACCGGCAGTTTTTGGCACTTTGACAAAATTGTTATTAAGTACTAAGACGTAATCTAAATCGTTTATCATAATGGATAAATATCACAATGCAACGATAAACAATACAACAATAAACACGAGACAAAAATAAAATGAAGGTAGTCACATATTTTTTAATGTGAATTGTCGACATGTAAAAATTATTTGTCGTAAATAATTTACGGTATTATTTGTCGTATGCATCTATAGGTAATATTTTTTGATTATTGGGTGAAATTGAGTAAACAAAAAACTGTTACCTCCCTTCATCTCTCGTAGACGATGATGATTTCCATAAACTCCTTTCCAAAAGTTTAATCTTCTTTCTTATTCTAAAATCACCACTTCGTTTACGTTGTTTTACCAATTATAAACTTTTAATTATAACTAAGTATCTTGCGAAAAAAATAATTTCGTAATTATTGCGATGTTGCGATGCCCGCACATAAGAAACGAATGAAGTTGGCGCGAGCCGAGCGAGTGGGGTTGCCAGATGTCAGATGCCAGAGTGTCATTATTTTGTTACTAATGCTTTAATTTTACAGATTTTACAGTACTCTAAAATTATGTGATGCCCTAGTACATTGAGAAGTGAAACTACATGGTCGAAAATATTATGATCTTGAGGATGTAACCGTCGTAGTATAACACTGGTTAAACAACGTCCTGTCTCTGTCACTATCCACAAATAAAGACAGGACGTTGTTTAACCAGTGTTCAACTTTAAACATCTTTCATAAGTAAGACCCAGAGTGCCTAATCTTTGACCGCAGTACCGTAGTAAGCTGGGCAATTGGCCGTTGCGCAAGAGCATTACGTATTCATACAATAAAATACAAATAACAAGATGTCCCAAAACATTCGACAATATATCTACATTCTACAATGTTGTACACGTACAGGATGATACATATCGAGCTTCGATAAACACTCGTCGATATTATACTTACGTCGATATTTTGATCGATTTAGTTTTTACGAAGTTGTTACTACAACTACATAGAAAATAGATGGGCCGTAATGTTCTCCTGAAAATGCATTCAGAAGCAATTTTATGTGTTACCTTTATTTTCTTTTAAAGTTTACTGCATAATAATAGTAGGTACACTTTACACAAGTCTGTGCTAAAATAAACGTAGCTTTTAAGAGATTCTCCCAGTAAAAACTTAAAATTAAAATTTAATTTAATTTAATTTAAATTAATTAATTCATTAATTTTTTTTTACTAACCTATGACGTCCCACTGCTGGGGAAAGGTCTCCCTCACATCTCTCCAACCATCATTAATTGATTTAATTAATTAAATTCATTAATTTAACAATTTAAATTCAATACTCGTAATTCTTCTCCATTCCAATCTGATCCATGACCAATGAATCAGCCTGTGCAGTTTCTATGTAGCAACAAGTTTACGAAACGGCTAAGCACATAAATTCGACATTATCGCGGATGAAACAAGTTTTAATGAGGATTAGGTAAAATGTATATTGTTCTGTGACGATCCGATAATTAGAATAATCTTTGGTTTTTTCCGTTCTTCTTGCGAACTGGAATTTTTGACGTATGTAGCTTGTATGTAGGTACATAAGGTTGAGTTTCGAGTTTTGGCTATAATTACACTCACACCAATGTTTAGACGGACAATACCTATAGTTCATCTACATTGGTGTGAGTAGTACAATCTATTACTCAGATACTTAGGAATTCTCGGAAAAACCAACCATTTTCCAAAACATTCAAATACTTAGTCATTTCAAATTGTAGTTTAAATCAGCAATATAAGTAGCATTTCAATATTATTATTAACAGTATATTGATAAGCTCAATTAGTTTTGATCAGAACCATGTTTGTGTTAAGGATATGGGCGTTGAAGCTGCTACACAGTTATTAACTTTTGCAGTTTCATCGTACTTCTGTAAACTGTTCCTACTTGTCTGTTCTGAATAAAATGATTTGATTTTTTTGATTTTGATTTGATTGAGTTTTATACTAACTAGAGATTAAGTAACATTTATCAATTTTTGCATCTACATTGCATCTGAAAACTGATAAGTAATTTACTACTTTGCTTGTATCCTACAGCCCAAATTATTATAAGTTCCACATTCTTTTACTTGGGGGGTTCCTTCTGCGTGGCAATTCACACTTATTCGACTGCGTTCGATTCGATGATCTTCTTCGAAAAGTTGACGTTCTTTTTTAGCGAAAAAACGGCGCTTTTCGAAGAAAATCTTCGAATCGAATGCATTCGAATAACTCGTTCCTGGGCAGTTCGTTCAATTCCTAATTTGTACAACGATATCGAAAGTTTTAATTCGTTCAATATATTTTTTTTTCCAAATTCGTTTGTACAGTTACTAATTCGTACAAAGTACTGATTTGCGCAACATTTTTTTTTTTTTTCTTATTTATTTATTTACTTATTACATAATATAACATAACATCATAACAGCATGTAGCCAAAGCGACGTTATATTAATACTATAAGTACCTACTTAACTAGTAGTTCGCACATCATGTGTGAATCGCCATGCAGGAAACAAAAATATAGGAAGAGAAAGGAAAATAAAGCAAGATCATACATTAACTATTATTGATTTCTGATTGTTACTGCCTATTTTATATCTAAAAGTAATTGGTACGTAAAAGCCTGAGGTACCGTCCGGTCCAGATTACCATCTAATTTCACAGACGACATAAAACCAACAAGACGTCATAAGCAGCCTATAAAACCAATACCCGATTGCCCAATACCACCAGATCCGAAGATAAACCAAGATCGCATCAAAACATTATAAAAATGTACTTTATATCGGTTATTATAGTACAATAAACATTTGAGGGGGAGTGCAGTTTACGAGAGGCCGCAAGACAATCCGATCTGATAATAGACTGTTAGAATGGTATAAAAATTGTTTACCGAGATGGTCAGCTGGCAGGGCGCATCACTTCGGCGATTTTATGCCGACGCTTAGGGTTGCGTACACTATCAGTAACAAAATAACGGTTTTCATACTGTAAAAATTTAAGAATAAAAACAATTGGTATTGGAATGAGGTTGCAAGTTCGATCCCCGCCGCGAGACAAATGTTTGTATGATCTACAAATATTTGACTCGAGTCTGGATGTTTTCTATGTAGGTATACCTAATAATGTATGTATTTACAAAAAATATATAAGCAGTAAGAAGTCATATATGGTTCCCATAATACAAGCTCTGCTCACTTTGGGGCTACATGATGCTGTGTGAAATGTCCAGCATTATTTACGAGTATTATTATTATTTATCGATTATTTAATTTTTAAAAAGGTAACGAGAACACTAAAGGAAATCTTGGGAAGCAAAGGTGTACCTGTAATAAAGTAAAAAACTGCGGAATTAAATATGAATGTGACGTTCTTTTTGCTCTTGCATTTTAGGCATAGTAGACTTTATCGACTCTTTATAATTTTTTTAAATGTCTACGTAAGCAAGTAATTATCCGATTAAATTAGTATAAAAATTAAATTTGCAAAATTTTGTACTACGTATCTAAACAAAGCCTAAGTTCTATATTGACTATTAAACCTCGACCTTCGTGTATGGTATTAATGTCCAAATCAAATCATTATCCCATATACCTTCGCTTTGATAGAGAAACATCGTTTTATTGTTACTGCTAAATCGTTTCCTCCGACACAACATGTTTATCCCTACGGAACCCATTACACAAACTACCGTTTACGCTTAACGGCGTCTTCAAATGCCTCTCAAAGATTCCACATATCAGAGTACAGATCGTAGGTTTGATCGTCCAACTAATTAACAAAAGTAGGCGCATATAAAACTCTATGATCGTTAAAAGTTCTATAAAACCCCATCGGTAAGTAGCCATTAACTACCAATAAATATAACATATAATACAACTTACAGACATGTGTACAGATAGTTTTTTTATAGAGAAGGATATAAAAAAGTTCACACGTAAAAATGTTATGTTGCATAAAATTGGGGCGGTCGTTTGTTAGAGATGTAAAAAGTTGAATTTACCTGCGTTATGGCCTGTTGGATAGCTACACGAATCAGTTCAGAGGAATAACATTTAGCTATCAAGTTATTCATGGGCATGTAATTCACATAATGTTGTAGTAATGAAAAATCTTACCAAAATTTTCAACTAATCGATCGCTAATCGATGCTTAAATCGATCAATATGAGCTTATCAAGATTTTCAACCTGACGTAATAAGGATTCCGTGGCCGAATGGTAAGGCACTCCGGCTTAAGGAGGATCGTTTGTATCATTGCGGGTTCGAATCCCGTCAGAGTTGAAAATTTTGGTAAGATTTTTCATTTCTAATGAAATAATACCAAAGTGTGGTTTAACACTATAAAAATTAAAACTTATGTTGTAGTAAGCTCAATGTGTGCCTTGTTGGCCGAGGTACAGTACTTGACTTCAATCAATGGTTTTTTTTAATTCGAAATTTTTTTATGCCCACTAACACGAGCTCTAAACGGTGAAGAAAAACATCGTGGGGAAACCTGCGGCTTAGTCAGCCCCACACGTATTGAAAATGGCCGGTTAAGCTAAGAGGATGGTTTAGGTGCTGGGCAAGCCTACTCCATCTCAATGTCCCAGGCAGTGTCCCGTTAAGTGTAGGCAAAGATTGCCTCCTGACACTGTATAAATCATCTAGTAAATAATAATAATAATATAAACTTTATTTCAGGCAACTTAAGAATAGTACAGATGGTAAAAACTAATTCTAAGGCCCATAGAAATAAATAAATAAAGATGAAAAGGCCCAAGTTAATGTCTCCCCGATATAAAGATAAGTGTATACTGGAAAATGTACAAGGTTGAGTGAGGATCTGCGAAAGGCTGCCGGCACAAGTTGGATGCGTCAAGCTGAAGACAGGGCGCGATGGCGCTCACTAGGGGAGGCCTATGTCCAGCAGTGGACTGCTATAGGCTGATGATGATGATGATGATGTATTTATGTAAAGTGCATTAAGAGGTAACATTTCATAAGTTGACAAAAAATAAAAATCTCTCCATTTCCGAAGTCGGTTAATAAAATACAATTAAATACAATCCGTGGTCGTAAAACATGTTATCGTTACTTATTCCAAGTACACGACTTTACTCAAGAATTCCGAAAGCCGATACAGCACCTTGTTGATATACAGAAGACAGACCGAGCGACAACTGCAGGAAATCTTACATCATTTGGTACCAGCTGAACTCTACTTCACATTGAAAAAGTATAAATAAATGAAATATGATCACGACTGTATCCCCAATGCGCGGTAAATATTCTCTCAGATCTTTTTAGGCATTTTTTTGACCTTCATAGAGTACAACTTAAGGTGGCAATCAATCCCTACTCTTAACACGACACTATAGTACCTGGGACATTGACATGGAGTAGGCTTTGGAACTTGATTCGTGACATGAAGTATGAAGTAATCCCGACATTTGAAAGTTCGAGCTTATTTTTATAAGCTCAATTATTCAAATTGAGGTTGTACAATTTTTAGATCTATTTTTTGACAGTAAGGAATAAAAGCTACTTTAAAATGAACTATTAGAATAAATTCATTCGTCTTGACAAGGCTGAACTAGTCTCTGCACATTTAACAAAATAATACATTGTGTTAAACTTTGGTTCCTACTTAATACGTTTTTTGAATTTTTATATTATTTCCCTTGTCTCTTATTTGACATTTAGTATAACTCTACTTTCACGTCGTAATTTATCCAATACTGGTACACAGTGATGTAGTATTAGCGACGCTCACCGCTCGGTCTACGTAGGCAAGTACGTCGCGTGTGGTCCCCCAATTAAAACTTATTCTAATTTATATCGGCCGGCGTGTCGCTATCTAGATAATTTATCTGTACTGCTTGTTTCCTACATTAACGTAATTACAAAACTTGACGGAGTCTACTAGAGTCGAGTCACAAATATGAAAGTGTCATGCACAAGCCGACGTTTTGAAATTCTGAAGTCAAATGCGTACCTATTTAGGTACATGATTAGGTTAGAATTCTGAAAATGTGGTTCTTCGTCTTCGTGCAAGTCAACAATACAACTAAGTACATATTTAATAAAAGTTTAAATAATTTATATTATTTAAAATAAATAAATACAACTACTTAAACAAAACGATCACGACTACAAATGTATTTGAAAAGTTTTATGGACACGGGATTTTATCGCGTAATTTACCTTATTTATCGCGAAAGTTTAAAAAAGACTATTACAAATGTATTTTTAAACGAATAGGTACCTACTTGATCTGTGTATTAATATTCGCAAAAATATCCACGTAGCTAATTAAATTGATTCATATAAATTTCAATGTGATAGAGACGATTCCATAATTTTAAAACTACACGAAACCACTCATAATTTTAAAATCAGTTCTAGAGGTCATACAAAATAAAAGCAATATTCTCGGAAACTGTCTACAAACCGAAACTACTCCGGACGAATAATTAAAAACATAATCACCTCGGAACGCAATTATCTCGGGAACATTGCACAAACAGAGCATTCAGAATAAAGGCTTCAGTACCGCCTAACCTTATTTCGGGATTTAGGAAAATGTGTTTACGATGTAGAACTGAAACTCGTATTTTAAATTCAGCAGAGTCATTCTGTAGACTCACTTCGAATTCACTCAAGTGACCGAGCTCACGAAATACTTATACAAGAATGTATTGTGAGGTTCAAATTTCGAATACGTAATTTGAAATCTCACAGCGAATTCAGCACTTCGACGTTCGAAGTTAGTTTACAGAATAGCAGCATTTACACGCAGAGATCGGACCGCGGGAAATAGCACGCGCCATTCCAACCTTTGCTAAAAACCTTACGTGTAGATGCGCGACGCTGACAGTTCGATCTGGCAAAGTTTTTAGCACAGTTTTTGTGACAGTTTTTTGGACGCATCACCGTTCATAATCGTACCACGCGCCAGTCCAAAACTGTGACAGTAATTAACACGACAGTTTTATCCGCGGTTATCTGTACAGATATCTGTAGGTACAGACAGATATCTGTGCGGTTCGGAACGCAGTCCAGATGCGTGGTAAAAACTCTACCGTGTAGAGGCCGCTAATGACTCTGCTGACATCGCTTGTCGGAGTTGACAGAACGCTTGTGCCAACTCGTACTATTTTCCATTAGATTGCGTTTTTATGTTTTGTCTATCAATTACAAATATTTACAAAAACAATGAATGACAAAAGTTCGTCTTATCGTTACTAGTCAAAGTCTAAGTCAAAGTTAACTCATGTACTCAATGTACTTACTTACTTATCAATCTCTTGACATAGCTCACTTGCTGTAACTTTATAACTTTCTGTATGTTTATTACAGAAAACAAAGAGCACATTGTAACTTTACTCATTAACGTTCATCATAAACAACGCCTACTTTCAATAGGACAAGTTCTATTAAGATTCCCTGTGTCAAATAACACAGTGCACCTACACATACCATAAAAGAATAAAACACCTGAAAATAATACTATCAAAATCAAAAATCGTCAGTGAAACTGAACCCGCATATCATCAGACTTTGTTTCTTTAAGTTTTCTCTTGTATAGGACATGTTAATCAATGTACTTTGATTCATCTGAACGCCATATTAGACCAGTAGGCTCATTCCGTAAACTCACTTCGAACGTCGAAGAGCTGAATCCGCTGTGAGATTCAAATTTCGAATACGAAATTTGAATCTTACTACAAACACTTACAATACATTCTTGCGTATTTAGTGAGCTCGGTCACTTGAGTGAATTCGAAGTGAGTCTAGTACAGAATGCCTCTGCTGCTTGGCTTAACTGGTTTCCCTCGGAAGGACTGACCCCATATCATTTCAGCTAGACCAACAAGATCAAAATTCCAAGGAGTTTCAATTCTGCATGAACATTAGTTTATGCGGAGGTTATAATTAGCCCTAAAAGCGGAGTGGCCGCCGCTCGCCGACATAAATCATCGACAACAATAGGCGCGGCCGATCGCAGATCGCAGCTAATTGCTCGTCACATTGCCGAGAGGTAAAGCCATTCAAACTTACCTACAAATACTACTAAAATAGATATATTTTAAAAACATTTAATTATTTATTTAAAAAATAATTATTAGTGTTATTTATTTATTTATTTTATTTATAAGCCTGATGTTTCCTACTTTAATTTAATGTCATTTAATTTTTTTACTTAAATTCTTTCCCAAATTAGTTTTGATTAAAAAACAGATCTAAAAAAGCTTTTTTTTAATTGCATTGTCATAAAGTTGGGAGCTCCTCTGAAAGTTTCAGATGGATAGCTAATCGCGAAATGCTAGGAATTTGATTTGCAAGATTCCATCCGGAACGATATACAGACAGACAGACAAAAGATGCATAGCTAAAAGTTTCTTATACCGCAAATAAAAAGTTTAATAGATTTGTCTGCGATTTTCTGTGATCATGAATATTTTGTTTTGTAAAATGAAAGCGTGAACAATTACAATAATTACAAACGTATATTCCATCGAGGCGTTTAGGCTGACAATAAAAAAAGATTCCAACGAATTGAGAAACTCCTCTTTTTGAAGTCGGTTAAAAACATCAAAAATTACCGCAGATATTCAAACGGTATCCGGCAAAGAACATAAGTTAACATGAAAAGTATGATAATTCCAAATAAATCTATTACGAACACGCAAGCATGTATGGAAGATGACCTATCGATAAATTACTCTCGGACCGCACCTCAAACTTAAAGTCACAAAGACCACATTGTACATTACCGCGAAAGAACATAAAAACTTATACTAACTATTACTTGGCTGTATAGACCGGGATTTAAACGACATTTTTATGTTGTAGGTGAAATTAGTGATGGGACTTTTTATTTTTTTTTACATGTTTTTTAATTAACTTCAAAAAAAGGAGGTTCTCAATTCTTCCAATTTTTTTTTTTATTGTGCTTTTTTTATGTTCACCGATTACTTAAAGACGCCTGCCTGTTTAAAAGGGCGTTATAGTAATTCGCATTTATAATATTAGTAGGTATGATTATTATTATTTTTTGGATATGCGACAAAGATGTTGCTATAAAACATTTTTTTATTTTTTACTTTAAAAAATGCTAAACAGACCGCAACCCTAGAGAAACATCGTCTGATTTGAAAATATCTTTAAAATTAATTCAAACAATAATGCACATAAATATTTAAATTGACATACTATTTTCAACACAAACAGTTTACAATTTATTTTTGTTCAACATTCTATCGTCGTCATATCACAATAAACCTAGTAAAACAAGTTCTAACTCTAATCAACAACTAACAGTATCAATATCGACATAAAGCACCTCACTAATGCGCCCGCGCATCACACACACACACTCACACACACAAATACGTCTAAACAAAAATGTGCTAAGTAAAAAATATTATTAAAGTATAATGCGCCATAATGGTAAGCGTCCACATGTCGGTATCGTACGCTTCGGACGCATCGCACGCAACGGATCGTAGTATTATTTGTATAGAAACTCATACAAGTGCGTCCACATGTCCGCATCGTACGCATCGCATTTCACAGATAATCCGTTTGATGCGATCCGTCCGCTGCGTGCGATGCGGGCCTGTGGACGCTTACCATAAAACACACACATTCGGAGTGAGCCTGCGTTTCTCAAACATGTCGTGAGTGCTACGACGTAGAGGGTCTACGGCGTAGACGTTGCTTAGTAGCGAAGCGTCCTTTCTCTGTAATTGAGCTGTAAGTTTTGCAAGTATGTATTGTAAGTGAATAATTCTGTATGTTTGAACAATTGTAAGATTCATTTTAAAGCGCCTACCTATTGTTTTTATTGAGTGACAAAACATATTATTATGTTTTTTCATTTGACTTTTAAGTGTTTCCATATTATTGTACCAAAAATTGTTTTACTCTAACTGCCCTTGGCATCTTCAATAAACCTTAATTCCTAGGGTTAAAGATTACGTAAAAAGTATAGTCAATTAGCATGCTACTCAGTTTCAGTAGAATAATTGTTTACTCTACTCTACCAAAGTTGTATACAGTACGCACAATGGATCTAGGCATTCGTGAAGTTAGCCGTTTCCATTCGCAATGTAGCTTTTTCATACAAAATTTTCTACTACGCAGCAAAACGGCTAATTTCGCGAATGCCTAGATCCATTGTGCGTACTGTACATTGGTATAGTTAGTGGCATAGTTAGTACTCTACTGTGATACTGTGCCTTTTAATCTACCAGTTAAACCCAGGCATAAGTGCTTGTAAACCCTAGTGCATGTTTACCGTACCGTTTTAAATCAAATCCGATATCAAAACAAAAAAAAAATTCAGTGTCACTTATATCAAACTTTGAGCAACGCTGTGAAGACGGTACCGATAAACAATGTCAATGGTTTCTATTAAAATCTTGCGGCATTTCGATATACGAATTAAAATAACGTCTGGGAACCAACTCCACGCAATGCGCAATAAATAAGCGATGGACAGATCCAACGGTACTTCTAACTAGTCTCTATTCTCATTTCAATAGAATTCATTTTCATGTGTATTTATTTTGTAATTTTGGTGCATCCAAAGTTTAAGGACGTCAAAATGATATAATATCATGTATTGATGTTAATGGTTTCACCTACATAGAGCCTAATTGAATGTTACCTGGTTTCAGGTCTTTTAAAGGTCTAGGTCATATTCACACATCATAAACGAGATTCATCACAAAAAATGTGAATATTTAACTGATTTTGATGAAACTTTAAATAGATACAGTTTGCAAACGTGTCAAAATATAAAAGAGCCGTGGTCGATTGGGATAGTTCCTCGACTTTCGATCCGAAAGTCGTGGGTTCGAATCCCGGCTGTATATCATTCCGAAAGCCGTGGGTTCGAATACTAGCTGTATATCAGTGGGGTTTTTGTTAGCTTCAACAACTATTAACAATAGTTGTTTTTCAAAAACTGTAAACTACGAGTATAACCTTATTTGAATAATTCCAATAAGCTCAAACACGAAACCTAGACAAGCGGTTTCTAAATATGACTATTATTAGACCACACTGTTGCTTTACATTAGGCAGGGTGTGGTATACGCGAACCTATTTTCGTTAAAAAAAAATGTCTGAAAATGTGAACGTAAAAATGAAAATGAAAAATGTTTATTGTGTTATTACAAGGGTAAGTTATAAAGTAGGTGTGGGATATCTTCTGTTTAGTTGAAAACCTGTGTTAGAAGGGTGAGGGAATTCTCTCTTTTCTCTGTAACCATAATAAAATACACTTGTAACAGTTGCAACTTATTCAAAGTAGGTAATACTATCAATAGGTAATACTTATTACTATCAAATCGGGAACATATACTAAACGTGTAAGATTGTAGATAGTAGCATAAAAGTATGACAGAAGACAAACACATAAATAAAGCATTGATGAATACTGCAATAGTTCTTATTGTGTGCAGATGTAAGCTTTTTATTGTAGCTCAAAGAGATTAGCATTCAGTAGTGAAGTCAGTAGTATTAAAAACAACAACCTCGGCTTATTATGCAAAGAAAATCGAGCGTAATAATTCTCTAAGCGATAACAATCAATTGCTTGAAACTTATTTTTAGATCAGACTAAACCTGAATTTACTCAAGCTTATACTTGTAATAACGCAGACTAGAGATAGGCATTAAAAGTTAAGCCTTCAGTATTATCGTCAGAATTGTTGTTGTATTGAAAAAATCTTGCCATGAATTCCAATTTGCCAAAAATGCCTCAATTTTTGCTGAAGCTGAATACCAAACACATTCACAGCGACCAAAGACTAAAACTGAAATTACACAAGCTTTAACTTAACCTTATGCTTCACAGCTTCATCAGTTGAACTTAACCTATATTCACAGCTTAAACTTACCCTAGCTTCACAGCTTCATCCGTTGATCTTACCCTATCTTCACAGCTTGAACTTATCCTATCTTCATTGCTTGAACTTACCCTATCTTCATTGCTTGAACTTACCCTATCTTCACAGCTTGAACTTACCCTATCTTCACAGCTTAAACTTACCCTATCTTCGCAGCTTGAACTTACCCAGTAGGCGTTGAGGTTGGGCTGCAGGTGTGTCTGCAGGTCAGGGTCGCTGAACGCGCCCCGTTCCAGCGAGGAGGCGCCCGACGGCCGCTTGCACTGCCCGCGCCTCTCGCCGCCCTGCGACCAGCATCCATCACACGATGCCCGTCACACCACGATCACACACTTCGAGTGCTCTACTAACCGGGAATATACATACCCACAAACTAAGGTTACTTCGAGGTACTACTGACTGGGAATTCCGTACGTACCCAAGAGTGCTATAAACTACAAATCAGGAATACGACAAATACGTACCCAAAAACTATACCCACAAACTGACTAAGGTTACTTCGAGGTACTACTGACTGGGAATTCCGTACGTACCCAAGAGTGTTTACTACTTATCAGGAAAACGACAGATACGTACCTAAAAACTAAGGCTATTTACCATAAACTGAGTAGATTTTCTACAGCCTACAAGGATCATATCAATACCAACACGGGAAGATATGTCAAAAAACCAACCAACCTATGGATCGTTTGACGAGTTTTGTTGAACAGTCAGTAATAAATACGAAAGAAAGATTGTTTCTAATTGTGCTCGAAACGAAGTGTTAGATCGAGGCTGTATATTAGCTATCTAGATTTTTTTTAATTGAAGACAAGAGCCTGTAACACACAAACTATCTCGATGAATTTGTTATAACAAGGTTTAATCTGCTGGAATCCAGTAAGAAGACGTTTTTGGAAATCGTCAACGAGAGTATAACTCCAGTGAATTATTATTCGTAAGTGAAATATGATTTATGCAATCAAATGGGAATTGACTTAAGAAAGTACCCTGTTTAGCCCCTATAAAAAGACTTCCTGCTAAAACAGCTTGTCTTTATACTGAAGATACAAACATTACTCCGTCGTACCCCGACTCTAAAAGAGGTTTTGCAACAACACCAACTTTTAACTAAACCAACTTTAAGGTATCTAAAGTCTAAGGTAAACTACTTTCGATTTAAACTTGTGGTAGGAATGTTCTAAAAGTATTCTAGGACAGAAACAGACATGCAAAGGGTATGGTTCTCTAGTGCTGTGAAGGAAGAAGCGTCGAAATGTGTGATCGTGTAGCGACTAAAAGCAGTTAGTTCTGTATTAGTTTCGAGTTTCATCAACTCCAAAGATATCAACTTAAGTAAAGTCCCAAATATATTGGAAGTCATAAATATATAGTCAGATTTTTCATGGCAAAATTATTAGCTGATATGTTTAGAGCTGACCAAACAGTTGTAGGTCGAAACCATGCTGTCTGTAAAAATGTAACATGTGTAGAATGTAGGTATTTAGAAAAAACAAATACAATACAAGGTGGTGATAAAAGTGCTAGCCTACCATTTGATTTTTGTAACTGATTTATTAAAACTGAAAGAATAAGTGCTAATGTCACCAACGAAACTGATCGCGATTAGCACATCTACATACATACATACATACATAAACTCACGCCTGTATCCCATCATAGGTTTAGATAGCACATCTAAACCGCGTTTAAAGCGAAGTGTTCATGGCAAGTAACTTCCGCAACTTTTTGCAGAAGTCAATTGACGACTAGTTTCCACTGACTGCAATTTTTCTATTTGCATATGTCACGGGCAATTTGTTTAATCGGGCAGTATTCATATGGACCGATCACTATGCATAATGACCAAGAGTGTCGGGCAATTTGATAAATTTATTACTTTGACCGGTCCATATTCATAATGCCCGACAGCCCGTGGTCCATTTAATAAATCAAGGCTTGAATTTATCACTTAGACCGGGCAGTATGAATAGTGCCCTACTTCTAGCCGGGCAATATGATAAATTGGATTAAAATCTGTAGGTTAGGTTATGTTAGGTTAGTAAAAAAACTACGCGCGAGGCGAGCGTAGCGTGCCGCGGTAGCGGCCGCCGAAGCGCCAGAAATGTAGTAAATCAATTAAAACACTGCAATTCATCTAATTTATTACATTGCCCAAGATAGGGTGGGCATTATTCATAATGACCGGGCAAAGTGATTAATCAAGCAGTTTTTATCACATTGCCCAATTGACACGGTCATTATGCATACGGACCAGTCATTATGCATAATGACCGGATTTATCAAATTGCCCGTAACACATACACGTGGGACTTGCAGCAAGTTCGATAAGTCACTTAAACTTGCAGAAGTCCACTTGCGCGAGCGTTTACACGTTGGAAGTTTTTGTCATTGTCATAATTGCTAGAGTAATTCGAGCACCTAATTAAGTGCTAAGATGACCGCGAATATCGCAATTTCAAAAATGATCTCGTAACTTTGCTCAAATACAAATTCTTTAAAGTTCCTTCAAACAAGAACTTAAAGCGATCACTTACTGCAAGTTTTACTATCAGTAAAAGCTACCGCCGGCTGTGAACGGAGTAAAAGATTTACAGAGCCATTAGTTGAGAAACAAACATCGGTCGATCGCCGATCCGGTAGGTACCTACTTACTACCCTCCTCACTTGTGATAAAATACGGTTGCTAAATGAATTCGTGCGGTTTGAAGACTCTACCTTAGCAATAGACGAATAGGCTGGTGTACATTTTAGTTTAGTTTCTAAAAAAATATTGATTGTACTGGTCTGATTTTTTATAGATGAATGCAATCGGTTTATTGTGAAATACGGAATTATGCCGTTCATAGAAATCACGTTTAAATCCTTTTAGTAATTTAACTGAAGCCTTTTTTTAAAAAAGCTAAGTTAACAAGTTTTTTCATTATTTACAAAAAAAAAATATTTCTATAAAAACTCACATTTTTATTGTCTCTTTAATATATTAGTATAAAATCTAGAATGAACACAGATATCAGAGTGATTTCGTCTGAGAAGCTGAATAACAATATATCAGAACGTTGACCCCAGACAGACACATTCTATGAATGGTGTCAAATACGTTGTGATTCAGTGAATTTTCTAACGTTTCCGGTGAGAATCCTAATACGATATTCATGGGTGTGGCGATTATGCCAATTTGAATCCATATCGCGATCCGACCAGTTTGGTGATAGTTGATTCTAATCCGTAGCTATTGATTTGAGTCATCTCCGCAAAGAAAATAACTCGTGAATCGCGTCATTTTATTTACACCAAGAACTAGTTCAACAATCAGCAGACACTTCCCGCTGGGTTCGATCATCTTAAAGATTTCTAAATGAATTTTATTGATATCCAAAAACACTATAGAAGTATTTTTGTAAGTAATTGAATAATTATCGTGTTTTTGCTCATAACTTTACAGACTTATTATACCACAATGCTATAAAATGTAATTTATAGTACACGTTCTATTACAAAGGAAATATGATACTAGTGATGTCATCGCGCAAAAAAACCGTACAATTACGAGTAGGTACGCCGAAATGAAGAAGACAAAACGATTATGGCGACAAGACGAAACCGGTAATAAATAAGTACTCATAAAATTCAAAAATCCAACCGAGCCCACACCCGGTGAATTATTCTCAATAGGTACTCAGATTCATTACAACACTTATTGGCTAGAGAGCGAATAAAACCATTTTTGTTTAGGGCTAGTGATGAGGTTGTATATCGTAATTTAAATGTTATATCGATAAAAGTAATGTTTTATGTAACGGCTCCAAAAGTGTACTTTTACTAAAAAGTGTTACATTTGTGATTTTTTATTTAAGCTTAAAACGTCTATATTACTTATACTTAGCAACTATGTACCTATTTACTTCGCAAATCCTTCCTTGGTCGCTCCCTGTTTTTAAAATTACCTGCAAAAAAAATATACACGTTAGTAAAACAGAAAGTTAACATGGCTTAAAAAACGAGGTTTGCTAAAATACGTTTTTAAGCAATATCGTACTATCGCTGCAAAAATAAAAAATAAAAAATTTATACCTACTTGTTGAAATATTAACCGAATATTTTTATGATTTATAAAAATTAAAAACTAGACAAAACTTTTAAAATTTTTAAAACAATTATTCTATGAACAGCGCTGAAGTTTAGATACAGATCAAGGAAAAAGCAGCATTTACACGCAGAGATATCTGTACAGATATCTGTAGTCTAGATGCCAGAGCATTTACACGCAGAGATATCTGTACAGATATCTGTACAGTCCAGATGCCGCGAGAAATAGCACGCGCCATTCCAACCTTTGACAGTTTTATCCGCGGTTATCTGTAAAGATATCCGTACAGTCCAGATCCGTGGTAAAAACTCTACCGTGTAAAGGCCGCTAAAATGACACGCGTTATCGATAATTTGTGTCCCCTCTCTATTGCCAAACCAGTTGTCGTGTTAATTGCGGTACCAAATCCGTATCTGAATCATTTGAATATCCGTAATTTATAGCAGCGACAAGTATCATCTCTACTTGTGCTATAAGTATTTGTGTTAATGTTCGCATACATTATGCCGACCCAAGCTTGGACCTCATAATGTTTTTTTGTATATTTCTTGAAACTACCAAATTAGTGATAGTAGGTAAGAGCGGTTTAATGGTAATTTTATTTGAATGTCTGTGACACAATTTTTTTAATACGACACATGAGAATTGAATACAAGATGTTTTCTAAACGGCTATATCGTCGGGATGATCGAGTTTCTAGATAGTTAATAGCAATGTTGGTATCATAAAAAGTAAACAAATACAATTGTTTTTTTAACCGACTTCAAAAAAATAAGGAGGTTCTCAATTCGTCGGAATCATTTTTTTCATTTTTTTATGTATGTTCACCGATTACTCGAAGACACCTGGACCGATTTTGAATGTTATTTTTTTGTTTGAAAGGGTATACTTTCCGATTGGTGCCACAAAAATTTGGTGATGATCTGTCGAAGATGGTCGGAGTTATGAACAGAAATGCACCTCGAGAGTGCAGAAAATTGCTCAGTTTATAACATTGAAGTCGGTTTTTTTTTATTTTAATTTAGCCACTTGTTAGTAAATTCCTGTAACTTAACCTGAATATTGCAGTTCCATTTCTCGTGCTTTTCATGGGATCAAAATGTAAGTTCTCAGAATAACAGGCGGCCTCTGTGGCGCTGTGGAAGGCCCGCTTGTAACACAGAAGGTGGGGGGCTCGATTCCCACCGCAAGGCAAATGTTTGTATGATCTGCAAATGTTTGATTCAGGTCTGAGGGTTTTTCTTTGTTTAATATGTATGTATTTATTTACAAAAAATAGTAGATATCTAAGTAGTAGGTATATCAGTCATCTTCCCACAAAAGCTCTACCTACTTAGGTACGTTGGGGCTAGATGATGCTGTGCGAAATGTCCAGCATTATTTATTTTAAAGAGCCAAGAGCATTAAACCATTTTAAAATATAAAGTTCAATAAAGTAATTATTATTAAGTACACTAGCCTTTTTATTCGTATGTTCACAGTCCATTAGACTAAATGATTATCATAATGACGGTAATCACGTCGCGAAGATATTAATTTAGTGTATTTTTAGTAATCATAATGTCGCTGGTCAATAAAGACTACTTTTCTACAACTCAAGAAACTTAATTAAAATTGAAATCCCCAAAATTATAATATTTTAAGTTATAAATAGAAATTAGGTAAGTAGCTGATTCGTACTTTTCAAGTAGTCTTCTTGATTCTTGGTATTTTTATGAGCTACTACTTAAGAGACTTGTTTTATGTGACATAAAATTTTAAGATGAACTTGAAATTATTAAAATGTTAATTTAATATTTTCTCTGAACACTTCGCGTGGTATTCCACTAAATAAGTATACTTAACACATTTTTGAGTAACTTGGAATCGGCAACATAGTAAAAAAGTAAGAAAGTTCGTAAGAGCAAGTGGCCAACTCTGGTGACGGAGTTTTTAGGCCGCCTAAAGGCCTCCGTCATGGCTTAACGACTTAAAAGCCGGGACCGATAATTCAATGTGCCCAAAGCACGGAAGCGCTAATTCGTAATACCACTTGCGGTCACCCATCCAAAGTGGCCACGCATAACGCTGCTTAACTTCAACGATCAATCAAGGACGTCTAAGCAAGCTACGCCACGAGCATTTCAACATTAGAGCTATAAGGCACAACATAGTAATAGGGCCACATTAAAAAATAAATAATCTAAGCTTTTGTCCGAAAAACCGCAAGCAACAATGGATCCGCCATGCGCCACCACCCAATCCCATTGCGTCACGTCACAAAAAAAAAACATTAAAACCGACCGTTCCATTTTTAAAAACTACACTTTTTTACCGATGTGACTCCCAACTTTTTGGCCAGTATCACCCGTAAACCTTTTTTTTTTTATTTGCGCCTAGTACAATGCAAAGAATTATGACCGTAAAGATAAAAGAAATGGAGCTGCCAGTGACGTCCAAATAAGTGGATTTGTAATAGGATTTGAAAACAAATGCATCAGACAAATTACTAGTAGTTTTCAATGCTTGATATTAGTAATAATTAGAAGAAAAAGCGTTCATTAAAAAAAAGAGGACCCATGATTTTGGATATCATGGGTTCTGAATAATAAAGATGATTAACTAATTAATTACTATTTAAATTAAAACATTAAAATTAGCTAAATTTTATTAAAAAAATATGTAAGTATAAAATATTAAAGTATTCTTCAAAATAATTATTTTCATCCTACCAGACAGCTGTATCAAAACGTCAAAATATGCCTCATTCAAATGCAACAAAAGGTAGATTTGGTAACAAGATATTATGATATTTTTGTGGTTCAGGGATGCCGGGGGTGTGGGGAGGCGGGAGGGGGGGGAGAGGGGGAAGTCAGGTGGATTCCATACGTATTGCCATGCTTTTTAGGGTTCCGTACCTTAAAAGGTAAAAAAAGGAACCCTTATAAGATCACTTTCTTGTCCGTCTGTCCGTCCGTCTGTCCGTGTGTCACCATCGATTATCTCAAGAACGGGTAGAGCTAGCAAGTTGAAATTTATACCATATACTGAAGTCTATAGTCCCTATTGTGACTATAAAAATCAAGGTCCTGAGTCAACACTATAAAAAGATATAGGCAAATTTAGGTTTTCGTGAAAACTTGTGAGTACCAAAACTTACCTTAATTATCAACTTTTTTTATTTTTCGAAATTTTTCCTTTACTTGTGCTGTAAGACCTTGCTTGTAACCAAAATTGACAATTCTAGGTCAACCGGAAGTACCCTAGAGGTTTTGGGTCGAAAACCTAAATGGTAGTTCCCGTTGACCTAGAATAACGAAATTTGGCAAAAAGCAAGGTCTTATAGCACAAATAAAGGAAAAATTCCAAAAAGTTAAAAAAGTTAAAAATTAAAGGGTGTTCCCATACATACATAGTTGACGCCAGTTAAAATTGTCCTCCGAGTTGTATGGGTGCTCATACAATTAAGCGGACTTGCTTAATTGGCACCATGGCTAGTTACGGAACTCTCGGCGTACGAGTTCGACTCGCACTTGACCGGTTTTATTTTTAATGTTTTGTCAAGTTATCGCGGAATATAGCAATGACGATAATTTATGAAGGTTTCACTGCGAACGTGAGAACCGGCGAGCGAAGGTGCAATATTTGTGATACATTCGATATTTTATGGAAGGAAAATGTTTTGTTAGGGGCCGCGGATTGTATTTATTATAGTTAGGTACTTTTTGTAGAATGTTTCCATGTTAAAATAAGTATTTATTTTAAGACTAGCTGACGCCCGCGGCTTCGCCCGCGTGGACTACTATTTTGTTTATCCCACGGGAACCATCGATTTTTTCGGGATAAAAAGTAGCCTATGTCCTATTCCCGGTCATTATCTATCTATGTTTCAAATTTCAGCCAAATCGGTTCAGTAGTTATGGAGATACGTGGCAACAAACATTCACACACACACACACACACACACACGGACTTTCGCCTTTATAATATTAGTAGGATTTTTCTCCAGTTAGTTAGTTTAAATACCTACCTAAAGTCTGTAGGTAAACCTAAGTAAATTCATAATGGTTTGTTAAAATTAATAATTATAATTAATATAATAGGTACGTAGTACTTATTTGAAAAATCTGTAAAACTAGTTATCTGTACAATCACACGTAGGTAAGTTTTAAAGCTTTATCAGAAGCTTCAACTTTAACTTTTGGTAAAAACAGGATTTCGGAAAGAGATCGGATTGCGGCGACGCGTGCAGTGAATCTCTGATACGTTCAAATTATTTTTTGCATTGCTATAGCTAGGGTTGTCACCTCAATCCATGTTTAACAAAAAAACTTTTTGAAACCATCTGTTTTGGTATAAATTAGTTCTATGTGCCAAAAAACAGATAAGTAAATAAGTACTTATTTTGGTAGCTATGGCTTTTGGATTTTTATTATTGTTAAGTAAATACTATTTCATCTATTCAAATATCGCAATTTTATTTAGGTACCTACAAACCACTTCAAACTGACTTTACAATAAAATTGTTACAACGGAAAAAAATAATAAGTAGTCATATTTTGTATTAGACAGCCCTAAAACTGACAGGTACATCTTATCGCGCCATCTTTCCACCCAGATTGTTTATTTCCCTAAGTACACTGCACAAACACCTCTACATTCTCCATTTAAAAACGAACTCTATTTCGATGCCATAAGAACTATATTGAATGAAATGATTATGTCAAAGCTTCTTTGTCGCGCCGTGACGTTTCATTAGAGCTTTGGAGATTAACTTATTTAGTTTGTCTCTTTTTGTGGAACGTTTGAGTGTCTCGACGCACAAAAAGGTGCAATGCGTATACCGATTTGTTGATATGTTATTGTTGAAGACTGAAATAGCAAAATATGCTACGTATACTTGTCTGCTACCTTAGTAGTATATTTGCACCCAACTTTGAAAGTGGTACCAGTTGAAGAGCGAAAATAATATTATTTTTAAGTTCCCAACTCGTACCATCTAGTACGAGATGGGAACTACTCCCCAGCAGTGGGTGTAACCAGGCTTAGATGATGATGATGAAATACAAATAGCAAATGTGCGTTAGGATTTAGGACGTGCATCTGACTACCCCATTACATATTATCAAAGAATCGAAGGTGTAAGAGATCTACCATTTATAGAAATTACCATCTGGATACAGTTGCGGCCCCGTTTCGTTTCTCGTATCAATGATCGATCATAAATTTTTATTTTGTACCTCATTTACGCAGGTATTTCTGTATGATCCTTTTTATGGTCCAACTTTATGTTTATTACCTTTGTACACCACAACATCAGATTTAAATTTTAGGAATAAACCCCTCATTTTAATGAAATACATACATTTGAAATATGTATAAGGAAGTTTTCGGTATAAAAACATTTTATTTACAGGGACAATAATTCAGATATAGTACTTGTGAAGTTGTTGACCTAATTTCAAGTTCAGAGCAATGTCAAACTTTACATTACAAATGGAGAAAGAGTACAAAACGAGTTAAATCCTTTACTTTTTACCACTACATTTATAAGACAATTTAGGCACTAAGACAAGAACCTAAGTGTCAGAAGATCACAGAGAAATGTCTACATTGCTTGAAGGCAAATTTTTACATGTACCTAATGTAGGTAAACATAAAACTGCAGCTGACCAAACTAAGCCAAAGTATCTATTTTTGAAAATACTAATTTGTACCTCCTGTTCGGCGCCATGCGCAGGAGTTGCGCATAAATCAGGTGCGCATGCGCCGCGCACCTGCCTCGCTATTGGCTATCGGCGCTCGCAATTATCACGAAGGTGACCTCAAAGTCGGGGTTGCCATTAGTGAAACAAAATGGAGCAAAGGGTAAAGCTGAATTAATAAATTATTTGAACATCCGGCCGCAGGCAATGTATGTGCTATAAAAAAAGTAGCCGATATCTACTAATTTATACATGGGTTCAGACGTATTTCAATGACAAATTATAGAATAAGTGCCCAGCGGAATAAACCAACAACAGCTGGTAAGACCTATGTAAAAACTATAAATATTTAGAACAAAAACATATTTTCATTTATATTTGAACGGGCTAGATTTTAGATTTGATCGAAATGAGGTAAGGCCTTTGTTTAGCATGAGATAATAACGGGCAAACATAACAGTAACTGTATGTGGTTATATTATATATTTGGATATTCATATATTATATATCCCAAAAAAAAAAAAACATTAAAGATACGATACATTTTTGTGTTATTGTATTTCTAATTTTTAGGGTTCCGTACCTTAAAAGGTAAAAAAAGGAACCCTTATAAGATCACTTTCTTGTCCGTCTGTCCGTCTGTCCGTCTGTCCGTCTGTCTGTCTGTCCGTCTGTCCGTCTGTCCGTCTGTCCGTGTGTCACCATCGATTATCTCTGGAACGGGTGGAGCTAGCAAGTTGAAATTTATACCATATACTGAGGTCTATAGTCCCTATTGTGACTATAAAAATCAAGGTCCTGAGTCAACACTATAAAAAGATATAGGCAAATTTAGGTTTTCGTGAAAACTTGTAAGTACCAAAACTTACCTTAATTTTCAACTTTTTTTATTTTTCGGAATTTTTCCTTTACTTGTGCTGTAAGACCTTGCTTGTAACCAAATTTGACAATTCTAGGTCAACCGGAAGTACCCTAGAGGTTTTGGGTTGAAAACCTAAATGGTAGTTCCCGTTGACCTAGAATCACGAAATTTGGCAAAAAGCAAGGTCTTATAACACAAATAAAGGAAAAATTTCAAAAAGTTAAAAAAGTTGAAAATTAAAGGGTGTTCCCATACATACATAGTTGACGCCAATTAAGATTGTCCTCTGAGTTGTATGGGCGCTCATACAAATAAGCGGGCTACAATAACATAATGGGTATAATGGGTAGGTACGGAACCCTCGGCGTACGAGTTCTACTCGCACTTGACCGGTTTTTATTTTTTTTGTAAAATAAGTTTCAAAAAGAGTTAGTTTTAACAGAATTAATACAGATCACAGAGATCAAGAAACAACCAGCAAACCCACACAACTACGGAACCCTAACCACGCGATCCAAATTGGCCACACGAGCAAAACATCGAGAACCGCAAGCACTGTCAAGGCCAGCTCCCGGCGCGCGCGCATGTCAAGGGCACGACCCAGTTCCACCGCAGCCTGCCAGCCTGCCCACTCGCCGCGATTCAAGCATTTTAGCACCACCCTGTTTGTTATCATCCAAATCTATATAATAATAAATAAATAAAATGCGTTTATTTCAGACTAATTGTGTCCATATTGTGTTAGTAGTAACTTAAGCCTAGATTAGTAACTAACCTACATTACCTAAAAATAAGAATATCTGATTAAGACACTAGGCGTGTGATTGGCCTAAGCATTGCCAGCCAGTGTCTCATATAAGCCGAGCACAGATCCTCAAAAACGGTTAGAAGGCCATTGGTGCCACCACGCAACTGGCGCACCAGGGACGCCGCTCTTTTTCGCATGATATATAGCGCCTTTTGTTGTGTTACTTAGAGAATTAGCAGTCTGCACAGTGCACACTCACCGCGATCCGTGCATTTTCGCATCATCCTTTTTAGGATTTTGGGTATCATCGAGAACCGCAAGCACTGTCAAGGCCAGCTCCCGGCGCGCGCGCATGTCAAGGGCACGACCCAGTTCCACCGCAGCCTGCCAGCCTGCCCACTCGCCGCGATTCAAGCATTTTAGCACCATCCTATTTGTTATCATCCAAGTTTATATAGCGCCTTTTGTTGTGTTCCTTAGAGAATTGAGAGCCGTGTTGGCCGAGGGGATTAGTACCGCGATTTTCGATCCGAAGGTCGTGGGTACGAGAAATGTAAACGCGCATTAACACGAGCTCTAAACGGTGAAGGAAAACATCGTGAGGAAACCCGCGGCTTAGTTAGCCCCACACGTATTGACCATTGTCTTTCCTGTGGATATGGCCGGTTAAGCTGAGAGAATTGTATAGGTGCTGGGCAAGCCTACTTCATCTCAAAATTGTCTCAGGCACGACAGTGTCCCGATAAGTGTAGGCATTCCTCATAAATCATCTAGTGAAGATGTAAAGGCCTGAGTTTTTTAGAGAATTGGCAGTCTGCACACTCGCCGCGATTCGTGCATTTTAGCACCATCTTCCTTAGGATGGTGTGTATAATCGAGAACCGCAAGCACTGCCAAGGTCAGCTCTCGGCGAGCACGCATTTCAAGGGCAAGATTCTCTTCCAGCGAGCGTAGCCTGCCAGCCTGCCCACTCGCCGCAATCTTAGCATTTAAACACCATGCATTTTATTGAAAATGAACCGGCAAATATAAGCATAAGTAGGTACCTACATAGATTTACGACCCGACGAATATGGATTCCGTGGCCGAGTTGGTTAAGGTACTCCGGCTTGAGGAGGATCGCTTGTATCAATGCTGGTTCGAATCCTGTGTATATCTTTGATAGCGACCAAAATCGGTCTCAAACTCTCAATGATAGTTCAGTGACCAGGCAAGTAGCTCTGTCACTCTCATCTCAACGAGACCGATCACGATAAAAAATACCTGCGCGATCGTTTTGACAGTTTGAGACCAATTTGAGGTTTGAGACAACTTAGACAATCAGCCTGATGGTGTGATACATTTCAGGAAATCGGCTATTGTAATTTCACGGTGTTTTATTAAAAACTCGTTAATATCCAAGTCTCAGCTGCTTCGTAATCAGAACTCCCACCGTTCCAATTAAAATTCAATGGCTTTTAAGGCTTTAAGCTCCCAATTAACGATCTGTAATCTAAGCTACCGTAAGTAATATAATTCTAATATTCCCATACATTTTGAAGGTTTTAATTTAACACATTTAGCGACGGTAACAAATCATGTGGTAATACTCTTCACACGGGATTATCCGAGCACCTATAATAAAGGCAAGTTCACGCTAGCAGAGTAACTAGCATGACAGTTGCAGAAAGACTTTTCAAGTATTTCAATCAAGTAACTACCCTACTAATATTATATAGGCGAAAGTCCGTGTGTGTGTGTGTGTGAATGTTTGTTACCAAAACTACTAAACCGATTTTGATCAAATTTGGAATATAGATAGTTTAGGTTCTGGAATAACACATAGGCTATATTTTTATCCAGAAAAAATGTATGGTTCCCGTGGGATAAAAATAGTAGTCCACGCGGGCGTTCGCTAGTTAAGAATATTACTTGAACGAGAAAGTGAAAAATGTGACCGCAGGTTAATTACTTTAATTAAGCAGTGGCACCAAACCCTGACTAGAGATCGCACCTGGAAGAAATAAAGCGACATTTACCCAGATTATGAACATAAACTGCTGAATGAAGAAAAAATATTTGAAAATTTAAGAAACAATTATTAAAATTCACCTATTGGTCTAAATGGCTCTAAAAATTGTAGATACATCGACTCGATAGAAGAAGAAGATTAAAATTCGAAATTCAAACTGTTCATTAAAATCACTAGAATGCTAGTTTTATCAACTTATTTACTCTCCTCGTGAGAAACCAGCCTAATGTGGTAAAATTCAAATACGAACGGTACCATAGCATTAAAGTTTGATTTACAACGAAATGAGTATAATGCCAATTACGAATTAAAATGAGTGGGTTTCGTTAATTGATGTAATCATCGTTTTGTCGGTGAGAGGACTCGATAACACTTCCAAATCACTGTGAAGTAGGATGTTACTCGTTAATTCGCCAATGGAAGTAATATACATACATAGTCAGTACATTTTATTAATAAATCCGTATCCGTACCCCTATTATAAATGTGAAAGTGTGTTTGTTTGTTTGTTTATTTGTCGTGGAATCCCGTCAAAACGGAGCGACGGATTGACGTGATTTTTTGTGTGAAGATAGTTGGAGGGCTAGAGAGTAACATAGGCTACTTTTTATCCGGGTACAACGCGAGCGAAGCCGCGGGCAGCAGCTAGTAAATAATAAAATGTGAAATGTCATCATTTCACACAGCGCTATCTAGCCCCAAACTAAGCAAAGCTTGTAATATGATAACTGATAGAATACTTATTTACTTTTTTATATTTTATAACACCCACACAGAACAAATATCTATGTTCATCACACAAATGTTTGTCCTGGGTGGGAATCGAACCCACGACCTACAGCGCAGAAGGCAGAGCTACTACCGACTGAGCTAAGAGGCCAGTTAGATGTGACAGAGCTGAAACAATTTATCTATTTTGTCCTTAGCCGTATCATGTGCAAAAAACACAGGGCGGTAACTACAAATGAGTAGGTATAAGTATAACTCCATGCACCGACCCATGCCATTACTAAACAAAAACAATCTAATGACAATAAGTTGAAACAAACGACTGCAAGCAGATGTACGGCCATCTGCACCCCATGTGGCGACGTGGAACCAATTCACAAATCGTTGCCAATTTAGTACCCGAAAATCTGACCAGAATACAAATATAAGCATTCTTAAGTACGGCTTTAGAACATACTAGCGGACGCCCGCGGCTTCGCCCGCGTAGA
Source organism: Camptogramma bilineatum (assembly GCA_958496255.1). NCBI lineage: Eukaryota > Metazoa > Arthropoda > Insecta > Lepidoptera > Geometridae > Camptogramma > Camptogramma bilineatum. The sequence goes on from OY292453.1 coordinate 1,355,432, forward strand.
CTACTATTTTTTTTTTATCCCACGGGAACCATGCAATTTTTCGGGATAAAAAGTAGCCTATGTCCTATTCCCGGTTATTATCTATCTACATTCCAAATTTCATCAAAATCGGTTTAGTAGTTATGAAGATCCGTGGCAACAAACATTCACACACACACACACACACACACACTAGCATCCATCCGCGACTTCGCTCGTGTGGAACTAACATAATAGCTTGTATGCTATTTCGAGCCACGACCCACCTACAACTATTCTAAGTTTGATCCAAATACATTCAGTAGTTTTTGCATGATTGAGTAAGAAACGTCAGAGCATACAAACTTTTACGTTTATAATTTTAGGATGATTTTTCACACATCATCATGTAGCCCCAAATTTTATTCTGATAGGTAGTTAATTCTATGCGATCAGAAAATGGATCCGTCCTACTGACATTAACAACAGACTTCCGTGCTTCGGAGGGCACGAATTTATGATCTCGACTACACAACACAGTCTTTAAGCAATAACGAACGCCTTCGGAAGACCAGCGGAGCTAAAAAGACCGTTAGAGCAGAATCACAATAGAAATTGCACTATAGGCCGTCTCTTTTCATAGACTGAGTGACAGGAACGGCACATTGCAATATCTATTGTGATTCCGCATTATCAGCCTTTTTAGCCCCCCTAAAAAGCTTAGAAGCAGGTTGTCACAAAGCTGAAAGTCCTATTATGCCCAGATAAAGGATACGGTGGGTTGCATATGGATGATAGACCCGCATAAAAGTAAAATAAATACAGTACTATTCCAGGCATTAGTGAAAGTATCTAAGAGGTCAAAACCTGTGTCATTCAATTACATTAACATTTAGAAAACTAGCTCAATGTCGCGACCCTTAGCTTCCCAGCCGTTTGTACTAAAAAGAACACATTGAAAAGATTTCAATGCATAAAATATCAATCGAAGAACCCGTTAGTAAAGCCACGCATAAACAAAAGTGTGTGTTATTCCGTCTCTCGCATCACATGCAAGTATTACATTCCGTGGAATCAATAAGGCCCACTTTCCACGTCGCACAGACTCCGGTTCCGCAATTGCGCCACATTTTTCTCAACAAATAAATGTCACATTCGTAACTCAGAATCCGCATTAAGTTTCCAAACGCCAATAAATAAACGAACTAACGGCACAACCAATAAGCGCACAGATAGATTTGAATAAAAAACGCAGTACGGACGTACAGTTGGAACTATTGGATTATAATAAATATTGAAAATAATGTGTTTGCTGTCCGGCGAGACGCGGGCCACTTTCTATTGTGATACCTATTGAAATTTATCTAATTTGCGTACGAGATAGTTGACGTACTGTTGGAAGAACCTGAGCTTTACCACTCTTTAATCTACTTATAGGAGATTTAATTTGCATATAAATTCATTGTGATATCTACCTACAAAGGCATTACATTTAAATTGATTTAATCAATTCCGGGTGTTCCGTGAAAAACATGTAGGTACCTATATCAGATTTTGTCTTCAGCAATTTATTACTTAATTAATATAAATTTTAAACCGTTACAAATAAGTTGGGTAGTACTTTATTATATGTAAGTATAAGTAATATCTACACGCACGGCGCGCGGAGCGGAGGTAGATTCTGTCCTTACACTTAAATCCTCTAGTAAAGATGTAAAAGCCTAATATACGAGTTCCTTAGAGCTATAAACCATTTTTAGGCAAAGGATATTGATCTCTAAATGGTCAGGACAAAGGCACAATACTTTCTAATGTAAGAATAATACGAGATCTGACCAGCTACGACCACTGCTATCAATATCAGTTTTGAATTATTCATGTTACACGCAAATCGTTTAAGCTTTAATTTTCTAGAAAATCTTATCCGTCACTTACTGCCGCTTTTACGAAGTGATTATTGCGGATAAGAGTTTTTATCTGAAAATGAACGAATGTGTGCATGAGCATACTTGAGTGCAAGTTAACCTAAGTACTTATAGTTCGCGTAATGTAATAAGAAAGTGGAGGGGTGTTTTTTGTCTCATGAGTGCGAATAGGTAACACATGCGCAAACATGAGACAAAACACACCCCTGCCACTTTTTTCCAGCGATCTTTTCACATGACGTGAATTATACCATGTATTTTTCAATGATAAGATAGATTCACTTTATGTGGCTTCCGTCCAACACAGACGATCTCCGTTTCTTAAGAACCAAATGATTTGGAATAACAATATTGATTTTTATTTATATATTATTTTAGGATATGTATAATACACTTATACACCTGCCTAAGATTAAAATATGAATGAGTATATTGTGTAAAGGTGTAAAGGCAATACTAATGATATTCAAATTGACCCAGTTGACTTTTGCAGACCTATCTCAACGCCAAAATGACATAAACTAAATCCGTATTCTCATGGACTTTACCTTCAGAAACTGAATTCTAAATTACAACGTCATAGAATGTTGCCTATATTATACGTCAACAGACAGCCAGACTCTAATAGAAAAAACTTCTTCTCCTAAAAAACTTTTTCTCAAAATTTCTTCTTCTTCTATAAAACTTTTTATAAACCAAAGCAAAACGTCTACTATTTAGTTTCGTTTCATAATCTATTAGTGACACATGAGGTTAACTTACTCTATTGTGATGACGTTTTCAAACAAATTACCAAAAGGTATTGGAAATTACTGTCATTTTGGGGAACGAAACAAAACGCAGCGGTAATGATACCTACCGGAATAGTTGACGTTGTAAAATAGAGGAATTGGGGCCTAGAATTTTGACTTTTAAAAGCGTTAAAAGCAGTACTTGTTATTAAGCTGAATGAATAATATGAATGCTGTCTACTTTTACTAACAGTTATAGGTAGGTACAATGTTTGTAAAGATGACGAACTTAACAGTGGCTTTGATTTTTGGTCATCGTCATTATCACCCATAGAGTCAAAAAGAGAAGATAAAAGTAAGAAAGATAAAAAATACAATCAAATTTAATTTTTTTTGTTAGTTAGACTAGTAGTGTGAGACACAGTGTGAGATGTGTCCGCGAGGAGTATCCGTGCCCTGATTACGTAAGACTTGCAATAGCAATACGACAGCAATCACTTCGCCTAGCCTGTCGAAAAATATCACTAAAAGGTCGCAAAATTTTACGACAGGCTAGCAATAGATGTACGATTGGCCTCCGTATAACAATTTTGAATGCAAGTCCCGTCCCTCTTTTTCTTACTCAGATGAAAATTCTCCGCATAAATCGAAATATTGTCCATATCTAATCAGCGATATTTTTACATAGATAAGTAATTGTCGTGACTGTGTTCGATTTAATGTCTAATCAATTAAATTTTTAGTGAAAGAAGTCCTGCAATGCGTTTTCTTCTGCATAATTGCATATAACGGTTTTCAAATACAAATCTTCACAGAAAACGAATGTTCAACTTTTCCAAAATAAAAACATGCTTACGCACATGCTTGTAAGTTGTAAGTAAACAAAAGTAAAAGTCCCGTCAGGATAAGTAAGGGCTCACGCACGTTCCCGTTGAGTGGACCGGTTTGTGATACCGGGACCACGCACTCGCAAACAGGCTGCTATGTTACGCACAACACATTAACTGTACGCATCTTCATTCAATGTTAACGCAAGATACTGTGTTATTTTCCAGAGAGCTAGGGCCATAGTAACAAAAATCATCAGCCCATTCTTTTTCATATCGATATGTAGACCGTATTTTCGGATTTCAACAGCTATAAAGCAAAAAATCCGAAATAGAAAACAGGTAAATAGGTTTCCCTAGGTTTGCTGTAAGAAAACTCTTTCATTCAGGATTAAGCTCGCCTTTGTACACAACCTTTAACTAGTAGTTCGCCCCGAACTGAGATCTCGCGCACCGTAGATGGCTTACATTTGGACTTTCTTCTGACTACCCCTATAATTTCAAGTGCTACTACTGCCGAGTATGCCTATTGCGCTAGCTCTTCATGGTAAAAAATACTAGCATGCATGCATTACAATAATGTCGTGTCTAATTTTTCATTTACTTATTTCATATTATTTATGAATTCTCGTCGTATTTCTAAAGTATACGTCCTAGAATGAAAATAATAACTATTTTGGAATGTACAAATTAAGACCTTTCATTTGACACCCCACTCAATATATTTGTTTATTTAACTTTTTTTACCCCAATTATTTTCATTCTTTATCAAAAACTTTTTTATCATGAAAATAAATCAAGTAGCATCTAAAATCATTGCAAACCAAACCGCAACGATGCCACTCTCTTTTTAAGACCGACCAGTCAATGAGCTACGAAGACATCGAAACTCTATGAAACGGGAGCTCTTGCAGCTCTGGTTTCGTAGTTTTTGTTCTTTGGTCGTATTTCAAAAACTATACATCCTAGATTAAAAATAAAAACCATTTTGGAATGTACAAAATAAGCCCTTTCGTATGACACCCCACTCAATATATTTGGGTAACTTTGAAAAAAATTTACCCCCTTGGGAACCCCATATCTTTACAACCCCTTCATCGATTACGCTCATACGCTCCACAGCAAATTTCCATAGCACTACCTATTGACCTATCAAGTTTCATACAGATTGGATTAGCGGTTCGATAGTTATGCGAGAACATAAAAATGAAACATACAAACATACAAACATACAAACATACAAAGCAAAATCGCCTAACTTGCCACTAAGATCTTCGCTCGCTTCGCTCGCTCGATCGATAATCTAATGTTGTCAGTATATGTTATTTTTTTTGTAGGTGCTTACAATAAAGAATTTTAGAAAATAAAACCCAAAAATACACAAGCTAAAGTCAAGTAAGTAACTGAACGAGGGAATATGGAGAAATGGTACGGACATTAGAGAAGCGTAAACTCAGCTACCGTCGAACCTAGCCGATGATGATAGTCCACAATAATAGTTCTACTTGACAGCAATGGATACCAAAACATTTTAATTACCTACCGATATGCAACATTCGGAAAAACAAAATAACACTAGTTATTAATTATAACTTCAGAAATACTGATGCAAATGAAAACCTTGCAACTCCAAACTTGAAACAACCTCATCCCAACCTCAATTTACCAAGAACTGATTTAATTGCAAACATCAAGGAGTAACCTATATTTATAAACTCATTAACCACTAGCCGAGGCTAATTAACTTCAAAGGGTTAGAGTGTATTGCAATTATTCTCGCTGGCTGAAATTGCCACGAAATCGAGCAGAAATAATAAAGTGGAAACACTGCTCTTAGACTTTGAACGTACGGACTGCAACGAACTGCTTCAATCAGGTACAGTCAACTACAAAAACTACAAATTTGCCTTAAAATACTTTTTTCATTTAAAGCCAAAGTCCTGATTGATAAGAATGAAAGATTAAAAAACTGATGAAAGGTTTCCACGAAACTTGAATTTCTAACCCTGAAACAGGTTACTATGGGATGATGCCTGGGTAATAAAAAGATACTTAAGTACTCGTAAGTATTTATATTTAGTCAGTTAGTAAAAAAATAATAGACACGTATTTTTTGCTTTATCATACGAGTAATAGTATAAAAATACTTAGATAAAACGCATTAAAGTTGGGCAGTGGGGGCTCGCTACGTCACAATTAAGTATAAAATATAGAAAATTGTGACGTCATGCCCTCGGCGTAATCTTTTGATTCCGTAAAAAAAGAAAAAATACGTGTCCAATATTTTTAATTATTTTAATTAATAATAATATTTATAATTAATTTTTTTTTCTACCTGACGGACAAAAAAAAATTTAGTCATTATCCCTATAACAAGATCCTGGAAAGAATCTAAAAATAGCATAATTATGACAAGAACTACCAGACGATTACATTATTTGAAGTTGATTGTACCAACCACACGATTTTATTGACTTTCAAAGTCGCACTTTGCAACTGTCGGTCGTAGAGAGTCGTTAGTCAAATGCAAACCAATGTAGGACCACGTTAGAATACAAAGGTGTTTCTACAAATAGACTGCATTCTTATAACTGCATAGACATAAATAAAGCTACATTTTAGTACACTATAAAAACACACACTATAGGTACTCTTAATATCATGTCATAGAAAAACCTATGGATGTAGGTGCACAACAAAAACTGAAAAATGATTCAGCAATGCATTAGTATAGAAATCGAAAGAATTAACTGAAAATAGTTGGATATGTTTCCTGTTACATTGGTTTTAACTTTGTGGATTGTATACATTATTATTGCAGATGTTCTGGTAAATAAATATTTATATATATAATATTTTTTATTAACCTATATTTTCCCACTGCTGGGCAAAGGTCTCCCCCAATTGTTTCCATCTCTCTCGGTCTTTTATATCCCACCAATCCCTCCGAAAGGTGTCGAGATCATCCCGCCAACGTTTTCTCGGCCTGCCCCGGCTTCGTCGCCCATCAGGCACCCATGGCGTGATAATCCCTGCCCACCTGTCACCATCCATACGACTCACGTGTCCCGCCTAGCCCCATTTTAACTTGGCAGTCTTTTCGCCGACGTCCTCGATCCCGGTCTTTGCGCGAAGAGTAGTATTTCTGACTTTGTCGGTTCTCTTCACCCCTAGCACGCTGCGTTCCATAGCTCTTTGGCAGACCTTGAGTTTGGACTTTTGAGCCTCGGTTAAAGACCATGTTTGGGTAAGAATGGGCAGAATACATAATGTCGATGAGTTTTCGCTTTAGAGACAGTTGAAGGTTTCCCTTCATTAGCGATTTCATTGACCAGAAGCTCCTCCAGGCATTTTCGATGCGATGATCGACTTCTTTGTCCTGCCTGCTATTGAAGGAGACTATCTGGCCTAGATAGATGTACTCATCGACGTAGTGCCCATCAACCATTGCCCATCAACCTCGATCTTATGTTTGGTGCTGTTAGTCATGGTTTTTGTCTTTAACCGGTTCATCATTAGTCCAACCTCTAGGCCTACAGTGCTCAGATCTTCGAGCATATTCTGGAGCTCTGCTGCGGTCGGGGCAAAAAGAACAATGTAATCGGCGAAGCGCAAGTTTGTAAGTTTCTTGTCTCCGATTGTAATACCCTTCGTTTCCCAAGATCGTGACAGTGTTTTAAAAATGCCTTCTAATGTGAAATAAATATATATTTATCTTTAAAATATAGCGTTGATTTTTTACCTTCAAAGAACGAAGAACTAAACCTTACTTTATTAAAACGGTTCTATAGCTTAGAAGCTCTACCAGAAAAGCACAACAATTCTTATTTTTGTACTACAAAAGTTTACGGACTTCGAAATTAACTAAAAAGCTCATTGAAAATGAAGTCTTATCAAAATTTGCGATTCCGACGGGATTCGAACCCGCACTGATACAAGCGATCCTCCTAAATGATAAGACTTTTCATTTTCAATTAAATAATGTGGTTTAACACTATACAATTAAAAACTATAAAAACTAAAAAGCTATCAGTAAAAAAACATTTTTAACCAAATTATCTGGAAGTATACAACAATAACCATTACTTAGATACATACAGATCTCTGTGTCAAGTGCGTTCCAAGCGCGGATCCCACGTTAATCACCTCTATCTCAGCGCATTGCGATATCTCTGTACATAAATTACATGTAATAGCATAGAGCACTAAACCACACTATTACGAGTACTTAGAGCCACAGAGCTTGTAGGGTAAAATCTAATAGAGACGAATAAAGAAGACAGTTTTGAATAATTTGGGATTATTTTTTGAGGTGTGTGAGTGATCACTTTTTCTCAAGATTTTTATGTGAATTCGTGTTTTGGGCTCGGTCGTTTTGTTGCCTTGACTTGAGTAGTTCCCATTGAAATTCATTGGGAATTACTGAATTCAATGCCATACAGTAAATAGGATGAGATGAGACTAATCGGAGCTACAAATATTGCAGTTTCAGGAATCTGCCCATCAAGTTATTCGCCATTACCTACCATTTTCCACTAAAGAAAATTCTTCAGGGTCATTTGATATAGGTGTGCCACAAGGCTCGATATTAGGCCCATTCTTGTTCCTAATATTTATAAACGATCCTTCTTTTGTAAAAAAAAAGACATGTGTGATATTGTAATACAGCTCTAGAAAACACAAGTCTTCCAAGCTCAACTATACATTGAACCCAGCTATTCTGGAAAGGAATAAAAAGTGTAAACACCTCTCATAAAGGTGCCCACACAGGCTAATGAGTCGCCGCCGATTTATAGCCTATAAATAATGTTACTTGCGCAGCTCTCGTAATGACCTTATGCGCATGTCTGCACACGAACACTCTTCGGGCAACTGGGAAAGACGAGTTAAAGTGTGGACTTACTAACATTTTTAAACACACTGTAGGATAAGTTATTCATGTGTGAATGTCTCTATTTCTTGGAGATGTTTTGCGAGACAGTTTTGTTTTTTGAGTTTAAGTTTGTGAAAAAATCTGGTACATCATGTTTAAACTCATTTAACTTAGTTCATCAAACAAGGCATTTGATCCGCATAGAGAGTGGGTACACGACGTTTTCTGAAGCGCGATTTTGAGCTGAGCGTTTGCGTCGCTTTCCAAACGCTTTTTTTTTCAGGCCAACTTTTATGTTGACTGGTCTCGTGTCGACCTTTGCAACTTCACCGGACTATGGTGATACAAACGCGCGTTCGCAGCGCATTTTTATCCATACAAACGCGAACCGGGAGTGGGGCAGTGCGTCCTCACCACGTTTGTATCGATACAAACGCGCTGCAAAAAACGGAGTGTGCCCCCTCCCCAAGGAAAATAGAGAACTTTGTCTCACAATGAAAGCTCTGTATGGTTTATCAACAGAGTCAATTAATTTATTTGCAGCGGCGTTGAAACATTTCGACCGATTGTAGATCGTTTACTTGAATCACCTTAAAACTGTCCACACCAAGTTAGATGGCACAATTTCAAGGCAAGTTTGTCATTTGATAAATAACTACTGTACCCCGATCGCGAGTATGCATAGAGTCTACTATTCGATCCGTGACTGTAGTATAGTCTCTCAAATGTATGGGATCCGGGGTGCAGCGCCTCCAGTGGTAACTTGACTGAACTAAAATCCCCATACATTTGAGAGACTATAATACAGTCACGGATCGAATAGTAGACTCTGTGCATAATCGCGATCGGGGTATTGAATACATTTATTCTAAGGTGTGCAATAAAGAATTTTTCATTCATTCGTTCATACACTTATTGCAAAATTGTGCCAGCCTGCAAGTCGCTGTAGTCGCTGGTACACCCACTGCTTTAAGGGCTAATTGCTGCAATACTGCATCAAGCGCGAACTAATAAATTACACTACGATATTTATAAGACTATTTTATTTAAACCACATCAAGGTACCCAATCTTACCTCAGAACATAAAAGAAAAATTAACTCTATATCATAGTCCTACAGCCGATAATAGCTTGAGTAAATGTATGTAAAAATCGTAGTTTTAAAAGAAATCCGCGTGGGCAGTTTTATTCTAGATGCGATAAATTGATTTTTTCTCAATCAAATCTTTTTGCGTTTTCATTTTGATAGTGCCATCGTAAAATAACTTACACATATACAGGCAGTGTTAAGTTATTTAAAAATAAGAGTAGGTACAACAAAGCCTACAAATTCAACTACCTTCCAGCCTTTTTATGAGCAGTCTGATTCTTCTATACCTTATTGTTAGAGAACTTCCGAATGCGTAAACAAGACCACGTGATCCGGGGTATAAAAAGAGCGAGCAAGGCGGAGCGCGCTCATTCTCTGCCGGAATTTCGAACGAGACGGACGTCTAGTGGTGCTAGGAACTTTGTATTTTTGCGTCACATCGTAGTTAGGTTATTTTGAGTTGATTTCTCGATTACAGTTAAAAGTGTTGGTTAAGTTCTAGTTTTGGTGGATTGTTTGTTCTTTTTTTTTAATAAATCTTTGTTGAAGTTCTTAATATCAGAAGTGGGATCGTAACGTTTTTAGGCCTTGCCCTCCATCATCTTGACAACAGTTTAGTTAAAGGTTCGTTAGTGTTGCAGTTTTGTGAAGTTTTTGTGATTTTGTGTGGTTGGAAAAAATCGTAAGTACCCTCAATTTTGTTGAGCATGATGGGACGTTCGTCCAGGAATAGGGATCGTGAGCATGCATGTAGAAGGGATCGATCACGTAGTAGGAGCCGCGATCGTCGTTATTCGGCGTCTAATAGTCGTCATACGCCAGTTAACGGCCGTCGCAGTCGTGCAACTGACCGTCACGATCGTTCACAAAGACGTGAGGATTCACGTAACTCTCGCAGTAGCTCGCATAGGCGTCGCGATAGTTTGTCTGCTCGCCGTGATAGATCTCGTGAATCTCGTGATGTTGCCTTAGATAGAATTTTGAATCGACTCGAAGTAATCGAGGGTAGGTTTCTATCAAATGACAGACCATCGTGTTCAAACAACGATAGCCATGCGTCATCATCACTGCCTCTGGTTATGCCGACGCCTGCTAGTGAGCCGAACTCCGTCGTGTCTGGGGCAGTGACTGATGAAAGCGTCTCGCGTGTTCCAGAGGCAAGTAACAGTGTCGAGAATGAAAATGTGGGTAGTATTGTCGGAGTTTTAGCTACATTGTTGAAATCGAAGTCTCGCGAGTTCTACATATCGCCTTTTGATCCAAGTATCCATGATTTTGATGTGTGGTGTGCAGAGGTCGATCGTGAGCGACTTTTGAACAATTGGGATGATCGCGAATGTCTCGGGCGGATAGGTAAATGTTTGCGTGGCGATGCAAAGTCATGGTTAAACGATTAGGTTACAAATAATAGGTCGTGGAGTAACTTCAAAATAGAGTTTAGATTACTTTGTCCTCGCAACGTCGACATAGCTACTGTTCTATTTGAGGTTATGTGTACAAGCTCGAATAAATTCTCGACCTATGCCGAGTACGCGCGTAAATCGCTTTTACGTCTTAACATCGTGACGGGCCTGTCGGACGAGCTGAAGGTTGCTATTGTGGTAAGAGGTATTTCCGATCCTCAGGTAAAGGCTTCAGCAACTAATGCCAAACTGCAGTGGAAGGATTCGGTCAAGTATCTCTACGCTTATGTCAAGCCCAAAATCGAACAACGCTCGTCTAGCAACGTTGTCCGTGCGACTCATGGTCAGGGTGCATCTTACCCTACAAGGCGTGAGGCACCTAAGGTGGATATGAGTAGGTCAGATGTCATACTTGTGGTAAGTTAGGGCATGCGTGCGTTATAGATTTCGATCTAGTTCATCAAACGTTCATGCCGCTCACTATGTCCTAAGTAGTGAGTCTAGGTCAGGTGAAGCCGAGCTTGTCATGGTGAGTAGGTATGTGAAATGAAGTTTGCGCTTGGTGATCTCACATTTTTAATAAGGTTTTCTCTGTGCACAGTGAAGTTCAACGCGTGTCCTTTGCAACAAGGTGTTCGGCATACTGGCGCAGGCAGTAGCACAGTGCGCGTAGCGCGGCTGGTGGCGGCGCGGATGCGCTGGCGGCTGCTGTAGACGCCCACGCAGGTGCTGTCGTGCGACGGCGAGGCGCCAGGCATGCAGGGAGTGTGCCGCGATCTTCGGCACAAGTTTTTGTCTGTTTTTGTCCTAATCCGGTAAAACGTCGTCTATGTCTCTATTGGTTGCTATCCTTTTAATACAGAAGGTTTTACTAAATTCATATCACACTTACACACACTCATACAGTGTAGCTTTGGGGTTTTAGACAATATGACGATAGGTTAGTGGATAGCGATTAATAGTTTCGTAGGTAGTGGACGGATTAAGATAAAAGGTACGGTTGGTAAGATCTGTGGTCTGTGATTTTTAATCTGTAATCTGTGATCTAATCTGTGGTCTGTTATTTTTTTATGTGACCTGTGATTTAATCTGACGTGCCGCATTTTTTTTAACGTAATTTCTTATGTTAACAGTTGCTTGGATCACACATGCGTGACGTGACATGGTGTGTGTGCGTGGTGGCTGCGTCGGGCGAGCCGTCGCTTGCGCTGTCGGGCGAGCCGTCGCTTGCGCTATGGGGCGAGCCGTCGCTTGCGCTGTCGGGCGAGCCGTCGCTTGCGCTGTCGGGCGAGCCGTCGCTTGCGCTGTCGGGCGAGCCGTCGCTTGCGCTGTCGGGCGAGCCGTCGCTTGCGCTGTCGGGCGAGCCGTCGCTTGCGCTGTCGGGCGAGCCGTCGCTTGCGCTGTCGGGCGAGCTGTCCCTTGCGCTGTCGGGCGAGCCGTCGCTTGCGCTGTCGAGCGAGCCGTCGCTTGCGTTGTCGTGGGAGCCGTCACTCGCGCAACTGTGCGGGCCGTCGTTCGAGCCGTCGTTCGCGAGTTGGGACGAGCGTTGGTGGTGCAGGCGGGCTACCCGCTTCGCACGTTGCTTCCCTGGCGCCTGGGCGCTGCACAGCGCTTGGTGCTCTGGCATGGCGTGGCGTGGCGAGTGGTGTCTGAAGACGTGTGCTGCGCTCTTCAGCACAAGAGCTGAGGGTCTGTGAGTGGAGCCATCTGCGTCCCGGCGGCTCGGACTTCGATCTGCGTGACGGCGAGATGGTTGGGCATGCGAATGTTGAGGCCTCTGCTCGTTATTCACAACCAGACGTGAATAAGTTGACTAGACACAGCATGCGCTTGTTGAGGCCTCTGCTCCGTCTATATCTTTCATCGGGTTTTGTGAACGCACTGGCTTCGAGGCCGCTGCAATGTTCACGTTTACAACAAGCATTAAGGTTGCTTGGTTGTTCCGACAATGATACATCCTCTCATAGAACGCGAATGTTGAGGCCTAGACTATGAGGTGGTGTTGTTTTTGTCAAACTCGTAAGCATTGAATGATGGATGATAGACTTCCGGAATTTATCATGTGTCATGCATTGCACTTAGCTCCCCCTGAAGCCATGTAGGTAGTTAAAGGTTAAAGCTTTAAGTTTAACTTCATGTGTTGTTGGCGGGATCCTTGTTATAGGCACTTGAGTGCACGCTTGTGTCTATGATATGGGATTCTGTTACAATTTTAGTAGAACCCTTAATTCTTTTTCTTTATACTTTTTGAGCTATAAGTACCTACCTACTTAAGTACTAACTTGTTGAACCCCTTTGATGTTGCTGAAAAATAATAAAAATAACTTTGCTGTCGATAATGTTTGGCTTCAGGTTTCAGATTTGCTTATTCTACGGGTCACTTTAAGTTTTGTGTTTTGTGTGTTTTAGAAAATGACAATGACCATGCCAATGATGACCAGTTAGCCAATGCAGGGCCTTCTAGACACAATACGGCGGCCGAGGACGTACCGCTCTGCCAGGAACGGCCGTGTTAGAGAACTTCCGAATGCGTAAACAAGACCACGTGATCCGGGGTATAAAAAGAGCGAGCAAGGCGGAGCGCGCTCATTCTCTGCCGGAATTTCGAACGAGACGGACGTCTAGTGGTGCTAGGAACTTTGTATTTTTGCGTCACATCGTAGTTAGGTTATTTTGAGTTGATTTCTCGATTACAGTTAAAAGTGTTGGTTAAGTTCTAGTTTTGGTGGATTGTTTGTTCTTTTTTTTTAATAAATCTTTGTTGAAGTTCTTAATATTATATTATAAAGATATTCAGTTAATCTGTATGTATATTGTGAAAAATAATGTCCGGAACACTGCATCGAGAGAGATGAAATGGTAAGTAGGTATATATTAATCGTTTCGGTAATATCAGCTATCAGTGTGAAGCGAAATTTTTTCGTATTTCTTTAGTTGCAAATTCAATAATCATTTATCAAATAAAGCCAGGTCTTCGAACTTTGAAACGTAATTCTGCTTTGGGTATAACCAAATAGGTATTGCTTTGGCATAAATTGGCGCTGAGTCATGATCTCATAGCTAAATGTTTCCTCAGTTTTACTAATTGTTGTTTTATGGATTGGAATATGATGACACAGATGGTCTGACTTTTCTAGTACTCTAACCTCAGTTGGTCCGATAGAGCTTTTTAATCCTTAGATGAAACAGGATCGATTGGCATCAAAAAAAGTTTTGTGTATATTGCCCATTTTCTCGCTGACTGTACATTTTTTTACCCGACTGCGCAAAGCAAAGGAAGGGTAATGTGTTTATCAGTCTATGTATGTTTGTTTGGATGTTTCTATGTGGCACTCTAGAGGCCAAACGCGTGGACCGATTTTGATAATTCTTACGTCAATCGATTCGTCTCAACCTTGGGAGTGCTACTAAAGACATGACAGTAAACAAAATTCACCAGTGCCACAACCAGACGCCATATTGTCAAAATTAAAAAAACCAAAATCGTCACACTATATCAAGTGGGGTATCGTTGAATAGGTACTTCAAAATCAACTTTAGGTTTCTTTTACCATTTTTCATTTTAAGTAATAGTTTAGGAAAAATAACGGTTTAAAGTTGATTAATAATGATTCTCGCTATGGATGTTTCTATGTGGCACTCTAGAGGCCAAACGCGTGGACCGATTTTGATGATTCTTACGTCAATCGATTTGTCTCAACCTTGGGAGTGTCACTAAAGATATGACAGTAATCAAAATTCACCAGGGCTACAACCAGACGCCATATTGTCAAAATTAAAAGAATCAAAATCGTCACACTATATCAAGTGGGGTATCGTTGAATAGGTATTTTAAAATCAACTTTATCATAACTAAAAAGTGTTAAATAAAAAAATATTATAAAAAAACAAAAACCCGACTGCGTCAAAACTAAAAAGAAAAAAACAAGCCTGCAAAGAATTACTCACAGTCGGGACCCATACATAACATTGGGAAGATTTGATTGGTAAAAATGAATGGGTACCGACTGTGAGTAATTCTTTGCAGGCTTGTTTTTTTCTTTTTAGTTTTGACGCAGTCGGGTTTTTGTTTTTTTAAAATATTTTTTTAAAAATCTGTTAATGCAGATCGAAATATCTTCAAAAATTAAGGATAGTCTCTTAAGAACGTTTTCCTGTAGCTACAACGATTAAGGTAGCCCTTACTGCCCCGTCTCAAAAATGCACCCAGTATAGTGGGCAGGGGTTATTCTAAATTTTTCTGATAAAAGGTCAGTGGCCAATCAGAAAATGGCCTTGGATTCTAAATAAATAATCCGATCAGACGTTATGAAGACACGAGTCGACTCCTACGGCAAATATTTTTGTTTCTCCGGCCAAACAAAGAACATACCAGTTCAGCAAAAACAATTCACAAACTATTATCAAAGCTTTTTCTTTTTGAAAATAAGGACATAGCATAACTAATAACAGTAAAACATTTAAATAGCTCTAAAAACTATCGGCCCTGAGTCAGCGGCCATCTTTGTCGCATTTAATTGACAAATATTTTCGGAATAAAGTCGGTCGGTTTTGTTAGCGATTGTCGAACGTGAGGCGCTGGTTTCCGCCTCGACTTGCTCGGATAGAACTAAAGCTGTGGAGACGGTATTTTGATGTTATACTTCGCAGGTACTGATATCTATTCAGTCTCCTTATGAGCTATGCCGAGCTATGACCAGCTTCCGAGTCACAGATTAAATAACAGTCCCATCTGGAATATCAGAATTGATTTATGCAGATCTCTGCTTAATTATGTATCTCCCAAGATAAGCCACTTATGTGATATAATCAACATAATATTGGTTCTTTCATTCATATTGCAAATACATTTAATTTTACAAGTTTTCTTCCTTGAGATGGTTTCTGACGATAGATGTATATTTATTATGAATAGAATACTACTACTTTTAGAAAATTATGATATGAACAAAACACCAATGAGACTTAGAAAGACTTTTTCATGTATACTTTTTACTATGGTATCTTGGAATTGACAATAAGATGGTATGTGATGAAAATTTCAATTCGGATTATCAAAACCGAACCTGACGTCTAGACAAGATGAAGGTTTTGCTAAATCATCATTACAATCACGATTCAGATCAGATTCATCAACGCCAAAATCAGAAGTTACTCCAAAAAAAGTAGCCATTAGACCTCTCCACTGCATTGAGTCTCGCGGCAAAACAATAGTCGATTCTAAGCTTTTTATTCGGCAAACTGTAAGGTCGAGGAATGTAGGCTGTACAGCATAATGAGGTCCTGGCCTGGACGGGCTAAGGACCAGGTCTTATGGGGGGATAGAGAATACGTAATAACCACAAAAGCTTAGCTATATGATTTAAATTAGGTACTTAAATTTAGAAGATTTATCACCGAAAGGAAAGCTGTGCCCCAAACCGTGTTTGTTGCCCTGATTCTCCACGGTATTGGTCGCGAAAGAATGGGAGTAGAAAAAGTATAGACATGTAAGACTTTTGGCTAAAAGATCGGGAGACGACATAATCAAAGGTCTAGGAAGGATTAGACCGATCCAGGATCTGGTAGACTTCACATAGTTATGGAATACTTAGCAGAGAATGACATCAAGCTGAAGATAATGATAATAAAGCAAACTGTATTAGCAAGTGGTTTATTTTTCAAATTCCAGATCTTTCTTAGCCTTGCCCTGCCCCCAGGTAGAGTTCGTCCCCCCATCTCGCTAAATTTATTGCAGGACGGCTATCTTTCTCGGAAACTGCTGAATTATTCGGCAGCGGCTGCAGAGGTATGCGGGTTCGGTTCCCGTGTGCCGATGCACAGTTATGATCGCTATTCTTACGTAACTATTGTTCGCAAAAACAGATAAGATTTGTTGCGGGACATTTAATTGGACTTTTTAGTATTTATGTTCGTGTTGTATGTAGGGCATGCAATACCGGGACAAATCTCAATACCGGTATTGAGTTCGGTATTGGTGCCCAATACCGGAATACCGGTATTAATACCGGTATTGGCATTTTTATTTGAAATTCTAGTTTTTCCTAAAAAACAAAAATATTGAATGTAATTTAAGCAAATTTTAGCAAGATTTATTGGTCAAGGACATGATACGAAAAAAAACTGTAGGAATAAAATCAAAATAATTTGTATTTCTATGAACATGTATAAAATATAGTATCTATACTCACATAACAAAAGAGATCAATCAATAAACTTAGTCTACTTACTTAACCTTACCTAAATGTAGATACTAGGTACCAAACGATGCAGGATGCATTAGGAACTTTTTGGATTAGGAAGTCTTTAAGGTAATCACATTATCTAAGTAGGTACTACTTATTACTGGAGATACTATTATTGGGGCGATTCAGCAGCTAATCCAGCGTCACAATTTCACAAAAGTAATCACACTCACAGACACAACATTTGCGAACCGACTGAAGCGGGGGTAGAGTAAGAGTGAGAGAGCGTTAGAGCTGGCCAGCGAACCATTTTTAAGGTGCGTTCACACGCTCGCGTGCAAACAGACAACGAGCACATTATTTTATGTTGCGTCCGGTCTCCTCGAGATGAAAGTGACAGAGTTACACCGTGCTTGATCTAATCATATTTCTGTCTCGATGAATTTCTGTTTGCACGTGAGCGTGTAAACCCACCGTAATACCACTTGCCGGCCGCGACGTAGTTTATGATTTGGAATAACACATAGGCTACTTTTTACCCAGGTAGGCGCAGTCGCAGGCACATGGATGCTAGTAATTCTTATGATAGTAATTGAAGTAAACATAGACGTACAATACGATTAGCGTATCTAGGCATTCGTAAAGTTAGCTGTTTCGATGCACAGTAGGTATACAATTTAGCAAGAAAATGCTCTACTGCGCACGACAAAAGACCGAATTCCGGGATCCGTTAACCATACGGAATAACGTACGGAATTATTTGATATTGATTTCCTCAATACCGGTATTGTCCGGTATTGATTACTTCAATACCGGTATTGAAATACCGGACAAATCTTCCGGGATCCCGGTATTTCGGTATTACGGGATCCCGGTATTCATGCCCTAGTTGTATGATGTGTTGCTTCTCAAGGTGGTGTTCTAGGAATAGTATCTTTATTTTTGGATCTTAACTCTCCATACAAATCCATCCATGTCAATATGACTACCATCCTAATATTATACAAAAAATCAATGCTGATTCGTGTGTCTATGATATTTATAATTCAACAATGCTGAATGTCCTATCTCACTTTGCCGGTGTACTGAAATTTGCCATAAAATCAAATATTTAAAATGGTCCTGTATATATTCGGTACCTATCTGAAATAGCTGCTAAACATTTTGACATGAAGTGACCTTATAGATAGAGCCTTTAAAAACGCCAGGTGAGTATGAATAAAGGGGTAATAAGTTCTAAGCCTGCTACAAGATCCAGCTATACAAAAACCATACATACATAATTGCGGACAGTCCGACGGACAAAGAAATTATATCAGTGGGTCAGACGGCCTTGTAGGATTCACGGAACGGCGCGCGCGCATGTCCGACACGCCTCCCACTAAAGAGGGGGGTCGACTATGATCATAGTGGGAAATGATGTATATGAATGGGCTGCGTGAATGATCAAGCTCGCAACGTGTGATGACTGATCAATTTTGAACGAGCCTCTAGTCTTAATGTTGTCCAAGGGCATGTCTACATACAGTTTACGCAATAAGAGATTGACTAATCTTAGATGGATCAATTGAAATACGATAGGCTTTGAAACATAAATATAGAAGAAGTAGCTAATATTTAAATGTTTTCACCTATGGCCATCAACGAGTAACTCGCTGGCACAATCATAAATGTAAATCGATACAATTACACAGATATGCAAAATATGACATCGAAATAATCTATTGGGTCAAGATTGTGTTTACAAGTTCTGACTAAAAACACAAGGAAAGTTAAATAAAAGCCGCTAAAGGACCAAAAAAAGCGATAGCTCAAATTAAGGCCGCAAAGCAAAAAACCCGTCCTTGGTGGATTTGTCTATTTGCAGTAATTATTTTAATTGCTCCAGCGCCGGAAACATCACGACCTAGCGAGGACTAGTTAAGGCTCTTCGTAAATGTAATATTTTTTATGTTTTTTTTGGACTTTTAATACTTCAAGACGTAGCGAATCCACCATCATCTTAGGGCCGTCTTCTGAACTAGAAATCTTTCGCTGCCCATTCAACTATTCTATTAGGCAAAGTAACAGCAACCTGTACGCGTGGAACCATTGTGAGCTGCGTTGAAAAATTCACCAATGTTGGTAAAGTCTGCGAGGCAGAAACATGGATCCATCGAGATAGATCAGATAAGGTTGAGTGGCGAGGCAAGCTGCAAAGACCCTCACTTGACTACGTGGCGATCGCAATGCTAAGAAGAGGGAAGATAATTGCCAGCAATGGAAAAATTAAACAACTATTGAATTTAAAAATCTTCGCCTTAACACAGTGTGGGTGTCGCGAAACGGTCATTTGATTATACCTCTTTGTATTCACTTGGTTTAATTGTAAATCTGTGTTTGTTCATTATAAACAAACGGAACTAAGATTTATATCGTTGCCGTAATTGTAGACTATTTGCTGTCCAGAGGTCATTGCTTGGTTCTCGGAAAGGCGAGGCCGTTGCCTCGTTTGTCGGCAATCGATTTGCATGCATTGCTCGGTACTTTGATATCGAAAATTACCGAATGGTATTTATATAATTATTTTTAGGAAAAATTATATTTAATCGAACATTTATGATGTCTTAGAGACCGACGCATTCACCTTGAGTTTTAAGTTAGAAGAAGAAATACATCACTTTCTAACAATCTAATGAATAGTCTGTTTGATTGTCATAAACTATCTTTCTACTGGTGCCAAGCGAAGAAGGGGCATTACCCAGCACAAGATAAATTTCATACTTTTCATTCTGATGTTAGTAATTTTACCTTACTGGTGAAAGATTGACGGATTAAGTGTAAGGTATCGATGGTGGTAGTAAGCTATATATCATCACTAGTATTGCACTGTGTATAAAACGTTGTCTTTAGAAAGTTATCGATTAGGTTTAATGGTAACCTTTACGCTTCTATAATTGTTATTTGCTGCCTTGCCGTAGGGGATTCTTCGTTCTGCCTCGAATGCTTGATTTGTGCCGCTTGATATTTATTGACTATTTTTGGCACTTATTCCGTTTCTTCCAAAATATTTTAATTAATAGGTAGTTGGCGCTAGGTTTTGCAGCTGAATAGGTCCATCGACTCGATAAATATACACTTTTTAAAACTTTTTAAGTCACTTTCTAGTTTGTCTGTCTGTCGTTTCGGGTGGAATCTTGCAACTCAACTTATGCCGAAAAGTATGCCTTTTTTGTTTCGCGCGGCCATCAACCAAAAATTAAAATATAAACTCTTAGGAGTATAACAAACAATATTTGTGAGAGCAGTATACAGCTTCACTCAGCCAGGACCGAGTTATACAGGGTGAGTTGTTCAAGAGTGCCTCTAGGGCCAAATCTGAAACTATTAGAAATAACGAAAAACACTCAAAGGAGTCTCATAAGCGATTTTGATAAAAAGTAAAACTGCATCATTACATTTTGAAAATAATCATTTTCCTGGCCAGGAGTCGAACCTGTTGGTTACAAAAAAAAAAAACTTTTGTATTATAATACCATCCGATAGTGTAGATAAAAAGGATCAATTTCTGAGAAGAAACTACATGCGTCAAACTAACGGAAAGTGTTGATTTTTAATAAACTGATTTAAACTTTTAGTATTTCGTAGATTAGCCATAACTTTTTTTTTATTAGTTTGCCGTAGGTATATAGTTTTTTCTCAGAAATTGATCCTTATCATCTACACTATCGGATGGTATAATAAATACAAAAAGTTTTTTTTTTAACCAACAGGTTCGATTCCTGGCCAGGAAAATGATTATTTGTAAAATTTAATGATGCAGTTTTACTTCTTATCAAAATCGCTTATGACACTCCTTTGAGTGTTTTTCGCTATTGCTTATAGTTTCAGATTTGGCCATAGAGGCACTCTTTTAAAACTCAGCCTGTATAACTCGGTCCTGGCTGAGTGAAGCTGTATACTGTGCTCACAATATTGTTTGTTATACTCCTAAGAGTTTATATTTTAATGGTTGGTTGATGGCCGCGCAAAAAAAAAAGGCATAAACGTCCCATACAAAATCGGCATGGCCCTTTCGAGCACTCCACGATTAGCTATCTGGCTGAAATTTATTATATTCGGTATTTTAACGGCTATTAATGAAACCAATCTAATGAAAATGACTTTTATCAAGCATTTTTTGATGTTGTCTGAAGATAAGTTTCAGCAGTGGATTTGAAGGTTATCCAAAATCCAAACCTCGGCCTCGTCTTGGTTCGCTGTAGTCATATAATCTAGCACTAAATGTACATAGGACACAGTAGATGAATTTGTCGCTACCACAGGTGCACCACTTTTTCAAAAAAGTGTTTCAAAAGTGGCCTAAATGCCTAGTATGAGTTTGTTTCACTATTTGGTATCGACTCTGTAAACGTGGATTCGTATGGCAGCAGGACAGCGCAAACTAGTGGCGAAAACGTGAAACCGATACCGAATAGTGAAACAAACTACTAGTCACCCTGCTGCTCTTATCGTGGCAATAACTGGTCTCTTTGGCACATCCTTCTTCTAGCTTCAGGATAACAGTAGTAAGCAGTACCTATGTGTGTTACACTTCTTCCAACGGATCTTGGCATTCGTGAAGTCATTTCGATGCGCAGTGCAACTTTTTCATACAAAATTTTCTACTGCGCAGCGAAAAGTCTACCTTCACGAATGCCTAGATCCATTGTGACAAATTTACCTGTGGGTGCGTGCGGTGCGGGTGGCGCGGGGGGTCGCGGGGCTCTGGCGCGCGCGCCGCGCTCATGCTCTAGCGACGCCGGTGCATGCCCAAAATGGCACCGTCGTCGCCGCGCTGCAACAACACAACACAAATATCATCATTGTCATCATCATCATCATCACCATCATCATCATCATTATCACCATCACCATCATCATCAGCCCTTCTCATCCCCCAAGCCCAAGATCAAACATCCCCAAGAATGAAATGGCGAAGACGCCATTTCATTCTTTTGCCATTCGCCTCTGTCCTGCACCAATCTTACCCATGTAAGTACGACCTGCGGATTTTACTATGTCGTCGATCCCTTTCCGACACTCCTTTTTCCGTCTATAGGTAATCACTAGGTTTTATTAGGTTTTATTATATAGGTTTTATTATACTTACTTAATCTATACTATTATAATAGAGCGGAAGAGTTTGTTTGTTTGTTTGAACGCGCTAATCTCTGAAAGTACCAGTCGGATTTGAAAAATTATTTCGGTATTGGATAGCTAATTTATTGAGGAAGGCTATAGGCTACTTTTCATCATCATCGTCATCATCACCATAAACCATCACTACGGGGGCAACGCCGCGAGGGCGCTGCTAGTATTTAATACTTTTTTAATTTACTTTGGAGAATTTTTAGTAGGTATGTATAATTAACAGTCTAGTCTGTGGCTTTTGCAACTTTTCCGGAGAGTGATCCTGATCACGCAATAAAACTGCAAGTGAAGTAAAAGAAGGTAAAGATAACAGTTTCGACTTGCACAAGTCAACCCAAATAATCTCACTAAACTTTTGACCGTTGCCTACTCTATGCCTATTTAGGGAAACAAGAGCTTAAAGCTTTGTAAATGAAGTAGGTAGGGATAGTCGTAAAGTGTCACAAATCAGCTTAGAAGCAACCTACACAAAGATACAAAAAAAAAAGAGAGTTCAATACACTTTTATGACTTAGGATTTTCTGGTTTATGTAACCGAAGCATTAATTTGTTCTCAAAACGTCCTTATAAGAATTAATCAACACACGCACTTATTATGTGGAAATCTACAAAATAGGCATTAGTATTCACACGAGCGGCAAATAAATTAATTCTAAAACTATTCCTCGTAATCCAAGATGGTCGTAATATTTTATTTTAAATAAACTTTCACGGCACACCCACCTCATTGCCGAATTTAATAAGAAAGTAAACATTAAATAAATAAAATGCTTGGTAATAAATTTATTTGGGTGTAATTCATTTACAAACGTGCGTTGGACATCGAATCTCGGGTCAGGTCATGGAGGGAAAATAAACATTGTCGAGCGCTCAGAGAGCATACATTTCCCTAATGACCGATTGTCAGAACATTGTACTATAGTCGTATTGCTCATTATACGGACTAAAAGTGAAGGAAAAAATGTCATTTTTCCGTCAATTTTGATTAGTTTTGATACGTTTTATGTCAAAATTGAAGGAAAAATGACATTTTTCCTTCACTTTTAGTCCGTATAATGAGCAATACGACTATATGTTACTGGCTGGTTTGGGGATGTGCATGCAAAAGTGAACCTTCAAGGTATTAAAACTTGATAAAACTAATTGGTGCGATCTGCCTACGTCGTCGCATAGCGCACCTGAGGCCTCTTCACTATTTCTACTCCTCGGGTCAGATGCTCTGTTATGTATAACCATTTGAAAGTTGTTTGTCCGGCGTACGATACTTATCTCGATATGTCGCCGTGATCTCCGATTGTGGGGTCAGCCATTTCACGAAATTAAACGTAAAGTATGTGTGGTTACTTAAAATGATCATCAAAGTGACGGTGTTTTAAGTTGGCGTCTTGACCAGCGACGAAAGATAACTTATGAAGATAGATTACTTACTAGAAATTAAGCTTCAGAAATAAATAATTATTCATGAAATAGAAACTAATTATGAAATTCTTGAGCATTTCATAATTCTCAAGAATTTTAGAGGATGTTTTTCAAAAGATTCATAAAACGTTTTCCTTTTTGTTGTTATTTGCAAAAAAATGCCTTCGAATGTCTTTCAATATTTCTGTTTTGATTAAAATCGAAAACGAAATTATAACGTTTCCCTGCCCCATTAAAATTCGAAATTCGAAAAGACCGTTCTATTTCCCGTCCATCCTTTTCACGCTGAGAGCAACTGTCATTGTGACAGCTGACAGCTTCCGTCGTCCAGTTACACAGGAGCTGTCACAGCGGGCGGGGTGAGCCCGCCTCGTAACCGAAAAGAGGTCAGGTTATTTTGGCCGCTACTGCACTGCAGCGCCTCCCGCAGGCTGTATGTAAATCGGTCAAGGTCAGGTGGACCAGAATAAGCCGTCTGGCCTAAAGGTTCAGGGGTTAATTAATCTGTCTGCAATTTGAAATGAGAACAGGCGCCGGAAATGGGACGACACACTCTTAGGTACATACACATTTTAGAATGTCTGATGTGACTGAAAATAAAAGGGACCAGACGGATCAGACATTTTCATTTTAGACGCTAATCAGTGACAATGGAGGTACAAAAATGGAATTTAATGAACATGGACAGCAAGTAGCCAGTTAACCTTTTTCGACCCGGACTTTTCGAAAACAATACAGGTGGAAAATGTGGAGGTTTTCATCCTCTCGTGTAAACTATCCATTAGCCGTTAGTATTTTAATGTTGATTTTCATCTGACGAACTTGTAAATAACCTGAAAAGGTTATAGAAAATACAAAACGATGAAACAGGTATGACGCAGAGCAGGTACACTGAAACACGCATGCGCAAACTATCGTCCCTGTAATAACTGTAATAAAGTATTTTTTTGGGTGTTTTCTTCCTAATTATGCCTTTACAAAGGCATATAAACAGAAATAAATGATAATGAAACTTTGCGGTTCAATCCCAAGGGGCTACCCAAGCATCAGCACCCAGAATCGTTAAACTTTCGCATTATTGACGATCAATGCCAAGGCTATCCGAAAGAAAAATAGGTTAGTCACACCTCAAACCAGTGGTTTCAGCAGTTTTCCCATGATGATGAACTAGTAATAACTCTAATCCAGGCCTGAAACCTATCGATAGGTCAATATTGTCGTGGATATACGCAGGGTTAGCCTCAAACAATGAGCTGTCAAAATACTCACATTGAACAATAGCACAGAAATGTTATCACTGAAAATCCACTATATAACCCACAACACAGTACAATAGGACACTACGTTGCGCTAAAATGCACTTTTTACCTAATTTTTACAGTTTTCAGGGAGGCCTGAAGGCAGCGGAGCCGTCTCACGATGACACTTGTCATTTACCGCGCAGGCTCGGTAATCTTCGGGGGTTCCCGGCGCCGGTCGGGTTAGCTGAGCGGCGCTCGGCTCCGCTCGGGTTGTATCGATCGTGTCTGAGGCGCCCGTCCGGCCGCCGCCGGTGGCGCCCCCTCGCGACGCTAATGAGACCTGATGGCCATCCATTATTTAGCAGCCTCCAAGACTGTGCGGTGCGCGAAATTAATCGCGAATTTATTGATTTATTGCAAGAGAAATTAAAGATTGATTGGCTAAGTGAGGTTTGTCCGTTAATCTATTTATCAGTTAGGCTTCGACTCTAATTTGTTCGGATAGACAGTCGGTACCAATGAGGTCGTGTCAGTACTTATACATCATGATGTTCAGGCATCATAAAGTTTCACATTAACAATAATTACATTGGGATTATTAACTTGTTTGCTATTTAATTGTTAGTGCTTATTCGTATTTTTTAAAAATTACTATGATCTCAACAAATCTCATAGTGTTCATCTGTCACTTTACCTACTTTTGCTCTTAGCTCAGCAGGTGCGGGATCGATTCCCATCTAAACTATTTTTTTTTTTTGATAAATTTAAATGTTTCATTTAAATTTAGGTCTTAAATAAATATTAGTAGTACCTAGTACCTACTTTCTTACCCCAAAACATATTATGTATTAATGTACCTACTATTCTATCCCGTATCGGGTTCCTATAGTAGGAGCCTTGAATTGTTTAGGGCTAGATGGCGCTGTGAGAACTACCCAGTTAGGTACACATTTTGTTAAACATTACATTGTAACAATCACATCGAAAATTGGATAAGGATAAACCTCATGAAAATATAGTTTTGCGTCAATTTGTGGAATGGGGATCACGAATGTACGGTAAGGTAGGTTAAAAAAAAAATTAAAAATAACAATTTTTGATGGGCTAATTTTTAAGTTTTTTTCTGAAATGAAAAAATAAGAATCAAATCTCGATAAGTACCTAATAATACCTACCTTCACGCACTGGACAGGTTTTTTTTAGCATATTGTATAAGAAAAGTAAAAGTGCGTTTCCATTGTGCGAAAACTTGCATACAAGTATTAGCGGCCTTTACACGGTAGAGTTTTTACCACGGATCTGGACTGTACAGATATCTGTACAGATAACCGCGGATAAAACTGTCAAAGGTTGGAATGGCGCGTGCTATTTCCCGCGGCATCTGGACTGTACAGATATCTGTACAGATAGCTGTACAGATATCTCTGCGTGTAAATGCTGCTATCATGTCATATTTCGTGCAAGTTATTGCTTGAATTGAAAATATCACTGCTTGGTGCACGGCTTCTTCAAGTTTTGCGTTTCTGCAGTCACTTGCAGGATTTGTTTACAGTTGAAACTGAATGCAACTTGCAACTTGCATGTAAGGTTACGTTTCCACTAGTCATATTTGCATGCAACTTTCAGCTTGGTTGGCTACGTACATGGTTGGCTACATGCATGGTTGGCGATCTCTTTGGCGTAAAGGGCGAACGCCCGCCTAAACATAGGAGGTTGAAGATTCGATCCCCGCCGCGGGACAAATTTGTGTAGGTATTTGACCTGCAATTATTTGTCTCAGTCTTTTATATACCTAATTAATTTCTTATATTGATTAATTTTTACTTCCCACTTATTATTAAATAAGTAATAGTACCTACCTAAATATTGTGACATGTAACATTCTAAGTTAGGTACCAATAAAGAATCTGAATCTGGGTGTTTCTATGTATAAATGCATGTTTTTACAAAAAATATATAGGTAAGTATTAGTATATCAGTCATGTAAAATCAAATGGAACTGGGCTGGACACGTATGCCGCATGTCAAGCGACTTGTGGGCAAGAAGAGCCACAGAGTGGATCCCACCCAACGCAAGACGGAGGCGTGGACACAGAAGGAGATGGCGTGATGAGTTGGATGCCCATTTAAGATCTTGGCCTGCAATGGCGTTAAATCGCGAAGAGTGGAAGGAGGGAAGGGAGGCCTTTGCCCTGCAGTGGGACAGTAATGGCTGAAAAATGAAAATGAAATGAATATCAGTCATGTAGTTCCCACAACACAAGCTCTGCTTACTTTGGGGCTACAATGATGCTGTGTGAAATGTCCAGCATATTTTAGTTATTTTTATGCGTATTCAAAACGCGGCATAATAGATACCTAGGTACCTAGTATGTACAGAGATAATGCCCTCGATATAATAAGTACTTCAAAGTACTCGTCCCCATTCCGGGCCATCGCGTTATCGATGAGTTAACGCTCCGCCGATGCCGGCAGCAGATCGAGTGCACTTGTTTTTCACTGTCTGCGAGGCTAATTGCGCCATTTTTCATTTGCGGCCCTTCCGACCCCCGCCCCCCCCCCTGCCCCCTTCCCCCCCCCCCCTCCGAGGGGTGCCCGCCCTGACGGACACAGCTATTCTTAGCCTTGACGGAGTACGGACGTTTTAACTAATTGAATGTGATTTTTTGTAAGTAATGAATTAAAATCTGATGGTGTTTGGTGGTTAAGTAAGGCTCGAAAAAAATGTACTTAAAAAACAACATAGGCGTAATCTGGGCGACCGAGCTCTACTTAGGTGAAAATAGAGATAATGAATTTTCCAAGATTTGAGACCTAGCTAATTCGATTTTTCGCCCCCTGTAAAATCCTATACATACCTAATGCAAACATCATCGAAATCGTTAAAGCCGTTTTCGACAACGTGAATACAATTAAACAAACAAATATATAAATATACAAATATTGCTTGTTTAATAGTAGGTAAGTATACGATAGGATATTCTATAAAAAAATTGAAAGTCGATTTAAAACTCAAGTTGAGTAACTATATGGTTTACATTAGGTACACAGACGCGACGCTATAAATAAAGAGGGTAGGTACTGTCTCACAATACCTAGCCTTACTTCCATGAAACATATTATTCTCGGTTTCTTCTAATGAAAATCACAAATAAAATGAAAGTTTCAATGTGAATAATACAAGCTCATCAATGCCTGCCTGTTCAGTTCTCACGAGACTAAAACTTTTAGTAGTCCTTTTCTTTCCTTCGTGGCTTTTTTATAGTTCTTCTCAAGTCCTCGCCAAAAATAAGTTGGTATGAATACTATATGAAACCCCAATAAAATAGACTCTTATGGGAATGGGCACGTTTTTCATAGCGCGTTTGTATCGATACAAACGCTCTGCGAACGCACTTCTCAAAAACGCTCTACGAAAAACGCAGTGTGCCCACTCCCTTAGAAGTGATTAATAATAATATGTAAATAATAGTAATTAAAACACTCATAAGAAGTAATAGCACTAGTATTCTGTGGTAATAGACACAAACTATCTTTGTCACTTTCAAAACTTTCGTGAGTTGTACTAGACATTATTTTAACACACGGGAACTACTCACGTAAAAATATCGTCGATTCAGATAGGTACCGACAATGTTTCGATTCATCCGGAGAATCTTCATCTGGATAAAGAGGGAGTTGCGGCAAGGTTATGTCTCACACCTTTTACGTGAGTAATTCCCTTGTGTTAAAATAATGACAAACTATCTTCTTATAAAACAAAGATTAATATAATAAAAATACTTATAAGTCGTAAAACAGTCATGTACAGAAACTAGTAAGAGGTCGGTTTGCAAGCCGTTGATCTCAACTTTTGTAAAAACTTTTACATCCTTGCTTACTTATGGATATCTAATTTCGCTCGAGTTCCTAAACAAAAATAGCTGATATAATACCCGACTGAAATCCAGGATTGAAATGAAAAGAGTCTTTGTTCAAATCAATAGGGGGATACCGATTGATGACGCTGACTGTACCTAGCTCCCATAACACAAGCTCTGGTTACTTTGTTGGGACTAGATGATGCTGTGTAAAATGTCCAGCATTATTTTTTTATTTTTTTTATTAAAAAACGCTTAGTATAAGCCGGATTAAAACTAGTTATACTACGACGGTTACATCCTCAAGATCATAATATTTTTGACCATGTAGTTTCTCTTCTCAATGTACTAGGGCATCACATAATTTTAGAGTACTGTAAAATCTGTAAAATTAAAGCATTAGTAACAAAATAATGCCACTCGGATCTGGCATCCCTATATTTACCCTACCCGCTCGGCTCGCGCCAACTTCATTCGTTTCTTATGTGCGGGCATCGCAACATCGCAATAATTACGAAATTATTTTTTTCGCAAGAAAGTTATAATTAAAAGTTTATAATTGGTAAAACAACGTAAACGAAGTGGTGATTATAGAATAAGAAAGAAGATTAAACTTTTGGAAAGGAGTTTATGGAAATCATCATCGTCTACGAGAGATGAAGGGAGGTAACAGTTTTTTGTTTACTCAATTTCACCCAATAATCAAAAAATATTACCTATAGATGCATACGACAAATAATCCCGTAAATTATTTACGACAAATAATTTTTACATGTCGACAATTCACATTAAAAAATATGTGACTACCTTCATTTTATTTTTGTCTCGTGTTTATTGTTGTATTGTTTATCGTTGCATTGTGATATTTATCCATCATGATAAACGATTTAGATTACGTCTTAGTAATAACAATTTTGTCAAAGTGACAAAAACTGCCGGTGTTTTTGTTCTTTGCACACAGGTCACCAACGATGTTGAAATACCTACCTGCGATACATTACGCGACGAGCTCGCGTTTGATAATTATCGCTCAGTCTCGTTTCGTCACATTATGACGACCAATGACTTTAAAACAATAAAAAGGGCAGACTGCAGATTGGGTGGATATGTCTACCTGCCAACACAGGTCAAGGGTGTAAAAAGCCTAGGTCCCCTGCGTTATACTGCGTGACGTGATCACGTTTGATATCGCTTAGTCCGGAATGACTTTAAAATAACAACAAACTGCAAACTGCAGATTGTAAGTATGTCTACCTGTGCATACAAGTCAAGGAGGTGGAAAACCTACCTGCGTTATACTGCGTGACGCGATCACGTTTGATATCGCCCAAATGACTTTAAAAAACAATTAAAACGGCAGACTGCGGATTGGATGTATGTATATGTTTACCTGCCTACACAGGTTAAGGGTGTAAAAAACCTAGGTCCCCTGCGTTATACTGCGTGACGCGATCACGTTTGATATCGCTTAGTCCGTAATGACTTTAAAATAACGACAACTGCAAACTGCAGATTGTAAGTATGTCTACCTGTGCATACAATTCAAGAAGGTAAAAAACCTACCTGTGTGACGCGATCATGTTTGATATCGCTTAGTCCATGATGACTTTAAAATAACAACAACTGCAAACTACAGATTGTAAGTACCTGTGCATACAAGTCAAGGAGGTGGAAAATCTACCTATACTGGGTGACGCGATCACTTTCAATATCGCTCAGTCTCGTGTCGTCGTGTTATGACGACCAATGACTTTAAAACAATAAAACTGCAAACTGCAGATCGTAAGTATATGAACGTAAGTATATGTCTATCTGTGCATAAAGGTCAAGGGTGATATATATCTACCCAGCGTTATAGCGCGATGCGATCACGTTTGATTTCGCTTAGTTTCGTGTCGTCACGTGATGACGACCACTGATTTTAAAATAATAAAAACTGCAAACTGCAGATGGTAAGTATTATTATGTATACCTACCTGCCCAATACCTACCTATGTGATATTGTGTGACGCGATCACGTTTGATATCGTTCAGTCTTGTTTAAACGTGATGACGATCAATGGTTTTAAAATAATAAAAACTGCAAACTGCAGATTGTAAGTATGTTTACCTGTAAGTATTGTGTCATACTGCGTGACGCGAACAAGTTTCTATCGCTCAGTCTCATGTCGTCACGTGACGACGACCAATGATATTAAATCCAATAACAACTACAGACTACACATTGTACTGTACAGGTTATATTACCTGACTTTTGTAACTTTGATGAAAGCGTAGTATGTCTTCTACCACTCTCAGAGCGCGGCTATTATAATACCAGACTCCATCACCGGGAGCTCTACTTTATTTGTCATAGTCAGACCATGACAATCGGTTCATGCATTATGTCTGAATAAAGAAATATATTATTATTATAATTATTATAATTATCTATCTTTATAGGAACTCTCTAAACGTTGGGGTCGGATTCTGGTGGAAGGTGACCGAGACCAAGAAAACCAAAGAGACCTCGTAAAAAAGACTTTAATATTTAAATATTCTATAAATATAAAGGCCTTCAGATTAAAAGGTATGACCTTAGCTTACTCTCTAGATCGAAGCAGGAGCAGACAAACTGGAAGGCCATTCCAGAACTAAACCACCCAGACCATTCAGGTGGGGTGGACCGAAGAACAGATGCCAAATCTGAGGTAATCGTCTTAAGATGGGTACCCGTTCCAAGGGCGGAGACCACCACCTGCCGCGAGCTCTTCCTGCATCAAGACTGAGTTCAGGACCCGCAAAACGCATAAGTGGTAAGTAATACTACTTCATGCTAACAATTTGCGCTATTTTATGCTAATTACTGAGCACTCTGCTGTACCCAATGATCTTCCACTATACCTTATAAACTGAGGTAGATGTGTTGTGTTGTGCCCCGCTCCGCGTGGCAAATTAACTTCGGGCTGGATAGCTTGAGTCAACTCGGTCGCTCGTCACAGGCTGTCATTTGCGACTTGCTGCTCACGTAATTGTGAAAATTATATTTATCTCGTTCTGACAACGGGGTTTTGTATTTCTCTGCTATCTTTTGGTTTCTTGAGTGATGTAATGTAAACGAAGCTGCGAATATTCTGCCTACTTAGCTGTAAAATGGTTTCGCCGCGTTTGAAAGCTTTTATAAGGAGTTTAATTAATATAACTCTCTGTTGGAAAAATATCATTAGCTGTACCTAGCTATATGAATGGATTTAAAATCCCGTTTAATAGTAGGCCTCCTGTACAAATGTTGGAACAAGCTAACCAAAAGTTTAGCAATACGGAGTTACTCGTAGAGCAGTTATGTTCAGCTACTCATAAGTTATAGTCATCAGAATCTGTGATGCTTACATAAAACATATTCCGGACCATTTTTATCTAAAACTTTTTTGACAAATTATTCGTGAAGGCACTTCTAGATTTAGTGTTAAGTCGATTTATCTTTCAGTCAATATTTTAAAATAGTAGATACTTGCACCGCTGCTAAATTACTTATTAAAGACTGCTTCATGGCTATGATAGACTTGCAAAATACATATGTTTTTTAGTACCCGGTCCATAAGGGCCTATCATTTCTTATGTATCTAAGAAATACGGACTGATTCTAGTCATTTATTAAAATGAAATTCAGTGCATAAATGATACTTATAATTGCCACGACAGAGTCAAGGAAACCTTCAAGATTGGGTTTTATTATTATTAACCATAAAACAAGTAACCTTATCTCATTTAAAAAAATAAAAAAGAAAACAACTTTTTGAGTTCGAATTAGACTCTCGTACCTAACAGGTGCCTGAATTTGGCAGAATTTTAACACAAATAGAACACTTATCTTGTTAAAACTCGTTCACTAACCCTAAGGGATTTCACGAAATTTTTTCGTGTTACTTTGCTCAGCTTGTCCTGCAGTTGCCCGTGAACGGCTATAGGTCCGCTTCGAATCGGCTTGAAATTGAAAAATTTATATTTTCTTTGATTTAACAACTATGACTCCTACATGGTATACAACACACATATACCTACGAGTAGCTTATATCCAGATTTGTCTTTGTGGCGAAATTATATTTTAATTTCAAATAATCCTATTTATGGTATTAGATTTTTATGAATGCGCCTTTAAAGGATTGGGGCGTCTTAATTTTAACGGAGAACATGTAAACGGTTTCTAGGACTGCCGAGCCAGATACACTATCAACCTTTTAGAACTTAAAGCCGCTTCTATAGAATTACAGTGTTTCGCTGGCAAATCGATACAAAATAAATTTTGATCCATAACGATAAAACGAACGCGATATGTAATTATGATGAGGAGGTGTCCAGTTTAAGCATTTAAACAATTTAAGTAGTAAGATCTAGTAGCGGCGTTATAGTGTAGCATCTTTGAAAAATCCAAAATCAAAAAGGAAGCTGGACCAGGGATCCAGATGTTTTTTAATTATTATCGATACAATATGGAGTCTATCTCAAACAAGTTTGAATGACTTATGAAAATTATTTATTTGCCACTAGAATAAATATGTAAATGTCATAAGTTCGTCTCTTGAAACGAGATCCGTCCGCATTCGATATCGATGCGTTTACTCTAGACTGGAGTGTTTATTTCTTTCTACACATTCCCTCCTTTTTTCATTCATTTTAATATACTTAAGTAAACTAAGCAATAATCGTGCTACTAGAATTGGTCGTCCCTTATTGGCCTAGCGGCCTTGGTACCATGGTACCCATTGTTCATAAAAATATATATATTTATATCTCAAGGCAAACTAGTTTACATAATACCACATTAGGTACTCTTTTCAACTTTCAGACTCTGGCAGCGACACCCTAGTGTCATCGCTGTTATTGAGCAAGCCTACTCAAGACAAGCACTGTAAGCAAGTGCTATAAAATTGATATAATTACTTACCTATCAACTTTTTCTAAAAGTTCTTTAAAACAATAATAACTGTGATTCTACAAAATGGTGGCAATTTTTTGCACCAAACTTTAAATTGAATTTTTAGAAGTTATATTCTATTTGTAATCGATTTTCTAGTTAGCGAATATAAATCTGGGTCAAATTATTCGACTTTGAATACTTGTCATTCAGCGCTTGCTCTGATATTTTGTAAACGGATGAGTCAAGATGATAGAATAGAACTAAACTTTGTTTTTTTCCAATAATGAAAATAATCTGAAATCTGAATCTTGTAGGTGCTTGATCATTTTTCGAAATTATTTCCTAAACAGATAATTTTTTCTTACAAAACGATACATAATGCGAGTGTCTCGACAATAAGCCGATAGATAATACAGATTTTGTCAGTCAAATAGTGGCGTCTATGCGTAACGGAGTCCCACTAGATATTTTATAACGAACCGACTCGTTTGGTCAGAAGTTCTACATTTGACCCAAAATGATGAGCGTGATGTATTTGGGTTTTTTGTAAAATATTTTAAGTATTCTATCGGTTTCACCAATATTTAAATAATTGAATATTTTGAATTGAATATTTATTTATTTGCAGATTCAATTTTTTGTCAAAACATGCAATCTTAAGTTGATTGTAAGACATCATTAGGTATTAATGTACCTACCTGCTTTTGCGTTAACCGCTTATGTCGTTAAAGGTCGCTAAACATCTACATGGTCAAAAATATTATGATCTTGAGGATGTAACCGTCGTAGTATAATTGATGGTTAAACAAACTTACCAAGTGAAGTTTGGCCATAATTATACGAGACGGTTACATCCGAAGAGATCAAGAAGGTCCCACCCGAACCCATAAAGGCCCTTGCTACTTTAACGACATAAGTGTCTCTGAAGAAATGAAGTTGGCGCGAGCCGAGCGGGTAGGGTAAATATAGGGATGCCAGATCCGAGTGGCATTATTTTGTTACTAATGCTTTAATTTTACAGATTTTACAGTACTCTAAAATTATGTGATGCCCTAGTACATTGAGAAGTGAAACTACATGGTCAAAAATATTATGATCTCTTCGGATGTAACCGTCTCGTATAATTATGGCCAAACTTCACTTGGTAAGTTTGTTTAACCATCAATTATTACAAATTAATGAAATCAAAAAGAAATTTAGCACTAAACCATGGATCATGGAGACTAAACTTGTTTTCATAGTAACATTTGATATTAATCTCTGTGGGTAGAAATATGAGTCATGGTAGACCAAGAAAAGATGGATGGATTGTGTGAAAGATGACATGGGTAAGGGGTGAGTGCAGAGAGGCGGCTTATAGAGAGAAATGGAAGAATACATACAAGGGCAGAAAGATGATAATGATTTGATAATCATCTCTGGTTCCTGGCTTTTAAGCTTCCTTCCATAATCCTGGCTTTTAAGAGCCGTATTAGCAGAGTTGGTTAGTACCTCAACTTTCGATCCGAAGGTCGTGGGTTCGAATCCTGGCCATGCATCAATAGTTTTTTTGTTTCGATGACCATGTTTTTCTGTGGATATGGCCGGTTAAGCTGAGAGGATGGTTTAGGTGCTGGGCAAGCCTACTCCATCTCAAACAATGTCAGGCACTGCAGTGTCCCGTTAAGTGTAGGCAAAGTTTGCCTCCTGACACTATATAAATCTCTAGTAAACTTAATTATAAATTTCATCCAAATCGGTTCAGTGGTTGTCGAGTTATAGAGGAACAAACATACCTACATCCAAACATCCAAGCTTTCGCATTTATCGATCGAGCGAGCGAAGCGAGCGAAGATCTTAGTGGTAAGTTGGGCGATTTTGCTTTGTATGTTTGTATGTTTGTATGTTTCACGAATTGTTGTTCGAGCATAACTGTCGAACCGTTCATCCAATCTGCATGAAACTTGGTAGGTCAATAGGTTGTGGTAAGGAAATTTACGGTGGAGCATATGAGCTTAATCGATGAAGGGGTTGTGAAGATATTGGGTTCCCAAGGGGGTAAAAAATTATGAAAGTTACACAAATATATTGAGTGGGGTGTCATACGAAAGGGCTTATTTTGTACATTCCAAAATGGTTTTTATTTTTAATCTAGGATGTATAGTTTTTGAAATACGACCAAAGACCAAAAACTACGAAACCAGAGCTGCAAGAGCTCCCGTTTCATAGAGTTTCGATGTCTTCGTAGCTCATTGACTGGTCGGTCTGAAAAAGAGAGTGGCATCGTTGCGGTTTGGTTTGCAATGATTTTAGATGCTACTTGATTTATTTTCATGATAAAAAAAATTTTGATAAAAATGAAAATAATTGGGGTAAAAAAAGTTAAGTAAACAAATATATTGAGTGCGGTGTCAAATGAAAGGTCTTTATTTGTACATTCTAAAATAGTTATTATTTTTATTCTAGGACGTATACTTTTAAAAATACGACGAGAATTCATAAATATGAAATAAATGAAAAATTAGACACGACATTATGTATTGCATGCATGCTAGTATTTTTTACCATGAAGAGCTAGCGCAATATGCATACCCGGCAGTAGTAGCACTTGAAATTATAGGGGTAGGTAGTCAGAAGAAAGTCCAAATGTTGGCCATCTACGGTGCGCGAGATCTCAGTTCGGGGCGAACTACTAGTAATATCAGTGTGATAGCAAGACCTTTCAGCAAGATCATTAGCCCTCATTTTAAAATATGTAGAGTATTAGATTGAGTCCAATAGTAAAATGATGTTGTCTAGTAATCATACATAGTCACATTCCAATACCATATTCTAAAGCTTAATAATTAAATTTAAATATAAATTCGATATTTTTAAAAGCTTTTTAATAAACTCGATCTCCATTTGCGTGCTTCCAAGCTATTATGAGGTGTTTGAATTCAAATAAATTTGTAAAATCAAAAATATAAATAGTTCTTAAAAGTAACCGTACTGTCTCGTATCATCTGTAGATAAAGAAGTAGTAGGTACTGTTAGTTTTATTACTGTGAAATTCGAGATGACTGCATTTTAATGTAACATTACTAGAGATCTTAAATATAAAATCTTACAGTAAAACATTTAAGTACTCATTCAACTAAGTTACGTTTCATAGGGGACCTAATTAGACCAGAATTGGTATTCTGTACCTAACAGAAACAATGATTTTTTTTTTTTCATTTTGATGTCACATTATCACACTAATCCATATCCATACCTACCCATTTATAAATGTGAAAGTGAGTTAGTTTGTTTGTTTGTCCAGCTTTCACGTCAAAACAGAGAGACGCATTGACGTGTTTTTTTGTGTGGAGATGGAGGTGGAGTTGGAGGGCTGGAGAATGACACAGGCTATTTTTTATCCCGAAAAAATGCATGTTTCCCGTGGGATAAAAAATTAATAGTCCACGCCGGGGGAAGCCGCGGGCGTCCGCTAGTATCTATGACTTAACACTGGTTAAACAACGTCCTGTCTCTTATTTGTCACTATCTAACAAATAGAGACAGGGCGTTGTTTAATCAGTGTTTCAAGTTGAGAGGCTTTGGTAAGTAAGGCCCATTTTCTTTAAGCGTATCTGTCATAGCGCGAATATGATCTAACTAACGCTAATCTGGCTTAAAGCGAATCTGTCCGAACCCGAACAAATGTCTCGTACTCTAAGGTTTAATAAAACGAAAATAATAATTATGAATGATGAGTTTTATACCGTCAAGTTTTCCTCCTCCCAGTTTTCATAATCTCGTTATAACTGTATCAGTTTTCGCTTAATTTGTCAGCATAAATCATTCTAACAATCCCGAATAAGTGGTCTGCAGCCATTACTATTCCAATAAGGTTTACAGCCTCCACCTATGTCATATCATATAGCACCGGAAACATATCTCAGCTTTTAATGTCCCCGCTTCTAATTGGTGATACTAGTTTCGTCGGAGGTCTTATCACAGAATACTAGAGTACTACGTACAGAAGGGTCACTTCGCGAGTAAATTTGTTTAAATAGAGACTCTCGTGGCGAAGCTATAAAGTGCAATTCAACTCGCCTATGGGCCTATTACCTATCGAGATATTTGCCTAAACATTCCCATCCTGCTCTAATGCGTAACTGTGTCACTGTCTGGCGCGGTGTGACGCAACTCGTAAGGGTTGTCGAATTTTCGCTTGCGACAACACAAATAAATTATCAGGTAAATTATCAGGTTAGGTACCTACCTACCTAGCTAGGTACTTACTTTTGTTTTAAACTGGGTCTAAAGTGTGTTGGCCGAGTAGGTTAGTGCCTCGACTTTCGATCCGAAGGTCGCAGGTTCGAACCCGGGCTGATGCACATCAATGGATTTTTGGTTTCGAAAAATGTACCTACTTATACCTAATAAGCGCATTAACACGAGTTCTAAACGGTGAAGGAAAACATCGTGAGGAAACCAATTAGAGTTCTAATAGCGTCGATGGGCTTGCAACCTGTCACGTATGAAATGTTAACTTCTGCAAAATGTGGGCATGTAGGAAGGTACAATATGTATTTGGACATACCTGTGACAACTCCCTTAGACATCTTCAAAGGATCTTAAAATGCCAAAAAAGATCTGAGAGAATGTGTATCGCGCCTCGAGGATATCTACAGACGTGCGTGATCATCACTCCTACCTATTTCATTTCATTTCATTTCATTTCTAAAGCGTTTACTTTTAGGTACCTAGGTAAATAAACAAAACTGTAGGTACCTACCTACCTACAGTTTTGTAGGTAGGTAGTTTTGTAGGTGTATTATGTTTGTTTATTTGTAAACAGGTAGGTATTCAATCAAAAAGGAATCGAATAGGTACCTATAAAATCTCGTTTTCATTATGCACCTACAGTTACAGAGTAAAAGTAAGTACCTACCTAGGTATTTATTGATGATTTATTTAAATAGGTACTTACAACAAATTATAGAAAAGCTTAGTAGGTACCAACCTTTCAATATCTTCCGGAATTTTGTAGAATGTTAATGTCCATTCATTGCTTTTCCTTTTGTTTAGACACCCGTAGACACAGCAGTATCTTTTATAAGGACTAGATCGTTTAGACATCGTGCATAAATCACAAGAAACGATGTATACGAGATCACGATAATTACGCACAACGCGTCTAGTCCGCAAGCCGAGCGAGCGGCAAGTGGCAACCTATGTCGCGCGCCCCCCGAGGCGGCGCGCGTCCGATAAATACCTAAAGTTAGAAGTGAGCCAGGCCTGGTCTTATTAAGGCCGTCATCAGAAAATTTGGACATAGTAGAGAGAAAGTAACTTTTTGTTATAGTAGCGCATCGTCGCACTGTGTGTGTCTCTTTTATTGAAATACTAGCTGCTCCCCGCGGCTTCGCTCGCTTGGTACCCGGATAAAAAGTAGCCTATGTTACTCTCCAGCCCTCCAACAATCTCCACACAAAAAGTAGCTCTGTTTTGACGTGAAAGCAGGACAAATAAACAAACAAATAAACATACTCTCACATTTATAATATGGGTACGGATGTGTGTGAAGAAATTGAATGAGGCGTAGGCGTGTCAGGATCGTAGCAAGATCGTAGCAGTATTTTCCCCTCAGGGAAAAAGGCACCGTTTTACGAATGTGTGAATTTTGTGTAGATTAATGCAAATCCATTTTATTTTTTTGATGTGCTTATGTGGAAGAATATGCTGTTATACCTTTCGCCAATGGTACTTATTAAAGTAATATTTTCTGCGCTATGAATTAGTAGCAGATAATATCTTAACACTTTTTGAGCACGTGTCATATTATGACACGGTGTGATTCTAACTTTTTGTTTTTACCGACTGAAACTTGACTTAATCATAACATTTTATGAAAAACATGAACATGATAGAACTTCGTAAGTATATAAGTTTTAGACCTTAACCAATCAAAAGTTAACAATGGCAGCAATTACGATGTTCACTGACTGAAATTTCGATCGGTATTATTGATCGAGATTTCAGTCAGTGACCATCGTAAATGCTGCCTGCTGCGTTTCGATGCAAGTTCTTATGAAGTGCACACATAGGTAAATCTGCCTATGTTGCATTTTTACTAAGATTCAGTTAGTAATCAATCGAATTACCACAGGTTACTCAAGAAAGGCGCGGTGGGTTGACAACATTGGACAAGTCGCGGGCAATCCCTGGCTTGGCACAGCGCAGGACTGGATTATATGGCGTCTACAAAGAGGGGTCTACACCTAGCAGTGGGTACCTACCTATGGTATGTGGATGATTATTATAACTCAAGAAAGAAGTTCCGGGCCATTTCTCACCACAAATGGTTCGACGTAAGATTCTGCCTATAAAGTTGAAACACTGTAACCTACAATACTAGGCCAACAGTTTACGATGCCCATTCCAATATTGCGCGATAGTTGTGGTCTAACGGTTCAATGAATATAATTAGTGATGTACCAGTTCTGTTTTATTAGAAGAAACTGAACATTATCATTTTAGAAAGTTATGTAGTTATTTCGGAACGATATTGTTTTTTATCTTATGAGGTCGACGATGATACAGTTTGCGGATATGATAATTTTGTTATGTTGAAATAAATAAGTGAAATTAATAGAATATGAATTGAGATTAATAAAGAAAATTT
The DNA here is from genome assembly GCA_958496255.1 of Camptogramma bilineatum. Lineage (NCBI taxonomy): Eukaryota > Metazoa > Arthropoda > Insecta > Lepidoptera > Geometridae > Camptogramma > Camptogramma bilineatum. The sequence continues at coordinate 1,395,647 of OY292453.1, forward strand.
GGTTTTAAATTACATCACTTCAATTACCATGACATTGTACATTGTTACCGAGTTTAATCTTTATACTGTATTTTGGTATACAATTTACAATAAACAATTTTGATTGATCCATTCATTCATTCATTCAACTTGTACTTCAACTTGTAAATTCGGCTCGAAGGAACACTTATGGCTCATCTATTTCAGAAGTCCAGCGGTATGTTTTCACAGTAAGTAAGTATTCATATGGTACTGAACTGCAATAGAACACGTCTCTACATCCTATTACCTAACTAAGTATTGGGAAATAAGCACTGAATTTCATGAAGAAATATTTCGAGTGACTACGCCACTTATTTGTAACGGCAAACATTTTTTCCATTTAGAGCATGTTTTATTCAAACCCACATTGATATTATTCGGAATAAGATTATATTTTGTAGGTTATTAATAAAAATAATACTTAAATTCATAATAAATGCGACGTCTAGTGATAGTCTAGCGACCCTAGCTAATCCTGCCTCGACTGCAAACCGGTCGGTTTTAAGAACATTGATGACGGTAGTGGGACTTTATGATTTGTGCAATATTGTGTACCCACTTTCTTATTTATTAGCCTCTTAGGCTACATAGAATTGAAACTAGGTATTAATTTATTTTAATAAGAAAAATACCAGCAATAAGGATACAATACTCTGATCGATTAAAATCTTGAATATAGTTAACTAATTAAGCTGTTTTAGTAAGAGATGACGTAGTTTCTGATATTATAAGACGCTAAATACGTGTTCGTCGGATCGTAGGATCGTCAAAGCCGCCACAACCCCCTCCGACGTGACGACCACGACCACTCTGTCAAGAGTGTAGCGAAAGAGAAGAGAAATACGTGTTATTAATAGGTAGGTACATCTAGCCAAGTGTTTTTATGAAGCGAAGTCATTATAGAGAGTGTCATCTTTTATATCACGACGTCAATTAACCTGCCTGTCCCACCCGAAACAGTATCACGGCACTTAGCAAATAAAACATCGCCGCGATGCTCCAACAATAAGTCGGTAGATGTCGTGACGGACGAGCATTACGCGAAGACAACGCGAGGTGCGGCCCGGCCCTATTGACCGCGGTTTGCGCGTAAACACCACCCCGGAACAGGATCCACCCGGAACAAACTACTATTGTTACTTCCATTTGCGCGCTACACATCGGCTTTCCCTCGCAGAGTCTACGGAAACCAGAACGACGCGAAGCCGCAATGGAAAGCATCAGCCCGCGAATTACAGTTGAATGAACTTTCGGCGGGCCGCAAGCTAACCTCTAGATGAGTGCGTACAAATCACGTTTCGCGCGAATCAATACTTAAGTTCAGGCGATCGCCCCCCTGCAATAAACAGTGGGGGAGTAGTTAGGGTCGAGGGGGGTAGGGTGAGCTATCGACCGCCCCGCCGGGCTCACCTGACCGTCACTAATCAGGGCTCATCCCGCGGACACCTACAGCAATTGTACGCACTTTATAGCGGCGATGTACACTCGCTTGCCTGTGCGGGTGGGATTTGTGCTAATAAGCGTACAGCTGTGTGAGTCGAGGAGACGCCACGACCCTATTCAGATTATTAGGGTGCTTGTCTATGATAATTAGGGGAGTTCACATTTAGCGATGATGGAAATTGTTGTTAGCGGTAACCGTAACTGCTCTACTAATTTTAAAATTACCTATTTTAGGCAGATTAAGGATAATTCGTTATAAAATACATAAACTTTATTGCGCAAAAACCCGTTCATTAAACTAAACAAAACACCTGAAACGAATAAAAGCAATCCAACATGTTGAACTGAATCCACGCAAAAGCCGCGATTCCATCGTAACGGCCCTAAATCTACTTCCCGCCGCAATACAGATTGTAATTTAGTCGCGGAAGTAAACAGAAGTCATGTTGTACGCAATCGCGCCATCGGCGGTGGAAAAGTGTGTAGTGGCGCACGCGAACCGCGGAAAATGAAGCAAGTGGTTCCGCTTATTTATATTTACAGTTTTAGGTACAATCACATTCATATTTCATAACTTACAATGTGAGAATATAGAAAAAATGAAACCTATTAGCTATAGGAGGTAACTAAAAAAAATGTTTCTCTACAATAAAAGTGATCAATCAAATTAACTAGATAAAACATCGAATGCTAGTAAAATTGTCTTATGAGATATCTGATCTTTTGACGATCTAAGTGGGGACTCCTGTTCATAGGGTCCCTACTAACCTGATCCCAACCACACACATACTTAAAAGAGTAAAATGACAGCCCGTTAGTTATTTACGTCCGGAGTGGGCCCGGAGCGCTTAGATTTAAAATGGCTTGCCCAGAACCTGCGACTATTCAGCCTAGTCGGTCTTCTTCATAATTATACCCAAAAGCTCCCTAGTTTAGTATGAAACGAACCTGGAATACTATCATTATCACAATATTATTCAACCAAACAAACTAACGCCTACAAACATTACTTTTAGCTCTCAATTCTTCCAAAGATAGAAATATAACCAATCAGAATCCATTCCAGAATAAACGATCTGACCGTCGCTCAAGTATCGGAGACGGGGGAACCTGACCGGACAGTGCAATTGCACTGGAGTGGCATTACTGATGCACTGCTTTATTGATGACCTTCGCAGACATGGTCAAAACAATTTGTGCTGAAAATAACTGGACACCCGTTAGTTCCGTGTCTTGTTTAAAACAAAAAATATACTTCTCGTGACAGTGCACAGCGGGCTTAAAAAGGTCGCTATGCAGAATCACACTAAGGCTTGTTTCACTCTTCAGCGTGTCGCGGGTCGCGTCCGCGAGTTGACCATTCACAGCACATTTCTCTGTGCTGTGAATGGTCAACTTTCGGACGCGACCGGCGACGCGCTGTAGAGTGAAACAAGCCTAAGAATTTAACTATATGCCGTCTCTTTTTACTGACTGAGAGTGAAAAGAGACGGCATATAGTTCAATTCCTATTGCGATTCTGCTACAGCGACCTTTTTAAACCCGCAGGTATACAAAATTCAGAATTGGAATGTTTCAATTAATGAGACGCATTTACCCGTAAATTATCGTGCATGTCAATATACATTGTAACTACAGACCAGCCCCCCAACGCTCCCCAACTATAACACTGGTCAACAAAATAAACATTTTTGGTTTTTTCCTCAGATTTTTTTTTTGTTTCTAGCTCAGTTTGGTGTTCTGATTTTGAATATGATAACAGTTTTTCTCTAACAGCTTTTGTTTTTGCGTTACAGCTAATATAAAAAAAATATCCCCATTTTCCGATTTTGTTCAGATTTTTATGTTTTGACGGACACTATAATATATTTTGTTGTTGTTTTTGATATGGCTTCGTCAAGAAAACGTTGTTTGCATAATCCACAGTATTTTTGCTATATTTGTGGCTATATATCTTTGAAAAACATCGGAAAACTTTATAAAAGTGCGTAAAAACTGCGTATTTTCATCACCTTCTTTAGAATAACATTGTGCTATGAAGACAAACCATGGGTACCTCATTATTGTGTGCCAAAAATGTGTTTTTTGTCTGCGATTATGGTCTTATGGAGAAAAAAATGCTTCAAAGTTCGGAAAACCCATGATTTGGCGAGAACCTCAATTTGTTTTGGTCAAAATTAACTTTCTTGGAAACAAGAAGTCTAACAAATTTTCACGAGCTGGGATGCAACATGAGCATAAAAATTAACTTCTTACACTCACAGGAGCAAGGGAATAGTGAGTTTTTCTCACTCTATTCAAAAAAACTGACTGGGGAAGTACCTCCGCCTTACAGAATATCGCAGCCAAATAACATCATTGTTTTCGAATGGTGTTGTGTTTCTGCTGTGAGTAAGGTTACCAGAGCTCTGCGAGGAAGCGCTGCGGTGACAACTGGTGGACCAGTCTTGTCCATTGGGTTTCTCGGCGCAGTGGTTCCTCTTTTAAAGGGACAGCAGCACGAGTATGACGTCCTCTGGTTTCGCAGGCGTCCATAGGCTACGGTAATCGCTCACCATCAGGTCCGTCAGGACCGTATGCTTGTCTGCTATCTTAGTAGTATAAAAAAACCCTCCAGAAAATCTAGGTGATTTTAGTAAAGAGCAGGATGAAATATTTCATCAAGATATAAGTACGGTCAATAAAAAAGCGTTACCAAGGAAGGTGGGACTCATACATGATGGCCGACTGCTGTTGGAGCTTGAAACGAGATCAACCTGAAGTCGTTCATGCAAGGAAACCATAAAAAGTTCATTTGCTAATGTCAAAATGGAAATTTTACTCCAATATGTCGTAATTTTCTAGTAATTTTTAGTAAAATTGAAAAACTGTATATTTCAAAAACTAAAGCTGTTAGCAATGATCCAGTATTTTTTTGTTAATCAGGGTCCTATAAATAATCAATAACAGTAAAAAAAATCATAGAAAAAAAAATGGTGTTGACCAGTGTAATCCATAAAGGGTTATCCACCCCCGAACCACACTGAACCCTACTTACCCCAGAGTAGTAATAAGCAAGTAAGCATTTAAATAACCATCGTGAATTATAAAATAGAACAACCGCATCGAAATATAAGCAAACTGTAATATTTAAAGACAACCGTCTGTTCATGTCAAAATCTCAAACTAAATTACACGTTAATTTACAAGAGTCTGGGCTCACATTCAAAAGGCATAAGAAGAAAGGCGAAGGACGACCCATGGATCAGGGTTAGCCATCCACCTTATTAGTTTCAGGCAAAAATGGTATTTACTTACCTATTAGGAAATATTTCTAACTAACTATCGCGGTTTCGCTCGCGTGGTACCTAGCCGCAAAAAAAGTAGCCTATGTGTTATTCCAGGTCATAAACTATGTATACTTATTGCAAATTTCATTCGAATCCGTTCAGTAGTTTTTAAGAAAGAGTAAAAAACATCCATACATCTTTATATCCACAAACTTTCGCATTTATGTTAGTAGGATAAAATCTTCTGTACCAAAAGATAGAGCACATGTAACACACTGTATTAAAATTTACCTACCTAGAATTAGAAAATTTAATATTTTTTTATAATAAGAGTCATAATTCGGTAAGGAACTCCATTGACCTTGATGTAACCGAGGGTTGGACCCCTCGTTACCTGCAGCACGCAGCACCCTTCCTAATTACAGCATGACTCGCCGGTGCAATTACCACTCAAATTGAATGAGCCAAGCTTTTGATTTGTGTTATTACAGGAAAGGTCAATAGTGACTCAAATAGCGTCCAGTCGCTATTGCCTCTACTACAGCTGACAAAAATGACACACCTTTTTGCGTTTTTCGTTCAAAAACGTCTGTATATTTAGAGGGTTGAGGACGAGAAGGAAGGTATATAACTTTTATCTGAAGAATAACTGTGGCGGTATGACATATCACACTAAACTAAGTTTGGATATTTGGATGGATGGATGTTTGTAACCGATTTGGCTGAAATTTAAAATATAGATAGATAATGACCAGGACTAGGACATAGGCTACTTTTTATCCGGGTACCACGCGAGCGAAGCCGCGGGCGGAAGCTAGTAAGACAATACATTGCAAAACTCGATGTTTTTGAAAGTTTTGAAAAAGTTTACAGCTAAGAAAATTTCCATAAAATTGGAAAAGTTCTTGCACCGCACTTTTGTTCTAGCTTTAACTAGACTGTTAAAATAAACTATTATGAACAGCACAGCATAAGCTCAAACGAATACGAAAGAATGTTTCCCAGGGATACGACATCAATCAATTTACTTTGTCTCACTCCTATCCCCCTGTTTATTATAAACTAGCTGCTACCCGCGGCTTCGCTTGCGTGGTACCCGGATAAAAAGTATAGCCTATGTTACTCTCCAGCCCTCCAACTATGTCCACACAGAAGATCACGTCAATTCGTCGCTCTGTTTTGACGTGAAAGCAGGACAAGCAAACAAACAAACACACTTTCACATTCATTCATTCATTCGAGTCAATGGCACTCATATTAGTTTCTACCAGTACTTTGCAACCTCCACGGCTTCATCAGTTGCTTTGTTTAACTGCTCCCAGGTGCAGGTGGCATTTATAATATGGGTACGGATGTCTAAACAAACGATTGAAGATATACCTACATTTGAGCAGAATGTTTCTTCACGGTGTGAGAAAAGCAATTCTGATTCAAACGAAGCTGGGAACAGGTGCCGGTGCAGAAAGTAGCCGAGAAGTGGAAAATGGAGCAAGGGACGAGAAAACTAGGTTGCGACGATTCGCACTGGGAGGTCAACTGAACTTTGACTATAGGGTACAAAAGTTATTATTATTACTAGCTGACTAGAGCTTCATTATTTAGTACAACTTTCTGAAACAAACTAGATCCAAAGTCATAATTGTAAAACAATTCTTGTTTGGTAGGAGGAATTCACGATTCTGAGGACCTTATTAAATCAATGTCTATTAACTGTGACAAAAAGTCAGTAATAGGGCTATGTTAAGGCTGTATAAAAACACATCTATTAGGCTATCAATCAGCGAAAAGAGATGTTTTTCGATCACAAATAAAAATAGATCAATTTTATTTTTTCGGCAAAGACTGGTTTATTTTTTGGAGTGCGAATAATTCAGGCCAAGACGATGGATCTTCTGACCGCTGTTACTTGAGATTATACAAATAGTTGTTTATCTCGTCATCCAGTGGCGAGTGGACGCGTAAACAAAACAATTTGTTATTATCATCGTAAAAAATTCATAATGTTCCCTTTTGAGCTATAAATACTTGTTTTTCACAGCCAGAAAAGGCAGTTTCATGCGGTCCCATAAATCGATTGAGATGCGCAAGTTTTCGGTTTGTTTTCACTGAAATTTATAAATGCAAATGGCAATAATATCTCGAAAAACAATTCAAGGCTTTCATAAAAGTTTACTAGTTTCGATTTGAGAGCACCACGAGACAAATCATGAATAATTTCATGTAATTATGATATTCCATTAAAATGTCTAATCAGATCGAATCAGATGGTCTTTTGATTTATTAATAAGCTCTCATCAACTAAAAGCAATACTTCCAATTATCCAAAATCAAATCTAGTACGAGGAGTGGTGATATTTCAATATATCTGCCGCCCTGTCTGACCGCCCGCCCTACCCGCCTAAATTTAGGCCCTATAGTGACTGTAGGCTGCGCTGTGGCGGGGTGTGTGTGTGTGCCACTCACGCACCGGAAGTCGCCCTAAAGCCTTTTTGTTTCATGTATCTGTAGGTGAACATACGTAGTTTGGGTGTATTAATAAATAATTTTAAATGATGCATAAATAAATGTATTTTGTCAACCAAACTTTACTTTGATAAATGTTTTTAATTAAATTATTCGTTTTAACTTATTCATAAAATCCAAAATTTTAGGTAAGTACTTTTTCTATTAAACAACCACAGCGTACTTCAATTAACTGAACACAATCGTTCAGTTCGATCATTTTCAAGCCCACCCTACCTTAACTTGGTGATTGACCTAAAATACTTTAAACTGAAAAAAAAACGACGAATTGAGGCCTTCGTTGTTGATCCTCTCAACTAAAAACGTAGGCCTTTACTGGATGATTTTCTATACAGTGTTAGGAGGCAATCTTTGCCTACACTTATCCGGACACTGTAGTTACTGGGACAATGTAGAGATGGAGTAGGCTTGCCCAGCACCTACACCATCCTCTCATCTTAACCAGTCATATCCACAGGAAAGACATGGTCAATACGTGTGAGGCTGACTAAGCCGCGGGTGTCCTCACGATGTTTTCCTTAAAGCACGTGTTAATGCGCATATATTTTTTTCGAAACGAAAAATCCATTGATGCACGGCCAGAAAAGCTAAAAAGGTAGCTATTGCAGAGTCGCGGTGAAGGAATTGAACTATTGCCATCTCTTTTCATTGACTGAGAGTGAAAAGAGATGGCAATAGCTCGGTTCCTTTGATGCGATTCTGCAATAGCGACCTTTTTAGCTCCGCTGGATTCTAACCCACGACCTTCGGATCGAAAGTCGAAGTACTATACCCCTTGGCCAACACGCTCTTTAAACTTTAGTTTAGAGAGAAGAACTAAGACATTCCAATAAATTGAATGAAGAAATTCGGTAAGTATCACATTTCAAACACTTATGCAACTTGAGTTAATTCATAAGCGAGTGCCTCAAATCACAAGCAATAAATTCATAAGCGCCTTAGGCCTTTTCGAGTAAGCCTCGTGAAATCACGCACGTAGATAAATGATTCATGCAGGTAAGTCGGTTTACCGAATGAGTCACTTCCATTACCCATATCTATACTCAGTGCTGTTCAATCTGTGTCTTAGATACAACCTTCCACTGACGTTTGGGTCATACTTTTAATGTAGATCTGCGGGGCTAAAAAGATCGTTATAGCAGAATCATAATATAATTCATAGCGAGACTCTCGTATTAGGAATCACAAAATTGACAATTCCTATTATTATTCCTATTTAGTGATTCGTATCGGCAATTCATCTTTTTGACAGTTTTGACAGGTCAATCAACAGTACGGCCATTTTACGATTCTTCATAAAACTGTCAAAAAGAAGAATTGCCGATACGAATCGCTGAATTGTAATAAGAATTGTCAATTTTATAATTTCTAATACGAGAATCTCGATATGAATCTTAATGTAACGATCTGCTATAACGACCTTTTTAGCATCGCTAAAAAAAGTAAGTACTTACTTAATTTCCCGAACTACGATTATCTTAGGCATATCTAAGTAAGAGTATTCAAAGGATTTGGCGATCTGAAAATTGGAAAGACGAGCTCAGTTTACTTTAGAATTATAATGTAATTCACGCTTTAGTGGTCACTAAGCCTAAGCAAGCCGGTCAGCAATCAAATGTCAACATAGACTACTAACAAATCTGTGGTTAGGTCACCACTTACCGGCTTTCTACTAAGTTTCTTACTCAATAGGTAAATTTGTATGATCAAGGTAACGGATATCGCTTTATTGCAAATTAATGACGTCATTGTACTGAGAAATATGTAAAGTACGCATCCGAGTTGTGAAATCAGATATTTTTCGATACCAGATATGACTCAGATCAGTAAACTTTTTTCCTCAATGGGAAATCTAACAAGTTAACATGGTAATTATTATTGCTGGAAATACGCGTACGAAGTCATTTATTTGCAATATCAAGCATTATTCAACATCGCCACAAAGTATTAGCCAATCAGGCATCGAAAACCCAATCGTATTGATTAACCCCCTATCTATATTCCAAATCAGAGCGTTAATTTTATTCCCAGTCTATGCATAACTATCGACTACAGCCTCAGCCTCACAGCCTCACGTAGCCGATGTCCATCCCTTTCGCACCACATAAAATCAACGCTCAATATTAGCAATAGTATCTCATAACCGCCGCACATCAATAACATTTGCACAGTCTCCCCACTCTCCCCTGTCCAGTGGGGAGAGGGGGGGAGCGGCCCGAGTGGGCCCCCTCGAAGTGCGCACATCGCCATCGCCATCGGTTCAAATCAAAAGCTGTGTGAACGGTTGATGAAGCGAAAACTTCCGGTCCTGTTGATACAATGATGAGCATGGGTCGCCGATGATGGATCGAAAAGGTGATGTAGATAGAACTTAATAGCGGGATAAAGACGTTATTTTTTTGTGTTATCTATTTTTATTTTCCTAAGAAAACCGCATTGTTCTTTTTGCAACAAAGACGGATTTTCTTTTACGTCCATTTGAATCAAACAAAACTAGTTTTAGCTAGTTTTATTCGAATCTGGAGACGGTAGAAGTTTGCAGTGAAGTTGGTGTAAAAAGTCCGTCCACTAACACAATTTGGTTACAATCGATCTGTCTATGGGCACCGGGGGAGGCAGCCATTGCCTCCCCCAGCGGTGTATTTTCTGGAGGATATTCAAATTTTAGATTCCTGGTTTCAATTTTCGTGAACCGGCACTTTTATGTTCGCTTACAAAGAAGAAGACGAGCGGAGAAAAGCTTTGAGAATAACATTAGTTATAACTATATTTTTATCTCTTTTGGGTACTTTTCCTGATTATTAAGAAGAACAACGTTCGAACTATTTGATGATTAGTAGATTAGTACAACCTACAACTTTTCCCAGTCAATAAACGCAAGTCAGAACGACCACTACAAAACAAAGCGAAAAAAATATGTATGAAATGCACATAAACTTACAGTAAAGCAGTTGAGAAGAGGCCAGGCTCATTACAGCTCACCACCGTCTGACCCGCCACCCGCCGGGGGGCATATGTGGGGACAGGGTAATGATGTTTCTGAACAAAACAGCTTTGTGCACTTCAAAATAGAGAAAAAATTTAGTCTGTGGCTTTGTTACAGAAAAATTATGTTCAGCCTGGACACTTTGCAAATTGTGTCTTAAAGTGTTTCGAGGAAGAAAGTTCAGATATATTTCAATGTACAATATAGTAAGTAGGTAGTACATAAAGTTACAACATCGATTTAGTGTGCATATAAGCTGAGATACCGATGACTGAAACGTAAAAACGATGTTTACGTGAATACAATGCAAAAATCTACTTCTATCTATCTATAGGTACTTACGCGAAAAAGAATGCCTGAGCTAAACCAAACTCTAATTAACTTCTCGTGAAAAAGAGTAATTAAACTAATATTGCCAAAATTAAAAATCACTAAGTAATTCCTCTGATAAGACATAATGGTGGACGTGAATGAAAATGCCAAATTCACAAAAAAAAATGAATCCCAAAATGAAGTAACTGTAGGAAGACATTTGTCAACAACAGCAGTCACAGTGACGGATGAGTCGGCGATGACGCGCTCGGGGGGCGGGGGGCGAGCGAGGGGGGAGGGGGCAAGTGGGGGCAAGCGGGGGTCATCTTAGCCCCCTGAGCGAGCGATGTAAACCTGCACTTACGTACTTATGTGACTTGATAACGCGGTGGTCATTTCTTTTCGTACTTTTTGCTTATCACAAATAGGAATAGTACAGTTATGGTCGCAAAAGAACCGGGTGTAGAATAACGTAGCTTATTTATAAGACGAGTCATGAGACCTACATCATCTTAATGATATTTGATTTTGATTCTTAGAAAAGATAAAAAAAGATTTTTTTATTATTCTTTATTAGTGTAGTAATGTTATACGAAAAAGAACGTGTGTGATGTTTTGTCATTAGGTTTCACAAAATTACTAACGATTTGTAGAGTTCACCTATCTGACCCTAAATAACTTGTTTTGTTTGAATTTATTTTAGAACAAATTAATTTCGATCTAAGCACCGTTAATCTGGAGGATTTGCTAATAAAAATAAATAACATGCAAATTACAAAATAGCGTAGGTTGCCATTAAAAACAGTAGATTTAATCATCATCATTTATGATTTTAGTGTAGGTATTGGAAAAGTAATAGAATCTGGACGAGCGTCAAATCACTGCATAACAGGCTTGTAAAATCGCAGGGCAAAAGGAAACCAAGCTTGGAACAAAAGAATATGTGTGGTCAGGTCGGTTGGTCTGGAAAAGAGCTTTTCTCCGTTTCTGATGTCTAGCTGGATCCAAATGAGTGAGGTGAACTCTAGCCTAAATATTACAGATTCATACTTTACGCGCGAAGCTAACCATAAAACGCAAACAGTTTGGCACCCCATTCCGGGCACATCGCATTAAAACAATCGCGCACCGCACAGCGCAGTTACACCGATTACACTACAACTATCATTACAGCGCACTATTGATTCCTAATCCGCACTTCCGGATGTTACGTAACACCCCCCTCCCCCCTGCCCCTTCGCCAACACCCCCTCCCCGCGCCCCTTCGCGCCTGCAAAGATTTACAACCGGCCAGGCCGTTTCGTTTGACGAATGATTGGCCGGCAGCGCGCTTGTTACAGGAAGCCTTTACGGATTGTTTTGTTTTCCCCGCTTTCGTTTTGCCCTAATGTGAAAATGTCACGGATCGGGGACAAATGTTCGGAGATAGCAGATAGAACTGTCCTATTTGGGGTGTCCGAGTATGCACGTTACTTTGATTCTATTTCTATGTAGGTCAAATGTAGCTTTGGTCAGAGCTACCAAATCGGAATGGTGTTGCAACCTTAAAATTGGCGAGGTAGCTGGAATATCCAGTTGAGAGCATTTCAAAATAAGAATAGGGACACCTAGATAACACTTTGGTAACTGTTTAGCCTTCAGAGCAGACAAAGTATTTTCGTTTACCTACTCTACGAACCTTATAAAATGGATCAAAAGCCAGTTCATGCAAATCACAATATTAGCAGTGTCATGCCAACATTATTCAGGCAAACGGCACTTTATTTCGAAACCTCGTTTAAAATTGCGCCTCGTCTTTCCCACAGGACCGGCAGAAAATAATAAAATGATGAGGATAAAATACCTTCTATTTTTGTAGACCACGACGCGTTTCAACAGGGATTCGGCGAAGGGAGTTTAGATGAACATGCTATCCCGGAGGATGTGCTTATATAAACTTGTTTTAGTACATTTTTACATTATTATTAGTACATTTTTAATAAACAGAAGAGTATAAAATAATATTAATAAAGAGTAAAAAGGTCACATCTCATTTCACTAGAGCTTTCCAAGTTTATTCTAATTAGCAAATTACAATTTCGAAATTATCTATTGTAAAGCACAACTTGCTTGATTTATTGTAATACAACAGGATTATGCAGATTAATAACATCAAAAACTAATAGATATTATGGATATTTAAAATCTATATTAGTAAACTAGCTGTGCCCGCGACTTCGTTCGCGTATGCTAATTCTACTAATTTGCGAAATGTGAAAGTTTGTGAGGATGGATGTATCGATGGATGTTTGTTACTCTTTCACACCAAAACTACTAAACGGATTTTATTGAAACTTGGAATAATTACTTACATAGATTATGACCTGGAATAACACATAGGCTAGGTTCTTTTTATTCAAATTTTTTAAAACTCATTAGGTAGGTATTGCACTGGTAAATCTTTTTGCATGAAAATGTTGAGAAAACGAATTTTCCCAGATAAAAGACCTAGCTAGATCGGCTTTTCGCCTCCGTAAGCCCCCGTACCTACAGCAAATTTCATCAAAATCGCATAGCTTGTACTATGGGAACCAGATAACTGATAGAATAGGTACTTACCTACTTCTATATTTTTTTGTAAATACTTTAGGTAGGTAGGGACTTAATACTTGAATATCTGGGCGACCGAACTATGCTCGGGTGCAAATAGATAAAAATTAAAAAAGAAAAAGAAATAAAACTTACAAAAAGTAAACTTTTACTGGCTGAGATTCGAACTCGAAGCCATCGGTTGAGTTGAGAGGCGGACACCTATTTCACTTGGCCACTTTAGTTTCAACAGAAAAATTGTAAAATTACGAACCACATTGCACTGGTAGGTAAACCTTTTTGCGTAAAAATGTCGAGAAAACGAATTTTCCCAGATATGAGACCTAGCCTAGGTAGATCGATTTTTCGTCCCCTTTAACCCCCGTACCTACCGCAAATTTCATGGTCCCAACGTATGGTGCCGGCGTATACGTTGGGACCAACGTTGGTCCCAACGTTGGGGCCAAGATTTCGTGAACCATCCACACGTTGGCGATTACACCAGTCTTGTTCCGTGACGGAACTTCCGTCAGAGCCAACGCAACGTGAGGACGTCTGATGTCTGCGCGTCCGATACAGAAATTGAAATTTTTGTATCGGATGTATATGAAATAGATTTTTGAAGACTTCTATGTTCAAATTACGATTTAAATACTTGGCTATAATTTACTTTGGCGCTGCGCTGAATTGGGGAATTTGTTTTCTAAAATATTGAATTCATTTAAAGCTCTGATTTTTATATTTTCGAAAATTTAAGGAAGATTAATATTCAATTGAGGTTTTAATTATATAACATTTACAGATTTAAGTCTATTGCGCTGAAACAACATACGGTTTTGAAACGCAAAAATTTGTATATCCCTGCTTGTTTTCTAATAGCAAATCGCAAGAAGCTATTTCTGTTTCGTAAAAATAGCTTAGGCGTGCTATCTAGTTACCTATTTTTCCTATTTACAACTATCTACTTGGGGTTTGGGTGTTTTAATTTCTAATCTATCGTGATAAATACTTTTTAAATAAATACATAGGTATTTAACATAATAAATACACGGATAGAAAATTTGAATAAGTACTTGGAAATAATTTACTTTGGCGCTGCGCTGATTTGGGGAATTTGTTTTCTAAAATATTGAATTCATTTAAAGCTCTGATTTTTATATTTTCGACAATTTAAGGAAGATTAATATTCAATTGAGGTTTTAATTATATAACATTTACAGATTTGAGTCTATTGCGCTGAAACAACATACGGTTTTGAAACGCTAAAATTTGTATATTCCTGCGTGTTTTCTAATAGCAAATCGCAAGAAGCTATCTCTGTTTCGTAAAAATAGCTTGGGCGTGCTATCTAGTTACCTATTTTTCCTATTTACAACTATCTACTTGGGGTTTGGGTGTTTTAATTTCTAATCTATCGTGATAAATACTTTTTAAATAAATACATAGGTACCTATTTAACATAATAAATACACGGATAGAAAATTTGAATACTTGGAAATAATTTACTTTGGCGCTGCGCTGATTTGGGGAATTTGTTTTCTAAAATATTGAATTCATTTAAAGCTCTGATTTTTATATTTTCAACAATTTAAGGAAGATTAATATTCAATTGAGGTTTTAATTATATAACATTTACAGATTTGAGTCTATTGCGCTGAAACAACATACGGTTTTAAAACGCTAAAATTTGTATATTCCTGCGTGTTTTCTAATAGCAAATCGCAAGAAGCTATCTCTGATTCGTAAAAATAGCTTAGGCGTGCTATCTAGTTACCTATTTTTCCTATTTACAACTATCTACTTGGGGTTTGGGTGTTTTAATTTCTAATCTATCGTGATAAATACTTTTTAAATAAATACATAGGTATTTAACATAATAAATACACGGATAGAAAATTTGAATACTTGGAAATAATTTACTTTGGCGCTGCGCTGATTTGGGGAATTTGTTTTCTAAAATATTGAATTCATTTAAAGCTCTGATTTTTATATTTTCAACAATTTAAGGAAGATTAATATTCAATTGAGGTTTTAATTATATAACATTTACAGATTTGAGTCTATTGCGCTGAAACAACAAACGGTTTTGAAACGCTAAAATTTGTATATTCCTGCGTGTTTTCTAATAGCAAATCGCAAGAAGCTATCTCTGTTCCGTAGAAATAGCTTAGGCGTGCTTTCTACTTACCCATTTTACCTATTTACAACTACTACTTCATGGTCATCACCTACCTAAAACCAATTTAAGTAATTATCATTAAGTAATTTTGAAATTCGTAGGTAATAAAAAAATGTTGAAAAATTTCCATGAGTGCAAAAAGAGGAGGTCAGACGGTCACCCATCCCAACATTTTGTTCCCCATACAAACTTTCAACCCTTATTTTTTTATCTCAACCATGATAACATATGAAAAAAAGTAGCCTACGTCCTTTCCTGGGATATAATCTATATCCATGCCAAATTTTATCGTAATCTTTTCTTTAGAAAACAAAGTGTTTAGAAATTTAGATTGAATTCTTTAAATGTACATATCTTTTTTATTTGTGAACGGATTTTGATAAAAAAACTTCTATTTTTTAATCCCAACTCACCATAATACAACAGTCAAAACTACATCCAATTCAGTAGAGCCGTTTGTGAGATTAGCAGCAATAAACACACAGAGAAACTAAAGTCACAGTAGAATTCTTTAAATAGATATATCTTTTTTATTTGTGAACGGATTTTGATAAAACAACCCCTATCTTTTAATCCCGGCTTACCATAATACAACAATGAAAACTGCAACCAAATCAGTTCAGTAGTTTCAGAGATCTTAGTGCTCAAACACACAGAGAAACGAAAATTTCAAAGTCACAGATTACCAACAGTTACTATGAAGTGTTTGCGTTCAAGGTCAACGTAGATCGCGCTTATGACATTTTTGGACGTGAAAAGGTTATATGGATCAAAAACTGACATCACTTAATTGAATACTTATAAGTTTGTTCTTAGACTTCATTCTTATTATATGTATAGATTAGCATAACTACTTGAGCTAACTTATTGGTATCTGTTATTATAATAATGTTGTATTGGAAACTGTAAAATATCTGAATATATAAATATCTATAGAATTACGAAATCACATTATCTCGTTATGCAACGAAATTGCGCCTTCTGTTTACAGAGAATTGTAAGGCTGTGTTTAGTACGAAGCGGGAGCGAGAAGGAATAAGCGATACTGCTCGCCGTATCGCTAGTCACTAAACACGCTACCTTTCGCTTTCAAAATAACAATTTCTAGTCGTTCAATTTATTCTGCTCTCAATTCAGGAAATCCCAGTTTACGTCACAACAACACTCAGGTATTTTGTTTATTTATAAATATCTTATTGTAATGGAGCCGTCTTACAATTCCTGTGATCGTACATCGTATTTTTACTATCAGTCATCGAATCTTAAACAACACATCTATCTGAACGATGTTATGGTATTTGTGCATCATAGTAAATTGGTTCTTAGAAAATATTCATCTCACTCTCAATTTCGTTAGAAATAATTTTCATTCAGTTCAACTTAATTACAAGACTAAAAACCTTTTCTAAAGAATACCTACTTCAATTTTGAAAATAATTTTCAATGAAAAAAACAAGCATACACTCGCGGTCAAACAGCGTTACGAAACCTGCTATAGGTATGAAGTGTGCATCAGTCTCTGAATTCTGTGCGGAGAGGAGACAGGTAGTCTGACGGACGGACGGATGTCCTGAAAGAGTGATGGTTCACGGGGTCGGCGTCGGCGGCAGCGGCGGCGGCCAGCGGCGGCTCCGTGGGCGGCCGCTGTGGGCGTGCAGGCGAGCGCTGCACCGCCCCGCCCCCCGCGCCCCACGCTGTTTATTCTCGACCGTGCTGGCGGGGCGACACCGACAGTCGCCCGCGTGACGCGCCACCGATCGCACGCGTGCGTCAGGTAACTCCCGCGGACGGACCGAGCGGTGCATTCGACGCCGGACATCACTAAATAATCACCGCGACGCATTTTCGGCAACCATCACGCGTGTGGTAGGTGTCCGCGAGAGGGGTGTAGGAGAGGTGACGCGGAAATGCATCTCGGCGAGTGCAAGGCGCAGGCGGAGGGTCGCGGGGGTGGGTGCATGCTATGATGGACATCGTATTGATTTCTATCTGCCCGCTCCTCCCTTATTGTGGTGGTGCAGGGCGCGCCATCGATCGCTGCACCGGCCCTTTGAGTTAGTGCCGCCGCTACCGGACACTAATGGACGTTTTGCATTGCAGTGCTTACAGTGGAATTGAGTGCGAATCTGTTTAGTGTTACGTCACGTGGATGCAAACTACGTGAGTAACTTTTGCGCGAAGATAATTGCAATTGAGTGAGTTATTGCCATATACGAATTAGTGTAATAGCCTCAATTATAAAATAGTTATCTTTTACAACAAGTCTAATGAACGATAGAGCAACATTTGAATCTTAAATTGCAATACTTTAAATGTTTATGAGTTATTAATCTAGCATTACAACCATTTGAATCTAAATTCTAAAAAGCTGATATAAAATTAGCATAACTTCATTTTATCTCTTTTAAAAAAGAATCTACAATTAATAAAGTTATTAATTCATAACGATTACACTCATTACTTAGTTAAACGTTATTAAAATAATTATAAAGTGCACTCAATTATAAGTCGGTAAATAAATTATCGTAGAAGACACCGCAGCCGAACTAACTTCCGTTTAAAATTATAAACATTTATCGTCTCTCCGCCACCCTTCTTCGCGTGCACAAAATTCGTACGAACTTTGATTATGCGTCGTCATGTAACCGCCTCGACCCGTACCGCAAACAAAAAGTTTCATAATTGCACTCAAAACTACTTAAAAAAATTAAATGCTAACCATAAAAATTCTTTACAGAAAACAAAACACGCAATAAAAAACAAACAAGCTTTAAAATATTCCACATTCAAAAATAAAGAAGAAAACAATTCGAATTTGAAGCATTCGAAATTAGATCTGCGAGCGCGCGCAGGTCAAAGAGTAATAGTTTTGTTGCAAAGAGAAGTGACAAGGCGTTAAAGTGGCGGCGACAGTGGGCGCGAGGTTGGAATGCGCGGGATTGGATTCGTTTAGCGCGCGCGCACGCCCCGACATCGCCGTGCCGCCCTCGGAACACCCGGCCATGGCGACCGACACCGGTGAGTACAACTACTTACAACACTTTATTTAGATTTAGTCATAGTTTCAGCCACCATTAGTAACGCGTCTTGCGTTACTTTGAGATATTCTCAGAATATTCACTGTTCAATTTTACATTACTCAAACGTTGCTCTACTTCGGACAAAATCAAAAGATGTCCCTCTGTAATATTCTGCATAAACAATAGATTTACAAATTGAAATAAAATGAATGTAAGAAAACAGGACTGACCGTATCCGTTTAAATCTAAAAAAAAGTAAAATGAGAATGAAAAACCTAAAATGAGATCCTAAAATATTTGTACGAAACAAGTGAATTGTTTACTAACAGAATGTATAGCGTGGTATGGTTGTGTGGTGTCCACCCGTCACACGTACGGTACATGAGTTCGTTGATATTCACCCCCCACCCACCCCCACCCGCTCCCCCAGGATCATCTCGGCAGGATCGGGGGATGAGAATCGCCGCGGCTCTTGTTTAATGATGTTCCCGTCGTTTACTCAAGATTACACTGTTTTTTTAGATCGTTGTTTTTTGTTCGTGGAATGCATTTTATTTTGGAGTAAATTAAACTTTACCTTTTTGAAGGCGCTCCTTTTAAATTGATTGCTAAGGTCTCGTGAGATAAAAGTAATAAGGACAGTAATGGATCTGGCGTTTGGTAATCGACCACTTAGATCACTCGAGATGTCAAAACCCAATCACTATTTGACTGCTGAGCAAAAACGTATTTGAAATATCTATAAAATAATAAATACATTGAGTATCAAAACAATATGCGTGTGTGTGTAAAAAGAGGACAGCCGACGCGATACAGTCGGTACGGTACCTAACCCTCCCAGACGAGGGTGACGAATTCGTCAGACAGGGGGATCAAACAACTTGCATTCACACTCAAAATAACTCTTTCATATAACTCATTTATTATCAGCCGGGATTTCATTCTCTTAACGTTGTATTTATCTATTTTTTATCTTAGTGTGTAGCTTGAAAGAGAATTTAAATAAAACTGCTAAATGTTAGCATAAGATTATACATGGGAATTGCTAATTCACAAATATCCCAAGAAAAAAAATATCCTGTTTATAGTGTTTACAATAGGTATTACAAAAAAATTACGTGTAAAAATTGTGAAAATTTTATGATTATTATAGATTTTTTTGCTTGTTAGCTTTGCAATTAGTAGAACTTTAAATTAAAATAACAAAGTAGTGTAAATTCGATTGATCGTTTGCCGAGCACCCAGAGATTAATTAGGTTCCTAAATCGCTGTACCCGAACCGCGACAATCGGAACATTTCAAACTCCAAAACTTCCAGCTAATTTTAAACTTCGTCGTCTCTAAATTTAAGATTTAGCCATTTTCAATTTCGCCGACAATCTGACGAAAGCAGTGATCGTAGACGTTTCGGACATAAAATTCAAAACGATTTTTAAATAAAGTGTCTTTAAGATGGAAGATAAAATAAAAGCGAGCGTTTCGAAACTCAATAGAATCGATCGTGGCTTTAGGGATGGTGTCAGAGTCCTGCCGAGCCCGAAGGGAGAGCATAATCCTGCTTCGGATAGACATAACATTGCTTAAAAAATGTTCAATTCTAACATTAGAAGTATTTTTTAGAAGAGTACAATTAATAACTCTGCGTTGAGGTAAATGCGTCAGGATACTTTCAGTTGTCTTTTTACCATTTATTCAGTAGGACCGCTATGACCACTTTGAATCGTCTTAAGAGCTAGGTGATTTTACTCCTGTTCTTTCGCGACCGACACCGTGAAGAATCAGGGCAAACACGGTATGGGGCCTAGCTTTCTTTTCGGTGATCCAAAGTTTGAAACAAAGATACAATTTATTCCGATCCCCGCACAGTTAAGGTTAAATAAACCACAGAAGTTATTGACACATGCAAAACTGTAGCACTAATGGCAAAAACAATACATTATGTATGTTTCTGTTTTGGCGTACGGGACGCGATTTCAATTTTAAAATCACTCCCGTTGTTTCCGAGATTTCTTTTCGGTCGTGCGCAAATTCAGTAATGCATTTGAATTTTATTCACGTTGAAGCAAACATCTGGGCCTTTCTTCGCTTAGTAACATTAAGAGCTACTTTTGATACAACCAGTTTTATCTTAATGTACAATTTAGAGAAATAATTTTGTTTTGCGTCATCATTTATCTTTTTATTCACGGTAACTAGCATTGATATTATCATTAGCGCTAGTTTTATGTTGCCACCCATTAAATAAACCAGACTTGTTATTGTCACAACCAATGGTGCACTTTGTTAAAAGAATACCTAAAGATCAAAGCACGATTTGATCAACTTTGAGGATAATCATCTCACGTTTTTATTTAGCACTGTCGCAATAAGTGCGTTTCATTAGTCATAAACATGTTTAGACAGAGATCCTTGACATTTGGTAAAATATTACCATCTTCATTTTAATGTCCCTCTAAGTGCTCATCTGTTTTAAATCTCATCTGCATTGTGTAGTTTGAGTTGACTACCGATACCGTTAAAACTAATACCTACCAAGGTAAAAATACGGTAAAGCACGATTGAGATGACCACATCAGGTTTTGTTTGCATACTAATTGGACTTAAACGAAAATTAAATATTAGATTTAAATCAATATTTAATTTAACTACCGTACTCTAATTAAAATTATTTTATTTGAGATACTTGATCCCCAATAAAATATGTTCCAATCAGGTCTAGAATCAACATAAATTAAATACTAATGTCCTTGTAGGTTCCACTAACAGTGTTATGTTTTTGAGATCGTATAATACAATAAATCCTTACCTTCAAGTATGTTGGTCAGGCGGCGCCGCGGTCGGCGGTGAGCAGCAGTACTCGCTCCGTTGGAACGACTTCCACTCGGCCATGGTGTCTTCCTTCCGCCGGCTTAGAGATGAAGAGGATTTCGTCGATGTCACTCTTGCTTGCGCCGGGGCCACCTTTTCTGCACATAAGGTAAGCAAAACGTCGTGTTTTCTGTCAAATGTTAGGCTTGATCATGATTTTCAGAGTTAATTTTTTTCTAGAATCTATCTTTGATGTTTAAATAAGCTAATTTTATAAAGGCGACATGCAAGTATAAAATCATGATTGGTAAAACTTACTTCAATTAAGTTCATCTTCCAGCTCAAAGAACTAAAATCCAATGCTTATCCTTCCGAGTTTGCCTTTGATTAGGTACGTATCGCGTTCGTTTACGTTTGATTAATTGATTTCAAATTGATTTAAATCAAGTAAATACTTAGAGCGTTAGATACTTAAATAATTTTTAAAGTGTTCGTTTGCACTGAAATTTTGAAATTTAAGATCGCTCACAACAGATTTTGTATTGATAAGATTAAAACATGATAGCATTATTTTGTTTTTACGTAGGTGGTGCTGTCTGCATGCAGTCCATACTTCCGGAGACTACTGAAAGCGAATCCTTGCCAACACCCTATTGTCATCCTGCGAGATGTTCACGACAAAGACATGGAAAGTCTTCTCAGGTATATTTTGAACCAAAATATTTTTTTGTAAAACTTTTGAAATAGGTACTTATCGTTCATAAAAGTTTCATCAATGACTAATAAAATAAACATAACTTTGTAGATTCATGTATCAAGGCGAAGTGCACATTGGACAAGAGCAGTTGAAAGAGTTCTTGAAAGCAGCTCAGCTGCTGCAAGTCCGAGGATTGACTGATGTGCCTGCACCTGGGCCAATCACCATCGACCAGAAGGCTTCTCCGGTAAGACACACTGTTAAACTTAGTCCCTCGTTGGGTGCCAATTTAATAATTGGAGCCCAACGTGGTGTAACTTTACTTTTTAATTTGGAACTTTTTTGATTGTTTTATGTGTAGATATTTTACATTGTTGTCCCTAATTCACTCTTTTTTTTCTTAAACCAGTCTGCATCGTCATGGACAGAGACAGGAAGTGCAGGTTCCCGCGATGGCAGAGACGTACAGCAACGTGAAGGCCGTAGGTCACGAAAGCCTGATGACGGGGCAGCCAGTACTCCTCCACCAAAGCGAGCAAGATCATCAGACTTATACCAGGCACAGTTGAAATCCAGGTGAATAGAGCGGATTCCCTGTTAGGTTATAAATATTTTTTATGATAAAACTTTATGAATAAAATGTGAGGATGATAACTTATTGAACTCTTAGATAGTTATTTGATAAAACTTTATATTTATAAGTTCTTCACGCTTCTGGTTTAGGACGGAGCAGCTTCTAACGGTGCAGGGGGCCAGCCCTGAACGTTTAGGCACCAATGGTCACGAACTCTCACTATTCGGGCAGCCTATGGACACATCACAAACTCAGCATCTATCCGGAGTTTCCAACAACTTGGTAAGTCCACATAGCAATTTTTATCAAATTTTCGATGGTTATTAGTTTTCTAAATAAATATTTCGGACATGTTTTGTTTTTAATAGTCTGGTGACGGCGAAGAGTCATCTTCAGATGCCGGAGCTAGCGACACTGAGCCTGAGCCCCGCGCCAAGCAGGAGCCTATCGACTACGACGACCCCGCGACCATGGCTGGAGTCAACGGCAGTCTGCCTCACAGCTTTCCTGGACTACTCAACTTGCCTGGTAATTCACGTTGCTTGTATTTTATCGTAGTTGTTGGTTCGCACAAGTTGTTCATTCTAAATATTTTCTACAGGCTTCGCTGGACTACCGGGACCCTCAACAGGACTAGCAGACAACTACGGTAAGTAACACAGTTTCTTACATCTAATTTACCGCTACGCATATGCCTCGAAAATTGTGTAACGGAATAATTCAAGGCAATTAATAACCAGAATAATGAGTAAACGTTAACGACAGAGCCTATCGAATCATTAATTGCACATTATCGAGCCATGTACCCACATTGTAATAACACTAACAATTAACTAACAAGAACGACACCAAATAGCCTAATTGCGCATCAGATGAGCATAGGTACGGTTCGCCCCGTTCGAAACAATGTTATGAAACGTAGCAACCATGGAAGTTACCGAGTTAGGTCCCGAGATAGAAAGAGAGTCGATGTTTGGGTTGGCGCGCACTGAACGAGACCTCCGTCTGCCCCAGGAGCGACCTGGGCGAGCGGGCCCGGCGTCGGCGCGGGCGCGGGCGGCGGGGACAAGCCGGCGGAGGAGCGCTTCGGGTACGCGGCCGCGGGCGCGTTCGCTAACGGTGAGCCGGCCAAGCCCGCCTGTCCCGAGTGCGGCAAGCGCTACAGCAACAACAGCAACCTCAAACAGCACATCCTCAACGTGCACGCGGCGCGCGACCTGGCGCACTCCTGCCCCGTCTGCGGCAAGGGCTTCAAGACGCGCCAGTACATGCAGATACATATGAACTCCATACACGGCGTCAAGCAGAGAAGGCGCGACCCCCCGCCCGACAAACACACATACAATATCGCATAGCTCGCGTTCCGTGACTAACCGCCGCCTCTGTGTTACAGGGGCGGCTCTGGCGGGCGGGGTGGCTCTCGGCTACCGGCCGCAGTGTCCCCTGTGCGGCCGCGTCTACTCCTCCACCTCCAACCTGCGCCAGCACATGCTCAACGTCCACTCGCAGACGGACCGCGACCAGTGGTTCCCGTGCCAGCACTGCGGCAAGAAGTGCAAGACCAAGCACTATCTCATCAACCATCAGCTGCAGGCGCACGGCATCCGCCAGCGACAGAACTCCTAGAGACGCCTCGCCGAGCGCGTGCCGCCCGCGCCGCACCCGCTCGGCTCCTGGTGGTGACGCCGACCGACCCGCAGGCGCCGATGCGCACCTCGCACCATCCGAGAGTCTCTCGAGGAGGACGGAGGAGGGTCGGGCTCCCGCCGGGTTTGCCAGCCGATCGGTCTAGTAACATGGTGATGTCGGCATTGCAGATGCCGCGTTGCTGGCAAACCCGCGCGAGAGTGTGAGGGGCGCGGGCACGGTGCGGTGCCCGCTGTGCGCGGCGCGGCCGGCGGGTCTGGCGGCGGCGCGCCGTCACCTGGAGGCGCACTACCCGCGGGACAGTCCACTGTGCCCCGTGGCGTCGTGCGGCCGTCACTTCGCGCACCCCAACTCCGTGCGCAACCACATGCGCATCAAGCACCGCCGCCAGTGGGACGAGATGAAGACTCTCAAGTGGAGCTGCGGCTGGGCCGCCTAGACCGCCCCCGCGGAAGGCGACATTTCGACGATCGAAAACTAAACGGCTGTGAAACGAATACCGAGATGACCCTCGACGGGAAAGGAAACGATGATCTCCAGAATGCATTTTCGTAAGACGCTATCGTGCTCGCGTGAAGTTGTATAAAGCGGTAGATACAAATCGACTGAAAATTATTTTTGTAGTAGTTATAGACTGATATTATTTAAGGTTCATAAATGTAAGCGCATTATGACATGTGATGATTGGTGCCATTGATAGGATACGAAGTGCGACTAGATAACTGTCGATCGTTCTGAAGACTTCCTGAATGTCTGTAACTTCCATTGTTGCTTCTTCGCCACCCATTTTACTTACGAGCGGTGTGTCGACTGTTGCCTATGCTTTGTAAAAGTACTTATACACTTTTACCTTTATATATTTTTTCATAAACTTAAAATGTTAAGAAAGGATTTGCTCAGCGTTCATAAGTAAAACGGAGTAGGCACTTGTCTTTCTATTAGCTATTTAGGCTATTGTATGGTGTCCTTTAAGCTATAAGATTTTTTCTCTAGTATTTTGTAGCATTTAATCTTGTGTGTATCTTCCAATAAGTTCCGTACTTCCTTGTAACCTCTTGTTTCGAATATTTTCCCAGAGCAAGGCCGGTATAATAAGACTGAATAATAGTTTATTATGAAATCTTTGAAACGTATCCGAGTACAATTAATTTCTCTGGGCAACGCAACTAACTTATATTACCGGTTCTAGCGTCTACTTTCGACCATAGATAAGACAATACGAAACAAAATGCCTTTGAAACGCAATAGTTAAGGATATGTTCACTTCCAATACATAAATAGATACATAGAGAATTTATTTTCGAAAAGTTTGTTCGTGATGCCCCATTGAGTGCACATCTAAACATATCTAGTCAATGTAGACAAAACGTATGATAATATGAAAAAAAAGTATACATGTAAATAGCTCCATTCGCATATATTTTCATATGAATTGAAAAGAGGGATAACACCAAAAATAGATTTATAAGAAACTTTATAGTTATAATCATCCTTTTAAATATATTTTCAAAAACAACGATTAAGCTATGCTGTATTATAATTTAACAGTAGTTGCAGTTATTCAAAACTAATTGCTGGAAAAGTTATATTTTTATATAAACAGAGCGATTTCAATCCCACTAGTTGATCGCATCCATTAGAATTGTTTTCATAATACAATCTCATATCCGTACAGGCTGGACTAAATCATATAGCTCAACATTTTGCTGTAAAATAGTGTAGGCAAAGCAATAAAAGTTGAGACTCGAGATCGTAATAAGCTAAAATAAGCCTTCAAAAATATATGCGATGGATACATAGAAATTGTGAATGAATAAAAAGTATTGGTTAAACTTAGCGAGTAGAGAAATTGTTCCTGACGCCTGAGAGGCAAGTCGTATAACTTTATTATATAAAATAAATTTTAGGCGTAAAAATGTAAATTAGCAATTTCAATAACCAAAATGTTCAATGTGAGTAAACGATTCTAGTTGCGATCTGTATTAGTGATACGATATATACGTAAATAATTTTTACCCGAAGAAATATCTGCTTATATAAATAATAAAACTACGAAGTAGAAATGTCTTGTGCTTTTCAATTGCAATATAACACACTAATACAAATAAGGTAAGACTCAAATATCAAACACAGGAGAGTAAACTCTATCATTGATGCATAGGATTCAAATGTATTTTTTTACAGGGAACTGCCGAAGGACTCAGGACTTGCTTCGCGTGAGAGCTACCGACCCGAGGCCTTGCCCGAAGTGCGGAAAGATCTACCGCTCCGCTCACACATTGCGAACGCATCTTGAAGACAAGCACACCGTCTGTCCTGGATACCGGTTAGTACAACATCTCTTGCCAAATAACCACTACTAGGCTGTATAATCTTCATTTCACTTCACTTCTTTGTGGCTACTGTGACTAGAGTTGTCACAATTCTGCCAGTGTCCGTGTCATGCTAGTTTCATAAACTTTGCTGGAGGGTAGTCTGTACATCTTATCTGAATGGTTTTAGCGTTGATTGTCTTTACCCTTAAAAAAGTACTCCTACAACAAGTACCATTCTTACAACAACAAACATTTCTTGGATGCTACAGAAAAGGAATAATAATTGTTGTATCTCTTACAGATGCGTGCTCTGCGGAACGGTGGCAAAGTCCCGCAACTCTCTGCACTCACACATGTCGAGACAGCATCGCGGCATCTCCACCAAGGACCTGCCTGTGCTGCAGATGCCGACCAGATTCGATCCAGAACTGGCCAGCCAGTAAGTTCTTTTATTTATAGCAACTGCCACAAATTGCTTTATCGACTGTATGTTATGCGCAAAAACAGGTATTTTATCACACACTTGTTTTGATACCTGTAAATCGGGTAGACCACTTTAAAGACTATTTTTTTTTTATCACCTAGCAACTTGGTACAACGATCTATTCTTTATAGACTGCTAGCAAAAGCAGGAGTAAAGGTGTCACCGGAACAGCTGAGAGCCCGAGCCTCCCCGACCGGACCTCGGCGATCGGACATCAAGCTGGACGCCAAATCTGCCGCCTCCGAGAGCAGCTCCATCTGCGGGGACAATGATAATGACGACCTCAGCCAGTCGCGCTACCAGGACAGCATTCCTGTCTCTCCACCTCGTAAGTTCATCATTCGTTTGCTTTTAATGTTTGTTTCTAAACTCTGCCTTAATTGTCTTTCCATTCCGTTGCATTTTCTAATCAATATTTTCCCTACAGATATAAACAACCTGGCGAACACAACTATAACAAAAGTGCCAGCCGTCCGTGCGGTCACCGCCAAGACCATCGCAGACCTGCCGCATGGGCTGGCCCCTGGACTGAAGCACGAGGACTATCCCGCCGGGTACGGAGGCAGCTCCGCTCTGCTTGACACTTATCTGCAGTATATTGGAGAGAATATGCTTGGTATGTATCCTATAATAATAATTCGTTGTTCATATGTAGTTGAAATTTGTGTTTGGTAGTTTCCTAGCATAACTTTTGCGTGTTCCACAGGAATGAACGCGAAACTTGCACAAATGAACGCTCTGCACATGGACCGAAAACAGTATGACGAAAGATCCCCTCAAATGGGATCCCTTCCTCCACCACCGACCAACCTGGCTCATCAGCGCTTCCTGAAACAGATGCAGCGGCAGTACACCGAGAACATGGGGAAACCTGACATCATCCGTGATTCCGATGAGCCTCTAGATTTAGGGAAGGAGAGGCAGAGGAACGACAGTATCGGCGAGATAGATGCGGAGAAACACGACAAGGACAACAGAAAGGATTACTACAACAAGGAGTACAACGATGACGACAGGAACCGGAACATGTCGGAGCAGGAGCCGGAGCACAGCGGCGCGGACGAGGGCGACTACTCCGAAGACGAACACAATAAGATCTCCTCATGAAATGAAGGCCGCCAGTCGCAAGCGTGTGTCGGATTAGTCGCGTAGACTGCCTACTCTGTTAGGACAATGTTTTGTTGAATGTATTTCAAACGGTGCTTGAGTGTTATGTTTTGTGGTCATTTAGCTGATTCGTTTTGTAATAACGGTTTATTGTTGACCCGTGGAATGTCGTTGGTGCCATTTCCGATATTATAATGTAAATTAAATTAGGGTTAATCGGTTGCTGATAGGTTTATTGAGGTGGTTACTTTGCTGTTCGAGATGCGAAGACGAATGTTGCTTTCGTAGCAGTCGGAGTGTTGTTACGGGTGTTTTCTCTTACTGTAAGGATACCATTAGTTGCGAAGGTACACGTTTATGGTCAGTTAGTGGGACATGACGCACGGCACGGCCCGCACGTAGCGACCCCCGCACGTTCGTAGTTGCCGCGCCGTCGACCACTCACCTGTGAGATTGTTCAGTAGTACCTATATACTAGCGAGTAGTGTTTTGTAATATAATGTAAGCTCCCTGTCACGTAGTAGGGTCTTACATAGTAATTCCATCCATCTACCTCAGCATTTGGGCCAATGCGGCGATGTTATATAACAAGATATCCACACAAATTGTGAATTCCATCCATCTACCTCACTTCAATAGATTTTATTTAAATATTTTATACAATTTATAGATATAAATAACTGTTGTTTTATGCATTTTGCAGATTGCATTTATATACTATATAGAGTATATCGTAGGTAAATATATGCAAGTCATTAGGTCATTGTTAGTGCTGCCCTTAGAAGTACTCGTTGGACGTTAAGTTTGAGTAGAGCGCACTCACTAGAACTCAACTCACAGTCACAAGTCACCGTCGTCGGTCGCGTCGCGTCGCGCGCTACACTACGATTCAATGGATTGTTGTCGGTCGGATATCAGTGAGCACACTAACATAACTTAACAAATACTATCTTTGTATACGAACAAATAAAACAGAGCTTAAAATCATACTATTAAAATAAAATTATAAATTGATATGTGCGTATACTGAATTCGTAAATTACAAAGGAATAACGCGGTAACTTTTAATTAACAACTATTAAATAATTGTGACATCTCAATACTAAACCGAGACTGAAGATATTTTTCAAAAATGTATACCTACCTTTATCGCGTTATCAACAAATTATTATCGTCGAAAGTTCAAAATATGATATAATGCATTGTATATAAGTGGAGGTGATATATAAGTACATAATAAATAGTAACAAGAAGCAATAAATAAAGTATACCTTGATGTTGCCTTTGAATGTGTGTAAATACTTGTTTAGTGACGGTTTGCGATGATCTGTGGGCAAATATGAACCCTTTAGAGTACATGAGAAGGATTATTTTGTAGTAATGTTGTGGGCCGGTTACTTAAATAACAATTTACTGTGATTACATTCTCAAGTTAGCCTTCAATACTTATACATATTTTTTAGAGTACAATGTTATAGTTATTTAGTATATTGTAAGATTATTTGTAAGCGAGTCACAAATATATTTACTTCCCGAAAGTTAGAGTTCACTAAGTAATTAGAGCAATAGATGAAAGCATTTAACCTTTTATATGAGAGATATACTTTATGGATTTAAAGATATACCACTTTGCCTCAAGCAGCCCGTTAACGAGTTGCATTTTATACTCTGGAGATGAAAGTGGTTATCTGATATTCATAAATACCTAGAATTAAGTTGTACGGGTTGATTGAAACTTATTTTGTTAGTGTGTTAGTGAGATTTGATGAGTTATGCCAAGTTTGTTTTGCGTGAACATAATCTTGTTGACAGTTAACAGTGTTGCCATAGTGATTAATTATTTTCGACTGTATATAAAATAAGTTTTGATTAGGAAATGAGTGCTTTATTCATAATTTGACTATCATAATAATAGTAGTATTTTTGATTTAGATTCTATCACTACTCATAGTTCATTTTAGATACTAGATACTGCACATCACATATACAATAGTTACCAGAGTATTATATAAAAGTAAAGGGTTTTATCAACTATGTATTTTTTCACATTATGCCATAAGTTTAGTTACGTCGATACTCTTGAAATATTACTATGTTAAATAAAGACAGAATTCGAAAGTTTCGATACAACTTCAATCTGCACTGTACAGTTGTTTAAAAACAGAATATATTATGTATACCAGTGAAATATATTATGAAATTAGGACTTTAAGTCGGCGACTCTGCTCTCTATATTGTATAATACTTACGTTTAGTTACCTTGTGAACTTTGGAAGTTCGATATTAGTTTTTTCTTTATGTTTGAATAAACAAGTTTACCTCATTAGCATGAAGTTTCATGTAAAACGTTCTTAGTTTATTTACCTTTGTCTTGTGTAATGTTGATTTCATGTAGCCATTGTAAGTTTAAATAATTTGAAAAATATACTTACCACATTAGGCTCACTGGATGCAGATTTTTATTTACTTTTTCCTTTATTTTTATCCTAGTGTTATACTAGAGAACACAAATCATTAAGTTTTATGTCACTTGGGTAGTAAATACTACTCATTACAAAATAAAAATATGTATGGCCATACTTCTAAAAAAGGCCTTGAAGTTCTCTTATTTCAGAGTTGCTCTTATTATGTCACAAGTAGAAGGTTTTTTAATTCAATTTTCTATTTTGAGCTCCGTATATATTCCTGAATTCCTGAATAGTAGTTACAATACCTTGCAATTCAAACATGGTTATATGAGATACTACCATTGTATTGTAAACGATTAACGAAAATTAAAAAAAAATCTTGCTGCAATTTTGAGAACATAGAAACTTGGTAGACAAGTTAAGCGTGAGATTTCATAATTATGATTTTGTTTTGCCACTGTGTCGAAGCATGCGCATTGTGCATTAGTGAACTAGCTGTATGACGCTTCACTACATAAGTATACAGAATGATAAATAAATTGTTTTAAAAATTTAAGGTGTTTTATTATGTAGGTAGTCTAATCTTAGTTAGTGAAATATTTTTATTAATTTTGTTAATTTATTATTTCATCTGCCTAGCCTATGAATTTCTAAGTTACGAAAGGATGTCTAAGTTACGATTATGTTTAAAAATTGAGAATGATTGACTAATTGATTAACTAATAAAAACTATGATAAAATAAATAGTAATAATATTTAACGATTCTACAGAATCGAACTTTATTCAATGGAATCACATCAATAATTTTTCATAATATATAATGTATTTCTTACAATATCGCCTAAGCTAAGGGAATAAATAATTAGTATACATACTCGTACTTAAATATATCACATGAAATACTAACTAACTAGATGTGTTACGCTTATAGTACTGTACTAACACCTAATGGCGGCATTACACGACACTGCATGCAGCGTGCTAACTGCTTGTTCATTCAAAAATTTGTGCTCTGTCTCGCTCTTTGGCCTAAGAATTGCGTATTGTGCATCCCACTCTTACTCTGACGCTAACTGCGGCTAACTTCAGTCAGTAAGCCTCGTAAGAGATACACAATACGCAATTCTTAGGCCAAAGAGGGAGACAGCACTAATTTATGAATGGACAAGCAGTTAGTGTACTGTATTCATGTAATGTCGGCATAATGCTCGGACAAAAACTCGTTCGACTAAAACCGTGAGGTGAGTTTTTAATTGTCCTTCGGGCATTTGTACAAAAGTGTTTAAATCTAAGCTTTAGTGAAATATTACATCGATTAAGAGATATTACGAGCCGTAGCATCCCGCTAATCCTTTTTAATTTGCTTCTTCTTGAGAAGGTAATGAACGCCGAAAAGGGCATTCATTCTGGAACAATAGATAATTCCTATCATTTATTGGACTTCTATCAGCATTCACGGTCTGGAACATGACGACAGAAGTTCACAACTCCTTGACGACCTCTGTGGCGCAATGGGTGAAGGCCCGCCTGTGACGAAGTAGGTTGCGGGTTCGATTTAGGTTGTTTATGCCATTTTTTTACGGTCCTGTATAGCATCCAGGTGCATACCGTTTCGCACGATAGTTCCGTGTGTAATAAAAAAAAGCTAAAGAGTTTGTTTGAACGCGCTTATCTCTGGATTTGAAAAAAATCATTCTGCATTGGTTCTGCACTTCTTCAGGAAGGTTACGGGCTATTCAAGGCTAAATTAATTGGTGAAACCGCCGGGCACAGCTAGTAAGGTACAGTATGGCCAACGGATCTCGGCGTACGTGAAGTTAGCCGTTTCGATGCGCAGTGCAACTTTTTCATACAAAATGTTCTACTGCGCAGCGAAAAGCCTAGCTTCACGATCGCCGAGATCCGTCGGCCCAACTGTATAAGGTGTTGTACTCACAGGAAGGCTAGATGCTATTTCTTGCTGGAGAGCGCGATGCCGAGGCCGACGATGCCGCCGATGGCCAGCACGGCGCCGCCCGCCATCGCCATGCCGATCAGACCCTCCTTCTCCATGCGCTTGTTTATCTGACGCTGGAAACAACATTACACACGTTTGTAAGAAAACACATTTGAATGAATGATTGTACCTACACTTCTTCGAAAAACTTAATTAGGCCTTAGGCCTCATTCACGGAGACGCGGGGCGTCGCGTGTGGCGTAGCGTCTCTCGGCATATATTTGAATTCAGTGCGGGCATTCAAACATACTATGGCGTAGAGCCTTCTGCTCTCGCCATAGTCCGGTGAAGTTGCGAAGGACGAGACGAGGCCAGTCAACATAAAAGTCAGTTCGAAAAAAAAAATTCAAACATAAAATGACGAGAGACCTCACGTCTCACGCGTAACGCCCCGCGTTTCCGCAAATGAGACCTTAGGCATAACTGTATAATGAGCGATCCTTCGAACCTTTATATAAAAATGGGAACTACTAAACGAAAAGTACTTAAAAATACTTACAATAGAAATAATACATTATTAAGTTAGACATTTAAAAAGAACTAATTGATGTGATCGAAAATTCAAAAGTGACATGCCCACTGAATAACTGTAAGTGGGCATATTTGATTACTGGAACATTAAACATAGGCAATTTGTTTTTCAGTAGGTAATGCATCAAGGTGTTAACTTAAATGTACCAATCTGTTATAAAAAAAATTATGCTCAACAAATCCATAGTCAGCAATTCGTGTTATCTATAACTGATTACTAAAGTTAATCCCCATAAAAATAAACCAAGTTAATCCTGTTTGCGGAAAGATTGTAAGGTTTATCAATTTTCATGATAATTTTAGGCGTATTAATAACATTATTTCCTGTGTGGTTACAGAGTTTGTGGTTTGAATTTATTTTTAATAGTCTAATTACACTAAGCAAACAAACTTACCTCTAGTGCTAAGACTTGCTGGTTTGCAGGTTCAATTTCAAGGAAGGATTTGACATAATGCAATGCCTTGTTGTACTCTTTGATCCGAGCATTGCCGATAGCGAGGTAGAACAGGTAATCCCGTTTACCTTCAGGGTGTGAGTTGAACAGTTCTTTGAGAAGGAGAATACCCTGGAACATGGAGGGACATGTTTATTTCAAGCACATAGTAATAAGTATACTTGTAAAATTGTTTTTTTTTATACTACTAAGGTAGCAGACAAGCATACGATACGGCCCACCTGATGATAAGCGGTTACCGTAGCCTATGGATGCCTGTGACACCAGAGGAGTCACACTCGTGATGCTGACCCTTTAAAAATTTCAAAACGCCCTTTTTGAAAAACCCCATACTGTAGTCTTGTACTTGCATAATAATGTACAACAAATATGCATAGATGCTGAATCATTAGTGTTACACATACTCTACAAAGAAACAAATCACACCACACAATGACCTATCAACGTCAAACGAAAAACAATACCTACAGCACTTTGCAAGAAAGTAAACAATAGAGACCAACCTTCCTGATATCCGTTGGGTATTTACTTCTCACCAAGCACCAAGCGTACTCAAACTGCGCTTTATGGCTCACATTGCCCTGGTGCAGCTGCTCGTGAAACACCCTCTCGAATTTCTGAACAAAAAACGCGAATTTAACCACACAATGCGCAACGCAACCAATGACTCAGTACAACATTGCACAAAAATATTATTACTTGCAAATCTTCTGAAGATACAACTTCATCAAGAACGTCTTCCATGGTGATTTATGTATGCTAAAGAGAGCAAGATCTGATCGGATTTTGAACAAATTCTAAGCAGGGATCGGAATTTAACAAATAAATAACACTGAGATGAGAGAGAGCAGCAAAAATTGATTTCATCAATCAATAAATTGAATTTTTTGTTTGACTGACTGACATGACCACAGAACACAATTACAATTGTACTCGAGGAGGACATGACAGTGTTCTCGAACGAAAATGAGTGAAATCGGTAAAGTTGCCCGTAAAATTCGGTAGATTTGGATATAAAATCGGTAGATGAAAAAAATGTTTATTTTCTTAGATAAAACAGAGTTTTCTTGTGAAGAATTACGTTTATAAAGCGTCTTTCATTGATGTAATGTTAATATCCTTAGTACAACTCTGTACGGTCACGTACATTTTTAAGTAGGTTACTGAGTCGGCATTTTACGCCGTCTCAACATTTAATTAGTACAATCGACAGTGCTAAACTAACTACCTACCGAGGGAGACACGGGTCGGAAACGCCACTCTTTCCTCTAGATTACGTGAACTTATCTTTAACTTAACTTTTAACTATTTTACTTACTTATAACTTTAATTAAACTCAGTGAATCGGCATCCGTGTTTCAACTTATTTAACTGTGCACTCCAATCCAACTTACTAACTTTTACATATTTTAAACTTACGTGACTTGAACTCAAACCAACTAACTCTTAACAGTGAACAGTCTAACGGGACTGTTCAACTCTTTTAATGGACATAATTAGTCCCTACTTATGGCTTGCAATGATAATTTCTTGCAGCCAGCTTGAAATTTGTTTTCTCAATCTTTTCTCTAATTCGGAGAAAATATTTCTATTTGAAGTTATCAAAATCAATGAAAAAATCAAAACCTGTTTTTAAAGACATTGTTCAGAAATCCCATAAAACATTGTACAGGTACTTACTCTTTTGTCTTACAACTCGATGTTTTGATGATGTCTACATCCGCAATATATCGATAAACCTACTATTGAAGGACTTTTGAGGATTTCTAACTTAAAACTATAAAAAATTCTGTAAATTCTGTAAAAAAATAGGGTGTTTTCCAAGTATTCTTGGAAATCGTGAGAAAATAATTCCGTTTCAGTATTTCGGTAGGACAGACCCAATATCGGTAGAAATACCGAAAAATCGGTAGGTTCGAGACCACTGCTGACTGATGGATGAGTGATGTGATGACTGAGCGAGCTGGCTGCAGCAACAAGCACTTGACGTTGATAGTTGACATGACATGACAGTGACAGCGATCAAAGTCAACGATAGGTATATGTCAATGTAATTTATTATTTGCAGTCAGTGTCAGTCTTAATTTGTAAAGTGCTGCCAACTTTTATAAACACGCTGATTCTGGCGTGATAACTTACTTTTGAGGTGAAAGTACACCTATCCGTGCCGAACGCGTCGAACGATTCGAAAGAAACGAATTTTAGAATTGTCTTTATAACTGTATAAAACCTCACACATCTGCCCGCGTTGATTCGTCTGAATCGTCCGAATGCCAGGTATGCGAGATGTTTCATACGATTTCCTAAAATTGAGAATTCAAAAATTCGTTTTGTTTGATTTGTTTAGCACGTTAGAGCGCTGAGTCTAGGCAATGCATTCAGCTTTGAAATCTCAAAGAACAATCACTGAACTGAAAGTACAATCTCAACCATTAAACTTACTTGACTTCGCTCAAAAAAACCAAAAGCAAATAAAATATTTTGGGCTCTGATTTCTGCAAAGTTTTCTTTAGTTATTCTGCCTGTCTTAAAATCAGTTTTTGGTGACTTTCTGGCGACTTTTCAGATTGAATCTGACGACATGGATTTATCGGAGTTGGCAGCACTGCTCTGTCTCTCTCTCTCTCTCTCTCTGTCTGTCTGTCAGCCAAGCCAACTGTCAGCTGTCTATCTCAGTCTGTTTGTCTATTTCGTTTCTTTGTGTGGTCGGTCGGTGCGATTCCGATTTATTTTTGTAATTATTGTCAAAAGCAGTTTACAAAAGTGTCCTTCAAATCAATTATTTAGTAACATCGTCTCAAAATGCAAAGTGTGATCAACTCCGTCAAGGGAACCGCCCTCGGCGTTGCAGGATATCTGACACCGGTTCTGAAGGTATATCTACCGTAGATTTGTATTCTTTTAATTATTCAGTCTATTGGTCTATTCCCATGAAAATCAAATGTGATGTCCTTAAAGCGGAGTTTTCTTAGAGTTACTTATGGATGAAATGTTTCAGGAGTCAAAGTTCCAAGAGACAGGAGTTCTAACTCCTGAGGAGTTTGTGGCGGCTGGAGAGCACCTAGTGCACCACTGCCCGACCTGGCAGTGGGCGAAGGGCGAGGAGTCCAAGGTCAGGCCCTACCTGCCAGCTGACAAACAGTTCCTGATCACCAGGAATGTGCCATGCTATCGGAGATGTAAACAAGTAAGTGATATTATAATAATTTTAGAAATTCATTGCGTTATTGTAGTAAAGTAATCATTTTAGGTCAACTTTATTAAAAAACTTGATCAAAAAATCAACGGCTATAATTTTTTTTTTTTTTTATCCAAGTTTTATCTGCGATCACTTTTTTAACTATGAGCAAATTGTTTGTGGGTGTTGTGTCGGGTAGAGTTCACTCCTGTTTTTTCCCTATCCAGTAGTCACTCTTCATTAAATTATCAGTCACATGCATTTAGTTGCATGACATCTTTCCTTTTAAGTCGTCTCTTATAAGTAGGTTGTGTAAGTTGCTGTGCAAGTAGATTGGGATGGCTTTTCAGTTTTTCCTGATATGTCTGAGCAGAGGTTTTGATCTCCTCAGCTACTGTGTTGACTTTAAGTATGTCATGTAGTTCCGTATTTCTTATGAACCATGGTGCTCTGGAGATATTTTTCAGGAGGTCATTTTGAAAGCGCTGAATGATGTTCACATTAGAAGTGCAGGCTGATCCCCACAGTTGGCTATAATGACTCTTTTTAAGGACACTTACAACTGTTAACACACAGTAATCAAAACCACACACTAATAGACAAAGCAGCACAAATGCAGATGACTGTTATAAAATGTTGCTTATGAACTAACTAACTTGCCAGATTGAATACTGTGAAAACAAGGAGAAGGTGATAGAGGATGAGAATGATGCGGAAGGTGGCTGGGTGGACACACATCACTATGATACAGCTGGATCTATTGCTATTGAAGAGAAGGTATTTAACATACTAAATATTTAAAAACTTGCTTTTACAGGATGATTCGTGATCTATTATAGCTTGTTTCACTTTCAAAACTTTCGTATGCTGTCGATAATTTTACGTGAGTAATTCCCGTGTGTTAAATAATGTCTATTATAGCTTGATCTATTATTACAACGTCGGGGCAGGATTGAGGTGGCGGGATGAGCTAAACTCATTCTTGGAAGATTGGTCCTTCATACATTAGACTAAGAAAGGGGGATAGGCAAGCCTTTGCACTGCAGTGGGACAATACCAGCCAGAAATAAAAATAACAAAAACAATAACAGTAATACTTACCTCCTAATATAATGTAAAACCTTAACTCTTTAGAAGACAATAGTTATTTGTGCAACAAGAGAGCAAAGTTGATGTTTTCCTCGAGTGCTGATTTTGAATCCCGAGCGAACGAGGGATTCTAAGAATTGAATCACGAGCGTAGCGAGTGATTCTACGTTAGAATCCCGAGTCTAGCGAGGAATTCAAAGGCACGAGATGTGAAAAACTTTGGTCTCGTGTAGCACACAAAATTTTTCACCTCAGCAGCGAGAACATTAACCTACAAATAAAAGATACAACTTTGTACATAATGAAGCAACTAATCCATAATAGGTATTCATTTAAATCTATATAAAAATAACGCATTTTTCTCAGAAATTAAACGAACATATAAAAGTTATTGTAGTTTTGTAAATTAAAAGTTTCTGTTTTGTTCAGAACTTACCTACGTGCTTCTCAGGAAGGGAACTTTGTTCATCACAATCACTTTTTGTCTCAACTCTTCTCTCTGGAGATAAATTAGTGTATTCGCCACTGGTTTCACTCATCTTTATTGTTTTATGAATTTTCAACAAATAACTAGCGTAACAGAAACAAATTCCCGCTATTTTATTTTTAAAAGGTGCGTTATTTGGTTTTTTTTCATAGACAGGCTAGCGATTGACCGCCATGCACTACCACGTGTCAATCGACGACATTCGAATTTCAAATCACTTTTCCTCACTGAAACCAGTGTGCAAAATGCGATTTTGCACACTGGTTTCTCGCAGCAAAGGATGCCATTTCGAGCTGCTGAGGTGAAAAATATATTCCTGATAGCCGAATTTAACCTGATAGAACTAAACAAGTATATGAGGCGAGTGTGAATGGAACAGCTGGAAGGGGAAGACCTAGGCGAACATACCTGGATCAGATTGGTGATATTTTGGAGAAAGACCAGGTCAAAAGTACCCTAACCTGGCAAGCTTGTATGAAAAATGTGATGAGAGTGAATGAGGCGAAAGAGGTGTGTCAGGATCGTAGCAAGTGGAAATCCGTGGTCTCTGCCTACCCCTGTGGGAAAGAGGCGTGATTTTATGTATGTATGTATGTATGTAGAACTAAACAAATTGACTTTGTAGTTCACCTGTATGTTTTAGGTATGTGAAATGACCCTGGAAGCAGCAGATACAGGCGACAGTGACGGTGAAGGTGCAGCTGATGATGATGATGAAGATGAGGAGGATGAAGACGGAGAAGCTGAAGACATGGAGCAGTTCCAAGAGTCAGGGCTGCTGGATGAAGTAGATCCAGTAAGTATTTAGGCTGATTTTAGTCTCACGCTCACCATCAGCGCTGATAGGCGAGTGATCTTTATTACAACGAAATAAGGATACTGATTGTTTAGCAGAAATGGCTACGCTGATTGCTCTCGTCAGTGCTGGACAATCAGTATCCTTAGTTCTTTGTAATAAAGATCACGCGCCTATCAGCGCTGACGGTGAGCGTGAGACTAAAATCAGCCTTATAACTTATTTTGAATGCCAGTTTTATATTACCTAAAAAGCTTCATGTACATTATGTCACGTTGTTCTAACCTATTTACATAAAATTAAAGGGGGCTCCAATAGGGGTTTCATACTATTATGGTTTAATGTAGCAATGCTATTGAAATATTCAAATACCTAACCGCACACAGTTTGTCTTATGGATTTAGTAAGATTGTGTAAAAATATCAATAATAGAATCTATTACCAATAAAGCAGAAGAGTTTTTTATGTTTGTTTGAACACGCTAATCTCAGGAACTATCAGTGGGATGTGAAAAATTGTCTCTGCATTCGATAGCTAAACTCTTGAGGAAGATTATACGCTACTTTTTGTCATCATCATCATCATTATTATCACCATAAACCATCACAACGCGGGCAACGACGCGAGGGCGCTGCTATTAAGTGAATAAATTGAGTTGTTGGCCCATAATAATATAGGCATGAATCACATGACATAACTAATCTATACTTATAATAAGAATGAAGTCTAAGAACAAACTTATAAGTATTCAATTAAGTGAAGTCAGTTTTTGATCCATATAACCCTAACCCATCCAAAAATGTCGTAAGCGCGTTCTAGAACGTCCTTGAACTTTTTGTTCGAAGGTCCTTATTCTGAGGTTCATAGTAACTGTTTGGGTAATCTGTGACTTTGAAATTTTCGTTTCTGTGTGTTTGAGTCCTAAGATCTCTGAAACTACTGAACTGATTTGGATGCAGTTTTCATTGTTGTATTATGGTAAGTTGGGATTAAAAGATAGGGGTTGTTTTATCAAAATCCGTTAACAAATAAAAAAGATATGTCCATTTAAAGAATGTAAGTACTGTGACTTTAGTAAAAAAATAATATAAAAAAGGATGTATCTTTTTTATTTGTGAACGGATTTTGATGAAACTAACACTAAAAATTGACCCAGGCTTACCACAATACAACAGTGAAAACTGCATAAAAATCGGTAAAGCCATTGCTGAGATGAGTCATATATTACCCAGCATAGTTCTGTTCTGAACTAAAGTCCCACAGTTACCCAGCATATCCAAGTTACAATGAACTTTTTGCATGATTTTCAATATTATTAAAAAACTCTTATCATAAGTAAGTAATTAAATACGACAACTTCACTCATTAAATTTAAAGTTTTTTCAAGAACAAAGGACATAGAGACATCTATTGGAGCTAGCTGAAACCAGATTGTGATATCTGGTTCCCATAGTAGCTACAAGCTTTGCTTAGTTTAGGGCTAGATGGCGCTGTGTGTCTCCAAAAAAAAATATTACCTAATAAAAAAATTAAAAAACCCCGTGATCTGAAAAGTTGGAAATAATCTAAGGTGCAGCGGGGCAATTCTGGCCGAAAAATTTTAGTCGAAAACTTCAATGCTCTCGTTCCTCGTTGAGTTACGCTAATTCTGACAAATTGGTGTTATGAAACCTTTATCTGCCTTTTTCTTTATTGTATTTTTGTTAAAGAAAAAGCATATATAAATGGTGAAATAACACAATTTTAACTAAAAACTGGAAAATGCCAGAATAGCCCCTCAGCGGGGTAATTCCGTCAGGTGGTGATATTATTCGAACCAATGATGCTATGATACTAAATCCAGAAGCTTTACAAACTAGACAACACAATACACGCGAATTTTAATATTCTAATCTCCTACGATGGTCCAGTTTCTATAAAAAACCTGTTAAAATTTTTGTGGGGTAATTCTGGCATCACTCTTTAGTCTCCCATACATGCTAGTGTTGGGACGCTGACTATCGATAAACGGAGTAAGTATACGCAAAAATCTCGCGCAAAAATGATGTTGTATGAGAAGTAGTTCGCCCTGAACTGAGATCTCGCGAACCGTAGATGGCTTACATTTTGACTTTCTTCTGACTACCCCTATACTTTTAAGTGCTACCACTGCCAAGTATGTCTATTGCGCTAGGTCGTCATGGTAAATAATACTGGCATGCATGCAATACATAATGTTGTGTCTAATTTTTCATGAATTCTCGTCGTATTTTAAAAAGTATACATCCTAGAATAAAAATAATAACTATTTTGGAATGTACAAATAAAGACTTTTCATAAATGACACCCCACTCAATAAATTCGTTAGTGTTTTTACCCCCTTGGGAACCAAATATTTTGACAACCCCTTTATCGATTAAGCTCATAATAATATGCTCCATAATACATTTCCATAGCACAACCTTTTGACCTACCAAGTTTCATGCAGATTGGATGCACGGTTCGACAATTATGCGAGAACAAGAATTCGTGAAACATACAAACATACAAAGCAAAATCGCCATACTTGCCACTAAGATCTTCGTTCGATTCGCTCACTCGATCGAAAATTTAATGCGTGTTGACTATGGTTTAATTAAGCTCAAACAAGGCACAGACAAATACTTATACAAAGCCAAATCGCATTAGTTAACCCTGAGATCTTCACGCGCTCGATTAGTTAAGTATTATTTTTATCGACGTTTACTTCAATGCTGCGGACATCACTGGTTTTTGGCAACTTCATACAAAATTGGTGGGGCAATTATGGCAACCGATTTTGATAAAATTACATAAAATCAACACTTTGTGGGGTAATTATAGCGGATGAATTAACTCAGAAGAAACAATGAGTAGAAACGAACTAGTACGATTAAAATAATCTCCAGTGTAAAATACACCTCCTTAGCTGGTTCAATTTTCAATTAAACCGCAAAAACCACTTAATTATTACAAGAACTCGAGGAGCTAATATTTTTACACCCTCCGAAAAATAGGTCACTGTCAAAATGATGCTGTCAATCAGTC
The DNA here is from genome assembly GCA_958496255.1 of Camptogramma bilineatum. Classification (NCBI taxonomy): domain Eukaryota; kingdom Metazoa; phylum Arthropoda; class Insecta; order Lepidoptera; family Geometridae; genus Camptogramma; species Camptogramma bilineatum. The sequence goes on from OY292453.1 coordinate 1,437,586, forward strand.
AGTTTTTGCGCTAGAAATGCCATCTATCGTTTATGAATGAACAAAACATTTCTCTACGCGTACATAGATGTCTCTTCGAGGTATAAGTCATAGAACGAGAGATATAACCATGTGCCATAATTACCCCGCTGCCAGAATTGCCCCGCTGCACCTTATACTTATCTTTATCTTTAATCTATACTAATATAATAAAGCGGAAGAGTTTGTTTGATTGTTTGATCGCGCTAATCTCTGGAAGTACCAGTTGGATTTGAAAAAATATTTCTGGTTTTGGATAAGTAGCTAATTTTTTGAGGAAGGTTTTAAGCTATTCTTCATCACGAAAAGGCAAAAGCCGAGCAAAACGAAAGAAAGCCAGATAAACGCTTGGTTTTCCGTAATCAAAACTAGATGGCGGGACTAAAAATGACCATTTTCTGAATCGCGCTGATGAAAACACGCGGCAGTCACTTATTAGTCTACGCGTGATTTAAAACACTTTTTATTATACCGACTTCAAAATAAAGGAGGTACTCGATTATTTATTACTCGAAGATGCCTGGACCGATTTGGAACATTATTTTTTTGATTGAAAGGTGGTGTCTTGGTCAGATCAGGTCAGGATCTGATAATGGAATCCTGGAGCTGTTCAACAGAACTCCTCAGTAAATAGGCCGATTGAGTTGAAACTCGGCAAACCTGTCAAGTTTCAACTACAATGTAATAATATGGTGACAGTGAGTTGATCTGAGGATGGAGTCAGGAGCTGTTCAACATAACTCCTCAGTAAATATGCCGATTGATTTGAAACTCGGAACTCAGCATATCTGTCAAGTTTCCAATATAATGTAATGATATGGTGACATCGAGCTGAAGGGGAAGGGGGAGGAGATGGGGACGGGGACGGGGATGGGGACGGGGACGGGGACGGGACGGGACGGGACGGGACGGGACGGGACACACAAACTTATTTAATTTAAAATCCAAAAAAATCTGTTTATGTACTTACAGAATATAAAACCAAACACTTTTTACTTCACGTCACGTGGCATTGCAACGCATGCCGGGTACAGCTAGTTTTGAATATAAACCAAAATGTCTCACACTGTTGTGTGATAGCCTCATTTTAATTAGCTATGTTCAAATATTTAAGTTGAAACTATAAAATTGCTTTACCTTCAATATTTACATCTGTTATCAGCTGAGTACCATTTACTTATCAGTAATTGTTGTTGTTTATACTTCTGTCAGTAGTATAGCAGGCATTTTGTTACAATGTAGTGGAAATAATTATTCTCACATCATGTTACAAATACATAACAAGCCACTTAGATATTTCGAGAAACTTCAAACAGTTTAAACTCTAATAATTATGATGAAGGATAGATAAATTAATAAAATTTTATGTATGTAAGCTTTTACATCTTGAAATTCTAGAAGCCGTGCTATGAGCAGTGGTGGCCGAGGGGATTAGTACCTTGACTTTCAATTCGACGGTCGTGGGTTTGGGTCCTGGCCGTGCATCAATGGATTTTTCCTTTCGAAAAAATCATATGCGCATTAACACGAACTCTAAACGGTAAAGGAAAACATCATGAGGAAACCCGCGGCTTAGTGAGCCTCACACGTATTGACCATGTCTTTCCTGTGGATATGGCCGGTTAAGCTGAGAGGATGGTTTAGGTGCTGGGCAAGTCTACTCCATCTCAAACAATATCCCAGGCACTACAGTGTCCCGTTAAGTGTTTCTCAGATTGCCTCCTGACACTGTATAAATCAGTGGTGCCCAAACAGTCGATCGCGATCGACCAGTCGATCGCGAAGCTTTTCGAGTCGATCGCCAGCAATACCATTCTATGAAAATTACGCGGATAATATAGTGTTATCCATCATCATCAAAACAAAATTTGTGATCCGAAAGTTACGATTCCTCCATTTTGATGTCCCTATATTCAATTTAAAAGTGCAGTAAAAAGATATTTAAAAAAACGTTTTTCAGTAGTACCTACCTACATAGTAGGTATGTAGTTTAGTCGATCCTTTGCATTCAAAATATTTTCTGATCGATCGCCGACACTATAAGTCTGGGCACCCCTGGTATAAATCATCTAGTAAAGATGTAAAGGCCTAAGTTTTAGACCAAAAAATATTTTATTTAAATATTTACTATTGACAAGCGGCCGGCCGCATACGCACGTTTTCCGTATACGTTTTCCGAATTCGGAATGCACGCATTCAATACAATTTGTTCTACAAGCCGCACACGTTCTTATTTTTTCCGAACGGAAAAAAACTTGACGTTCATTTCGAAAACAAACCGTGCGTACAGGTCATACGAACTAAAATTGTACGTATGCGTAAAAAAAACGAATTCGGAAAACGTATACGGAAAACGTGCGTATGCGGCCGGCCTTACTCGGACTCCCGCGATACAGGCTTGGCCTAGTGCGGGGTCATTGTAAACTATTTGCTCTAATTATTTATCCATGTGTGTATGTTACAATGTTTTTATGAAATAAATTATTATTATAATTATACTACATAAGGAAGCAACTGATTCCCTCACTTGGGTGGGGTGCTGTAGTGCTTGAGGCATTGTGGATATGTGATGCCTTGAATTTCGAGAGGCCTCCTGCATTATAAATTCAAACTCGTAATAATGACTTTGATAAACTAATGCATGAACTGCTGGGCTAAACAAGCCTTTTGTCACTCTCAGTCTTAAAAAAAAATAGACGGCATATACATATAGTTCAATTCGTATTGTGATTCTGCTATCGGCCTTTTTAACTCCTCTGAACTTGATGTTTTATTAGTCGACAGCACTAGCGCCGAGCAAGGAAACCAAGCCCAAAGCGGAGAAGTCGAAGCAAGGAGAAGGCGATGAGATCGTGAAGACGCGGACCTACGACCTGCATATCACCTACGACAAATATTACCAGACGCCAAGACTCTGGCTTATTGGCTACGATGAGGTGAGACATGCTTTTCTAACAAGTAGCTAAATTAGAAATTTAAAAAAACCGACTTCAATGTTATAAAGCTTACCAATTTTCTGCACTCGAGGTGCATTTCTGTTAACTCTCCGAAGATCCTCGACAGATCCTCAACAAATTTTTGTGGCACCAATCGGAAAGTATAGGGTATACTTACTCAAACAAAAGTTGTGATTTTGGAAAATCAAGCGGTTTCTCTAGCTTTCTTTCATTTTACATGGCTTCTAAAGGTCTTTCCGTGATGTTGACCTGCCTATAACCAAACCTAAAGTTCTCAGATTCGATTTTCGGATCGATTTCGGACGATCGGAAATTCGGAATCTTTTTTTCGTTTTAGGCTACTTATCATCATCATCATCACCATATACCATCAATACGGGGGCAAAGCCGCGAGGGCGCTGCTAGTAATAATATAATCTGTTCTCTTAGGGCCGCACTCTGCTAAGCGTGGAACAGATGTACGAGGATGTATCCCAGGACCACGCCAAGAAGACGGTCACCATGGAGTCACACCCGCACCTCTCCGGACCCAGCATGGCTTCCGTGCATCCTTGCAGGTAACTATCTCAACATTATATCTATAGCAGGGTACTCAGCGCTGAGTGTAGGATAGATGTACGAGGATGTATCTCAGGATCACAAGAAGACGGTCACACGGAAGCCATGCTGGGTCCGGAGAGGTGCGGATGTGACTCCATAGTCACATCCGCACCTCTCCGGACCCAGCATGGCTTCCGTGCATCCTTGCAGGTAACTATCTCAACATTATATCTATAGCAGGGTACTCACTTATGGCTCAAACACACTCTGGGCCAGCCTAGGCGAGCCTGTGCGAGTGCGAGCGAGAAGGCGAATCGATGCAAGGCGAGAGCGATAGAGAGGCAACGCGAGCCTAGGCCAGCGTGTGGTTGAGCTTTTAAAGTGTAGCACGTATCAGATACCTACTGTATCAATGTACAAGTGTGTACGGCTCGATTATGGTTATCCGAGCTCGATACGAGCCTTTTGTGTTCGCGCAAAAACCGTCACTCGGCGGATCGCTGCGAACACGGTACAGTGCTGTAATACAGTATCTGATACATTACGTGTTACACGCATTGAGTACCTAGTCTATTTATCAGATATTTTGATTTGATACTCTTTGTATTATGCGATTAGCTATAGCAGCCTTTCTGTTCTGGCTTAGCGTAATCCTACTGCTATTTGTGTAGTTTATAGACATGTAGGTAATACTAATTTGATAAAAAGTCACAAAACTTAATTTATTTGATTAACTGGGTTGGATTTTTTCCTACCGGTCACATCCTCGTGACTTAGACATAGGTATTCAGTTTTTTACTCATCAAGTTTCACGTCCACACTCATCCAGCCACAAAAACAATGGCAGCAATTTCGACTGGACTTTATTCAAAGCAAACCCAGTCTCTATGTTGAGGCTGATCAAATCTGTGTTCTATTTTCCCAGGCACGCAGAAGTAATGAAAAAGATTATCGAAACGGTCACCGAAAGCGGCGGCGAGATGGGCGTGCATTCCTACCTCATCGTGTTCCTCAAGTTCGTGCAAACCGTCATACCGACTATAGAGTACGATTTTACGCAGAACTTCAGTATGAACTAGGCATCTCAATCGCTATTTTGAAGCTTTATAATAAGACAAAGAAATTATGATCGTCACCCGGCTTACTGTATTTTGCTCTGAATGTCAGCCACCTGCTTACGATCGTGTCCAAAATAACCACGTGAAGATATTATATTTATTTACACAATATCAGAATATTGTTGTTATTAAAAGGATATCGTTCGTATTAAAACGCGATTCAAAACTATTTGCAGTGTGAAGCTTTAGGGCGCGGCGCTTTATTTGGTTTTTGTCGCCGCGGATAATGAGACATTAAGCGCTGTTCACACATTTCCAGGACTATCCGAGTTCCGAGTTGTTAGTTCCAGTGTCTCCGTCAGGGACGTGTCATCCGTCACCCGTCGTGTTCACACATATCATAGAAATCGGTACCAGTGTAGTCTGTTTCTTCTTGTCTGTTTGTAATTTTTCTTAGAATTCAAATGTGAAAAAGATCGTAAGGGAGTGTCCACATTGCGTTTTTTGCAGCGCGTTTTTGAGCTGCGCGTTTGTATCGATACAAACGCGCGTTCGCAACGCGTATTTTTCCATACAAAAGCGAACCGGGAGGGGCTGCGCGGGGGGCTGCGCGTTCGAATCGCGTTTGTATCGATACAAACGCGCTGCAAAAAACGCAATGTGGACACTCCCTTAGTTCGTAAAAATCTTATGTAGATTTTTTTCTCATTCCTGACGAAACACGGCGCTTTATACTGTGAACAAGAAGGGCAGTGCAAACAGAATGTACAAATTTAGATCAAAATATACAAAATGTTCAGCTTGTCTCACTGCTTACAGCGACAGCTATTTGATTATAATATAATGCAACTATTCAGAAACTTATTAATTTTAATACTAATTGTAATTACTTATTAGTGTGAGAAAATTGTGTCATTTTAAAACAGCTTTTGAATTACCTCTTTCGAATAGAGTGCGGAAAATATGGAATCATAAGCTAAGATGGTGAAAGAACAATGCCCAAAAATGTATGGACACCGTCCCCACCGTTGTAGCACTTTAAAACCTATGTTAATCGAAGGGCCATAGTCATCTTATCATTTTATTGAAAGACAGCGAAACTGAAATGTGAATCCGAAAAAAGTTATATCGACATGAAGAAACCGGAATCAGTCACAATTATTTTGCCGTTTGCCGTTTACTTTTTCGGCACAATGTTTTTTTAATAGATAGAGTAATTCAAGAGGAAGGTTTATATGTATAACTAGCGATCCGCCCCGGGTTCGCACGGGTGCAGTGCTCCTATATACGAGTATTAAGTAAGTATCAGAATTACACCAGTGCGAAGCCGGGGCTATAATACGTATCTGTCGCAGCCAACTGCCTGAATTAGCCATTCAATTAAGTGCCTAGCCATTTCATTGAGCGCCGCCATTCAATTAAATGGCTAGGCGCATAGTTGAATCATTCGAGCATTTAAAACGTTCAACACTCTGCTGCTCACTAGTTCTGCTGATTATCGTTTTTGTGAAGTAGCCATTGACGTTTTTTTGGGAATTTTCAAATAAAACTACCTTCTTTAAATACAAATATAACCGTTGACTTTTTATTACAACAAATAGATTAGCCGGTGTTTTCAGTCTCTATTACAATATTGTCCCAGGCACTGGCTGGCCCAACGAAATTCTCTAAACGCTTTCCTATCCCATAGTACCACACGATACTGACGACATGCGCGCGTATAGATTATATTATATATCTTATATAATATATTATATAATTGGTTGAATTAGCCATTCAATTAAATGCCTAGCCATTTCATTGAACGCTGCCATTCAATTAAATGGCTGAACGTCGGTTAGTCAAATAGTTGAACACAACGGCTAAACCAAGGTCAGCCATTTAATTGAATGCCGTTTTTAAATGAAACGGCTAGCCGGTTCACTTGCTCACAGAAAAAATAAGTAGGATTTGTTTTTTTTTATAGCACGCGTATCACACACCCACGCAGAAAGACTGCTCGAAGGTAAATCTATTATTTTGTGGCATACTATTAACACTGGGAACTTATTTTCTTTGTTTTTCACGACAAAACAACACACAACTTTCGAGAAACACCAGCTGTAGACGCCATCTTGTAAACAAAGCAAAAGTAGTGCCGCGGTGGCGGAAAAACATACTAATTCAATGAAACGGCGGCCTTTCAATCAGGCAGTGAGCAGCAGAGTGTTCAACGTTTTAAATGCTTCAATGATTCAACTATGCGCCTAGCCATTTAATTGAATGGCGGCGCTCAATGAAATGGCTAGGCACTTAATTGAATGGCTTATTCAGCCAGTTGGCTGCGACAGATACATATTATAGCCCCGGCTTCGCACTGGTGTAATTCTGCTACTTACTTAATACTCGTATATGGGAGCATTGCACCGTGCAAAGCCGGGGCGGGTCGCTAGTTATACATATAAACCTTCCTCTTGAATTACTCTATCTATTAAAAAAAAACATTGTGCCGAAAAAGTATAATAAACGGCAAAATAATTGTGAATTTGTGACTGATTCCGGTTTCTTCATGTCGATATAACTTTTTTCGGATTCACATTTCAGTTTCGCTGTAATACAATATAATGATAAGATGGTTATGGCCCATTGATTAACATAGGTTTTAAAGTGCTACAAGGGTGGGGACGCTTTGAACATTCTTCTTTAAGCTATGGCCAGTCTATACTGACAAACCGTTGAAAGTCTGAATGATCTTGCCCCTAACAAAACTGTGTCATGTCTATGAACTGTAATAAAATTATATTTAATTCATCAAAATCACAAGCATCTACTATATAAATTCATATTGTAGTTATATCACAAATAGAAGTAAATCTGCCAGTAACATGTAGCCTAAGATTTAGATGTGACCTGCATCAATAAAAAACGATTTAATAGCGGCAAATGCTATTTATAACGATAATAATCAACAAGTAACATCAGTCTTTGAATCTTTTTGGTCTGAGAATCTGCGCAAGAATAGTTTGTGACAAGTATAAACAATTTAAAAATAATACATTGATGGGACTTACTTGTTGAGTGACCAGCGGGCTTAAAAAAGTCGCTAAAGCAGACGCTAAAGTGACTTTTCACTCTGTCAGTAAAAAAGAGATGGCATATAGTTCAATTCCTATTGCGATTCTGCAATAGCGACCTTTTTAAGCCCGCTGTACTTAGTTTTATTATTGACGCAGGTTATGTGTGTAGTTCAATTCAAATTCTAACTGTTCCTTACTGCTGGCACAAATTATTATCATACTGGAATATCGAAAAGTTCATTAGTTTTTGTATGGAGTACTGTCGATGTCGGTACAATATTGTTAGGAACATTCCTGATGCGCCATAAGTTATATTATATTTTTGCATATTTAGATATTAATATAAATGTATAGGTACTTTAATATTTGGTGCACATTATGTATTTTTGCATAAATGTTTTATTCTTAATATATTTATTTTGGCATTTTATGTGTGTCGTCCGCATACAAAGTATGATTTAGTGTTGAATACTCTTATTATTGTATGTATTGTGCATTGTTCTAAGTTTTAATAAAACTGTTATTTTGCTACAAAAACGAATTGTTATTCCTTGAAATATTCATTCTTTTCTCTTTTTAAATGAAATAATGACTAAATGATAATGAAATCAAGTAATAAAACAGTATTTTCCATATGTAATAATTTATTGATACCTATCACTTGATAATATTATGTACAAATCACATTTCCTTTACAATACTTATAACATTCATTACAATAAAGCCATTTGCACTACAAACTACTTCTATACATTATTATTATACAATCAGCTTACAGGCGCAACGCAATAGTGAATTATAATAATTTCAAACATTTCGAACCATGCTACTCAGAATTATACAGAAATTACCTAATTATTTAAAATGTCGTTGGAAATTGGATAATAATTATAATAGGACCGTTTTCTTTGGATTAATTTTAAACAATCACAGTAAACCATTGATAAAGACTAGACCTAACATCTAATAGAATTTTCACTGACCATTCCGATACCAATTCTTTTGTAACCATTGATCCCTCACCAACAATCCACTCCCCAACTACTAAAATACAATAATTATTATAATATCAATATTTCAATTATTATTAAATAATACTTTTCAACATTTACAAAATTATCCCAAAATATATTTATCTATAACACAAGTTACAAATGATCCCGACATGCCGTGCAAATTACAAACTAAGTCTAATTCTTTCAGATTGTACTCAAAACTCTAAAATAACTATGAAAGCTTTTTATACCATAAGAACTATCGATAGTCTATTTCTTCTGAAAGACAATTTAATTCTAAACATTTGTGATGTTTTAACGAATTACTTGTGAGAGCAAAAAGATTAAAATCGTTCAATAATTTAAATATCTAATTAAAATAATAATTTTACTTTTAAACCAAAGGATTGTATAACAATTACAATTATCTACATTTTCTAACCTCTTTCCTAATCAGCAATATTTATAAAACTATTCTGTGTCCTTTTAATTTTAAAGCGTGTTTTGTCAATTAAATTATTAAATAATTCGGCTACCAATATTTAAATAATATAAGGGGGAATGTCTTTGCATAATCATTACATATCAATTATCCTAACCATTCGCGCATCTACGATGTTTCATCGACAGAAATCTAACATCGATTTTACAACAAGCTACAATTAATAATTGTCCAATTTCGTAATATCACCATTTATAACATTTGGGTATATTCCCAATCTCCCTACAAAGTTGAAAATATTGACATCGAGCGAAAAGGAGAACTCCGTAGTCTGACACGGAACGTCTCGAATGTTTTAGGCAACAAGGATGCGCTTAAGAATACACCCTAAGAAAAGACAGCACCTTACATGATTATAACGTTATAAATAACATAGTTTTTATGACGGTTCTAGCTTTGTCTATGGAGTTTAAAACTGTCTAATTCCATCTTCGCACAATAGATATATTTATAAGTGTTATTTAGCTCGCTCGAAATAGCTTCGTCAACTTCTAACATCACTTCATAGATATTAAAAGCTACATTTCACGATTTAAAAGAGTAATCTCACTTTGAAACCGAGTATTTTATGACTTGTGAGGGACAATAGCGACCAGTCTAAGCAGAGCTAGCGACAGCAACTTGTCCAAAGGATCCAGGGTTCCTCGTTGTAGCCACTTGGGGATGGTGGTGCGAGCATGGCTGAAGCCGAGCTTCTGTAGGATGTAGTCTACGCCGTAAGGCTCTATGGATTTGCCCGCCCATGATAGTAATCTAAAGAGGTAAAAACAGATCAAGATCAAGCACATACACCCTCAACCTTTCTGCCTCGTGAGTGCAATAAAAGCGACTATAATCTTGATAATTCGCAGAATGAGCACATTTTTGTTAGATTCGTTGATAATAAATAATAATAGAACTATTCTCATATCTAGGTGATAGATAAGCCACAAGCCCACAGGTCAAATTCTTTAGATTAATCTTCTTTTGTGACTTTAATTATATAAATTGGATGATTTCGTATGACTCGTATGAGTGACTCAGTGACGAGAGTTTTCAGGCAAAGTTAAAGCCTCCGTTATGGCTTAATTTTAAAATTTTGGTGACGTAGGTTCATCAAATATCTATAGAAAGAAAAATATTCTATCTTTGTTAAAGATTTTAAAAAAGATTGCAAAAACACTATAAACTAATTAATGGTTAAAAGAACTTACCTGAAGTGAATTTCAACCATAATTATACTAGATGCTGCGTCCGAATAGATTTAAAGAAAACCATGTAGTCCGCCTTCCATGTATAGCATCGCAACACTGTTTAGCGCTATTTTTTAGGCTAATTTTGAAGATCTGAAAAATATTCAATTAGAAAAAATGAGAGTGTAACACTCGTTTCTGTTACTGCTACCCGCGGCGCGCACGTCATTCTTTTCAGAGCACGTTCAGCACGATCAGCATTCTGCAACATTCATTTATTTATTTGGGTTTGGCACAATAACCGCGAAGCACGCAGAATTGTTGTGCCTTTCAGGGTGGGCGGGAGTTTAAATCTATTCGGACGCAGCATCTAGTATAATTATGGTTGAAATTCACTTCAGGTAAGTTCTTTTAACCATTAATTATACGTCGATGCTGCGTCCTCTAGATTTAAAGAAAACCATGTAGATGTTTAGCGTCTGTTGCAGAATGAACATAAATAAAATCACAAATATAAATTAATATACCTACTTAAGTATATTCAATATTTATAAGCATCATACGTAAGTATACCCTTATTAGTACTTATCAGTACTTCATCGATACAACCTTAGAAAAGGGCGTGTCTTCAGTAGAAAGAAAGAAAGAAAAAAATATTTTTTAAAATTTTTGCGAAACAGAGAAAGCGTTCTGTCCACCTGACCGTACTTTTAATAGTGTTTGTCAAGTGTCGATGGAAAACCCAGCCCGGCTGGTGACGGAGGTGGCCGAGAAAGAAACAAATAAACACGGACACGTTCACTCCGCTCTCATGCAACGTATTTGTTTGATCCATCGAATAATTATTTGAAAGGTTGCGTTGTGGACAGGTTATTTCACAGTTAATATCAAATGGTTTGTGTACGGAGGAGAATTCGACAATTTCTTTCTAAATAATGATATACCTACTAAGGTAGAATAGAGAATATAATATATGATAATACGTAGAATAAAGTCAGGGTCTAATAGTAATATTTGTAGATAAATTGATATAAAATATGGCAGATAAAGTCTGCGAGCGTTGTCTTGTTAACAACCTAGAAAAGGTACCAATTTTCTCGACAGTACATCCAGTGAGGTACCTAGAATGGTTGGTTATTTCGATAATTGATTTGATATAATAAATATATTCTAATGCAATGCTCCTGCCAAGTCGAATGATATTTTGAAAAAAGTGGGTTGTCTTTTTTAAAAAATACCTGTAAAGAATCTACTATGTGTACTATGTAGTGCACGAGTGTTCTTACCAATAACATTTATGATAACGCTGACCGTTACTAATTAAGTTCCTTCAACAGCTCCTTTTGAACTGTTCTGTCGAAAAAGTATTTCCATAACAGCTAGATAGATGATCTGTAACAATCTAAATTATTTGATTGACAAAAGATATACCACTGCTTTAAAGTTAGATTATAATAAATTCAAAACGTTTTTTTTTTTGTTAAGGAATTATAAATTTTGTCAACGGAGTCACTAGGAATATGCCGTGTTTTAGATAGGTAGGTAGGTACGCCTGCTGCATAATATGGCGCACGCCTGGGCAAGGTTGCGCCAAAACGGGTGATGTCCCCTTGGTTGACTAGGGAGAATAAGTATACCAGGAGCTTCGTCTTCTACAATTTAACAAAAAATATTTCAGTACCAATGCATATAGAGGAAATGCGTAGAAGCAGTAGGTACTTTTCCTAATTTATAGCAAAAGACGTATCGATTACATTTTTCAATTTAACCTAGACGCAAATAAATTGGTATTTGGTTGACCTAACATTATAGAACGTAAATATTATTAAAAAATAAAGTTATTATAACTACTCCAGATTTTTATTTGTTATAGTGTTAATCCACACTTGGGTATTTACTCCAGATTACCTAGATGGCAAGTAAGTATTGCTTAGGATCCCGGTCTGAATCACTAATATTGCGGGATTATAATGTAAGAAGCAAAAAATAGATATATTTGGGCGGATTTTTTTAAATTTGTACATTGCATTTTCAGCGTGTCCATCGACTTCCAGTGCATTATTTTAATACTTCTAATAGATTTGTGGTACGGGTATGGTGTTTTTCGGATAGATTAACAATCTTTTATCCATTTTCAACGTTAACATATATAGGGTACCATATAATTTTAATTAAAATAAAGCAAAATAAGTCATACTTTACTGCATTTTTACCATGTCCCCTCGTCAGTTTGCAACTTTCATCGTGTCATTACAACTCAATAGATCGAGTTTTGAGACACATTTTCTAGTCTATTATCATGATAAATTCACTGTTTTTCGAATAATAGACAGTAAAGCCATGTAAGTTAATTAAATTATTAGATATTTAGCTTTAAACCTCAGTCCAGATTTTTGGCATTTTTGGACATGTCCGGCTGACTAACGGGTTTTGAGCTACTTGGATTATTGCAATCCTACTAATGTGGTATTTTTTTGAATAAACTGGTACTCTTGCTGGCATTCTGACTGCCACTCTGATGTTTTGATGTAATCAGACTGTTTTATGAGTCAGTGAAGTGTGTAGGTAGGTGAAGTGCTGTCCGAGGTCCGCTGATGAACTGCTGTTTTTTGAAGGTAAGAAACAACTTTTTGGCATATTACTAGTTCGCAATGAATAGTTTAACTTCCGGTTGCATGAAATAATAGCAGTTCCACAGGATTATGTTATTACATTCGGCAGAAAAATTAAAAACATTTTCCTTGCCACGGTTTCGTTACTGTCAGCTGAGGAACATTTGCAAAAATTTGCAAAAACGTTAGTCATCCGAACAAATTGTTAGTCATCTGACCTGTAAAGTCAAGTGCATATTGCGGAATTTTTCTATTTTTAACCGACTTAAAAAAGGAGGAGGTTCTCAAGTTGACTGTGTTTCTAAAATTAAAAGCTTTTATTTAACTTGCAATGTATGTACCTAAATGTACCTGCTGGATCAAATGCTGAGGGGTAGCCTTATTTTCTTGTCACTGTACCTACTATAACATTTTTGATTTGTGTGCATGTACCGTATAGTGGCGAAAATAAAACTCTTTTCTATTCTATTCTATTATCTAATAAGTACCGATCAAGTGGTATTTAAGTTTTTTTTTTCAAGTTTTTGTTATAAAAGTTACCGGATCTCATAAATAAGATAGAATATATCTTAGATTTAAGTAAAAATGTGTCGTAATTGTTAAATAAATGTGGTACCGTGGGGCAGTCCCGGGCATCATCAGTGACTTCACGGTTGAGAGGTAGTTCAAAGCACTATGCAAAATAGACGTATTTTATTAATAAGGGCGGATTTTTTTAAATCTGTACCATTCTGAAAATGTTGTAAAAATTTTTTTTCTTCAAATATCTATTTCTGGGTATAATGATCTTATAGCAAGATATGTAAAGTTTCATGAAAACCCAAAAGTCATGTAATTTACTGAAGAAAACTTGATTTATTGGTATTTTAATAATGATACTGTGGTCAAAATTGTCCAATGAGTAACGAAATTGTTTTCTGGATAAATGAAAAAATAAAAGACGTATAATCGTAAAAAGCCTTTTATTAGAATCCAATTTAAAATCACAATAGAATAATCAGTGCATATTCTTTGAATATTAACTAGAAATATTAAATATTTCAACTTTTATGTCAGGTGACTAACTTTTGGTCAAATTTGTCTCAGTCTTTTTAGTGTTTCTTAGAATTTAGAACCCGTACAAAATCAAGTAAATTACACATAATACTATTTAATATTATCTCACCAAGGAACACAAAAGTTTGTTAAAAAACAGTGGGCTTAATATCTAAAATACGATTTCAAAAAACTTTTTCGAGAGGACAGTTAGTCAGTGGACCGTCGATGTTAGTCAGAGGACAAGTAAGGCTTGTGTTTACAATGGCAAGATATTCTGACTTTTACAACTATAGAGTGAGCGTTTTATTAATAAAATACGTCTATTTTGCATAGTGCTTTGAACTACCTCTCAACCGTGAAGTCACTGATGATGCCCGGGACTGCCCCACGGTACCACATTTATTTAACAATTATGACACATTTTTACTTAAATCTAAGATATATTCTATCTTATTTATGAGATCCGGTAACTTTTATAACAAAAACTTGAAAAAAAAAACTTAAATACCACTTAATCGGTACTTATTAGATAATAGAATAGAATAGAAAAGAGTTTTATTTTCGCCACTATACGGTACATGCACACAAATCAAAAATGTTATAGTAGGTACCAGGGTTCGCCGATATATATCAGCGGATATATATCTTGATATATATCACGATATATATCAATTGATTTTTATGTTGATATATATCAATGGATTTTTTCCTGTCTTCTGAACAAAAAATTTTGGAGATTAATGTTAACCTGGCAACACGTAGCGAAAAACTACAATTCCGAATAATTTAGATAGTCTTTTTAGAAGTTGTTTTTAAGTGTTCATTAAAAAATTTTTTTGAAAATGAAAAATCTTATGAAAATTTTCAATTCCGACGGGATCCGAACCCGCAATGATACATAAATGTAAATACCTAAGTGTGGTTTAACACTTTATCAAATAAAAAATTATAAAAAATTATTTCTCAAATAAACACTAATTCTTGTGGTATCTTTATTAAGTTTTTAAAATAAAAAATGTGGTAATTTGACACTTATTATTATTTTACAAATTACTTTCACATTTAAAAGTGTTTAATCCCCTTAGAGAATTAAATTCGCTTCTTTTTCTTAGCCTAGATATATATCCGATATATATCGGATAAATATCAAAAAATCGGATTTTTGATTTTTATTATAAAAATCGGATTTTTTCGAACCCTGGTAGGTACAGTGACAAGAAAATAAGGCTACCCCTCAGAATTTGATCCAGCAGGTACATTTAGGTACATACATTGCAAGTTAAATAAAAGCTTTTAATTTTAAAAACACAGTCAACTTGAGAACCTCCTCCTTTTTTAAGTCGGTTAAAAATAAAAAAATTCCGCAATATGCACTTGACTTTACAGGTCAGATGACTAACAATTTGTTCGGATGACTAACGTTTTTGCAAATGTTCCTCAGCTGACAGTAACGAAACCGTGGCAAGGAAAATGTTTTTAACTTTTCTGCCGAATGTAATAACATAATCCTGTGGAACTGCTATTATTTCATGCAGCCGGAAGTTAAACTATTCATTGCGAACTAGTAATATGCCAAAAAGTTGTTTCTTACCTTCAAAAAACAGCAGTTCATCAGCGGACCTCGGACAGGACTTCACCTACCTACACACTTCACTGACTCATAAAACAGTCTGATTACATCAATACATCAGAGTGGCAGTCAGAATGCCAGCAAGAGTACCAGTTTATTCAAAAAAATACCACATTAGTAGGATTGCAATAATCCAAGTAGCTCAAAACCCGTTAGTCAGCCGGACATGTCCAAAAATGCCAAAAATCTGGACTGAGGTTTAAAGCTAAATATCTAATAATTTAATTAACTTACATGGTTTTGCTGTCTATCATTCGAAAAACAGTGAATTTATCATGATAATAGACTAGAAAATATGTCTCAAAACTCGATCTATTGAGTTGTAATGACACGATGAAAGTTGCAAACTGACGAGGGGACATGGTAAAAATGCAGTAAAGTATTACTTATTTTGCTTTATTTTAATTAAAATTATATGGTACCCTATATATATTTACGTTGAAAATGGATAAAAGATTGTTAATCTATCCGAAAAACACCATACCCGTACCACAAATCTATTAGAAGTATTAAAATAATGCACTGGAAGTCGATGGACACGCTGAAAATGCAATGTACAAATTTAAAAAAATCCGCCCATAAAACGCTCTCTCTATAGTTGTAAAAGTCAGAATATCTTGCCATTGTAAACACAAGCCTTACTTGTCCTCTGACTAACATCGACGGTCCACTGACTAACTGTCCTCTCGAAAAAGTTTTTTGAAATCGTATTTTAGATATTAAGCACACTGTTTTTTAACAAACTTTTGTGTTCCTTGGTGAGATAATATTAAACAGTATTATGTGTAATTTACTTGATTTTGTACGGGTTCTAAATTCTAAGAAACACTAAAAAGACTGAGACAAATTTGACCAAAAGTTAGTCACCTGACATAAAAGTTGAAATATTTAATATTTCTAGTTAATATTCAAAGAATATGCACTGATTATTCTATTGTGATTTTAAATTGGATTCAAATAAAAGGCTTTTTACGATTATACGTCTTTTATTTTTTCATTTATCCAGAAAACAATTTCGTTACTCATTGGACAATTTTCACCACAGTATCAGTATTAAAATACCAATAAATCAAGTTTTCTTCAGTAAATTACATGACTTTTGGGTTTTCATGAAACTTTACATATCTTGCTATAAGATCATTATACCCAGAAATAGATATTTGAAGAAAAAAAATTTTTACAACATTTTCAGAATGGTACAAATTTTAAAAAATCCGCCCATTTATAGCTTGACAATTTTAAATAATAAATAAATATTGGTGGACATTTCTCACACAGCGCCATCAATCCCCAAACCAAGCAAAGGTAGTATCAGATAACTGATAGAACACCTATTGTACTTTAATGCCAATACATTTTATATTTGAAAGATTGAGATGTGGAAATTATAGGTATTCCATCCATCCTATTTATATATGACAGCGGTACCTGTTATTGATTTTAAGTACCTATGAAAAATTTACTATGATAGTAGGTAATAATAACAACAATAATTTATTTAAAACACATTGTATGTAAAGATTACTGCAGTAGGTATAGCAGTAATTTTGACGAAATGATGTTTAAACCTAAAAAGGCGGCTATGGTAAGCCGTTTCGGTTGCAGATCAGCGATTGACCTATAGCCATAATTATATATCATCAATCACCACTTGTGACACCCCAACCATTAACTGACGGATCAGCACTTTATAGTTTGTAAATTATAGATGTTTAAGAAGATATCTATTTTGGGCTATAAGCTTCGAGCAGATATTTTTAAACACTTTCAGTGATTATAATAATATCTTTAATATCTAATACATTATTAACAATGAAATATTTTTGACATAATTAAGTCTGATTTGTCTTTTTCTTTGTTGAAATACCTTTTATTTTTCGCGTTAAAAACGCTTTGTGTACAGTAGTTACACCGAGCCGTATGCTCTGTACAGGACAAAATGCAGTGATTGTACATACTTATAAATTTAGCAAAATCACGAAAGGTATTAGAATCTTCGGTAATTGCAGTGACATAAAAAATATATAAATATATATATATCATTATGTTGTGTTGATTTAAGCCTCAATTTTAAATATTTACGCAATTGAGTGGTTATCAAATAACGATCCCAAATGAATTTACTTTATGTTATGTTTTTCATTCTATGTAGGTTGGTTGAGCTGATATAATATATCATCCAGATAAGCTACTAGTCTGAGACTTTGGGCTTTTAGAAATGATAATTGTGGTGTAATTATAAGTAATTAAAAGAAAAAATATGCCTTTTTAAGATCAGTAGTAGTCATGTAGGTAGATACGCCCATTATTTACCTACTAGCTTTTACAGTGTAAATATCCTCCATATTAAAATGGGACGCAATGGTAATTACCATTATCAGTATTTGTTAAATGTTTTGACAAAATATAAATCGCATTATAGAAGGTGTCCTGTTTTGTTTATATAACAATCAAAACTAGTGAAACAAACTGACCCACCTACTCAGTACATGCTGATTTGCAACTAAAAGTCACCGTTGTAAAAGTTAGGTACAAGTTTTGATACGGTGTTGCTCATTTCAACTTTAGGAAATGGTGGGTCACAGGCTTCAATATACTGTGTAAGTATAATTTTTTTTTTTTTTTAATAGAAGTTTAAAGGCCTTGCAATACAACTGGGTCATCAGTAATTGATAATCAATTTTTCACGCTGGTAAATTTAAATTTTACCAGCGTGAGGTACCTCTATTGTCGTCGACGGTTGCGGGACTTGTTCGGTGGCGGCTTGCGATGTAGCGGCGGCGGCGGAAGGTCTGACGGCCGTGTTGAACTCGAACTCCTCATCGTCGACGTGGACGGCTGCTGCTCGTAGTAGGTACCGGTTCTGGACTGCAGTTGTCTTCGCGGTGCTTTGACGACGTGGGAATCGCAAAGTTTCCGATCCAGAATATTTAAGTTGGGATCTGTTCTACGAGGTACTGGATTTATTAAGTTGTCAGCTTGACGTTTCGATGACCTTTGTCATGGTGAGAGACTAACAACATTTATGGCACTTCCGACAATTTCTTGATGATCTCAAGTTTGGCAACGTTATACCTACATACAGTGTCGGGTAGGTATTTTGTGAGGTTAACTGGACCAGGTATATATTCGTGGTCCCAGCGACTAGCAACAAATCTCAGGAATCAGCAACTTTTCTTTCGGGGCGTCCCTCCAGCTCCTCTTCCCGTCGAGACCGTCCAGCAGTGTCTTCCCCAACGTTTGGAGATTTTTAGTGGGGTTTTTCACCCCATTTTTCATCATAACATTTCCAAGATTTTATCTGGTACTGGCACCGCATGGGAGCCAACCAACTGCCGTGCAGTTGGCACGCTCTTGCGAACTGAGGCTGATGAAGCCTCACCCATCACGTGGACGTCGTACTTGGCTCTGGCTAATCTTCCTCTAGGAGGCCATCATCCGATCGGCATGTCGGAATATTGGACGAGTTTCTCTCGTCACTTAGGCACATTTTAGACGGACACCGGAATTTGTATAGAAACAATTATAATAATATAAAAATGTAGGTACATTATATCTTTCTATATTCCTTACATCGGCATTGCGTAGATAGGTACCCTTACGTTAAGAAAAAATAAAATTAATTAATATTCTATTGTAAACCTCGAATCGCCACGTTATGTCATCAGGTTATTACCTGTGTATATTATGTTCAGGTAGCATTTGTGAATAGTCAAATTGTGCTTAGTAGTAACCACACCGGAGTTTCTGATCTATGATTATGATCTGTAGGTATAGAAGAAATAAATCCTCTAAGCTCCTTACTTTCTGGATGGCATCGCGTACCACCACGTTAAGAAAGTAAAATGTATTATTCCAGGGTAATATCACGTATCACCACGCTAAGGAATAAAAAGTGTATTATTCCAGGATAATATCACGTATTACCACGCTAAGGAATAAAAATTTTGTAACCATCAGGATAATATCTCGTATTATCACATTAAGAGGTACGTAAGTGTGGGTAGTTGTGCATTGCTAACCTTTATTTTGCTCCAATTTTCTTTCTTCGAATCGTAGAATTCTTTGGACGAATATCACTATCACTCCATAACAACTTTTTTACTCTCCATAAACTCCATAAACTCCATAATAACAACATTCACTTTGCAAAAATTATCACTTTGAATAATCGAGTCGATGTTGACGATGCGGAACACGAAAAACGAATGACGTGCGCGCCGCGGGTAGCAGTAACAGAAACGAGTGTTACACTCTCATTTTTTCTAATTGAATATTTTTCAGATCTTCAAAATTAGCCTAAAAAATAGCGCTAAACAGTGTTGCGATGCTATACATGGAAGGCGGACTACATGGTTTTCTTTAAATCTAGAGGACGCAGCATCGACGTATAATTATCACCAAGGCACAGCAGGTTCTCTCGGTCTGGCATACCAGAACCTTTAAAGTTGTCTAAGGGGGTAGTCAGATCGTTCATATCATGCCCACATTTTAGAAAAGACGCGTCGCGCAGTCTGAAATGCATCCGATTTTTTTTTTGACAAATAACTTAGCAGCACTTTTAGAGGATTGTATTGTTGTTACCTGACTGTGGGTTCTAGATGCCAGGTGATGCAGCGGTAATCGCGGTAGTCCTGCGCAACAAGCGGAGCTCTGCCCCCCGCTGCCCCCGCTCCCCCCGCCGCCGCCCCCGCTGCTCCCCCCGCCGCGCCCTCGCCCCACGCCGCACGACCCGCGCCTGGCATCTGCAAGTATAAGGGAATTAGTAGCGTTGGCCACTTGCTCATACGAACTTTATACAAAACTCTGCCAAAAAGTATATTTAATCAGTAACCACTGAAAATTGATTTCGATTTGATTCTTGTAACAGCTTCTTAGAAGACTTTACAGTACTATAATCGAACAGTCAAACTATGTAGGCATGTACTCGTATATTTTTAAATTCATGTGTTTTTTACCCGGCTGACTGTCAAGTCACCCGGGTTATGTAGATCGCGCGTTTCTATGTATGTGGGTTCGTTCGTATGTAAGTAATATTCTTTATTACCACGTTTCTCCTAAACGGCTGGATGGATTTTGATGAATGAGGTATCGTTAGAATCGTCTCCATCTCGATTGTGCTCTAGGATACTTTTTATTTCGATAAATCAAATAGTGCGGCTAAAAAATGCAACAATGTGTGAATTTTCAAAATGAAAATCACGCTATCATATCAAAATCCATGTCAAAATCAAGAGGTTGGTGGACTGATATCAAATATTTTTTTTTTTTTAATATAACATGACATCTTCGAAGACTAAATCGAGTCTCAAAATTTTTGAAAATCTATTTTTCGCCCTAAATAGAATTGCTAGCCAAAACGCATACTAAAATTTTCTATTTAGTCACACGCAACGTTTAGAACAAACTGCATCGAAATTGGTTTAGCCATTTAGGAGATATCTCATATTTAAGAAATAACTTACGCATTTAATTTAGGTACTCGCAGAGCCATCTGTGTGTCAACTGTGACAACAACGTTTAGGAAAATGCGCACGGCATCGAACCCTAGATACCTACATAA
Source organism: Camptogramma bilineatum (assembly GCA_958496255.1). Lineage (NCBI taxonomy): Eukaryota > Metazoa > Arthropoda > Insecta > Lepidoptera > Geometridae > Camptogramma > Camptogramma bilineatum. The sequence goes on from OY292453.1 coordinate 1,458,727, forward strand.
TAATAAAATTGTAATTTAATTTTGTTTTGTGATTGATAAGATAATGCTGTTTCCAACTTTTCAGTTCAGCCGGGTTTTTTTATTTTTGAATAAATTGCTTGTCTAAAATGTTCTACTTTCAAGAATCAAGAAATCCGTACATATTATAAATGTGAAAGTGTGTTTATTTGTCCTGCTTTCACGTCAAAACAGAGCGACGGATTGACGTGATTTTTTGTGCGGAGATAGTTGGAGGGCTGGAGAGTAACATAGGCTTCTTTTTATCCGGGTACCACGAGGGCCGCGGGCAGCAGCTAGGCCTTGATAAATGATTTATCATTCAACTATTTCGAATGATTACATTTTGTACTACTCTTCACGCAAATGATCGAAAAGATAGCTTACAAGTCTGTCCTTCTCCTTGATGTATGAAGAGATGAGATCGTGCAGAAACAGGAAAGCCTCCGCGTCCACAGACACGAAGATGTGGTCCTCGAATTCTGTGATGAAGCTGCATTCCACAACTGGTTTGTCATCTAAAAAAAAACAATAAGCACAAGCTCAGTATAAATAATTGCTATACGATTTTATTAACAAACTGTATATAACGTATCCCGATCTCATTGACGTAAGAGACAGATATATGATTAGAGCGAGCACGTAGTAGCTCTATCACTCTCATTTCAAGGAGACCGAACGCGACAGAAGATGATGTGCTCGTTGAATGTCTGTTTGCACGCGAGCGTGTGAACGCGCCATCATAAATACAGATGGCTGCTAAATCTGTTGCTGTCTTTATTTATTGATAATATGTGGGCGACTGAGCTTTGCTCGGGTGCAAATAGAGACAAAAGAACAAAAAACTTACAAAATAAAAAAAAAACAATCATCGACAGAGATTCGAACTCGCAACCTTCGGCGTCGAAGATGGATACCCTTACCCCTTAGCCACTCTGGTCTCAACAAATTCCGCGAAATTAACGAACCACGAGTTTTGCATGAAAATGCCGAGAAAACGAATTTTCCCAGATATTAGACCTAGCTAGATCGATTCATCGCCCCCGTAAACGCCCCAACCGAAAATTTCATCGAAATCGTTAGAACCGTTTTCGAGAACGTGAGCATAAACAAATACATAAAGTTTAATAGTATAGGATAGGATAAGGCTCTGTCCCTAGTAGGCAAACTGTGAGCGGCCGACTGAGTTTGCGGCGTATCGGTTTAGTACGCTCTTCCATATATTTGAAATGGAGTGTCCACAGTTTGCTAGTTTTGCGCTCACTGTACGCAGTTTGCAGCGTTACGCGCAAAACTAGCAAACTGTCGACACTCCATTTCAAATATGGAAGAGCGTACTAAACCGATACGCCGCAAACTCAGTCGGCCGCTCACAGTTTGCCTACTGGGGACACAGCCTAAAAGTGACAAGAAAAAAAATTCTGGGAACTGAATCATGGGAAGTGTTACCATTTTCAGTAGGCGGGTGTGTCCGCTGTAATTGCTGCGTGCGCAGATGCAGCTGCAGCGACGGCAGCAAGATCACCTCTCGCACGTGTTTGTCCTGCGCGCCGCCCTCCCTGTTCGCTTTTGTATGGAAAAAAACGCGTTGCGAACACGCGTTTGTGTCGATACAATCGCGCAGCTCAAAAACGCGCTGCAGAAAACGCAATGTGTACACTCCCTAAGTCCCGTCAATAATAAATTTAAAAAAAAGAACGATCGTGCCTCTCTATAGCTTGATTCGCCCTCTCTCTTGCACGCTCGGCTCAGGCGGAACGTGACACTTTTTCGTGCGTGCAGCCGGCAAATTATTATGAATGATGGGAACAGTGTTTACCATTTTCAGTAGGCGGGTATGTCCGCTGTAATTGCTGCGTGCGCAGATGCAGCTGCAGCGACGGCAGCGCGAATATAACCTCCCGCACATGTTTGTCCTGCGCGCCGCCCTTCCTGTCGCGCTCTCGCTCGCGCTCTCGGTCCCGCTCGGTGCTGTTCGTGTTGCCGGCGCCGGTCGACTCGCGCTCCAGAGATGGAAACTGGTCTATAGCTGAAGGTAGAATATTAGGACGATTGAGAATAAGGTTAGTATGAATGGAGTTGTTATGAATATCCGCTGTTTTTGTAGTAGATATACATTGTCTCAGTGTGTTGACATTGGATTGGACATTGTGACCTGAGTTTTTTTTGCTAATAGTCAACTCAATGACATAAGCAATTGTCCACTTATGGGCCTACCCAGAGCCAAACACTGTATTTCCGTGTCTATACCCTCGATAAATAAAGTAAGTTGAAAGTAACTGAAAAGTCAACATGAATCTTTTATATTTTATCTTGTAATTCTCCGTTTAATATTTTTATTTGACGTCTTTGCTTGATCATAACATCAACGAAACTGTTACTATAAAGTTGATGTTATTTACGTTTTTTGGATTGCACCATTGGATAGGTCATTAAATAATTGACATAATGTCCGATCACTTTTTCGTTTGGTTGTTATAGTGATGAAAAATCTCCAAAAACTGCATTTTTGTCGTGTTTCGGAGCGAGCAGCTGTCGTAGTCGCAGTCGGATTCGAAAAATTATTTCTGCATCGATAGCTAAACTCTTGAGGAAGATTATAGGCTACTTATCATCATCACCATATACCATCTCTACGGAGGCAACGCCGCGAGAGCGCTGCTAATCAGATCATCATCATCATCATTCTCAGCCTGTGTCATCCCACTGCTGGGTGTAGGTCTCCATTTCATGCCACTCGTTTCGGTGTTCGGCCGATTGCATCCAGGTCTTGTTGGCGACCTTAACAATCAGATAGGTACCATCAATCTCGCTGTCAGCGAATGCGTAGTTGACCCACTCCTTGTGCGTCTTGAACTGCGGCGGGAAGAGCCTGGCGCGCGTCATCCGGCACACCGTGGCCATGGACTGGTGGCCGCCGCCCGCCCCCACGCCGCCCGCGCCCACGCCCGCGCCCAGGCTCGCCGTCAGACTCTGCACCACGTGCACTTCCAGCTCTCCTGACACACACAAAAAATCATATTAAAAAATTATAGTAGTTCGCCCCGAACTGAAATCTCGCGCACCGTAGATGGCTTACATTTGGAATTTATTCTTATTACCCCTATACTTGCAAGTGCTACTACTGCCGAGTGTGTCTATTACGCTAGCTCATCATGGTAAAAAATACTGGCATGCATGCAATACTAATGTCGTGTCTGATATGCCACAGACAGACATAGAACTACGAAACTATAACACCACCTTTCTCGTCGGGGGTTTAAAATTATATCGATCTGGGTCACATATTTTCTGGATGTAATTCATTCATTTTTTACAACATCGAGGCATAAATTAAAAAATTTAGAGACTTCAAATCAGGGGCAGGTGTTCCAAAACGAATAAACTGTGATGCTTACTGGGCAGAGTTTGATTTTTTCCATCATCTATGTCAATATGTTGCATATACTTACCATCGTCATTAGCGACTTGTTGTGCCTCCGCCGCGAACGATATGCAGGGCTCCTTCAGACTGAAGAGCGCCCAGGACTTGGCCTTGAAGCTGTTCCCGTGGAAGCAGGCCAGGGACACGTTGGTTCCGTGGAGTTCCATTGTACCGCCCAGCACCATACCTGAATTAGGAAAATGTAGGTAAGGTTTTGGAAAGCTGGATATTTATCCTACCGACTGCGCCAAATAGTGTTGTCTATAAATCTAACCAGTCATTTAGGAAACTGCAACGTTTTGTGTTTATTCTAAGATTTAGAATCTAAATCTTTCGTTTAATCGTTTTATGTAGAGTGTAGGGTAGATCATGTGGACAAAAAGCATGTGTGGCAGGTTGCGACAATAAGTGTTCAAATGTGTGTTCAAAGCTTTGCAAAGTCGACAAAAAGTGCGCAAATGTTTAATACCACGCGAGCGGAGCCGCGGGCGGAAGCTAGTATCGTATAAATTTTACTATAGTTTGATTAGTATTTTTTGAAATGAACTTACCATTGGCCGGTAGAGGGTTAGGCAGAGTGGACAGCTGCATGCCGGATATAAGTTTGAGCACGGGCTGCCAGTGACGGTGGTGACGGAGCTCCGGCGCAGGCGGCGCGTCACTAGATGGCGCTGTTTCTGTAATGTAAAACATTTAGATATTATAATCAGTTTAGAATACTGTAAAAAATATCTCTGGAAACGCTGATTCGTTTTATACGTTGAATTGTAGTAAAATTAGTTAAATTTTTGCTTGTAGCTTTTAGTAGGTCCTCCAATATGGATGGATGTCGTATTTTAATATTGTACAACGAAATTAAACTGAAATATTACAGGACTAGCAGCGCCCTCGCGGGGCGCCCGTAATATTGGTATATGGTGATGATGATGATGATAAAAAGTAGCTTATACCCTTCCTCAAAAGTTTGGCTATCAAATGCAGAAATAACTTTTCAAATCCGACTGATAGTTCCTGAGATCAGCGCGTTCAAACAAACAATCAAACAAACTCTTCCGCTTTATTATCTATCAGGCTTTCGTTACTGACTGACTGACATATCAACGCACAGCCTAAACTATAAGTCCTGGAAGCATGAAATTTGCAGGGTGCGTTCCTCTTATGGTGTAGAGGTGCACTAAGAAAGGAATTTTGAAAATTCGTCCTCTAAGGGGATGAAAAGGGCTAAAAATGTTTGTATGAAAAGTCTTATTCTTTGAACATAGAAACTTGAATCTTAGCAGTTATGTTCTTCAATACATTTAAAAAAAGTTTATGAAAAGTTTTTTTTTAAAACTACCCTCAAAACGGGGTGAAAGGAATGTTAAAGTTTGTATGGGAACTTTTTAACGGGTAGTTTAATTTGCTTGAAAGTCGGTACAAATATATTTCAGTACAATTAAAAAAATATCTGTAAAAAAAAAATTAAAAATTATCCTTCAGAGGGAGTGCCAGAGGGTAATGGTGGTTCGATTTGCTTCAAACTTTGTATGTGTACATAAAAAAAAGGTAAAAAACATCCCTAAGAAAGTACTTTTGAAAATTTTACCCCTAACGGGAGGAAAATGGTTAAAAATGGTTGAATGAAAAATCGTATCATCAAGCATTTAAAAAACTTCGAAATGAGGAAGCTCGCTTCGTTTGTTTAATTGCTCGCTTCACTCGCTTGGCTTGAAGCTGACTTCGCTTGCATATTAGCTTCATAATCCTACCAATAACATTGCGAGAAAAGTGGATTGTCTGACAACAGTATAGGAACCGACAAGCACCCAGCTGTTTCTTAGAGCACCGTTAGCAAAATCAAGTAGGTATCAAATGTTGCATTTGTCTAAAAAAAATCCGCACGCTTCGCGAGCAGGGGGAGTTTTCAGGTTTCCAGGATTTTCAGGTTTTTCAGGATTTCAGTTTTCAGGATTTCAGGATTTTCATTTTTCAGGATTTCAGTTTTCTGGGTTTTCAGGATTTTCAGGTTTTTCAGGATTTCAGGATATATAGTATTTGGGTTTTTTTAGGGTTTTCAGGATTTCAGGATTTTCAGTTTTCAGGTTTTTCAGGATTTTCAGTTTTCAAATTTTTCAGGATTTTTAGTTTTCAGGTTTTTCAGGATTTTCAGGATTTCAGGTTTCAGGTTTCAGGTTTTCAGGATTTCAGCTTTCAGATTTTTCATGTTTTTCAGGATTTCAGGATTTTCGTTTTCAGGTTTTTCAGGATTTTCAGGTTTTACAGGATTTCAGTTTTCAGGATTAGTTTTTAGGTTTTCAGGTATTTCAGGATTTTCAGTTTTCAGGATTTCAGGATTTTCATTTTTCAGGATTTCAGTTTTCTGGGTTTTCAGGATTTTCAGGTTTTTCAGGATTTCAGGATATATAGTATTTGGGTTTTTTTAGGGTTTTCAGGATTTCAGGATTTTCAGTTTTCAGGTTTTTCAGGATTTTCAGTTTTCAAATTTTTCAGGATTTTTAGTTTTCAGGTTTTTCAGGATTTTCAGGATTTCAGGTTTCAGGTTTCAGGTTTTCAGGATTTCAGCTTTCAGATTTTTCATGTTTTTCAGGATTTCAGGATTTTCGTTTTCAGGTTTTTCAGGATTTTCAGGTTTTACAGGATTTCAGTTTTCAGGATTAGTTTTTAGGTTTTCAGGTATTTCAGGATTTTCAGTTTTCAGGTTTTTCAGGATTTTCAGGATTTTTGTTTTCGGGTTTTTCAGGTTTTCAGGTTTTTCAGGATTTCAGTTTTCAGGTTTTTCAGGATTTCAGGATTTTCACTTTTCAGGATTTGTTTTCAGGATTTTTAGGATTTTCAGGGTTTTCAGAATTGCAGGATTTTCAGTTTTCAGGTTTTCAGGATTTTCAGGTTTTTCAGGATTTCAGTTTTCAGGATTTTCAGGATTTCAGTTTTCAGATTTTCAGGTTTTTTAGGGTTTTTAGGGTTTCAAGATTACCGTTTTCAGGTTTTTCAGGATTTTCAGGTTTTACAGGATCTCAGTTTTCAGGTTTTCAGGTTTTTCAGGATTTTCAGGTTTTTCAGGATCTCAGTTTTCAGGTTTTCAGGTTTTTCAGGATCTCAGTTTCAAGTTTTCAGGTTTTTCAGGATTTTTAATTTTTAATTTTTTCAGTATTTTCAGGTTTTTCAGGATCTCAGTTTTCAGGTTTTCAGGTTTTTCAGGATTTCAGTTTTCAGGTTTTTCAGGTTTTTCAGTTTTCAGGATTTCAGTTTTCAGGATTTTCAGGATCTCAGTTTTCAGGTTTTCAGGTTTTTCAGGATCTCAGTTTCAAGTTTTCAGGTTTTTCAGGATTTTTAATTTTGAATTTTTTCAGTATTTTTAGGTTTTTCAGGATCTCAGTTTTCATGTTTTCAGGTTTTTCAGGATTTTCAGTTTTCAGGATTTCAGTTTTCAGGATTTTCAGGTTTTTCAGGATTTTTAGTTTTCTAGTTTTTTAGGATTTTCAGTTTTCATGTTTTCAGGATTTTCAGGTTTTTCAGTATTTCAGTTTTCAGGATTTTCAGGATTTCAGTTTTTCAGGTTTTTTAGGGTTTCAGGATTTTTAGTTTTCAGGTTTTTCAGGGTTTTCAGGAGTTTCAGTTTTCAGGTTTATTTATGGATTTTCAGGATTTCAAGATTACCGTTTTCAGGTTTTTCAGGATTTTCAGGTTTTACAGGATCTCAGTTTCAGCCCTTTTTTTTGGAAGTCGGTTAAAAATTACCCGAACGCGTACGAAGTCGCGGGTAAGGGAGTGTCCACATTGCGTTTTCTGCAGCGCGTTTTTGAGCTGCGCGTTTGTATCGATACAAACGCGCGTTCGCAACGCGTATTTTTCCATACAAAAGCGAACCGGGAGGGGCTGCGCGGGGGGCTGCGCGTTCGCATCGCGTTCGAATCGCGTTTGTATCGATACAAACGCGCTGCGAAAAACGCAATGTGGACACTCCCTTACAGCTAGTACTATTATAATAAAGCGGAAGAGTTTGTTTGTTTGTTTGTTTAAACGCGCTAATCTCTGAAAGTACCAGTCGGATTTTAAAAATTCTTTCTGTATTGGATAGCTAATTTATTGAGGAAGGCTATAGGCTATTCATCATCACGAAAAGAAGCCATACAAAATGAAAGAAAGCCTGAATCGTGCTGACAAAAACATGCGGTTAACAGATGATCACAGAAAACTATTACCATAGAACATAACAAGCGGAGACGAATGCCATCTCCATACAAAAGAAAGCGTAAACCGGTTTTTTTTGTATGGAGCTGGCATTCTGATGTGTTCTTTGGTTGACAAAATTATGTTTTTTTTTTTTTCTTCTTTATTTTGGCTTCGCAAAAATTATGTTCTCTTCATATTCTTCCTTCTGATTCATGTTTTCTTCTAAATGACAATATACAATATTTGACACTGACATTTGGAAAAGATTGAACATTCAGAAATCAGACATCTGTTTATTAATAGAATGCTATTTGACTTTGACACAAATTCAAATCCACAAAAAAGGTTTAGGTAAATAAACTAAAACGTGACGTTACTAACTGTAACTGAAACGTGAATCCATAGATAAAGAATCGTCGTCGTTCCTCCTGTGTGAATCACGGTCTTCATAATAGTTTCTACGCGCATCTACGCGTGATTCTTTTTAATAAACCGACTTAAAAAAAAAGGAGGTTCTCAGATTCGATTCAACGGAATCTTTTTTTTACTACGTGATTATAACTCGAAGATACCTGAACCGATTTGGAAAATTATCAATCAATTAATATCAATCAATCAATCAATACTTTTAATAAAACTGTAACAGGTCAAATTCTGTCCATACATTGAAGATGTTTTGAATTTTTTTTTTTTGGAGGGCTCTTTATAATCGATACTGAAGCCAAAACTGTAATTTTATCATTCATGTCTGTCTGTCTGTCTGTGTGTATCTTGGCCGCGCATCACGTCGAAACTACTGGATGGATTTAAATGAAACTTGGTATTATTTGAGTGCATACTACGAGGTATATAGGCCTTGGGAGAGGGGATGAAAGTCAAAATGAGTATCTGGTTGTAATTCATTAACGCGTAGTCAGATTTCATTGACTCTTTTTTGTTAGAAAGTAGGTAGGTACTTTAAATATTGTCCGGTAAAAATTTCAAGGTCATGATCTGATGGATTCAGGACCTGTTCCATGAAACTTTTTAGTGATATGGGTATCAAATGAAAGAGCTTGATGAGTGAAACACAATTCTGTTATGATGATGGAGTCAGGACCTTCATGGAACTTTTTGGTGATATGGGTATGGGTATGGGTTTTCTCTCTTTCATGCTTCCCTGCTTCTCTTCTTCCATGCTTCTCTGCTTCTCTTTATACATGCTTCTCTCCATGTATGCTTGAAGCAATATGAAGTTTGCCGGGTCAGCTAGTATCAGTATAGAAGTATAGATAAATTACAGGATAAACATAGCTCCGTATTGTGATGGTGTAGAAAAAATGCCAATAATCTTTTATCTATTATCATTATGAGACAGAAGACTCGTAAAAAGCTGCAAGGTGTTTCTCAAAACACTCACGCTCTCTCTTATCCCTCCTAGCATTAGTGTAGTTGGGATGTAGGGAGCTGAAGACTCGTTTGCTGGACTTGAACTGCTGCGTGAAGAACTCCTCAAGTTTGAGCTGCATCTTCAGCAGGTCCGGAGTGGTGCTGCGAGACATCAGGATCTGGAGTTGGTGCCAGCTCAGCTTGCCGTGGGTCAGGATTATGGCCGGCCTAAGGACACAAAACCAGTCATATTACATTCAACATTTCTAAACAACGGATCATTTCATAAGGCCACCGTTCTAATTGGCAATCGCTCGCGCATGGACATATGCGTTGAGATTGCGCAATTCTTTAGAGTATCCTAATTGAAGCTTGCATGTGAACGCGCAATCTCAATGCAAACGTCCATCATGCGATCGTTTGATCGCACAAGCGATGGCTAATTGAAACGGCGCGGCGCCTAAGGGTTTAAAATTTCTAAAAGTGGGCTGAAACTTTAGACTCCACTGTAATGAGTGGGCTGTATGACATAAAACCATTTTAAATCGTTAAGGGTTCTGTTAGCAATGAAATTCAGAATCTACATATAGATTGTTCATTTCGCGTTTCCAGGAGCTCTAAAACTCCTGCTACACAGCAGACAACCGGCTTCTATACACAGGTGACCTCTGCAGAGGCTGGTTTTCTGCCGTGTAGCGTTTAAGCGGTGGAAGAAAACGTAGTAATGAATCCTAATAGTATTGTAGACGGCGATGGGATTGCAACCTGTCGCATATAGAATACAACCATCTGCCGAATGTTATTGGACCGGCTTCTTACACTTATTCAAAGGTTCTTGAATATCGAAAAAATCGAGAGAATATCTATCGCGCGTTTGGGATTCAGCAATGAAACAGTCTTGTTTTATCTGCCGTTGTTCCTAAATCAGTGTTCCGCAAAGGGTGTACCGCGGCACACTGGTGTACCGTGGTCATTAGTTGGTGTGCCTCGGAGAAATAAGGTTACCAATCTCAGTCAAGCTACCTACCCCTTTGGACCGCATATGTTCAAATAAACAAGCTCATGTTTCGTATAAGAAAATATTTTTCAGGTGTACCTCCAAAATTTTCCAATTTCCTAGACGTACCTTGAACACAAGGTTTGCGGAACACTACTGTAAATAGTTACCTAGCCGTGGGTCTGTGTTGTTGCGGCGCGTGCGGCGGTCTGGCCAGCCACTCGTCTCTAAGCGCGGCCTTCAGTTTGGACACTCGAGCTAGCAGCACCGAGGTACCCATGTACTCCAGACGCAGCTCCAAGGCAGCTAGTCTCACGCCGCACACGTGGCCTGGGTTACACCCGGGCTCCTCCTCGATGTGGACTGTTGAAAACACACCGTTCTACTTATACCCCTTTACTTATAAAAGATGTTTAAAGTTGAACACTGGTTAAACAATGTCTTGTCTCTATTCGTCACTATCCACAAATAAAGACAGGACGTTGTTTAATCAGTGTTCAACTTTAAAAATTATTCATGAGGAAGACCCATAGACTCCACTCAACTTCTGTCAAAATTGAAACACTGTGTTCCTGTATTTCTTTTTCAAGTGAATTGTATTCTTTGAGGAAATAAATGTCTTAAACCACATTTAATTGTTATTTAATTTTACACACAGATAACTCGCTGAACTCTCTCAAATGTCATCTAAGTAAATACCTAGTTTTAATTGAGTTTTGCTTTTGATTTCATTTTTCGAATGTTTATTTATCTCCACAGAGGTATTAAGTTAAAGATACCTACATAAATTTGTTATAGAAGAGCGGTATCTTCTAACCTTCCTAACACAAGCATAACTTTGCTTAGAAGGAAATTCGAACCCTTGTTATTTAATATTTATAATTTACTAAAATAAAGTTTATTTATCCACTTGTTACTGATGGTATAGTTACCGTAAGTGTCGATCTCTGCGAGCGCGATGGCCCCGCCCACGATCCCGCCCCTCGCGTCGAGCTCGGAGCCGGCCAGCGCCACGCCCACCAGCATGTTGCGGTGCCCCGTGCTGCCGATGCTGAGTCGGCCCGTGCACGCGAAGTCGCGGGACTGCCAACTGAACACAAACAATATTATACTGCACACCCTGACCTTCGACGTGGCGAGACCAAAAATAGACTTCAATACCTAGTATTTAAGGCTCTTTTCACTCTCGCTATGATCCCCGACTCTGTGCTAGCCTAATACACTGTGGGCCAGTAATATATCAATACGTACTATATCAGGGTGGCACCGATTAGGAGTTCCTCCAAGTTTAATTTGCGCTAATAAAAAAAAACATAGGCCTTTACATCTTTACTAGATGATTTATACAGTGTCAGGAGGCAATCTTTGCCTACACTCTCCGGGACACTGTAGTGCCTGGGACAATGTTGAGATGGAGTAGGCTTGCCCAGCACCTACCTACACCATCCATCCATCTACCGCGGCTTCAATCGCGTGGTACCCGGATAAACAGTAACCTATGTTACTCTCCAGCCCTCCAACTATCTCCATACAAAAAATCACGTCAATCCGTCGCTCTGTTTTGACGTGAAAGCGGGACAAATAAACAAACAAATAGACACACTTTCACATTTATAATATGGGTACGGATTATAATAGAGACAACTCACCTGACATTGCCCATGACGTTCCCCATGTTCATGTGAACATTGAGCTTCGTAAAGTTGACCGCGAACAGCACGAGCGTCTCCCACGCGGCGCTCGGCGACGGAGACGACTCCTTATTGTCTAAACATACATTTACATAAATATACCAGTACAGTTGTTCCAATGGATCTAGGCATTCGTGAAGTTAGGCTGATTTTAGTCTCACGCTCTACCATCAGCGCTGATGGGCGAGTGATCTTTATTACAATGAAATAAGGATACTGATTGTCCAGCACTGACGAGAGCAATCAGCGTAGCCATTTCTGCTAAACAATCAGTATCCTTATTTCATTGTAATAAATATCACTCGCCTATCAGCGTTGACAGTGAGCGTGATACTAAAATCAGCCTTAGGCGTTTCGCTGCGCAGTAGGAAATTTTGTATGAAAAAGTTGGACAGCGCATCGAAACGGCTAACTTCACGAATGCCAAGATTCGTTGGAAGAAGTGGATAAGCACAGAATACTAGTACTACGTGGTATAAGGCAAGGAAAATATAAAACCTATAAAAAAAGTGTAAAGTTTTACCTTTTGGTTTCTGGAAATCAGTCTTTGTTTTCTCTCTTTGAGGTAGCACAGGCGATACTGGGACGGTGTTGTTAGAACTGCTGAAACCAACAACACTTTTAGTCTGATATATGTCGCCTGATTGCCTTACAGGCTTTTGTTATGAATGAGAAATTGCTATCTGAATTTGTAGGTGAATAGGAACGATAGAGTTTTTAGACAATCTGTTAGAATGTGCTCAGGATCGTAACGGTAGAGGCCTCTTTCGTCTCGTCTGAAAAATCTTTCCCTTCATTCGCTCTCATTACATTCTTACTTACTTACTTACGTACAAACACGCCGGTTTAGGGTACCTTTGATCTGGTTCAAACGTCACCAATTTATTCAAGTATAATCGACTAAATCCTTTCCCTTGGATGAACTAGCACTTCATCATCATCAGCAGCCTTTCTCATCCCACTGCAGGGTATAGGCCTCTCTTCGTTTCTACCATTCGCTCCTGTCTCGCGCCAATCTAGCCCATGTACGACCTGCGGTTTTAACTATGTCTAGCTAGCACTTAGCATACTGTAAATTGTATGTGATGGTCGCTTTAGTTAGATACAAACTTACGTAGGTGGATGTGTCCGTTCGTGCGTGTGCGAGTGTTGCAGGCCCGGGTCTCCCAGGAACATCCTCCTGACGATGGTGCGTCGGTACCAGGCGCGCGGGAAGGCCAGGATCTCGCCCAGGCGACGCATGTCGTACTTGAACGACGCGCTGCCTACGTCCACGATGGCTGAGGGAATTAGAACAATTTATAAATAACGACGCTGCATAGGAAGACCATACGCTCGCTGGGACGACGACATCAAGAAAACTGCTGGACCAAACTGGCTCCGAGTAGCACAAGACAGGGACAGATGGCTGGCTTTGGAGGAGGCCTTCACCTTAGTTAGGGGTTCTCTAAGTAGAAACTAGATTATAAGAATTAGTATTAAGGAAAACACTGTTATTTTTTAGGGAAATAAAGGCTTTTTATTTTATTTTATTATTTATAAATAACGAAAAGCGGGCTGATTGTCTAATTTGTCTCAAACCTCAAATTGGTCTCAAACTGTCAATACATTCCCGTAGGTATCTTTTGTCGCGTTCGGTCTCATCGAGATGAGAGTGATCGAGCTACTCTCGTGGTCACTGAACTGTCATATTTAAGGGTTTGGAACCGATTTTGGTCGCTATAAAAGATAGTCAATGAGGGGGTAGAACTTACGTAAGTTGCTGTCTTATCTCTAGACAGGCAGAAACTTACTATAACCTCGCCAATAGTTTAAGACTTTAAGAAACCTATTAAAAACCTGCTAAAGTAAGTTCGTATGAGCAAGAGGCCAACTCTGGTGATAGAGTTTTTAGGCCGTCCAAAGGTCTCCGTCATGGCTTAACGACTTCAAAGCCGGGATCGACAATTTAACGCGCCCTTCGAAGCAAGGAAAGGGCTCAGCGCGTAATACCACTTGCGGACACCCATCCAAATTGAGACAGCGCACAACACTGCTTAACTTCAACGATCAATCAAGAACGTCTAAGCAAGCTACGCCACGCATCAAAAACCTGATGGTAGCCTATGAATTCAAAAATCTACTAGGAAATGTGACAATGGCTTTTGAGTTTAACTAATCAAAAAACTTACTAGAAAACCGGACCGTCGCCTTCGACTGGTCCTGGTCCAGCTGGAAGTCTAGTTTCCTGGACCTGGACAGATGGAACTTGACGAACTCGACGTTGATGCTGAGAGAGTCCTTCCGCTCGGTGTCCGATAGAGGCGACCACTGCGCCTCTTTCAGACTAGACTTCTTGCCGCCGTACGGATGGAACATGTTCACTGAGAAGTCGGCCAGGCAGCCTGTCACGCTCAGTCCGCCCATCGCTACCGCTGGTTCAGCCATCTCTCTGTAAGAATGACTCTGTTTTACATCCGAAATACTGAAAGGCTAATTAGCTTAAGTGGTGCTCATCATTGACATTAATTGACATTTTTGTATAGTTGAGTGTTCGTGAACATGCATAAGTGTGGGCAAATGAAACAAAATTGGATAGCATTGCATTTCGAGTTCTCCCAGAAAGTCCGTGTTGATGTTTCAGTAAAGCCCCACATCTTTACTGAGGCACAAAGGGAGGGGTGGTATATTATATTTATGTAACACGTATTTGTATATCTTGTGTATCTATAAACTTGAAACATATAACTACTTGACACTAGCTAAATGCACAAACCGTGCGAAGCCAAAATAATGAAGAAAAAAAAGGTACTTACTCGTCAGTAGCGCGTTTGGAACTAAACACGATCTGTAGACTGGGCAGCTGTAGGAGACACTCGACGCGCGACGCAGGGAGGCAACTGAAGCGGAACGTGGACGGCTGCATGTAGAAGTGAACTATCACATCCACGGGGAAGGAAGCGTACACGTACTGCCCGTACTGGGCATACACGCCCTCGCCGGCCGCGCCTTCCGCTTCTGAGAGGAACAAGTAACCTATTAATTTTATAAAAGCGAAAACCCGTGTGTGTGTGTGTATGTTTGTTACCACGTATCTCCATAACTACTGAACCAATTTTGATGGAATTTGGAATTTAGATAGTTTAGGTTCTGGAATACATAGGCTTCTTATACCGAAAAAATGTATCGTTCCCATGGGTTAAAAAAAATTAGTCCACGCTGGCGAAGCCGTGGGTGTTCACTAGTTAATTATAACGGAGGCCACTGGGCAAAGTGACCAAAGAAAACTTGTTTTGATAAAGATGATAACAGGGCTACGTAATTTTTGATTGGTGTATTTTTTACTGGTTTGTAGTCGTGCTCAAGAATTTCTGGGCAGAAAGAAATAAAATTATTTTGATAACGGATGGAAGGAATTTAAGAAGAAGGTAGATTATGCAAAAGTAGAGCCGTGTGTCTTATCCTGAAAACCTGGGTTAAATGCATTCCTGAATAATCTATGATGGAACCCTAATTATATAGTGAATAAATCTATGACTGTTAATGAAAATAGTAAACCTTTTAGTGTTAAGAGGGCAGCGACGAACGAATTCTCCATACAAACGTACTACCGAAATCATTTAAAATTTGAGCGTATTTTCACCACTTTATGCACTTATTTAGATTAAGGAAGTATTAATCTAGGTTCCTGTTAAACTTTTGATCTAAAAAACTTACCTGAAACAAAATGTAACCAAATTGTATTTCTAACATTTTTACAGCAAAAATATCGTGTTTTCGTTGCATTTGTTCTGTATGATAAACAACAATGATTGTAATATCCTTTTAATAGGAACACAGCTTAGAGTGTCTAGTTACAGGCCATACAAAAAAAATTGCGAAATCATTAACTTTTCATTCATCATTTTTGGTATTACGGAATACATCGTAAATTCTTGTAAATTCTGAACTCGAGTATTGCCGTACGCGTTGCTCGGATGTCTTCAATGTGTGTGTATAGTCCCGGAGGCGGAGTTTCGACACTCACACTAACGCAAAAATGGACTGCACAGTACTTCTGGATTCCGATTGGTGCATAAAATTGCACGATTGCACGATTGCACGATTTGCAGTTTGCACCAATCGGATTTGTACAAAAAAATTCGGATTGGTGCAAACGGCACATCGTGCAGTTTACACCAATTCGATTTTTTTCCACGAATCCACGATCACCACTTTTCATAATTTTTAGCATTTTTAGCTCGCTCGATGTGTAGGTATGTAGGTATAGGTATAGGTAGTATACATACTAACTAGGTAGGTGTACCTAGCGTAGATTAGAATTGATTTTTACTTTGAACAATTATTTCAATTTTAAATGGTATGTAGGTAGGTAGGTTTTATAGACCCTTTTATGAAAATTACTTTCTTTTTAACCGACTTCAAAAAAAGGAGATTCTCAAGATAGGAATATTTTTTTAAGTAGGTAGGTATGTTTCTCGAGTAGGTATCTACTTGAATAGGTGAGCCTGGACCGATTTGGAAAATTATTTTTTTGTTTGAAAGGGTACCAGGTGGAGCTATGGTCATCAGATCAGGTCAGGATCTGATTATGGAGTCAGGAACTGTTCAACAGAACTCCTCAGTAAATAGGCTGATTGAGTTTAAACTCGGCATAATGTAAGCTGTCTTGTTCCGTTTCGTTCCGACTACAATGTCATGTAATATGTAATACCTATGCGTACCTATGGTGACTGCGAGCTGACCTGATGATGGAATCAGAAGCTGTTCAAAAAATGGTGCTGGTGATGATGATGACGAGTTTCAGCTCAATCGGCCTATTTAGATTTAGGTAGGTACTGATGTGTTCTGTTGAACAGCTCCTGACGCCATCATCAGATCCTGACCTGATCTGATGACCATGGCACCACCTGGGACCCTTTCAAACAAAAAAGAATTTTCCAAATCAAAAAAATTCCAAAAACATACCTACCTACATAAAAAAATATTCCTATGAATTGAGAATCTCCTCCTGTTTTTGAAGTCGGTTAAAAAGAAAGTAATTTTCATACTAAAGTTATGAAGTTGAAGTTATGAAAGAAGTTGAAGTTATGTTTTTAAACTTCAAAGTCTATAAATAGAACAGTAGTAGTTTTGTAATGACGTCACAAAATGACGGCGGGCCATTTGAATCTGCCAAGAGGGGCTTTTCCATCCTACTAATAATTTTACAGTGTGAAAGTTTGTGAGGATGTATGGATGTATAGATGTACCGCTATCTAGGGATGTTTGTATGTTTGTTACTCTTTCAAGCAAAAACTACTGATACACGCGCGGTCCGAGGGGGGGGGTCATGGGGGTCATGACCCCCATGACCCCCTGAGGTAGGTACGCACTACCAAAACTAGTGAGCCCCCCCCCCCCCCAAGATCAAAGTTTGCGACCGCCAGTGCTACTGAACGGATTTTAATGAAACTTGGAATACATATAGGTAGGTACTTAAGTAGGTAGGTACCTATACGTACCATAATTTATGACCTGGAATAAAACATAGGCTACTTTTTATCCGGGTAGGTATCACGCGAGCGAAGCCGCGGGCGGAACCTAGTATATTTTACATTTGTCTCTCTGATGTTGGCTGTTAGGTAGGTATTATGTTTTATCTCGCTTCCATAGATACCTACCTACTCTACTGCCTATAACAGTGGCGGATTTCCAAATTTGCCGCCAGTAGGCTATTCAACTTTTGCCGCCCCTACACTCGATACCACATCACAATCATATTAATTACATTTTTTTTGTTAATGAAATTGTAACTTTTATGATTTGTGTAATATTATTTTTAACCGACTTCAAAAAGGAGGAGGCTCTCAAGTCGACTGTGTTTTTTTTTTTATTTTAGGTATATATTTTTTTTAGTTTTTTGTGTGTGTGTTACGCCATTTCTCCGTCAATTGTGGACCGATTTTGACAATTATTTTTTTTTGGTTACAAAGGATATACTCCAAAAGTGGAGGATCTGATGAGGGGATCCCATGGAAATCGAGGGGAACTCTCAAATTTTATGGTTATTTATTGTGTTTGTAGAACTATCGGGCTGAAATTTTTCACACTTATATATTCTCGGTGACAATGAAATATTATGGTATCAATCAAGCTTATCTGATGATGGAGTCAAGAGCTGTTCAACAGAACTCCTCAGTGAATAGGCCGATTGAGTCGAAACTCGGTATTTCTATCAAGTTTCAATTACAATTTAATAATATGGTGACAACGAGCTGATTTGATGATGGAGTCAAGAGCTGCTCAACAGAACTCCTCAATAAATTGGCCGATGAGTAAAAACAGCATATCTGTGAAGTTCCGACACAATGTAATATAATAATATGGTGACAGCGATCTGATCTGATGATGGAGTCAGGACCTGTTCCATGGAACTTTTTAGTAAAATAGAAATAAGTTTTATTTTCGCCACTACGATACATATAACACAAATCAGAAATGATACATTACAGTGACAAGAAAATAAGGTTACCCCTCAGCATTTGCTCCAGCAGCGCCATGGCTGTTAGAGCGCTGGTTTTCAGTATCTTAGTTTTTAGTAGTATAGTAGTAGTGACATGGATATCAAATGAAAGGGCTTGATGAGCGAAACACAATAAGTAGGTAAGATGACATCATTCTTAATAAAAAATAAACACTAAAATGAAAAAATAAAAAATAAAATACTTAACCGATTTTAAAACATACTTGCACTAAAAAGCAAAACATAAGAATATAAACAGATTTATTTACCTAATTACTAATTACGCGCACTCCGCACTTTAGGTACGAAGCTACAAGTACATTGGTGGGCCCGCCCGGGCGGGCCTTGGCAGGGTTCCCACTTGCCACTCGGCTCTAATACCTATCGCGTGACAACTCGACAACCCTTCCGCGTCACTCCGCGCCAGACAGTGACAGAGTTATGCGTTAGAAAGAGAGAATTTGTGTAGGCACGTGTCAGTGCATATTGCACTAGGCAAAGAACGCTTACGCGAGCTGAATTGAACTTTGTCGCATAATTCTGTGCTACAACGTAGGTATTTTATTCAAAGTTTTCGTCAGAATCTACGACTTTTTGCCTTCTTGCTCATGCTTATTTTTGAAATAAACATGTTTAAAATACAATAATAATCATCTACCTTTGTGATTATGCAGGGTTTTCGTTTTGCATGCATTTAGAATAAATGTACCTACCTACGTAAAACTAGATACATTGTGCTTACTTAATACATAAACTAAAATATATATAAAAATACCAACAACAACCAGCACCAACAACAACAACCAGCACCGACAACTCGTTTGGAGTTGTTTGCACACCAGCTTAAGATGAGCCGTACATTCAACGGTTCCTGTGCATTCCGGGTGTCAAGGATTCCGGATGTTTGTAATTTCGGAACTACAAAACCGATGACCTTGAAATTTTTACGGAACAATATATAAAGTACTTACTTTCAAACAAAGTAAAAATCGGTCAAGTGCGAGTCGAACTCGTACACCGAGGGTTCCGTACCTACCCATTATACCCATTAAGTTATTGAACAATTAGTAATTTTTTTGTACATATCCTAGTTCTGCGATAGCAGCGCCGCAAATGTTCTGCGCACACGAGCATAATATTGCAATAAATATTTTCTTTTATTTTCTTTCACACAATAGCACAATTTTATTTATTTACCTTATTTGAGGATGGTGCCAATTAAGCTAGTTCGCTTAATTGTATGAGCGCTCATACAACTCAGAAGACAATCTTAATTGGCGTCAACTATGTATGTATGTATGTATGGGAACACCCTTTAACTTTCAACTTTTTTAATTTTTTGGAATTTTTCCTTTATTTCTGCTATAAGGCCTTGCTTTTTGCCAAATTTCGTGATTCTAGGTCAACGGGAACTACCATTTAGGTTTTCGACCCAAAACCTCTAGGGTACTTCCGGTTGACCTAGAATTGTCAATTTTGGTTACAAGCAAGGCCTTACAGTTACAGCACAAGTAAAGGAAAAATTCCGAAAAATAAAAAAAGTTGATAATTAAGGTAAGTTTTGGTACTTACAAGTTTTCACGAAAACCTAAATTTGCCTATATCTTTTTATAGTGTTGACTCAGGACCTTGATTTTTATACTCACAATAGGGACTATAGACCTCAGTATATGGTATGAATTTCAACTTGCTAGCTCCACCCGTTCCTGAGATAATCGATGGTGACAGACGGACAGACAGATGGATAGACAGACAGACAGACAGACGGACAAGAAAGTGATCTTATAAGGGTTCCTTTTTTTACCTTTTAAGGTACGGAACCCTAAAAAGAATCAATGAAATCGGACTACGCGCTCATGAATTACAACCAGATACTTATTTTGACTTTCATCCCCTCTCCCTAGGGAACCGTGCTGAATTTCAGGATTAAAAGTATTTTATATTAGACCTCGTAGTATGCACTCAAATAATACCAGGTTTCATTTAAATCCAACCAGTAGTTTCGACGTAATGCGCGGCCATGATACGGACAGACAGACATGAATGAAAAAAATTACAGTTTTGGCTTCAGTATCGACAATAGAGAGCCCTCCAAAAAAATTTCAAAATATCTTCAATGTACAGAATTTGACCTGTTACAGTTTTATTATAAACTAGCTGCCGCCCGCGGCTTCGCTCGAGTTGTACCCGGATAAAAAGTAGCCTATGTTACTCTCCAGCCCTCCAACTATCTCCACACAAAAAATCACGTCAATCCGTCGCTCCGTTTTGACGTGATTCAACTACAAATAAACAAACAAACAAACACACATTTATAATAGGGGTACGGATACCTATTGATGTTTGATTGGTTGATGATTGATGATGATTGATTGATGATGTGAAATTTAATGATTAATGAAAATATGACTTGTCCTGAATATCCAGTTGGTCACAGCAAAACAGTCTCCTACTTAATCCACTAAAAACTAAGTTTATGATTTTTGGTACTAGACAGAAACTGGATGATTTAGTTCTACCTTCGGGCATCTCAGTCATGGGTGAGCCTGTTGAGCGGGTTTACGAGGCGCGAAATTTAGGTCTCACTATGGATGTGGGTCTTAATTTTGAAAAACATATTACTAATTCAGTAAAAACATGTTTTTACAAATTAAAAGTCTTGTACAATATTAGACAATATTTGAGTGAAGAGTTGCGTGTGCAGCTCGTGGAATCTTTAGTACTTTCGAGACTAAATTACCTTGATGTACCACCAATTGATTCGCCACGTCATAAGTACCTAAATATGCGTTATCCTTTGTTGCACTTATGGGGGCATCCATTAATTACGTCAGGCTTTTAGGGGGCGGGAGGGGGTTGAGCCAAATCGCACCTAATCCCATGGGATTAAAAATGAAAGGGAGGTCTCGGCAAATCTAGGTAGGTACCTGTTTAAGATTATTTTTTTTATTCTCACGTGAGATTAGGGGGTGGGGGAGGGGATCGAGCCAAATCTCAGGACATCTCACCAAGGGGGGAGGGGGTGCGGGGGTTGAAAAATCGCAAAAATCACCTTTAATTTTTATTCTTTAATTTTAATTAATGGACGCCCCCTAATTTCAGAGGGACAAACATCCGTTGTGACTTCAGTAGTTAGGTAGGTTAGGTAAGTACCTACTTACCTATAGACATTGGACAGAAAAAAACATAGGTAAGTACCTACTTAGGTACCTACTTCCCTTTGAAAATTTAGGTAATTGTGTACCTACTTATATAGGTAACAACCCACATATTCTGTCTAGCGTCATAATATCGATCTCATCCCTCCCTAAAAATCTTGAGAGTAAGGTAGGTAGAAGGTAATTGAAAAGTTTTATGGACACGGGATTTTATCGCGTAATTTACCTTATTTATCCCGACGGCGACGTTTCGGCTATGTTGCAATAGCCGTGGTCGCGGGCAGACTATTGCTATATATATTATTATATAGGCTATTGCAACATAGCCGAAACGTCGGGATAAATAAGGTAAATTACGCGATAAAATCCCGTGTCCATAAAACTTTTCAATATGAATAGTGATCGCGAAAGTTTAGAAAAGGGTAGGTAATTACCTAGATATTGTAGATAAATTTCCAAAAAAAGCATTTTTACCATACATTTATCTAACGATTCCATGAAATAAAATGAACATTATTCATTAGTGACTGACAATATAACATTTTTGGCCTCTCCAAAGATGCAAAAACTCAATATCAACAGGAATTGATCTCCATTCCGCAAGTACTTACCGCGCTGCAAGCGGAGCTCACAACGACTGAGCCAAACGTCCTGATGCATTTGTATTTGAAATTATTAAACAGTAGCTGCGCGTAATGTGTCCTGAATCGCGCTAAAAAGGGCGGGCCTCATATCAGACTCATATCTGCCAATCACAGATTAGGTAGAGGTAATACTGCCAATCGGGGCTGTGATTGCTCATAGTAGACTGAGTAGTACACCTATACTATACTACATAGAGTTTTTTGCGTGACAAGGACGAACAATTTAGATAGATACGTTGGAAGAGAAGTTCCGAGCGCGAGGGACCGGCCCCTTAATGTTTGTAAATAACACTACATTATTACATTACCAAGAAAAATATTAAGAAATGCAAAAATAAACGATTTAATTGATTGATTGAAAATGATTGTGAAATCCTTGAGTAGCTATTGCTCATATAAAAACCAGTAGAAACATTTGGGGAACATGGTGGAATCGTTCACCAAAGGCAGAGTAGGGGTTCCTCTGCAACGGGCCGGCCCATCTGGCCCTCTTGCCCGTGGTCTTTCGACCGACAATTGTTGTTGGTTGGTCTTGTATATGTCTATCGCTGCTGAAATTACCGCTTGCGCGATCTAGACATGATGTTTAGCAGGTATATGTAGTTCATCTAGCGACATGTAGATGTCGCTACAAAACATACCTGGTGTGGGCGTAGAGAAGGCCTTAGCGGGTATAGGCTCGAGCGCCTGCTCCAAGAACTCCAGGATATGCGGACTGATGATGGTCTCCTCAGGAATGCTCTGTACTGTGATCCAGGCGAACAGCGCCGCCTTCTTGGACGCCATCTTGCGAGGAGGCGCCAGCGACGGCAGGGGCATTGTGTGGGGAGATGCAGAGTCGTCAGGGATGGTCTTGCTTACGTAGTGCACCTAGGTAAAAGCAGTTCAGGTACCGTTTCTATTCACACTTAATCGTCAACTTTTTGAAGATCTTCGAATCGAATGCAGCCGAATAAGCGTGAATCGCCATGCTGAGCCCTTCCAAACGGATGAAACGATTTAGATTATTGTTTTTACATAATTTGATTAACAGCGCTATTTTTAATCAGCAGCTCTTTTAAAGGGATTTTACAACTTCTTCTCCAACTGATTTCAATTTTGCTGTCTCATCTTGACCTGACGCTGCAGAAACACTGGGAATCTGCAGGATATACAACTCCTCACCAACTTACAGGAGAGGTATAGTTTTAGGGCTCATTGAAATGGCACACTCCGAACACTCGACGAAATCTCTATACAAAAGCGGCGTCTAACTACCTTTAATTACACTACATAATGTCAGTTTTGTACACAGTAAGGTTGTCACCGTATGAATAATGTACACTGTGGTCTCAGTCTCGGCGCGTTCCGTGCTCAAAGTCAGATCCTCGCCAGCTCAAACTCACAGTGTCCATTCTTTCTGTGGAAATGGTCTCAATGAATATAGATGAGCATGAGGGTTTGATGTTGGAGCAGATAAATTTAGTGTTTTGAATTAGCTTCCATGTGTATTATGCATACCTTAAGTTGCAAGCCCGGCACCCTGAAGACGGTAAGGTCGAGTGTGGGCTGGTGCCTCGGATGCGGGGCCTTGCGGCGCGCGGTGGGGGAGCCCCCGCTCGAGGCCCCGCCCCCCGCCTCCAGGCCGCCCGACGCGGAGCGGCCTACACGCATCCTGGACCCACTGGGAATAAGTATTACATAGATTTACATGAGGTCATGATCAACCTAGCTTTAAAATGGTAATGATGGTCATGTTTGAGCGGAATTTTCTTGAAACTTGTTTTAGGAGCACACGCAGCCATGAGAAGATATCTCTTAGTCCACGTACTGAACTACATAGTGTCAGAATAGGCTATTTGACTAATTTTGGAAAATCATTTTAAGTGGAAATATATTTTTTTACGCTATTATCTGATAGGATAGCCAGAATTTGTAGTATATTTTCAATGTTGTCAAATAGCCTATTGGAATGGATTATCTCCAACGAGTCACTATAGATGGCACATAAAAACGAAAAGCTGTGACGTAATGTCACAGCTTTTCGTTCTGAGGGGACATTCGTGTTAGGCATTTTGCCACAGGCAAATTGTGTTTAAGACGACCCGCTCATGACACCTTCTTACGTTCTCCTAAAAAAAGAGTAAAGAATAATAGCGTATAGGTCGAATTTGGGTTCGAATTCGGTCTAGATACAATTTTAAGGATGCGTTTGCAGAGATCTCAAGTGTGAGGTTAAACACTATAATATACTTACTTATTCTTTAGTAATTTAGACAGACCTTTGCCCAGCAGTGGGAAAATATAGGTTAATTAAAAAAAAATTTTAAACAGCTAGGCCTCTATTAATAAACTCGTATTAACTTCTGTCAAAGTTGCGCCACGGATTTTATTGCCATCCTTTTTTGTTAGACAGTGACAAATAAGGAAGGCAATAGTTAAATTAACACTTAACACAAGTATACGACATAGACTCACATCTTGATTTCATCATCCCTTGCCCGCTCGTTGGTGTGCAACACACACTTGCCGCTGTTGATGTGAACCTTCACATCCAGCTCGAAGTCGATGTTGGGCTCGGAGGTCTTGGCCTTGCTCTGTTTCTCGGAACCCTCAGATAGTGGTATGCTGGTAAAAATAAATTAGTAATTTGTATTTCACTTTCAAAACTTTTGTGAGTTGTACCTACTAGACATTATTTAACACACGGGAATTACTCGCGTAAAAATATTGTCGATTTAGATTCCGACAATGTTTCGATTCATCCGGAGAATCTTCATCTGGGTAAGGAGGGAGTTGCGGCAAGGTTACTCCTCGCGACCGCGAGTGTGTTAAATAATGTCTAGTAATTTGTATTTTGTATATTAGAGTAGTGCTGGCCGAGTGGGTTAGTGCCTCGACTTTCAATCCGAAAATCGTGGGTTCGATCAATCAAGAACGTCTAATCAAGTTACGCCACGAGCGCTTCTTAGGGAGGCAGTGAAAGCCACCCTTTGTGATGTAAATTTCTCACAATGGATCTAATTCGTGAAGTTAGCCGTTTCGACGCGCAGTGCAGCCTTTTCATACAACATTTTCTACTGCGCAGCGAAACGGCTAACTTCACGAATGCCTAGATCCATTGTGAGAAGTGTAAAAGTAGTGTGTAACTACAAAAACATGCTACGCACTACAGATGGCGCCACACAACATCAACATGTCTAGATCTCGCAAGCGAAGTTTTCAGCGGCGATAGACATATCGCCAGCCAACAACAACTGTCGGTCGAAAGACCACGGGCAAGTGGGCCAGATGGGCCGGCCCGTTGCAGAGAACCACATTCTCTGCCTTTGGGGAACGATTCCACCATGTTTCCCAAATAAATAAATATAAATAAATAAATATTGCTGGACATTTGACACAGCGCTATCTAGCCCCAAACTAAACAAAGCTTGTACTATGGGAACCGGATAACTGATAGAATACTTATATATTTGTAAATACTTTATAACACCCAGACACAGAACAAGCATCTATGTTCATCACACAAATGTTTGTCCTGGGTGGGAATCGAACCCACGACCTGCACCGCAGAAAACAGAGCTACTACCAAACGAGCTAAGAGGCCAGTCAAACAATGGATCTAATTCGTGAAGTTAGCCGTTTCGATGCGCAGTGCAGTTTTTCATACAACATTTTCAACTGCGCAGCGAAACGGCTAACTTCACGAATGCCATGAGATCTATTGTGAGAAGTATACTCCTCAGAACAAAATAGGGCCCACTTAGAAAAACATGACTTCGAAATAGTAATGAAAATTGAATGTAGGTACAATTTATTTCAATTTTGATTTTAGGAATATGTTACCATTGAACTTAGGAATTTAGAAATATATTTTTAGAAAAAAAATATATAGAACACGTTCAGAAAATATGTGTTGTGGAAAATATCGAAATATTTCAGGTGGGCAATTCTACTAGATGACAACCGCTGCGTTTTGGTTCGATCTCTTAAATGTCAGCCATTTGGTGAAATAGTAGAATAGCTTTTCAAAAATTTGTTCTGCCAAAGTTCAAATCTTAGCTAAAACCTCACCACAACTGAGTCGTTTGTTGTTAGTAGTCATGGAAACAGTCGCTTTAGTTGAGGTTTTGGTTGAGGTTGATAAAAAGTTCGGTACCAGAATTGACGCCCAGGTGGGCCCTATTTTGTTTTGAGAAGTATATAAAAGTACTGTGTGTAGTGTTACCCGTGTTCCGGCTTCCTCCTGAGCTGCACCATCTGCAGGTCATCGGGCCAGGGGTCGGGGTTGGCGGGCAGCGAGCTCTGCCGCGTCACGCCGCCGCTCTGGAAGCGCACGCCGCGCGCGCTCGCCCCGGCACGCAGCGACAAGTACTGTGTGTATTGTTACCCGTGTTCCGGCTTCCTCCTGAGCTGCACCATCTGCAGGTCGTCGGGCCAGGGGTCGGGGTTGGCGGGCAGCGAGCTCTGCCGCGTCACGCCGCCGCTCTGGAAGCGCACGCCGCGCGCGCTCGCCCCGGCACGCAGCGACAAGTACTGTGTGTATTGTTACCCGTGTTCCGGCTTCCTCCTGAGCTGCACCATCTGCAGGTCGTCGGGCCAGGGGTCGGGGTTGGCGGGCAGCGAGCTCTGCCGCGTCACGCCGCCGCTCTGGAAGCGCACGCCGCGCGCGCTCGCCCCGGCACGCAGCGACGCCGTGCGAGACGGACCTGGTGCAAGTGATTCTATTGATTTTTTTTTTCATGTAGATCATAGGTTCTCAACGTGGGCGATAACGCCCCCTTGTGGGCGTTTGAGACTTTCAGGGGGGCAGTAGAAGAGTCAGAAAAAATTAGGGGGCATTGAGATGGCGCAGTAAGATATGGGGAAGGGGGGGCTCTTGAAAAAAATTTCTCAAAGTGGGCGGTAGGCAAAATAAGGTTGAGAAACTATAATGTAGATAGACCTTTGTTTAGCCACAATCTCACCTGATGGTAAGTGACGATGTGGCTGACGGTGTATCACAAAGGTCTAGAAGACACTTATTCACTCTTGACTTGAAGAGACTAAGGTTATAATTTTCGGGGAAAACAGAAGCCGGCAGCGAGTTGCAGACCTTAGCAGTGCGTAAATTTATTAAAATTTAAAAAATCGACTTCAACGTTACATTTTCTGCACTCTCAAGGTGCATTTCTGTTCATAACTCTGAAGATCTTCGACAGATCCTCACCAAATTTTTATGGCACCAATCGGAAAGTATACCCTTTCAAACAAAACAAGAATTTTCCAAATCGATCCAGGTGTCTTCGAGTAATCGGTGAACATAGGTACATAAAAAAATCCGACGTTTGAGCCTCATTTTAAAAGTGACAGAATTACTCTCATTCGTATCTTCAATAATTTAAGCTCTACGTCTATCAGAATACTTTCCCCAATTCAAGGAAACAAATCTTCGAATCTAAAAGTGCTATGTTGCTTAAGTGCGAACTTGATACTTGTACGATTGATTGATTAAAATACTATAATAATATTATATTAAAAATATTAAAAATTCTGGAACACTCACCGAGATCAGTTTTTGAATACTTATTCCAATACATTACAATTCCAAAGTAACTGAAGCAACCAAGGTGTAGCTACGTTCTCAAGAAGGCAGCCTAGAAGTATGTTAATAAGCTCACCAGCCCTCGGCTCCTCGCTCTCCATAGAGCTCCAGCTGCCGCCCTCGATGATGTCGGCGAGACGGTTGTCTTCCTCCAACAGCAACGTCTCGCCGGAGTCGCCGATAGTGCCCGCACTTAGTAACAGATTCGGTTCCACCATCACACTACAACAAATTAATGTAAATTGTAAAACTAAGTCAAAATAATAAACTCGACAAACAATTTTAAAAACAAACTTGACAACTGGTTGCGAACTAATGAACTGTTAATACGACACAATCAAGTGTAATCGGAAACTTTCACCATGAGACATTTCAACACTGTGACATAGACACATCAGCGCGAGCTGCTCGTCTATAACTAAATAATAATAATAATAACAATAAAAACAAAGAAAAAAGATATCCTATCAATTTTCACAAGACAAATGGAGCCGTATCAGGGGGGTCTCACTCCGCAGTTTAGGTAAGTTCGGCCGCGCGCCTCTTTGAGTAAGCGTATGGCAGTGGATGTTCACTTTCCGCCCGGCTCGCATGCTAGATAGGTGATTAAAGGGCTAGACACTAAGCGCTTATGCGAGCAGAATTACACTTTGTTGCATCGCCGCAAGAGTCGCTATTTATATATATTTTTTTCGCGAAGTGAGCCTTCTGTACGTAGTACTATTATTCAGTGGCCGTACTAAATCATCACACAACAGACAGATACCCAGTCATAGCACAAATCTAAGCATGCCATGTGTCATGGGTGCTTAAATCGATGATTTAAAACATAACTCTGTTAAGTAAACTTCATCTTGATCAGTTACACAAGTAATATGGGAAATGTCAGCGCAATTTAATAAAACTACTAACCCTTCAAAGTCCTTCTTCTCTTGCGGCGGAGTAGGCACTACGAACGACCGACTCCGGTTCGAGCCCAGTCCGAGCTTTCCTTTAGTGATGGAACTGGCGCGTACACTTTGTCGTCTTAGCTTCTGGATCATGTCCCTAAACAGTAATCGTAAGATTACCATACATAAAAATCATTCTAGACACAGATTATGTTGAGAGAATAGTCGATCGAGCGAGCGAAGCGAGCGAAGATCTTAGTGGCAAGTAAGGCGATTTTGCTTTGTATGTTTGTATGTTTGTATGTTTCATTTTTATGTTCTCGCATAACTATCGAACCGCTAATCCAATCTGTATGAAACTTGATAGGTCAATAGGTAGTGCTATGGAAATTTGCTGTGGAGCGTATGAGCGTAATCGATGAAGGGGTTGTAAAGATATGGGGTTCCCAAGGGGGTAAATTTTTTTCAAAGTTACCCAAATATATTGAGTGGGGTGTCATACGAAAGGGCTTATTTTGTACATTCCAAAATGGTTTTTATTTTTAATCTAGGATGTATAGTTTTTGAAATACGACCAAAGAACAAAAACTACGAAACCAGAGCTGCAAGAGCTCCCGTTTCATAGAGTTTCGATGTCTTCGTAGCTCATTGACTGGTCGGTCTTAAAAAGAGAGTGGCATCGTTGCGGTTTGGTTTGCAATGATTTTAGATGCTACTTGATTTATTTTCATGATAAAAAAATTTTTGATAAAGAATGAAAATAATTGGGGTAAAAAAAGTTAAATAAACAAATATATTGAGTGGGGTGTCAAATGAAAGGTCTTAATTTGTACATTCCAAAATAGTTATTATTTTCATTCTAGGACGTATACTTTAGAAATACGACGAGAATTCATAAATATGAAATAAGTAAATGAAAAATTAGACACGACATTATTGTATTGCATGCATGCTAGTATTTTTTACCATGAAGAGCTAGCGCAATAGGCATACTCGGCAGTAGTAGCACTTGAAATTATAGGGGTAGTCAGAAGAAAGTCCAAATGTAAGCCATCTACGGTGCGCGAGATCTCAGTTCGGGGCGAACTACTAGTTAGTATAGTTATAGCTTTATTGCTCTTCGCCATTAACATGCTGGTAATTTCTTAAATGTTACAGCCAATCAAACTCATAATTAGTTTTCTTCACATATTACTTCACTAATATTAGTGAAGTAATATGTGTGAATTGACCTTTAGGTCCAGTATCAGATAAATTCCAGACTATCCAATCCTAGATTCCATAAACACTAACCTCCTAAAGTCTTTGAAAACCAACGCCTCCAGATCATGCAGCCTCCTCATCTCATACTCTATGGTGGAGTGACTCGCGCCCAGAGTCCTCAGGTCGTTTATAATCTTGGCCTGCTCGTTCATTTCCTTCTCGATGAGCTTGGAGCGTTTCTTCGCGTCGATCGTGTTGTCGAATACGAACGCAGGGAGGTGGTCGGTGTATTTGCGACGGAGGATTATACTCTCCTAGAAAGTTTTAAATAATGAAAGAAGATTGACGAAACAGGTACTTAAGGCGAGTGGGAATGAGTCCATCGGAAGGGGAAGACCTAGGCGCACATTCCTGGACCAAATTATTGGAAAAAGGCCAGGTCAAGAGTACCTTAAGGGCTAGCGCATAGATACAATTTTTAGTTGAACAACTATTTAGTTGTGTTTCATAAGTACACAGCAATATATGAACGTGCGCATATTATCAACTCGATAGTTGATCGACAAAAAAATCAAAAAGCCCCATCGATCTGCTTTTGATTAAAAAGTTGGACAACTATCGATCTCACGCTCATTTTGTATTGCAATGTATTGAAGTGCGCATACCATCGACTAAACAGTCGATCCACGACTGTTCAGTCTCGCATTTGCGGCACAACGTTTGTTCTCACAATGGCGGGAACCATTACCGACGACACGGAAGAGTTTATTAATAGTGTAGAAAAAAGGCCCGCGCTTTACTTAAAAAGCCTTAAAGAGTATTCCGATATAAATTTGAAAAAGAAACTGTGGGAAGAAGTATGCGTGGAAGTCGTCTCTGGCTGGGGCGACCGGTTTCTTTTAAAACGTATATAAAGTAAAGCACAAGTTAAAACTTTATGGTTAAAAGACATGGTAACTTGAGCGTTGCCTGCACAAGACTGTTGGATTAGTTTGGGTTACAAATCGACTGAAATCGATTGTATGCGCACCTCCGTCGACTCAACAGTTTAGTTGTGTAGAAATCACGACAAGTACACAACTCGACGAAACAGTTTAGTCGATTTAAAAGTTGTATATATGCGCTAGCCCTAACCCGACGAGCTTGCTTGAAGAACGTGATGAGAGTGAATGAAAGAAGTGTGTCAGGGTTGTAGAAAATGGAGATCTGTGGTCTCTGCCTACCCCTATGATGGGAAACAGGCGCGATTGTATGTATGTATGTAAATAATAGGAAAGCAACAGGAAGACTTATTTGTAACAGAATGGTAAAATTTAGGACTTCTTTGGCTTGCGTTACAAAATATAGAATTCAAATCTGTATGAAAGGTGATAAAGGAAACTGAATATAAGAAATTACCTGCGAATCTTTGCTGTTGTCGGCTTCATCATCCAAATCGCTTTCATAGTCAGTCTTTGAAGGGTCTTCCTCCTCGAAACCTGCATAAAAATATTAGTTGTTACATTTTGTTGAACCATATGTAGTTACGCCCACTTCGCTCGCGTGGTACCCGGATAAAAAGTACCTAGCCTATGTCCTAGTCCCGGTCATTATATCTATTTATATTTTTTATTTCAGCCAAATCGATTCAGTGGTTGTCGAGTTACAGAGGAACAAACATACACTAATTTGGATAAACCGAATTGGCTAAAATTTGAAATTTATTCATTTATTTTCAGAAACAATTACAACACCATAACAGTACATACCAAATCAGTGTTACAAGTAAATAGGATAGAAAAATTAATTAAACAGTACCTACAATTTATAAAATATAAATAGATAATGACCGGGAATAGGACATAGGCTACTTTTTATCCAGGTACCACGCGAAGCCGCGGGCGGAAGCTAGTTTGTAATATTAGTGTGATTTTACCAGTCAGCATCGTGAGTGTATGTCCGAGCGCGGATAGCTGTTTGCCAACGTTCACGTCTAAATGTATATCTACGCCTTCCATCTGCCATGACACGTTCAGGAACCATTTTGCGTTTTCTGTAACAAAATCAGAATATTAAAGCAGAACCAAAGACAATTTAATTCTACAGCTAAAAGAGAGAGCGCCAACTAATGCACAATTAAATTCAGTTATGCGTCCTTTATTCTTTTTTCAATGAACCGACAACACAATGGTCATCAATAAAGACGTTCCACGACACAGACACCCGAATATTGAAACGCTACTTAGTTTAAGTGATTGTTATTATTGACATCAACCGTCATCAACTGCCACTTTTGCATACGATTCTGAAGAGTAAGAACGTCTCAAACAGATAAGTAGGTACGTCTCAAATATTATGTTATTTTTAGTATTCGGGCATCAGACGAAACGAATCGAATTTTAAATTCTTTATATGAAATCGTATAAAACCTCGCACATCTGTCAGCGCCGAATCGTCCGATTCGACCGAATCTGGCAGCACTTCGAGAATTCGGCGCGTTCGGCGGGGATTAGGGTTATTATTATTATTACCCTAATGTTATAGTCAAACCTAGCATAGGCTCTAAGACACTATTTAACAGACAAATGTATTATGCTCGATGAATAAAATCTATCTATCTATTATTTTAGATTATTTTTAACTTACCGTTATGTTTAGCCGCAGCGGTCCTGCTGCAGACTTCGTAGGTCCCCTCAGACACGGCCGCTAGATTCGGCGGCGGGTCGTCGGCCCTCGGCTGCCAATCATCCAACGAGGCTTCGAAGTCGTCAGCGAACCGCAGGCAGAGCCCCACGAAGCGACCCTTGGAGACAAGGGCTCCCGAGCTGCAGGCTGACACCGAGGTGGATTCCAGTGTGACCACCACGGCGCCGCGCGACTCGCCCTCGCCGGAGCAACCGCCGGGGTTGCCGCGACCCCAGCTAGCCTGGATCAAAACCAACATGAAAGCATGCACTCTTTGTTTCCTGCAAAATGTGGGCACGTACCAGAAATGGCATGCCCAGGCAAGGAGCGAAGTCAAAAGCTAACCTATCTTAAATAAAAAATAAAAAAATGTATTCGAACTAACTACTTAAAAACTTAGGCCTTTTCATCTTTACTAGATGATTTATAAAGTGTCAGGAGGCAATCTTTTGCCTACACTCATCGGGACACTAGTGCCTGGGACATTGTTGAGATGGGGTAGGCTTGCCCAGCAGGATAACTACTGAAACGTAAATATTTCGGAGATTACTCTATTATTGTAAACAGAACGCGCTTACATTCAAACAGAGTTTAATAATAAAATAATAATAAAAGTTTATTCGACACACACAGAAGAAAAGTATGAGGTTACAGTAGGGTGCATAAGTAGAAACATACAATAGTAGTGGTGTCGAACAGGCTCAGTCTCAGCTTAATGCTACTGCCGAGGAGACAGCGCTGGTTTTCAGACTGGGCCTTACAGAGTAATTACAACAAGTACAACATTTGTGTGTTTCTTGAATCTTGATATCTATTAAATTTTTAATGCGGTAGTCTTGTAGTACAGTGCTTTATTTTTAGAATAAACAAATCGCATCTCAAGTATATGCTTACCATAGGTGGTTGATTGAGAGGAATACAGATTCCGATATCGTCGACATTCAGTTGTAAGAACAGCGTACTGAGGTGCGGCGTTACTTGAGTTGTCAGTTGCACCTGAGAAAAAACAATTTTAGATGTGTCTACTCGCAAGTTTACAAATAACCAGACAGATGGGCTAAGATAGTCACGTAGTGAATGACTGAGGATGGGCGTCAGTAGATCGCAAAGAGGCTGGCGTGACGATTTCGACACATTGTGCCTGGTGGGACCAAACTTTCTTGGATTATAAATTGGAAGACCTTTAGCCAGTAGCACGTAGCTCAAGTATTTATTAAGTATTCATAGAAAATTTTAAAGAATTTGGAATCTTACCTTCTCAAAGACTTGCTGCGTTGCCGTAAGCACCTCCTTGTTCAAATTGAGTCGCTTCTCGTTCCAGTATTCGTACGCGTTCTTATAGTTTAGCCAGACTAGTATCGCTTTGTCCACCGCAACCGGCTGGATGTATATGAGAGGCCGCTTCAGGTTGATAAGGACCACTTCTTTGTCTTCGCCGCATACTATCTCGTCTTGGAATGCATTGCGCATCGCTAGAACAAAAAATAAATTAGAAACATCAGTCTGATAAATGGCCTTAAAGCAAAAATGTTTTTTTTTTAATCTAGATAGATAGACCTTTGTTTATCCACAATCTCACCTGGTGGTAAGCGACGATGTGGCTGACGGTGGATCACAAAGGTCTAGAAGACACTTATTCACTCTTGACTTGAAGAGACAGAGGTTATAGTTTTCGGGTAAAACAGAAGCCGGCATATGATTAATTATGATTAATTATTATGATGAATAGCCAGGGACTTATCTGAGGGACTGATATGGTATTTAATTTTCATTACCTACTCAAGTATGTGTACTACTAGGTCTCTAGAGGGACTAAGAGGGACTATAAAAAAGAGGTGCAAAAGCACCTACTTACCGATTCTAGTATTGAAGAAAGCATACTGTTGGAATTCTGGTTCAGCTTCTTCGAACATTGCGTTGCGTATCAACTGTCCCAAGCTTAGATTTACATCCACCTAAAATAAAAACAAATACCTAAAATGAATCGTTATCTATCTAACAGATTTTACAGAAACCTTACACCAAGCTTAGGTAGTTAAATTGAAAGAGTAATTACAAAATTTGAAATATCTTTTAGATAGTTTGAAATTAAAAAATATGATCACGACTGTATTACCAAGATGCGGTAGACATTTTCTCAGATCTTTTTAGGCATTATTAGATGCTTTGAAGATGTCTAAGGGGGTAGTCAGAGGTATGTTCAAACACATTAAGCACATTCCCACATTTTGCAGAAGTTATTATTCCATAGACAGGTTGCAAGCCTATCGACGCTATTAGAAAGCTAACTGGTTTTTTACGTATAGTTTGAAATTGAGGAAATTATCGTCGGCTAAATTCGAAAACCTCGTAACTACGTTTTTTTGACGAAAATGATTTTTTGATGCAGTTCGGTAGTAAATTACATTTTTAAATTATTATTAACGGGACTTAATCGCGTAATGAAATTATTATATTTACCTCGACGTTTAAATTACATTTTCTACCAAACGAGTAGTTACGAGGTTTTCTAATTTAGCCGACGTTATGTGAAAGTCTATAGAGTGATAGTATTTCGGACCTGCGCTCTTGCAAAGAGCCGTAACTCGTGCGGCTCCGAAGGTTGCGGTACATTTTGCACGCGATTCGACAGTTCAAACTCCACCGCGCCTGTCTCTAGTCTCACAGCTGAATTGCTCGGTGTAGTCGCTGTCAGTTGGATCCTCTGTCAAACAACATTCAATTAGTATTGTTACCATTTAGAACTCACTAAAAAGTAAAAAGAACGCTGGAAGAAAGTGGAGAGGGTGTCTTTTGTCTCATGTTTGCGAATAGGTAACCCATGCGCAAACAGAAGACAAAACACACCCGCTCCACTTTCTTCCAGCGTTCTTTTTACATAACGCGAACTAACCTTTATTCTGATGGTCAAAGAGAACAATATTCTGCTAAGCGCTGATGAAGACCCATCGTCTTCGTTCCATAGTGGCACTGGTTTTTCACCGCCGTAAACTTTCTGAACTACTTCGTTCACTTCCTGAAACAAAAGATGAAACTGAATCATTCAATACAAATCATTTATGATCATTTAAAAAAGACACATTATTTTTTTTTTACTTACACAGAAAAACATGAAAATTTTAAGATAATGTAGAGTCTGTTTTTGTTCAATAAAATATGCCTCTATTTAAAATTTACATCGTATACCAATATTCCATGCTGAAGAAAAAGAAATGGATGAAAGGAGCGAGGACGGTTCATAATGAAATACATGGCTGTTGTACGTCGAAAATGGATATTCGTGATCCCTGTGCACTAACTCAGCCTGAGTTTACCACTTGTTCCTGTGAGACCTGTGAGTAGTGCCACAGAACAGATAATAATACTAGTACAACAACTAGTATTATCATCTACTAGTGCAATAACTTCCAGTCTTCATTAGCAGCTGCACGAATAACACCAGATGATTCAGTAACCTAAATTTACCTTCATGAAGACCTTCTGCACGAACACTAGATGGTTGAGCAGGTCGGTGGAGAGCGTGTGTTCGAACAGGCCGATGTCCGCCGTAGCGGCGAGGTAGCTGCCCGCGCGCAGCACGGCGCCGGGCGGGGGCGGCGCGCCGCGGGCTGTCTCCTCTAATACCCGGGCCCGCACGCTCACTGCGGGGAGCACTACCACGGCGGCGGCGGGGAGGGGGGCGGACTGCGCGCCCGCTTCCGCTATCTGTGGCGACAAGTTTAACATTCAGAGGGCATCAGCGGAGCTAAAAAGGCTGTTATTATTGAATCACAATGTGTCTCATAGTGTGAATCGTATTTCAATTCAGAATTGCTTCCTCTTTGATCTCGTAAAATGTTAAAATTCTTTTTTCGTGTCGCAATTAACCGCAAAAATGATTCTGCTGTGAATTTACTCGTAACTGCACACAATTCAGCTAACCCCGGCTCCACACGTTGGGGCCAACGTTGGCGCCAATGCCTCTCGCGTGTGGATCTACCAAAATCAGTCCCAACGTTGATGCAACTTTGCTAGATCCACACGTTGGGGCTTGCGATTTACGAATAAAGGCCTTTTTAGCTCTCCAGGTGAAGAAACCCGAGCTGGATGATGAATAACGCTTTTCTTATCAAAAGATCCTATGAAGATACCTAAGGGAATAGTGGCGTATTTTAAGATTCGGTACAAACACAGTCAGTAATTTTTCACCTGAAGCTTAGTGACGGCACTCAGCGAATGCTGTGGCAGGTCGATGGTGAAATGTGCCTTGTTGCCGGTCACTCCGGAGCTGTGCACGTGCTCCATCTTGTACTGCGCCTGCAGAGACGGCAGCAAAGCAGCTGTGATGCTGAGACTCTGCCAAACAAAACCTGTTCCTTCAGAACATTGCGTGGAAAATAACTTGAAGCAGATTATTCTGACGCTGTTTCTAAGATTGTTGCACGTGCTGGAGAATGTGTCTGTTTAAACCGACTTAAAAAAAAAAGAGGAGGTTCGCAATTCATTGAAATCTTTTTTTTATCTATGTTCACGATTATTCTAAGACCCCTGGACTGATTAAAAATAGTTATTTGTGCAACAAGAGAGCAAAGTTGATGTTTACCTCGAGTGCTGATTTTGAATCCCGAGCGAACGAGGGATTCTAAGAATTGAATCACGAGCGTAGCGAGTGATTCTACGTTAGAATCCTGAGTCTAGCGAGGAATTCAAAGGCACGAGATGTGAAAAACTTTGGTCTCGTGTAGCACACAAAATTTTTCACCTCAGCAGCGAGAACATTAACCTACAAATAAAAGATACAACTTTGTACATAATGAAGCAACTAATCCATAATAGGTATTCATTTAAATCTATTTAAAAATAACGCATTTTTCTCAGAAATTAAACGAACATATAACAGTTATTGTAGTTTTGTAAATTAAAAGTTTCTGTTTTGTTCAGAACTTACCTACGTGCTTCTCAGGAAGGGAACTTTGTTCATCACAATCACTTTTTGTCTCAACTCTTCTCTCTGGAGATAAATTAGTGTATTCGCCACTGGTTTCACTCATCTTTATTGTTTTATGAATTTTCATAAAATAACTAGCGTAACAGAAACAAATTCCCGCTATTTTATTTTTAAAAGGTTCGTTATTTGTTTTTTTTTTCATAGACAGGCTAGCGATTGACCGCCATGCACTACCACGTGTCAATCGACGATATTCGAATTTCAAATCACTTTTCCTCACTGAAACCAGTGTGCAAAATGCGATTTTGCACACTGGTTTCTCGCAGCAAAGGATGCCATTTCGAGCTGCTGAGGTGAAAAAAATATTTTTTTGTTTAAAAGGATATACTTTCCGATTGGTGCCACAAAAATTTGGTGAGGATCTGTCAAGAATCTTCAGAGCTTTAGACAGAAATGCACCTCGTGAGTGCAGAAAATTGCTCAGCTTATAATATTGAAGTCGGGTTTTTTCTATTTTTAATTTAGCCTACGGCAACGTGCTATTTGTATACTCGACATTCTATCCTCACTGATGTACTTTAGCGCTACCGATATTACATCTCTCCTCTTAGGAC
Organism: Camptogramma bilineatum; assembly: GCA_958496255.1. Classification (NCBI taxonomy): domain Eukaryota; kingdom Metazoa; phylum Arthropoda; class Insecta; order Lepidoptera; family Geometridae; genus Camptogramma; species Camptogramma bilineatum. The sequence goes on from OY292453.1 coordinate 1,496,524, forward strand.
AGGGTACATACCTGCAGCACCAGTGAGAACTGCAGGTGCAGCGGCTCCAGCAGGCTGGCGGGGCGGGGCGGGGCGCGGGCGGGGCGGGGCGCGGGGGGCGGGCTGCCCTCGGAGGGGAGGGTACATACCTGCAGCACCAGTGAGAACTGCAGGTGCAGCGGCTCCAGCAGGCTGGCGGGGCGGGGCGGGGCGCGGGCGGGGCGGGGCGCGGGGGGCGGGCTGCCCTCGGAGGAGGACGCCTCCGCGCCCAGGCCGCCGCGGGACATGCGGGACGATGTGCGGGTCACGCCCAGCTCCTGATAACACAACACAATTTAGTTCCTGATCTGAGGAGAGTAAGTAGGTCCTGCTGCTGTCTCTGAAGTTGACACCCTTAGGCCGTTTGTCCACCAGAAGACCGTCACGTCATCTTGATCTCAGCCAGAAATAATATCGTTCTCGGTGACGGCGGCGGTGGACAAACGCTCTTAAGGTTGACACCCCGTGACCCAGTCAAGCCAGGTTAAAGATACCCAGTACGAGATTACCTTACTTAACTTATCCCTATGTGGAATCAGATTATGCTGGAGTTATACTCCTCCCGATTGATAGTTCAGTTTTCGACATCTCATTTACTTTCAGCAATCTAAATCAATTTTTCAGTCTGTAAATCTGTTTGTTTTTAACCAAATTCACTACTTCCCTGCCTTTGATCAATAAAATCACAGCTGCAGACGCCTTTTTTACACCTATTTCTTATTTGTCAGTTTGTTCACCACTTATAACAGATCCCAGATATTTCCCATCACATTAGCCACGTATTAACCGACCTGTAATGTAGAGGACAGCTGTCGACTGGACCTGGTCATGACGCCGTGCAAGGCGACGGGATGCTGCGGCAGGTCTATCCTCACGGCGCCAACACTGGCCAGCGCCGCCGCGCCCTGCCGGCCAGTCTCCCACGAGTACAGGGCCTGGGACTTGCCCACGCTCATACGGACCACAGTTAACTATCACAATAGCCAGGTCATTCACCTGTAGCGTAGAAGACAGCTGTCGACTGGACCTGGTCATGACGCCGTGCAACGCGACGGGATGCTGCGGCAGGTCTATCCTCACGGCGCCAACACTGGCCAGCGCCGCCGCGCCCTGACGACCAGTCTCCCACGAGTACAGGGCCTGGGACTTGCCCACGCTCATACGGACCACAGTTAACTATCACAATAGCCAGGTCATTCACCTGTAGCGTAGAAGACAGCTGTCGACTGGACCTGGTCATGACGCCGTGCAACGCGACGGGATGCTGCGGCAGGTCTATCCTCACGGCGCCAACACTGGCCAGCGCCGCCGCGCCCTGACGACCAGTCTCCCACGAGTACAGGGCCTGGGACTTGCCCACGCTCATACGGACCACAGTTAACTATCACAATAGCCAGGTCATTCACCTGTAGCGTAGAAGACAGCTGTCGACTGGACCTGGTCATGACGCCGTGCAACGCGACGGGATGCTGCGGCAGGTCTATCCTCACGGCGCCAACACTGGCCAGCGCCGCCGCGCCCTGACGACCAGTCTCCCACGAGTACAGGGCCTGGGACTTGCCCACGCTCATACGGACCACAGTTAACTATCACAATAGCCAGGTCATTCACCTGTAGCGTAGAAGACAGCTGTCGACTGGACCTGGTCATGACGCCGTGCAAGGCGACGGGATGCTGCGGCAGGTCTATCCTCACGGCGCCCACACTGGCCAGCGCCGCCGCGCCCTGACGCCCCGTCTCCCACGAGTACAGGGCCTGGGACTTGCCCACGCTCACACGGACCACAGTTCTGTAACAACACATTGTGATGCAACATTTGATGTGGACAAAACTGACAACTAAATGCAAGTTGCCCCTGACCGATTGAGCTGAATCTTAGCAGACTTATCGGTTCGAGTTATTCCTGTTTGTCCCCGAGTGTAATTTATGATGACTTGACCGCGTTAACGTTAACTCGTATTTGTATTGTCTTTCATTGGTTATTTACCTATGGCGCTGCTCTATTCCATAAAATCCTTTACGATTTTTGATAAGATTTTTTATTGTGTTGACGTAAGCGAATAAAAGCTTTAAAAAAAAAATTGCACTTGGTTCTATGTTCTGATAATGGAGTCATGGCTTTTTCATCGGAGTTTTACAAAATAGCTGGTTTGTACTTGACAACCCTTACGAGTTCCGATGACAATGACATCGAGGTAATCTGATGATGCAATATAGCGCTCTCTCTCTCTCTCTATTTAGTTGTCAAAAGCTAGTGTTGTTTGTAATTTTAGCAAAAACTTCACAACGTCAAAAACCTACTGTATATTGGCTAACTTACTGATGATGCGGTGATTCCCCTTCCAAGAGCACTATCATAGAGCGTCCCAGGTTGCCGCTGAGCGACCACTGCCGCGACCGAGACGCAGATAGCGACGCCTGCAGCGATGTGATCTCCGCTTCTAGCTTCAAGCCGGAGAGGGATGCCAACAGTCGCGTTCTATGGATCCTAGAAGGGACATTATACCGTCAGTTTTATTAATAAAACTATTCCTACATTTAATTCTATCAAGCAACAAGACCTAGACCTAGAGGAGGCATAACAGTGGGTGGAAATGGGCTGAGATGATGATAATGATGAAGCAACAAGACACTATTACGTTTTAAACAAGACCAAGTCAAACTGTTAAGCTTGGTATAAAGATGGGTAGCCCCAAACCAGTGAGTGCTTTTGGGCTTACGAGGGTGGGTTAAATTGTCGGTCACTGCTATGTAGTCCTTATGACATGACAAGCCTTCCGACATTCCAAAGATTAGTCACTCGACCAGTTCATACAAGCGTACATGTACTTCTAACAATGGATCAAGGCATTCATGAAGTTAGCCGTTCCGATGCGCAGTGCAGCTTTTTCATACAACATTTTCTACTGTGCAGCGAAACGGCTAACTTCACGAATGCCTAGATCGAGAAGTGTACGCGAGTATATCGGTTAATGTTCAAATGTAACGCTCTCATGTAATGATTACATGTTATTTTTATTGATTGAAAACTACCAAACTTCCAGGATTTAACGTGTTTAAGATTGGTTTGTTGGGGTCAAAGTTCATAGATTGATAATTAAATAGTCTTCATGATTTCAGTTGTAATTTATTATCCACGATCCAATACAGGTTAACACAACGAGGGGGCAGAGACGACTGGCGACGCTTACACAACCTATTGCACGCGTCTGCCAAAATCATGTTACACATTCCTGTAGCAGCCGCTACAGGTTCCTAGGAGGAATTTCTTGCTGGCTAAACCTGAGTCTTTAGCTAATTCAACATACTGCTTACCTGGCAACTCCGACGAGCACGATGCCGGTATTGGCCGGAGTAGAGGAGGAGTTGCTAGCATTCTGTTCGCGCGAGCTCGGCCTGGCTCCGCTCCGGGGCCGGTACTGTTCCGGCAGTTCAGTCGTTACTGAGAACCTGAAGATACATATATGTTTTTAAACTTCTAAAAACGAAAATAAAGAGGAAGAAGATATGCCCACCAAGCGCGCGCTATCGACTCAACTCCCACACGCTTACATAATGCAGTAACAAATGGCACATCTAAAGCGCATCATCCAATAGGGAACTCCCACAATTTTTTTTTATGATTTTATACGATAGGTTATATCGTCAAATAACCGTCATAAAAATTCCAGCGCCGAAATACTAAAATTTTATAACAAAAATAATTTTTTGAAATTTACCAACATTTTCACGCATCTGAAACACGATTATTATTGTTGTCACAGATTACTGTTGTAGTAACAATTTGTGAACTTTGACGTGTGACGTCAAATTGATACTAAGTACAACAGTAATCTGTGACAACAATAAGTTCGAGTATAGGAATTGTGAAAATTAAAAAAAAAACTTCTCTATGGATCGTCATATCTGACTCGTCCTTGACTTTTCTTATGAACTCGTGTCGTCACATCCTTTCACATCCTTTTCAAGTATTTTGAAATTCCTACTATTTTTTGCAATTTTTAAAATTTATTTTCTAATCGAAAATGGTTTAATATTAAAAAATAATTACACACACATACCTCAATGTTCATAATAAAATACATTTTCACCTCAGCAGCTCGAAATGGCATCCTTTGCTGCGAGAAACCAGTGTGCAAAATCGCATTTTGCACACTGGTTTCAGTGAGGAAAAGTGATTTGAAATTCGAATGTCGTCGATTGACACGTGGTAGTGCATGGCGGTCAATCGCTAGCTTGTCTATAAAAAAAAACAAATAATGCAACTTTTAAAAATAAAATAGCCGGAATTTGTTTCTGTTACGCTAGTTATTTGTTGAAAATTCATAAAACAATAAAGATGAGTGAAACCAGTGGCGAATACACTAATTTCTCTCCAGAGAGAAGAGTTGAGACAAAAAGTGATTGTGATGAACAAAGTTCCCTTCCTGAGAAGCACGTAGGTAAGTTCTGAACAAAACAGAAACTTTTAATTTACAAAACTACAATAACTGTTATATGTTCGTTTAATTTCTGAGAAAAATGCGTTTATTTTAAATAGATTTAAATGAATACCTATTATGGATTAGTTGCTTCATTATGTACAAAGTTGTATCTTTTATTTGTAGGTTAATGTTCTCGCTGCTGAGGTGAAAAATTTTGTGTGCTACACGAGACCAAAGTTTTTTACATCTCGTGCCTTTGAATTCCTCGCTAGACTCGGGATTCTAACGTAGAATCACTCGCTACGCTCGTGATTCAATTCTTAGAATCCCTCGTTCGCTCGGGATTCAAAATCAGCACTCGAGGTAAACATCAACTTTGCCCTCTTGTTGCACAAATAACTATTAACCCGCTTTTGAATCAGACGCATATTGCCTATTGGTTTATTTTCGAATACGATCGACATTACGCGCGGTCACAATTTGGATGGGTGAACCATGACGTTAAGCCATTATGGAGGCCTTCAGGCGGCCTAAAAACTCCGTCACCAGAGTTGGCCACTTGCTCATACGAACTTGCTTGCTTTTTAGGGTTCCGTACCTTAAAAGGTAAAAAAAGGAACCCTTATAAGATCACTTTCTTGTCCGTCTGTCCGTCTGTCCGTCTGTCCGTCTGTCCGTCTGTCTGTCCGTCTGTCCGTGTGTCACCATCGATTATCTCAGGAACGGGTAGAGCTAGCAAGTTGAAATTTATACCATATACTAAGGTCTATAGTCCCTACTGTGAGTATAAAAATCAAGGTCCTGAGTCAACACTATAAAAAGATATAGGCAAATTTAGGTTTTCGTGAAAACTTGTGAGTACCAAAACTTACCTTAATTATCAACTTTTTTTATTTTTCGGAATTTTTCCTTTACTTGTGCTGGAAGACCTTGCATGTAACCAAAATTGACAATTCTAGGTCAACCGGAAGTACCCTAGAGGTTTTGGGTCGAAAACCTAAATGGTAGTTCCCGTTGACCTAGAATAACGAAATTTGGCAAAAAGCAAGGTCTTATAGCACAAATAAAGGAAAAATTCCAAAAAGTTAAAAAAGTTGAAAATTAAAGGGTGTTCCCATACATACATAGTTGACGCCAATTAAGATTGTCCTCTGAGTTGTATGGGCGCTCATACAAATAAGCGGGCTACAATAACATAATGGGTATAATGGGTAGGTACGGAACCCTCGGCGTACGAGTTCTACTCGCACTTGACCGGTTTTATTTTATCGACATTCCGATCGTCAGTCACGATCGAGAGGTCGAGAAGGAAGAAGATAGTAACTGACCTATGCGTGATAGTCTCAGCGTCGGGCATGTTAGCGTAGAGATCGAGCAGTAGATAGACGGTCCGCCAGCACCTGGGCGCCAGCTTCCCCTCCCCCCCCGCGTCCGCGGAGAGCGCGCTGGGCGAGGCGGGCGCGCGGCTGCCTCCCCCCGCACCGCCCCCCGCGCCCCCCGCCACCGACCCCCCGCTCGCCCCGCCGATGCTGCTGGTGCCCGCGCCGTACATCGGCGTGTGCGCGCCTTCGTTCAGCGAGCTGTAGCCTGGGGGGAAAGGTAGAGCTATTATGAGCCACAAAGTTGAGAATTAAGCAGAGGATGGATAAGGGGGCGTCCATTAATTACTTGAGGCTTTTAGGGGAGGAGGGGGTTGAGCCAAATCTCACCCAGTCTCACGTGGGGGAGAGGGGGGTTTCAGCAAACATCACGTAATTTTTTTTTCCGCAAAAACGTGAAATGCCGATGATTTTATTTAAAATCACATGGACATGTTGGTTCTTATCACTCGTGAGACCACATAGAAATCCCCGTGGACTGATTTAGAATGAATACTTATTCATTTATGAATTTGAGTACTTACCTATTTAAGAATTTTATTGTTCATTTTCAATCTCACTAACGTGAGATTAGGGGGCGGGGGAGGGGGTCGAGCCAAATCTCACGACATCTCACCGAGGGGGGCTTATCAAGGCTTACCTAGTTTTCCCTTCACACTTTTCCCAGTTGATCGCAGTTTCTGAGCAAAGGATTGCGGCCTCGATCTGACGGGTTGAGTCTTCTGGCTGGGAGGGGCGACCGTTTCTAAATTGATAGACGGAGCGATGATGTCCCATTTCGGCTCTATCGACGAGAATGTATCCTTGTCTATGGACGACACGCTCACTAAGTTCTCCCTGAAGTCCGACACTGGAACGTCATTCGGAAATGTCATTGGAAATGTTGGTTCCGCTGAAAATGAAAGCATAGATTTGATATTAGCATAGATCTATAACTACTTATAGGATATTACAGAAAGTTAAACCCATAACCTGTTCAAAGTTTATAAAAACGATTGTGAATTATGAGTTTATGAAGATTTTTAGGAATACAATCGACGCATTCTGTTTACAATGAGCTTCGGTGGCACACAAAGTGTTTGTCTAGTTTTTTTGTAAAGTTGTTAAGAAGTGGCTACACGGTAGATCTGCGGCAGATGGTCGGACTCTCTGCAGAGATGACCTTGGTCTTAGCATCGGGAGGCAGATCTGCCAACGGTCGGCGACAACCTCCCAACTTCAGTGAAATTTGAATTCTCGGACGCGCTCCATAGAGTTCTATTTATCTGACGCCGACCGCCGACCGCGGCTGTTCATAGTAATCATAGTAATCCTTTGTTGGACCGACACGTCCGCCTACCAAGGTCATTGAAAGTCATGTCAGCCGACAGCTGGCTACACGGCAGATCTGCTGCAGATTCTGCCAAGGACCTCTACAGAGAGAACGAACATCTGCCGTATGTCCAGCAATTTACTTTGTAAGTCGTCGTGTCACATGTGACTTCATAACATTATGACGTGTTACTTTTTCGCTTTCATGTTTACTAGCTGAGGCAATGGCGACTAGTAGTAATGGTCAAATCATGTGAACATAAAGTAAGATTTGAAAGTAGAATTACCTGTTGATGAGGTGTGTTTGTTCTGTCGATGCGTGATCTTGGTCTGACTTCGGAGCTCGATCTGCGTGTCCTTCACATTCTGGTACATATTGCTGATCTGATGCAGCAGTCTTAATAATGGCATGTTCACCTAAAACAGTTAGAAAATTAGTAAACTTCACAAAATCTTCAATGAATAAAATTAATGCAGTAAAATGATGCAGTTTTAGTTTTTGTCAACATCGGTTACGAGACTCCTTTGAGTGTTTTTCGCTATTGGTATAGTGCGCCGCCGCAAACTTTATGGCGGCTGAGATGCGCGGCAGATTCGACACTGCGCAGGTACAGTCAACGCAGGCACTCTTGAAAAACTCACCTTGTGTAACTCGGTTCTGACTGAGAGAAGATACTGTTCTCACAAATATTGTTTGTTATTTCTAAGAGTTTATGTTTTATGGTTTGGTTGATGGCTGCGCGAAAAGAAAAGGCACCAACCATCCAAACTCGGCATGGCCATTTGCGTCCAGATGAAAATCTGTAGTATCTGCCTACCCCTCCGACAAAGATGTGAATTTACGTATAAACTTACCTGCTGAGATATAAATCGAATACTGATATTGAAGTTGAGCACGGTGCTGATGTGCTTCTTCAGCTGTCCCCTCGATATGTAGAGCACGTTCTGCCGTTGTATGAGCTCGTCCACCGCCATGTCGGCGACTTTCTTGAGGTCCACGTCTATGGACACCTTCTCGCAGAGGAAGGCGGGCGTTTCCGATGCCATGTCCATGTGGGATTGGTTACCTGTTGGTGAGTGAATGAGTTCGTATGAGCAAGTGGCCAACTCTGTTGGTAATACAGTAAAACGGTTGGACGCCTTACCTATGAACGCCTCTCAGCTTTAAACAATGTTCAAGATTCGCCCTGTCTCTATTTGTTACTATCTAACAAAAAAGGATGGCAATTTTTTAAACGGTGTTTCAATTTTGAGAGGCGTTCATAAGTAATGTTTTTAATGTTAATGTTATATCATTTGAACCATCACAGGTAATAAAACGCTGTGAACATTGTTATTATTATTATTATACATCTTTACATCCAGACATCCATTCATCCTCACAAACTTTCGCATTTATAAAATTTTAGTAGAATACAGAATTTTTGTCATGAACAGTATCAAGCTTACGATCTTGGCGTTTTGTTGATGTCGTCGTTTTACAACATGAGTATTCTGATAGGTACCCGATATTAACATACCCTTTCCTTTGGTCTGCCTGCGGTCCCTGGCAGCCAGGTCGCTGACCACTATGTCGATGCGGAAGGTGTCCACCCACGCCAGTAAAGATAATCTCGAGCCGAGGGACTCCAACGCAGGGGGGACGCTCGTCTCGCCACTCTCACCGCTACCACTCTTGTTCTTTGTGTCTGTGGGATGCAAATCTAAGGGTAATTTAATGATAAACCGAAATAAAGGTACAAAGGTACGAATTACACAATTTTGGTTATAAATAACAACTTGGATTAAGAAAGTCAACAGAGTACACAATTTTGGTTATAAATAACAACTTGGAGAAAGCCATTTTGTGAATACTGTGCAACGTTACGTTACATAACTTTGAACAGAGTCTTAAATTAAATAAATGACTATTCATTTTATGTGTGAAAGTTGACATGAGTAAGAAAGGGGTGAATGCTGAGATGACAACTGATAGAGAGAAATGGAAGAAGAATACATGTTTGTGCGTGGGAAAAGGGCAGGAAGATGATGATGACTATTCATTTTATAATCATTTTCGTTCAAATCTTCCGCGGTATCTTTACGCGTGGGTCGAGGTTCGCTTATGCTGGGGCCACACTACCTTACCGTCTACCGGGCTGTTACCGCAATAATTATGACATTAAATTACCGTTTAAATTACTGCATGAACTGATGTGGTTACACTAGAGTTTACCTCGATATGTCAATAAATTAGGCGGTAAAAATATCACTTTTCAAGATGGAGGTTGAAGCTGCAGCTGTTGTGTTTTAGGAGTGCCAATTATTTTTTTCATGAATCTTTATTTTTAAATAGGTACCTACTTATTAAAAATTAATTTTTATTTATTATTTTTTATATTTATTTAGATTGTTTCGGTAATAATTCATCGAGGATTCTTTTTTCTTTTTCAAATCATCCATCGTACTTGGAAATGATAAATTTTGTTTGATCCGACGCCAGGCATCATTTTGTACAATGCGATTTTTATGGTTCTTCTGTCGGGTATCCCAAAGAGACGGTTCGGATTGGAATAATTCCAAAAACTAGAGCGCGTTTTCATTTGACCACTCCATGTCGGTCGATACGTGCGTCGCCGATGAGCTCATATTGCACACTGGACAAACGGTAGTGTGGCCACAAACGCATTAATTACTGCGGTAATTTTCTTTGATGTGCGAATTCAATTTCAATTCAATTCAATTCAATTTATTGCAATACTATTATAACATTACAGGCCTTACAGGTACCTAATTCGTTACAATTAGTTAAAACTTAATATATTATTCAGAAAACAGACCGCCGCCGGAGCTATTGTCTACCGCCATTTGCCATATTGATTGACATTGTAAAATTATGGTCATAAATCGTGGTTACACCTAGGTGTTGTTTAAGTTATGGCATTAATTATTGGCATATCACGGTAGTGTGGCCCCAGCATTATACTTTACCTTGGCCCCTTCGCTTCGCCAGCCCGTGTTTGAAACTGTCAGCATCTTTAGGAACACGAGAACACGCAACAACTTACCGAGATCGTGCCACCGAGTTACCGATTGAGCTACGGAGCACACAATGGGCCTTACTTATGAAAGATGTTTAAAGTGAAACACTGGTTAAACAACGTCCTGTCTTTATTTGTGGATAGTGACAAACAGAGACAGGACGTTGTTCAACCAGTGTTCAACTTTAAACATCTTTCATAAATAAGGGGAATGTAGACAGAACGCGCCTCACCAACGCCACGATATATCAATAGAGTTACTGAACGGTAACGTCACATAGTGTAACTACTGATTTGTGGAACATGGTGGAATCGTCCCCCAACGCCAGAGTAGGTGATTCCTCTGCAACGGGCCGGCCCATCTGGCCCACTTGCGTGGTCTTTCGACCGACAGTGGTTGTCGGTTGGTCTATCGCTCCAGAAATTACCGTTTGCGCGATCTAGACATGTTGATGTTGTGTGGCGCTATTTTTGCTGAAGCTCGTAGTGTGTTTTTGTAGTTCATCTAGCGACATGTAGACGTCGCTACAACTGACACTGACCGTGCGAGTGCGCCACCTGGTGCGGGGACACGCCGAGCGCGGCCAGGAAGGGCTGGAACACGAGGTGCGCGTCCAGCAGCATCAGCGACCCTTGCACTGGGTACAGACTGCACGCCGGCAGTGACGTCACACCGCGCGGCGCCATCTTCGATGCGGGGATCTTCTTGTTTCGCTGCTCCTGCGGGAATTAAATATTGCTCGAAATTTCACACAGCGCCATCTCGCCCCAAACTAAGCAAAGCTTGTACTATGAGAACCAGATAACTGATAGAATACTTATATACTTTTGTTAATACTACTTTGTAACACCCAGACACAGAATAAACATCTATATTCATCACACAAATGTTTGTCCTGGGTGGGAATCGAACCCACGACCTACAGCGCAGAAGGCAGAGCTACTACCAACTGAGCTAAGAGAATTATACCTTGAATAGCTTTTCGATGGATACGCTTTATAATAATTACTACTGACACATAGTGGCAATTGTAGCATCTAAAAGCAGTCTATGCTATATGTGTACAAACGAGTGTATCGTGTGATGCACATCGAAGATCTCATATTCTGCTCGGATAGTTCAGTAGATTTAACAACTTACTGATCATAGTGGCTCTTAGATATTGTAGCAGTGAGACGAAAGAAAAGAGGAACCGAGAAGCTTCTTACGCTCAAAGTATGACTAGAGTTTGGAAAACGTATCGTACTTTGTTGCTATAAGCAAGTCATATTTGATGCACTCATTTGTCATATTTGGACACGTAACCTCCATTTACTTACTTACATATTTATGCCTGACGGTCTGAAATCACACAAGAGCTCCAAAACCCTGCCATTATAGTAAACTAAGACCCCGTACTTTAATCTACTACTTACAACTTTGATCGGCTCTTGCTTCGCCATCCACTGATAGAGGTCCTCCCTAGCGCGGTCGTTCCTGATATTCTCGTCGCTGCCGTGAGCCGAGTACAGCGATGGGTTCGAGCCAACAGTTGGCAAGTCTTCTTTCAACATTCCGTAGTCTACAAAACGTTTTATCACAGTCAGGTAATCGCTAGATCAAATGTTTAAAGGGTAAAATGAAGAAACTATGCAATGAAGAATATGTTATGAACAAAGATTTAAATCTAATTACTTTTAGCTTAAAAAATTTAGATAAGGCAGGTACATTACGTTATCAAAAGACAATTGAGAAAGTAACTTTACTCACAAAGGGTATTATAAAAGATGTTTAAAGTTGAAGACTGGTTAAACAACGTCCTGTCTTTATTTGTGGATAGTGACGAATAGAGACAGGACGTTGTTTAGCCAGTGTTCAACTTTAAACATCTTTCCCAAGGGGGAAAGATTTGTTTTAAGTAATTTTGAGCTTTACACTGTCAGTGCAGATCATTTTGGCTGACGTTAGAACAGAACTGCAGTCAAAGTCTACTAAATTTTTCAGTGTTCCTTTTTTATGGGCACGATAAAAGAGACTACAATGAACATAATTAGTAAGACATCTAGTATGTAATGTGACTCACTAGCGATGGCATCGTCATGGAAGGCCGGTTTCCTCGTCGAGAACGGCAGCGTGGGGAACACTAGACTCGCTCGGCCGGTCTGCGCGGCTCGCACTGTCGTGGCACATGGGCATGGGTTAGCAAACTACTGATCGACTGATGACTTGAGCACGTATTAACGGAAATGAACGATATTTTTGAATCAAAATATTGTTCTATCGACACATATGAACGATATATTTGAATCAAATTATAGTTTTCTTTTACAAGTTTAATGGTAACTGTTTTGTTGAAATATTATGAGAGGAATAATATCAAAAGTTTCAAAAATTATAACATTCAGTTTAAGTGAAGAAGCATGCCATTGATTCATGACATACCTAATGAAGTGCAAAATGAATAAAAAGCTAAAAACAAATGTCTGATGCAAGAGAAGTCTACTAAAAGATAAAGTAATTTTAAAAACATATCCAAAATAACTAAAGAACATAATAATAGTTCCTATAATATGAATCTACATAATCAATAGAATTAACACACAAAACACATCAAGCTCACACAAAAAGCATTAGGGCTTAAAGCTGAGTTTACAATGTAGGTATACAAAGTTGCCAATCCGGTCATATTTATAGGGCTTATTATGGAGTAGTGTGGTAAAGTTGTCGAATGTAGCTAAACCGTGTCGGCAATGTAAGTTTCAAGTCACAGATCTGGCGTTTTGGACCTATTGCTTACAGCCTTACTAACTTTTAGTAAAGATAAGAATATATCAAGAGATCATGCTGAGAAATACTCACGTTGAAGACAGTGAAATGCGAACGAGAGAGTTTATAATGTTTCTAGATGCTGACAATATTATTGTCTGTCTCGAAAATATTTCACCTTTTTTACAAAATCAAAGTAAAGATACGGAGCTCGGATCAGCAATACGAGTATGATACACAAAATCTCTAAAATTCACAGTGTTAGCCAATCAAAATTGAGCCGTTTCGTGCACACAGAACAAAAACTCGCATGCGTACGAACCAGAGGGCGGTGTGGAAGGAAACGAGTGCGGGCGCGGGTGCGCCGCCGCCGCCGACACTTTACAAGAACATAATATTGTTATTATGCTGTTGTTGTTACATAGTCACAACAGCAGAGCTAAAATGGTCGCTAATGCAGATTCACAATAATATGATTCACGGGTGATTTGTATTGATATTGCTAAAGCATTTCATCTTTAATTACCGTCAAATGTTAGCTGAATTGTACGCAATTCAATTCACAGCAGAATCACATGCTAGGCCTTAAATTGCCACACGAAAAAAAATAACCCAGTTGGTTTTCATTTAATATTGCATCGTATTATTACTACTAATACTCTGTAAATAAGTATTTGGTTTTTAAGTAAGTATTTAGTATGTTTTATTATCATTATTAAACATAAATAATATTTGATTCACACTTAGTGCAATTCCAATTCATAGGTGGCCATTTTATTTTACGATTCTCCACAAAACTGTCAAACAATAAGATGATATTGCCGGTACGTAATTGTCAACTTAGTGATTTCTAATACGAGCATCTCGACGCAAATCATTTGTGAATCTGCATTAGCGACCATTTTAGCTCAGCAGATCTTTGTCTCTCTGAAGCTAGCTGTTATTATGTTTTATCTCGCTTACTCTAAGCAGTTAGTATATGCTCTATCCTTTGTGATCTTTGATCTAACGTATGTATCCCCTTTGTTGCACCTAGCTTCAGAGGAACAAACATCCAATGTGACTTCTGTAATATAACTCAACGCAAACAATATGGCACATCGAAAGGATACGTGTGAAGACGAGTAATCTTGGACGTGCTTCTGACTACCCATCTAGACAAAGCTCAGGGGAAAACTAGTCACTAACTACTAACACTAACAGAATTAAATTACAAGCTGGGAGAAAAAACATGGATGCAAATTATCTATTATATTAAAGTTGGCTCAGACTTTCCAAACTCTTTTATCATTCAATGTGCCATATTGCTTGCCTTGGTATATTTGGAAATTATTTTTCACGTGATTGTGCATTTCGCTTAAAGTACTTCAGCTATACTGAATTTAGCTTTGATATTACTAATGATACTTGTCACTACAAATAATAAGGGATGATTCATGCTAGACTGAGCAAAGCTCTGACCGAAACCAAGTTATGTTGACAAGAACTGTAAAATTGTTTCAGGACTTCAGGTTTAATGGACATTCAAACTTATGGAGATAGAAATACGATAGAAATTCCTATGCTTTAAAATGATCTCGGATCAGGACAGCTTGCTCTAGCTTGAATCATCTAACAGTTCCACCCCATATTATGTGTCAACCTTATAACCATCCCCATAATGAGTGTTATTGTATGCAGTAATTCTAATACTTACCGGTATTCTCCAGTTTTTCTACGTCCATGTTCAAGAGCAGACAGTTCTCATCCAAACCTTCGTTATCGATCTGATATTCTTGCCAGCCTTCCCCTGAATCCTGCACAAACAAGTTTCAACTTTAACTCTTGATCATAAAGACGATTTTTTTATAAATGTAAGCTGGCTTGATATAGATATTATAAGCTTTATGACAATAAGAATAGGGTGCAAAATCCCTTACCTCAAGTAGGTCGGGTAACGCGAAGGTGACATTGAGCGGCTTCATAACTTTGTTCTTGTAGTTGTGCTCCAAAAGCAGTGGCGTGTAGAGAATGTTCTTCCATTGCCGACTGAGGACTATCACTCCCTAGAAACAAAACAGAGCATTAGTTTACAAGAAGTAAACGTTGGCTAAAATTGTCATTGACTTTTAAAGACGTATGCATGAGCCAGAAACAAAGATACAAAATATAGCACAAAAGAATTTCTTGTCCTAAGATTTGCACTAGAATCTATGAATACTTTTATCATGTCTAAAATAAAAACAGTTTCAGAAACTCGGTTGCACTACTCCGGCTTATTCAGACCACCGTTAACCATCCGCAAAAGTTATAGAGAGTATCCTAATGAGATTTAAGGTGCAGCGGGGCAATTCTGGCAGCGGGGTAATTATGGCACATGGTTATATCTCTCGTTCTATGACTTATACCTCGAAGAGACATCTATGTACGCGTAGAGAAATGTTTTGTTCATTCATAAACGATAGATGGCATTTCTAGCGCAAAAACTGACTGATTGACAGCATCATTTTGACAGTCACCTATTTTTCGGAGGGTGTAAAAATATTAGCTCCTCGAGTTTTTGTAATAATTAAGTGGTTTTCTCGGTTTAATTGAAAATTGAACAAGCTAAGGAGGTGTATTTTAGACTGGAGATTATTTTAATCGTACTAGTTCGTTTCTACTCATTGTTTCTTCTGAGTTAATTCATCCGCTATAATTACCCCACAAAGTGTTAATTTTATGTAATTTTATCGAAATTGGTTGCCATAATTGCCCCACCGATTTTGTATGAAGTTGCCAAAAACCAGTGATGTCCACAGCATTGAAGTAAACGTCGATAAAAATAATACTTAACTAATCGAGCGAGTGAAGATCTCAGGGTTAACTAATGCGATTTTGCTTTGTATAAGTATTTGTTTGTGGCCTTGTTTGAGCTTAATTAAACCATAGTCAACACGCATTAAATTTTCGATCGAGCGAGCGAAGCGAACGAAGATCTTAGTGGTAAGTATGGCGATTTTGCTTTGTATGTTTGTATGTTTCACGAATTCTTGTTCTCGCATAATTGTCGAACCGTTCATCCAATCTGCATGAAACTTGGTAGGTCAATAGGTTGTGCTATGGAAATATATGATGGAGCATGAGCTTAATCGATAAAGGGGTTGTCAAAATATTGGGTTGCCAAGGGGGTAAAAAAACTAACAAATTTATTGAGTGGGGTGTCATTTATGAAAAGCCTTTATTTTTACATTCCAAAATAGTTATTATTTTGATTCTAGGATGTATACTTTTTTAAATACGACGAGAATTCATGAAAAATTAGACACAACATTATGTATTGCATGCATGCCAGTATTATTTACCATGACGACCTAGCGCAATAGACATACTTGGCAGTGGTAGCACTTGAAAGTATAGGGGTAGTCAGAAGAAAATCAAAATGTAAGCCATCTACGGTTCGCGAGATCTCAGTTCGGGGCGAACTGCTTCTCATACAACATCATTTTTGCGCGAGATTTTTGCGTATACTTACTCCGTTTATCGATAGTCAGCGTCCCAACACTAGCATGTATGGGAGACTAAAGAGTGATGCCAGAATTACCCCACAAAAATTTTAACAGGTTTTTTATAGAAACTGGACCATCGTAGGAGATAAGAATGTTAAAATTCGCGTGTATTGTGCTGTCTAGTTTGTAAAGCTTCTGGATTTAGTATCATAGCATCATTGGTTCGAATAATATCACCACCTGACGGAATTACCCCGCTGAGGGGCTATTCTGGCATTTTCCAGTTTTTAGTTAAAATTGTGCTATTTCACCATTTACATATGCTTTTTCTTTAACAAAAATACAATAAAGAAAAAGGCAGATAAAGGTTTCATAACTCCAATTTATCAGAATTAGCGTAACTCAACGAGGAACGAGAGCATTGAAGTTTTAAATTTCGACTAAAATTTTTCGGCCAGAATTGCCCCGCTGCACCTTATTTATTTCAATTTAATTAACACGGTTACCCAATTACATTAATTAAATAGCAATCACAATGATACAATTAAAACAACGAAAATAATATTCAGTTAAAAATTATAGAAACTAATAAACTAAATAAAGAATAATAATACAATAGATGAAGGCAGTATCATTGTAGAGATCGCGTCATGTAAAAGGAGCGCTGGAAGAAAGTGGAGGGGGTGTGTTTGTTTCATGTTTGCGAATATAACCCATGCGCCAACATGAGACAAAACACACCCCCTCCACTTTCTTCCATCGTTCTTTTTACATGACGCGACCTCTAATTACGAACTGAAATTAAAATGATTAGACTAGTTACCTGTCTCAGCGTAGACAATGATGGTAGATGTCGTTCGGCCAAGTCCGCCTGAACTGCGGCCGCGTCTGCTTGTAGAGCGTAGCGCAGCAACACGGCGCATAGTTGGAGGGACGGTTCCTCGCGCAACTGTTTAGCCATTGGCGTGTGCCGGCCGTAGCGACTCTGCAATAAACGAGATATTATAAAGGCGAAAGTCCGTGTGTGTGTGTGTGTGAATGTTTGTTACCACGTACCTTCATTACTACTAAACAGATTTTGATGAAATTTGAAACGTTTGAAAGTCTAGGTTCTGGAATAACACATAGGCTATTTTTAATCCCCGAAAAATGTACTTATGGCTTTCGTGGGATAAAAAAAGTATTTCGCGCGGGCGAAGTCGCGGGCGTTCATTAGTCAAGGAGATAAAACACTAAGGGCGTCTTCCACCACATCCTAATTATATTTAAGCTAGCCAAAACAGAATAACTAACGTAAAAATAATAAGTCTACGATTAATTAGCAATGAGATCTCTCTTACTTTGGGTAGAGTATGATGATGATGATGCAAGTCCAAAGCGGCCGCCATGAGACTAGCCGCTGTAGCGGTGAGGCGGCGGGCGTGCGCGCGGTACAACGCCACCACGCGGATGCCGAGGCGGTTGCAAGGGTTCATCCACGCGTTGATGGCCGGAGCTGCAGTGCTCAGCAGATTCCAATCTAGTCTGTAACAAAAAAACCGGTCAAGTGCGAGTAGAACTCGTACGCCGAGGGTTCCGTACCTACCCATTATACCCATTATGTTATTGTAGCCCGCTTATTTGTATGAGCGCCCATACAACTCGGAGGACAATCTTAATTGGCGTCAACTATGTATGTATGGGAACACCCTTTAATTTTCAACTTTTTTAACTTTTTGGAATTTTTCCTTTATTTGTGTTATAAGACCTTGCTTTTTGCCTAATTTCGTGATTCTAGGTCAACGGGAACTACCATTTCACTTTCAAAACCGACCCCTCACTCAACTTAGACATTTTATACGCTCTCCTAAGGATAGAGACCATCTAGGTGTGCCAGGCGTTTATAAAATTCCGTGTGATTGTGGCAGCTCATACGTAGGTGAAACTAAGAGAAATATCTCTACCAGTCTTACTGAACATATTCGAGCAATGAAGAATGCTGACACGGAGAAGTCAGCTATTGCGGAACACGCTTTGACCTTGGGCTCGGCACACTATATTCGTTTTGATAAGGCTCAGGTATTGTCACGAGAAAAGTTCTTTGTTCCGCGTAAGATTCGTGAAGCAATAGAAATAAGCCGGGTTCCTAATTTCAACCGAGACGGAGGTTGGGCCTTGGCACCAGCCTGGAAACCTTGTCTCCACGGAACTAAGAATAATAGTAATGCATTGGAGCCTGGTAGAGATACCGTCAGTACTGTGTGTGTCAATATCCACGACACAGAAGACTTGAATAGTGAGGATGAAGACCCAGCACCGACTCTCCTTACGACACCGGCAACTACAACAGCGCGCCCCCCACTACTCCCTCCGCGACCCTCGTCCCGCGCCGAGCGTTACATTGCTCGCAGTGTGAGACGCGACCGCGAGGAGTAACCTTGCCGCAACTCCCTCCTTACCCAGATGAAGATTCTCCGGATGAATCGAAACATTGTCGGTATCTAAATCGACGATAATTTTACGTGAGTAATTCCCGTGTGTTAAATAATGTCGGGAACTACCATTTAGGTTTTCAACCCAAAACCTCTAGGGTACTTCCGGTTGACCTAGAATTGTCAAATTTGGTTACAAGCAAGGTCTTACAGCACAAGTAAAGGAAAAATTCCGAAAAATAAAAAAAGTTGATAATTAAGGTAAGTTTTGGTACTTACAAGTTTTCACGAAAACCTAAATTTGCCTATATCTTTTTATAGTGTTGACTCAGGACCTTGATTTTTATAGTCACAATAGGGACTATAGACCTCAGTATATGGTATAAATTTCAACTTGCTAGCTCCACCCGTTCCTGAGATAATCGATGGTGACACACGGACAGACGGACAGACGGACAAGAAAGTGATCTTATAAGGGTTCCTTTTAAGGTACGGAACCCTAAAAACAAAAAACTTAGGCCTTACATCTTTTACTAGATGATTTATACAGTGTCAGGAGGCAATCTTTGCGTACACTCATCGGGACACTGTAGTGCCTGGGACATTGTTGAGATGGAGTAGGCTCGCCCAGCACCTATACCATCCTCTCAGCTTAACCGGCCATATCCACAGGAAAGACATGATCAATACGTGTGGGGCTGACTAAGCCGCGGGTTTCCTCACGATGTTTTCCTTCACCGTTTAGAGCTCGTGTTAACGCGCATATACATTTTTCGAAACGAAAAATCCATTGATGCACGGCCAGGATTCGAACCCACGACCTTCGGATCGAAAATCGAGGTATTATACCCCTCGGCCAACACGGCTCTCAGTCTGTAACATAAATCATCCTATAAAAAAAAAAAAATGTCAAAGTGTTTTCTTTAAGAACCTTTCCAGCACTACATTTGTATCACATCTTTTTGGAATGCATAATCACTCACCTAGTGTAATCAATCTTCTTCGTAATGGGCGTCCTCGGTGGCGCGGCAAAGTTGAACCACACAACTTTGAGATCTATCGCACAGGATGATGTATTTGCGTTCTCTTTGAAAGGGACTATCGTGGCCGTGCTGTCGTTCTGCGAGGGCTCCTCGGGCCCCGGGGTGGAAGGCTCCGGGGGCGGCGGCACGGGGGGCGGAACCGACCCTAGATTGGGAGTACTAGGCTTGGAGTTCGAATCTCTTTTACGGAACAAATCTTCGATCCCTGAGGTCCGACTTTTCGTTGTCTTTTCTTTTTCAGGTTTCAATTCTTCTGCTGATTTTACAGATTCCCTGCAGCTCTCGGTATCGACTCTTGTTGGTTTCTTTTCCTCGTTGGGCTTCTGAGATTGAGAATGCTTGGATACTTTGATAGACACTCCTTCAAGTCCGCATTCGAACATTATGTAGCCAATTGGGTTTTCGTGTTGGGGATCGCCTGCTCCGTTCTGGCAGTTCTGAAAAAAACGTTTATCAATGTTTAAATATTACTGCAAACCATGTTTTAACAAGAATCGACAAGGATAGACAATGCCAATATCTAAAAAATATAAAGGACCATCTTGAGAAGGTTATTATGCTCACCATGTTCTCACAACCTTTAGCGCAGGAGTCCAGCCGGATGAACTTAAAGGACACTTTCGAATGATGGCACGGAATTCCCGTAATAGTCGCGTCTTTCAGTTGCGAGGAATCGTTGCGTATTCTCCGCAGCTGTCCGTGGACTTTACCTGTTACAAAAATAGATTAACAAAACACCCATTCAACAAATCAGCAAATTTTAAGTTGTATACGTACCAACGTTCAGCGTGATCGTTGTATCTTCACATTGCTGTTGAGAAGTCTCGATATAAACCGGATCTCCCTTTTCTTGTCCCCTCTTTCTACCGGAAGCCTGCGCCGAAATCAATGCTCGAGGACCTTTCATGATCCCGAAAGACTTTTTACTTCCCAATGCTCGTAATGTAGGTCTATAATATAGCTGCACCGATTCCAAAGTCTTCTTTGAGCTGACATATTTCGCTATTATGTTGTCAATGGATACCCCAAAAAGTGAAACGCAAGTGAGGTCTTGAATGTTGTCAAGAGCCGAGAAAGATATCATGTCCTCAACAACTGATGATTGGATAAAGATTATGTTCACTTTAGGAACCGTGACAGTTGCTTGCAGCTGGTCATGAATAGTCTCTTCATAGACGTTGGATCTGGGGATGGTGGCTAGTTTACATTTGTCATCTTTGTCTTGAACTAAGTTGTTCATGTTCCGTCCTTGCATCTGAGGCAGCCAGTTCTGAACATACTGTTTTTGCTTCAAGATATTACCGCTTTCCACAGAAGAAATGCATAGAAGCCTCAAGTGATTGATCACAGTAATCGGATGAATGTTGGCAAGTATAGGCGTGAGTGACTCGACAAACTTCTGGGTGCTTTCGAGGACTAGAGGTGTCAGCATAATGTCTATTTCTCCTCTCAGTTTGATGAACAATCCACTCTTACTATCGCTCGTAGTTGTTGCTGTGGATGCGGTACTCTTCTCGGTGGCATTTTCTTGATCATCTTGAACATTGTGTTGGACGTCCCACCAACCTTGCGGGTACGGATGGGCTTTCACTTGAGAGTTGAAATGTGGCGCCAAGTTGGAATACGGACCGTGCTGTGTTTGGTTTCCATCTTTCTTTGATATCAGCTTCAGAATATTAATCTTTCCGAACTGCTCAAAATGAGGTAAATATTTCTGCCCAACGTAAACCAAAGATCCATCATCCGCCCGTTTGAAAAGTGGTAATGTGTAAACGTCGCTACCACTAGGTAGCGAACAGGACGACCAATTCGAGCATTTGTACTGTGGCAGATTTTGCATGTAACTGGCCATTAGTAGCGGAGAATCTACAATTGGTTTGTTCGTTTGCATATGTAGGTTGACCAATGTCATGTCTTCTTGTGATGAAATGGCTGATATAAACGACGTTGAAGATACAGAGCCGCTTTCCGAGTCGTGCGGGGCCCCGGTGCTCATATTGCTCATTGAATCTGGAACAATATCTACCACTTCTCTTTCAGAACGCGGCATTGAGTTCGTCCATTTGTCAGAGTTTATGTCATTGATCCCGAAAGAGCTCTTGTCTTTATGATTGCTGTGGCGTGATCCGAAGGAATGTTTCAGACTCGAGGACCTGCTCGGGAACATATCTTCATCGGCCGAGAAGAAAGCCTCCGAATGATTTTCACTGGTAATCGACATAGTTCTTTGAGCTTCTAGAGGCAAAGTATCCTCTGGGGGTACTTGCGCGTTTAACGAGTAATGAGACTCGGAAACACCCACACGAGGAGGCACTTTGGGTACTGCAAATGCATCCACTTCCGACGGACCCGCCCTTTTTATTGCGTTGGGTGTGTTACTGGCGTCTTTCACTGCGCAGCTCAGTGCCAATTTTGAGTCAGATGCGCTGCTTTCGAGCTGAGGCACATTCAACACAGTCTTGTTCAATTTTGGTTCACTATCGATCTTTGCATTGCCGAGAGGAATATCGGCAATCAGTCTGGCGTACGGAATAGCATCACTCTTTGTGCTTGAAATAAGGACATTATTGCTTCCTTTACAAGAACTCGTATACGAGAACCTCCGTGTCAGACTTCGACGCTCGGTGCTCTGTGGCGACTTGTTGAGGGTTTGAGGCAGTGGCGATGGTATCAATGTAGATACATTACTAGGTTGCAGACACACGTTCAAGCTGTTGTAAGGCGGAGTATGGAACACCAGTTGTCCCGTGTGTAGCAAGCTTTGTCCGTATCCGTACTCTCCCGGGATCGTCTCAATTATATTGAACATCGCGACATTGATCCCTTCCAGCAAATCTGAATGGCTGGGTTTCAAGAAATTAGGCCCGTTACGATTGGTCCCAAAGAAAACACATCCGCCTGTACATCCACAACCCGAGTTCTTTCCTTCATTAGGCCATAGGAACCACAGTCTCTTCGTCTTTTCGTCGTGAAGTTTCAGAAACTTCTGTTGGACGAGATGTAAGTTCTTGGGACTTTGCGGGATCGACGAAGCCGCTTCTATCAGCAGAGGCCCTAGAGACATAGACCCCACACCGACCCAATTTTCATTTTCGCTTTGTTTCGGTGGCGGTTGACTGTTGCTACTGCTTGTCGAGTGATGATGTGTGGTCGTTTGTATGTTTGAGTGGGTGTAGAGAGCTAGCTTGATGTTTGGTAGTAATCCGGTTATGCCCGTACCAAATCCAGACCCATGCAGATTGCAAAAGCTCAGTCGTGCAGGCGATATCCAGGTTTGAAGTGTCGTGTTTGTATCCGCAATGTAAATGTCGATAAGATCTATCGCTACTCGAATCATCTTGTACTTGATTTCGTTGGCAGTGGGGCAGCGATATTTTAGGGTAAAATCGGTTTCAGGACACATCACTGTGTTCAAACCGTGGTGGCAGTGTTTCACTGAATTCGGCGGGACCAGTTCGTTTTCACTGTCGCATATTAGAAGCAAAAACGTCTCAAGTGATGATATGACTTGGTACATCTGGGGTAATGTCAGTCTGCCTGTGAGCTGACCAAGTTGTAGCTCCATCATCCAGGCGTATTCTACTGTGTCTTCTTCAACATTCCTATTCATATCGCTGAAGAATCCATTTCCTCGCAGTTGGAAAGACGACAGCATCAAGTGTCCTTGATAGAGAGCTCCCGAGTTCATGGGGTTCGTTCGTGATAAGTTATTCGATGACACGAGTATTGAAGGACTCAATAACAGCTGCAGCTTAGTCTCTTTGAACTTCTTGTCCATTTCGAAGCCGAACCTTTCTATCAGCACTACGGGACATGGAGGCTCATTCTCACTGCAGTTCTTTACTAGATGCGCTTGAATGTCGTGGATTATTATGGAAACTGTCACTTCCAGTGGTCTCACTTTCCTCGGGTCGAACGGACCTTTGCACGAATCTGTAGAATCCGCGATCGATATGTCGGTGTGCTGATTAACGCTGCTTTTGTCATTTAGCTTTGTAGTATTATCGGTAGTCCAACAAAACGCATCTACGTTGGGAGTTTTTTGCATGTCCGTGAAAGTTTGATCTTCACCGAAAATGTTCTCAAGCAGATTCATGAAACTTGTTATGATCGTTCCATATGCGAGAAGAATTGAAGGTCCCACTTCCAACTCAACGCTTACTTTGTCCGGCGCAAGGGTCGTTCTGTCGAAGTTGTTTCCGTCCAACGCCCAGTTAATCTGCGGCTGTTTTCTCATTCGCGGTATTCTCATTGGAGATAGTAGAATCTCTTCTTTTTCTGGGGTAGTTATGTCCGCTTGTGGCTCCGGGCCCAGCGGCGGAATCGGGTGGTAGTTGTATCTGACGCTCAGCGCTACAATAGGGACAGACCAGCAATCCACCCATCCCTGCGACTTTACACATTTTCTTCTCCATTTTGACGCTCTGAGTCTACACGGCACCAGCTTCATATTTTTATCGAGTGACAGCAGGAGTAATCTGGACGTATTCACTTCGGGCAGATATAAACTCATATCAACGGCTTCGCCTTGCACCCAGATTTTCAACGGTATCACATCAGGTAAGAAGTCAATGAACGGCAAATCAAAGGAAACATCAAGTAGATCACCGCAGAATGCTACGTGATTGTTTTCTTGGTTGGTAGAGCTGCAGTCTACCCAATTATACTGATTACTGATGGTAACGACTTCGCATTCTTTGAGCAGAAGAGATATTTTCCAGGTGTATGGGACGAAATGAAGTATATCAGGGCGCGCCTTTGTCGCCCAATCGTTGATTAAGTCTTGGAAAAAGTCGATATGCGTGTAGACGAGGTGCGCGGTCGCTTTGCAACCTGTCAAACTAAGTTGCCAACATTGGTGATGATTCCATACGAGAGGATAGTGGCATTTCACTGTGTACTCCAAAGTCTCGCTCTCTGCAAAGCTTCTGTATTGCAAACTCGTTGTGGCTTCCAAGTGAAGCAATTGACCGGTGATCTTTGTCGTGAAACCGTCTTGTAACACAATCCATGGTAGAGTTACCTCTAGATATGAACCAGCACCAATATTGATATGTACGGCGTTCGTTTCTTTGTTTTTCGTGAATAAAATGTCTATTGTCGCTTCGTTAAGAGTCGAAAGTCGTATGTCGAAAGATTGTGTCATTCTTCTGTCTCCGGGTTTCGGTTGCGGAGTGACCTCCAAATTTTTATAATTTGGTGGAAAGAAGAATTTAAAGAGATGGTCTCTCTGTCTATCAGCCCAAGGTCCATAGCTGAAATCTGTTCCTTTGCCGCATTTGATGTCAACGCCCCAGATTGGGGGTGCTGACTCTACGATATCTCCATTGGCCAATTGTAATAGAACTGGCTGTTCAGGAACCAGCCCTGGTTCGTCCATGTAGAAGTACACTTCAATATAATTTGAGCTCATAACAACGAAACCCTCCCCCATGTATCTAGGCGGCTCGTCAACCATCGATGTGTAGTTTGGACTGGGGGCGAGCATCACTTTGCAATTCTCTGCTTTCGCTTTCACAAAATGCATCAGATGATCCAAGCTGGAAGCGGGAGGTTTTGTACTATAGACTAGATGTGACTCTTCGACGCTTATCGAGAGTGTCGTCGGTACTAATCGATTACCGAATACAACGCGACCGGTGCAGATATCAATTTTTATTACTGGGATGAGATCACGCCAAGTTCTAGCCATGGCGGCTTCTGATCGAACCGTGTCTTGCGCCCGTCTTCTTTTTTCATTGGCGTCGTTCATAGCTTTATCTCTGTCTGTCGAGTCATCTTCATGCTGCTGTTTTATTACTGGTTCTAGATTGAATATCTTTTCAAGTTCATTGTAAAGGTCACATCTGTTAAAGAAGTGGAGTTCGAAGCCATTTAACATTATTGAGAGTCGGGTGTCAGAATGGGATAGATCTGCAACAATGAATTCAAAAAATAGTTACTATTTAGAGATGTATTAGACATATTATGCATGCTTCAAATGAGCTAAGTATGTATATGCCATAAGTTAATGCCAATTAAAGTAATAAGTACTTTGAAAAGCAAGACACATATGTATGGGTTCTTCATTTGTTTTTGTACTAACTAAATAATAATAATAATGAGATTTCAGTGAAAAAAATATCAATATTAGTAGATTCCTGAACTGTTGCTCAGGGAACTACTATCATATTACTAGCACTGTTGTTCAGGAAATAATGCTATTCTGTGAGAACCTTATGATCTTAAAATTTAGCTTTAACCTATTCAACAGTCTTTAATATTTAACCAAAATAGAAAGCATACAATTGCTGACAGTGTGTATTATTCTCCACATTACATCGGGATACTAAAATGCTACTTAGTTTAAGTGTTGCTTATCATTGACGTTAACTGTCATTTTTGTATCCAATTCTGAAGAGTAAGATTGTCTCAAATAGATGAAAATGTCTTAAATATTTAAGTAGCTTTTTAGTACTCAGTCAATAGGTTCATTTAAAATTATTTTATGAGTAAACTTTTGTTACCTTCTGAAACATCTTTAGGCACATAAGATCTCCACCATCTGAATATCAAGTAGCCATCTTGTATTCTCAGGGTGTAATCATAGTTGATGTAAACAATGTCACGGAACATTATCTTGCCAGATAGTGCATTTAATGTGAAAGATCCTGAAAGCACAATTATTTTGACATAGAAGCATGATTTTTGTAATAATTTTTTTTTACAATCTATGAATGTTCAATGTAAAAAGTTCATGAATAGAAAATCAATTAGGTAAGTATTTAATATAGCACATATTATTATCCTTTAGTTTAGACTTAAAAGTCTTAAGGAAAGTCAAAGGATGTGAGCAATATTTGCCATTACTGTCTGTAAGGAAAAACTAATGGGTACTTATGTGATGTTTTTTACTGAATGTTCAAATTAATGCTGGTGATAAAAACAAACAAAAATGATATTCATTCTATTAAACATGTTAATAATTGCTTATAACTAAACTAGCCTTGAATAATTTGAACAATACTGGAGTGAATGCAGATGGAAATGCATTATAAATATCAAAGTTAATCACATTATTAGTGCCATATCACATTTATTGATAAATCCCAGTCATGGCTTGTTAATGATAATATAGATAAAGTTACATTTACACAAATATTTAAGTTTGCTGAGTAAAGAATAGTAACTATGGAATCATAGTTGTTTATTGCTGTGTTTTTAACTTTTTTAAATGACTTAAAGCTGCGGTGACACAATCCAAGTCAGCTTGGACCAAGTGCGACTTGGATGAGTAGAACATGGTCCTATACTCGAGCCATTTTGGATGTACAATGTTACTACACTAATACTGTTACAATACTAACACTGCACTGACAGATCAATCAGCTGATAGCAGGAATAGACCAATCACAGAAAACTGAGTATAAATATGATTGGCACTGATTCAATATGGCCAATCATAATGAATCTGTTTTCTGTGATTGGTCTATTCCTGCTATCAGCTGATTGATCTGTCAGTGCAATGTTAGTAAACATTCTACATCCAAAATGGCTCGAGTATAGTCAACTATGATTGGAAGCCCGTCATCTAAGTGCACTCACTCGGACAACGGTGTTCAATCAGAGTCATCCAAGTTGCACTTGGTCCAAGCTGACTTAGATTGTGTCAACCAGCTTAAGAAAACTAAAATTTTAGGTACCTAGATCAGTTGAGTTGAAAAGGGATTGGAGAAGTTGGCACATTTTATTATAAGAAGGTAGGTAGGTACAGTACAGACTTACCTATTTTAAAATTATCATCTTGAAAGTAGAATTTGTTGACGAGCCTCGTCAGTATGTAGCCGAGGACGCGGCTGTTGTAGTATGTTATGTACACCACCCATAACATCGTCGATATTAGAGACACCAACAGCAGAGCGAAATTGCGATCCATCGTAATCTCCGCAAAGTTTATCGATGAAGAATTCCATCCCTGCGCCACCGGATCGTCCGACAACCCGGTATAGTTATCCCTAAACGCAAAAATACACAAAACCATTGTTCAAAACCCGATGATAAACACGGTAGGTAGGTAGCTACGCAAATCAAAATGTACTTACATGATGGAGTAACTCTAAAATAACTGGCTCACACTACATCTTATACCTACACAAATTATAAACTAATTAGCGAAATGGTACATTCTAATGATCATTCAATGTTTTTAAAATAATTCAATCGTAAATTACATCCCATCCATGGGAGACTTTTTTGACAGCCAGACCCAGTGCTGCCAACTCCAATGAATATAAGTCGTAGGGATGTTCGATACGATACGATATTTTCGTGTATCGATACAATGGCATACGATACACCCGATATTTGTATCGATACAATGGCATACGATACCGCGTATCGATACAACACATGCAAGGTGTATCGGATCGAAAGTATCGTATCAAATTGTTTTGCTAATGAATTGTTTTGACTTGCAAGTTACCCGGTTAAAAGGTGGCATAGGTCCTATTTCTGGTCATTATCGCTTCTGGTCATTATCGGTCAATAAGTCGCTAGATTCAACCTGATACTGTACGGCCAACGGATCTCGGCGTGCGTGAAGTTAGCCGTTTCGATGTGCAGTGCAACTTTTTCATACAAAATTTTCTACTGCGCAGCGCAGAGCCTGACTTCACGTATGCCTAGATCCGCCGGCCCAACTGTACGTGTCGTCGGTCGTCTCGCCAGAAAGTCACTTATAACCAGTGATCGGAATGAGGCGGGC
The DNA here is from genome assembly GCA_958496255.1 of Camptogramma bilineatum. Lineage (NCBI taxonomy): Eukaryota > Metazoa > Arthropoda > Insecta > Lepidoptera > Geometridae > Camptogramma > Camptogramma bilineatum. The sequence continues at coordinate 1,525,086 of OY292453.1, forward strand.
TAAAATACCTAAAGTTCAAAGAACAGAGGCAAAAAAGGGGAGACTTCCTTACTACAAGAATTTTATTCCGCCCAATTGGGTCGAAAATTGGAACAATTTTCACAGTGAGTAAGTACATTTGAAATTAGTGATATTAATATTGTGAACTAATTCAAATAATTTTTCTATTTGACCGACGGAAAAAAGTTTTTTATCCTTAGAACTTACATTTTAGTTTTTGTTATTAACTCAGGTAAAAAATTGATTCACCTTAATGTTAGATGTTCTTTATTAATGTCCCAAAAATGGAAATAATTGGCCCGAAAAATATTTAGTCCTGAGGCGTCTCCATTTGTCTCTGTTATTTTTTGAACTTTAGGTATTTTAGCCCGCCTCATTCCGATCACTGCTTTTATCGGATTCTAACCAAAAGCGGGGGGGGGGGGGGGGGGATGGTATAAAATAACAATAATTTGTTGATGGTAAAAAAACCTAATTGATGATAATTTAATTTCCTATATCTTAATTTGCCACTTTTACCAGTAAAGAATTAATCGTCAAAAGAAGGAATCGTCAGTCGTAAAGTTATACAAGATCATACAAGAACTACCTAAGAAAACTTAATTACAACGAGTCTATTTCCATCCATAAAATTATTTTTTTAAGCTGAATTTTTGTTCTTTCCTCCTCTCCATTACTTACCCTAAAACTGTTTTGATTTGTAGGTTGAAGTCCAGAAGTCACCAGATACATCGCTAAAAATATGTTTCGTTGCTAAAACAGATTTTAAGTCGCTATCACTTGAGCAAGTTGGTAAAGTCGGTATTTCTAGCAAGAAAGTCGCTAAATTGGCAACACTGCTTGGACTGAGAAAGTGAAAAGAAATAAAAACGTTCCATTCTGAATATTTTCGAGTCTATCAACGATAAATTTTTCACTAAGAACCTTCTAAGAAATAATAAGCAGTAAAGATCAAAGCAAAATTTATTTGTCTAGATAAAGGTAATGTTAACAGTATCACTCATTCGTGGTAATTAAAAAAACGAAAATTAAATGATGGTTCTACCATTTATACTAGGGCTTCAAGTCCAACTCACGGGTAGAAATGTTCCTAGTCAGAAGCTTGGACTTGTGTTTAATCTGTGCTTTGATCAGAAAACTATGTATGACAGTTCGTTCTCCGCTCCTCAACTCTTCCGATTCCGAATGAGTTGCTATTTTGATGACAATGTCAATGTCAATGAATGATTGAGATCTTTGAGGGTAGGTATCTCTGTGGATGTGGGTAGTCTGTGCTCTGCGGTCTAATGTCTAACGATCATTGTGTATTTAGTTTGTTGATTTTCCCCGCCTATTTCTGTTCCTTATTAGCTGCAAACGGTTTGTACCTTCAGTACCTACGATGTATTTTATGTGTTGTGTTAACTTGTGTTGTAGGGTCAAGCGGGGTAATTATAAGACGAAAACAATAACTTTTGAATTTTGAGGCTTCTAAAAACCGTTTTTGTTAATTCTGAACTTGTAAATACATCGGTTGACATGCAACCTACTCTGTATTAGTATCAAATTCTCAAAAAAGCTTCAAAATACTAGACTTTTTACCTAAAATATGTGTCTCATAATTTTCCGCTACCATGGGGTAAAAATGAAACATCGTGGTCCAAATATAAGACAGCATACAATTCCTACGGTTTACGTATTATTCAACTGCGTGCTTTATTTTACGACAGAGACGGGTAAAAATAATACAAAATAGCTTTGACAGTCCAAAAAATCTTTCAAATTCCATTAAAAAAAAATTGAAAATGAAATATACCATAAAAAGCTTTGCTTAGCCTCTAAAGTCTTTGTAATGTAATTATTTGGTAAACAAGTATTTAGTTTAGATTAATAGTAAAACTAATACAACTTTATTATTGAGATCTGAATTACAACAAATAAACGAATTAGATCCACAAAACTAGAAGTGAGGGACAAAAATCAAAGTGGGGTCAAATATGAGACATTTTTAAGTTAATTAATATGATACTTTTTTGGGTCAAAATCAAATTTATGTGCACCTCTTTTAATTTTTGCTATGGATTTGACAGTTTTAAGACAATTTCGGCTCAATTTCGGTTTTTTGGATCGAATAAATTATATTATTAGCGAATAAAATATTTTTAATTCGTCTAGTAAATCACTGTTAAGTTGTCGCTGTCCTCAGATCCTTAAATTTTAGCTTTATAACACTTCTTTGCATTTTTCTGAAATAATCCTCCCTAGAAATCTTGTCTTATTTTTTCACGATAGCTGTCTTATATTTTCCCGAAAACGTGTTTCATTTTTTCCCGAAAAAAGAATACGTTCACACTGTGCCCTAGCAAAAGATAGACGAAAATGGCGAATCGCCAGCGCAAGAACAATCCATGCAGCATTGCGGGACGGGAAGCCGTCTGCGTGCGAGTTATAGGCGTGCGACAATTAACAAAGTTTGTTAACGCTGACGTAAAATTTTCGCGCCAAATTTTGTGATCATAAATATTTTGTTCAATAACCGTTGAGGTGCCCCGCCCCCCGGACCGATTGCCTGCCTAGCCAAACCAACGCCCGCGCAACTGTTCCCAGCGGTTTAACTTTTTTTGCCAGTGATTTTATTCCTGGACTAAACCTGTTTGTGGTATCATTGGAATCGGAATTTAACAAGCTTATTAACTACTTACTTACCTGCTCAAGGGGATTACATTGTCACCACCAAATAAATTGTTTATTCCATTCCGTAAACATGTTTGGCACCTTGCAAAATAAAAACTCACAATTGTTCAAAATTGGTAGCAAATATCTGCGTCAACATGGTGCACACACTTAGTACACTACACACCTTTATTATTTAACACAAAACATATACACATCGACATTAAAAGTAATTATCTATTCGCGTTTGCAAAAGGCCAAATTACGCCATTTTGTTCCGCGCGCGACGAGCGGGAGGGCGCTCACGGCAAATAAAAATTCAATACTACTTCATTTTTCATCCTATAGCCTTGTCTGAAGTCTTTCTGATTGGTAGAAATATGTAGTTAGCCAACAAAACGAACAAAACAAACCTCATTCACTTCAGTCCTATACATCAATCACAATAGCCAACCTTCAAAAAGAAAATTCACCCGCAACATTCAAAATGTTGATCAAATTCAAATTTTGTAATATAAAACGGGGTTTTAATGGTTCAGTAATTATCCTAAATACCTGTCAGATTTAATTAATGCAAAACATGTATAGGTCATCGCTGAAAATCTTATTTGAACCTTCTTTCAAAAATAAAGTTTTTTTCGTATTTTTCTCTTCCGGTATTTTGACACATTGTAGAAATATTATATATTATCTATGACTTTTAGTGTTACCAGTAGTGGGACAATAATGTTACCAACAAATAAAGACACTTTCCACGTATGGGGAAGCCCTAACACCATAGAAATCGTGATTTTAATCAGCGAACGACTCAAATAGAGCTCGGGCCAGTACAGTGGCCTAAGGCACTTTGGCGGATAATTCTTGAACACTATTAGTAAAGATTGCCAAAAAAACACAACTTATTAATTACAGTATGAGGTTCATTTTAAACTGAACAAAGGTTAATAAAAGATACTAAAATGAGGTTTTTTGGATATGTCTTATTTTTACCCGAAATTTCGGATGTCTCGTAATTACCCCGCCGCACCCTACCAGGTTGTACAAATTTGCGAAAGGCCGCTGTATTCCATATTCCCAGTGTGTAGTGTAATCAGACTCAAAAGTGGCTCGATTGTTTATGCAGTGATTTGTTGAGAAACGTGAGTTTGAACGAGATTTCAAGACGCCAAGTGTGTCACAGACATTTTGAGGCCTATAGGACCCGCCCCGGCTTCGCACTGGTCACATCACACATCACAGAAACCTAAGATTTATCAGTGTTTCTCTAGGTACTATATTATGCATGTATTATACATATATACCTTCCTGTTGAATCACTCTATCTATTAAAAAAACCGCATCAAAATCTGTTGCGTAGTTTTAAAGATCTAAGCATTGCTTAAATCTTTAAAACTACGCAACGGATTTTGATGATGTTTTTTTTTTACATAGGGACAGACAGCGGGAAGCGACTTTGTTTATTATACATACTATTTAGTGTTAAGAAAAAATTTAAAAAATAATAATAAATGATTATCTATGTTTCGTTTTTTTCTATCAACAACACCTTCTTTCCCTTAGGCCACTGACCTTTACTATGGCATTGATCTCAATATTACACATTGAGATCAATGCCTTAGAAATATTGAATGAAAAAAGCAATCCTACCAAATTAATTTGTTTGGTAGAATGACAATTCTGCTCGGTGCCGGTGTAGGAGAAAAAAAAAAAAGAAACGTCATACATCGTTTTCTGATAGCCAATCAGGAGCGAGTAACATCTATTTAGTCTGTGAACACAAGTCCACACTAAAATGTTCCCGACATTTCCATCTGATACGTCGTAGTATCTCTACCTAATCTGTGGTCCAACTGCAATTGCGTGGAAAGAAACGTATACGTAACGTAGGTGTTTAATAGTGCAATGATTAGAATGTTAAAAAATCTCATTAAAAAGATTTTAGATTACAAAAATCTATCAAAACTCTGGTGTATCATGGTGCTATTTTAGAAATAGAGTTATCTTTGAGTATCTTTAGGCTCAAAATGTGGTTGAACGTTGTAAAATCTGGAAATGTTTAAGGGTTAGTGTCAATCAGCTGACTTTGACAGTCGAAGATTGCAAAGCATGCAGACACGATAAAAAACCTTTATTTTGAAAAGAATATCTTCTTGTTTTGAAATCTTTGTTTTGTTTGTTTGTTGCTAAGATTTCTTTCTGTAGATAGATTGTATCACAGAGAAATTAAGGATTGTGTGAATAAATTGTTAATCGTAATGAAATAAAATGGCCGACGGAACCTCAGAAACATCTCAAAAAGTTCAACAGGGGTACGAGTACGACCCCAATGTAAGGTAAGAAACCTTAGCCGCTACTACACGCTGGTACTGCACATATGAGTCCTATTTCTTTGAATTGAAGTACCTAGTATGGCTATTAGTCAGCGGTACAACCAGAACCAGATCCAAATATGTTTGATGTAAGTATCCAACTTTGGTAGTATTGGTGGTGGTGTTGGTAGACAAGAAAAAATGTTTGTTTCATTCAGGTATTTCTTAAGTTAATTTACTTACATTTTAGTACTTTTTTTTTAATAACCTATAAAGTGTCCCACTGCTGGGCAAAGGTCTCCCCATATCCTTCCACTTCTTGCGATCACCGGCTGCCCATATGTGATAAAATTTTAATTAAACTTGATTATGCCTAAAATTCTATTTTATAAAAAGAGGTGTGTTATAAGTTTGTAGTTTGCACCTGTGTATCTGTGCTTCTGTCTGTGGCATCATAGCTCCTGAACAAATGAACTGGTTTTAGTTATTACCTATATGTTTTTTGTTTGAAAGGTGTCTTGATCAAGAGTATTCTTGGCTATGTTTCATGAAAATCTGTTCAGCTGTTTGAAGTTAATCAGCTCTTTTCTAGTTTATGAAGGGATATATGGGCTATTCATTCAATTTTTAATTTTTTACAATAAAGTTGCAAATACCTTTGAATTTCTTTTCAGATGGGTAATCCCCCACCGATTAGATTTGATGACATTTGTTGGCAAGGATACATTTGTGGTGGCCCATGACATCTACATAATATTTTTTAACTTCAAGTACAACTCTGAGACAGTGTATGTGGCCAACAATGAGAAGGCAGGAGATGGGGTTGATGCTATAGCAGGTACCTACTGTACTGGTCTGGTGCAATAAGTCACAGCTTGTATTAATCTACTGTTATTTATATCAGTATTATGAATTTTTCAGGTCACAAGTCCAACTTGTTCGCTTTTGCAGAGAAGGTCAAGCAGGGTAGAATCTTCATTATCACTTATCCAGCTTTCAACATACTGGCTGAGCTCAAAGGTACAACTATAAAATGAATTGCCGTCTTTTTAAATTAAAAAAATAGTTAATTGTACCTTGATCTATGCTTTGTTCAAGTTTTTTCAAATCATTTCAGTCCTCATGTTAGTAGTACTTTAAATGCTCACTTTTAACATTTAAATTAAATTCTAAATACATGATAATTCAGAATGAAAATACATTTATTTGATCTCCAATAATACGATAAAATACTTGAATGGATAACTTGTGAAAGTTGAGGTACCTACCTACCTTGTAGAATTGGCCCACATGGGACCTACCTACTAACAATAAACAGAAGTAGGTAGTAAGTAGGCATATAACTAGATAGATTTAATGGCAGGACTCACGGTGGGACACAGATTTAAATACAATAGTAAGTAGATAATACAGTTATAATTTGACAGGTAACATTCAACCTCTCTATAAATTCTTTGATTAATAAACCAATGTGTTTGCCCTATCCACAGACAAGGATGTGAACAGATACAAAGGTCTGTGCATGATGGAGTGCGACCTAGTAGCAGGGTTCAGCGGGTTCCCCAACTACCTCATCTCTATATGGAGCTGGCGTACGCATCAGCGCCTCATCTCTATACCCACGGGAGTGGTGAGACGAAACCAAATTTATATGTGAGTACACCGAAAACCCTATTCAGAACCAGAAAATAGATGACTGTTGAGCTATAGGTTACTTTTTATCTCAAATGCAACTAATGTGACGCAATTCACATTATTTGTGCCAAATAAAAAGTGTCAAAGTACACTTTGCTGGTAGGTAGAGTAACCCAGTATATCACCACAGTCAATCAATCAATCATACACCTAAACATTGCCGCTCGCATAACTCTTTCGCTGCCTGGCGCGGAAGGGTTGTCGGCTTGTCGCATGAATAGGTTACGCGCGACGCGACTAGCGTGCGAGCCGAGCGGCAAGTGGGAACCCACGCTTGCCCAAAGAGACGCGGCCGAACGTACCTAAACTGTGAGACCCCCCTGATAACACGGAAGGGTATTTAGACCTAATAGACCGACCGCATTCTGCATTATACCAGGGCGAGCCGCAGCCATATGCTAGTCTGCGAGTGCTGGGGCGAAGGCCTGACAGTGTGGGAGGTGGCGCAATGCTACAAGCGCAGTCTGATGATGAAGAGGACCAAGCAGGAGGTCACCGGCTGGGAGGTGTCCGAGCCGCCGCTGGTCGCCGTCTGCTGGACCAACGAGGGACAGCTCTACGCTTTGGATCCTAAGGCTAATCTATACAGTGTGAGTCTTATAAAGGCGTGTATCGACATTGCGAGGCTGCCTCGCTAGGGATGCGTTTGCCTCGCGAGCCAATTTGATCGTTGCCTTGACTTACTGCTCAATCGAACAGACTCGCGAGCAGCCTTGCAATGTCGATACACGCACGCCTTAAGAGAGATGCCACACGGACGTCACCGTTGCGTTGCGTCGTCGCAGCGGACGACGGAGCGGTGACGCTGCGTTGTTTTTCATACTAATCAGAACGACATGTCACACGGTGCGTTAAAACGACTCGCGTTGACAGAACAAAAATTATAGCGCTGCAACGACGCAACGGAGCGGCGGCGCCCGTGTTTCATCTCTCTGAGAGCTTGCATGTGACGTATGGAATGCTAACTATTTCACAAAGTGTATAATGATAAGTGTATTTCGATGGCTGACACCTAAATCCACTTCTACATCCTGGATGCCTGACGATCTGAGGGAATGTCTACATGTCTGGAGGCTAGCTGTATTTCAGTTGTTTAAGAAACGTTATCTGAGAACGCACGTCTTTTGAATCTATGTCACAAATGTACTCATTTAGCTATTTTATAGACAAAACAATCTATTCGCAGATTCTGTCAGATGGCATCGGCATGGTGACGAATTTGGAGTGGTCTGAGGAACTGCAAGAGATGTACAAACCTTGCATCTGTTCCTTCTTCAATGGACTCCTTGTTTACGGACCAGACAATGTACTACGAGTAAGTTATTAGAACTTGTAAAATTTTGTCGGCATACTCTTGTAAACTGCGCGCTCTCTGTTACTACATCATAGAGTAGAAAGTAACAATGATGAGCTCGCAGTCTGAAACGTGGAATGATAATTACTTGCTAATACATGTAGCTATACATCTGAACGTCCTTGTAACTACCCCTAAAGTCCCTAAACGCTTTCTAAGATTTTATTAATAAAACCGCTAAGATGATTTCGAACCGTTGCGTTATAATGAATTAAATGTTATGTTGTTTGAAATGTGATTATGTATGTTTAAAGTTGTGATTTGTGTTGTAGTCTTTATTATTATTTTTTGTCTTTATTATTATTCTTTATTATTATTATTTTATGATGACTTGTAACGACACTATTGAATTAGGACATAACCTGTACCTAATAATAATTAAATAGGTGAATCTCATCAAATGAAAGCGTTTGATGATCGATTTGACGAACGACAAAATACGCTATCTAAAATTAACTTTGACCTTTAGTTGTATAAATCAAACCTGTTTGCATTTATATTTGTCCGCCCTCAGTCCCTGAAGAAGACAGAGTCCAAATGGAAAGTGGTGTTCACATTCGAGCCTCACGAGCAAGTGCTGCGCCTGGTGTCCAACTCTACAAGCGACGTGGCGGCCATGTGGACCAACACAGGACTAGTGTACCGACTCACTGGCGAGTCGGAGGACAAAGTGGAGGTCACGCCCATGTTCTATAAGCAAAGGTGACCCTCCTAGTAGAGACTTAGATTTTGACTCAAAAGATTTGAACAATTTGTGCTAATAACAAGTGACTAAATAGGTTTTAGGTTGTCTGGAAGAAATCGCTCATAGCGATAAGACCGCCCATTATACTTCGCTCCTAATGTTCTGTGTGTCTGTAATTTGTTTTAATGTTCATGTGGTGTACAATAAAGTGTTAATCTATCTAAATTGAAATTTTTTAAAAACCGACTTCATGTTCTGTGTTCTGTAAGCAAAGGTGACGTGTTTCCTAGTTGGCACTAAGACTTTGACTCAATAGATTTGAACAATTTGCAAGTGGCAATTAATAATTTGAAAAACCGACTTCAGTTGTTATAAGCTGAGCAATTGTCTGCATTTCTGTTCATAACTCCGAAGATCCTCGACAGATCCTCATCAAATTATGGCACCAATCGGAAAGTATACCCAAACAAAAAAAATATTTCCAAATCGGTCCAGGCGTCTTCGAGTAATCTGTGAACAAAGCACAAAAAAAAGACTCCGACGAATTGAAAACCTCCTCCTTTCTTGAAGTCGGTTATATTTTGTCGCGTTCGGTCTCCTTGAGATGAGAGTGACAGAGCTACCTCGTGCTTTATACTTCGAGATTTTATACCGTCTCGTTGAATGTACCGTCTTGGTGAATTTTTGATTGCTCGGAAGCGTGTAAACGATTAGATCTCTAGTCAAAAAGTTACTAAATAATGGTATTTTGTTACAGGAACATAGTAAAGATTCAGCTGATAGCGCCCGACAATGACTTCTTGGCGACTATCAATAACACTGGCGTTCTCTGCATTTACGAAGTGCTCTCCGGGAAACTGGTACGATTACTATCACTATAACCGCAGGTAGACTTGTAAACGCAAATAACACACGAAAGCTCCCTTGAACACACATCTTATTGCAGTTTAATATCTATCTTATTTCCTGAGATTTAAAGTTCACTCACGGCTCAGTTGGTAGGTAATCCCCGCCCACCGCGGCTCAGTTTGGCTCTATTTGCTAGCGATCTATTTTTCCGTTCACCGATGTGAAATAGCAACCTAATGTTTTATTGTTACTTTTCAATCACGCCGTACTAAGGTTTCCTCCCGATGTTTTTTCACCATTTTTGTGTTAATGCTCCTATAATTCTTTCGAAAAGAAAAATTCATTGAAGCACACACTCGGCTAATGGCCGCCACCCACGATCAATTCTATCGTCCAATCGATTGGATGCAGCCAGTTTGATCATGCCGAATGGACCGGGTGTGGACGTGGATCGGCATGACCAATCGTAGGTGGCCGCCATTACATGGTTGAAATAGCATAACGCAAAATTGTGTCCAGACCGATACCACACCCCGGACATTCGACGAAATCTCTGTGCAAAAGCGGTATCTAACTACCTATATTAACACTACACAATATCAGTTTTATACACAGTAGGGTTGTCACCGTATGAATAATTTATACACTGTGGTCGTGGTCTCGTCTTTGTGTCTACGCGTGTGGGGCGTTCCATGCGCAAAGTCTCACAGTGTCCATTCTGTACGTAGTATTATTATCTATTCTGTGCCGATGCTCAAGTATTTGGTTTGTTAACAGGTACTAATGAAACATATACAAGGCACCGACATATTATTCGAAGCGAGCCCCGTGGAACCTCTCCTAGCGATATACGGCTGCGTGGGACAGAACTACGGCCTATCTCTCTATCTTCTTAAGGAGTTGGATTTACTAGTGGTGGCGAGGATGTGTCTGACGCACCAGATAGTGTCGCGGGTGGTCTTCTCTGATACTGGAAGGGAGATGGTCGCAGCGGCCATGTCTGCGGGACATATCTTCATTTTGAATGTGAGACTGAATATCAATTTTGATCATAATTTCCAAAAGTATTTTTTTAGAGGAGTAATCGGACGATGCTGTAGTGGCTAAAATAACTAGATACTTACTCAAAGTCGAAGAAAAAAAAACTGAGTCTAAGTCAAAAGCTCGAAGCATCAACCGACTTTTATTGAGACCCTTGATGACTTAGAAACAGGAGATTGGAGAGTTCGATCCCTCTACGATTGGTCTATGTTTCACACTCGAGTTTTAGAGATCACCACTATCATCACTAAACAGCCTTACAATGTCGGGGGTTTGAGTTCCACTCAGCTGATAAACTAAAGGAGTTGTAAAAATTTTACGTCGTAATGTAGCTAGCTTTGTCATTGTAGGTAGACAGATCGACGACATGAAGCTACATTTTTGTTTTTTGCCTAGCTATCAGAGGACTACAAGCTAACCCTAGTGAGGTATACGGAGCTAGGGCGCGGCCTTGCCGACTGCTTCCTAATGAGGGTTGGCGAGTTCATGCGCGCCTTCAGTCTCGTGCTCTTCTCCGATAAATATCCTATTGGTAAGTACTTTTCTGGCTATTTTAATAGACGTGCATGTCCAATGTGAATTAAGTTTCAAATAGACATACGAAGCTTGATGATTTTATCATTATTTTGTATAGATTTTAGAGAAGACAATACAGATTTATCCGAGTCTTTGAAAATGGAAAGATTTTTTTATGGCTAGTATCTAAGCCTTTTCTAATAATGTACTGTGACAATAGAGGATAAAGTATTGGAATAGTCATACTCGTATATCGCAAAATGTAATTTTAATTTAAAGCAATTTCAAAATTTGCGTGGCGTATTTTACGCTCGATTTGGCATACGCGGTTATTCTCACGATACATTTAAAAGCACAAGCATTTTTGTGCGCTCATCTCACGTATTCGCCTGAAGAACCACTGGGCAGCAGCTCACATAAATACGACCTTATAAGCGCGTCTACTTTCCTACGAGGAGGGCGTGCGTTTACGCGCGAAAAAAACGAGTTTATGCGCATAGAAAAAACGCTAGGCTGGAATCGTCCTTCATCACGATCTGTTGACAGGTGAGCGAATAATCTGCATCAACGCGGAGACCGGCAAGGACAACAAGTTCGCCGGCAAGATGCAGGGCCCTTACAGCCGTCTGCTGCCGCTGAGCATACCAGACCACATGCTGGGCCTGCCGCATCTCTCGCGTCACGCGCACCTGCTGCGTCTCGCGGCCGACGTGAGTATATCCACAAGATGCAGGGCCCTTACAGCCGTCTGCTGCCGCTGAGCATACCAGACCACATGCTGGGCCTGCCGCATCTCTCGCGTCACGCGCACCTGCTGCGTCTCGCGGCCGACGTGAGTATATCCACAAGATGCAGGGCCCTTACAGCCGTCTGCTGCCGCTGAGCATACCAGACCACATGCTGGGCCTGCCGCATCTCTCGCGTCACGCGCACCTGCTGCGTCTCGCGGCCGACGTGAGTATATCCACAAGATGCAGGGCCCTTACAGCCGTCTGCTGCCGCTGAGCATACCAGACCACATGCTGGGCCTGCCGCATCTCTCGCGTCACGCGCACCTGCTGCGTCTCGCGGCCGACGTGAGTATATCCACAAGATGCAGGGCCCTTACAGCCGTCTGCTGCCGCTGAGCATACCAGACCACATGCTGGGCCTGCCGCATCTCTCGCGTCACGCGCACCTGCTGCGTCTCGCGGCCGACGTGAGTATATCCACAAGATGCAGGGCCCTTACAGCCGTCTGCTGCCGCTGAGCATACCAGACCACATGCTGGGCCTGCCGCATCTCTCGCGTCACGCGCACCTGCTGCGTCTCGCGGCCGACGTGAGTATATCCACAAGATGCAGGGCCCTTACAGCCGTCTGCTGCCGCTGAGCATACCAGACCACATGCTGGGCCTGCCGCATCTCTCGCGTCACGCGCACCTGCTGCGTCTCGCGGCCGACGTGAGTATATCCACAAGATGCAGGGCCCTTACAGCCGTCTGCTGCCGCTGAGCATACCAGACCACATGCTGGGCCTGCCGCATCTCTCGCGTCACGCGCACCTGCTGCGTCTCGCGGCCGACGTGAGTATATCCACAAGATGCAGGGCCCTTACAGCCGTCTGCTGCCGCTGAGCATACCAGACCACATGCTGGGCCTGCCGCATCTCTCGCGTCACGCGCACCTGCTGCGTCTCGCGGCCGACGTGAGTATATCCACAAGATGTATCATCCCTCCATACAACTCACTGCTACAGTCACCTATAGGCTTCCGTGCTTCGGAGGGCACGTTAAATTGTCGGTCCCGGCTTAAAAAGTCGTTAAGCCGTGATGGAGGCCTTTGGGCGGCCTAAAAACTCCGTCACCAGAGTTGGCCACTGGCTCATACGAACTTACTTAGTCACCTATACATCTGTTGCTGTACTTCCTGTTGAAGTTCGCGGCCGATGCGAATGACTTTGCTCTTTGGGCTGAGCGCACACCTATCCGTGCCGAATTCTCTATGTACTGCCAGATTCGGTCGAATCGGACGATTGGACGTGGGCAGGTATTTCATACGATTTCATATAAAGACTTCTAAAATTCGTTTCGGTCGATTCATTCGGCGTGGATAGGTGTGCAACCACCTTTAACGTTTTACTGGGTAAAAGTAATTCTTACCAAAAATCATTACGGTTTAGGCGCGAAATATCATTTATTGTTTTGGGAATCATGCAAGTGATTTTATTCAATTTCGCCTTTATGACTATTTTCGAAATGGAATCCTTGACGCTTGAAATAACCTTTAGAATATAACTCCAAGGAACCATCATCAAAACCTGTATGTGTTTACAGAAAGGTGTAACCGTGTCAGTGAAGATGGGCCCCATCATCGACGTAGGCCACGACATAAAGTCGTTCGACGGCTTCTTCTGCGGCAACGCACTGCTTACTTTCGGATACGACGGCCACGTCATACTGAGGCGGCCCGACGCTCCGGCTGACTATGGTGAGGGTTTTCATCATAACCTTGATATTTAACTCTTTATTTTGTGGCTCTTGAACTTCGATACTTTTAATGTCAATAGTCTACGTCAGGGGTGCCCATACTTATAGTGTCGGCGATCGACTAAAAAATATTTTGAAAGCAAAGGATCGACTAAACTACATACTATGTAGGTAGGTAAGGTAGGTACTGAAAAACATTTTTTTAAATATCTTTTTACTGCACTTTTAAATTGAATATAGGTAGGTATCCGCGTAATTTTCATATTGATGGTATTGCTGGCGATCGACTCGAAAAGCTTGGCGATCGACCGGTCGATCGCGATCGACTGTTTGGGCACCCCTGGTCTACGTATTGAAAAATACTATAACTAAAAGTTGGCCTCCAGATAACTTTTTACTCTTTAAAAAAGTATAAAAATCAAATCATATTCCGGAACCCCTCACTTAAAATTCTTGCATCTTGGAAGATTAGAGAGCAAATAGTTCCAGAGTACATTATAACCTGGGATAAATGAGAGAGAGACAGAGAATCAGGAGACAGAGAAATCTCACCTCAGCCTAGAATGTTTCTCTACTTTATGGACACACTAGCTGCTGCCCGCGGCTTGGCTCGCTTGGTACCCGGATAAAAAGCCTATGTTACTCTCCAGCCCTCCAACTATCTCCACACAAAAAATCGCGTCAATCCGTCGCTCTGTTTTGACGTGAAAGCAGGACAAAATAAACAAACAAATAAACACACTTTCACATTTATAATATGGGTACGGATATGCTTTACCATTTCTTTCATCATTTAAATAGCCATAAATAACTTATTCAAATATCATCCACTAACGGACGCCCGCGGCTGCGCCCGCGGCTTCGCCCGCGTGGACTACTATTTTTTTATCCCACGGGAGCCGTGCAATTTTTGGGGATAAAAAGTAGCCTATGTCCTATTCCCGGTTATTATCTATGTAAATTCCAAATTTCATCAAAATCGGTTTAGTAGTTATGGAGATACGTGGCAACAAACATTCACACACACACACACACACACACGGACTTTCGTCTTTATAATATTAGTAGGAAGTAGGATAGCATTGAAGGTGCGTCCAGTGGATAGGATAGCACAGAATAATTTGGTTTGTCTCTTGCTTTGATTAATTATATCGCACCTTCGACAGGACAAGGTCTCAACTGCACATTTTGTGATTTTACAGGAGAGCCATTTTAAATATTTTTATTCATTCAACGTCGTATCATTCTGTATTAACTGCTCTGAAGAGATTGTTCTTTGCACAAAATATACTTTAAACTTTTATGAATCGGTGCATGTTTCATAAATGAGTGAAATATTTTTTATTTGTTTTATAGAAGGTTTTTATAAAAAAAGGGGTCACATTTATGCCCTTGTCCTCCAAAAGTTAAATAACTTTGTAATTAGGGTTGCATATACAACATAAAATAAGTACTAAATATGACTTTGTTCCTCCACAAACTTAAACAAAAAACAAAAATATGTGGTCATTGAATATGCCCTATATTAACCTTTACGGCGTTGTCGCGCCAGAATTGACGAAAAATCGCAATAATCTGACAAAGTCACTGTTGCCCTATAGCGAAATAAAGCCAAACTAAGAAAGAATCTCTGTCGTTTCAGATAAAAGGCCGTTTTTTAGGCCCTTGGGCATACTCAACTCATTTTTGGAATATTTGACAGTTACGACCTTGTCCTGCCGAAGGTGCGATATGTCTAGATGGACTCTCTCGCTTCAATCGCAACAAGAACAACAGGCCAGGTTTGAAACGCTAGTGTGCGTATTACGCACACAAGTATGCGAATCTTCTATTGTCTATACAGGTGCGCTGCGTCACCTGTCAACATTGTCATCCATTTTTAGTGATACCAGCTCTTGAAAATTTCCCATAAAAGTAGGGGAAAATATGTTATGATATCGAAATGTCTCTAAAATTTGTTTCAAATTTTTTGCGGTCAACACTGGTTTTTGTTTACTTAATTTTTCTTGTAAGTATTCGATCCTTGGTTTCGATCCTTGATTTCGATCCTTGATTTCAATCCTTGATTCTTGAATCTTGAATCTTTGAAGTGACAGCTGTCGAACTTCAAACCGCCATATCTCATGAATTACTCGACCTAGACTCCCCGTTCTCAGTTCAAATGAAAGCTATGACCAAGATCTTCATTTGAAGTGACAGCTGTCAAACTTCAAAGCGCCATATCTCGGAAACTACTCGTCCTAGACTCCCCGTTCCCAGTTCAAATGAAAGCTATGACCAAGATCTTCATTTTAAGTGACAGCTGTCAAAATGACATCTGTCATCTGAAATGTAGATCTTGGTCATAGCTTTCATTTGAACTGAGAACGGTGAGTCTAGGACGAGTAGTTTCCGAGATATGACCGTTTTAAGCTTTGAACTGACAGCTGTCAAACTTAAAACGGTCATATCTCATGAATTACTCGTCCTAGACTCCCCGTTCTCAGTTCAAATGAAAGCTATGACCAAGATCTTCATTTTAAGAGACAGCTGTCAAAATGACATCTGTCATCTGAAATGTAGATCTTGGTCATAGCTTTCATTTGAACTGAGAACGGGGAGTCTAGGACGAGTAATTCATGAGATATGACCGTTTTAAGCTTTGAACTGACAGCTGTCAAACTTAAAACGGTCATATCTCGGAAACTACTCGTCCTAGACTCACCGTTCTCAGTTCAAATGAAAGCTATGACCAAGATCTACATTTCAGAAGACAGATGTCATTTTGACAGCTGTCACTTAAAACGAAGATCTTGGTCATAGCTTTCATTTGAACTGAGAACGGGGAGTCTAGGACGAGTAATTCATGAGATATGGCGGTTTGAAGTTTGACAGCTGTCACTTCAAAGATTCAAGATTCAAGATTTCAGATTCAAGATTCAAGAATCAAGGATTGAAATCAAGGATCAAAATCAAGATCGAAATCCAGGATCGTAACCAAGGATCGAAATCAAGGATCGAAACCAAAGATCGAAATCAAGCGCTGATTTTGTCGAGCGCGATAAGGTAAAAATATCCTGAAATTTCAATGACTTAGGCACACTACTAATCCAACAACGAGTGTGAAAGAGACAAAGCTACCAAGAAAACCTCTCAACAAGACCAACAATCCTTATAACCAAGATTAAATTATAATAGATCGTTGTGTAGTCGTGATAAGGTTCAAAGTCCCTTTTACATTAAAGTCGACTTAACCATCCTGTTTGTATATAAAATCCTTGGATTCAACACTTTTTTTATTTGCTCACGCTCTCACATGGGTAAAATCAAAGAATAATTATGGCAACCCTCCTAAAACATGTTAGGATAAAATTACAAAGTTTGATTTTCTTGTTTTCATAACTTATAGTTATTTATAGTTTACTTACCGATGCTATGTAACTTCCTTATTTATTTTTAGTCGTCCTTTGTAATTCCTGCACACTTTGATGGCACAAATCGCCATTTTTGTTTGCCGCCAAATTCATGTTTACAGTACAACGACCTTAGCGCGACTGAATGAGCGAAACGAACGAGTCAACCAACAATAGGCAATATGCATCAATTTTTTTTATGGTTTTAAACGAAAGGTTATATCGTTAAATAACCGTAACAAAAATTCCAGCGCCGAAAAACTAAAATTTTATAACAAAAATAATTTTTAAAATTTATCAACATTTTCATGCACTTGAAACGGACGTGACGTCACAAGTCACCAAAATTACACGCGCTTGTAGGTAGAAAAAAAAACTTTCTGTCGAGTTTGAAGGAGTGTGACGTCACAGCATACGTGACAAATAGCGTTGCGTTTCAAGTCTTATGAAATTCCCACTATATTTTTGCACTTTTTAATTATTAATTTCTAAGCGAAAATGAAATAATATTAAAAAATAATTACACACACATAATTCTAAAGCCATAATGTTCATAGAAAAATACGTTTAACCCGCTTTTGAATCAGACGCATATTGCCTATTGGTTGATCTTTTGTTTGGCGTTTTGACGCTCGAAATCGGGGTCTAGACATTAAAGATGGCAATATTGGTTGAAAATACTTATTGGTTATCTGTTAACAGATAAATATTTTTATCGATATTCTTAATGGTTGAAAACATTAGTTGATAATTTTTTCTTTGACTATGAGTTTGGTTGAAGTTGAAAATTATCAGGTGTTAAAAATAACCACTCACTGGCGAATGAATAAAATATCGTTAACACAAGTACGTACACATCGATAATATGCTTTATTCTAAGTGCAATAGAACGTAAAATTAAATGCTGCGTACGAGTGACTGTTTTATCATGTTGAATGAGAGAATGAACAACCTGAGCGCGCTCTTTGATTGGCTGTGCTACGTACGGCTAACTTCAATTCGGACTCCGGGGTCATTAGATCATAAGCGACGCGTGACTCGTGTTGGAAAATATTCCTTAAAGCTTACATGTTACAGTTGAAATCTAAATGCAGTACGAAGTGTTGAAATTATTGAATCGGTATTTTTATTCAATATTGATAATTTTGGTTAACGAATATATTAGTTGTTTTTAATTATTAGTTAAAGAAGAACGAACATTTTGGCATACTTACTCTTCCGCCATTTTGAAAAAACCTCGATCTTGCAGCAGGTGATGAAACATGTGTCAATCGATAGGGGAAGTGATTACAAACAAAATATATTCAGTAATAAAATCTCGTAATCTTTATACTTTCCGAGATATTTGAGTTTGAAAATGTAAAAATTAAAACTTGAAAATGCTAATTAAGCTGCCAATAATAACCGGTAGGTATTTGAATATGTCTACTGTGACTGGGGATAAAATCGTGAGCCAATTTCGTTTAATTTTTAGGTAAAAATTTTTTTTTTACATTATACAGGGTGAATTTTTGAGACGGGGCAGTAAGGGCAGCTACCTTAACCGTTGTAGCTACAGGAAAACGTTCTTATGAGACTATCCTTAACTTTTGAAGATATTTCGACCTGCATTCACAGATTTTTAAAAAAATGTACAGTCAGCGAGAAAATGGCCAGTTTACACAAAAACTTTTTTTGATGCCAATCGATCCTATTTCACATAAGGATTAAAAGGCTCTAGCGGACCAACTGAGATTAGAGTATTAGAAAAGTCAGATAACGCTAAAATGTATTTTTGGGACGGGGTAGTAAGGGCTACCTTAACCGTTGTAGTTACAGGAAAACGTTCTCAAGAGACTATCCTTAACTTTTGAAGATATTTTGACTTGCATTCACAGATTTTGGAAAAAATGTACAGTCACCGAAAAAAAATGGGTATTCTACACAAAAACTTTTTTTGATGCCAAACGATCCTGTTAAAAATAAGGATTAAATGACTCTATGTGACCAACTGAGGTTAGAGTACTAGAAAAGTCAGAAATTGTTAAAATGCATTTTTGAGAAGGAACAGTAAGGACAGCTACCTTAACCGTTGTAGCTTCAGAAAAACGTTCTTACGAGACTATCCTTAACTTTTGAAGATATTTCGACAATAGACAAAATGATTTTTACGAAATGTTTAGTCAAAGTTTTTTGCAATTTCTGTCTTTTCTAGTACTCTAACCTTAGTTGTTCCGATAAAGCTTTTTAATCCTTATATGAAACAATCGATTGGCATCAAAAAAAGTTTTTGTGTAGATTACCCATTTTTTTCGGTGACTGTACATTTATTCCAAAATCTGTGAATGCAAGTCGAAATATCTTCAAAAGTTAAGGACTTCTTCTAAGAACGTTTTCCTGTACCTACAACGGATAAGGCCCTTACTGTCCGGTCTCAAAAATTCACCCTATATTTTTTGAACACAGTTTATTTCATCATTCATTTTCTACCTAGGTACTATTTAGCACAAAATGATGAAATAAACTGTGTTCAAAAAATATAATTTCAAATAAAAAAAAAAAAAATTACCTAAAAAATAAACGAAATTGGCTCACGATTTTATCCCCAGTCACAGTAGACATATTCAAATACCTACCGGTTATTATTGGCAGCATAATTAGCATTTTCAAGTTTTAATTTTTACATTTTCAAACTCAAATATCTCGGAAAGTATAAAGATTACGAGATTTTATTACTGAATATATTTTGTTTGTAATCACTTCCCCTATCGATTGACACATGTTTCATCACTGGCAGCAAAATCGAGTTTTTTTCAAAATGGCCGACAGTAGGTATGCCAGGCTCCATACAAAAATGTTCGTACCCTTTTAATGGTTGATGGTTATATTCATCATCTATACTAGACATCTAGTTCGTCCAAGGTCTCTTGTTGGAGACCTAATCCTGCAGTAAACTTTTATTTAGACTCATGATAACAAATTGCTTTACTTACTACTTACTGCTGTGGCGCAACGACCCGAAGTGGATCTTGGCCTCCGACACTAAAGACCGTCAGAAATCCCTGTCCAACGCCGTTTGAGTCCAGTCGACGGCCCCAACAAATTGCTTTAACGTAGGTATATGTTTACTAATTAGCCATCACTAAACATAATGTACCTATCACTAATAGGTAGGTAAGTACATGTTTCATAAATTTTCTAATCTATGTGTTTTTTACCTAGCAAAAATAAAATGACAAAACTTTGCAATCTCAAACACTCAGATCCAGCTAAAGGGCCATGCCGATTTTGTATGGGACGTTTGTGCCTTTTTTATATCGCGCGGCCATCAACCAAACATCAAAATATAAACTCTTAGGAGTATAGCAAACAATATTGTGAGAACAGTATACAGCTTCACTCAGTCACGACCGAGTTATACAGGGTGAGTTTTTCAAAAGTGTCTCTAGGGCCAAATCTGAAACTATTAGCAATAGCGAAAAACACTCAAAGAAGTCTCATAAGCGATTTTGATTAAAAGTAAAACTGCATCATTAGATTTTAAAAATAATAATTTTCGTGGCCAGAAATCGAACCCGTTGAATATTTAAAAAAAACTTTTTGTATTATTATACCATCCAATAGTGTAGATGATAAGAATCAATTGCTGAGAATAAACTACATACGGCAAAATAATAAAAAAAAAGTTATAGGTAATCTACGAAACACTAAAAGTTTTAATCAGTTTATTAAAAATCAACACTTTCCATTAGTTTGGCGCATGCAGTTTCTTCTCAGAAATTGATCCTTATTATTTACACTATCGGATGGTACAATAATACAGAAAGTTTTTTTTTTTTATATTCAACGGGCTCGATTCCTGGCCACGAAAATTATTATTTTTAAAATCTAATGATGCAGTTTTACTTTTAATTAAAATCGCTTATGAGACTCCTTTGAGTGTTTTCCGCTATTGCTAATAGTTACAGATTTGGCCCTAGAGGCACTCTTGAAAAACTCACCCTGTATAACTCGGTCTTGACTGAGTGAAGCTGTATACTGTTCTCACAAATATTGTTTGTTAAACTCATAAGAGTTTATATTTTAATGTTTGGTTGATGGCCGCGCGAAACAAAAAAGGCACACTTTCCGGCATAAGCTTTTATCACTCCCCAGATTTAAAGCTCTGCGTAAGCCACCGCTACGAGCAAGGTTTGAACGCAGCCGTCATAGACCCCGCTTGCTCGTCTATCGTACATCTCGGCGGTAACCACACCTGCGCCGTGCTAGCGCTACGGAAGGAGAAGCAAGATCCGACCAAGGACACGCTCGATGCCGGGATCTTGAACCAGAGTGAAAACACTATTCATATTATAAGGAAAGATGACAGTGAGTATCGCAGGTTGTGAGCTTATGGCTGAGAGCCAGGATTTATTTAGAGCGAGTGGTGTTAGGGCTGGGAGAGATCAGTAGGCCTAACATGCTCAACATCAAGAGTCGAGAAACGAAATATCTCGATCTGGCGCGTGTTAGATACACAATATCAGAGACCAATAGAGAAAAATTAAAAAAGAAAAACGAAAAAGAAAAAAGAACAAAAATTTTTCATTGGCTGAGATTCGAACTCGAAAAGCTACTCTAGTCTCAACAAATTCCGTGAAATTACGAACCACATTGTACTGGTAAATCTCTTTGCGTGAAAATGAATTTTCCCATAAATGAGTGCTTCGGAGGGCACGTTAAATTGTCGTTCCTGGCTTTTGAGTCGTTGAGCCATTACGGAGGCCTTCAGGCGGCCTATAAACTCCGTCACCAGAGTTGGCCACTTGCTCATACGAACTTATAGTCTGGCAAAAACGGGTAGACACGGCAACTAAAATTTCAGTACTTTGGAAACCCTTTCTCTACTAATCTATGGTAAAGTACAGGTTTCTAGGGTACAGGTACCGAAGACGTCAGTCAGAAGTAATAATTTACTTCTAAAAGAGAATTTATCCATTTCGCGTATTTAGCTTGCACAGTGGCGCCCCCATTTATTTCTATTATTTTGTGTCGGACTAATTAGTTTATTATTAGTTTGTGTAGTAGATAAGTTTTATAATATGTTGTAACGGCTTAAGATTTTAATTTCCTGCCTGGCTAATGGGTAGGAAGTGCCATTTAAAAAAAACAAGTTTTAGAAGTTTAAATACAAAATGTTTATTATCAGCTAGAGGATACAAGTAGTTGGGCGCCTTTTAAAAGTTATGAACAAGTTGTTTACAATGAACGGTAGAGCACAGACAAGTTAACAGGGTGTGGAGACAGGCCTACACGTCAATTTGTTCTTAGTAACCAGTATTCTTATATATTAAAACTAAACCGGGATATTGCAGCGTTCTTGAAAAAGTGTGTAAGTTAGTGTTGACGGCACAGAATAGTTAAAGCACAGCCGAGAGAGAGCCTCTCTGGCTGTGATACCGGTCACTCAGGCACGGAGGGGAGCACCACAGAAGAAGGGGGCGCCGCCAGCACTCCGTGACCTGGCTCCGGTATCCAGCGACTCGATGAAGATTAGAGTAAAACTTGGAACCCCAAGAGGGGTTCCGTTGTTATGAAATTTAATAATTTTCGATCGTCGGGAGGGACGACGACTGCGTCAAGCGCGGCAAAGCTCCAGCTGAGCCCAGCGAAGCACCATGCGCGCCGGGGCGCTCGATCCGAGCTTATTGATGACTCGGTGATCCGCGCGGGTGTACTAGGGCAGATGTGAGGGCCTAACCAATGGTCTCACCACGCGGCCACGTTGTCAGCCCCGGACGCTCGCTCACGGACCCAGCTGAAGCACAATCACTTTAAATTAGACGACACCGACTAGGTTCTCGAAGACCAGGATTCAAAAAAAAGCTAATACGTGGCCATACGCCAATGACATTTCCAAAGTGTTGCCGTCAATGGTCTGCAATTTTCCCATTGACGGACGCTGATAAAATGACTATTCTAACCAATGAATTTAAATTACTAGAGTGATAAAGTTGTAGATAATTAAAGCAAGAGCCTGAAACAAAATTTGAAAAAGAAGGGAGTCGCACTAATACTTCTGAAACAATAAAAACACTAATCGAAACAAATCCAGGGGAGTTGCCATCTCCGAAATTTACCTGAATATGTGTGAGAATAAATTTTACGGAAACATCGACATTTGTCTATATGTATTGTAATTTTAATGTCAATGTCAATTTGACAGCGACATACGATACGAGTAGAATAACCAAGGTTACAATGTATGTTAGACTATAAGGTATATATTTATATGGGCCGTAGTTATAAGTATTTAACATCTTTCACTTGTACTATTGTTGCCTGAAATAAACGTTTTATTATTATTATTATTATTCTCTATTTTTTTTTCAGAGAACTACCTAGATCTGCAAGAGGAGAAGAAAGTGCGCTCGGAGGCGATGGACTTCAAGCAGCAAAGAGACGACGTGCTGCGCTGCTTCGAAGCTGCGCAGACCAGGCTGGTCCAACTGTTGGAAGAGAACCTGGAAGAACCGCCGCTGCATCAGCTCTCACTGGCGGAGTTCAACCTGCATCTAGAACATAAGAAGGAGAGGAACAAACAGGTATTAGAGACTAGCAGCGCCTTCGCGGCGTTGCCCCCGTAGTGATGGTTTCGCGGTGTTGGCACACGGTGTGTCAAAAGACGAACGAACGCGAACTCACTCGACTTTTGGTGAATCGAGCGATGTGCGTTATTGCACGCAAGGCAATTTACACAAAAGTGCAAAGTGTTCAGTTTTAACCTGAACAATGGTGGTGATGATAGTAAAAAGTAGCATCCTTCCCCGAGAGTTTAGCTATTAAATGCAGAAACAATTTTTCAAATCCGACTGGTAGTTCCTGAGATTAGCGCGTTCAAACAAACGAAGAAACTCTTCCGCTTTTCTTTATAAGTATAGATAGATACTCAGCTACATCAGCTCTCGTCGGCAGAGTTCAACCTGCAACTCGACCATAAGAAAAAGAGGAACAATAAAGTATTAAATAAAATAAATAATGCTGGACATTTCACACAGCATCATGTAGCCCCAGTACTTTGGGGCTTTTACTTACTAGCAGAGCTTGTGTTATGGGAACCACATGACAGTTAATGTCAATGGTAAGCACCACTTAAACTGAGTAGCGTATTCGGGTGTAAAGTATGTTCTGGTTTGCAGGCGGAACGCGAGCGAGAAGAGATCAAGTTGAAAACAGAGTCCCGAATCCGCGCTCAGGACAAAGTGACGCTGTGGATCAAGAAGCAATGCTGGGACTCCATGCTCTCCCCACGAGTCAAACTCTTCGCCATTTTCTCTCATTACCAGGTACACTGCAAAAGTAATTATGTTCCTGAATATAGGCTTTCGATCTAACTGCACAGTATTTGGAGCGTATTTTGTTTCACAAAAATGTAGGAACAAACTACAATTTATTCAAACTCGGATAACTGAGAGCTAGGTGATTCTGCTCAAGTTTTGTCGCAACCAATACCAACAGTGAAGAATCGAAGCGAGTAACATGAATTGAGGTAATGCTTGTTTTTGGGTTATCCAATCTTAAATCTAAATAGACCGCAGTAGCATTTTCCGATAAATGAGGAAAAGTAAACTCTGGTTGTCTCGTTAGAAAGCTAAAGTGAACATTTCTGTCAGATATCGAAGTTTGCTTATCTTTATCTTATTATACTATTAAACGAGCAATATTTGTATACTTATTTGTTTGTTTATTTGTATTCACGTTCTCAAAAACGGCTCTATCGATTTGTATGAAATTTGCAATGTCGTGGTCTGACTAGGTCTCATAACTGAGAAAATTCTAATTTCTGGGAAAATTATTTTTCTCTATTTTCACCCGAGCAGAGCTCGGTCGTCCAGATATAAGTTTACTAACAGTTACTCATGTTTGCGAATGGGTAACCCATGCGCAAACAGACAAAACACACCCCGTCCACTTTCTTCCAGCGCTCTTTTTATAAGACGCGATCTATATTAAAGTATGTCAGGTGGAAAACTACGCCGTCCTGCCGAGCCAGCGCGAGACGTGGCTAGAACTGCAGCAGGCGGAGGCTCTCAGGACCTTGGAGATGGACAACGATCACCAGCTCTTCAAACCCTGGGAAGAGGAGCCCGAGCCGATCGAAAGTGTGGAATTGAGTCAGATTCGGTGAGCGCCGGTTGTTAGTTTTGTTCCATACATAATAAATAAATAAATATTGCTGGACATTTCACACAGCATCATGCAGTCCCAAGCTAAGCAGAGCTTGTGTTATGGCAACCACATGACTGATATACTACTTATATACATTTTTTTTTTTGTAAATACATACATAATATACAAAGAAAACACCCAATAATTATGTCTTTGATGATATAACTTCTTTGCCCTGAACTATTTGCATCATGTGTTTATAAGAAGTATGGTTAGAGAAATTTATTGACTCATAAAAGAACAGAGTTCACTTATAATGAGCTTAAAAACTAGGTTTATAACTAATAGTTAATTAAGTAAGTTTCATTCCAGAGATCTGGCAGATACATTAAAAGATCTTCTCATATATATATTTTTTAAGTTTAGTTTTAAATATTGGTAGTGATAAGGAAGTTTTTATATCATCGGGTAAATTATTAAATAGTTGTGCACCCTCGTACATTATATTTTTTTGACCATAGTTGGTTCTAGGCTTTCTAAGTTTCAGTTTGTTTTTATTTCTTAGGTTATGGCGAAAAGTTCTTTTTGTAAATTCTATTTGTGTGTGTATTTTATTCATCAGTACCTTTTTTACCAGGACGCAAGTTTTGAAAGTGTATAGTTGCTGTAGATTTAATATTTTAGTTTCCTCGTATAAAGTACGTGTCCTTGTCAAATACGGGTATTTAAATAGTGCTTTTATTAATTTATTTTGAGATATTTGAAGGTTTTTAAGATTGGATTTAGCAGCGCTTCCCCAAATTTCTATGAGATACTCTAAGTGTGATTTCACCAGAGAAT
The DNA here is from genome assembly GCA_958496255.1 of Camptogramma bilineatum. Lineage (NCBI taxonomy): Eukaryota > Metazoa > Arthropoda > Insecta > Lepidoptera > Geometridae > Camptogramma > Camptogramma bilineatum. The sequence continues at coordinate 1,551,013 of OY292453.1, forward strand.
TATAAATAATCATTCGAACGAAGAAGAAGTTAAGAAGATAATAGTATATTGTTAATACTACTAAAGAAGCAGACAAGCATACAGCCCACCAGCGGGCCTATAAAGGTCATGGCGTCTGTTTTTACGTCACGGATCGGTATATCAACCAGTGATGCCTACATAGTTACTATAGAAACAAAAGGATGTTTACCGAGACGAGACGCAATGACAGACGCCATGACACCGGCGAGCGTTTTGGCTATCATAGCGGATTGTTGTATTTTGTAGATTTATTTTAGCAAATAAATTAGTAATCTCGACATTAATAAGAGAATAAATACATTTTTCAAAATCTTTGAATCCTATTTCATTAGATCAGATAAATATTTTGGCGATACTTGATTACTGTCACCATGCCTATTATAGGCCTAAATTCTAAAATAGCATCTGATTCCGTAATATTCGTATCTTTTACCATAGAGTGCAGGCCAGATCAGTGATATCCGTCCACGAGCCGCGGCGCAGCGCCGACAGCCAGGCCTCGGGCGCGGGGGGCGGGGCCGGGGAGGAAGCAGGACAGCCGTATGTTCTGACCGGCTCTAACACGCATCGCTACGTCACTGTACCGCCGTATATGGTGCCGCAGACTCGCGCTGATTCCTTCCTACAGATGAACTGGCTGCAGCAAATCGTGAAGGTAACCCTAGCTTGTAAGGCTCTGGATGTTGTAAACAAAAATGGATTAAGAGTTATATGGTCTAGGTCAGTGATGATCAAACTACGACCCGCGGGCCATCTCCGGCTTGCAAACCGTTTTAATCCGGCCCGCCGCGCAAACATTCTTACTCAAACCGTACACGTCTGGAATAGTCTTCTCTAAAATAAATGTAGACACTTGCATAATCGTCACATTTTTGGTATTCAGTAGTATTAGTAAAACCAATAAAAAAAAATCTGGCCCCTATTACATTTCATTGGTTTTATTTGGATCCTGATGAAAAAAGTTTGCCTAACCCTGATCTAGGTTGTCACTACTTTATAAATAGGCACGGCGTCTGTAGTCGCTGGTTGGTTGCCTATAATTGTAATCGTTTATATAGGTCGTCGACTAGTTGACAGTGTTTAATGGCTCTTAATCCTTTCTTAATTTATTTTTGTGAGACAGATTCGAAGTGTGTTTTATAGTCATAAGTGTCCTATTCCCGGTCAATATCTATCCATATTTTAAAATTCAGCCAAATCGGTTTAGTGTTTGTCGAGTTATAGAGGAATAAACATACATCCATCCTTCCATCCAAACTTTCGCATTCGTAATATTAGTGTGATTCATCTTACTACAAGTTCCTCGGTAGTTAAGCAAAAAGCTAGCAAAAGTTCACAAAACATCGCCCAATTCCAGTTGAACGTGCAGAACATGCGTCTGTGGTTCAACAAACAGTTCGACGACCTCATGGCGCAGAAGAGACGAGAGGTCGGCCTGGTCGAGGAAAGGAACGCGCGGTTCAGATTCATTATAGAAGGTTATCTGATAACAACACACATTTGTGCTATCCATCTGCACTGTAGTATTGGTTGAACTCACGTTTGCCTATTTAGAGGATTTTGGTTTCATTGGTTTTATATAAATACTAGCTGCTGCCCGCGGCTTCGCTCGCGTGGTACCCGGATAAAAAGTAGCCTATGTTACTCTCCAGCCCTCCAACTATCTCCACACAAAAAATCACGTCAATCCAACGCTCTGTTTTGACGTGAAAGCAGGACAAATAAACACACTTTCACATTTATAATATGGGTACGGACTAGCAGCGCCCTAGCGGCGTTGCCCCCGTAGTGATGGCATATGGTGGTGATGATGATGATGATGATGAAAAGTAGCCTCAAGAATTTAACTAAGTATCACATGCAGAAATAATTTTTCAAATTCGACTGGTAGTTACTGAGATTAGCGCGTTCAAACAAAAAACAAACAAACTCTTCCGCTTTATTATATTAGTATAGATGTGTTCAAAGTTAATGGTCCTTGGACTTCATGTAACGTATTTATAGTAGGCACGTTACTTTTATTGTAGTATCCACGAAATGAAAAACACTATAGTCTTGTCAATTTTAGCTGTAATATATTTTTAGTTAGCATCCAATTTATTGAAATAAAAATAGAGCGTACTAAGTTAAACTAAAAATAATTTCAAGTAAGTACTTAGAAACTTTATTAGGAAGTATGAAGACTGTTACTTGTTCTATCAATCAATCTCATCAATCAAACCTCATCAATCTCTAACTTCTCTGAAAAAATTACGCATAAACTCGTGATGGCATTAATTTATGAATGAAGAAATAATAAAATATCGGTGTGCTCACACAGCGATATCTATCCTAAAATCTGATATTCCAGAGTTGAACAAGCTGTCGGATCTTCGCGGCAGCTTCCACCACCTGACCATCCAGATTGTTGACCCTGAGTGGAAGCAGGAAGAACAACCAGAGAAACTTATCAAAGTAGACCCTGAAGAGGTGAGCCAGTTGTGTTGTACAAGGTTGTTCGAAGGTGAATGAAAGGATATTTAAATTAGGAAATCTTGTCCTTTCGACTTGAATAGGGTGTTATAAATATTGACCAACGCTTGTTTTTTTTTAAGGTCATTTGTCGGATTCTGATCTTGATTTGAATGCTGTGTTTTTTTATTTGAAAGCTGATTTTCTAGTAATAGTTCTTACACAAGTCTTATCAAAATCGGTTCAGTTCAGAAGGGATATGTCGGGGTTTTTACATATGTGATGTTATATAGTGAAAGGGTGAATTTTGAGCATAGTTTAAAAAGTGTTCAAAGTTGAGAGGCGTTAATAAGTAAGTAAGTAAGGGCACACGTTTTTTGATTGCTTGTATCGATACAAACGCGATGCGAACGCGCTGCCCCACTCCCGGTTCGCTAACGCGCAGCTTAAAAACGCGCTTCAGAAAACGTCGTGTGCCCACTCTCTAAGGCGCGGGACATGCAGAAAAGACGTAAGACGAGGACGCGTCGCAGACATTATGTCTCTTCTGCGTCCCTTTCATGGAAAATGTATAGAAGCGTCGCGCCGCAAAACACACAGAAGAGACGGGGCGCCGTCACATTTTGTATGAAAGGGACGCGGAAGAGACAAATGTCTGCGCCCCGTCTCTTCTATCTGGCCTGCGCCTAAGGTCTAAAATGTTTTGTCCACAGTGTTCCATAGAGCCGTACATAAGTCCGAGTCAAGTGGTGATCCCGCCTCCCGAGCCGGTCCCCAAGGACGACTTCAAGGAACGAGCTCTCATGGAGATGATGGACGGAGTGCTGGAGAAACTGTGGCATGAGGAGATCAAGAAACCTATACCGATGCCGCAATGCATGGTTAGGGCTCCCACACATAACTGCGAAATCGCATCGCATCGCAAATATCTGCGAGCTCGTACCAACAAGTGCCTGCGATGCGGCGTCATATCGCATCGCATCGCAGTTTTGTGTGGGAGCCTTAGTTCGGAATGGAAATTGATGATTTGGTCTTTCATACAGGAAAGCTCGTGGCGTTTGCTTAGACGTTCTTGATTGATCGTTGAAGTTAAGCAGCGTTGTGCGCGGTCACAATTTGGATAGGTGACTGGAAGTGGCATTACGAGCTGAGCGCTTCCGTGCTTCGGACGACACGTTAAATTGTTGGTCCCGGCTTTTAAGTCGTTAAGCCATGACGGAGGCCTTTAGGTGGCCTAAAAACTCTGAACACTTGGTCAATACGAACTTACTTATACAGGAATATCGGATTTTTTTATGGTTAGAGAAATTTATTGACTCATAAAAGAACAGAGTTCACTTATAATGAGCTTAAAAACTAGGTTTATAACTAATAGTTAATTAAGTAAGTTTCATTCCAGAGATCTGGCAGATACATTAAAAGATCTTCTCATATATATTTTTTAAGTTTAGTTTTAAATATTGGTAGTGATAAGGAAGTTTTTATATCATCGGGTAAATTATTAAATAGTTGTGCACCCTCGTACATTATATTTTTTTGACCATAGTTGGTTCTAGGCTTTCTAAGTTTCAGTTTGTTTTTATTTCTTAGGACGTAAGACTTAGGTTATGGCGAAAAGTTCTTTTTGTAAATTCTATTTGTGTGTGTATTTTATTCATCAGTACCTTTTTTACCAGGACGCAAGTTTTGAAAGTGTATAGTTGCTGTAGATTTAATATTTTAGTTTCCTCGTATAAAGTACGTGTCCTTGTCAAATACGGGTATTTAAATAGTGCTTTTATTAATTTATTTTGAGATATTTGAAGGTTTTTCAGATTGGATTTAGCAGCGCTTCCCCAAATTTCTATGAGATACTCTAAGTGTGATTTCACCAGAGATCATTTACCTTTCTGAAACTCGCGATCCCTGCCTTGTGAGATCATTCAACCACAGTTCAACCACAGTGACATACATGTGACATGTTGTAACATAACCGAAACATCGGGTCATGACATTATGTAAATTAAGTAAATAATTCCAGTGCTATTAACTGTGCACAAAAAATATTGTGACCAATTATTAGTATTCTATTGCGGCCATTTTTCATATCACGTAGAGTGCTATTTGCAAATGTAGGCATACCGAACTTGATCTTGGATTTTTATCTGTAAAATACAATCTTAGATGTATGTAGAATATGTAGATCTATACTCCGGTACCAAATGTTTACCGTATCTGGAGAAGTCATGACTCATGAGCATGAAACATCACACAAACACATATCATTTGATTCCAGCTGGACAAAGACCCAGAGCACTTCAACGAGGAAGACCTCCGGTTGGTGTTCGAGTACGAAGCTAAAGTGAACTTGAGGAACGACGAGCGAGATAAGTACCGCAAGATGTTACACGCAGAGTACGGTAGACTGACGCAGCTGCTCAACGAAGGCATACTCAAGTTTAACCAGAAGGTATGTCGTTGTTTACGATATACTTCTTCCATACATATTGATATTTATCTCAGGTAGTAAGCGCCGACTGAATCCAAATATTCAAGAAAGATAGGAGAAAAAATAGATACAGAAATATCGATCGTCCAGCAATTTAAGTGTCACGGGCTCTGTATGAGGCTAGCATAGGACCGTAAAGAGTAGAATAAAAAAGAAAAGGAGTACAGAATCCAGCAGTGGGTGATGGCAGGCTGGGAATGATGATAACAGTCACTCAATTTGCTCATACGAACTTACTTACTACTCATCTTAAAATTAGGATTCGAAACATATTTGGGGATGATTCTTGTTTGATTTTGTTGTCAGATCTATTCAAATAATAAATGATTGCAGGTGAAAGAGATGTGGTTATTGAAGTTAACTGTCGACTCCGTCATCGGTCAGGAGAATCTCAACCTGATGCGTCTGCGCAGGAACAACCTCGACCGCGTCGAGAACGCTGAGAGGATCGAAGACTATAGGTGAATTCACTGATTATTGTAATGGTGTGGTATTCAATAAGTTATTCACTTGACTTGAATGAGGGTTTTTTAAGACGAACGCAGGCGCGAACTGGACGAGAGACGAGGCCATCTCAAGAACAAACCGCCTGCAAACATACACTACAACGTTGTAGTACAACGATGGGACTCTGACTTGCGCTATTTGCGCCCGCACGTTCAAAGCCAAAATTAGCTACATAAGTCATCTCAGAGTTAATTCTAGCATATAGGCAGAATTAAGGTCGCCGTAGCCAAAACCGGCTAGAATAATGACTATTATTATTTTGGTCTTTATTCTTCGGAACAGTATGGACAACTTTAATTTAGTAATTAACATCTTTCCGTGGCCTAAAAATCAATGCTGAAATAAATTTTGGGTATATGTAACTGGTTTCGTAGTTATTTTAGGATTTTTTGAGAAATTCGATAATGTCGATAATAATTAATAAAGAAATCAATCCTTGTGTCATGGCCTTATTCTGTCCAAACAAAACTTAATTCAAAATCAATTTTAAAAACGATAATGAGCCACGTAACGCCGTGTTACGTTTTGTTTGGACTTACAGTCGGATTGCTCAATATACGCACTAAAATTGACGGTCAAAATGTCATTTTTCAGATATTTTTAGTTCGTACAATGAGCAATTCGACTATAGGGCTCCTGGTGACAATCAGTGTTGCAAACCGTGTACTGCCCTGATTTTAGTTTTTGCCAAAAATCGAGTTACTGTACTCTTCGTTAGGGGGGCAGTTACGCACTACAAAACGCACCCTTACTTAAAGTTAAATTCCCATTGCAGGTCTCTAATAGCCCGATACGAGAGCGAAGTGGAGCTCCTAACCCGTGAACTGCAGCTGATACAGGAGCAAAGCGCGGAGGTGCAAGCCTCCTACGACGCGCTGCTACTCAAGGATAAGTATATGGAGAGAACGTTCAAGAACCACTTCGTTGACCTCTCGCCTATTATCGTGGACCAGTGCTATAAGTTTTACAAGTAAGTGCGATTGTGGAAACTACAGTTATTTTTTCGAATAGTTTAGTAGATAGCGAAGAGCTTTCAACTAGTTTTGTGGTGACGCTAACTTCTGGTTGGCCAAATATGAGCATGTTTCAATAGTACATCTGCACACGTCACTAAAGTTTTAAAATATCTTAGGGAGGCTTTGAAGAAATATGTAAACTAGAACGGACACCGGCGAACTCACACTTGACGCCACAATTGAAGCCGATCAGCGTCAACTCATTCATTCACTAGCTCACGTTCATCGCAATCGGTCGCTGGCTATAAGGTGTTGAATGTTGACGAAAGGTATAATAATATATTTATTTATTCAGACTACTTGGGTCCATTCCTTACATCTAAAAGAGAATTATAAAAACATGTCACAACTTAATAAAATTAATAAAATTAACGCACACAATTCAATAAATTAATAAAATAAATGAAATGTAATAATAGATGGATAGTACTTAATTAATATAATAAATTTGTTCAGCGCACGGATTTATTAGGGACGACATCCAGTACCTTTGCAGGTTACTATCATGCCGATCCGTTAAAGCCCTAAGTAGAATGTTAGGGCTACCCAACATTCTGCGTCTGATAGAGGTTATTTTATTTCGTAGTACAGCATTGAAGTCTTTTATACGTGCGTCGGCAAACATGCCAGACGCACTACAAAATTTGGGCAGCCCCACCATTGCCCTGAACAAATTATTATAAAGGACTCGTAGGGCGCTGATAGACTTTTTGGTGTATGTAACCCACAGGCCGCTGGAGTAAAATGATTGACAGAAGGACTTAAACAAGGTTACCTTCACCTCCACTGTGGCATGTGCAAACCTGCGAATCAGCATATTTCCCCGTACCGCCAGCGCCCTACGCTCCCTTTCTACATCTTCATTATCCTTTAAATCAGCAGTGACCACATGTCCCAGATATTTAAATTTGTCTACTCTATTCAATTCATTTTCGTTCAGGTAAATGGGTGGGATGTAGCTGAAGGGGCGGCCGCCCGCTGCAAAGACCATAACCTCACTCTTTTGAGTATTATATTTAAGCCCATGATTTTTGGTATAGTCCTCACAAAAACGCAGCAACCTCCTCAGCGCACAGACCGATATAAAAATGACCGTATAAAAATGACCTTCAAAAATACCGTCTTGCATTTTAGAATCTTACAAAAATGCATCAACTACACAAAAAAAGATAGTGGCGTAACTTATCATCGGTAAGTAAACAAAACATCAACTAAAACCAAGCAAAACTAATTTTTGTCATAATTTGCCGCCATTTCTAGAAAATCATAGAATATGAAAATGGAACTGTACAGATTGGACACGGTAGGTAATAAATGTTGGTGAACTCATAATATATGCAACTAGTTATTTTAACTCAATTAGGTATAATATACTTAACTGATTATTGTTTAGATCATAAAATACCTACTCAGCCTATGCCGTTTGCCTGTCTGTTTGTCTATTAGTACCTACTAAAGTTTATTATCAAATTGTAATGGTAGATTTTTATTTTACTTAGTTTAAAAAGGATATTTTTCATCATCATCACCTTAAAGATACTAACCAAACCCAAACCTAATTTATTCAAAACTAAGTTTCCTGTAAGTAGTACCTATAATTTTTTTTCCGTGAATTTTTTGATATTTTAATAGTTATTCTGTTATTCAGGGCTAAAAAATGGTAGAATAGTTATTATTTGGAAATGCATACATAGGTACCTATAATACTATAAAATAATATTATCTCGATGTAGGGAGGCCTCTCGCCTTTAGACATTTTCAATGGTTCTTGAATGTCTCACGATCATTACACACGTATCTTACACACGTATCTGAACCAAAGAAAAGAAAATCAAGGAATTAATCAAAGGGATTTAGATCTACTATAGTCTGGCAAAAAAATAATGGACATAAATGGGGGCGCCACTGTGCAAGCTGAATACGCGAAATAGATAAATTCTCTTTTAGGAAATTAGGAAATTATTACTTCTGACTGACGTCTTCGGTACCTGTACCATAGACAAGAAACCTGTACTTTACCATGGATTAGTAGAGAAAGGGTTTCCATTTTAATGAAATTTTAGTTGCCGTTTCTACCCGTTTTTGCCAGACTATACCTTTCCTTAGACAAAGCTTCTATTCGGAGCTACTTAAGAAACTCTCTAGGCCCTTTTTTTCTTAATCGCAGATATATCCTTTACGTTAGCCGCCACACCTTAAAACAGAAATGAATCCTAGCCTTATTATAGGAAGCGTCCGAAATGGCAGCAGCGCGCCACAATGATCCCTGTGATCCTGTACGAGTTGTCGGCGGCCGTGCTCAGCGGCGTCAAACCGCCGCTCTTACATGTCGACTGTGTGGACTTCTATAAAGGGTGATTACACTATATAACCTGTAATTGGCTTTCTGAATCTAATCAAAATGTTTAGTGATATTTACGTTAGCGGTTTTCCATTAGATAAATAAATAAATAAATAAAATAAATATCTCTCTTTATGCATTGAGACCGGCTTTAAAGACACGTCTTCTTAGATTAGAAACAGTTTTCTGAACTACGAGTACTAACGTTATAGCTAAAAAAAAGCAAACTATAAATAAATAAATAAATATTGCTGGACATTTGATACAGCGCCATCTAGCCCCAAACTAAAAAAAGCTTGTACTATGGGAAGCAGATAACTGATAGAATACTTTTGTACATACATTACATACATCGAATACTTTATAACACCCAGATACAGAACAAACATCTATGTTGTTCATCACACAATTGGTCCTGGGTGTAGTAAGGCATGTTTTGGATCTTGGTTTGAGAGGTACATTTTTTTTCCTTTTTTGTCTTTAAAAATCCTTTTTTAATTTGAGTACTGTTCTTGAGTTCTTTTAAAGACGATAATTCTTAAAATGTTTGTTAAACCTTTTTTTTTTACTTTTAGTATCTAACCAAGTAATCCTATGTAAATATAAAAATATTGCTTGATTTTCAGCGTGGAGCAACTGGATCTAATCAGTAACATGCCTCCAGTTATGGACGAAGGTCTCTGGGCCACCATGTGCAAGCTTCGCCGCGCCAAGATCGAGAATGAGATACGAGTGAGTTTAACTGGGTTACATAGAGTAGAAAAAAAACCTTTACCTAACCTAAATATTCAAACAAACAGCAGTTTAATCTGTGGTTTAATCTCCAGATAAGACTTAATCCAGTTTGGTAAAATCCAGCCTAAGCTGGATTATAGAGTTTCGATGAAACTAATTAAGTACGGCTGGATCGATTAGGCTATTTTTTGTAAATGTTCATAATATGTAGTTAGTTCTAGGATTAACAGATAGAAAAGTAACCTTGAAAGTTCGGAAAAATCATTAAAGAGCGCGATGTTAAAACGCGACGCTACTAACGTTATAAAAGGCGCTAAGTTCGCGTTCTGTTTGACGAAGCCAAAACTAGTATTTAGTGGTACTTCTGTATGAACTGGAATTATGAATAATCTTCTGAATAACCAGAAGGAAGCAGGATCTACAACACAAGTTACCTAAACTTAGTGTAGGTCCTGTCTGTTCCCTAAATTTATGTACAAGCCTACTATACAGGGTGTGGCAAATTCTTGGTCACTGAAGGGTAGCTACCTTTTCTCTTGTAGTTAGAAAGTTTTGTTCTTAGGAAACTTCGGTTTTATTTTGAAGAAAAAAATAATTGCATTTTTAGATTTTTGAAAAAAAGTACAGTTAGCCTAAAAAATTACATTTGTCAAAAAAAACAAGTTGGTCTTAATCGACTCTATTTCCCACCAGGAACACTTCTCCCAAAGTAACTTATTAAATCAAATCGTAAGTTTTTGCAATAATTAAAAAAAACACATCCCATACATTTTCTATGAAATTAGTAGTTGTAAACATTATAGTGCCACTTATTCGATCGTTCTTAATTTAATTTCATAACTGCTCCGGCAAGCTGCGAGGCTATTGTAAAGCGCGTATTTAAATTTAGAACAAAGTGCTTCCCTGCAGATGTACAAATGGTATGCTCCATGCATACCATTCTCTCTTGTGGCTCTGTCTGAGGCGCCTAAGGCTTTACAATAGCCTCCCAGCATGCCGAAGCAGTTACGAATTTAAATTAAGAACGATCGAATAAGTAGCACTGTAATGTGTACAACTCCTAATTTCATAGAAAATGTATGGGATGTGTTTTTTTGAATTATCGCAAAAACTTACGATTTGATTTGATAAGTTACTTTGGGAGAAATGTTCCTGGTGGGAAATAGAGTCGATTAAGACCAACTTGTTTTTTTTGACAAATGTAATTTTTTAGGCTAACTGTACTTTTTTTCAAAAATCTAAAAATGCAATTATTTTTTTCTTCAAAATAAAACTGAAGTTTTCTAAGAACAAAACTTTCTAACTACAAGAGAAAAGGTAGCTACCCTTCAGTGACCAAGAATTTGCCACACCCTGTATAAATGTTGTTATTTTGTAGTAAATTGTGTATTTGCGCTTGAAATGGAATAATAAACGAATTGAATTGAATTGAATTTGAACAAGACAGCATCAGTCGGGTCAGCTAGTACATAAAAATGTAAAATGTGTGTCCGTTAGATTTAACGTCTTCTGTATGTTCTCACTGTATATTTTACAAAAAAAACACGAGATAATAACCTTAAAAATGTCTATTGTGATGAGCCCAATTTAGTTTAACCATTAGCCGTCTAAACCGGCGAGCTTGTATGACAAGGTGATGAGAGTGAAAGAGGTGAAAGAGGTGTCAGGATCTTAGCAAGTGGAAATCCGTGGTATCTGCCTATGCCTGTGGGAAAGAGGCGTGATTTTATGTATGTATGTATTAGTCGTCTCATGACATTAAAGGTGTATCGTTTGTTTGTTGGTCAGATGCGCGGCGTGGCACAAGAGATGGCGTACGTAGATAGCTGTAACAGCGTGTGGAGCAAGGCGATCCAAGCGCGGAGAAACCAGCTTGTCCTGACGCACGACAGTATTGCGCAACTGCGGGAGACGATCGAACTCACCGCTAGGAACCGGACTATACAGGTCACTAATGGCTAAGCTCTGCTGGTTTATACATACTCTCAAATATAACAGCCCCCTGATTGTCTATCTTTGATAGCGACCAAAAGTTGGCCTCAGGGAGTGGACACACTGCGTTTTTTACAGCGCGTTTGTATCGATACAAACGCGATGCGAATGCGCTGCCTCCCTCCCGGTTCGCTTTTGTATGGAAACAAACACGCTGCGAACGCGCGTTTGTATCGGTACTAGTATAGTATTATAATATCTGTGTCGGTACAAACGCGATGCGCACACGCAGCTCAAAAACGCGGTACAGAAAACACCGTGTGGCCACTCCCTCAAACTGTCAAATATGACAGTTTAGGGACCACGCAAGTAGCACTCACTCTCATCTCACGAGACCGAACGCGACAAAAGATACGCGATCGTTTTAACAGTCTGAGACCAATTTGAGGTTTGAGACAAGTTAGACAATCAGCCTGCAGTTCAGTGACCACGCATGTAGGTAGCTCTGTGACTTTCGTCTCATCTCATCGAACGCTACAAAAGATACCTACGCGATCGTTCACTGTCATATTTGAGAGTTTATGATCTATTTTGGTTGCTATCAAAGTTACGCAATCAGAAGCTGTTCAAGGACTCAACCCTAGAAATAGTACTTTCACCCATGGCATGGACTTTAAGATATATTATGGAATATCTTCATGTTGCAAGCTCCTATAAAGTATGCTATTATTTTGAAAACGTGAGCTAATGAAAAAACCCTTGATACACAACAGAGATTAGCACCTTCGAATCAAAAGTCAAGGCACAGGGCGGCCTATGGTCAATTACTGCTCAAACCTTCAAAAGTTGATCTATATTAAGGTTTTACTGTAAACTAAAATCTTCAAAGCTGCGACTGAACATGTTTTTGGCCTAGTTTAGCTGGTGCTACCAGCGGGACAAGTGGAGATCACTACAACGGGACATATGGAGGACTTCGAGGATGCCACGCTCATCCTCAGGGAGGATATTGAGAAGATCAACGATGTTATACTGGTGAGACTTCATCATTATTTCACTAGCTTGTATCAGTGCAGGTTCGAATCCCGTTGGAATCGAAAATTTTGATAAGATTTTTAATTTTCAGTTTAGTGATTCTGAAAAGGTTGAAGCGTCTGGGATTTTGTAATAGATTGATAACCTTTACCTTAATCATCTTTCACCTCAATCATACCATACCATAGATGCGAATGTTTCCTAAACCGTTTACGAGCTGTTAATGTGCTTTCTTACTTTCTGCCAAGAAACATCCATTTATTCCTAGCCGGTATCTAATACGACCTTCGAATAGAAACGCGTAGCGTTAGACCAACAAGGCTCAGAATAAGCTAAAACAATCTTACTATCCTACAAATATTACTAGTAGTTCGCCCCGAACTGAGATCTCGCGCACCGTAGATGGCTTACATTTGGACTTTCTTCTGACTACCCCTATAATTTCAAGTGCTACTACTGATACTGCCGAGTATGCCTATTGCGCTAGCTCTTCATGGTAAAAAATACTGGCATGCATGCAATACATAATGTCGCGTCTAATTTTTCATTTAGGTATTTCATATTTATGAATTCTCGTCGTATTTCTAAAAGTATACGTCCTAGAATAAAAATAATAACCATTTTGGAATGTACAAATAAAGACCTTTCATTTGACAGCCCACTCAATATATTTGTTTACTTAACTTTTTTTACCCCAATTATTTTCATTCTTTATCAAAATTTTTTTTATCATGAAAATAAATCAAGTAGCATCTAAAATCATTGCAAACCAAACCGCAACGATGCCACTCTCTTTTTAAGACCGACCAGTCAATGAGCTACGAAGTCATCGAAACTCTATGCAACGGGAGCTCTTGCAGCTCTGGTTTCGTAGTTTTTGGTCTTTGGTCGTATTTCAAAAACTATACATCCTAGATTAAAAATAAAAACCATTTTGGAATGTACAAAATAAGCCCTTTCGTATGACACCCCACTCAATTTATTTGTGTAACTTTCATAATTTTTTACCCCCTTGGGAACCCAATATCTTCACAACCCCTACATCGATTAAGCTCATATGCTCCCCCGTAAATTTCCTTACCACAACCTATTGACCTACCAAGTTTCATGCAGATTGGATGAACGGTTCGACAGTTATGCTCGAACAACAATTCGTGAAACATACAAACATACAAACATACAAACATACAAACATACAAACATACAAACATACAAACATACAAAGCAAAATCGCCCAACTTACCACTAAGATCTTCGCTCGCTTCGCTCGCTCGATCGATAAATGCGAAAGTTTATGAGGATGTATGGATGTTTGTTACTCTTTCACGCTAAAACTACTGAACGGATTTTAATGAAACTTGACATATACATAGTTTATGACTTGGAATACTACATAGGCTACTTTTCATCCGGGTATGTATCACACGAGCGAAGCCGTGGGCGTAAGCTAGTGTATAATGTAGTAAAAAGTATGTATAGTGCTTAGTTTGGGGATAGATGGCGCTGAGTCAAATGTCCAGCAATATTCGATGTGATCCATCCTCGGCCACACCGTCGCTTAACATCAGGCGAGCTGGTGGCCAAACATAGATCTATTTTCTATATGAAAAAAAAAATATTATTTATTTATTAATTTTTATAATAATTTTGTGTAACAGAAAGTGGGCGAAATGAAGCTGCGCATGATGCGAAAACAGATGGAGTTCCGTAAGGGCATCCTCGCCAAGGAGTGGCAACATGCGCAGGTCAAGATGAAACTGAGACATATGGAGCAGGAACTCTACTCATACAGACGACTCAAGGTATACCACACCATCGCTTTGTAGTCTAAAATATATCTCAGTAGGAACTCTGGATCGCATGAGCAAGCTAGGTGATTCTACTACTGTTCCTTCGCGACCAATACCGTGAGCCTGTTATAAAAGGCATAAAAGAAAAAAAAATAATTTGATTCCGACTATAGTACTTATTTAAACAGGTATTCCCAAGGTGCGGTAGACATATTCTTTCAGATCTTTTTAGGCATTTTTAGATCCTTTGAAGATGTCCATGGGGGTAGTCAGAGGTATGTCCAAAACGCATTTGTTATAATCCCACATTTTACATAAGTTAACATTCCATACGTGACAGTTAGCTTTCTAAAAGCGTCGATGGGCTTGCTACCAAACCCATCGACGTTTTGAGAAAGCTAACTGGTTTCCTCAAATGTTTCCCGTCATCATTAACTTTTTGGTGTTGATCGACCAGGAAAAGTTACCAATTTTTTTTCCGGTGTTGATCGATCAGTACTGCGCCAGGACTAGTTTTCAGGAATAGTCATCAAGTCTATTAAAGACAATAAACCGAACCGTTCTCCCCCAGATTCCAAAAGAGCTGCAGCTGTACCTAAAGAACAAGGAGCTGGGTTACACGGAGGAGCAAGATTACCTGCGAATGGAGAAGGAGATGGAAGCTTCCAAGATGTCAGTTAACAAGGTGCTCAGTGAACAAATGCATCGCGTTGAGGAACTAGAGGTGACATAACTACTCTATACTTTTTTTTTAATAACCTTTAAAGTTTCCCACTGCTGGGTAAATGTCTCCTCCATATCCTTCCACTTCTTGCGCTCACCTGTCGCCTCCCACCACTCCTCCTGGAAGGCATCTATATCGCCACAAGCGCTATGCATAATAAAAAACAATACTGGAGATGGCGGAACCAGATTATGCAGTTCCTGAGCACACTCTCCGAAATATGTTATGTATGTATGTGTGTTATACCGGCCGCCTCCCACCAGTCTTCCTGGAAGGCATCTATATCGTCACGCCAGCGTCTTCTAGACCTGCCTCGGCGTCGGCGTCGCCGCCCGTCTTCAGGCTCCCACTTGGTGACGATCGATGCCCGCCTTTCAGAGTAGGTACATTCTCCTTACCTGGCCCGCCTAATCCCATTTTAGCCGTGGAATTGCGAATCTTGTCCGTTCGCTTGACTCCAAGCTCTGCGTTCCATTGCTCGTTGGCAAACCTTGAGTTTGGATTTTTGTAAACTCTATACCTATAGCATGCTTATATTTTATCGCTATATGGTCGGTCCCGGCTTTTAAGTCATAAACCATGACGGAGGCCTTTAAGCGTCCTAAAAACTCCGTCACCAGAGTTGGCCATTTGTTCATACGAACTTACTTATGGTTATATTAAACTACTTCATACTTTCCATTCGCAGTTAAAGATAAACGCGATAGATGCGCAAGCGCAGGAGCTAGAGAAGCTCATAGCCACCCTCAACGTGAAGGTGTCCGAGAAACGACTCAACGACGACCCGCTCGAGCCCATACGGATTAGGAGGATTTTCACCAAACGGTCAGTATACTATAGCCGATATTGGAGAGTAGTGCCTCCATAAAACGATAACGATATCGGCCGTGGCAACATTATCAAAAAAGAAAGATATAATATTACCGTGGTATTAACCTTAAAAATTATGATAGACGTATCTTTACTCGTGGAGGTATATTGGAGTTCCATAAGGGTTCTGACACTGCAGAGCTACCGCGTACACGAAAGTAAATAAATGTAGACCGATTTGGATAAAGCTTCGAATAGGTGGACTGTGGATAATTACCATGATTATTGAGTTTTCTTGCTTCCCGATATTTCGACGCAGTTGCATGCCATGATCACGGGATAACTGATACAGTTATACCACCGTGATCATGGTATGGCAATAATCATGGTAATTATCCCGTTGATAATAATATTTATGTTCGTAACCATGATAGTTTCAAAAGTTATACTGTATAAATCATCTAGTAAAGATGTAAAGGCCAAAAGTGTACTTAATCAAAATCTCCCCTGGCAGAATGGAAACCCTGGTGATGCGAAGCCAGCTCATCCGAGAGGTCCAGGCTAACCACACGACGATTGTGCTGCTGCAGACTGAACTGGAACTGCTCAGACTCAAGACATACCCCACTTTAGCTAGCTTCCGTACTTTTACCTAAGTTTTGATGGACCCTGTATGAAACCCACGATTATGTTGTGCGTCTAAGATTTGTGGGCCACACCGGAGATAGACTGAACGCACAGGTAATTAAAAAGGGTTTCCATTTTCTTTTTGAGGTGCGGAACACTAAAATACGTCTACAATTATTGAGCGTCATTCGTGTAAGAAGCTTTTGATAAGTGGGTAGTAATTCGTAAAGCAATTTGTATGTGAGTTGCAAATTCTCATTAGTTTTTATTTAAATACTGATTTATGTGACTGAAGTTAGTTGAAAGATATAGGTATTACATTTTTTCCAAAGTTAAAATAAAGTTGACTTGACTCACATTATATAATATGCTGACTGAGCTTCTTACTGCAGTAGAAATGTTTAGTAAACATTATAATCAGTAATTATGTTCGGTTATGAACACAAGAGGTAACAATGTGAGGTTTTTTAAATAATAAACAATCTGATTCAAGATTATAAAAAGTTTTATTTTATTAGACTACATTACTTAACACAGAATACTGCGACTCAGTATATTAAAAATCGACTCTCGCATACTAACTAATCTACTTTACAAACCGTAATTCAAACCAACAGCACCCAAACCTTTTGAAATTCGTCACCGTTTCTAATATATTGAGTCGCAGGGTCAGTACAACAATATTACATTGGAAGAATTCAAGATACAAAATCAGATACAGCTAATTTTGGACTTGCCTTGGTTACAAACCCTAGAAATAAATGCATTAGACACAGTCGCGCTCTAGAGTATATTTCACTAATATTCAACAATTAAAATTAAAACTTTAAACAACGTAACATGAAAAACCGAGTCAGTAGAAACCACTTAAATACCGTTTGACTACAATTTCGTTAATTTTAGGACCGCGACTGTATAAAAGTATGAAATAGGCCACGACTTCGTTTTTTTTATTTATCACAAATATTTCAATCACATTTTGCCAATTTTTTAAACAATATGCAATACAATTCCTTAGTTTAATAGAATATTATTGTTACACGCCGTTATTGTATGCTTATTTTATAATTTAAATACGCTTTCAAAATACTGTAAAATATTACTGAGTGAATCAAAATTATCAGTATTTTGAAAATATCATTCCATTATTATATGCACGACAACTGTGCGCATTCTTGTAATAAGAGTAGATAAATTAGAGAAAATACAACTACCGATATGTTGTAGGGAATAGATAAAGGGAAGGATTTTGCTTGAGCAGCTTAGTACAATTATTATAAACGGAATGATTTTTTCTAAGCGGAATTAGAATAAACATTGTCCACAGAGCTTTGCCCAACACTGGGACACAGACCTACAATTCTCGCTAATATAAGAAAGTATTACTTCTGTGTTCCAATGAATAAGATTTTGAGATCACCGAGATCACCACACTATGTTCCAGAATACAGAGGGAGTCCATACAATAAAATAGGCAAAGGATTTTAATAAATAGGGATAGAAGGACCACTCGTACTTTCAATAAATATGAAAAGGGACCACATAATTGTAATAATTTTAACAGAGGAATAATAACTTTACTAGGTTTCCATACTTTGAACTGAGGAGAATTAACAGGTTCCAATAAAAAAATTACAACAGAGGCCGTTCAAGAGTCACGTAAGCACGAAAGGCAGGAGCAAAGTTCCCCCGTCTCTGTGTTAAGAGGCGTGCTCGCTGCGCTCGCGGCTCTAGTACTTGTTGTTTATAGTGCAGTCCGCTGATCGTAGACGATGACTGCGTCCGCGTCGAGCAGCTGACTGTGGGACTTGCTGAGCGCTATGATGGCGGCGTGCTCGCTGCGCATGCGGTTTTTATACTTCTTGCTTAGGTGAGCCTGCACACATTCGCGCATTAGCCACTCGACAGATTATGATTAAATGCTTTCGGTGTCAGGTATAGGTACATAACAAGGACTTATTGAACATACCTTGTATCGAGAAAAAGTACTGTTGCCGAGGGATAGGAAAATAAATAAGTTAACATTAACGCGAGCGAAGGCGCAGGAAAGATTTAGTTAGGTACCTACTTAGGTTCATATTTATGAAATCTTTTTCTACAATTTTAGCAAGATACCTAAGGGAGTGTACACATTGCGTTTTCTGCAGCGCGTTTCTGAGCTGCGCGTTTGTATCGATACAAACGCCCGTTCGCAACGCGTATTTTTCCATACAAAAGCGAACCGGGAGGGACTGCGCGGGGGGCTGCGCGTTCGCATCGCGTTCGAATCGCGTTTGTATCGATACAAACGCGCTGCAAAAAACGCAATGTGTACACTCCCTAATAATCTAACTTGCCTAGCGCTATGTTATAGAAATAGAAGTATGCTTACTTTAGCATATAGCTGCTGCAAGTCGTCCTCTGTGGAGAGCGGGCGCGGCTTGGGCCGCAGGAAGGCGGGCAGCGAACGCGTCTTCAGCGCATCCATGCCGGCGGCGCTTTCTATCTCGTCCAGCACTGTCCACATAGATTGAGCGTTAAGCTTTGGTCTCTTGATAATCATATGAAAAATGTCTAGAATGGTCTTTTGTTCCGTCGCAGTTTGCATCAGCGGTGAGGGGCAAGCGCGGTGAAGTCGCACAACGCAGCGTCGTGTTCGTTCCACGCTGCGTTGCGCGCCACGGTTTTGTTTGAAGACAATTTAATAGAATCACTCTGTGGCAAAATCAACAGACCGCTTCTCCGATACAGTGACGCTGCGTCGTGCGTGACTCAAAGGTGGAGCCGCAAACCGCAGCGTTGTGCGTTCCGATCAATGAACCAAAGCTTTAAATAACACTGAAACGGCTAACTTCACGAATGCCTAGATCCACTGTGAGTGGTGTATACTCACTTCCGCTAGACGCGTATTGCACGCTGTGTTCCCTCGAGGGCGCGCGAGTGGCGTGCGCGTGCGCGCGGCACTCCGCGTCGCCCGCGTAGCTCGCCGGACGAGTGTGACGCTGCACCTGCACCTGCACCTGACCACCACATACATACCTACATTATGTATGTGACCAAGACCAAGACCGTGAAGAACCAGGGCAACAAACACGGTTTGGGGTCTGACTTTCTTTTCTCACGTTCAAAACCATAAATCAAAATATCTATGAATTCTCAAATGATTTATTTTGATTTATGGTTTTGAACGTGAGAAAAGAAAGTCAGGCCCCAAACCGTGTTTGTTGCCCTGGTTCTTCATGGTCTTGGTCGCGAAGGACCAGGATTAGCATCACCTAGCTCTTGAGACGTTTCAAAGTGGTAGGTAGGTACCTACATACACTGTGTGATCCTATTGAACAAATGAATTTGACTTTTGACTTCCTAGCAGTCGTTCGTTTTCGTAGGTATCACTAAGGGCGGCCGCAGAGCAGTAGGTAAACGGTCAACCGATGTTCCGAAGCCACCAAAGAAAAGATGAAATACTCATTTGATTGGCATTAAAAATTTAGGAGACAAAAATCATTTTTTTGTGACCATCTTGTATGGTCTCGTCAAGAGTAGCCTTTTAAGCATACACTCACCTCTGCATGTTTCAAAACTCTGTAGCTGTCTTGGCTCGAGTATGCTTGATTTTCTTTGATAACATAGTTATCTTTGAGATATTGCTCGTCTGGAAAGTACAATACCGGAGTAAGATTCTGATTCCCTTAACTTTAACTCATTTGTTAGAAATAAATTACCGAATGATTTCTGATGACGCGGCATTTGGCGGCAGTAACAAATAACTAGTAGTAAAATAACAACGCCACAAATTCCTCCAACAAGCCAGGTTAACCAAACAATTATAAGGCGACCCTGAAAATAAACATAAGAATTCAGCTGTTCATTTAGCGGTATCGATTTTATGCACTTTACGTAAGTTTTGTTACCTGTAGAAACATTTCAATTAACAAGCAAGCGAATAGCGCTTCTTTTTGTTCCCCCTGTACACTTTATTCCTAACATTTTAACTGGCTATTTGTATAAAGTTTCTACATAAAACTAAACTATTTCTAGAAAGAAATCATAGGCCATTTAAAAACTACTTTGTGAAAAGGAAAGGCCAATGTAGCCCTGAATTTTTTTAAATTTCGCGCTTGCGCAATACGCACATTACACGGTTTCGTTCAATAATGAAAGCTTGGATTTTAGGAATGGATTGAAACAAACGCATTATGTACTTTTCGAAAATAATTTACCAAGAACCGAAAAAGTCAATATTTTGAATGTTTTATTTCAGTTTGTTGCAATTTAATTGTAGTTGGTTACAGATTTCATGGTTCAATACAAACTTGTTTTTTAAGTGGTCCCTATAGTCGTATTGCTCATCATACGGACTAAAGTGAAGGAAAAAATGTCATTTTTCCTTCAATTTTGACATAAAACGTATCAAAACTAATCAAAATTGAAGGAAAAATGACATTTTTTCCTTCAATTTTAGGGCCCTTTCACTCTTCAGCGTGTCGCCGGTCGCGTCCGCGAGTTGACCATTCACAGCACAGAGAAATTCGAAAATTCAAAATTCTCTGTGCTGTGAATGGTCAACTCGCGGACGCGACCGGCGACACGCTGAAGAGTGAAACAAGCCTTAGTCCGTATAATGAGCAATACGACTATAGCTTGGTAGTCCTTTTCGGAACGAAAGTTTAAATGTCACTGCAACTATCGTTGTCATGTCAATGTCAAATGCATTTTAATGTCAATGTCAATCAAACTGAATCAATGCGATGTCGGTCGGTCGGTCGGTCGATGGTTGGTCGTCTCTTTTTATTATGTCAGCTGTTTTTTTCGTGATCGCGTATTTGTTTATCGGTATTTGTTGACCCCGGTGGCCTGCCTGCCTGCAAACCCCGCATTGAATCGTACGATTCAGCTGCGTCACGTAAAGATGGGTAGGTCCGACGATAATTCGGAGCTACATCTTGATGTACATCCAGCTCCAAAGAGCTACATCCAGGTCCCGTGTCCGTCGGACCCATATGGGTTCGGTACTGCGGGAGCATAGGTTAAAGGTTCCGTCGCGCGCGATGCCGTTCCGCCGCCCCTTCTAAAGACCTAAACACAGGTCCCGTGTCCGTTGCACTCATATAGGTCCAGCTCACACTCGCATCTACGCAGTACCTATCCTTTCCGTCCGCACTCCTAATGACCTACATAGGTTCCGTGTCCGTTGCACCCAACCCTAGCTAGATACCAGTGGCGAGGGATGAAATGAAAGACAGTAGGGGTCTTACTTAAGAAAGACTTTTATAGTGAAACACTGGTTAAACAACCTCCTGTCTTTATTTGTGGATAGTGACAAACAGAGACAGGACGTTGTTCAACCAGTGTTCAACTTTAAACATCTTTCATAAGTAAGGGGGTAGGTAGGTAGGTAGGTATCTACCATCTACATTGTGTAGGTACCTACTTGTAACTCCAATTGTACCTACTTGTAACTCCAATTGTACCTACTTATTTGAACTAAGTCTATAAATGTTACCTAATACACTACCTACACAACTTAGGTATGTACCTACTACTACCTATTAAGTAGGTAGGTAAGTAATTAGTCTTAGAGAAACACAACGGTCAGTAGGTACAAATAAAACTTGCAAGCTACACACAAAAGAGAGAAAAAAAAATAGGTATGCGTACGTATGCAATCGCGTAGGTAGGTAGGTATAAAAATAAATATGGCCTACTACTTACATCTTGATGATATGACACGCGCGACACTCGACACGCTTCATTTATTTACACTGACCTGACTTGACACACGAAAACACAAACAAAAATTAACCAGCTCGGTGTTGCACACGCAAACTTCGCTTGAGGTCTCGCACCTGCACCCTTCCCGCAGTTCCCGGACCTATGCAGTACCCCACTCCGTCCGCACTCCGCCGTCCGCCCGCTCCGCGTTGCAGCTCCGCGTTACCGCTCCGGATTGCAGCTCCGCGTTACCGCTCCGGTTGCAGCTCCGCGTTATCGCTCCGGGTTACCAGTCCGCGCCGTCCGCCGTCCGCCGTCCGGACCGGCGGACCGGCATCCGAGTTGACGCGCGATGTACATCCATCAGTACCACGAGGGATTCCGGTCCGCGGTCCGGTATCCATCCGGACCTACTCATCGCTAGCGTCACGGCCACAGACTACTAGATGCTAGTCACGGCCGCCGCCACGCCAGTCAGTCGCGACTTCGCGAGCGCGAGCCCATTTGCTCTTCACGATCGACTATTACTGGTATGCGGTGAATCGCGGAAAGTCGCTCACGGATATTATTACGTAAATTCATTGAATATTTTGCGATCAAACAAGACGTAAACAAGTGCGCTTCACAATAATTGATCGAGAAATGTCTGGTACAAAATCGAGTTTCCTCATAATTTTTATCTACAGTGTGTTAGCACAAAACTCCTTGGGATTTTCGCCTGTTGTCTTCAGTGAGTATAATTTGATTTGTGTTTATTTTTAACTGTTAATCATTTCTAATGCACACTTAGGGTTGTGTTCACATTCACAATTGATTTACTTATATTTGATTGAATTTAAATGAATGGCAATTAAGAAAGTATCACTTTTTTTATACAAAACAATAAACATTTCCTTCCATAAGGATGTACCTATTTTAATTAACACTAGGTTTTAATTAATAATATGTCGCTTGTACATTTATCTTAAAAATATAACATTTTCATCAAAAGTCCCAGGAGATGGAGGTGCCCAACTCGAAGCGAAATTGAACAGGACCAACGTTGTCCACTACATTTGCGCCAAGTCTTCCAACGACTACTTCAACATCTGGTTGAACCTGGAGCTACTCGTCCCCTTTGTCGTTGACTGCTGGGTCGACAACTTACGTCTGGAGTATGACAATGTCACCCGAACCACTCGGAACCCAGAAGGAGTTCATATCCGGGTCCCAGGATGGGGTAATTCAGAGCCTGTGGAATGGCTGGATCCATCCCATGACAAGACTGGAGCCTACTTCAATAACATTGCTGATGCGCTGGTGAAGTTGGGGTGGACGAGGAACACTTCATTGAGAGGAGCCCCATATGACTTTAGAAAAGCACCAAGTTAGTTATTTCTGAACTATTTATCAGAATTTTAAAACTTATAAGTTAGCAAATCACAAAGTGCAAAACAATTTAGCTTATCCAGTAAACCAGATACAGGCTATAATTTGCAAAAGAAATTGTATAATTTTTCATAGTCAGTCAGTGAACCATATACAGGCTTTCATCATATCATTGAAGAACAGAACACATACTTACCTAAAAAAAAGTGTATAATTTTTCATAGAGTTGATACTTGATGACTTGTGTTCTGTTCTTCAATGATATGAAGAAAGCCTGTATCTGGTTTACTGACTGACTATGAAAAATTATACAATTTCTTTTGCAAATTATCCCACCAGCTATGCAGGCTAACTATGCAGCTAGTCATTGGCTGCTAAGCTAATGTCCTCATAACATATAAATCATTGTAATATTTCTCAGATGAGAACAGCGAGTTCTTCGTCAAGCTCAAGGCCTTGATAGAGGAAACCTACACCGTGAACAACAAAACCTCTGTGACTCTGATAGTGCACAGCATGGGCGGACTCATGGCGATCCACTTCCTGAGGCTGCAGCCCCAGGCTTGGAAGGACCAGTACATCCGGCGGATGATATCCTTATCCACCCCATGGGCTGGCTCCATGAAGGCTGTCAAGGTTTTTGCTATTGGTGAGTATAAGCGCTTGACTATATTTTATCGTGAACATTATTATACTCGTATGTATGTAGTTATATGCGTCGCGCATTAGACTTAAAATTTTTTTACTTGTTTGTCATTTTAATTTCTTTGTTGGATGTCATAAATGATTAAATCATAGAACAATTACCAGAGCCAATAGGACGCAAAAAAATACGTACTGGCTATAGGTGCGAAGTTGTACAAGGCTGTTATAAAGGAAAACTCATGTAGTTTGTATAGAAACAAACAATTGTGTATCAGTTTTCTTGTGAACTAGGGTTATTTAATAATTACCTAGTAACGACCTATACTCAGACACAGATACTATTCTGCGGTGATACGCCCCCTTTGTAACGTCGATTGCCTTCATACTAACTTTTTAACTTTTAAATCTCATTCTCTCTCATATAAGTTTTGCACTGCCATTTCCGCATCCACAAGGTTATCAAGATACTATACCTGATAAAAGTAGATACTTGTATAATCTGAAAAAGCTGCAAGCAAAACAACTCTTGAACAACTAAATTTACAATACCTATAACATTAAAATTTATACAAATATTTAAAGGAGGTCATTCAGGTTTCATATATGGTATGGTTGGGCCCAAAAGACAGAGTGCTAGAGGAAAAGTGATATGATCTAGTTGGGATTTTTTTGGGTTGGGTTGGTAGGTTTTGGATTTGGGCATTTTTTAATATAAGTAGGTACTACTAAGATAGCAGACAAGAATGCCACCTGATAATAAGCGCGGTTACCGCAGCCTATAGACGCCTGCGACACCGGAAGAGTCACACTCGCGCTGCTTTACCCATTCCCTTTAAAAGAAGAATCACTGCGCCGACATCACAATGGACAAGACTGGTCCACCAGTTGTCACCGCAGCGCTTCAGAGCAGAGCTCTGACAAACTTTACTTACTCACCGCAGGAACACAACAGTTAACACTATTCGAGAATTTCGAGAGGAATAATGTTATTTGGTTGCGATATTCTGTAAACCGGAGGTACGAGTACTTCCGCAGTCGGGCTGCTCAAATATAGAGACTGGCAAGTAAAGGTTGAATGTTTGGCTGTAATGGGGGGATGCTTTTGTCCACTAATGGGATGGGACAGATTGGACTAACAGTAACAATAAAGACATACCTACCAAAGTTCTTTCTAGACGAATTAAATTTGTAGTTACTTCGTTACACCTCAATGCGCTGGTTATTATTGCCCAACTGTTACGCACACCTAAGCAAAGACAGTGCGTATATAATGATTTTGAATACATAATGCAGAACAAATTGGCGAATTATTAAAAAAAGGCCAGGTCAAGAGTACCATAAATCGACGAGCTTGCATGAAGACTATGATGAGAGTGAATGAAGCGAAAGAAGGTAAGCGTCAGGTCCCCTGGACCAAATGCGATATATTATGTTATGAAACTACCAATATTTAGTACCTTTTTGGTACTATTTGGTACCTAAATTAGATTTTTTAGTACCTCGATGAACAGCGAAAAAACATGAAAATAAAGTGGTCAGACATTCTGACGTCAGGTTGTCTGGACCATATTTTTTTCACATAGTTAGAGGCAATATAACTAAATTATTTCTTTCTATATATTTAGTACCTTTTTAGTACCTTAACGTACCTTATTTTTTTAAATTAAATAACGTACCAGAAAAAAGTTATGGATGAAATAAATTTTGCTGTTTACATTCTCCTATATTTTACTATCAATATTTAGTACATTTTTGATACTATTTGGTACCTAAATTAGATTATTTAGTACTTACCTCGATGAACAGCGAAAAAACATGAAAATAAAATAGTTAGACATTCTGACGTCAGCGGGGCTAGCATGGACGGCGAAGACAACGATTTTGTCTAGGGTAGACTAGACAAAAGTGACATTTAGGTGTAGAGTAGAACTTTTCTTCAGTCCCGAGCATGGCGATTGAAAGAATTAGCGGAATGAAAACTTTTCTATTCTACCCTAGAGATGAGTCTACAGATGCGAGCATGGCGTCCAATGTTATCTGATTTTGACATTCGAGAATAAAAACATTTCTTCCGAAATTGTCTACACCTCCTGAGACCTAGACAAGCTTTCTTCCATGCGTTTCTTTAAGCAGTGAGCAGGTTCGATAATTTGCCCATATCTTTTTATTGTGTTGACTCAGGTCCTTGATTTTTATACACCTAATAGGGACTATAGACTTCAGTATCTGGTATAAATTTTAACTTGCTAGGTTCACCCGTTTCTGAGAAAATTGGTGGTGACACACGGACAGACAGATGGACAAGAAAGTGATATTATAAGGTTCCTTTTTTACCTGAGGTACGGACCCTAAAAAGTATAGGTCCAAGGCCACTATTTGCCAGATCGTCTCGCTATCTTTTCCTGGGTCTACCGCGTCGTATCCGACTGTCTTCTGGCACCCATTGAGTGACGAGCTTTGCCCAACGTTCCGGATGCATTAGATGGATGGCCTGCCCAATCCCACTTTAAACGTGCAGTCTTCGTACCTACATCCGCTATGCCCGTTTTCGATCGGATTTCGGACCCTATCCGTTCTTTTGATTCCTAGAATATTGCGCTCCATATCTCTTTGGCAAATCTTGAGGTACGATTTTTGTGACTTAGTCAAAGACAATGTCTGAGCACCGTAGGTTAGTACGGGTAGGATACAAGTGTCGATGAGTTTGCACTTTAGAGATATTGGAAGGTTTCCCTTCATAAGCTGCTTCATGGCCCAGTAGCTCCTCCATGCGTTCTCAATGTGGCGACTTATTCCCCTGTTTTGCCTGCATTTGAAGGAGACTACTTGGCCTAAGTAGATATATTCATCGACATACTGTATTACCTGCCCATCGACAGTGACGCTACGCTTCGTGCTATTTGACATCACTTGAGTCTTTGACTGATTCATGACCAGACCTACCTCAAGGCGTTAATAAGTAAGTTCTACTCTCTACACCTAAATATCATTTTTGTCTAGTCTACCCTAGACCAAATCGTTGTCTTCGCTGTCCATGCTAGTCCCGCTGACGTCAGAATGTCTGACTATTTTATTTTCATGTTTTTTCGCTGTTCATCGAGGTACTAAATAATCTAATTTAGGTACCAAATAGTACCAAAAATGTACTAAATATTGATAGTAAAATATAGGAGAATGTAAACAGCAAAATTTATTTCATCCATAACTTTTTTCTGGGACGTTATTTAATTAAAAAAATTAAGGTACGTTAAGGTATTAAAAAGGTACTAAATATATAGAAATAATTAATTAAGTTATAATACCTCTAACTATGTGAAAAAAAAATGGTCCAGACAACCTGACGTCAGAATGTCTGACCACTTTATTTTCATATTTTTTCGCTGTTCATCGAGGTACTAAAAAATCTGATTTAGGTACCAAATAGTACCAAAAAGGTACTAAATATTGGTAGTTTCAAAACATAATATATCGCATTTGGTCCAGGGGACCTGACGGTTACGAAAGAAGTGTGTCAGGATCGTAGCAAGTGGAGATCTGTGGTCTCTGCCTACCCCTATGATGGGAAACAGGCGTGATTTTGTGTATGTAAGTATGAATAATACATAATGCGTTTCATCAATGACGTTTTGATCGAGAAGGATGGTGATTGAACTTTCTGTATCTGTACCGTTAATAAGCATAGGTTGCCTCCTGACACTATGAGTCACCTAAGTAAAGGCTTTAGCTTAGTTCAGATCAAGCAAGGGTTTGCATGTCTTATTGAATATTAATGAATGTCCTAAGAATCCTAAGATCAATAATAAAGTACCTAAATTATATTGAAGTCACGCCACCATCGTGACTGCATCATCTTAGTTGGTCTCATTTGTGATACTTAGTTACTTAAACAATGCGAAATAAAACCGCAAATAGAAGCTAGAGTGCTTATCAGTTTATATTTAGCCATTAGTAGTATTAAAAACAATTTTGATGAATGACAACCACAACATGACGTACAGATTACCAATTGAATGTTACCACAATAGCGCTGATCAACATGTTTTGTAAACAAAGATCAATGTTTCACGTCCGCTGCTCGATGTTAATTATAAAAATGAAGGAAGTACCTACATTCCGGATACTGTAGCTGCGAGTAAAAGTTAAATAATGGTTTAAAAGTGTTTATCAAACATTAAATCTTCGAGGACGGTATACTTTTACGTCCAAAACTTTGTAAAGGGCTTTTAAATCTATATTACCCTGGGACCGCGAAAGTACCCTGCCCCCAGAGGAATGTGAACCTAGTAGGTACACTTAAAGGGATCCCATAGATATAGAAGATAAATAAACATTCATTAAAGGAATATTATCTAGTGCTGTAACATTATAATTTAGGTGCCTAATATTGCAAACTTGTACTGAGTGTGTACAATAAACATCGCGTCCTCATTACGCTCATGAATCAGCTTGACACGGATTATTTGATGACTCAAAATTATATCCAAGCTTATTTGATTGAATTAAAAATTTGTTACGTTAAGAGGGCTGCGACCGGCGAATTTCCATAAAAACGTAATACCGAAATCATTTAAAATGTAAGCATGTTTATATCAGTTTATGTTGTTAGATTAAGGAGAGTAGGTATTTATCTAGGTTCCTGTTAAACTTTTGTTCCGAAAAACTTACCTAAAAAGAAATGTAAGCCAATTGAATTGAAATCTTCGTAGGTACACCAAAAATGGCATTTTTTCTTTTCATTTGTTCTATAGTAAGTTTTTTGAAACAAAAGTTTAACAGGAACCTAGATAAATACTACCTTTATCCAAATAATAACGTAAAGTGATAAAAATATGCTCAAATTTTAAATTATTTTGGTATTACGTTCCTAGGTAAGTAGATACGTTCGCCGAGCCCTTAAATCACAAACATTATGGCTCAAACACACGTTGGGCCAGCCTAGGCGAGATTAGGCGAGCGCGAGCGAGAGGGCGAATCGATGCGATAGAGAGGCAATGCGGGCCTGGGCCAGCGTGTGTTTGAGCCTTTACAAGTGGTAGTTTTTAACCTCTGACAAAAAATAGGGGTCTTATAAGTATCTGTGGCTCTGTGTATCTGAGTATGTGTGGTATCTGAGAGTTTGTCTGTGGCATCATAGCTCCTGAGCGGATGAACCGATTTCAATGATTAGTTTTTTCTTTGAAAGATGTTGTGCCTACTTACAGGCAGTATTGGAGTCAGACATTAAACGGACGTGTTATCGAATTGCTTCTTTTATTTACAATACTCAATTGGGACTTGCCATATACGGCACAGTGGTGACCCCGACCGACGTGATATGTCGAAAGTGTTCTTAGCTATAATTTTTTATTTGATAAAGTGTTAAACCACATTTAGGTATCAAAATTTCCAATTCCGACGGGATTCAAACCCGCAATGATACTTGCAAGCGATTCATCGATGCTTTAATGATTAAATCTATCGATTAAAGTTTAATCGATAGATTGGTCCTATCATGATTTTCAACTCTGGCGACTAAAGGTTCCGTGGCTGAGTTGGTAAAGGCACTCCGGCTAAAGGAGGATCGCTCGTTCGGGCTCGTTGCGGGTTCGAATCCCGTCGGAATTGGAAATGATAAGATTTTTCATTTTCAAATGTTACATAGGTACCTAAGTGTGGTTTAACACTAAAACAAAAAAAAATTATAGCTAAGAACACTTTCGACATTTATCACGTCGGGGTCACCACTGTGCCGTTTATGGCAAGTCCCAATTGAGTATTGTAAATTAAAGAAGCAATTCGATATTGAAAATTTTGATAAGATTTTTCATTTTCAAATGTTCTTAGCTATGTTTCATAAAAATCTGTTCAGCAGTATTTTTTTTTTTTTTTCAAAAAATCAAAATCATTTTATTTAGAACAGACAAGTAGGAACATAGTTTACAGAAGTACGATGAAAGTTTGGAGTTTATGAAGGGGTTTTTCATTACATTTTTAATTTATTTGTTATCCGTCCAGGTGATGACCTGGGCTCTCTAATCCTCCGCGAGTCCATAATGCGATCTCAGCAGATCACGTGTCCCTCCCTCGCGTGGCTGCTGCCCTCCCCGCTCTTCTGGAAGCCGACCGAGGTGCTGGTGCAGACCGACAAGTTCAACTACACCATCGAACACTTTGAGAAACTTTTCAAGTGAGTATCTTCACCATTGGTGGTAGGAGTAGGCTCGCTCAGCCCCATCCTCTCATCCCCGGCCATATCCTCAGGAAAGACATGGTCAATACGTGTGGGGCTGACTAAGCCGCGGATTTCCCCCTCTGCCAACACGGCACATAGGCCTTTACATCTTTATTAGATGATTTATACAGTGTCAGGAGGCAATCTCTGCCTACACTTAACGGGAGACTGTAGTGCCTGGGGACATTGTTTGAGATGGAGTAGGCTTGCCCAGCACCTACACCATCCTCTCAGCTTAACCGGCCATATCCACAGGAAAGACATGGTCAATACGTGTGGGGCTGACTAAGCCGCGGATTTCCCCCTCTGCCAACACGGCACATAGGCCTTTACATCTTTATTAGATGATTTATACAGTGTCAGGAGGCAATCTCTGCCTACACTTAACGGGAGACTGTAGTGCCTGGGGACATTGTTTGAGATGGAGTAGGCTTGCCCAGCACCTACACCATCCTCTCAGCTTAACCGGCCATATCCACAGGAAAGACATGGTCAATACGTGTGGGGCTGACTAAGCCGCGGATTTCCTCACGATGTTTTCCTTTACCGTTTAGAGCTCGTGTTAATACGCATATAAACTTTTCTAAACGAAAAATCCATTGATGCACGGCCAGGATTCGAAATATTCGAACCCACGACCTTCGGACCGAAAGTCGGGGTACTGTACCTCTCGGCCAAAACGGCACACCGTTTCATTAAGGGACTTCAAAAAAGGAGGAGGTTTTATGATCGGCTGTATGTATATTGTGTATCTGTCTATTGTAGACCGATTTTGAAAATTCTAATTACTATTATGTACGACAATTGTGGACCGATTTTGAAAATTCTTTTTATTAACATGTTTTTGATCACGTTAATCATCAATTTGAGTTGGGTTGTTAATGTATGTGCAGTGATATGGAGTTGCCGAACGCGTGGGAGATGCGCAAAGACGTAGAGAAGTACACGTTGGAGTTCCAGGCGCCTGGAGTCGAGGTGCACTGCATCTACGGATACAACATCTCTACTGTCGAACGGTGAGCTACTAGATAACTCAATTAGAATTACTATTCATATAGATTATAACAGTACTTCAAGCTTTATAATGGACATTATTTTTGTGTTTTCCGAATATGTCCGATAGTGACAGCAGTGTGTGATTCCACAAAACAGAATGCGACAGAAGTGCACGTCGTTAGCTGCGTAGCTCGCACGGCTTGCAACTAATTTGCTTTTCTTAAAAACGACATTGATATTTATTTGTTTGCGATAAAGTTGAAATTATGAGTAATTTTCATTTCCAAATGACTTTTCGTCAATCGTTTTTGTAATTTTATGCGATTGTTTTCGATGTTTTCCAAAACGCATTATTTATCTGGTAGTACTGTACTTACATTATTTTTTTAATAATTGTAAATATTTGATTGACCTCTTAGCTCAGTTGGTAGTAGCTCTGCCTTCTGCGCTGTAGGTCGTGGGTTCGATTCCCATCCAGGACAAACATTTGTGTGATGAACATAGATGTTTGTTCTGTGTCTGGGTGTTATAAAGTATTATAAGTATATCGTATATTTACAAAAAAAAAAAAGTATACCTCTATGTATGCTATCAGTTATCTGGTTCCCATAGTACAAGCTTTGCTTAGTTTGGGGCTAGATGGCGCTGTGTGAAATGTCCAGCAATATTTATTTACTTATAGTTTGGAGTACAAGCCGGGCACGTGGCTGGACGGGTACCCTACACTAGCGAGCGGCGACGGTGACGGTACCGTCAACCTGCGCTCGCTCTCCGCCTGTGAACACTGGAAGAAGCCGCGCTTCAGAACCTCCAACGCAGGTACACAACCATCCGTAGCCTTCACACGAGACTCATTACGGTTATACTCATTAGAACCACCCGGCACACGACCCGCACCGCCTCGCCTCATGCGGTTAGTATTATTTTATATAGAACTAGCTGCTGCCCGCGGCTTCGCTCGCGTGGTACCCGGATAAAAAGTAGTCTGTCTCTAGCCCTCCAACTATCTCCACACAAAAAATCACGTCAATCTGTCGCTCGGTTTTGACGTGAAAGCAGGACAAATAAACACACTTTCACATTTATAAAATGGGTACCTACGGATACGGGGATTTTGGATTGGGGACTTTCACCAAAAATGGGCAAAAGGGGGCTGCAGGATATCTTCGCCTTATGACATCAGATTTCGATGGTTCTTTTTTTATTTGAAAAGTTGTAAGTAACTTTAAGTTGGTCTCATAAAACTTTGGTGAAGATCTGATGAGAATCTTCAGCGTGATGAGCAGAATAACATCTAAAAATGTAGTAAATTGCTCACTTTTAGATTTCTTCAAACTATGCAAAGTATGCAAACACAGTATACATCTCACAGAGAGAGTAGTAAAGTAATACTGATAATCTGTTCGTTACAGGCAAACCCATCAAGGCGGTACCGTTGCCGAACGCAGAACACCTCAAGATACTCCACGACCCGAGAGTGATCGACTATATAAACATCGTGGTGAAGAATTGAACATTCAGATAACAGAATAGGTATTTGAAAGAGAGGTATTCGGACCATTGTCCGAAAAGTACGTGCAATATTGAGTTAGAAATGTAGTTTATTTAGATTCTAAATAAACTACATTTCTAAGTATGAATAAAGTAGAGTAGAAGTAGGAATATCTAGCTAGAATATCTTAATGTGTCTTAAACTGACATACTGAGTAGATTCCCGATCAATTTTTAAACAGAATCATTTTCTTTAGAAATGAAAAATCTTACCAAAATTTTCAATTCCGACGGGATTCGGTAAGATTTTTCATTTCTAATGAAATAATACCAAAGTGTGGTTTAACACTATAAAAATTAAATCTTATAGAATCATTTTCCTAAAAAAAATGTAAGAGTTTTTTTCTGGAATAGCTATTATGTTGCTCAATTTTAAATATAATAAATTGAATAAGTACGTGGCTTGATGTTGGCTCTCAAACTCGTTATTAGTGTGTTTTGTAAATTTTGTGAACTTTCTTTATTTTTTTTTAAAAGCCGAAATGAGTTATCGAAATCCTGATGAAGGCGCTGTCTGTTTTAAAACTCAACGTGAAATTAAGTAAATGTAATCGTAAACTCGGACAAACTTTAAGCTTCCTTTTGTGTGAAAGTGATGTGATGACGTATGGAATTAGCCCAGGGCCCTAATTCCTCTAATTTACAACGTCATCCATTCCTATATCATTATCGCTGCGTTTTGTTTTATTCTCCAAAATGACAGTAATTTGTTTAAAAAAAGTCACCACAACAGTCTTTGGTCATTATTAGGTAATAGTCTCTGTTGGAAACAAAACGGTTATAGTTGACGTTCTGCTTTGGTTGATAAAAAGTTTGTTAGAAGAATTGGGCCCCTGTGCGTATACAGGGTGTGGCAAATTCTTGGTCACTGAAGGGTAGCTACCTTTTCTCTTGTAGTTAGAAAGTTTTGTTCTTAGGAAACTTCAGTTTTATTTTGAAGAAAAAAATAATTGCATTTTTAGATTTTTGAAAAAAAGTACAGTTAGCCTAAAAAATTACATTTGTCAAAAAAAACAAGTTGGTCTTAATCGACTCTATTTCCCACCAGGAACATTTCTCCCAAAGTAACTTATCAAATCAAATCGTAAGTTTTTGCAATAATTCAAAAAAACACATCCCATACATTTTCTATGAAATTAGTAGTTGTAAACATTACTGTGCCACTTATTCGATCGTTCTTAATTTAATTTCATAACTGCTCCGGCATGCTGGGAGGCTTTTGTAAAGCCTTAGGTACCTAAGACAGAGCCACAAGAGAGAAAGGTATGCATGGAGCATACCATTAGTACATCTTCAGGGAAGCACTTTGTTCTAAATTTAAATACGCGCTTTACAATAGCCTCCCAGCATGCCGGAGCAGTTATGAAATTAAATTAAGAACGATTAATAAGTGGCACTATAATGTTTACAACTACTAATTTCATAGAAAATGTATGGGATGTGTTTTTTTGAATTATTGCAAAAACTTACGATTTGATTTGATAAGTTACTTTGGGAGAAGTGTTCCTGGTGGGAAATAGAGTCGATTAAAACCAACTTGTTTTTTTTGACAAATGTAATTTTTTAGGCTAACTGTACTTTTTTTCAAAAATCTAAAAATGCAATTATTTTTTTCTTTAAAATAAAACTGAAGTTTCCTAAGAACAAAACTTTCTAACTACAAGAGAAAAGGTAGCTACCCTTCAGTGACCAAGAATTTGCCACACCCTGTATAGTTATGGTGCAGCCACATCGGATTGGTCGAATGTTCTGTCTCTGTCTACCTACGGTATGTATGACGCATCATATTGCTGCACTTGTCACACATCGCGAATTTTTCGCCTAATCTCAGAATGTAGTCTTAGTTACTATTGCTAGATGTTGAAATATAAACGCTTATTGTTCTAAAACATCTTTAATAAGTGCTATATAGTAAGGCAGTTGTCTCTCACTCCCACGTGTAAAATACAGTAGGCCGACTCCCAAAACTAAAAAGATAATATCGTGTCAATTATTGTAGTTCAACTTATGCTGGTGGAAACGGAACTCAGAACAATTGACCAACGTAAGCTGAACTACGATAATTGGCACGATATATCGTTTTGGAGTAGGGGTCCAGAATCGTACCAGTCATCCATAATGTCGAAACAAAATAAATATTTTACTTATAGAAATATATTCCGTGTTAAATGTTACCTATGTTTATGACCTAGTCTAGCAATATCGTGACAACTTATACTATCCACCAGTAATTGTAAATTAAACCAATAAAGGGAGTGATCCATAGGCGAGCCGGCGTGCGTTGGTGACCTACTGACGGACTATCCGTTCTGCAGATTTTTATACTGCGGTCTTAGGATATTAAAAATGCACTAAAAGCTAGTGAGCCAAACCTTCGAACCAGTACCTGGCTCGCCGGCTCGCTTGCGGTTTTATTCGCCAATAGATTACTCCTTTTATAGCTAATGAATTCAAACGTAGAATAGTTGAAAAAGCTCTCTAAATTCGTAAAATAAATAATAATATAATTAAGCATAACAAGATTATTTACAACTTAGGGGTTTATTTACCTACTTTAGAAAAAAAAACAATTTCTATGTTGCAAAAATCCGCTCTAACACCATATGGGTGATATCATTATCTACTTTTAATGCTGACTGTACATAAGCAAATGAAAACTCACTACTTATCTGCGTAGAAATCGTCCATTTATTATGTATCCAACGCTTGTTGTTTTTTTTTACCTAACAGATGCTTTTATTGTAAATCATGCATTCTTACTTTTAATTAAAATGCGTTTGTTTAAGGGTCGATTCAAATCTGACGGGGTATCAATCGGGCGTACAGAGTTTTATACGCGCGTCTCATTATCGAGTGTAAGATTGAATGTATACGATCCAAGTTAAAACCGCACAGTATTTCAATATAAATAAAATAAATATTGCTGGACATTCCCGCTCGTCACGTGTGTCCCGCCCGGTCACTCGTTTTGCACTGTTTTTTGCGTAATTGCAGGAAAATGACTGTACGTCACCGTACATGTTTTAAAATCTACTTGTCCATTCTAGGTTGCGTATCATTGTCGTACCGCTCCGTCTCGTCGTATCCGTCAGATGTGAACCGACCTTAATTAACAAGTTGGCTAAAACAGATTTTGAAAAGTGTGATCTGAAATAAAATATCTGGCTAGCTTATTGCGAATGAAGCCGCAGTTAAAGCTAGCGTTACTCTAAGGTGAATCTCTATTGTAAGCAACAAAGCCAATTTGGGCTGTGATAATACTTGTTATTTGTGTCTTTAGCGATTAAAAAAACATTGCTTATATTTGGTGCGTAATAGTTGATCCTTTAGTTAGATAGACTGATCTTATAATTATTTGGCTAGATTCGATATATTTTATTTACTATACAAGTTAATGGACTAGACTTCTCTAAGGGTTTTTAATACCTGGAGATCTATTGTCTACTAACGAATACGTCGTGAGCATGTTTACGTTTTTATTTTATCAATTGAACAAATGAACTTTTTACTTTAAACAAATTACATATTGTAAAACAAAGTAGGTATCTAGAACAATGTTTTCATTCATTCATCTGCTGACATATTTTTGCGAAAATAACTCATAATAGGTAAATTGATGCTAGCAGAGATGTATTTATTAGATTTTATCTGAAGTTTAATAAACCATTAAAAGTGTTACCTCGTTTGATTATGAAATCACCTAGCTAGACCTATGACATCCCAACATTTACACACATAGGTGGGTATGGGTATAGTACATGCTGCTTGTCGCTTTAGTAATTGGTACTTATAATCTTTCAAAACTTCGCATGTTTCATCCAAGTAGTTCGTCGAGGTCTTCCAAAGCCTCAAGGAATAAATATCTCTTATTCTATCTTGTGTATCACGATAGATAGGTTAGATTTGATATAAGAACCAAACACATTTTTGTAATAATCGTGTATTCGCAACTTCATTTTGTTAGCGCTCCTTATCGCCATACAATTTATATTTTAAGAATATTTCATCGTTGGAATAAATTTTATTTTATTTTACATAAATTTTACACAGCGACACCTGGGCCCAATGAAAGCAAAGCTTGTACTTTTGTCTGTTAGGAAATATGTTAATACATACATTTAAATACAAAAGTTATGCTGATATTTAATAAATTTATCTCCACTCAAGCTCATATTATTGCCTTTTTGATGCCCCTTATTCAAGTACAATAATTATTTGTTCTACTACTCGTACCTTCCATATCAGTGCAAGGTGTGGTAAAAAAATTCCAACGATGAATTAGCCCCATAACACTTAGATCTACAATGAGCTTACCCTAATAGCCATGTATAATACAATCATATAAAATTGTGAATTACAAACATGCAAACATACTCGTACAATACAAAGGTTACATACAATTATTTAGCCTTTTAGTAAAGCTTCTAATTCCTTGCGCCGATTAATGTTATTTCGTCTCTAGAGATATTCTCGCAAGGCATTTACGAGAAGGCAAATATCCCAGGACACATGATCGCCGTGTTATATGAAAATCACCTAAAAAAAGTAGGTAAGTTCGTATTAACTAGAGGCCAGCTCTAGTGACGGAGTTTTTAGGTCGCCTAAAGGCCTCCGTCATGGCTTAACGACTTAAAAGACCGACAGTTTAATGTGCCCTCCGAAGCACGGAAGAGCTTAGCTGTTCATGCCATTTGCGGTCACCCATCCAAATGACCGCTCAGAACCTGATTTCGTCCAAAAAACCGAAAAAATGACGAACTGCTCGGTGAAATCGCACAACATATCTGACGACAAGTCCAGGTATATTTGTCCCCAAGTAACACGGCTTAAATTACCGAGGCCAACTGACTTAAGGTGATCCCACACTGCTGTTAAAAATGTTTACAAACACAGTACTTAAACATTTTCTTAGCAAACACGTTTTCATGTTAGGTAATGTTCGTAAACACTTCTAAAGGAGCTTTCTAGGAGCCCTCAAATAATTCCTAACAGAATGTAACAATTCCTAACATTATGTTAGTAAATGTATTGCAGCAGTAAGGGAGCACCATTATAAATGCTATCAATAGCTAGTTTTCTAATTAACAAGGCCAATGTAGTCAGTAGCATCTATAGAAATACCCTATCTAGAATACTCTAGCTAGAACAAAACTACAACTTCATCGTTTTTAATACAATTTGTGAATTCCAATAACTACAAACTATCAAACACTCCAAGATCTACCCAATCACAATCAATTTGTCTTTAAAAAGAAGTAAAATATTTACAAATGAATTTTAAATAGGAAAATATTATGATTCGACTATCCGTAACTGAATTAAGCTTGTCTAACAGGAAATGATCGCGTGTAAGATAATTAATTAAACCTGTGCTGTGATGTGACCCGTTTTAATTTTAAATAAATAGATTAAGCCCTTTGAGCTGATTTTTCAATCGATAAATAACTTTTATCTGAGGAATAAATATGGCGTTATGACATATTTTCAATACAATATCTGTCAAATCACAAATTTATTTCCTCAGATAAAAGTTAACTAGGTATTGAAAAATCAGCCCTAATTCAAGTTGGTTAGTACTTACAATTGATATAAATCACTAGATGAGCCAACCGCGTGGAAATGTCATCCTGAATGAAACAGAATTCACACCACATGAGAAAGAGAAAGTAGATTTGCAAATGACTTAGGAGAAAAGGAGAATGACACTGTTTTGTTGCATATGAAAAACATTGGACGGATTACAGGCATCAGGACGTATCTATAATTTATATCAATGGTTAGTACCAATACCTATTGTAACTATCGGTTGGGATTTCAATTAGAACCGACTGATTGAAACTGATTGCAATTAAGTTTTATAACCCAGAATAAATGAACATTGGCACATTTCCTACAGTAATAGGATCTTAACATTGTCCCAGGTACTACAGTGTCCCGTTAAGTGTAGGCAAAGATTGCCTCCTGACACTGTATAAATCATCTAGTAAAGATGTAAAGGCCTAAGTTTTTTTTTTTAGGATCTTGGCCATTTTTGCCCATCCCATCCTCTCTTTTCGATCACTAGACAAGCGACACAGTTTGAACAGTCAGACTACCTAAGTTAATAATTTATTATTAGTTACAAAAGTTATACATGGATTTGAAAAATAAAAAATAATAAATGCTAATTTTCCTCCAAACCTATTTATACCGCAGCGAGGAATGAATAAACACTGATCTTAAACAATAAACAACTAACATATCTTATAGTAACATATTATTATCACATTTTGATATAAAACACAATATACAAAGAATTAACTTGAAATTAGTCTTCAATCCGATTTGGAAATAATTTAGGAAGGTAATGGGAAGTTTCAAATCCGATACCAATTATAATGGGAACTTATACTTGCAGCTGACATTAGTGCCCAATACCAATAAATAAATTTACACTGCTTTGAAACTCCTTATTTCGCTATTAGATACTTCATATCTAAAGTTCATACATTCACCCAAATGTAAGGCATATAATACTTAATTAATTAATTACATATGAATATAGCTCGCAATACTCAACGCACTTGCACAATATCACCTTTTCATTGCAAAATCTTCACTTTACAGGAAGACCGTCCAATGGGTAACCACTAAAACAAAATAAAAAAACTTAAAATTTTAAAAAGAAACTAGTAAAGTTCTACATATTTTATACTTCTTTAAGTATAAAACGCTGAATCCTCTCTGTTCAATCGAGAAGAACAGCCACAGAAATGTAGCTCCAAGGAGGTCCATGAGATCTTCTTGGAGATCAATTGATTTTGACTTTTCATTTCCATAAAATAAGGCTCATAACTCCATCCTCCATTGTATGCGCATATCGCTGCATAATAATTGTGAGATCAAAAATATTGCAATCTTATCTTTGCCGTCTGACCAGACAAACAGAAATAAATTAACTGTAACGTCACTTATCCCGAGGACAAGAGAGAAAAGTCGATAAATGAAAGGACGTAACAAATTAAATGAAAAAGCATTTTAAATGAAATAGAAACTATTACTTAACGTTGGGTAACAGTAGAATTTTGCAATGAAGTGACAATCCAAGCGCAATGAGTTATAAGCATACACGGCCGTATTCAAAAACGATGGAGCACAAACACTTATCAATTTTTTATACGGCCTCAGGCGTGGTCACACTGAATTTATCTAAATACATTCTTGTTAGTGAGATCTTTTCTCCTCCAATTTGTAATTGTTGAAAACTTTTATAAATATATGCAATTC
The DNA here is from genome assembly GCA_958496255.1 of Camptogramma bilineatum. NCBI lineage: Eukaryota > Metazoa > Arthropoda > Insecta > Lepidoptera > Geometridae > Camptogramma > Camptogramma bilineatum. The sequence continues at coordinate 1,591,218 of OY292453.1, forward strand.
TGCGCAACCACGCTCCTATCATACAATCACAAATAATACAATATGCTACACAATAATGTTCCTTATTCCCATTAGGATAAGATTCGCGGTGCGCAGTTCAAGTATAGGCGACGAGCTTCGAACTACACTACCCAAGCACCATGTCCAATGAGAAACTAAAATAGAAATAAAGTTATATATTTCTCTGATTTCTGTGTTGAAAATCTCTACAGAATCTCTAAAGATAATTTAAGTATGTAAATGTATTTCATTAATGTGAATTCGGAATTCATTTTCAATAATTTGATTCATAAAACCCAAGAAAATTTCAGTATCATTCCATGCGATAACATTGTCATGGCGACTGAATTGATCTTAGATAAAACTCCTTCCACACGATACAATTTAATCGCCAATCAGATTTTCAATTAAATTGGCTTCAATCTGATTGCCACGTACAAAAGATCGCCAATTTTAGTTTTATTTTGTTGCCTCTGCTGAACAGACTTGTGATCAAGATGGCTTCTGGCAAGAAGCAAAAATTAGGGCTGATTTTGGCTCGAACTATAATGTAGCGTCCACACCACCCGGTTTGACTAGACACAATGGAGTGGGGCGGTCCCGACCAACCGAGACTTGAATTTAATATTTTATCCAATTCGATAGCCAATCTAGTCGAATTGGTCGTAAAATTGTGTCTTGTGGAAGCCAAACAATCAAATTATTCGTAAGAAAATGTTGTGTGTAACTTATGAGTTAATGTAATTTCTGAATTGACTATACAATATCAAAACAGCTAGGATTTGTTTAGTGACGTCTCCTTGTTTTCTTCTTTGTCTAGAACCGAAAGACTTTGTTTCAGTGTCATGATTTATACAAGATAATGTTATTAGTATGGATTAGATTGGCAAAAAAGCAATGTATTACAAACTTTCTTATATCTGTTACTAAAGCATGAAATTCGTTAATAAATTATGGAGATTGTATTAGATTTTAGACATTAGTGGGTAAACCATTAGACATGATGTTAGTTAGCGCAATACGATTACCAAGTACATTCTGATCGGGTAGACATTTGTTGGAGAGAACATTTTTGTGCGAATTGACTATTTAGTCTGCTACTATTTTTATCCAACTTTACTTCTTAAAATGATGATGCGAAGCATCTTGCAAATTGAATAAAAAAAAATGTAAGCTTAGCTAGAGATAATTTTATTTTCAATTTGTCTGATTTGCAAATCAATTAGTTAATTTCAATGCAATAATTTATTAAGTGTAAATGACTGAATTAGATCAGTGACAAATCACTACCCTATCAGGGGTACTTTTACATAACACAGTAGGCGTAACCGATCTTTGTGTGTTTGGCGCATGAACAGAGGTGAAGGAACACCAGCAGCTTATGTGCATCATGGGCACCGAACGTGTTAATAGACTTTTAAATAAATCACTAGCCGTGGTCGCGGGAAGACTGAAGTGTCGGAGGCACCGCAGCAAAGCGAAGGCGTCTGTCGAACTACCCTCACTTGATCGAAATCGTATGAGACCTTGCACGCGTCGAATCGTCCGATTTGTCCGACTCTGGCAGGTGTGTGAGGTTTCATCCAATTTAGTTGCGAAAGTCCATCTTCAGATTTTTTGAAATTCCAAAATATCTAGTATTCCTCCGCCAATCTATACGAAACAAGTTTCGTCAAGATTTTCACGCTAAAGCCACCCAACCACCCACTTTTCACAGTCCAGTCTTACTATGCCAGGCTAGTCAGGGCAAATCCAGGAGCAGCACCAGCGCGAAATCAAAAACTTGATGGGCTTTGGGGCATCCTCAGGAAATAATTGACTCCATCTGTGCAGGCGCAGACGTCTTGTCGCTTCGAGCGCCGAACAGAAAGTTGGGTGGCTTTAGCGTGAAAATCTTGACGAAACTTTTTTGGTATAGATTGGCGGTGGAGTACTAGATATTTTGGAATTTTCAAAAAACTCATCCAATTTCATATCATCATCATCATCATCATCAGCCTATAGCAGTCCACTGCTGGACATAGGCCTCCCCTAATGAGCGCCATCGCGCCCTGTCTTCAGCTTGACGCATCCAACTTGTGCCGGCAGCCTTTCGCAGATCGTCACTCCACCTGGCAGGCGGGCGTCCTACACTACGTTTGCCGAGACGTGGTCTCCACTCGAGAACTCGTTTACCCCAGCGGTTGTCAGTTCTTCGGCAGATATGGCCGGCCCGCTGCCACTTCAGCTTGCTAATTCTCTGAGCTACGTCAACGACTTTGGTTCTCTGCCAATTTCATATAAAGAATTCTAAAATTTCGGTCGATTCGTTCGGTTCACATTTAAAACGAAGCGTTCCACACAAAGAGCGGTCATCCACAGCTGTTACGCGCCTATATCTGAAAGAGCACCAGTCCGTGTCACCTGTGGAAGAGGTCCGGTCGCCAGTAGACCGCGACCCCCAGTAGGACGCCGGCCGCGGCCAGCAGGGCTCGCCGGGAGCCCAGCCGGGCCAGCGCGGGGGGGAGGGAGGAGAGCCAGCCGCGGGGGGCGGGGGGGGCACGACGGCGACGCATGCGGTCCTCGTCAGCACGACGCTGCTCCTCTCTACAACACAAAATATACGACACTGAATAATTGTAAATAAAAAACCGGTCAAGTGCGAGTCGAACTCGTACGCCGAGGGTTCCGTACCTAGCCATGGTGCCAATTAAGCTATTCCGCTTAATTGTATGAGCGCCCATACAACTCGGAGGACAATTTTAATTGGCGTCAACTATGTATGTATGGGAACACCCTTTAGTTTTCAACTTTTTTAACTTTTTGGAATTTTTCCTTTATTTGTGCTATAAGACCTTGCTTTTTGCCAAATTTCGTTATTCTAGGTTAACGGGAACTACCATTTAGGTTTTCGACCCAAAACCTCTAGGGTACTTCCGGTTGACCTAGAATGGGGATCAATCACTAAACGAAATATTGGGTTTCTAAGTATGAGGGCGTATACTCTTTAGCATTCTGAGCATTCTGTTTTTTAAATAATTAAAATCCATCAATAAATGACGAAGTTATTCAAGTTTTCTTTTCGGCCATTTCAAAACGCGCGCTCGGAGCTTCGCGCTGCGTCTGACGTCACCAGGCGCCCGCGGCTCGGTCTACTAGTACAAAATCGCTAGTTAATTTCAAACTAGCTTCCGCCCGCGGCTTCGCTCGCGCGGCACCTGGATAAAAAGTAGCCTATGTCCTATTTCAGGTCAAGAACTATCTATGTTTTAAATTTCAGCCAAATCAGTTCAGTGGTTGTCGAATTATAGAGGAACAAACATAAATCCAAATATCCAAACTTTTGCATTTTTAATATTAACTAGCTTCCGCCCGCGGCTTTATTCGCGTAGTACCCAGATAAAAAGTAGCCTATGTCCTATTCCTGGTCATTATCTATCTATATTTAAAATTTCAACCAAATTGGTTTAGTGGTTGTTGAGTTATAGAGGAACAAACATCATCCATCCAAACATCCAAACTTTCGCATTTATAATATTAGTGTGATTAGTGTGATAGTATGATTAGTGTGATGAGAAAGTGTGATAGTGTGATTTGAAAACCAAGTTTAGGTAGGTAGGTAATGTATGTGATTATTTTGACTCGAACATACAAATTATTAATTAGGTATTACGATTAAATGTATGTATAAAAAAATACCTATTCACTGAAAAGTTTAAAGGCGAAAATTATTTTTAAGTAGGTACCTACCTAGGTAAGTAGTAAGTAGGTAGGTACCTACTTAAAAATAATTTATGTAGGTAATAATTTAAGTAGGTAGGTAAAAATTTAGGTAGGTAAAGTTAATATTAGTGTGATTCGACTCCTGATTGTTAGTTTTGTTTGTTATTGTTTTCGGTAAGTACCGGTACTTACCTAAAATACCTATTCAGTAAAAATTTTTAAGTAGGTACCTACCTACCTACTTACTACTTACCTAGGTAGGTACCTACTTAAAAATAATTTTCGACTTTAAACTTTTTACTGAATAGGTATTTTAGGTAAGTACCGGTACTTACCGAAAACAATAACAAACAAAACTAACAATCAGGAGTCGAATCACACTAATATTAACTTTACCTACCTAAATTATTTACCTACCTACTTAAATTATTACCTACATAAATTATTTTTAAGTAGGTACCTACCTACTTACTACTTACCTAGGTAGGTACCTACTTAAAAATAATTTTCGCCTTTAAAATTTTTAGTGAATAGGTATTTTTTATACATACTTTTAATCGTAATACCTAAAATTAATAATTTGTATGTACGAGTCAAAATAATCACCTACCTACCTACCTAAACTTGGTTTTCAAATCACATTATCACACTTTCACAATATTTTCCTTCACCGTTTAGAGCTCGTGTTAAAGCGCATACCTACTTAGGTACCTACTTATACATTTTTCGAAACGAAAAATCCATTGATGCACGGCTGGGTTTCAACCCACAACCTTCGGATTGAAAGTCGAGGCACTAGCGCACTCGGCCAACACTGCTTCTCTACCTCTGACTACCCGCTTAGACTTTTTCAACGGATCTAAAAATTCCTAAAAGATCTGATAGAATATGTCTACTGTGCCTTGGGAATACAGTCGTAATCATATTTAAAAATAAAAATGAAATCATTTATAACTTTTTTAAATCTACAAATCTGCATAAGTACTTACTTAACAAAAAACGTGAATGACCTCGAAAGTTTGGATGTTTGGATGTATGTTTGTTCCTCTATAACTCGACAACTACTGAACCGATTTGGCTGAAATTTAAAATTTAGTTAGGTAATGAGCGGGAATAGGACATAGGCTACTTTTTATCCAGGTGCCACGCGAGCGATGCCGCGGTCGGAAATTAGTTTGAAAATAACTAGGGATTTTGTACTAGTGGAGCGAGCCGCGGGCGCCTGGTGACGTCACAGCCAGTCGCGGCCTTCTCGCGAGCGTTTTTTAGATTGGTGCACTAAAATCTCTGTAACTCGGTCATTTTTGATCCGATTAAAAAACCAAAAACACAGTATTTTTTGTTTTTTTTGTATCTACAAATCTGCATACTCAACTAAAATCGTGAGTCTTCCTCTTTGGTTACAAGCAAGGTCTTACAGCACAAGTAAAGGAAAAATTCCGAAAAATAAAAAAAGTTGATAATTAAGGTAAGTTTTGGTACTCACAAGTTTTCACGAAAACCTAAATTTGCCTATATCTTTTTTATAGTGTTGACTCAGGACCTTGATTTTTATACTCACAATAGGGACTATAGACCTTAGTATATGGTATAAATTTCAACTTGCTAGCTTTACCCGTTCCTGAGATAATCGATGGTGACACACGGACAGACGGACAGACAGACAGACAGACGGACAAGAAAGTGATCTTGTAAGGGTTCCTTTTTTTACCTTTTAAGGTACGGAACCCTAAAAAGTGAGCCGTCGCGGGTCGCCTGGCAGAAGTAAGTTCGTAAGCAAGTGGCCAACTCTGGTGACGGAGTTTTAGGCCGCCTAAAGGCCTTAAACCGACAAGTTAACGTGCCCTCCGAAGCACGAAAGCGCTCAGCTCGTAACGCCACTTGCAAATTGTGACCGCGCACAACGCTGCTTAACTTCAACGATCAATCAAGAACGTCTAAGCAAGCTACGCCACGAGCGCTTCTGGCAGAAGTGAAACATCGAAATTATTTTGTACAGATAGACTTTGACCGGTCCTGCCCCCTGATTGTCTTTAATAGCGACCAAAATCAGTCTTAATCTGTCAAATATCAGCAGGTTGATTGTCTAACTTGTCTCATACCTCAAATTGATCTCAAACTGCGAAAAAACATAAATGCGTTCTATCTAACTGTCAAAACGACCGCGTAGTACGAACGTGTCTTTTGTCGCTTTCGGTCTCATTGAAATGAGAGTGACAGAGCGACTTGGGTGGTCACTGAACTGTCATATTAAAAACCTTGTGTCAATTAACTAAGTGAGTTTTCAATTTCCGTTACGTAGCCATAAGGGAACTTATCTTTAAAAATTTTATATTATTTGCATAAAGAAGTGAACTCACTCTCTCCTCTCGAGCGCGGCGACCTCTTTCTCGAGGCTCGCGGGTTCGTTCTCTTCGTACAGTTTCTGCGCGGACACCAGGATATCTTCGAACGGCAAGTCATCCGGTAACTAGAAACAAAAACATGTGGCTAAATTAAAAGTATTAAGAGTTATTATTCTGGTTGATTCAATCAGCTCGGCTCGAAGGGCCGGGAATTAGCTGACGCACACGGGCCTAAGCCAAGTGCACATCAGTTTGGTTTGATGTGGTTTGTATGGTGTTTTCATTTCTTATGTTACATGGTACGTATTATTATTACTAATTTTCTGCACTTTTAACGTCTATTTCTGTTCATAACTCCGAAGATCCTCGCAGTGGCGGCGTAGAGGGGGGGGGGGGGGGGGGTGGGGGGGGGGGAGGAAGGGGCGAGGCACCCCTGGTGCTTGGCAAAAAAAAAACCGTACAAATTTTTTCTAAAATCTACCTTTCAAAGGGAGTGCCAGAGGGTGTTCAGATTGGTATTACCCCTAAGGGGATAAAAGTGGGTAAAAATGTTTGATTGAAAAAAGTATCATCACGCATTTGTCTTAAGAAAATTCGGCTCACTTTGCTCGTGGATCTCGCATATAGCTTCATGAGTAGATATCTATTTTGCGAGCAAAATGAGTTAAGTATGTCTAACCACAGAATGGGAACCGACAAGCAGCCAGCCTTTTCTTTGAGCACCGTATGCAAAGTCAAGTGTTGTCACAAGGTGACAACCGCAACTTTCGTCTTAAAAAAATGGGATGAGCTCATTCCACTAATTGGTCATGCAACGGATATCCGGGGCATTTTTCAGCTACCCGGTACTGGATGCTATCCGGCCAGAAGTTTTAGTAATAACTTAGTAACACTCACCCGCGACAACAAACAGTGCAGCATCGCCATATCGCACTCCGTGGTATAGACCTCTAACGCGCGATGCCACACGAGCGCGGCCGTCACATATACGGGGAAGAGCGGCGGCGCACAGAGGAAGTAGTCGTACAGACGAACCACGTCGCCGTAGCGGTTCAGACTGTGGCCGAACCAGGTCAGGTACCACGGCAGAGCGAACATTGTGCCCACACCTGCTCTGTGAAAATACCACACGATTAAGGGAGTGGATACATTGCGTTTTTTGCAGCGCGTTTGTATCGATACAAACGTGATGCGAACGCGCTGCCACCCTCCCGGTTCGCTTTTGTATAGAAACAAACGCGCGTTTGTATCAATACAAACGCGATGCGAACGCGCTGCAGAAAACGCAGTGTGGCCACTCCCTAAGGCTTGTTTCACTCTTCAGCGTGTCGCCGGTCGCGTCCGCGAGTTGACCACTCACAGCACAAAGAAATTAATTTTGACCATTCACAGCACAGAGAAATTATTTTTATTAGAGAAATTATTCTATGTGCTGTGAATGGTCAACTCGCGGACGCGACCGGCGACACGCTGAAGAGTGAAACAAGCCTAAAGGTGGCACACATATTCGCGTCGAACGCGCTGAACGAATCGAATTTTAGAATCTTTATATAAAATCGTATGAAACCTCGCCGAATAGTCAGATTCGACCCAATCTAGCAGTACTTTGAGAATTCGCGCGGATAGGTGTGCGCTCAGCCTTAAACTTGCGAAACCAATAAAATAAAGCGGAAGAATTTGTTTCAAGGCGCTAGTCTCTGGAACAATCAGATGTGATTTTTTTCTTGTGCATTAGATTATTAATTATTGAGGACGGTTTATAGGCTACTTTTCATGATCATCACCACATACCATCGCAGCTAATTTATTAATATTATGTAAAACCAAGAGAACTGACAAGTAAAGTGCGTGTTGGACGAGTGGGGTACCTCGACTTTTAATCGGAAGATCGTATTTCTGCATCAAAGAGTTTGACGTTTGATAAAATTTACAAGCGCAATAACACGAGCCGTAAACGATGAAATAACACATCGTGAAAATAACTAATTGATGTTCTAATATGCTTGCAACCTGTCACGTCAAACACTACTTGCAAAAAGTGGACATGTTGACGCTGCAAAAAACGCAGTGTGCCCGCTCCCTAATACGTGATAATTACCCGGATACAAATTATGTATATAACTTGTCCAATTTTATTACCGGCCACAAATTCAATTATCCAAGTAACTAGTAGTAACAATACTCGTAAACATAAATTCACTTGTTTTTTTTAAACTTTCGCGATCACTATTCGTACTGAAAATTATATGGACACGGGATTTTATCGCGTAATGAGTCTGCCCGCGACCATGGCTATTGTAACATAGCCGAAACGTTGGGATAAATAAGGTAAATTACGCGATAAAATCCCATATAATAAATTCACTATAATTTAAACGAACTAACGGGACTTTATCGCGTTATTACCTTTGTTTATTATTTCCCGACGTTTCGAGTGCGTTACAGCTCCACGGTGACTCCAGTACATCAGTCTACCCGTGACCACGAGAGCTGTAACGCACTCGAAACGTCGGGAAATAATAAACAAAGGTAATAACGCGATAAAGTCCCGTTAGTTCGTTTAAATAATGTCTACAGATCGCGAAAGTTTAAAATGTGCTAATAAATTCACTTATTCAAGTGACTGGCAATAAACTCACTTGTCCAGGTAATCGGCTAGTTCCTTCTCCGCTCTAGCCAGCACTGGCAGCATATAGTTAAGGAGATGTTGTGTGGGCTTCATTGTGACTTGCATGAAGGGAGCGAGCGGCGCGCTGGGGCCGTGTGATAGCCGGCATAACAGAGGAAACGAGGCCTTATCGCCACATACTAGAAGTAGCGTGATCGCTACGTCGTGGTAGCCCTGGAACAAACATAGGCTTTAACATTTTTATGACTCAAACGCTGGGCCAGCCTATACGAGCCTGTGCGAGTGCGAGCGAGAAGGCGAATCGATGCAAGGAGCGATAAAGAGCGATAAAGAGGCAACGTGTTCACTCGGCGAGCCTAGGCCAACGTGTGTTTGAGCCTTTCCAAATATAGGTACACAAAAGCACACCTTTTTCTAATTGGAATCACAGACACTTGCAAAGATCCTGACATACAGCTTCGCATCGCATAACTCCTTTCGTTAAAACACGGCTCTAGTCCTACTAATATTATAAAGGCTAAAGTCCGTTTGTGTGTGTGTGTGTGAATGTTTGTTACCACGTATGTTCATATTTTCAAAACTACTAAACTGATTTTGATGAAATTTGGAATGTAGATAGTTTAGGTTCTGGAATAACACATAGGCTAGGTACTTTTTATCCCGGAAAAATGTTTGGTTCCCGTGGGATAAAGAAAAGTAGTATACGCGGGCGAAGCCGCGGGCGTTCACTACTAAGCAATAAGTAAGAATAGCCATAACAAAGGTGCATCAAGACCGATATCACAGAATACTAGTACTCCAATACTCCGATATCAAGTAGGTGTCCACCACATGCAATCATTAGCACTGCTTATTTGTTGACACAGTGCGCAGTGACGTGTTGCGTAAGCGATAACGGGGACAATGGCAGTGGCATTCAACGTAAACATTCCCAGGAACGCGACATGAATGCTAAATTCTCGAAGCATGAATGCCAAGTTCTTGTAATGCCGTTCACCGTACACATCCAAATCCCGCCTAAGAGGTCGTCGTGTTAAGCGTGCCGAAGTCAAATTACGGGATTCTGAATTACCGTTTTTTCATGAGAGAAAAGAACAGCGCGATTGATAAAACTCACGACATATTCCTTCATCAACTAGAAAATAAATTTGTAATTTGACGAACCTGCTTCTCTTTAGTATTTAGATATTTTAGATTAATAAACCTCGCAAGACTAACGCGGCGAGTGCAAGTTCGATTCCCGTGAAGAAAGAAAATTAAAGCTTTTTTGTTATGATACCGTACTGTGGTACCTACTTTATAAACCTTATTATCTGATGGGGATATTTTAAAAGCAAAACATGTACCTACTGTAGAATTCTAAAAATAGCTTTCGAAGCCATTTATTATTCCGTTTATCCTATCCTTTTAAAGCATAGGGTAAAAAATAAGGATGTTCTATTTTTGCTCATGTCTTTGGCAAGTTTTTCAAACTGGCAGTTTTGATTATTTTTGAAAATATCATAATTTATAAAATATCACTTTTTAAAATCTTTGTTACAGGTAATCCTAACGGTTAATATTGAAATTTGAATTTCCTTAAGCTTCCTAAGCTTTTAAAGTAGAGATATTTTTTGTTCAACTTAAGAACAGGTATGATGAGGTCATCTAAACTAATGTGGGTGTTGCATTAACGCAATCAATTGTTTTGGTTAGCTTTAGTTACAATGATGTCATTTTGATATCAAATTCATTTAGTGACTGAACATGATCTCTTAACATTGATCACCGAAAAGAAAGCTAAGCCCCATACCATGTTTGTTGCCCTGATTCTTCACGGTGTTGGTAGCGAAAGAACAGAAGTAGAATCACCTAGCTCTTAAGACACTTAAAAGTGATTCTAGTGGTCCTACTGACTGATTTTATTTGATTTTTTTTTTCGAATTGTCAAGCCTACAAGTACAAACTAGGCAAACCATAAACTTTTTACTGCAGTATGGCAGCAACATTACACCTAAACTGAAAAAGTGTTTGCATTAGCTCAGATGCTAGATTTTTTTTATTTTTAGAGCACCTTAAGGTCTCCCCCATAACTTCTTCTTTCGTGTCAATGACTAATATCAACCTTAAATGGTGATTCCAGTAACTGGCCATTTCTATGGCCCCATTTGTGCACACCATAAGGTCTTGTTCTCATAACTTAGTAGTAAACTTACCTGGTAGTACTTCAAATGAGGATACATCATGATGACCCGGAGTATAAGTACAGTCAGTTGATCCTGCAACGCCACTCTCTGTTCATACGGGATTCCGGGAGGAAACCGCTTCAGTGATCGATTCACATCCAGGACCACCTGATGATGGAATAATGGGTATTGAGATTTATCGGGAATAAATTCTGCCCTCCTAACTAAGAGTACAACTCTTAACTAAGAGTAACTCAAAACTTAAATCAAGTCATAATTTCATGTAATGATGACTTGATTTTAGTTTTTGCCAAAAATCGAGTTACTGTGTACTCTTAGTTAGGGGGGCAGAATTCTTTAAAATAGATAATATTATCTAAGGCAATGTAACAAAGAATATTATAATGTTTTCTGATTACATTTTTGATAGTAAGCTGCATTTTGCACAAGGTTCAACTTACCAGATAAAAAGTATCCTAAAAAAAAATAAGTAGTGATCAACATGTTAAAAAATATTATACAAAGTCTATGGGTGGACTAATAAAACAACATTCTACATTAGTGATAAGGTTTTCTGCAATTATTAAATGGCATTGATTCAGACATTGATAATAATAATAGCAAAGATAGTGAAATGCTGCAGAAAATTCTGTGTTCATAGTAGTCTATGTGTTTTAAAAAACCATGCAGGTACTTACTACATTTTTAATAATTTAATTCTAATAATTTTTTAAAGTATGATACCTGATTATATTCACTGTGCGTTGAAAGTTCATCCAATGATGGAGGTTCAGTCATTTCTTCCTGCGTCACTCCTACTAGTAATGGCCAAATCTTTCTTCTATATTCATCTGTTACAAAACGCATTAATAAGTAATTCATAAAATCCATCAAATGTATAAAATGCTAGATGCTACAATACTAACCACTTATAAGACCTCCTTTGCTCATAGCAAGGTGTTTCCATTGGTCCAAGTTAACTGAATCAGGGTCGCACAAACATTTCTCAATCTCTTTCCGTTTCTCGGTAATGTCAGGGTCCTCATACTCGAATTCTGAAAGAATTTTCTTTTGAAATACAAAATTACAAACTATTCTACTTTCCAACATAGTATGCAATTCAATCACTAAACTGATTACCAGTACAAGCTGAGGGATCTCCAATTTGTGGCTAAACTATGAAACGAGGAAGTAATTAGAAAATAATCGTAATTGTTTACAATACCTTGGTCGAATTTCAGCTCGGAAGGCGTAGAAATGTCATCAATATTATCGGCGTGATTCAATTCAAACGGGTGCTTCTTCAGCTGGGGTGAACAGTCTCCATTTGAATTACACTTTTCGCCGATAGCAGTATCTAAATTATTAGAATCCATAGTGGAAAAGTAAATAATATTCCAGCGAAAACATTACACCATTTCGAATTATTGATGATGGATGATGAATGAAGTGAAGTCAGGAAGTTGAAGTTGACACTTGACACTATTGACAGTTCATGATTCATGAAATCATGACACATCATTAGTTGTCAGAAACAGACGACGTTCTGAAACTAATCGACTCACAATTTTTCCCACTTCTTTAAACTCTAAATATCGAAGCTAAATATAGTACAATAAAATTAATTTATATACATTTCTAAATAACTTGATCAAAAAGTATTCCCTGGTAAAAGTTCACAAGAGAAATTATATTTTTTTTACTCATACGTTCCGTTTTACGTAAAATTGAGTTATTCTCCTAGATTTCATTGTCATCTTTTAACATTGAAACGCGAAATGTCAAGTTTTGTCAACCAACCACCCTGATTGAATTTTTGTTAATAAAAATTTTAAAATACCCAAAAATATCATTTTAATATTTTCAATGGATATCATAAATGACCGGGATGAAAACATACGTAAAATTGAAGACATCTACATTCAAAAAGATAACAGAAGTTTCACTATGCAACGACAAGTGGCTTTCAATCTACCCTCAGATTCCGAGAACAATGTTTCAGCAAGTTTAGCAAAAAGCTTAGAATCGGGCCTAACTAAACCTAAATCTGATGGTTTAGAGAAAAAGAAGCCAACGAAAGTTAGATCTAAACGCTTTAAACCTCCAATGCCTGATGTTATCTCTTGGCCCAGCGATTCTGACATCACAGTGCTGAGGATGAAACTTTGTTTGAGCAACGCTATCAAAGAGAAAGTCGGTAACATGATTCCAGGAGACGGGCTCCACCAACCTGACGGTTCCTCGATGGTGAACTTGGCTACACTCCTAAGTCAGTCTCAAACTGTGTCAAAGCACAGCATCAACATTGAGGAATACCTAGTACCTTTGACATCTTGGGAGAGAGAACAGGAATCTGGAAGTAAAAACCTAATCGACGAAAAAACGAGCTCTCAAAACGTTCCTCAGTTATCTCAAGAACTGGGTGTCTTTGATGCAATTTGCAGCCGTGCAATGGTAAAGGCACAAATATTCTACAACGATAGCGAAATGCAATCAGAAACAAACAAGAAATCTAAAATTGCAAGATTTCTTCGGCTGTACTTCTGTCCGTGTTGTACGTGCCTCTATAAAATGGAAAACATGAAAATGCGACAAGAGCCCTCTGCTTACTCGACGCAACCAACAACGTAAGTTGTATCAGGATTTTCGCTGCGCAATAAAAAAAATTGTATGAAAAAGTTGCACTGCGTATCGAAACGGCTAACTTCACGAACGCCGAGATCCGGTTGGCCGTACGTACTATACTTACTGTACCTACCATACGGATTGATGCATCGATTCATTCTGGCTATTAAAAACTAAAAATCAGGGTTTGATTGGTATTTTAAAAGAAATTGTGAAGTCTCTTAGTGGTAGGTAAATATAAATAAACTACTAAGTACTTAACATAATTTACTAACAGACAAGTTTTTTATGAGCAAGAGCATTTAGAAGTTGCTATTTAAGAAAACAGGCTCATAACACATTTGGCGTTATGTTAATGTAGGTAGGCATGCACGGGGCACCAGGTCAGACAACCTTCTCGTGAGCCCAAAGCTGCTTGTCCCTTTTGGATCCATCCCTCCCCATCGAGCTGCTACTCTTTGGGGGATCCGGGGGGAACGGCAGCTGAGGGACGGTGTGCCCTGTTAAGTCCGACAATAACTTCTCTCATCCCGGGATCTTATTGTCGGATAACCAATGGTCTGACAGGGGGGGGTAGCTTCTCCGCGCGTCCGTCTGAATAGCAGAGGGCGCAGTGGATGAGGCTGGGACGTGCTTGGCGTGCTTCCTCACGGCCGCCGAGTAGGCATTGGGAGTGGGTTCTTCCGTGCCAGCGTCCAGAGCTCGGAACTCCGAAGGGTCCCTAGGGCCTTGAGGAACTGAGGGCCTAGGATGGCATTATGGCCACCCGGGCTGCGAGGAAGACAACCTCTTTAAAAATTACCCTGGCGGACGTCCTCCGATGGTTTTGGGATGTGGGTGGCTTGGTGACTTGGTCGTGGTGGACCTTCAGGCCAGGTCAAGGTCGACTGACTTGCCTTGCCACCAGTCTCTTAACTGCCTGGGGGAAGAAGCTGCTGAGGGGGAACGGAGCGAGGCCGGTCCCCTTCTAGCGGCCCAATTAAGGCGAGTCGTGCGGCGCATCCGCAAGGGTTGTGCTGCTAGAACGAACCTGTGGGCTGCATGAGGAAGAAAACCTCTTTAAAAAATTACTTCTGGTGGCGGAAACCTCCGACGTTGGGACTGGGCATCTTGGTGGCGGTCGGTTGGTGGTCGGTCATGCCCATCGGCAGGTCGGCCAAGCCTTGTGCCCGTCCCGTATGTCTGGAGGAAGAAGCTGCTGAGTGGGGCCGGTGCGAGCCGGTCCCACTCAACGCAGCCGAGTGGAAGGGTAAGTTGCGGAGCACACCTGTGTGATGCGACGAGCCCTTAGCTGGGTTGTAGGAGGAAGAAAACCTCTTTAAAAAATTACACCTGGCGGCAGGACACCGGCCGCTGAGCGGATTCGGAGCGAGGCCGAACCCGCTCGGGATGGGGGCGGCAACGGGTTGGTGGCAACATCAGCCCTATCCGCCTGCCCCGTGAGGGGGCGAGTGGTACCCCCTGCCATTCAGGGGGCTTTTCGGGTCTGCGGGTTGTCGGGGCGAGGGCTCCGGCTGCTCATTATGCAGATCCCGGGAGGGCGGCGACACCGGGTTGGCCAGTGTCGTCGTGAGCTCCGCGCATGTGGTGTCACAGCCATGTGCGCGGGTGCCGGGCGTGGCTGTGGGTGCCATTACCGGGACTGTGCTCGAGGCAAGCTGCAGGAGGGTCACCGGTGCGTTCCGTATGGAGATCCCGGAGTCCCTCATCTTGCAGAGAGGCCGGCCACCAGCTTTGTTTTTAGTGAGTCGGCCAGTGTTGGTCAACCTCACACACCCCAATTGCGTCCCTCGGCGTAGTTGGAAGTCTGGATGCAGATTTTTTTAAGCTGTACCTAAATAAAAAAAATAAAAAAAAGGTAGGCATGCACACAGTGGGACCTTAGCCCTACCTACCTACCTGTCTGAAGCAATGAACTCTACCTCTCTACCTGCCTACCGAATTTACGATCATTTTAGCAGTGAGTCAGACAGGCTGTATTTTTTTTTTGCGTTGCTTTGCTTTGCACTTCAAATAAAAGAACATGAACTCAAATATCCTAAATAAAAATGAGAAGAACCTGTAGGTAGGAATAAGTCATTATACGTACCTACCTACTAACAAGTATTTCGTGGGAATCGTTCCTTTCATTTCGATCCCTTAGATTTTACCAAAATAGGTACCTACCTACCTACTACCTAGGTCCTAGGTACATCAGACCGTTAGGTACTTCGAACCTCTGAAAATAGTAAACAGTTCTCTCGATCTTTAGACATTAGTTACCTACTTATGATCAGTTGGTGTGGTCCGTGGACGTATATAAGGGGGGGGGTTTAGGGGGTCCGGACCCCCCCTTAGCCCATTAAGTTCGGAGGAAATCTAGTCAATTTTTGTATTTTGGAACCCTTGGACCCCCCCCTTAACAAAGATCTTTGGTATATTGGAACCTTTGGACCCCCCCTTAACAAAGCTTAGCTACGCCCCTGGTGTGGTCTAAACCTAAAGTGGCCACTTTTGATGAAAACATCAAATGTTTCATGTAAGAAACACTTGATGTTGTATGCTTCGTAAAAGCTTCATGGTATGCTTTTTAAATGCTTCATTTACTAAGCATATTTCAAAACACCTTTTTTGACAGTTCTCTAGAGAATTCATTTTACCCAATTTTATAGAACTCTCCAAAAAGGTGTTTTGAAATACTTACTCCTACTAATATTAAAAAGGCGAAAGTCCGTGTAAATACTTACCACGTCTCCCTATAGCTACACTAAACCGAT
The DNA here is from genome assembly GCA_958496255.1 of Camptogramma bilineatum. NCBI lineage: Eukaryota > Metazoa > Arthropoda > Insecta > Lepidoptera > Geometridae > Camptogramma > Camptogramma bilineatum. The sequence continues at coordinate 1,607,440 of OY292453.1, forward strand.
TTTGATGAAATTTGGAATGTAGATTATTTAGGTTTTGGAATAACACATACTTACTTACTTAGTCTATTTTTTATCCTAGAAAAATGTATGGTTCCCATGGGATAAAAAATAGTAGTCTACGCGGGCGTTCTCTAGTTCACTATGGAGCATATTATGAAGCATACTTATATGAAGCATATTAAGGAAAATATGCATAGTTAATAGTTATAATAATAATAGTAGTTGTGCATTTACTATAATCTATCAGCTTCACTTTCGATTTTAAAACCGAATAGTTCAATCGATTTACAAAACGAGACTTCTCGCTCGCATAATTTATTATTCCATACATCCGCAGCAAATTGCCGACAAAAGATTCGATCTAATTTCGAGAAAACAAATTCGCATTTTACAGAATTCGTTAGTTTCGCGTCGTGTTGCCAAACGGTTTCATTTTTAGGAGGTAGAAGGTATTGGGTATTCTGTGTAGGTGCTGCCCGCACCGACCGCCGCGATGCAAGTTATAAAGCCCAGAGAAAGCACTGCGGCCGAACAGTCTTGTCTCGACGGCCACATTGTTGTAAGGCCGATTCGCGCCCTTTTTTGACGTGCACAGTGTTGCATTTTTCGGGAAAAATAATTCGGATATGGAAATGAGGTAAGTGACGTCAATAATTTTGTTATTATGTTATTTACTTGATACTTACCTACCTAATCTAAATAAATTTAATTAATATGTATTTGTTGTTCATGGCTAATTGGCTACCTACATGGTACTTTACATAATAAAATACTAATAAGTACTTTAATTACCAAATTACTTAAGTAAATATACTTAATTACTTAAATTACTTACTTAAATAATAATTTACGTAGATACCTACTTATTTAAAAAGTTAAACAAACTGTAAATTTACTGTTACATCTGAATACCTAGTTTAAAATAATAATTTCAATAGATTGGTACTTACATGCAATTTATTCAAAACGAATACCTACTTAACTCTGAGTAACATAATTTTAGTTTAAACATTTTCTGTTTTTTTTTATTTTTAATATAAACTCATATTATTTACAGAAACTAAACTACTTAATATAAAAAAACATTTTAAAAATAAACATTTTCTTATTATTAAAATTCAAGTCACAAGAGTGCAAAAAAATTTTTAATTTGTTAAAATAATCTTTAATAGTTCCATGTTTCTATACATAAGTACCTAGGTATATAATTAATTAGTTAGTAGACAGGTAAGTACCTGCATTATGTATTATCTCTACTACATTACAATAGGCAAAAGTAATACACTTTCTCGTCGCTGAAAGTCGGATGGCAAAGTGATGTAAGATCATAAATTACTTATTCACATCTAACTTGCTAATACATAAATTATTTTGTTTGAATATATCTTTGGTCTTAGTTTAGTTTTACCCGACTGCCCGCTGAAAGGAGGGTTATGTTTTCGAATGTTTGTATGTAGGTCATAATGTGGCTATATAGAAATTTAGAAATAAGTATGCTGTCCTAAATTTAGAAAAAGCAAAGAGTTTTTAATAAAAACGACAGTTCTCATTTGCTTTTGGCGATTTCGCAACGCTATTTAGCAGAACAAATTATTTGTGCTGTGAAAATTGTGAAATTTTATTGTCTAAATAATAGGTAAGTATTTTTTAGTGTTTGAGCCAATTCAAGGTCTTTCAAGACGTAAAAAGTTGATTAAGCGCTGATAATGTTCTAAACTAACTGATGATAAATCAAACAAAACAATCGCATGAAGGTTGATGACATGGATCAAATTGTAGAAGAAACAACCGGCTCTACGGATAATCATTTCCTGTAAATCAGCAATTAGTATACCTAACTTAAAAAAAAAACTGTAGTAGGTACTTAAGTAATTTATAATTTTTTCAAAAATAAATCAGCAAGTCTTCTGTGGTTCGCCCCGAACTGAGATCTCGCGCACCGTTGCGTTGATAGCCTAGATTTGGAATTGTTTCTGACTACCCCTGTACCTACGTTAAGTGCTACTAAAATAAGTTCTCAAATGAAGACAAGGAAATCATTATAGTAGAAAATAACATTAATAATAAATCATCACAGTCCTTTATAAAAGACACAATAAAAAAATAATAAAGGCCTATGAAATGACCAAAGTTTGGGTAAGTAATAGACAATGTAAAAATATAAATCTGCAGTTAAAATTGTCAAGTCAGGACTATTGCGTATTAACAACTTTGCATACGCTTTCGTATACAGAATCTTTGCAACGTTACATGACTTTGTAACAATAATTTTAGCGTTTTCTTTTCCGGTTATAATTTGGTTCATTTGATCCAAATTTCCTTAGCATAGGTACATTTAGAAGTTACAGAATGTAGCCTAACTTGACCAGTTAAATTCATAACAGCATGCTTAAAAATTATAAAACAAGATTGTCAGTTGGACATTTTTTTACTTTTCTTGCTTACTAAAGTAGGTAGATACTAAAATCAATTCAAACATTTTTCCATACGGAAGACTTCAACGCGCTACACTACATTGAAATACAATGCTCAAATTGCTCAATCTTTATACGGTCTTTTTAGATATCTGGTAGTAGTTCCAAGTTAAATAGTGCAGGTAATATAGAGTTATTTTCATAGACGAACACGCGCTCGAATAAAATCCGAACTTCAAACATTTTTCTATACAGAAGACTTCAACGCGCTACACTACATTGAAATGCAATGCTCAAATGGCTCTACATATATTATCTCTCTTATTTCTATAAAGATTGATTTCATTGCAATGCTCAAATTGCTCTATAAATCTCTCTTATGTCTATATTAGAGATTGAGCAATTTGAGCTTTGCATTTCAATGTAGTGTAGCGCGTTGAAGTCTTCTGTATAGAAATATGTTTGAAGTTTGGATTTTACTCGAGTGCGTGTTAGCCTTTGAAAATAACTCTATAATCAGTACTATTCAGTTGGAACTACAACCAGAGCGGATCTAAAAAGACCACCTTAGCTGAATCATAATACGAATTTTATTATATGACATGACTTTTCATAGACATGAGTGTGACAAGAATAAAACATAAGTAATACGAATTGCGCTAACGGTCATTTTAGCCTCCCTGCAGTGCGATTCAGACTTCCGAAAATGCATCCGATTCAATGATTTTGATTCCGAGGTCTGAATCAGACTGCTGAACTATCCAGAAGGAGTTTGTTCGGAATCCTGGTTTTCAATTATTTTTTTATCAATATCTTATTCAAAGTTCTTTATGGTAGGTAAGAGATCATAATTTCTCAAAGAAAGCTTTGATAAGCAGAAGTATCAACTTTTTCTTCCAATACATAGCTGGCCTTTAGGAACGTGGTTTCAACACAATACGTAACAAGTGCAAGTAACATGTAGTACTAAAAGTATTATAAGCACTTTACTACTAAATTTTTCTGAGTTTAATGCTGATACCATGCATGTTTTGGCCCACATTTCTACAAGTCACCCATGCCCATTGTCAGCCTCACCGTGATAATTCAACGAGTTCGCCGCGAATCCGTAACAATTACTGACAATGTGCTTTTGTTTCATGTTATGCCATGCTTGGGTAATGTGTCTGTTTTGACATGCAAGAGGAATTTCTTAGGGCTTTTTATTTTGTTGACGAAAACGAAGATCTACGCTTTTCTCAGCCAGTTTTTCAAATTGGTGAAGTTTATGATAGTTGATAGCAGGAAACACGACCTTCGCCTTGTTCGAATTGGTCATGAAAGAGAGTAATGTCTTTAAATCTGTTTTTAACAGGGCTATTTTTGTCTGATTCTTTGATCCACTCTGATTCAGATTGGATTGTTTCATTGATACTAGGTTCTCTAAGCTATTCCTATTCAAATAGTACTAAGTACTTACTTATGTTTTGTTGTCAATTAAGTACCATAATAACATTTTGATTTAAAGGACCAAAACTATCATCGTCTAGACATCATACGTCGATGAGTCAATATCCATTTATTTACGTTTTAAACATGTAAGGATAGGCTTGTGAAAGGCTAGCAAGTTTTCAATTTTCACACAGCCTCAGCCTCAGCCTCTCTGTTATGTAACAAACGGGATGGTGCCACAGATTACTCAACAGTGGATATTGATCTTGTTCTGCGATATTATACAATTACATATAAGTAAACTAGAACTGGAGCTATTCATTTGATTGGTAGGTACTTAAAAGACGTTTATGGTACAGTTTTGCCGTAAGAACAACTTTATAATGATAATAATAAATTTTATTTTGGACAACTTAAAATACAAGTAAGTACTCACTTAATTACCTACTTACCTACTCACAAAAATACATTTTTTGTCCATAAATATTAAATACCTAGTACCTACTTAAATACCTACCTTAGAGAGTAGTAACATACATATTCATATTAAGTAGGTACTTATGTAATAAGTACATATGTAATACATATTCATATTAAGTAGGTACTAAATGTACACTTGAAGGATTTTGCTTCTATGCTGCTTCCCTGTAGCGACGGTAGACGATGCCTGCTGGCCAAAAATTAGGAACCAGGAGTAAATCCTTATGCTTTGCCAGTATCTGATTCAATTCAATTCAATTCATTTATTGCATCTGAAGTGCATATAGGACTTGAAATCAGTGGCCCTACTGGACTGCAGCCGCTGGAGAGACATCTGGATTATTGTTGTAACCTTCTCAGTGAAATAAGATCTCACAACACCTAGTTATCAGTAAGATTTCATCGGTTATTAAGTTTTTAGCGCGCATTTTCCGTAATCAGCGAGCGCGTTTAAATCTTTTCTATAGGAAGTTCACAAAAGAATGAAGCAAGCGAATTACTGTTGTCGTAGCTTTCAAATAAATTATCATAAATTAATTTCAGGAACACGTAATGTGTGACAGTGGGTAGGGGAGACTGGGTACGATTGTGCCAGGGTACGGTAGTGACAGTCGTCATATTTCCGAAACTATAAGGAATACGGGGGTGGGTGCAAGGGAAGAAAGGAGCAGCATGCCTGTCCGAACGTGTGTCACACTATTGCATTAGCCAGCGCTCAAAGTAGCGACTTGCAGAGTACCACATTACTATTTTTCGATGAAATGAACGCTTTTTTGTTCGATTTCTTTGTGTGATTGTTGTTTTATGTGTACAGATAGAGTGATAAGTGTGTTTTCTCGTAAAAGCTTAAACATTAGTGGTTAAATAGCAGTGATTACTTTGAACGTAGGTTATCTGGTATAGTCATAGCAATTTTTTTTTTTGAGAATGTATGCAATGGGTACAGTTGTGCCATATTTTTTGGGTACAGTTGTGACATAAGTAATCAACTGTTTTTTGCTTATAGATGCCCCGACAACATGTAAAAAAGACGGAAAGAGGTCAGTGTGACCTGTAAGCAGAAAACAAATGTTTTAAGTGATACAAATGTTACTATATTCCTGTGTTTTACCACAAAATGACATTTATTACGTGCCACAGACCATTTATGTGTATTTTAATCTGATGATGACATTATGCAGCTGTTTACAAGTTAATAACCTACTTGCTGATTAATATGAAGACTTTTAATGATTAAAGATGCTACAGAGCCTTATTAGTTACTAGCAGCGCCCTGTAGAAAGTTGCCCCTGTAGTGATGGTATATGGTGATGATGATGATGATGATGAAAAGTTGCCTATAACTTTCCTCAAGAGTTTACATATCAAATGCAGAAAGAATTTTACAAATCCGACTGGTAGTTCCTGAGATTAGCGCGTTCAAACAAACAAACAAACAAACTTCCGCTTCATATATGCTGGTATTGATAAAAGATGCAAATGTTTCTTTTTTAGCGACGTATTCACTACAAAATGATTGTATGACATTTATTACGTGAAATAAAGTTGATTAAGGACAATTTATGTTTATTTTTGAACCTGTCACTTTTGACCCCAGGCACTGTCACAACTGTCCTGGGGGTGAGGACGATTGTGACATTTTTTCTTTTTTTTTCAAATGGCTCCTATAAGTTAACCGTTGCACTTATGGACAAAATTGAAATATTTATACGTAGACAAATGTCCAAATCACTATAAAACACACCTTGCTTCCATCTGACTGGAACATTTACGAAATTATGGGCGATCAAATGAAAATTGGCACAACCGTACCCAGTCTACCCTAATTATGACTGTAAACACAGGTAATTTAATAGCGTGATACTCGTGCTACATTAATTACACAACAGTTACATTACCTACTAAAGCATAATTGATGGAATTAGCTTAGGAATGTCCGGAAGCGGTGGATACGTACTAGCTACAATTTTTGTTCAAAACAACTGATTTCTAAAGCAATGACCCTATGTGAAATCAGTTTTTTGCCTACATTCGAATAAACCATATTGACACGAAGTTAGGAAGGAAACGTCAATTTAGCTCAAAACAGTTTCACCGGATGATCAATCATAATCTTCACTACCTACTAAATTAGTTAAGTAAGTATTTATAATCTTCACTACTAAAGTAGTACGTTACGGGTACTAGGCACCTAGTAGGTAGGTACTTACGTAGTAGTATTTTTACTTCTCTAACCATGGATGCCCGCTTACCATTTACCAAGTTTCTTACGATTGGTACAGTGCAGTGTCTGACATGACCTAACTACTTATCCTAAATTACACATTTAAACTTACGAAAGAAGCCATAAATCTATACATTCGCGATCGCGTGTGAATCAAACACACAAACAACACAAAGACCGATCAATTCTCGCTTTGCATTGCCCAAGCACACGCCACTGATAAATTCCCGCCATTAAATGATGACACTGACATACAATTTATTGACAGTGACATGCGACACTCTTAAAACTGATGAGAGCCTTATTAGGACAACATTTAAACTGGATCGACGTTGGGTAATCTTGACATGATTACGATCGATGTGTTAGGTGGCCAATGATTTTTTAAATGGCGTTGCCTAATTAGAGTAATTGATTTTCGTGTTGACATTTTAATTTATTAAGTATTGCTTATATGCGCGTGATGATATCTCAAGCTTGTTTGGTGTAATAAAGTCTCAACTCGAGGTTAAGAGCCTGAAGCTAATTTAAAAAGAAAAAAACCACTGTTACAAGCATTTATTTTCCTTAAAACTTTTGGGTATCTTTTATAAGTACAAACAGATATCACAATAATAATATAGCATAATCAAAACCTCTGAAGCAAACCAAGCTTTTGAATAAGGCGACAAAATTAATCCCATATTCTTGTATATTCAAATTGTGTGGGTTGAGAACACAGCATGGTATCTGGGTCTAAGGTTCCTGACCGAAGACCAGGGAGGAAAAATGTAGCAGAAAGGTCATTCGCCTGTCACAATGTCACCGCCGAATTTAGAAGTTACCTGAATGCCTGGGTCGCGACTTCGGTCAGTGACTGCTAAAGTATTGCAATAAATACCGTATGGGATTGGCCCACTGATTTGTGTGGCGTCTTCTTTTGAGATAACTAACATTTTATTGCATCGGACTAATCATTTGTTGCAATGAATAACAATCGCCGTGGGAGGCTGGTAGGTATAGGCGTTTTGAAAGTCAAGTCCTTGTCCTGACATGAGCAAATTGTGCCACGCATGACACCGGATCACCGGAGCTTACGCACTGCACACCTGCATACCTATGGCTATTTCATAAAGTTATAAGAACGGACCTAATTATTAAACACTATTTCTCCTCATTTAAGGTAAAAAAAGTGAAAGAAGATATGAGAAAGGCACGTTAAGATGGTTTGGGCATGTAGAGAGGATGAATGAAAGTCGTTTAACCAAACAAGTGTATGAGGCAAGTGTGAATGGAACAGCTGGAAGGGGAAGACCTGGGCGAACATACCTGGATCAAAATGGTGATATTTTGGAGAAAGGCCACATCAAAAGTACCCTAAACCGGCGAGCTTGTATGAGTGTTTCTCTCGTATAGGACAGTTTGATTCATCTAAATGATGTAATATGTAAGTATGAGAAATGTGATGAGAGTGAATGAGGCCAAAGAGGTGTGTCTGGATCGTAGCAAGTGGAAATCCGTCGTCCCTGCCTACCCCTGTGGGAAAGAGCCGTGATTTTATGTACCTATGTATGTATGTTAAGGTCCAAGATTGTGCATGAAAGTTTCGATAAAAGCTTATCAAAGCACAGCCATCTTATTCACCTTATCTTGGGGTACCTAATACGGTTCAATTTGTGTGTTTTCGATTGGCATATTGCTTGGGTGCGCCTTGTAATCGGTCACACATAATAAGTGGCGCACGTGTCGCGCTCTCTTGCTCCTGCGCATGTTCAACGAGTAAGCAGTACTTAGCTGCTACATAATCGGCGATTAGCTTGCAGCGCTCTGCTTGACATGAGACTAGATTGTTGGGTCAAAGATACATTGTAGCATAGATAAAAATAATACTGTAGTACTCAGATATAGAAGATCATTGACTTTAGTTTCCACGATGACTATTTAATATTGTCTAATAGCTAGAGTCCCTATAATTTGCGTCCATTATTTTCCTGCTTAAATTCTTTATGACTTACGACGTGAATACCTAACCCGTATATTGTTATTATCATAGTCGATCGAGCGAGCGAAGCGAGCGAAGATCTTAGTGGCAAGTTAGGCGATTTTGCTTTGTATGTTTGTATGTTTGTATATTTGTATGTTTCATTTTTATGTTCTCGCATAACTATCGAACCGCTTATCCAATCTGTATGAAACTTGATAGGCCAATAGGTTGTGCTATGGAAATTTGCTGTGAAGCGTATGAGCGTAATCGATGAAGGGGTTGTAAAGATATGGGGTTCCCAAGGGGGTAAATTTTTTTCAAAGTTATCCAAATATATTGAGTGGGGTGTCATATGAAAGTACTCAATTTATACATTCCAAAATGGTTTTTATTTTTCTTCTAGGTTCTATAGTTTTTGAAATACAGAGAAAAAGAAAAATGATGAAAACCAATTAACGGATGTATGGAGAGAGCTCCCGTTTCATAGAGTTTCGATGTATTCGGAGGTCTGGTTAACAGACAAAGAGTGTGGCATCGTTGTGGTTTGGTTTGCAATGATTTTAGTTGCTTCTTGATATTTTTCCTTGAGATTGAAAATAAAAGCCGTGTTGGCCGAGTGGAAGCGTGCTCGATTTTCGATTCATAGGTCGTAAGTTCGAACCCTGGCCGTGCTCATCAATGGATTTTTCGATTAGAAAAATTTAAATGCGCATTAACACGAGCTCTAAACGGTGAAAGAAAACATCGTGGGGAAACCAGGGAGGGGGAGGGGGAGGGGGAGGGAAGGGGGAGGGGAGGGGGAGGGGAGGGGGAAGGGAGGGGCGGAGGGAGGGAGGGTGGAGGGGAGGGGGAGGGGAGGAAGGGGGAGGGGAGGGGGGGAGAGGGAGGGGAGGGAGAGGGAGGGGTGGGAGAGGGAGAGGTGGGAGAGGGAGAGGGAGGGGGGAGGGGAGGGGGAGAGGGAGGGGGAGGGGAGGGAATTGATTTTCTCATACATTTTGTATTGAACTGCTATTTTAATAATTTTTCGAACTAAGAGGCCTTCCCTGAGACGCGGTACGAAGTTCGCGGGGTCAACTATTGAATATAAACACGACACGACTTAATGTATTGCATGCATGCCTATAATCTTTACCATACAGAGGTAGCGCATTAGATATCATTGTATGGTAAACACTAGAAGGAGCACTTAACGTAGGTATAGGGGTAGTCAGAAACAAGTCCAAATCTAGGCTATCAACACAACGGTGCGCGAGATCTCAGTTCGGGGCGAACTACTAGTAATATCCTAAATTCACTTGATTCTAGAAACAAATATTTTTCATTTCACTTTTTAATTCTTTTATAACCTGATCAAAATCCTTCGTAGACCACCTGGGAACTAGTCTGCATGGTAGAGACATACAACTACAGGTATATGAAGAGGTGGATTGGATGTCATTCCTGTAATTTCTTCATCGGCATTATGGCCTAGTTTTGGTTATTCTTCTTTAAAAAAAAACCAATAGGTACTTTTAGAATGTCTCAAACTTTTCGTTCCAATAAACGGCAGGAGATATTGCGTAATGAAAGTGAAATCCGGATAATGTCGCGTCAGCACGCGAGTGGTAAACACGGGCTATCGGCACTGTTTGATTTACGGATTCTATCCGGTTACTGTTGGATTAGACGACATTATCGTTTCCTTATATGACTTGCATATCATCTATACTTACTCCAACTAAATCTGGCTAATACAACATTCTGACATTCTACCAAAGACGGAATTATTTCTGAGGATTTACTTAGTACCTACGTGTTTTGGCGAACTCTACAGAGAGAAAAAGTAATATTATTTCAAAAGTTATTACTTAGTATCTGTAATTAATTTAGGTATGCACTATAAAAATGGCCTTTACTCAGCTTTTGCTACGGCAGACAGACTAAGTTCGTATGAGCTACAGTGGCCAACTCTGGTGACGGAGTTTTTTGGTCGCCTAAAGAAAGACCACCCTAAATACAGAGAATTATGATCCTTCACAGTGTTGGTCGCGAAAGATCAGGAGTAGAATCACCTAGCTCCCTACTGAATAAATAATATTACCTACCTATTTGAATTATGAATTAAATTAGTTCTTTCATTTTGAATAAAATTATTGTGATTATAATTACCTAGGTAGTTCTAGAGTACCTAAATTGAGCTCTAACAACTTTAAATGTTCATCAACTTATCTGCAGTTTGAAAAGAGAGAGACATAGATAATTTTTGTAAACCTTGTGGTGTCCATGGAAAATGTAAATTTGCGAGTTTTACTGGAGTTATAACTACAATATTTATGCCCAAATATTTACCTCTTGATCAGTAGAAAGCATCCAGAACAGCAAGTCACTGCAACAGATGGATAATTATTGGTTCTGACTTCCGTACGCCCCAGCGGCCGTAAGCTCCATGCCGTATGATGTGTCAATCGTTATGACATCGCCGTCACTGATGCTGATCAATCCGGTGAGTTACGCACCAACTGACATGTCATTTTGATCATGAAAACAATCGGTCTATTAAGGCCAAGCTCCAAAACGGTTATGATTGTTTGCCTGCAAATTGTAACTAAACGGAATATCTCATCAAGTTACAACTCCAATTATGTGATTTTTTAATCTTTTTTCTATTTAGTTCTAAAGGCAGAAACACGATTAATAGAAATTTACATGATACTTTTACGTTTTGAAAATGACACCTTTTCTCAAGATTTTTGCATTTTTCTTGAAAACCAGTTCAGCTACATATACAAAATAAATACTCACAGAAAGGAAATTTAGTCTTTTATTTGCTTCTAAGTTATCGTTTACCTAGACTGCTTATTTTTCTCATAATAAGCAAAATTAGTTTTGAGCTTTACTTCTGAGCACAGAGAGTTAAACGGATCAACCGAAAATCAACCTTATTGAGTCCCGAGTTGCTATATAAATAAACACAGAATCGAACGCAGCTCATTCCGCTTCTGGGCGGTCACAAGGTCGGATCCACGCGCGTTTTGACATTTTGACATTTGACAAGCTATTTGCCCGCCCCGGCTTTGTACAGGTAACAGAAAATGAAACCAAAAAGTCATAAAGTTAGTAAGTATTTAGTTTTTTTTTCGATTAGGAAAAACAATACTAACTTTACGACCTTAGTAATAATGCACAGTCCCTCCCTAAGGGTAATTTTGAATAAAATAAAAATAAAGTAGGTATTTAATTACTCTGGTGAATCAAACCAGAAAATATTTATTTAAAATAGAACTTTATTGCAACCCCTTTAAAAATTCATAACTTAGTACTTATTATTTTATTGTTATTTAAGAAATTAGGTACATTTATTTCTTAGAAACTTGCCTCCTTTTTTCACCTTCTTGTTAGATAGAACAGAAGATCGAAGATCACTATAGATTACGAGTAGAACAAAAAATCGGCAAAATTAGTTTAGTAGTTACGGAGATACGTGGTAAAACAAACATTCACACAAACTTCTCTCATTTGTTATATAATAGGACTAGTCGAAATCGAATGTCATTCGGAACAAAATGGAGTGGAGTCGCATCCTCAACTATATAATTTGGCTTTTGTTCAAGGACTGTCTTGGCCAAGTGGGATATTACCCCGAATTTAGTTTTTTTTAGCTTCACTTGTATTCATCTATGTCAACAGAATCTTAGAACGTAGTTTTAATCCATTTCAAAACGTCGGATCAAAATGTGCACACTTATCAAGGATCAATGACATTATTATTTTACCACGTTTTTATTATACTTATATAGTCACTTTCTTGTTCGTCTGTCTATCTGTCTGTCGTTCCGGGGGCAATCTTGCGCGACTAAAATTTCGAGCACTTTCCGTGTAGCTGGCCGGCTAAAACTGTCAGGGTAGCTCACAACTCGATGACAACGCATTCTAAATAAATAAATAAAGACGTGGTTTTTAGTTTATTTTTTAATCTAAAATTAATTTACATAGTTAATTTTAGTACTGTAATTTTGTACTTTATCGACTCGTATGTAACTATAGCGTGTTTTTTAGTGTTTTAAACTCCGGTTGGTGCATATATCCAGTGTCGAGTGACCCGAGTGCTTATGGGCTTAATCAATGAAGGGGTTGTAAAGATATTAGGTACTCAAGGGGGTAAAAAAATAAAAGTTATACAAATAAATTTAATGGGGTGTCATATGAAAGTTTATGGTTCACAAATTGTAATTTACGCTAAACTTAACGTATTATGACAGTCCTAAGAAAGCAAAGTCGGCGTAGTTTGTAGTTTGTAGTTCACACAGTGAACACAGCATACAATTATTTGTGATTAGACTTATCTAGGTATAAAGAATATAATACATATTATGTCGGAGTTGGAGCTAGAAAAGGGAATGTTAATTGATTTGATACTTCGTTCTGCACTACATCCTGTTAACAACGCCATCTGTAGACTAATAATGGAAACGTCAAATAGACAACTGTCATTGTCACTTGGGTGTGGTCGACACAAAGTAGGCAGAGGGCGCTAAAGTCAGTTTTGTTGTTGGACAGTTCGCTTTCCTCGAGCGGGTGGCGAGCGGCGTGGCCACTTTGGTTCTGGCATCGGAGCGGAGCGGTCGCTCCTCGATAGTAATAATGTTCTGTGGATAGCTTTGTCTCTTTCTGTTGAACTCACCGCGTTTCCATTTTGTTTTTTAAATGGTGATAGTAATTCTAATCGGCAAAAATCGAATCAATCCTCTGTTTAAGTCTTGTGAAAGTAATTGTGATTACAAAATAGACATCCTGACTACACGTTACATTGGTTATTTCGTGTCTTTGAACATATCGGACCATCCATACTTCACGCCCAGAACCCTCTCCCCGACAAGTATATGATCTTCTTATGAAATATTATCTTATTCTATTAAACGAGCAATATTTGTTTGTTTGTTTATTTGTACTCACGTTCTCGAAAACGGCTCTAACGATTTCGATAAAATTTGCGGTACAGAGGTTTACGGTTTACGGGGGCGAAGAATCGATCTAGCTAGGTCTCTACCTAGCTAGATCGATCGAGACCTAGCTTTTTTTAAATACATACTTAACTCATTTTTCTTTTTCTTTTTTTCTCGATTTGCACCCAAGCAGAGCTTGGTCGCCCAGATATTCTATAATAAGTAATAATAATTATGAAGGTAACAACTAGGTATCACTACCATCGAAAAATAAAAATTGATGAAGTCTCCATGACAATGTTCGCTACTTCAACAAGATGTTAAAATTATAGTTATTCCAAGACAGTTTCAAAAGTTTTAACATGTCAAAATATCGTGAATAGATAGAGGGTAGAGGGGCGTTTGGGGGGAGTCAACGATGACATTTCTTTTGAAAGCTAATCCTTAAGGGTCGCATAATCTGTGTGTCACAAAATGAAGTCAGAATCTATGTTCGTTTGTTCCGCAACAGACATAAAAGTTGATGAACTGTTTGTAAAATCAACCAAACTACATGAGTAAAAAGAAAGCATGTTTATCTAAAAACTTAAGTAAGGGTTTGATCAACATTTTAATAAGTATAAAATTTCATTTGAGTCCCTTTCTCATTTGATCAACAGTTTTAGTAGGTAAGTATAAAATTTATTTTGAAGATGTAAAACTTAATTATTGGCCTTAACTTAAGTATTAGCATCAACTTGGCTCATATTGGTACCTACATGAAAATCAAAACTATTTTAGAAACTTTTAAATTTTAAATTCCATTTCCTTTTAAAGTCTCCGAGCTCTATTCTTTGATTTCTCACCGTCTCGAGGAAATACATTGATTAGTTAGGCCAGGGACGTATATAAGGGGGGGGTTTAGGGGGTCCGGACCCCCCCCTTAGCCCATTAAGTTCGGAGGAAACCTAGTCAATTTTTGTATTTTGGAACCCTTGGACCCCCCCCTTAACAAAGATCTTTGTATATTGGAACCTTTGGACCCCCCCCTTAACAAAGCTATATATACGCCCCTGAGTTAGGCTTGTAAAACGGCGGGGTCTAAGGAGCATGTTTGAAACAATCGAAAGCTATCGTTTTGTAACGGCTACGAGTGTTCCAATGTTGCGCTATTGGCAATGAAATACCGAGTGATACAATACCTGGTCACGCACTCTATCACGAATGCCAACTCTAATAAAATTAACAACATTAACAATATTTGTTGGTATTCAGTGTTCCTATTCCTATGTCTGTAATATTTATCAACCACATCTTGGTAAAAAATTCGTTTAAAGAACACCATAGCATTACCTACGTACCTTGATCATTACACGTCGTGCAAATAATGATAGAATCATGTTTTTTCGTTTTAAAGCTCTTGCTCATATGCCGGTTGAAGGAAAACGTTATGAAAATATGTATGGAGCCATTTGCCATGTTCCACACGTTTTTCATGTAGATGAGACCCAACTTCGGGCGACTGGTTTGGTTGAGGATCTGCGCGAGCCTACTCCATTTTTACAATAAAATACAGTAAGCACAATGACATATCCTCATATAAAAATTATTTAGAGATAAGTATATTGACATACTTACTTACTTAGTGCATTGCTAATTTGAACCGCTTAAAATCTGTAGGCAGCAGAAACATGCATATTCAATGTAATATCAGGAAACGAAAGTAATAGCTTATTTGTGTTCTGAATACTTATACGTAGGCACAGGGGCGTATTTACCCTTAGGCCAAGAGGGCCATGGCCCGGGGCGGCAGGCTGAGAGGGGCGGCGCAAGCCGCCCACAATTTCTTCAGGCATATAAGGACAAAAGGAAAAGCCCAAGACATGAAGGTGAGAGCGAGAGGCGGCGCAAGCCGCCCCTCGTTCTCAGCTTATTGCATTTTTTTTTCTTTAAATGTCTAAATAAATTTAAAAAAGCCAACCTAATTAACAACTAAAACTCATTTAGTGGGCGGTGCAAGCCGCCCCTAGCTCTCAGCTTCGTACTCTTTTCTTTTTGTCCTGTGCCTGAAGAAATTAAAAAAGCCTATCTAATTAACAACAACTAAAACTCATTTGGCTGAGAGCGAGAGGCGGCTTGCGCCGCTGTCCATATATGCCTGAAGAAATTTAAGAAAAGTCTAACTAATTAACAACAACTAAAACACATTTGGGTGAGAACGAGGGGCGGCTAGCTTCATGCGCCTCTCTTTTG
This sequence comes from Camptogramma bilineatum, assembly GCA_958496255.1. Classification (NCBI taxonomy): domain Eukaryota; kingdom Metazoa; phylum Arthropoda; class Insecta; order Lepidoptera; family Geometridae; genus Camptogramma; species Camptogramma bilineatum. The sequence goes on from OY292453.1 coordinate 1,623,106, forward strand.
GTCCTTGTATGCCTGAAGAAATTTAAGAAAAGCCTACCTAATTAACAACCACTAAAACGGGGGGCGGCTCGCGCCGCCCCTCGTTCTCAACTTCATGCGCTTCTCATTTTGTCCTTAAATGCCTGAAGAAATTTAAGAAAAGTCTACCTAATTAACTATTAACTAAAACACATTTGGGTGAGAGCGAGGGGCGGCTAGCTTCATGCGCCTTTCTTTTTGTCCTTGTATGCCTGAATAAATTTAAGAAAAGCTTATCTAATTAACAACAAATAAAATCACTATCGTATTACTGACCGGCCATTTTCAAAGACTGACCTTGCGATTTTTAACTTGACAGGAAACTGTAGGTAGGTAGGTATTCTTTTAAACTCGAAGGGATAAATTCATTACAATATAAATCCTCGAGGCGATTTTAGGCAAACATTTTCTTGAGTATCACATGTTGCATTGGTCTTAAAAAAAATCGGCTCGCTTCGCTAGCATATAAGCTTCATGACATAAGTGTTTTGCAAGCAAAGTGAGTTGTGTCTGACCGCAGAATATTAACCGACAAAAAGCCATCCTATTCTTTGAGCACGTTAGTAAAATCAAGTGTCACATGTTGCATTTGTTTTGTTATAAAAAATTAGGCTCGCTTCGCTCGCATATAGAATAGGAACTGACAGGCAGCCAGCCTTTTCTTTGATTACCATAAAAACAATAAAATGTCAGTTGTTGCATTTGTCTTAAAAAAATTCGGCTCGCTTCGCTCACATATAAGCTTCATGAGTATTTTGCTAGCAGAATGCAAAACAAGTTTTAAGCCCGAGACAAATATTTGCATATCATACAAAAATTTGTCCCGCGACGGGAATCGAAGTCGTTAAATGCGTTGCGCGTACGATAATCATAACGCTTACGAAGTTACGGTTACAGCTAGTAGGTATTGAACCTAACTATTGCCTTTTTTGTTTTTTCATTCACTAGTTAGGACAGAAAACTGTAGGTAGGTATTCTTTTAAACTCGAAGGGATAAATCCGTTACAATATAAATCCTCGAGGCGATTTTAGGCAAACATTTTATTGAGTAGGTACCTATCACATGTTGCATTTGTCTTAAAAAAAATCGGCTCGCTTCGCTCGCATATAAGCTTCATGTCATAAGTGTTTTGCAAGCAAAGTGAGTTGTATCTGACCGCAGAATATTAACCAACAAAAAGCCATCCTTTTCTTTGAGCACGTTAGTAAAATCAAGTAAGTATCACATGTTGCATTTGTTTTGTTATAAAAAATTTGGCCGCTTCGCTCGCATATTGAATAGGAACCGACATGCAGCCAGCCTTTTCTTTGATTACCATAAAAACAATAAAATGTCAGTTGTTGCATTTGTCTTAAAAAAATTCGGCTCGCTTCGCTCGCATATAAGCTTCATGAGGATTTTGCTAGCAGAATGCAAAACAAGTTTCAAGCCCGAGACAAATATTTGCAAATCATACAAACATTTTTCCCGCAACGGGAATCGAAGTCGTTAAATGCGTTGCGCGTACGGTAATCATAACGCTTACGAAGTCGCGGTCACAGCTAGTAGGTATTAAACCTATTGCCTTTTTTGTTTTTTCATTCACTAGGTAGGTATCTGATTTTGCATTTTCCGCTAATTTATGGGGCGGCAAACTTTATAGGCCCAGGGCGCCGAATTTTTAAATACGCCTCTGCGTAGGCACCTACAAAACAAATAGGAAGTCTAACTAAACTCCAAAGTACCTAACTACAACGATTAGACTAGCGTGTCTGACATGAACAGCGCTCACTAACTAGAAATGTTTATTGGTCAACAAGCCACAAGCTTCTTGGTTTCTGATTCATGGTTCAGTTAGTGCTAACAGATGGTTGTAAGACATCTTAGATTCCATTAAACTGCTTTGTTTGCAATTCAGCTAAACCTACGAGACCTTGTAGGCCATTGTCCTGTCTTGTCTACCTTATTAGTGACACTAATTTAGTGTTAATGTCTTCATCTTTCCAAGTATAGACCTTAGAGAAGAAGTATTTATCACATTTAAAATACAATAGGCGCTCTGAACACCTTAATTTGTATATTGAGAAAGTTTTGTCAAAGTCCCAAAAGTAAAAAAATACCACATCCGCCACATCGTGTCTACTTATTTTGTTGCGCTGGCGGCGTCGTCCAAAAATACGCAAGTTTCCATTTCACGAATGGATGATTTCGATGGAGAAAGCAGTATAATATCGCTCTACTTCAATTGTCGTGTTTATCAACGCTTTTCAGGTCTATTTACTCAGTTTAGCAATTTTACAAGTTTTCCGCCAAGAAATATCGTCAATAAAATGTTGATCAATAAAAATGGATTGCTAATGGCCACAATTCAATTTGTTTGCACGTTTCTGCTATACTGAAAAGGTCAAGTTCAAAGCCTACTTGGAATAAAAATACCACATTTACCTACTACCAGTTTACCTAAAGTTCAATGGTGCCATAAAAACGTTTCCTCATTTTCAGCAGATTACATTAAGATTTATTACTTAATTTGCTCTTCGTTATGTAACATTATTCAAAGTTCAAAGGCGCACGTTTACCTACTTGTGGTCATGTAAAAAGACCTGCAGGGCGATTCAAAACATTTCGGAATACCTATCTTCCGAATTCGTAAAGTGACGTTTATTCGCTGAAAAAACGTCAAATTTCCGAAGAAAATCGAATCGAATCGGATGCGTTCCGAGAATTGTGAATCGCACAAAAACCTACAAAAACGAACCAACGAAATGCAAGGTCTGTTTACACTCGTAAAAGGTTCAAAAGTTACATAACTTTATTGACCTTTGATTTCCTCAATTAAAAGAAGTCAAACATTTTAATTTGCCAATTTCGGGTACCTTTACGGTGATGCATGTCTCGTTTCTTGCAATCCATCTCGCAATCAAAATAAACCCGGTATGAATACAGCTTTCTTACATTAATTATGGCAAGTCAGAGTGACCACACCCGATACGTGTTGTAAGCTTCGCCCTACATTCGTGGTGTCTCTATAAACACGCGCATATGCGGTTGACATGCTTGATCTGGAGCAGCCAGCCCTAAGTTATGATAAGGTAGTTAGGCATGCTGGTTTCATAATCAGATATTCTTGCTTTGTTCACGTTCATGAATCATACATAATTGCAGTTCTGAGTCCTTGGTAGTCTAGGTCTGGCTAGAGCTAAATTACTTGAAAGATGATGACCGCAAACGTAATAAGATCATCAAATCTATTTTGATTACTTATGTATTCTGTCATGACAGAAATAGTGGCATGCCATTACAACCGAAAAATCTCTCAATGGACCTCAGTAAATTATCGAACATAACCTAGATTGATTTTTCTAATTCCTGTTTTGTGAAACACTTTCTTGGAATAGCAATGAATATTTTGTCAACGTTCTATGATAACGTCTAAACAAATAAGTTACATAGTCCGCTATTAAAACCATGAAAATACGAGTAGCTACATAATAAAACTGTCACTATGATTTATACCTTCGTGTGAAGAAAATCGAGTTCTCAAGAATAAACAAACGCATCTTCGCTGCAAAGTCTCACAGCAGAGCACAAAAAGTAGATACTTACATGGTTATGCTGATAATTCCATGCGTGTGAGTTCCCTGCCTTATGCATTTTCTAGGCCACTTCTCCCCCAGCTCAGTTGCCCAAGATAGGCGCCTCTTGCATCAAATGTTTTTGCTCACATTCCTGTCCCCGTAAGGCTGGACATGCCACACTTGATTACGGCCAGATTCCTTCCTGGCCTTTATGTGGAAGTAATGATGTGTGTGGAAGTGGGTGGAAGTAAAAATAAAGAAATGATGATCGGGTTATATCTGCGTCTTGTGGATTGCGCACAAATTCACGCATCATAAACTATTGTAATGTATGAAGACCTAGGACTGTGGTTGAGGAGTTGTTGTTAAATCATATCGCTGACAGAAATAAACCTTGTGATATGCTCAACTCAACTCAACGAAAGAAAGGTAAATAGGAACCTACTTAATAAGCCTTCCATCTCAAATGAGCACCGCAATCTTTCGGATTGCACACCGCAATAATAACGCAGCTCCTTCACACCTGGCCCATAAACAGACCAGTTCCTCATCAAGTTGTGTCTGCGGTGGACTTGCACAACTGCCCTGCAACGACAGAGTTACTATACGCTACAGCTGTGTCCATTTTGGAGAAATTACCGCCATTACGTAACACATGGTTTACATGCCTCGTAGGTGTTATATACGAATAAATGTCACGCGTATTGCCTACAGACAGACATGTAGGGCAGTAGGTAGTTGTACTCGATAATGTTTATGCTGTTCGCATGACATGTAAGGTAAGGTAGGTACTGTACCTACATGCAATATCAATGAGATGATATCGCGGTCATCCAAATATCAAATAATTTTGTCTTTACCTCCCTGAAGGTTTACATAACATGTTCCAAAACCAGCTTCGAAATATTTAACCAGTCAACGATGGCTGATCTATTTTGATAAAACTTAAAATACTTACTTAGATAAAAATCTTGAAATGGTGAAATGGCGGAATGGTGGACATCTAAGTGAAATGTAATGTTGGCAGCCAACGAAGCTGTGGGAGAATCTAGTTTACAAAATACACAAAATCACATCCTGGTTTTAGAAGCATACACTTTTTCTTAATTTAATTTAAACTAGCGACCCGCCCGGCTTCTCACGGGTGTTATTAACTTCACATAAGTATTTGTAAATTTCTTTCGAAATAATACACGTGTAAAGCCGGGGTGGGTTGCTAGCTATAAGTATACATAAACCTTTCATGAAAATTTATCTAACTGATTGATGGTGATAACTGCATCAAAACCCGTTGTGTGGTTTATGAGGAGTTAGCGGACAGTCAGACGCGGATAGCAACTTTATTTTATACTATTTATGTCTATTACCTACAATAAAAATACTTATGTAGAGATAAAATTTCCTTGGACTAAACTTTTCAAAGTTTTATGTTTGATTATGATTTCTGAGTTATTCTAAGTAGTTAGGAGTAAAAATATCTGTCTTCGAATTAATTCGGGGGACAGGCAGGATTTTTTACTCCTTTTGTTTCTGCTTGTTTTTTTGAATTTCTATTCCTGTTTGTCCCCAAGGTGACCAACAAGAATAACCCTGATTTCTCATTAGTGAACGTATAAAACCAAAATTTTTTTTTCGTTCCAGGTGGCAATATCTCCTAGGGCTTCTGCTCTTGGGCGCAGCACTAGCGTCAGAAGAAGACGACAGCATACCCGACGCGGGCGTCGAAGGCGACGATGAAGATTTGGCGCTAGACCAAGAGGTACCTACTTATTGCTATTATAAGTACTGCTCTGCGGGGTAAAAAGGTCGTTACAGTCTTACAAAGTGCTAAGCTCAGTGGAATGACGGAGCAGGAAATTATCATTGTAATAAAAATTATCATTGTTGTCGAGTTAGGAACAAACATTATCCATCCATCCATTCAAATATTCAAACTATCGCATTTATAATTAGTGTGATGTGATAGGATGTGATATGAAAATTAATTGTATTACACAAAATGTAGTAGGTAAGTAGGCCATGCTCCTCCTTTATAATAGTCTCCGTATAAAAGACTTCAACGCGCTCCCGCTACGATTCGCTACGAACCATTCCTTCTGATTGGAAATACCAATCTTAATGTAATCACCATAATCTCATCAAAGGAAACTTAATTAAACTTAGCATTGACATTTTGTAAGCTTTGATGTACAGTAGAATTACACAACGAAAATTAAGTTTATTTAACACATAAAGATTAAAAGATTCGAGCATTCTAATTTGGATTTTGTAGCATTTTAGTTAGGTAAGTATTTATTATGATGAAAATATGTACCTACTTACCTTCTTAAAAGTGGAGCTTTAAAATTATAATTACTTAAGTAAGTACTTATCTTTTAACATGCCTACGTATATCCTACTTGAAAGATTTTAAATGCTCTAGTCTAGATAATAGTTAGCACATCAAGATCTTAGTTTTTCGAACAAAATATAAGTAAATTCGTTTTGTATTTAACGGGTATTATCTCTAAAAAAACCCAGACTCAATAAATCTGATCTACATCCGGTCGCTAATTAGGTATCTATTTATCGTATCGACTGTAGAGATACCAATCTGCACGAATAATGCATTCACTTTTATCTTGCGCTACGCTACTGTTATTGGGGTTCCGAGTAGGTACTTTCTGATGTGTCAGGATAGTTGGGTTTCGTAAAAGACGTAATTTTAAACTCATACCATACCTACCTACCCGATATTTAAAAACTTTGTCCTTAATTTCATGATCGAGAGATACAAACGTGATTGATTTACAGCTATTTTCCACTTCGGGTAAAAGCAAAAAATAGTTGAGTAAATTAATGAGACTGAAAACTTGCGGAAAACACAACGGTACCGTGGAACCCCCGAACTTTGCCTAGTGTAGGTAACTTTGCCTAAATTATAAAAAGTACGATATTTATTTTCCTATCACGACAGCACTTATTTTTGTTCGTTGGTAGAAACCCAAATCATAAACAGCCAATCAATACTGCCCTATTTAACTTTAAAATAACGGCAGCCATTTCATAGTAGTTGCAAAAAGTTTTCAGTGGAAATCGCGCAATTTTTTGACTTGTCCCACAAAATTATATCATTGTGAGGAACTGGTTTGAGGTACGTCTTTCATATCTTTACAGTAGTTGGCAAATATGATCGGCTTTCGAAATACAATTATCTCATCTAAATACTATGATTATTGACAGAAATATCTGAGAAGGCAAAGTTAGGCGCAATTTTTTGAATAAAGTTTTCCAAACTTTGCCTACCCTAGGGTTGTCAGTTTTAGATTTAACCAACAGAACAAAATGAGGGTTATGAATTTCAAACCACTCCCGTCTATTTTCTTTTGGTATTTTTAACTAAGACATTGCTACTTTAGCACCAATAAAAGCGGTTAGATGTTCGTTACTTTTTTTCAATATTATACTATCCATCTATGTACCTACTTTTATTGTTACGACTTGAAAAAAGTAGTGTAGGACACCCTCTGGCTAGGTGGAGTGATGATTTTCCAAAGGTCGCCGCGCCGTGGATGCAACAAGCCATGAACAGGATAAAATGGCGCAGATTGGAGGAGGGCTATGTCCAGCAATGGACTGTATAGGCTGATGATGATGATTACTTTTTTGTGACAGCCCTGACTTTTGGCGCATTTTGTCGGTAAATGATGCCCTAACTTTGCCTGCCATCATATAAAGTTAAATATAATTATTTGGAGAAGTATTGAGAATATAATCTATAAATGGTTCAATATAATGATTAAACTGCTATTAGAGGTTTTGTCAGGCAAGAGGGCGGAGCCATCGGACGATGACGCGATTGGTGGGGATAAAGTCGCCTGATCGGTGCGCGGCTGGCGGGAGCTCACTTTTGCTTGGGCGCTCGGGTGCGACGGACGTGTTATAGGGATCGTAGTGGTTAATCTATGCTGGATAGGTTATGCTTGTTTACGTTATAATAGGTCGTTAGTTAAGTTTTGTCGATTGTTATTTTTCTGCATTATTAATTAAAACGAATGTTTCTAGGGTAGTTTGGTATTTCTTTTTAAAAAATTAAAGTCACATCTGTTTTATAAGATCATTCGTGGGATAAATTGAACTGTTCACGCGACTTTGATCGTTCGCCATCTACTAAATATCAAACAGTGAAAAAGTGTGAATTTTGTTTGTGTTTTTGTGTTGTTTTGTTGCCGCCACGTAAGTAGATTAATTTATTTAAGTACTTAAGTTGTCGTTGCATATGCATTGCAATCATGTCGAGTCGCGAAGGTACGCCACGTGAAAATCAATCTAGGCGTAGATCTCGTGAGCACCGTAATGACTCGCATAGGTACATATCGCGATGTCAAAATGAGGCATCGACATCGTTCTTGTAGAACGTGTTAACCGATTGAACGCTTTAGAGGAACGGTTGCCTGCTAGCTTAATAAAGACGTCCACTCCTTTGTCGTCGCACCCGTGCCCCGAAAACAACACGCCATTGCCAGCTTCAGTGACCTCCGAGGCTTCCGTTACGACTACGGTAACACGTGCTACGGACGAGACCTCTGAGGCACCGCGTGAGGTTGACGCTGCGGACAGGATTGGCAGTGCTCTTTCTTATTAATGCAAGGGCTTTCAGATGAAATGAAAACCGCTATAGTAATCCGCGGCATTTCCGATCCTCAAGTGAAGGCCGCCACTACCAACGCTAAACTTGGGTCTAAGGATCTTGTCGAGTTTTTGTCAGTTTTGTCAGTCAAGTATGTAAAACCTAAAAATGCACCAACAATCCTGTTCGCCCGTCAAGCACAAAACTACCCACACGAAAAGAAAATTTTTGATGTCTGTTTGTGGTTATTTGTGTTGTGTTAAATTCTCACGTAAGTACCATTTGATTGTTTTCTTTTGTAAAACGCCGCGAAGTACACCGCGTGGTCGTTCGCAAACGTTCCGTTCGCGTAACTTGTCGCGCAAAAGGTCGCGAGGTAGTTCACGTCCTAGTAGTCTACGATCTCGTTTGCACAGCCAGTCCAGGTAAGGTAAAGGGCCATGGTGCAATCATAGAAATAGGGCACGCTCGCGTTATAGATTTCGACCTAGTTAATCAAAAGTTCACCGCCATTACTATCGTTGGACTGGAGGTGTCGATAGCAGGAGTTCGTATAACTTACGGCACTGCCGATAATGCCATCATGTCTCCGATCAGTTCCCGGCTCCCGGGCTACATTTGATGAACTACATCACAGTGATCCTAATGAGGGTAGGTCGCACACTTTCCCTACTAACACGACACCACCAGCACGTTCGGTAGTTCAAAAGGTTTGCAGTCAGTCTTTCGAGTTAGTGCAGCGTTCTATCTGAGGCGTTCACTTTAGCTCAAGCTCTTCTTGAGGCTACGAATGCTGGTTTAGGTAAGTCACTTAACTACCTACTTTGTTTCTCATTTTCACACGATGCTTCATAACATTGACTGGCCCGTAGTGAGGGGAAGTGGATCTTGCTAAAGTCCAAAACAATTGAAGCAATCATTAATTTTGTCACGAGTGATTTAATGTCTCAAAGGGGATGTCAAGGTATGGTTGCTGAGTGGGTTATGAATGATCACACGTAGTCAGGCTTTGACTGAGAGTTCGCGCCGATAGCGATCTCTCGGTAAGTTGCGGTGTCTCGGTAAGTTGAACTAGCTAACATATTATTGGAGACAGTGAAAATCTTGTCTGATAGGTATGCTACGTATGTTAAATAGGTTGTTACGCCTTAGAGTAGTTACGGGACTGAGTACCTAAGGAGCTGAGAACGTTGCTTAGCTTCAACGATCCTTTAAAAATATCAAGGCAAGGGCCACGAGCGCTTCCAACTCGCTTCCATCTAGAACGTGTAAGAACCAAAAGTTATTTTAAATGAAATTGGTTCATGTCGCCTCTTCGAAATCACTCTCTGAATTACGCTGTAGGTACATAGCAAGTTAAGCAATCGTAAGAGGAGAACGTGTTTTAGATTTAGTGTACTTCATAGTCAAGTAGGTAACTAAAATAAAGTTAACCTAATGTTCTGATCTCTCCTCAGTAATGAGGGTAATGTTCTCGTCTGTGTCTATGATTTTGTTTTGCTTTTAATGTTCATAAAGGTATCGAGCTACTCCATCGAGTGACATGCACACTGGAGCTGGGTTTTCTAACCTGCGCAGACGTACCTTACTTGTCGAGGTTGGATATCTTTGCAGAGTACTAAGTCTAGGTCAGGTGAAGCCGAGCCCTAGAATGGTAAGTAAGAAGCGTTTGAAATAACGATTTGCATTGAAGCAAACAACAAAGGTTCGTTGTGGTCTGAGGTTCTGTGTAAACTTGCAACTACTTAGTATTGAATGTTACGAAACAAAAGTTGACTCTCCTCTCTCTTAACCTCCTTATTAGTACAGAAGCTACCATGCCGGTAACTCGCGCGCTAATTTCGGATGGCGTGGCTGAAACTTTGAGGCCTACATTTTAATTGTGAGGCTCTGTGTGTAGTTACCTACTAGGAGCAGAACCAGATAGCTTCTTGAGGAGAATTAAAACCGCCAGGATGAGTATGTGAAATGTGTATGAGTTTGCACTTGATGACCTCTCATATGTAATAAAGTTTTCTCTGTGTACAGTTTGATCTGGAAATGCGTGGTACCTATAAGGTTGTGCGAGCGTTATCATATCACCGATACGAGCCCGAGCTGTTAGCTGGCTCGTATGGAAAAAAGACGCAGACCGCCGCAGAACACATGGTTCAGTGGCGTCGCGAGTGGACTCCGGAGGCGTGTGAAGCGTTCTTCAGTAGTGATGAGTAATACGTGCAACCCCGACATTGCGGCAGCATATTACTCACAAGCCCCGACATTGTGGCTTCTTTGCCCCGACATTGTGGCAGTTACTCATAAGCCCCGACATTGTGGCTATCGCTTGCCCCGACATTGTGGCACCTCGTTGTTTGTAACCTCGACATTCTGGTTACCTCTTGCCCCGACATTGTGGCAGCGCGCTTTTTGTAGCTTTGACATTTTTGGCTAACTATTTGTTTCTTAGGCGAGTTTTCCATTGTTTTGGTAATGATTGAGATCCGGAACTCTTTCATTGGTAAAACAACTTGTAATCTGCAGCCTATTTTCGATGAAATTGCTTGAGAATACGCTTGAACTTTCTTTACGACAGGTAGTTAGAAATTTCCGTTGGTAACGCATTTGAAATGTTTCAGATAATGCTTCAGATGATGACCCAAATTATGAGAACCCGACAACAATGTCAGTTCTCCTAGGCAAGACCAATCAACCACGGATCATACGACTGAGCAGTCAGTGCCAGTAGCAAGTCAAGCTGACGAGGTCGTTCAGCTGTCAGGAGAGGCCGTATTAGAGGTTTTGTCAGGCAAGAGGGCGGAGCCATCGGACGATGACGCGATTGGTGGGGATAAAGTCGCCTGATCGGTGCGCGGCTGGCGGGAGCTCACTTTTGCTTGGGCGCTCGGGTGCGACGGACGTGTTATAGGGATCGTAGTGGTTAATCTATGCTGGATAGGTTATGCTTGTTTACGTTATAATAGGTCGTTAGTTAAGTTTTGTCGATTGTTATTTTTCTGCATTATTAATTAAAACGAATGTTTCTAGGGTAGTTTGGTATTTCTTTTTAAAAAATTAAAGTCACATCTGTTTTATAAGACTGCATTAAAATCTATATGATTTACCAAGTTTTACAGAAAATATGGACCTCAGGCAAAGTTAGGCTCGTTGCCCTAACTTTGCCTACTTTTTTGACAGCCTCTACTGTCAAGGTTTTCAATGCTGTGAGCCTAGCACACACACACATTGAAAGCCCTTTAGTAATTGGTTGACTTCAGCATGACAGAACCGATTATTTATGATCAGTTTGGCGCAAAATTTAAAAAAACTCGAAAAAGTAGGCAAAGTTCGGGGGTTCTACGGTACCTATTAATTTGATTTCAACATTTCGATGAATCTAAAAATTGGTAGGTAGGTAAGTAGGGTCAGGAAGGGTACAGTGACTCAGGAGACAACAGTGGCTCATACGTGTTTCGACTAGAACAGAATGGCCTACCTAGGTACCTATCTACTTATAATTCTTTCAAAACATAACAAACAAACCTATTTAGGTAGGTACTCTCGTAATGTAGTTACTTATCTAAATAAAACTAGAAGGAAACAATTCAGTATCCGGCAATATGCCGGCAATGCGGCTCGTGACCGAAATCGAGAGTGTTACAATCTCGCTATGAGCTCCGATGCAATTTTTCTACACCATTTGGCGTCAATGTCCGCCGCAAGGTAGGGATGTTCGATACGATACGATATTTTCGTGTATCGATACAATGGCATACGATACACCCGATATTTGTATCGATACAATGGCATACGATACGGCGTATCGATACAACACATGCAAGGTGTATCGGATCGAAAGTATCGTATCAAATTGTTTTGTTAACGAATCGTTTTGACTTGCAAGTTAGCCGGTTAAAAGGTGGCATAGGTCCTATTTCCGGTCATTATCTATCTATGTTTACAGGCAAATCGGTTCAGTGGTTGCCGAGATAGAGAGGAACAAACATACATCCAAACTTTCGCATTTTTTAATATTAGTGTGATTGATTATCATAAAACACCTTTTTTGACAGTTATAGCTACGCACATTTTCGTAATAAGCGCTCCCACATAGTGTCCATTATATATAGTTTCGGTTTAATGAATAGAATTTTTTTTTTAATTATTTAAGTACCTGCATACTTTGTCTTGATTCGATACTGTATCGATACGATATATCGTATCAGATGCCCTGTATCGATACGCGTATCGATACAATGCATTACGATATATTGCGATACGAAATATCGATACAATCCGAAATATCGAACATCCCTACCGCAAGGCCGCTGTGAGTGAAAGTCGAAAGCAAAAGCAAACTCATTAGTTTTTTATTATTTCCTCCTTTTTGTATGATTTCTGAACGAAATGAAATTGACACTTGTCATGCCCACGATTTGGCGGGCAAAATGTTTGTAAAAAGAAAAAATAATACCACCGCTTATGGCATAAAATATGTAGGTACCTACCTAACCTACTCGTGTTATGTAGGTATAGGTATAAGTATAATTTATAAGTAAAATAACTAGGTAATACGTACCGTAGTACTATTATTCTGTGGTAATACCGAGGAATTTATTCAGAAAGCTCAGTTTTATTAACTAAACAAGTAAATAGGTAGGTAAGTATCTAGTAACTAATATAAGTACTTAGATGCATAGATTATTAATAAGCCAACATTTAGATAATATGTAAGAGAAACCAGTGGAGTGATCTACATTCGCTAATCTCGAAGTAAACACAGACACAGTTCGTTTCTTTGCGTAATCGCGTGAGAAAAATTCACGATTCATTCAATGGATGAAATGCGTGTGCATACAAAGTAAATAAGTACGTAGTAAGGTTGTTATTGTTTCGGTGACGATATCATTGTTTAATTTTATCATAGAAGTCTATTATATTACCTACCTATTTAGACTATGATTATAATTAAACAAATAGATCTCACGTCTCCACAACGTACATAGTTAAAGAATAAAGTCACTTAAGTAGGTAGGTACCTACGTTATTTTTATTAGGTAGGTAATAAGTACCTAAATATGTAAGTATTTTAAATTATAAAGGCAGGTAAGTGTGATATTAGGCAGTAGGTAGGTTGAATGTCTTTGCACGCGAGCGTGCAAATGCTTCGCGCCATAAGAGAAGTTGGTGGTACTTTTGATTTAATACATTACCTAAGTAGAGATAATTTGTAGAGCTAATTACAAAAATCAGAAGTTTTATGTAGTCCCGGATCTTAGTGCGATGATATAATTCCGGGCAAAATTACCACAACGTCGCGTCGTCTCGCACGAACGATTACATTACTTTACAAGTGTAACGTTTTTTATCAACATTACACGTTGTACGCTTCTATTATACCTACCTTCATTGTGTCGATAATTATGAAAATTATATAATAATCGAATCGTCAGTCGGCACTCGTAATTATTGAAAGCACTTTCATTTCACAAGCACAGCAACCAATCTACTTGTGACCACTTATTCGACTTCTCATGTAGGTAATGAGCAGGTTGGTGATGATTTGATCTAGGCATAGAGTCTTGAGAAAGTGCATCATCATTATAAATACATAGGCACAAACATAGGGCAATAGATTTGTCTGATATGCAGCTTTTTTTAGAGTTAGGTACCTAATTAAACTACTTTTTCCAGGAATCCCGTAACATCAGGCCACGCGCCTACACCCCAACGGCCTACAACACGCTGCCGAGCGGGTTCCGTCCGACGCCCTCGCTGGCCGAGCTGGCCGGCTACCAGCAGCAGCAGCAGCAACCTCAGCAACACCAGCAGCAACACCAACAGCAACACCAACATCAGCAGCAACAGGAGTACGTGCCTCCCACGCGGCCGCAGCAGTACGTGGAGGAACAACGACAACCCGCCAGAGCTCCTCACAGGAAGGTAACATATCCAAAACAATTTTATAGCGGCCACCCATGATCAATTCTATCGTCCTTCCGATTGGATCCAATCGATTGTATCCAATCGGCAGCAGCTGCCGATTGGAATTGAACACAGTTTCGTGTGTGGTGAGGTTCAATTCGAACTGTCGATTCGGCAGTTCATGCCGATCCACATCCACACACGGTCCATTCGGCAGTATCAAACTTGGCAGTAGGTATCCAATCGATTGGACGATAGAATTGACCGTGGGTGGCCGCTATTAAGGTGGAAAGTATGGCGTAACCAGGGGAGGCCTTTATAGGCCTCCCCTGGTTACGCCATACTTTCGGTTGTTTCGTAGGACAGGAACCTTGTTCTTTTTATATTAAAATTATTCGTCCCCAGCCGGACCAACGCCCAAACAAGTACCAACAACAGCTGTTAGACGAAGAAGAACTAGAAGACGAGAAGGAGGAGCCCGACCGTCTAACCACCCTACTCCAGCAGTCCAAGTTCAACTGCGTCAGCAAGCAGACGGGCTACTACGCCGACGAAGAACTCAACTGTGAAGTGTTCCACTACTGTCAGGACAACGTGAAGCATTCCTGGGTGTGTCCGGATGGCTTCTCTTTCCACCAGGTAAGAATGCAGTCAAATAATTTGGCCTAAGGTGATAAAAAAAAAATCTGTTCCGTTTCGTTTTTTTCATCGCTCTATCACGACTGTTTTCCTACGGTTAGGTACGGAAAACGTTTTTCAGATCCTTAAGATCCTTTGAAGTAGTTCGAGACACGTCCAAATACATATTTGGTCTAAAGCGATATTAAAAGCAAAAAATAGGTACCTAAGTAAGCATTGTATTTTAAATTTCATTGAAATTTTCCAGGTCCATCTGATCTGTATGCCGCCAACCCACGAGAACATTTGTCAGAAGTCTTCGAAATACCACTTCGTGAATGAGTACCTATACCGGCCAATCAATGAGGAAGAGGTCCAGAGGAAACCCAACGTGTCTCTGAAGTACTCCGACAGATATTACCCTCAGGAGGTCTACAGGGACGACAGATACGAACAGGAAGATGATGAGGAAGAGGTAATTATAACATTCAATCAATTAAAATTTAAAATGTACTTAGGTATAAGTAGGTACCTACCTATGCCTTTTATTTCCATATTTATTGGTCCTTCTAAATTGTCTTCGTTTTTCGAAAGACCAATTTGAGTCAGTAGGTACTTAATAGTGAATGAATAAAACGCAAAAATATTTTACCTAGGATTTTACCTACACATTTTTGTGCAATTTGAATTTATCCACGAATAGACAAGAGCTGTGGGCATGTCTAGGTTGTGAGCTGACTGTCAAGTCACTGGGTTATTTACAACGTTCCATTATACTAATTATTTCCAGGAGGAAGCTCCTCGGCGCCACCAGCCCGCTCCTCAGCAGCTGCAAGCCCGCCCCTCCCCGCGGCCGCAGCCTCAGCCCCAGCAAGTCTTCCGCTCCGCAGAGGAAGTCAACATCCCGCTGTTACAGAGGCGCCCCACCCGCCCTTACGACTTCGACTTCTAATCTAACTATGCCCATAGCCAAATTTTTTTATAAGTAATGGGTACTTTCCCTAGCTATGGTGTTGCCACCTACCTTCGTTTTCATCTACCTACACAGGGACTGTAAATAAAGGTTATTTTCAAAGGTGCTGATAATCTGTAAAGGTTGTCTTTTACGTAAAAATAAATAATATTTATTTGTGTTTGTAAAGTATTCTATCGCATCTAAGTTACAAATTAGTTGTAAGCTAGTCTTTGTGGTACTTAGAACTGATTAAGATTAATAAAACGTGGAACAGAATGCAGATTGTACCTATTTATTTTAATATCCCTTCCTGCACATTTTATAAAAAATAAATTCCTTCCTTTGTACACGATATTAAAATATTATCCCGGTACCTACTTACCTTCCAGCTCAAATGTCCCTTGATTCGGAGAGCGCCTGCAATGGTACCGATATTTGTGAACTTTTTGCTAAAAACTTCGCCTCTGTTTACAATACAGATACACAGATATTAACTGGTTCTTGTCCGCACAGTGTCGAGACGGAGACTAGTAACTACATTACTGCCATTAAGTTCAAAGATGACCAGGTTCTTAAGGTATTAAAGAGACTGGATCATTTTAAAGGTGCAGGGACCGATGGTCTCCCTTCTGTGTTTGCAGCTAAATGTGCCTCGACCTTAGCTCACCCACTTTGTTTAATTTATAATGAGTCTCTTAACACGGGCATCTTTCCTTCTATTTGGAAAGAAGCATTGGTTGTTCCCTTACATAAAAATGGCGATGTTGAACAGGTCAAGAATTACAGACCAATATCTATTCTGCCAGTTTTCGCAAAGATATTTGAGCAATTGATTCATGTGCACTTATCATGGCACCTTAAATTACTTATTAGCCCCCATCAACATGGTTTTATGAAAGCAAAGTCTACAGCAACAAATCTTGTTTCTTTTATCGACAATGTCTCGAGGACATTAGATAGGAAATCTTCGGTCGACGCCATATATACAGATTTTAGCAAGGCATTTGATCGTGTTAACCATAATATCCTACTCTGCAAGCTTTCTGCCTATGGCATCGCTGGTTCGTTACTGTCTTGGTGTAGATCTTATCTGGTTGGCAGAAGTGCAATGGTAGTGGCTAATGGTTTTTCGTCTTCCCTTTTCTTATGCAAATCTGGCGTGCCTCAGGGTTCACACTTGGGTCCACTATTCTTCAATGTCTTCATAAATGATATCGGAAAATGTTTTCAGCACTCCAATTACTGCTTATATGCTGACGACTTGAAATTATTTAGAGAAGTTAACAATTCTATGGACTCTGAGCTATTGCAAGATGATTTGGATCGTTTATATTCTTGGTGTAACAGCAACGGCATGAGCCTCAACGCTTCTAAATGCTTTTATATAAGGTTCTCTCTGAAGAAGGCTGATCTTGCTTCTAGGTACGTAATCAAAGATGAGACCTTGGCTCGAGTTGATAGCATAAAAGACCTGGGTATATTACTTGATAATAAACTGCGCTTTCACCTGCATTTAAATACAATCGTCTCTAAAGCCTTTAAATGTCTCGGATTCGTTTTGCGTAACAGTCGTGCGTTTAAATCTCCAATGGTTAAAATTATGCTGTTCAACTCCTTTGTGAGAAGCCGTTTGGAGTATTGTAGTGTCGCCTGGAACCCGTTCTATGATATTTACAAAAAAAAGCTCGAAAGTGTTCAAAAACGCTTTCTTTGGCATTTGACCTACTCGTGCTTTAAATGTAAAAGCCTCTTGAGCTACGAAGATCGCCTTAAATTCTTTTGTATGAGTGCATTAACTGCTCGCCGTAACGTTCACGACAGCGTTTTCCTTTTTAAGCTCATCAACGGTTTACTGGAAGCTCCTGAGATGCTGGCGTCCCTTCGTTTTTCAGCTCCTTTAAGGTTGCCTAGAGTCTCTCGATTTAGCCCTTTTCAGGCCGTTTCGTGCAGGACAAATATGGGGCTCAATGCTCCTATAAGTCGAATGGTTCGTCACGGTAAGCTGGGAACAAATTATCGGACGCGGCTGACGGACGCGGCTGACAGCCGCGACTGATAAGTGTGCACACTGTCCGAACACCCAGCGGGCCAGATTGCCTTCGGACGTCTGAAGGTCCAAGGACGCGTCCGCGACTTTCGTCAGATAATGTGCACAGTTCTATATTCGTTCTATATCCAGATACCTATTCAGTCGCGGCTGTCTGCCGCGTCCGTAAGCCGCGTCCGATAGTTTGTTTCCAGCTTAAAGCTGGGAACAAATTATCGGACGCGGCTGACGGACGCGGCTGACAGCCGCGACTGATAAGTGTGCACACCGACCGAACACCCAGCGGGCCAGATTGCCTTCGGACGTCTGAAGGTCCAAGGACGCGTCCGCGACTTTCGTCAGATAAAGTGCACAGTTCTATGTTCGTTCTATATCCAGATACCTATTCAGTCGCGGCTGTCTGCCGCGGCAGACAGCCGCGACTGATAAGTGTGCACAGTCGAACGGGACCTGGCTTGCGGACGTGCAACAACGTCATTCCATTGCATTTTTGTAATCCTTTAATTTATGATTATACAGTAATTCCTTGTTGCGAACACACTCGATAATTCATTCATCCATTTTTTACGATACACACGTGCAAGCTCTCGCATAGTCCGCGTCCTTCTGACGCACTGACGCGTCCCGTACCCCGTGCATACCGTCCGCGGACGTTTTCGGCTGACAAAAACATCCAGCGAGCCAGATTTCTGTCGGACGTCCGAACGCTCAAGGTCAGCCAAGGTTACGTCCGCGGCTTACATCCGATAGTTTGCACAATTCAGTGTATATTCATTATCTAGATATCTATCAGTCGCGGCTGTCAGCCGCGTCCGTCTGCCGCGTCCGATAATTTGTTCCCAGCTTTAACTTTCTGTCTAAAAGTGAAGGAGTAGACTTTTTTTTTGGTAGCGTTCAGAAATTTAAAAAGAGTGTGTCCTCGTCTTTGTTAGTGTTTAAATAATTTTGGCCTGATTTTATATGTTAACTAATATTTCATTTTGTAAATATTTTAATTTTTAGATTATTATGAATTGAATAATGAAGTTTGTTATTTATTTTACTATTTTTATTGTTATTAACTTTACTTTATTTTTATATAATTTCAACGTTGCATGCTGTATTTTAATTTTAATCGATAAGTAATTAATTGTTGTTGTTTAAATTTAAATTTTTATTTTAATTGATGATTTCATATTTTAACTTTTACCTAAATATGTCTGTACTCGCTCGATGTATCATTTAAAAGCTTGCTGTCTGTCACCTATAATTATAATAGCATTTACCTCGTCTACTAGAACTAGCTTTCGTATATTTGCATGATTGGATGTATATTATGTTGGTGGCACAAATAAATAAATAAATAAATAAATTCGCTTCGTCCCGGCTTTGCACGGTGTGCATTCAGCAAATAGTATATATAAAATAGTATAATAATATTATACAAAAGAGAATGCAAAGCAAATACATAATACAATACTTACATAAATATAATATCCCACCCTTTGAAGAAATATTTATCTCGCTCGATGATCCCACCCCTCCCCTTGTGCCTCAGCCTCAGTAAAGATGTGGAGCTCTAATGAAACATCATTCGGACTTTTTGGGAGAACTCTAAATGCACTGCTATCCAATTTTGTTTCATTTGCCCACACCTATGCACAATCACGAACACTCAACGGTTAATAACCCTCCATTATTACACAATAATATTCGAAGAAACTCAAGTTTTGGAAAATAAACAAAACGAAATCATGACTTCTCGAATTCCCGCCAAAAATCCCTTCTTTCCACGAAGTGCCAAAAGTGTGACAGTGACATACCTACCAGAATATGAATTTGACTAGGAATTTGATAACATTTGAATTTGACTGCAAAATGACATGACATTTCGATGTGGATGTTATTGTTTTGCCGGCGGCCGGAGAATTTATTTTGGAATACATACAGGAAAAAGGAAAATTTCTAAATAAACTGCTTTATTGGAAAGATAAGCGTTCGTAGTAGAAAATCCGAAGGACATTAGTGATGTGTGTAGAAAATAAGGTCTACCCTAATACGTTTCTCAGACACTTAACGACTTATAAGTGTAGGTTCATGTTATAACCTGTGGTTATAACTCAATAAAAGAAGTTATTCTAGTGATTTCTGCATAATTGTAGAAATATAATCTCCATCCACGTAAGAACCAACAATGGAAGATATCGATATCGAAGGTATGAACGATACTGAATACAAAACATACCACGAATCGCTGATGCAAAATAACCATGGTTCTTCTGCAGTTCATGTGTTTTTTTGTATATTTTTCACTGTGCAATGCACGATCTACTCGTCGATAAAGGTCAAAAATGTTTGCTACCAGCAGATCTATGAATACACAGTGATAGTACTGCCTTTAATACTAATACACACTATTTTGTCCGATTACCTATATCTGCTGAACCTCATAATATTCGCCATGCTACTCTGGGAAGTAAAAACGCATTACTATATGACATACATAAAAAAACTTGAGAGGAAGAAGTCCTATCATCACAAGAGGATACAATCAATATCGGTGCTGAGAGGCCTCACTTATTTGATTACAGTTTTGTGTATATTAGCAGTTGACTTCAAAAGATTCCCTCGGGAATTGGCTAAGACTGAAAGGTATGGATACAGCCTAATGGACACAGGAGTAGGACTATTTGTGCTAATGAGTGGTATAGTCCACAAGGACTTATTAAAGAGCAGTTGGAAAAGTGTGTTCTTGGGAAATATGAAGTTAATAATAATACTTGCAGCTTTGGGCATGGCGAGATATGCTTCCGTTAAACAGTTGGACTACCAAGAGCATGTATCGGAGTACGGAGTGCACTGGAATTTCTTTTTTACCTTAGCTGTTTGCAAGTTCCTCTCTACATTCATACTGTATTTCTCTTCAAAGTCATCTACTGTAAACACAATAGTGCAAAGTTTTATTTTGCTGATGATTCATGAGCTGATACTATTTTGTGGTGTTCAGGAATGGGTGTTCGGAGATACTCCGAGAGACTCATTATTGTCTGCGAATAAAGAAGGGATATCATCCTGCCTTGGCTATGTAGCAATGTATTTATTCTCTTCACATTTAAAAGATGAGCTGACTAACAAACAATGTGACAGAAACTTATACTACAAGGGCATAAAAATTGATAACATTTTATTGAAACTGATCATTGGTTCTGTAGTGCTGTGGACATTGACATTTTTATCTAATTATTTAAGACCAGCTTCCAGGACTCTAGCTAATGCTGGATATTGTATTTTTATAGAATCTATTCTATTATCTGTTTTATCAGTTTTGTATTTTTTTGAAAAATACTTTCAAAATGATAAAGGGAATTTCGAGATGCCAAAAATTATTGATAATGTGAACTCAAATGGACTGATTTACTTTCTAGTTGCTAATTTATTAACTGGTGCAGTCAATCTATCTTTGAGGACCTTGCTGTTATCAAATGTGACTACTTTTGTTATACTGAATGTTTACATGATACTAGCTCTTATACTTCCGCTGTATGTAAAGAAATTATATGGAGCACTATTCCATTAAAAAACAGTTTTTTGTAACAAGAATAAATTAATTTATTATAAAATACTGGTAGGTAAATATAAAGCTAATTACAAAGTCTACACCAACAATATTAAAATAGTGTAAATTACAAAAATGATTGTAAATTATTTGCTGAAATACAATTCCAATGTACTTACAAAAAGTTTTGTTTGAACAATTTTTTATCACCATAACATGTTATCAACTTATCAATCAACATTTCTATTAAAAAATATACGTAAATTAGGCCTAATTACAAATATTCTTTTATAGTCAGATTTGGTAACTAATCTGATCTTTAATATGTTTAATATTAATTAATTTCAATAATATACATTTTACATCTATGAGAACTAAAAATAGAGGGAATGTTATAACATCATGAACCTTTTAAAATGTATGTTTACATGACAGTTAATGAAGTTAACAACTACAGTGGCTATGTTGTTCATGATATAAATTAAGTTGTGTATTAATTTGTAGTAAATAAGTGTAAATATACTTTTATTAGTCAACTTTTATGTATCACAGAATTTAAAATCTTTATTAGAACAGTCTTTAAATAAATATTCAACCAATTCCTTCATTCCATGCTTTGTTTCTTTCAAGTTCACAATCATGTTACTGTTTATTTACTGGTTTATTATAATCTATAATCAAAAATACAGTTTTGTTAAAGTTTACAGTAGGTGTGACAAAAAAAAAAGTAAAGTAAGCTAACTATTTATGATTTACCCTCATAATTTAACATAACTGAAAGAGGACCCGTATTAGGTGTACACACTACACAATTTAGTTTGTATAACATCAATAACATACATTTAAATACATACTTACAATAAAACCTTATCTCTCCTATGTTCATCTGAAAAACCTAATCCAGTTAATTAAAAGTAAAATTATATTAAATTGGTGTGCCATAAGTTGTCACTGGGCATTATAAAAACGTACGGTAAACGACGTAAAAATATCGTTAATTTAAATACCGATAATACTTATCTGGAAAGCACTGTCCCTGAGGGACACGCGGTCTATTTTCGGTATTTAAAGACGATGTTTTATTCATGTTATTATAGTGTTTAAAATATCTCAAAAATGAACACTGGTTGTACCTACTGGTAATAAAATATATAAGAAAAAATAGCCTTAAATTAATAACCATATAAATTTTTTCGACGAGCATTTGTATGTAAAGCATCAATTTCATAGTTGCAATTCCTTACTTAGGGTGTTCCCACACCAATCTATCGATCGATGGTAGAATGGATTAGTCGACGTCGATACGTATGGTGATATCAATCGATCAACTTCGATCGACGTCGATCGATGCCGTCGATCAACGATCGATCGATTTCGCTTATGTCAAAAGCGGCAGTTTATCAGTACTCAAATATTTGGGCTGCTTGAGTCTTGTGGTACAACATTGTAATAGTTTCATTAAAATAATTATTAGACAGTACAGTCCCGCTATGGATAAAATTACCAAATAAAAATGAAGAAAAGGAAATCTGCGTGGCGACCAAAATACTGTGTACCTTAGTTCCTTGGTGTTGTGGTCTGTAATAGAAAAAAAAATATGTGAGAAATTGTCTAATGTGACGAAACAAACAAAATTTAAGATACTATATAGATATAAAAGGATAAGGGCGCTAACTCATGTTGGGCCAGCCTAGGCCAGCTTATGCGAGTGCGAGCGAGAAGGCAAATCGATTCAAGGCGAGAGCGATAGAGAGGCAATGCGAAGCTGGCCTAGGCTGGCCCAGCGTGTATTCGCAGCATAACACACAGTTGGCACATACCCACATTTTGCAAGTTGCGATGCTCGAACAGTGGTTTTCCTGTTCGATATTAACACATCATCTGCCCCATTTCACTGTGCTCTCCGAAGTACAGCATGCTCGGACGACATTTGCGTCGCGAGCACTGAATGCGTATTTTACCTACATATATTTTGTGCAAATACGCATTCAAATATTATTTGCTTCTGATTTGTGCAACGCTAGACCAAACATAAATTTTCCTACTAAAAGTGACCGCACACCTATCCGCGCCGAACGAATCGAGTTTTAGATTTTTTTATATGAAATCGTATGAAACCTCGCACACCTGCCGGCGTCGAATCTTCCGATTCGACCGAATCTGGCAGTACATAGAGAATTCGGCGCGGATAGGTGTGCGCTCAGCCTTATACAGTTTTCCATCTACCGAAATGGTACCGTGTTTACAAATTAAATGATTTGACTTGCCTAAAACAGCCGCACCATATCCAATATCAG
The DNA here is from genome assembly GCA_958496255.1 of Camptogramma bilineatum. Lineage (NCBI taxonomy): Eukaryota > Metazoa > Arthropoda > Insecta > Lepidoptera > Geometridae > Camptogramma > Camptogramma bilineatum. The sequence goes on from OY292453.1 coordinate 1,646,644, forward strand.
GCGTGCCCATCCGATACGAGCAGGTCGGCACGAATATTTCGTACCGCGTGTCAGAGGCTGGTACGGTCAGCACTTCGCCGTCGTCTTTCAGCCAGTGTGTGGTCCGGTGTTCGAGCTCAGCATCTTGCTTCACGTACTTTGAGGAGTGTTCGTGCGCGCAGAAGTATATGTCTGGATGAATTTCGCTGTTTACCTGAAGATAGAACATTTATGAAGAGAAGGTCATAGGTACTACAGGCTTCTACAGGGTATAGCTTTGATATGGGTGGGGGGGGTCCAAAATACAAATATTTGCTTAAGGGGTAGGAGGGGGCGGACAGAATGCGACAGCAGCTCTAATTTGCTATTCTTAAAACTGACATTGATATTTATTTGTTTGCGATAAAGTTGAAATTTATTTATTTATTTATTTATTTATCTTATGGAAAACCAACAGCTAAAGTAAATATCACTAAACATTTTGATTAGATTCAGAAAGCCAATTACAGGTTCTCGCTGATAGACATATTGTAGGTTTGTATTAAACGTGTGAACACTTGCATAAATCTAACTGAATGGCAAAGTACAGTTTATGTTATAAACACCTATTAACTAATGAAAGTTGCAAACTCTTAATTAGGTACCTAAATAAAGGAAAGAAACAAAATACTTAACTACTTATTAAAGCAGTGGCGGGTTAGGCACCGCCTTGCCTTGCCAATGCTATCGCCGAATGGGTCAATGTCTAACATTTTACTGAAGCTGTTTACAATATTACTCGCTCTCAAAACATATGAATTTTGCCTGTAGTTAGTGGAGACTACGGGAACTACTAGCGGAGGGTTGTGTCTAAGTACTCTATGTGGAATGTTAAATTGTAATTTACTTAGGAGGTCTGGGCAATCAACATCATTTTGAATAATTTTAATCATATATAAATAATCGGTAATATCGCGTCTATTTTTAAGTGGTAAGAAATGAAATTTCTTACAGAGGTCAATATAGTTATAGGAATGATATGGAATCTTTAATCTAAAGCACAGGTACCTCAAGAATCGTCTTTGTATGGCTTCGATACGATCAATATATATGTCATAGCATGGGTTCCATATCTGGGACGCATACTCCAGGTGACTCCTAACGAACGTGCAGTATAATATTAAATATAAAATTATAAGTAATTTTCATTTCCAAATGACTTTTCGTCAATGGTTTTTGTAAAGGCATTGTAATCTTAATTTTATGGGCTTTAAGTCTGAAATAAACAATTTTTATTTTTTTTATTTTTTTTAATTATTTATTATTTTTCTGATTTTAATGAAATGAAATGATTTATTTGCGTGAAGTGAAAATTTATTTACCTTACGCCCAAACACGTGCCGTATTGTTACAGGCATGTGCGACACAACAATCTTGTAGTCGCCATCTCCATCGGCAGAGATCGGATACTTGTGGGTGATTCCATTCACTTTGTAGAAGGATATGTTACGATGCGTGATCACTGTCGGCTGGTCAAAGATCTTGTTGAATTCTGCTATTTTGTCGCGCTTGATTGGCTCGTTTTCGCCTCCTATGTCGTTGTCGCCAGGAAGCCAAACTTGCTGGAAAAGGGAAGATTGAAAGTTATATAACATTTTGATGTATATTATTACATTTTTTTTCTGGCCTCTTAGCTCAGTTGGTAGTCACAACTCAAAAAATTACGCTCGTTTGGCCTCAGCCTAGGACTAGCAGCGCCCTCGCGACGTTATCCCTGTAGTGATAGTTTATGGTGATGATGATGATCAAAAGTAGCATATAACCTTCCTCAAGAGTTTAGCTATCGAATGCAAAAATAATTTTTCAAATCGGACTGGTAGGTAGTTCCTGAGATTAGCATATTCAAACAAAACTTCTCTGAATTATTATGTTATATTAGTATAGTAAATAAACTTTTCTGCTTTATTATGTTCTTAGTCTAGAATTCTTGATGATTTATACTTTACCACATAAGGATAGTCGAGTTCAAAGATGTTGAACAACCTCTTGGCATATTCATGGAACTGTGGCATGGTGGCTACAGAGCCCTCGTCCATCAGATCTCCTAAATACACCAGCACGTCGGGCTTCAGGTGCCCAGCTACCACATGGAATGTGGATTTCAGATATCTAGAAATTTAAATAGAAGGAAAATAAAATGAGATTCAATTTATATGACCAAGCACAACCAAGACTAGCAACCTTTTCCATTAACTTTAACAGTGAAAGAAGTAAAAAATAGAATCAGGACTGAAGCATGTTAGGAAAATAATAAAAAAACAAATTAGAACCTACAATCATAAATCGAGCTCATGTTATTATGCATAATAAAAATTTTGCAAAACTCAAAATTCGGGATCGTTTCCACGACTTTTTGATTGGAAATCGAAACACTATCCCATGTAGCCAAGATAGGGATTTTTAGTCTATCAAGACGCATGTATGTTTCTTATCCTATCAGGCATCATTCTCAGGTTATCTTTTGACAGTTTATATTTTTATCAGATAATGTTAACCGAAAGTGCTCAAAGAAAAACTAAACTAGGTATAAAGATAGGCACATAATGCCTACGCCTTGTTTTTTTAAAGATAAATATGGATATGGAAGATGAGATACTTTCTTCAGGAAGTTAATTAAAGAGGCTTATGTCCAGCAGTGAACAAGTTGATACATCAATATATCTATATCTCAATATACAAGCAATAAATCACCTAAATTTGATTGTATTATGAATATTGTATACATGAATTTATTAACAAAGAGTAGGCCTTACCGATCACTATCCCAGGCGTAGAGATAGTTCAGTGGAGGCTGTTCTGCATTATCACCCTGTATCTGAGGATCAGCTATGAACAGGATTCTGGTGCAAGCTCCTTCATCCTGGCACTCCAGCTTCGGCCAGAACACCGGCTGCACGAAGTACACAAACCATTCGCAATAAATTGCGGCGCCTAGATACACCGCGGCGAAATATTTCAGAGCTGCGCTGAAAAGACGTATAATTGTCAGTTTTTATTACAGACGGACACATAACAATACTATGATTTTGACTGAGAATACGATATTTACTTTCTTCTGAGGTACATTTGGCTGGAATAAATACTAATCCTTTTATTTTTAAAATTAAAATTCACAATACTAAAATCTACGAAACAAAAACAACAGGAAGTCTAACGTTTCTTTAAACGCAAGTACCAAACGCACATGTGCGTGCATTGCACTCAGTTTATTTTCAACTTCGAGCATACAGAACATTTTCAAAAATATAAACAGTAATTTAAATGAGACACCTATAACCGTCAAAGTGCCTTAGGCCACTGTACTGGCCCGAGCTCTATTTGAGTCGTTCGCCGATTAAAATCACGATTTCTATGGTGTTAGGGCTTCCCCATACGTGGAAAGTGTCTTTATTTGTTGGTAACATTATTGTCCCACTACTGGTAACACTAAAAGTCATAGATAATATATAATATTTCTACAATGTGTCAAAATACCGGAAGAGAAAAATACGAAAAAAACTTTATTTTTGAAAGAAGGTTCAAATAAGATTTTCAGCGATGACCTATACATGTTTTGCATTAATTAAATCTGACAGGTATTTAGGATAATTACTGAACCATTAAAACCCCGTTTTATATTAAAAAAATTGAATTTGATCAACATTTTGAATGTTGCGGGTGAATTTTCTTTTTGAAGGTTGGCTATTGTGATTGATGTATAGGACTGAAGTGAATGAGGTTTGTTTTGTTCGTTTTGTTGGCTAACTACATATTTCTACCAATCAGAAAGACTTCAGACAAGGCTATAGGATGAAAAATGAAGTAGTATTGAATTTTTATTTGCCGTGAGCGCCCTCCCGCTCGTCGCGCGCGGAACAAAATGGCGTAATTTGGCCTTTTGCAAACGCGAATAGATAATTACTTTTAATGTCGATGTGTATATGTTTTGTGTTAAATAATAAAGGTGTGTAGTGTACTAAGTGTGTGCACCATGTTGACGCAGATATTTGCTACCAATTTTGAACAATTGTGAGTTTTTATTTTGCAAGGTGCCAAACATGTTTACGGAATGGAATAAACAATTTATTTGGTGGTGACAATGTAATCCCCTTGAGCAGGTAAGTAAGTAGTTAATAAGCTTGTTAAATTCCGATTCCAATGATACCACAAACAGGTTTAGTCCAGGAATAAAATCACTGGCAAAAAAAGTTAAACCGCTGGCAACAGTTGCGCGGGCGTTGGTTTGGCTAGGCAGGCAATCGGTCCGGGGGGCGGGGCACCTCAACGGATAAACGAGTTTTCCTTTATGATACTAGAATATTTTGTTTGTTTTAAAATAAAAATTAATTCATCTTTTTCATAAAACAGGTAATTGTGTATGCGTAGGCTGGAACGCTTATGTCATAAAATAAGCACTGTGCTATAAAATGTGTTCAGAAATACAAAAAATCTTTTGTTTTAAGAGTTTAATTTTTTGTCCCATTTCTTCTATCTATAATTTATTTTATCAACAATGTCCACTATGTCAAAATTCAGAGATTTAATTTAGCTGTAAGAAAAGGACTTATAATCAAAGGATGAAAAAAATTGTATTTTATTTTTGTCATGAAAGAAGCAATACAATGGCAATACCTTAATCTTAGATTTTTCTGAACGCATCCTTCGTTCGGCGATTTGACAGGTCAGCTTTGAGCTACATTTTTAGCTTTTCGTGTAGCGTATTTTAGTTTTATTTTCTATCTAACTTTGTTTTACGCGCAATAATTAACATTTATGTAGTCGTAACAGTAGTGTGATTTATTAGTTAGATCGTATCTAAGTGCACTTGCAGTGTTACATAAACCGTAGAGGGCTAATCGTGTCGGCGAACCCGATGCATGAAACTATAGTACGTCAGTGAACGAATGGTGGCTCTAAGATAATGGATGTAGATGCTCCTAACTTATTGAAGAGGTCCAGCAGCGCACCTTTGATCAATGAGGTGTCGTGCACGTCGATGACATCGCCCACGAGCAGCGCCGCGCCCAGGTATAGTGCGATGTTTGGTTACGCCTCCTACGGCCGCTGATATTGCTTGTTGCTAAGCTGCTTGACTATTTTTGACAGCTGTGAGGTCGTCTGTGGGTGCTGTGCCCGTATTTAGTGCTGTTTGTATGTCTCAAAGTTGTAAAACGCGATTACTTATAGTTCTGTGGCCTGGGAGGATGCATGGTTTCAGTTTTCAGTGGAATGTTGCAGTGTTTGGTAATGCAATGCAGTGTTGAAGGTGCTGTGTGCTTGTAAGTTTGTGTCTAAACAATTCTGCTGCAATCATTTAAATATTGCACTGAGGATGTAACCCAATAATGAAAACTAACAATGAATTATCATTTTGTTACTAAGAAAACATCAAAACACTGATTGTTTGCCTTGCGTTGGTATCAGCACTTATTTTGAAAATGATAAAATGTACTGCTGATAATACATAGGAGGTGTCACTCTCAGATAAAGTAAAGGTGCTACATTTACCTACTGTTTTGATCAAAAATAAGTTATTACTTGTTGTTACTCTTTACTTGAGTATTCATTTCAAATTTATGCAATACTAGCTTCTGCTGGCGTGATACCTACTTGGATAAAAAGTCATAAACTATGTACTTATTTTTCAAGTTTCATTACAATCCATTACTAGTTTTTATGTGAAAGAGTAACAAACATCTCTTACATCCTCCAAACTTTTGCATTTATAATATTAGTAGGATTACGACAAGATCGAGACCACATTGTTCAATAATTATTCATGCAGTGACAACTGTACTTCACGCACAAAATTGCGCGTGTACAAAAATGACATTGTGTAGTGTCTGTGTAAATAGGTAGTTAGACACCACTTTTGCATAGAGATTTTGTCGAGTGTCCGGGTTGTGACTGTAGTATACAAGTAAGATAAAAGATAAGAGGAAAAATATTTGAAAGTCTAGGTTTTTACCATGTATGTTGACATCATGGAATATTATTTCATTAGACCACAGCACAGTCCAATTATGTTATTGTTTATCCTATCAATATCAGTTGCTTTAATTGTTTGTTTAATTAATGGGTTTGGTTGATGTATGTTATAATGTTGAATTGTAAACTTACTTCTATGTTTTATGCTTTGGACATGTTTGTTGATACTATCAGAGGCTATTGAAGAATTGGTTTTTGAACCCTCTATTACTGTAGTTTGGTGGTACAGTTAAACTTGAAGTAAATTATTTGATGAATAATCGTTTAAATGGATAGTTAGTTACAAGATATAAATAAGTTAAGCTATGTTTTATCACTGTACATAATGTCATCATCATTACCCACATTCATGTTGTTTTTGCTGATAGTGACTATCCTGGATATTACCGCCTTTGTATAAGTTATTTGTAGTATCATATTCTGCATAATTAGGTACAGCAAAAGTACGGAAATTACTTATTGCAAAAATTATGCAAATCAGCAAATTTAATATGAGTTACCATGCAGCCTGTATGATTCATAACCAGTTTAAGAAAACAGACAACAGAGCCATGAAAATCGTTAATATATGGAACTTAAATACCTATTTCTATTGATCTCCTTCCCCACATTTCCCCATAATAAGGAGAGCGCCGGAGGACAGTCTGACCGAAACAGATTTGTTTTCCAAATATGCTAAAACGAATACCTAGTTGAGGTAGTTTTATAAATGTTTCAGGAATTCGTTCTTCAGTATGTTCTCGAATAACCCGTCGGCATCGCGCACGCGGCGCTACAGCGGCAGCTTCAGCCCTCTCACACCGCCTGGAAACGTCAACGTGAGTGCTTTTTTCTCTCTCTGTAGTCGGCCCCTCTCTGTAGGATCGTGATCATCATCGGGTGGTCTGCATCTAGATTGGATGATCTGTCTCCATCAGCTTCTATTCATCGCATCTCTCACAACGTCGAACGTGGAACTTGACGGCTGATGATTCTTTGATTTGATCCATCGAGTTGGGGATTGGTCACGCTTTTTAACTGACTTCAAAAAAAGAAGGAGGTTCTCAATTCGTTAGAATCTTTTTTTTTATGCATGTTCACCGATTATACGAAGATGGCTAGACGAATTTGGAAAATTCTTGTTTTTATTTGAAAGGGTATAAGACCTTTACGACTGGTGCCATAAAAATTTTGTGAGAATCTGTCGAGGATCTTCGGAATTATGAACGGAAATGCACCCCGAGAGTGCATAAAGTTGCATAGCTTATAACATTGATAAAGACCAAAAATTGCCAACGCCGTTTGCTATCTATGACTTGTTTTAAACACCAGAAATATTTTCAGAGATATCTGACACTTAATTCTACCATCACAAAGATTGTCGAAGTTTCTCTGACCAGTAAATTCAACAACACAAATATTGCCAGAGTTGCCAACTTAGGGATGATTTACCTATACCTATTAGGCCGGGCCGTGTCCGGGCCAACCGTAGTGTAGACGAGCGTCGTTTGTTAGTAGACGGGCCCGGACGGGACACGGATCTTGCTTCATACAAAATATAAATTTTGTATGAAGGAACGTTTCAAATCTGTGCCCCGCCCGGGGCCACGTACACGGCACGGCCCGGTCTAATATAAGTCATTCCTTATAATCTGTATTCAGAACTCGTGGGGTCCCCGGATGGCGCCGCGCGTGAACCAGCTGCGGCTGGAAGAGTGCGCAGATGTGAGCAACACGCGCGAGGTGGCGCACGAGCGGGAAGTACACTCCGCTATGCAGATGGGCCAGTCTTGTGAGGACCTGACGCTGCTGGGCGGCGGACCCGCCAACTCGCCCACTAGGATACCCAGGTAAACCTGATTGTTGTTACTATTTTTGACTACTAACTAGAGTTAGCGAGGCGAATTAGTTCGGCAGCACTCTCTATCCCCGTCTACTCTCTGATCTTCCGCAACCAAGATTTCTTCCAAGTGTAACGTCACGGGCTTTAATAATAATACGTCTTCCATTTTTCACGGTGCAGTGTCATGATGCCAGCTCTCAGACTTTCCTTACAGCTCAATTGACTTTCTGCGCTGTTAGTTGTGGGTGTTCTAATCCCATCCAGGACTAACTGAGACAGTAAATAAAAACATTATCTAAGGCGGTTATCACAATGGCGACGCACCCGCATGCGTTGTACAGATCTGCAGATTTTATCACTGTAAATCACGCGCGTCGATGCGTCTTCAGTGTGTTGTACTATGCGTGTTTTCTATACAAATTGAGATACTTGCATACAATATTAAAATCTGCAGCCACGCACAGCGCTGCGGGATGGGTCGCAGTGTGATAACCGCCTAAAGCCTTGCTTAAAACAACTGAAAAATGATAATGATGCTTATCTTCACATAATACCTACTACATGCATTGCATACTACATAATTCGTCACATAATACCAGCGCAATGGTGGCATACCCGCTCATCTATTGCATTATGCTGAGTGACGACCATTTTCACTGTCGACATTTTGTTATTTTTTGTCTCTGCTTGTGTTGTACTATTTTGTGATGTGAAAAAGCTTTTTTATTTATTTATTTATCTTTTACCTTCCAGGTTTTCCCCAGTAGTCTCACCCTCCCCCACAAGAAAGTACACGACGCGGCGGAGTCTCTCACCCATCGCCATCCGAGCGTCCAGCTTCAGCCCCGTCAGTCGACCGAACTTCCTCGGAGGAAAGAGAAGGTGCGACGAAGCCGACTCGCCCCTCTCAAAACGGATGTGCACATCGGACAGACTTACCCCGTCAACACCAGGCACACCAGATTCAGATTCCCTAGAGTGTACATTCAGGCCCGTCTCCCCCCGAGCGCAGCCGATGGAATCACCCCATGAACAGACCCAGGAGAACCACAAATCGCCGAACCCCAGCTAATATTACGGGAGAGCGAATTTTGACTTGTAATTTTGGAACGCGTAAGGTGCGTTCGGTATCGCTCCAAGGTATCTCAAATGAAAGGACGAGCAATGCAAATATTGAATATTTGAGCGAGCGTAGACGCACCCATGATGTTATATGGGTCGGTTAGTCACTATATCCTTTAGATCTAGTTTAGACATAGCCGTCACGAAAAATGCGTTACTTACAAATCATCCTCCTGATAAAAAGTCAGATACGTCAGTATTACGAGTGTAGATTGGAACGTATTTTCGTGGCGAGGTCGGCCTTAGTGCAAATGTAACTAGCACTGTATTTATTCAGCTTTATAAATACGTGGAGTTTTTGTAAACGCTTAAAATTACATCTCAAGGTTCCTGTATCGGTTCTTATTGTTAACTGTAGCGAGGGCTCTGCTCCTCTTTATGTATAATTATAGGGTGTGTTGTGTTTATTCCTTACTGGAAAACATAAAAATTTCGTCATAAAAAAGACAGCTTGATTCTTCCCGATTTGTTTCCTTATCAATGACAGTTTTGAATTCGCATTTATATGCCGGTTTGAAACGCATTGTATTCTTGTAGATTACGTATGCTTTATCCTTCCTCGTCTCTTCAAAGTCGATATCAAGTTTCGTATTGCGTATGGAGCGGTTTAAAACATTTCACCACTTATCGTGATTTCTTTCACATTAAAATGCTTGATTACATGTGATTGTGATTGCATTCAAACAGTATCTGCTGCGAAGTCCACTTTTCAATCAATTAACTTAAATATCATTGAGACTTTATTTTGATTCAAGTCCACATATTTATAAATGTTGATAAGGAACGAACGCAACGCCAACACCCTTTCGACAGCCAAAGTATCCAAAACTGTATATATAGAAGCGTATATATAACGCAGTATTGTACATATTATTGTAATACATAGGTTTATAAAGTAGCCATGATGCGTGTGTCATGTCAACCACGCTGTGTATGATTTTGAGTCTCGTTTTGTATATTGAAGTTCCATTTCTTATTCATAGAATTTCATCTGTATCTAATCGAAATATCCGTAGGATTTGTAGGCTGATATCATAGATATCATATCCATTACCAATAATAAGTATTTAATAGACCTAATTTATAATTTTTACTACCATTTTATTGCCAATTTTCCGAGTAGCTTCCCACTAATTCACCTAAACTTATGTGTGTTTTGTTTTAGATTTTAAAATGTAGCAAAATATATTAATTTGTTATTTATATGAAAATGAAACTAATTTGCAATAATTCATTATGTAATAATTAAAACTAAGATTCATGTGTCGCTATCAACGCAAAGCAATAATTAAATGAAAAAGTAGATCTATATATCTATGTAACATACTAGTGGGGAGCTTAATTTTTGTAATGTTTATAAATGTATAAGTGTTTGAATGAATTGATTTTATGCTACGTTTTATGCGAATAATTATCCGCCGATTTAGAATTAAGTTTGGAAACAATAAGTTTCTTGTAATTTTACCTGTTGGGTGTAGCTGCAATGCCTTAGATAATGAGAAATCAAAAGCTTTCATGTTGAATAAAAACTTGCCTATAAAACAATACCTTTACCGAATCTACAAATATTGTGTAAATGTTACGCGTCTATTGCCGGGGCCATACGGTCAAAATTCGGCGAATTTTGTGCTGACTCTGTCATAAGCCTGTTCTTGAATATTACGCCGTAGTTCGATTACATGGCTCCAGGTATTTACCACTTCAATAAACTTGATCCATCTGTGTCACAAGTACATTATTTATATCGGGTGTAAAATATATCTAGCTTCTAAAAACTAAAGGTATGAATCAAGCTTGTTTTTGGGTTATACTTTTATTGTAATCTGTACTACTATTATACTATTGTAATCTGTTTTGTTGATCGAAGATTGTAAGGCCGATTGTCGACCGCCGCGCGGACGAACTCGTCGAAAACGAGATCATTTCTGAAATCAAGATAGGCTTGCAGTGAACAGCCGGCTATAGTCAATGTATGGTCGTCATCTCATTCTCGTCGACGTCCCTGTTATGCCGGTGGAGGATAATCGGCCTTATGATTAGCCTTTTCATCTAGAATACTCGGGGCTCCAACATCTCGTAATTGTAGGCAATTTGTCCCAAGACCCAGAATATTAGATCTAATAACAGTTTTGTAATATCTCAGGCGTCAATCCTTTGATCATAGATGGATTTTGTAATTAACCTATTACATTTTGTGATGACTAAAATACCCGCGTAACCTCATAATAATACCTCATGAAAGTGCAGAATTGCATTTCTGTTTATCAAGCATTAGCAATATAGTGATGAAGCTTCAAAAACGAAAATAAATCTGGGACATTTTGCTCCAAATGTAAGTACCTACTACATTATAAAATTAAATCTGCTTAGGTATAAGGTTTGACTCTAAAGCAAGCTACACAAGAATGTATTTCTTGAACCTACTCTAAAGCAAACTACACAAGAATGTATTTCTTGAACCTATACCTTCGAGCTTATAGAACACCTATACCCACCTCTTGACAGTAATCTCACTAAAATTATACAACACATTTGGCAATGGATGCATATTTGAAAAAAATCCAAATAGTCTAGTTTTAAAAGCCATCTGGATTGCTATAGCTGATGTAACTTGATTGCCATAACGTACTGTTTAATTTAAACATTGATAGTATTCAAGCCACTGATGTTTTTGAAGCAGAGTCCCCGATTATTGGCAATGCTTTGCTGAAGCTCTGAGGCTGCATTATCGACATTCGGCGATCAATTGCGTGACAAGCAAGAGAAGCTTACAGATGCTTGGTAAGGCGCTACTCATGGGCCATCTTTGGCGAGTGCGAGCGAGAGCGATAGAGGCAATGACAAGCTGGCCTAGGCTGGGCCAACATGTGGTTGCACACCTGTATAGTTCGCTTCATGTAAAAAGAACGCTGGAAGAAAGTAGAGGGGGTGTGTTTTGTCTCATGTTTGCGCATGGGCCCCCTTACTTATGAAAGATGTTTAAAGTTGAACACTGGTTGAACAACGTCCTGTCTCTGTTTGTCACTATCCACAAATAAAGACAGGACGTTGTTTAAACAGTGTTTCACTTTAAACATCTTTCATAAGTAAGGCCCGGGTTACCTATTCCCAAACATGAGACAAACACACCCCCTCCACTTTCTTTCAGCGTTCTTTTTACATGACGCGAGCTCTACCTTCGTTGAATCCCGATAATGTAGCCCACAGCATAACCAATATGCTGTCAAATTGAATAATTCGTGTTTTGTAATTTTTATAACGTGTAACAATTGATCAGCGAGTCTGTTGTGACTGCTGGAAAACAACATGTTCTGGAGTGTGATTAAATCACAACACAAAATTAATAACTGGGTTTTATTTCAAGCTTAGAAGCGCTATTTACATGGTGCGAGTTTTTCGTCTCGAAGATGCAAGAAACTATATACCAAAGAAATTATATACATACTAGAACGCTGACTGACATTTAATGTACAAAGGATTTTGAACCTTATCACGACTACACAACGATCTATTATCATTTAATCTTGGTTATAAGGATTGTTGGTCTTGTTGAGAGGCTTTCTTGGGTGCTTTGTCTCTTTCACACTCGTTGTTGGATTAGTAGTGTGCCCATGTCATTTTTTCAGGATATTTTTACCTTATCGCGCTCGACAAAATCAGCGCTTGATTTCGATCCATGGTTTCGATCCTTGAATTAGATCCTTGATTTTGATCCTTGATTTTGATTTCGATCCTTGGTTTCGATCTTGGATTTCGATCCTTGATTCTTGAATTTTGAACCTTGAATCTGAAATCTTGAATCTTGAATCTTTGAAGTGACAGCTGTCAAACTTCAAACGGCCATATCTTGGAAACTACTCGTCCTAGACTCCCCGTTCAAAGTTCAAATGAAAGCTATGACCAAGATCTTCATTTGAAGTGACAGCTGTCAAACTTCAAATGGCCATATCTCGGGAACTACTCGTCCTAGACTCCCCGTTCTCAGTTCAAATGAAAGCTATGACCAAGACCTACATTTCAGATGACAGATGTCATTTTGACAGCTGACACTTCAAATGAAGATCTTGGTCATAGCTTTCATTTGAACTGAGAACGGGGAGTCTAGGACGAGTAGTTCCCGAGATATGGCCATTTGAAGTTTGACAGCTGTCACTTCAAATGAAGATCTTGGTCATAGCTTTCATTTGAACTTTGAACAGGGAGTCTAGGATGAGTAGTTCCCGAGATATGGCCATTTGAAGTTTGACAGCTGTCACTTCAAATGAAGATCTTGGTCATAGCTTTCATTTGAACTGAGAACTGGGAGTCTAGGACGAGTAGTTCCCGAGATATGGCCATTTGAAGTTTGACAGCTGTCACTTCAAATGAAGATCTTGGTCATAGCTTTCATTTGAACTTTGAACGGGGAGTCTAGGACGAGTAGTTTCCAAGATATGGCCGTTTGAAGTTTGACAGCTGTCACTTCAAATGAAGATCTTGGTCATAGCTTTCATTTGAACTGAGAACGGGGAGTCTAGGACGAGTAGTTCCCGAGATATGGCGGTTTTAAGTTTGACAGCTGTCACTTCAAAGATTCAAGATTCAAAATTTCAGTTTTCAGTTTTCAGATTCAAGATTCAAGATTCAAGAATCAAAATGAAGGATCAAAATTGTATCAGTATTTTAATTCAAAAATCATGCCCTGAAACATCACGTAAATCAGAAAATGATGGAAAAGGCCCCTTAGGGACTAGGAAGGTTTAGTTTATGGTCACCCTTTAGAAAGAGACACGCCGCCCAAGTTTTATCTCTCAAGCGGACCTTGTTTTCTGTCTCAGTCAGCATTCCAGGTACGTAGTATAGAAATTCCTTGCTATATACCCACCTAGCTCCATGACAATTTAGTGTCAAGCGAAAAGGGAACGATACATACTGGACCTCCCACGTATGATATCAGTGACGAGCGATTATCGACCTTCCACGTATGACATCAATGTTTAGTTTACATTGTCATATTTTGACATTAGCTTTCGATAATCGCATCTTCGAGGCGAGAAACTCTCGCGCCATGTAAGTGGCGCATAGGGCACAAGTGAAAGCTTAGAGCCTGTCCAGATGACGCGTCTCACGCGCGAGTCCGCTCGCGCGTACACACTCGCGCGTTCTTGAAATACTAGAGCTACATACAAAATTGAAACGCGCGAGTGGTCTCGCGCGTAGATCGCGTCATCTGGACAGGCTACGCGCGAGTGGTATCGCGCGTGAAACGCTTCATCTGGACAGGCTCTTAGTAATAAATAAGCTCAATCCCGCGTCCGTTCCACCTAGTTACATTGTAGTTACATTGATGTAACTAGCTGGACATTTTTATTCCAAGTAGTTACATTATTTAAAAATGTAACTTTAACGTAACTAATGAGACTTTTTTGTTCCACCTAGTTACATCGTAGATAAGTACCATCGTAGGTTCAAAAGATATATTAGTTAGCTCTCGTGAGTCATGTACTCCTAGTACTTTCATGCTCATAGCAACCAACGTAAAAATGAAAAAAATTAATTCAAGCACTCAACCAAAACGGAGAAAAGTAAACAGAGAGAAGGATAACTTTATATTAAAATCGCGTTTGCAATTATTGTCAGGAGATATAACAGTAAATCATTTTCTCGACAAAATCTTGGCTTTTTTAAGTTCTTACTAATAATTGGTATATCTCCTGATCATAGGTTCAACGCAAAACAATTACAATGCCATCTTCCCTTTGCCTTTAGTATTTTATTATATTTCGTTAAAAACTGTGTTTTCATTAAGTAAGTTCATTAAGACGTTGGTTGCCATGAGCATGAAAGTACTAGGAGTACATGACTCACGAGAGCTAACTAATATATCTTTTGAACCTACGATGGTACTTATCTATGATGTAACTAGGTGGAACAAAAAAGTCTCGAAAGTACTAGGAGTACATGACTCACGAGAGCTAACTAATATATCTTTTGAACCTACGATGGTACTTATCTACGATGTAACTAGGTGGAACTAAAAAGTCTCATTAGTTACGTTAAAGTTACATTTTTTAATAATGTAACTACTTGGAATAAAAATGTCCAGTTAGTTACATCAATGTAACTACAATGTAACTAGGTGGAACGGACGCAATCCCGAGTATCCGTCAAGTTAAAAGCTCCACATGGAATTCTAAAAGTGCTCTTTATCTGCCAAAATAGTAGCGCTGGATATGATGAAAATAAAAACAATAGGTTACCAAACCAAAATCACTTTTATTTACAAGTCAAAGAGTTTTACATGAACTTTGTATAATTAGATGACAAAATTATCAAGAAAAAAACAGTAAGTATTCAAAGTGAAATTAATCTAAAACTTATCATCAACGAACAACATTATTATAACATTCCAATATTTTGTACTCTTTAAAATGTGATAAATTACAAAACATAAGACAAATTATGGGAATAATCTCACAATAATTAGTATGTAAATTAATTATATTAAAACATTACAAAATCCATTAATAATAACTACATTAAAAGAGTATAGCAAAGCTTGCCAAGAATACATACATGTATAAAAACGTCCATATCCGGCGCTCTCGCTGGTGCTGTCAGCAACAAAAATATCTGGACACTTGATTACCTTTACTCTCAAATTATTATTTGTTGAGCATTTACAGGGAACAGTCACTTTTGTCACTGACTGCACCATAATCATTCATTACAGTTGAATTATACGTGTCCTCTTCTTCACATATTCATTCAAATTGCTTATTGGAATTATAGATAGACATTTAAATTAAAAATGATTAAGCGTAAAAATGGATTATTCAAATCCTTATTAGACATACAATTAAATTTAAAATAATGCTAAAATATGAACTGAGAACTTGCAAATTTTCTAAACATTTTTTACGTATTCTGTTTTACATAGAAAATAAAAATTATTGCAACTAGCTTAACATTTTACACATTTAGAAGTACAAATATGTTTTAATGTACGCTAAAATAGTTCTAAAACTATCGATAAGCAAGTCGTAAAAAAATCGAATTCGAAATTATAAAATTTACAATAATAACAATTACAAGTTTAATTATAATCTAACGCAGCATGTGTCCTTGCGTACATTACTTTCTACATAAATGCACTGGGAATGTTCTTACAACTATAAACGGGTATCGGTCACAAAAACAGATCTAGAAATTGTCTATAGTTCTGTTGGCTTGTTGTGAAGATATTACCCGATGCAGTTATGCGGTCAAGCCAATATACATCTATTGTAATATGGGAAGACAACATGCGAAAGTTGAAAGCGGTTTAGAAGCGCTCAATGCTCATCTTTTATAATCACTTTCATAAAATCAATCTTCACAGATCAACTACAATAACACCTCACATAGCAAAAAAATCCAATATTCTCGTCAAGTATAATTCTGTACAGTACGCACAATAGATCTAGGCATTCGTGAAGTTAGCCGTTTGGCTGCGCAATATAAAATTTTGTATGAAAAAGCTACACTGCGTATCGAAACGGCTAACTTCGCGAGTGCCTAGATCCGTTGTGCGTAGGTACTGTACTGTACATAATTATGAGGTGGTGTTTTTCGATGGTCCTACAATTTTGCCAAATGATACATAGGTTACAAATTCGTCCAAAGTTTCAAGCTATACTTGAAATCTAACCACAAAATATCTGATTTTATGTATTTCATTAGTTCTTTGTTACTACAGTTATAAGGTGAGAATGGTAGTGGTATTAACGTGGTATTAACAATTGAGCGCTTCTGAGCTACGCTAAATTATGGGCCTCTGTAAGCGATAAGACCTTTGTGAGGCAAAAATACCGTCTTCAGTATTAGAACAGGCGGACACAAGTTTACAGACCACACACAAGCAAGTCAAGGGCATTAAATATTAATGGAATGCATTTGGATAGGGATTTTTGGTACAAATTCTATAGGTTGATTGCGATTTTGGTTTTATATTTTTTTGAACAAACAATTTCAACTAGAACTCCTAAATTAGGACCATAGTCCTAGTCTTTTCAAAATTGCCAAAGTATATGGCACAATATAAGAAAAATATCTGAGGTAAATATACCAGAAAATTCTCGTCACACAAATTCAGTCTTTGTTCACCGAAATTAGTAAACTTCGCATAAACAACTCAAAACATTTCGTGTTTAACAATTTTAAGTTACATCTAAACTTAAACTTAAAATTTATCTAGTTTTACTACCTATGAATGTCTAAATTACTTTGCAATATTGGCATGTCGGTATCATGAAACATTACTTTCAAATAGAAGTTTTACAGTATCATGTAAATTTATACTACACTAACTAGACGGCAGTTTTTAGTAGCTAGTAATAACGCAACACAGTCAATAGCAGCCCCCACACGGTAAAGTTCGGACCGCGTATCTGGACCGCGTCCTAAAACGCGGATAGATCTGTGCAGTTTGGACCGCGGATCAAAGATCAAAACTGAGGGCCTTACTTACGAAAGATGTTTAAAGTGAAACACTGGTTAAACAACGTCCTGTCTTTATTTGTGGATAGTGACAAACAGAGACAGGACGTTGTTCAACCAGTGTTCAACTTTAAACATCTTTCATAAGTAAGGGGGTGTGCGTGTAAATTGATTTTCAAGAGTTTCGACCGCAGTTTAGACTGGCGCGTAGAACGGTATAAATTTTAAGTACGTTTCGGAGCGAGGGATGGAACGGCGCGTGCTGTTTACCGCGTTCCGAACTTAACGTGTGAAGGCCGCTAATATCTACTTACCTACACTATTGTATAACTACAAGCCAATGTGGCACCTTACAATTGAACGATTTTGATGGACGATCAAAATGCGTTCTCAATTTAGACAAATTAAAAACTTATTTCTTTGAAATAAGATTTAAAATTGACATCAGTTGAAGGAATATAATTTCGAAAATATGGTCAATAACAAGACCATGATATCTGTGCATCCACAATAGACTACTGGGCGAAAGATACAGTACCTAATTTTCTTTTTATTTTTAGTTCTAATAATGTCAGCTGTGAAAGTGATTACACAATAATAAGTAGCAATGTGAAGTTTTGCAAATACACAAAATTGTCATCAAATCACAAGTCAATTAAGTAACAATGTTTCAGATTTCTTAGGATACAAAGACGAGTTTGACTCAAACGCAATTGAGAACATCAAAGTTAAGAAAAAAATTCGGCATCGCAAAATGAAATTTTTTTCATACTTTTAGATCAGGCTGGTAATTTATAAAAACAATAAATATGGCGAATAACAAATTAAAACGATTGTTGATCGTAGTTTCGGAGCGCAGGTCATCTCGTGAATGTAGCCTGACTATTTACAAGCAAAAATTATAGAATTTGGACCCACCTTAGTAAATTCTTCACTAGTCGTAAAGTGCCACCACATAATTCTCAGCTGCTGAGGACCGAGTCTTCGATGAGAGGGACCTTGGCCACTTCGAAGAATATTGTGTGCGAGTATTTGTTCCTAACTGTGCTGATGGCGGATTTCGGCTTCTTGTGCAGAATCGCGTTCTGTGCAATCGCGATGGGGAGGATGTCTTTCAGGGAATAGCCTGAAATTATAAAACATAGAATATTAGTAGGCAATAGACTACTCTGGTACCCTGAACAAGATTCATTGGTAGAGCTTTCTAGTCGTTCAAAGGCGCGAAAGGTTTTTATTATTATTATTTTTTTATCGAAATACAGATGTTACAAGTTTGTGATTAGTGTTTTATAAGGTTTGTAAGGTTTATGTTAACACTATTGACGACATATAGAAAGTAGCAATATTTGGTGGCAATACACAAAGGAAGGAGAAAGCATAGAACCGACAACCCATACATCTCAGGCTGGCCTTCATTGCGATCGTCGAGGGTTTTGTTATAGATGTGTGTTTGTGTGGTTATGCAGTGAATAAGAAAATGTCTATGTATACAGTACAGTACTTCCAACTATATTATGGACATCGGTTATCTTCGTGTTTTCCGAATATATCCGACAGCAGTGTATGATTCCACAAAACAGAATGCGACAGAAGTGCACGTCTTTATCAGCGCAGCTCGCACGGCTTGCAACTAATTTGCTTTTCTTAAAAATTACATTGATATTCAATTGTTTGCGGTAAAGTTGAAATTACGAGTAATTTTCATTTCCAAATGACTTTTCGTCAATCGTTTTTGAAATTTTATGCGATTGTGTCTGATGTTTTCCGAAATGCATTCTTTTTTCTGGTTTTACTGTAACCTTTGTAACCAAACCTTTGTTTATAATAAATACTTTATTTTATAATTATTATTCAACAGTTTGTGCGTGTTACCGGTGTAATAGTGCAGCGTGGGCGTCCATGTGCCGAGCGACTTCATCCTTAGCGCGAGATAGAGCGCTGCGGCCGCCATCTTGCTGTCAGAGTGCTCCAGCAGAGTGTACTCCAGTAGACATTGCTCCAACACGAACCGAGCCAGCGTCAGCGTCGGCATAGACACGCGGGCGCACTGCGGAATATCAGGCGGTGTTAATCATCTCTAGGCCTTTAGGGGGCGTCCATTAATTACGTGAGTTGATTTTGGCGATTTTTCAACCCCCTCCTTTGGTTTGATTGGGTAAGATTTGGTTCGACCCCCTCCCCCCTAAAAGCCTCACGTAATTAATGGACGCCCCCTTACCCACAGCGCCCGATCCGTTCCACCGATACGATCTGACGAGTGTAAAGATCCTTGCGATCCGATCCAACGATTCGTTCTCAAGATGCATTCTAGGATCGTATCGACAGAGGCTTAGGTAAGGGAAAAGCGGAGCTAAAAAGACCGTTATAGCAGAATCTGAATTGCAAGAACAGCATATATTGCAATTCATATTGTTATCCTGCTATAACGGCCTTTTTAGCCCTGCTGATGTCCTGAACAAATAGTTATGGAGTTACTCACTCTCGCGTACCGCCGCAGAAAGCGGTAGGAGAGCGGCACGCCGAGGTCGAAGTCGACGATGCGAAGGATGTTCATCTCCATCTTTAGCAGCTGGCCCAGCGAGTAAGCGCCGTCGCAGATGTACAGGAAATCGTCCACTAGCGGGGGGATGCGCTCCTGCAAATACAATCATCTATCAACTAATGCCCTATATGAGCTTTGTTGGTCTAGCTCAGTGATTCCCAAAGTGGTCCAGGTGGACCCCCAGGGGTCCACGGGAGACTCGAAAGGGGTCCACGTTGGCGAGAAACAAAAATGGGGGTGCACAAGTTTTTTGGGAATATGGTAGAAATGTTGGGGCTGAGCTGCAGGCTACCAACGGGGTCCACAGGTGGCGGATAGTGGAACGGCCATCAGATATGATGGTTCGCTGCGAATATATTGAATAAGCAGTCCCCGACCAGCAGCGGCAGGGTTAACAGGAAGCAGTGGAAAGTTTGGTGGGACAGACTTACCTATAAAATGCTGCACAAGTTCCTATGACGACCTTGTGACATGGCGATCAAATGCCGCCATTAAATAAGCATTCCCCTGATGCGGGGCAGCAGCCGTATCAGTAGTGGCAGAAGGCCGAAGAATAGTTTTCTGGAAGGGCTCCTGTCTACACATCATAGAGTAGTCCGCTGGTCTATGAACTGCGGTGCAGAAAGCAAGGGGAAACTACTGCACAACACTTTCCAACAATAAAACTGATGCAATGAACAATAAAGAAAGTAACGTTCTTGACAACGGGCTTCCGCGATGTAACATGCCGTGGCGGTCTGAGTCCGGCAGGGGTAGAGGTAAGGCTACTCAGGTCGTCATCCTGCGAAATCCTTGCAAAATTGGTGCATGGAATGTGCGCACGATGCTTACACCAGGTAAGCTGGAAGAAGTGAAGGGGGAGATGAAGAGATTGAATTTAGATATACTAGGACTGAGCGAAGTGAGATGGGCAGGAAGTGGGGATTACTGGAGTGATGAGTACAGAATAATATATACAGGAGGAGAACAACAAGGAAGTAATGGAACAGCTATAATTTTGAATAAGAAATGGGGCAACCAAGTAGAGAACACCATACACCATAGCGACAGAATAACAGCCATAAAAATTAAAAGTCAACCAATAAACACTTTTATTATTCAAGTTTACATGCCAACCGGAAGTCACCCAGATGAAGAAATAGAAGAAATGTACGAACAGTTAGACACGATAATAGACCTAGTTAAGGAAAAAGACAACTTATTTATTATAGGTGATTTCAACGCAGTAGTTGGAGAAGGCATTGATGGAAACATAGTAGGCAAGTTTGGACTCGGTAAAAGAAATGAAAGGGGAGATAGATTGGTACAGTTCTGCAGAGAGTATAATTTAACTATATCAAACACAAACTTTGAACATCCTAAAAGAAGAAGATACACTTGGACAATGCCTGGGAACTTAGGAAGATATCAGATAGATTATATTATAGTTAAAGATAAATATAGAAATATGACAACTAACTGTAAAGCATATCCAGGAGCTGATCTCAACACCGACCATAATTTAATAGCAAGTAAAGTAAACATTCAATTAAGAAGAGTACAAAGAAAACATAAAACCAAAGAAATTGATCTCAACAAATTAAAGAATAGTAATACTATTCAAAAGCAATATAGTATTATGATAGATAAGGAATTAGATAAATATAACGTAAATAGCATAAGTATCGATAAAGAATGGTGCAATATTAGAGATACCATCAAAAAAAGTGCTGAAAGCACTCTAAACAGAGAGACTATTAAACCCAGGAAGAAATGGCTAAATAAAGAAATTAGTGATTTAATATTAGAAAGAAGAAAATATCGAAACAAAGTCGATGAAGATAGTATTATTAAATATAGGAAAATTACAAATAGAATAACACTTAAATGCAGAGAAGAAAAGGAAAAAGACTTAGAAAACGATTGCAACAATATAGACCACTTTATGAGTGTAGGGAAAACAGACATAGCTTATAATATCATAAAAAATCTTAGTAGAAAAATAAAAACCAAATCAACAGCTATTTTGGATGAAGATAATAAAATACTTTTGGATAATAAAGACATATTAGGAAGATGGACAAGATACGTTGAGGGACTGTATAATGGTGAGAAACTAACAGACAATGACATTGAAAATGAGGAGGAAATAGAGCAAGACTTTCTTGGACCCAGTATACTTAAGGAAGAATTTGATGTAGCTCTAAAGAGTTTGAAAAATGGAAAGGCTGCAGGAACGGATAAAATTTATATTGAATTAATAAAATACGCTAATAATAATTTAATAAATAGAATTTTTAAACTGACCCAAAAAATGTATGAAACAGGAGAGATACCAAATGATTTTAAAACAACTAAAACAATAACACTGCCGAAAAAAGCCAACACCCTTAAATGTGAAGAACACCGTACTATAAGCCTAATATCCCAAGCCTCTAAAATACTATTAAAAATAATACAAAACAGAATAAGAAATAAAATTGAAGAAAACCTAAGCGAGGATCAATACGGATTTAGAAGAAACAAAGGTACAAGAGAGGCGATAGTTGCTTTGCGTCTAATAATTGACAGAAGGATGGATTTAGGACTTAATACTCACATTGCATTCATAGACCTGGAAAAAGCGTTTGATAAAGTGAATTGGAAAAAAATGATGAAGACTCTTAAGGAAGTTGGTTTAGATTTTAGAGACAGAAAAATAATATATCAACTATATAAAAACCAAACAACAATATTAGAAATAGGAGATGAAAAAAGAGAAGCCAAAATTAGACAAGGCGTAAGACAGGGATGCTCACTCTCACCACTCATCTTTAACATTTTTATAGAATCAGCCATTAAGAAAATCTTAGAAAAATCGAATGAAGGGGTAAAATTCAACGGAGAAAAAATAAAATTTATAAGATTTGCAGACGACATAGCAGCTTTAGCAGAAACAGAAAATGGTCTACAGTCTCTACTCGATACCATGAATAATATTTTCAAAGAATTTTCTCTCAAAATAAATATCAGCAAAACCAAAATACTAACAGCATCCAAAACAGACAATTCAGTATTTAACACAGTAACTTTAGATAACACCAATTTAGAAAGAGTAAAGAAGTTCAGATATTTAGGCAGCCTTATAACTTCAAATTCAAGATGTACACCAGATATAAAATCAAGAATTGCAATAGCTAAGCAAGCATTTAATAACAGAAGAAACATTTTCACATCAAAAATACATAAAAGGATCAAAAAGAAATTTATCAAAACATACGTTTGGAGTATAGCTCTGTATGGGTGTGAGACGTGGACAATGACTAAAAGGGACAAAGAAATATTGGAAGCTTTTGAGATGTGGTGTTGGCGTAGAATGGAGAGGATCAGCTGGACGGAAAGAGTCACCAACATTGAGGTGTTGCACAGAGTAGAGGAGGAAAGATCGTTGTTGCAAGTTGTCGAGAACAGAAGAGGGAAGATGATTGGCCATCTTATACGACATGATAGCTTCATTAAGAACATCATTGAAGGAAAAGTGGAAGGAAAGAGAGGAAGAGGAAGACCGAGGATAGGCTACATGAGCCAAGTGAAAGAGAAGGTTGCTGTCATGTCGTATAGGGAAGTCAAGGAGGCTGCCCTGGAAAGAGCTTCATGGAGAAAGAAACATCAGTTATACCGACAAGGGGCTACCCCTTAAATAAAAGAAGAAGAAGGTAGAAATGTAGCAGCAGGGGGTCCACCGAAACCAGTAAACTTTTGAAAGGGGTCCATGAGAAAAAAAGTTTGGGAACCTATGGTCTAGCTCGATTTTTTTATATGCGCACTAACACGAGCTCTAAAGTGAAGGAAACCATCGTGAGGAAACCCGCGGCTTAGTCAGCCCAACACGCATTGGCCACGTCTTTTCTGTGGGTGTGGCCGGTTGGTGACCACCAGTAAAATAGTTTTTGTTCATTCTTTCGCAATAATTTAGATACATATATACATAGAGATACATAGCACCATCGGGCTGGCGCTTCTTTTCATGCCACAGAGACATCGTATAGCGAGCTGCACTCGCTAACCCGTTTATCGTGTTTTTGCTTCAACATAAATAGTATTCGAAAGTTTGTTACTCTTTCACGCAAAAACTACAGAACGGATTTAATGAAACTTGGAATACACATAGTTTATGACCTGCAGTAATACATAGCCTACTTTTATCCGAGTTCCAGGCGAGCGAAGCTGCGGCCGAAAGCTAGTTCGTAATATTTCTCTTTGACTAAAACCTGTCCAGATTTGATGAATGACTTACATCGAACTTAGAGGCAATGAATAGCGCCGAAGCTCCCAACAACTGTAGCTCCTCCTTAGTGAGATGCTGTTCTATCGGCTGCTTCTTGGTAGACTTGGTGAGGAATAGGTCCACCAGCTTCACAGCCAAGTAGAGCGTCTCATGGTTCAGTTCGAAGCTCTCCTGCACCTCAACCATCCAGTCCACGAGGAGAGCACGCATCCATTGTGTGATCCCCTTCATGCGGGTTAGGTAGTCATCGATGGGGAATAGACGCTAGAAATGTACATTATCAAGTGAGGGTTGAGCAGTTTATTTATACTAAGACCGCGTCATGTTATGTCGCCTGTACATGTAGACATAGACATAGACACATCATTTATTTGCTACTAAACACAGAAACGTAATAATTATGAATAAAGTTACATGTTTGGCGAGCCTAGACAAATTGATGCAAGGTAAGTGCTGCCATCAATTAGACTGCAATGGCAAATGACAGAGATAGCATTGCGGATTTCATGGATATAGTCGGTCGTTATCTTTCGAAAGCTTTTACTTTCTTTAGTTTTCGAGGTTGTCTAGGATGTGAAAAGTAAGGAGTTTGAAACTAACGTGCGCGGCACTTTGTGACAAGCGAGTTGTATTGGGCACAAAAAAATTAGGGTCATGTTCCAATATCGAATTAGAATGCGTACAGACGTAATAGATCAAGCATCTTGCGCTTGACTGCGTAAGAAGCTATAATGTGTCCCCTATACTTTAATAATAATGTTATACTTATTCGGTGTATGTTACTTATTGTTTGAATAAATCGAAACGTAATGTTGTTGGTATCTTAATTGAAGCAGTGGATCACCCAAGCGCAGGGTGAGCAGTGAGAGAAATCGAGCTGCGAATGATGATGATGAAATCGAGAATATGGTTACGTGAATAATTCCTGTTTTATATTAGAAACATGGTTTTAATGAAATAGAATCCTGTGTTATATTAGAAACATTAATAAAATCGAACAGATACCTACCTCTCTCCCCTTCAAATAGTTGAAGATATCCATAGCGTAGTGAGACACTTGGAAGGGATCGTTCCAGTTCTCGAGATCGAAGTCGGTGATGCCGGGCGGTGCCTGATGGGGTATCTCGGTCTCATCGTCCAGTGACCGGTTGGCGCTGTCATCCAGATTCACCTTGTCAAGCTTGTCGCTTATTGTCTTGTACTCTTCCTTGGTGGTTTCAGTAGGGCTGCTGTGGATTGAGGTATAGTTCGCGTCATGTAAAAATAACGCTGGCAGAAAGTCGAGGGGTGTGTTTTGTCTCATGTTTGCGAATAGGTAACCCATGCGCAAACAAGAGACAAAACACACCCCCTTCACTTTCTGCCAGCGTTCTTTTAACGTGACGCGAACTATAGGTACTAGTATTGATAAGGATTAGAAAAGAGTCCAAGGAATAGGCTATATTACAAATTTAAAAAAACCGACTTCAATGTTAAGCTGAGCAGTTTTCTGCCTCGAGGTGCATTTCTGTTCATAACTACGAAGATCCTCGACAGATCCTCATCTTATTTTTGTGGCACCAATCGGAAAGTATATCCTTTCAAACAAAAAAATAATTTTTCAAATCGGTCGAGGTGTCTCCAAGTAATTGATGAACATACATAAAAAAAAGGATTCTGAGAAATTGAGAACCTCTGCCTTTTTTTAAGTTGGTTAAAATAAGGCTTTTATTTTGGCTCATTAAATACATCATTGTGGTTGATGAATGTCAATGTAATTTAGTGCATTGATTGATACATTTTGCAATACTTAAATACTGTACTTACCAATTTTCGTAATTCAGCTTATTTTGGTAGAAACTGAAATCTAAACATTTGACCAACAGCTGAACAACGAAAATTGGCATGATTGTTTAAGTTTTGGGAGTAGGGAGCCAGTTTAGAATCATTAGGAGCAGCCTTCATGGGTTTATGATGACCAAAAACTGTATGAACCAGAGACCAAATATGATAAAAACCTCACACTATCACACTAATTTTATAAATGCGAGAGTTTGGAATTCTGGATGTATGTTTGTTCCTCTATAACTCAACAACCACTTAACTGATTTGGCTGAAATTTAAAATACAGATAGGTAATGACCAGGAATAGGACATAGGCTACTTTTTATCTCTTATATAAGTTCCAGTGGGATAAAATACCATGCAGGCGCAGCTAGTACTTACATAGTTTCCAAAGCGGTCATGTAAAGTGATGGTTCACCGGATATGTCGCTCCTCCCCGATTTAGAAGAATTCTGGCTCTGATTCTGGTCTTTAGCCTTCTTCTCCACATTCTTGAGGATGCCATTCTGTGCCCTTGTAGCCACTGGCTTGGGAGGATCTTTGGCAAAGTGCTTTTGTACAGACTCTATGGCATTGTTGGCTACTCTTTGGAGGGTTTTGGTCTTGGATGTTTTGCCATTGAGAGTAATAGTCTGTGGTTTGACACTCTAGAACAGAATATTGATTGAAAAGAATAATCTATTGAATTAGCTTTTGAGAAAGTTAAATGTCTTTATTACATACATACATACATAAAATCACACCTCTCTCTCTATCTTCCACTTGCTACGATCCTGACACACCTCTTTCGCCTCATTCACTCATGTCTTTATTCTCAGATTTAAAAAAACATAAGTATAAAAATTTAAGAAACTAGTTTATGCACAAGTTGATTAATATCTGTAGCATTGGACAATTCAATAAACTCAGGTTGCAACAAAGCAAATTCAAAGGTCAATACATTTCAATGACCTTTGATGATATAATAAAATAGGTCAGTGGTCTGTTAAATTTGACCATGAAGATAATTGCAGCAATGCATAAAATATTCTATCTTATCTTGACCTATTTTTACAAATGACCAACTAAGATAAAAAAATAGGTAAGTTTAGAAGCTTGGTAAACAGTTTGGTTCATACGACAGCATGTTATTTTTGCAAAAACTTTTTGGAGGGAAAGTTCAATGACCTTTATGGTTATTTACATCATCTGATTTTCCATAGTTTTGTTCTAGCTTGAGAACATTGAGGTAGACGATTGCCAATGATAAAACAATCCTCAATTACATACCTACCCTCAACATAATTGGCAAAAGAAAACTAGAAATTTAACCTTGACTGAGGGGAGCATTTTGGTCTCCACAGTGACTTTCTTCAGCACCATGACTTTGTCCTTGTCCTGAGGGGCGCAGGATTTGTTGAAGGCGTTGGTGATGTCTCCAAACGCCGCTCTCTTTGCCATCACATCCTTCAAGGGACTGTCTGCCTTCCGCTTGTTCGGAATTTTTAAGTTGTCCTTGTGACTCTTCAGAGAAGCCAGCTGCTTACTTCTCGTCGTAATCCCATGGCTTAGAAAACCGTTCAGGTTCTCATTGACGCCGATTGGCTTGGATGCCAACCTTGTTGGCGCCATTGTCTATTGTTCTACTGAAACAATACTTGGCTATCACGTGCACTTTTTCAATACCGTGGTAAATAGCACCAACACAGACAGTAAAATTACATGGAATCACATCAAGAAACATAAAATTGAATGTAAACAACCGTTGCAAACGTTCATGTCTAACGATCGAAAATGGAGGCAAAACAAGCGAACATCACGGCAATGAATCCAACGACATTTTATACTTACGTATATGCAACGACAGCGGCCGTTTTGAGTCAAAATATATTCACAGTAAATGATACACTAAAGATGATTATTCTAAAACGTAAAAAACTTCCTAAAATTTAATAAATTCACAAGACACCGGACACATGAACGTCTTCAAAAACCGTTGAACCGCTTTTTGATTTTTCTATTGGCTGACGTATTGACCAATCCGCACCACATAAAACAATTCTGAGTTTTAACGTTCCATTCTTCAGAAATAAATCTAGTTGCTGATGATTTCGCATTACTTTGAACCACATTTTAAAACATTTTACTATTTTTTTCGACTAAAGGGTCCTCGCATGTATTTATTTTAATACATTTTATGCTAAATTAAAAGTGTGTGTTACTTTGGGAACCAAACTTCAATTCAATTATAAAATTAAAAAAGCTTTAATTAATTTATTGCTAAAAGCGTAGATTGAAGCGGAAACAATGCACACAACTGTCAAAGTCAGCGTGACAGTCACGGCCGCAGAGCAGAGGTATGCGTTGCGTTCCATACGTACATTCTGGGTGCAGTCAACTGCTGTGTCTGTGCTTTCTTTTCCACCGCGAGCCTGAAGGAGCGGAAAGATTTCACATTCACAACAAAATAGATTCGTTTGAAATAAATCAAATTTGAGTTTATTTTAGAGGAATAACTGAGTTAAAATGGTTTTTCTATGTGTTTTAATCTCGTAAGTGGGCACAGAGCACATAATTGCCTTTTTGTTGCATTTGCATACCACACATGCAATGCAAGTAGTCTTTGAACGTACGGTACGTACCAATCAAAACAAAAGTGATCTTCGGAACGAAGGGAGCGCGATTTGGAATTTTTCTCTTTTATCGATCGATTTCTTTTCTTTGATTGACAACAGACACTGAAAAACTGGATAAAATTGGACTTCAATAAAGTGGACACCGTAATCAACAGCGCAGGAAAATGTTGGGTGGTGTGAGGCTTACGGTGAATTTGACTCGCGAACAAACTTGCTTTGCCTACATCAGTTCAAATTATTGCACAAATGGACAAGAGGTATGAAATAATTTCACCAACTATTTATTCAATAGTCCCATTAATATTACACAGAG
Organism: Camptogramma bilineatum; assembly: GCA_958496255.1. Classification (NCBI taxonomy): domain Eukaryota; kingdom Metazoa; phylum Arthropoda; class Insecta; order Lepidoptera; family Geometridae; genus Camptogramma; species Camptogramma bilineatum. The sequence continues at coordinate 1,675,570 of OY292453.1, forward strand.
CCCCCTAATATCCACATCTATTGATATAATAAAGTGGAAGAGTTTGTTTGTTTGGAGGTGCTAATCTCAGGAACTACCAGTCGGATATAAAAAAAATCATTGGATAGCTCATTTCTAGAGAAAAGTTATAGGCCAATTCTTTTAAGTTAATAGTAGTAGCACAGTATAAATATATGAGCAGAAAACACAGCTGGTTCACTCATTCATTATTTCTAGGGTTTGACCATCCAAGTTCAAGTGGGAGAGAACCATGTGTACCTATGGGCGGTGTACCTTAGCAGCGTCCCGGAAGGTGTCATCCAGCTGCATCCTTTGCACTGCAGGTTGTTAGGCATGACGACGGGGAGAGATGTCTATGTTTCCACCTCACATAACATTAGGACCCTTGAGTCCTTGTTTATAGAAGCTGACACTAATGAGGATCAGGTTATTTTGGTAAGAATTTGAAAATTATTTTTTTTATTTTTTTAAAAAGAAATATTTTTTTAAATAAATTAAATAATAATAAGTAATTTGATATCTTTATATAACAGCAGGCTGATTGTCTAACTTGTCACAAACCTTGAATTGGTCTCAAATGATTGCGTAGCTATCTTTTGTCGCATTAGGTCTCGTTGATATGAGAGTGAAAGAACTACTTGCGCGGTCTCTGAGCTATTTGAGAGTTTGAGATGGATTTTGGTTACTATCAAAGAATGGCAATCAAGGGGCTGATTTACCTTACCCTGAGAAAAATCTATTTTCCTTCTGTTTAATTAAACCAATAAATTCTTGAAAATCTTTTGCATTTGAATTGTCTTTAATGTCACTGAAAGCAGCATGAAATAATGCTCTTTAAATATTTTTTCTGTTGATAGGAACACAACCAAATTCCACTGCAAAGTGTTATCTTAAACCAAGTAAAGCTAGTGGCAGCCAATCAGAAGGCAGTGGTATGGCTGTCTCCTTCCATCCCCATTGTCTTCACTCCTCAGCAGACAGGCCTGTTAGTCAACCACAGCAGTGTTATGGTCAGAATAAACATTGATCCTCGGGCCGTTGCCCCTCAACCGAGCCCACGCCAAGAAGAGAAACAAAAGAACTCATACAATGCTACAAAAGGTTTACTCCGTCCACTATTTCGTTTACAAAAGAGAATGGCTCTCAGAGCACTTCCGATAGAAAGCGATGGCAAACGGGACCTAATTCACCCATACACTGTGTTTATGCACGAAGATTTGGTTGAAGAAAAGTACAAAAGCTCTCCACTTATTGTGGCGCTGATGAAAAGTCTTCCGTCCATGATTCCCCACAAAAACGAAGAGGATGAAGAAACCTGGCGCCAGGAGCTATGTGTAGAGGTTGTACCAGTGGACAGTGTAGTATTCAGAAGCCTTTGCCGGGAAGTCTACAGCGAATACATCCCCACAATACTAATACCAAGGTCTTTGAACAGAATCATAAATGTTGACAACGGGACCATGATAATGCTTACATTCATAGACAGCAAAACGCTCAGACAACCGCATCACATTGAAATTGTAACTTACACGAGCCAACACCAACATGAATCCGAGCTGGCTTTGATAGAGAGATTTAAGAGCACTGTCGTAGAAAACACCTACTCTGGTAAAGTCTTCTTAATAAACCATGATATGGTCAAGCAAAACTTAAAATTGACCAATGGATATATCAAATTCAAGTTAAGCCCAGATGGTCTAGCTTATACCACACTGTCGCAAGAAACATTCAGAGACTGCACTATTTCTGCAAGAAATCTCGACCAATCAGAGATGAGTTTTCGACAACCAATTGTGTCCATGGAATACGATTACAAAAGCTACTGCAGAACCATAAAGCCTCTGGAGTTGATGATAGAGAGAATCATCTCTCACATATATTTTGATATACATCGCGAGGCGCGGTTTAACAAGTGCTCCGATCTTAAGAGCAGTGTTTTGGTCACTGGTGAGTGGGAATTTTAATGACACAAACAATTCAAATGAGGTTCAACATTTTATCAACTTAAAAATTTAATGACATTTATGTGATTCTAAATAAAATCATGGTAAATGTAAAACACAAGCAATAGCAGAAGATAATCACATAAAAAACTATTTCATTGAAAATTATGACTGTCAATGTAAAATGAAACTCCCTATGACCTTTCATCGCCTAAAGAACTGAAAAGATGTGCAAGTTTTTCTAATGAGGCATTTATTAATATTTTTCATATTACTTTGAGAGCACTTCATTATACCTATACCATATTTTCCAGGTTTGAGCGGCACAGGAAAATCAACTCTATGCAACATAGTAGAGAAGGAGATTTCAGTATTTTCGTATATCCTGAACTGCCGGCCACTGAAGGGGCGCAAGGATATATCGAGCGTGGTCGCTAAAGCGCTAGTGATGTGCACAGACCGCAAGCCTTCTTTATTGATACTGGATGATTTGGATGCGCTGGTCCCGGCTAATATGGAAGGACTGTCGCCTCAGGATATTACTTCCTATAATGGGTGAGTTAAGAGATTGGCGGAAACGTGGAGCGCTCGTGGCGCAGCTTGATTGATCGTTGAAATTAAGCATCGAAATTGTGACCGCTCACAATTTCGATGGGTGACCGCAAGTGGCATTACGAGCTGAGCGCTTCCGTGCTTCGGAGGGCACGTTAAATTGTCGGCTTTTAAGTCGTTAAGTTATGACGGAGGTTTTAGGCGGCCTAAAAACTCCGTCTACACAGTTGGCCAGTTGCTCATACGAACTTACTAGCCCCTTGATTGTCTATTTTTGATAGCGATAAATCGGTCTCAAACTCAAAACTACACAGATCAGTGACCACGCAAGTAGCTCTGTCACTCTCATCTCAACTAGACCGAACGCGATATAAGATACCTACGCGATCGTTTTGACAGTTGCATACAGTTTTCCTCACGATGTTTTCCTTCACCGTTTAGAGCTCGTATTAAAGCGCATATACATTTTTAGAAACGAAAAATCTATTGATGTACGGCCGGGTTCGAACACACGACCTTCTTCTTTTCTTTTTCGTGCTTTTTCTTGACAGTTTTTGTCCATCCAAAGGTTGCCTATAAGAGATCGCTTATAGTGATTAGGCTGCCCATTGTACCTTCTGTTTTTTGTTTTTTACTTTATATTTTTTGTGTGAATATTAAGTTGGATACAATAAAGAGTTATCTATTTATCTTCTTTCTGAATATGATTGGGTGAAATTGTTTTTTAGGCTCGCGGTCGACATAAAGCAGACCCTGAGCCTTTCCTCTGGCGTGTCTGTCCTGCTGACGGCGCGTTCGGTAGCCGACCTGCATCCCGTGTTCCGCTTGTTCACCGGACAGCCGCTCTTTACTGCGCAGTTCACTATGCCTGAGCTGGAACAGGTATGTGACACGTTCTTTTTATCCTACTAACTAATATAGAAATATAAATAGAAAAAAGTTTTATTTTCGACACTACGATACGTACAACACAAATCAGAAATGCTACATTACAGTGACAAGAAAATAAGGCTACCCCTCAGCGCCATGGCTGTTAGAGCGCTGGTTTTCAGTGGCGCCGAAATGAGTAGCGTAATATAATAAACTAGTTTCCGCCCGCGGCTTCGCTCGCGTGGTATCCAGATAAAAAGTAGCCTATTCCCGGTCATTATCTAGGTATCTATATTTTAAATTTAAGTCAAATCGGTTTAATATTAGTGTGATGCGAAAGTTTGTGAGGATGTATGTGGATGTCTGGATGTATTAGATGTATGGATGTTTGTTACTCCTTCACGCAAAAACTTCTGAACGGATTTTAATGAAATTTGGATTTATAGTTTATGGAATAACACATAGGCTACTTTTTATCTGGGTAGGTACCACGCGAGCAGGCTGAAACTAGTGTATATATAAACAGACCCTAAAGCGAATATCAAACTGCCAACACGACTATCATTTTCACCTGTTTCTCTTTCCCATGCTAATCTATTCTCATGCTTATTCGCAGGAAGATAGAGTCCAGTTGTTCCAGCATCTTCTCAACCACAAGGTCAGAGATCAGTTCGAAGTGGACGTGGATGACGTCATCCGTCTCGCTATGGACACCAATGGAAATACGATCAGAGATATAACTGATTACTTTAATAAGAAGCTCTTTGCTGCTATCAAAAAGAAGAGTAAGTGTTTATTTACATACTGTCTACTATACTAAGGCTGGATTCGACCAAAAGTCATCTTACTCCAGAGTAACTAGCCGACTAAGAGCGTTTGTCCACCGCCGCCGTCACCGAACCGTCACCGTCAACGAGATTATTTCTGTATGAGATCACGATGACGTGACGGTCTTCTGGTGGACAGGCGGCTATAGTAAATGTACGGTCGCTACCTCGGCGCCGTCATCTCGTTCTCGTTGACGTGACGGTGACGGCGGCGGTGGACAAACGCTCTTAGGCTGGATTTTACCAAACTGGATTAAGTTTTATCCAGATTAAACTGCTGTTTGTTTGAATATTTTGACATTGTAAAGTTGACACCTTATAACCAGGATAATTTGAATGCACCTAATAATGTTCGGTTGCGCTTTCTAACAATTGTATTTCGAATTCTGTCGGCTAACGGAATAACTACTCTGGGAGTAAGATGACAGTTTGTTCGAATCCAGCCTAAGGGATTGTTTTCTTACTTTCGTAGCGCAAGATTGCTATAACCATGTGCCATGATTACCCCTATGAGTGAATGAAGCGAAAGAAGTGTGTCAGGATCGTAGCAAGTGGCGATCTGTGGTCTCTGCCTATCCCTATGATGGGATACAGGTGTGAGTTTATGTATGTATGTATTTAAGATTACCCCTTCGCCAGAATTGCCCCGCTCCACCTATAAATATATTGATATTTCCAGGTGTAAATGTGACGGGTCCGAAGCCACGTATAGTGGAAGATGTGACGAAAGACGTCGACAAGGCGAAGGCGTTCGACATCTGGGGCCCGCTCGGTGGAATGGACAGCGTTAAGGAGAAACTGAACGAATGTATATTCTGGCCTCTTATGGTAAGGTTCTTAAGCTGAGCGCACACCTATCCGCGCCGAAATCTTTGACGTGGGCAGGTGTGCGATAAATAATTCTAAAATTCGGTATAACGAGTCACTCTGTGGCTCTGTGTGTTTGTCTGTGGCGTCGTAGTCCCTGAACGGATGAACCGATTTTAATTATTGTTTTTTGTCTAAATGGTGTCTTTGTCAACAGCGTTCTTTGCATCATGAAAATCTGTTCAGCCGTTCGAAGATCTCTTTTCTATAGTTATTATCTATCTCAGCGTTTTCGTTAGTACTATTGAATTTGGAAAACAATGAAAGAAGGTGGCATTCCATTTGGCATTTTATCTTCGTTTTGACTCATTCAATGCTGCAATGAGATTCATTGCAATGCTGTAACACAAAAAAAGTTATACTTGTCAATAATTATCATTAAGGCTCAAACAAACGCTGGGCCAGCCTAAGCTAGCGCGAGCGAAGGCGAGTCGACGCAAGGCGATTGCTACCGTCCACACGCTTGGCGAGTCTATGCAAAGCAATGTAAGTTGGCGCTCGTATTCACTCGGCCAGCTAGGCGAGCGATGGCGAGGCGAGTGGTGCTGCCCACATGTTGGCACTCGCGTTCACTCGGCGAGCCTGGGCCAGCGTGTGTTTGGCCTTTAGAAGTTTTTTTGTGTCGAAGTTTTTTCATTTAATATTATATTTCGCAGTACCCAGCGCTCTTCCCGTCTGCAGGCTGCGGCATCCTTTTATACGGTCCCCCGGGCACCGGCAAATCCCTCATCGGGTCCTGCCTCGCTCGCCTCACTAATATGAACATGATCACAGTGAAGGGACCCGAGCTGCTCTCTAAATACATCGGACAGAGCGAGGCGGCGGTGCGAGAGGTCTTTGACAAGTAAGATTGGTTACAGCGCCATCGGACTTCCAGACACCCGGAAACGCGCCATTTGTACATGGTTGATATTCCCAGTGTTCGTACTGAACGCTTTGATTCTACATTTTTTATACGCACGGCGAAAATGTGGAACTTCTTGCCGGGGTCTGTATTTCCAGAAAAGTATAATTTGGGTGTCTTCAAATCGAGAGTCAATAGGTTCCTTCTAGGTAAGCGTGCTCCATCTTAGACCGCACTGTTGCTTTACATCAGGCAGAATGTGGTCAAACGCGAACCTATTTTCGTTTAAAAAAAAAAATAAAGTCTGTTATCACGAATTAGGAACTTTGTGAGAATGTTGTGAATATATTGCACCGGCAAGTCCCTCATCGGGTCCTGCCTCGCTCGCCTCACTAATATGAACATGATCACCGTGAAGGGGCCCGAGCTGCTCTCTAAATACATCGGACAGAGCGAGGCGGCGGTGCGAGAGGTCTTTGACAAGTAAGATTGGTTACAGCGCCATCTGTTATCACGAATTAGGAGTTTGTGAGAATGTTATGAATATTTTGAGATATGGGCGTAGCTATAGCTTTATGTTAGGGGGGGGGGGGGGGGGGGTCCGGTGAATATGGATTCCGTGGTCAATGCACTCACATCACACACACTCACACATACATACACGTGGGTAAGGCACTCCGGCTTGAGGAGGATCGCTTGTATCAATGCGGGTTCGAATCCCGCCAAAATTCATTTTCAATGAAAGAATAGATAGGTAGGTGCCTATTACCTAAGTGTGGATTAACACTATAAAATTAAAATTAAATATCATTGTCCACAGGGCCGACATGAAGCGTCCATGCATTCTGTTCTTCGATGAATTCGACAGTCTCGCTCCTAAGTAAGTAAGCCTGGCTGACTATGAAGGGATTTGTGGGGGGTTTTTATTAAATTTTACTTTAATTAAAGTTATGATCATGCGATCACCCTCGATAAATAAAGTAAGTGTAAAGGAACTGAAAGTCAACAGGTATCTTTAACATTTGTTACATTTTTGTCGTGTTTCGGAGCGAGCAGCTGTCGTAAGCGCCGCGGCCGGGCGCATCCTAAATTCATCTTTATTTTAACGAAGCTAAGACAAATATTTGAAGTTGTACTCATCGATGTCCTAATTTTAGCTCTGGGTAACGTGTTAATAGGGTAAACCAGACTATTCTTGGCACCCTCACAATGATTGGCACTCTGGCATAAAAACCCAAGAAATAAGAGTTTCGAGCATTTTTTTATAGTGGCAGTAATTTATTTGATAGAATATTTAATTTCATTGTGGTATTCATTTATGTTTAGAATATCCATTCTAAACATAAATGAATGGTTTTTATGCCAGAGTGTCAATCATTGTGAGGGTGCCAAGAATAGTCTGGTTTACCCTATGTTAAAAAAAAATATTTATTATTTATTTATTTAAAAAAAAAAAAAAAAAAAAAAGTTTCTTTGTTTCCAGACGCGGTCACGACTCGACAGGTGTGACAGATCGCGTAGTGAACCAGCTGTTGGCCCGGCTGGACGGCGCGGAGGGCGGGGCGCGGGGGCCCGTCATAGCGGCCACCTCTCGACCCGACCTCATCGACCCAGCATTGCTGCGGACTGGGCGACTGGCCACGCATATATACTGCGAACTGCCGGGACTTGTGAGTACCTAGTGGTTATTGCAGTAGTCACGACGACTCGCATATCTACTGCGAACTGCCGGGACTTGTAAGTACCTAGTAACATGTTATGTTCTACTAGCTGCTGCCCGCGACTTCGCTCGCGTGATACCCGGGTAAAAAGTAGCCTATGTTACTCTCCAGCCCTCCAACTATCTCCACACAAAAAATCACGTCAATCCATCGCTCTGTTTCGACGTGAAAGCAGGACAAATAAACAAACAAATAAACACACTTTGACATTTATAATATGGGTACGAATACCTATTATAGATATAGACTACCAGCTAGCGTGCCGAAAGAGACAAAAAATGAAGTGAATTCCATTGTTTCATACTACGAAACAATGGATTCACTTCATTTTTTGTTCGTTCGGAACTAATAAGTTCCGGCCGAAGAAAAAGGCGGCACGCGGTAATGGACAAAAAGTATTGCGCTTCGTTTCTTTTTTCATTAGAATTTTGAATTTTGAGAAAGGTTACAGGCTACTTTTCATCATCATCACCGCAAACCATTACTACGGAGGCAACGCCGCGAGAACGCTGCTAGTAAATAAATAATTCTGGACATTTCACACAGCATCATCTAGCCCCAAAGTGAGCAGAGCTTGTGTTATGGGAACTACATGACTGATATTACACCTATGTTATTACTTTTGTCGACGCATATCTACTGCAACTAGACTACAGCGATGTTCTCAACAGGACAGCCGCTACGAAGTCCTCCGAACGCTCGCCAAAGACTTCCACCTGCATGAAGCTGTGGACTTGAGGCAGGTCGCTGAGGCCACGGAGGGCTACTCGCCCGCAGATCTCAAGTCTCTGCTGGTCACCGCGCAACTCTCGCGATTGGACTTGGAAATACTTCAAGTGCAGATGGTAATTATAAATGGGTGCTAATTAAACCGCCTTCTATTTAATAGCATTTTTCGGTTCTAAAAATTTACATTGACCTCTGAATTACTAAGTCAGCCACTATCAATGTGCCTCTAAAAATACTATCTTATCCGCTAAATATCCTCGATGTAAGCCACTGTAAATACAACTCGTTACAAAACACAATACTAACTTCACACTGTTGAACGAGCTCAGTACAGGTATACCAAGATCACCGTTATTACGCATATTTGCGTCAGATGATTCAAATCCTAATGACACCTAATTAGTTAATGACCCAATTAGCAACCGATCGTAGAGTATAATAAATAGAGTTGATTTGGAGCGGTTGGCTCACTTTCTGTTCGGCGCTCGAAGCGACAAGACGTCTGCGCAAGCACACAGAGGGAGTCAATTATTTCCTGAGGATGCCCCGTGGAGGGGTGAAACACGTGTCGAAGACCATCAAGTTTTTGTTTTCGCGCTGGTGCTGTTCCCAGATTTGCCCTGACTAGCCTGGCATAGTAAGGTTAGGCTGTGGAAAGTGGGTGGTTGGGTGGCTTTAGCGTGAAAATGATAGTGGGCAAACTTCACCCAGCACCGCCAGCAATGTAATTAATATTGCTCGAAAGACCTAACAAAACTAAGCATTTTTTATTATCGACGCATTAAAATCTATCCCGGGGGTCACTAGATAAATCCATGTTTGTACCTACCTAACCTGAGTAGTAGGTACTAGATTGTATGACGACGGGGCAAAATATAATTTGTTTCGACGAGAGTGTTATTTTGAATACAGAATGGAGTGAGGGATGCTAGAGTTGAAACCCGAGCGCAGCGAGGGATTCTAGATTAGAATCCTGAGCGCAGCGAGGGATTCAAAGGACGTCATCGGAAATAGGAGATTGTTACACATGGTTTGAAAGTAACCTACCTAGGCACGAGATGGTTTGGCGCACGAGCAAAGCGAGGGCGCTAATAGTTCGAGTGCCTAAACAGGTTATTCACATCTATCTTGTAAGAGCTATTAACACGCTGAGACGCTATAGCCGCATCGCCGGCCACGTGGCCAAACAGTTCGTATTGAAATGTATGACAGATAACTCACTTGGCTACGGTCTGGCGTCAGGATCCTGATCCTGTGATCCAGATCCCGTGATCCTGATCCTATAATCGTGATCCCGTGATTCTGATTCTGTGATCCTGATCCTGTGATCCTGATCCTACGTGATCCTAATCCCGTGATCCGGATCCAATGATCCTACATAATCCTGATACCGTGATCCTTATCCTGTAAACCAGATCCTACGTGATCCTAATCCCGTGATCCTGATCCCGTGATCCTGATCTTCATCTTATGGTAAATAGACATGTCAAATATAGCTGACAAAGACGACATGGCTCAATAGAAATGTCAAATAGTAGCATGTGATTTATTTAATACTTTTCATTCCATCTATTCGAAAAGGACGACTTTGTTCGCCTTTAAGTGCGCCCAAAGTAGATGATTCCTCTTCAAGGAACTTTTAGCGGGCAGTAATGAGTTTTTAATCCTCTTTATAAATTTAGCGGGCAGTAATGAGTTTTTAATCCCCTTTAAGTGCGCCGGAATTATCTTTGCCGCGCACTTTAGAGGTACAACTACTTTCCACATTCATTCATCTCGAATCTACCAAGATGAATGAGGGAGGACTCTTAGCACTATAGCATACTATAGCATAGCATAGCATAGCATAGCATAGCATACTATAGCATACCATAGCATACCATAGCATAGCATAGCATAGCATAGCATACTATAGCATAGCATAGCATAGCATAGCATAGCATAGCATAGCATACTATAGCATAGCATATCATAGCATAGCATAGCATAGCATAGCATAGCATACCATAGCATACCATAGCATACCATAGCATAGCATAGCATAGCATAGCATAGCATAGCATAGCATACTATAGCATAGCATAGCATAGCATAGCATAGCATAGCATAGCATAGCATAGCATAGCATAGCATAGCATAGCATAGCATAGCATAGCATAGCATAGCATAGCATAGCATAGCATACCATAGCATAGCATAGCATAGCATAGCATAGCATAGCATAGCATACCATAGCATAGCATACCATAGCATAGCATAGCATACCATAGCATAGCATAGCATAGCATAGCATAGCATAGCATAGCATAGCATAGCATAGCATAGCATAGCATAGCATAGCATAGCATAGCATACAAAAATTGTAATTTCAACTTCATAAAATCCTGTGCGTTTTCGATCTCAGGAACTACCAGTCGGATTTGAAAAAATATTTCTGTATTTGATAGCTAAACTCTTGAGGAAGGTTATAGGCTACTTTTCATCATCATCATCACCATAAACCATCACTACTCGGCGCTGCTAGTATCAAATAAAAAGTCTAAATAAAAAAATTTAATCCCCGATTACTCTTCTCAAGTGGAACTTCGTCGATTTAACACATTCTTTTCTCTTCCCTTTTATTTTCTCATAGATTGTAATGAAAAGTAGAGTGTATCACTCGGGCGCAAAATATATTTTTGGCTCGGGCGACGTACTTTAAATCCCTCGCTACGTTCAGGATTCTACTAAAGAATCCCTCGCTACGCTCGGGATTCTACTCTAGAATCCTTCACTTCGCTCTGGATTCAAAAAAGCGCCCTCGCCGTCAAAATATTATTTTGCCCCCTTATAATACAATCTACTATTGTCAGCAGGGAAAATCGTTTCCCAGGGAGAATTGCTTCCCAGGGACTCAAAAGTACTGTTTTCATCCCTCTGTTCAGGTAACTTCAAGCGTACTTTCCGAACATGAGTAATGAAAAATAAATACTTAAGAGACTTTCTCATATACCTCACATTATTTTGAAATAAAAAACATCCCAATAAATCGAGACTTTCATCGCTCTAATCATAATCATTTTAGCTTTTTTGTAAGTTAAACCTTTTCGACTTAAATAAATAGAGAACCCTCAGACAGAATTTGATGCGAATTGGCACAGAAAAACAAGGCTTTGATACCTTCTAAGCAAAAGTAGCTATATATAAGCTGTGGCGGTCGTGGGTCCATACATTTATGATTATGCCCAAAAATGCGGTAACAGCCATTTTAACCTCTCTTTAAGTTAAACCTATTCGACTCAAAATAAATAGAGAACCCCGGGACAGAATTTGATGCGCATTGGCACAGAGATACAAGGCTGTGATACCTTCAAAATAAAAGTAGTCTGAGCTGTGGCGGCCGTGGGTGAAGTGCCCATATATTTTTGCCCACACTCGTTTGACGAATCTTTTTTGGTATAGTTTGGCGGAGGAGTACTAGATATTTTGAAATTTTAAAAAAAATCTGAATATGGACTTCCGCAAAGTCACGCCTGAATCAATTAACTATCCATTATCATGTAAAATCCGCGCGCGTTCAGAGACCTTTTGGAACTGAGACGCGCGCGGTCCTCTGATAGGTCTGATGACAGATCGTAGAAATAACTGTTTTGCTAACGCTACTTGAGATTGGTCGATTTCGATTTACTTTGACAAGGTTCGTCGTACCGGTGGACGTCCCCTATTTCGGTGTCCTTGTCTCGGCCACCATATCTATTATTTTTAAATATTTTGTTAACAGACGGCTGACACCGACGCGCCTACGTTGGAGTCCGTGGTTATAACCTGGGATGATATCGTCAACTCTCTCTTGGAGACCAAGCCATCACTTAGCAAGGAGAAGAGGAGATACTATGATAAATTGTAAGTTTTATTCATATAAGCTTTAGAATATCTGGGCGACCGAGCTCTGCTAGGATGCAAATAGAGAAAAATTAAAAAAGAAAAAAAAACTTACAAAAAAAACAAACTTTCACTGGCAGAGATTCGAACTCGCAGCCTTCGACTGGAAGGCGGACACTCAGCCACTCTAGTTTTAACAAATGCTGTGAACCACATTGCACTGATAAATCTTTTTGATTTATCTGATAAATCTTTTTGATTTATCTGATAAATATTTTTTTTTTGTTTTATACAAACGTCATATTGTTTCAGGTACCGCAAGTTCCGTGGTGAATCTTTGCCAAACGAGGAGCTATCAAACAGAACAGTGATACAGAACCTGGCTTCGGTAGATTTGGAGCAGCCTCGAATGAGAGCCACTCTGGCCTAAATAACAATAGCACAATACTACCTTTCTGAACTTTTTCAAAAATTCAAAATTTATTTATTTGGAACATAAACACAGGTTTACAAATTCAAGCTTTTAGCTTATTAGATTAGATGTATTCGATTTTGTCTCTTATCACTAGATCAGCAGTGCATCCGATTCGATGATTCTCTTCGGAAAATTGACGTTTTTTCTTTTTGATTGACTTTCTCGGAATGTATTCCGAATTCAAAAGTCAAAAGTCAAAAGTCAAATTCGTTTATTCAATAAGATCACAAGTGTACCACTTTGAAACGTCTTAAGAGCTAGGTGATTCTACTCCTGTTCCTTCGCGACCACGACGAATTCGGAATCGCACTGTTGAATAGACAATTATATTTAAAAGACTACTAATCGTGATCGGCGGAAAATTATTACTGGGATAAGAGTTGGCGAATATGCCTCGCGACTAAATCGTAAAGAATCAGACAACACGGCTTCAAGTCGGCCTTATTTTTCTATGATCCAATTTATCTCTTTGGCGCGAGGCATAGCAGGAATTATAATCGGGTTTATATTTTACCTAACATAACCTAACCTACAGATTTTAATCTAATTTATCATATTGCCCGGCTATTAGTAGGACAGTATTCATACCATACTGCTCGGTCTAAGTGATAATTCAAGCCTTGACTTATTAAATAGACCACGGGCCGTCGTCGGGCATTATGAATATGGACCGCTTCTTTTCTATGATCCTGTTTATCTCTTTGGCGCGAGGCATAGCAGGAATAATTTATAATCGGGTTTTTATTTTCAAGTAAATTAGTAAACGATTTGCTCATGTTTGTGACCAAATTCAGGGATACGGTTGTTAAAATGATTTGCTAAGGCAAAGTATGGCTGTTGCCAAAGACTGGACTGATGTGATGGAAATTTTGAAAATGGAGTTATTTTATGTATGTATGTATGTAAAGTCTATGTTGTCTGTCCCCTGCATACATTCCTAAGGCTGAAATAGTCTTCTAAATCATGTTAAAAACAAAATCACTATAACCAAAATTTTACCAGCCAATTAAAAAGCTTTACAAGATCCTTTTATATGGCTTTGTGTAAATCTTTAGTCCTCTAAAGTAAATGTTTGAAGTCCAATCATCGTACAAAAGTAATATCATACAAGGTTTGAGAGTGACTATTTTACATACGATTTTTTTAGATTAAATAAATCTTAGGTAATGATTTATATTATTAAATACATCTATTTTAAGTGGAATTGGTGGCTATAAGCTTAAGCGATTTTTAAATAATTAGAAATAAGTAGTTTTAATTTGCCATGTTGTTCCTAATTTGTTAGGTGTTGTTATGTTTTGGGTTTTTTATGTTTGTTATACTCGTTTTAGATAATTATTCGAGGGACATAGGTAATATTTTTGTGGATCTAGTGTGCTAGTCCTGATATTTGTACGCCTTTACGAGTAATTTATGCTATACATAAATATTTATAAGGATCGTTTTTGTAATCGTCAAATAACTTTAATCTGACTTTATTCGTCAGATGTTGGTTTGACATATCTAACTTTGATTCCGGTGTCCGGTGTGCGTTTGTTGATAATTCTTCACATAGATCCCTTGACCGGTTTTGATGTAATGCTGTAACGAATGTAAATCAATAAATGTGTGATATGATAATTAAGCTATACTTCTGAACTTAACTGTCTCTGTGCAATGTTACATTTTACTCTTTCTGTGTCAAGTAGTTGTTGAAAAATAATCAAAATACATATTTTATTTCAAAATGTGTTATTATTTAATTGCCTAAACCAATTATTACTTACTTACATTGAATCATGAAAGCTTATTTTGTCATTTGCATGACATATTTCATACCTATACTATATGCAAAAAATATAGATGGACTGATTTTGCCAGAAAAGCATAGGAGAGGACAGCAGGACCGGACAGAGGCATAATAGAGGAGGCATAATAGTGGGTGCAACTAGGATGAATCTATACACTTCTATACTAAATATTATAAAGCTGAAAAGTTCGTTTGTTTGTCTATCTATTTGAACGCGCTAATCTCAAGAACTACCAGTCTGATTTGTAAAATTATTTTTGCATTTGATAGCTAAACTCTTGAGGAAGTTTAAAGGATACTTTTCATCATCATCATCACCATATACCACGAGCAACGCCGCGAGGGCGCTGCTAGTAGATAAATAAATAGATACACGGTAGCATCACCCCAAGTAGGTATGCTATTTCGGTAGATTTGGTAGAAATGTTTCAGATTACAGAAGCCGCGAAACTTCGCGACTAATTCCGTGGCACGCGTGAATACGTTGACATGTATAAAACACCAACTTTTCAGGGCGGCCGTTTGAAAGTTTGACCTCTTCTGGTTTCTCGGTAAATTAGTTTACAGTATTTGTGTTAATTGTTTCTATGGTTATTTTATGCCCTCTTTCGAATGATGACAATAAATAACCAAAATTCGCCATAGTTTCCATGATATAAGACATGTCAACAAAAAAATTGATGAGATTTAGGTTACATCTCGAGATGTCCAGTTATGCCGCAAAAGATATCAACTTATTCACCTTTAATGTATGGAATATTGGTAGGTAAACAATGCTATATTATCGGATTGCAAACAGATAGAGACTATAAAACTGGTTTTTTGAATTGCTGAAGTACCTACTTATTACTCAGAACCATTCATACCGTTTAGAAATGAGATTTAACATAGTAAGGGTAAGCTGATTTTAAATGAGCCCAAACACGGATGCTCTACTGTTAATCACTGAGAATTTGAATGGAATACAACCAGATTTTATCAGCACATCTGCTCATTGTCACCATATTATTACAATGTATTCGGAACTAGAAAAAAATGCAAAGTTTCACCTCAATCGAAAAATTTACTGAGGAGTTTTGTTGAATAACTCCTGACTCCAGCAACAGATCAGCTTGTTGTTATCATAATATTACATTTTTATCTAGAGTCTATAAGTGTGCCAAATTTTAGCTCAATGAGACACTGGAAAGTTGGTCAAATTAAACTTGCAAGAATTCACTAAAAAAAATATGAGTTTTGTTGAACAGGTCCTGGCTCCATCATCAGATCAGCTCGTTGTTACAATAATATTGCATTGTCACCAAGAATCCATAAGTGTGCCAAATTTCAGCTCAATCAGACACTGGGAAGTGGGTCAAATTAAACTTGAAAGATTTGACCCGAACACAATATTGAGTTTTGTTGAACAGCTCCTGACACCAGCATCAGATCAGCTTACTGTTAACATAATATTACATTGTTATCTAGAATCTATAAGTGTGCCAAATTTTAGCTCAATCAAACACTGGAAAGTGGGTGAAATTGAACTTGCAAGATTTCACTAAAAAAAAAGTGAGTTCTGTTGAACAGCTCCTGGCTCCATCATCAGATCAGGTCGCTGTTACAATAGTATTACATCGTCATCGAGAATCTATAAGTGTGCCAAATTTCAGCTCAATCAGATGCTGGGAAGTGGGTCAAATTGAATTTGCAAGATTTAATCCAAACAAATATTGAGGTTTGTTGAACAGCTCCTGACTCAAGCATCAGATCAGCTTATTGTTAACACAATATTACATTGTTATCTAGAATCTATAAGTGTGCCAAATTTTAGCTCAATCAAACACTGGAAAGTGGGTCAAATTGAACTTGTAACATTTCACTAAAAAAAAAGTGAGTTCTGTTGAACAGCTCCTGGCTCCATCATCAGATCAGCTCGTTGTTAAAATAATATTGCATTGTCACCAAGAACCTATAGGTATTCCAAATTTCAGCTTAATCAGACACTGGGAAGTCAGTCAAATTTAATTTTCAAAAGTAGACCCGAACAAAAATCGCAAGTTAATAATAAAAGCTTGTAAAAATCAAGCAATGTCATTATAGTTTAACAAATAATTAAAATCTATCAGTTTTCCATGTAAAAGCAATACTTAAAAAAAAAGATTTCTGAACTGACGTTTTGTTTACCAATACGAGTGACATGTTCGGTTATGCCAGCGCGAGAGCGCGCGGGCATAACTGAACAGCTCAATGTATCACAATTTAAACGGAATACTTTGGTTAGCCATAACCTGACATTTTAATTTGTTAAAAGTTAATCAAAAATATCATATGTATATGTCGAGATATCATGTAACAAATATAATTTTGGCG
Organism: Camptogramma bilineatum; assembly: GCA_958496255.1. Lineage (NCBI taxonomy): Eukaryota > Metazoa > Arthropoda > Insecta > Lepidoptera > Geometridae > Camptogramma > Camptogramma bilineatum. Next base: position 1,692,400 of record OY292453.1, read on the forward strand.
AATGAGTAGGTTGATAAATCGAAATATCTACAAAAACATGTGTGTGTTAGTGGCTTGAAAAATTGACAAGTAGTTATGTCAACTAAAATACGAAAAATGGAGGAGTTGGCAAGGCCATAACTCGAAAACTTGTCTAGCTAGGGAGCTGTCAATTTTTTTGTAGATACTTCATAGGCGTAAATATCGTTTAAGCCAATAAAAAAAAAAATTGACATCTCGACATATCAACGTATTCACGCGAGCCACGGAATTAACCCTGATGGGCAAACTTTTATCTACATCGCGTCGAGAGGTGATTAGCGCCGGCGGAGATTGAATATCGATACAATCTTCAATTGGATTAACTATTTAGCACTTTCTGTGGTGTTCTAACTCAAAATAGGTAGGTACTTATATTTAAAGGAAATCCTGTACTTACCTACTTATATTTTTTTATAGGATTTCCTTCTCGGGTTTGTGTGTGGTCTGTAATGCGTGTATTTTATGAACACAAAAAAAATATTTTTTTGAACTGACCACAACCTTTTAATCGACATCACATAGATTTAGCGCCAGTAATGTGGGTCAACAGTCCAATACATCACACACCACAAACCTCCACTCCACTGTCATGATAGCCGTAGGGTACGTATTAATTGGCTTCAACATTGACGAAGATTACGTTATTTGGCCGACGTGAAGAGGCGGTGGTAGGCAGTGGCGGCCTTTGGGGGTGGCGAGCAGGGCACTCGCCCGGGGCCTCGCGCTTGTAGGGGCCTCGCGCAGCAAGCCGACTAGAGAAAATCTCGCTCAGCTCCGCCTCAGTGGAAACGCACCCTTAGTAAACCTATCCGTAAAGATAGACAAATTCATTGTGGGCTTTTCTGTAAGTATACTTACCTATAAAATAATAATAATATAAAATGCCTTCCTACATTATTTTGTTATTATCTCAAAAGGATTAGGCAGCTTTTTCCATGAAAAGTCGGCTATATTTTTTTTATTTTCAACAATCATCGTCATATTTCAACCAATTTACACAAAAACTTAACGAACCTTCCTCATGAATCACTCTGTCTGTCTATTGGTGAAAACCAAATGAAAATCCGTTCAGTAGTTTATGAGTTTATCGCGAACAGACAAACAGATACAGACGCTGAGCTGGGGGCGAATTACTTTGTTTTATAATATGCGCGCGGCTCCGACTTTTCTTCATCAAAATTTCAATACCTATAGGTACTTTGGTAGGGCCTCGCAATGACTAGGCAGGCTCGATCCCAGGGCCATGACTCCCCCTCCCCAAATCTTTGACATACCTACCTCTAACATCCAGCATAATATTATAATGAGTCAAATGCTTAAATGCTAGGAATTCTAAATTTTTCATACAAACTTTTTTAGCCCTTTTCATCCCCTGCCATATCAATGTGTCATTTTCTTTAAAAAATTCGGCTCGCTTCGCTCGCATTTTGATTCAAGAGTATTTTGCGAGTGTAGGGAGCTCGCTTTGCTCGCATATTAGCCTTATTATTTTGGTAGCAAAAAGAGTTATGTTGTTTAGTTAATCGTAAAAAAAAATCGGCTCGCTTCGCTCGCATATTAGCTGTATGAGTAGGTATTTTGCCCCCCCCCCCCCCCCCAAAAGTCCAGATCCCGCGCCCGTCATCAGGGGCCTCGCAAAGATCTACCGCCTGGGGCCTCGCGATAACTAAGGCCGCCCCTGGTGGTAGGTACCTATAAGATATTGGCCAAGTGTAGAAGCGCCATCAGAAAACTATCAAAATAACTCACCTTTTATGTTTCCATCATTATTGATATGTAGCTATCTATTCCTGCTAGGCAAACACGGTTTTTATTCGCTCAAAGGACTAAACACTATACTTACACTACAGCACTTTAGAGAACATCTTATAAGATCCCAAGTTCGTAAGCAGCATGTTAACTTATCTCCGTGAAGCACCGTGTTACAGTAAATATGGCTTAATTCATTAACAGGCCGCCATAGCGCTACCTATTAACTCGCGCAAACTTTACAAGATGCTACGTTGATGGTTAAAGTACGTGGAAGAGGCATTTTGTTCAGGTAGAATTAAGTTTTAAGATTACTAGAAGCTTTAAAATCTAAAAAACTATATAGATTGACATATAAACTATATTTATCTGGTTCTGAAGTTTGCATTTGAGAACTCACTGTTCAAATTAGTCCTTAAAGTTGAGTTAAAAATCTAATAACTACCTACCTAATTATAAAAAAATAGGAATGTGTTTCTAACTAAAGTTGAAATACACTCTAATAGTGACCGGTCTAGTAGTAGAGTCATCAAAACTAGAGACGGCGATTTTAGGCTAAAGCCTCCATAAAAAATAATTAGGCATGATGACAGTAATCAAGTATCGCCAAAATATTTATCTGATCTAATGAAATAGGATTCAAAGATTTTGAAAAATGTATTTATTCTCTTATTAATGTCGAGATTACTAATTTATTTGCTAAAATAATTCTACAAAATACAACAATCCGCCATGATAGCCAAAACGCTCGCCGGTGTCATGGCGTCTGTCATTGCGTCTCGTCTCGGTAAACATCCTTTTGTTTCTATAGTAACTATGTAGGCATCACTGGTTGAAATACCGATCCGTGACGTAAAAACAGACGCCATGACACCGGCGAGCGTTTTGGAGTGAATTTGAAAATTTAAATTTAAATGTACTTTTTCATTCCATCTATTCGAAAAGGACGACTTTGTTCGCCTTTAAGTGCGCCCAAAGTAGATGATTCCTCTTCAAGGAACTTTTAGCGGGCAGTAATGAGTTTTTAATCCTCTTTATAAGTTCAGCGGGCAGTAATGAGTTTTTAGTCCCCCCCCATTAAGTGCGCCGGAATTATCTTTGCCGCGCACCTATGAGGTACAACTACTTTGCACTGCAAAGTAGTTGTACCTATCCATACAAAAATTGTAAGTCCAAGCTCATAAAATCCTGTGCGTTTTCGTCAGCGCGATCTAGAAAACCGCCATCTAGTTTGTTTTCGTGGAACTATTGATGGCTGTTCTAGAGTTTTTTTGTTCGAACGCGCTAATCTCAGGAACTACCAGTCCGATTTGAAAAATTATTTCTGTATTTGATAGCTAAACTCTTGAGGAAGGTTATAGGCTACTTTTCATCATCATCATCATCATCACCATAAACCATCAGATAAACATACCGCCCACCATTCAGCCGGCGCGCGGCCTAGTCTGAATAAAAAAAATTTAATCCCCGATTACTCTTCTCAAGTGGAACTTCGTCGATTTAACACATTCTTTTCTCTTCCCTTTTATTTTCTCATAGATTGTAATGAAAAGTAGAGTGTATCACTCGGGCGCAAAATATATTTTTGGCTCGGGCGACGTACTTCAAATCCCTCGCTACGTTCAGGATTCTACCAAAGAATCCCTCGCTACGCTCGGGATTCTACTCTAGAATCCTTCACTTCGCTCTGGATTCAAAAAAGCGCCCTCGCCGTCAAAATATTATTTTGCCCCCTTATAATACAATCTACTATTATTGCACAAAAACCTTAATTTTCTACAGAAATATGATATATTTTAGACATAATAGATCCTTCTGAATATCATAGAAGAGATTTTGAAAATTAGGATTCATGCCTAGAAAAAGTGAAGTGTTAAAATACTACGAGAAATGCTACGTCGTAGCATCGTAGCTATTAGCGTAGCTCAGCCTACGGTTTGGAATGCTTTTATACGAGTAGAGTATATTTACTCTCTTACATAATCTCTGATTAGAAGAGAATCCTTGCTTTGACTTGATCCCTCAAGTCAATCAAGTATTCTCTCTCTACTAGTCTTGATATTGTCACATCTGTTTTGAATGAGAAGATAGTCCCATCAATAACTTAGGTACTTATGTGAAAACATAGAAGAATAGATGACTGATTAAAACAGTCTCAGTATAAACTTATGTACAAAATACAAATGGATAGTAAATTATAGGTAAGTACATTTAAATCTGCTAGGTAAATTGTAGCTACTCTTCCAGCTAGCATAGATCGTTGTGCCGCGAGTTTCGTCGCTCCCGCCTCGCGAATCACCGCTCAATCTGAATTATTGTGCAACTTGCGAACTACCTAATCTTAATCAACTGCACGGTAAGTTTTTCAATAAACCACGCTTATCTCTTGGTAATAAATAAGCGGATAATTATTTACAGAATGCTTGTTTTTGGTAATATCGTAGGTACCAACTAATTATTTGCGGGTGGGTATGTTCATTGAAAGTTTAATGCGAGTCAGATTTTTTTAAGCCTTCGTTATTAAAAAAAAAATTTTGCTCCTACATAAATTGATGGTAATGTATTAAAAACACGACATAATCAAACCAGATACCTAAATTAAAACTACTTTATAAACCATGGTTGATCCTTTTAAATTATTATAGTAGCAAGTGCCGTGCCTGACTTCCATAAAACAGAAAATTTTCTAACTAAGTACCTACCGATTTTCAGAGGCATGGTTGTAAAGTGTAAGGAGTACAATTTACAACTATGCCTCCGAAAATCGGTAGAATTCTTCATACATTCAAATCACTTGAAGGTGTCTAAGAAGATATTAGTCAGAGGCACATTCTATGATTGAACTCTGTAGTCAGTATGACACGCGCCAATCACTCCGTATTCAAAGCTCCAATAATAAAGAAATAAAAGCCCTTTGTAATTCAAGGGCCCTAAGAAAAACGTAATAAAATAAAATGGGCGCCAAGGTGGAATTAAGACCCTTGTGTCCGGAGTTCGCGAAGAAAGCGTTTTTATTCGGCTTAAAGTAATTATTGTGTTTTTGTGAAAGAGTTTGTTAGTCGACCATTCAGAGCGGCGCGGACGCTCTCTCAGGGCCGGACTAGGGTGACATTTTAATATTCTTGATTTAGTAAGTTCGCATGAGCTGGTTACGAAATTTTAATAAAAAACTTAGACCACCGAAAGTTCAGAAGCAACTAGTAACTTAGGCTGGATTCGACCAAACTGTCATCTTACTAAATTAACGGAATAACTATTCTGGGGAATAGTTATTCCGTTAGCCGACAGAATTCGAAATACAATTGTTTGGACAGCGCAACCGAACATTATTAGGTGCATTCAAATTATCCTGGTTATAAGGTGTCATCTTTACAATGTCAAAATATTCAAACAAACAGCAGTTTAATCTGTGGTTTAATCTCCAGATAAAACTTAATCCAGTTTGGTAAAATCCAACCTTAGCGATCAATAAAAAATTTTCAAAAAAAAATACTCAACCGACTTCAAAACATCTTGCACTGAAAAGCAAAAAATAAGAATATAAACAGATTTGTTTCATTACTAATTAAATTATTTATGTTATAATGTTGAAATCGGTGTGCATAAAATTTAATATTCTTAGTTATTGTTTTATTTACACCGACTTCAACATTATAACATAAATAATTTAATTAGTAATGAAACAAATCTGTTTAAATTCTTATTTTTTGCTTTTCAGTGCAAGATGTTTTGAAGTCGGTTGAGTATTTTTTTTTGAAAATTTTTTATTTTTCCATTTTTAGTGTTTAATTTTTTATTTAGAATGACGTCACCTTACTTATTGTGTTTCGCTCATCAAGCCCTTTCATTTGATACCCATGTCACTAAAAAGTTCCATGGAACAGGTCCTGACTCCATCGTCAGATCAGCTCGCTGTGACCATATTATTACCATATTATTACATTGTAGTCGGAACTTCAAAGATATGCTGAGTTTCGAGTTTCAACTCAATCGGCCAATTTACTGAGGAGTTCTGATGAGCAGCTCTTGACTCCATCATCAGATCAGCTCGCTGTTACCATATTATTACATTGTGGTCGGAACTTGACAAATATGCCGAGTTTCAACTCAATCGGCCTATTTACTGAGGAGTTCTGTTGAGCAGCTCTTGACTCCATCATCAGATCAGCTTGTTGATACCATAATATTTCATTGTCACCGAGAATCTATAAGTGTGCAAAATTTCAGCCCGATAGTTCTACAAACACAATAAAAACCATAAAATTTGAGGGTTTCCCTCGATTTCCATGGGATCCCTTCATCAGATCCTGATTTGGTGACGATGGGACCACCTCGGGAGTATACCCTTTGTAACAAAAAAATAATTTTCAAAATCGGTCCACAATTGACGGAGAAATCGCGTAACACACATACAAAAAAAAAAAAAAAAAAAAAAAAAAAAACATACAGTCGACTTGAGAACCTCCTCCTTTTTGGAAGTCGGTTAAAAAGATTAAACGACACGACAAGCGCGATTATGCGATTTTCAAATATTGTTTTAGGTGTGTTTCAAGCGAAATATATACCTAGTGAACGAAAACTCCTCCGTTATTTACCCACATGTTCGAGTTTGTAAGTCAGAAATAGATATTGGTGGACATTTTCAAATTTCAAAACTCAAACAATACTAGAATCAACAAGCATTTGATAATAATTATTTATCAGTCTATTAGTAAAATCACATCAACTGATTCAGTCTTAAACTCTATGACCTCGATATTACTGTAAACAAAAATGCAGCTCCTCAATCCAACTCTGTCCTGAATATTCTTGTTTTCTCGGAGTTTTCTCAGCTTTTCTTCGGGTTTTCTTTCGGTGCCTTAATTAGCTCATTCAGCCGCGCCTCACCCTAATGATCTTGTTGGCTTTTTGGCGGGAATTTGAGAAGTCAAGTTTCATTTTTGTTTTATTTTCCAAAACTTGTGTTTCTTCGAATGTTAATGTGTAATATTGGTGGATTATTAACCGTTAAGTGTTCATGAACGTGCATAAGTGAGGGGAAGTGAAACAAAATTGGATAACATTGCTTTTCAAGTTCTCCCAAAAAGTCCGTGTTGATGTTTCAGTAAAGCCCCACATCTTTACTGAGGCACAAGGGGAGGGGTGGGATATTATATTTATGTATTGTAATATGTATTTATATATCTTATTTATCTATTTTAAACTTGAAGTTTATTTAAATACTTGACACTGGCTGAATGCACAACCGTGCGAAGCCAAAATAAAGAAAAAAAAAAAAAAAATGATCTTGTTTATTGAAAGAGCTTTTATATTTCATTTTCGGCTCGATGGAGGTGTTTGTGATAATTTGTTTTATACGACTTTGACTTCTATTTCTTCTAATTCATAGATCTTTGCAACTAAACATCCATAAATCTTTTTAATTACATCTACTTAGAGGTACTTGCGGTTTATTTTAAGTAAGTACCTACCTATTATGTAAGTTAGGTTCCTAAGTTTGATGGGTAGGGAGAGGTAGGGAAAGGAGATAAGAAAGCAAAACTAAAACGAGTAAAGGTGAAATGTTCCAATTTATCGGTCAACTGTTTGTTTCTCGGTTGAAAGAAATGCTGAAAACAAAACGTCCTCGCGTAGCAAAGAGCGAGCTATCTCCACCTGAGCCAGACGTGACCGTAAAAGAAAAAGGGGGCGAAGTCTTGCGCGGAAGCGCTGCTGATAAGCCGGCCGTAATGGCGCCGACGATAACGGTTCCCGCCTTTTTCTCCCGGCAAAACAGCGCGCCATTGTCGCCGCAGAATGGCAACACAATGACTACAAAGAGGTCGCACTCACACTGCGGACCAATAAATTTTTTGTTGCCTTTTCACGCTTTTATGCTGGTTTTACGGCCGAATCAATTCCAGCGCTGAAGATTTTTCATTTATTCTAAGAGCTTTTGTAATGAAATCGTTATGAAAATGAAGTCAATTACTGTTTTAATAAGAAAAGCGGAGGTTTCGTTTCGTATTTCGTCGCTGCTTGAATTACCCTGAATTTTTAGACAAAATTTGCTCATAATGAACTTGACGTTATTAAAATACTAATAAAGCCATCATACATGTTCGAGTGCGTTTAATTTGCGAGTTTAATAAAATTTTAATTGACGTGTATTAAGTTTTTCAAGTGAATTATTATCGTGGCTGCCTGCCCGTTTCTTGGCTCAAGAACATTAGTGAAGGGGGAGGGGGCGGGCGACAAATTTTTGTTTTTCACTCGCATCTGAGACAGAAGGCTGCCCGAGTGCCCACCCAAGGGGTTAGAGCGAGACAAAGGCAGATGCACACATTGCTTTTGTTAAAGTGCAAAAATAATAGAGAGAACGGTCGTTTATCTCTTTTTATGGCGGGCGCTATCTTTCCGCCGACGCTATTATGGGAGACAATTTTGGCGCGAAAGAAAACTGCTTATTACTTCTTATTCTTGGGAGAGAATTTCCTTTTAAAACTCAAAGGCTATATGAGCTTCAGCAGAGTTCCGGCTTAGTGTCTCTCATTATCATTTGATTTTAGCTTAGAATATTTATTTGTGGAATAAAAAGGGGTTTTGTAAAATACCCAAGTGACTTCCATTGAGTTTCTTTTGGATATTTTCTTATGTAAATGTTAGGGTTGTTTGAAAGTTTTTAAATTGAAGTTCCGATAAATTCGATTCCATCAAAACGAATTGAATCAAACCCATTGTGGTCTATCTTTTTGGTAGTAAGGGATCTTGGAACTTGATACTTGGATATTGAGATGAAAAAAGTAAGCTACACGATAAAGTTTTATTCAAATAGTAAGTATCTAACTAGTTATGACAACAGTAACATAACATGGATAATAGTTTTACTGACACACTTTCACAAACAAAAAAAAAATGATTCACACAATACATAATTATTTCCCTTGTAGCCTATTAGCTACGCTAGCTAGCTTACGTAGCTACGGCGTAGCATCTCTACGAAATTTTGAGACTTTTAAATAACAGCTTTATTGACACACTTTTACTTTTTGTAGTAAAAAAAAAATAACACACAATGTTTTTCCTTTGTAGTCTATTAGCTACGCTAGCTAGCTTACGTAGCTACGGCGTAGCATCTCTACGAGTTTTCGAGACTTTTCAATTCAAGAGTGTATTATGGATTTTTTAACCGATCAAACTACTTACATTTTAAAAATAAGTTCTACTTACTTATTTATATTAATCCAATCTTGTAAGTATCAACATTCAGAGACCAGCAATTTCCTCAGCAGTCTTCATTGTGATCCATTCTTCTGGTTTCTTATTATCGCAGAATTAGATCCAGCAAATGGATTAAGCGCTAAGTATTTATTTATCGTCGGTTTAATCTGAGTTCGGTGTTACGCAAACAGTCGGGGAAATTATACGTCTGGCACAGGGTTGCCAGTGTAGAGAAAAAAATCAGCATTTTTTGCATGAAAAAGTTTTTTTAATTAACCTGTGGAATAGATTTAATTACTATCGCAAAATCCGTTAGAAAGTCATAAGGTTTTTTTTTAGAATTCAGTAAAAAAATGTAGTGTTTGCCAAACAAAGTATTAATTTCCGTCAGCATTACTTACTTACTCTTATATTTCAAAAAGAAAAAATAAATAACATAGTCCTGTTACTGTTATTTTGGAGAACGTAACAAAACGCAGAGGTAAGTAATGATAACGGAATGGTTGACGTTGTAATTAGTAGAATTGGAGCCCTTACAATAAACAAAATACCACAAAAAAATCCGCCAAATCTGTAGAACCCTTTTCGACTGATGATTTTTCATATACTTACTTACTTACTATGCGGTAATTGATTTCATTACTTAACCAGCTGCTGCCCGCGGCTTCGCTCGCGTGGTGCCCGTATAAAAAGTAGCATATGTCACTCTCCAGCCTTTCAACTATCTCTATACAAAAAATCACGTCAATCTGTCGCTCTGTTTTGACGTGAAGGCAGGACAAATAAACAAACAAATAAACACACTTTCACATTTATAATATGGGTTTTGCAACAGCCCTAAGTTACAAAAGTTGCTCTACAATACAGTGTGATCTTGTGAAGGGGAATTAAGGTGTCTTCGGTTGTTGAGAATTTTTCAGTTGACTTCGCTTGATGTGATAATTGTTATTTTTAATAGAAAATGTAGACAATAAGATAGGAATGTTCTGAAAATAAATGTTTGAAAACAAATTAGCTAAACTGGCTAAGTTTGGCTAGTTTTGTTAATGGCTAGTGAGCTCATACCAACCCTATTACATTTAAGTACCTACTCAACAAAAAATACTGTTAAAAAAAAACTTAACTTACTTTTTACTGTTAAGTAAAATTAATTATCTATGTAACAAGTAAACAAATTACTTGGCCCCCATTTTATTTAATTCAAGCATGTTTACACACTCAAGTGCCATTAGACGTAAACCACTTAATTCGATGTTTTCTAATTGTATAACGTGTGTTATTGGAATCAGCTTTTAATACCATTATCGAAGTTTAGAAAAAAATTGGTGTTGTTGTAATTATAGGTCAGTAACATAAAATACGAAGTAATATATGAAAGAAATAATATTTCCCGTGAAACTACTGGAAACGCAGTGGCGTAACTATACCGTCTGGGGCCTGTGGCAAATTCTTTATGGGGCCCTATCAGTAAAAATCATCATGAGCTCGCGGCCTCTTGGGCAGGGGCCCTCTTGGGTCGGGGGCCCGTGGCATTTGGCGAGCCCTGCCACCCTATAGTTACGCCACTCAGTGTAGTGTCATTGGAAATGTACTTTTACCCGTAGCACTACCAGTAGCGTCACGTGAAAGTAAAATTTCCTTTCACTCTACTAGTAGAGCCAAGTGGTAGTGCCAAGGGAAGTAAAGGAAATAATGTAGGTACAGTAAAGAAGTACAGTACAGAAAAAGTAGAACTAACATGTTTTCTTATAATTTACAATCAGTAAATTATTAGAAAATCTTTACTAGCAGTGTGAAACAGACTTACGAAAATGCATCCGATTGGATGATTTTTTTCGGAAAGTTGACGTGTTTCAGCGGAGAGACGTCACTTTCCGAATTCGGAATACATTCCGAGGTCTGAATCGCACTGCTGCCATGCTGGTCAGTCAGCCACTTAGTAGTAAAGTCGCTCTTATCAGTTATTTTTAAATTGAGCGTTTTTTAGACAAATGTTGGATCGTATCTATCTATTGATAGGTTGTGCAATTCGCGAAGAAGCTATTTGACAAAGATTGTGCAAAGTTGATTTTTAACCACGGTAGTGTAGGTAAATTACCTGCAGTAAGTAATCTGAATCTCTGTATGGTTCATTTCCTTGAAATCGACATCTATTTCATACAAATCTTTTATACAAATTCGATATCTAAAAATCACCTGAAGATGTCTATCCCTGAATAATATTTTATTTTGTGCAAATTAGATTGTCTCCACCTCGACGCGAAACCAAATGCTTATCCACCGTAAACTATTGAAAACAAATTGAAATTTGAAAATGGAAAAGATTGCTCTAAGATTCTAGAATTTATTTGAATTGTATACAAACGCTTGACTGAATAATCGTCAACTTATTTTTTTTTATAAAGAATTTGTGTAAGTACAAACTTACGTTAGGTACCTACTATAAACAAAAATAAAACCCCAGCACATTATGATAGGCAACCTAATTTCCCGATTTTTATGATAGTAATGTTCATATCTTAGATCTCGAAAAGTGACCTAATGTGTTTGTTTTTCAAATATGTATTCATAGGAAGAGCAATGGATTATCTCCACATAACCATCCCATGATTCCTCAATAACACTCCATTCGAGACGAATCGATCGACGGTAATGAAATTTATAAGAAAACCTCACCGTGTCACGTTTTATATGGAAAGTAATGAGGTTGGCTGATGGCAGCCGGAGAATTCGCCTTTATCACCCGAATTGTGATTCTATTCTCGATGTGATTCATTTGAATTTTTATTTCAGAAAGCCGCAATTTATATCGCACCAAGCTTAGATTGACAAAATTACAAAATATATAGATTACCTACCTTAGTATTAGAATCAATGATACAATTTTAATTTTTAATAATAAGAGTAGGCATTGGTTACCTCATAGTGCTGTATAGTAATTATCTTGAATTAATGTGAGTCCTAAATAATGTTCTTAAAACCTAAATCGTGTCAATATTATAGTTGAACCAGATATGCCCAAGCAACTCCATTTTGCTCTACATCATACAGCTAATGACGAACGTTGCCGCTATAGGGAGCAAAATTACCAACAGACAGGACACAAATTTAGCTAAACCAAGCGCCCCAGTCTCAGCCTCCAAGCGAAATTAAATGACGCTGCAGCAGCAAAGAAAATGCAATCACCGCTCGGTACATCCGATGCAAATCTGAATTTCCAAGTCACTGTGCCCCGCTATTCCTTACGCTAATAAAACGTGCACCAAACGGAGATGCTGTTTCGCCCGCTGATGAACGCCAAATGACGTTATGACAGCGCACGCCGCCATTTAACGCCTATTTGGTTCCAATTTCAAATCTTCCGCGCGCTCCCCTGCGGTTCCGGACATCGAATGGAGCATAGATAATAGCTTTTTGTTTTTTATGGCAAAATTATTTTTGGCCAACAATTTAACATTGCATAATATTTGAGTTTCACTTAGTTTTGGTTAAGGTTTCAGTTTTTAATTAAAATCTTTTTACCTTCGACAGTATTTGGGGCTAAACCGTAACATACACGTAAGAGTATCATCCAAATGAAATTTGGATAGATGGCACTGGCGGTTGGTGAATACGAGACAAATAGGAATAAAAATGCTTCGCTTTGGGCTGGAAAAGAAAATGAAAGAAATCAATATGAAACAGAGGACTAAGCCGCGGGCACTCCAACGGTTTTCTGGAATTGTGTTGTTTTTTCACTGTGTACGAGTTTAGACGAGATTGAAAATGTTATTGCATGTAAAAATTCAATTTATTTCCAGGCCTATCGGTATTGTTGACCATACAAATCATAATATCTAAGTAAGTACTTACTACTTGATGTAATTTAACTGATTAATAGTTAACGTTAGTATAGTAAATTGAAAAGGAGTTTTTCGTTTAATTTATCAATACTTACTTTATCAATATAAGTATATAATATGAATACTTAGTAAGTACTATTTTATGGTAGGTCATAATTAAGTTTATAAGTGCCACCCAACGTGGGGCTAGGGCTGAACGTCAAGATTTTATAATTGTTTTTCAGATTTGGAACACGAAGTAAATAAAGTTCAAAACAGTAACTTTTCAATCCTACATTGTCTACGGCCAAGTTCTTTTATTCGGGGGCGCGATCGCATTCTGAATCCCGATACACGAATATCCGTTCTGCCATTTTGGCGCGCTGGCTGCCGGAAACCCAAGGATATAAACTTTCGCGCTCCTTTCTACCCGCCGCGACACTTTTCAATATTTTACTCTTATTTACTGCTATTATTTATGTCGGGCATTCTTCTCGCGGGAAACCAAATCTATATTCTTTGGTATTTTACTCTTTGGTGTTGTAGAGTTTAAAATTATTATTTTACTTCATCACTGATTATTTGCTGTGCCTACTACACAAAACTACTAAATCCAGAGCAGCATTTTGAATAATTGTAGTAGGAAGGTATCTAACTCTTAATGTATGAATCAGTTTCTACACATACCTACATTACCAGGATAAAAGTTAAGCCGCGTTTACGCACTTAATTTTAAAACAACGGAAAGGATGAAAGTTTAGCAAAACACCTAATAAGATAGTATGAAGTAGTTCTAATTAAACTATTACTTACTTATTAAATTGCAATATTAACTAGACTCACAATAATTGTGCTTTTCTAAACGTATCTACAGATCTTCAATCTAAATTATTCTACTACTACTAGTTCTGACTAGTTCTATGAGTTTGACTGTTCCATAGATAAAGAATCGTCGTCGCTCCTCCTGGACTGCTCCCCAAATACCATAGGTACGGTAATAGAAGCTGTCATTCACAAACATAATCGGCTAAAGCTTCACAAGCCAACGTCCCCACACTAGGAGCATGTTTTTTATTCATTCAGAGCGTTCTTTTCAAGTCCAGTGTGGCGTGGCTTGGTCACTTTGTGGGACTGTTGTTGTATTCCTATCGAATACAGATGACAATATCCTGGATGTGGCATTTCAAAGGAAATAAATCTGGAAGCTTGAATGTTTTGAGTGCATCTAAATTTAACTGTTGAATCGGTTTTTGTGGTTCTTTTGATAATTGTTGTTAGTGAGCCGTTTTGGCCGAGGGGATTAGTACCTCGACTTTCGATCTAAAGGTCGTGGGTTCGAAACCTGGTCGTGCATCAATGGATTTTTCGTTTCGATTTTATATGCGCATTAACACGAGGTCTAAACGTTGAAAGAAAACATCGTGAGGAAACGTACCATACGTACCGATTGACCATTTGACCTATTGTCTTTCCTGTGGATATGGCTGGTTAAGCTAAGAGAATGGTTTAAATGCCGGGCAAGCCTACTCCATCTCAAACAATGTCCCAGGCACTACAGTGTCCCGTTAAGTGTAGGCAAAAGATGTCTCCTGACACTATATAAATCATCTAGTAAAGATGTAAAAGCCCTAGTTTATAATGTTACTTTATATCCGGCTTCTACATGACCAAAATTGTTAGTTTTTATCCATATTATGTAGCTCGTGGTCATTTACGATCAGAGATTTATATCTAGGATGAAAATTGGAACTTAAATATTAACTAGTGGCCAATTTGAACAAAAGGTAAAATTATAAGTAAGTAGGTACTTACGTAACATTCTAAAAAATATAAAAATCTTCATGACTTTTGAGCGTCGGCAAGCGTTGCCTGATCTTGTTTGTTATAAGTACTTAGTGACTCTTCCAAAGCTCCTAAGTCAGTGTTCACAAGCCGATATACAAAACGCGGCCCGAGACTTTTATACTTTTATCCGATTAGGCCTCCGTGTATGCTTATGAGCCTTTTGTGAGCCTGTGAGCTTAATCGCGGTGCTCCTTCGAGTGGAAGGCTGCTGAGAGCGCTTTTACATATTTTCTCAATACACAATGGAAAATCACAAAGAATTTGACATAATACAAGTACTTACTTACCACTTATAATAAACACACCACACCTAAGTATTTTAAACCGATTTTATATTTAGAACAGCAGCTTAGGCAGTAGAAGTGGTAGAAGACATACTGAAGTACCTATAAGGGTAAGTTCAGACGTTTATTAAGATAAGTAGGTATGGCGTTCTGGCGTTCTTTTGAAATTCTAAAAGATAAATAAGTTTGGTATTAGGTAAGTAATAACAAACACTTACTATAATCAATCCGACAACTTCACTTTTTATATTTAAAAGATTAGCTTTTGTCACTTCACGTATATCTTGATAGTCAAGTTAAATTAAACCAAAAGTTTATGAACGTTTTGCGCAAAATGTTGTGGTACTTATAGAGACATCTATTGTAGCTAGCTGAAACCTGATGGTGATTATTAATTTTCCAATATAGGTAAAATATGCTTAGGGTCCATAATTTCGTCAAAAAGCTCAGTGTACGGTCTTCCTTATACGGCCTTCCCCGCATTGACCTTATACCTGAAAAATAAATATTTATCAGTAACACTTTACCAAAAAACTAAACCGCACAAAAGCTAATTAAAACTACCAAAGAGTAACAAAACAGAAGGTCCATATTGTACAATTACACGCCCACAATTCGCAATAAAGGCCCTCTATCGAATTACCCGCGCTATTATGCGAAGAATCGTCACAAACGAACCATTGTTAAATACACTAGGTGCCATTGTCTGTGTTATCGTACCACCGTCGGTTTTTGCCGCGCTCTTCCGTCGCGCATTGATGAACGCACAGAAGGAACACAGAGAGTTGGATATTGATTTCTTTGTTATTGTAAAGTATCGTAATGTTTGGCTTTTGCGTGTAGCATAAATCTATCAATGTAAAATATATTTTCTTTTCTAACAGACGACAAAGTTACTCGTATTATCGTAATCTCTTTTAAACCAATTATCTAAGTAATCTCTCAATAATATAAAAAAAGTACGGTATTGTTAGTAATTTGTTGAATAAAAAAAAACAAAAATATTTATTAATTTAGTATACCTACCTACCTACAAAAAGACGTTTGTACGAAATGTTTTTCATACAAAACGTTTAATAAAAATATAATCAATTCTTTACAAGGCGTCACTCATTTTACTTCCACAAAATAATTTAATAGAACTAAAGTCTAAAGAACTACTTATAAGTGTAGAACTAAAGTCAAATTCTCAAAGAACCTGTAAAACTAACCTATGAAAAATGCATTTTTTCTACTTTAAGAGTTGCAATAGCCTCACAGATGCCATTAAATTTAAGGCAATCATCTCTACTAGTTCAAAAATGAACAATCATAACAATTCACACCCGTCATTGACTGTCGACCTCTCGCCCTTACAAAACCTTATCGCGATATTTGCTCAGTTTTTATTTTCTTCGATACTCGCATAGACAAACACTTTTCCGTGCTGTTATTTTAAACTCTGTCTTTAGAGGAATAAGGTTTAATTTTGCGTGGATTCGATACAAAGGGTAGAGGGTATTGTTGGCTTCTAAAGTACAGTCAGAACGGAAATAAGCTTCTTTGTGTGACACTATCGTATCGTATCGTCAACCGCTTCCTTTCTACAGATTATTGTAGACGTAAGAGCAAATAAAACTTATCTTTGGGTTTCTTGAAGGCTTTGGTGCGAATATAAGAACATTGTTGTGTTTGCGTTTTATGCTCTAGTTTTGGTATTTATTAGTGATTGATTAAGCTCTGATAAGGCTCTGATTTAGGTTGAAAATCAAATACTTAAAATTAAAAGTAGAATTAAATTTAGGCACTAATAATCACATATGAATGAAGATTGATCTGCATTCTGAATCATTTTGTGTTTTGAAAAGAAATAGTTATGTATTTGGTGTGTTATGAAATGCACAGACTGATTAATGATTGTATGTTTGTATTTTATAGGATGTTCGAAGTAAGAAAATGATGGTGATATCGCCAAGATTGTATTTTGTTTCATTTTCAGTTTCAGGTATCTTGGCTACAATTATTGTAGCTCATGTTGTTCCTACTCTAAAACAATGTATATTATGTGGTTACAACATCAGTAAGGGCTATTGCAAACATGCTGCTGTTAGCATCGGCGATCGGCAATTTCACGACGCATCGATGATTTTCGCGTTTTGGCGACTGTGCGTTCGATCGCAATATCAAAATCGCGCGTTTTCGATGCTGCATCGACTTTCTCGTTCAAACGCAGTATCGGTTTTAGCAACTGCTGCGATTGCCGATTGCCATCGTGTGCGGTGTGGAATGTTGGTCGCTGCATTTTGCTTCTGAACAGCAACTAAATCGCCGATCGCCGATGCCAAAAGTATCAAGTCTGCTAGAGCCCTTGTCGAAATACCTGTACCAAGGAGATGCTAAATTCAAATACGTCGTCAAAATATTCATCCGAAAATCACTGGCCACTATCATTCGAAGGAATACTCAAGAACCGACAATGGCTACCATTTGAGGAGTGCTCTATCGCGTCAATTTAACCCGAACATCGGCAGAATTGACCGAGGAATGACCACTTTTGATACCAGATTATGGTATTCAATAGTGGGGTAAATGGACGGTTTATTGACCTCTTTGTTTGAACGAATGGAAGTGATACTGCTTTGAAGATGGGGTATACACTTACGGTAGAGTTTAAGGGTTGGAAATTGTGGTTTTATGAATGTGCTGAGTGTTCAGCACTCTGATAGCTTATGTATTACAAATTCACTGTAATATTTGCCGTATAACATACACACTTTCCGATTGTCTGTTATGTCAGCTTTATACTCGTATTATTATGAATCAAAGAAAAGCTAGCTTGGACAATGTCGCCAAATAAATAATTGATTCTGTGTACTTAGGAGTTTTTGGGGCCATCAAAATTTAGTAGCATTTAAAATCACTCTACTTTATTAATTGAAAACAGCACATATTTGAATAGCTCACTATTGAAACCAGTTATGTCTCCGACTGTTTAAAAATGTATGACAATACACTCTCATCTTTTAACCAAAACCTGACAATAGAAATCAACGCGGTACTTCCTTCTGACCGATATAGCATAGCAATCGGGAGCACGCTGGAACCCTTCAATTCTGATTCCAGGGGCAGGCCGCTCCAGGCGTCACAAACAAATAACCCGCCGATGTGACTACAGAAATCGCTGTGATTGAAAGCAGGGTGCTATTCCGTGTACCGATGGACTATAGGAAGTGACTTTCTGTGGTTCGTTCAATGAAACCATTTTTTAAATAAGTAGGTACCTACTTACTTATTTATGTTTTTTCGATGTGCCGAAGATAGGAAATTAAACCGTTTTGCGCATTAAGATTATTGAAATTATTGTATTTATTATCACACTGCTCCCTTACGGAATAATTTTTAACCATTCGATTTTGATCACTAAAATTGCATTGCTTTCTATTGATTTAAAAAAGTTTGGGTTCATGTTTAAAATTGTGGCATGAAATAGCATGTACAAAAAATTTAGTACCACGCGAGCAAAGCCGCATTTGAAATTAATAATGTAAATATGTAAAGCTCTAACCAGTAAACAAAAACATCGAGAAGAATTAGCTCAACACATAGGTAATGATCGTGTAAAACACAATGATTGTTCAATTAAGCATACTTGTCTGTTTGTCTGTTAAGCATACCTAAAGCATTAGTATTATGTTAAAAACAAGTATTCATCACAAAGGAATACAAGTTACTTAGAGTGTTATGAGTACAAACTTGCATGACTGTCATACCAGTAGGTAATACGGTCCGTGTCAGAATGCGCGGCACGCACGGCCCAGCGCGACACAAAGGCGTCAAATTTGCACGTCGCTCTCCGTTTACGCGACATCCAGCATTCATCGCATTCACCCACTGTATACGAAAAATTGCCATTATGGACCCGCCCGCCATGACACCCGCGCATTGTGCGAGATAAAGTTATTTTTGGCAGTTTTTGTTGGGGAATCTAGTTAGTTTTGATAGTTGGATTGGGAAGATAGGAATAGTTCAGTTTGTCGTGGAAGAGATGAATGAAGAGTGAAGAAATAAGTGAGAATTACTTAAGGAATATAATACAGATTATTACGTAGCGTTTTCGCAGTTCTCGCATTGGATCAGCATGTCATAAAAATATACTTATTGCATAAATAAACAGAAATCGAAACCGTACTAATTGAACCGTTTTGTGAGTCGCTTGTCATGTCAATAGAGCAAGGAGAGAATTAGCATGAGATTAAAAATGTGCATCAAGCTTGTATTACTACCAAATTGTTCATAATTAGTTGTGAAATAAGCAGTCTGCAAATATTGAGAGACAAATTCCCGTGTCTACAGCCCATCACCTTGGACGAACTAGATGTCAGAACATCGATAGAACATCTATTTCTTCAAAGCCCATCACATACACA
This sequence comes from Camptogramma bilineatum, assembly GCA_958496255.1. Lineage (NCBI taxonomy): Eukaryota > Metazoa > Arthropoda > Insecta > Lepidoptera > Geometridae > Camptogramma > Camptogramma bilineatum. The sequence continues at coordinate 1,711,726 of OY292453.1, forward strand.
GCAGATAATATAATTATGAAATATAAATCTTGAGAACGCGCCCATACAAATTCTATGGAAGACCACACACAGCGAATATAAATTACAAAACATATTTGGTGCGATCTGTCAAGATTTTTAATTCATAAGATATATTATCTGCTGTGTGTGTGGTGCGCTAAAGTATTTCTTTTGAATTGTGATTACGAAAGACAGTGAAAGACTTTTTTAAGTCGACCGGTTGGTTAGAACATAAAGACTTCTGACACCAGCCTTGACAAGTTAAACATTGTCAGGGTAATATCATTACCTCTTAATTCCCGCGAATAATTTCCAATTTGTTCGTCTGTGGCCTCAGGCGGCTGCACGTTAGCCTGAAACGCCCACTTTTTTATTTTTAAACTGTCCCGGTGTATTTTTCAATCTCACGGCTTAAATTGTATAACATTGCCGTCGTCAGAGGAAAGCAGTTTACCTTGATTGAAGTTGTTGGAAATTGTAGAGTTTTTACTAAACCGCAGAGAAATGGAGAGGGCTATGTTAAAAATTGCAATAGCATGATGAAAATTACTTTGCTACGCATCTGCTACGAAACAAATGAGCGTAGCGCACGTAGTAATTTGCTACGAAATCATGTAGATCCATTGAAATTACCGCTCTACTTATAAACTCCACTCAACTTCTCTCAAAATTTAAACACCGTTTAAACTATTTGTTATATCTCGAATAATTTGATGTAATTAATTAATATGCAAATTTATTAATTGCTGTTTATTATTTTCCAAAAGAATACCAAAACCACAGCCAGTGTTGCCTCTATAAAACTAACTAAATTATCCTAAACGGGTGTTGCCCTGTATACTGGCTAAATAAATATCTAACACTATTGCCATCCTTTTTTTTATAGATAGTGAAAAATAGTGACAGGGCGAATTTGGAGCATTGTTTTACCTGTGTTCAAGTTGAGAGGCGTATATAAGGCATTCCCTCTTACTCATGAAAGATATCTAAAGTTGAACACTGGTTAAACAACGTCCTGTCTCTATTCGTCACTATCCACAAATAAAGACAGGACGTTGTTTAACTGGTGTTCAACTTGTAAACATCTTTCGTAAGTAAGACCCATGTTTAGTCTTCTATCAAAGGTCGTGAACCCTTCGTCATCATCAAGATCATTCACATTATGGTTCCGTCACACATCGTTTACACTGAAAAAAGTAGTTTATAGCTGATTTTCAAACACGGCTACTCTATAAATTAAACCAACCTTATTTCTGAGTACGATTTTTTATATCAGGCTGTATTTTTTAATATTCAATCAAAGATAAGAGTCGTCTAGATAAAAAGAGCCATTATCGTATAGCAGCCTCCTGGTGAGCCGCCGTCGATTTATGGTGGTAATAGACCGTCGCCACCTCCACAATTAGTAGCTAAAGGGTGTTTGTTTATAGGGGGATGTGGTAGGGTGACCATATAAATTTCTTTTTATGGATGAAGTGTAGTATTGCATTGCAGATTGCAACTGCAAACTTGTGATCGAAACTGCACTTTCCACCCATGAAACAATTTTTAAACCGGATTTTTAAAAACTTTCCTTCAACATCCAAATTAACAAACATTGCTTCTTTATAATCGGTACCCATATTATAAATGTGAAAGTTTGTTTATTTGTTTGTTTATTTGTCCTGCTTTCACGTCGATTGATGTGATTTTTAGTGTGGAGATAGTTGGAGGGCTGGAAAGTAACATAGGCAACTTTTTATCCGGGTACCACGCGAGCGAAGTCGCGGCCAGCAGCTAGTAATAGTATAGATTCAGCGTGTTGTTATTGGTTTAACTTCAGAATCACGAAAGAGAGTGCCACAGTGAATCACAGAACAGTGAAAAACTCTTTTCATTCAGCGGGAGTCGAACGAATACACTGCTTTCATTTAGACACTATCTACCACTGTTAACACTAACTTTAATGGCTCTCAACTTGAACACTGATTAAACGATGCTTAAAATTCGCCCAGTGATAAATAGTGACAGGATAGAAAATCTAACAAAAAAGGATGGCAATAGTTTAAACGGTTTTTCAGTTTTGACAGAAGTTGAGTGGAGTTTAAAAGTAGAGCGGTAAGTCTAAGAAAAATCGAGTAGCTCATGGTCACCCTTTAGATGACAAGCCGCGGGGCTCGCTCGCTCATCTAAATCGGTTAACGGGAGCGATCTCATACATAAACCGTGATTATTGTCTTTTTATTGCAAGATTTAATTCTACTTATTTATTGGTATAAAATTCCGATAAGCGGATTTATCGGCTCGTAATTTTAGGTCAATTTAAAACCGTGTAATTTATAATGCCAAATGCTTACCATTTTTGTTATAATGCTGAAATAATAATGAGGTAGGGCATGTTTTACTATCTTCAAGTGAAGTTTTTCTTTGTTACTAGGCAAGTAAATAAGTAAAAAATAACCAATAACTCCAGTAATTGGTAGTTTTGCTCAGCCGATACTTTGTAACTGACTATCTTCTACCCGCGGCGTTTCTTGCGAGGTACCTACCCAGTGTTGCCAACCCGAATTTTTGAAAATTGGTAGATGAGGGGCCAAAAATTGGTAGAAGTTGGTAGAATGTAAAATGAAAAATAGGTAGATCTACCACCCTAATTTAGAAGGTTTGTAATAACAAATATTTATTATTTTAATTTATACGTAGCGACTTTAATTTACAAGTTTCAAATGTATGAGCTTGGTTATTATAAATCTTTTTATGGAACAATCTCTAGCTCGAGTGTCAATCAATGCCACATATGTAATATTTTTTGCGTGCGGTCTGTTTCTCTTGCAGGTCAAATTCAAATAGGTACCTATTATACCTACCTACATTAATTTGGAACAAGAAACTTAGCTTAATTAAAACCAGTAATATACGCTGCAGCTAAGCAGCTAACACTTTTTCAATTCGGCAAGTTGCAGGCGGGCTAAATATTACTACTAACTATCAATAGGACCGTACCGCACTGTCATTTCACATGAAAGAAACGTTCATCAATGTGGTTCCGTAAGATTTAGAAAAGTAGGTAGATTCCAGGCTTGTGGTGGTAGATAGGTAGACTCGAGGCAAAGTAGGTAGATCTACCTACAAGTTGGTAAATATGGCAACGCTGTACCTACCTAACATAATGTTTATCCTGAAAGTTCATTCTAAATACTGGCGAAAGAATTTTTAGAATCGGATGAGATGTTTCGGAGATTCGGTACCTACCTCCTACATACAAACAAACTTTACCTCTTTATAATATTAGTATAGATAGCTAACTAGCGAACTTGGGACCGTACGTGAAAGTGAACAAGCCTTTATTTTATACAGTTGTTCTAGAAGTATTTTTATTAATTTTGTGTTTTTCCTCAGAAAATGTCGAAAGGTGACAGTCAAAGCTGTGTTGTTTATGGACGCTCTATTTTTCAAAGGTCACTGTGACTTCTACGTCTCTCCCGGACAGTGTTCTGCTTTTTTTTAAACAGGCACACTACTGCAAGAGTCGAGGTACAATAACAATTGTACCTCTACTTCGGATTAAACAGCGCGCTGTTTAAATCATCAATAGAGATGTATAGGCCTAAGTTAGTTTTATCACCTCCTTATTTTTGAATTTAATACAATCTAATCATACACAACATTATGTTGTTTTTATTTTATTTTGGTTTTTAGGAAAGTAAAATCCCTTGAAGATGTGGGGTAGTCAGAGGTATGCCCAAATACGTATTTGCTACATGCGCATATGTTGCAGATGACATCATTCTTTCATGACGTTTTGTGTTTTTTCGAATTCATTAGGAAAAAGAATGTTGAGAACATTTTGTGGAGAATAGTATGATCTACATTTCGGTCTAAGATGGTTTTACGATAAAACTAACCGTTTGGGTGAAAAATCCAAAAAAACCTATTTTTGATAATTTTGACTTGAAAAAGTTTTAAATACTTTCGATTTCGATCGATGGGGACGGGTTTTTCTCCGCGGCTACGTTTGCACCATTGATTGGCCCCATTAACGGTGCAAACATAACCAAACAGTTACGTTTGCACCGTTAATGGGGCAAATCAACAGTGCCAACGTAACCACGGGGACTTTTCACAGTTTGTTGACAGTGGTGTTTTCAGCTTTCTGGGAATTTTTGCATGGGTACCCCTACTTTCGGGCTATTTTGACTGGACTTTAAGATAGAAACTGAAACAAGTCAATTTCATCAGAAAGCCGACATCTGCCCCTTTGTTATCTCGAGTGTTTATTCGCCGATAATCGAGTGTTTCGGATTAAGCACGCCCCTCTGTTTGGAAGAAACGCTTCGCTACGCTTTCGAGGACTCCAGCACATGTCCTCCAATTCCGTTTAATCTATGTTATGAATAGCAATCGCTTTTTAAATTATTTTAGCGTTGTGTCATTTTGAGGACAAGATTTCACGGACGGAATTTTTATTTAAATCCTATCAAGATAAAGAATATTTTAATTATTCGGTTTCGCCGGATAAAAAACTCGATCTTATCTATTGATTGAAAAAAAAACTTTTGAAGGGCTTTTTAATTTAAGCTCATTTAGAATACTTTCTACTTCTAAGTATTTTTTTAACAAACAAATAAGAGTTTGAGTACGAGTAGGTACTTAGAATATAATGAAACCATTGCTTTGAAGAATATTTTTTATTTTGGTATTCTACGAAATTAAGAAAAAGTTAAGTAGGTAAACCTACTTATTATTTTTAAAGAATTTCTTAGAATTTTTATCAATATGACTACTAATGAACTGGTAAAGGAAAACATCGTAAGAAACCAGAAAGTTTTCTAATAGCACAACGGGGTTGCAACCTGTCACGAACTTCTGCAATATGTGGGCATGTACCAAAGTATTTGGACATACCTCTGACTACCCCCTTAGACATCTAATAAGGATCTTAAATGACTTAAGATCTGAATGTCAACTGAGTCGTGATCATAATATTATATTTCATTTCATAATTTATTATTATTTATTAAACGCATGTATTTATGGTGGTGGTCCGCCACGAGGTCGTTTTCTATTCACAGGCGTCCATTCTGAAGTGCTTAGCTCACAAATCATCCAACATGAGGCATAAATAAAAGAAAAACCTTTACTCCAATGGTTTATTTCAAAATAATTAAAAAACAACATAATCAGCTACATCTAAACAAAATAGTAAAAAAATTACAACAACAAACATAAATTCAGTTCAACAATAAATTCGCACCTATACAAACAATATTATTTCCTAGCCTTTGTACAAATATAACAAAATGTCGGTGGAAACCTCTTCTTGAAAATTATCTACAAATCTGATATTGTTGAAAAATTAATAAAAAAAATTACAACAAATTGAAACTACAAAAATATCCTTAAATTTTCTAAAACTAATTGTTGTCATAACATTGCTCTCATTATTGTATAAACATTTATTAAAATAACAGGACATTGTAATAGATTGCACAAATTAATTAAATTAACTAAAAAATATTATACTTAACTAAAAGCTATTTAATTATTTACATGTGTCATGCATGATTATTGAATATTCATTTTATGATTACAGTAATAAGACGTATAATTTAATGGTATGTACTAACTATTTTATCTAAATAACGATGTCTTCTTATAAGTAATCGTAATAATATCAGTTATGACATTGAAAAGTAGATGTATGGCATAGGTTCTACAATTTCAAATTATTAATCGCATAAAAATAAAATCATAAGTAGGTACTGCTTTTTTATATGAGTCATTGAACATTGTCATTTAAAAAAAAAGTATGTGTGGTTTTGAGAGATGAATATACAGGGTGGAAAAAATTAACGGGCCCCGGAGGGAAACTACTTTAAGTCTTTAAGATACAGTATTTTGCTTAAAGGAAACATTCCTTTATTTTTAAAAAGAAACAAAACTGCATTCATAGATTTTCTAAAATTCGCTTGCCTCACCCGAAATCGAACCAGCTAAAAATTGAAAAACAAACCTCGCTCTATTTAATACCACTAATCGATAGGATTAATGTCAGGATAAAATCTTTATAACATAAATTTGGTTTTAAAAATAAAAAAGATCATGAAATCGAACATTATTTTATTCACAATTTTTTTCATTAATTTTTATTATTTCACCATTCACGACAAAACTTTCCTAGACGGTATTTGTCTATCTGAGGTGAGATTCGGACTTCCGAAAATCCATCCGATTCGATGATTTTCTTCGAAAAATTGACGATTTTTAAGCGAAGAAACGTAATTTTCCGAATTTGTAATACATTCCGAGAAGGTCTCAATCAGACAACTGGATACCTCTCACCATTCCACTGTAAAGCTAAATTGAAATTAAAGCCCATAAGTTCTAAATATTAGATTTTATGGATTTCTTGTACGACAGACGAGTTTAAGACCTTATGTTTCTTTGAGAAATTTTATCTTTAGTATTGAATGTATCGACTAGTGGAATAAAATAGAGAGTGTTTAATTTTTGAATTTTTAGCTAGTTCGATTCCTGGGTGAAGCAAGTGAATTTCAGAAAATCTTTGAATGCAGTTATGTTTCTTTTTAAAAATAAAGGAATGTTTCCTTTAAGTAAAATGCTGTATCTTAAGGATTTAAAGTAGTTTCCCTCCAGGGCCCATTCATTTTTTCCACCCCGTAGACGCTGAGATGCTCCCTCACCGAGAGCATTCCAACTCCCTGATTGTCTATCTTTGCTAGCGACCTAAATTGGTTTCAAACTCTCAAATATGACAGTTCAGTGACCGTGCAAGTAGTCTGGCACTATCATCTCAACGAGACCGAACACGACAAAAGATACCTACCCGATCATTTTGACAGTTTGAGACCAATCCGAGGTTTGAGACAAGTTAGACAATCAGCCCTCTGTTTAAAATATACGAAAGTCGGAAGTTTTTGAGTGCAGTTTATTTACAAAATTGTCGATATTTCTAAACATCTACGCTCTATGATATGTGACCTATTCATAAGAGACGAATCCCCACTACATTGTAAAGTTTTTGTAGGTAAGTATTGTAATAAAATGTTTTCCATGACGGTTTTTAATTTTTGATTCAAGATCTGCCTATAACTGAAGCGCTCAGTATGGCTCGCTTATTCATTTTTTATTATTATCGAGTCAAACTACATTCTGTGTAGTGACAATATGGTGGGTGACCGCTAGTGGCAATAACATCTGAAAGCTTTTGTATCCGTCTATCAACTCTTTAAGCCATGACGCACCAATTCAAGCGGCTTAAAACTCAAGAGTTGACCAGCTCATCTGAACTGTTATGCTTGCTTTGCCTGTAACTTATTTATTTAGATGGAACACTGCAACCATTCAAAAAACCCATTCACAATTCCGTATTCAGTCTTAAAAACTTCAGCTGCTCAACCCAAAATTCGTAAAATATCCATAACCGTACACTTTTCACAATTCCGCATTCATATCAACACAGTATATCTTTCTTACACGCTGTCTGGAGTATTGCTCTCCCTCTCGACTTCATGTACTGAGGTCGAGGGGCGCTCCCAGTGCGCCGGCCAGGCGCGCGCCGGGAGCGCCAGCGGCCTTCATATGACGTGCTGGGGAGGTTCCTCGTCGCTCTTCATGAGGACGTAGGCGACGGGGCGCTTCACGTCTGCAGGGGGGGAGGGGGTGCGGCGAGGGGGGCAGCCGCAGGGGGACAAGGCGCTGCTGTAAAGGGCGCTGCTGTAGAGTGCTCCCCCGTAGAGTGCCTGGAGACCAAGAGTTCTTTCAAATATGGCATTTTGAGTTTTCTAGAAGGATTCTGTTAATTAGTTAACTATAATATTGCAACATAGTATTTTCCAAGATAGTTATTATTTCAAATAGCCTTAGTAGTGATGAATCCGTGAAACAAGCAAGAGTGACAGGAGCTTTAAGATCATTTTAGAAAGCCTGCATTTTTATAAGGCATCTTCAACAGTCTGCAGCAACATAGATCCAAATTGGTTTGTTTAAAATCTCTGAGTCTAAAATTTTTTTTATTGATAAAAGGCTTCAGCCGTAAGTCATAAAATCATAAGTACCTGCATATAATTTACCTGAAGATGTGCCAACTCAGCCGCAAGCTTCCCATCATCGCTCGGGATCTTCGCGAATGGATAGAAAGGGTATGGCAGGGGTGGGAACAGTGCCCTGCCCAGGTCTGGCTTATCCATCATATGATGGGGCATGGGCAGCTGGGACATTGGATGGGGAACCTGGGGGGTGACGAGGCGGGGGACGGGGGCCATGAGGTTGCCGATCCCGAAGCCGAATTTGGGCTCCTTCTTGACGAGCGCTTTGGGCTTCCGCCGAGGTCGGTACTTGTAGTCTGGATGTTCTTTCATGTGCAGTGCTCTGTGGAAGAATGGTGCTATTAGTGGACCGGGTAGAAAAAACTTAACCATAATTATGTAAAGAAGGCAAACTTGAACAAAGAAATCTATTAATTGTAAGTAATTGATTTATTAAATCTATTATTATACTGACAATCTGGTATGATCGAATTTAAATTTAGTTTGATTTAGATAGTCCAGTTTCAGGAATGCAAGAAAACACAATTTTATAATTTTTATTTTGATATACTGTCACCGAAATCTTTCGAAACATTCGATTTAAGATATTGTTGAAGAGGGACAACCTCCGTATATTTTTGTAAAAAGAAAAGCTAAGATTATTTGGAAATGGATAAATTAATATAATGACCAAACTGTTTCTCGAAATTTGTTTATGCAAATGAGCAATGCTGAATTAAATATATGAACAAAACGCGTGAATGAAAACGCGACAGTGCGACATAACATTATTATTTATGCAATAAAGCGCGCAATTGTCGAGTACAGCCGCCCTTAAAACAACAATGTCGACTCAACAATGTGCGGATTATTGCATTGTGTTGGTCACAATCGGGTATCATTTGCCCCATCACTATATACAAACCGTGACATATAAAACTAGGTTTAAACTCTCTTGTAACAAGAGTCAGTTTTGATTGCAGGTTCGGGTTGTTGTGGCGTAATAGTGCTGTGCCAGCGTTCGACACTGCGTCCGATTATACGCGCATTGTGACGAAATCGCGCGATTGTCAGCGAGACGATTGTAATTATTCGAGTGGACGCGGAGAGCTGAGGTTTTCGATCACTGTTTGTGTACAACTGCAATAGAGACGCGGAATTCGTGAAGTTATTTTATTGATGACTTCTTGAGAAATCCACGTCATCTTTAAACACATTGCAGCCTGTTATTTTTCGTAGACTAGGTACCTATCTTAAGTAAGATACCTAAACTTGAATTTAAGTAAGATTTAATCGATCTTGTAATAAGGTATTGACAAGTAGATGCGTTCCGGTATCAAATCCTACGAAAAGAAAAAATGTGGTAATGAAGTTATCTTATCGCAAATTAAGATTTTTTAGACGACTTTCGCAAGGCGTTAGATTTTACTTTCGTATAGAAAGTGATATGAATGATTGCAACAGATAAGTAGTAAGTACTTACTAATATCATTCATATCAATTGCTCAAAATTTCTTCCGAATCAGGGCATTTTAAAACATTCTCTGGACAATTAAATAAGTATAGAAATAAGAAAAATTAGTAGGTTTATTTGAAACTGTAAAACTATTTTTAAATCTTGAATTCCGAATAAAAGTTCTGTGGTATTTGTGCTTTTTGCAAGCTTTATCATTAGTTCCTGAGTTCTTAATAATGCGGTATTTTATTAGTCATAAAATATACATTCTATAAAAAAAACTCACATGTCAGTCAATTCAGTTTTTGAAAATAGTTTTTTTTATCCGGTATTCAACCGCCCAAACCAATGAATGGAACCAATTCAAGAGACACAAAAAACAAGTTCATCGACCCCCTATCAATTACTTTGCCATCCAAACAAACAAGATAACACTAGGAAAACACAATATCTTGCCCAAGAAAAAACTATATCTCCCCGATAAGTTTTTTGGTGCGATATTTTTCTTCGAGCTTAGTTAATCGAATTCGGTAAATAGTGATATCGAAATGTTTGGTTATTGAGCAAGATACAAATATGTATGGTGTGGAATAAAGAGTAGCTGTTATGAGCAAATACTCCACAGGAAATTGAATCGTACAGTTTTTTATAGAATCAGTTTTTTTGTAGGACAATCACTTTACTAAGAATTGGGAACGACCAAGGTTATTGAAGTGCCCTTAAGTCTGACATTCTAAGCATTATCTGTTTAAGTTAATATCATGATTTGGATTTTTCATCTACAAATAAATGTTCTGTGAATGAGACTGTGATGAATGAAATAGGCAAAATACGGCACAAAACTAAACTCACTTTTTTAAACGCTTTAATTTAACTTTTCTTGTATGTTTGTTGCTTTGTATCTCCTGGAAATTACCTAAATTAAGCTTTCACCCTAGGGCCTAGGCTTTGATAATGTTCGTAAACCAACTTGAGTGTCTAAAAAATTTATCTGTCTTCTCCCTCTCAGATGCGATTATTGAAAGCAAATGTCAAATTATGACAATGTAAACTAAACATTGAAATCATACGTCGGAAGGTCGATAATCACTTGTCACTGAATTGTCAAAGAGCGAGTTTTTCGCGTCTTCGAGGCAAAAAACACGCACCATGTAACGGCGCACCCGTGAACTAATTAAAAAAAACCGCGTCAAACCTTGTAACTTGTATTACAATAACTTGTAAAGTTTAATTCGTCCAAATTCTGTGTGTGTATTTTATTATAATAGGAAGGCAGTAAAGTTCCTACAACGCCCAAGACATTTTGTTATTTAAAATAAAAGGTTTACAGGTTCAATCTAGTAAAAATAAGTTATATCTAGTAAAAAACTTATTTTTTATTTATTTTTGGTATAACTGCATTGTAGTGCACCAACGGGGCTCTTGTTGCGATCTAACCATTATATACCTAAGACCTATAACCATAATATTGTACCCACTTGAAACAATAAATTAATATGAATAATATTTTCGTTTCAAATAACCTTCACAACGCCATAGGATAAAAATTTGACTGTCCGTTTCCCCAGCTAAGCAAATAAGTACATCGATAGCAAACGATCAAATAAAGACGATAAAAAGATATCAATTCAAACAGAGGAGCGCCTTTTGACCATTGTTGACCGATAAGCAATAAGAATAAATAGAGAATTGAGAAATATCAATAGATGCGAAGCATCGAATTTGAATGCAAAGCTTTATTCATATCAATATTACGTGCTTCTATGTGTTCTTAAGATGATATACAATTTATGTTGTAAAATCTAATGATGAATTAGATGTTTCACTCTATTTAATCAACGGAAGAGACCAGCCCCTCGATTTTACTAACAGACTTTTTCTCAACCAAAGCAACACGTCAACTATTTCGTTTTGTTTCATAATCTTCTAATCAATGAGGTTGTAACTCTGTTGTGATGACGTTTTCAAACAAATTACCAATGAGGTTTTGCAAATTACTGTCACTTTGTCGAACGGAATAAAACGCAGTGATAATGATACCGTTGATAATGATATGGTTGACGTTGTAAATTAGAGGAATTGGGACCCTGCAGAGCTATTTTAATTTACTCGTTGCTGAGAATGCTTAGATGATGTTTTGATACTGGGCGTCGATTCTCGTACCGAACTTTTTATCAACCTCAACCAAAACCTCAACTATAGCTACTGTTTCCATGACTACTAATAACAAACGACTCAGTTGTGGTGAGGTTTTGTACTTTGGCAGTACAAATTTTTGAAAAGCTATTCTACTATTTCACCAAATGGCTGACATTTAAAAGTTCGAACCAAAACCAAAGCGGTTGTCATTTAATAGAATACAGGCGGACATGTCTATTCTTTATAACAAACTAGTTTCCGCCCGCGGCTTCGCTCGCGTGATACTCCGATTAAGAAGTAGCCAATGTCCTATTCCTAATCTAGGTTCCTATTTTACAGCCAGTTTTCGAGTTATTATAGAGGAGCAAACAAACATCCAAACATTCGCATTTGTAATATTGGTGTGAAGTGTGATAGTGTGATGTCCTAGCTAACTATAACAACAATAAATATTGTTTCATATAAATCATATTTTATTTAACACTAGCGGTTCGCCCCAGCTTCGCATGGGTTTGTTTTATAAATTACCCGTTCGAAGTCGGGGCGCCAAACTATACCTAGGTACTAGTAGTTTCGGAGCCTATTCAATGCAAACAAACAATCATATCTTTCCTCTTTATTTATAATATTAGTACCTACTTATAGACAAGTGACTCAATTCTTATAAAACTTACAAAACCCATTGACGTAAGACAGTTGCCCGACAGATAACTTTCACGAAAGGCGCCGGGTCCCACATTCAAACAATATTATCGCAGGGTGTGGCTATCGACTCTAAACAGACAGGTACAATGGAGTGATTGTATTCTTCTGCTAAGTGGCCATGTGTCATCAATATCAGAAACAGATTCCATTTATAATGTACTCGTGGAATGCATACTTTTATAAAGTTTATTGTTGAAGTGTATTGTAAAGGTACTTAATTATGTACTCAGTAGGTAACAAGTGTTTATTATAATAATAATAAACTTGTTGCCAGTAGGTTTTTAAAAAAAAAAAAAATAGATAGGTATACTTAGGTATGTTTGGCCACCAACTCGCCTGATGTTAAGCGACGGTGTGACCGAGGATGGATCACATCGATCTATAAGAAATCTATTCACTCTAGCCTTGAAGGTGCCTAGATTATAGTTTTCAGGAAACACGTAGGGCGACACGTAGGTGTCTTCTACTCCTTAGGATCAAAATAGTCAAAAGGGCTGTACGTTGGCTTCGGTCCTATGCATGTATAACAAAGGTCCGGGACTCTATAGTCCCGAGATGTCAAACTTTGGCATACAAAATAATAGTAAGTTAAAAAAAATTACAATGGAAAAACACCATTGGCCACTTTTGGGCTGTCTAATGTCAAAGTGGACATGGTCAAAAACATGGGAGAGTTGACTTTGAACAAACAATTGCCAGATAATGGAAATTCAAAAAGTGGGAAATTGATTTAATTGAATAAATAAATTAATTTGGTTTTTCTGTTTGGAAATTGTATTGGAATTGTATAATTTACTATAATTAACTTACAGCAAACATCTCCAATCATCCAAAGGTCTCATAAATATACACCAACCATCTCTTTCCATCGAGATTTCCATTGCTACATCTACAGAAAACACTTACGGGAAAAACCAAAGAAATTGGATTTCTTTGATGTTGTAATAATTTTTAACTAAAGAGGTTTAACTATTGGCTAATAAAAATTATAAAAAACAACATCTGAAAATCACAATTAAGATTGGTCAAACAAGCGATGGCTCTATGAACAATAGACAATGTGTGAGTAGAGTAGGTGAGTAATTTTTTATCGGTGATCAAAAAGCTAATTCCCAGAACAAACCCTTCATATCCCCATCCATACAATAGGATAATTAGATATAACAAATACGAAGCGACGTAGAGTGCGCCGCTGGAAATCCAACCCTTCCAAATTAATTCTTAGTTACTCACTGAACTGGATTCATATAGAGATGTTACACACATTTAAAATGATCTCATAGCTCAGTTCTTTGTTTTCTGTGCTGTAGTCTGTATATTATTAAGGAATAATACATGTGTTTTATGTAGATGTTTTAGGCCTGAGTGTTATAAAATATTTAAATATTCTATTAGTTATCAGCAGTGCGATTCAGACCTAAAAAATATTCCGAATTGACGAAGAAAATGATGTTTCTTACAAATATTTGCAGATCATACAAACATTTGTCGCGCGGTGGGGATCGAACCCGCAACCTCATGCGTCTCATCAGGCGGGCAATCACCCACTGCGCCACAGAGATCGTATAAATAAATGTACAAATATTTTTTCTTGTAGGTAATTATAAGAGTAATAGTAAGAGTAAGAGTAAGAGTAACGTTTATTTGGCACACACAAGTTACAGTAAGCATAAAGCATAATTTATTATCAGGTTTGTTCACAAATTAAGATACTTTTAATTTTGATTAATTGACTGGGTAGAACACACGGATTGCTTCTTGACGCTCTGTTTAAGTTGTGAATTATAAAATTATTGTACTTGTGAAAATGGCAAGTATCACAAGTGCGTTTACTATAGATTTGTTACAAAGAAATTTGTAAACGCAACGACAGTATAAAGAGATGCGGTGTATCCACTCTATACCGAGCTGATCTTTCAATGAGTTAGACGGCAGGCATAAGCTTATTTTTATAGCCCTGCCGACCCTCGATAGCGCGCAGCCCCCAACAATGCAAGATATTATTACACCGACCAGATAATTGTCCTCCCGTACAATGAACAGATTAAATTGATTTGTAACGATTTGCCCGATTTAGTGACGCCGATTATTGAGATGAGAGGGATCCCAACTTCTGTTTTAAACTTGCAAACGAATGAGTTTTCGGTTGAAAATATGGTCTCTATTAGAATGATTTTCGGGATGAAGTTAGGTTGTAAATATTTCTGTTGCCGGCGATTAAATTCTGTTTCGCTTTATTGTCTTTTTAATTTCATTTGCTGTCCTGTCTGTGAGAAACTCAGCTTATAATGACCGTTTAGGCCAAGTTTTGCACCAGTCAATGGGCCTTACTTATGAAAGATGTTTAAAGTTAAACACTGGTTAAACAAAACGTCTGGGCCTGTATTCTACTAGATGACAACCGCTTTGGCTTTGGTTCGATCTCTTAAATGTCAGCCATTTGGTGAATAGTAGAATAGCTTTTCAAAAATTTGTTCTGCCAAAGTTCAAAACCTCACCACAACTGAGTCGTTTGTTATTAGTAGTCATGGAAACAGTCGCTTTAGTTTTGGTTTTGGTTGAGGTTGATAAAAAGTTCGGTACGAGAATCGACGCCCTGTCTTTATTTGTGGATAGTGACGAATAGAGACAAGACGTTGTTTAACCAGTGTTCAACTTTAAACATCTTTCATAAGTAAGGGGGTGTATCATCACATAGCTGAGGAAAACTTTAGACCCCCCGCAGATTACAAACTTTTCGATCGGCCGATAGTTTGGTAGGGCTCCTAATCAGTATGAAGATGTATGCAAGAGCGCACACAACGATTTAGTATCGACCATGTTTGCACTAGCAGACCAACCCGACAAAACTATCTGCCGATAGAAAAGTTTGCAGTATGCGAGCGGTATTAATCTCTTGTTGCTGATGATGGAACTCTAGACTTTGATCATTGGGTAGAAACGCTGATCAGCGAATGAGAGCTATAAATAGCTATAATATTTATTGGGATCCTGTACTTCAAACGTCAACGTACCCTCCAAAGCGCAGAAGCGCTCGTTATACCGGTCACCCATCTAAATTTGTGAACGCGCACAACGCTGCTTAACTTTAACGATCAATCCAGAACGTCTTAAGCAAGCTACGTCACGAGCGCTTCCAAAAAAAGCTTTTTCAAAAAGTGCCTCTTACTTGCGGGCTAAAGCATAATTTAATCAGTGAACACTGGCACAATAATTATAATAACAAAAAATAATAATGACCAAATGTGGCCGGAGGGTATCAACTTTAGAAAATTTGTATTCTTCAAGAATGACGATGGGAGCACTGCTATTTTATAAACAGTTTAAATTGAAATAATAAAGACCGGGATGATTTCGCTATACTATTCTCTCAAGCTCAAACGCATTAATTATAATTAACCTTTAGCTCTACATGCTTGTAGTCATTTCACAGGGACCTATATTGACAGAAGTCAATAGGTGTAAAACCCGGCGTAATTAAATTTTTATCACTAGTTAGGTACTACTAGGTTAAATGATTTGTCCGCCGGCACCAGTAGGCATCCTATGCTTGCACAGGTTCACTGTATTGCAAGGATCATTTTCGAATAGAATAGAATGATATTTATTGAAAAAGAAGAACACATTGGCAGCATTTACACGCAGAGATATCTGTACAGATATCTGTACAGTCCAGATGCCAGAGCATTTACACGCAGAGATATCTGTCCGGATATCTGTACAGAAATATCAGTACAGTCCAGATGCCGCGGGAAATAGCACGCGCCATTCCAACCTTTGACAGTTTTATCCGCGGTTATCTGTACAGTCCAGATCCGTGGTAAAAACTCTACCGTGTAAAGGCCGCTATTGACTGTTAATAAACTTAGGTTAATTAGGTTAGTGTGACATCTGGTTCTCATATTAGATTTTACAACTTTGTAATGTGAAATATAGTATTGAGTAGCAGGGTAAAAGGGTTGGTAGGTTACACAATTTATCACGGCTTAATTTTAATATAGGACATAATTCATTCAGATAGATGCTAAGAAACGCTCATTGAGATGGCTTGTCGAACACTTAGTAGCCTAGTAGGTATAATAGACAGGAAAAGCAATGTGAAGTTAATTAGGCCTTGGTTTTCCTCTCGATATTTTCTTTCACCGTTGAGTTCAATTTAATGCGCATATAAATTATCAAAAACGAAAAAGCTGGTGCCTTGTTGCTATCTACAACGATCGAACGTCGATAGCAGAGTAGGATTCAGCACTCAAATCCTACGGAAAAAGCGGGAACTAAGTAAGTGTTTTATTTACTTTATCATGCTCTTTTAGTCAAGGTCGTTCAGTTGTTCTGGTGTATAGACCTAACGAACGTACAAACTAGCATAATTATTATTGTTCAAGCCTTATTTGTACAATAAGTAATTTTTTACAAATCCTAGTTCCGCGATAGCAGCGCTGCGTCTATCGGACGTCAGTGCTGAATCCTACTCTACATTCGGTACTCGGTCAATTAATCATAATTGACCGAGCGAGCGAAGCGAACGAAGCATCTCTGCTTCAGCTTGGACAAAAATACTTTCATTTGTCCACCGGATGTCTGTCTGTATGTTCTCCTCTACAGGTCGTATATCTCAACCATTGTAAGCAATTTCGATAATTTTTTAGATTTTTTTTGTCGGGGATTCCTCCAAAAATGGGCAAAAAGGGGCTATTTCCGCCTTAAGAATTCCCATTTCTATGGTTTTTTTTTAGAAAAGTTGTCCGGAAAATTAGGAAACTCGGAACTGGAAGTGCTTTTTCTACAAACACAAAATATGGTCAGCAGTACGATTCAGGGCTTGTCGGAATGTATTCCGAATTCGGAAAGTGACGTTTTTACGCTGAAAAACGTCAACTTTCCGAAGAAAATCATCGAATCGGATGCATTTTCGGAATTGACTGAAGCAGGTCAGGCTGTCTGAGTGTCTTGGCCTATGTTTAGCCAAGAAATATTGCAGTTTCAAAATTATGAAGTACTAGCGAACGCCCGCGCCTTCGCTCGCGTGAACTACTCTTTTTTCTCCCACGGGAAATATACTATTTTCTGGGATATTCTCTATGTACATTCCAAATTTCAAAAAAATCGGTTAAGTAATTTAGTTATGGGGATACGTGGTAACAAATATTCACACACACACACGGACTTTCACCTTTATAATATTAGTAGGATTATGCAAGTTGAGCGTCAAACTGATGGCAGATAAAGATAGATTCAATTTAATCAACATAAATAAGCTACTATGTAAATGTAAGTATGTACTCGTAAATTATAACAGCATAATGTTGTTTTATTGCAAATATCACCGATTCTATAATCTTATCCGTGTATAAAAAAAAATATTGGTTATGCTGCAGAAAAAAAAAACTCTGATCAAACATTTTTTAAATCTCTACGACATTTTTGAATTGGACACAAAAAACGTTTAATTAATAGAAGATAACGCATTAAACATCCTGCCCTTATTTACACTGTGCATCACTGTGCATCGCACCCCGCGTGGAAAAGCTGTGCAACTCAAAAAACACTTTTTTTGTTTCATAGACAGATAAGAAATGGGATAAAAAAGGTTTGATACCTTGACAGGTGCAGTATGTTGCCTCTTTGTGGGATGTTTGCACAAAGATAAATTAATAAAGATAATGAAAAGATTTTACTTAAATAATGCTTTTGGTAGTTGTTTGTTTTGGAGAGATTAACTTTGAGGCTGTGGGAGGCGTAGATTATCTTGATTAAATACAAAGATTTAAATGTTATCTTTGAGAATGACAAATAAACGAAAAGGCACGTTTTTTATACATCTAGTTGATCCTTTCTTTCTAACTTTAGGCCTTAAACGCCTCTCAACTTGAAAACTGGTTATTTGTTTAACCAGTTTTCAAGTTGAGAGGCTCAAAATTAGCCGTCACTATTTGTCACTATCTAACAAAAAAGGATGCCAATAGTTTAAACTGTGTTTCAATTTTGACAGAAATTGAGTGGAGTTTATATTTATAACGGTCAAATCGTAGTTCCCTAAAAAGTCCTGATGATTAGAGAATTCTGAATACTATGCTAAAATTGCTATGGTAAAATAAAATCACTGGTCACTTTTTATGGTTAAGTTATAAGATGGAGACATTTAAAAAAAGAGTTTGGCAACCGATGGTAGTCCACTTAACTAAACATTACCTAAACAAGTACCATTGAGTACTAAGAGAAATATGAGATTTTAAATTATTTGTAAAGAATTTTAAATTTACTTAAAAAAATATTTTGCTAACAATGATTTTAGCACGGTACCAAAATAATTAAATATATTAATTACTACTGTTCTTATTACTATTTCATGAATTTATTTATTTATTTATTTATTAGACAAAATCCACGGTAAATCAATCGCCTGTAAGGTAAACCTCTGATCCATGGTGTACTAACCTCAATCTCTTCGCTTCATCGATAAACGGCCTCTTCTCCATCTCTGTGAGGAGCTTCCACTCCGCGCCCAGTCTTTTGGAGATTTCCGAGTTGTGCATCTTTGGGTTGTCTTGTGCCATCTTGCGGCGCTGGCCTCTCGACCACACCATAAACGCGTTCATAGGCCGCTTTATGTGCTCATTCGGGGGCTTTCCCAAAGACATCGTGACTTATGTCAATTTTAGAATTTTAAATTCAAAATGTATTCAAATTTGTTTTTAAAATCATCTCAAATTTCATTATTACAATTTTTTTATAATGGTAAAAGTCTATGCAAATTGAAATAACAGATTTGAAATAACAATTATTTTATTAGAGCGTATCTCCGATTAGAGGTATTTTCCGCGCGCGCTGTGAAAAGCTCTGCGAAAGCTCAATGCGGTGCTTTTCATGCTAGTGTCATGTTCAAGCGAGACCTCTGGCATCCCCCCCTGTTCCCCCGTTTATCTGGCCAATGAGGTGGCGTCGTGGGCGGCCGCTGGTCTATGATTGGCTGAGATATCGTTTGTCTCGCGCGCTCGCAACAGGTAGCCGGCGAGTTCTTGTTTGCATGTTTATTAGGACGATTAATTTTTTTCTTTTTAACCGCAATCTTGGCGAGGGGAAAGAACGCGTTCGTCCGTAATCGGGATTCGCTTTGGCGGAGCAAATTAGTTTGGCATGTCAGGTTGGATGCACATTCAAATATCAATTGGAGTAGATGAATGAGTTGTGAAGCGTTTTTATATCACAGCGATAGTTTTTATATCATAGGTACAATCAATATCGGAAGTTTGACATGATTAGAGAAGTTTATGTTATTTATTTATTAAAGTTAATTGAAAACTTTTAAATTTTAATTTAGTTGAAAGTAAAAAAAATTAAAAATAAAATTAAGAGGTTAAATTTTTTTGTATGTAGGAGGTAGGTAATCTCCGAAACTACTCATCTGATTTCAAAAATTATTTCATCAGTATTTAGAATGAACTTTCAGGGTGAACATAGGCTATTATGTTATGTATGTACCTCGCGGGCAACGCCGCGGCCGGAAGCTAGTTTATAATAATTTTACAAGCACGATTAAACACGTATATTTAACAAAATATTTATTTATTCACAAAATTTTAAACTTCACATTATTCACTGAGGACTGATTTCGTCATCACATACCTAAGCTTAAAAAGTTCACTGATGTTCACCAGTACCTACCTTTTCAAACTTCTATAGAGAATCAACCACAATTTCAATACCATCGATCCATTGAGCGCTGGGCTTTCTTAAACTTATAAATATTTAAATAATTACTGATATATAAATATGAATAATACTGATTCTTCACGGTGTTGGTCGCGAAAGAACAGGAGTAGAATCACCTAGCTCTTAAGACGCTTCAAAGTGGTCATAGCGGTCCTACTGAATAAATGATTTTTGATATTTGATTTTTGATAATGTAAGTAGGTAAGTAATTGTAAGTAAAGCAAATTAATCATAGAATGTTGTCCATATGTCTATTCATGTGCAAACACATATGGTATTTGCATGAGACAGGCGCACAATCCCGCCTGAATGCCCGCTAATGGACACCCTATTCATAATTACTTGAGTTGGGACAGTTTCGGTGGGCTCTATTTGTTTATTTAATCACTAATAATTTAAACACTTTATAGTGTAAATTATGAACCTGGTAAATGGCCAAAATTGAATTTTAAGAAAGATTGGCAAACATAGTAAAAGAAGTGGGTAAGCAGATAGTTACTTTTATGGTAAGCGTCCACAGGCCCGCATCGCACGCAGCGGACGGATCGCATCAAGCGGATTATCTGTGTAATGTGATGCGTACGATGCGGACAGGTGGACGCACTTATATTATGAGTTTCTATACAAATAATACTACGATCCGTTGCGTGCGATGCGTCCGAGGCGTACGATACCGACATGTGGACGCTTACCTTTAGAAATATCACTTTCAATGTCATTAGGTATGTTAGTCGTCTGGCCTCTTATCTCAGTTGGTAGTAGCTCTGCCTTCTGCACTATAGGTCGTGGGTTCGATTCCCACCCAGGACAAACATTTTTGTGATGAATATCGATGTTTGTTCTGTGTCTGGGTGTTATAAAGTATTCTATGTATGTATTAATAAAAAAAAAGCATATAAGTATTCTATCAGTTATCTGGTTCCCATAGTACAAGCTTTGCTTAGTTTGGGGCTAGATGGCGCCGTGTGACATGTCTAGCAATATTTATTTTATTATTTATTTATGTTTTGGTCTTTAGCGTGAACGAAATGAAAGCTATCGGTTTCAAGTCTGTACAATGGAATCAGTGCAGTTATTCATTTTCACCTGTCAAATTAGCAAAATTTTACAGATTTTTTTTCTGAAACCACTAATTTAATAAATTGTTTTTATTGATTGACATAATTCCTGAATATCTTTCTATTAAAGAATAGTAAGCTCCTATGGAAAGTGCATACCATACTTTCAACCATATGGCGTAGCTAATGTATAAAATGTACGTGTAGGTACTACAAAACATATCTTGAGCAAGTAGCGGTTGGATTAGTCATTCTTGACTGCTATCTCCCCTCGATTTTTATCTTGATAGCCTACTACCTTTTAAAATGGTTTCTTGAACTAGGGACAATCGATTCGACTACAACAACTTTACTGTTGTTGATAAAAGCAGGATCGATCACTACGGTACGAAACACAGCTATTTACTGAATCAGTATAATATCATAAACAATTCTGAGTTTGGCATCATAATTGTTGTTCATCGAGAACTACATTATATTTAAGTACTAAGGTTTTAATTTACTTGTGAATGTCAAAAAATGCGTGCATGGGCTTGCAGGAATCCTAAAAAATAGTTTTTCATTTAGGTACCTACCTTGTTTTGCGTTGTTTTCTTCGATAAAAAGGTAGTTCATATCTGAAATTGACCTCAACTAATGTGTCTATGGCTAATTCTATGTAAAATGTCAGACAGGCTGTCCTTTTATTCCTTTTGTTTTGGTCCTTCGCATAAACGAAATAAAAGCTATTGGTTTTAGTTTTAAGTAAATAGTCAGTGTAGTACAGAAACGAAATCAGCGCCACTTGCTTTATAGATTTATTTTGGGCCAGTAACTCGGTTTCCTCAAAAGACCCTACCAAAGTTTTATCACAATCTAAACAATGGTTTATGAACGCATAGAGGACAAACATACTTATAAACATTTTTTTATATTTATAGATATAGTATGGCTGTATATAATACGGCCAAAACTAAAATGCGATTGTTACAACACCAAGAGTCGAACTTATCTTCTCTTCTACACTCATTGGTAGCTCTGGGGGTCTAAAGTGGCCACTTTTGATGAAAAATCAGATGTTTCATAGATGCTTCATCTATGAAACATCTGATTTTTCATCAAATGCTTCATAAATGCTTCATATATGCTTCATATATGAAGCATCGATGCTTCATAAATGCTTCATATATGCTTCATATATGAAGCATCTATGAAACATCTATGAAACATCTATGAAGCATCTCACAAAACATCTTTTTTGACAGATCTATGTGCGAGGTTTTTTTCTTTTTTTCTTCTACTTTATTTTGGCTTCGCACGGCTTGTGCATTCAGCCAGTGTCAAGTAATTAATATTCTTCAAGTTTATAGATAAATAAGATATACAAATACCTACATAATATACATAAATATAATATTCCACCCCTCCCCTTGGCCTCAGTAAAGATGGTGGGGCTTTACTGAAACATCAACACGGACTTTTTGGGAGAAGTCAAAAAGCTGTTTCACTTGCCCACACTTATGCACATTCACGAACACATAACGGTTAATAAAATCCACCATCATTACACATTAACATTCGAAGAAACACAAGTTTTGGAAAATAAAACAAAACGAAATCATGACTTCTCAAATTCCCGCCAAAAAGCCATGTGCGAGGTTAAATTTACTTTTAGAAAGTAAATATAGGTTGAATGGAAAACGGATGGCTGAATGCAAAAAAAGTGCGAAGCCAAAAAAAAGAAGAAAAAAAAAAGAAAAAACCTCGCACATAGATCTGTCAAAAAAGATGTTTTGTGAGATGCTTCATAGATGTTTCATAGATGTTTCATAGATGCTTCATATATGAAGCATATATGAAGCATTTATGAAGCATCGATGCTTCATATATGAAGCATATATGAAGCATTTATGAAGCATTTGATGAAAAATCAGATGTTTCATAGATGAAGCATCTATGAAACATCTGATTTTTCATCAAAAGTGGCCACTTTAGACCCCCTGATACCAAGAACAGGTTTACACAGCATCTATACAATAGGCAATATGCATCAATTTTTTTTATGGTTTTAAACGATAGGTTATATCGTCAAATAACCGTCATAAAAATTCCAGCGCCGAAATACTAAAATTTTATAACAAAAATAATTTTTGAAATTTACCAACATTTTCACGCATCTGAAACACGATTATTATTGTTGTCACAGATTACTGTTGTAGTAACAATTTGTGAACTTTGACGTGTGACGTCAAATTGATACTAAGTACAACAGTAATCTGTGACAACAATAAGTTCGAGTATAGGAATTGTGAAAATTAAAAAAAAAACTTATCTATGGATCGTCATATCTGACTCGTCCTTGACTTTTCTTATGAACTCGTGACGTCACATCCTTTCACATCCTTTTCAAGTATTTTGAAATTCCTACTATTTTTTGCAATTTTTAAAATTTATTTTCTGATCGAAAATGGTTTAATATTAAAAAATAATTACACACACATACCTCTAAAGCAACAATGTTCATAATAAAATACATTTAACCCGCTTTTGAATCAGACGCATATTGCCTATTTAGCTAAATCGGCCATAACCACATGACGTGGTCAGTACGCACGAGTATACAGTTGACTACGGCCTTCACTCCGAGTATAACTTTAGTTGTTACATCATCATCAACCGCAGCCTGATTTCACCCACTGCTGGATATAGGGTCCGTTTTTTTGTGCCATCCCTTACGGTCCTGGGCCTGAATTCTACTAGATGACAACCGCTTTGGTTTTGGTTCGATCTCTTAAATGTCAGCCATTTGGTGAAATAGTAGAATAGCTTTTCAAAAATTTGTTCTGCCAAAGTTCAAAACCTCACCACAACTGAGTCGTTTGTTATTAGTAGTCATGGAAACAGTCGCTTTAGTTGAGGTTTTGGTTGAGGTTGATAAAAAGTTCGGTACCAGAATCGACGCCCTGTGCTAGCCTCATCCAAATTCGTTCCACTTATTACTTTTTTTTCTTAACCTGTTTTATCCCATTGCTGGGCAAAGGTCTCCCCCAAACTCTTCTAACCGTCCCTATTCTTCGCTGAGTCCCAATATTACTTATCACCACTTATTACTTATCTAAATAAAAACTTGTATCTTGCAATCTATCACGCATCGCATGCTAACTTCTGAAAAAGATTAGCATTCCAAATAAGTATTTGAAAGTGTCTCTGAGTTCACTGACTACCCACATCTTCAAGGATTAGAATAAACTAGCTTCCGCGTGCTGCTTCGCTCGCGTGGTACCCGGATTAAAAGTAGCCTATGTCCTATTCCCGGTCATTACCTATCTATATTTTAAATTTCAGGCAAATCGGTTCAGTGAGTGATTGTGGTGGCGAGATAAAGAAACACACATCCATCCATCCATCCATCTATCCATCCGAACATCTAAACTTTGGCATTTATAATATCTATTAGTGTGATTCATTTATTGTCTCTCACAAAAATAGTAGGTGCTACAATAATTAGGTCTAACATAATTGAAGTGGCTGTTAGTATGGTCATGTTAATACAGTTTTATGATGGTGTTGCTATATTTCAGTGTAAAATCTGTATTCTGGTAACTTTGTAGTCGGCATTCGAAGGGCGCGCGCGCGTGAAATTGAAACAGAGCGTCCGCAAGTGATTCACTTACCTGTACTGGGTATATTCGGGTGACAAAGTGCTTGGTGGATCGCAACTTTGTATGGGAATATTCTCTAGTGTTGTATTCTGGAGTGTTAGGCCCCAAACCGTGTTTGTTGCCCTGGTTCTTCACGGTCTTGGTCGCGAAGGAACAGGAGTAGAATCACCTAGTTCTTAAGACGTTTCAAAGTGGTACACTAGTGATCTTATTGAATAAATGAATTTGACTTTGACTTTGACTTTGACTCTGGAACTCTATGAAGCAATGAACCTGTCGGGTTAACGTAGAGTCTGCAAAAGTTTATGAGCTAGCCTCGGCTTCGCTCGCCTGGAGCCAACATTTTAAAAAGCCCTCTATTTATTCTAGGCCACGATCTAAGCCTAGTCCAAACTTGATCCAAATCAGTCCACAGAAGTGATTCAAACACAAAAAATGAAACATACACTTGCAGATTATAAATTATTTTGCCCTTAAATTATTTATTACTCCCAACACCGAAAATAGTGCCAATTATCGTAGTTCAGCCTAAGTTGGTGGAAGCCTAATTCGGAACATTCGACCAACATAAGCTGAACTACGATAGTTTTTTTTTTTTTTTTTTTTATACTACTAAGGTAGCAGACAAGCATACGGCCCACCTGATGGTAAGCGGTTACCGTAGCCTATGGACGCCTGTGACACCATTTTCCAGTTGGCACTATTTTCGGTTTTGGGAGTAAGGGCCCAGCCATATTCACGCTCATCATATTCTTCACACATCGCCAGCTTAAGATACTACTACAAAAAACCTTTTAAATTAAAAAAGGAATTTCCTCAACCTTTACATGAAAAGAATAAAGTGTTACAAAGATCATTGTGCGCCAGTGTACCGCGTTATGTACCGTTTTGCCGCTCCACCGCGTCGCCTGCGGCCGCGTGCCTGTTCATATCAATATCTGAATAGATTATGTTGTACGTACAACAGAGACAACACAAATACATTGTAGTATCGAAGTATCGATGTTTATTGGAGGAAGCACTTGTGAGGTGGATTTAGTCCTTCTTGATAATCAAGACCAAGTTCTGCATGGTTACAAAATGGATGAGTGACAGCTAGTTTCAATAACAACAATTAAAAAATTCAAAATTCAGTAGGACCGCTACTATGACCACTTTGAAACGTCTTAAGAGCTAGATGATTCTACTCCTGTAGCCGTACTATGAACCATGACAACGAATGTCATTCCTAAAGAAGTGAGCCGGGTTTAAGCTTCTTTTAACATTGTTCTAGGAGTTCATGGTACGGCTACAGTACCTATCTGGGTCTGGGTGTTTTCTATGTATATTATGTATGTATTTACGAAAAAAAAAATATGTATATAAGTAGTATATCAGTCATGTGGTTGCCATAACACAAGCTCTGCTTAGCTTGGGACTACATGATGCTGTGTGAAATGTCCAGCAATATTTATTTATTTATCTGAGCACTTCCATGCTTCGGAGGGCACTTTATGTCGGTCCCGGTTATAAAGTCGGTAAGCCATGATGGAGGCTATCGGGCAGCCTAAAAACTCCGTTATGAGAGTTGGTCACTTTCTCTCTGTAGTCGGCCCCTCATTACTGAGGATCGTGGTCATCATCGAGTGGTCTGCATCTAGATTGCATGATCTGCCTGGTCACTAATACAAACTTACTTTTTGGAGAATTTCTTTGGAAAAAGAGCCTGTTGTTATTGTGATTAACAATATGAAACAGTAGGTAAAAGTACTCGTAGGTTTTTTTAGTTTTTTGTATAAACTGCAAAACTGACGTAATACAAACCATGGCTCAATTACCAAGTGCCAGTCGAAATACGGGGAATATTTTCACGTAGAACGACACGTTAACGAAACGTAACTACGTTTGTCCAGCGGGGTGGACAGGGCACGTACACGTAGCTGGCTTGTATGACGTTTCGTTCTACATGTTTGTGTGTTTCTCAATAATGTTCATTTTGGACTGTGTAAAGTAAGACAGGTTGCAGGAGCCTTAAGTAAGTTCGTATGAGCTAATGGCCAACTCTGGTGACGGAGTTTTTACGCCGCCTAAAAGCCGTCATGGCTTAACGACTTAAAAGCCGGGACCGACAAATTAACGTGCCCTCCGAAACACGGAATCGCTCAGCTCGTAATGCCACTTGCGGTCACCCATCCAAATTGTGACTGCGCACAACGCTTGCCTTGCTTGTCTAAGCAAGCTACGCCACGAGCGCTTTCTAGTCGGGTAATAAGGTAGCTTCTTATTAGGTGGTAGATGATTCTAGTGAGCGCTATCGGACTCCCTAATAAGTTTTATTTTTAGAAAGCCACTATTTTTATACCAAAAACAAAGAGAAAAGAATCCAAAGGGCAGTGAAGGGTAAGTGACGGACAATCAAGGTGATATTGTAGCCGCGGGCTACGCTGCTACGTCACTACGCCGTAGACGTGCTACGAGCTTTGTTTTATGTTGTTTCAGAGTCATTTTGTTATCTTTTAGGTTAGGTTTCCTTCCTTTTTTTGGATTTCCAAGATTTACGATCTTATGCTTGGGTATAATCATAACACAATTTGAAGAAAAAAAAAAAAGTATAAAAATATTTTATTATGTGGCATATAATTAAATGAACTAATGTTACTTTATCGCGTAATCACATCACACTAATATTATAAATGCGAAAGTTTGGATGTTTGGATGGATGTGTTTGTTCCTCTATAATTCGACAACCACTGAACCGATTTACCTGAAATTTGAAATATAGATAATGACCGGGAATAGAACATAGGCTACTTTTTATCCGGGTAACACGCGAGCGAAGCCACGGGCGGAAGCTAGTTATCTTATATAATTAAAATGTGCTAGTTTATGAGGCTTTGCGAACTTCCATTTTCATTTATTTCAGATCTTTCAATTTCTAGTTTTTTTATCAATGTTCAATTATTTAAAAATTAAAAACTCCTCCTTAAAACACTACATTTTAAACCAAGATACAGAATGAAGAAAGTAGTTGTTTCAAAACCTCCACTTTACCCTTTTCGGGCGATCCTACAGAAGTGGGATAGGGAGGCACAAAGCGCGAGTATTGAGCGGGAAATAAAAATATCGTATCAATAGCGACGTAAGGAATCGCAGACGTACACGATGTACAGATCCAGAGATCGAGATTGATAGCTTCTTTTTAACCGACTTCAAAAAAAGGAGGAAGTTTCTCATTTCTAATGAAAAAAGGAGGAAGTTCTCAATTCGTCGGAATCTTTTTCTTCATGTAAGTACTTATGTCTAATTACTCGAAGACGCTTTGACCGACCGAAACCTATTTTTTTGTTTGTAGTGTTAAAGTACAAATAATTTTTCCGGCCTGGATTAGAACCTACGATTTTCACTTTCACACGTTCGGTCCATTGGATTATGTAATTCATTTCTCTCACAGGTCCATTCTGAAGAGTCAAAAAGTATGCTAGCCCTCGAAAAAACCTCTCAACTTGAACAATGCTCAATATTCGCCCTGTCACTATTTGTCACTATCTAACAAAAAAGGATGGCAATAGTTTAGTATAGTTTGGTGTTTTTATTTTTACTGAGGTTGAAAGGAGTTTATAAGTAGAGCGGAATATGTATTTATTTACCTACTCGTATAATATTTTACTAAAGTCATTCTCCGCAGAGTGAGACATTATAGTAGGACATATCTTTAAATGCGGCCCCGTGTGTCTCCGCTCTCCATAGTATTGCATAGAGGAGTGACATCGCGCTCCTCCGCTCAATAGCATTATTTGTGTTTGTCACTCGCTCGATTTTTCTTTTCACAAAATAATAAGCTTAGTTCAATGTTATTTTTACCCGACTTTAAAATAAGGTTGTTTGTTTGGCTATGCGTTTGTAAATACTCGAAGGCTGTGTGTATCGTTTTCTTTTGTTTTTATATTACTGTTTATTGTGGCCCGATTTCGAAAATTCATTTTTTTTGTATTAAATATAGGAATGATCTTATGATTTTCTAAATATCCAAGATCTAAGTTAGAGTTCCGTGTCATAAGCGATTTTGAAGTCTGTTTTCTGTTTAAGTTTTTTGTAACTTTGTAAATTATTTGGCCCTATTTGTTTAAACTATTTTTGTCCTATGTGTGTGTGTAACAATGTATTTATGAAATAAATATGAAATATGAAATAGTGTGTTTATTTTGTGGAAAATAAATGATGTATCCATCCATGTCTATTTTTTTAAGTTTAGTATCGTGTTCACATAGTTCTAAACTATATGTGACGATCGTAGTATGATGTTGGTTCAATTACATAACACGTGAAATACATTATTTATTTATTTTAAGTTTTGGGGTTTTTTTGAATTTGTAGTTTCTGATTGAATAGAAAATCCTAAAGTATCAGTCCTTGATGCAGATGATGTAGAGTAGAATGACGTAGAGGAAACTATTTTAAAAAAAGTAAGTAATTAACAATTAGACTGGTAGTGAAACAATTTCTCTAACTTCAACCATCAAAATTAGGGAAAATCGAACGTCATCATATCAAAAACCACTTCGACATCACGTCAACAGAAAAATATAAAAATTCAAAAACATTAAAGATTAAAGATTATTTATTTCCAAGTTAAAAAGTACAAATTTCTTTGTAACATAACAGTTATAAGCTATCAAAAACTTAATTACTTAATTACTTAATATTAACAGTGTACATAATTACTTTTAATATTAAGTACATTCATAGGTATTTGCAGGTAGTAAGAACTAAAAAGGTATTCTAAAGCATAATTCGTTTATCACCGCTCGCCAACAAACAAAATGTCCATAATAGCGCCATTACGGCTCCTTGGCGCGCTCCATAAATCGTTATAAACATAAACATGCGCAACTCGACCGATTCCACACATAAAACTGAGGCTTAAAACTCGCAATAACAATAAGTTAAGACTTATGGCGCATTTACAGGCAGCGACCATTCTAATATTCCGTCCTTCGGAAGGCACGTTAAAATGTCGGTCTCGGGTTTTAAGTCGGCAACGTGAGCGTGACACAAAATATACCTACATATACATATAGCAAGAAAGAAGAGTACGATATGAAGCGACGAATTTGATCAAAATTAATGTGAATTGATGATGTTTGTACTCGTATTGTTCAAAATTAAAAGCTGTTTAATATTTATTGCTAGACATACTCTTTCTCCACGAAGCTCTTTCAGGGCAGTCTCCTTGACCTCCTTATACGACACGACAGCAACCTTCTCCTTCACTTGGCTCATGTAGCCTATCCTCGGTCTTTCTCTTCCTCTCCTTCCTTCCACTTTTCCTTCAATGATGTTCTTAACTGTCAGTCGTATAAGAAGACTTGATAACTTGGGGTTAGCGCCTTAAATAATAACTCTTTCTAACATGATACCTGTATTATGCTAACGTTACAATTCGCTGCCATACGACGAAATATTTTCAATAAATAAAATTTTAAACAGTGATACAAATCGTTTAGTGTAAAAGGCTCGCCGCCCGCCCGCCTTACGACGTTAGGGCGGGCGCTTTTTGTATTTTCCATTATGGCTTTATACCGTCTTATTTTCATAAATATGGCGGTTTAAATACTCCCTTTTATGTACCAGTCGGGTGATTTACCAACTGCCTGTGTCGTGTCTGTTATCGCTTCTTAAGAATACATTGTAGCTTTTGTGTTACGAAGTTAGGTAAGGTTTGTTATTGGCTCACTGCTCGAACACGAGCTCTAAACGGTGAAGGAAAACATCGTGAAGAAACCAGTTAGCTTTCTAAGAGCGTCGATGAGTCGAACGAATGTTACGTATGGTATGCTAACTTCTGCGAATTATGGGAATATACCAAATATTTATTTGGACACACCTCTGACTACCCCTTAGGCATCTAAGATCCTAAAATGCCTAAGATTTGAGATAAATTTCATCTATACCAATGTGTAAAACGGAGTTTGTTTTTAGTTTAGTTGTTTGTTTGGATGCACTAATCTCACAAATAAATAAAATACAAAAAGCCAACTTCACGCGGTGTTCCCAGGCGGTCACCCATCCAAGTACTGACCGCGCCCGACGACGTTGCTTAACTTCGGTGATCGGACGAGAACCGGTGTATTTAACGTGGTATGGACGTTGGCTGTCATAAGGCTGAAATTATTATTCTAATTATTTGAACTTTTACGACCACATCAATGGGGCAAACAACATTATTTTAGTCCATCCATGATAATTTATGAACTTACAATGGTTATGTTGTACACTGAGTAATATTATCATTAAAACCGATTTTTTTTATTTACTTGACGTTAAGACCAAAACGAAACGATCACTGTCTAACCTTCCAGACAAGGAATAAACTTTTTCCTGTTTTGATTACCAAAACCACCTACCACTTACTACTAGCGACATCTAGCTATGTTTTATGAAAACTTGTAAAGCGCCCCTGCCGGTAATAACAATACTACGAAGGTAACTTTCCAAGGGTTCCGAATGTCGAGTTTAGTTAGACAGCTTCCTACAGAGTTCAACCGCAAAATAAAAGATGGCGCTATTTGAATTTAAAAAATAACTAAAGAAAGAAAATAAGTAGGTAGGTAACTAGGTAAGTACATAAGTACTTACTTACCAAAATACTACTTAAAAAATGAATGAATCAAAATTATTTATTGCACACCTTAGAATAAGAAGAAACAACAATGACAAAACGAAGTAACAATGTACAATGGGAGGCCTTATCGCTACCAGGCAACCTTTGGACGGAGAAGAATCTTAATAAAGGAAGATTGGTCGGGTGCACAAAGAATAATAACAATTACCTACTTAAGTACTTATTGCAAAAATAAAATAAAAACGAACGAACGATATCAACCAAACAATAAAATATAAACTCATATCAAACAATATTAAGATTTAATTCATTTATGTATGGAACAAAGAAACACATTTAAAAACATATTAATACACTCCTTAACTAACTTACAACTAAATAAAAGGAACTCTGTTTTCTATCTTTAAGTGACTAAAGATAGAAGACAGAGTTCAGATCACCGACCGCAGGTAAAGTGCCCAAAAGGCTGGCAGCGTTACCTCGTTGGATTGCTAGACTTATCCTCTGTCCGAGGTAAGCACCAGCCCTTTGGTCATTGGTCAAAACAATAAACAATATTTATGCGAACAGTCAGTTTAATACATCTTCTCTCAGTCAGGGAGAGTTTTTCAAGAGTGCCTTCAGGGTCAAATCTGAAACTATTAGCAATAGCGAAAAACACACAAAGGAGTCTCGTAAACGATTTTAAAAAAGAAAAACTGCATTACTATTTAATTTTAAAAATAGTAATTTTTCTAGCCAGGAATCGAATCTGTTGGTTTAAAAAAAACTTCTAGGTGATTCTACTCCTGTTCTTTCCACTCACTTTTATTATTCGTCAACTCTGAATCCACTCCTCTTCCTTCACTCCTCTTCCACACATTCTTCTTCTTTCACACAATCCAACCACTTCTTCTTCGGCCTTCCTCCAGTCACACTCTACTCATTACTTTTATAAAATAACTCATCAGCCTAACCCCGCATCCACACGTTGGGGCCAACGTTGGTCCCAATGCCTCTCACCAACGTGTGGTGCTGACAAAATAGCTTGGCGCCAACGTTGGGGCCAACGTTGGGGCTTGGCCGTGCCGTGTCGGTTTTATCAAAGGAAGTTGGCGCGCCAACGTTGGGGATCCGTCCACACGTTGGCGCTATGCTCAGTCCCGTTTCGACGCGCATCGTGAGCGCACGTGTCGACTGACGAGCGAGAATGTCATCGTATTCCTTATTTATTGTGTTTGTAGAACTATCGGGCTGAAATTTTGCACACTTATAGATTCTCGGTGACAATGAAATATTATGGTATCAACAAGCTGATCTGATGATGGAGTCAAGAGCTGTTCAACAGAACTCCTCAGTAAATAGGCCGATTGAGTTGAAACTCGGCATATTTGTCAAGTTCTGACTACAATGTAATAATATGGTGACAGCGAGCTGATCTGATGATGGAGTCTACTATTTTTTTTATGTTACGGGAACCGTGCAATTTTTTGGGATAAAAAGTAGCCTATGTCCTATTTCCGGTTATTATCTATCTATATTTTAAATATCACCCATATCGGTTAAGTGGTTGTCGTGTTAGAGAGGAACAAACATACATCCAAACATCCAAACTTTCGCTTTTATAATATAGTGTGTTGTGTGAAGTGTGATAGTGACATAATGTGATGTGATTGTGATAAAATTGGTATTCAGTAATGTAAAATCACTTAGAGAAATTTCAATTTCTGTATCGGACGCGTAGACATCGGACGTCTGCACGTTGGCTCTGACGGAACGAGACTGGTGTATCGCCAACGTGTGGATGGTTCACGAAATCTTGGCCCCAACGTTGGGACCAACGTTGGTCCCAACGTATGGAGCCGGCGTAACACTATGTTAATTAACAATTTCAGTATTCTATACTTATACCTTTATGCAAACATAGGTAGGTACCTACTGCAAAGACATGAATGACTTTGTGTATTGGAATCATGTCAATATTTATGCAAACATAGGTACCTACTGCAAAGACATGAATGACTTTGTGTATTGGAATCAAGTCAATATTTATGCAAACATAGGTACTTACCTACTGCAAAGACATGAATGACTTTGTGTATTGGAATCAAGTCAATATTTATGCAAACATAGGTACCTACTGCAAAGACATGAATGACTTTGTGTATTGGAATCAAGTCAATATAATTAAATTTATTCAAAGTAACCTACTAAACCATTGTTGCCAAGAATTGAACCACTCCTAACTCTACATTACCTTTACAATTCGCTGGAATTTGCCTATTTGTATTTGTTGCTCACAAGGAGTGGTCAATGGAGCATCAATGGTTGTTGTCACGGCAGCCTTGGAAATATCGATTCACATCCGGCTTTCAAGGATTAAACAGTTACATAATAGGTCTATTTGTCACCGGCAATTTTCAGGAATCACTTATAAAGAAAATTGTTTTATTAAAAAATTAAGACTTACGACAACCAGGATAAAAGGCTAAAATTCCACCAATAGGTACCTACTTACTTTTCATAATTTACAAATATTTTTTTAAACATTTTGATCATGATATCAAATTGTTCAGGTTTAGACCAAATTCACAACTTCTCGGAATGTTTTGCAAATTCCAAAAATCTACGAATCGGATGCATTCTGAGAAGTGTGAATCGCATAGCAAAACTTTTTTGTTTTATAATAAAACCAAATGCAATAGTTAGCATTAGCACTCAAAAGGTACCAATTGAGTTTTCACTTTCGACGCCAACCATACCACACCTTTGCGAACAGTAGTTACTACCTACAGTTTTAATAGACGACCGCGAGGCGCGCCTCGCACAAAACATACACTGGTATCATCTGACAATTTGAGAGCAATCAGAGCATTGTCACCGCTCTTTATTCAGCTGCAAATAATACATGGAAAATGGCCAGGCCATTGTGAGCCGTCCATTGTGGACTAATGACAGCATTCAGATTTAGTTGGCTCCGATGCTGGCCATCAGTCAGCAACCGGACGTCTCGCAAACGGTGTATTGTCCGATTTCGATCAGCTCCAAACAAAATTGCAATAAACATGGCCAGTTTAATACTTCACAGTGCTAGTTGATCTTCCATTAAAAGATTAAAATACCTCAATGGCATATCAATTGGAACCCCCGAAACATATTCAGAAACTGACGCGTTCTAACCCTTACCATATAAAGAGACCAATGAATGCTTTCATGGTGTGGTCGCGGCTGCAGCGGAAGAAAATCTCCATGATGAACCCGAAACTTCACAACTCCGAGATATCCAAACGGCTGGGCTTAGAATGGAAGAGCTTAGACGACACAGAGAAGAGACCGTTCATCGATGAAGCAAAGAGGCTGCGCATCAAACACATGCAGGACTACCCCGACTACAAATACCGCCCGAGAAGAAAGAACAGAATAGATTCGTTCTCCAGTCCAGCAATTTACACGACAAGGGAGACTTTTGTGGAGATGGAGCCCCGGCCAGAGCCGAGCTACCAAGCTCCGAGCTACTCCGACCACGTCATGTACAACAATATGTGCTACACCGTGCCATCGATCCCTCAGAGCTCGTTCGTGCCTACTTCTATTCGCCCTAAGGAGGAGTCTTTGCAAAGTTTGGAGCTGAGGCCACTGCCTTCCATAGAGAGTATCTCCCCTCGACCGTTTGCAGTCGTGAATCAGCAGATGATGGTGAAAGCCTACCAGGATCTCCACTACGTGCCGGGCGAGGTCGCTCGGATCTCTTACTATCATCCGTACGGAGTCCAGTAGGTTCAGTGGTAGATAAGTAGTGATAAGTAGATAATTGGTAGTGAATATACGTGGCCATTATTTTGATTGTTTCGACAAACTTTTTTGAATATACACCTACACCTGATGATTCCCGTAGTTAATTCATCAAACTGATTAATTACCATTATCAAAGTGTAGGTATTGTAATGAAATGTATAATACATATCTATCAGTAGTAGGTTATGTGAAACTCGCACACATGCAACTCTCAATCGTAATTGAAACTTATGAAAAACCCCGTGCTTAATGATTCAAAAGTGACATAAACGTAAAATAAATTTCCAAGCGAGAGAGGAGTGCCGCTTTTTTGAAACAAAATTTCAAAATTTCAACAATTTTCCAAATTCTAGTACTTAAGTTTCTTCCCATGAATTTAGTGTTCTTTCCAAGATATCATACAGTAATTTTATACACGGCATCTTAGCAAGAAATGATCATCCTCCGCCAAAACATACAGAAGAGCCTATTTTTACTTTAATCCCGGCATATTTCCATTTCCAAGCTTAAAGTAACAGAAAACTGGCTGTCGGAAGTAGTAGAAATAATGTACGGATCATGACGAGACGGTTCCACAGATTGATCGCTTGTCATTGGTAATTGATTTGGGTGTTTGCGAGGGGCCGGATTGTAACGATTCAGATGAACTGTTTTTGAGTTTTTTGAGCGACGTTGATTTTGATCTGTTTGTGCTGTTTTCTTGAAAATAAACAGCATTATGACTATCACCCCGTAAGAGAGATTTAATATTAATGCAAAATCGTGAAAGGGATCTTGACAGGGGTAAAATGAGTAAAAGAAGAAGTAGTATTATTGCATCAACTAATATAACTAATTAAAGTCTAACTATACAGGGTGTGGCAAATTCTTGGTCACTGAAGGGTAGCTACCTTTTCTCTTGTAGTTAGAAAGTTTTGTTCTTAGGAAACTTCAGTTTTATATTAAGGAAAAAAATAATTGCATTTTTAGATTTTTGAAAAAAAGCACAGTTAGCCTAAAAAATTACATTTGTCATAAAAAACAAGTTGGTCTTAATCGACTCTATTTCCCACCAGGAACACTTCTCCCGAAGTAACTTATCAAATCAAATCGTAAGTTTTTGCAATAATTCAAAAAAACACATCCCATACATTTTCTATGAAATTAGTAGTTGTAAACATTATAGTGCCACTTATTCGATCGTTCTTAATTTAATTTCGTAACTGCTCCGGCAAGCTGGGAGGCTATTGTAAAGCGCGTATTTAAATTTAGAACTAAGTGCTTCCCTGCAGATGTACTAATGGTATGCTCCATGCATACCATTCTCTCTTGCGGCTCTGTCTTAGGCGCCTAAGGCTTTACAATAGCCTCCCAGCATGCCGAAGCAGTTACGAATTTAAATTAATAACCATCGAATAAGTGGCACTACAATATTTACAACTACTAATTTCATAGAAAATGTATGGGTTGTGTTTTTTTGAATTATTGCAAAAACTTACGATTTGATTTGATAAGTTACTTTGGGAGAAGTGTTCCTGGTGGGAAATAGAGTCGATTAAGACCAACTTGTTTTTTTTGACAAATGTATTTTTTTAGGCTAACTGTACTTTTTTTCAAAAATCTAAAAATGCAATTATTTTTTTCTTCAAAATAAAACTGAAGTTTTCTAAGAACAAAACTTTCTAACTACAAGAGAAAAGGTAGCTACCCTTCAGTGACCAAGAATTTGCCACACCCTGTATAGTCAAGTCATGAAGAGTCGAAAAAGGGAAGGGAAGCGTTTGCCCCGGAGGCTTTTGTGATACGATCATGGCTGTAAGTATTTACAATATATGATAAATAATAAGTGTAATAGGAACATTATCTGCCGTCAGATAAAGTAAAAATAAAAAATATCTGCAAACCTTTAGGACTACCGTAAAGCATTATTAGTAACATTTTCTGATGCATGATCTTGCAGAACTGTAATTTTGTTGGTCCAGATTTAGAATGTAGCTGAAAGTGGAAAATATCTCCAATATTTCAGATTACAGTTTCTAACACCGAATGCACTAGAATTATCCACTATCTCTATTGTACCCAGACTTCACACGTCTCCGAAACATTGCAGCTCTGCCTTCGACAATGCATCGCTGTCCATTCAAACTAATAACTACCTTGCAGGTCCTAGATAAAGTTCGTTTTCCATTGCGCTGGTACTAGATCAAATCCTTCTACTTTATCTAAGTTTCGTTCGTTACTGTAATTCGGAATTTCCTAAGAGCTTTATAATTGTTTTGAAGCAGATAAATTTGAGTCCTATTCCAAGGATTTAGAGATGATGGTGGAAGATTTCAACAACTGAAACATTCAGATTTTCACACTGGGTACAAAACGTGGCAAACTTCGCACAATCTAAAAAGGTTTTTAATACAAAGGATTAAGAGCGTGCAGAGACTGTCACCAGCTATACAATCGGCATAAGCGTCTTTCACATACGAAGAATGAATGATGGATGAATCGCGTCGGATCCAGCTTTTTCCATGAAACGCAACATTACCTTATTCCGATCTACCGAAAGACTTTCACCCTTATCCCTATTACAATATAGAAGTTTTTCATCCGCCTATGTGAAAGTAAGGTGGTACAGTAGATATTTCTGTATTCATACGAGGCGCAAATGGGCCAAAAGTTGTTTTCTGAATATAGGACGGACTAAGAATGCTTTACAAAGACGTAGGTTTTCTGGAAGAGATTTCCCAAGCGGCAACTGATGTGTTTATTGTTAGAACTTCCTCAAATCTTTGAGAAGGATAGTAATAGTAAATGTAGTCAAGTAATTTATACAGTACTATGATCACAGTGTTAGCACCAATTTGTGCCTGCCTTGATTAGAATAGAATATAACAGTTGTTTACGAGTATTTTCTCACTAATAATATAAATGCGAAAGTTTGGGTGTTTGGAAGGATGTTTAGATGGCTTTGCTCGCACGGTACCTTGATAAAACGTAGCCTATGTCCTATTCCCGGTCACTTTCTATATACATTTTAAATTTCAGCTAAATCGGTTCTGGGGTGGTCGAGTTATAGAGGAACAAACATACATCCATCCATCCATCCATCCCAGCTTTCACATTTATAATATTAGTGTGATTAGTGTGATAAAATGTGTTGAATATTGAATAATAAAATAAATAAATAAATAAAAAAAAAAAAAAAGCTTTATTTCCTTACACAATATTTGACCTTAACTTAAAAATAAACTTAAAGAAATATACCTATTCCTATATTTTCACATGAGAAATTTTTGTATACAAGTACTTATATTTATAACGTTTTATGTATAAGGACCGCCTTCAGCGGTAAAAGCCTCCTCCAGCTCTTTCCATTTTTCTCGGTCTCTAGCGACTCTACTCCATATTTTGCCGGCTACTTTCACTATGTCATCATCCCATCTTTTAGTAGGCCTTCCTTTCCTTCGTTTTTTACTTATTGGGTACCAATTCATTATTATCTTTGACCACCTCTCGTTCTGTATTCTTTGGATATGGCCTGCCCATTTCCATTTTAGCGACATAATTTTCCTAACAACATCTTTAGCTTTGGTTTTTTTTCTTATTTCTAAGTTCTTGATCTTGTTTCTTAGTTTGAGACCTAAGAAGCTTCTTTCGATTCCCCTTTGGCAAACCCGTATTTGTCGTAGGTTTTGTCTTGTTAAGGACCATGTCTGACATGCGTACGTTGAATATTGAATAACGATTCATAATGGACTTACAAGCTTCTTAGAGCTTTGACGGTTTCTAAATCTGTTGCCATCTCTTTTGATTGACCTAAGAGTTTCGTTGAAAATGAAAAGTCTTATCAAGATTTTCAATTCCGTCGGGATTCGAACCTGCAATGATACCTAGGTACAAGCGACTATATAAGACAATATATAAGACTTCATTTTCAACGAAATAATACCTAAGTGTGGTTTTACACTTTAAAAATAAAAATTATGACATACTAGCGGACGCCCGCGGCTTCGCCCGCATGGACTACTATTTTGTTTATCCCACGGGAATCGTGCAATTTTTCGGGATAAAAAGTAGCCTATGTCCTATTCCCGGTTATTATCTATCTACATTTCAAATTTCATCATAATCGGTTTAGTAGTTATGGAGATACGTGGCAACAAACATTCACACACACACACGGACTTTCGCCTTTATAATATTAGTAGGATAGAATAGTAGGATCTAAGAGTGACGAGAAAAATACATTTGAGGTCAAATATTCATAGGAATATATGTTTTCTAGCCGCTTTCTCTTCTAGTATTCTCTAGATCAATTCACATGACACTTAGCCATTGCAGTACCTGTATATTCAACTTTTCATCCAACCATGCGTGGATATGGATCTCCTAACAATCTTCATACATTGAAAGGTTTATACCTACATGTAATGTTGTACGTGTGTTTGCGCCTAGCCTGTGAACGTCTTTTCTGTGCTATTGAAATGTTGAATACTAATGAGCTTACCATACACAATGTAATTTTTACAGTTCCAATAAAAAACGTATGAAAATGAAACTTCTTTGGGTTCGAATCCCGTCGAAATTGAAAATTTTGATAAGATTTTTCATTTTCAAATGTAATACCTAAGTGTCGTTTAACACTACGAGTAAGTATAAGAAAATAAAAAAATGAAAAACGTAAGTACCTATGTTCATATTTTACTCATAAAGATTTTGAAGTGTTCTTGGTGAAATTATGATGAAACAAAATTAATGCCATCATCTAAGTATTTTCTAGCTTTAGTTTTAGTTGCTTGCCGCTGTTCTGGGTCGTATTGAGTGTCAAACCTATTTTATGCCACAGAGCACTGTGTAGTATAGTTCTAATAAATTCAGGGAGGTGGCTACGCCTATCGTGATTCACCCAATTCAGAAAATACCGAGTTATGTTTTACCACACGAAAGAAAAGTCACGCGATCCCGGTATTTTCCAAATAATTCTCTAACAACAACCACAAAAGTCAACGCTAATGTTAAAGTCAAGAAAAACCACTCTAACTTATCCATTCTTCAGCCGGAATGGACGAAAGCAACTCATTTACATGAAACACTCGTTTACAATTTGTTTTGAAGCACCGAATAAAGTTAACGGTTCTGTATCACAACAATATTTTGCCTTGGACTAAATATGGACAGATAAGACCTGCGATGGGAAATGTACCAACGTGTCATGTGTGAATGATTCTTAAAATAAAAGCGTATTTAGAAATACACGATAATTTACATGTTATTTATGGCTACCGTAAAAGTTTGAATAAAAATGTTGTAAATGTAGAAGTTAGAATATTTGTTATACCAATAAAGAAACGACCTAAATAATTACGTCTTAGTGGCTGAATGAAACTTTAAACATTCCAGAATATTGGCTACTTGTAAATACGTGCGAAGCAGCGCGGCAACGGGCAGAAGTCTGGTCTACATTTTATTTGGTCAGAGCACTCCCCTAAAATATTAGCAGCGCTAAATGCGTCGCACAATGGCTCGAATTGCGGTATAAATGGCATAAATGACAGAAACGGCACAACGCACGGAATAAATGGCACAAATGAATTGTGCCCGGAAGTTCGCTGTGTCAAATGAGCCGGAACTATGGCCGGAGTCTTCGCATCAGCGGGGTTTATTTGTTTACTAGGGTTCAAAGGATTTAGTAATGGATAAGTGTTGTTTTTAAATCTTACGAAAACTTTCCATGTTATATTTTATCTGTGGTTTTGTTTAATGTGATGTGCTGGATATTATGGGTATGGAAGTTAAGCGCATTTCACACTACGCTATAATAAGATAGAATATAGAAAAGGCTGTACCTACTGTTAAAAGACAAATGCTGCTGCTATACCTTATTATAATATACCTATCTACTGTTTCCGAACACTGAAACGGGTATTTCAGACTACGATGTGTTAGTTTAGTTAGAAAAATGCTACATTCCTAAGCACGTTTTGTTTAGGGGCCGGTGAGATAAAACTTTGTGTGTAAAAGGAGTTAACACACAAAGTTTTGTGAGATACCTACCGATATCCCTGAAGCAAAGACTAGCTACAAATAATCATAAATACCGTTAAAAGGCCTTGTAAATACTCACAAACATTTTTTTAGAGGAAGAGGTTTGAAATTTTTGGAAATTCTAAAACTTCTTTTTGAGAGTGTATTTTATTATTGTAACTTCAATTCTTTAATCAAATCAAACCATCTCAAATAAGTGAATCACTCAAACTACCCCAAACAAAATCATCAGTAAACATTACCTCACACCCCCTCAATAACTCTTTACGCATCAAACAAACAATTAAATGAAGCAATCGCAACAGATGTTCAAACAAAGTCGGTGTTCTATCAATCACGGTGTGGATGAGGAAGCGAAAATGCCGGATGAAATCAAAAACTTGAAAATAGTCGGATAGCTTAATTTTTTTTTTCGGGTGGGTAAGTACCTATCTCATATTTATTTAAACAAATAAAAATAATACAAAAAACATACTATTGAACAAACCTACATTATTAAAACACAAAACAATAACTTCGTTTTCTGATTAAATGTAAGTAATAATTATTAATATTAATTTATTACTATTAATAACTATTATATACATTAATAACGTTTATTTATTTATTTATTTTAATTTTAAAGTTTATTTATCTCACACAAAACAAAATGTTTAAATATACGCTAAAGTTCATGTACCTAACTGGCTGGTGTAGGCTGTTTTGTGGTTTGTTTCTAATTAAAGTTAATATTTGTTTTAATTTACCTATCATCATAACAGCATTATCATCATCTCAGATAAACTTAAACACATAAAATTTTTCTAATTTCTATAAAATCTGAGCATTTAAAATTACTAAGTAAATATGACTAATTCGATGAATCTTTGTACTCGTAGTTGCCAACTGTCTTGCTCAAAATGTAGGTATTTTTTACATTTTAATTTTCATTATTGTTTAAGAAAAAAATATCTACATTTGGTCCGGCTTACAATTCTAAAAGCCGTTTTACCCCAATCCAAATCACGGCACTAGCATGCCGTATGTTTTCAATTAGCTCATGTTAAATTATTTATTCGGACGCCCCACAATTACGTTGCAATTCAAAATGTGTAATTATTAGGTTTTTATTGAACTGACGATATTTTCCAACACATCACTCTTTTCGTATCATTTGAGCACACATTTGAGTTAACTGCGCGTTTTGAAGTCAATTCAATTTAATGTTTTTATAAAATGTTTTTAATGTTTTATTATGTCATTGATTGTTGTTAAAAAAGTAAGTAAGTTTGAATTAGCGTTGGGTATGACATGATTTTAGATTGACTTTTGTCAGAGTAAGCTCATTTTCATTTTGAGCCGGTACCGTGAGCCGGTTCGTTTGAGCCGGTCATTTTCAGTTGACTGTTCATTATTTTGGCTAACTACTCACTCATTCTCATATGACATTCTGTCCGATCAGTTCAAAGTTCTTTCTTGTCATTGTCAAGCGAGGTGTGATTGAAGATTGAATGAAGTTTGAGGAAAGAGTAACGTCAATTTTGTCATCAGCATGACAAAATCAGCTGATTTTGTCATATTGTGTACGGTCACATGACATGAATTGAAGCATGACATTTTTAGAAAATGAGCCGATCACACAAAGTTGAATTTTGTACGGGACAAACGAGCCGCGTCAGTCACGTCATATTCAACACTAGTTTGAATGAGCAAATGGCCAATTCTGGTGACGGAGTTTTTAGGCCGCCTAAAGGCCTCCGTCATAGCTTAACGACTTAAAAGCCGGGGCCGTTTACTCAAGACAATTTAACGTGCCCTCCGAAGCACAGAAGCGCTCAGCTGTTAATGCCACTTGCAGTCACGGTCACCCATCCAAATTGTGACCGCTCAGATCGTCGCTTAACTTCAACGATCTATCAAAAGCTAAGTAAGCTACACCACGAGCGCTTCAAAGGTACTATTATATTAAACGAGCAATATTTGTTTGTTTGTTTGTCTGTACTCACGTTCTCTAAAACGGCTCTAACGATTTCGATGAAATTTACGGTACCTACGGGGGCTTACGGGGGCGAAAACCGATCTAGCTAGGTCTCATATCTGAAAAAAATCGTTTTCTTGGAATTTTCACATTTTTCACGCAATAAGATTTACCAATGCAATGTGGTTCGTAATTTCAAGTGACTCGTCGATACAAAATTGGCCGAGTGGTCGGATGTCCGCATTTAAAGCCACGAGTTCGAATCTCAGCCAATCTTTCGAAGGTTTTTTTTTGTTCTTTTTTCGTTTTCTTTTTTAATATTTAATTTTTCTCTACTTGCGCCCGAGCGGAGCTCGGTCGCCCAGATATTATTACTTTATATTGGTTTATTGAGTTTCAATGCTCTTAGAACTTTACAAAGCTTTATATTCAAATGCCAACAATATTCAAGATCTCATCAAACCAATCCTTTATCTAAAATGCGAACAATTGTGTTAAATATCTAGGAGTATACAGAGCATGGACAATACTTTCGCAATAATTCCGGAGGCGCAGGCGTCGTAAATGGCCACTTTAAGCGGCTTCAGGGAATCCATTTGAGACAAAGTGAATAAGACAGCGAATAGTGAGGCTGGGAAAGATTG
Source organism: Camptogramma bilineatum (assembly GCA_958496255.1). NCBI lineage: Eukaryota > Metazoa > Arthropoda > Insecta > Lepidoptera > Geometridae > Camptogramma > Camptogramma bilineatum. The sequence continues at coordinate 1,755,459 of OY292453.1, forward strand.
GTCGTGGTAGAGTTTTGATCAAATAGTTTTTAAAACATTCGCAAGTCCAGACGTGACAATAAACGGTAAGCGATTCACTCTTTTGTCGGTCAAGGTACCTACCTGCAATATTTTTCTCCGAATTTAATGTTTTGATGAAAAAGACCTTGCATTTTTTTTTTACTTTTTTATTTACCAATGCAAATAGGCCAAATTGTTGGTAAAGGTGGATTTGACTTTCTAAGATACATAAAATAAATCATTTATTGAATCAAAGATAATAATTACACTACTAACGGGTACAAAGTTGACATTTTAAAACTAAAAAAAAAGTAAATTCCATCTGCCCCTCCGATTGTCTATCTTTGATAGTGACCAAAATCGGTCTTAACTGTCAAATATGACAGTTCAGTGACTACGCAAGTAGCTCTGTCACTCTCATCTTAACGAGGCGGAACGCTACAAAACATACCTACGCGATCGTTTTGACAGTTTGAGACCAATTTGAGGTTTGAGACAAGTCAGACAATCAGGCTGCTGTGCTGTACGAAGATGCAGCGCTGTTTTTTAATTTTCCTTATAACATTAAGTATATTCAGTATCAAAAGGCCTATTCGCTCCATCTTAATAACAATATAACCCAGTCATAGAGACAAAGTGATTGAGTCGCAAGACGCAACTTTGTCTCAGCTCAATATCACTCACTCAATGGAATGAACAGAGTCTTAGAACTGCCACTAAAACGTATTTTAGTTTGATTAACACTTAGTCGGGGTTTATAGTGGCAGTCAATATGATAATGACTTGAAAGGAGTCGGACAATATTGCTAAGTGAGTGGGTGTTTGAGTACATTAGAAAGTTATGTAGGTTTAGAATAAATACTCGTACAGTATCATTGAGATACCAATAGAGACGTTATACTCATTATAAAAAGCTCTAAAACGCGGCGAAATTGTGTTATAACTACTTAAATAGAATATAAGCAGCTTTGTTTATATCACTCAAGAAGACTAAAAGAAAGCAGAGATATTATAAAAACCAGTTGTCAGAAAGAGATAAATTATGTGCGTGCTGCGTGTAAATGCGTGTAACATCGGAGCAAGACAGAGAGTTGACTCAAGCTAATTAGCTTGACTTTTATTCGCCACGCAGAGCGGGATACAGCGCATCTACCTCAGTCTATATAGAAGATCATTGTACGTACAGTATGCTTGTTTTTATCAGTAGCATTGTTCAAATAGTTCATGAATTTAGTGTAGACTAGTATTTTGCAATTTGTAACACAATTTCTTCATTAGTGTGAAGACTAGATGACGTCTTGTAGTTTGAAACACATTTCTTACTGTTATCCAAATGAAGGTTCTTGGCGCAGATTCTGTTGGACACTGTCTTAATGCATAAAACTTAGTGTGCCGATCAAGCTCACTAGAGCGTAGTTTCGAAGTTTCGTCGAACAAAAGAGCGCTGTGGCGAGCCGTCCGTCGTCGCGTCGTCGGCGCACTAAGTTTCTATGCATTGGACCGTAACTAGCTAAATTATCGCTAAATCTGATTGACTATTTTTGTAATCGGAAACAAAATTGTTTTTTTTTTCTGATTTGAAATGAATTCTAGCCATAAAAAAAAAAAAAAAAAATTGTAAATTTAGAAATGTCACTCGGGTTGTCATTTTGTTATACTTATAGTCGTATTGCTCATTATACGGACTAAAAGCTGTGCTAAAAGTAAAGGAAAAAATGACATTTTTCCTTCAATTTTGACATAAAACGTATCAAAACTAATCAAAATTGAAGGAAAAATTACATTTTTTCCTTCAATTTTAGTCCGTATAATGAGCAATACGACTATAGATTTTAGCGTACCTACACGACACCACAATAAAAGTAAGTTCGTATGAGCAAGTGGCTAACTCTGGTGACGGAGTTTTTAGGTCGCCTAAAGGCCTCCGTCGACACCACAATTATATAAGTAGTAGCTAATTATTTGGTATGATTGTGGCACCACAATTATACCAAATAATTCAATTTCTATAAGAAGAGTAAAAATTTAACGTAACCCAATAATAAGTTGGCTAGTTATAATTAATTTCAATAACTTCGACATCTTAACTATCAATCCCCAAATCAAGTTCGCACAAAACACCACAGAATAAAAAGTAACAGAAAGGACATTATAGCCGCAGAACGCATTAGGAGCAGGAAATGGCGTACACATTCAGTATTGTGCGCGAGGAAAAATGATATAATATCATAACATCCTTTATGACCATTACTGGGCTTGTCCGCCCAGCGGCAAAGATTAGGTAAAGAAAATTTTTGGCTACGTCAGAACTTACTCAGAGAGGTAAATTCAATTCAAAAATCATTTATCAAGTAGGACCTCTAGGATCATTTTGAAACGTCATAAGAAAAAAAAAAGTGTGAAGGGCCGATGTATATCATATAATTGGATATAATACCATATACCATGTCTAGAATATACACGTAGGTAATATAAACGCAAAACACTACTAAAACAAAAAGAATTAACATGATTAATCGATATATTTCGAATATTTTGACATTGTAAAGTAGACACCTTATAACCAGGATAATTTGAATGCACATAATAATGTTCGTTTGCGCTTTCTAAACAATTGTATCTCGAATTATGTCGGCTAACTAGAATAATTGTTTTAAGTATATTTTTTTTGTTTTAAATAATTAAGTGTCTTGGAATAATTAATTAGATGCTTTGTATGCAATTAACTTTCATATTTCATTCTACGTCGCGGCTAGTCTATGCCCTCCGCCCTACACGAGACAAATCGCCTAGCTAGCCATTTGTCAAAAAACCTGCATCCGCCCTGTGAAAGCGGTCTTTGTCATCACGAAGCCTTTCTAACGCACTTCTGTTTACGCTATCACAATGGAATAAAGTCTAAATTCCTGTAACACTTTACGACAAAACTTAAAAAGAAAGAAAAAAGAAAATATAAAGGAACTTTTTGAAGATAAAAATGTACTACCCTTTCTTAAAACCATGTACAAAACATAGAAAGTAGTTGTGTGTCGACTCAGTCACTACTGCCACAATTAATTTTTTTTTAATCTATACTTATAATAAGAATGAAGTCTAAGGCCAAACTTATAAGTATTCAATTAAGTGAAGTCAGTTTTTGATCTATATAACCCTAGAGCCTTAAAACACTTCGTAAGCGCGATCTAGAGCGCAAAAAGTGCTGTAATCTGTGACTTTAGTTCTCTGTTCGCTGTTCGCACTGATCTCAGAAATGGCTTATCCGAATTGGATGCAGTTTTCACTGATGTATTGTGGTAAGTCTGGACCTTTTATTAGTGTTAGTTTTATCAAAATCCGTTCACAAATAAAAAAGATATGTCCATTTAAAGAATGTACTGTGACTTTAGTAAAAAAATAATATAAAAAAGGATGTATCTTTTTTATTTGTGAACGGATTTTGATGAAACTAACACTAAAAAATGACCCAGGCTTACCACAATACAACAGTGAAAACTGCATAAAAATTGATAAAGTCATTTCTGAGATGAGTCATATTATATTACCCAGCATAGTTCTGTTCTGAACTAAAGTCCCACAGTTACCCAGCATATCCAAGTTACAATGAACTTTTTGCATGAGTTTCAATATTATTAAAAAACTCTTATCACAAGTAAGTAATTAAATACGACAACTTCAATCATTAAATTTAAAGTTTTTTCGAGAACAAAGGACATAGAGACATCTATTGGAGCTAGCTGAAACCAAATTGTGATATCTGGTTCCCATAGTAGCTACAAGCTTTGCTTAGTTTAGGGCTAGATGGCGCTGTGTGTCTCCAAAAAAAATATTAATAAAAAATTAAAAAACCCGGTGATCTGAAAAGTTGGAAATAATCTATACTTATCTTTATCTTTTATCTATACTAATATAATAAAGCGGAAGAGTTTGTTTGATTGTTTGATCGCGCTAATCTCTGGACGTACCAGTTGGATTTGAAAAAAATCAAAACTAGATGGCGGGACTAAAAATGACCATTTTCTGAATCGCGCTGATGAAAACACGCGGCAGTCACTTACTTATTAGTCTACGCGTGATCTAAAACATTTTTTTATTAAACCGACTTCAAAATAAAGGAGGTACTCGATTATTTATTACTCGAAGATGCCTGGACCGATTTGGAACATTATTTTTTTGATTGAAAGGTGGTGTCTTGGTCAGATCAGGTCAGGATCTGATAATGGAATCCTGGAGCTGTTCTACAGAACCCCTCAGTAAATAGGCCGATTGAGTTGAAACTCGGCAAACCTGTCAAGTTTCAACTAGGTACTATGTAATAATATGGTGACAGTGAGCTGATCTGAGGATGGAGTCAGGAGCTGTTCAACATAACTCCTCAGTAAATATGCCGATTGATTTGAAACTCGGAACTCAGCATATCTGTCAAGTTTCCAATATAATGTAATGATATGGTGACATCGAAATGAAGGGGAAGGGGGAGAGGGGGAGGAGGAGATGGGGACGGGGACGGGGACGGGACGGGACGGGACGGGACGGGACGGGACGGGACGGGACGGGACGGGGATACATGACACAAACTTATTTAATTTAAAATCCAAAAAAATCTGTTTATGTACAGAATATAAAACCAAACACTTTTTTACTTCACTTCACGTGGCATTGCAACGCATGCCGGGTACAGCTAGTAAATAAATAAGCTACCAGCATGCCCAGATTGCCCAGCATGCGCATCGTGACATAGGTACCCATACAGTGTGGTAAGTTTTTGGGCATTTCAGGGTAGCTACCTTTTCTTTTGTAGTAGAAAGTTATGTTCTTAGGAAACAATTGTTTTATTTTGAAAAAAAAAATTGCATTTTTAGATTTTTGACAAAAAATTAGTTAGGCAAAAAAATTACATTTGTCAAAAAAAACTAGTTGGTCTTAATTGACTCTATTTCCCATTAGGAACACTTTGTCCAAAATAACTTACCAAATCAAGTCGTCGTGCAATAATTCAAAAAAACGCACGGAAGCGCTCAGCTCGTAATGCCATTTGAGGTCACCCATCCAAATTGTGACCGCGCATAACGCTGTATTCAGATTAGGTGTTATCAACTGAAATTCCGAGCGTACATTTACAGTTTTGTTCTTTTGTTCATCAGTTTATTATAATTAAAACAATACACAGCTGAAGCAGCTTTTCATAAGCTGCACTCTATTCATTGAAAAAGAGACTTAAAATTAAAAGTGTCATTTTAAAAGGACAGTTCGGAAACAAAAGTATGAAATGAAATGAGAGTGGACATCGAAATGTCGGCGATAAGCCAACTTTTAAAAGTACAGTTAGCATTGCAAATTGATGACTTCTTCAATGCTAGATTAAAATAAGCTTTGAAAACTAATTTTTTTATGACTGGCGAAATTATATGCGCAGCAAGCACATAGTATGGTCATTAAAATACCGGAAGGATTTGTAGGACCGGAAGGATCTGTTCCGAAAAGATGTCTATGTAAGCAAGGTAAATCAATGCAAGCCAAGTCCGTCTGAACAGTTTATATGATTTTAAAGAAAAAAGTTTTTTTTTCACTTACCTAAACAAAAACTGGTTTAAAATTGTTGTTTAAAAAAAACAGTCTTTTTGCAGTAGGTAAATCCTATCCTACTATTAAACGAGGAATATTTCTAAATTTGTTTGTTTATTTGTATTCACGTTCTCGAAAACGGCTATAACGATTTTGATGAAATTTGCAATGTAGGGGTTTTCGACATAGCAAGGTCTCATACCTGGGAAAATTCTAATTTCTGGCAAAATTCATCTTCTCTTTTTTCAGCCGAGCACAATCGCCCAGATAAATTGTTGCTGACGGTACCATGGGGCTGACAGGGGGATAAAAGTGGTGTTTTTGCTATCTCGTTTTGATGTATTGTATTAAGAGTTGGTATCTTTTATTCGTCATTTACATTTATATCATTTACATACAGTGAGCCTGATGCTTTGTTCAGAGCAATGCTGGATGTTGTCTTGCTTGTCGAAATCAATCGATAAACATTACTATTGTACATGGAGTTTTAGGGAGTGTACACATTGCGTTTTTTGCAGCGCGTTTGTATCGATACAAACGCGATTCGAACGCGATGCGAACGCGCAGCTCCCCGCGCAGCCCCTCCCGGTTCGCTTTTGTATGGAAAAAAACGCGTTGCGAACGCGCGTTTGTATCGATACAAACGCGCAGCTCAAAAACGCGCTGCAGAAAACGCAATGTGTACACTCCCTTATATGAACTAGGGTAAAAATTGGTATAATTTATTATTAAACTTTCACACAATTCACAGCTTTTATTAAGTACTTAGGTAGCCCTAACATAGACTGCAGTCAAGTTTCGCATCGCCAAGTCAAAGTTTCCACCCTTAATTGCATAAAAAAATAACCAAAGAGGTTCTCAATAACACCGACACTCGAAAAAACACTTCAAGACTCTTTGTTGAATTCTTTTAAATACTGGCCGCAAAACAATCCGCGTTCGAAATTCAAAAGAGAAAACAAAAAAATGGCGCGATTAAATCTTCAAGTGGCGAATAGTGGCCGCGGTTTCTCATGGGGATATGTTTTGGTACAGCTCAGAGGGAGCCTGGCTAGTCGGGTGGCTGTGATTTATGATGATTTGTGGATAGGTGAAAGTGGTCATTTGTTTCAAAAACATGTTTTAGTAAAACACAATGTCAAAGTGATCATTTGTTACTTACACATTTTTTATTATTAGGCAACCTCCAGGACGGCAGGAGCGGCGGCGACAGCAGCAGAAAACTCCAAAAGGCGGAAATATACATCTATTGGAGATGGGTATATATTTCTGCCTTTTGGAGTAGAGACTGTAGGACCATGGGGCTCAGAAGCGTGGCTCCTTTACAGGGAAATATCTAAGAGGTTCGTGGATGAGACCAATGACCAAAGGGCTGGTGCTTACCTCGGACAGAGGATAAGTCTAGCAATCCAACGAGGTAACGCTGCCAGCCTTTTGGGCACTTTACCTGCGGTCGGTGATCTGAACTCTGTCTTCTATCTTTAGTCACTTAAAGATAGAAAACAGAGTTCCTTTTATTTAGTTGTAACTTAGTTAAGGAGTGTATTAATATGTTTTTGAATGTGTTTCCTTGTTCCATAAATAAATAATAACAGTTTAAATTATGAGTTTATCATCAGTTAATTTCAATTGAGTTTTTTTAATTTAGGTACAGATAGACCTTTATTTGGACACAATCTTACCTGATGGTGAGTGACGATGCGGCCGGAGAAAGCTCATAAAGGACGAGAATACACTCGAGAGACTCGATAGAAACGCGATGCGAACGCGCTGCTCAAAAACGCGCTTCAGAAAACGTCGTGTGCACCCTCCCTCACCTTCAATACCTTCATGTTGTATTACTTTTATAAAAAAATGACCATATAAATAAGTTTTAGTAACTAGGTACTTAAATTTAAGTGGTAGTTTAAACCAGTGTTCCGCAAAGGGTGTGCCGCGGCACACTGGTGTACCGTGGTCATTGGTTGGTGTGCCTCGGAAAAATAAGGTTACCTATCTCAGTTAAGTTACTCCAATTTTGGACGCATATCCTCAACTAAACAAGCTCACGTTTCGCATTAAAAAAAAATATTTATAGTGTACCTCAAAGATTTTCCGATTTCGTGCGGAACACTGCTTTAAACCACCAACATTAATTTTAAAAATCCATCAGTTTCATTACCCATGGTCACCGCGTACTAAGTGATGGCGTCTCGCTGGGATCCCACGGGTGGGAATTAGAGCTCAATTGGCGAGATGATTCGATTTGCGCCCCACGCGCGCTCCACTGACCGTGGCTCCGGACGCAAGGAAATCACTTTCTTGGACCATGCGAGCTTTTTTTTTGTAAATAAAATTAATTGTTTGTAAAAAAATAAATGTATAGGTATTAATTATAAGTACTAAATATGTTATTACTTATATAAGTACTAATACTAATACTCATATAATCATCAATATTTTTACAGTGTTTTCGAATTCAGATAAGTATTTTTAAATTCAAATTCTAAGTATTTTTATTTATTTATTACTTACTTCAATTTGGTACACAAGGATCTCAATATAATTTTGACCACAACAAGAGCCCCGTTGGGGCACATTATAAAGAATATAAGTAGGTACTTAAAATAAATGTATTCTATGTTTTAAACATTATTTATTTTCGTCAATAGAACAAAAGAATTTGATTGTTCCTACTGTGTCTTTGTTGCTACGAGTATCTACGAAAACATGTAGCGAGCTACGGTAAGCTACGGTAAGCCTACGAAGAAACTGCTACGCATTATAGTCCTAATACAAGAAAAGTATTTTGTATATAAAACTATATAAGAAATAATAAATCATTACAAAATATATAGAGATCAAAACTTAAACAGTACTCAAGTACTTCCAGGTTGAAAGTAAAACCGTTCCCTTGGCACTTGAAAAAGAAAAAAAAAAACACTTGATTTTTATAAAACTTAATATTAATTTATAAGCCCGTAATCATAACTATCAATTTCACCCGAGTGCTCTCGTCTCGAGTGGCCTACATTACAAGCTATGAGAACAAGGCACTATTGTGTGCCGAACCATTGTGAATTATTATTTGAACCCCAATCAGATAACAGTGTAAAATCGTTTAACTGATCGAGATTTATTTGTGTGTTTGTTTCAAACTGGTTTTGTTTATTTTAGGTAGTTTAACTGTTGATAGTTGTAACAATTGTTTGATTGTAATAATAATTTTAATTTAAAATAAACCGTCTTAATTCAATGCTTTATTATACGTTGTCAAAGATTGCCTCCTGACACTGGATAAATCGTCTAGTAACTCCACTCTAGTAAAGATGTAAAGACCTCAGTTATTATAATAGTTATAATTATAAATAAAATAAAAATATTTTATTTCAGACAACAAAAAATACCGCATAATGATGCTCATGCGATCATACATACACACAGGGGCGTATTTACCCTTAGGCCAAGAGGGCCATGGCCCGGGGCGGCAGGCTACGAGGGGCGGCGCAAGCCGCCCCTCGCTCTCAGCTTCATGAGCCTTTCTTTTTGTCCTTACATGCCAGAAGAAATTAAAAAAAAAGCCTACCGAACTAAAAAAAAAGGTAAAACTTATTTCGTTGAGAGAGAGGGGGGCTTGCGCCGCTCCGTGCTTTCAGTTTCATACGCCTTTCTTTTTGTCCTTATGCCTGAAGACAGTAAAAAAAAATCTACCTAACTAACAAAAGCTAAACTTATTTGGCTCGGAGCGAGGGGCGGCTTGCGCTGCGCCGCCGCCCCTCGCTTTCAGTTTCATGCGCCTTTCTTTTTATCCATAAATGCCCGAAGAAATTAAAAAAAAGCCTAGGTACCTAATTAACAAAGCTAAAACTTATTTGGTTGAGAGCGAGGAACAAAAACTAAAACTTATTTGGTTGTAAAATTTTAGACATCAAGACTATCGTTTTACTGACTGGCCATTTTCAGAGATTTTCATTTGACAGGAAACGTAGGTTTTCTTTTAAGCTCGAAGGGATAATTCGTTACAATAAATTGGTATTCTGGGAATAAATCCTCGAGACGATTATAGGAAAACATTTCTTTGGGTGTCACATGTTGCATTTTTCATAAAAAAATTCGTTTCGCTTCGCTCGCATATTAGCTTCATCAGTGTTTTAGGAGCAAATTGAGTTATGTCTGCAAGCGAAATAGGAACCGACAAATAGCCAGCCTTTTCTTTGAGCACGTAAGCAAAATCAAATCATTTGTTATAAAAAAATTCGGCTCGCTTTGCTCGCATATAGAATAGGAACCGACAAGCAGCCAACCTTTTCTTTGAGAACCGTAAGCAAAATCAAGTGTTACATGTTGCATTTGTCATTAAAAAATTTGGCTCGCTTCGCTCACATATAGAATAGGAACCGGCAAGCAGCCAACCTTTCCTTTGAGAACCGTAAGCAAAATCAAGTGTCACATGTTGAATTTGTCATAAAAAAAATCGGTTCGCTTCGCTCGCATATAGAATAGGAACCGACAAGCAGCCAACCTTTTCTTTGAGAACCGTAAGCAAAATCAAGTGTCACATGTTGAATTTGTCTTAAAAAATTCGGCTCGCTTCGCTCGCATATAGAATAGGAACTGACAAGCAGCCAACCTTTTCTTTGAGAATCGTAAGCAAAATCAAGTGTCACATGTTGCATTTGTCACAAAAAATATCGGCTCGCTTCGCTCGCATATAGAATAGGAACCGACAAGCAGCCAACCTTTTCTTTAAGAACCGTAAGCAAAATCAAGTGTTACATGTTGCATTTGTCATTAAAAAAATTCGGCTCGCTTCGCTCGCATATAGAATAGGAACCGACAAGCAGCCAACCTTTTCTTTGAGAACCGTAAGCAAAATCAAGTGTCACATGTTGCATTTGTCACAAAAAAAATCGGCTCGCTTCGCTCGCATATAGAATAGGAACCGTCAAGCAGCCAACCTTTTCTTTGAGAGCCGTAAGCAAAATCAAGTGTCACATGTTGAATTTGTCATAAAAAAAATCGGTTCGCTTCGCTCGCATATAGAATAGGAACCGTCAAGCAGCCAACCTTTTCTTTGAGAGCCGTAAGCAAAATCAAGTGTCACATGTTGAATTTGTCATAAAAAAAATCGGTTCGCTTCGCTCGCATATAGAATAGGAACCGACAAGCAGCCAACCTTTTCTTTGAGAACCGTAAGCAAAATCAAGTGTCACATGTTGCATTTGTCACAAAAAAAATCGGTTCGCTTCGCTCGCATATAGAATAGGAACCGTCAAGCAGCCAACCTTTTCTTTGAGAGCCGTAAGCAAAATCAAGTGTCACATGTTGAATTTGTCATAAAAAAAATCGGTTCGCTTCGCTCGCATATAGAATAGGAACCGACAAGCAGCCAACCTTTTCTTTGAGAACCGTAAGCAAAATCAAGTGTCACATGTTGCATTTGTCATAAAAAAAATCAGCTCGCTTCGCTCGCATATAGAATAGGAACAAGCAACAAGCAGCCAACCTTTTCTTTGAGAACCGTAAGCATAATCAAGTGTCTGTTGTTGTGTAAAAAAAATCGGATCGCTTCCCTCGCTTATTATAAGCTTCATGACTATTTTGCGAGCAGAGTGCAAACCAAGTTTCAAGCCTGAGACAAATATTTGCAGGGGGCGGCAAACCTTACTGGCCTAGGGCGCTGAATCTTAAAATACGCCTCTGCATACACACACTTCATATACAACTATTAGCAAAGCCACTAATAGAAAAAATATATGATCACGACTGTATTCCCGAGGTGCGGTAGACATATTCTTTGAAATCTTTAGGCATTTTTTAGATCCTTTGAAGATGTCTAAGGGGGTAGTCAGAGGTATGTCCAAACACATTTAGTACATTCTCACATTTTGCAGAAGTTAGCATTCCATACGTGACAGGTTGCAAGCCCATCAACACTATTTATTTATTTATTTATTTATTTATTAGACAAAATCCACAGCTCTTAGTAGTAATAAATCGACTTATTTATGTTTCTATTACTATTACTATTACTATTAGAAAGCTAACTGGTTTCCTCACGATGTTTTCCTTCACCCTTTATGCTGCGAATACACGCTGGGCCAGCCTAAGCCAGCGCGAGTGAAGGCGAGTCGACGCAAGGCAAGTGGTACCATCCACACGCTTGGCGAGTCGACGCAAATCAATGTAAGTTGGCGCTCGTGTTCACTCGGCCAGCTAGGCGAGCGATGGCAAGGCGAGGCGAGCGGTGCTGCCCACACGTTGGCACTCGCGTTCACTCGGCGAGCCTAGGACAGCGTGTATCAGCCTTTAGAGCTCGTGTTAAAGCGCATATAAATTTTTCGAAACGAAAAATCCATTGCGGCCGGGTTCGAAACCACGACCTTCGGATTGAAACTCGAGGCACTAACCCACTAGGCCAACACTAGCCGCTAATAACCAATCAATTTTCAAATAAGTCACAACCACGCTTCCCGCCCAGCAATTGCGGGAACAAATGCGACACAGCTTATCTAGCAGTCAGTACAATAATGACATGACGGTACAACAGTGTAAGTTGTACCGTGAATTGGTTGTTTTCACACGACGCGCTAATCATTATATGTGAACACTGTTTAGATGCGCGGTTCCATTGTCGCACGGGATTAGCTGGGCAATAGGCAATATGCGTCTGATTCAAAAGCGGGTTAAATGTATTTTATTATGAACATTGTTGCTTTAGAGGTGTGTGTAATTATTTTTTAATATTAAACCATTTTCGATTAGAAAATAAATTTTAAAAATTGCAAAAAAAAGTAGGAATTTCAAAATACTTGAAAAGGATGTGAAAGGATGTGACGTCACGAGTTCATAAGAAAAGTCAAGGACGAGTCAGATATGACGATCCATAGATAAGTTTTTTTTTTAATTTTCACAATTCCTATACTCGAACTTATTGTTGTCACAGATTACTGTTGTACTTAGTATCAATTTGACGTCATACGTCAAAGTTCACAAATTGTTACTACAACAGTAATCTGTGACAACAATAATAATCGTGTTTCAGATGCGTGAAAATGTTGGTAAATTTCAAAAATAATTTTTGTTATAAAATTTTAGTATTTCGGCGCTGGAATTTTTATGACGGTTATTTGACGATATAACCTATCGTATAAAATCATAAAAAAAAATTGTGGGAGTTCCCTATTCTACTAGATGACAACGTCAATCATTCCGCTGCGGTTTGTTTCGATCTCTTAAATGTCAGCCATTTAGTGAATAGTAGGTAGAATGCCTTTTCAAAAATTTGTTCTGCCAAAGTTCAAACCTTAGCTAAAACCTCACCACAACTGAGTCGTTTGTCATTAGTTGTCACAGTCGAAAATCTAAGGTTTAGTCTCGGTTTACTTAAGGTTTTGCTTGAGGCTGATAAAAAGTTTGGTACTAGAATTTACACCTAGAAGCAATCGTGAAGAGAATTGTGTTTTTTTCTTCTTCATTTGGCTTCTCACGGTTTGTGCATTTAGCTAGTGTCAAAATCAAAATCAAATCAAAATCAAATATCATTTATTCAGTAGAACCGTTATGACCACTTTGAAACGTCTTAAGAGCTAGGTGATTCTACTCCTGTTCTTTCGCGACCAGTAGTCAAGTAGGTAATTTCAAGTTAATAGATAACACAAGATAAACAAATAAACATTATATTACCTAAATAAAATATTCCAACCCGCCTTGTGCCTTGCCTAAGTAAAGTTGTGGGGCTTTACTGAAATATCACGAGAACTTTTTGTGAGAACTTGAAATGCAATGCTATTCAATTTTGTTTCATTTGCCCACACTTATGCACGTTCACGAACACTAAACAGTTAATAATCCACTATTAGATATACACATTTAAAGAAAGAAGTTTTGCATCAACTAAAACAAAAAAGAAAACATGATTTCTCAAATTCCCGCCAAAAAGAGAATGCGTTTCATGTGTTGATGGAATGTGTCCGAAATGAAAGTCAAAGGCGACGTTTGTTTCGTGACAGTTCCATTGGAATATGTAATTAATTTCTCTAGCAAGTCCATTTTGAAGAGTCAAAAGTGTGTCAAAATCAAGTTTTAAAAGACAAAATGTGTATTCGATAATTAGCAATTCCATGATGTATTTAACAATGGACACCAACCCGTGGGCGTGCGCTAAACGAATTGTCGCTCGCGGTACCGCGCGCAAATTAGCCTGTTTGTTTCCCCCGCCATTGTAGTGTGCGCCCGCCTTTATGCGGAGTGTGCGGTTAGCTTAATGCTAGTTCTCGGGTTACTTTCGAGTTTCAGATGCCAGAGGCAATAATCTCGGCCGTCGCTCGCCTTATCGGAAACAACATACAGTACTTGGAGAAACAGCAAGTAATGACCAGCAAGAATGTGTTCTGTTTCCTAGTGTTAGGCAAGGGACCGACCAAGTCTACACTTAACATTTGAAAAGGGCGGCTGCAATCCTTGGGACGACCCATTGTACCAAGTGTAGAGTGGTTGGGATGCTTATGGGAGAGACATACGTCACACCTAGTAACGAAGTTTGTCACATCTTGTAGCATTTTTGGCCAGAAATATTTCAAGCTGAGGCGTTTGTGAGTTTTAAAGATACCAAAATGACCAGACATCGGTTCAGAGTGATTTTGAGAAATTATTTCCTGACGTTGTTCAAGCGGAATTATCTCTTTCCACTCAAATTCCCTAGTTAGAGGATTTAAGCTTTTTAGATATCGAAATAACTTATTATGTTCGACACGATAATTAAGGAACGATGTTGGAGATTTCTGACATCCTTCAAAAATGTTCAAATACCAAGCATCACTAGTTTTAGGTACGGAAGAAGGAGAGTCTATGACACTAACTGGAACGGCACGAGACAAACTGTCTGGGACCACATTTTCTGAACCCTTTCTATGTTTGATCTCAAACTTAAAAGCAGAGAGACGAACACCCCACCTAGCTAGTCTTCCTGTCGGGTTATTGAGATTTAAAAACCATTTTAGTGAAGAATGGTCTGTGAAGACAGTGAAAGTAAGGCCATTTTCGAGATAGCATCGCCAGTGTTCAATAGCTGATAGAACGGCCAAAGCTTCGCGTTCAGTTGCACTGTAATTGCGTTCTTGTTGAGTTAGTGATTTGCTCATGTAGGCTATAACCTTTTCCTGACCGTCTAGTGTTTGTGTAAGTACGGCACCAATGCCGTAGTCACTAGCATCAGTGTGAACCTCAAATGGCTTAAGGTAGTCAGGACAGGATAGTATAGGAGCTGACACGAGATGGTTTTTGAGCTCAACAAAAGCATCGTTAGCTTCAGGTGACCATTTAAAGGGGGGAGAATCCTTCTTCTGGGACGTTAATTTATTAAGAGGGGACGCTAAAGTACTAAAGTTAGAAATAAACCTGCGGTACCAAGATGCGGTCCCTAGAAAACGTCTTACCTCTTTTCTATTAGTGGGTGTAGGGTACTCAACAATGGACTTTACCTTATCAGGGTCTGCCTGTAGCCCATTTGAGTCGACTACGTATCCCAAGTATTTCAACTGACTCCTAAAAAATTGACTTTTCTTAAAGTTGATAGTCAATTTGGCGTAGTTGAGCTTATTTAAGACACGATCAAGGAGTTGTATGTGTTGTTCGAAGCTATTAGACACGATAACGATGTCATCGACGAAAACAAAGACCTTATGCTCAAATTCTGGACCATAAAATAAGGCGTCCACTAATCTCTGCTGTGTCGCGGGGGCATTAGTTAGACCGAAGGGCATTGATTTAAATTGGAACGTACCTCTAGATGGTATATAAAATGCAGTCTTTTGTCTATCCTCCTCACGGATCGGAATTTGCCAAAAACTTTTAGAGAGATCAATGCTAGAAAGGTATCTGGCGTCACGTAAATTATCTAGAATTTCCGTGATGTAGGGCAGACTGTACGCATCTTTTTTGGTAATTGAATTGAGTTTCCTACTATCTAAACAAAAACGCAACTCGCCATTTTTTTTAGGGGTCAACAAGACAGGTGATGACCAAGGGCTTTCGCATGGTTCTACTACATCCTCTTTAAGCATTTCGTCAAGCTGTTCGACCAGAATGCGTTGTTTTTCCGGAGACATCCTGTAGTACCGCTGTCGAATAGGAGCAGCATCACCGGTGTCGATTGCATGTGTAGTTAAGGTAGTACGACCAAGCCCTCGTTTCTCATAAGAGACTTCGTGAAATCGACCTATCATTTGATCCGCGGTGGATTTTTGCTCATCCGATAAGTTTTCGTAAGAGTGCAGATTAAGATTTTTTTGGTTATCGAAATCAGTAGCATGAATTTCGTCGGAGTCTCTATAGTATGCTATGTGGTCTAGATACCTAGGAAATAAATCAAAAGACCTCCAAAAATCCATTCCTAATATTAGGGAATGTTTGATATTGGGAACCACGAAAACTTTAAGTATGTGCGTTTGCTTTTGAAAAGTAATGGGCAGTTCTAGCATACCAATAGATTCAAGTTTGTTGCCACCAGCCGCAACAAAATTTATTTTTTTGCACTCTTTTAATTTAAAACCATCGCTCAGTAAGTGTTCATGACATCCGTTACCTAAGATTGTAGTAGAAGAGCCGGAGTCAAGAAGACCGATCAATGATCTATTATCAATGTTTACTGCGACATAAGGTCGAGATTTATCAATGTTAGAGTTGTTATCATGGATTGAAGAGATAGCATTAAAAGTAGAAAATGAAGATACGAAACACAACCATTGTTTCCACTCTGCTAGATTAAAGTTTTTATGTTGAACGCCATCTTTACAATCCTGCCTAATTAGTTTTTTGGCTTGTCCTTAGTGTTCGTTTCCTTGCAATTCGGGCAATCGGAGCGACGGACACCCTTTTTCCCACACTTGAAACATATAAGGAAGCGTTCGGCCTTGCAGTATCTTAGGGAGTGGTCGTCAGTTCTGCATCTCGGACAGAATCTGGCTTTAACAGAATTGGAAGTTAAAGCTGCAACAGTTTCATCATGCTCTTTATGAAGAACGGAAACTTCGGAACGGAAAATCTAGCGCCAATGAAACGTTCCATTAAGGCTGTTTCCTGAGGTGAAGAGAGTAGGAAAACAAACCAAGAAGAACTGTTACAAATATATATATATTAATTAAAATCTCAAGGGTGGGAAGCACAGTCGTATCCGAATTGCACCGGTAAACTAGAAGTGTGCCACTGGCCTTAAGTAAGAGCGGGAGTCGGTCCACAGCAGGTTGATGAAAAGTCAGCCCCCAGCTCCTTCCAAGTTCGGTCAGACGACAAAGTGTATGATGATGATGATGATGATTCAGGACGGCTTGCTTCTTGTAGGTCTCGGAAGTAGTCCGATGTAGTGTTCAGCCGGTACAAAGAACCCTGGAACCCATTTTCCGGATAATTAATAAAATGTCCAGTTTCCGAGTTTGACTGCGACATTCCAAGCTCAGTACTACAAGGCATAATTGGCAACTTGCAAATAGGTAGTAATCAATGATGAGGCAGTCAAACAGGTTTGCAAATAATATAAGAGTAAATTACATTAATGATAACTTAACAAAATGCTAAAGAATTATTATGATAAATAAATCAGTTCGCAGAATGATTGTGCAATTTTGAAATGTTGGATGAGAATAATGATGCCAACTCCACGGTATGAAAATGAAACTACAAGCGGCTAGATTCAAGAAATAATACGGCTATGATTACAATGAGATGAAATGAATGAATTTATAACTACAATGATAAAATGAAAAGTTGGCAAAGCCATTCAAGGCACTAGCCGTTACGTGCACAAACAGAAGTTTTGTCTACAAACTATTAGGCATTTTCATAAAACAACACTCACCCGATTCGGGGTAACACAGTTCCGATAATTACAGACTCAGACACAGTTTTAAGTTTTATTAAGCAAATTCCATAAAAATAATTGGAACAGTAATTCAGTCAGCTGGCAGTTGCAATCGTTGACCTCAATTACGAACTTTTGTTCCAACTCATAGACAGTAGACGTTCATTCACCTGTCGTCGAGCGCGCGACGCCGTCACTGTCAGGTAAGCAGGATGCGCGCGAATATTTAAAATAGGTACGATATATGAAGTGATTGAATTAATTATTTTTAATAGAATTGTCGTGCTAAAGTTTTTCACAAAAAGGGTTTATAGTTAAGGTAAAAGTGTTACAAGGAAAACATTTCTTTGGGTGTCACATGTTGCATTTTTCATAAAAAAATTCGTTTCGCTTCGCTCGCATATTAGCTTCATCAGTGTTTTAGGAGCAAATTGAGTTATGTCTGCAAGCGAAATAGGAACCGACAAATAGCCAGCCTTTTCTTTGAGCACGTAAGCAAAATCAAATCATTTGTTATAAAAAAATTCGGCTCGCTTTGCTCGCATATAGAATAGGAACCGACAAGCAGCCAACCTTTTCTTTGAGAACCGTAAGCAAAATCAAGTGTTACATGTTGCATTTGTCATTAAAAAATTTGGCTCGCTTCGCTCACATATAGAATAGGAACCGGCAAGCAGCCAACCTTTCCTTTGAGAACCGTAAGCAAAATCAAGTGTCACATGTTGAATTTGTCATAAAAAAAATCGGTTCGCTTCGCTCGCATATAGAATAGGAACCGACAAGCAGCCAACCTTTTCTTTGAGAACCGTAAGCAAAATCAAGTGTCACATGTTGAATTTGTCTTAAAAAATTCGGCTCGCTTCGCTCGCATATAGAATAGGAACTGACAAGCAGCCAACCTTTTCTTTGAGAATCGTAAGCAAAATCAAGTGTCACATGTTGCATTTGTCACAAAAAATATCGGCTCGCTTCGCTCGCATATAGAATAGGAACCGACAAGCAGCCAACCTTTTCTTTAAGAACCGTAAGCAAAATCAAGTGTTACATGTTGCATTTGTCATTAAAAAAATTCGGCTCGCTTCGCTCGCATATAGAATAGGAACCGACAAGCAGCCAACCTTTTCTTTGAGAACCGTAAGCAAAATCAAGTGTCACATGTTGCATTTGTCACAAAAAAAATCGGCTCGCTTCGCTCGCATATAGAATAGGAACCGTCAAGCAGCCAACCTTTTCTTTGAGAGCCGTAAGCAAAATCAAGTGTCACATGTTGAATTTGTCATAAAAAAAATCGGTTCGCTTCGCTCGCATATAGAATAGGAACCGTCAAGCAGCCAACCTTTTCTTTGAGAGCCGTAAGCAAAATCAAGTGTCACATGTTGAATTTGTCATAAAAAAAATCGGTTCGCTTCGCTCGCATATAGAATAGGAACCGACAAGCAGCCAACCTTTTCTTTGAGAACCGTAAGCAAAATCAAGTGTCACATGTTGCATTTGTCACAAAAAAAATCGGTTCGCTTCGCTCGCATATAGAATAGGAACCGTCAAGCAGCCAACCTTTTCTTTGAGAGCCGTAAGCAAAATCAAGTGTCACATGTTGAATTTGTCATAAAAAAAATCGGTTCGCTTCGCTCGCATATAGAATAGGAACCGACAAGCAGCCAACCTTTTCTTTGAGAACCGTAAGCAAAATCAAGTGTCACATGTTGCATTTGTCATAAAAAAAATCAGCTCGCTTCGCTCGCATATAGAATAGGAACAAGCAACAAGCAGCCAACCTTTTCTTTGAGAACCGTAAGCATAATCAAGTGTCTGTTGTTGTGTAAAAAAAATCGGATCGCTTCCCTCGCTTATTATAAGCTTCATGACTATTTTGCGAGCAGAGTGCAAACCAAGTTTCAAGCCTGAGACAAATATTTGCAGGGGGCGGCAAACCTTACTGGCCTAGGGCGCTGAATCTTAAAATACGCCTCTGCATACACACACTTCATATACAACTATTAGCAAAGCCACTAATAGAAAAAATATATGATCACGACTGTATTCCCGAGGTGCGGTAGACATATTCTTTGAAATCTTTAGGCATTTTTTAGATCCTTTGAAGATGTCTAAGGGGGTAGTCAGAGGTATGTCCAAACACATTTAGTACATTCTCACATTTTGCAGAAGTTAGCATTCCATACGTGACAGGTTGCAAGCCCATCAACACTATTTATTTATTTATTTATTTATTTATTAGACAAAATCCACAGCTCTTAGTAGTAATAAATCGACTTATTTATGTTTCTATTACTATTACTATTACTATTAGAAAGCTAACTGGTTTCCTCACGATGTTTTCCTTCACCCTTTATGCTGCGAATACACGCTGGGCCAGCCTAAGCCAGCGCGAGTGAAGGCGAGTCGACGCAAGGCAAGTGGTACCATCCACACGCTTGGCGAGTCGACGCAAATCAATGTAAGTTGGCGCTCGTGTTCACTCGGCCAGCTAGGCGAGCGATGGCAAGGCGAGGCGAGCGGTGCTGCCCACACGTTGGCACTCGCGTTCACTCGGCGAGCCTAGGACAGCGTGTATCAGCCTTTAGAGCTCGTGTTAAAGCGCATATAAATTTTTCGAAACGAAAAATCCATTGCGGCCGGGTTCGAAACCACGACCTTCGGATTGAAACTCGAGGCACTAACCCACTAGGCCAACACTAGCCGCTAATAACCAATCAATTTTCAAATAAGTCACAACCACGCTTCCCGCCCAGCAATTGCGGGAACAAATGCGACACAGCTTATCTAGCAGTCAGTACAATAATGACATGACGGTACAACAGTGTAAGTTGTACCGTGAATTGGTTGTTTTCACACGACGCGCTAATCATTATATGTGAACACTGTTTAGATGCGCGGTTCCATTGTCGCACGGGATTAGCTGGGCAATAGGCAATATGCGTCTGATTCAAAAGCGGGTTAAATGTATTTTATTATGAACATTGTTGCTTTAGAGGTGTGTGTAATTATTTTTTAATATTAAACCATTTTCGATTAGAAAATAAATTTTAAAAATTGCAAAAAAAAGTAGGAATTTCAAAATACTTGAAAAGGATGTGAAAGGATGTGACGTCACGAGTTCATAAGAAAAGTCAAGGACGAGTCAGATATGACGATCCATAGATAAGTTTTTTTTTTAATTTTCACAATTCCTATACTCGAACTTATTGTTGTCACAGATTACTGTTGTACTTAGTATCAATTTGACGTCATACGTCAAAGTTCACAAATTGTTACTACAACAGTAATCTGTGACAACAATAATAATCGTGTTTCAGATGCGTGAAAATGTTGGTAAATTTCAAAAATAATTTTTGTTATAAAATTTTAGTATTTCGGCGCTGGAATTTTTATGACGGTTATTTGACGATATAACCTATCGTATAAAATCATAAAAAAAAATTGTGGGAGTTCCCTATTCTACTAGATGACAACGTCAATCATTCCGCTGCGGTTTGTTTCGATCTCTTAAATGTCAGCCATTTAGTGAATAGTAGGTAGAATGCCTTTTCAAAAATTTGTTCTGCCAAAGTTCAAACCTTAGCTAAAACCTCACCACAACTGAGTCGTTTGTCATTAGTTGTCACAGTCGAAAATCTAAGGTTTAGTCTCGGTTTACTTAAGGTTTTGCTTGAGGCTGATAAAAAGTTTGGTACTAGAATTTACACCTAGAAGCAATCGTGAAGAGAATTGTGTTTTTTTCTTCTTCATTTGGCTTCTCACGGTTTGTGCATTTAGCTAGTGTCAAAATCAAAATCAAATCAAAATCAAATATCATTTATTCAGTAGAACCGTTATGACCACTTTGAAACGTCTTAAGAGCTAGGTGATTCTACTCCTGTTCTTTCGCGACCAGTAGTCAAGTAGGTAATTTCAAGTTAATAGATAACACAAGATAAACAAATAAACATTATATTACCTAAATAAAATATTCCAACCCGCCTTGTGCCTTGCCTAAGTAAAGTTGTGGGGCTTTACTGAAATATCACGAGAACTTTTTGTGAGAACTTGAAATGCAATGCTATTCAATTTTGTTTCATTTGCCCACACTTATGCACGTTCACGAACACTAAACAGTTAATAATCCACTATTAGATATACACATTTAAAGAAAGAAGTTTTGCATCAACTAAAACAAAAAAGAAAACATGATTTCTCAAATTCCCGCCAAAAAGAGAATGCGTTTCATGTGTTGATGGAATGTGTCCGAAATGAAAGTCAAAGGCGACGTTTGTTTCGTGACAGTTCCATTGGAATATGTAATTAATTTCTCTAGCAAGTCCATTTTGAAGAGTCAAAAGTGTGTCAAAATCAAGTTTTAAAAGACAAAATGTGTATTCGATAATTAGCAATTCCATGATGTATTTAACAATGGACACCAACCCGTGGGCGTGCGCTAAACGAATTGTCGCTCGCGGTACCGCGCGCAAATTAGCCTGTTTGTTTCCCCCGCCATTGTAGTGTGCGCCCGCCTTTATGCGGAGTGTGCGGTTAGCTTAATGCTAGTTCTCGGGTTACTTTCGAGTTTCAGATGCCAATAAGTTGAATGGAATACAAATATATTTTGTAAGCAAAAATTTATGATGCACAAAAGCTGAACAAAGGAAGGAAGGGAAAGAAGTATTTAAGGCTATTAAGGTTATATTTCGATGATATGATTAATAATAATACATTTATTTACTTATTTATTTCTATTGATTAGAAAAATTCCACATACGCTACAGTCAGTGTTTTTGTGAATGCTTGTCTTCGAAGAGAAAATGGGGAGCAAATCAGAAAATGACAACAATGTTGAAAACTAAATCAAATCATTTATGGCTCTTATGTTGTTTTGAATAAGGTGTTGTTCAGCAAAAATTTTAAACATAAACCATATTAGAACACCTCAATCTTGCACAAGGAGGCACATTATTCTATATTCTATGTCTGCCGAGACCTATGTCACGAAATGTTGTTTTGTTTATTTAAAATCATTTTAATTTTCATAGATTAATCCCGATTTAATTTATAATAGTCTTTTTAATTTAAATTAATAAAGTATCACCATCTTCATTTATTTCGTTGTAGTTAGAAAGATCTAAAACAAGCTAATTGCAATTAGCTTGGACAAACCGCGTCACCGATACCTCTGTCAAAGCTGAACTATCGGTGCTACCTAAAATGTATGCTCGTAAGTTGACACAGTGTAAGGAAATCTAGCTGGAAATATAAAAAGTGATCTATTAGTCACAAATTCTAGCTGTTATACAGCAAAGACTAAAGACGGGCCTCTCAGTCACGCACGGGACTCGAAACGTCGGGAAATAATAAACAAAGGTAAGTAATTACGCGATAAAGTCCCGTTAGTTCGTTTAAATTACCTCTCAGCTCGGTTTTGACATTTCTGAAACGTTTGTGTGATGAACATAAATGTTTTTTCTGTGTGAAGATGCTATATGTATGTACTTATGTTTATTCTATCAATTAAATCTCACATTATAAAGACACAGATTTGGCCCTAGAGGAACTCTTGAAAAACTCACCCTGTATAACTCGATTCTGACTGAGAGAAGATGGTATACTGTTACACTCCTTATATTTTAATGTTTGGTTGATGGCAGCGCGAAAGAAAAAAGGCACCTCTTTCCGGCATAGGCTTTTATTGATTAGACACTGAAATTGAAATACCCTTCTGAACCCCGTACACACAGCGTCTCTGCTCCGGATACACGCCACCGGACACCGGGTGTCACCGGTTATCCAGATTTCGCCTCGATAGATACGCGGCCCATCCACCGTGCATTCGACCACATTTCTAAACTGAATTTGTAGTTTTAGCCAGGTTAGAATTAAAGCGATGCGTTGATGGTTTCTCTGGCAAGCTAGGAAGTCACTTCATTTTGACATACTTTTTGGCAGGCTTTTGCTATTCAGACCTTCTCGGAATGTATTCTGAATACGAAATGTGACGTTTCTTTCTTCGCTGAAAAAACGTCAACTTTCCGAGAGATTTTTTATTTCGTGTGTTTTATTTTTTAAAGGTGATAGTTTACTGACTAGACTCGTAGAAGATCTGCTTATTTTAGCAAAACATTTAAACAGAGCTCAGCTATCAAAATTAGTTTCTTACTTTCCAAAAGCTGAGTCAAAATGACTTGCTTGAAATAGCGATTCTGTGGTGAGTATAACAGTTATAGCAAGAAAAACATTACATTACATTATCCTGCAAAACTTGAAATAATTAACTAACATCTAAAATTATTTCAAAATGATATCTCAACATTTGGGTTTCAAAGTCTCTGATTAATAGAAATAGGAATAACAAGTCATACAAGAAAATGTTTCACATAGAAAGCTCTAATCTAAGTACCTACTAATTTAGTTAAACCTGCTGGAACTTCTTTCTTAGTGCCTTTTCATACGTCCTGGTTGGCGGGTAGCCGGTCAGCAAACGCCGGACGTGTGAAAAGGCACTTACAGTCAGGAGTATAGTACATTTTTAATTTGAATTTTTGGCTTCCTATAATTCACATCATCATCATCATCCAGGACGTCCACTGTTAGACATAGGCCTTCCTCAAAAATTTCCATGTGTTGCGGTTGGAAGCGGCCTGCATCCACTGCCGACCTGCGGTTTTTGCATGGTCAAAAATTCACATGCAAGCAAGTTAATAGTTATTGACAACAAGAGAGGAAAGTTGATGTTTTCCTCGAGTGCTGATTTTGAATCCCGAGCGAACGAGGGATTCTAAGAATTGAATCACGAGCGTAGCGAGTGATTCTACGTTAGAATCCCGAGTCTAGCGAGGAATTCATAGGCACGAGATGTAAAAAACTTTGGTCTCGTGTTGCACACAAAATTTTTCACCTCAGCAGCGAGAACATTACTACCTACAAATAAAAGATACAACTTTGTACATAATGAAGCAACTAATCCATAATAGGTATTCATTTATATCTATTTAAAAATAAAGCATTTTTTTTAGAAATGAAAAGAACAAATAACAGTTATTGTAATTTTGAAAATTAAAAGTTTCTGTTTTGTTCAGAACTTACATACGTGCTTCTCAGGAAGGGAACTTTGTTCATCACAATCACTTTTTGTCTCAACTCTTCTCTCTGGAGATAAATTAGTGTATTCGTCACTGGTTTCACTCATCTTTATTGTTTTATGAATTTTCAACAAATAACTAGCGTAACAGAAACAAATTCCCGCTATTTTATTTTTAAAAGGTGCGTTATTGTTTTTTTTCATAGACAGGCTAGCCAATGACCGCCATGCACTATCACGTGTCAATCTATGACATTCGAATTTCAAATCACTTTTCCTCACTGAAACCAGTGTGCAAAATGCGATTTTGCACACTGGTTTCTCGCAGCAAAGGATGCCATTTCGAGCTGCTGAGGTGAAAAATGTATTTTATCAATGCTATGCAGGCCTGTTATTGCAATGGCTGACGAATAAGTTATCTTAAGTAGATTTAGAGCCCTAAGGTTTGCAAAAAAGCCAATAATGTTAATTATCTTTTGTCAAGGCGTATTCCTAATTGAGAGAATAAACAAAAAGCCTGTGGAGATGCAAGTGCAAAACGGAAGTACTCAGGCTACAGACTAAATAACAGTGCCTATAGGGTTGACAAAGATAGAGTCCGCTTCGGGCTTACACTAATTGTGTAAGTGCATAATGAACTTGTTTGTGGCAGCCCTGTAGGCAGCTACATCTAAACGCAAAACAGTTCTATTACAACATCATAAAGTTACATTTTAATTGCACCAGTAGTTAGTTGCCAACCCTTTATAAATAAAGCTGGATTTTCACGCTTGGGTTTAAACAAATAAGGTTGATTTTTGCTTGACAATATTGTAAATAGGAAGTGACACATCTTGACACCCCGTCTTTCTACACATCGCACTTTTGCATTGTCCCGCGGGTTAATTAATAAGTTTTCGCGTGAAATAAAGAGTTGTAGGGAACTTTGGTTGTTAGTAATTATAATAAACTAGGCAGCTACTTCATGTTTCTTTTGTAAAACTGTCATTTTAGGCATTATGTTGTTCCTGCCAAGGTATAATTTACATAGTGTATTTTGTTCAAATATGGAAAAATAACTAGAAAATGTAGTAGCTGCTATTATAAAACATTTGGAAGTTATGGGGATTTACTGAAACAACGTGGACTTTTTTTTTTGGAAGAAGTCGAAATGCAATGCTATCCAATTTTGTTTCATTTGCCTACACTTATGCACGTTCACGAACACTCAACGGTTAATAATCATCATTATTAGGTATACATTAACATTCGAAGAAACACAAGTTTTGGAAAAAAAACATGACTTCTCGAATTCCCGCAAATGTCTTATTAATTTTTTCATTTCTCATACACGGAAAGTACGCTTGAAGTTACCTGAACAGAGGGATGAAAGTAGTACTTTTCCACCCTGGGAAGCAATTTTCCCTGCTGTCAAATTAAAAAAAAAACATTCTATTTTGACATTTCTATTGAGTCATGTTGAAACTTTTTACACAGCAAAAGTAATATTTGACATTTCTATTTTACCTTTTTATTGAGCATTGCTGTAAAAAATATTTTCAACAATTTATTACATTAGTATTGTTATTAATAATTACTTTTCACTACATTATTATTATTTAAACAAGATTTTGAGCTTGAAATATTTACAATCTTCAATGACAAAAAATTCTGTCTGAAAAAAAAGGTGGGCGCCTTTTTTGTTTTTTTTTTCAGTGGCAAGCTACCAGCCAGTATTTTTTTTAAAGCACCAATTCGATTTTTATCTGTTTTGTCGATCGAGAGCAGAGATTTTTACAAAATGAGCTAATCAGGTTTTTATTTACTTTCCTAATTCGAAATGAAAAGCAGAGTGTTTACCTCGGGTGAAATACCTATTACGGCACTCGAACTATTAGCGCCCTCGCTACGCTCAGGCGCCAAACCATCTCGTGCCGCAATAGGTTACTTTCAACCCTCGTGCAACAATCTACTATTACCTTCCTGTTTCATTTCTCCGAAATATTACGGCACTTTTGACATCTGTCAAAAAAGCGTGTCTCAACTGTTATTTGAATCAAGCGATATTTAAGCTTATTGTATAAGCACTGAGGTGAATATTGCTTAGCAGAATTTGTAACGGACTTTTAGAACAATGTTACAAATATTTACTGGTTAGAAAGAATTAAAATTACTTTATAGTGGTAATGAAGGTGTTGTATTTCTGTTGTATCTTTGACGGCACAGAAAATAATACATTGTTTCGTTTGTTGTCATTGTTCTTTAATTATTTTATAGCTGGACTGTTTTTAATGTTTGGCACGAGTAAAAGACACAGAAGATTTTTAAGAAATCATTCTGAATCATTCTGAGACCAAAGTTAGTATCGGGTGTTTAGACTTTTAGAGAGTCTTGAGTTTTTGTATTTTCATTAGAATTTTTCGAAAATATGATTAGGTAGGTATACGGTTTGAGACAAAGTAGGTACTTATAGTCTTTATTTTCAAATTATTTATAGTCTTTATTTTCAAATTATTTATACCTACCTACTAGGTTGTTTATGCTTACTAAAAAATAAGATTTTTCACGAATCTACAATGGTAAGATTTTTCTCTGTTTGGATCTAGGTACTTTTGTCCACACTAAAAAATCCAAAAAGCACAAATTTAATTACATCTATTTTGGGTCCTAGCTGTTGTGATCTATTTTTTTCCTAAAACTGAAAATATAAAAAAGCAAGCAGGCGAGTACTTCATTAGTTTATCAGACATACATATGAAAGGCTGCATTATGTGATTGCCGTTGGGGCCACAATGCGTATTATCATTGGCGGCCATTAACGGGCGCATTCTGCTGAAAAATAATAGCTCCTCCCGTGGTATGGGAGGATGTAGGAGGCAGGAGGCCTGATGCTATCTATCGGTTAACCGGGCCTAAGTAAGTAAGTTCGTTCGGCCTTTAGGCGGCCTAAAAACTCCGTCATCAGAGGTGACCACTTGCTCATACGAACTTACTAAGTAAGTAAGTAAGTGGCCACCTCTGGTGACGGAGTTTTTAGGCCGCCCTAAGGCCTCTGTCATGGCTCAACGACTTAAAAGCCGGGACCGACAATTTAACGTGCCCTCCGAAGCACGGAAGCGCTCAGCTCGTAATACCGGGCCTGAAAATATAGCAGGACAGGCACTTAACTGCGTTTATGTATATAGATTTACTTTTTTTACCCGGCTGACTGTCAAGTCACCCGGGTTATGTAGATCGCGCGTGTCTATGTATGTGGGTTCGTTCGTATCATTCTTTATTACCACGTTTCTCCTAAACGGCTGGATGGATTTTGATGAATGAGGTATCGTTAGAATCGTCTCCAGCTCGATTGTGCTCTAGGATACTTTTTATTTCGATAAATCAAAAAGTGCGGCTAAAAAATGCAACAATGTGTGAATTTTCAAAATGAAAATCACGCTATCATATCAAAATCCATGTCAAAATCAAGAGGTTGGTGGACTGATATCAAATATATTTTTTTTAAAAATCTAACATGACATCTTCGAAGACTAAATCGAGTCTCAAAATTTTTGAAAATCTATTTTCCGCCCTAAATAGAATTGCTAGCCAAAACGTATACTAAAATTTTCTATTTAGTCACACGCAACGTTTAGAACAAACTGCATCGAATTGGTTCAGCCATTTAGGAGATATCTCATATTTAAGAAATAACTTACGCATTTAATTTAGGTACTCGCAGAGCCATCTGTGTGTCAACTGTGACAACAACGTTTAGGAAAATGCGCACGGCATCGAACCCTAGATACCTACATAATAATGAAATTGTAATTTAATTTTGTTTTGTGATTGATAAGATAATGCTGTTTCCAACTTTTCAGTTCAGCCGGGTTTTTTTATTTTTGAATAAATTGCTTGTTTTATTACTGTTCTGTTCATGATTACTAACTTTAAGCAATGTTCTGCGAGTAAAAAACTTAGTCCCCTATATCTAAATCTGTTTCTATGTCCAATTGGAATATCGCTTTCTGCTGGTACAATTTCAAGAGTATTTTTTATAAACTTAGAGATAATCAAATTGATTTTCGTACAAACTTACAACGAGTACCAAAAATGTACACACCAAGTCTTTTAAACTCATCTTACTAGCTAGTTTTAATAATAATAAGTTGCCGTGTTTTAACCACCCGTTAGCCACATGCAACTGGCCCTAAAAAAAGAAACCCTACCTCAATAGTATGTCGGGTGACTCGGGTGAGGTGTCATGGGAAATTTGAGAAAATTAAAATAGGAAGATGGGCGAATAGGCATTAAGCCAGCCTATATTGTGCAGCCCGGCCATTGTGCTATTACGTCAACTGTATTATGGTAAACTAACTAGCTAGTGAGAGGGTGGTCGATGTGGCACATTTGCCAAGTTTTAGGGAGATTTTTCCCTAAAGGAGGTTTTGGAAAAAAATGAGGTGAAAAACTTTTACTAGTTCACAATAAATAAATAAATAATAACTTTGTTGAGGACACAATTTTCACAGAATTTTCAAGTTTATTCGAGATACAATGTCCAACAATCGGCGGTCTTATCGCTCATGATGATTTCTTCCAGACAACCGTAGAATACAGTCCAATGTAGGAGGACAAGGAATAAGAATAAGATTAAAAAAGATAACCGGCTTAGGATCCAAGGGTGCCTCATAGATCTTCCTCTCAATATCCTTCGAAGATATCTAGGGGGTAGTTAGTTAGTAGTAAAAAAGTGACAAAATATGACGCCCTTACATGATACAAGAAGATCTACCTAATGACACGCTCACTGCATCTTCAACTCGACAAAGTATTTGGAAACTATACCAAAAGCTCACGTCAGTGATTTTCAATCGAATTCCTCCCACAATTGTTTATTGGTAGTCTATTAGTTTACTAGATAATACTAGCAATAATACAAATCTAAGTGGTTTTTAATTGCTAAGATATCATTCTTCTTTTTATAAAATTGTAAATCGCTAATAAATAAAAAATTAAAACTTTGAAAATGATTACAGGGAAATTAAAACTATATAATGGTCACCCCAGCTAGGCACGTCTGTCCCTTTCCATCTTTACAAAGCTAGAAAGAGAAAACACCCTGATCCTCTAAAGTCTGAAAACTCAGTTCACATGACTGGAGGCGCGAGCCTTTTGTTATGGTGTCGCGGAATAAGTAATTAGGTGCGATTTTCCATATTTTTTTTACAAAATGGCGAATGGCGTATTTTTGCGGGCTGTAATGTTTTAATTAATAAGGTTGATGTCGTGTAATTTTTTTAATGCATGCTGTGGAGGAAGTTATACCTAGTTGGTTTACAAGTGCCTTTTGTAGAGCTTTTTCAGTGGATTTTAAAATAAATATAATGTAAGTACTTATTTAGTACCTATAGAATAGTTCTTTTTTTCGTTTTTATTTTGTAACTGATTTGTAGCAATCAAAGCACTTAGGTTCATTACCAATGTGTTCGTAAAAAAACTGGATGATCATATCCTACTAATATTATAAATGCGAAAGATTGTTTGGATGGATGGATAGATGTTTGGTTCTCTTTCAAGCGAAAACTACTGAAAGGATTTTAATGAAACTTGGAATAAAACATAGTTAATGACCTGGAATAATAGGTTTTTTTGTTTGTTTGAAAGCTAATCTCTAGCTCTCTCTAGGTAACTACCAGTCGGATTTGAAACATTCTTTACTCATTTGATAGCTTAATTTGTAAAGGTTAGGCTACATCGTTATTACCATCACCATAAACTAATCTATGCTGGTAATGCCGCGAGGGCATAGCCACTCTCATATAAACCGGATAGAGTAGGTATTGATAGAGCAGTGAGAAGAGTTAATTCAAAAAGGGTACACGCAGACGTTCACTGATTTCCAATAAGACGAATACCTACATTGAACTTACGAGATCTCGCATTCTTATAAGATGTTATTATGGGATTATTGACTTCTTTGGCTCGTGGATATATTCTTGCGAGCAACTGAATCGACTCGCTCACAAAGTTCGCATACGAAGTACTTTTCAAGCAATATGTAGTCCGAAATACCGAAATCCGATCGAAAACGGGCATAGCGGATGTAGGTGTGAAGACAGCACGTTTGAAGTGGGATTGGGCAGGCCATGTGGCTCGAATGCATCCAGAACGTTGGGCGAAGCTTGTCACTCAATGGGTGCCAGAAGACAGTCGGAGACGACGCGGCAGACCCAAGAAAAGATGGCGAGACGATCTGGATGCGATCGAGCCAGACTGGCAAACGGTGGCCTTGGAGCGTGATGTGTGGAAGTTGAAGGGGGAGACCTTTGCCCAGCAGTGGGACATGATAGGTTAACTAAAACAAAAAAAAAATGTAGTCAAGCTTCTCTAGCTGGAAGTGATAGCCGCCATGATCCACAACATTTTCAAAAAAAAAAAAATTAAAGATCACGATTGTATTACCAAAGTGCGGTAGACATATTCTTTCAGATTTTTTAGGAATTTTTAGATCCTTTGAAGATTTTTTCTAGTTTACCAAATTACTTAAGAGGGCTGCGACCGGCGAATTTCCATAAAAACGTAATACCGAAATCATTTAAAATGTAAGCATGTTTATATCTGTTTATGTTGTTAGATTAGGAGAGTAGGTATTTATCTAGGTTCCTGTTAAACTTTTGTTCCGAAAAACTTACCTAAAAAGAAATGTAAGCCAATTGAATTGAAATCTTTGTAGGTACACCAAAAATGGCATTTTTTCTTTTCATTTGTTCTATAGTAAGTTTTTTGAAACAAAAGTTTAACAGGAACCTAGATAAATACTTACTACCTTTATCCAAATAATAACGTAAAGTGATAAAATATGCTCAAATTTTAAATTATTTTGGTATTACGTTCCTAGGTAAGTAGATACGTTCGCCGAGCCCTTAATAGGCTTCGGGACGTCATCGGGCTCGATTCCCGCCGCGAGGAAAATGTTAATGATCTAAAATATTTGTTTCGGTCTGTGTTTTTTATTATTAAAAAAAAAAAATTGTAAGTAGGTACCTACATAGGTATATCAGTCATGTAGTTCCCACAACACTGCTCATTTTGGGGCTTGTTGATGCTGTGTGAAATGTCTTGTCGACATAGTCGTAATCTCGTATAGAATAGAAAAAAAGTTTTATTTTCACCACCACGATAAATATAAAACACAAATCAGAAAAGTTACAAAGTGACAAGAAAATAAGGCTAGGTACCCCTCAGAATTTACTCCATCCAGCAGCACCATGGCTGTTAGAGCGCTGGTTTTCAGTGGCGCCGAAATGAGTAGCGCATCAAACACTATGACACGCGTTTATGTTTTTAATTTACTATTTGTATAACTCCGTATTCCTTTCTTACTCTGTCTAAATGATCAAGGTTATTTCCTTTTATAATTTCTTGGGTACACAACTTCTGCTATGTCCAAACTAGCCAATTAACAGTTATCTGTTAAAACTCAAAAGGTGTTTATTTTACTGCATTGTTTAGTAAGCTCGGCCCTTGGCGGCAGACGACAATGTAACTTTAAACTTAGTTTCATGAATAAATACAACTTAGACATAATAATCCCTCTTTTGTCGTAGCAATAAAATTTAGTGGGCTGTAGGTACGTTTGTTTGCTTTGTTAAGTTATTGTCGGATTTAATATTTTTATTTGTGTATTGTTTTTTGGTAAGCGTGCCTAGAATTTGCGGATTTGCTATTGATAACTGTATTCTCTTTGTTATCTAGATATCAAGTAGTCCAGGGTAGCAGGTGCGAGTTTTTGACGTGTCAACGTCTTATAAATCGATACACGCCGGCTGCACGCACGAAAGTGTCACGTTCTGCCTGAGCCGCGCGTGCAAGCGAGAGCGCGGAACAAGCGATCGACCTAAGCGTTCGGCAATTCATAAAAGTATGCAATTTTTCATCAATGGTTTCTTATGACGTTAACACGAAAAATTATCGTTCGTAAACAGTCTTTACAGACAATCAGTTTTTTTACCTACTCAATCACGTCTCCCTGAAGCGCTCGTGGCGCAGCTTGCACGTTCTTGACAGATGGTTTAAGTTAAGCAACGTTCAGAGCGGTCACAATTTGTATGAGTGACCACTAGTGGCATTAACAACGGAGCGCTTCCGTTCTTCGGAGGGCAGTTAAAATTAAAGTCGTTAAGCCATGACGAAGGCCTTCAGAGGCGCGTTTCAGACCTATTTACATGAATGAATGGAAAATCATTCCAAATTCGAAAAGTGACTTCTTCGCTGAAAAAACATCAACTTTCCGAAGAAATTCAACGAAACGGTTGCATTTTCGGAAGCCTGAATAACACCGCGGGCCTAACTCCGTCATCAGAGTTAGCCAAATAGCATTTACCTACGAACGTCCACTGTAATATAGTTTTTTTTAATTATTGAATTATCTTCAATAAATATTTGATAATTTAGTAAAAAAGGTATTCTTACAAGATTGAAGAAAGGGTAAAAAAGTTTTACTAAGTCATTTCATAGATGGCGTTACTAGTTAGAACAACATGAAAAATTGTCGAAATCAAACAGATTTTTAGTTCTAAAGTGTTATAATCTTTCAACCCCGTACTCGGGTTCTTTGTTTTAATCAATATTGTTTGCTTGATAAAGTATCACACTGATCTTAAAAAATGCCAAAGTTTGGATGAATGGATGGATGTATGTTCTTCTATAACTCGACAACAACAGAACCGATTTGCCTGAAATTTAAAATATAAATAGCTAATGACCGGTAATAGGACATAGGCCATTTTTTTCTATAGGTAAGTACCTATCTAAAAAAATGCATGTTTCCCGTGGGATAAAAAATAGTAGTCCACACGGGCGAAGCCGCGGGCGTCCGTTAGTTATGAAATAAATTGTTCTTTCAAAGTGCCTTAATTATTTCATAGAAAAAAGCGGCATTTCGTTAAAGAATTATAATTATTTTATTACCAAATATTTGTTTTCTATTGTTATAAGATAAACTTGTATCCTAACGGCAGTACTTCGAAAACACTGTTTATTTTTCTTTTTTCTATTAAGAGAGTTATAGTTATTTTATGGTGGTCGCATTGTTTATGGTGGTTAGACCGTTAGTAACAGTAACAATGGCACTCGCAGCAAAAAAGTTTTTTACGGAACTTGGTTGAAACCAATTTTTTAAACTTATTTTTTTTACCCACAAAAACCACTAAAAATATTCGAAAAATATACTTATACATATTATAAATTTAAAAATATGATATAGGTATACATAAAGGTAAACACGACTGTATTCCCAAGGTGCGGTAGACATAATCTTTCAGATCTTTAGACATTTTTAGATCCTTTCAAGATGACTAAAGGGTAGTCAGAGGTACCTATACGTTACATTATCGAAATCAACTAATTAGAAATCCGATTTTGGGATTTCTTCTCATTTCAGGGTTATGGACATAACCGTTTCAAAGTTTTTGAATTTTATTCATGTTTCTTCTCATTTATGTTCATAACCCTTCCGTTGAATTTGTTTTGTTTTAAATAGCAGTTAGAAATATTTAAAAATATGAAATTCAGAACAACAAACTATTTTTTTTATAAAGATTTACCGTTTTTAGTGTCTCATGCTGAATTAAGGGATTAATCATCACAAGGTACTAAAATGAAATATCTCTATGTTTTCTGGGAATAATTTGTAATTCTGATCAAAGTTCTGATCCACATTTTTATCATCAAAGTGTGTGGTAGCTATCAGTAATGTATTAGGCAACATTTTAATTGTTTGTAATAAAATGAGATTCAATCAAAACATATCGTCTATAAAGTGAAGCAAGTACCTACCTAATATGATGTGAAATGTTTATATAGCCATTATAAAATATCAAGAACGATATCCGCCATCGTTATTCGGCTCCGTTGGCCACTAGCTCCCAATTCTGGCAGCATGGTGAATACAGCGCATAACACATGCCGTTGTCGACTCAAATGATCAGTAAAATTCTACGTTTAAAAGTTTTATTTCGAAATGTGATACGAACACGGTTTATTGCACCTATTTAGTTTTTTAAACGTACGAATAATATTAAAAAATATATATTAGACCATATAATTTCGGTTTATTGACATATCAAAGCTCTAGACTAGAAAGAATCAAAAAGCGTGTATTCTATTACAGAAGTTACAACATGCATTGAGGCGCGACACGGCTACCAGCTGTACGAATGATACGCGCCACACCATGCTCTATTGTTGCCGCGAGACGGCGATACAACAACCATTGTGCGAGAGAAAGAGAGCAAATCTTGGTAAAGGGAGGGCGAAGGCTCTACACGCGTCGCTATGATTGGTCGCCGCGCCCCCGCCCCGTGACCGCGCCCCCCGCGCGCCGAGACCCACACGGCCGCGCTCCCAACTCATCAGTCTATCGCCCGTCTTCGACGCGACACAATCGTCCCATACCGTGCTCATTCACTGTATTGTGCCATACAACATTATTGAGTTTGATGCTTTGAGAGATCACGACTCAGCGATAAAAGTTGAATCATGTCTACATTGAGTCACCACCCGTACGCATTTTCGATGCACCATGGCATGATCCCGGAGTACGCGAGCGCGCCGCAGCCGCTGCCGGCCAGCTCGCCTCAGTCCGAGGGCCACATCAAGCGGCCCATGAACGCCTTCATGGTGTGGTCGCGCCTGCAGCGCCGCCAGATCGCCAAGGACAACCCCAAGATGCACAACTCGGAGATCTCAAAGCGGCTCGGAGCCGAGTGGAAGCTGCTGTCCGAGATGCAGAAACGTCCGTTCATCGATGAAGCCAAGAGACTGCGTGCGTTGCACATGAAGGAGCACCCGGACTACAAGTACCGCCCGCGCAGGAAGCCCAAGCCCGCCGGCGCCGGCGGCGCGCCCGGCGGAGGCGCTTTCCCCAGTTTCCCGCTGCCGTACTTCGCCGGACCCGCTCCTACGGTCGGACACCTCGAGGCTTTCGGCGGTTCGTACCCAGCGGTGTCTCCGTACTTCCCGCACCAGCTGGAGCACCTGCAGTTCTCGAAACTGATGGCGCCGACGGCCGAGAAGCTGCCGACGGTGTCGTCGTCGGCCGCGGCGGTGGTGTCATCGTTCTACTCGTCGCTGTACACGTCGCCGTCGGCCCCGCCGAAGCACTTCTCGTCGGCGCTGTTCCCCCAGTACCACGGCATGGCGCCGCCGTCGCCGGTGTCGCCCGCCACGCCGACGCAGCACAGCCCGCACGACGACCAGCTCCGACGGCCCGTCTCCGTCATATATTGAAGACCGTTCTGCCCTCCTTGAAGGGTGAAAGCTTTCGAGGATCGGCCGCCGAGTGAACTTTCAGTTTCGAGTGCTGGAGATAGTGAAAGGATTCGATGAAAATATTTATTGATATTTCTAGAGATAAAGTTATCGAGTGTGGCTCATATCAAGTGGCTTGTAAATATTATGTTGGGACTAGAGCTAGGACCGGAGGAGGAAAAATTGAGTTTTAACTGTGATTTATGTTTTGATGCGTCTTGGGATAAGTGTAACGTCGGATTATAGATGCGAGAAGTGAGATCGAAACCAAAAAGAGATTACTTTCGAGAGTGTCTCTACATTTAGCTGAATAGTTAGGTCTTGACTGTAAATTCGATTTCGTTTAAGTGATTACCCTTGTCTATTGTTGAGTTTGATTGTTTGTACTTAGTCATATAGGAGTCTTGCTTTGTATTGTACTGTGTAGTTTATTTATTGAGCAGTGTAGGTTATCTGTAATGCACTAGCTGTCGCGGTGTAAGTTTATTGAGATGTCAAAGTGTACATAGTTAGGTATTGAGTATCGATGTGTACCAACGATGTAATAAAATAATATTGAGAAAGTACTTTGTTAAATGCCATATAAATAAACAAATTGTTTTTATTTTAATTTTTTCGTTTCTGTTGCCAACCCTTTAGAAATTAGCTAAGCCCTTCAAAGTTTAGGACTTTCATTCACGTCGGTGAAGCCGGAAGTTTGGAGTTGCTCATTTTGAAAACAAAAATTACTTTAGCTACAAACAATTTTATAGGAGGAAAAACGGAACAAGTTTGTTTTTATAAAAAGGTGACATTTATACGAGAAAAATTTTCAAACCGGCAGGTAGTCCGGCCCGACGGCGATGGTGGCAATGTGCCTCAATACTTTTAGAAATACCTTTACCTAATTTAGGTAAATTTTAGATTTTCGATAGAAAAATAATCAGTTTATGTAAAGGAAGATCAACCTATATTGTGGTTATATTACTTTGTAATATAAATACCTACATGTACGCATTCAAATTACACTCGCCTAGATGTAATATTTAATGATTTACGTAATACTTTAGTAAAGTTAAAATATAAACAAATTGAATAGTTTGTATACGATTATATTTTTTTCAAATACGGACGGCGAAAAGTTTTTATATTGAAATTTAAAGCAATAGCTGATTAATAATATAATGAATACATAAGTAGGTAGCTACAATAACTTAACTTGAGTAACCGAAAACTTTAATTTTGTTATTTATTTTATTTTATATCTTGCAAAAGCTAGATAGAGAAAATAATTGAATTTCTAAAAACATCTTCATTTTAACTGCATTAATTATTTTGAATCCATTAATTTTGTTCAAATTAAATTAGTTTTTCGTTGTTTTGATAAGTACCTATAATTTAAAATAAAAAATACTTAGGTAATACAGAAATAATTAGGTATGATCTAGAATTCTAGAGAAGAGAGCGTTACCAGTTTTCAATTAAAATGTTTTCTTGTGAACACAATTATAAACATGCGTTTTCTGATAACAAAGTTCGTATGAGCTGGTGGCCAACTCTGATAACGGAGTTTTTAGGCCGCCTAAAGGCCTCCGGCATAACTTAACGACTTAAAAGACAATTAATTTAACGTGCCCGAAGCACGGGAGCGATCAGCTCGTAATGTGCGGTCACCCATCCAAATTGTGACGTTGGTTTTTTGATAAGGTAGGTACCCAATTTTATTAAATAGGGCTTGCATAATACACCCTTTAGATTAGTTCGAGTTGAAGTTGGCTGGAGGCCTATTCTGTCAACCCCACCATTGTCGAAGAAAACACGGTTTTCAATTTAATAATTACGGACCCTCTCTGTTAGGGCGTTTTTCATTTCGATTGTTTTATTTCATAGCTTTTGCTTTGAGGCAACAGAACTAGCGATAATTGAAGTGAAGTTAATATTTTTTTTTAATTTGAGACGATGCGATGGTTCAAATGCTTGTGTGTTTGGTCATGGAGTTTGTTTTATTGTAGGTAGATTGCAAAATGTAAAAAATTCGATAATTTGGATATTTATTCATTCAGATTTAATGGAACTTAGAATTGCAAAACCAGAACGTAGGAATGATCGCAATGAAAAAAAAAAAACGGTCATTCAAACATCATCATTATTTTGAAGTAAGTTAAACTTTAGTTTTAGAAAATAAAAATTCAAAGAATAAGTAATATTAAGTACATATATGAGATTGAGCCATGTTGACCAAAGGCTAACAACGCCCTTTAAAGTCGAGGTACTACCATACCTCGACTCTAGAGGGCTCAGCCAAAAGAGCGTAATTTTTAGTTGTGAGTACCTAGCGTAAAATGAGTCGCATATTCTACTTTAAACTATTTTGCGTCGCTGTGTGGTATAAATAGGACTTTTGTGCCTCTAATTCCCTTAAACATCTTCAAAGGATCTTGTCTAAAAATTGGAGAGAATGTCTATCATAATGATAATTATTATTACGGGATTTTATCGCGTACCTTTTATTTATTTTGTTTCCCGACGTTTCGAACACGTTGCAGCGTTCGTGGTCACGGGATGACCAATCCAACGCGATAAAATCCCGTAATAATAATTATCATTATGTTAACAAATCGCGACAGTTTAAAAAGAATGTCTATCATACCTTGAGGATACCTTCGTGGTCCTGTTTTGTTTCATACTTGAGATATTTTTAGTAGAATTTAGCTTACAACTTATTGTTATTCTAGTAAGCTCTTCGCTAGGTTCCTAGCCCCAAATTACAAAGGAACCCAAAGAGTTTTGAATTAATCATTAGTTCGGTAGGTCATTGTTTAAATTGAGATCTTTAAAGGATTTTGGTTCTATCTTTCTGCGTTATAAAGTGGATTTATCTTCAAAAATAACATCTATTCAAATAAAGTTAGAGTTTAGGTACTTTCAATTTGAAAAGAAAAAAACAAATGTTTGAGTAGCAAGTTATATTTCTTGATGAAGTCTACGTTTATTCAAGTAAGTTAAAATTCAATTCTATTCATAACTAGCGAGAGTATACTTCAGCTTATTGCTCTCAATTACCTTGAAGTGATTTGGAACTCAGTATTACACTTGAAGCCTCCTCAAGAACTTGTTATTGGCAAATTGCCCGCACAAAATACCTCAAAATAGCAAAATATTCAAAACGTTCACGAATTAAACCTGAGTGTTGCCAGCATAGATATTTTTCTCCCGAGTGTGCTCCATTTTCCCCGTTCCGAGCGTCGGTATTGTAGTGGAAACATATTTTGTATGGAGGCGACATTACAATGTGAAGTCCGTGTTATTTATTTAGATGTATTTTATTGTGAGAGTTTGATTCCGTCTTGTAGCCTGGCGGTAGGCAATCGGAGTTCATACTCACATGAATAAACGGACATGTTTTTCGAAAATACATACTTACATCAAAAATAATATCACAAAAAAAATGGTTTTATTCCCAATGACCATATACAATACATCTTCTCAATATTCAGATATCTGGAACACTTTGAACAAGTCTAAGGGGGTAGTCAAAAGGACCTTCAAGAATAATTTGGTACCTGCATGCCCTCTTCTTGTAAGTAGTTGTCATTCCATGAGACAAATTGCAAGTCCACCGCTAATAATAAAACTATTCGTAATTGTATCAATCTTCTAACTTGGTTTTTAAAATTTTAGAAATAAAATAGATTAGCTCAAATTTTTAAATTCTTCTAGATTATAATTACAATCATCATTCTGAAACTACAACTAGGAAAGGAAAGATAAATTGTTAAAAAATTGCCAAACAATTCGTTCAAGAAATTCCTGAAATCGAAGCTGAAATCGAAATTCAAATTCAAAATTAATTCGAAGCTGTCAATGTGACACTGAACAAAACGTTCCAAAGACAAAAGAGGTACAGTGCCTTGGCTCGGTGTTGCCAGGTGAATGCCTTTATGGCTGTTTAGTTCGATGAGTATCATTTCTTGACTCGCCAGTGAAGTTTGAAAGTGATAAATGATATTTATCACAATAGTGTCAAGATTAATTAAAGGCAAAGTGTTGCTTAAATAGTTAGTTAAAGAGTAGCTTTTTATATACAGTTGCATTTGATTTGGTTTGTATGATAGAGCCTTGGGAGATTATTTGTTAATAACCATTTTAATATTTTTAATGATTGTGCATTATAATGTACTGAATGTGAGTTATGCTAGTCATTTAGAAATCAATGGATTGATTGATTATTTTGAACATTGTCTTCCTTTGTGTTTATTTACA
Organism: Camptogramma bilineatum; assembly: GCA_958496255.1. Taxonomy (NCBI): domain Eukaryota; kingdom Metazoa; phylum Arthropoda; class Insecta; order Lepidoptera; family Geometridae; genus Camptogramma; species Camptogramma bilineatum. Next base: position 1,795,436 of record OY292453.1, read on the forward strand.
TTGAAAATATTGCTTGCTTATAACTTTTTTGGTACTAATTTGGAAAACAGATGTATATTGCTAGAAATCACTGGGCAAGCCGACAAATACATTAAAAAAAAATATACTTTCTTGATCACTCTAAAAATATAAAAGAGATCAAGACGGTTACGACTGCTCGAGGCTAGTTTTTCAAGCCAGGATAGCAAGACAGTGATATTAAGCTAGCGACCTATCAGCTCTGGCTTCGTGTAAACAGAACTGGCTTAGAAAAGGGGCATAGAAATGCGTTGAAATGGGCATAAAGCTGCTAGCTTGCTAGATTACTATCATCATCATCATCATCATCTCAGCCGTTGGACGTCCACTGTTATGGCTGATTTACACAGGGTCAGTAGACAAGTCAGGTGGCGGGGGGCGCCAACTGACTTTAAAATATTCGTGTCTGAATATTCAAGTCAGCGCTGACTTCAAGCCACTGTACTGACTTCCAATCAGTTTACACAGGGTTTTTTTCGGGTCAGCACTGACTTGCCTCGAATTTGTAGTCAGTTACTGACCCTGTGTAAATCAGCTCTTAGACATAGGCCTCCCTCAAAAATTTCTATGTGTTGCGGTTGGAAGCGGCCTGCCTGCAGTTTTTACAAGGTCGTCTGTCCATCTTGTCGGTGGACATCCAACACTACGCTTGCCGGTCCGTGGCCTCCACTCGAGAGCTTTTCGGCCCCATCGGCCATCTGTTTTGCGTGCTATATGGCCTGCCCATTGCCACTTGAACGATTACTATCACTATCTTGCTATCTTGGCATCTCTAGCCTCGTGTATCCTCGTGTAGCCTCGTGTAGACCTTCCAAAAGAGCTGGCAATGCACCTGCAGCTCTTCCGCAGGTTTATTTTGACTCACACTTAAAGTCGCTAACTCAGATTTCTTTTTACAAATTGATTTTGTACGAACAATATTAAAAGTTAAGAATGCAGAATTACTTTCAATATTTTACACAATATAAATGTCTATTACTTTTTTCAACCATCTCCTACCATTTCAAAGTATTCATCGTAAAAAAAAATTTTTTGTAGGAAGGAATCCGAGTTAGCGACTTTACGTGTGAATCAAAATAGCCCTGCTGATGTTACAGTGATCCATGGGAGGCAGTAACCACTTACTACCAGGTGAGCAGCTGGCTCTTTTGCCCTCTTCCATAAAAAAAAAAAAACTTTAGTCAAATAAGACGGTTTATTAAAGAATACTGCATTTATACATATCCTTATCAAAAATAATAACGAAAACATACTTTCCTAATCCGAAAAATAAAACTGTATTCGTATTTTCCGCATGCTGGATTATTCCCCTCCCAATGCATACGTCCTGTTTCTAGAAAAGTGGCGACTGTCAAAAAGCTGTTAAACTAATCTTCATGAAATTTTGTATACAGAAGTCAGTGGTACAGAAAAGAACACCATCATCATCTCAGCTGTAGGACGTCCACTGTTGGACATAGGCCTCCCTCAAAAATTTCCATGTATTGCGGTTTTTTTAATACCTACTATTAAGGTCGCAGCCAAGCTTACGGCCAACCCTGTTGGTAAGCGGTTACCGTAGCCTATGGATGCCTGCAACACCAGAGGAGTCACACTCGCGCTGCTGCTGACTCTTTAAAAATTTCAAAACGCTCTTTTTGAAGAACCCCATACTGCAGTGACAAACAGTAACTCAGTTTTTTTTTAAATTAATGCTACATAGCGGTCGTATATTTTTAAAAACTCGCGTAAGAATCGTAAAGAAAAAATAAAACAGCTATTGAATCGCACAAAATAAGCCATACGTTATTGTGTACTTACGAAACCCTTATTTCGAGTGTGCCTTGAATTTAAAGCTATCGATTTTTCCAAAGGCGTGTTTGATTTAAGTATTGGAATTTTAAATACCAATACTCAGTACATTATATGCGTATTAATACTTATGCCATTTTATTTATGCTAATAGAATACAGAATTTTGAAAACAATATTTTTATGATTTTTTTATTTTTTATAGTGTTTAGTATTATTACATTTGAAAATGAAAAATCTTATCAAAAATTTCATGTTTTAATCGATAGTTACCTCTGGTCCTATCAAGATTTTCAACCCTGATGACTAATGATTCCGTAGCCGAATTGGTAAAGGCACTCCGGGTAAAGGAGGATCGCTTGTATCATTGCGGGTTTGAATCCCGTCGGGACGGAATTGAAAATTTTGTTAAGATTTTCATTTTCAAATGTTGCAATATTTTTGTCTTCTTATCTAAAGTTTAAATAGAAAGAGTACGAATTATCAATTGTGAGTTTATTATGAATTTATGATACTACTTTATTACTATGGTAGCATACGTTTATTATGAACAATGCAAGTAAACAAAAAAACTCTATAAATAATTCTTACTGTTATTTTATTAACGAAAGTTCAGATTATATACGATACACATATAATTGGCTATAAAATCTACGAATTGTCTCTATTATAATTAAACAAAAAGCTTTGCAAGCTCCGATTACAACATTAATGTTACGCAAAACCATACCTTACTCGCTTGTTTTAGAATCTCTTTCCACTTAGTACTTCTTTGCATCTCATAACAAAAGTGCTTTCAAAATAGACTTTGAGGTTGTACGTGTTGGGTTCAATGTAGCTTGTAGTTCTTGTTTTTTCGGATGCTGACCTCTGAATACATTCATTTGTGAATTGTGTTTTAGTTTCTATTATTGAGTGTATTAATTGTTAAAGTTTCTGTCAGTTACAGGGTTAATGGTGGTTGTTTCAATGGTATTAATGTATTTGTGCCATTGTTGTGGCGTTTTGGGATGAAAGCGAGCCTCGGTGCTTTGGACTTCATTAGGTGGGACTGACCCTTGCTTAGATACACTCTAGGTCAAACAGAGAGGTCAATATTAGAGTATTGAGTAACGTGCTCTAACTTTGATAGCTCTTTGTTCTAGTGTAAATATCGTATAGAATAGAATGTATGTTACTATTTGAGTATTCAGGCTCAATGTATCCTTACTTGTAGAGAAAGATAATGATACTGTATTGTTGATTATAATGTATGAAAATCAATGCCACGGATTTTAGACCGTGTCGGGTCCAAGCCGAGCTTCGGCCGTGGCACGGTCACAGAGCTGGCGTTGTCCGTTGCTCGGCCGTCACTCGGTATAGCGTGAGTGTGTTCATACAAAATATATGTAATAATTAGTTGACCGTGCTACGGCCGATGCCGACGCTCGGCTCGGACCCAACACGGTCTAGCGTGAGTCATCCTTTAAGTCGTAAACAACTATTTTTTTCGTATTTGTTGCGATTAACTAGCATATTTATAATGTTTAAGTAATTTGATGTGTTTTTAACAAATAGCAACATATCTCTAAATGCTATAGCAAGTCCACCCTATTTCAGATGCAAATTCATCCATTGTCCAATCCGTTCCAAATAAATATTCACAATTACGACCATAATGATGGCATTAACACTATTCAGGATCACATGTCGGTAATAAATATCACCAACAAAAACTGCATCTGTTTTATGAAACACGCGTGTTAGATGTGTAGGTACAGTCAACTCAGAAAAATCAAGCTACACCCATTTCCCAAATAACAACAAATTGGATCTGAATCCCATTCCCAGTCTGCCCGCGACCATGGCTATTTCAGGCATCAGTCTCTCACAAAACACGTTTTTATAATTAGCTACCTTTTTTAATATTCATTGTTCTGTATTATATTTACTTTACTATATATGTATTTAATGTGTGTAAGAGAAATAAATAGGTAAATGAAATGAAATGCAATGAAATGAAATGAAATGAAATGAAATGAAATGGCTTTTGTAACATAGCCGAAACGTCGGGCGGGATATATAAATCCCGTGACCATTTAATTTTCAATATAAATCCCATTATTTACCACCATCTCAGAGTTAAATATTATAGTTAGTTTTTTTAGTGACATTACTTGGCATATAAAAGTGACCAATGTCGGCTCATCATCATCATCGCAGCCTTTGGACATCCACTGTTGGATCGAATCGGCAAAGCCCGTGTGTTGGATTTTATTTTGTCCCAACGACCCCACTGAATTAAGTAGTGGGGTCGTTGGGACAAATTAAAATCCCAACGACCCCACTGGTGGGGTGGGCTACTGGGGTCGTTGGGAACGAATCGTGTGTTGTGGCAGAATTCATTTCTTATTTTTGTAGTTGACAGTACCGCTTGTCCGCGAATAAATGTCAACTGTCTTCTGCAATTTATCTTTTCAACAATCATTTTTACATGTTTCCCTCCACCCTCGGTGTGATTAATGATGGATGGATTCCTGAATAATTACCAAGACTTTTAATATTCAAGTGATTTCGTACAGCACAACACAAGCGGTTTTAAGCTTTACCTCTCCGTTTACAAAGGTGCTTTTGTGTTGAAAACTGGAGATGACCCTTCAGGATCTAATCAGGTTTAAAAAGACGTATTTGCTGGAATTGTGGTAAAAGAAAATGTGGTATAAAAGTGGGAAGTGAAGGTTGGTTTTCGTTTGAAGAGTCGGAGAATGAGTAACAAAACGTGAATGCCATGAATGCAAATCTCTACTCGAGTTTTAAGGGTAGTGTACGTATTAATTTGTTATAATTGTCCCCCATTTCATATTTGCTCGCATGTGGCATTTTTATTGCGAATTTAGCAATCATTAATTTTGTTTTTCTTTTCAATGTTAATGTTGAAGTGTTGCGGTTAAAAACATAATTAGAAAGATTTTTATGTTCCGTTCTTTGTGTTTCTTCCGAGTGGTAAGTTTGGTTTACAATGAGTTTGATTATTTATTGTTTAGCTGAATTGACGGATATTAATACTCTTTGATTTCCTGAACGCATTTTGGTTGAATAGAAATGTATATTGAGTATGTTAACTTTGTTATTGATCACAATATATTGTATTGAGCTTGTTCATGTTGATGAAAGTAATTTTATTTTTTTGTTAGTGATTTTAAACCAAAAAAAGTGGTTTGTAATAAAAATAGTTTAAAAACTGAAGGTTTAATTTAATTCGTGTTAGTTTGACTATTAAAGTAAATACTTAGTTATTGTTTTAACACACGGGAATTACTCACGTTAAATTATACACGTATAAAATTAAAACAATGTCTAGTAGGTTCAACTCACGAAAGTTTTGAAAGTGGAAAAGTAAAAAGTTGATTAAAAATGACTTCTTTTTTTCAAAGAACATTTTATAGAGAAATAATCAATTTATGTTACCTACCTACTTATGGAGATCCAATTGATAGTGTGTACAAATAATGCAATAAATGAAAGAATTTAATCTTCTTATTCTGGATCCGACCAAAAGTCATCTTAATCCAGAGTACCTAACTAGCTGACATAATTCGAAATAAGTTCCTTTTTTTAAAAGCGCAACCAAACATTATTATACTTATGTGCATACAAATTATCCTGGTAATAAGGTGTCAACTTTACAATGTCAAAATATTCAAACAAACAGTAGTTTACTCTCGAGTAAAAACTTAATCCAGTTTGGTCGAATCCAGTCTTAATTCAATATTAACAATTTTGGTAAACAGTATTGGTTAGGGCACTCATTGTTTTAATTCCCACAAAATGTAATTAAATTAGATAAAGTGTGAAATCCATCTGCTGCGAAGTGTTTCATCGTTTCTCACCCTCCACCCTCCCTCTGATAAATTAATTTGCATAACTATTATATCAACCCTTCGTATGTAAATGTTAAACTCATGTTTATTTGCCAAATTGCGTTTGGCACGGTTTCAATGGACCGGTTTTTGTGGATTGTTTTGAGATTTGTTTCCGGTATGTCCCACTCTATTTCTTAAGATTAATCTGTACCTACATTTTCTTGATTAGCTGGTCTGTCTTTAATCTTATCTATGCCTACACTCAACGAGAATCTGTAGTTACTGGGAATTAAAAGATAAACAAGCTGAGACGATGAACTATTACGCAAGATACTACCTACTGTAAGGTTTTTATTTTTGCAACGGTTCTATTGAAATTATCTTCTAGGACAATCTTGTAAGGGTTTTTAGTACTAGGCAAAGGACTCCTTCATAATCTCTAGTTTCACTTTCGAAGGCAATTTGTACAAACTTTAACACCCGAATACTGAACGCTACTTAGCTTAAGCGGTGCTCATCATTGACAATAATTGTCGTTTTTGTATACGACTCTGAAGAGTAGGTACGACTTAAATATTTAAGTAGCGTTTTAGTATTCGGGCGTAGAGGTAAGTCTTTTACCGTGGTCAATCAAGGTGTTTCTAATAGCCTTCATTTTTTTGTAGATATATGAATAAAATATGAAATGTACAGCTATCGAGTGATCTCATTACCAGCAATGACGTCACAATGGGCATTACCGCTAACGATGGGGGCAACGAGCTTGTCGCCTCAAGTGCCACTGGATCGTAATGATTCGCCATTAATATGAGAAAAACACACATTAATTGAAGGGTATTGAGTATCGATGGCTGCAAGTGAACATGGGGTTTGGAGCCTCATCCGGTTTTGATGTGTTTTATTTTATAAAAATCTATTAGGCCATTGGAATAACATATAACTGAAGAGCTCGAGGAGTAGCTTGCTTATACGTTCTCGATAGATAGTTGAAGTTAAGCAACGTTCTGAGCGGTAACAATTAGTAGAGGTGACCGGGCTGCGTTTCCAGCAAAGATGTGCGATGGAAATGTGTCGTGCGAGGATGTCTAGCTGTGCTGTGAAAATGTGTGGGGGTTTCCACCAGAGATGTGCGATGGAAATGTGTCGTGCGAGGATGTGTGGCGGAGCTGTGAAAATGCGCATTAATATGTGGTGCGAGGATGTGTTGCGAAGCTGTGAAATGTGTCGAAATGAATGAGTAGTGTGACAATGTCATTTAACAACACATTCCTCTTAACACATTCCTCGCAACACATTCCTCTTAACACATTCCTCGCAACACATCCCTCGTACACATTCCTCTTAACACATTCCTCGCAACACATTTCTCGCAACACATCCCTCGCTTGTTTTGTATGCGCAAAAACCTAGCTCCGCTGAGCCGTTTCCACCAGAGCTGTGCTGACCGAGGCGAGGTAAATGAAGCGATTCTATTGGTTCTTTACAAACACATTCCTCGCTACGCATTTTCGCACATCTCTGGTGGAAACGCAGCCTTACGGATTAACAAATGAGCGCTTCCATACTTCGAAGGGAGCCTTATATTGTTGGCCCGGCCTTTAAGTCGCTAAGCTATGACGAAAAATCATAATTTATTTTGAACTAGCTGCAGCCCGCGGCTTCGCTCACTTGGTAGCCTATGTTACTCTCCAGCCCTCCAACTATCTCCACACAAAAAATGACGTCAATCCGTCGCTCTGTTTTGACGTGAAAGCAGGACAAATAAACAAACAAATAAACACACTTTCACATTTATAATATGGGTACGGATTCAGCAATGGATAGAGTTCAACTGTAGATGATAATCTGTTTGCGGAGCAATGTGGCCAGTGGTTTTAACACTCTGATATAATTTGTCTTTAAGAAATAATATTGAATTTTTAACTAGTACCATTTATGATAAACGTAGAAAATAAAGAGGAGACCTATACCCAGCAGTGGGTGCAACCAGGCTGAGATGATGATGATGATGATTCATGATAAAAATTGACGGTACCATCTATTTTCACATAGGGTATCTCTCACAAAACGGATATGGCCACTTCAGAATCCATGAAAAAACATCTTTGTTGCCCAAACCTCACGATTTTGGACCTTATTCCAAAGAGAAAAGACCGCAAAGGTAAGAGCCACTTGAAAACCGGATAGTTCCGTCCGATTTGCGCATGAGCGAACGCGAAACGCGCCTTAATGTACTTTGTATAACTTTTTAATATAATAATGTATATTATAATCGTGAATGATATTATGGAACAATGAATCATATAGCCGAAAGGATGTGTGAATGAATTTTCGAGTGTTCGTGTTAGAAATAATAGGCTATTGTAAGCGATCTGGACCACGTGGGTTTTCTATGGTATTTATAGACCTTTTGATATTTTATGGGGGTTTTAATGTACAATTGCAATAATAAAAGACACAAAGCGTCTATTTTAACAGCTTTAGTAAAATGATGGATGCAATGAGAAATGGCGAAACAATCGTAAAGTTATTCTTTGAGCTTTGCAATTATTTGATGAATAGTTTATGTTTGCATTGTTTTAAGCACTCATTTAGGTATTTGTTAAACTGACTTTTATTAGTATTTGTTTTGCCTACACTGGACGCTGTAGTGTCTAGGACATTGTTGTAGAAAATAGTACAATTGAAAAGATTTTTCTATAGCAAGTATACGGCAAGGGCATACCTGGGACGACCGAACGGCCGTCGACCGATGGTCGTCCCAAGTATCGCTGGAGCGACAGAATAGAAGCTGACCTGCGCGACCTCGGAGCCCACAACTGGCTGAGACAGCAATGGACAGAAGGAAGTGGCGAATTCTAGTTTCAGAGGCCAAGACTTACTTTGGGTCCCTGAGCCAATGGAGTAAGTAAGTATACGGGTTTAGCATCTCATCGATCGTATTAAAGCCACGCGATCGAAGCATTGGATGTAATTGCCGAGAAAAGTCACGTGCTCGATAGCTTACTCTACTAAATTAATAGATCACGTTTTTTCTGAATTAAGTTATAATTAATTGTATGTTTTCACTTTGAGAAACAAGTTTTAAATCGGAAAAGTTAAGAACAATTTTGAATGGTGCTGTTTTTAAATGTAAATTTCGATCGCTAAAACGTAAACTGTTGATATTTAAACTCTTGCTCACTGCAAAAATTTTCTCGGTCGATAGTTTGGTGAAAACCAAACCCACCCGACTAAAATATTGGCCGAGAGAAGAGAGAGAGAAGAGTTTTACTTCTTATCAAAATCGGGTACGAGACTTTTGAGTTTTTTTTACTCTTGCTAATAGTTTCAGATTTGGCCCTAGAGGCACTCTTGAAAAACACCCTGTATAACTCAGTTCTGACTGAGAGAAGATGGATACTGTTTTCACAAATATTGTTTGTTATAGGTACTCCTAAGAGTTTACACTACACCGCCGAGTACCTATACACTTCACCGCCGGGTACTCGGCACCGGCTACCAGGCAACCGGGACGTATGAAAAGGCACTCACTAGGCTATCAAGGTTACTGAATATGATGACTAGATGTATGATCTAGTTATTTATCAAAACCTTATAGAATTTTGAAGCCTTCAGGACAAGCAGACGCACGGCGCAGTACCATCCTTATCTTGTGGACTTTCCATCCACTCGTACCACGCGGTTCTCCTCCACCTTCATTATCCGCACTGCTAAGGTTTGGAACTCGCTGCCGGCTTCTGTTTTCCCCGAAAACTATCACCTGGGTCTCTTCAAGTCAAAAGCGAAAGGTGTCTTCTAGGCCTTTGTGATCCATCAGCCACATCGTCGCTTACCATCATGTGAAATTGTGGCTAAACAAAGGTCTATTTTTTTTAACGAAAATAGGTTCGCGTTTGACCACACCCTGCCTGATGTAAAGCAACAGTGTGGTCTAAGATGGAGCACGCTTACCTAGAAGGAACCTATTGACTCTCGATTTGAAGACACCCAAATTATACTTTTCTGGAAATACAGACCCCGGCCATACAAAACGGTACGGTCTAACTGCAATAAAAAAAAATGCCTAGTTCTCCGTCAGGATAGCAAACAATAGCAGTCCTATCATCGATCCTAATCGACGTTCACACCCCAACAATCTCCAAGTATGCATTAAACGGGCCTTCCCTGGAGACTGGACGCATGACTAGCAGAAATGCCACAGGGTAGGATTAGATTGGATTTACAGTAGGTTAATGTTATCATCATCATCCTTTCTCGTCCCACTACTGAGTATAGGCCTCTCTTGGTTTCTAATTAATGTCAGCTTATTTGATTTTTCTGGAACATTTTGTGAAAAATTAAGCGCAATTCTAGTTTGTTTCCATTTCAAAGAAATCTTTATAATTTTCAGAACCTGACGTTTATTTCTATCGCTTTATAAAACACTTCACGAATTTTGTGTTCCTGCGGTGAGTACCTAAGGTTGCCAGTGCTCTGTAAGGAAGCGTTGTGGTACACCATACGAGTCACACTCACGCTGCTGACCCTTTAAAATAGGAATCTGCACCGACAACACAATGAACAAGACTGGTCCACCAGTTGCCACCGCAACGCTTCCTCGCAGAGCACTGGCAACTTTACTCACCGCAGGAACACCATAATATTACCATAGCCTAGACGCCTGTACACCATAATTTACCATAGCCGCTATGGTAACCGCTTACCATCAGTACGGCCCACCTGTGTTAGTATAAAAGAACAGTTACAGGATTAACAGTTTCCCTACTGTTATTTCTGTGTCCGAACCCTATGCAAAAAGGGTCACGTTCGAGATTGATTGTCTAATAGTTTTGAATAACGCTCAGGCTATTTACTGGGCGTTGAGAGCTTTTGGTCAGTACTCAATAGAAAGGAGTCGTGATTTGGCAGATTTAGATCCATTTTACAAGATCTCAGATAGGATTTGAAGGTGATAGGAATAGATGGTTCAAAAATCATTATTACCTAGCTATAGGTCTACTCCTGCTCACTGATTGTCTATCTTTGTTAGCGACCAAAATCAGTCTCAAACTGAGTTCAATGACCACGCAAGTAGCTCTGTCACTCTCATCTTAACGAGACCGAACGCAACAGAAGACACCTACGATATCTTTTTGACAGATTGAGGCCAATTTGAGATTTGAGACAAGTTAGACAATCAGCCGTTCTTCAGCAACAGCTGTTCTTTCGCGACCAACACCATGAAAAATCAGGGCAACAACCACGGTTTTGGGCCAAGCTTTTTTGTCAGTGTTCCATCCTCTAGTCAAGCTCCAGTGGGTAGTCTGTATAAAGTAAGGTTCGTCAAAGTAAGCAAAAGTACTTGTGGAATTAATACATTCCAGATTCTTGTTTATAGGAAAAAAATCACATTTATACTAGCGTCTTCGCCCGCGTGGACGAACCACTTTTTGATCTCACGGGAAACATGCATTTTTTTGGGATAAAAAGTAGTCTATGTCACTTTCCAGCCCTCCAATTATCTCCACACAAAAAATCACGTCAATCCGTCGCCCTGTTTTGACGTGAAAGCAGGACAAACAAACAAACACACTTTCACATTTATAATTATGGGTATGGATTCTTTGATGTTTAGCACAACATAATTATTTCCTATGTGATATAAGTAATTTGTATCAACCTTATTGAAAAACCTACAAATGAAGCTAACACGGCTGTAAAGTAAAAATATTATTGAAAATCGAATGCTACAAAACGATTATAAAATTCGTGTTACTTGAATTATAGCACTAATTACTGAATAACTTTGACATGAGAACTCGCAATATTAAAAATACCTTTCCAACATATCAAATAAGGTGTATTTTTGAATAGCAAAAATAAAAGAGGGGCATTTAAATAGATATTGACATATTTTTTCGGAAAATAAGATAAAGTATTATATTTCACGTTGTTAGAAAGTTAAGGAAACTTTGACGTGTGTGTATTGTTGTGAAATAATAAGAGTGACTTGAAAAATTGTTTGTATCAAAGTTGACACGAGTTTCAAGTTAATTAGATCACATAATTAGGCAATAATTAGTGTGAAGTATGAAACCATGACGGTGGAAATAAAACTTTGATTAATTTATTATTTAAAAGTCATGGAAGAATATAAAAATGTTTACTTACAGATTATTATTAAAAAAAAACTTAGGCCTTTACATCTTTACTAGATGATTTATACAGTCAGGAGGCAATCTTTGCCTACACTTTTTAATAATATTTTTTTTTAATACTTAGTGCTGGACATTTCACACAGCATCATGTAGCCCCAAGCTAAGCAGAGCTTGTGTTTTGGGAACAACACGACTGATATACTACTTATATATTTTTTTTGTAAATACATACATATTACACATAGAATACACCCAGACCCGAGACAAATATTTGCAGATCATACAAACATTTGTCCCGCGGCGGGGACTGAACCCGCAACCTCCTGCGTCACAGGCGGGCCTTCACCCACTGCGCCACAGAGGTAGTCGGGACTTATCGGGACACTGTAGTGAGCTCGTGTTAATGCGCATATACATTTTTTGAAACGAAAAATCCATTGATGCACGGCCAGGATTCGAACCCACGACATTCGGATCCAAAGTCTAGGTAACCCCTCGGCCAACACAGTTCTATTATGGGTGTTATTAAAACGCTAGCTATACACTTGCTTTTACGCTACACAAATGGCAATATTACAACTGAATAACATTCAAATGGTTACAAAGCAACTCCAAAAAGCATTCATACAGTTTCGTCACATTTATTCATGTTTCTAAAAATGTAATATTTTGTCCACCACGCTAATTTAGACGACAATACAATTGTCACTTGTAGACCACTCTGCAAATAACTGTGCTAATTATGTTGTTAGCGGTCTTTGTTAATAGCCACGACGAGTCAATATGAGACAAATTTTATTTCTCGATCGATGAGATGGCTTAAATTGAAAGCTGAAGCTTGAAGGATTTTATCTACTAGTGAGAATTACTTATTTACAAAAAAATGGAGCTGGCAAAATTTGAAATTGGACTCAGTAGCACATAATTGAGGTTTTTGTTGAGCACTTGATATTGTTGGTGGTTAAAATAATCTAGAAATCCTAGAGTAAACCAGTAATTATAGATAAAAGTATTAAAGAAACCCTCGACACTAATGAAATCATCTAAAAAACTCTTCATTTAGATACCTTTCAAATAAAAAGAAACCGCATTAAAATCGGTTCATCCGTTTGTGAAGCCACACACAGATACACACTACACAACAAACTTATAACACCCCTTAACCGGCTGACTGTCAAGTCACAGGGCTATGTTGATCGCGCGTTTCTATGCATATGTGTCTATATTTTATTTTATATTGGTTCGTGCCTCTAACTAGGTAGGTACCTGTAAGACGTAATTAAAAGATCCTGAATGTCTACAGATCTTAGAAACTGAATATACTTACAGCAGTGATTTACACATGGTCACATGGTTTTGTATGCGTTTCTATGTAGCTTTTTTATCAGCTGTGTTGGCCAAGGGGATTTGTACCTCGACTTTCGATACCGGAGGTCGTAGGTTCGAAACCTGGCTGTGCATCAATGGATTTTTCGTTTCGAAAAATTTATACATGCATTAACACGAGCTCTAAACGGTGAAGGAAAACATCGTGAGGAAACCCGCGGCTTAGTCAGCCACACACTTATTGACCATGTCTTTCCTGTGGATATGGCCGGTTAAGCTGAGAGGATAGTTTAGGTGCTGAGCAAGTCTACTCCATCTCAAACAATATCCCAGACACTCAGTGTCCCGTTAAGTGAGGGCAAAGATTGCCTCCTGAAACTGTTTAAATCATAGATTCTCAACCTTATTTTCCCCACCGCCCACTTTGAAAATATTTTTTTTTCTAGAGCCCCCCCCCCCCCGCTATTTTACCTACTTTTTATTTTTCTTACCATCTTCTAGCTTATCGGTTCATATTCTGTGGTTAGACTTTACTCGCAATATACCTTACTTATGAAGTGAAATGCGAGCGAAGCGAGCCCAATTTTTAACACAAATGCAACATTGTGACACCTGATTTTGTTTGCGGTGATCAAAGAAAAAAATCGCTGCTTATTGGTTCCTAGTCTGTGGTTACACTTTCCGCTTTTTACTCGCAATATACTTTACCTACTCATGAAGTTAAATGCGAGCGAAGCGAGCCGAATTTTTTAAGACAAATGCAACATGTAACACTTGATTTTGTTTGCGGTGTTCAAAGGAAAAACTCGCTGCTTATCGTTTCATATTCTGTGGTTAGACTTAACTCACTTTATTCACACTATAACTTTATTAATAAGGATTTATAAAGTTAAATGCAAGCGCAGTGAGCCATATTTTTTAAGACAAATGTAACATGTGACACTTGATTTTGTTTGCGGTAGGTACTCATAGAAAGGCTCGCTGCTGTGGTCAGACATAACTCACTTATCGTATTATACCTACTCATGAAGCTAGATGCGAGAAAAGCGAGCTCCAAACCAAGCAAACAAAGTGACCTTCCCTATTTCGAAGTTTTATAATCAATTATAATTATTATTGTAGCAGCGTAGGTAGTATTATTCATCATCATCATTGCCTTGCCCTTTTCCAACTAGGTTGGGTCGGCACAACATTTTCTCTAACGTGGTAGCATCATATCTATCATCATTATCTATTATCTATCAAAATTGTTTGCTTGGCCGCGGGCTGCACCAATACCGTCCGCGGGCCACACATTGACGATCACTGGATAATGGTGTTTTTTTTTTGCCTATTTTAGACTACATTATCGCCCCCTCTGCTTCATCTCAACGCCCCCCAATTTTCTCTGGGTCTTCTACTGCCCCCCTGAAAGTCTCAAACGCCCACAGGGGGGCGTTATCGCCCACGTTGAGAACCTATGGTTTAAATCATCTAGTAAAGATGTAAAGGCCTATGTTTTTTCCGTTTTGTATGAACCGCTCTTCTCAGAACCTTGCACCACAGTTTTGGTCGTGTCCGTTGAAGGCTTTACTATTATCCATTGATTTGCGCCACTAGGGTTGTTTGCTACAAAAGCACACTAGTGACAATGTCGCTTAGCGGTGTACTGCTAACTAGATTTTTGTACCATGTCGCATGCTCTTACGTCACTGTTTTTTTCAATATAAACATGCTAGTATGTTGTGCAAACATAAAAATAAACTAACGAGTTTTTTGTTAGATTTTGTCAAGTATTATAGCATTGGGTTACGGTATAGGGTCGGAAAAAGTAACCCGAAAATAAGGAGGGATGGACTAAGGCTGGATTCGACCAAACTGGATTAAGTTTTTATTCGAGAGTAAACTACTTTTTGTTTGAATATTTTGACATTGTAAAGTTACCTTATAACCAGGAAAATTTGTATGCACATAATAATGTTCGGTTGCGCTTTCTAAACAATTGTATTTAGAATTAAGTGGGCTAGTTACTCTGGAGTAAGATGACTTTTGGTCAAATCTAGCCTAAGTGGTTGGATATTATTTAAAAAATCAGGGATTTAGGTCTCAAAAGGACCACTATGCACAAACTCATATACTTTTGGATTGCTAGAATTGCATCATGATTAGTTTTCATGTATATTATATTTTTTCACTTTAATTTTATTCACATTTTCATTTTTAGCAGGTAGCTATGTCATTTAAAAGAAGACAAGGATGTTTCATTTAAGTTTTAAAAAGATTTAAACTACAGCACATGAAAACTATCGATAAATCATAATGGACCTATAGATTATAAAATTTATAAGGCCATTTTGATATGATCGATATTTTTTAGGTCATCTGAAGATCAATAACTTTTGTCCTACTTCAACCTTTGTATTTATTGGACCGATATCGAAATGTACCTATGATTTAAGAACTACAATTCACAATAATCCATTGAATAATATGTTTATATTTGCAGACTGTCCTTCGGAGGACGGACCTGGTATTGACAACAAGAGGGTGCCGAGAGGGCAGGCAGACGCTTTTTAAGTGTACTTAGTTTGCATTTTGGAATAAAAAGGTCTTTGAAGTGGAGGAAATAGTTATTTTTTGGACCTATATTCTTTTCAAGATGTGTTATTTGATTTGTTTAAATTTTCGATTCGTTCGATTAACTAACCTAGTTATCTTTGTTTTTAATAACTAAAACAGGAGCTAAGACCAAAACATTTCATTGAACCTTTTAAAAGTTTTCCTCGTAATACAAAACAAAGTAGAGAACAAACATCCTTGCTCTCCATTTCAATCGATCAACGATTGACAGATGCACAATAGGACACTCCCTTCTACTTATCGAAATCAAGATTAAACTTTGACTCACAATGCGCGACTAACCCTGTACCTTTCTTGATTTTGTTGTTTAGATAAAATTAATCTGTGATTGTGGAGTTTCTAGAAAAGAAAACATTTATTTACAAAATAAAAAACGTAAATACTAAATTTGAATGTTTGTGATGTAAGCAAGATTATAGGGCGCCATCGAGAAAAATAACTGGCAAAGATGGTATTGACATTTGTATTACCCTGTGTGAAATATTATGCTAAATAGCTATAAACCATAAATGTAGGAACATTCTATTATCTATGCTAAGTGTAAACTATGAATAACACACAGAAAGTAGACAACGGGATGCAGGTGCATTCTACCAAAAAGTTTTTATTTTAATATTTTTTTTAACTATTGTGGCAAAGAATGGCGACACTTTACGTGTACTACATTATTATATTGTTCAAGTAACTTACGATTGACTGTTGCGAATGTTCCAAACTAAGTCTGTAAAATATAGTTTAATAAATATAATTGGTCTTTGAGATCTTAGTCACGAGCCATTTGTATTGTATTATAAATGGTGCAACCACCTATGATTCAAATTACATCACATTATTTACAATCACTTTTACAACTTTGCAATTCATACAAAACTAATATTTGCATTAATTAGCCCTCAACACTAGGGTAGACCTTTCAGTCCTTTGTGCTTTATGACGTGAGTAATAAGGGTCATATTTGAAAGATAAAGGCACTGTTTATAATGCTTGTTAATATTATGTGCAAACAAATAGTTAAATATTTTTATGTGATGTCGTAAAAGTTGATTGAAGAGCCGTATAATATCTTGGGCACAATACGGGACTTAATGGGAGCTGGCCAATGTACTTTATGATTTGTACACAGGTATGGGAAGATGGGTATTTTAGCATTGGTGGTATTGGTTTGTTAGGAAATGGTGTCTATTCTATTGTGTACTTTCCACGTTTTCTGCAGTGCGATTCAGGCCTTCTCCTCACTCAATTTTTTCCGAATAAAATCATCGAATCGGATGAATTTTTTGAAAGCCTATATCACACTGCTGACGATATACTGTATCGTGCGTGATCCTGCTTTATACTGTTTTTCAATGGCTTAGAATCGTTTCCATTTCAACTAGACTCAATAACACCAAAGCCAGAAGCGATTCGTCAAATCGCTCCGGATCGCAAACCCTCCGTAAACCTCCTCCGGTCTTGATCCATTTTGACATGACCATATGGCTCATGTGTAGTTTATAACAGAAACTTACAATAATTTTGATAAATTTTGATTGCACAGGGATTGCATTATAATAATAATAACCCTTATTGACAAATCTAATAAAACCGTGTTAATAATCGATATAGCTGTACCTAACACCCACAATATTCAAAAAACGATAGCAGAGAAACTCTCCAAGTACATCGAGTTGAAAGATGAGATCACTCGGATGTGGAGGATGGAGAAGGTTTCGATAGTCCCAATTGTCATCTCTACTACAGGTGTCATTCCAAAGCAGTTGTTTCAATCTCTGACTATACTGGATCTACCAAAGTACACCTATACACTTCTACAAAAAGCTGCTATTTTAAATACATGTAGAATAGTTCGAAAATTCCTCCAGTTCGACTCATCCAGCGAAGTCGTACCATGTAACATAAAAAATGAAAACAGCATACAAACCACATCAAACCAAACTGATGTGCACTTGGCTTAGGCCCGTGCGCGTCAGCTAATTCCCGGCCCTTCGAGCCGAGCTGATTAAATCAACCAAAACAATAATAATAATAATATAAACTTTATTTCAGGCAACTTAAGAATAGTACAGATGGTAAAACCTAATTCTAAGGCCCATATAAATAAATAGCTTAAACCTAAAAATACATATTAATAAAACTTAATCTAGGTCTGTGTGTCACGGCGCGGGGTATCACGAGACAGGCGGCCCTTGAACCGCCGAAACTTCACCCCTTTCGGCCAGAAGTCAGGGCTCATGAAGGTCTTCAATCTTTCCGTAGGGACCCATGAATGAGCTAAAGCTCACATTACGATAAGAGTCCAACTTCTCGACCCTCAAACCCATTGAAATAGAAATAGAGATCAGCTCATTGCAGACTTTGCTTATGTTTTTGATTATGCAGGTTTTTGCCATGTAGAGGCAGAAATTTAATAAAACGAATTATTAGGAACCATAATTATCTTACACTTAGGGGAAACTAAAGGGATATCACTGAAAACCATTGAGGACGCAATTAACAATGCTGTACAATGCATCTTTATCTCATGATTATGTTGATGGTTTCAACCTTATGTCACAAAATATTTGATTGACAGTTCAACTGGTCTAGCTGGTTATTGAAATTCATAATCGACCTAAGGTGTTCAAATTATGTCAAAATCTCAGATCCAATCGCCCATCAATCCAAATGCATTTAAATTCAAATACACGTCACGCTCGCGTCACAACCATGGAAACAAGTCACAACGATTCAACGTGACTGTTGCTCACTGTTTCACCCACCCCATGCAAGTCTTTGTATAAGAAGCATGGGAAGTATGGGAATCCCAATCAGGACACAATACATCACCCTTCTATCAACTGGTTCCGAATAATACGTATTTAAAATACATGTGTCCACGTACGGAACATTATTGATATTATATGATAGTTTATTTTAGATGCTATTGTGTCGTGACGTCTTAGAAAACATTTGGGGTATTGTGCTATACTCGTCCCTCACAAATTGCTGGGGATTTTGGTCTGAGTCGTTAGTGCGGGTCATCGGTCCCGATGCGATTTGGGACAACTTTTGACGTGCATACGTCAGTTTTTGTTATTATTTTCGTGTGTTGATTGACGACCGGTGACGGCGGTCAGCGTTTCAAAATGGAGCAAGGAGTATGGGCAACGGATTTTAAGCGGGTTATAAAATATTTAACAAGCCAAAAAACTGTATTTTCCTTTGAGGGTTGAAAAATATTACTTAAAATATTTATAACAATTGTTTTCCTATAAAATGTTTTTATATAAGTTAGTGACCGTTTCATGGTTTTAAGATCTATGTCATCCAGTATTGGCAAATATATAGTTATATATTATATTATTACATAATTATATTTTCCTTCATCTTTCAGATAATAATAGTCTTTATCAACAATCCGCCACATTCTAGATTACAAAACATCACAATTCAAATTCAGATCAATCGCCATCTCAGGACAGCTGGCATTCCCCGATTGCATCAACCGATCAGCATAATTAATTAGGGTGTTTACAAGACCTCTATTTTGTCATTGTACTAGCAACAATGTTTTAATAAAGCACCGTGTAAACTGCCTTTATGGGTTTCAATGAGTCGTCTATTGAGTTAATTTGGCTCATTAATTGAGCTCGTGATCTTGCTTAGAAATACCCGGACGTTTAGATTGATGAGCTTTTTGGATAAAATAAAATCATGTCCATAACAATACAATTTCTTTATCGACAGTCCAGTAATAGTAGTCTCAATCATAGAGTCAGAGGTACCTATACAACCAAATGCACAACCTATGCATTTTGGTTACTTCCACATTTTGCTAGTAGTTAGTGTTGCAAGAGACAGATTGCAAGCTCATTGTCTCCACTGGAATACTAACTAATTCCTTAGGATTTTTCCCAATAATTACAGATAATTTTAAAAATATAATAAATGTGTAAGTTAGTTGAGATATTTGTTGTTGAAACACGCAGAAACGCCTGAAAGAATTTATAGATGTAAACCTGGAATTTCTAACTTCTATACAAATTAAAATAAATGTTTGTATGTTTGTCCTCTATGTTCCTATGTTCCTAAATAATTGATTACATTGTGATGAAACTTTGGTAGGGTCATCAAGAGTCCGCGAGAGTTTCTGACCCAGAGAATCTACGAGTATGGACAGAATATCCAACCAAACACTTTTCTGTTATGGCGTTGCAACGCATACCGGGTACAGCTTGTAGGCTATAAAAATATAGGTAGGCATAAAACATAAAGTGAATTTGTGAATTTGTATTTCGTTATAAATTATATACTTTGGTACCTACATAACATTACGTTTTATTAGGTAGGTATATAAATTTTATGACGATTGATTATTTCATTTGCCAATATGGTGGTATAATTTTTATAGTGATTCTTTCTTATAATAATAATAAATCTTTATTCATTAACTTAGTGCTATGTGTTACAATACGTAAAATAATATTTATAATAATACTATAATACTAATTAAATACTTATACATAGGTAGAGGTTTACAATGTGCCTGAACTAGGCGAACCTGTGTCTCAGGCGAAAGGCATGAGGAATAGTCATATTTTATGACAAACTACTATGGAAATAACAATCCAATGACTTTTCTTTTCTAACAGATTTTATAATATGCGTTTAATCATCCAATAAGAATAGTAGTGGCAAGGGAGTGATAAAGGGAGGGAAGATGAGAGGGTAAAATTTCCCTTCACTCTACCAGTAGTGCCAAGTGCCTAAGAAAATAAAGGTCCAATGAAAGTAAACTGTCAAAATAACAAACGGTCTGTAAAAACCCGTTTCTAAACCAATTCGGACTTCCAAATATCTGACAAACAAACGTGAAATTCTAACAGGGGCATAACAAGCGCTAAACCACTACAGCCGATCTAATTCCTCTCTTTATCTATCAATTATCACCTTAGAAACTATGGAGTTAGGGTTGGACAGCGAAGCTGCCATAGTTGTAACATTCACAAATCTCACTGGTTTTGTTGGAGTACTGTATAGATGGAGCATATTAATCATGACGTCTCGGCAAGCTTACTTCATCTTGTCTCAATCTAGCCGTGTAAATCAACATAATTAGAAATGTGTGACATACAGAGCAAGTAGTATTTCAACAAGAGAAAAAAAAAAAATTATTTAATAGAGCCCAACTCTATACTTACTGACTTTTTCAACATCTGTTTTGGAAAGACACCAAAGTTGTAATTGTTCTAGATAATGGTTGCCAATTCATTAGTCACGAATTGGATAGGGTTTTAAAAAAATATAAAGTTCCTAGGGTTAACTTTACTCCAAAGTACACTCCTCAAATAAATACAGTAGAAAGATACAACAAAACTATTGTCACTGCTATTTCTACATTTGTCGATGAGGATCATAGAACCTGGGACTTAAACCTACCTCAGATACAGTTCGCTATGAATAACTCGATAAACATTGATGAAATTAAATAAATATAAATGAAATAATTATGATCACGACTGTATCCCCAAAGCGCGGTAGACATTAATCAGATCTTTTAAGGCCTTTTAGGATCCTTCAAATATGTCTGTGTTTGTAGTGTCCACATTTTGCAGAAGTCAGCATTCCATACGTGACAGTGTTTGATTCCTAAGACAATACAGATAATTTGCAATTAAAATCATACCGGGTGGAAAGTAATTTAAAGAGATTTTTGACGTCACATTCCCATAAAACTTGTCTAGAGTTCGAAGTGACACAGACCGTAGCCACGTAGTTTACGTAATAACGCCTTAACGACCGGTGCTAAAACACAAGCAAACACAAAATGGATCGTTTCGAGTAATGTGGTAGCCTTTGTTGGACTATTGTCTTTCCAGGAACACTTTTTTGGGTATTGTTTGATTTAACTTCATAATTTGAAGATGCCTTCCTTTCATCACACTGGATCTTTTATAGTCACCAGTTAACGTAACACTTAACTAAGCGCTGATCAGTATAGTACCTACATTATTAATTTGTACATTTCCATGATAACGAAACTATACTTCCAACAGATCTTGGCATTTGTGAAGTTAGCAGTTTCGATGCGCAGTGCAACTTTTTTATACAACATTTTCTACTGCGCAGTGAAAAGCCTAACTTCACGAATGCCTAATTCCATTGTGACAACTATAGGTATATCAATGCCCTTCGTTTGTGGCCTACCTAAAGCTAATTAGATTGATGTCATCATCATCATTTCACTTTCAAAACTTTCGTGAGTTGTACTAGACATTATTTAACACACGGGAATTACTCACGTAAAAATATCGTCGATTTAGAAACCGACAATGTTTCGATTCATCCGGAGAATCTTCATCTGGGTAAGGAGAGAGTTGCGGCAAGGTTACTCCTCGCGGTCGCGTCTCACACGACGATTTTTACGTGAGTAATTCCCGTGTGTTAAATAATATCATCATCATTGTTGTCTTTTTCAGCGTCGCTCGGTTTTTTCAAGGAAACAAGACATTTATTTGAGCTTTTCTCCTTTCTCTCTCGTCATCCCAAAATTAGTATCTATTTTAAGTTCTTTGTTACACAGTTCATCGACTAGTTTATCAACCTCCGACAAAAAGGAGAGATGTTATAAAATAAAATAAAAAAAAGTAAAATTAAAAAGGCGTTGCTTTGTTATACACTATTAGTGTATAAAACACAACTAAATAATAAACTAACCTAGGTCCCATGAAGTGTTATTATAGAATACATGTTACAAGGTTTTAGTAAACTAAACTCTTCTGATTTAAATAAAATTGTTTTGTGGGCTTCCTCTAAGTTCTCAGTATTACGGTATTACTAAACCAGGTCATAATTTTATTCTTTCTTGCTTTCTTTATAATTGAAAATTAATTTCTTTACAATGTATTTCACTACGGTACATGACAACTTTATAAAGGTAACCTATAACTGGCCTATAACAGAAGTTAAAAGACATTGTCCTCAAAAGGAAATATCGACAGGAAACAGGTCCACACTATGGTGGAGTGTTAATTCGGTCAAACAGAGATCATAACCCCACTTAGAGGCTGCGACGCTTCTTAGAAGGACACTGTGGGTAGTTTACGAAAATAAAGAAGGACTTCTGTAGTACGCGGCGGTGGGGCACAGAAAAAGCTATAGATTATTAATCTACATACATTTTGATGATCAAAGTTGTTAGAAAGAATGAAAATTCTAGGTATAGTTCGCGTCATGTAAAAAGAACGCTGGAAGAAAGTGTAGGGGGTGTGTTTTGTCTCATGTTTGCGCATGGGTTACCTTTTCGCAAACATGAAACAAAACACACCTCCACTTTCTTCCAGCGTTCTTTTTTACGCGAACTATAGGTACAACAAGTGATTTTATCACTAAAATCGTAAACTGTAGTGATTTTATAACTAAAATCAGTAGTATTCATTAGAATTTTATTTTTTTCTATTCATTGTATTGTATAAACATGACTAAACATGCCTCAAAAGCTTGTACCGTCGAAAAGAAGTATTTCATAATTTTGTGAAAATTTACTTTCTAATTTTTTATTTGTAAATTTGTTTACTTTGGAAATACGCCCAAAAGTGTAAGTTTAGAAAATTATATTAAAACTATACATTTTCTACTGATGGATTTCAAACCCAGAAAATGTAGAAGTCACGATTACTTTACATCATATTTTTCATAGGTTTCATAGCAATTATGTAGAGAGGAAAGTAAAAATCAACTAACTACAGTGTCACTATTTCTAAGTGAAACTTTTCCTAAAACATAACTGGAAAAGCTTCAAAATTTTTTAAAATTTCCTCTCTGAAAGACCGAATAGAAAAAGCTTCAAATATCTTTACAGTTTCGTCTCTACGCCTCCCCTATTCCTCCAAGCAGTGCTCCTGGCATAGTCCATTACTTAAACAAACCCGGGTTTGTGTATAGTGGCTCCACTTTACACCCACGCGGGAAGCCTACTTCCGAACGCAGCCTTCATCTTATGCTCGAAAACTGTCTTTATCATGCTAGTTTGTCTATACCATCTGTACCTACTTCATGTTCGCATGCTCAATGTCAATAAGTAAGTTTGGTTGCCAACTGTGACGGCATTTTAAGGCATTCTTTTCTATTATTCATACTTATACCTGCTGATGTATGTATGAATGTGTGTGAGTAAAGTTTGCGAGTTTGGATGTAAGAGGTGATATTTGAAACTACTGAACCGATTTTAGTGCTGCTGAGAAACTGCGGTTTGATTTACTAGAACAGAAGTCAGCATTCCATAAGAGACAGGTTGCAAACCCATCATCGCTATTAGTAAGCTAACTGGTTTCGTCACGATGTTTTCCTTCACCGTTTTGCTTGTGTATAATTTTTCCGAAAAGTTAAATCTTTTATGCATGGCTGTTATTCGATCCCAACACTTCCAGATCATAAGTCGAGGCACTCTCCCACTTTGTCAACACGGTTCTCAACTAAGTTTGTCTTTTGATCTTTTGTACATTGAACCCTATGTTGGATTTCTATGTCACAAAAAGGAAAGTTCTATTTTCGTATATTTGACAGGAAACAACTTATTTTTCCATGTACTGTTGGTATATTATCACGTACGGTTTTGTAGCATACACTTCCTTTCAAAGTAAAGTACCTGAGTCCATCACAAGCAAGATGACGAGCTATAGTTTTAGAAGTTCAAATAATTTGGTCACTTTTCTTATTAAAACAACCAACAATTTTAATTTGTGTCATTTCGGAATGTTAATACTTATACATTGTTTTTTCCCCGGAGTAAAAAAAAACTAACTATGATTTTGTCTGCCAAGCAACGTGTCTTTAACGCTCAATAGGCCTTACTCATAAACTTGAACACTGGTTAAATAATGCTCAAGATTCGCCCTGTCACTATTTGATACTATATAACAAAAAAGGATGGTAATTGTTTAAATTAAACGGCGTTTCAATTTTAACAGAATTTTATAAGTAGAGCGGAATGTCTGTAGATTTAAGCGGTCCTAGAGAAGTAAATTAGCTCGTTTTCAACCTTATAGCTTCCATTGGACGCTAGCTTTACACGTTAAATTGTTGATGTCTAAATGATTACAATACGTTGTACTATTGTGTGTCAACGCGGTACCAAAAAGGAAATCACGATACTTTTGAAGCTCCACGTTGACTCTCAGTGTCATGATTATTGATATATCCCTGGAAATATCTTAAACGACTTTCTAAATTAACGTTAGTATCAAAAAACCCTTTGAGTAAGAATGTGTAAGAAAAGCGAGCAACAGTTTTAAAGTCGGGGCTTTTAAGGTATTTTTTCAAAACAATCTATTGATGCACGGCCAGGATTCAAACCTACGACCTTAGGATCGAAAGTCGAGATACCAACCCACTCGGCCAAGAGGGCACTAAACACAAAAACATATAAACGCTGATTAAAAGACAAGTTTCATTGCGAAACACGTAAAAATGATTCTCAAAAGCAGCTAAACAGCTAAACAATCAACCAGGGCCATAACCTGTGCTGTTTATGAGTGTACTCATTTATTTGAAAGCCTTTATTTAAGAGAACAATGGGGGATAAATAATAAAAGTTATCGGGCTTAAGGCCTAATATCTGTTGGTGGGAGCTTTGCTCAGGGTTTCAGGACGTTGTGGCAATAATTCTCAATCATCATTTTCATTCGTTAGACGCTTATGTATATTTTGGAATGTACTCAAAGACCGATGAATAATTATATTTGACCGTTATTTTTAGCTTTTTAATGCTACATTTTATATCTATACATTTCCGTGTTAATTTTATGCAAACTAAAGTTGTCTTATAAGGTGGTTTAAAATTTCGTTACCAACTCATACGAATATGCAATTAGCATTTTATAATATTAGTAGAATGGCGGTTTAAGTAATTGATTTCTATAGAACCAACAGGAAACCGATAGCAGCATCAAATTGAATTAATAATCTTCGCTTCGGCTTTTTATGGCTTAGTCGCGTATTCGTTGCAATTTATGGCGATTTTAAGGCAATTTACGTCCGTTTATGGGTTTTGACAGTCACCTGCATTTAGCCCGACTCATAAGCCGTTGTCGACTCCGGCGCAACAATAACTGAATGGATTTATGACGGCATTGAATGTTTTTCTCGGTACGATTTGCGAGCCTACTTGTACCGATTGGTACAGTTAGCTAATCGCCTGTTAAACATAAAAGCTGTGGAACATTTTTACCTCAACTTAATAAACTCCTCTCAACAAAAGTTAATCATCGTTTGAAATATTGCCATCCTTTGTGGGCATGTAGATACCAAATAAGCAGGTATTTGGACATACCTGACTTTTCCCTTAGACATCAAGGGATTTGAAATACCCAAAAGATCTGCAGTAATGTCTACTGCATACAACAACTTGGGGATACAATCATGATCATGTTTCGTTTCGTATATGAGATAAACAAAATTGGGTAAAACTCAACTTTATCGAGCAAAATGGACAGTAAAATTTAAATAAACAAATAATGCTGGACATTTTCACACAGCATCTTGTAGTCCCAAGCTAAGCAGAGCTTGTGTTATGGTGACCACATGACTGATATACTACTTAAATACATACACTTATTTTTTTTTGTAAATATATTGGTACATACCTATACATAGAAAACACCCAGACCCGAGACAAATATTTGCAGATCATACAAACATTTGTCCCACGGCGGGGATCGCACCCGCAACCTCCTGCGTCACAGGCGGGCCTTCACTCACTGTGCCACAGAGGTCGTCAATTGGCAAGTATAAGTTTTTATTGCTGATAGGTATGGTGCAACTGACCCTAAGATTCCTTTTATCCTGTTTATGGTGTACAAAAGGCCGTGTTTGTGAGGGTGTCACGGATTAGGGCCTGATTTAGTGCCCCATTCTGTTCTGGACTTCGACAGGTCCTTTAGTTGGTTGCACCAGAGACAAAGGCCGGAATGGTCTTCAGAAAAACTAAACATTTGGCTTTCAAAAGCTTTTCAATTATTGCTTTGTTTTATTCTGTTTATTTTTAACCGTCTTCAAAAAAAGGAGGTTCTCAATTCATCGGTTTCTTTTTTTTAAATCTTTATTATGTATGTTCATCGATTACTCGAAGACGCCTGGATTAATTTGGATTTTTTTTGAAAGGGTTGACTTTCCGATTGGTGCCACAAAAATTTGATGAGGATCTGTTGAGGATCTTAGTTATGAATAAAAATGCACCTCGAGAGTGCAGAAAATTGCTCAGCTTGAACTTTGAAGTCGTTTTTGTTATTTTTAATTTAGCCACTTGTTAAACTATAGACGCCCTTCGCTCGCGTGGACTACTATTTTTACCCGGCTGACTGTCAAGTCAGACAGGGTTATGTAGATCGCGCGTTTCTATGTATGTTCGTGGGTATGTAAGTAATATTCTTTATTACCACGTTTCTCCTAAACGGCTGGATGGATTTTGATGAATGAGGTATCGTTAGAATCGTCTCCATCTCGATTGTGCTCTTGGATACTTTTTATTTCGATAAATCAAATAGTGCGGCTAAAAAATGCAACAATGTGTGAATTTACAAAATGAAAATCACGCTATCATATCAAAATCCATGTCAAAATCAAGAGGTTGGTGGACTGATATCAAATATATTTTTTTTTTAAATCTAACATGACATCTTCGAAAACTAAATCGAGTCTCAAAATTTTTGAAAATCTATTTTTCGCCCTAAATAGAATTGCTAGCCAAAACGCATACTAAAATTTTCTATTTAGTCACACGCAACGTTTAGAACAAACTGCATCGAAATTGGTTCAGCCATTTAGGAGATATCTCATATTTAAGAAATATCTTACACGCTTTTAATTTTACACACAGAGCCATCTGTGTGTCAACTGTCACAACAACGTTTAGGAAAATGCACACGGCATCGAACCCTACATACCTACCTATTAATAAAATTGTAATTTAGTTTTGTGATTGATAAGATAATGCTGTTTCCAACTTTTCAGTTCAGCCGGGTTTTTTTATTTTTGAATAAATTGCTTGTTTAACTAACGTGTAGGCAAAGATTGCCTCCTGACACTATAAATCATCTACTAAAGATGTAAAGGCCAAGTTTTTATATACCAAGGATCTTGACTTCTCACAAAGCTGTTACGAAGAAATGTGTATATCGCACAGTTTTCACCAGCAAGAACAATTCTCTAACCTACCAATAGCAATTTGTCCATCGCGACCGCATCACCCTCGTAAGGATATTGAAATATCGACTCGTAAAAGTCGAACGTTGAGCCTCGTTCGGTTAACCGACCCTGAGATTGACGCGAAAGACGTATGACTTCATTTGTCTGACTTCGATATATCTCTACCAACATACCTCTACTCTCTACAAAAGAACTTTCAGCTCTAAGTCTGGGGAGAAAAGTCTAGTTTTGGTAAACGGGAGGAGAAAAGGGTTTTGGTGCTTTCAAACGCATCTTTGTAACCGCAACGGTATGAGATCTTAAGCTTTGTGCACATCACCTTCTTGATTTCGTCTGGCATTTATCTACTAGATCAGCGTTGGCCGAGTAGGTTAGTGCTTAGACTTTCAATTCAGAGGTTGTGGGTTCGAACCGGGCCGTGCATCAATGGATTTTACGTTTCGAAATTTGTTCTATTCGGCGGCACGCTAACTGGTAGTCCATATCCATACTAGGTCTATGACGCTGTAGGTTTTCAGTTCGACTCCCATCCAGGACAAATATTTGTGTGATGATTACTGATATTTTTGTCTGCCTGTTATAAAGTACCTACTAACTAGTTGAATAAATAAAGAATTATAGCATGCAGGTGGTACACTATTTCCGTTGATGGCACTAAAAGTGCTCAGCAAACGCTTCTTAGCTAAGATTCATAGCTTACAATTCTTTCTTGTTTATGATAGTGCTTGTAAATGGCATGCTTTTCCGATCCTGTAGCAAGCATCTGCATTTATTGTACTTGTAATTTTCAAAGGTGCTGGTCAATTACTGGTATGTATTTTCAAATAAGCTAGTGACTGACTCTGGTAAGTTTTGAAGCCACCTGATGGCCCTCCATCGTTTATAATGACTTAAAAGCCGGGACCGACAGTTTAACGTGCCCTCTGAGGTACGGAAGCTGCTGTTAATTTAGCTTACGAACCAAATTGGGGGCGCTCAGAACGACTTCAACGATCTAAGTAGGTATAATATTTTTTTTATAGTGATAAACCACACTTAGGTATTATTACATTTGTAAATGAAAAATCTTATCAAAATTTTCAATTCCGACGGGATTCGAACCCGCAATTATAGGATAACTACTAATTTAACTTACTGCTTATTGCCCGAAGTTACATTCAGGATCAAAAAACGGTAAAAGATCCTTCCTTATAAAAAGTGTCCTAACACTTGACTTGTAGTAGTAAGATTCGCTCGTGTATCCCCAGCTCTATATCGTTTGGGAAAACAAAGATGAGAGAGTATGGCTTTTGTGTGATTTAGTGATTTGGGATAAGTCGAGGCGAAGAAGAATCGCCAATAAATAAGTTTTGTAGTCTGAAGAAATTGCATAGTAAAGGTACATTACTACAGGTAATGTCTACAATGTCCTGTGATACCTGTACTGGTAATTTTTAACCGACTTCAAAAAAGGAGGAGGTTCTCAATTCATAGGAATCATTTTTTTAACGTGATAACGTCTTATAAATCGATGAACGCCAGCCGCACGCACGAAAAAATCATAACTCATTGTCACTTTCCGCCTGAGCCGAGAGTGCAAGCGAGAGCGCGGAACTAGCGACAGAGAGACACGATCGTTCATCAATGTTTTCTTATGACGTTAAAACGACTTTACAGACAACCATTTTTTGTACAGCAGTGGGATGAGAAGGGCTGATGATGATGATGGGTTTAGTTAGTGTATTTAACTAACTACATACTACATTATTTACATAACTATCATAGCTATCAATCTCATTATAGTTCCAGAGATTAACTCGTATCCTAGTGGGATATGGCCAGTGGTTATTAACACATTCCCTGCCACCGGTAGGACAGGCTGCACACGGAGCATAATGTGCGCCACGGCCACTGACAAGGCTTGTCCAGCTCCTCGATTCTACTAAAAAACGAGTGTGTAAAACTTCCGTTCGCCTCGCCCGATGACACTTTTCGTAACGCTCTCGTCACGCATTCACCAGCTTATTCCAAGTCAAGCGTGCGTAAAGAAGTTTTACTTGCTTACTTCAAAAACGTTTTATCGACCAAAGAAAAACGTCAACTGTTTCGTTTTGTTTCATATCCTTTTAATTACCAATGAGGTTTGGTTTATTTTGTTGTGATTACGTTTTCAAACAATCAAACAAACTACCAATGAGGTTTAGCAAAATACTGTCATTTTGGAGAACGAAACAAAACGCAGCGGAAATGATACTTACTTGAATGGTTGACGTTGAAAAATAGAGGAATTGAGGCCCAAGATATTCACGGATATCTTGCTAATATGTTAGTTACTAATCAAGTGAAACGGACCCAAGAATAAAACCCATGGTTTCTCAATCAGCTGTCTGCCAAACAATAGTATATAAATTAGTATTCGAGCTTTTATGTTCCTCTCATTACCATACCATTAATACGCAAATATTTTGCAAGTTACCACAGTCAATGTAATAGTTAGTAATAGCAAAGAATTCTTGTAATTACTGTTGGGAAAATTACAATTGTTCAATAACAATACAAGAACAAAACGCAATTCCGCGCCTTGTCAATGTAAATCCCGTGAAAAATATTAACTTTGTCTTTATGACCGAAGTCGTTACAAATATTTTATGTTTGCAGGCGTTTTTTGCTATATTAAACCTTATTGATGACCTAATATTAAATGATCTGTGACTGCTGTGGCTGCGGCAGAATAACAGTTGTTCCACCGCCTTTATCTCTGTTCACTCCCTGATGTTACGGAGCCATGACATTTTTGGAATGTCAACAAGCCTAAAGCAGGACTGTTTCAAGCTTGTTATAACATTGCTCTAAGAGTTCGTGGTACGGCCCAGATCATACACAGACGAAGTTTTGTACATGAACATTTTTAAAAAATTATTTTTTAACTCGCGACCAACACCTACTTTTACAAAGATTTGCGTGCTTTCCGCCGATACATTGCAACATGCAAATTCCGCCCGCGGCTATCATG
Source organism: Camptogramma bilineatum (assembly GCA_958496255.1). Lineage (NCBI taxonomy): Eukaryota > Metazoa > Arthropoda > Insecta > Lepidoptera > Geometridae > Camptogramma > Camptogramma bilineatum. Next base: position 1,826,346 of record OY292453.1, read on the forward strand.
TGATGCCTTCGTAAATAACTTGCCATGTAGGCCTGCGAGCTAGATGTCTACTAGGTGAAAGAAAACTCAAATAAGTGTTCGAAGGGTCCATGATGAAGGTGTATGCGTTCAGGGTGTGAGGTTGTTTGTATGTTTGTGTGTGTAAATAAATAAATAAATAAAACAAATAAATATTGCTGGGCATTTCACACAGCACCATCTAGCCCCAAACTAAGCAAAGCTATGGGAACCAGATAACTGATATATTTTTTTTAAATACCCTGAAATATTTTGTTATTTGCCCGTCAGGGTATGCTGCACTACATAAATCATTCGTTAAAATTAATTTTAGCACATTTTTCCTGAGATGGCTCCTCACCTCAGCCACCGAGTAACATTTCTCTGTGCCTCAGCTCAGGTTTTTCAAATTTAATTTGGATATGAAAAATCGGTAACTGTTAATCCAGATTTACCGATTTCAACAGTTACCGATTTTTCATTTTCCTCCAAAATGTGTCCAGACACATTTTGGAGGAAAACGATTATATCTCGGTGCTTAATAGAATGCACCGTTTCAGTTTTCAGGAGTTGTAGTTTTACACACAGTATTAAGAAATGCAACTACGTAAGAGCTGACAAACTAGTAGCTTGGAAGTGGTACATAAAACCAATCGATGGAAGTAAGGAAATTTGCATATCTGTGGATCGATCGATGGTTGGTTTTCTTAGAAATATTTCATAGTTACAAATATTCAATAATCATTCATTCATAACGTGTGATTTAAAGTTATTCAAGTTAACATGTAAATCTTATTAAAATAAGGAGTCATTTTATTTAGATTGCAATTTATGATGACTCAAAGAAACCAGTAATTGTTGGTGAAGAAACCAGTGTGGTGATAGGAACCTTAAATACTCTCTAACAGTCCTATTTCCATACTTCAATGCAACATTATGCAATGAAGTGCTTTTGTCGGTTAATTTTCTAACTAGCTTTTATTATCCTGGTTTAAATTATTACATGATATTTCTCTATATTTTATTAGCCTTTTATCAAATGTGAGAATAGTCTGGAGGGAACACTTAGAGACACTTAACACAATTTAATGTACAAACTAGTTTCAGTAGGTGCACAAAATGTTTCGATAGTATGGTAATACCTAGACTACGAAAACAAATCAGCTTTACCGTTCTTTTGAGGTATAATCCTGAAATCCAATAAAAAAATTTCAAAAAAAAATACTCAACCGACTTCAAAACATCTTGCACTGAAAAGCAAAAAATAAGAATATAAACAGATTTGTTTCATTACTAATTACATTATTTATTTTATAATGTTGAAATCGGTGTACATAAAATTTAATATTCTTATTCATTATTTTATTTACACCGACTTCAACATTATAACATAAATAATTTAATTAGTAATGAAACAAATCTGTTTATATTCTTATTTTTTGCTTTTCAGTGCAAGATGTTTTGAAATCGGTTGAGTATTTTTTTTTGAAATTTTTTTATTTTTCCATTTTTAGTGTTTAATTTTTTTATTTAGAATGACGTCACCTTACTTATTGTGTTTCGCTCATCAAGCCCTTTCATTTGATACCCATGTCACTAAAAAGTTCCATGGAACAGGTCCTGACTCCATCGTCAGATCAGCTCGCTGTGACCATATTATTACCATATTATTACATTGTAGTCGGAACTTCACAGATATGCTGAGTTTCGAGTTTCAACTCAATCGGCCAATTTATTGAGGAGTTCTGATGAGCAGCTCTTGACTCCATCATCAGATCAGCTCGCTGTCACCATATTATTACATTGTGGTCGGAACTTGACAAATATGCCGAGTTTCAACTCAATCGGCCTATTTACTGAGGAGTTCTGTTGAACAGCTCTTGACTCCATCATCAGATCAGCTTGTTGATACCATAATATTTAATTGTCACCAAGAATCTATAAGTGTGCAAAATTTCAGCCCGATAGTTCTACAAACACAATAAAAACCATAAAATTTGAGGGTTCCCTCGATTTCCATGGGATCCCTTCATCAGATCCTGATTTGGTGACGATGGGACTACCTCGGGAGTATACCCTTTGTAACAAAAAAAGAATTTTCAAAATCGGTCCACAATTGACGGAGAAATCGCGTAACACACAAACAAAAAAAAAAAAAAAAAAAAAAACATACAGTCGACTTGAGAACCTCCTCCTTTTTGGAAGTCGGTTAAAAATAAATGTTATAGGTACTTAATAAATGGTCTCTGCCTACCCCCATGATGGGATACAGGCGTGAGTTTATGTATGTATGTATAGGTACTTAGTATTTTATCTAAGTTTTTTTGAAAATTCCAAAATATCTAGTACTTACTCCTCCGCTAATCTTCACTTTAATCTATAGGTACTTACCAAAAAATATATTTTGGAATTTTCAAAAAAATCTGAATTATGGACTTCCGCAAAGTCACGCTTGAATCAATTAACTATTATATCTAACTTTTTCTAAAAAAGTAAGTAGTACCTATGTAAAGTCATTATACGGGAATTCGTAAAAAAATAATGTAAGGCACAAAGTAAGTTCATGTAAAGTCGCAAGCCTAGTAACATATCGCATGTTTACATCTGTCCCCTCTAATCACCTGCGTACCGAAGTGTTCCGTACAATCGGCGCTGTCAGCTCGCGTTACGTCCCGGAGGTTTTAATTTTATATTCATGACGTCACAGCTCGCTAATCCTCTTCCCATATGCGGTACCGTGCGCAAATAAAGTGGGTAACAGTTTAAAATTTAATTTGATTGAGCTTGGACTTAAAAATTTGAATTCGTACAATTTAGAATTGAGCTTGGTATTCGAAATTTGAATTTTGAATTGAACTTGATAGAGTTTGGTTTTCGTAATTTGAATTTGAAAATGAGTTGTTTGTATTCGAAAATTTAATAATGAACGATCAACGCAAGTGTACTAAGAATTTATTGTTTTTCATACTTACCTACGTTAATATTTTCAAGATAGTTTTCTTTACTCTATTATCATTGTCAAAGAAGTACTTCATAATATTTTTCCGTTACATACTTGTATAGAAATGTTGAAGTTGGAGCCAAAAAACGACCATTAATTGTCTTGATTCTGGTCTTCACAACTTACTGTCAACAACACCATTTATTGCCAAACAGCGTAGTTGGAAACGTTATATTGTTACTTTTACTAGTAAGAATAGGACTGTAATTGCAGAGTTTTCAATAATTTCCTTTTTCTGCCCATAAGAGACCAAAATCCTGCTACACATTTTGACAACCCCATCAAACAAACATATTAAGGATCTTATAGATCTTACTTATACTGAGTTTATTTTTTTCATTTTTACATTTCTTGTAAGTATACACAGTAGGTACTCCAACTCTTCACTCGAGTCTCTAATTTTTTGTAAGTACCAGTTGTTTAGAATCAAGAATCAAGTGAAAAATTTATGAGTTCAAACGTCATTGCATTTGCGAACCGTACAAGGCAGTTGCAATCACCCTTATCTAGCTACCTCTGCAGCGTCCACGTATTGTGAGAGCAAGGCGCATCCACATTGTTGTTCCTAAGTTTGAGTGACAGCGAAACAGAGGCGCTATTGTGCAACTTCGCGATACCAAAGGAATTAAGATCGATTGGATTTGCAAAGATGCTGGGAGTTGAGTGGGAATAACGGAAGATAGATAGGAACAGTAAGAGAAAAAAAATAGAATCGTTTACGCTATTTTATCTAAAACATAAACTTGAAATTGGCTCTAAACCTTATTGATTTTGAGTAGTTTTAAATTGAAAAAAGTCACCTTGTGTCTGTATTATAAAAACGAACCTGTACTGATTCAATGCGGGCTATTATAAATCCTATGTCCATCTCAAATGATGCACCTTTTAAAAGATAAAAGAACTTTTCAAACAGATGCTGTGATTTCTAAAATTATATTCCAGATTCATAAACTCACAAAAGGATTTGGCCGAATACTGCCCCAGAGAGCCGAATATCGAATTAGACTATGCGTCTGAACAATATTATTTAAATAAAATATCACAAAATTAACTGGTACATACAGAATACTTAGATATCTCGTGCCATGTGGGAATATAATTATGTAATTTTATTAGTAACTTTAGTCACTTCCGGTACTACAGTCCGTAATGCCTCTCCAGACTCACGGCGAGAAGTTTCACCGAGACTTCTCGAAGAACAAACAAATTATCCACACTCTCAATTTTCTCACTCGTGATCTGTTTGAAATCCTTTGTCTCGGCCAAAAATAGGTACCGACACCGAAGCGCGAGAACAAGAAGGCGACAAACTCCTCACATTCACGCTTCTCGGGTGTTGTCGGGGTTTCTTGCCGAGAGTCTGGAGGGGCTATTAGGTATCACAGAGAATATTTTTATCAGATAGACCTACCTTCTTTTTCGCGGTTGACATGACACTCAAATAGTAAACAAAACAGACGGACAAGAATTTGACAGATGTAAAAGGAATTTCGTTGAGTTTCAGTTGTGTGATTGTGTTGTGATGTGATTTATGAGGATTTATCACATTTTATTTAAAATTACAAAAAGTACTGACGCCTTGGGATATGCATACTGACTAAAATGGAAATGGGCTGGACATGTAGCCCGTCTACACGATGGAAGATGGACTAGGAGAGTTACGAATTGGGAGGGTCCAAGAGGTCGACGCTGCATAGGAAGACCATACGCTCGCTGGGACGACGACATCAAGAAAACTGCTGGACCAAACTAGCTCCGAGTAGCACAAGACAGGGACAGATGGCTGGCTTTGGAGGAGGCCTTCACCTTAGGGGTTCTCTAGTACCTACTTAGATTATAAGCATTAGTGATAAGAAAAAAATGTTAATTATAGCGAAATAAAAGGCTTTTTATTTTATTTATTTATATCATATTTTATTTTAGGTGGTAAGTACAGAATCACTGCACATGAGTGTAGATAATTTTATTGATGAAATTCCCAATTTTTCCTAAGTACTTTTCTTTTTTACTTTAAATTGTAGGTACTGGGAGCAGCTGTGTGCGTCAAGCTGCAACAGCCTCCTTCAGGCGATAGCCGACAGGCCTGACTTTCATCTTATTCAGTCTTGGGAGTCAAGGCATGCCATCTTGGCAACCTATACTTGCCATTGACTGTCCGGTTGTACCTACTTACCACTCAAATGTGCCACCGATTTTTGCCTACCTACTAATACTAACATAATATAAATGAATGATAATATTTTCACGTGAAAATTCCCGTGTGTTAAATAATATATGGATGAAAGTCTGAAATAAAGAATTTTTATTTTAATTTATTATTTTATTTATTTTCCATACCCTAGTTCACTTAAAATTCTGCCAGTCCATAATAATACTTACTAAATAATTATTGTTGGACACACAGCGCCATCTATCCCCAAAGTAAGCAAAGCTTTTACTATACGAACCTAAAAAATATAGTTTCCTAGGTTCATCCGTTCATGCTGGGCGTCACAGCCTGCTGCTTTAAATTAGATTATCTTTTAAATCCCACTTTAAAAAGGAAGAAGATGAATGGAGTCTCACTATAAAATAAAAAAACAAACCCAAAAATCCCAATTTGATCATGACGCAAGCATTCTTTCCTGTGGGCATCTGTGGGGCAAAATTGTTCTAGGAATCGGCCATGTCCTTTACATCTCGTTCTTAAAAAAAAAAAAAAAAATACTGAAATCAGTATCTACTCAGGTTATTAATTACACATTTTATCCTTTCATAAGGCAGTTTTAGACCCGGCTTTAAAGTCATTATGCCATGACTGAGGCGGCACATAACTCTTGCACCAGAGATAGCAAGGTCTCACAAACTTACTATAGTCGGATTGCTCATTATACGCACTAAAATTGACGATCAAAATGTCATTTTTCATATATTTTTAGTTCGTACTTCGACTTTTAGCAATTCGACTATAAGCAGTTGATATTAGCCATTGCAATTAAAATCTCAAATAACACCACATCGAATACAACAAAAGACACATTTTCCTCGACCATCTATCGAACAGAACCTCGTGAATTCATTCCATGTCTATAAATAAGTCATTAGATTCCGTGACCAATCAGATAATCGGACATAAGAGGAGACTCGCACGCATCTCTTTCAAACCTCCACACGTTACAATTCTAGACATTACAATGACAATACAGAGAGTAGGGATGGAGCAGAAGAACTACTTTACCTTTACAATAGTGAATATGCACAATTTTTTTTATGATAAATTATTTATAACCGTAAAAAAACTAAAATTGGAACAAAAAAAAGTTAAAAATTACCAACAACTATGGGCACTATAAACACTCATGACGTCACAGTCTATTGTAACAATCGAACAACTACACGCGCTTGTTGGCATTGTCAGTCTTCATCATTGAGTTTGACGTCACAGTCTATCTGACCAATATCGTAGCGTTTCAAGTCTTATGAAATTCCCACTACTTTTTTGTACTTTTTAATTAATATTTTCTTAACGAAAAATAAATTAAATTAAAAAATATTTACACTGACATACTAGAGAGAAATAATGTTCATAAAAAAGTTATTTAACCCTTTTTTGAATCAGACGCATAATTTCTTAGTATTTTTTCTTTCTTGTGTCAAATATGTATTCAGTAAATAACGATTGAGGTATAACACAACACACAACGTAGTTGCATAACGCGAGGTTTACACGTTTTTAAACATGACTCACGTGGGTGTTGACTCGTGTGGACAAGTAGTTGCTAAGTTTCGCGTCGTAATTCAACAATGAGCAACATGTTGCGCGATAATTATTGTATAACGAAATACATGGCATATAAAAGGAAAACACCATTCGCAACCATATTATTTGTTTAGGATCTCTCCCCAATTACTTAAATCTCAAATTTTCAGACATTCAAGTTCTTAAAGATAAACTTAGGTACCTAGTCAGAATTTGAAGGGACCAATATAAGCACATTTCAAAGAAAGTAAAAATGAATTATGAAAAACAAACTTTGATTTGACTGTAAATGAACTTATATTAAATTAAATTATATTCACTTGTATTTTACAGTGTAGAAGACAGAAACAGTTACAGCTTAAAAGGCTATCAAAGGGCCAAACAGTTGATAAGTCTACCTATGCTAATGTAAAACATAATAATTTGGTGCATTTTTCATCATTCTTGCACTGTGTCACAAAATTGCCTACATTTTTCTTTGGCTCAACTGCTGGATGTGTGCGTGACGAGTCAGGGACGTTCATAGATCACTCAATGTTACATTTCACTACTTGTCGGGTATGTGAGCGTGTAGGCTTCAGCTACATATCATGGCACTCTCAAACAAACGAGATAGGTAGCTTATTTTATTGTGGAAGAAGCATTTTTTAAGTACTCTGTAAAAGTACTTTTTTTTAATTTAAAATTAAATAAATTTACTAATTATTTTATTTTTAGACATGATTTATCATTTAATTACACTACACTAAATTATTTACACGAACTGATCACAGATCCACATTAACTGCAGTTTGATTCCGCATGTTGAAAGATGTGTAACCCTATAATAATGGAAACCCACGGCATAGTCAGCTCTGCATTTGACTAGTTATCGATCGAGCGAGCGAAGCGAGCGAAGATCTTAGTGGCAAGTTAGGCGATTTTGCTTTGTATGTTTGTATGTTTGTATGTTTCATTTTTATGTTCTCGCATAACTATCGAACCGCTTATCCAATCTGTATGAAACTTGATAGGTCAATAGGTTGTGCTATGGAAATTTGCTGTGGAGCGTATGAGCGTAATCGATGAAGGGGTTGTAAAGATATGGGGTTCCCAAGGGGGTAATTTTTTTTCAAAGTTACCCAAATATATTGAGTGGGGTGTCATATGAAAGTACTCAACTTATACATTCCAAAATGGTTTTTAGTTTTCTTCTAGGTTCTATAGTTTTTGAAATACAGTCAAAAAGAAAAATTATGAAAACCAATTAACGGAAGTATGGAGAGAGCTCCCGTTTCATAGAGTTTCGATGTATTCGTAGGTCTGGTTAACAGACAAGGAGTGTGGCATCGTTGTGGTTTGGTTTGCAATGATTTATTAGGGGGGAGGCGAAGGGGAAGGGTAGGGGAGGGTAGGGTAGGGGGTAGGGGAGGGGGAGGGGAGGGGGAGGGGTAGGGGGATGGGAGGGGAGGGAGGGGAGGGGGAGGGAATTGATTTTCTCATACATTTCGTATTGAACTGCTATTTTAATAATTTCTCGAACTAAGAGGCCTTCCCTGAGGCGCGGTACGAAGTTCGCGGGGTCAACTATTGAATATAAACACGACACGACTTAATGTATTGCATGCATGCCTATAATCTTTAACATACTGAGGTAGCGCATTAGATATCATTCTGTGGTAAACACTAGAAGGAGCACTTAACGTAGGTATAGGGGTAGTCAGAAACAAGTCAAAATCTAGGCTATCAATACAACGGTGCGCGAGATCTCAGTTCGGGGCGAACTACTAGTTTTATATGAATAAAACCAACAACTTTATCTAATCGTTGTCCCCGACAGAGCGCTTCGTAAGGCGTTGAAACTGCACTAGCTAAAGTTGATTAAATATTACTACGAAAAGTGAAGATAAGTTATTGATTGATTATGAAATATGAAAATGAATAAGAGTTCGTTTCAAACACATGGACTTGAACAATTAATTTATCGAATTATTTAACTTATTTTAAGTATGTTTTTCTAAATATGATTTGTGATAACGAAAGTTTAAGATTTGTGTCTCCACTCTCCATAGATGTGTAGTGTGACCCTAACATGTAGCTCGGATCTTTTGTCATTCGAAACAGTCTGGTCAGTCTTTAGAATTTGGTCTTTTGTTTCATCGGCTACCAGAGTTACCGACTTTGAAAATTAATGACTTGGACAACTCAATTCTGTTTGTTGTGAATGCTGACGCCTTTGTTCGGTAGCTGCTTCTAGTCTTGTACAGAGTAGTGTGTTTGTGTAGATTTTGTGGCAAGGTTTCTTCATATTGCTGACAGCTTAATTTTTAACATCCTACCAATATTATAAAGGCGAAAGTTCGTGTGTGTGTCTGAGTGTTTGCAAGGCTAATTTTATTTCGGTAAAAATGTTTGCTTCCCACGGGATACAAAAATAGTGAGCGAGGCGAAGCCGCGGGCGTTCACTATAGTAGTTAAATACTCTTTGAAAATGGAAAGTTTTATCAACATTTGAGATGCCGACGGGATTCGAACCCGCACTGATACAAGCGATCCTCCTAAGCCGGAGTGCCTTTACCAACTCGGCCACGGAATCCATATTCGTCGGGTTGAAAATCTTGAGAAGCTCATTTACCGGTTAAATCGCCTAAAAACTCCGTCACCAGAGTTGGCCACTTGCTCATACGAAAGAAGAAGGTTAAATCGCCTTACATATTCTTCTCAAGTAGGTATAGTTTTTTTGTCTTTTTGCGAAGAGTTATTTGTTTTATTGTTCAGTTGTTTATTCGCTGTGGATTCATTGACGTGGGTGGATACCGCTACCGTATTTCAGAGAACATGTTAATTTTTCGTTGCAATGTGAGGCACGTGTAAGGCAATTACAACGACCTTACCAGCAAGTTGATTCAGGCTTTCGAATTAGCATCCGATTCGTTGATTTCAGTCGGAAAGTTTTTTCAGTGAGGAAACGTCAATTTCTGAATCCAAAATAAATTCCGAGAAGGTTTGAATCACACTGCTAAAGGTTACATTGACTAGAAGAGACTAAAACATACTCAGGACTCTCTAAGTATTACTTATAGCTCTGTTAAAAAAAATAGTTTGTATTGAAAAATATACAACCGACAAATGCATGAAACCCTCCAAGTTCAAACAAAAATAAATTCACTTAGAGTAACCGGTGTAGAGGTACACAAAATCGTTGGAGGGCCATCCAAATCAGTTGCAATAGAATCTTCACCCCTTGAAACGGATTACTCTTTCGTCCCATAGGATTAGGGTGGCATATTGTCTGATTGTGGAACTTAGGATTTGTTTGATAACCATTGCTGCTTTTCTTCTAAAAAAATTGTTTGGCATATGCATCGATAGTATCCAAAATACAATTAAAATCACGCCTTTATCCCATAAGAGTAGGTAAAAAGATTTTTACAGATTTCAACTTGAAACCGATACAAATATAATTTAATTTAATTGTGTTCTGAAAGTCAGTATTTGTGACTAGATTATACATTGCTTTTTGTTTGTCTAATAGGCAGTTAAAAATACCTATTACAACTTATTTTTATCTATTTCAAAATTACCATTTCAAATACTTAGCTAATTGTAGTTATCCACATGAATTTATAAATAAATCGAGTTTCATCAAAGCCAGTAATGTAACCAAAACAACGCGTTTTTTTCATTAAAAAAATTCAATCGCGAATGATAGCGGGGCATCTATTATTTATGGTAACTTAAACTATGGTTACACAAACAATATGGTTCGAGGTTCGTTAGTTTGAACTATGGGGTGTATGGAGATTATGGTGTCATAGATTTTAACGTTCGTTCTAAAAGTTAGTCATTATTAATAAGCTACCTACTTATTCGTAAAATAGGTAGGTAGAAATCAATATATTTTTTTAATTAACATTTCGCTTATGAATTTAAAATGAAAAATTTTAAAGAAGAAGAAAAGTAAACAAAATTTTCATTTCACTCTAAAGCATGGATATTCGCATTTTTGATTGCCATCTAGTTTTGTTAATATTATTATGACGTAGGTAGGTAACAATTACAAAAACCCATTTTAGAATTTGGTTGCAAACACGTTTTATGAACAATATCCACGTAGGTGAAATTAAAATAGTTTTTTACCGAATCTACGAAGGGAATCGAAAATTCTGTTTTTACCAACACTTCCCTTATTGTAACGGCAGTTCAAAAACTTTATCCGACACTAATCTCCACGCATGAACAAAATCAAACGATCACACAAAGCGTCGAACAAAGCTTTAATTTTACATTCATTACTCCTTACTTTACGGGTAAAAAGCCGTCGGAATCGCGAACCCCATTGTTGCGGGCCCCGACGGATAATCCTCACTGAAGTGTACTGTTTAATTTTATTGGCGAATTAATTGTCCGGCAGTGTACACTGCGTGGCAAATAAACCGGTTTGAGAGCACTCGGGAGTCCACTGGGCGGGTTTGTGTTGATTGTTATTACTCCGAGGATTAGATTTAATTTATTTGTTTTTCGAATTGGTCGGAAAACTGTGTTTTGTTTTATTTTTGGATTTGTTTTATTGTGACTCAATTTTAAATTTTATTCTCAATTTAATTAAATTTAAAACTATCTTAAATACGTACCTATTAATGTGGTAGTGTAACATTAATTTTTTAAAAATAGTAAGAAAAAAAATCAGCAAAATAATTGGGACCACGGCCAAAGAATCCAATGGGGTGTGTAAAAAAATGTTACAATTACCCCTTCAACGTTATTCTCATGAGTGACGTCGACAAATCGAACAAAAAAACTACAATGCGTCTTCGTTTAAAGGACTTTCTTCGTACAAGTGACTAGATAATGTCAAACAATGATAGCTAATTGAAAAGAATGACAAAAAACATAAGATTACGTGCAAATGACTACGCATCAACGTTGCTCTAGTTTTGAAAAGTTTTGACAAATACAGGGTGAAAAAGACTATGTTTAAAGTATCCAATCGATCTGCCTGTATCATAATTTTAGCAAGAGAAACAATAATAATAATAAAGACATTTGTATCTGCAAGGACACCATAAAAGCAACAACTATTAATATAATTCTTTCTATTAATATTAAATTATTTCTTTCTTTCTTTCATATATCTTAGCGCTACTTGGTCAAAAAGTCTGCTATTTAATATTGCTTTCTAAAAGTATGTTATATTTTGTCCATGGGCACAGTGCTACATCTGTTGTCACAATGGATCTATAGTCGTATTGCTCATTATACGGACTAAAAGCAAAGGAAAAAATGACATTTTTCCTTCAATTTTGACATAAAACGTATCAAAACTAATCAAAATTGAAGGAGCAATGACATTTTTTCCTTCAATTTTAGTCCATATAATGAGCAATACGACTATAGGCATTCGTGAAGTTAGGCTTTTCACTGCGCAGTAGAAAATGTTGTATGAAAAGTTGCACTGCCCATCGAAACAGCTAACTTCACGAATGCCAAGATCCGTTGAAAGAAGTCTACAAGTACTTATGTTCAATTACAATAAGCGGTATTTTTACACCTCTTACTAGATATTATATATAACTCATCTAAGCAACAATAGTTCGTTAGGCTCCCTACAATAAGATCTCATCCACTGTCTCACGTACCGTTGTTTACATATATAAATCTTAGATAACTACAATGGAATAGTCTTCTCTATGTTAATTTGTGTTTAATATGAATGTGAGTGACGTCACAGGGTAACAAGGACACATGCGTACAATGGAACGGGTTACAATCGCGCTAATCCATTTTATTGCGTGTCACGAGTTGGACAGTCGCCTCGACAGTTTATGATGTGGTTTCTTTTATTTGACAGTTTAATTATTATCAGTTTGTTAATTTATAATACTTGTAAATATATAGTGTTAGTAATTGCGTTTTGTGTGTATTTGAACAAAAGCTGCTCAACATAATAACTGATAATGTGTTTATATTTGCTCAAAGTACCTAAGTTAAAATTTTAAGGAATCAAATCAAGTCAAGTGAAAAAATACTAAATAATTTCTGATTTTATACATAGGTACTTACTTTCTGGTTTTTAAAGTCTTATAAAATTTTCACAAAAAACTATCATAACTGAAATTTTGTTTTTTGATCGTGTGGGTATCTGCATTACGTCGGAGTCTGTGTTGAGTAACTACTAATATCTCTTAATTCCGAAGCTAACTGTACCAAATAGTCCATCCGCATCTCCGGTCGCACCTTCATCCCATCCCCTAAATCAAATCACAATTGTCATAAAAAAAGCTATGCAAATGCAAGAATGGCCTAGTCCAGATTAGTGCACTCTGAATCGCTGTAATTAGGAGATTTATATGCAAAGCACTTTGTGGTCCACATTATTAGTCCATAATAATTCCATAAAGCCGTGTACCCATAGCCTAATGTCATTTTGAGAGCATACTAGTTCACTCCTTTGTAGTAGATTTATGAGTTGGAATGATTTAATAAGTGTGTGATAACGAATATTATTTACGGCCTAGATTGTTCCCAGGCCAGTGGTCAGTTGGCCTCAGCTGCTTATGACAAATAGGAAGGCAGGAAACTCATTTTATTACCTTTTTGAATTGATTATAAAAACAACCGTTGCAAACGGATACTTCAGTGAAGACTTGGTCTTGGACGTTGGTCTTATGGATAAAAACTTAGTGCGCTGACCAGACTTGCTAGAAAGCTTTTTAGTTTTTGGTAACAACGCTCTAGCGAGCGTGGTCAGCGCACTCAATTTTGCATAAAACAGTTTATCTAAGAACTAAAATATTAATTTATGAGTACTATTAAGTACTTACTTATTTAATTTTATAATGTGCGATGTGTAAAACAAATCGTGAAAGCTAACAGTCATTAAAACATAAAGCATAACCTAACGCCTTGCAATTTTCTCTCTCACCATTGCTTTTAATTTTATGTATTTTTTTTTTACTCTGCAGGATCAAAACATTTTTTAAAATAACATCAAAAATCAGTTAACAACATATGAGGCCGAGAAATAGTAAAAAAAAAGATTAGGTAGGTACTTACTTACTTATTAAAAATAAAAAAAATAAGGTCCGAAAAAAATCACATTCTTTCTGACCCAAATTCAAATTCAAAACTTTGTTGTTACTAACATCTTCATACAACATCATAACAATAGCACACAATAGAAAAGTTACACTAACAAAATTCCTCTTTGTTTCCATCAAAAGGTGACACTTTTCATACAAACACAATGCTTATACAACGACCTATGAACTTAGATTGTTCGCATGAATAGAAGATGTCTACGTCAATCAGAATAATCCTTGTCAAATTTTTTATGAGCTAACACATTTTTAATATGCTTCAAATAGGGTTGTGAGAATCTTGCGAACTGATGCTGCGAACATTTAAACTACGGTTTAAGGTGGGTCATTTTGACCGTTATGTCAATTATTGAACTATTATGCTCATGATGCTGTCAAAACCAAAATGGAGCTGTCCTAACTTGCGTTTTTTTTTCGTGTGAGTTTCATGAAAAATATAGTAATGTAGTAAATGTAACATGTAACAATGTAAGATATTATTGGGAATGAGCCATGATGATGCTGTCAAAACCAAATAGAGCTGTCTAACTTACGTTATTTTTTTCCCACAAACTTTCGGGTGAGTTTCATGAAAAATATAGTGATGTAGTAGATGTAACATGTAACAATGTAAGATATTATTTAGAATGAGCCATGATGATGCTGTCAAAACCAAATAGAGCTGTCTAACTTGCGTTATTTATTTCCCACAAGCTTTCGGGTGAGTTTCATGAAAAATATAGTGATGTAGTAGATGTAACATGTAACAATGTAAGATATTATTTAGAATGAGCCATGATGATGCTGTCAAAACCAAATAGAGCTGTCTAACTTGCGTTATTTTTTTTTCGTGTGAGTTTCATGAAAAATATGTATAGTAATGTTGTAAATGTAACATGTAACAATGTAAGATATTATTTGGAATGAGCCATGATGATGCTGTCAAAACCAAATAGAGCTGTCCTAACTTACGTTTTTTTTTTCGTATGAGTTTCATGAAAATATAGTAATGTAGTAGATGTAACATGTAACAATGTAAGATATTATTTGGAATGAGGCGTGATGATGATCTCAAAACCAAATAGAGCTAAAAAACACTAACTAAAAAGCACAAAAGATAAGATTCCGACGAATTGAGTGAGAACCTCCTTTTTTTGAAGTCGGGTTAAAAAATAAAATCATTTCGTACACCTAAACATTGACTTTTTTGTATTGAGTGTCAACATGTGTTCGGTTGTTCTAAGCCGATCCTCGTCAAATCCCTGGTCAAAATAAGAGACAAAAGAAAAAGGCGGGGTCAGCTAGCTAACTGCGTGCAAACGAAAATTTTTCCAAACTGGAAAGATGCTCGTTTAGTCGATAGTACCTTAATTTCGAAGTAGGAACTAAACTTCACCCGTAAACGGGCAGCCGCCGGGATTACAATCTTTTGTTTTTATTTCTCCTACGGAAGGAGACCATACAACATCGAACAACTCGAAACTTAAACGAAACTTTCTTTTTTTTTAACTTACCGGAACCAATGATTGTTCTCCGTGATTACTTCGAAAAGTTGTTAAAATGTAAATTGAAAATGTGAAAATGCGGAAAAATTGGGGTTAAGTCGAAGTTGAACTTTAAGTAATTGTAAGGTCTCGCTTTGAATGAGTTCGCGAAACTTCCGTGAGTTGAAATTTGTGTTTTTCTCAAGGAAGAAATTTGTTAGGTATTTTGTTATAATGAGGCAAGTAGGTGTATCGAAATTAGGAAAAAACTCGTGTGTAGTTTTCGATTAAAGATGGATTAGAACAAGTTTATATGAGTAAGTAAGAGAGTGAAAAACCTATTACATGACTTGCAACTTATTACATGGTATGATGACTTTTTGCAAAAAGATAGTACTTACCTACTTAATGTATTTGGACCTGCGTCTAAGTATCTC
Organism: Camptogramma bilineatum; assembly: GCA_958496255.1. Classification (NCBI taxonomy): domain Eukaryota; kingdom Metazoa; phylum Arthropoda; class Insecta; order Lepidoptera; family Geometridae; genus Camptogramma; species Camptogramma bilineatum. Next base: position 1,842,062 of record OY292453.1, read on the forward strand.
CTAAAAGTTTTAAACTTCTGGAGAAAATGTCGAGATGTCTACCATTGGTAGACATACCATTGGAAGACATCTTGTCATTTCTGGAATCAGTCATGAGTCTTTTTACCCGGCTGACTGTCAAGTCACAGGGTTATTACGATTTTTATCAACTTTCAGAACAAACATATTTAAGTAAAAATGTTAATATCATAAGCTTTTATAGGTGACCGTATAAACTCCAAAATGGAAGTTCGAATTTGCGATATCAAAACGTAGGATCATGTACACATAGTTTTCCTCTCACAAACAATACACACTCTCTCTAGGACAGTTTATAGAGCATCCACTATAACCTGAACTGCGCATACTTGTCACCGTTCCCGTTTCAAGCTGAATTGTGTGAGGGTGGAGAGGTCAGCGTAGAGTGGTTTAGGTGCAGTGCATTTGTCTTTCGGCTTAGAGCGGTGTATCTCAGACAGGAAATTAGGTTTGGATGTTTGTACGTGGTAACAGGATGGTGTTATGCAGGAAATTATTATTGGCAAGCAGTAACTAATATCGAATTCATTCAAATAAATTGGTACTGTGTAACATTTTACCCATTTGAGGACTGAATATGTAACAAAAGTCTGAGTAGGTATGTGTGTATGCTTGTTACTATTAAAGCTGAAATGGCTTAACGAATTTGGATGAAATTTAGTACGACGATAGATTAGATCTGGGATTACTAGAGTATTTGTTATAAAAACTTGAATAGTCGTGAGACGTCAAAAATGAATTAAAACGTCATCTATAAGGAAACTTACGAGTACTAAAGTACTAATAATTCACGTGCATGAATGAAACTTTGCGTTGGTAGAGGGTTTCTGCAGCAATCATTTTACATACCTACCTAACCGTTTAACCGAAGCACTAGGAACACTTAGCTAAAATTAATGGTTTTACAGTAACAATTACATTAGTTCAAGCTTTAGAATGGATCTCGATTATGCTCGTGTTTCCGAATATGTCCGACAGCATTGTATGATTCTACAAAACAGAATGCGACAGAAGTACACGTCATTATCAGCGCAGCTCGCAAAGCTTACAACAGCTTGTCTTAAAAATGACATTGATTTTTGAGATTTTTTTTTGAGATTTGATTTCATTTCCCAATGACTTTTCGTCAATCGTTTTTGTAATTTTATGCGATTGTTTCCGATGTCTTACGAAAACCATTCATTTTGTGGTTTTACTGTAGGTACATAGGTATTTCCTACTGCCATTCGGTAGAAAACCGTCCCGTCATTCCATATTCTGACGTCGTCTTTCGACGGACTCGAGGACAATGTTTTCGGAGATAGCCACGCTCTAGATTACAGACGTTCTACACAAAAGGAACGTTTCACGTTTGAATTCCGAATGCGGTTGATTGGAAGATCGAATGTACTCGATGTGTTCGCTTGCCAGTTAGAGGTAGCTATGGATTGGCGGCTTGTGACTGGCTTATTATTGCCAAACGTAATTTTGTTTATGGAACGTCTATTTGCTGCGTGTAATTTTTGAGTTAGATTAGAAAGTCATTATTTGATACCATATTGAGTGTAATACATTCAAACTCTGTAGATAATGGACTCTTTGGAACGAAGGCGGTCTAAAACATTTTGTCTCTAGGTTCTTGATTAAGTATTTTTAATTCTATGTAGGTACCTACTCAGTTGACCCGCAAACAGAAAAGTTTACACCTACTTATAAAAAGAAGTCCTTTTGAATGTGAAAATTAACACATTAATATTAGAATTCATTATGCGACCCCACCTACCGTGAGTCAGCGATTTGGCTGGCCTGTTTTTGATGATTATTTCGAGACCATTGTTCAGAGGTTTTAATTAGTAGGTGATACAATGAAATGTGTAATTTCACGGGAATTATAACGCAATTAATACCAACAAAGGATTACGCGTGGCCTTATAAAAAGTGGGCAAAAACTACCAAACAAAATAAAAACAGTGCTTTTTTAATGTAGGTATCCTAGAATAAGATTCCAAATAAAATAAATTTAAAGCACTGTTTACATCGACAGACATTGAGCGTAACAGACACGTAGCGTGGCAGACAAATTAATATTCTTCTAATCGAAACAGTCTCTATAAACGCATTCAATCTAAGGTAACGTGTCGTGACCGTGTCGGACACATGTCTGTATTCGTGCAAATAATTTTATCTGCGCGGTGCGTGTCTGTCCGTGTCTGTGCGGCTATGTTACGCTAGCTGCTGGTCAATGTCTTTTCTCAATTTGCTTTTCTCAATTCTGCGATCGTAACGGGACCGTGCAGTGCTTCTTCTTCTCTCTCAGTTTTGTGTTTGAGAGCGGCCACAACCGACGATGTCTGTCGTTGTCTGTCAATGTCTGCCACGCTACGTGTCTGTTACGCTCAATGTCTGTAGATATAAACAGTCCTTAACCCGTTAAAGGAAAACATTGTGAGGAAACCCGCGGCTTAGTCAGCCCCACACGTATTGACCATATCCTTTCTGTGGATATGGCCGGTTGAGCTGAGAGAATGGTTTAGGTGCTGGGCAAGCCAACTCCATCTCAAACAATGTCCCAGGCACTACAGTGTCCCGTTAAATGTAGGCAAAGATTGCTTCCTGATACTGTATAAATCATCTATTAAAGATGTAAAGGCCTAAGTTTTAATCCATGAAAACTGATACCTCAGCACGCAGATTGAAAAAAAGGTACCGTAAAATACGCCAACATTGCCCGCTTTTTTCGAATAATTTCAATTTTTGTAAAAAAATTCTATGGGAACGTAAGTATTTTCTTTTATCATCTGCTATTATAAGATTATGTGCATGTATTACTTTATCAGATTTTATGATGCGTCAATATTTAATTAAGTATTTTATACATTTTGATGGCGGGCAAAGTTATCTGGACTTTTAGCCAACATTGCCCACGTTGATTTTTGACGCAAATATAGCCTCTAGAGAGATGAAATAAAAAGCCAATACAAGAATTTAGGCAATAATGGCGTTTACTTTAGGTTTTAAAACGATACTATAGAAGGTTTCCTAGCAAAGTGGCTGGGCAAAGTTACCCTGACATTTTTTGTCTTTTTCATACAAACCGCATTTCACAAATTAAAAGTGCTAGGGTTGGCACTTCTTAGTTAACTGATCTTGTGATCGTAGTTGTTGTAGGTATAAAAAAACTGGTTATTTTTCATTCAGGTATTTATTTAATAAACTTTAATCAACATATTTATATAGGTACCCAAATGAAAATGAAATACTAATTGAGATCAAATGATGTTAGGAGCTAAATTAAAATAATTACTAAACTATTAGACATTTTCAGCTAACTGTCACTATTATTATTGCATTGTCACCGAAGACTCATAATTTTACCTAAATTCAGCTCAATTTGACACCGGGAAGTAGGTCAAATTAAGCTTGCAAGAATTGACCCGGACAAACATACTTACAAACATAGGAACTTACAAACATACAAACATTGCAAGTTAATTAAAAGCTTTAAAAAAAACAAGTTTCTGAAGTGCCAACCCTAAGCTTATTTTGATGGCGGGCAATGTTGTCAATAGTAGATCGCTACATTGCTGGATAACTTTGCCCACCGCTATAACTCTTGTTTGAAAAGACATTCAGCAACGATAACAACATATTAAGACTCCTAAAATGTTCTTACATATCATAATATTAATAAAACTAACCTGTGTTTTCGCCATCACTCACAATTCACTTATGAATTTGCACCAAAATTTGCCCGCGAAAATACGCACCGTACTCGAAGAGTTCCAACAAGTTACTGAGTGAAGCTAGCGACACACCAGATAGACAGTGTTGCTAGACACATAACCTATTTTCTATCAAATTCAAAAAATGTTAACATATTATTCAAATATTTTTGCAATTTAAAGATTTGCTTAAAAATTGATCTTCGGGCAAAATTACCCTTGGTGGCAATGTTGGCGTATTTTACGGTACTTACTTAGGTACCTACCTAAAATGATTGTATAGAGACTGTACTTATAAGATTAAGTACATGCATTACTTAGAATAACATCATCGGTCGATCATATTTAGTAAATGGGAAAATGGGAAGAAAAGAAGTTTTGCCACATTATTCAATTTGTAAGTTTTGTTTTATCCAAGTCATGTTACAGTGCATTAGGTTGGTTTATAGAGCACACCCCACCGCACCCTAATAATCGGTTTGGTTATGATTTTCTACTGTAAACAAATAAACAAACAACAATAAATGAAGGCAGTAAATGAAGCTTGAAGGCAGTAAAGACATTGGAGGTAAGTAAGAGTAAGTAAGTATTTATTTTCTTAAACACGTCCATCTGAATGTATAGGGAAACTGATTTCATAATAAGACATAGACATAGACATAGAAACATTTATTTAGCACACACAAATGATAGGTATAAGAAAAAACATACAATGAAAGGACTTAAACTAAGGTCACCTTTTGTGACATAAGGTCTTCTTTCTAATCATTCATAAATCATTGAATAAAAGACAATCCTCTTGACCTATATATTTGACCCTTTCATCGTAATCCACGTGTTTCAAGTACGAGCGAGAGATGAACACATCTCAATTCAAATCCCGCCTAATTTCAAATTTAGAACTAGTGTTGTCCACATCGGCGTGAAGCGACACTCGTCGACAATCAGCTTCCCCGCAGGGCGTCCCACGTGGCGTCTACTAGGGATGTGCGCATCGACGCGAGAAAATCCACTGATTGTCAAGAACTCTATATCCTAAGCGAACCTCATCTTTATTCCAACGTCATAAGGTTAATTTTACAGCGAGGAAAATAGGTTCATCGTTTTGAAGATGAGTGCACACCGTACGCAGTTTTCCGCTAATTATGATGCTAATACCCCAGCTTTATTCCCTCCTGCTGTGATTTAATTTAATAAGTCTTACGATAAAATACTGTTTTTATCGTTGAATGTTACCTGTTGTTTTAAATAAAAAAATTCTCAGCATTTTCTGCAAGTAACGCCCTCAATAAGCTAACTGATTACTATTTTCCTTTTATAAAGCGAACAATGTAAAATAACCTTTTTGAAAGGAGCACTAAAGAATGTTGCTATTCACGGCGCTAATAGAAGCGACTATCGCCTTCCGATACAACAGAAGCAATTCAGATAATTCTCATTACACACACTTCACTGTTCGATGTTGTCGGTCGATTCTAATGTACCATTATACCAAACCACGGGCGGTCATATCGGCTTCTTTCTAGCATTACTATCTCTCGCTAAAATTCAAATGTCATCGTTCCAATTCGAAATTCAATTACTAGTAATTAATGCGGTGTGTTCCAGTGGCGGAATTCTTTTTTTGAAAACAATGGTCATTGCCCCGGGGCGCGGCGGCACCAAAGAGGTTGAGATAGCAACTCATGTTCTCATTTTATTTTTTTTAAATAGTTTTTTGTTGATCTCTGATGGTTTGAATGATAAAAGTAGAAGATATTGATGCGGCTGCGTTTGCTACTGACGAAATGTTTTAATTTAGTCAACACCTCTTCTTGATGGTCCCGCCCATCATTAACGAAAATTAGGAAACTTATTTGACCGTGACATATGCATGAAGAAAAAAAAATTGCATGAACGAACATTTAGCAAAACTTGTGTGTGGGCGGCACACTGACTGGCACGTGATATTATAAGTAAGTATATCAAGTAAATATCAAGAGTTCAATTCTTTTTGTAGAGTAAAATTATTTGCACGATCTTTGACTTACAGAATATCGCAGCCAAATAACATCATTCTTCTCGAATGATGTTGTGTTCCTGCGGTGAGTAAGGTTGCCGGAGCTCTGTGAGGAAGCGCTGCCGCGACAACTGGTGGATCAGTCTTGTCCTTTGTTTTGTCGGTGCAGTGATTCCTTTTGTTAAGGGTCAGCAGCGCGAGTGTGACTCCTCTGGTGTCACAGGCGACCATAGGCTAAGGCAACCGCCTACCATCAGTTGGGCCGTATGCTTGTCTGCTACCTTAGTAGTATTAAAAAAATACATTTTGCAATTCAGGCCAATGTATTTGTTACATTCTTTCTACAGTTTCGTTTGCAGTCGTTTAAAATTATGTAGTTTGACCGGTTCCACGTGATTCAGACTGTTACCATATCGACGGTAGCGGAAAGGTAATTATTCAATACTCGCGCCAGAACAGTATTCAACAGAAGTTTAGTGAGACAATGAGACATTGTGTGGAACTGGTATTAGGTACGACGGTAGGGTCACCACACGTTTGAAATCATATCGTACAATTTTTCCTGTTCTGTTCTAAATTATTTTTCTGTTGTAAACGCTCTGTGATGGTTGAGACGATGATCTAAATAATAGACCTAAATCCAACAGTAACCTAGACAAACCTAGACAGAAACCTAGATCTAAAATAGACCCCGGTCTAGCCCAGGAAGGGATAAGCAAATAATAACATTATCCATAGGAATTAGGGCTGTTGGTAGACTTGGGGTTGGGTAGTAAGATAATGCAGATCAGAGTACCTTTTGTATGATTTTATTTTTGGAATTGAAAAAACAAAATATGACTCCGGGGGGTATTAGTCCAAAGGTCTAAATGTCAAGTTGTTAACTAGTGGTCATTGTAGCATCTGGACATTTTAACACCTTGGAATTTATGACCTTTGGACTAATACCCCCCGGAGTCCAAAGTACCTATTATATGGAATATAATTCCGGACACGCATGCAGCGTTAGAATTTCTTCCCTCCTAAACGGCTTGACCGATTTCGATGATTTTAGTACTAAAGGGGTACCTGGACGGTACTTAGCTAAAGTGGACCCAGAAGGTACTACGCCGTTGCGGTGTCCAGATTCAGAAAATGTGGTGCAAGTCTTTTATTGTGAAGACTCTGTGAGAGTATGGTTGATTTTTTCAATCGAAAATCTTAGTTCAATATCATTTGTGGTGACTCTATTGAGTAGCCGGAACAGGTATTTTAATAATTAGAGTACCGTAGGCGGAATATTATTTAAAAGCCAACCGGTAACAAATGGAGGTGTGACGGCCGGCATCCGTTCAAGCCAAGTGTTAAAACTATTGTTTGAGGCTTTTTTGTCCTACACATTTAACTATACCGACATTATGGGACAAAGTAAAGGCACTGTTTGGTATTTGTGTGGAACAATAAGCGAAGAAAGATGTTTTGGATCTGTTTGAGATGCTTTCATAATCCGTCGTAAATGTATTAAGTTTCGATAAAATGTAAGTTCGTTTGAACAGTGGCCAACACTAGTGATGGACCCTCTTACTTATGAATGATGTTTAAAGTTGAACACTGGTTAAACAACGTCCTGTCTCTATTTGTTACTATCCACAAATAAAGACAGGACGTTGTTTAACCAGTGTTCAACTTTAAACATCTTTCATAAGACCCGGAGTTTTTAGACCATCTCAAGATCTTCGTCATGCTTTATAGAATAGTAATAAAATTTTACTTATTAGTAATGCGATCCTGGTAGAGAATTACATTATTTATTTGTGTCTTGTTAATAGAACAATGTTTTAGTCAAAGATAAACTTCTATTCTTTGCACACACCTTTCTCAAAAGCGTATATTATACAACATTCAAAGAAACAAACTGTCCCCAGTTTTAGGTCGCCAAAGGGGTCAATCAGGTGAGTCCTAGAGCATTTACCTTACCAAACAACCTTCAATCTAACTTCCTTTCAATAACAAGTACTATAGAGTCCTTTTTCCTCAGTATTATTAAATGTCTGATGTTGTAATCAATTGTTAAGGGTAGGTCTTTAGCACTGAGTCCATCGACTTTACAAAGGTCATACAAGTTCATACAACTCTGTAAGTGGCTCTCTGGAATCCTTACAAAGTTTCAAAATTGATTGACGCCATATTGTTTTGTGTGAAAACCAATTACGGGTGGGTAAAAGGCTTATTAAATAATCTTGGGGGTTGTTTGTTGTAGCTGTTTCTACGTTAATTGAATCAATTTCGTTCATGATTCCATTCCAATGCGGAGCTTTCGGTTATGGACTAAATTGGTTGATTTGATCAGTTAAAATTTCAATCGGAATGTATAAACCTCGCAAAGTACTTGTTACAACACATATTATTTTGGTTAAGTCAATCAAATGTTTGTTCCTTAGAACGCAGACTGAAATTAAACCGAGCATTTGTAATTCGTAAATTCTGTATATTTACATCTTAGGCCTTTACATCTTCAGTAAGTAGATGATTTATTCAGTGTCAGGAGACAATCTTTGCCTACACGTAACGAGACACTGTAGTGCCTGGGTCATTGTTTGAGATGGAGTAGGCTTGAACTTATTCAACGTCAGAATCAGTTCCTTCAGCTTCAAGCTCAAAATTAAAAAAAAAATTGAACCAGGTAATAAATTTTTGTGAATATCACATAAACTGATGATCATGTATGCTGACTGATAATAATTATCATTTAAATGCGTGTTTAAATCACTCATCTGCTCCCTCTCCACAGTTTTAAGTACCAACATCACACCTAATCAAAGGACTAAATCACCAAATTAAAAAGTAAATAAATTAGCTTCAAAGGGGAGTTCGTACATGCGGAACCCTCACTTCCTCCACTCACAACGCCCCAAAGAAAACCTTTACTTTACAAGATGCGCGTATAATGCCGTTTCACACTCATCTCGCACACCTCACGCTTGTACCTTTCAAAGTGCCTTATTACTGGTTTTACGGAGCTTATCAAGCTTTGAGAGTAAAGCTGGGTTTTAGAAAAAAACATCAAAGGTCGGGAAATGTTTTCAGTCGCGCTTTCGCCTTTTTTCAATGGCAATTAGTTGGCGTGCCAGCCGGCGCGCGCTTTCACGCCTTGTGCAATTATGGCAGTGAGTAGTTGTTGGGGATGCACAATCATTGAAGCTGGCAATCTTTATTAATAACAGTACTAAGCATCTCCTCCTTATCTCATCATCCGCACTGCTGAGGTCTAGAACTTGCTGCCGGCTTCTTGCTTTCCCCGAAAACTATAACCTCTCTTCAATTCAAGAGTGAGTAGGTCTTCTAGACCTTTGTGATCCATCGTCAGCCACATCGTCGCTTACCATCGTGAGATTGAGGCTAAACAAAGGTCAATCTACAATAAAAAAAAGAACTATCGTCGGGTTGCTTAGGACATAGTTCTTTTAAATGGTGACATAGCCTAAGATTTGTGACTTCGTAGCTAGTACCACAGGTTGATGATTAGGCTTTTATCCCATATTAGCGTCTTCTGCGTCTGTCAAAAGTTCAACGTTCCCGATAATCTCGACTTAGCTGCTGCACGTGCTTACTTAAAGTACCATTGAGTACTTGAGTTATTACACACAGTTTCTTTAATGCAAACTCCTTTGTTGGCATACTGATATTTTACTTATGAATAACCCTCAATTGGGTATCAGTCCCCCATTTGTTTAGTTATTTGTTTAGTTATCTTTAACGATATAATCTAGTTTATATTTTTCCATATTAATGATTTTGAGCTCCGCATCCATTTCTTTTCTACCCTCCACGCTGCCAAAGAGGGTGTCTTAAACTAAAAATTATTGATATTAAAACGCGGCCGCGTTAATTAAGCTTTTCACTCGTTTAATTTTCAGTTAGTTAGTTAACCCTGGCTTCTAGTTAGTGCCAATTAATTGTGCTAGTAATTAGCAATGGATCGTTTTGATCGACCAACCGGGCTACGTTCAATGACTGAATAGTTATTGCTGATACTCAATATCTTTATCGAAGGTTTTGAAACATGGTTAAGCTTGATGGATCTTTGTAGTTTGGCGACGTTACACTCGGTCGTAATTTGGATGATTGGTGACCAAATTGGTGACCCCGACGTGATCCAGCCGTCGACTACCTCGGACGACTCCTGCCGAAACCCGACGACTGGATACCTCAACACGCAGCACCAGCGCCATCATCACGTCGGGGTCACCAATTTGGGGAACAGGGTGGAATAGTTCCCCAAAGTGACCATTACTGACACTTGCAACTGAGCGCTTCAGTGCCACTTCGCTGAGGGTACGTTAAATGATTCGGCTTTTAAGCTATTAAGCAATGACAGAAGCCTCCAGGTGTCTAAAGCATTGTCGTCAGCGACTAGCTTGTCTCGTTGAGAGCTAAGCGGAGTTATCGCTTCAAAACTTTAGCTGAAACAGACACGCAAGCAATGAAAGTGCTCGATGTTCATGCAACCAGTAATCATCCATTGAGTAATGTGAATGATGCATAGCTTTATTAACATAATAGGTTTACTAGATGTGCTACAATGTCACTACAATGGGTCTCAAAAAAGGCATTGCACAAGGTCTAAGTTTAGAACAAAAAATAATGAGACTGTGTAAGAGAGACCTATCTACAAAACATCAAAAGACACAAATCTCGTTAAAATTACAATCTATCCATTTACTAATTGGAGGCCTCACGTTATCCACACAGAATCTTTGCAAATTCTAATTAAATCCAACACTTCAATTTGTTCTTTTGGCTGCAGTCAAATGAAAAGAGTCTTTATTGTCTATGAAATAGAGGCTCCTTAAAAGTGTTGTCAAAGTGATACTGCATCGTCAAGTTTGAACAAAGACGCGAAAAGACAGTCTGTAAAGTTAAAGCGATTAGGGAGGAATTTCGGGAAATAAAATACTTTTAATTACTGGAAAGTTGAAAGACTTTTTCAAATTGCGAGTTTTCTTACGTTATGTTGAAAATAAATATATTACAGCTTGTTCTTTCAATCTTGATAGATTGAGGTTAAGCAACGTTCGGTTCGGTCACAAAATGACTACAATGATCAAGAGGAAGATCTTAGTGGCAACTTCGGCGATTTTGCTTTGTATGTGTGTGGATTTGTATGTTTGTATTTATGTATCTATTTGTCTGAGCGCTTTTATAAGGTAGGTAATTGATTTATTGGTGGCGAGTTATAAAGTTAGATATAACATAACATAACATTTATTTATTTGTTTCAAACAAGTGATTAGCGGTACTTACAATAAACTTAATTAAAACATAATGTAACAGTACATTAAATTACAATAAGACAAGAAATAAGTAGTGCTAAAAACAAATTATAAAATTCGTGCACTAACTCCCACCCTAGGAAAACCTGTGGATGAATGAAGCTAACCTACCTATTACCTACTCCTTAATTTTTTTTTCTGTAATTCTGTAATTCTTTATTGTACCTACACATGAGAACATTTACAAATAAGACATTAAAAAAGTACATGTACAAAGGCGAGCTTAACCCTAAAAGAGTTTTCTACCAGCAAGCCTTTGAGTATAGAGAAAAGCTATTGACAAAGGTGGATGCAATGTGTACACATATAAAATACTATAATTATAAGTGTATAATATACTAATTATAAGTATATAATATATAAATACATACATACCTATATTAATACATATATTCATTCTAATACATATAATTATATTTTATTATTTAAAAGAAAAGAGGATTTACAAATACAAAATACACAACACACACATAGTGCGACATAGTGAGACAAATAGTGCTCTTTTAACTTAGATTTAAATAAGTTAAGCGTTTAACAACTGCGGATAGCATGAGGAAGGGAATTCCACAGCTGCACAGCGTGAACAGTGAAAGAATCACCATAACAGCTAGAAGTGTGGGAAGGGGTGATAAGGAGAAGGGACTTAATTGACCTGCATGGCTGACCACGAGGTACAAGGTAATCAAAGCGCTCGCGCAAGTACCTAAGGAGGGGATAGAGGATTATTAAGGATAAAATAAAGGAAAGACCCGTCGACGCCGGATAGGGAGCCACTTCAAACGGGATTTGTACTCTGACACATGATCAAATTTGCTTTTTTCTGTCACTGGCGTTACTTTCAAACTTCCTCTGGTGTACTCATTCCTAATTTTATCCATTTTTGTCACTCCAAACATCCACTTCAACATCCATACCACGCCAACCCTCATTACTCCTCATTTTTTCTGTCACTGGCGCTACTTCCTCTGATGTAGGTACATCAGAATGAGTAGGTACTCATTCCTAATCCTATCCATTCTTGTCACTCCACACATACACCTCAACATTCGCATCTCCGTCGCATGCACTCTCCTAACATACATAATAATTATAAGAAATAATAAAGTGTTAGAATGTGAACAACATTAATACGCAACACCACAGGTCTGAAAAGAAATCATGTAAAGGGCAAAACAAATTATAAATTAAAAAAATCAAACAGAAACTTGAATAAGATGTTTCATTGTTCAACTCGGTAAGAAAGTTTAACACTTCAGATTGGAAAAAACAATTAGGTAACTAATACAATGGGAAAATGCGAGACAGTCGGTACGAATTAATAAATGAGCCTTATTTTTTGTTTGTGAGGTAACGTTTCATAAGTATTACAGCATAAATTGTTACTAAGTTGTCGGACAATGAGTGTGGCATTTAAAACTTTGCTGTTACTCAACCATACAAGAGTTTTTGATTGAAAAACTCACTGAATCTAAGCAATAAGAGTTTGCGAAGACAACTTTGGTGTTATGTCACATTACATAATTCTTTATTTTGTTTGATAAAGTGTTTTTTGTAATTCTTTTGCTTTTTATTGAAAATGAGTTTTGATAAGTCTTTTCATTTTCAATACACCTAAGTGTGGAAAATTAAAATCTTTTGCCATTGTTCATAAACACAATACACAAACAAAACCTTTATACCAAGCTTTATATTATAACAAGTTAAATAAGAGGATAGCCCTGAAATCTGGAGCCAAGCGTTTATTTTTCAATGATCATCTTAAAGAGCCTTTTTGGCCCAGCGGGATAATGCTCAACTTTCGATCCGAAGATCGTGATTTCGAATCCCCGACGACGTGCATTAATTGATTTTTCGTTGGCATGTATGGAATCTTAACTTCTGCAAAAAGTGGACAAATGTATTTGGAAATAGCTCTGACTACCCCCTTAGACTAGAATGCCTACCGATAATGCCTAGATAATGTCTACCGCACCTTAGGGATGTACAGGAATAATCAGGAATAATCAATTTATTGGTAATAAATTGAAAACTCAACTAAACAAGCTCATGTTTCGCATAAAAGATTGATTTTTCATTTATGGTGTACCTCCAAAATTTTCCGATTTCCTAGATGTACCTTGAACACAAAAAGTTTGCGGAACACTGCTTTAAAGGTTGTATTACACTTACGAGTGACTGTAAAAAAGATGATACGCTATGCCTGAACAATGATGCAAATGATGATGTTCCAAAGCTTATTTATTTATGAAAAGGCAGTGAGTTTGCCAATTACATCTTTGTTACCACTTTACCAGCCTTATAACCCATCATTTACAAGCTGTCTATTACTACAGAGATAGTCAAAATTTTCTTTCATCTCTTTTCATATATTTTGCCTTTTGACCAGTCAATTGAGAATGCATGAATAGGTATAATTACACGGGTAAACACCTGATCACTTACTGTTCGGACTTAAACTCTGTTTTTATGAAAAACGTACGCCGTTATAAACATAAGTTCCAGTTGATGGCAATTTTTGGAAAAAAATTGTGGTCGTATAAACATATAAGTAGGTACCTACCTAAAATTTTTTGTAGTAGATGTTTTGAAACTGTTCCACTGCTTTTTCCAAACTCTTTTTTTTTATGCACCCCTGTCATTCCTACCATTTCATTGTTTTCATTCGAGAATGTCTTGAAGAGATATTTAGTTTCTTAGTAATAAGAGCGCCCATTGTACAAAAAAAATATATTTAGAATTTAGCTGATAATTAACTTCTTGTGAGAATTCAAAGTGAACGAAATAAGAGCTTTTAAAAGCGATATCAGCGCCAGTGACCTGTTAAGTGAAGGCAAAAATTGCCTCATTATCATGAATATTAGTAATATATGAAAAGGCCTCAGTTTTTTTTTCGTCGTCTCACACGTCAAATGACGGCCCCCGCTACCCTCAAACGAGAGACGTGACCGCGTATATTATCAGCATTGACCGTTCTCTGGTCGTCATCAGTCATCATTGTCGGATGAATAGCCAATTTACTTCCGTGCTTCAAAAAGGCCTTTTTGATTTGACGTCTCTATCATGTTGGATAAACTTGGTAAAAAAATACAAAGTACAGTCAGCGACAAACATCGATGAATATTTTGAGTTTAATTTTTTTTTTAATCTACTGAGCCCGTGGAGTTATAAATTATTGTCCAATCCATAAAGGTGGTCCCAAAAACTGTATTGACAATTACAGGCCTATTTCGCTTCTTAGTCTTCTCTAAATGATTGGAAAAACTTGTCAATCAGCATGTTACACATTATCTTGAATCACTTAGCCTTATTTCTGATAAACAGTTTGTACAGTCAGCGTCATCAATCGGTATCCCCCTATTGATTTTAACAAGGACCCTTTTCATTTCAGCTTTGGATTTCAGTCGGATTTGCTAGTATAGGAACTCGAGCGAAATTAGATATCCATAAGTATACTAGCAAATCCGACTGAAATCCAAAGTTGAAATGAAAAGGGTCCTTGTTAAAATCAATAGGGGGATACCGATTGATGACGCTGACTGTACCTACATAATCAAAGTTGTAGTCAATATTGTAGAATTATTTCTTCTAATGATCTTCAATATCCTGAACAGATCTTCATAAACTATAGCTAAGAACCATCTTGATCACGTCGCAACGCACGTCTTATTTCGAAATTACAACACCTAAAAAAAAGGGATTTCACAAATAACTGCTGCTGATTGTACCATGTAGAAGATACATAATATCACAATGTCCAAAGAATGTAAAATATGTCCAATATCTAATGTCATATCATTATGTCATTCTCTATTAATATACAAAGAAAGCATAATGAACTGATTTACAAAACGTATCTTGGAAAGTTACTCAGCGAACTTAATTTATAAACGTAACCAGGCCCACGACTGTATCATCAGGTATGATTGCACAATTTAATCTTCATGCACTTAAAGTAATTTGCAGAAGTCAAATAGGGTAGTCAGAGGCAAGTCCATACAAACAATTGGCACCATGTCTATCTTTAGCAAGTATGTACCTATGTATTTATAAGAATACTAGCTGCTGCCCGCGGCTTCGCTCGCGTGGTACCCGGATGAAAAGTAGCCTTTGTTACTCTCCAGCCCTCCAACTATCTCCACACAAAAAATCACGTCAATCCGTCGCTCTGTTTTGACGCGAAAGCAGGACAAATAAACAAACAAATAAACACACTTTCACATTTATAATATGGGTACGGATTTAATAAATAATTAAAATACATAAGGGAATCTACACTTAATTGCAATGATGGTACAAAATTTGACAACATTTTTAAAAAACTATTAGCTCAATCAAATAAATAGGAACTCATTTAGATGGATAAGCATAAAGTTTTTATGTTTTGTCTCATAAAACTCTTGCACAAGTCCATCAAACTTCGCACACATTGAAAATTGAACCATCATTACTTTAAAACATCATTTAGCATTGAGCTTCGAAACCAACAATGCTAAATAAATATCTTTAAATCGAAAGACATAGAGTGCATTATCGCCTGAAAATGAATTGATGTTTTTAAGTATTTCGTCCATACGTCTGTAGAACTGATTTATGATGTGGTTCGGACACCTAAGTAACAAAAACACGCTTCAATAGAACAAGAAACGCAAATGAATGCCTGTTACAATACACGCTGTAATTGTTTAAACAAAAGGAATACATTCCACTTCGATTTACTGAACCAACAACGATGATGCAGATGATTTTGAACCTAACCTCAAGACAGTAGAGATTAAGTTTAAAATGTGGGGGATGGATCTTGGGCTGTTATAGAATGCAGCTGAAACAGCAATATCTTTTACCATCAAAGCATTCGCCGATAGTTCTAAAGTAAATTTTTATGACATCTTACAACAATAGAGAGGAATTATAAAAGAAAAGGCACATTCTTCAGTTTCATTATGATCTTACTGTTGTTTTAGTTCTTTCAAAAGCATTGTATCTTAGAAATCGGTCATAACCACGTTATTCTTTTGTTTGTGAACAATGTTGGTGGACATTTCATTTGGCAGAAACTGTTTGTTTTTCTTAGTACACAGTTGGAGTAGGCCACAGGCTGACCATTTTAAACCTCAAAGGAATTCTGCTTTTATCTCGACCCTGAAAAGTTCATTTTAAAAGTGTCCTGCTGTTTCGGCACCGCACTAATGAGTGTTGTATAACCAGTAATAATGGTCCAGACGACAAAGCTCAAACAAAATAGATAATTATTTCGTTCTAGAACAGGATAGGACCGTTATGATGCAAAAACTGTTTGTTGAAGACCGTGACCAATTCCCGACATTTTAAAAGGTCATGTTGGCCTGTTAAAAAACACTAATTGCAAACCGAATATCTATTCAGTGTGATTTTTTTCTGCCTTCTGCGGGCTTAAAAAGGTCGCTATTGCAGAATCGCAATAAAGGAATTGAACTATTGCCATCTCTTTTCATTGTCTGAGAGTGAAAAGAGACGGCATTATAGTTCATTTCGTATTGTGATTCAGCTTTAAAGACCTTTTTAAGTCCGCTGGTAATGCGAACAATATCTTCCAAAAAAAAAAAAACACTTGTGACATGATTTTTAGAGCGGTGTTGACCGGGGGGTGTACCTCGACTTTCGATTCGAGGGTCGTTGGTTCAAAACTTGGCCGTGCATCATTGGTTTTTCGTTTCGATAAATTTACACGTGCAACTACACGAGCTCTAAATGGTAAAGGAAAACATCGTGAGGAAACCCGTGGCTTAGTCAGCCCCACACGTATTGACCATGTCTTTCCTATGAATATGGCCGGTTAAGCTGAGAGGATGGTTTAGGTGCTGGGCAAGCCTACTCCATCTCAAAACTGTCCCAGGCATTACAGTGTCCCGTTAAGTGTAGGCAAAGATTGCCTCCTGACACTGTATAAATCATCTAGTAAAAGATGTAAAGACCTTTTAAATGAGAATATTTATTTCTTCGAAATAAGCATAAAATAACGTCCATTTTGCATAGCGTCAATCTCATTGAAATCGCCTTTCAACTTTGAACGCCCAAGATCTATTTGATTTGCATTTCCAATCTCACGATTTAAATAGTTGAATTACCAATCACAACTTCTTCGGACCGCGGTTGCCTCGGAGTTAAAAAAAAACAAACAATTAGATGAACTGTCACCCGCAGTCGGGGAAGGGAGTGAAGTTGGACAAAGACGGCAGACAGGCGATTCTGATCTGTGATTCTGATCATTGAGTATTGATTTCATTTAAAATTGTTTAAAAGTTTCGAGAACATCTTGGTCTTTGCGATGGAATCCGATTGATGGAAAACACAGGCAAGGTCAACGTTTTTGTTTATCAGAAAAGAAAAAAAAAAAGTTTAAGTAATGAAAAACCCCCATTATATCCTTTCATAAACTAGAAAAGAGCTTATGATCTTCAAAGAGCTGAACGGATTTTCATGAAACATAGAACACTCTCGACAAGGTACACTTTATTGTACACCTAATTGTTTGTATGCTAATAAGCAGGATCTAGTGGCTCTAATCTAAGCTCATACACCTATTTGTCACCTAGATTCACAGACAAAATAAATAAATTGAAATAGAACCTTTCAAACAAAAAAGTAAATTCCATATTCTTCTTCTTTCGTATGAGCAAGTGGCCAACTCTGGTGACTCATGGCTTATTTCCATATTAAAATCGGTTCATCCGTTCAGGAGCTATGATGCTACAGACAGACATACAGATACACACCTACGCAGATACAGACACAGAGACACATTATAAACTAACCCCTCTTTTTCGTCGGAGGTTAGAAAGGTATCAAACGTTTAAAAGTGGGTGATCGACGTACGAGCCTATACCGCGGTTTTAAAGAACGTCGGTTTTACTCGCGGCTCGTTGGTGCTGATCGACTAGCGAGTGAAACAGTCGTATCGTAGTCGATTTGAGGTTTTGAATTTTGAATTTGATCAAGCTGAGTAAAAAATGAAGCAAACATGACGAGCCGCGAGCCAGGCTCGTCAACTCACAAAACTGCGGTATTGCAATGATACACCGGCGAGCTTTGCCGACGAGCCATAAAACCGCGGTTTTACTCGCTCGACGGACTTATTCGTCAACTCGTCCCACTTGAAACTGGTCCCATAGGACGAGTTGGCGAAATTCAAAATAAATAATATTTTCATTCGTCAACTCGTCCCATGTCTTAATTAGGGTTTGATTTAGTACAGTCAAGAAAAAAATGTTTGGTAAAAATTAGAAAATGTAAATGAAAGACTCTATTTACCTATTATAAAATATGTTTATTCGAAAGTCTCCCTAATCTAATAATTAAACAATAATCAACAAAGGTTAAATTTTGCTTAATTTCAATCAAAAATCACAAACCGCGCCCTGGGGTTATCCCCATGTCGTGATCATAATATTTTTTTTTCTGTTGTTTTGAGTTTTGATACCACGCTAAAAAAGTAATTTATATTAGTGCTTACCTAAAGCAATTGAATCGAAACACGTGTGCAACGTTACCAAACATGTTAATCAACCAGATTACATGTTTGGTAACGTTGCACAAAATCAGAGTCAAAAATAATTTAGATTCTGATGGGTGCCAAATCTGTGAGCGTCATCCAATGCTGTCTCCACAGAATTGAGAATTTCTCTGTTCTGTGGCTGTCTCCATCATTGACTGTGAGATGATTTTCAGCCAGCTATTTTTAAGCATGACGATCTGCGAAAGGCTGCCGGTACAAGTTGGATGCGTCAAGCTGAAGACAGGGCGCGATGGCGCGCATTAGGGGAGGCCTATGTCCAGCAGTGGACTGCTATAGGCTGATGATGATGATGATGATGATTTTTAAGCATGCCACCGTTGAATCAATTACCTTGCTTTGCACTAATTGAACATGCTCGTAAATGCTAGTAGCAAACGGAGTTTCGTATTGATAAAATTGGTTTTTTAAGCCACCTGAAAACCTCCGTCATGGCTTAGTGACTGCCAGAACCGACAATTTACTTGACTTCCGAAGCAGCAGCTTCTATGAAATAAAAATCCTAAGAAGGCTTATGATGAAAGGATTAAGGTGCAAAAACATCTTTCATCATCACCTTTGTTGCTAAAACATTGACGTGACGATCTGATAGTTCCCTAACAGCAATATAATAGCGTTTAGTTTCAAACTAACTTGGGCCATTAGACACCATTCAAGGCATTAGTAGTCAAAGTTGACCGTTCTTAAAACAAAAGGCACATAATGATTCTTCTAAAATAGAGCGCAACGCCATCGTGCAATTTTTACTGCCTAACCTATTGTAAATAATCGGCTTAACGCTACCTATGGGCTCGTCATAATTTTTGCATTATGATTTATGATTATGATTTACAACAACCCATAATATAATGCTGTTTGTTCAAAAAAATAGTTTAGGTTTAGAACTTTTTAGTAGGTACTTAGGTAAGTAGGTATATATATTCGTTAAAAATCCAATAAAAATAATCATTTATGATAATAAAACATAATACCGTACCGAGTTTAGTTTTCAATTTACGCATAACACTTTTTTCCGTGAGTGTACTTTATGTTGATTAGGGCCCTAATCAGAAGCGATTAAATGATCGGGCGAGTTGACGAATGAAAATATTATTTATTTTGAACTTCGCCAACTCGTCCCATGGGACTAGTTTCAAGTGGGACGAGTTGCCTACACGAAGAGCTGATGAACCATTGAAGTGAAGCTGAAGACCATAAATAGATACGGCTATCCGCTCTTGCAGGGCCGTAAAAGAAACAACAGCAACGGGAAAATTCGGGTTGTGGATTATGATAATGATAAAAATCTAGAAGCTCGTGAGAAAAAGACACATTTTCAGTCGGATGTTTATACTTTGTCAATGTAGGTACTCGTAGTGACAAGTTTGTCCATTTTTTGCAATAATCCGTACCCAAATATGGGTACGGATTATTAACAAACAAATAAACACACTTTCACATTTATAATAATAAATGTGAAAGTGTGTTTATTTGTTTGTTTATTTGTCCTGCTTTCACGTCAAAACAGAGGGACGGATTGACGTGATTTTTTGTGTGGAGATAGTTGGAGGGCTGGAGAGTAACATAGGCTACTTTTTATCCGGGTACCGAGCGAAACCGCGGGCAGCAGCTACTAAGCAGTAAATGGATAATAATTGTGACTGACTATAACCCCTCTTTAAACAGCCACAATTCGAATCCACAATCAGTATTATCTAAATCAATTTGTCCACTAGCAAGTTAGCGACATAAAAAGCTTGGGAATAAAAAGAAACAATTTACGAAAGCCCTAATAGCTCCGATCACATTCACACCCCAATCCGTCTAATTGCACAAAACATCCCCACTTTATCACACAAACAAACATACAAACACAAAAGGCAGATTAGGGAAGATCCAGATCGTATTTGAGATAAAAATGAGTATTTTTGCTAAGTACAACATCGGCTTAAGATCGGTCGCTGATAAACAGCAGCTGTGTGTGGCGGCCCTAATGTTGTGACGTCATTCCAAAGATGGTTTTTTACCATCTAGGTATATTGTAGGTATGAATACAGGAACATGTTTGTTTAGGTTGTTCTGTATTAAGTTTCGGAAGATCCCAAGAGTCTGCAAGGGTAGGAAATAAGAATTGAATCTATAAGACTTACTTACGGAGGCAGAAAACTTTTATTGGGTTATCGTCAGATCGATCAATGAAACCACGTTGATATTCTTACCAAAGCCATTGAGCATTCAAAAACTAAAAAAAAACAAAGTTCTGAAATTTTCTACATGTTCACACAGTTCTTATAGCAAATTGTATTAGGTATCTACTTAATGTGTCTCGTATCTTCCGAACTACCAAGGAATATTTTCGATCTAAAAAAATAATAATAGAGGTCGCAGCCCCATGCCATAGAACAGATAATAATACTACGTATAGAATGGACACTGTGAGTTTTGAGCTGGCGAGGAGCTGACTTTGAGCACGGAACGCGCCACACGAGACGAGACCGAGACCACAGTGTACATTATTCATACGGTGACAACCTTACTGTGTACAAAACTGACGTTATAGACAGTTAGACTCCGCTTTGGATAGAGATTTCGTCGAGTATCCAGGGTGTGCCCATGCGCTGGACTGACCAAATCCGCACCACACTCGACACTCAGCTCCACGACTCCATCCATGTCGCAACGGATTGGACAAGATGGAAAACCCTACCGTGTCGGAGAAAATTTTAATGAGAGGACTCGACCCTCCGCAATGAGGAAACGATGAACAGAGACATAAAATAAATGTTTTTTTTTCAGGGAATTTCTAATCATCGTTTCGACCTAGATACTGCCACCAAAAACTCAGTTAGGTACGGTGGCCTCTTACCGGAAAAAATAAATTAATTTTAAATTTGAAAAATTGAAACAACAGATGAAGAAGATCGTCGATAACAATCTCATTGGCATAAATACTAGCTTAGTTTAAAAAAAAAATATTGTAGTTTTTTCAAAGTTGCTCCACTTACATTTGTTTATACAAACAATTTAAACTTTTAACGGTATGATACTGACCCAAATTCAAAGAGCAAAAGCATTAAACGCACACAATACACTTTATAAACGTTTAAGCACAATATAACACAACGCAATATTATTGTGTTACAAGCGGCCAACAATTTATTCTGAGCCAATAGGATTAAATCTCTGGTACACTTCACCCACCTAATTGCTAACAAAAGACCGCCATTTTAGATTATAATTATTTGAAAATTCGAATATCGAATCGAATGCCTATTGTAGACCTTTTATAAAAAAATATAATCGCATCCAACAAGAAAAGTTGGCCCTTAGCTTTCCGTCCTACGTTGTGCTTTCTTTTAAATGTAATTTTTGCGAGAGTGACTAATTCAAGAAGTTCAGAAAATGAATTAAATTAAATCTCATGTAAGTGACTGTATTGTCTTTTTGAGAATAAAATTCTTTGAATCTATATAGGTGGATTGAAAAAAAAAAAACCATGAGAAAAACGTTTTACCATATTAAAAACAAAATGTTTTTTTTAATTAGGTCGCTATGTGCGAAATGTCTAGTGTAAAAGTTTGTAGAGATGTATGCTAAAGGTTAACTCGCAATTCCGTACCCGCACCGCACCGCATCGCCTTGTGCATTATAGGTATTCGTTATATGGAATTCTATGAACGGGAAATTTTAATTAAAGAAAGTGAATTATATGATATGAAATGTTTTAATATTTTGGTCAAAACATTGCGATCTGAGGAAAAAACACAGAGGAAAACAAATAATTAGTCAAAGTTTTCATCCCATAAAAAACAATAAATCTGCTACCAAGTTCATAAACGTCCATCGTCCTTTTCATCTCACATTAGGGTACATAAGCTCCTTATTGTATTTTTATAGTTATTTTGATCGTACACACAACCATTGTGTGGATTATCCGACATGAATACAGAATGGGGTATTATGTATTGTGCTATGATGTACACAGCTGATGTTGGAACAATGTGGATGTTGGCGAATCACCGGTGGATATTTTGGTTCCTTTCATTTCAGTTTTGATGTCTAGTTTGATCCAGTAACTAGCGGTATCTTTATTATATTCGATATTTTTACGTCTTTACTAGATGATTTAAACAGTGTCAGGAGGCAATCTTTTTGCCTACACTTATTGGGACACTGTAGTGCCTGGGACAATGTTAAACTAATATTTTAAAACTAAAACTTAAACTAAAACTTAGACCGGCTTGCACAACGTCCCTAATTGTATATAAGCTAGCCTAAAAGCTTTTTTGGTAGGGGTAAATGCGTTTAAGATATTTAAATACAACTCTGACTACCCCCTTAGACATTTTCAAAGGATCTAAAAATGCCTAAAGATCTGAAAGAATATGTCTACCGTACCTTGGAAAAACAGTCGTGATCAATATACAATTAGGAATCGTTGTGCAAGCCGTCCTTGAACAGGTGTAGTTCAGGGCTTGAAATAGCCAAGAGTAGAAACTAAGTATTGTAGATACGTGGCTCGATTGCACTACAACGGCTCGAGATCATAATCATTGTCAGCTTGTAGTGACCCACTGCTGGGCATAAGCCTCCTTCCCTAACCGCGAAACAGTTCTACTCTGAACCTTTTGCATCCAGGTCTTACCCTGTACGGCATAATATGCCGTCCATCCATCTGCCAGGTGGTCTGCCAAGAGGTCTAGTGAATCCCCGGCTCGACAAAGCTTGTTTAAACTACCAAATAGTAAAAAAAAAAAACCTAATTAGGGAGTGGGCACACTGCGCTTTTGAAGCGCGTTTGTATCGATACAAAACGCGATGCGAACGCGCTGAGAACGCACTGCTTAGGGAGTGGACTCATTGCGTTTTTTGCAGCGCGTTTGTATCGATACAAACGCGATTCGAACGCGATGCGAACGCGCTGCCCCCCCCCCGATTCACTTTTGTATGGAAAAAAACGCGTTGCGAACGCGCGTTTGTTTCGATATAAACGCGCAGCTCAAAAACGCGCTGCAGAAAACGCAATGTGTAGTGTCCTTTAGAAATGCGCCTCAAGAAACGCAGTGTGCACTCCCGGTTAGCTTTTAGTATGGATACAAACGCGCGTTTTTATCAATACTGACGCGCTTCGAACGCGCTACTCAAAAACGTGCTTCAGAAAACGCCATGTTTTTTTTAAAGATAGAAAATGTAATGTGAAAATAATTAGGATTGATAGATACAGCTTCATAGCAATTACTGTATCTATTGTGCCAACAATACACCAAATCCTAGTTTCCCAAAACATAACCCCTTTTGCCATAAATATGAGCCATAAATGCCACCACCAACAATGCCAAATTAAAAGTAAGCCCGCACATAAAAACTACAAAAAGTACTGTAACAAATAGAAAGTCTCTTTACACGCATCGAACTATAGACAATCGGGCGATATAAATCATAAAGTTGACAAGAAAACATTGCAACCAATATAAAATGCCGATAAGTTTTAATTTTGAACTCTACTACGTTAAAATAAAAGCTAAATCTAAATCGAAATGTGTGAAGTTAACACGGTATGCACCATGCATTTACCGCCCTGTCGTTTAAAACGACTTCTATCTGGTTTTGCGCGTAAATTATGGTACCCTAAACAATGAGTAAAAAGGTTTCATTCGCTAATGGATTTTGTTCTCAAAAATTAATTTGGGGTACTCGACAAAACAGTAGTTGTGTACGCACCCAATCAGACTCAACCCTATCGGGTTCCTATTGTAGGGTTGCTACTTGCATTTTGTTTTTAAAAAGATTAACTGTTATTTTTGCATTTCTTTGGTTTTATTCTTTTTCTTGTAGTCTTGATTGTGATGAGTTACTGTTTTTATTTCAGTCCATCCCTTTAATTGTTTAATTTACGAAGAAAGAATATTTAGAATAGGAAAATATATGAAAACCAAGACATGAAAAATGACAATAGTCAATCCTAGAGAGAATTATAAAGTGTGCCAGCCCTAAACCATTTTCTTATTAAGGGTGACAAAACTTAAATCTTCGGGCACCGAGGTAAGTGGTATTGTTTCCCAACCCTATCCTTTTACTTTTTAATTTATTAACGCAGGGTTGCCACTCGTAAAAATTACTTTTATTGTTTGTAACGACGTCTCAGCCTACGTGATAACAATATCTGTACAATAAATTCCGTTCAATGTAATGCTTTCTGCTGTCAACTAGTATAAAGTGAACTGTGGTCTAAACGGCAATAATTCACGTCAGGGGTCTATGAAAATGGTCGTAGTGACTTCGCGTGTGGTTCGTAAGATTCAAAGTCAAGTGTCTATTGTTACATTAAAGTTTATGTCCCGCTAAAGGTTGAGACAACGGTATTACAATTAAAACTTGTTTTAAATTGAACCTTTGATTTACTGTAATGGGAATGCTTTTTAGTGACGTATTATTATGTGGTGCTTAACAATGACAAGGTCGTAAAGTCATTCTAAAGAGAATCTTCTGATGAAAATAATAATTTTCTCTATTAAATCCCACACGATGCTTTTACGCATTGAGTTTCTACTAATATCTGTTGGAAATAGAATAGAATGTGACCAATGCGCTTGTACTAAAGTATTTAAAGCCATGGCCCTTTCTGAGTACAACCCACACACTCTTTAACTCAATAATGGTCTTTTATTTATCTTATCGGATAGTAAGATAAGGCAGGTGAGTCTTTGAGCTTGCAAAATATGTGCAAAAATAATTATAGTAATTAATAACGTATTTCGATAGGTAGGTACCTAGAAAACAGCGGCCTTAAAAAGGTCGTTATAGCAGAATCAGAATAGGAATTGAACTATATCCCGTCTCTTTACATTGACTAATAGTGAAATGAGACGACATACCTATGTATAGTTAAATTCATATGTGATTCTGCTATAGCGACCTTTTTAAGCCCACAGGGATATGAAAAATGAAATTTGACAAAATAGGATCAAGGCTGCGTCCATAAGGATACCTACAGCTCTTATGGGTAAAAATTTAGATCTAAGACACTTAGGTTTTTTTAGGGGTCCAAAAACAAGATTCAAATCAGAGGAGTCCAAAACTCAATCTGGAAAGTGTTGAAAGGGAAAGTTTAATGACAAATACTTATAGTAGTAACCGTTTCATTCGTATACAGGTTGCAAGCCCATTGCCTATTAGAATAGTAACTATTTTCCTCTCGAAGTTTTCTTTCACTGTAGGTAATGAGCTAATGCGCATATTTTCTCGCAAGACAAAAAATCCAAAACCTAGTCTGGGATTCAAACTCATAGTTTTTGAATAGAAAACGAAAGTGTATCACACAGGAAACTACCACTCAATATATTTTTTTAATGGTATAAAAAAACTGAAAATGAGATTACCACCGAATCCGAAATTAAAGTAATGCATTTTTTCTTTTCTATTTCAAACGTGTTTTATTTGATATCAGAATATAAATTCAGTAACCTTTCGCAACCCTTCCGAACAATCTATAACTTTCCGTTGTTGAATCGAAAGAACTTTGGTAAACTGAATTTGAGTTCGCATTCGGAGCGGTCTGAGGGGCACACGGCCCAATGTTGATTCTATCAAAATCTACTTGACGATTCGTAATCTATGTAAATTTTTCGGTTTAGGCTTCTTATTTTTGTTATTGACCCTGTTTTTTACCAAAATATTGTTACTGTTTAAAAGGAAAAAAAAAGTTGAACATTTTTTTTCGTCTGTTCTAACTTGTCACGTTTTTAAAGTTAATTTAGTTTCTCCTTAGAATTTTTGCATATGCGAAAGAGAAACTTTTTATTTCAGTTCATTATAAAAAGCGCTATTTTTCCATACTTATATAAGTACAAATCTGAAAATTATGAACTAAATCAGTACAATGCAGCATTGTCACCCTCTTTGCGACGATTTTCCCCCGAGACTTCCCACATTTTCAATTCGAATCGGCCGCTTTCGATTGTACGAAAACCTTAGTTCAAATAGGCATAATACCTGACCAGTATAACTTGAAACTAACCAAACCAATATCGCCGAGGCTTTTCGTCTTGTTATCGATAGATGCAGGGTTCTGGGTTGTATGGTTGTCGTCCATTACAGCCCGGCCGTAGTCGATATTTTATTCTTGCTTGTTAAATCTCATTCAGGTTTTACCCAGAGGTTATTTGAATGTTGGGTATAATTCTAGCTTTATACGATTTCGGACGGTTACGAGTTTTTTATTTACATTGATATTGTTATGATTACATTAATAAGCTCTTGGGTTATGGGAAAAGTTGGAATTTACCATTTTACCGTATTCCTATTGCAACCGAGTTCTTGAATCTTATTCAGGGAGGTCGAGAAAAATGTTGAATTACTTTACCTACTCATTTTATGCTGAAATCCTCATAAACTGATAGAGATTTTTACAATAACATCTTATCCAGATTATAACAACGTAAAAATTTGTATAAATCCTGTAAAAAAACTTTAAAAACCAGGAAGTGATATTAACAAAGAACAAAATGCCCATACGTGATTTAGTAAAAGTGAAATCCCTTGCACAATGATCCCAATTGGTCAATAATAGAAACGGCGGATCTAACGCACCTTGATTCTGCGCGCACGCATCTATTGTCAAGTAAATTGCAGGAGATTTATTTTTAGGGGACAGAATACACACCTGCTCAGCTTTAAGACATGCATTTGACGCAATAGACAATTGAGACATAGATCTGATGAACGTAGGCGGGAATGAAATTGAAGAATATAAGCAACTTAAAAAAAAACCTTTTCATTCCATCTATTCGAAAAGGACGACTTTGTTCGCCTTTAAGTGCGCCCAAAGTAGATCATTCCTCTTCAAGGAACTTTTAGCGGGCAGTAATGAGTTTTTAATCCTCTTTATAAGTTTAGCGGGCAGTAATGAGTTTTTAGTCCCCTTTAAGTGCGCCGGAATTATCTTTACCGCGCACCTATGAGGTACAACCAACTACTTTGCACTGCAAAGTAATTGTACCTCATAGGTGCAAAGATTCCACATTCAAGTCTCGAACCTAGCTAGATGAATGAGGACTCTTCCAAAAACACCACAATTGTAATCACATTTAGAGATTCATTACTCTGTGGTTTTAGCATAGCTATAGATAGCTAGCTATCCATACAAAAATTGTAAGTCCAACCTCATAAAATCCTGTGCGTTTTCGTCAGCGCGATCTAGAAATCGATTCACTACCGCCATCTAGTTTGTTTTCGTGGAACTATTGATGGAGAGTTTTTTTGTTCGAACGCGCTAATCTCAGGAACTACCAGTCCGATTTGAAAAATTATTTCTGTATTTGATAGCTAAACTCTTGAGAAAGGTTATAGGCTACTTTTCATCATCATCATCATCACCATAAACCATCAGATAAACATACCGCCCACCATTCAGCCGCCGCGCGGCCGCCGTATGAATAAAAAAAAATTAATCCCCGATTACTTTTCTCAAGTGGAACTTCGTCGATTTAACACATTATTTTCTCTTCCCTTTTATTTTCTCATAGATTGTAATGAAAAGTAGAGTGTATCACTCGGGCGCAAAATATATTTTTGGCTCGGGCGACGTACTTTAAATCCCTCGCTACGTTCAGGATTCTACCAAAGAATCCCTCGCTACGCTCGGGATTCTACTCTAGAATCCTTCACTTCGCTCTGGATTCAAAAAAGCGCCCTCGCCGTCAAAATATTATTTTGCCCCCTTATAATACAATCTACTATTCCCACGAACGCAAAAATAAATTATAATTGTACGGTTTGAAGTGATTAGGGCGAACAATAAGTGAATCAATGACATGAAGTGTAAAATTAAACTACATAGTTCAAAAGTAACCAGGATTATCATTTCAAAGTTTGTATAACTTTTTATAGCAGTTGAAACTTCATTGTCTCTAACTAACCAGCATTTATTCCATTTATTTGACCACAATCTAAAATTAGTGATGAATCAGATTTCATTGGTAAAAACTTTTTTGTCTACTACCTATAAAAGTGGCCTGAGAACAGAGCCCTGGGGTACTCCAATTGTTTCTTTGCAAATTCAACAGTAACCAGCCACTGTCGACCAAACTGGTGAGTGTGGTGACCAACAATACCATTCTTTATTCATATCACCCATTCTTCGCAGATTTCTCGCTAAATTCCCTACAAAACGCCCGCAGTGTCGCCAAACGTGTGAAATTACACAACAATACACGGTAATGATCCTTTGCAGGCGAAAAAATAAAAATAAATACACAACTTAGTGGGACAACTATCCTTTGTGAAACGTGCTACCGGATTTGCAGCTCTATTACGAATCATCAAGCTCTATTTCGAAGGGTTGTTGCTTTTATACGGCATTGGTAACTGTGATTCCTAAACAAATTATTATTCAGTTATTGCTTTTACCACAGTTTTTATATCAACGACACAGAGCTTACAGTTGCATCGCATACAGATTTAGACAAAACGAAATATTTTCTACACCTTTCTTGTCATTACAATTTTTGATCCACAGGGGGCTTTCGATATTGTTTTCAAAATTTTTAGGATACGCTTCATTGTATCGATTGTATTTGACAAAACCAAATGTTCAGTTTACTGTGAATTGTTCAAGAACGACTTCTGCTTAGTTATTTATAATACTCAGTTTTGTGGCAAAGGCTGTAAGGATGCGGGTGTCACCATGGGGACTAATTTTGGCCACAAATTGTTCCTTGTTTATATGTTTGTCTTTTTGTTGTAGAAAGCTGTTTGTTACTTAACTAATCTTCTTTTATTTAAAGACCATTTAAAATTAAATAAAGAAGAATATAAAGAAACAATTTGTTCGCTTTATACGCTCGTACTTTGTTTTTATATTGCATATAAAAGTTTTCAATTCTAAAGTTCCCCTTCGAAATCCATTCCTTTAACAATACGTTAGTAAAGTTTGCTGGCTGACGTCACAGATTAGCTAATGCTGCATGTTATGGCGTAGAGCACAATGCAGTAAATGCAGTAATGCATATTCCGTGTTGAAATCACGCTAACTTTAGAATATGCGTGTAAGTGCATATTTTATGCGCAGGTCGCGTGGGTGTTGGAGTGTGAATATGTATTATGGCTGACATTTTGATATGATAATAAAGGATTTAAAGAGTAAATTATTATTTTTTAAACTTTCGCGATCAGAACATATTACAATATGTATCATACATATTTATGCGATAAATACATATGTATTTATAATAGTAAATTGTTCGTTTTGTACAACGAGAAATAGTTTTATAGAAGAATGATTAAAAATCATAATAAGATATACTTTTGACACAAAAAAATATAATGTTTTACTAACTGTACAGGCTAGCATGAACTGACGAATCAAAATGTTGGCGTTAGCTACAGAGAATAATGGACGAAATAAAAAATCTTAAGACTGCCTAGAAATATGTAAAGATAATAAAAAAACGACTTTTTAAAAACCCTATCTTATATCCATTATTTCAGATTAACTTCCTTCGCCTATAGTAAACCTGAGGTATATTTAAACGCTACATTTTTACATCATAAAATAACTCGATCAATAATTCGATCGATACACTACACACGTTTGGGTGCGCAGGCGACGCATCGTCTGCTGCGTTCTGTTGGAATGCGGTTATTCATATCATTCCGGTTCAAGGCAATATTGTTTTTATGTTATTTTTATAAACTTGAAGATTTGGACAGATACACTTAGTATTTGTACTTATTATCTCTGGTTGAAGGTTTTTGTGTGTAAAGTTAGAGTGAATGATAGTTAACAAATTTTCTGCCTAAAAGAAACCAATTTTTTTTCTTCATTGTATTTTTAAAAGCTTTTATTTAACTTCACTTGTATCTTTGTAGCTTGCTTTGTAGTCCTGGAATTTTTTAATCAATATTTTTTATACTACATTATAATCGTGTTACTTACTTTATCCACTGTATTTAAAATGATTTTCTAGATAGATGGATAATTTTAAATAATATTACAATCTTACAAACTTTACACAAGAATACTTCAAGACAACTTCACAAGAAAACGTACCTTCACCATCAACTTCACAAAGCATTTCGCGTTTACCTTGGACTTTTCAACAGTCACCAGTATTTTGGACCACTCGAGATTGTTCTTATTGTTTTGTTTTCTTTACAGTATCCTTGTGTGTGTGGCGACGCGTCGTCTAGCGAGCGCCTGGAATGCGGTTCGCCCGCCTCCACTATTGGATGAAGGTTCCATCTTTGATGACCCTATTTGGATGAATCGAAGAATGTGAGACAAAATGGAACCGATCTTGGAGGGCGTAGGCCACTTTGCTCTGACAATTTTAAGATTTTAAGCGATAATGCAGAGAAAAGCATTGAAACGTTGAAAGTTTGTTTGAAAGTGCACGTTGGAAGAATTGCAGAAAAAATAATTTCTTGCAAACTAACCACATTATTCTATACCTGTCAATTTAATAAGGTTGCAGACAATGTTTTTGTTGTGTTTGAAAATAGAGCCGTTTGAGTTGTATAAAACCTAAATCCATTATCTATATCTATACTTCTATACTAATTATATAAAGCGGAAGAGTTTGTTTGTTTGTTTGAACGCGCTAATCTCAGGAACTACCAGTCGGATTTGAAAAATTCTTTCTGTATTGGATAGCTAATTTATTGAGGAAGGCTATAGGCTACTTTTCATCATCATCATCACCATAAACCATCACTACGGGGGCAACGCCGCGAGGGCGCTGCTAGTGTAGGTATAACATCGAACTGTTTAGTGCAAAATGTTGATGGTATTAATCATTAATTACAATTTTACTTAATTTGATCACTTATTTTTGTATTTGAGATTGGCTTTTTCAATTATATGTTTATCTCTAATGTTACCTACTGACTGACTTTTTTACTTTTTAACCGACACACTCCATCCCATTCTTTTTACTTTACATTTTACCTTATCTATTAGACTATCCTATGCCAAATAAGACAAAGTCAAATTGCCAATAACTATCTTGTCTAACATGCCCAACATTCTCTTCTCATTTTATAATGGCGACCTTGAAAATTTATCTCCTCTTGATCGACTACTCGTAAATTGGAATAATCTTGCAACTGTCAGGTATTACCTCACAGATAAAGCGATCAAGTCGATGGAATCATGCGTCCTTCACATCAGTAAATAACCTTCTTTGTAGCTGGTTATCTTCAATGGCTGCTGGAACATCATCCCATGTTACTGCTAAGCTGGTATCAAACGAATAATATTTGTGTAACTTGACTGTTTTAATTTAGGGCTCCGTAGATTACAAAAATAAACACTTGAAAATGTAAAGGAGGTCTGTTTGATTTGTATGATAAAGATGACGAAAAATATGGGTAGATAGGTATTGATTTTGAAAAAAGTGTTTTTAGGGTTCCGTACCTTAAAAGGTAAAAAAAGGAACCCTTATAAGATCACTTTCTTGTCCGTCTGTCCGTCTGTCCGTCCGTGTGTCACCATCGATTATCTCAGGAACGGGTAGAGCTAGCAAGTTGAAATTTATACCATATACTAAGGTCTATAGTCCCTATTGTGAGTATAAAAATCAAGGTCCTGAGTAAACACTATAAAAAGATATAGGCAAATTTAGGTTTTCGTGAAAACTTGTGAGTACCAAAACTTACCTTAATTATCAACTTTTTTTATTTTTCAGAATTTTTCCTTTATTTGTGCTGTAAGACCTTGTTGTAACCAAAATTGACAATTCTAGGTCAACCGGAAGTACCCTAGAGGTTTTGGGTCGAAAACCTAAATGGTAGTTCCCGTTGACCTAGAATAACGAAATTTGGCAAAAAGCAAGGTCTTATAGCACAAATAAAGGAAAAATTACAAAAAGTTAAAAAAGTTAAAAATTAAAGGGTGTTCCCATATATACATAGTTGACGCCAGTTAAAATTGTCCTCCGAGTTGTATGGGTGCTCATAAAATTAAGCGGACTAGCTTAATTGGCACCATGGCTAGTTACGGAACCCTCGGCGTACGAGTTCGACTCGCACTTGACCGGTTTTATTTATTATTATTTTGTATGCCGACAATATCAACTGTGGCATGTGGCATATGGCAATAAGTCTAATATTTAGAGGTTTTTATTCAATTTTCTAGCTAGATTCGCAGAGCGTGAATCATCATTGCTGGAGGGCGTTAAAAAAATACAAATATCATTTATTCACTAAGACCACTAGGTTCACTTTGACGTCATACACTGGTTTCCTCAAAGCCTCCATTTAAGTTTGTTCGATTAATCTGATGATTTAAAAAAAAAAGCATTGAGACACTACTTTCGTTCTTTCATTAGGTTTCATAAGATAAAGTGAAAAAAAAAGGTTTCATAAAGTAGCTGTCTCCTTGCTGTCTCCATCACGAATAAAAAAAAATAGCACTAAGCTTGTATGTGTAGATATATTTGCTTCACAGGAATGTCTAAACTTAATTAAAGAACCCATTTTAAAGAACCATCCCCACACTTGACCGATTTAAATTATAATAAAACTCCATGTCTGCTTCTCTACCAACAGAATAGTCTATGATCACCAGCCCACTCGTTCTAAAGACTCAAATAATAACATTATTATGTGAACCTTTACCATCAATACCCACAAATCAAAAACTAAAAGAAATCAATAATCAACCTTATTTCCTTGACCGAGAGACTTAATAGCTGAATTGGAAGAGAAAGTGTGAGTTTGTGTAACACATACATTTTTAAAAGTCTTTGTCGCTTGATCACCGACAATGTACAATGCATACTATTGAGGTATTCGACCTCTTTGGTTATCGTTACAAACCTCCTTCGAAATTAACATGGTAGGTAACCTATTTTAAATTCCTTTATTTTAAAAATATTTTTTTTTTATTCTAGTAAAATTTGGGTTCCACGGCTTTTCGTGCGTTTTTTTATTTAATAAATATGTAAGCACTTTCATTACCAATAAAATAATAAATTATTATTTACCTAGGTTTATTAGGTATAACATTAGTTAAGTACCTAATAGATACATATTTACTTTTAAATGCCTGCTATCTTGTATTCCTAATACTTTCGTCAAAATATGGAGCCAACAAAATACCGCATGCCAGGTATTAAAAAGCTGAAAACATTAAGATCTAAATAAGGCTTTAAAATCACGATGAGCCTTTTATTCGGATTGACGTCAGTCCCTAAAGGTGCGATAAACAGACAATAGAAAACGGTGTCACAAATGCTATTGCATTGTTCTACGTACCACAATATGTAACATACAGTATGGGTGCTTGTAATATAATAATTTATATTAATCTAACCCGCCCTTGTCCTGTTGGATACTTTTTGAATATTGGACCGTATAGTAGCTTTATTAATTATATTATTTTTTAATTTTTATTTTTTTATGCAATTGATACTACTCTAAATATATGACCAGAATTAAAAGAAATTGTATTATTAAGCAAATAACTTATAATTGGATAAAAAATGTAAATATCTCGTTATGCAAGTAATCTAAAATGGTAATAATTAGGAGAACATGAACTAGCAAAGTTTTATTTTAACATCGAATCGAAGGAAAATATGAAATACAATACAAAAAAACATCGTAATAGTGTTAAAATTTGGTATATTCAGAGTATTTCTACTGTCTACATTTTATTGTGGCATTGTTCTTTAACCGATTGTCATCCCGATTATATCGATTCCACGACTCGCATTCACAGCAATATGGAGGCGCAAAATATTTACGAAAATCAAAGAGATATTCTACTATTGTGTACTATTTTACACTGTAGCTATATGATCTGTTTTATTGATGCGGTGAGTGTTTGATCTCTGTTAAACTGGAGTTTGCAGTATGCGATCATTTAGAATTATATCGTCGTATGGAACAGTGGGCTTAAAAAGGTCGCTATAGCTGAATCACAAAAGGGATTGAGCTATATGCCGTCTCTTTTCACTCTCATTCAATGAAAAAAGACGGCGTATAGTTCAATTCCTATTGTGATTCTGCAATAACAATCTTTTTAAGCCCACTGTTCATTACCCATTTACATGAGTATAATGAAATGTTTACGATTGAATTTTAATAAAAATCATTGACTTTGTTTTTCACCTATCAAAACATTATTTGCATACCAAATAAAGTAACTTTGAAAACTCTTATTACGCCTTAAATCAATTTTAATAGAAATCATTGATTTTGTTTTTCACCTATCAAAACATTATTTGCGTATCAAATGAAGTCAACTTTCAAAACTCTTATCACAAACGCTATAAGTAAATCAAAGTAGAAGTAAATTTTTCAGTAAATTTTTAGAACTGATTTTGGGCAATTGGATTTTGTATGTTATAAATATTTAATATTTTACCTTAGTTTCTTTTTATTTATTTCTACTTCTAGAAAGACGTACACCTTGTTAATATTATTTGTACTTACTATTCTTTTTATTTTGTTATGTGTAACGTCCAGTTTAGAGGACAAATATAATTTAAAAAAAAATCAAAGATTTAGATACCTACCTATATATTTTTAAAATAATCATCTAAACGCGACGAATCGTTTCTTGAAGGCGGCACCTTAACCGATACGGTTGATAAGAGCAACGTTTAAGATTCACTTATTGTTCCCGATCGGAGCTTTTAAGATGATCCCGATAACACACCCTGATGTTGACAAAAGAGCTTGTGACTGGACCGCGCTTTATCATAACTCAGGGATCCGTAGAATCAAGGAATAAATAAACCTCTACCATATCAAAAGTCAGGCATTTAGACTTAGTTCCCTCAAGCATAATTATAAAATTTCACTTTTCTTATAGCGTGTCTTACACGGTTTGAAACCACAGCTTCTACCAAGGTGACCTTGGTACTTTCTACCAATGGCGTCATCGAAATTTACTGTCAACCAATGGCGTCTGTAGCGAAATTTACTGTCAACCAATGTCATGCGAAATTCTAGCAAGGTCACCTTGGTAGAAGCTGTGTTTTCAAACCGTGTAAAACACGCTTTAGTTGTACAAGCCATTGATATAAACACTCCAAAAATTATGGTGCTGGAAGCACCGGACAGAGAGACCTTACAAGAGTTAAGTAATGTTCTTTCCGATACCTTTTTCTATGTCTAAGTACCGAAGTAGGTACCTACCTACCTTATCTTTTTTTTTTCATTTTTAAAAACGAAACTCTTTTACAATGCCTTTTACATCTTCAGTGCCTGTCTCTTTTAGTCTTCGTAAGATAAACAAACTATACTATATCCACGGAACCCATGCAAATATAATGTTAGTTCTACCTTGCCCCGTCACATCTTTGTCTTTGCCGCGGCCCCATTGCACCGTGACAGGCAATAAGTCACGGGATACACTCATTTTTATGAATAATCATTATTATGGACGTTTGTGATTTATAAATAAGGGCTTTGTTTTAAAAATAACAAGTACCTACCTACCTGAGCACTAAAAAGAGTCACTGCATTTTTAATAAAACGATTGATAGGTTTACTTTAAAACTTGTAAAAAGCTATATAAACCTGCGCCTGTTGTTTCAAAACCAAAGGTTTAATTTTTACTGAGTTGTGTGTTCAGGAATATTGGGTAGGTAATTTAATACCTACTACTTAGAAAACATTAACGTCTAAGGCTGAATTCGACCAAACTGGATTAAGTTTAGTCTCGAGAGTAAATACTGTTTGTTTGAATATTTTGATAATGTAAATTTGACACTTTATGACCAGGATAATTTGTATTGCATTGACATTGATTTAAGAAGGATAAGTAATACTGATTGAAATTCTACTCACTCGAAAAAATCAAAAGACATTCTATTGAGAAACTTTTATAATTTTTAACCAACAAGGTTTTCAATTCGTCGAAATTCTTTTTTTTGTATGCTTTTTAATGTATGTTCACCGATTACTCGAAATGAACCTCGAGTGTGCAGAAAGTTGCTCAACTACCTAATCGAAGTCGGTTTTTTTTTTTAATTTTTAATTTAGCCACTTGTATTTATAATATCAAATAGGAATGTGACTGTGTCATAATAAAACAGACACGAAAACCCATAAGTTACCGAACGTATCGAATCGATTATTACCAACATTAAAATGACAACCCTTTTCACAGTTTTTTGATTTGCAAAAACAAACCGCAAAATGCCCTTGAGTTCTAATAATCCAAAATTTAATATTCAAATATCGAATTTTTTATTTGGACTAAAATTTACGAGAGGGCCGTATCGATCTTTTTATGACACGCGATTTTATTGCTGATACTCTTATTCTGGAAAAAAATACAGCTACTGTATCGCCTCCGGTTCTTTTCGATAAAGAATAAACATGCTAGTGAACCACGTTTTAGTGGTAAAATGATACAGTGCAAAAAAAAAAAGAAAATATACGCGCATTTGACATACCTACCTATTGTGGTTTGTTTAGAGTAATTTATCAATTAAAAATTAACATTAAAAAGTTTCTCTCAAAAGCCTAACTGCTTTTTTTTATTGACTTGCCTTATTGCTTGCATTATTCTTGACTTGCCTGTTATGTAATATAACGTTCTGGTAAATAAATGAAACTGAAACTGAAACTATTATTTATTTTGTTAATAAAGACACTTTTACTAAAGATTTACTCTATAACTTTTTATAAAACATTAATTTATCAAGTTATAGACCACGTTCTGATATACTTAATAAACTTATTATTTATTAGTAGGATTATTATTGTTATTTAAAATTTAAATGTATTATTATAGGTTTTGTGTTCTAATTATCCTTTTTGATAAAGACATCTATCCGTAATTCGCCGTTATATCACTTACAAACATACATACATACATTACAATATTGTTTTCTCTTCAAGTCATTGACCATCTTTCATATTTTCTGCCTTATTGTAGACCCTGTATGGACATCGTTAAAACCAGAATAAGCACGTTGTTTAGTCCCAGTCGGACAAAAGGTGTCATGGCATGCGTGGAATGTCCGACCTCCTTCGATTCCTTTAAAAAAAAAGAGGAAAAAAAATTATGAACAATTAATTTTTATAGGCGACACAAATGTGTGGTTTTGTGCTCATAATTATGTTAGGTAGTTGTGGTTTGTTTTTTATTTCACATGTTTTAGGAGATATCTATGTTTTATTAATAAGATTGGCTAAAAAGATTAGCTGCGCCGTCCGCTCGCGACGTTACACGTAATACCACGGTAATGTTATCTTTCTCTATACAGTAGTAGTGCGGGGTCTTTGTAAATTATTTGCCCTATTTATTTAAACTATTTGTGTCCTATGTGTGTATATTATAAAGTTTTTATGAAATTAATTATTATAAAAAATTATAAATCAAAATTATTGAAATAAAAATTACAGTATTGTGACCCGGCTCTTCTTGAAATAATTACCTACAGCCGCGTGGTACTAACTATTATTACAGCTGCGGCAAATTCGCTACTGATTTTGTACCGAGCGAGTACCGAACACGAGGCATAAGACGTCACGTTCTGGCCGTTTGTATGAAGATAGAATACTGTATAGATATACATACTGTATATATATATCATTACTGTGGTTTAACTATCAAAAGCAGAAATAATTTTTCAAATCCGACTAGTTCCTACCTAGTTTTCTATCGGTAACTAATTTCTGAGATTAGCGCGTTCAAATAAACAAACAGCTTTATATATTGGTATAGAAGATGAAAAAGCACTCGTGGTTGTGTTTTTGATAGATTGTCAAAATTAAGGGATGTTTTTCCCAGTTACAAATTGGATAGGAACCGCTAGATAGTAAGAGGGTAAATCTTCAGAATCAGCGCACCTGGTTGATCGCTATGGCGCCCCTTAAATATCGATATTATTGCTTTTCTGCCCCTTCAGAGACCAATATGAAAATATGCTTATTTAGACACCTCCTTCTCGAAATAAAAATACAGAAAAGCACCATAGCGATCAACCAAACACGCTGATTCTGAAGATCGACCCAAGAGAATCTCGCTGTCCTCTCTTTACAGTCGCGTTTCACACTTACTTCCTTGTTACTCTTGTAGTAGGTACCTATAACTGATGAAAGTTTTGAACGCATTTATTTTATATAGGGACTTGATTTATTATGAATAATAAAGTTTTCCGTCATTTGACTCCAGGTTTTCTATTTCCCCGACAATGCATTTACAACGTAAAATATTCGTGTTTCACAAGTTTATGGACGCTACTGTTATAAAACGTTCAGGTGTTGCAGACGGACGGACTGACGGTGATATATAGGGACCAATTAAACTCGTAGCCGATTCCTAATGACGGCTACTGGCGGTCCCGGGTAGCTGTACGAATATACAGAGCGGGCAAGGAAAAAAATAGCCCGGTAAAGCTGCAGTCGTCGTGTCGCAGTGACTTACAGCATTTAAGTCAATATTTTTTTCATTAAAAAATAATACTTATACAGAGTTAGTTTTATTAGGACGTGGTTAAAAAAACCGATGGTAGATAAGTTAGTACGAACTAGAGGGTTTTTGCTGTTGAACGAACGAACCAGAAAAGTTGCTTGCACGTTTCTATGTTGATAAAAATGAGTATCATGAAATATGGATGATAAAAACTTAAATAACATCGAAGTTATTGAGATTGCAATGCTAACAGAAGCTCTACAAATAAAATAACACATTAAAAAAGT
Source organism: Camptogramma bilineatum (assembly GCA_958496255.1). Lineage (NCBI taxonomy): Eukaryota > Metazoa > Arthropoda > Insecta > Lepidoptera > Geometridae > Camptogramma > Camptogramma bilineatum. Next base: position 1,881,284 of record OY292453.1, read on the forward strand.
GACTTAGTCAATGAATCCTCTAAAAAGTTATGAAAGTTTTGTAGGTAATAGCTACTTGATAAAAATAAAGGACTGTGAAACATAGCCAACTATTTTAAAATATTAATTCACTGCTTCACACATTATTACAAAATATGTACCATAAAACAGGTGTTATTGAAATTACCATGAATTTACATTTCAAAAAACCTCAAATTATGATAAGTACAGGTGGGTCCAAAACAACCATTGAAGTAGGTCATACCCAGGTCCATTCTAATAAGCGATAGTCTTCATAAATCTACACATCTTTGGACATTTTTACAGCGTCATAAAACGTTTTTAATTAAGGATCCAAATCACGATCATCGCGCCGCCTACGGTAAATTTATTGCTCTATGGATTCTCAAAGACATCGCTAAGCTTTGGGGAATTAAACTTTTTTTGGTTGTGTTAGGGGTTATTTTTGGTTGTGTTGATTGGAGTGTATATTTTAATGTATGTTCGTTTGTACCAATTAGCACATAGCGTCGTAACATCATACTTAGAGTGTAATTACTGGTTTTCTTCATCTTTATTGTGGCTATTGTTGATGGTGACTGAATGGGATTGTTCGGACGTTTTTAAATTATTTTCTGAAAATAATGAGGTCTGGTATTTAGTTTGTATTGTAAGCTTTGTTGAAATAATTGTTCAATGTTAATGAGTGTTGTAAGTTGCAAAGTAGTAATACCTTATTGAAATTAGAGCAATAGATTTTCCGCAGCATTTTTTTAGCATTATTTTGAATATTAATAAACTTTATTTCAGGCAACATTAGAATAAGTTACATGATGTTATTTTACTTAGTCTACGGCCCAAAGAAATAAATACCTTATTAAACTAACATATATATTTTATTTCAATGCCAATTAGGTATGAGCAAGTGGCCAACTCCGGTGATTTAATTTTTAGGCCGCCTAAAGGCCTCCGTCATGGCCTAACGACTTAAAAGCCAGGACCGACTTTACGTGCCCTCCGAAGCACGAACGCTGAGCGCTTCCGTGACCGCAAGTGTGCGGTCACCCATCCAAATTGTTACGCACAACGTTGCTTAACTTCAACGATCAATCAAGAACGTCTCAGCAAGCAACGCCACGAGCGCTTCTCACTTCACTCAGAGAGTATGTTGGTTACGGCAACATACTCACGTAAAGTCGGTCCTGGCTTTTAAGTCGTTAGGCCATGACGGAGGCCTTTAGGCGGCCTAAAAATTAAATCACCGGAGTTGGCCACTTGCTCATACCCACTTAGGTACCTTAGTTACTCCTTGAGTAAGTACCTACCGAGTCCATCTAGGTAAGCATACTCCATCTTAGACCACACTGTTGCTTTACATCAGACAGATTGTAGTCAACCGCAAAACCTATTTTAGTAAAAAAAAAAACTACGGTTTCTCTGGATAAAGTCGTAAGCCTGTTTATATTTTGAAGTAACCGCTACCGGAATGCATCTTAAACCCGGGAGCACACTAACGAAACAAGATAAAGGCTACACAATAGCAGCATTTACACGCAGAGATCGGCCTGCGGATTTTCCCGCGGATCAATCTCTGCCATTCCAACCTTTGACAGTTTTATCCGCGGATATCCGTAAAGATATCTTTACAGATATCTGTACAGTCCAGATCCGTGCTAAAAACTCTACCGTTTAAAGGCCGCTAGTTTTATCCGCGGATATCTTTACAGATATCTGTACAGTCCACACAACGATGTATTATTTATTTAATTATTATTTAATTAATATTTTATTTAATCTTGGTTATAAGGATTGTTGGTCTTGTTGAGAGGCTTTCTTGGTAGCTTTGTCTCTTTCACACTCGTAGTTGGATTAGTAGTGTGCCCATGTCATTTAAATTTCAGGATATTTTTACTTTATCGCGCTCGACAAAATCAGCGCTTGATTTCGATCCATGGTTTCGATCCTTGAATTCGATCCTTGATTTTGATCCTTGATTTTGATTTCGATCCTTGATTTCAATCCTTGGTTTCGATCTTGGATTTCGATCCTTGATTCTTGAATTTTGAACCTTGAATCTGAAATTTTGAATCTTGAATCTTTGAAGTGACAGCTGTCAAACTTCAAATGACCATATCTCGGGAACTACTCGTCCTAGACTCCCCGTTCTCAGTTCAAATGAAAGCTATGACCAAGATCTTCATTTGAAGTGACAGCTGTCAAACTTCAAATGGCCATATCGCGGGAACTACTCGTCCTAGACTCCCCGTTCTCAGTTCAAATGAAAGCTTTGACCAAGATCTTCATTTGAAGTGACAGCTGTCAAACTTCAAATGGCCATATCGCAGGAACTACTCGTCCTAGACTCCCCGTTCTCAGTTCAAATGAAAGCTATGACCAAGATCTTCATTTGAAGTGACAGCTGTCAAACTTCAAATGGCCATATCTCGGGAACTACTCGTCCTAGACTCCCCGTTCCCAGTTCAAATGAAAGCTATGACCAAGATCTTCATTTGAAGTGACAGCTGTCAAACTTCAAATGGCCATATCTCGGGAACTACTCGTCCTAGACTCCCCGTTCTCAGTTCAAATGAAAGCTATGACCAAGATCTTCATTTGAAGTGACAGCTGTCAAACTTCAAATGGCCATATCTCGGGAACTACTCGTCCTAGACTCCCCGTTCCCAGTTCAAATGAAAGCTATGACCAAGATCTTCATTTGAAGTGACAGCTGTCAAACTTCAAATGGCCATATCTCGGGAACTACTCGTCCTAGACTCCCCGTTCTCAGTTCAAATGAAATCTATGACCAAGATCTACATTTCAGATGACAGATGTCATTTTGACAGCTGTTATTGAAAATGTAGATCTTGGTCATAGCTTTCATTTGAACTGAGAACGGGGAGTCTAGGACGAGTAGTTCCCGAGATATGGCGGTTTGAAGTTTGACAGCTGTCACTTCAAATAAAGATCTTGGTCATAGCTTTCATTTGAACTGGGAACGGGGAGTCTAGGACGAGTAGTTCCCGAGATATGGCGGTTTGAAGTTTGACAGCTGTCACTTCAAATGAAGATCTTGGTCATAGCTTTCATTTGAACTGGGAACGGGGAGTCTAGGACGAGTAGTTCCCGAGATATGGCCATTTGAAGTTTGACAGCTGTCACTTCAAATGAAGATCTTGGTCATAGCTTTCATTTGAACTGGGAACGGGGAGTCTAGGACGAGTAGTTCCCGAGATATGGCCATTTGAAGTTTGACAGCTGTCACTTCAAATGAAGATCTTGGTCATAGCTTTCATTTGAACTGGGAACGGGGAGTCTAGGACGAGTAGTTCCCGAGATATGGCCATTTGAAGTTTGACAGCTGTCACTTCAAATGAAGATCTTGGTCATAGCTTTCATTTGAACTGGGAACGGGGAGTCTAGGACGAGTAGTTCCCGAGATATGGCCATTTGAAGTTTGACAGCTGTCACTTCAAATGAAGATCTTGGTCATAGCTTTCATTTGAACTGGGAACGGGGAGTCTAGGACGAGTAGTTCCCGAGATATGGCCATTTGAAGTTTGACAGCTGTCACTTCAAATGAAGATCTTGGTCATAGCTTTCATTTGAACTGGGAACGGGGAGTCTAGGACGAGTAGTTCCCGAGATATGGCCATTTGAAGTTTGACAGCTGTCACTTCAAATGAAGATCTTGGTCATAGCTTTCATTTGAACTGGGAACGGGGAGTCTAGGACGAGTAGTTCCCGAGATATGGCGGTTTGAAGTTTGACAGCTGTCACTTCAAAGATTCAAGATTCAAAATTTGATAGGGACTCCAGACTCTCTGCGAGAACCCCCGAGAACACCCGAGAAGCGTGAGTGTGAGGAGCTTCTCGCCTTCTCGTTCTCTGGCTCGCCTGTTCTCCGATCGGTGTCGGTATTTTTGGCCGAGACAAAGGATTTCAAACATCACGACGGAGAAAAATTGAGAGTGTGGATAGCTTGTTTGTTCTTCGAGAAGTCTCGGCGAGACTTCTCGCCGAGCTTTCTCTCGAGAGTCTGGAGGGGCTATCAGATTCAAGGTTCAAAATTCAAGAATCAAGAAAAAAACTTTGTAAATTTATACCGTTCCACGCGCCAGTCCAAAATCTGCGGTTATCTGTACAGATATCTTTAAAGATATCTTTAAAGATATCTTTACAGTCCGGATCCGTGGGAAAATCTTTAGCGTTGAAAGGCCGCTAGTTTTATCCGCAGTTATCTTTAAAGATATCTTTACAGATATCTTTACAGATATCTTTACAGTCCGGATCCGTGGGATAATCTCTATCGTGTAAATGCCGCTATTGTCTTATTACAGATAGCATCTCGTACGATCTCATTCGATTAACATTCCGTCGGCTTCCGGACTGACGTGCATGTCAAAATGCCATTTTTGTGCCAGCTTTGAGAATTATACAAGAAGATTCTAAACTACGTAACTGGAGTGCTGACTGACATTTAATGTACAAAGGATTTTGAACCTTATCACGACTACACAACGATCTATTATCATTTAATCTTGGTTATAAGGATTGTTGGTCTTGTTGAGAGAGGCTTTCTTGGGTGCTTTGTCTCTTTCACACTCGTTGTTGGGTTAGTAGTGTGCCCATGTCAATTAAATTTCAGGATATTTTTACCTTATCGCGCTCGACAAAATCAGCGCTTGATTTCGATCCATGGTTTCGATCCTTGAATTAGATCCTTGAATTAGATCCTTAATTTTGATCCATGATTTTGATTTCGATCCTTGATTTCGATCCTTGGTTTCGATCTTGGATTTCGATCCTGGATTTCGATCCTTGATTCTTGAATTTTGAACCTTGAATCTGAAATCTTGAATCTTGAATCTTTGAAATGACAGCTGTCAAACTTCAAATGACCATATCTCGGGAACTACTCGTCCTAGACTTCCCGTTCCCAGTTCAAATGAAAGCTATGACCAAGATCTTCATTTGAAGTGACAGCTGTCAAACTTCAAATGGCCATATCTCGGGAACTACTCATCCTAAACTCCCCGTTCTCAGTTCAAATGAAAGCTATGACCAAGATCTTCATTTGAAGTGACAGCTGTCAAACTTCAAACCGCCATATCTTGGAAACTACTCGTCCTAGACTCCCCGTTCCCAGTTCAAATGAAAGCTATGACCAAGATCTTCATTTGAAGTGACAGTTGTCAAACTTCAAATGGCCATATCTCGGGAACTACTCGTCCTAGACTCCCCGTTCTCAGTTCAAATGAAAGCTATGACCAAGACCTACATTTCAGATGACAGATGTCATTTTGACAGCTGTTATTGAAAATGTAGATCTTGGTCATAGCTTTCATTTGAGCTAAAAAGGAAGAGTCTAGGATGAGTAGATTTCGAGATATGGCTGATTGAAGTTTGACATCTGTCACTTTAAATGAAGATCTCTTCAATAGCTTTCATTTGAACTGAGAACGGGGAGTCTAGGACAAGTAGTTCCCGAGATATGGCCATTTGAAGTTTGACAGCTGTCACTTCAAATGAAGATCTTGGTCATAGCTTTCATTTAAACTTTGAACGGGGAGTCTAGGACGAGTAGTTTCCAAGATATGGCCGTTTGAAGTTTGACAGCTGTTACTTCAAATGAAGATCTTGGTCATAGCTTTCATTTGAACTGAGAACGGGGAGTCTAGGACGAGTAGTTCCCAAGATATGGCCATTTGAAGTTTGACAGCTGTCACTTCAAATGAAGATCTTGGTCTTAGCTTTCATTTGAACTGAGAACGGGGAGTCTAGGACGAGTAGTTCCCGAGATATGGCGGTTTTAAGTTTGACAGCTGTCACTTCAAAGATTCAAGATTCAAAATTTCAGTTTTCAGATTCAAGATTCAAGAATCAAAATGAAGGATCAAAATTGTATCAGTATTTTAATTCAAAAATCATGCCCTGAAACATCACGTAAATCAGAAAATGATGGAAAAGGCCCCTTAGGGACTAGGAATGTTTAGTTTATGGTCACCCTTTAGAAAGAGACACACCGCCCAAGTTTTCTTTCTCAAGCGGACCTTGTTTTCTGTCTCAGTCAGTGTTCCAGGTACGTAGTATAGAAATTCCTTGGAATTATATTAGTGGGCACTTAAAGTCAAAAGACTAAAGAGTTTAGTTTAAAAAACTAAAGAGTTTAGTTTTATAATGATATAAGTAGTAACAGAATCCGGGAGGATTATTTAGAAAAAAGAGGGTAAACCACCGAAAAGAAAGACCCCGAACCGTGTTTGTTGCAGAATCAAAATCAGAATCTCTTTCGCCTCATTCACTCTCATCACATTTTTCATACAAGTTCGCCGGTTTAGGATACTTATGACCTGGCGTTTCTCCAAAATATCACCATATCAGTTCCATTCACACTCGCCTCATACGTCTCATAACTTTACGAATTAATTATTAATTAAATTAACGTACCTATCATTCTAATTGCATAGGTACAACACTAAGGCTGACGAACTCACTGGTTCTTTTTAGGTCGCGAAATAATAGGAGTAGAATCACCTAGGTCTTAAAACGTTTCAATATAATCCCAGAGTCCTACTGAATTATTGAAAAAAAACAAGCCAGGAATTATCTGGGTAACCCCATAAAACAAAAATAAAAACCGGTAAAGTGCGAGTAGAACTCGTACGCCGAGGGTTCCGTACCTACCTACCTATTATACCCATTATGTTATTGTAGCCCGCTTATTTGTATGAGCGCCCATACAACTCAGAGGACAATCTTAATTGGCGTCAACTATGTATGTATGGGAACACCCTTTAATTTTCAACTTTTTTAATTTTTTGGAATTTTTCCTTTATTTGTGCTATAAGACCTTGCTTTTTGCCAAATTTCGTGATTCTAGGTCAACGGGAACTACCATTTAGGTTTTCAACCCAAAACCTCTAGGGTACTTCCGGTTAACCTAGAATTGTCAAATTTGGTTACAAGCAAGGTCTTACAGCACAAATAAAGGAAAAATTCCGAAAAATAAAGAAAGTTGATTATGAAGGTAAGTTTTGGTACTTACAAGTTTTCACGAAAACCTAAATTTGCCTATATCTTTTTACAGTGTTGACTCAGGACCTTGATTTTTATAGTCACAATAGGGACTATAGACCTCAGTATATGGTATAAATTTCAACTTGCTAGCTCCACCCGTTCCTGAGATAATCGATGGTGACACACGGACAGACGGACAGACGGACAGACGGACAGACAGACGGACAAGAAAGTGATCTTATAAGGGTTCCTTTTTTTACCTTTTAAGATACGGAACCCTAAAAATCATGAAAATTGCCCAAACCGTTAAGAAAAAGAATTGCAAACACACGCATGAAATTTTATAAATTCCGATAACGTACAAATTTTTGATTTTGTAAAATGCGGTAAGTATCACTATCCATCTCAGCATTTTCTTATTATTTTTACCGTAAAAAGAACGAAGTTATTTGAAAAATGTCGCCACCTCTATTAATCAAACCAAACACAAGGCCAAGCAAATTAAATTATTCTTTATAAATATAACTATTCAGTTAAATTATCACTTTTTCGCGACTACAATAAAAAAGTTAATTTGCGTCTTGCCTCTACAAAAATAAGGTTAAAAATCGAGGGTTTATGAGTAACTTAATACTAGGTGTCAATAAGTTTGTGTAGCATCAGTTTTTTGAATCGTTGAGTTATCAACAGCTTATACAGAAAAGTGTTGACCGGGATAGTAATAGAGAAGATTACCTCTTGACATTGAATCAATCATCCTATTAGGTAAAATATGTAAAGGTCTAAGTTTTTATTTACTCTCCAGACATCTGCAAAGGATTTTGAATCTTAAAGATCTGAGAGAATTTCCATCGCGCCTTGGGGCTGTGATCATTTTCGTTTTTAAACCGATTTCAAAAAAAGGAGGTTCTCAATTCATCGGGATTTTTGTTTAAAAGTATGTTCACCGATTACTTAAAGACGCCTAGATCGATTTAAAAAAATATTCTTTTGTTTGAAAGGCTATACTTTCCGATTGGTGCCATAAAAATTTGGTGAAGATCTGTATTCGGATCTTCGGAGTTATGAACAGATACGCATCTCGCAGAAAATTGCTAAGCTTAGGCCTTCAACCATTTTGTTTTGTGAGATAAATAAACGTAACATTATTATTTAAAAAAAAGGCAATTTTTTTATTTTTAATTTAGCTACTTGTGTTGATACTGGTGCTAAAGACACGTGCTATTTGCAATGAAAGATGAATACCCCGCTGAGCTATCATGAAGATAATAGAGTTATGATTTACTAAAATACCTGATCCAACATTCATTCATATTCGCCGTAACCGTGTGTCATGTAGGCCTAACATGCGCAACATCGATAGTCGAGAAACGATATGTCTCGATCGGTAAGTAAGTAAGTTCGTATGAGCAAGTGGCCAACTCTGGTGACGGAGTTTTTAGGCCGCCTAAGGCCTTCGTCACGCCAAAATGCCAAAAACCGGGACGAGCCCTCCGAAGCACGGAAGCGCTCAGCTCGTAATACCACTTGTGGACATTTTTTCTCAGATCTTATTCGGTATTCAAGATCTTTTGAAGATGTCTAAGAGGGTAGTCAGAGGTATGTCCAAATACATTTTGGTAATGTCCTTATTAACGTTATATAAGAGACAGGTTGCAAGCCCATCGCCGCTATTAGAAAGCTAACTGGTTTCCTCACGATGTTTTTATTCACTGTTTTATACACTGTTTTTAGAGTTCGTGTTAATGCGCACATAAATTTCAAAATAGCATAAGTAATAATTTTTAGAATACAGTACTACCTCTGAATCAAGAATACATACAGTACAGTATTTCTGGTACTTATATTCAAAGGTAGCTACTGTATCCCACATGACGTCATTGTCATCCTGCTGGTAGAAGAAATAAAACTTTCGGAGCCTGGCAGGACATTCACGATATATTTTTAATATTAAATTGAGTAAGGCTGAGTTTATACAAACGAGGATTTTTAAGTTTAAAATTATAACTTTTAACGAACTTCAAAGTTATGTTTTTAAGTAGGTACCTACCTAATAAAAGTTTCATTAATATTTCGATTTATGGTGTAAAGTAAACAAAAAGTGGTGTTTAGACGACATAAAAATGACGTCATGTTTTTATGAAACAGTCTAAATATATATTTTTTCGATTATAAAAGGACATAAATAAGAAAACATTGTAGAAACGTGCGTTGATAGTAAATTCAAAACACAAATCTTACGCTCCTCAGATGCATTGCCGATATACATTATTTAATCCGACACCTATTTTCATTCATAATTTGTAATCATCTTACAAGCTAAAAGGTCAGTATACATCGTCCTTAAGTCCGGAGCACACGCGCAGCGGGGAGTCCACAGCCACCACAATCGCATAAATTCGACATTTGTCACGGTATTAACACTCGAAAAAGGGTTTTTATCATGTCGCCCTCGTATCCGGTAATCGGACCGAATTCATATGAATATTTTTGCTTTTAAAAAAGCGTTGGAAGCCTTTGTTGTTCGCCGTGACGGGCCCCATAAATGATATCGTCCGTTTTGTTAGTAGCAGATTTTTCTTTAAGAAACTCTTTATGCGACAGAAATAATTAAAACGACTTGATGAATGACTTACAAAAAAGTGTGGATTTTTAGCGCTTACTTGAAGTCATAACTCAAAATATCAATTCTCAATGGTCCTAATGACGCACGACAATACGATTCAATGATTTATAGAAATCGCGTAAACTATTATCGACCATCTGCACAACAAAACTAATCAAATTTCCACGCGAGTACACACCAAACATAGCGTTGTAACATTATCTGTTGAACAATGCAATAAAAGCGTGAATGTAATAAAATGATCGAAAAAACTGACGATCGAGTAAAGAATGATTGTTGTGCAAACTCGCGATTCGATCCGGTTAAATGGGGCGGACTTAAACGAGGCCGATTTCGAACAGCCCTTCGAACTAGCGCATGTGAACCATGCTTAATGATTTAGAACTAACACAAATTTTCAAATCGGTCGAAAATTTACTTTATTTTCACCGCCATACAATATATTTCTGTTTGCCATTTTAAAACTGTAATTGAAGAATTTTTTGAGTATGTGAAGTAATTTTTCAAAATCCATATTTTGTGTTTTTTGTACCGACTTTGATCCTTTTCTTTGCGCAAAACGAGTCATGCGGACACAAGTGGGGAAGTTATTGAGGATTATAATAGTTTTAGGATATGATATGGTATTTCCGTTTAGTATTATTGGCGGTATCTTTTACTGGTAATAGTTTATTTCCTTAAGTATTTATTGTTAGTATCGATCTGAACGGCTTTTCTTTTATCCTTTGAAGTTATGATATCTACTACGTACTTATCTATTCAGATTTCTCTGAATGCTTTATAACAATATTATTATGCTGAATGTATTTTTTATAAAATCAGCGTATTTTTGATACATTTCATTTTCACAAGAGAAAAAACCGATATACTCGTAAGTATCTAATTCTTAAATTAAATTTACGTCCCTGAGAAATGTATTATTTTTAAGCTCGTTTTTATAATAATATCAATACCGTTTACCAATTAAACATTTCTACTCTCCTAATAGTTCTAAAAAGTATTAATCAAACGATAGCCGATAGACATAGAAAAACATAATATGTAGCCGACAAATAAAAACAAAATGGCATTAAGTAGACACCTAAAAAAATTCATTGAGTAAGCCTCGCTTTAAACACATTTACCTAACGAAAACATCCTATAAACCATTAAAAAATCGTAGAAAAATACACTCTAAAAGATTAATTTTACGTCACAAAATGATTCGAATGTTATTACAGTAGAGTTTTGTTCTATTTTGTCAAAAAGCGGCAACACTAAGGCCATACACCTGTTAAAAGAACGCATCCCAAAAATCCTGTACATATTTTTGTAGCGCATTCTTCGAGCATATTCTTTGTGTTTATTTTCAAAATGATTTCTTAGGGAAGGAGCGGGGTTTGATTAAAATGACGCAGCGGTTTTGATAATGGCCTGCCACGCTACCGAAAGACCTTGGATGATAGTTTATACGGATTTCTTTATTGTGGCGTGAATAGTAAGTACCTACTTCAATAAGAAATATTGAAAACCAAGAATGACATAGGCAATATTGTAAAACAGACCCTTTGAAAATGTTTTAAAAATGTCACCACAACAGAGTAACCTAACCTCATTGATCATTACTAGATTATGAAACAAAACGATGTAACCCGCGCGAAGCCGGGGTGGGTCGCTAGTTTAATATATAAAAAGGAGAGTCGAAATAAGAACCTTAGGGAGTGTCCACATTGCGTTTTCTGCAGCGCGTTTTTGAGCTGCGCGTTTGTATCGATACAAACGCGCGTTCGCAACGCGTATTTTTCCATACAAAAGCGAACCGGGAGGGGCTGCGCGGGGGGCTGCGCGTTCGCATCGCGTTCGAATCGCGTTTGTATCGATACAAACGCGCTGCAAAAAACGCAATGTGGACACTCCCTTACCAGACATGATGACGCCAAACGGATTTATAACTGTTCAAGAACTTAAAAAGATTGTTTACTGAACTTGAGGGTTGTGTTTTATAGTTTTACTGTCTTATGCATAAAACTTAGTGCGCTGACCAAGTTCACTAGAGCGTTGGTTGTTTCCAAAAACAAAAGGGCGCTTTAGCGAGCCTGGCCGGGGTGCACTATTTTTTTTTTGCATAAGGCTGAGACTCCACCAAAGCGGAGATGTGTGAGATGTGTTTTAAACAACCAATAGAATTTCGTTATTCAAACATGTCATCTCGTCTTTTGAAATTATATTGGTGGTTTAAAACACATCTCACACATCTCCGCTTTGGTGGAGTCTCAGCCTAAGAACGTTATAATTTACATAGAAATAGTATATTAAGAAAATTACGATCACATCACCACCTTTAAAAGGAGAGTTAATAGGCATTTTCTAGGGAAGCTCGCCCCATCGTCGACTACATCCATGCCTAGGCAAGTAGCGAAGTCAAGAGCTAACCTATCCTAAATTAAAAAAAAAACAGATAGAGCTGAGCAGAGAGAGCTTTTGTAAATTTGTTTTAACTGAAGGTTAGCAAATAAGTTTTAAAACACAAGTCCTAAAACTTTAAACTGTTATAAAATACTTAGCTCTACTTCCTACATAAAGAAAAAAACATACTTAAACCGATTCCCTTTATGGATCTCACAAGTAGTTATTTTAAAAAATCTGTAATTAGTTCTTAATAAAACATTGAACTCTACAAAGCCTACAAAACCATAAAAACAAATGGATGAAACTGTTACCAGTCCAAATACAACCAGACAAAACCACAGCGTCATCGCGACTGGAAAACGTTTAAATTAAAATACCAAACAGAGTAATTACTAGCTGTGAATCCGAACAACTAATTTTGAGGTCGACAATTTATCTGACACTTTAAAGTTTGAATAACGTTACCAGCAACCAACCGTCATTACCAACTCTAACATGACCGAGTAAGGTTTGAATTTCATTGGATAGGTTTTGTTTGTGAGCCACTGAAGTAGTTTTTTCGTTCAAAAGTAAGACCATTAAACCATAATGAGTGGTCTAAGAAGTGCTTTGTGGTACCACGTGCCACTCCAAGTAACTACCGTTTCAGTACAAAAGTCGAAAATAATTGTACAATTAATGTCCATTGTGAACTTAATGGTACTTGAAACAGTACAAATTGGAAGTCGACTTTTGAGAATGACGTTGGGTATTAGATGACTTTGACTTTACAATGTAATGTTGTTTTGCTTTTAATTGGTTACACGTTGGACCTCATTGACGAAGAACTGTATTTTGACTAAGGCTGAATTCGACCAAACTGGATTAAGTTTTGTCTCGGGAGTAAACCACTGGTTGTTTGAATATTTTGACATTATAAAGTGGACACCTTATAACCAGGATAATTTGTATGCACTTAGTAATGTTCGGTTGCGATTTCTAAACAATTGTATTTCGAATTAAGTCGGCTAGTAGTTTACTCTCAGGTATAAACTTAATCCAAAAGTCATCGTACCTACTCCAGAGTAACTAGCTGACATAGTTCGAAATAAAATTGTTTAGAAAGAGCTACCGAACATTATTATGTGCACACAAATTATCCTGGTTATAAGGTGTCAACTTTACAATGTCAAAATATTCAAACAAACAGTAGTTTACTCTCGAGTAAAAACTTAATCCAGCTTGGTCGAATCCAGCCTAACATGAGTAATATCCACGTTTTCACTAAAATATTATTTTAAACTTGTTATTTAAAAGTGATTAGTGTACTAAGTTATACGTTTTTGTTTGCTTATTGATCTATTGAGTACCTACCTACATAGCACTCGTTTTTACTTTCACAAGATTTCCATCTCCACATTATTTATAACCGACTTCAAAAAAGCGGAATTCCTCAATTCCGGTGCATTTCATTTTAAAACGGATACTTAATTGTAAAAATATTTTTTAAGTTCAGGTTTTTGGTGTGTAGACTGACCTGAAAAAAAGACACAATTAATTAAAATGCTTAGAACCGCATTTCAATGAAGCAAATTCCTTTTCGCTAACCAATGTCTCTTTTCATGGTAACAAATCAAATCCTTATTGAACATACACATTCTCATTTCAATCGAATTAAAGCCCTATTCACCACTATCTTACCACAATCATAAGACAAGAGCTAATTCTATAAAAGCAAAGGGTGATGTACAATAGACATATTATATCACACTGTAAATTAATCCAAACAACACTGGACCCTATCACCAAGTCGGAGGATGTAGAATAAAATAAGTGATATTACTGATATAGGATCAGTTAATTTTTCCAGTCTAATGCCTCTTCTGAATGTATAGGGTATGTAAAATTAGATTCACACGGTGATTCTTAGTTTCACTTCTATCTGACTCGTTCATGCATGTGTGGTTTGATTTATGTAAAACTACTGAAAAAAAAAATGAAATGAAATTAAATCACGACTGTATTCCCAACATGCGGCAGACATTATTTTAAAGCATCTTGGGTTGAAATTATGAGTAATATTCATTTCCAAATGACTTTTCGTCAATCGTTTTTGTAATTTTATGCGATTGTTTCCGATGTCTTCCGAAACGCAATATTTTTCTGATTTTACTGTATACGATTTATTATCTAAATCAAGTTCAATACATAATTTTGTTTTTTGTAATTAATCAGTGATTCTATTTAAACTCCTATTATTTTCGAAATTTTATGATAATTAAATGGCTTTCACCAATATAATGATATTAAAAATAAAATGTTTACACCACATTTGACTGAATTAAAGATGTCGCCCAACACAGTAGAAATGCATTTACAAAAACGAATAAGCAAATGCTTCTAAATATGATGGTCGCTCTAACAAAAACCATAACATTTGTCGTGTGTGTAAATAATGAGACGTAGAGGCTTTCTTTGCTGTTATATCAAGGAACAGAGCACACAGCCGTAATTGGTATGTTTATATTACAGAGGCCATTCACAAACTCACAGAAGCCGAAAGAGATTTTAAACAAATAATAGAATTTCCAGTCTGAAGCTCAAGTGGACCGGCCAGTCCAAAGGTTTGCTCCACTGTGCCACTCCTTGTCAATAGAAATTGAGTTTTATCGAAATAGCTTTAAGGTTCTATGTCGTATTTTTAACCGACTTCAAAAATGGAGGAGGTTCTCTTCTCTCTTTGTGGTCGGCTCTTCATGTCTGAAGATCGTGATCACTGGTTGTCTTCGTGATAGTGTGGACAGCTTGCCTCCAACTACTCATATCGATTGTATATTTTTTTTATTTAGAAAATTTTTGGTTGCACTTACATATAGCTTCTAATTTCGTTATTTTTCTATCTACGTAACGATACAATATGTGAACTCAATCAGGGATGGAAAAGTATCTGATTGATGAAAGGAAATTGGGATAATAAATGTGGTCAGAATAGCAAAAGTATTGTGTGAATGATCTTAAAAGTTTAAAGAGGCTATCAAATAAAATATAAACTCAGACGACGATGGTGATGAAAATTATATTAAAATGAACTGGTTTAGCTGACTATTAAGACTAGGAACCTTGTTTGAGATAGAGTAGGCTTGCCCAGCACCTAAACCATCCTCTCAGCTTAACCGGCCATATCCACAGGAAAGACATGGTCAATACGTGTGGGGCTGATCAAAACTCAATCATCAATCAAAGAATGTTCTAGGCACTGCAGTGTCCCGTGTAGGCAAAGATTGCTTCCTGTTTAATTCATCTAGTAAAGCTGTAAAAAAGCCTAAGTTTTTAAAACTAGGACATTAGCCAAATCCGAGACAAATCGTAAGATCGAACTATTCCCAAATAAATAGCAATGAGCATGTCTTTACACTTATCTCTGATCACCCCTTCAGATAATGTTCAAAGAATATCAAATACCTGTGAATCTCAATATCTACCATACCTGAAGATGCAGTGAGCCTTTTTTACTTCAGTGTCCACATCGTCACCTAACCTGACCACAGAATAATAACATTTACTATGGACGAGCGTATAATAAATAACAGTTCTAACAAATAGAAGTTCCACTACAGGTGACTCACCTGTATAAATACCTGGAATAAATAACAGTTCTAACAAATAGAAGTTCCACTACAGGTGACTCACCTGTAGTGGAACTTTTATTTGTTAGAACTGTTATTTAATCTACGTTACTAAGTTCCACTACAGGTGACTCACCTATAGTGGAACTTCTATTTGTTAGAACTGTTATTTATACTACGTCCATAGTAAATGTTATTATTCTGTGGTCAGGTTGGAAACCAAATATTATCACGCACTACCTCTGCTGACAATGGATATGGAGTTTGGTTATGGTGGTGAATGTCTCTTGTTTTTATTGTACCTTGCACGCTGTCACTGCCACCGAACAATGTCTATGGTAGATCAACTACTCAATATTTGTAAGGTAATGTTATGAACTAGACCTTCTAAGATTACGAGACATTGTTTAACTGGCTCCCCACTGGAGCTTGACTATTTAAATGCGAATCGATCACCGAAAAGAATGCTAGGCCCCATACCGTGTTTGTTGCCCTGATTCTTCACGGTCGCGAAAGAACAGGAGTAGAATCACCTAGCTCTTAAGACGTTTCAAAGTGATCCTAGTGGTCCTACTGAATAAATGATATTTGAATTTTGAATTAGATAAAAAAGAATATGACTAACGAGCCTCGTAGGTTTCTAAAATTATTTGATAAAATTTTAATTAAATGGTTGAGTACCTATGAGTTACAGATCAAGGGTGTTTAAATAAAAATTTTATCTTAGACCTCTAGGCGAGTTAGTACATTGTAGTGCTGCAGTAGTTTCGTGTCAGAGGCTGTTGTTCAGGCATTCCATGGCCTTGTTTAACCCAATTACTCGTTCATGCCATTCCAATACCAGCATCTGCTCACAAAGAGCAACTCGGAACAGACAAGAAAATTGTGCGCTCCCGGCGTTCGTTAGCGTACTGAGACAATTCGAATTTCGCGAATACCGATGGGCACAATACTCGCCTCACAATCCGTCCGCCAACAATACTCTTTGTTGTAAAATAGCCAATAGGTACGAAAATGACGGGTTGCCAGCGCTTTGTAACAGCCGAACTTTCAGCCATTATAACTGATTCTTTGTTCGCGATATCCTCAGGGAATCGTCACAATGCCACCGTGAACGTATTTATAAATATGATATGAATGGATAATATGGACGTATTGTGGACTATTGTCAGGGAGCCTTGAGCTTGCACAATCGAGATTAGACAACGGAACGGTCCCAGATGGTGAGTCTGACCCCTTTTAGGACCTAAGATGACAATGGTACAAATACGTTAACACTAAACTTGTTTATGATGGGATTGTAGAGCATAATTGAAAATAAGTGCCATTGTTGGGAGGAGTCCTTGAGCCCTGAATAATACAATTTTAGGATATATACACTGATGAATTCTACTTAGCGGGAACTTGATTCGCTTACGCATTCTTGACCTCAATCATGTCATGTTATTTGTACATTAGGGACATCAGCTCCTTAGAGACGTATAAAAGAGGTTGGGGTTGAAATGACCTTAGATTTCTCTAACAATTAAGAAGATCCTCTTTAAACGGGTCATAAATTACTAAGCGACTGTAAAATTACAAACCCACATTGTTCAAAGCACAGAAGAAGGAAACACAAAAGTATCAAAGCCAAAAACAAAGTCTAAAAACGTGGTTTAACTAAAATGCCACGGGCACAGTGTGCCGCCATTGTCCAAGGATAGAATAAAAGAAAGAATAAAAGGAAGGAAAAAAGATTGTGTCGTTTCTGTTTGAACAATACACGCTGTCACCAGCACGCCATCGCCATATTGGATTCTGGCGTGAGACTACCGCCTACAATACTTTTGAATTTGTAATTTTGAATTCATTTGTGGACTTGTTAATTAGTTATTTGTTTTGTATTTTAAAACAATGAAACTAACAAAACTCAAATAAAGATTAGGTATTTATTATTTTACATCAATAGAACACTACCTCAACGCTCAAAGCTATCA
Source organism: Camptogramma bilineatum (assembly GCA_958496255.1). NCBI lineage: Eukaryota > Metazoa > Arthropoda > Insecta > Lepidoptera > Geometridae > Camptogramma > Camptogramma bilineatum. The sequence goes on from OY292453.1 coordinate 1,898,878, forward strand.
TTTTACGAATCGATGTGGAAAGTACTCAGGAAATAATGAGAAGGTATAACTTGTTAAACTTTCGCGATTTGTTAACATAATGATAATTATTATTACGGGATTAAATAAATAAAAGGTACGCGATAAAATCCCGTAATAATAATTATCATTATAATGAGAAGGTTTTTTATAATCCATTACCAGTTTCTGTATAAGTTATAAACGGTTGTAGAATGCAAAATAATGTAGTAAAAAATGTTCCGACACATCTCAATTTAATCAAAAAACCTTGCAAAAAAACAAACAAGTGATTTAGCAACCGTTAGAGTCTATTCGAGAGGCTTTGTAGCTTAAAAGAGTCAATTCATCCTATACCAATCTCAAAGATAGTGAAATCAATTATATTTCTATTAGTGTAAGCTCAGCACTGAATGTATAATTTTGATCTCACAGTAGCTTATACCTAAAATAACATCTTGCATTGTACGCCATATTGGATTCTAAGATTGCGTAAGCAATCTATTATTCTTTTTTTAATTTCTTTTTTTTTCTTGTACAAAGAGATTTGATACGTTGACGGATTTCTTGAATGACATTTTTTTGTGACACCCTGAAGTTCTCTTTTTACATTCAGTTCGATTTCTTTTGTTAGATTTTTTTGTTTTTGCAGGTTTTATATGACAGATGGGTTGAATAACTTTTCATAGGGTTTGAATTGTGGTTGACTGACAAATGTTTGATTTCCGATGTAGCTCACTAATTTTGTAAGAAAGATCAATGTGCTCCTGAAAGGGATAAGTGTGGTGAAGGGATAGATTTTTTAAAAGAAGCTAAATTACTTTCACTGAGTTCACGTATCTATTTCAGAAAACAAAAAGAAACACGCTAAGTTTTGAGACCAAAAAAATGTCGAGATACATTATAAGAAGAAATCTATGGTGTTTAAAATTTACCTCTACAGATATACCTACGAGTACCTACGCAATAGCTCTTTAGTTGTTTCTATAAAAATAATGTTTGCCATAAATTCTGGGAAAAAACTATTTTGACATTCCCACAAAGCTCGTCAAAACCTATAATTTCACTGAATAACTTATTTAGCACATTTACACCTCTTAAAATCTTAGCTACGCCTATTTTTCTCATGACTACCTCATTGTAATGTACTTAACTCTAACCATGTTGCAATGTCCAATCTTCTCAGCATGATGGAACAGCCCACACGAGCTAAAGTCACTACTGAGACTGAGTTAGTATAAAAATTCGTGGAGGGTAGCTCAAGAAATAGGGGTTGAAGACACCCCGCAGCGAAGTCAAGAACGATATTGTTGTATATTATTAGTTGTATGAGAGTTTAATTTATTGGTACAAATGAATTAAGTGTATGGAAAATGCAGATTAGATTGTTGGTTGTATTACGACGAGTATTCCGCATAACGGTTTATTTTATAGATAGCTACATTTTATGATTTAGGTATTATAAATTATGATGACATAGAGATTTGAACCGAATGTTTTTATCACTATTTAATCTGTTCTTGATAAAAATTTGTATTATTTTTTATTAAGTACCTAACATAAGTATATTAAACATGTGCCAAACATGTATTTAGAAGTGGTTTTGACTCCTCTGAAACGTCTTCCAAGAATCTCTAATAGGTACGCTAAGATCTGAGACATAGACCCTGCCTTGGGGATTCAGTCGAATTTTGTTTTTGTTTTCTAAAATATATTTTAAAATGGCTCATTGTATTCAAGGCCTAAATTCTCAACTATGTCGTGTGAAAGCAGCACTAGCTACATTCCGTCAGTGTCGGTGGGCGGACCGCCTAGCAGGACGCCCGCCCTGCGCCAGCGCCGGACACCCGGAGAGGGGGGAGGGGCACTGTGCCAAGAAACTTACAATTTTAATGAGAACTTATAACAAGGTGCTAAAGGGGAGTTTTGAGTGCAAATAAAAATAGGAATTACTCACGTGAAAATATTTATTTAGGTATTGATTTATAATTTGATTTTTGCGGAGTGTCTTTCTGATTCTTACATTGACTTTGATGAAATGTAGGTCACTCCCAAAAATACCTATTATTTATCTCTGACTCTTTTTACCCGACTGCGGCGAAGCCTTTGTGTTTGTATCCGTATCCTATGTACTATCGACTAAACGAGCATCTTTACACCTTAAGGGTGATTTTTCTATGAACCGACTAGCAGTCACTAGTCTTTACAATTTTTGAACACCAATAGCAGCAAAGTATTCGGGGCTCGTACAAAAAAGCTGAATGAAGTGGCTTCACAGTTGATTTTTTTTGTATTGAGTGTCCAGAAAAAAAGAGCCCTTTGTTTTATTCAAGAAACAAACATGTGCTCGGTTGTTTTGAGAATAAGTTGTAGGCCCAAGCAAGTTGACCGTTCCTTTAAATAAACCAACAATAAAATAAGTAGTAACTACAGCAATTACACGCGCTTGTAGGTAGAAAAAAAACTTTCTGTCGAGTTTGAAGGAGTGTGACGTCACAGCACACGTGACAAATAGCGTTGCGTTTCAAGTCTTATGAAATTCCCACTATATTTTTGCACTTTTTAATTATTAATTTCTAAGCGAAAGTGAAATAATATAAAAAAATAATTACACACACATATGTAATTCTAAGGCCATAATGTTCATAGAAAAATACGTTTAACCCGCTTTTGAATCAGACGCATATTGCCTATTGTAAGAGTTCACGAAACTTGAGCCAAATAATATACTTTAGGTATACAAACAAATCAAGTGGTAGTTTTTGTTTGTTCTTGAAATACCTACCACTGCACTTACAAACACTGCCTCTTTATAATATTACTATAAATTTAATTCTAGCTGTTTCCCGCGACTTTGTCCGCACGCATTGAATGCTTTTATCTCGGTTCTCCATACAAACTTTCAACCATGGAATTTCTATACCTACCTTTCAACCCCTCAATGATCATTCAAAAAATAAAAACTTGCAATGCAAAACTGTTCATTCCTAAACATTGACTTTTTTGTATTGAGTGTCAACATGTGTTCGGTTGTTCTAAGCCGATCCTCGTCAAATCCCTGGTCAAAATAAGAGACAAAAGAAAAAGGCGGGGTCAGCTAGCTAACTGCGTGCAAACGAAAATGTTTCCAAACTGGAAAGATGCTCGTTTAGTCGATAGTACGTAACTTCTTAACGGCTCAACCAATTTTGATAAATGAGACGTCATTACACTCGTCTTCATGGCACACAGTGTCACTGGGTACCTACATAAAATTCCTAATGAATTAAAATGGCGAGAAAGAAAATGTATTTAATTAATCTATATGTTGAAAACAGTTTCAGTCAGAGTTTTTACCCGACTGCGCAAAGCAAAGGAAGGGTAATGTGTTTATCAGTCTATGTAAGTATGTATGTTTGGATGTTTCTATGTGGCATTCTAGAGGCCAAACGCGTGGACCGATTTTGATGATTCTTACGTCAATCGATTCGTCTGAAACTTGGGAGTGTTGTTAAAGGCATGACAGTAATCAAAATTCACCAGTGCCACCACCAGACGCCTTAATGTCAAAATTAAAAAAATCAAAATCGTCACACCATGTCAAGTGGGGTATCGTTGAATAGGTATTTTAAAATCAACTTTATGTTTCTTTTACCATTTTTCATTTTAAGTAATAGTTTAGGAAAAATAACGGTTTAAAGTTGATTAATAATTATTCTCGCTATGGATGTTTCTATGTGGCACTCTAGAGGCCAAACGCGTGGACCGATTTTGATGATTCTAACGTCAATCGATTTGTCTCAACCTTGCGAGTGTCACTAAAGACATGAAAGTAATCAAAATTAACCAGTGTTACAACCAGACGCCATATTGTCAAAATTGAAAAACTCAAAATTGACGAACTATGTCAAGTGGGGTATCGTTGAATAGGTATTTAAAAATCAATGTTAGGTTTCTTTTACTATTTTTCATTTTAAATAATAGCTTAGGAAATATAACGGTTTAAAATTCTGTTTGTGTGTATCTTGGCCGCGCATCACGTCTCGGTCGAACGAAACTACTGGACGGATTTAAATGAAACTTGGTATTATTTGAGTGCATACATACTATACTACTACGAGGTATAAATAGGATACTTTTGATTACTATACCTACTTACTTACTGAAATTCAAGACGGTTCCCTTGGGAGAGGAAATGAAAATCAAAATGAGTAGGTAGGTATCTGGTTGTAATTCATTAACACATAGTACGATTTTATTGATTCTTTTTACCCGACTGCGCAACGCAAAGGAAGGGTAATTTTGTTAGAAAGTAGGTATGTACCTACTTTAAAATGTTCTGTAAAAATTTCAAGGTCATCGGTTTTGTAGTTCAGAAGTTACAAACATCGCAACCCTCAGTATTATTTTTTATTTACATTAATTACCAAAAACACAACTAGATGTCGCTGCTAAATCTGAACCAATCCTAGATCGCGCTATCGTTGCGTTTTGAAAAGTTTACCTATTCTATCAATTTTTGAGGGCCATTATCGAAAGTTTTTGATATTATTGGATTGGATTGAATTATTGGCTGATGGGGAATTGGATTGGATGGATTTGATGAATAAAATTGAATAAATAATTAGGGCGATACGAAGTTACTTAGTTTAGTTGGTTTATTAATTTCTTGTTGGGTAGGTAATAGTTAATCAAGGTATTTTAAAATCAACTTTATCATAACTAAAAAGTGTTAAATAAAAAAATATTTTAAAAAAACAAAAACCCGACTGCGTCAAAACTAAAAAGAAAAAAACAAGCCTGCAAAGAATTACTCACAGTCGGGACCCATAACATTGGGAAGATTTGATTGGTAATAAAATGAATGGGTACCGACTGTGAGTAATTCTTTGCAGGCTTGTTTTTTTCTTTTTAGTTTTGACGCAGTCGGGTTTTTGTTTTTTTAAAATATTTTTTTATTAGTAGTCTATTATATAGCTTTTTTTCCAATGAATTTGGTCCAATAACTGTTTTTTGTTGAAATAAAATGTGATTGTGTAAAAGTAACTGGCTCTGCTGATTTTGAAAAATGAATCACTTGGCTGCATTTTTAAATCAAAATACTTAATAATATGCAATCTGCTTTTACTTTTAAAAACATTATTGTTGTTAAAAGTTAGCTTGACAACAGCTTAAGGATTAGCTTTCAAAAGAAATGTCATCGTTGACTCCCCCCAAACGCCCCTCTACCCTCTATCTATTCACGATATTTTGACATGTTAAAACTTTTGAAACTATCTTGGAATAATTATAATTTTAACATCTTGTTGAAGTAGCGAACATTGTCATGGAGACTTCATCAATTTTTTTTTCGATGGTAGTGATACCTAGTTGTTACCTTCATAATTATTATTACTTATTATAGAATATCTGGGCGACCAAGCTCTGCTTGGGTGCAAATAGAAAAAGAAAAATGAGTTAAGTATGTATTTAAAAAAAGCTAGGTCTCGATCGATCTAGCTAGGTAGAGACCTAGCTAGATCGATTCTTCGCCCCCGTAAACCGTAAACCTCTGTACCGCAAATTTTATCGAAATCGTTAGAGCCGTTTTCGAGAACGTGAGTACAAATAAACAAACAAACAAATATTGCTCGTTTAATAGAATAAGATAATATTTCATAAGAAGATCATATACTTGTCGGGGAGAGGGTTCTGGGCGTGAAGTATGGATGGTCCGATATGTTCAAAGACACGAAATAACCAATGTAACGTGTAGTCAGGATGTCTATTTTGTAATCACAATTACTTTCACAAGACTTAAACAGAGGATTGATTCGATTTTTGCCGATTAGAATTACTATCACCATTTAAAAAATAAAATGGAAACGCGGTGAGTTCAACAGAAAGAGACAAAGCTACCCACAGAACATTATTACTATCGAGGAGCGACCGCTCCGCTCCGATGCCAGAACCAAAGTGGCCACGCCGCTCGCCACCCGCTCGAGGAAAGCGAACTGTCCAACAACAAAACTGACTTTAGCGCCCTCTGCCTACTTTGTGTCGACCACACCCAAGTGACAATGACAGTTGTCTATTTGACGTTTCCATTATTAGTCTACAGATGGCGTTGTTAACAGGATGTAGTGCAGAACGAAGTATCAAATCAATTAACATTCCCTTTTCTAGCTCCAACTCCGACATAATATGTATTATATTCTTTATACCTAGATAAGTCTAATCACAAATAATTGTATGCTGTGTTCACTGTGTGAACTACAAACTACAAACTACGCCGACTTTGCTTTCTTAGGACTGTCATAATACGTTAAGTTTAGCGTAAATTACAATTTGTGAACCATAAACTTTCATATGACACCCCATTAAATTTATTTGTATAACTTTTATTTTTTTACCCCCTTGAGTACCTAATATTTTTACAACCCCTTCATTGATTAAGCCCATAAGCACTCGGGTCACTCGACACTGGATATATGCACCAACCGGAATTTAAAACACTAAAAAACACGCTATAGTTACATACGAGTCGATAAAGTACAAAATTACAGTACTAAAATTAACTATGTAAATTAATTTTAGATTAAAAAATAAACTAAAAACCACGTCTTTATTTATTTATTTATTTAGAATGCGTTGTCATCGAGTTGTGAGCTACCCTGACAGTTTTAGCCAACCAGCTACACGGAAAGTGCTCGAAATTTTAGTCGCGCCAGATTTTCCACGGAACGACAGACATACAGACGAACAAGAAAGTGACTATATAGGTATAATAAGAACGTGGTAAAATAATAATGTCTTTGATCCTTGATAAGTGTGCACATTTTGATCCGACGTTTTGAAATGGATTAAAACTACGTTCTAAGATTCTGTTGACATAGATGAATACAAGTGAAGCTAAAAAAAAACGAAATTCGGGGTAATATCCCACTTGGCCAACACAGTCCTTGAACAAAAACCAAATTATATAGTTGAGGATGCGACTCCACTCCATTTTGTTCCGAATGACATTCGATTTCGACTAGTCCTATTATATAACAAATGAGAGAAGTTTGTGTGAATGTTTGTTTTACCACGTATCTCCGTAACTACTAAACTAATTTTGCCGATTTTTTGTTCTACTCGTAATCTATAGTGATCTTCGATCTTCTGTTCTATCTAACAAGAAGGTGAAAAAAGGAGGCAAGTTTCTAAGAAATAAATGTAAGTACCTAATTTCTTAAATAAAAATAAAATAATAAGTACTAAGTTATGAATTTTTAAAGGGGTTGCAATAAAGTTCTATTTCAAATAAATCTTTTCTGGTTTGATTCACCAGAGTAATTAAATACCTACTTTATTTTTATTTTATTCAAAATTACCCTTAGGGAGGGACTGTGCATTATTACTAAGGTCGTAAAGTTAGTATTGTTTTTCCTAATCGAAAAAAAAACTAAATACTAACTAACTTTATGACTTTTTGGTTTCATTTTCTGTTACCTGTACAAAGCCGGGGCGGGCAAATAGCTTGTCAAATGTCAAAATGTCAAAACGCGCGTGGATCCGACCTTGTGACCGCCCAGAAGCGGAATGAGCTGCGTTCGATTCTGTGTTTATTTATATAGCAACTCGGGACTCAATAAGGTTGATTTTCGGTTGATCCGTTTAACTCTCTGTGCTCAGAAGTAAAGCTCAAAACTAATTTTGCTTATTATGAGAAAAATAAGCAGTCTAGGTAAACGATAACTTAGAAGCAAATAAAAGACTAAATTTCCTTTCTGTGAGTATTTATTTTGTATATGTAGCTGAACTGGTTTTCAAGAAAAATGCAAAAATCTTGAGAAAAGGTGTCATTTTCAAAACGTAAAAGTATCATGTAAATTTCTATTAATCGTGTTTCTGCCTTTAGAACTAAATAGAAAAAAGATTAAAAAATCACATAATTGGAGTTGTAACTTGATGAGATATTCCGTTTAGTTACAATTTGCAGGCAAACAATCATAACCGTTTTGGAGCTTGGCCTTAACAAACAACTGAGTTTACTGTCAATTCACTCAGTTTACAGCGCTTTGACAAACATTTACCAGCATAGCAAAGAGTTTCCTCATTTGACATAAATTCAATGATCATAAAAACCTAGAGTAAGAAGAAAATTAAAGTGACATAAACATTCGGCTTAGAATGATACCACAAAACCCAAATATCGTTAAAAAATCCCATAAAATTAAAATATACTTCAGACAATTGGCTAGATCATAAAACTTGGCTTAAAACGCCGAATCATCACAAATATTCTTTAATCCAACGTTATGTCACCTCAACAATTAAACATGCTATAATCCCACCACTAATTCTATCACCATACAACCCATTCAAATTCCCATACACGTCCCATACACTGACTTGCACTAAAATTATACACCCTATTCTCAAAATAGTGAGATTTTGTCATAACATTTACATAAAGCATAATTAGGCGTATTATAATGTAGTTTGCACGGTGGGCACCATTCTATTCTGTGCATAGACAAAATAGAGTATCCGACAATGCATTATGTTTACATTGAGAGGAATGTATAATGTATAATTTAATAGTAAAATATTACAGTGGTCATGAGAAAATGGGTCACGTTAAGATTACATTATTTGAAGTGGACAGCGTGCTGTGGGTTTCCTAGTAAAGTGTTTTAAAATTAGTTTTACAACACTTCAGTTAGATTTGATATTCAAAGTGAGTATGCGCTTTTGACCCCTATTTTATAAAATTTAAAAAAGAGCGACTATTTTTTTCTGTGCATAGAGTAAGCGAGGCCGTGCGCAAACTCCATAAAATATTTACACAAGTCAATATTATTTACGGGCGTCTTTAATTGCCGACACTGTCACATTTATCAATGGAACGAGCTCAGTCAACGCGCTTTTGACATCATGAACTGTGTATCGCCCTATGTAAATGCAGCCTTTGGAAATTGAAACTTAATTCTATAACATGGGCTATAATCTGATGGTAAGGACTTGGACACAGGAGAGCTTATACCTACTAGGAATTGATTCGCGATCTGCGGGGCTAAAAAGACCGCTATAGCAGAATCACATTATTGGAATTGCAATAAGTAGGTAGGTACTTATATTTCTATGACGTTCTTGTCACTTTCAGTCTATGTAAAGAGACGGCATATAATTTAATTCATATTGTGATTCAGCTATAACGGCCTTTTTAAACCCGCTGAAACCATCTAGTAAATAATTCATTTAGCATTGAGACTCATAGCTGCTCGTAATTTAAAACGTTTTTTTTTGATAAGGCATATTTTTTATGTAATAGGTACCATTCGTTCATAAATATTTTGATCAGTACTTGTGAATTTAAATTATTATTGTTACTGTTACTACGTTCGCCTATTCGCAGTAGGTACCTGGTACGGTGATTTAGTCTGGTCCCGAACTCTTACCATTTCAAAATTAATTTACTACTTAAGTAGGTAAATACAATTAAAATAAGTGCTTTGATAATTAAATTAATTTATTTCACGACATGCGCAAAACAATTTAACAGGTACCTACCTTACGCATGCTAAGTGCATGCTACGAGTAGATAAAGTGCTGATTTCCTTCAGAAAATCGTGCGACAAAGTAACCGAAAAACCCGCTGGAGTTTTCTCCAACTTAGGCTAAATTCGACCAAACTGGATCAAGTTTAGTCTCGAGAGTAAACTACCGTTTGTTTGAATATTTTGACATTGTAAAGTTGACACTTTATAACCAGGATAATTTGTATGGACATAATAATGTTCGGTTGCGCTTTCTAAACAATTGTATTTCGAATTATGTCGGCTAGCTAATAGTCTCGAGTAAAAACATAATCCACTTTTGGTCGAATCCAGCCTTAATAGGCCAAGTTTCCGTTAGCTAGTTATTTCCTCCAATCTAATCGCTCCCTGGCTAAGGTATAGGTGCACGGCATCGCCACAGGCCCTCAGTAAATCAGGATTAGCCGGCGCGACCAACGAGCCTCATTTGTGGGTTATTTATAAACGAAATCCGAGGATTCCTCGCACTGAAACGACGATGGTATTTTTATCGGTTTTACGACTGTTATTCTTTGTGAGGAAAGTTTTGATTTCATCCATTTAGTGCTGCAGCACTCGTAAAATACTGTTCGCTCCGAAACCTTATTAAATTCTGTTATAGGTAGCACTCCATTTTTGTATTGGAGTGGATTTAGAGTTCATGAATCTAATACTATTATTTTATGATAACTTAGCGTGGTTAGTTTCAACCATAGTTGATAGTTTAAAGAACTTAGGTTTTTACATTATTTACTAGAGAATTCAGGGTAAAGGTCGTAGCTAACTTGTCGACTCCGCACCCGCACCGCACCGCATTGCTTTGTGCGGTTTAGGTTTTCTTATAAGGAATTCTATGAACCAACGCATTGGTTCATAAACCGCCAATGTTACAGTGTCTAGTACATCGTTGAGATGGAGTAGGCTTGCCTAACATCTATACCATCCCCTCAGCTTAATCTGCTCTGCTGGAATGACATACCCAATTCGTGTTTAGATAGATTACTAAGCAGCGGACTTTCTCACGAAGTAAAAAAAAAAATTGCCAAGAACGAAAAAATGAAGAAAGAATACGGAGAAACAGACAAATAAGACAGACCAACAATAAGTTTACATAATTAAATTTTTGAAGCCCTTTTTTTAATTTGCTTTTCAACAATATTAATTCAACATCTTTGAAAGAGACAGCCTGAAGGAAGAATTAGCGAGTCAAAAATGCATATGGCGTTACACTTTACAACAAGTTCTGATTGTTTATTGTACGGCAAATTGCTGTGTTAACAATTGTTGTGCACGAGCTTATGTGTGGTGTTTGGCACAAGCGAAAAACGTGCACGATTTTTTCATAACTGCTTTGGTTTGGTCGTATTCCAAAGTGTAGGTACAATATTTTTGTTTTTGAACATAATTATTTATTGATTCAGTATGTATTTCTTTGTTGTAAATTATCATCATTATTAACATCAAATTATGTCCCCATTAAACACCATCGCTTATTTTATTTATTTATTTATGACTTAACATAATAGTACCTACCTACTTGCAACAAAGCAACGGGAAATACTAAAGCCGAAAATCTTTTTTTTTAATGTAAGATAAGATAAGGTTCGCCAACAGATTCTGTGAGAAAGTTGAAAATGAATGAGAAGAGAATGTAAGAGAAGCGGCTGAGAAAGAGCTTTTTAAAAGAAATCCCTCTGTTTAAAGAGGGATAAGCACAGGGAGTTGATATAAATAAAGATGTTTAAAACAATTTGTCATTGGAAGACTTCATTTTTTTTTATTAAAACCCGCCCCGGCTTCGCACGGGTCACATCACACATCACATTAGAAACCTCTAAAATTATCAGTATTTCTCTAGTATATTATGCATGTATTATACATAAAAACCTTTCTCTTGAATCACTCTATCTATTAAAAAAACCGCATCAAAATGCGTTGGGTAGTTTTAAAGATCTAAGCACACATAGGGACAGACAGCGAGAAGCGACTTTGTTTTATTCTATGTAGTGAAGGAAAAGTAAAATAAAAACCGCTAGAATTCTTTACCTTGCAGCAGCATCATAGATAGCCGAGGGCACTGCACATGGCACATTCAGATACCGTAATTAGACAATATCGCTGAAATACCATTATTTAAGTGCTGTTAATTTTAATTGTAGAGAAATAATGCATTTCATCTTGCATAACGAACATTTTATTGTATGTGAAACTATTAGTGTTTTAAATAACTTAATTTACTTACCGTAAAATACGCCAACATTGCCACCAAGGGTAATTTTGCCCGAAGATCAATTTTTAAGCAAATCTTTAAATTGCAAAAATATTTGAATAATATGTTAACATTTTTTGACTTTGATAGAAAATAGGTTATGTGTCTAGCAACACTGTCTATCTGGTGTGTCGCTAGCTTCACTCAGTAACTTGTTGGAACTCTTCGAGTACGGTGCGTATTTTCGCGGGCAAATTTTGGTGCAAATTCATAAGTGAATTGTGAGTGATGGCGAAAACACAGGTTAGTTTTATTAATATTATGATATGTAAGAACATTTTAGGAGTATTAATATGTTATTATCGTTGCTGAATGTCTTTTCAAACAAGAGTTATAGCGGTGGGCAAAGTTATCCAGCAATGTAGCGATCTACTATTGACAACATTGCCCGCCATCAAAATAAGCTTAGGGTTGGCACTTCAGAAACTTGTTTTTTTTAAAGCTTTTAATCAACTTGCAATGTTTGTATGTTTGTAAGTTCCTATGTTTGTAAGTATGTTTGTCCGGGTCAATTCTTGCAAGCTTAATTTGACCTACTTCCCGGTGTCAAATTGAGCTGAATTTAGGTAAAATTATGAGTCTTCGGTGACAATGCAATAATAATAGTGACAGTTAGCTGAAAATGTCTAATAGTTTAGTAATTATTTTAATTTAGCTCCTAACATCATTTGATCTCAATTAGTATTTCATTTTCATTTGGGTACCTATATAAATATGTTGATTAAAGTTTATTAAATAAATACCTGAATGAAAAATAACCAGTTTTTTTATACCTACAACAACTACGATCACAAGATCAGTTAACTAAGAAGTGCCAACCCTAGCACTTTTAATTTGTGAAATGCGGTTTGTATGAAAAAGACAAAAAATGTCAGGGTAACTTTGCCCAGCCACTTTGCTAGGAAACCTTCTATAGTATCGTTTTAATACCTAAAGTAAACGCCATTATTGCCTAAATTCTTGTATTGGCTTTTTATTTCATCTCTCTAGAGGCTATATTTGCGTCAAAAATCAACGTGGGCAATGTTGGCTAAAAGTCCAGATAACTTTGCCCGCCATCAAAATGTATAAAATACTTAATTAAATATTGACGCATCATAAAATCTGATAAAGTAATACATGCACATAATCTTATAATAGCAGATGTTAAAAGAAAATACTTACGTTCCCATAGAAAATTTTTACAAAAATTGAAATTATTCGAAAAAAGTGGGCAATGTTGGCGTATTTTACGGTATTTCAATTTATTTTTGAATTACCTACTAAGGAAGTACTATTATGTTGCTTTAAAATAGGCTATCTACTGTGTCCAACTCCTAAATTCCTATAGATAGGTATTTATTGTAGTCCCAACGAAATGTTCTAAGATTTTTAAACATTCAGGATCGTCTAAAGATTATAATATTTGCAGACGAGCCTCACTTTGTTCGACTAGCTCCCCACTGGAGCTTGACTATTGATCACCGAAAAGAAAGCTAGGCCCCATACCGTGTTTGTGGCCCTGATTCTTCATGGTGTTGTTCGCGAAAGAACAGGACTAGAATCACCAGTGATCTTAGTGGTCCTACTAAAAAAATTACATTTGAAATTTAATTTTGAATTTTTTGAATTGGATAATATCAATCTGATTTTATTTGGATCTTGATGTAATAAGCGATGAACTTTAAATCTTGTTTTTTTTCTTGAAGGTTATATTCACTTATATTATGTAGGTATTCGTTTGGTAACAAACTGCATCGGTCAAGGTGACTGAAAATAAAATACAAAGCAATGCCGACATTTCTTAATCACCAACCAACGGTAGCAAAAAAATACAATAACCGAACAAAATTCATAAAGCACTTCATTCATCTTTTGGACAAAGGAGAAAGTCAACACATTTCTTTCTAAACGCAATTCGCAAAACTACGTGTCCATTGTCGGTTTCAATGACCAGCAGGGCTAGAGTTGCCTGAAAAAGACCGGAGTCCCTACTAGCAAAGTGACCGAAATTCTGTTTAAGGAAATTGAGAAACCGGTTTAAAAAAAATGAACCGGTTAAATTATCCGACATTAATTACCTGGGCCATACCATGAATGAACTCTTATTGTAATGTTAAAACAAGCTTAAAACAGCCCCCCTAGCCATATTACACTATCTATCGTCGCTGTAGAATAGAAACACTTCAAAATGTATAGGATTTGACGTTTCAAGTAGATGAGTCACGTGGTCAAAACGTCAATTCCTATACATTTTGAAGTGTTCTATTCTACAGCGACGATAGATCGTTCTACAGCGACGATAGATCGTGTAATATGGCTAGGGCCCCTGTTCTCTAGAAATGACATTCGTTGTCATGTTTCAAGCTTGTTTTAACATTGCTCTAACCCTCCAAAGATGCAATTTCAAATAGAAAGAACACACAACTGCTATACTTAGTGCAATCTTTGGAGGAGGCCTTCACCTGGAAAGGGGTTCTTGAAGAAGAAAAGTGAACAACATATAAATACACAATACAATACAACATAATATACCAACATAAATTATCCAAACATTATTACAAATAAATAATGCATGGAGTCATTAAAATAATAATAATATAATATCACTAATAATAAACTTAAGTTTTGAATATTTTTTTTTACTAAAAATGATAGGTAATTATTAATTTTATTAAATGAAAGTGCTAGGTTTAAGAGCATGAGTTTGTGAAATCCAAGAAATAAAAGGCTTTTTATTATTTATTTATTATTATTTAACATTGCTCTAAGAGTTCATGGTACGGCTACAGTAGTCGTACCATGAACTATAATTATAATTAATTAATTTATTAATAAATTAATTAACTTATTAATTACCTACATTAATTAATTTATTTATTAATAAATTAAATTATATCAAGCACATAAACCAGCTGCTTACGTTCTTGCTTTAGGTATTTTCATTTGGTATAATAGGAACTACCAGAAACGAGGAGTCTTAGAACTGAGCTTAGAAATATGTGCTGCAAGGGGAATGCAGACTGATCTGATCAAAACAGAGATAACTATAGGACCTATAAAAACTGAAAAATATCAATTACATCTTATGATACCTTTAACCAAGTCAAAGGACTATTTGGAAACTTAGCCGACCAGTAGCTCAAATAGCCGGTCTTCTACCACCTCTAGTCAGACCCACTGAACAGACCACTGTGGACCCACTGGGCCCATATTTCGCGCACTTTTGCCCCCATTTTGTCCCAATGAGCGGGCGGATTCGCTTGAATTGTCACATTGTGCCGTGACAAGTAGTTTCGGAAAACTACACCACGCTGTAGGTGGTACTAATTTGTTCAGGGCTGGACTTAGGAGTAAAAATACTTCCTTCATTTAAAACGTGACACCGAGTCTGCACCACACGTAGCTGATTTATAAACGTACTCATGTACCAACTTAGTTCTTGTGTTGAAATATTATCTAAGTATTGTTAGTTTTAAGGTAAACTAGTAGTTCGCCCCGAACTGAGATCTCGCGCACCGTTGTATTGATGGCCTAGATTTGGACTTGTTTCTGACTACCCCTATACCTACGTTAAGTGCTCCTTCTAGTGTTTACCACAGAATGATATCTAATGCACTACCTCAGTATGGTAAAGATTATAGGCATGCAATACATTAAGTCGTGTCGTATTTATATTCAATAGTTGACCCCGCGAACTTCGTACCGCGCCTCAGCGAAGGCCTCTTAGTTCGAGAAGTTATTAAAATAGCAGTTCAATACGAAATGTATGAGAAAATCAATTCCCTCCCCCTCCCCCTCCCCTCCCCCTCCCCTCCCCTCCCCTCCCCTCCCCCTCTCCCTCCCCCTCCCCCTCCCCCTCCCCTCCCCTCCCCCTCCCCCTCCCCCTCCTCCTCCCCCTCCCTCCCTTCCCCTTCCCCCTCCCCTCCCCCTCCCTTCCCCTTCCCCCTCCCCTCCCCTCCGCTCTTCTCCCCTCCCAGTGACAGGTTGCAAGCCCATCGCCGCTATTAGAAAGTTAACTGGTTTCCTCACGATGTTTTCTTTCACCGTTTAGAGCTCGTGTTAATGCGCATTTAAATTTTTCCAATCGAAAAATCCATTGATGAGCACGGCCAGGGTTCGAACTTACGACCTATGAATCGAAAGTCGAACACTCTTCCAATCGGCCAACACGGCTTTTATTTTCAATCTCAAGAAAAAATATCAAGTAGCAACTAAAATCATTGCAAACCAAACCACAACGATGCCACACTCCTTGTCTGTTAACCAGACCTACGAATACATCGAAACTCTATGAAACGGGAGCTCTCTCCATACTTCCGTTAATTGGTTTTCATAATTTTTCTTTTTGACTGTATTTCAAAAACTATAGAACCTAGAAGAAAACTAAAAACCATTTTGGAATGTATAAGTTGAGTACTTTCATATGACACCCCACTCAATATATTTGGGTAACTTTGAAAAAAATTTACCCCCTTGGGAACCCCATATTTTTACAACCCCTTCATCGATTACGCTCATACGCTCCACAGCAAATTTCCATAGCACAACCTATTGACCTATCAAGTTTCATAGAGATTGGATAAGCGGTTCGATAGTTATGCGAGAACATAAAAATGAAACATACAAACATACAAACATACAAAGCAAAATCGCCTAACTTGCCACTAAGATCTTCGCTCGCTTCGCTCGCTCGATCGATTAAGTTCATATGAGCAAGTGGCCGACTCTGGCGACAGAGGTTTTAGGCCGCCTAAAGGCCTCTGTTATGGCTTAACGACTTAAAACCTGGGACCGAAAATTTAACATGCCCTCCGAAGCACGGAAGCGCTCAGCTCGTAATACCACTTGCGGTCACCTGGCTGTATAAATTATGACGTAATACATAATAACCACATATACCTACATATTTTCATAAGTCCAAGTCCGCCCCTGCCATCAAGGTGCAACCCGTTGCAAAAACAGGAATTGTCCAAAAATTTCTGAACGTGATCAGTTCCATTGTGTCCACACACCCGCTACAATGGACCATCCTTAGCTACTTTTATTTGCAACAATAGTACTTTGCTTATTGACCAAATCATCTCTAAAAAGACATCCTGTACATTTGACTGACATTCAAAAAACTTCTTTTTTTCTGTACAATAAGACACAAAATGCTCTGTACGTCTTGAGGTGTTTAGGACGGTATTATGCAGTAGTGACAAAGGCATCTCACATGTTTGCTATAGTTGTCATTGTTACCTACACCTATTGTATGAATTGTTCCCGCTGCATTGTTGCACGATCAATGCGAAACATTTTAATATTATGAAATTACAAACGTCTTCCGTGATAGTCTTGGACAAGAGTTATGTGGAGACATTCGGTTTATAAATTATTTAAAGATCAGCGCATTTTAAAATAAGATTGGGTCATTTGATGTTTATCGAAGATTATCAAAGGTAAAGCTTGTTCAGATGTCAATAACATTGTTTCATCATGATTTATTGAAGATTTCTAATATTATTTTAAACTTGATCTTTTTTAAGTCCCTTTCATTCAACATTACACAGATAAAGCTTGACCAAGAAAAAATTGTGGACGCGGGATTTTATTGCATTACTTATTTAGATTAAAGAAGAAAAAAATAGTTTTTCAAATCACTATTATACTCGTAGTATAAAACAAGTAGCAAAATTTAAAATTAAAAAAAATGGATTTCAATTTTGTACGCTAAGCAATTTCCTTTACTCTTTAGGTGAATTTCAGTTCATCACTCCGAAGATTCTCTTCAGATCCGCACCAAATTTTTATAGGACCACGTTAGGAGCATATTCTTTCAAACAAAAAAATAAACATCAAAATCGGCTTATAACTAACGGAGATATCGGTAAACATATAGAAAAAACATACAAAGGTATCTGCATTATGTATTTTGTTCAGAAATTTTCTTCTTCCACACCCATAGTTCAATGAAGCATTCTATAAACAAGAAGTCTCCATTGCTTTCCTATTTCCACCCACTCACGATTTATTGCAATCTGAAACTGTCCCCACATTTATACATATCTAACAAACAAATACGCGGCACGACGCATCCGGCCCATACAACCCATACACGTCCCATACAAGACATTTCATCCATACACTCATTCGGTTTCATAAAACTTTTGTACCCAAATTACGGCATTCATCAAGGTGTTACAATTTTGAGTGCATATCAGATTCTGTAACTTTCAATTTTATTGTTTCAGCAATAGAGTCTATTTTTATTTGAAAATTTCAGTAATCTCCTGTTGATTTCCTAGATTTGCACAATTAGGATGTTTACCGGATGCAGATAAAGGTGTGAAGGATGTAATTCCTTCTCACCCTTAACTGGTTATCCGTCGGAGCACAGATCTGGTCGAGACACAATTGATTTTCTATTGTGTCTGGAATCCCGACAGACTAAAGGTTAACATCATCAGTGTGTTTGAAAAGTGGTTCTATTGAGGCAATAAGGTCTAAGCAAGTGATCGTGATTCCTTTATTATTATTATGTTCGTATAAGCTAGTGGCTAAATCTGGTGAAGGAGTTTTCGACATTTTGACTTTCCCCTCAAGTATGGAAGTGCTCAGCTTGAACAGTCCCGTTAGACTGTCCACTGTTAAAAGTTAGTTAGTTTGAGTTCAAGTCACGTAAGTTTAAAATATGTAAAAGTTAGTAAGTTGGATTTGAGTGCACAGTTAAATAAGTTGAAACACGTAGGTATGCAAATTCACTGAGTTTAATAAAGTTCAAAATATAGTAAAATAGTTAAAAGTTAAGTTAAAGATAAGTTCACGTAATCGAGGAAAGAGTGGCGTTTCCGACCCGTGTCTCCCTCTTTAGGTAGTTAGTTTAGCACTGTCGATTGCATCAGTTAAATGTCGAGACGGCGTAAAATGCCGACTCAGTCACCTACTTAAAAATGTACGTGACCGTACACAGCTGTTAATACCACTTGCAGTAAATCTGGAATAAACTGCCTTCCTCTGTGTTTCCGTCTACATAATAACCTGAATACCTTTAAAAGGAGAGTTAATAGGCATTTTCTAGGGAAGCTCGCTCCATCGTCGACTTCATCCATGCCTAGGCAAGGAGCGATGTCAAGAGCTAACCTATCTTAAATAATTAAAAAAAAAAAACTATTAAGCACGGTCTAAGCAAGCTACGCCACGCCTACGACCATATAGGAACCATTACTTGAGAGCATCACTACCAAAGTCGTACAATCACAACATTTGTTTGGACAACATGAATAGTGGTTTTAAGAGACGAGTCCAAGATACCGATCTACATCCGTGCTTTTCAAATTCACCTCATTGACAAATATTTACAACTGTGGCATTCGATTAGAAAATGGCGGCTCCCTTAAATCTCATTCATTAAGTCCATCCGTTCATATTTGCACAGTCCTAAGTCCTACTTTCTTAATCCTTGTTTTGTGCTGTAAGTTCATTCATGATATTGGCATTTGGCGGCAACAGATTCTGTTAAGTATTTTATTGTTGTGAAGAAACACGTTCTTTTTTAAATACCGGCGATGGTAAAGAAAGTTTTAATGAATAAGCAGCTTTGATTTGAGTTTACAGGTAAACACTTGGGTATAAACCTTTCCTAGACAATAGACGAATTTAAATAAGATGATAAGCACTACTGAAATACAACAATAAAAATAGTTTTTTTATTATTCAGTAAACCTTATTTCTTATTTTCTTGTACAAAATTTTGTCCAAAATACATAGTCCTGAAAACACATTAAGATAGTGACATGGTTGAAAAAAATGAGTACCTGTCACAATACCGGAACATAGCAAACATAATAGATCTGGAAAATATACCTAGCTGCAGATTATGCTTTCATTTGTATCGTCACGAAAATCAACTCATAGGTACCCAGTATCTTAGGCACTCGCCCACAAAGAAACTCAAATCTATGTTTAAATATCAGAAAATTCCACTGTCAAATTAAAAATATTATAATTAACGCTCTTTTAAGGTGAACGCAGACCTGGGCTGCACCGCAGTCACCGCATTCTATTTCTTTATAATATATAAAGTACCTAATCGAAAAAAAAAACTTATTAAGTATATGAAGTTCTATGCAACCTCGCACACCTACCCGCGCGCCGCAGTCGCCGCAGTACCTGAAGCAAAGCGGTGACGGCCGGCGGCGCGTGCGGTGCGGCCAGGTCCACGTTCACCATTATTTTGTTTTATCGCAATACAATTACAAATATTTGGTTTTCTATCTGTAATATTTCGAATATGTAGCTGACATTCTAACCCTGTAAGCAACAAAACGACTGATAAAAAATATTTCAGTATTTTCTACTCAATAGTTTTATGATCATTCCATCATTCCATTTACATTATTTTACCAGTATTTAAATGCTGTCTTTCACTATCTGTAACCTATTTTTCATTGTCAAGTACCTCAATAGTAACCTCCAGTGGTAGTAATGTTGCTAGTTTATATTTTGCTTGTGGTTCACACGGTATTGGCAAGAGAAAAATTTTACTATGACATCGAAAGAGCTGAAAAGTATTTCGAACAATTTATGATGACGCACAACAAAAGTTACAATGATCCTGATGAATTTTCTTATAGATACCAAATTTTCAAAGAAAACCTGCTACATATCAATGAAATGAACAGAAAAGATCCTCACAGCACGTTTGGTAAGAAAACATCTGTATCTCCTTCTTATAATGTAGAAGTAAGTAATACTTATGTAGACTTATAACTAGAGATCGGATTATTTATATATGCATTATAATTATTTTTCCAGATATCAACGAATTTTGTGACTTGACCTCCGAAGAGTTTATCATGCAGAATACAGGATTCGCTCCCGATTTGGCTAATAGTGGATGTAGGACTAAAGTTGTTTTAAACAGTGGAGATGCTCCACAAGCTTTTGACTGGAGAGATAACATCACTATGCAAATTAAAAATCAGCAGACCTGTGGAAGCTGTTGGGCTTTTTCTGCGACTGGTTCGTGCTCTTTACCCTCTTCAGGGCCCAAACAGACTTCAAACTTTTCAATCAATCAATAGTTTGGTCGGGCTCTTTCTTATCAGTATAAAGATTAATGCAACACACTAACAGCCCCTTGATTGTCTATCTTTGATAGCGACCAAAATCGGTCTCAAACTCTCAAATATAACAGTTCAGTGACTACGCAACTAGATGAGAGTGACAGAGGTCACTATCATCTCAACGAAACCGAAAGATACCTACGCGATCGTTTTGGCAGTTTGAGACCAAGAAGTTTGATACAAGTTAGACAATCAGCATGCAGACCAATCCGACTAAACTATTGGCCGATAGATAAATATGCAAGCTGCAAGGGTTCTACTTAATAATTATGATGATACAAAGGAAAATAATAACAATGTATTAAAAGAAAACAGGTGATTCACAAGGTATGGAATTTCTGGTATTTTAAATTCAAGTTCCTTTGAAAATATCTAAGGTGTAGTCATAAAAGAGACAGATGAAGTAAAATTTTAGAAGAAAATCGTTAATGTGGACCATCAGATTGTTTAATAAGAACTTGGTTTGTATTTCAGCGCAAATAGAAGCGTTGTATGCTATTAGGGACAAACAAACTCTGTCATTATCAGAGCAGCAGCTGCTGGATTGTGATTTTTCTTCACGAGGATGTGACGGAGGATCCCCTACTAACGCTTTCCAGTAAGATTGTTTTACATTTTTCACAGCGCCTTCTAGATAATTTAAACTAAGCGAAACTATATAAATGTATATGTTATATGATAGATATGGTCCTATCAAGATTTTCCACCCTGACAACTAATTCCGTAGCTGAATTGGTAAAGGCATTCCGGCTAAAGGAGGATCGCTTGTATCATTGCGGGTTCGGGTCCCGTCGGAGTTTTGATAAGATTTTCATTTTCAAATGTAAGAGTTTAGATACAATTCATGTATTCTATTATCTATATTTGTAAAAAAACCATAATTTTCTTATATTCTACGAGTATGTGGCCACAAATTACACACACAAGAACCAAGAGCCAAGTGAAGGAAAACACTTGGCAGTATAGAGTATCATTCATAATTTCCAATTAATAACTTTTTAAACAGATATGTGATAAAAAATGGTCAAGCAGCTGAAGATGCATACCCTTATGCCAACCGTCGACAGCAATGCCACTTCTCGCCAGACCAAGCCGTTGCAAAAGTGTCTGATTGTGTTACCTTCAAACTTGGCACCGAAGACCACATAAGAGGATTGGTGTACAAATATGGCCCTGTGACTGCAGGTAAAGGTGCAACCACACGTTGGGCCAACCTAAGCCAGCTTTGGCGAGTGCAACCGAGAAGGCTAATCGATTCAAGGCGAGAACGATAGAGAGGCAATGCGACCCTGCGCCAACGTCTGAAGCACTTGCCCTCTGCGGCACGTTTGTTACAAAGCATGTATAATTAAGCTATAACAAAATTCCGCCGCGTTTTATAGCTTTATCTAATGAGTATAACTTCTCCATTAGTAAAATATCATTGCTGCCAGGGGTTTTATACAATTTTTTATTTAATTGTTATGCACAATGAAACAGTCTCCAAATACACGCTGGCAATACTGTGCTAAAAAAATAAGTTGGGATTTTTTACAATAATAAATTTTTTATTATTTTCTAGCCATCAACTCGTTTGATTTGATACATTGGCGTGGAGGTATATTATCACATTGCCGAGGAGGGAAGCTCAATCATTATGTAATGATAGTGGGATACGGAACAGATTCAGGTAAAAACTAACGTAAAAACTAACGTAAACACGACTTAAATAGTACAAATAAAAAAAATAACTAATCCAAAGACTTAAGAGGGCTGCGACCGGCGAATTTCCATAAAAACGTAATACCGAAATCATTTAAAATGTAAGCATGTTTATATCAGTTTATGTTGTTAGATTAGGAGAGTAGGTATTTCTCTAGGTTCCTGTTAAACTTTTGTTCCGAAAAACTTACCTAAAAAGAAATGTAAGCCAATTGAATTGAAATCTTTGTAGGTACACCAAAAATGGCATTTTTTTCTTTTCATTTGTTCTATAGTAAGTTTTTTGAAACAAAAGTTTAACAGGAACCTAGATAAATACTACCTTTATCCAAATAATAACGTAAAGTGATAAAAATATGCTCAAATTTTAAATTATTTTGGTATTACGTTCCTAGGTAAGTAGATACGTTCGCCGAGCCCTTAAGTAATGATAAAATAAAAAGAAACTTAGTACTAAATCAGACCATAGTGCTAATCTGCTTTTAGTTATACAATTTTCAGTCAAAATCATCTGAATCCATTCCTTTCACGTTCTTATTCACTTTCACACTATCAAACCACTTCTTCGGCCTGCCTCTGCTTGCTTAATCAGTCAAACTCTTAAGCTATTTTAATTTTTTATACTAGAAAGGTAGCAGACAAGCATACGGCCTTGATGGTAAGCGGTTACCGTAGCCTATGGACGCCTGTGACACCAGAGGAGTCATACTCATGCTGGCTGTGCTGACCATTTAAAATAGGAATCACTACGCCGACAACACAATGGACAAGACTGGTCCACCAGCTGTCACCGCAGCGCTTCTTCGCAGAGCTCTGAACACAACACCATTCGAGAAGAATGACACTCTTGGTGATATGGTTTTCATCTCTTCTCATTACGTGTCTTTACTGTGATTAAACTCCTCCTTTTGAATTACAGGCATCAATTTCAAACTTCCACAATGATAAAAACTGTTGATTGAAAATTAGTATGGTCAAGTAGATTCTAGAAATAAACGTGACACTATTAATTTTCAGCTGAAGGAAAGGATTACTGGGTGCTCAAAAACTCCTGGGGCGCCAAGTGGGGTGAAAAAGGGTACATCAGGATAGAGCGTGGAGTCAATTCTTGCGGTATAGTGAACCCGCACTTATCTGCTGCACTCTTGTAAGAAGAATTCCGAATCTCTTCTCTCTCTCTTCTGAAGTTTTTTTTTCCAGTTGCTGCCATAGTACATTAAAATTTAAAACTGTGTTTTTTTAAAGTATCATTTTCTATATTGATACTTTAGGTTCTTAAAAAAATTTTTTAGACTGAGGTTTCTTTCATTAACTTTTTTTTTTATTTTTATTCAATGAATTTACGACCAGTTTTTACCCAAATTTCAAGTCAACAGCAAAAGGCTATAAACATTATCATCATTTTTACATAACTCATACGAACTCTTTGAAACAAAATTTAATAACTTGCTGGTATCTCACAAAAAGGAAAAACCATGTGATATTCGAATATAATAGGGATATAAGATCAAAATAATGCAGCCCAATAGATCTGGTATTGTCACCATTAATCCGTGCGGCCCCTTCGAACCTCATTCGCAACTACTCAGCCATGGCATCCTTATTACTGGTTGCACGATGAAATTAATTGATTAAACCACCACAATAGACACAGATAACGATGGGAACTGAGGATTAAAAGTAAGTTCTCAGAAAAATATGGTCCAGAATAAAGTTAGATAGGCTATTTGGCGAAGTTAGGTACTTACCAATACGTTGGTTTGATTAGTTTTATTGAATTCAAGTTGATAGATAAGTAAAATTCTAAATTAATAATACTTATCATTTACTGGATACTCAACCCTTACTATTAAGCATGAGCTCTAAATAAAGGAAAACAATTATGAAGAAAACAGTTGATATTGCAATAGACAGCGATACAAATTGAACATTTTAACCTGTCACGTATGGAATTTTAACTTCTTGCGAAATGTGGTCATGTGACAAAATGAACAATTTAGAAATGCCTATGGCTATCCCCTTTAGTGATATTCAAAGGATCTTCAATGCCTAAAGATCTGAGAGAATATCTATCGCGTTTTGAGGATACCAATGTATCTATATCCATATCCAGGTAATTATAATTAAAGTGGTTTATAAGTAGGCACTCTGGTAAAGAAAGACTTTAATATAAATTAGGTAGCTCTTACACCAAAAAGATTAACGGTCCCATTCAATATATTTGCACCTTTCAAAAGTAATTCGGAATCCATCGGCAAATCAAAAGTACTGTCCAGTTTCATTCATAATCCTAAAATTTACAAAAACTTTACACTTCACATCACAAAGGTACTTCCAAAGGTGGATAATCCGGTGCCTGGCTGTCTGGGACTCAAGAAAGCCACTACCGTAGAAGCCTCCAAGAAAAGAAGAAAGCAAGTCAATTGACAGTACTTCTAGTTACTCCATAAATCGCCGTCCCCGGGGAACAAAATGATAACTGCCATTATCTTAGTTTTAGTGTTATGCCATATTTGTAATCTTTGGGTGCTAATACATCTGCTCAATTTTTTTCGTAACTTTCATACAGTTATTCGCGAAGTTACAAAATATTACAATACTATTCCACGATTCGACCCATGCCTGAAGTTACAAGAATAAAGTTGTACTATAATCTTATCAAATTGTATTTATACCTGTTAATATGACAAACAATCATTATCATTATGTTCTCGTGAAAAATATTCGTCTAGATAATGATAACCGCATGTTATCATTTTATTCTCGTCAAAACTCGTCCTTGCATTTCGTATAATACACTATTATCATAATCGCTTCCACCCTGGTAAAGCGTCGAATAACATGATAGAATAGTGGTACAATATTAGGTTTTGCCTAGAAAATACGAGGAATAAAATGATAATCGACATTATAGAAATTAGACGGTGACTGATTTTGACTAACTTCTTATTTTTGAAATATCTCTATTTTGGCATTTCTTACGCGTGTGTCATTAAAACATTCCGAATGCATAAAAAATCAGCATTGCTTAAAGCTAACAATCATCTGTCTACGTCCAGTATTTGTGAAGTTATTAACGAAAACATGTTTTTTGCTCCTCCTGAAAAGTTACATTTTTGTAGTTATCATTTTGTTCTCCGGGGACGGCGAAATGATCAATGGAAAGATTATTCATTGACAATTTTCTGAAAGAGAAAAAAAACTTCTGAAAGACAGTGTATGGTACCTATGTAAGGATTTTGCATCATCACAAAGACTTTAAGCTCCAGATGATGGAATTGAATGGGTTTTAATTCTAGTATTCATATAACGGTAATTGACTATCGACGTGGCATTGCCGAACAATACCCAAATAAAATGTATGATTTATAGTTTCGTGCGCGGCCGTAGGAAGGAATAGGTTGAGACAACAATGATAAAAAGTAAGTAAGTTCGTATGGGCCAGTGGCCTTCTCTGGTGACGGAATTTTTAGATCGCCTAGCTAGAGCGTCATGGCTTAAAAGCTGTGACCTACATTTTCATTTAGAAGGAACTTAAAACTTTTAGGAAATGCCACAGAAAATACTAGATTTAAGAGAAATAGGGATACTTAAATAAGATAATAAATGAAAAGGTACTGCCTGTAAAAAAAGTATGCTTACTGAAAATGCAGTGTGGATTATTTTTATTCATTTCATTAATATGGACAATATTTTTGAAGAAAATTTTGAATCTAGAGGCCTTTTCACACCCTTCGTAGTTTTTATTTTGTGTCCTTAGAAACGTTTCAAAGTGCAATTCAACATCTTCAAGAGCGTAATCAATTTTGTCTTCAGGATGTTGAATATCGTAGGCCAGAACTGAATGAGACACAATTAGAATATAATATATCAGCAACATTTTTTTTTTTTCTTTTTAATTAGAAACGTATTTATTTACTCTTAATAAAACCACTCTTCGTAAGAGTGATAATAAAATTGTAATAGCGTACTTTATATACGGACTTGGTCGTGGTAAAATGTTTAGATTATGCTCGTTAATATGAGTTTTTGGTGATAATGTTTATCAATATTTTTTGACCTTAAAATATCTATGAATTATTTCTTATCATTAAAAATGCTATCAACTTGGGCATGCTAGTGCCAACGCAATCATTAACCTATTTTAGTTTACAGCTTAACCGGCATACCTTATGGCTGATTTACATTGATACAGTAGCTGTATCTAGCGTCACTGAATTGCATTAAAAAAAATTGGTGGTCATTTCACACAGCGCCATCTAGCCCTACACTAAGCAAAGCTTGTAAGCTTAGTTTGGGAACCAGATAACCGATAGAACACTTATATATTTTGTAAATAGGTACATACAAGTATTTATTATAAAGTATTTATTTTAAATAAATAAATAAATAAATACTTTATAACAACCAGATACAGAACAAACATCTACACTCATCACACAAATGTTTGTCCTGGGTGGGAATCGAACGCACAACCTATAGCGCAGAAGGTAGAGCTACTACCAACTGGACTGAGAGGCCAGTCAAAGTTCAAACACTTTTCAATCCAATCCAGTGTCCAGTGAAAAGTGTTAATATTGATACCTACACTGCCAATCTAGCTCTGTCATCCAGTGGCACTGGATACAGCTACTGTTTCAATGTCAATCAGCCATAATTAAATTAATTAAGCCATAATCTACCACTCACATTCAACAGCCTGGTCGACATCCCCAACTTAGATGTCATTAGATATATATTTTTTTAGTTAAAGTCATCCCACTGCTGGGCAAAGGTCTCCCCCAATTCCTTCCAATACTCGCGATCACTTGCCACTTACTTTCACAAAGGCTTTAAATATAAAGTAAAGTAAAGTAAAGTAAAAATTATTTTATTGACATAAGACAAAGGTACAGTATTAATTTTGAATCCATAGGCTCCCGATAAGATACAAATAATATAAAATATGCCCAAAATAACAAAATCTATGTGGGCTTGTACCAAAAATGTACACCTACATCTTCAAAATAAATGCCTTTAGATCTGAGAGAAAGGTTTGATTCAGTTGTTTTGTCAAATTGGAATATGGTACAAAAAATATACTTAAATAAACTAATATAAAAACTAAATGTATTCGTAGTTTCTTTACGGAGACAAAATCAGTAGCAAATCAATGGTCAATGTCATCAATGATAAACTGTGTATCAAGTGCAAAATCCTGCTTACCAAGAAAAGTGCAAATTTAACGTCAGCTTTGTTCAAACAATCCGAAATCTTTCTTAGAAAATATTTCTATTCACTACGTATTCATTGATGGTTTTTTATCTACCACACCCCGCAAGCTATTGTTAAAAGCCTAAAGGATATAAATTTCGTTGTTTTTTTTTTCAACAATGAAGTGTCATTGTTGTATTTTGTATTTTAATATCTAGCTAACACACGACAGGATTGGAATAGATAAATATTGCTTAAATTTTATTTATATTGAGACGTAACGGGCAAGATACAAAATTGTATGTTGTAAGGCAACGCATACATACCTACATAGACGTTATCTTCGTTCATCACACTATCACACTAATATTATAAATGCGAAAGTTTGGATGTTTGGATGGATGTTTGGATGGATGTTTGGATGGATGTTTAGATGTATGTTTGTTCCTCTATAACTCGACAACCACTGAACCGATTTGGCTGAAATTTAAAAGACAGATAGATAATGACTGGAAATAGAACATAAGCTACTTTTTATCCCGAAAAATGCACGGTTCCCGTGGGATAAACAAAATAGTAGTCTACGCAGGCAAAGCCGCGGGCGTCAGCTAGTATGTTTATAAAATCTATGCAATGCACTGCATGAGACTTCTTAGATTTGTGTTTTTCCTTTTGTTCCCTTTTGACTGGCCTTACAGCTGAGTTGTTAGTAGTTCTGACTGCTGCGTTGAAGCTCGTGGGTTTGATTCCTTTCCCAGGACAAACATTTTGGTGTTGAACGTATACGTGTCACTTGTTACCAACCTAATAATTCACTTCACTATCCGTGTGTCTCATTATGGTCATTGAGACGAATTAATGATTTCATGACTGCCAAATCTATGGCCATCTCTTACAAATGACAAGACAGAATAAAGCCTAAGTAAATTGCTTTTAAGAGAATGCCCTTGTTTATTTCTTCCGTGTCGGATTCGTCCCTGTCTCGTTAGCTCTAAAAGACCATTATTTTTTTAGTCTCCGGTCGGTTCCAAAATGTCTGGCCGCTCTGTCTAATATTCTATGTCTCTGGGCAATGGTTAATGATGATCTCCATTTATCATTATGGACGGTTGTTGTATTAGTTACCTTTACACGTCACGTAAGTATTCACTTTGCTCTATATTTTTAACCTTAGATTTTCGACATGAGGAGTGCTATATTCGGGCGAGGCGCTTTTTAAGAGCGTGTGGTTTAATAAATATGGCATTTCTTCCATTATTTTACATACTTACTCGTCGTGCGAAGAAGTATGTGAGATAGTGCAAGGTACACCTTTACTCAACATGACGCTTATGGCAGAGCATCTAGAGTGAGCTTTGCTGCGAGGACTTGAACTAGCACCTCTTGGGTTTTCTCCAGACACTTGCCCGACACACTACTCTAGGTTGTCGTTATTGTTTATAGGAGTTCGTTTGTTTACCATAGGTTTGTTCGCAGTCGTTTTAATAGTGCGTACACAGCCAGCAAGCTAGCAAGATTATTTTGGATCTTAAAAGTGACTCATTTTTACTTCACAAGTGAATAAACTGCCGCTTTTGAATTCCCATTGTTGGTTACCAATACCATTTAACTAGACAACGCACCTACACGGTATCACATTATGACAAAGATCTTTTCACAATCTCAAAGATATACGATCCGAGAATCAAAGTCTGAATGCCGGCCAGGGTGTGAACGTTATGGAGTGGAAATAACACAGAGCGCAAGTCAGGTATCTTCTTCTTCTTCTTGCGTGTCAAAGTACAACTAAATGTAATTGGAGTAGAATCTTGCACCTTCACTCCATCGTCTGTGGCGTTTATTAGGACTTCCCTTGTGAAGGTGGTAGGGCACAAGGGGCAAACAAGTAGGTGAGACATCGTTTGAATGGGGAACCCGCAATCACAGAGACAGAGACTTTGTGTTGGGTCGCGGTAGCCCCATTTGCGCAGATTTTCTCGACGTCGACCGACTTGGGTTCGCAGTTGCTTGATGGACTTCCACACTGGCCGTGGAAGGTCACGTGGGAATACATTTTGTTCGCGCACCTACTGCACTCTGCGCTCCTGCAACTGTTCCCGGTAGTGGTGGGTACGTTCGCGAACGTTGCACGATCCTTGTTTGCGAACGTACTACCGGGAGCAGTTGTAGGAGCAGCTTACAGTACCCACAATGGATCTAGGCATTTGTGAAGTTATATTAGCCGTTTCAATACGCAGTAGAAATTTTTGTATGAAAAAGCTGCAATGCGCATCGAAACGAAGTAAGGACAATTACTTGCTGTTCATACACACTAACTGTTCATACAACTAGAGTTGTTAGTAATTTTCTCTCCAAAGTGTACCCTACTAGCTCATATTACCATAGACACCTTAGCATCCGGTGCACGCCCACTCAAGGTCAAAATATGTTTATGGTCTCATATCCTTCACAATGGAGTAACACCTCGCGCGTAAAATGATATTATAACGAGGATATTGAGGGAGGATTAAAGATATAATGAGGTAGGGGTGAGCTAAAAATGGTTAAGCTCAAGTTTCAGTGAATGATGAAAAGATGGCCAGTAAAGTAAGATGGATCAATTTGATTGAAGACTTACTTCAATGACGATTGTTTTGAGTGGTATGGACTACTTAGTAAAAAAATAACTAGTTACAAATTAATTTAAATGTTTTTGATTGTAAAGTAGGTAATCGCTCACACTCACACTTAGGTACAAGCATTTAGGTAAAATCTTCTGAATAGATTTCAATACAAAATATTTTTTTAGTATAGGAGGCAGTAAGTAGTACAAAATTTAGTGTACAGTAGTAGTAGTAACACTCTTGCTCATGTATTTACAAATTCATCATTTTTTAAAAGTTTTGTTTATAATTTATTCCCAGCGAGATTTAGATTTGAACTGACCCAACAGTGACCAAGAAAGATCCAGTAAGCCGAATAACAAATATTGCCCAAGGAAGTGCGTTCAGGTTTCTGACAAAGGCGATCAAAAATGAATGCTTTACAAACATGGACGTTTTAATCCTATTGTTAAGCAGTTATGATATAAATTGACAATGCACGAGCTTTGGGATTTTGAAGAAAGCGTTGAACGTCAAAAATGTTAATCATAAATGGTCGTAAGAGGTTAGAAGAAGTAGCTCCATTGTTCATGTGAACACGGATAAAATTAAATCTATAAGAAAATCGCAATCGAAAGCACTACACCAACCATTGACTTTTGCGAATGCCGGGTATGCTTCCGAAGTTGTCACCAGCTACAAGATCCGTGCATTTGCAAGAGAGAGCCAGTTTGCTTTGACTTGGAAGTCCAAGTGTTGTGATTGGTTGTTCCGCCGGCTTGTAGCCCAAAACAACACATCCGTCTTTAGGATGTCACAAATATCGCCACATTCGAATAAGGAGCACAAAATTCCAAAGTTTTTTAAACTTCTTACAGAGATAGTTTAGACGGATTATACTAAGATCATAGTGTAAGAATCCACAACTTTGGTTCTTATTCCCGTAATCGGTAATAGTCGTCTTCTATCAGTCGAAGTAGGGGATGGAGTTGTGTCGGAAGTAACCACTTTCTAAGCTATTGTACTCAAAATGTATTAGATATTACTCGTATTTTTAAAAGATTTCATCAAACAATTCAAAATGTTACAATAATAATATTTTACGATAGGCATCACAAACATGCCCAAAAGCGTACAAGTTGCACAACGTTTTTATAAGTACAAAAAAATTGTGTTTCTTTTAAGGCCGCTATATTGCGGTAAATATTTCGGAAGAAACCAAGGTTTCAATACCTACCTTCTTGCAAGCGTGTGACACAAGAAAAGTAAACTTTAGAGTTAGGTTTCAATCGATCAAAAACAACGTTTTTAATAAAGGGGTGTTTAGCATATTTGTCAATGTCTTGCACCCCTAGGCGTCGGACCGTGACGGATCCTAACCAAACGGCCTGAGGCCAGGATTAGGAAACAAGAACCACTGTCCTTGTCTATCAGTATAAAGTAAGAGAGAGATGGATAGATCTCCAGGGTTGGTACAGGTTCGGTATGTCGTTCGACAGGTTTCAAGTCGTGGGTGAATAGGAACCAGAGAAGAACTGGATTTATGAACAGTTGTTATAAATTAAATCAATTATGCCATTGTGACTGGTTTGATTCATGCTTTTGGTTTATCGTTTATGGAATGGTTTATCGTCGTACGGCTAAGTAAATCTGAATCATTGAAAGAATATGGTTCCATTTTTAAAAGCGATTGAAATTTTCTTAACGCATATACTGTCGCCTGTGCCCTTCAAAGAAAGGGTTGCAGCATCACTTGCCGTAGGTCCAACATTTGCATCGGTTCGGTGTTCATTCAAAAAGTCTACCTAGTTTAAAAATTCTCATAATATTATGAAAACGAAAGAAGACTTAGGTATGTCAGAAGTGACACAGGTCAATAATGATGATTTATCAAAAGTTCCAACGTATAACCTTCCATACTAATGCAAAACGATGCCCAGTGATTTCAGACATCGCCAAAACCCACCTAATTTCCATTCAAAGACCGCCCAAGTGGCTTTCACAAGTGCTTCTTTTGATCTAGAGTTGGTTCCCGCAAGGGCTCTTCAATACATCGGTCCTGAGCCATTGCTTTGGTGTCCAGCTCTTTGGAAGTCATCCGACCGATTTGAAAGACTCCAGTCATTTGAGGTCGAAATTGGCTTTTGATGCATGGATACTTGTTTAGGAACAGTAGGTACCTTTTCAGGTATTTAAACAAGGCTTTGATTTGTAAATATCAAAAGGAAAGTATGGTATTTAGCTTTATAAAGGGATGTTAATGATTGGTATATTGGTCTAAACAAATTCATATAATAAATTATTTCTCTTACAAACAATAATAGTTTTCTTACAATGAGATTCACATAGATAATAATGAAGTGATACGTAACACTGGAGCTGTCCCTAGTGTAGGTAGGTAAATATAACTCGAAACATGTTGTAAATACTGTGTTTGCCTTTAAATAAGTTTATAATACTTTCAAATTATTTTTATTATCTCGTTGGGTTGTGAATTGAAAAACTGGGCCCCCTCACATTACTACCGTAGTTTGTTCGCGCATGAACTAGTTGAAGTTTACATTTACTTCTAAAATTGTGTTTGTTTTCTTTTTTAGTTAGTCAGTTTTTTAGTTTAACAGTGCTTTCATATGAAAAGACAACAGATATTATCAAAAATTGGTGTAAATTGAGACATTAGTGTGTCAGAATTGTCCAAACATCACCATCTGTGGGGTCAGCGGTGTCACCACCCTTATGTTCCTAATTAAATTTGATTTGGGAATTGTATTGCAACTATTGAATACTTCCGGTCATTAGATTGATAAACAATCGGAAAGTGGTGCCATCTGTGATTCAATTTAATATAGTTCCATGATGCATTAAAGCAAGCAAGTTCGTATGAGCAAGTGGCCAACTCTGGTAACAAGAATAAAATGCTAAGCAAAACTTTTGATGTTTTAACAGAAAATAAATGTTTATTAATCAACTAATGATTCATTTATTTTAACATTTTCCAAGCAACCAACGAACGGCCAAATTGATTTGCACAATTTTTAAAGCTTTAAGTAAAAGAAAACACGATTCTAAACTCATTTTTTCTGTAGACAAGATCAAAATATAGCAGGAGATGGTTTAAAAGTAGCTGAGAATCGTGCTTAGTGGCATCTAGTTAAAGAGGCCTATATCACTACATGGTGATGATGATGATGTAGGTACGATACTTTCTCCACAACGATAGATCAATCAACCTTGAGATGTTTGAATTCAGATGGCTGAATAATAGTCACATTCACTTTTAAATCTTTATCTGTAGATCGGAATTCAAGAATCAATTACTAAAGATACAAATCATCCCCAAATCATAGCGAACCCGAAAATATTCCACAATCAAATGGTCTGGCGTGGCAGACACCTTGGCACCTACCTGCATTCCCTCTTCCATCTCCTTCTTACCTTTGTTATCTCAAGGTGGGGGATAGAGATAGGTATAGCGTGTTCCTTTCTTTTGAATGAGGTTGAAAAAATATGGCTCGCGTACGATTCTGTTTGTTCTAACCGCCTGCACTGACCCACGTCATTATGGAGTGTTATTCTCGATGAGGGATATATTTTTAATACCTTTTTTACTTTTTTCAATGTGAGGAATGATATTTTATGAATATATTGAGAATAACGATGTAGTATATGCTAGGAAATGCAGATGTTTAAATATTTTTTGGAGACTGTTTCAAATAAATTGTTTAGCAATTTTTACTTCGAGTTAAAACTTCGTTGGAATAAAAAATCATCATTGTTTCCAGATTAAAAAACATTTTGGGTTAAAGCATCTCTCAAACTGTCTCGAATAACTAGTTACCTAAATAAATACTTTCTTAAATACATTTTAATAAAAATCTTTGAATAATAAATTATATATCTTACAAGAATAATATTTTCTTACTTTTATTTGTATACTTATTTCTATTTTTATTTAAGTAAAGTTATACTAGATGAACAAAGCTTCAGCTTTCTACTAGAGTTAACTTACACAATTTGTCTGAATCTATCACATACTACGCCCGCTGCGCCCGCGCATGGCAAAGCGTGTTTTTATTAAGGGTTTTATTAATGTACCTACGAGGCAGGCATTTTTATTTCCTTCGCCAGGAGTAGCAGTCACGTGGGAACAGAGCAAGGCGGTGACTCTCCGTTTCTTTTGTCACTTGGGTATTTTGAGCTGTTTATTTTTGACTTCACATAATACAGTGGCTGTGTTCAGGGAGTTTTGGTCGAGTGAGATGTGCCTCAATTTTGAATCTGAATGTATGTTCCCTGAATCCCGTGCATCAATGAATTTTTCGATTGACACAAGTTCTAAGAGGTAAAGGAAAACATCGTGAGGAAACCCACAAAATGAAGACACTTTTCCTATAATGGCAAAGTACCTATAAGCAATTTTTGACTTTGATGGAAAATCCGAAGCTTTAGGTTGACACATTTCACATTATTCTATGTATAAAATGTATGTACAGAAAGCGTCATTAATTGGTATCCCCCTAGTAAGAGATCGGTTTGCAAGCCGTTGATCTCAACTTTTGTAAAAACTTTTACATCCTTGCTTACTTATGGATATCTTATTTCGCTCGAGTTCCTTAACAAAAATAGCTGATATAATACCCGACTGAAATCCAAGGTTGAAATGAAAAGTCTTTGTTCAAATCAATAGGGGGATACCGATTGATGACGCTGACTGTACCTACCTATTTAAAAAAAAGTATAAAAAGTAGTATATCAGTCAGCCCCTAACACAAGCTCTGCTTTTGGGGCTAGATGAAATGTCCAGAATTTTTTTTATTATTCTTTCTCTGTCCAGCTACCGCACGTATGATCTTTGATCTGGGCACTGAACACGTTAATCTAGGTACTCGTAACTTAGAATACTTGATCTAAGCTAACTTGAGTTACTTCGTCTGTATAATAGTCTCTCAAAAACATTTTGTCGTTGGATAGTCAAACATAAGTTCACTAACAAAGTCAGCAAAAAAAAAAACAGACAAAAGTAATATTTTTGTTCACAGGAACTCGCCAAACTTCCCCAATAAACTACAATGTATTGTCCCCTAATCCCGTACACTCAGGAGTGACCTGCGTAAAACAACCGGTCCCTAATGATTTATCTAGTCCAAACCGGACAATGCCAGTTTAAACTGGACACAAGCGGAATGTGTCTATGAAGTAACTATTATACAGGGTGGAAAAAATACTTTTAAGGGATTGATTCGGGCACTTTTTTGTAATATATTCCGGATAAGATCGCGACGGAATCCTTAAGGCACGATAGACAATTTAATTACATAAACTAATAAAATATAACAATATACAACATCTAACAGCAAGGTTCCAGGACCAGGACTTCCTAGTTCCACTAGAACTCCCAGACTCCCAGTACGGTGTGGTATCACAACACTTGACCCGAAACAAATACATATCTGGCGATCATGCAACCCTCCAGTCCAGCCACAAGAATTTAAATCGCACCTCTCGAGTCTCGAGTCCCGAGTCCCTACTCATCCAACATGCCACCGAGGTCATCTTATTAAATGTGTTATTCTAAAACTGTTACATTTTATTGTGATAAATATAGAAATAAGATCTGATCAAGTTGTCAGCGGCTCCACCAAGTCACCAGAGCTTACTTATTGCATTTACGAACTTGTTAATAGCACAGATGATAATTTTAATACTACAGGCAGTAATGGTCAAAAGTCCAACTAAGTTTATTTTCACACCCTGTATATCATCGGATCGTAACACTCTTTATAAACTATTGTCCTCACCTGCTAAATCACCGTTAAGCTCTCCGACCACAGTTCCCATAAAATAAGATTTAAAACATGCCCCATAAATAAGTTTACCTAATATTTATTGTCCACATTGTATGAAGCGATTGTATGAAGCAATTTAATTAGACACGGTTACTGTCCCCGCCCCGATTTTGGAACAATTTTGGAACAAGGGGGTAGTTTTACTTTGAACTTGATGTGACCAATTAACAGTCTTTCTATTCTACGTACCTACTAGCTTCCGCACGCGGCTTCGCTTAGGTGGTACCAAAATTTTAAATAGTCTGAATGGTATTTTAGGCCATCGGTCCAGTAGGGAAGGTGTGGTTACAAACACAAACATCCAAACATTTCATACTTCTTGATTTAAAATGATATTAGTAGGAAGTAGGTAAGTTTAAAGTTCTTCTGACTGTCTCAGCATAATTTAAAGGAACTTAATGGCTAGAGATTTAAAAAGTATTATAAATTGTGTGAAAAGTGATATATAAGTATATAACAATATTTTTGTAGTAGTTTATAAGAGCTAGCTCGATTTTTCGCCCCCAAAAAACCACAATGTAATTTACAACGAAATTTTAGAGCCGTTTTCGAGATCGTGAAAACAAACAAAGAAATATATATTGCTCGTTTGATAGTATAGGATTTATCTTTATTAAAAGTCATCGTATATCGTCAAAACATCACAAACACGTAAGTATACTGGGACAAAAACGTAATTCCAAAGTTATGTTCACTTTCGAATGCAAATCCTATCTTAAAGAGCCATAATACTTTTAAAATCTCACCCGGAACTTCAATAAGCTCACAGAAAGTGATCAAATCAGATCAACTAATTTACGAGTAATACGAGATTAATTTACATAAATAGTGTATTATAAATGGTGACTTTTTTACAACTATATGCCAATTATAAGATTAAACGACTAAGATGTAAGCGTCTGGTTTATTACAATCGATCGTTACTTAGTGTTCAACAAAGATTCAAGTCCTCAATTAAACCTCGATAATTTAATAAATGTTTAATTTTAAAAGCGAGAACAATTCACGTACAGTCAGCGACAAAACTCGATAAACATTTTGAGTTTTAATTTTATATTATTGAACACGTGGAGTTATAATAAAAAAATTGCTAATATTAGATGCTTTGCCCTGCTCTAATACTAATTTTAAATAAAAGTTACCAATTTTGCACATATCGTGAAGAAATAGTGACTTTAAAAACTCAAAATTTTAGCCATTTTCCATTAATATATATCATCATAATCGATTATAAGCTTTTGAACACGGAACAAGCGTAGATTGAAAATCGCTAACACTTATGCCTTGTTAGCTTCATATCCTGTGGACAGCTGACCGCTAATTTATGAGACATCTCGCAAATAATCTGTTGTTTATGGTTCTCAAAAATATGGATTAATATTGACCCAGCTAAACTTAAAACAAAACAGACTTTTATATTTAGGCGTGGAAAGTTCTAATTAGTTTGTGGGTTATTTTTAAATGAGTATGATGTGGTTGATATTTTTTCTGTGTTATTGTTAAATGAACAAAATAACAAAAACGGGACCACGGCTGTTCATCCAAGCAAGTTAAATTCTGATCTTGACATGTTTTCAAAATATTTGAAGTTATTTAGAAGACAATCTATTTTCACGAATTTCTGCTACATGACAGCATACAGCCCAAGATGATAATTAAAATATTTTTTTTACCTTATTTATTAAATACATACCTATTTTGGTCTTATTCAAATTGTGTGAACGTGTTATAATGGATAAGTACACTACTACAAAAAAACAAATTGTACTCTTGCACACTACACTTGATTTGTTAGTCTAAGCTGAAACAGAAGAATACAGTTTAGTGACAGTAACATTTGGTGCGGCACCGGCTCCGGATTTAGCAGTCAAGAGTGCAACAGATTGCGTGTGATGACGTGCAACAGATTGCGTGTGATGAAGGTAAGGAAAAATAGAAGCTTTCAAACTTTCTTACTAGATTTTTGATCAATGCACTTTAATTACAAATTCTCATTGTAACGTAAGTACCTACACTTATTTGACATTACAAGTACTCGATCTTTTACAATCTTATTAGAACTCAAATACTCAATTGCGTCTAATGAGAAGGCTTAGTTCATCTGTTACATTAATAGTTTTTTCTTACTCATTCACTCGTAGTTTAATGACCCAAAGGCGACAAACAATAATCATTTTCATTATGAAATTAAATTATAAATTAAAATGAAATTCAATTTTTAAAATGTGGTCGTACAGTACCAGTCGCTCATGGGCTTAAATTATGCAATTAGAGTTAATATGTTAGTCATAGATATTTTTTTTTTATCTAGATAGACCTTTGTTTAGCCACAATCTCACCTGATGGTAAGCGCCGATGTGGCTGATGATGGATCACAAAGGTCTAGAAAGACATTGGTTCACTCTTGACTTGAAGAGACCCAGGTTATAGTTTTCGGGGAAAACAGAAGCCGGCAGCGAGTTCCAGACCTTAGCAGTGCGGATAATGAAGATGGAGGAGAACCGCGTGGTACGAATGGATGGAATAATAATACTTATTAGTCAAAAACAAATAATTTATCTGACAGTTAATATGACATGTCGAAGTTAAATAATGACGTCACCATTAAGCTCTGATACATTTAACTCTAAGCAAGGATAAAGACATCGTATGCCATTACCTTCCGAGTGATTTATTAAATCTGTCATTATAGCTACGCCCACTTAACCCTAACACGACTATTATTTCACCCCATTCACCCCCTTCTGTCCCTTTCTTTTAATAGTAAGAAGCAAGAGACAAAATATACAGTACCCCCCGTTAGCAATAAAATTGTCAACAAAATACTTTGTTTATTGACGTTTATTGCAAAATTATGCCGAAACAGCTTGGTGTAGCTGTTTTCACATCGTTTTTATGTTTCGAATGTAATTTGGCGTAGCTAAAGAATAATCTTTAAATATTTGCATACTTACTAGCATAAGCAAGTAATTTTGCCCGCACATTATATTAATACCTTTTATACTTACTCAAAAAGTTATTACTCTTCCTGTTTGATATAAAATTTATTCAACTTTTCATACATGAGTAAATACAAAGTATTTTTGTGGATATTTTTTGTTAGTTTAGGGTTAGGATATTCTGTAGTTAATACCAACTTGTCATTCCTTCCTTTTGACTATAAACTTTTTCTGATAAAAATCCTATTTATTATAATCTACTTTCAATCAAGTTCCAGACAAAATAATCCATAATTCAAGTTTTTAATAAAGCTTGCTACACGTGTCATAAGTTGAGTAGGTAGGTAGGTACCTACTACATAATATGGTATATATTATATGTAGGTAGGTAGTTACCTACTCAACTTGTAGTTTGTAGTTGATAATGTTTTAGAATAATTAAAGCATTTATATACTTCTTTTTAAACAATCGCGATCACTATTCATATTGAAAATATTATGGACACGGGACTTTATCGCGTAATTTTAACTTATTTATATAAGTATCCCGACGAGGTTACATAGCCAAAAGGTCGGGTAAAATTACGCGATAAAATCCCGTGTTCAATATTTTCAATAAGGCATTTGTTTTAATCCTCCTGACCCGTGCTAACCTAAACTGCTACCGAAATAGAAACTACCATCTTACCCAATAAAACAAAATACCCACCATTAAACATAATTTAAATATCCAACTGGTAGCCAGAGCGATCAATATTCATAGAAAAATTAAAACACGTGTCTAAATTGTAATAATTATATATATTAATTGGTTTAGTCTAATAAAATCTGTAATTTTATATCAGCGTCTAAATTGAACTACTAATGGTCGTAAAAATATGAGGAAGTCGATCAATAAACCATTTAAATTTATGATTGGAATACTCTCTCTTGTGTCAAAAAAAGTTGTAATATTAAAAAAAAAACTAAGGCCTTTACTTTTTTATGGAACTCTTAGTCAGGAGGTACTAACTACCTAGGTAATTCCCAGTTAGGCGGACGTAGTGCCCGGAATTTTGTTCAAATCGTCTTTGAGCCTTATCCACAGAAAATACTTTGCTCACCTTTGCACCTAAAGGGTTAATAATGCCTAAATACAAACGTCATCAACTTGAAACATTTTAATCGACTTCAAAAAAAGAAGGAGGTTCTCAATTCGTTGGAATTTTTTTTTCGTACTTTTTTATGTAGGTATGTTCACCGATTACTCGAAGACGCCTGGAGTGATTAGGAAAATTCTTTTTTGTTTGAAAGGGTATAATTTCGGATAGATGACATAAAATTTGGTGAGGATCGGTTGAGGATCTTTGGAGTTATGAACAGAAATGCACCTCGAAGTGCAGAACATTGCTTAGCTTTATTTAATCTTTTGTTATTATTCTGAGATTGTGGTCAAATAAGTAACATAGCTTGAGCTGGTGGCTAGTTTTTTTAACTCAATTTGAAACCGCTTTTTACCTACAGTCAAGTATAGTAAATGTCAAAATTGTGGTCAATTCAACTTTCGAAATAACATGTAAACATTACTAAGGATTAAAAACAGGTTCCGAAGATTAAATATCCTGTTTTTCAAGGAAGGAAATAACAGTTCCGATTTACGTAATAAGGTAACATGGCCAATTTACACGCCCCAAATCTGGTTTTCACAACAAAAAAAAAACAATTTCTTTTTCTTGTAAGATTCGAACAAAATACGATTTAATATTTTCAAATTGTAGCGTGAATTTGAAAACAGACGACAATTTTTAGATAAAAATCACTAGAATAGGTACCTACTTGTTTTATTGAAAAAAAGTAATTGCAAAATTTTGAAGGGGGTGAAAATTAAAAAAAAAACTGATTGTACGTTTCTCTTTTTATGGTAAAAAAAAAAACGAATCGTCTCAGTCAGACAGATGCAATTGTACTTCAATAAGAACTGTCAACGGAGAAGACAATTTAAAAAAAAACTTTGAATGTTTTTTTACTCTTGTCTTACCCAACAATTGCACCCCAATTGAAGCTATATTCAATTCAAAACCCTTTAAGGACAATCAAATGATATTTATTATTTATTGCGTATTTTTTGCAATCGATTCAATACTGTGTAATGCTCCAGATTAAAAAAAAATAAGAAAAAGATTGAGGGTGCCTGATGGGTAACTTGAGGTCATACTTACTCACACCCCTGTACTTCCTGTTTTGAAGTAGGGTTGTCAACTTTCCGATTTATAATAAAGATTAGGTATTTAAAAATAGCATTCGTTGGTAAGCGCATAACTTAAGAACGACTGGACTGATTAAACATTTTTATAATGTTCTTAAACAGTCCGAAAGGATTCTAATATGTATTTTTTTTAATCTTAATTTGGACACGACAACGTCTGCCGGTTAGTTCTAGTCAAAAATAAAAGGATTATAGTTTTCGCTATTTAAATTAAAACATAATTCATATCTCAATATTTATGATTCCATAGAAGAGAAAACGGTTATAATCTGTTCATAAATTCGCTAAATGTGATCTAATCTAGAATTTAGTTTATTGCATCTATTTATGCGATTTATTTTCTAAAGTGACTTATTGCATATTAAGTATTAGAACTATGAATAAGTTATTTATTTTCCTGGTTTAGTTAAATGTTTAGTAAACTAAGTAATAAGTATTAGAAGAAGTGCATATTAAGTATAAGAACTATGAATAAGTTATTTATTTTCCTGGTTTAGTTAAATGTTAAGTAAACTTTGTATTTAATTATTTAAAACTCAATTAGACTCTTTCTAAGTTTTGTTTTTATACATATACCTACTTACCTAATTAAATAGGTAGGTAGGTACATCATAATTTTGTAGTAGATGCAAAAACGAAAAATTTTAAGGGCAGCTTGCATACCATACACAACGTTCCTGTTAGCCTAAACGCTTTTTTATTTCTATTTTATACAATAATTAGGAATCGTTGTGCAAACCGCCTTATCCAATAGTTTTTATACAATGTGCCAACGTTTCGTCTGTTGCGCTAAAAATGTGACAGCCCTATTCGCAAATCACAAGTACACACACTATGACAGGTCAAAGGGCAAGTAAGTTTCGTGAGAAATACTTCCGTGCAGTTCCATACATTTGACAATTGACAACAATAGGTATTGCAGGGAAATCTGAAACGAGGTGATGACAAGCGAATCAATGTACCTATAGAACAAGATTCTATTATTCTGTTTGTCTGTTGAGGCTGGGCTAAATATTGGACTCAAACTCAAAAACTGTTTACTTACTCATTGAAATTGGTAAATATGTAGGTACTATTATTGCAAAAGAATAAATTAAGTAAATTAAATAATGGTCACAACTATATCCACAAAGTGCGGTTGACATTTTTTCAGATATTATTAGGCATTCTAAGATGCCCTGAAGATGTTTAAGGGGATAGACAGAACAACGTCCAAATAGGTATCTACCTACATTAGGTATTTGGTACATGCTCACATTTAGGAGATGACTATTATTCAGTATATAATTAGTCGTCCTTCGAAACGAAGTGCATTGAATATGATTGAAACATAATTTGAAACAATCCCTTTAAGATTAATGCAATGTTGAGATATTTGAAGTTTTTCTTTTTATCTTTCTCTTTAGTTGAAGCAGGGAAAGTTTCTATTTGTAAAAAACAAGGTAGGTACAATCTTTACTTAATAAAATAAAAATTAAAAAAATCTTTTGACATACCTACCTAAGTACAGAAAGCGTCATTAACTGGTATCCCCCTAGTAAGAGATCGGTTTGCAAATCTCAACTTTTTGTAAAAACTTTTACTTTTCATTTTCTCATCCTTGCTTACTTATGGATATCTAATTTCGCTCGAGTTTCTATACTAGCAAATCCGACTGAAATCCAAGGTTGAAATGAAAAGGGTCCTTGTTCAAATCAATAGGGGGATACCGATTGATGACGCTGACTGTACCTACCTAACTACAACTTAAATTAAAAAAACTATCAAAAAAAAATTAAAATTATTCTGGCGTGTTTACCTACTAATAAAACAAGCAAGAAGATGAATACTACGTATAAAAAAATGTGTAAATAAATAAAAAGCACCTTAAAAAAGCCATTCAACCATCAAACAACAAAACAATTGAATATACTCTTAATCAAAACACAATAAAAATTGGACAATCAGAACATAAACAAAAGTACAATAAAAATTGGACAATCAACGTAAACAAAAGTACAAATTGACGTTTGGGTAATCCGAGAACAATGACCGATTAGCGACCACTTGACCGGAGCGCCACAGACTGTCCAACAGTTAGTATGGTAAGTCACAGATTAACTGCAAGGTATTACCAGTCATAGTGTTGACCGGCAGAAAGTTTGACTTTGTTCTTAAAATAGATTTATCGATTGTAACTCTCTTAAAATTGTTCTCAGTTTTATAAGTTTATCGGTCTGTAAATCTTTTTGACATCTCTTTCTTTCTTCTTTTTGTGGTGGCTCCTAGTAGAGGAGTGAAAGCAAAAAACGTAAATCTGAACGTCGCGTCGGGGGAATAAAGTCGAATTTTAATAGAAAATGACCCAACGAAAAGTGCTCGTTAAATGTCAGTTTGCACGAGAGCGTGTGAACGCGTCATAAGGCCAGTCAGTAAGAAGCTCGTTAAAGTAGCTTCATATTGTCTGTAACTTCCTCAATATAAATACTTTTGAAACCGGAAAACTGCAATCGTATAGCGGCAAAATCTAGTACAAAATAGTCATTATTTTGCGAACCCTTTCAGTAACTTGCTACTAAGAATCACTCACAAACAAACAGACAGATGCCGAATGAACCAAAGATTTCTTATCTAAAGCCTATGTTACAACAACTAAACCATCTACAACTAAAAATCTCTTGTTATTTGCCTGTGAGAATACTACCAAATAAAGGTGCGGATTAAGTGGCCAGACCAAATTGAGACGATTGTGTCAGAAGATCAACCGAAGAATAGATAAAAGTACCTATCTGCAGATAAGTGGCGATCGGCAGGCGAAATCGAAAGAACAGTGGCATGGCTACAATGATTATTTTGCTTTTAACTCGGATGTTTGCGTTTGGCTGAATTTTTTGATGTTAAAAAGTAGGTACCTAAAGCTTTTGGAAACTTTGATCAACTAGGACAAGTTACCACCAGGTTACCATCATGATGGTAACCTGATGGTAACTTGTCCTAGTATTTCGCCCCTCTCTTCTATAAAACAAAAAGTTTACACACAATCACTAAATGAAGGAGAGCTAAGGCGGTTTAAAAAC
The DNA here is from genome assembly GCA_958496255.1 of Camptogramma bilineatum. Lineage (NCBI taxonomy): Eukaryota > Metazoa > Arthropoda > Insecta > Lepidoptera > Geometridae > Camptogramma > Camptogramma bilineatum. The sequence goes on from OY292453.1 coordinate 1,943,316, forward strand.
TTCGTCACCAGGGTTGGCCACTAGCTTTATACGAACTTACCTACTATTATCAAATAACAAATCGAAAATAAGATTAAGTTTAAGTAGGAGTGACTTTTGTTTTCCATAATTTTAAATTAAATGAATCGCATCGATGAAGCTTTGTTGAAATCATAGAGATTGTCTCACGTACGGTAATGATAATGTGAGCCATTTTACATTTTTATTAACTTACAAATCTCTGATTATACTCGTAATCTGCACTATAACCTCCAAGTATCGTGTTTCATTTTGTTCATTATGGTAGCTTTTACAATTTCGGATTTCGTAGGATTGTCACTTGTCTGATGTCCATTACAATTTTATGAATGAATAACTTACACACGTTCGGACTTACTATTTACTCCACATTGTGTCATCCTCTCGACTAAATAACAATCCTACTGCCACTTCCGTTCGCAGCGCAACACTAATGCCCACAATGACACTTTCTGGTTAAGCCTTGCCGAAAGACTTTCCTTCACCAAAGGATTTTCAACCTTAACTTACAAACACAAAACTTAATATCCACTAAATATATTTTCCGAAAACTTTTAAAGTTTGTAAGAAAAATATGTTTATGCTGAGGAGGGTAAGGTTGAATTTGAAGTGAGAGATTATGTTTGGATCAAAGATAGTGTTAAATGAATATCCGTTTTGGAGGTTTTTTGTACTGCGGCTGAGTAATCTGCTACTTGGATGTACCGACTATGAAATGAACATTTTCTGGTCATTGATGAACATAAAGCACACTAAAGTATTCAAGTGAAGTGGCCAATAAAATGATCATTTGTGATATTTTTTATGAAAGGACTCACGATGTAATCCCATGGTTTAATCATCACATTGAATATTTCAACTTCTTATACTATGAAGTCATTTTCATCATCATCTATATGGAAATCTTATGAGCTTATTTTCATGTTTTCTATTGTGAGTTCATTTAAATGCTTCGGATGGTCCACAATAATAGTTAGGTACGTTAAAATGGAATTTCGGTGGCTTAAAATCACCATCATCAGTCTCTGCCTGCCTTCATCTCCAGCCACTAGCCATAAACTATCTTAATTATCTATCTAATCAGTTCCTCTTCTCTACGCCTAAGTCAGTCCATTCCATTTGCTTCCTCGTAGCCTTTACTAGGTATATCAACCATCTGGCTGGTGGTCTAGTATCTTATCTATACCTAATCTAATATTAACAGACTGTAAGAGCCCACTGCTGGGCAAAAGTAATTCTTCTAAAATTTCCCCGTTCTAAAGCTCACTATCATTTTTTTCCGTTCTCTGATCTATGGATTACGATCAGTGAAGATAGAAGCAACTTTAAATTTAAAAAGGTAAATTATGGTTTTGTGTAAATTGGTTAAAAATGAAGATGATTGTTGAGAATGTCGAAAAATCTGATGCGACACTGATGCTCTACCACCCGTGTGAAGCCGGGTCTGGTACATAACTGTGAAATTTTCACATGCGCATACAAATTTTGGTTCATTCAGTTCCATCAGACCGGATCAAGCAAAAAATGAGATAGCAAACACACGTCTCCAATAAACTACCAATAGATCTATAGAGAGCCGCTAATACTCCCAAAAGACCTTTTTATAGTACCACAAAACCATTAAGTACCAGTAAGCAGATGTAATCTTTGTAAGTATATCCAATGAGAATTCAATTATCCGAAGGTACTTCATTAAAGAAAGCTGTCTCTTCCGCTCGGAATAACAATTATATTGTCTAGGATATAAAGGTTATAATAGCTGAGCCGATCCGAACCGGATACTAGATAAAGATCTGATGAATGCAGATTTTGCAATGCACTCAATTGATAAATGAATGGGTATCAAGTCTGTCTTGCAACTTCATTCTGAAATGAACTATATTGCGATATTATAAAGTTTGATATCGCTGATCTCTAAGAATAAACCTAGAAACGGAAAATCAAACGTAGGTACCTAAATAATAATGTTCTTGGATTTTATACTTCTGAGATTTTGTACTTTGTAAACCAAATTATAATTTCTTGGTTTATAATAATATTATTACCTTTATGACACAGCGAGATAGAGAGATGTTGGGGGCGTTTGAAATGTGGTGCTGGAAGAGGATGGAAAAGATTAGCTGGACGGAGAAGGTTACCAACGAGGAAGTGCTGGAAAGAGTTAAGGAGATAAGGCTTTTCATGAACACCATACAAAATAGAAGAGGGAAAATGATTGGACATCTGAAACGTCATGAAAGCTTCATAAGGAACATCACAGAAGAAAAATTAGAAGGAAGACGAGGAAGGGGAAGACCAAGAAATAATTAGGTAGGTAGGTACAGAAGTCAGATTAAGATCAGTCGCTATCATGTGTCGTTTTAAAGAAATAAAAGAAATCGCTTTGTGAAGAGTTAAATGGAGAAAATTACATCATTGCACTGACAAGAGTTGAGCTCTATAATTAAAAAAATATATGAAAATAAATTATTAGAATAGAGTAGATACCTAGGTATAGTGTAAGCCTAATAGCCTGACATGTAACACAAACCAAATCAACCAAACCAAATCAAAGAAGAAAAACATCATAAGTTTTTCTTCCCTGCATTATTACAAGAAAACCAAATTGAGGATCTTTTCACCAATTTTCATGTAGGTACCTAGGTAGGTACCTACCTATTTCTTACATGATACTGAAACAAGTAAAGTAGAGGTATATCAGGTTTGAATTTAGAAATCAAACTTCGTTCGTTATCGTTTTTATTTGTTTTATCCGACCAACCCCAAATGAGCTTCACCACTTAGACCAATCACGCGCAGTCCACTCACGTCACAAACACGTGACTATCGATACACTATCGACATGATCAATTCAGCCCATCACTAGCTTGTGAGAAAAATAAACAATCTCAATGAGATCTATCTACCTATTGACAAAATTGTTGAATGATAATCGATCGAGCGAGCGAAGCGAGCGAAGATCTTAGTGGTAAGTTGGGCGATTTTGCTTTGTATGTTTGTATGTTTGTATGTTTGTATGTTTGTATGTTTGTATGTTTGTATGTTTGTATGTTTCACGAATTGTTGTTCGAGCATAACTGTCGAACCGTTCATCCAATCTGCATGAAACTTGGTAGGTCAATAGGTTGTGGTAAGGAAATTTACGGTGGAGCATATGAGCTTAATCGATGAAGGGGTTGTGAAGATATTGGGTTCCCAAGGGGGTAAAAAATTATGAAAGTTACACAAATATATTGAGTGGGGTGTCATACGAAAGGGCTTATTTTGTACATTCCAAAATGGTTTTTATTTTTAATCTAGGATGTATAGTTTTTGAAATACGACCAAAGACCAAAAACTACGAAACCAGAGCTGCAAGAGCTCCCGTTTCATAGAGTTTCGATGTCTTCGTAGCTCATTGACTGGTCGGTCTTAAAAAGAGAGTGGCATCATTGCGGTTTGGTTTGCAATGATTTTAGATGCTACTTGATTTATTTTCATGATAAAAAAAATTTTGATAAAAAATGAAAATAATTGGGGTAAAAAAAGTTAAGTAAACAAATATATTGAGTGCGGTGTCAAATGAAAGGTCTTTATTTGTACATTCTAAAATAGTTATTATTTTTATTCTAGGATGTATACTTTTAAAAATACGACGAGAATTCATAAATATGAAATAAATGAAAAATTAGACACGACATTATGTATTGCATGCATGCTAGTATTATTTACCATGAAGAGCTAGCGCAATAGGCATACCCGGCAGTAGTAGCACTTGAAATTATAGGGGTAGGTAGTCAGAAGAAAGTCCAAATGTTGGCCATCTACGGTGCGCGAGATCTCAGTTCGGGGCGAACTACTAGTTATTTTGTTTGCACTGCTATGGTTGGTTGGACACCATTGGACGATTTCTGTTGCAGATTTTGGCATTGAAGTTTTTGTAATATTTATCTACTTATTAGTACCTATGGCTTGTTTACATTGTTGCATCGTAATACCAATCAGAGCCGCTTATTTAGGTGCCTATTTTATAATTTTTGACGTAGGTAACTCTTTTATTAATATCTGGGCGACCGAGCTTTGATCGGGTGCAAATAGAGAAAAATTACAAAAGAACAAAAAAAAAAATCACAAAAAACAAACTTTCACTGGCTGAGATTTGAACTCTCGACCTTTGGCTGTAAGGCAATGGTCCGACAAACTTCGTGAAATTACGAACCACATTGCACTGGTAAATCTTTTGCGTGAAAATGCCGAGAAAACGGCTTATCCCAGTTACGAGACCTAGCTAGATCGATTTTTCGCCCCCATAAACCGTACTTCAAATTTCATAGAAATCGTTAGAGCCGTTTTTGAGAACGTCAGTACAAAAATACATCAAACAAACATCAAACATACAAATACCTATTGCTTGTTTAATAGAATAGGATAGGAGGTTCGACCACTGTCACAGAACATAATATTGTAGGTGATAATAACACAGGATAGCATAAGCAGGTAGCTACAGCTAAAATACTTATCTATCCCTGAAGTTTACCAAGACCGTACCGACAAAAACAAAAAAAAAAACAAATCAAATAGGTAACTAAACTGCGACGAGTTCATCAATCCAGTGTTCCAAAAATAACAATAAGTTGTCAATCATCTTCAAAAACATTTAAAACAAGTAAAAGAGTTGAAGTATCGTTTTTTTTTATTTACAAATTAAATGTGAACAATTCCTTCTGAATTTGAACGCCCATTCATGCAACAATGGAACCAGTAACGATATTCGATTTGAACCAATTGAAAAACAAAAATTATCATGAAAATGCCGATAACGGATTAATGCAGTACAAAAGTTTACAAAATTAGGCACAATGCGCGACAAATTTGCAATATGGAATCCGTATCGACATCAATCGCATTACCATGTGACAGTGTGTGCCTTTATGCTGTATGCTAATTTAACTTTATTGTGATAGGTGTGTTGAATCGATTCATGGATCGATTTATTTGTTGCTGAATCGATTTTGCGGAAAATCTTTGGAAAGAGTAATGGTGCATGTCGACTTACATTTGATTACAGAAAGTTGAAATTCTAAAATATTATTTTTAATTTTGCACCTGAAAACTTGTTACATGAGGTAAATAATGAAAAATAATGATAAAAAAGAATGTGTTATTTTTAGGGTAAAAACATGAAGTTCATAGATCTACATAGGTACATTTGAAGAATTAGAACGTGTTTTATCTTCAATTGGTACAAAAATAAGTAAACGTCTGATTTTATAATCGTTTTGATTATTTTTTCATTAAGATAAAATTCTGATCCACTCTTATGAGCTATTTTAATTTACTCGTTAACTGAGATTACTTCCAACAAATGGATTTTTTACGACTAATGCTTTGAAATGGTTGAAAATAATAGAAAAAAGTGATAGAGCTTTTTGTTGTGTAAAATACATTAAATGTAATGCATGTGTAATGCATTCTGCTCGTATAATTCTTTGTAAAAAAAAAATTTAGGAAATAATCCGAGCTCACGAGTTACTCAATTACAATAGCATCGCTGTATGGCTGAGCTGAGAGCTGAGATGGATTAGTTCTAACAGTACAATTAGCTGTAGATCTGTTTAATGGTAGTACCTACCAAGATATAGAGTACTTGTAGTTTCCGACATCCACACACAGAAAAAAGTTTGTCTTTACAACTATAAACAATTTAATGTTCGTGACTTTTCGGTATTGTACCTGCAAATTTTAGCTTCTGAGATATTTCTAATTTTCACACCGTTATGACTTTAAGAGATAAACAAGGCCATATAGCTTTCAAAGTCGTTCTGTAATCATTTGAAATTTCTCATTCAGAAATAATGCGATTCTATACAAAAATATTCATATTTTACTAAATAACCCTAATTTAATAACGGGCTTAGTCAGCCGGTAAGCATTAGCATTTAAAGCCATTTTTGCATGAAACTCCATTCTGCATTATCTAATTTAAGTATTTATAGCACTTGCCAATAAACGAATTTGTGATGGTCTGTTAAATTCAGTTGTAACTTGTATTTGTGAACCAGATGGGCTAATTTAAATCACAGTAGCTGAAGCAATGAAATCGTAACCCACCTGAATAGTACACATGTTAAATCTGCATGAGGCGTGCCCCTGTCATATGCAAAAATCATTTATCGACATTTAAAATTTCTTTATCAACATGCGCGTAAAAAATCAATGAAAAGAATTTTTATCGGCTATAAAATTTGTATGTAGTTAATTTGCGTATGTTGTATTGTAGACCGCACATTGTGCCCTAGGGCGCGACCTACTGCCCCCATGTCGACATCGCGTTACAATTCAATTATTGAATCTACATTGTGTCCATTCATAAACATAACTTTAAATGCTTTTGCATTTTTCGGTGGGCATGTCGATTTCACGACAATCCCTCATTTGAATTTGAGTGACATTTTTATGAATTTCGTATCAGAAATAGGAATTCCTTAGTATCGTTTACGAAATTTGCATGTGCATCGTATTGTTGCATTATTGGGTCACATCTCGGATGATAGACGTATGTAAATTTTCTTTAGAATTTCTTGATATCGTTCACCGTTTGGTATCCTCAATTGGTTTGCAAATGCAGTTCAATAGATGTTATTCTTCAATCTAGCTTCCGTTATGATATCCTTTGATGTGAAAATTTAGGATTTCTTTGTGCCTCTTGACCTTAAAATATTCCAACGGTTTTGCTCGAGAAATCGATATTGTATTGTATAATACAAGTGTTATTGGAATATATGAAATATATTTTTATTGCTAAATCAATGTAACGTATGTAACGGATCTAACTGACTTTCGTGTGAAATTTTTACCCATTACAATAATTTTACAGTACTTTATCGAGTAAGGGCTGTGTGTGTACACCATAGATTTTGAGTCTGCCATCTAAGTCGGTGTTCCCCTATTAGTTCCTGGAGATAACTGCCAAAAAATAGGTAGATAAGTTATGCAATATTGTACAAGTTAATTTTTTTTTGAACTTAAGTATTATGCTATGCATAGTCAATGAACTCTATAGAACTAAAATATGTATTTAAGATCAAGACTAACTGGACGCTGTAGTATCTGCACTTATCTGGGAAATTGTTCAAGGGTTTTGAAATTTCCAACAACGGTTTAGTGCCCTCGAGGAGCATGTTGTAGGTGCTTGGTTTATTGTAGTGACCTCCTTTGGAGGGCATCTCAGTGGTTTGAAAATTATGCCTGTTGGTAAAAGGGCATTTAAAGGCATAAATGTACCAGCCAACTTACATTTCACTGTAAGAAAATGTAGGCATCTAAAATATTTAATTAATAGTCCTTCAAATAAATATAGTCAATGTACGGAGTGTAAAATGTTACAATAAGTATGTAATAAATAAATACCTACACGCTCAACTCAGAACATTTGTTCAAGCCTTCAGATATACTTTCATGCATTAAACGTGGCAATAAATAAATTATTCGCTTCATTTTAACATAATTCATAAGCATTGTAGCAACGCTAAGTGGTCATACAATGGTTGAGGTGAGACGACCAGAAACTGTCATGTTGATTCTTGCTTTATCCAAACAAAAAGAAGAAGCATCAGAGAGAGACCACGTTCTACAACGCGCAACCAATTTGCATTGTATGGCTAGTAAACGAAATTCTTATTTCTGTTGGTCTCGTTCTGCATAATAACATCCGTAAGGCAATGGCAGTTGCTTGGCCAATGAGCGCGCGCGCTTGCCTCTCGTGGGCGGATCGGCCCGCTCCCATTGGATGAACCGCTCGGATTTATCACTCGATTTGTTGGTAGTGCCGTCGCCGCAGTCTGGTCGCGCGCGATTGTCGAATTGTCGCCATTGTGTGTAGCGAGCTACGGACGCGTGGTGTCTCGATACGCGACAATCGAATTAATCGATCGGTGTTATAATCTGTTACATAAACAATGAAACAATCTTGTTGAACTTTGTTTTGTAAATTGTTGAAAAGTGTGTGTTGTGCCGACGGCCTTTCCCGCACGTGCTTTCAAAACGTCAAAATTGAGCTGGATTTGCATCAACGTGCCAGCGGTCACTTCATGAGGTAAAACTATTCTAGAACCATTTTAATTCTCTTAAGCCTTCCTAAAAAGTGTAATAAGTCCACAGAATTCTGTGAGTCTGGCATAATCTACCTGCTTTTGAATTATTATTTTATCTTATTCTCAATAAGTAGGTACCTACTTACCTAAACAAAATTAAATGTAAGTAGGTAGGTAAGTACCTATTCTTACCCGAATCTTATCACCGAAAAACAAAATATTCGTGGTTACGTGGTTACCGTCGGCGTTGTCTTCGGTTTCAATGTCAACGACCTATTAGAAACAAATCGATTTCACGATTGGTTTTGTCGTTTTGATCGATTATGGGTAGTAGGTAGGTACCTACTTGATGCTTCTATCTAGTATCATTTTGTTTTGTCTGCAATTCAGACATGTACTAATTTACTGAAGGCTGCCATATTAAAATTTAGAATGCTATGATCACAGAACTACTAACTACTAAATAAATTGGCTAAGATACTAAACGTAGGTATAGGTACTCTACCTAAGTAGGTAGGTATAAGTAGGTAGGTAGGTAGGTACCTACCATTTCTTTTGTGAATAGGTATGTATTTCAACAAAGAAGTGGCTATCTTTTTATTTTTCAGGGTTTCAATTTTTCAAACCAGGAAAGAACCATGAAAGAAATCCGTTACCACCGTTTAATTTCATTTAAAGTTTTCAACCGACTTAAAAATAGGAGGTTCTCAGTTCTTCGGTAGGTATGTTTTGTTTGTATGTCTATAAGTATTCACCTATAAAACCAATTATTCAAGGGTTAGTTACTCTGGAGTAGGTATCAGGACTTTTGATCGAATCCGCTCATAATAGAACACAAGATCGAATTAACCCGAGAAATTCGAGATTCAAAATGTGTTTCGAGTGAGTGAGATAATTCGCTAATAGAACTAATAATCGAAGAATCTAACAAAAATCACCTAGGTACCTACCTACCTACCTACTAAAACCTGCTTAAGATCAATAGTAGCATCTTCAAGGAATGGGGTAAGTAGGTAGGGTAAAACACCCAGTGGTCAGCCTTTTAGTGGAAACTAAAATTTCATTCAACTGTATTTTAAATATTAGACACTATGAATAAAAACAATTGATAGTATCCGAAAGGTTGTTTATTATATTTGCTTAAAAAATTAACAAACCATTGTATTTATATTATAATAATAGATAAAATCAACATTAAATAAATTATGGCACTTTTTACCAGTAGTCAGCCTCATTTCTCCACAAGTCAGCCATGTCTTACCCAGTAGTCAGCCTCTCACTTATTCTTGCATTTTGGTATATAAATTCTTTATTATATGAATTTTCATAATATTTATGGGGACAAAATATTATTTAAATGTCCCCAGCGAATTCAGTACATTTTAAATGATACCATGCAGGGTAAATTGCCATATTGAATATTTCTTCTGTCATTAATTTCTGTGTCGCTAGGGTAGTCAAATCCTTTTCACAGTTTTTGCATATTATTAAGTTTTATATTTGTTATTTTGTTAATATTTTTATGACATTAATTTATTTGTGTTTTATATTTTGTGTCTCTTGCTGTTATAAAACAAATGATTTTCATGCTAAAATAACCGTGCATAAATTTAACTCTAATGAAAAGGCTTTAAGGTGCTATTTTGTGCAACAAGACTAAAGGCTGACTACTGAATTTGTAGACCCATTGGTCAGCCCCTGACATGCAACTACATTTGTACGCGGCTGACTACTGGTAAAATACACTAATCACCAAAAAACCAGTGGTCAGCCACTTATGGCTGAGTACTGGATCTCCCTTGAAAATTCAAAACCCAGTCGTCGGCCACCTAAATTACACCAATTAAACAAATAAAATGCATGAAAAAGTTAATTTTATAACAAAATAAACATTTTATTGTCACACAGTAAAAAAATCCACCACAATTTACAGCAAAAACACGCAAAAACTTACCGAAAACTAGAACACGTTTCCTAAGAAAAAAATTGAAAATGCGACGCTTCGAGTCGTGTCTCTGGTGGCAGTGCAAATGAACGAGTGTAGCTCCTCAGCCTGATATGCTATTGGTTCGTAGGTTTGCATATTAGCCAATAAAAAGACATGGATTCGATTGAACGTTAATTTAAAGGTGTAAACCAATTTAAACACTATTTATATGGAAACAAAGTCTGTAAAGGCTGAGTACTGGTGCGGGGCTGGCCACTGGGTGGTTTACCCTATATTGTATCTTTTTTACCTAATGTAGTGTTGAATTAAAGGTAAGGTACCTAATCTGTATCTGTACTTAGTTAATTAGAATTTTTTATTTTATTGACGTTTTTTACTAAAAAAATGGTTGTCTGTAAAGTCGTTTACGGACGATAATTTTACGTGATAACGAAACGAACGCTTAGGCCGATGATTCTCTATCGCTTGTTCGGCGCTCTCGCTTGCACGCTCGGCTCAGGCGGAACGTGACACTTTTTCGTGCGTGCAGCCGGGGGTTCATCGATTTATAAGACGTTAACACGTCAAAAAAAAAAATTAAAAACTAAATAAAATAATAAACTGTGCTTCAAAACTGATGGTAATTAGAAGATTAGGTTGGTATTAATAAATAATCACAATAAACTTATAAAATATGAATACCTACGATTAGCACTAAAGTTCTCTAACATTTATTATTTTATTTCAATTAATAACTTCCTTATAGGAATCTGCTAATATTTATTATATGAAAACAGATTAGGGACTTACTACTGGGTTTCTCTGTGTTAATAATTGCAATATGATACCCCTTTTGTTGTTGAAGGTTTCATAAAGGGAGGCCTAATACCCAACAGTGGGTGAAGTTGCGCTCAGGTCGCAGGCGGGTGATGATGATGAGGGTTCCATCAAGTTTAATATAATAGGACATTCGCTACTTATTATCACCAAAAATGCACGGTTCCCGTGGTGTAAAAAATAGTAGTCCACGCGGGCAAAGCCGCAGGCCTCCGCTAGTATTATAAATGCAAAAGTTTATGAGGATGTATGGATGTTTGTTACTCTTTCACGAAAAAACTACTGAACTTATTTTAATGAAACTTGGAATACTTTTAGGTTTATGACCTGGAAATCCTGAAATAACACATAGGCTAATTTTAATCCGGGTAAGTAGGTACTTACCTACCACGCGAGCGAAGCTGCAGGCGGAAGCTAGTATCATAACATAATAAATACCTACATGAAGATTTTAGAAATGTATAGGTACCTACTCAATCTAATGTTATATCATCTAACACATTTTCAAACAAAGATAATAAAGGCATTGTAACATGACCGTTGACTCTATAAAGACTAAAGAGCCTTATTAAGGTCAATATCAACACTGTACAGAACCACAGAAATAACCACCAATTAGGGATCCTCGACGACTAATGAACACACCGATGGTTTATTGTTGTTGTAAACGATCTTAAGGTGCTATTTGTAAGAAGTCGATTGTATAGTTGCGAATACTAATTTATAAATTGTCTAAAGCCACCTGTACTTGCTTGGCGAGCATAGGCCAACGCGAGCGAACGCCAACGTGTGGATAACATTTCCCATCGCTCGGTGTTGCAAGCCTAGCTGGCTGAGTGAATAGTTTGCATTGGTTTGCTTAGACTTGCCAAACGTCTGGATTGTAGCACTTGCCTTGCCTCAATTTGCCTTCACTCGCCAAACATGACTAGGCGGTATTACAAACATGAACCACGCTCATCTTACTACGTAAGTAATAGGTAATATTATAAAGGCGAAAGTTTGGATACGGTGGTTGATCAACTTTCGTTGCTGACTGTACCTACATATTTCTTACAAAATCTTGTTAGCCAGGCCATTGTCTGTATGCCAGCCAATAGGCCTCATAGGTTGTTCTTTGCTAAAAAGGTCCCGTTTTAAGACAGGCCCTTAACATTTACAGCTAGGTTCATCTTTACAGCCTTCACCCTTTGTTGTGGCCGCCTGTCGCCTTATGAATGTCTCGTCAGTTTATTGACAATTACCTGAATGCAAATGATGAGTTGCGATTATAAATTGCAATAAATCCTCGGTCAACCATCGTTATATTTCATAACTAGCTGCGCCCAGCGGTTTTAACCAGTTAAAAAGTCAACATGGTTGACGTGACGTTTTGGTATTCTTCGTACCTACCTATATTGGATCATACATGTAGACATAATGAAACTACACTTTGACTAGCACCTGCCAGGTATGCAGGTACTACCGTCTCGCTCCAGTGCCACAGCACGGCTGAAGCTTGCCGAGTACCCGCACACCTTGACAATCATTTATTCAAATCCCCACAGTGTTGCCAACTACATTATCAAAACACCACAGTTGATTTTATATAATGTGTTATTCCAGGACCTAAACTATCTACATTCCAAAATTCATCAAAATCGGTTTTGTAGTTATGGGAATACGTGGTAACAAACATTCACACACACACATACACGGAATTTTTGCCTTGATAATATTAGTAGGACAACCGAACGTGTCATAACTCATAAGGCATTCAATTAGGTACCTGCTTGAGCTGCAAGTTTGGTTACCGCAGCGGGACAAAAAGTCTGCATTGCCAATATTGTTTTCATTAGAATTATCTGTTTCAGATTCTGACAAAGATAGTCCTGTGCAAAGATATTAGAATAATAATAATAAAACAAAGATATTCATAAACCGAGTTCTACTCTGATTAAGTTGACAAAGTATTTTTAGGGTTCCGTACCTTAAAAGGTAAAAAAAGGAACCCTTATAAGATCACTTTCTTGTCCGTCTGTCTGTCCGTCTGTCCGTCTGTCCGTGTGTCACCATCGATTATCTCAGGAACGGGTAAAGCTAGCAAGTTGAAATTTATACCATATACTAAGGTCTATAGTCCCTATTGTGAGTATAAAAATCAAGGTCCTGAGTCAACACTATAAAAAGATATAGGCAAATTTAGGTTTTCGTGAAAACTTGTGAGTACCAAAACTTACCTTAATTATCAACTTTTTTTATTTTTCGGAATTTTTCCTTTACTTGTGCTGGAAGACCTTGCTTGTAACCAAAATTGACAATTCTAGGTCAACCGGAAGTACCCTAGAGGTTTTGGGTCGAAAACCTAAATGGTAGTTCCCGTTGACCTAGCTAGAATAACGAAATTTGGCAAAAAGCAAGGTCTTATAGCACAAATAAAGGAAAAATTCTAAAAAGTTAAAAAAGTTGAAAATTAAAGGGTGTTCCCATACATACATAGTTGACGCCAATTAAAATTGACTAGCTTAATTGGCACCATGGCTAGGTACGGAACCCTCGGCGTACGAGTTCGACTCGCACTTGACCGGTTATTAATTTTATTCACTGTCATGTCAAGGCAACTAGGTAGGTACCTACAATACTATAACACACAACATATATGGGAATACATACATAGTTGACGCCAATTAAAATTGTCCTCAGAGTTGTATGGGCGCTCATACAATTAAGCGGACTAGCTTAATTGGCACCATGGCTAGGTACGGAACCCTCGGCGTACGAGTTCGTCTCGCACTTGACCGGTTTTTATTTAAAGAAGAGAGAGTGATTATTTCACTAAGTAGTGAAATAATCACTCTCTGTAACTAATCAAACCTGTTTCATTCAATAGCTGAAAAATTGAGATCTGCAAGAATGTCTTTAGCTTTATCATAGCAATCATCGTGGTTCTCTTTTTCTATAATTTTTTTCTGTTCTACCTTTTGCAATTGAATAGTAAAGTCTGTAGCAAAAAAGGGCGAAAATACTACATTAGACAAACTCTTTTAAAGGTTTTAATTTAATAAATTTCAATAAAAAAACCTCATAGTAGCAGTTCAAAGAAGAATTACTCAACACATACCAATACCTTATAAGAAAGCGCCTTGAAACTATTTGCGTATTTTTGTATACCAATTTGAGCATTCTATGTTGATGGCTGACATGAAACCTCTGGTTTCTGACTTATGTTTTTCCAGAAATGGTTCATACGTTACGAAGCGGTTATTTATGTTCTAGAAAAACTAGAGTTCACTGACTGCAATCTGTGCATTTTTACAAGCCTTCTGTTCATCATACTACTAATCAATTGCAACCTAATTGAATTAATTACTTTTCTTCAACTGAATATTAATATGTCATGCAAGTTTATAGCTTATTACAAGGATTTTATAAAGTCCTTGGCTTATTATGAGCTAATATTGGTTTTAAGTTTGTAGGAAGAAATCAATGACCTGAAGATTCACCGTAGAAGGCTTACAATATTTCTAAATTTTTTTAGGTTACATTTATTCTGACATTATTGGTTCCATGCGGTTGATTTGGTCAATCTGGGAATCCGCAACTAAGAAATGTACAGAAAATTTGTTAATTTTCATACGACAACTTATAATAAACATGCAAAAGCATTTCCACAATATTCACACGTCAACATAAAATGGTCAAATACGGTCAAAGATACATAGTATTGGCGTCCCTCTGTTCTCGCCGCCGCAAACAATCGATGGAGGTGCGCTTGCGCAGCTTATTAGCAGCTCGTTGCGCCCACGATTTCACCGTGACGCTAGATTCTTTTGAGACAAAGGAAAGCATCAATTGCTGTTGTAAAATTTACAATTAGTTGATATTTCCACTTACCTACATTATAATTGTAAAGAAATCCATTCATGTTTGACGAGCAGAATGCTGCAAATTAGCTATGGAGCGAGCTATGCTCGGAGTTTCTCTGAAGGATAGGATCCGCAATGAGACTATTCGGCAGAGAACCTAAGTCGTTGACATACATTATTTTAAACTTTCGCGACTTGAACACATTTTTTAAAATTATTATTATCGGGACTTAATCGCGTAATGAAATTGTTTTATTTACCTCGACGTTTCGGCGACATAGCTCAGAGAATTAGCAAGCTGAAGTGGCAGTGGGCCGGCCATATCTGCCGAAGAACTGACAACCGCTGGGGTTGACGAGTTCTCGAGTGGAGACCACGTTTCGGCAAACGTAGTGTAGGACACCCTCCTGCCAGGTGGAGAGACGATCTACGAAAGGCTGCCGGCACAAGTTGGATGCGTCAAGCTGAAGACAGGGCGCGATGGCGCTTATTAAGGGAGGCCTATGTCCAGCAGTGAACTGCTATTGTTAATGATGATGATGATGATGATGATGTTATACGTGTCGTAAGGTCGATAATAGCTTGTCACTGAATTGTCATGGAGCAGTTTTCTCGCATTTTCTCGGCAAAAAACTCGCACTATGTAAACGGCGCTTAAAATGGTTTTACATACCACATCCCTCATTCAAAGAAGCATCTCAAGATTCTCAAGTGAAGAGCGAAACTCAACGACATTTCGTGGTTCCGTCGTAATTGGTTAGACAAAGTGAGTTTGTTTGTGACTTGCGACCTCTAAACAGTACAGTAGCTTATTTAGGTTTTTGGTTTAGAAACTGCTGTTAGTTCTGTGGTTTGGCGTCAAAAACCATAGCTTCTTGAAATATTGTTCTTATTGCGATGTTTTTTTGACTGTTTTTTCCTTTAATATAGTAACAAACAGAACAGTAAAATCGTTTTGGAAACCAGACTTATTAGAATTTCATGCTTTCATTCGACTGTAGAATATACAGTCAGATTAATTCTTATAAGATGTCTGCCCCTTAATTTTGATAGCAACCAAATCGGTCTCAAACTCTCAAATATGTCAGTGCAGTGACCACGCAAGTAGCTCGCACTCTTATCTCAACGAGACCAAATCCGACAAAAGATAGGTACCTACCTAAGCGATTTTTTTGACAGTTTGAGAAAAAAATAACAATCAGCCTGCTGAACTCATTCTTCAATTCAAATTGAGTGTATAGATTCAGATCCCGGTATCATTACCAACCAAGAAGGTTCTTGTTACCAACAGATGAGCGATCTGCAGATCGTTGAACATAATCTATCGAGTCAAAAAATAAATACCTAATCAAGTTAGCGAATTCATAATTTCTACTTCTACTTTATATTCGTAATTATGTCATTGCACTCTCTGTTCATGTCACTGAACTATTAATGAACCGTCCAAGAAAAAACATTCAAGCATTATCCATCTTAATCCTTTGTTTTATGGTATCCCTACCGATACCATTATGGAATAACAATAATTCTGAGTCAAAAACCTTGTTATTATCTGGACTGGATTGCGTTCAAATATTTGAAGTGTGGTTCGCGGGCTACCGTCAAATCATAACGTCATAATGTCGGCGCCTAAAAACAAATGTTTGTCTGACTGTCCTTAGTCTGTGGGATGGGTTTCAAAGTCAAAGTCAAATTCATTTATTCAATAGGATCACACACTAGTGTATCACTTTAAATCGTTTTAGACCGTAAAGAACCAGGGCAACAAACACGGTTTGGGGCCTAACTTTCTTTTCGGTGATACACTTTTTGTAGGTCTCTAACTTATTTTTTTTAATTATTAGGTAGGTATAAATATTATTTTTAGCTTTAGGGAGAGGCCACACTGCGTTTTTTGAAACGCGTTTGTGTCGATACAAACGCGATGCGAACGCCCCTCAAAAAAGCGCTTCTGAAAACGCCATGTGCTTCTCCCTTATTTAGGCCCATAGAACAGATTCATTCTCTGATTTCAGTAGGTCTACAGAGAATGAATTTGAGATTTGAAAGTTACTGTAGGTACTTACGGAAAACAATTATATGAGGCAATAATTTAATCTTCAGGTTAAAGTTATACACCGTAATTTAGTAACTAGCTTCCACCCAAGCCTTCGTTCATCTGCTATCAATATTTATCTAGCTTATATTATGTAGGCATGTTGGCAAAGCCGTGTTGGTCAATGGGTTAGTACCTCGACTTTCGATCCGAAGATCGTGGTTTCGAACCCGGCCGTGCATCAATGAATTTTCCGTTTTGAAAAATTTTTTGCGCATTAACACGAGCTCAAAACAGAGAAGGAAAACATTGTATTTGTGAGCTTAGTTACCCCCACACGTATAGACCTGTCTTTCCTGTGGATATGACCGGTTAAACTGAGAGGATGGTTTAGGTGCTAGGCAAGCCTAATCCATCTCAACGATGTCCCAAGCACTGTGTCCTGTTAAGTGTAGGCAAAGATTGCCTGACACTGAAATCATCAATTAAGATGAATATGCCTGAGTTTTTTTTGTATGTAGCTTGCCTATTTGCCATATTAGGCCACTCCAAGTTTCAGCCAAATCTATCCCCTGACAACACACATGACATTTAGGTAACTCACCAGCTTAAAATCAACGTAAGTAATTACACAACGGAAGTCGAGTACATAATATACTCACCTACCTCATAATATATGAACTTTCACATACCTAACATATTATCATTAAAATGTTTTTGACATAATCTTGATCTCAAGTTTTTAATGAGTCAAAAAAGTTTACTTACAACTGTAATACGTGCGTAGCCATTCGTGTGTGAGGAAGCTTTTACTTATAAAAAAATAAATTAAATTGCTTGTACCTACCTATTTGGTTTGAGTTTCAGGTATGTTGGCCAAGTGGTATTACCTCGGATTTAAAGGTCGTGGGTTCGACTTCTGGCTGTGCATCAATTGATTTATCGTTTGGAACATTAATATGCGCTTTAACACAAGCTTTGATCATCGCATTTGATGAAAGGAAAAGTTCGTGAAGAAATGATATTTTAGCAGTAAAAATCAGTTGATCCCAGCTGAGTATAAGACTGGGCAATGTCAAATTTACTTTCATGATCTAAAAATTTTTGGCACAAGCTTGCCGAGTAAATGCCAATGTCAAGGTGTAGACAGCAAGTTTGTCTTGCCTTGCCATCGCTCGGTCTCGCTCGCCTAGCCTGGCCGAGTGAATACAAGCGCATGGTTTGCATTGGTTTGCATTGACTCGCCAAACGTCTGGACGGTAGCACTTGCCTTGCATCAATTTGCCTTCGCTCGCGTTGGCTTAGGCTCGCCCAACATGTATAGGCGGCATGACAATCAAACCACATTTAGGTACTGTTGTTTGTTAATCAGTCATTTCAAATGTATTATTACTAGCAGCTTGATATATTATTTGCGTGTGTGTGTATCTATCACGTATGTGTGTAACTAGGGTGTCTCTAATTAAAGTCGGCTCCTGGGATTAGCATCGCTAAGTAACTTTTTAACACGAAAACTTGTCGTTTCTTGTCATTCCAGGAAGTGAGTATTTGGGTCAAAAAGGGGCATGTGTCAATATTTGTCACCTGTCCCTGTTTGTCTTTTGTGTTATTCTTTGGGTAAAATGCTCCCTTATTTCACTATAAGCTGTGTTAGCTTACCTTGACTTTAAAAAATAAGGTTGTGGATTCAAATGGCCATGCCGATTTTGTATGGAAGGTTGGTGCCTTTTTTCGCGCAGCCATCAACCAAACATTAAAAAAATAGAAATTATACTTAATAAACAATAGTTTTGAGTCTAGTATACAATCTTCTCTCAGCTAGAACCAAGTTGTGGGTTTTTCAAGAGTGCGTCTATGGCCAAGTCTGAACTATTAGAAATAGCGAAAAAAACTCAAAGAAGTCTCGTCACCGATTTTTCCTTTATGTGTTTTTCGCTATTGCTAATAATTATGTAGTTTCAGATTTGGCCCTAGCATACTGTTCTCATAAACATTGTTTGGTATACTCCTAAGAGTTTATATTTTTTAATGTTTGGTTGATGGCCGCGCGAAAATAAAAGGCTCCAATTTCCGGCTTAGGCTTTTGCTACGAAAAAAAAAACAAAAGTTTTTTGGACTATCCCACTAGCTTGCAATGTAGCCTTACTTGATTGAAATTATTAATTTTTGATAAGTAGGTAATTTAGTTTGACATAGGTAGTAAATTTTAACTAAATTGATCACGTATTAATAATCCACAACATGACACCAACAAATCGGTAATCTCACAGAATAAATGGAAACATGATCATGATCGTGCAAATTCGACTTTAAAATTAATCAAACCATAGACTAGATGGGGGCGCACCCTAACTAGGGTGACAATCAAGCATATGTTTTCAGAAATATTTTGTTACCGCAACAAATCGTCATTGGATCTTGTGGCAATTTATCTTTAAATTCTGTTCTACTTGCGTGTTCAAGTTTCATCGTAAATACGAAGAACTAGTGTGCAGTAATTCTGGATAAAGAATGGTTTTCGGAAAACATCGGAAACAATCTGTTATACGATTGTTTTCGATGTTTTTTAAATTATTTTTTTAGTTTTTTACAATAACGATTGACAAAAAGTCATTTGGAAATGAAAATTAGGTACTTAGGTACTCATAACTCGTATGAAATTCCTTATACCGTACCGGCGTCAGTTTTTCATGAAAATTAAGAGACAAGCGATTATAGACCTTCCACGTATGATTTCAATGTTTTTAATTTACATTGTCATATTTTGACATTTGCTTTCGATAATCGCATCTTCGAGGCTAGAAAGAAACTCGCACCATGTAAATGGCGCATTAGAGTTGAGCAAAAATCTATTGACTATCCTTTCCTTTTACTGCCGTTATGTCACATTTTTCTTCCCTGTTACTGCCTTCAATTAGATGTCCTCTAAGAAATATCACCTAAGAAGTATCAAAACCATATCTACCAATTTACTTCTTTTATATCTCTTCACTGTCACGTTTACGTGACAGATATTATTTTCTCTCAGAAAAGTGTTATTCTGTTTCTCGTTTCCCAAGCTCGAATTCATAATATAATATTGGTCTAGGCTATCTTATAAGTTATAACCTAGGTAAGTACCAGAAGCTAGTTTCGAAAATTAATTTACTACTCCCACGCCATACCTATACTTTATAGGAGGTACCTATGTTGTTATTTAACGTGATTCGCGGCCGCCATCAATTTATTAGCATTTGCGATTTCAATTTTAGTTCCAAATTAGAGCCGTATATTAACAAAGTGGTTTATTAGTTTGGCTACAGGTACCTTGTTTATGATTAAGGCTACAAGTAAAATTAATTAATTTCGCGGTTCAGTTAAACAGTGGCTGATAAACTGTTTAATGATTGACGTTTTTATTTATTGTACTTAAAGAAATCAAAGAATATGAATTATTACACTGAAATATATAAATGGTACAGAATATTAAAAGAAAATGAGCTGCCTAATTGCTATAATCATGTTTTTCGTGACAAAATTTGAACAAACATGAATAAAATAATATTTTACCGTTAATTTTTTTTTAATTATCACTTGAAACGAATTCACTAACAAGGTAAACTCATCCCCAAGCCACCGAATTGTCAGCTACATAGGACTCATTTTCCCATTATGACGATCGCCTCTAATCTAATAAGATAAATAACAGTTACCAAATGGATAGTTGCTGCAAGGTTTCGTGTAGTATGGACTATGTTAGGCCTTAGAAAATCAAATATTATTAGAAGTAAAACAATCATTAAAAATTGAAGACTAGTTATTATTGAAAACTTAAAGTTTTCAATGATACTTATCTATTTTTAGACTGATTTTTACAGGTGTCCCGTCAGCATCAATTTTTTTCCCAGATCTAGCACGTCAGTTTCTTGTGAGATTTTAGCGAACTTTCCTAGTGAAAGCGAATACAGAGCTAATCCTTCATAATCACCCAATTTATCCGTCTTAATATGAATATTTTACGCGTTTCTGCGCGATGTAATTGTCGCACGTGGTGCAGGGGACACACAATAGCGCCTTGGGGTAGATATTAATAATTTTTAATGCACAGTTTTCTGGTAACGTTTTATGGATGTGATTTGCACTTTTCTGAATGAAACATTTTTAATACAGTAAATTATGAATTTTCTACTGACACCATCTCCAAGTCTTTTTTTGTAATACAGTGGGTAATAAAACTCAGTTCAGTTTAGTTCTAGTCTAGCGCGCTCGTGGTGTAGCTTGCTTAGACGTGCTTTTATCGTTTAAGATAGATAGATAGATAGATAAAGCATTTATTTGTAACTTAAAGTCTTCTTAAAATACACAAAATAAAAATTAAAAACAAAGGAGTGAAGAAATTTACTGCTACAAAAAGGCGTCTGACTCAGCCTTGTGTTGCGCGAAAGCACAACGCTGATCTTCCGTCAGAACCGGATGAATACGTTCTCAACAAAACAACAAAGGAAATTAATAACAAAAAAAACATCAACCTACACCATGAACAAATTTAAACATAAAAACTTTTAACTTAATAACTTAACAACCAAAAAGTGCAAAAAGTGTAAATATATGGCAAATGCTAAGTACGTAGACAGGTAGGTACTTACATCTATTTAATGACTATTTAAAACAGTTGTTTCTCTAGCCTAAGGATCACAGCACGAAACAATAACAAATTGAAGCAAGTAGGACAATGTGCAAATAAAAAAAACAAAAAAAAAAAAGAAAAAAAACGATATATGTACTGTCTGAGCAGTCACGATTTAGATGGGTGCCGCAAGTGGCATTAACAGCTAAGCGCTTCCGTGCTTCGGTGGCTACGTTAAACTGTCGGTCCCGGTGTTTAAGTAGTTGAGCCACGGAGGTCTTAGGCAGCCTAAAAACTCCATCACCAGATTTAGCAACAACCTCATACGAACTTACCTACCATCTCCGCTTTAGGTCCCATATAAGCTAAAATTTAGAACGACGAGTATCTCGTACACGGCTTACATCATCGCTGATTAAGTACTGACCAGCTGTCATTATTAGGAGCTGCAGGTTACTCTAACAGCCATGGCGCTGCTGGAGCAAATGCTGAGAGGTAGCCTTATTTTCTTGTCACTGTAATATAACATTTTAGATTTGTGTGCATGTACCGTATAGTGGCGAAAATAAAACTCTTTTCTATTTCTATTTCTACTTTTATATCTGCAACGTAGGCAGTAACTATTGAACACTTTACTTGATCACTAGTATACCTGTCGAATCGAACCTCGTACCGCCTCAGAATTTGAAACATTACAAAAAAGCCGTTCCGTACATATGATTTTTTTTTTCGATAAAGGAGACAAATCCTACAAACTAAAGGTCGTAGGTACAATCGTTCCAGCTTTTCCTCTAGAAAGGCTGGGTTTTTAAATTATAAATGGTGCATCGTAACTAACCCGAAATGTTTTAATAAAACTAAATATAAGTACTTATTAATATTTAGTAGTTCCTGGGATATAATTGAGAGGCTTCTAACCTTCAGATCGAAAGACGAAGAGAAAAAGAAAAACTTTAAAATTCAGTACTAATTTGAAATACCTACACTAAATACAGAAGGCAATATACACTAAATTAAATTCTTATTTCGGAAAGGTCCAGGTTTTTATTAATAATTTACTATTTAATTTAAAAGTTAACAATGGTTATAGCGATGCCGAAACCTTTTTAATAACCTAATTTTGCAAATGGCATTTATTTTTACCCTGGTAAAATATGTAGCTGCTGGTCACACGACACTTTTTAACTGATTTTTTGATAGCATGTTTAACACCCAAATAATCTACTCTTATAAAATACTAGCGGTCGCTAGTGACTTCGTTTGAATATATCTTTATTTTTGTTGATATCATCCATCCATCCTCACAACTTTCGTAGTCAATTTTAGATCGAAAACAGAGTTATTTTTATGATTATGAAGTGTACGAGTATTGCCGTGTTGGCCGAGGAGGATACTACCTCGACTTTCGGTCCGAAGGTCGTGGGTTCGAAACCTGGCCGTGCGTCAATGATTTTTTCTCTGAATGAGCTCTAAACGGTGGAGGAAAACGTCGTGAGGACCCCGCGGCTTAGTCAGCCCCTCACGTATTGACCATGTCTTTCCTGTGGATAGGATGGTTTAGGTGCTGGGCGAGCCTGCTCCATCTCAAACATTGTCCCAGGCACTACAGTGTCCCATTAAGTGTAGGCAAACTTTGCCTCCTGACACATATTCCTCCTGACACATGTGTAAATTATCTATTAAAACTATGTAAAGGCCTAAGTTTTCCTCACAATTTGTAAATAAATTGTTTTTTTTTTAATTTAAATTTGATATTCACAGTGCCGCTGGTGCCATGTGCGACCGCACGAGCTTCGGGAGTTCCATGGCTCCCTTTCCAATGGGCATGTCGGCCATGTCCATAGGATCCATGGGCTCTCTCTCCATGAGCCAGCAGAAGAAGAGCCCCGAGGAGCACATCAAGAGACCCATGAACGCTTTCATGGTCTGGTCGCGTCTGCAGCGGAGGAAGATAGCGCAGGAGAATCCGAAGATGCATAATTCGGAGATTTCGAAGCGATTGGGTGAGCTTTTTAATATCTTTTTAGCTTTTAGTCCTTTGCCTATCATTTGTGTTGGCAATAGATCTGCCACCAAGTCGAACTTGGCCATACCATCCTTTTTTCGAAGCCATTCAAACCATTTTCGACCCCTCTCTAACTTTGTTGTAGAAAAGACTAGAAGTCTAAATTTTCAGTGATTTTTTATTGTCTTGTCCAAACTTTGACTTATTGGATTGGATATCTTCATTACACCACTTCTTGAATGGTACAGTTCTGTTCTCTTTCACATCTTATATAACTTGGATCAGTTTAGTTATAAACTAGCGATCGACCCCGGCTTCGCACGATTACAAAACCTTAGCAAATTTTACACTTAAACCTTCCTCATGAATCACTCTGTCTAAGTCTATGCCTAAAAACTCCGTCACCAGAGTTGGCCACTTACTCATATGAACTCACACTGAAACGCGACCGAGAGACGTAACCTTGCTGCAACTCCCTCCTTGCCCAGATGAAGATTCTCCGGATGAATCGAAACATTGTCGGTATCTAAATCGACGATATTTTTACGTGAGCAATTCCCGTGTGTTAAATAATGTCTAATAATAAACGTCTATAGATATCTTCACCCACGCTATAGAAATATACATAGGTGTGTATAGTACAGTCACCTAGCTATTGTTCTATTCAAGTTGGATTGGAGAGCATCTCAGGTGAACTACTATTATGCAAAGTGGTGATTCCCTCCACAATACCCCATTATAATAGACAGATTATACTAAGATCAAAAGGTCTCATTTGATTGCAAATTGATCTTTGCCATGAGAGAACTTAATTAATTTAAATTTACAGAAAACCAGTTTAAATAAAAGGCTTTTAATATACATGTAAGTACCTACTATTTTACACATCTATTGGTAGCTAGAATTTATAGATAAGTATCGAAATACTTTTTAAATAACATAGAAATAAGCACTTCAATAATAAGTTTGAATATACCAAATTCTGATCAAAATCACTAACACCACGGAGATAAAATTTACGACCATAAAAACTATTCCATATTAATTTCACTGACAACTTATTAAAGGGGCCATTTGTAAAGTCGCGAAACCATAGTGACTATTGATAAATCTGTGCCCGAATCGCGCAAAAGAAATAGATTAAAAAATAATGCGCAATCAACGTACAGAAGCGACGCAGCGGGACGGCCGCCACCGAAATAATCAACAGTAACCAAACTCGAGCGAATGGAAAATAAAGGCGAGCCACTGAAATTCGGCGAGGTTTAGCTGACGTTTTTAGTACTATTAAACGCGCGAATCGCTTGGGTTCGTTAGTAGAACGGTATAACTTTGTGAAAATTATGTGGACTGACAGACAGCATGGCAAATCTAAAACCATTGTCAGAAAATAAAACGCTATATCTAATTTAATTAAAAATTCGTGCAATTTATTGTTATGCGAATTAGAATAAATAATCAAAAACCTTTTTAAGATTACTTTATACTTTTTCATTGTATTTTAAACAACTTTTTTTTTCAAAATTTTCGTTGGAAGTGTAACTTTGTTTTGCAAAACAAAACAAAGTTACACTTCCAACGAAAATATACCTATAGTCCCAGAACGGCGGAAGAGTATGGAAAAATAGACTGAATAAAACCTGCCGTGGCCGCCATTCTGCCGGTGACGGAGAGAGGAAACGCCATTTTCTATTTTTCCGCCTTTTTTCATCCAAACTGAGCGCGGTAGGTAGTTACCGCTATCAAAGGGACGCAGACATTTGGAGCATCTGTTATTGAAGCTTTTGTCTATGTCTCATTATGTGTTGAATAATGGGGATGTGCAGCGTTCGTATACGAATACATTTTCAATGGATCGCTTTTCATACGTTTGCGGCATACAACGGCAGCTCAGAGTAAACCTTATGCAGTTTTACATAGGTACATCTGTTTGAAGCGATTACAACCTAACGTATACGCCTGTACCCTTAAGTTTTTTAACCGACTTCAAAAAAAGGAGGAGGTTGTCAATTCGTCGGAACCTTTTTTTTTACTATGTACTAGTACCTATGTTCACCGATTTGTCGAAGACGCCTGGACCGATATGGATTTCTTTGAAAGGGTATACTTTCCGATTGGTGCCACAAAATTATGGTGAGGATCTGTCAAGGATCTTCAGAGTTATGAACAGAAATGTACCACAAGAGTGCAGAAAACTACACAGGGATGATTCGCAAGAAGCGGTCCGAAAAACGGTACCCCATTTTTGCAATTTTTTGTTGTTATTTTTCAAAAAAAAAAATAACATACCTAATTAAGCACTCAAAGACATGCATTTTAATGTTAGCGGCCCTCAATTTGATAAAGCCGTTTTGAAGTTTTAGTGGTTTAAATATATTCGTGCCCATTGAAATTAGGTTTGGTCCAAGGAAATTAAAAATGGTACAAAGAAATTAGAAATTGTCCAAAGAAATTAGAAATTATTGCCAACGAAATTAGAATTTTGTCCAAATAAATTGGCATTTGACACCAAGAACGTCGGATTTATCAGGAAATTAGCATTTAGTTAACTGATCAATCTAAAATATACATTATACTCTCAACCAACACTGTTTTACTTTACTACTTCGGCTTACACGATCGCTGAGCGAGCAGTATAAACCTGTTACTTGTAGGAGTTATTGGTTACTTGTAAAAAATACCAATATGTTGGAAAAAAGACCTATTTGATGGTGCGCTCCCAAAAATTAGGATTCAAGTCTATGTATTTTTGTTCACAATAAAAAAAATGTCACCAACAGAATTAGATTCGAATACTTGTTTTACAATTTCCTAGTAATGTTTTGGTATCAAAACAAAATCTAATTCTGTTAGACAATTTTTTTTTCTGTGAACAAAAATAAGACTTGCACTCTAATTTTTGGGAGCGCGCCATCAAATAGGTCCTTTTTCCAACTGCGCAGACGAGAAGGTGGCGACAATGCTGCGCTTACGTAAAAGTACCGGCTTTGTCCCGCAGAATACCCCCATACATTATTCATACTGTGTCTTTTACTGAATGAATGTTTGTTTGGGGAAATTATTTTCAGGGGGCTTGAAAAAATACGAAATGTATTCTGGATGCCTTTTCAAAGATTCTACATTTTGTTTTAGTTACTATTTTTATACCAGCAATAAATACAGTAATATTGTTCACGTGATACCGAAATAACTTGTAACACTCAAGGAAAAAGCAGTCTATATCTGTGTGTGTGAATGTTTGTTACCGCGTATCTACTTACCTACTAAATCGATTTTGATGAGTAATGTAGATAGTTTAGGTTCTGGATTACCACTTAGCTTTTTATCGCTGAAAAAGGTATGGTTAAAAAAAAGTGGACTACGCGGGCCGGGAAGCCACGGGCTTTCAGTAGTGATAAAATAAAAATAATCCAATCGGAAATCTATCTGTGAAACGTTATCTAAACGCCGCAATTCAGTAAATAAATAAGTGTCAAATACAACATGTCAACCTACAATCTTTATAAACTCACAAAAACCCAAAATAAAGATACAAATGAACAAAATGCATAAATATCTAATAGAATCAGGAAAATGGTGACAAGAAGCAAACACTAAGATCCAGTATTCAATATTACCTAAACAGCACTTGCCTCTGAGGCTTCAGCAAACATCTAGCTCAGCAACCCAACACCTATAGCTGGAAAGCTATTACACCGAACACAATCGGCCCCACCTTGATTAATATTAACTGAGTAAGCGAACGCCCGACAGTTGGCTGATAGAAATTATTGAGGGTAGTGCATCAGACACTGAAAGCAAATACGAGACATACGGTTGTGTGGTACGTTGAATTTGTAATTAATGTGGAGTCGAACTTATTAGGAACTTGATGTGGTTGAACGGTGAGGCGGAATATGTCCTAATGATGTTAGTTTGTAAGCACGAATGTTTCAACTATGCATCGACTAGTGGACTGATCTGTTTGAAACTTGGTTTGGATTTTTATAGTATAATCAGAATTGCGTTGATCCTATCTAGTCTATACTAATGTAATAAAGCGGAAGAGTAAGTATGTTTGTTTGTTTGTTTGAACGCGCTAATCTCCGGATTTGAAAAAATATTTCTGCATGTGATAGCTAAACTCTTGAGGAAGGTTATAGGCTACTTTTCATCATCATCATCATCACCATAAACCATTCCTACAGGGGCGCTGCTATTAATATTAAAAATCTGAAAGTTTGAGGTTTTTTGATATCTTTGGGCCTTACTTATGACAGATGTTTAAAGTTTAACACTGGTTAAACAACGTCCTGTCTTTATTTGTGGATAGTGACAAACAGAGACAGGACGATGTTTAACCAATGTTCAACTTTAAACATCTTTCATAAGTAAGGGGGTTTATGTTTGGTGCTTTCAATCACGCCTTGATTAATGGACCGATTTGTATGAAATTTTGAACAGGTGTATATTGTGGCCTAAAATAGCAAAAGGACTATTTAAAAGGAAGCTAATTTACTACAAGTCATAACTGTTAACATAACAGATTTTATATTGCTAAAAATAAACAAGACGATAATATAGATAAGACAGGATCGGTTTCAAGTTCCGCACTGAGAAAAATGTTGGCATGCGAAATATTTATTATAATTTTGGTACTTACCACAAAACACAAATTGTGTCTTAGAAATAAATAATATTTTCGTAGGATCAGGGATATAAGTGGATATATTAATGAATGATCATGCGAGCTTCCTTAAGCGAAGCTCGATCTTGACTATCCTGCCTTCACCGAAGAAAATTATAATATCAATATTTAATATCAGTTTTAATTAAAACAGGGTATCGATAAAAAAGCTGTAAAAGAAGTGAATTATGTTTTAAAAAGCTATATCATAAACTAATAAGTGTTAATTTCCATTTTATTTTTAATGAATTTGGCAACTGCAGCTACCGTGTGTCTCCAACTAAAAACTTCCCGATCTATTGTGAATCGAATACCTTTGTACGCATCGACATTTGTCGAGCGACATTTCGATTGATTTCGTAAACAAAACCCGTGTTTTGTTGTCGATTTATTAGTGCCAATGCGTGCACAATACTGATGATAGGTAAATGGCGGGTTGGGTGACATGTGAGGCATTGTTTTATATATGGTACTTGTATACTATGATCTCTCTGCTAATCTGATAAGCTGATTCATTTACTTATTGTTTTCATTTTGATTCTCTAATATTGTTTAGAGATAAGTAAAAGATCTTTAAAATTCTCAGTCAATACTGATTCAGATCAAAATAATCACTTTTAAAGTCATCGGTATTCTACAAACCGACGATATTACATCCTATATTACTTATGGTTTGCTATGAGAAAAATACGAATATTTTGATCGGATTTGATTTGTTGCCATAAAAACTGGGACATAAAAAATCTACAGAAACTATTTAGCAGTGTTTACATTGTTTCAGAAATATGAACTTTAATGTCTTTGAAATAAGCTAAACTGACAAGTCATATTTATACGCGGGAATATTGAAATGATTTTCACTGCAAGGCACTGTATGAAAGACTTCTCTAATAATACTGAAATTTTAATTCGTTTTGTATTTTATTTTCATTAAAAACTGCATTTTCCCAAAACAAAAGCTCCAACATACCCTCGTCGCAACAAAGCCGCCAACAATCCCATTATAGTCCAGGAGCCAAATATCATCACGTTTACACAACCACAAAAAGCCAGTAATTAAACGACAGAGGCCCTTGACGCTACAACGCTGTGCCCACAATGTGACAACAATGTTACAACAGTATTTTTGTTGTGCGCCCCATGAGCCTGCCCTGTCGCGATAACGCACCCTTATGTGGTAAATGGAGACTTTAGGTGACAAGTAAATGCTTTTGATAATAATGCAATCGAGGTTACCATAATTTGATGTCTATTATACAGTTTTTTTAAATGTAGTAGGGTATTTGTTTTGACCAAAAGTCATTCTTTAAAACTGACACTGACCGCGCGGGGGTTAAAAACAGAATTTGTTGCAATGTAAAATATTGGATTTTTGAACCGTAGCTTGTATCAATTGTAGCTATACAGTGATTCACAGCTGGACGCATCACAATCGCAAACAAAAAAGTAAAAACCCATTATTACAAAATCTACCAACAAAACTAACTATCCCGACAAAATGTAAGTCATTCTATCTGAATTCAGCTCGCTACGACTTTAATAGATTCCCCATTCACTCCATACTTCACTTCACTTTATTTTCTTTTAAAAATTCTTTGGGCAATTCTCCACGGTCTCATTGGCCATGCCTCCGTCGGATAGACCAATCGCATAGAGATGCGGTTTAATTAGGAAAAAACGGGACTAAACAAAAAATGATGAGTAAAAACGGACGATATTACATAGGAACCGAGAATAATCGCTGTAAATTAGTTAGAGACACGACATATGGCCGATCGAAAAGGGGCATGCAAGTACTTCGGTACCATGCTTAATATTTTCAACAAAAAATACAATAGATACATAAAACTGTATGTAACTGTACAATCGATACGTCTAAATGTATTTAAACCAAAAGTCCGATCACCCAGTTTAATAATACTAATACAAAAACACATTTGAAACTTGTTGCGACCCTGCTCTCTTCAAGTCTTCAATACCTCCACTTCCTGCTTCCACCCCTGAAACTGCCACCATTATCAACAAAAATCTATTAACACATTTAATAAAATCATGACCTAAATAGCGTTTCTTACCATTTCAATTTTACGGACGAAAGGGGAAAGGGGGTGGGAGTTCCTTGCGTCTTTGTCCCCCCGCCCTCAAAAGGGGGGTCTTTTCACCATTGTCGCACGGCACACAAGCTTTCAGAGTAATGAAGAGCATTTTCGTCCGATTCTCCTCACAATAGAAGCTTTAATACAACGTAGAGAGGAGGGAGCTTTGTTGTGAACGGTATTGTGCCTAACGTGTGTTACGTACTGTATGTTGTTTTTGCAATTGTTGTTGACAATACGCCTCTATGTTATGTAAAAGATCTGTGTCTTATGTCTGTTGTTTTGCGATAGAGATGTAAGTTTCTTTCAATGGCTGCCTGTGATGATGGCGTATGAAATTCTACGAGGTTTATTTTGAGCGTTTTCTCTTTGTTTTCAGTGTTTCAAATCTCAGTCATACGTTTACTACATTGTAGATGATTTGTTTAAAAGCAAACACAGTTTATGTTATTACTTCAACTACAAAGTAATCAGTATGAAAAAATATCGTATGTTTTTATTTCACTTACTCTTACGTAGATTTACGTATTTTTTGTTTAAAATAGTAGCTGTATAAAACATTTATCAATAATAGGTAACGATATAAAATTTCT
The DNA here is from genome assembly GCA_958496255.1 of Camptogramma bilineatum. Lineage (NCBI taxonomy): Eukaryota > Metazoa > Arthropoda > Insecta > Lepidoptera > Geometridae > Camptogramma > Camptogramma bilineatum. The sequence continues at coordinate 1,974,016 of OY292453.1, forward strand.
AAGGTAATACATTAAAAAATGCGACATTTCTACAAGTAAAATATAATAGAAAAACACATTACATTGTGAAATATAATATAAGTACTTACCTACAAAAAACATAAATATGGGTCTTCGTAAAATAATACACAAGTAATTAAAGGCACCTAATTCCTCCGCAACCGGACAATCATTGTTCTGTGTTGCCAGCGATCGGCATTGTTTCGCGAACGCTGTAGGAAATAATTATTGCACTGGCAACACTTTGTAGAGTATCGACACGTGGCCTTTGTAACTTTGTTCCATTAACATCAGAGGCCTTGTACTTTAAGGGTATATTCAAAATGATTTTTTTTAAATATTTTATCAAAATTAGTGTTTTTCTAGTTTTTACATGTAAAAAAATGCCATATATAAATATTAGAGTGTACTAGCCTTCAGGACATTGATCCAGTTTTTTTTATATTTGATTACGCGAATTAATATGTATCTGATCTTTCATAAAGACATAGGTAGAAGCTACATGATGAAATTGGTAATTCTTTATGTCATAGAGAAGTTGAAGATTTGCAATTGCGTCAATTTCTTTAGTTCAAAGTATACATTTCATTTAGAAAGGTTAATAATTAGCTCCTAATATCAGTTGCAAATTGAATAATATGAATACATCGTTACTCAAACATAGGATCAAACAACATTATTGTATGCATTCCTCAACAAAAGACTTCTGTGCAATAACTGCTTTTTACTCATAATGTAAAACTACACAACTAAACAATAATACCTTTATGTATAGCTGTACAGCAAAACGCATTAATTACTCTCAATGTCGTTTAAACACGACATGTATTTACATTACAATTATGCTATTATTGTATTTAAGACAATAAGTTAAATGAAAATTCTTTGCAATGTATGACACAAAGTCTTGAGGTTTAGAGATGGGATAGTATTGTGAATACAAGACTAATCAAGACTTTGAGCAGTCTTGTTAGCAAGTATCTATATTTGTTGATACATTTATAAAAATAAATGTATCAACAAATATAGATACTTGCTTAAATAAATAATAGTTCCGTGAATGATGTTCGTCATGTACGTTTAGGTGTTTACATAAATATAATGAAAATACGTATTATAAGACGAGTATGTATCTAAAATTTGATGAAGAATATAATATAATAAATGAAATATTACCACGTACCCTGAAGGCACGGTAGATAATTATCTCAGATCTTTTTAACATTTGAAGAAGTCTAAGGCGATGGTATAAAAAGTTTCCGCAACACATGGAAATTTTTGAGGGAGGCCTATGTCCAACAGTGGACGTCCAACGGCTGAGATGATGATGATGAAGGGGATAATTGGAGGTAAATCCAAATAAGCATGAAGCCTAAATTCAGAAAATAATTATCTCAGGATCGGTGGAAATCAGTAATCTCAGTCAAATAATGTGGGAATCAGGTCGTAGGAAGACATTTTGTAAAATAAAACATGACTGATGAGATATAACAGGAACCAGGAGACATAGAAGTAACTGAGAGAAACCTTTACCTAGCAATAAGAAAACATAAGAAAAAGAAACAAGACTAAAGAAAGCTAAATGACCAAGACCCCAGCACTACCTGTATTAATTGCTTGCGATGAATAGCGAGGTGAACCGACAGCCGTGCACAACACTACTGAAAACTATAGTCCAGACATTTGTTCAGTTCTCATATATCATTCGAGCATTGTCACACCAGAATATATTTGTTTTTGCTCTGTTGTATGCAAATTGAGTTGCCAATTCATTCAATGTGAACGGACAGACAAGTAGCGCTCACAAAGACCTTGGACTGGGCTTATGTAATTCATACTATTTTCTATTATATTGGCTTTTTTATACTAATGACTTTTATATCACATAAACAGTGCATTAACAATTTTATACCTCGTTTTTTATGAAATATCAGTAAGTATTGAAGATTGCAAAGGTTAAGAAATGTATCAAATAAAAAATAAAACATGTAAAAACAATACAAATGTAAATGACATACTTACGTTTTTATTGGTAGTCCTATTTAAATCTAAGAGGCAGTAAATCAATGAAAATCCGTCTATTATACAAATAAAAGCACAAGTGACTTCGAATAAATACTTTTCCTAATCCCATAATCCCCAAACAATCAAAGTTGTAACAGACAACTAAACAGCTCCATTTCTGTTGCTACAAATAAAAATATTGCCAGTACGTTCATCTTTGTGGGCATTGTCACTGAATATACGATCCTATCTCCACGGCAACAAAGGCCGAATAGGCGACCACCCCAAAGTATAGACAGAATAATGAGGAACCGGGAAAAACTTCTGTTGCGGAATGAAAAGCGCAAATTCGTCATTAGGCGGCGTTTTCCGCCATTGTTGTCCCCGTCTCTCTCTTTCAACGGGGGAGCTTCACAAGCGCGAGCGAGACAAAAGTTGGTCCTTCGAGCCGGATTGTTCCTTTCTATGTTAGCGACATTGTTTTCGCTTTTATGCTCGTCTGAATTGGGATTGTCTTGTCTATTTCAATGGTCGATGGCGCCCCTCCACGATGAATGACTACCTTCTATAAATGGGGGGAGACAAAGGGTTGGTCTCTTGAATCGGGAGACGGGTCGTTCGATTATATTGTATCGATTCAATGCTATTGTCTTACGCAATGAACGATGGTTAGGGCAAATTACTTTTCAGCTTTTTTACAAGTCTGTTGATGAGTTTTTGTTCTGTTGGAAGCTAATAAGCTGAGATTGCTTTTGCAGAAATAATTGGTTTGGAATATACTGTTTTACAAACTATGGTTACACGTGATCTTTGACTAGTACTCGTCACCAAGAATTGGACCATAGGCATGATGACAGTAATCAAGTATCGCCAAAATATTTATCGCCAAAATTTTTTTTTTTGGACGGGGATAGCGAGCGCTGCCGAACTATTTCGCCTCGCTAAAGATCGGGAACAATATGCCATATGACTGCCAACCTTCGCTAGTCGGAGAGGCACCATTAGAAGAAGAAAATATTTATCTGATCTAATGAAATAGGATTCAAAGATTTTGAAAAATGTATTTATTCTCTTATTAATGTCGAAATTACTAATTTATTTGTAAAAATAAATCTACAAAATACAACAATCCGCCATGATAGCCAAAACGCTCGCCGGTGTCATGGCGTCTGTCATTGCGTCACGTCTCAGTAAACGTCATTTTGTTTCTAAGTAGCTATGTAGATGTAGGCATCACTGGTTGATATACTGAGCCGTGACGTAATGACAGACGCCATGACACCGGCGAGCGTTTTGGCGTGAATTTGAAAATTTAAAATTAAATGTACTTTTATTGCACAAAAACCTTAATTTTCTACAGAAATATGATATATTTTAGACATCATAGATACGTCTGAATATCATAGAAGAGATTTTGAAAATTAGTCATCATGCCTATTGGTGGGATTCAGATTGGTGGGAGCAGGGAGGGGCAGTTCCCCCCCCCCCCCTCTCTAGAGGTGAAAAAATGTAGCCAAAAGCAAATAAATCAAACTTCTAAGTCCACTCACATGACTTGCTTGACCAATCAAACATTAGGACATGGTCAAGGCCTCGCAGCACATGCAAAGAGTGTGGCTTAACAAATTCTTTCAAATTCTTTTTTTTTTAAATTCCATCACCAGATTTTGCCACTAGCTCAACTGAACTCACTATAGGTACAGGGTGGAAAAATTGAAATTAAAAATGAAATTAATTAAAGGAAATATTCCTTTATTTTTAAAAAGAAAGATAACTGCATTCAAAGATTTTCTAAAATTCGCTTGCTTCACCCAGGAATCGAACCAGCTTAAAATTCAAAAATTAAACATTTGCTATTTTATTTCACTAGTCGATACATTCAATGCTAAAGATAAATTTTTTCAAAGAAACATGAGGTCTTACACTCGTCTGTCGTACAAGATATCCATGAAATCTAATATTTAGTACATAAGAGCTTAAATTGCAATTTAGCTCTACAGTGGAATGGTGAGAGGTATCTAGTAGTGCGATTCAGACCTTTTCGGAATGTATTCAGAATTCGGAAAATAACGTTTCTTCGCAGAAAAACTGTCAACTTTTCGAAGAAAATCATTGAATCGGATGCATTTTCGGAAGTCTGAATCTCACCTCCGATAGACAAATACCGTCTAGAAAAGTTTTGTCAAGAATGGTGGAATAATAAAAATTAATTTAAAAAATTGTGAAAATTAATGTTAGATTTCGTGATCTTTTTTATTTCTAAAACCAAATGTGTGTTATAAAGATTTTATCCTGACATTAATCCTATCGATTAGTAGTATTAAATAGAGCGAGGTTTGTTTTTTAATTTTTAACTGGTTCGATTCCGGGTGAGGCAAGCGAATTTTAGAAAATCTATGAATGCAGTTTTGTTTCTTTTTAAAAATAAAGGAATGTTTCCTTTAAGTAAAATACTGTATCTTAAGGATTTAAAGTAGTTTCCCTCCGGGGCCCATTCATTTTTTCCACCCTGTATAAAGCTTTTTTTGGAAATATTTGGCATTCAGTTATTTATAATACTCGTATTTGATGATACAACGACATAACACAACATTATATCTTCAGGTGCAGAATGGAAGCTCCTATCAGAGGACGCCAAGCGTCCGTTCATCGACGAAGCCAAACGTCTCCGAGCTATGCACATGAAGGAGCATCCAGACTACAAGTACCGACCGAGACGGAAGCCGAAGACCCTGAGGAAGGAAGGGTACCCTTACTCGATACCGTACCCAAGTGTGCCAATGGACGCGTTGAGAGCTGGTAAGTCAGCTTTCAAATACTTCTTCTACAGCTAGTTTCAACAATCTATGTGTGGTTGACTCCGACGCGAAAAGAGCAGTGTTACAAGGTTGACTTTGTATCAGTGTGTCTGTGCATCTGTATATCTGTGGGTAGCTCCCAAACGGATGAACCTATTTTGATTTCGTGTTTTTTGTTAAAAAGCTTACTTGATCGAGATTATAAATATTATTATCAACGGGATAATTACCATGATTATTGAGTTTTCCTGCCATGATCACTGGTAACTGAAGTCTTTGCGAGATAATATTTATGTTCGTAACCATGATAGATTCAAAAGTTATATTGATCGAGATTGTTCTTAATGATTAAAGAAGGTTATAGACAGGTGGTGATGTGGATCTGATATTGTGATTGTGAATCACGATCACATTGAATTTTACTTCTATCAAAAACAAGCACACTATGTGGAACTCCCTTGTGTAGACGAAGTAAGAGGTACCAGGTTATTAAAACTAAATACTATAAAAACTGATAAACAAGAACACATCAACTGTGTGAATGCATATAATGTGAGTGAAAGGAGTGAGCACTGAGATGACGAGTGATAGAATGAAATGGAGGAAGGAAACATGGTGTGCCGACCCCACCTAGTGGTATAAGGGCAGGGAGATGATGATAATAAATAAATAAATAAATAAATAATGCTGAACATTTCACACAGCATCATTGTAGCCCCAAAGTAAGCAGATCTTGTGTTATGGAAACCACATGACTGTTATACTACTTATATGCTTAAAACTAGAACACTTGATGAAATAAGAACACAGCAAGGACAAATTCATCACATAGAAAACAATATTTTTTATTTCAAACAATCATTAGTCTACTTCATTATTGTTTATTTTAAAAATATACATTGTTCCCTAGAAATACAAATCGACTCTTACAGTAAAACATTGTCAGACCCTCAAGGTGTCATTATACGTTGTAAAGGCCTTTATAACGATAAAACGCAGTGATGTGAGGCATAATAGGCTATGATTACATACCATTGTATCTTCCGACGACATTGTTTGGTTTCGATGACCTAGAATCCTAGGGAAGGAAAGGGGGAATTGTCTATAATTAGGAATTATTGTTTTATTCGTCCATGTTTTGTTCTTTATTGCAAAATTTTTTGATATTATTTTAAGTTTATGTAGAAAATCTTAATTTATTTATGTCTCTGATTGTTTTTAATTGTCTAACCCAAGTCTTTGTACGACATGATGGTTTCATAAGGAACATCATAGAAGGAAAAGTAGAAGGAAGACGAGGAAGAGGAAGACCAAGAATTAATTACATGAGTCAGATTAAGAGGAAGGTCGTTGTCTTGCCGTATAAAGATATAAAAGAAATCGCATTGGAAAGAGATAGACGGAGAGAATTGCTCCGACAAGAGCAGAGCTCTTAAATTTAAATACCTATACAGGGTGTGGCAAATTCTTGGTCACTAAAGGGTAGCTACCTTTTCTCTTGTAGTTAGAAAGTTTTGTTCTTAGGAAACTTCGGTTTTATTTTGAAGAAAAAAATAATTGCATTTTTAGATTTTTGAAAAAAAGTACAGTTAGCCTAAAAAATTACATTTGTCAAAAAAAACAAGTTGGTCTTAATCAACTCTATTTCCCACCAGGAACACTTCTCCCAAAGTAACTTATCAAATCAAATCGTAAGTTTTTGCAATAATTCAAAAAAACACACCCATACATTTTCTATGAAATTAGTAGTTGTAAACATTATAGTGCCACTTATTCGATGGTCATTAATTTAAATTCGTAACTGCTTCGGCATGCTAGGAGGCTATTGTAAAGCCTTAGGCGCCTCAGACAGAGCCGCGAGAGAGAATGGTATGCATGGAGCATACCATTTGTACATCTGCAGGGAAGCACTTTGTTCTAAATTTAAATATGCGCTTTACAATAGCCTCCCAGCTTGCCGAAACAGTTATGAAATTAAATTACGAACGATCGAATAAGTGGCACTGTAATGTTTACAACTCCTAATTTCATAGAAAATGTATGGGATGTGTTTTTTTGAATTCTTGCAAAAACTTACGATTTGATTTGATAAGTTACTTTGGGAGAAGTGTTCCTGGTAGGAAATAGAGTCGATTAAGACCAACTTGTTTTTTTTGACAAATGTAATTTTTTAGGCTAACTGTACTTTTTTTCAAAAATCTAAAAATGCAATTATTTTTTTCTTCAAAATAAAACCGAAGTTTCCTAAGAACAAAACTTTCTAACTACAAGAGAAAAGGTAGCTACCCTTCAGTGACCAAGAATTTGCCACACCCTGTATAAATAACTCAAACTTATTTGTGTTATGGAAACTAGATAAAGAGATGCATATCCGTTTGTGTGTAGGTATGCGGAGGATGTCCGGAACTATTTCCCTTTTTTTATCATTTGTAAAGAACTATATTCCAGATGAACATTGGCTATTCATTACCCCGAGCAAAATCAGCGTGAACCGCTAGTTCTCCTTTAGGCTCCTCTTTTTATATTTATATGTGCCATTTACATGGTGCGAGTTGCTCGCCTTAAAGATGCGAATGTCAAAACATGACAATAAAAACTAATCATTAATATCATACTGGCTGAGGCCAAACGAGCGTAATTTTTTGAGTTGTGATAATCGCTTGTCACTAAATTGTCATGAAGCAATTCTCGCATCTTTGTGGCGAGAAACTGGCACCATGTAAATAGCGCTTAGACAGAGAATTTAAGTTTACATCTAATAGTTTTTATCATTCTGTTACACATCTGTCTATGAATGTTATTTTCCAATTCAAAACTGCAGTGTATCCAAAATATTCGATTCAAATAGATAATCAAACATTCGTTCGCCAGTAGAATACCGTTCCGTTACAGAAATGGAGTTCGATATACCTAACAGAGTTCACAAAAACGTGACACAATAGGAACGTTATCAGTCTATTCAGAGGACGTCATCGAATACGAATCAGAAGAATTACACAATTGTCATGCATCGTTTGCAATGCGATAGTTACTGGCGGTTAGTGCAAGTTCTTTTTGAGGCGAGCGGCGGATCCGACCGTGGAGTTTGGCACACGGAAAGGGAGGCCTAGGTATACCCAGAAGTGTAGGGTAATTTTTTTAAACTTTCGCGATCACTATTCATATTGAAAAGTTTTATGGACACGGGATTTTATCGCGTAATTTACCTTATTTATCCCGACGTTTCGGCTATGTTGCAATAGCCGTGGTCGCGGGCAGACTGGAGTATGTTTTCAAGGTCCATTGTGAATCGGCGGTAGTATCCAAAACTACCCTCACTGATCTTCAGATTCCGGATCGGCTGCATTTACACCGCAACACACTACACTAACCGTATCTTGACACCGGAAAACACCGGAGAGCACCTAGTGGATTCCGGGCCTAATCACTGGATTGAACTTCACGATCCCAAGATTCTTGCCAACGAACGCCAGTATTACAAGCGAATAATTCGTGAGGCAATTGAAATCAAGAAATATCCGAATTTCAATCGCGAGGATGGATTCAGGCTCCCGTCATCATGGAATCCTGTTATTAGTAAATGCAGTGCACGTCGTAATGTGACTTTCCGGTGTCAAGATACGGTTAGTGTAGTGTGTTGCGGTGTAAATGCAGCCGATCCGGAATCTGAAGATCAGTGAGGGTAGTTTTGGATACTACCGCCGATTCACAATGGACCTTGAAAACATACTCCAGTCTGCCCGCGACCACGGCTATTGCAACATAGCCGAAACGTCGGGATAAATAAGGTAAATTACGCGATAAAATCTCGTGTCCATAAAACTTTTCAATATGTAGGGTAATTATAAGTAGGTATAGGGTATTTTATTTACTTCAAGTAAATAGTTAGTTTCTTATAAAAATGGTTATTGAGATCATATGTAGTATCACACACGCTAAAAACAAAGTTATGGTAACAGTTATTGTGTATTTGAGCGAATGGTCTAGCTCTAGTGTTTATGATGGTTTCCTTATTAGTTTGATGCATTTGATTTATAAATTTATTAAAACGTATTATTATAACGGTATATTCGCTTGTTCAGCAGCCAAAATCATAAATTAAAGAAAATTGTTTTTTTTACAACTTGTACTTGGGCAAAACCCTAAGCATTTGAAAGACGTACTTTGCAGTTTCGATCTTGGTTAAAATAATAACATAAAGCACACAGCAAACCTATCAATCTAACTTTATTCAATTACAAATGAATCATTTGATTGCTTAGTTAGTGAGCGATATGAATCTAACCTGTAGGTCTTGTCCTGAGGAAACGAGTTAATAGCATATACTTTTTACTGGCACCAGTAGAACGCAGAACTAAACGCGGCATAGAACGGGTCACTCGCCCTTACAAAAACTATGAACGCCTAAGTCACGATTTGTTATCGTGACTCCAAAAATAAAATTGCCACCTTGTTTGTAAGAAAACGCTTTTTATAACTTTTTAAACAAGTACCGTAGCGGTCAATGCATTGTGCTGTTTTGTACAATAATATCAATATAATGAACTGTAGAAAGAGTTATTGGAAACTAAGATTATTCTTGAACGGTGATCATAGAAACTTTCTGTAATGTAGCGGCCACACTAACGGGCGATGCCATAGCTCAATATGTGCCATATAGATGGGCTAAATTATATATATTAGACCGGGCCGTGCCCGGGCCGGGCCGTGTCCGTGGCCAGGACGGGGCACGGATTTGAAACGTTACATACATGTTGTATGAAGCAGTTTATATTAAACAGTGCCTGATCCGTGTCCCGTCCGGGCCTGTCTACTAGCATTCCTATGGGCTCCGCTCCGGCACGGCACGGACACGGCCCGGCCTGGACACGGCCCGGCCCAGGCACGGCCCGGTCTATATATAAATCTAGCTTTAGGGAGTGTTGGCGTGTATAGTAGTACATATCACAACATTATGTATGTAGTGATCGTATGAGCTAGTAGCTCTGATGACGGAGTTTTAGGCCACCTGTGGGCCTAGCATGCGCAACATCGAGAGAGATAATATATCGATTGGTCGTACGTAAGCAGTTTTACCGATCGAGATATACGATGATAGATATGCACTTTAAAGCTTCGCCGCGAGAGTCTCTATTTGAACAAATTTACTCGCGAAGTGACCCTTCTGTACGTAGTACTAGTATTCTGTGTTAATAATTAGAAGTTCACATTTTTAGTTTACATTTAAATCAAAGTTTTTCATGTAGGTAATAAATAAGATACCTATTAGAAATAGGCCTTAAATTTTACCATGTTTAAAGATATGTAAGAACAAGATTCTCTAACACAAGTATTATAATACTTAATAGAGGGTCTTAACACTGATGTTTATGTTAAAATATAAGGTTACTGAAATAAATAAAATAAAAAAATAAAAATAAAAAAAAAGATATTATTATCTCGATTCTCGATGTCGCGCATCGACATGCCGTCTCTTTTCATTGACTGAGAGTGAAAAGAGACGGCATATAGTTCAATTCCTATTATGATTCTACTATAGCGACCTTTTTAAGCCCGCTGATGTCCTCTGTTATCGTTTAACGACTTGTAACGTCTCAATGGCTTACAATTATTTTCCTTCATCGTTTCCCTTCACGAGCGCGTATCAATGACTAATCCATTTTTCAATAATGCACACATGTAAAACTTATTTAGAACAATTAAGCTCACAGTATAACTTAAAATAATGAAACATGTAAACTGAATTCTATCTTGAAAGTAAAGCTTAGTGCACAACTCCGACAAAAACACCTCACGCGGAAATCGAACGCCCGCCGCGCGCACACAAAAGATTCCATACACAACGCATAGTTTAAACCGTCTTACTGCATCTGACAGTTGACAGTTTTCGCTGTCAATGTGAAAGTGACAATGGGGGTTAGTTGGGGGTGCGCGGTGACGTGGGGTCACGGGTATTGACACGGGTTTAAAATTATTGAAAAATCTTATAAGGGCAGTGCGATGTTATTAAAGGGTTGTTTTGTTGAAATAAAGTGTAGTTGTGGGGTTTCAAATGGTAAAAACTATTTGTGTGGTGGAACTGTTTGATCTCAAGGACAAAGTAATGATTAAAAATTGTAGATACTCCTCCAAGAAAGGAAAGGGTGACAAAATTGTATAAACCTGGCCCTGAAAAAACAAACTTTATTAGATATTTGAAGATATATAAACAAAATAATAATGTCTGGATGTCTGACTTTTACAATAGTGCGGCATAAATAAAACTGTGTGAGTCTCACATAGAAATACAAATCCTTGTGTAGGTTTTCTTTGCATAACACACTGACTGAATGAACTGTTAACAGAAATAAAATCGATTCTGACAATGAATGAATGAAGAATTCGTGACCTTGCTTATTCTTGAATGATTTTCGAAATTAGACAGTTGTGTAAACTCACAATGGATGGGAAACTAGAGTTCTTAACAGCTGATTGCTTCAGCAGTTTAGAAGACACGTTAAGTTGACTATCTTGGCTATAGAATTTCTCCAGTCGTACATTTAGGTGGCTGAACAACTCTTTCACCATAGTTAGCTACTATCTCATCCAAACTTCCTTTCTAAGTTGTATGTAAGAGTCTTCTGAAGTCCCATTGAACATTTTAAAGAAGTACAACTAAATTATGTACTAGGCGTCATCAATGCGGTCGTAAGGCTAAACGTGGGCGGAGACGCCACGTGTGTCCCGACCCTTAGTTAAGGGTTGTGACACACCGCGGCCGAACATGGCTTTTAAGTTAATTGCTGTTGGCAATTTATGTTCTGGATAAAATTGGGGTGAATAATTATAAGGTTTGCTTGAGGATGTCTTTGTGTTTGTAGGAAATGTTTGAGTGTTATTAAAATTTGAATTGTATTTAATGGATTCAACGTTTTATATTATTTTGAGTAACGAGTGGCTACATTCAAAATTGATAAAACCGACTTCAATGTTTAAGCTGAGCATTTCGAGGTGCATTTCTGTTCATAACTCCGAAGATCCTCGACAAATCCTTACCAAATTTTTGTGGCACCAATCGGAAAGTAGGTTTGAAATCGGTCCAGATTTCTTCGAATTATCGGTGAACTTACAAAAAAAAAACACGAAAAAAAGATTATGATGAATGAAAACCTCCTTTTTTTGAAGTCGGTTAATTTTTTTTTACTAGATAGCTAAACTCTTGAGGAAGGTTATAGACTACTTATCATCATCATCTTCACCATGAACCATCACTACGGGGGCAACGCCGCGAGGGCAGTGCTAGTTATTAATATAGGTAACTATCATAAAAACAACATTAATGCCCAAAAAAACTTGAAACTCACGAAAAATACTTCACCAAATCCAGCGTACATTAACTAAAAGCCTAATAAAAAGGGCCATTACACACGCGACGTGCACGCGTCGCATTATAAGACCGGGGACAAATCGGCAAACAAGGGCACTTGGTAAGGCGAGAGCACACGCGCCGGTCCGCCCACAGTTGGTTGCGATTGGCAATTTGACCAAAATTGACCAATTTATGTTGCACTTCCAAATTGACCGTAATTTTGGTTTATATTGGGCATCAACTGTTTATTTGGATTCAAGATTAATAGGTGTAGTAATTAAAGTGATAACTGACCCGACAGACAAAAATAGAAATTTCATCAAAATGGAAATTTTTATCAAAGCGCAACACTCCTCTTACAGCCTCTTAGGGCCCTACCTCACTAGGACACCATGGTTGCGTCACCACAAACCAAAATGTATGAAAGTAACACCAGCAGTGCGATTCAGACTTCCAAAAATGCATCCGATTCGATGATTTTCTTCGGAAAGTTGACTTTTTTTCAGCGAAAAAACATCACATTCTGAATTTGTAACACATTCCGAGAAGGTCTGAATCGCATGGCTGGTGTCCCGTTGCGCAACTAAGCGGACGCCAGATATGTGTCATATAATGTACCTACATTTTGTTGCTGGCTGTGGTGGCGCCACCATGGTGTCTTAGTGACCTATAGACCTATATCATCTTCAGAAGATCTTAATCTCCTAACATTTTAGAGAATCTCTACCCATTACCCAGTGATAGTTGTGAGCCTTTCGAAGTTTAATAAGTGTTGTTTTCCCAAAGCCCATAGTTAGCTAACTTGGCCAAATTGACACAGGTGTCCTTTTATGCAGATAATGGTCGCATTGTTCTTTATACCGTGTTTGTTATTCTACTGTCTACAAATTGTTAAGCGAGTGTTCATGTTCGAACAAAATCATTTTTAGTTCCACATTTTTCCATAATTTTCTTTAGAAAAAACCTATTAGCCGTTGGCCGTTTGTTGCTAAATGCGTGCCGAGTGCGTCCGTAGCCTAAAAGTGAAATAACAATCAAAAGTCACTCTTGCGCAATATTTTTTGTTTGAAATTTGTCGTCAAACTATCTACCAGGGGGCGTACCACCAACAATCTTATTTTATTACTGCCGCGTCGATGATTTGACACTTGACACTCCACGGTGACGTCACCAAAACATTCCTGCGTTAAGATTAAAACAAGGTTAACTTAGGCTTGCGTTAGGCTTCTTCTTCTTCTTCAAGTGCCTCTCCAACTAGTGAAGGTCGGCTATCAGCTGCTGGAATCTATCTCGGTCTTTCGCCAGGCGGAACAGTTCCCTTAACTACTAGTTAGGCTTACTTTAACCTTATCTAAGTCGGAATAAGCTAAGCCTTAGTTTATTCCTACTTTATTCCTTAGTTACTAAGGAATTAAAATAATAATTACTTTGATATTGTTTTAAGAATTCATAGTAAGGCCCCTGTTCCATATTTGGTCGTTATGTCATGAAATATCATGACACCTTTGATGTAGCCGAAAACACGAGCAGTTATTTTTCCGTGGCCACAGCAAAACGAATAAAACAAAATTGTCCTCCAAAAATAACAAAAGCAAAACTACACCTTTGTGTCTAGTTGTTTTATTTGAGGCGCGAATTCGTTTTGAATTGATCTTTTACTGCATCATGTAGACCCGCCTTATTTTAATGACGAAACTTGCTGAAAATATTGACGGTGAAGAGTTACCTTTAGATGGCACAGTTTGAACAAGTGCAGTAATACATGTAAATTAACAACAACGCAGTACCAATTTAATATAATCGCTTTAAAAATTGTGCTGTTTGTTTGTTTGTAATTATTTTACTTTCGAGTAGTTTTTGACGATAAGGCATACAATGTATAAAATATACTCAGATTTTTAGATTACTTCTCACTTCTTACTACTACCGTAGTACTTTTATTCTGTGCTTTTACTAGCTAGTTACCTACTTTACATTACTACATTACCTACTAACTCTAGCCCATAGTATAGCATACTCTGCATCTATAATTCCGAATATGTTTTGCGTTAAGAACCAAAAACACATTAAAGACAAAGTTTAAACACATTTTAGTACCTAAGGCAAAACTTATAATACTTTATAACACCTAGATCACAGAATAAACATCTATGCTCATCATAAAAATATGTGTCCAGGGAATCGAACCCACGATCTACAGTGCAGAAAGCAGAAAAGTTTCTACGCAAAACGGCCAGCATGTAAAGTCAGAGCCAACTACTAGTATTCAATAAATTAGTTTTTTGTTTTGCAACGGGTTTAAACAAATGTTCTATCATAAAGTTTTAGTTAAACAGTAGTAATTGTTATGCAAATTTCTATGAATGGAAGTTTTCAGGCGATTTGCGTGTTCGTATTGTAATAGTTTCAACATGTTTTTCAGTTATTCAAACGGACTATTAATAATGCTAATATATGGTTTTGTTCATTCGTGTGTATTGTGGAAATAATGGAAGAAAATGTAATTTTAAACAGAGAATCAAGAATAATGTATTTTAACTGACTGGAATAAATCCTACATAGATTATAATAAATCCTACTAATTATAAAGGCGAAAGTCCGTGTGTGTTTGTTTGAATGTCTGTTACCACGTAGGTATCCCAATAACTACTGAACCGATTTTGATGAAATTTGGAATGAAGATAGTTTACGTTTTGGAATAACATATAGGCTACTTTTTATCCCGCAAAAATGTATGGTTCCCGTGAGATAAGAAAATAGTAGTCCATGCGGGCGAAGCCGCGATGTCCGCTAGTAAGGCAATAAAAAAAAGTGGTGTAAGATAAAGCATAGGTAATCAATAACCTATTACCTACGACTGAAACTGGAGCAAGGTTTGTCAAGACTAACTACTGTGGGTCTGACTTATGAAAGATGTTTAAAGTTGAACACTGGTTAAACAACGTCCTGTCTTTATTTGTGGATAGTGACGAATAGAGACAGGACGTTGTTTAACCAGTGTTCAACTATAAACATCTTTCATAAATAAGGGGGAAAGGTCAAAAGTATCAGTGCATAAGAAAAATGGCGCTTGCATTATGTATTTTATATTTTACTTTTTTGTTGTATCATTGACAGTATCAACAAAACATTCATAATCCTCTAGAATCCTATAAAAACGCTTAATCATGATTAGCATATTATATACCGTCAGTTTGTTACGCACCGGAAGTGTCCAATCGCGTGTGCTGCCGGAAGCCCCTCCCCCCGCCAAACTGCTTCCGGTCACGTGACGTCATTTACATGACAGTTGGCCGCGAGACGCCGAGAGAAGCGGACGTGCGCGAGGACTTTTGGTTTATGGCTATGGGAAATGACTAAGCCCTTTGTTCTTTTTTCTGTCATTGTTGGCACTCTGTAAGAAAAATGATGAAATATTGTTTTTATTTGCTTGAAGTCACCTAATTGCACAATATTAATAGATACACAATAAAACAGGCATTTTTCGTTTATAATAAATGTCAATTGTTTTTATAACAAAATAGTCATTAATACAAACCAGTTACCATTATAAATATGCAGCAATAATGATTGAGTACGTATGAAATACTAACTAAAAATGTGAGCATGTAACAGTACCTACATTAATGTATCACGTGTATTATTTCGTACCAAATCTTTTGAAGATTATAATGAACAAATTTTGTTCAATCCTGCTCTATATTTCTAAGAATGATGATTGTCTTGCACACAGATCCATAAAAGTTTAGGCATAAAGATGTACCGGATCGTACGGATCTGTGTACAATCATCATTCAAAAATTTATAGCAGGATTTTTTCTAAGAGAATACCTATCTACCATGTAAATTCAGTTGGATGACTTGGATGTAGTGTAGGTATAGATTGAGGTATACCATACACCTTCATTAAAAATGTCCAGTTGACGCAATCTCATCAAACAAGAAATCAAACCCCTAATATAACGTGATTCGCGAAAACCATAGCTAATCCATCAATTTATACACGGTTAGTTAGACGAGAGACAAGCGAGGGGATTCGTACAGATCTGCTTGTCATTGGGAGATTTACTTGTACAGTTCGATCGTGTAGGATGTATGTTAAAACACATGAATTCGCAATGACGACCTCTGTGGCGCAGTGGGCGAAGGCCTGCCTGTGACGCAGGAGGTTGCGGGTTCGATCCCCGCCGCGGGACAAATGTTTGTATGATCTGCAAATATTTGTCTCGGGTCTGGGTGTTTTATTATGTATATTATGTATTTACAAAAAAAATGTATTTAAGTAGTATATCAGTCATGTGGTTCCCATAACACAAGCTCTGCTTAGCTTGAGGCTACATGATGCTGTGTGAAATGTCCAGCATTACTTATTTATTTATTTATAATAAGGTAATGATAATTTTATGTTAGTACATTCAAGTATTTTACGCACAGAACTATATCGAGATAGCAAAAAAGTTCGTTGATTTGTATGGTAACCGTGTAACATTTTGCGAAGGTACTTTGACGAACGCAGTTAACAGTTTGGATTACATTGCTGGTTTTCAATGCTTGCCAAGTCTGGCTCGTCAAATTAAAGCCGCAATGAAATGAATTTGGAATGAACTTCGCGGCGAGCAAAGAAATCCTCAGCCCTACTTTTCGGCACGCGAGGTACTTAGACTCTTTGCTTCTATCTCGATATAATTCTGTGATTTTACGTAAGTCATATACATAGTTTCTCACAGTAAACAACTGCGTAACATTTCATAGCCTTTGGAACCCATTCACACTCTATTGAACATAACCTAGCATAACATTTAAAAGAAACCTCACAACTTCTCTATAGTGCACTTACCCATAACCTAATGAATTCGAAGTAAAACGACGTAAGTCACAAAACAAAGCGCTCGTGGCGTAGCTTGCTTGACGTTGTAAAATATAGGAATTGGGACCAAAAGAACTTCGCTTTATCAAGAACCTGTAAGGTTCTTTCAAGACTTTATACATCACTAGCTGACGCCCGCGGCTTCACCCGCGTGGACTACTATTTTGTTTATCCCACGGGAACCGTGCATTTTTTCGGGATAAAAAGTAGCCTATGTCCTATTCTCGGTCATTATCTACCTGTGTTTCAGTCAAATCGGTTCAGTGGTTGTCGAGTTATAGAGGAACAAACATACATCTAAACATCCATCCAAACATCCAAACTTTCGCATTTATAATATTAGTGTGACTAGCTGCTGCCCGCGGCTTCGCTCGCGTGGTACCCGGGTAAAAAGTAGCCTATGTTACTCTCCAGCCCTCCAATTATCTCCACACAAAAAATCACGTCAATCCGTCACTCTGTTTTGACTTGAAAGCAGGACAAATAAATAAACAAATAAACGCACTTTCACATTTATAATATGGGTACGGTTACGGATTGCCGCTGCGTTTTGTTTCGTTCTCCAAAATGACAATTTGCAAAACCTCATTGGTAATTTGTTTGAAAACGTTATCACAACAGAGTAGGTAATCTAACCTCATTGGTCACTAGTTGACGTTTTGCTTTGATTCATAAAAAGTTTCAGGTAGAATAGGCATGATGACTAATTTTCAAAATCTCTTCTATGATATTCAGAAGTATCTATTATGTCTAAAATATATATTATTTCTGTAGAAAATTAAGGTTTTTGTGCAATAAAAGTACCTACATTTTAATTTTATATTTCAAATTCACGCCAAAACGCTCGCCGGTGTCATGGCGTCTGTCATTACGTCACGGCTCAGTAAATCAACCAGTGATGCCTACATAGTTACTGAGAAACAAAATGACGTTTACTGAGACGTGACGCAATGACAGACGCCATGACACCGGCGAGCGTTTTGGCTATCATGGCGGATTGTTGTATTTTTTGTAGATTTATTTTAACAAATAAATTAGTAATCTCGACATTATTATGAGACTAAATAAATTTTTCAAAATCTTTGAATCCTATTTCATTAGATCAGATAAATATTTTGGCGATACTTGATTACTGTCATCATGCCTATTGGCCTACTGAGTGATAAAAATTTGGATGTGAGACCGCAAGTGGCACTGCCGTGTTTCGGAGGGCGCGTTAAAATTTCGGTCCTGGCTAGCCATGACGAAGGTCTTTTGGCGTTCTCAAAACTCCGTCACCAGAGTCAGCCACTAGCTCAACGAACATACATCACACTAATCACACTATCACACTATATCACATCACAATAATATTATTTGGATGGATGGATGTATGTTTGTTCCTCTATAACTCGACAGCCACTAAACCGATTTGGCTGAAAGAACCATGGGCATCATTGCTTGAACACTGGACCCGCTTCGTCCAACAGCGATGAAACATATGTCATATGAAAGCTCTTGGAATGTACTTTATTTCATTCTATCACAGCTAAGTTCAAATCGAGCGCGAAAATGGTGTTTTGGTGCAAAAATGGCGCGATAATGGTGGTTTCTTGAACGAAACTAGAAAGCTGAAACTTAAAATGTAGCTTCCTTTTCTAGTAAAATCACCCACTAAGGCATTTTATTTTCGAATTTCAACCCCTAAAGGGGTGAAAAGTAGTGAAAAAGTTTGTATGAAACTTTTTAATGCGTAGTATGATTTGCTTGAAACTCGGTTCGCATACTTAAAATGCAAAATAAATGGACACC
This sequence comes from Camptogramma bilineatum, assembly GCA_958496255.1. Lineage (NCBI taxonomy): Eukaryota > Metazoa > Arthropoda > Insecta > Lepidoptera > Geometridae > Camptogramma > Camptogramma bilineatum. Next base: position 1,992,824 of record OY292453.1, read on the forward strand.
TATTTCAGGATTATTCAAAATAATCCTTAAAAAGGAGTGAAATGGGGTGTCAAAGTTTTTATGGGTACTTTTTAATAGGTTGTGCGAGTTGCTTGAATCTGGGTTTGAATACTATTGATGACAAATAAATGAACACATATTTCAGGATTTTTCGAAACAACCCTTAAAAAGGGGCAAAATGTGGTGTCAGAGTTTGAATTGAAACTTTTTAAGGGCGTTGCGATTGGCTTGAGACTCGGGTTGTATATTATAAATGCAAAATAAACGGACATGGTGTTTCAGGACTTTTCGAAACAACCCTTAAAAAGGGGGTGAAATGGTGTGTCGAAGTTTGTGCTGGAACTTTTTAAGGACAGGGCAGACAAGTACTGGCGTCACTTGCATACACTTCGCCACCAGCTACCCGGCACTGGTTACCCGGTCCTTTGAATAGAATAGAATAGAATATAACTTTATTGTACACCATAAAAACACAAAAGAAAAATAAGCCTTAATTAAAAAAGTGTATCAATGGGCGACCTTATCGCTAAAAGCGATCTCTTCCAGGTAACCTTTGGATGGACAGGATAAAAGCGAACTAGTAACGGCGGTGGCATACATAAAAATATTATTGTGACAGTAAAAAATAAATGGCAAAAAGAAAATACAAATAAGTACTAATTATATAAAAATAATAATGATACCAACAAATATATAACAAATACAATATAATACAATACTAAATTTTATATATATGTATAGAATACATATATATATATATTTTTTTTTTAATTTTAATTTTTTTTTGTAAATACATACCTACACAGAATACTTTATAACACCCCCAGAACAAACCCACATATTATTCCTGATTACAATCTATCTCTGTGGCATAATTTCAACCATATCAGTTCAGCCGTTCTGGCGTGATGCGGTATAAACATCCTGATATCTAAACTTTCACATTTGTAATATCATCATTTACTACATTAAGTACCTATACATAAAATAACCCAACAGATAAAAACATTATTGTGTACCTACCTACTTAGTTTCTATCCTGTCTAACCTACTTAATCCCTTATCCTTTTCCACATCTACCCTCTACTTTACCTTCATGACCTCCGGTTGTTATAGATAATGAATAGATACTGAATAACATAATTACTTACGTCAAGCTTCAATATTTTGTTTTTCTGTGGTTTTGCTTACTGTGGTACTTGACATTATTTCTACAAGACAATATGTACCTATTAAATATCTTGCCACAGTGGGCGGAGCCGAGAATGGATGGATTGTTGGACTTACTCACCGATAAATACCTAGTTGTTAAAAGCAGAAAATTCTCGCTTAACTACTTACCTCTTTTGTTTTTGCTTGATTCGGTAAATAATTTTGTACTCTTTATATATCTTTGTAAACATAATTTTTGTTCTTGTTAATTTTCAAGATCGATTAGAAACGTACCCACTATATGTTTTGCTCACTATCGATCCATTTTTTGTATCCTACGTGGAAACCTATAATTGGCCATCCTTGTGTATACAACGTGTAAATTTAAGTTTATGTATCGCTGTTGGTTTCCCAATAAATAAATAAATAAATAAATAAATAAATGTATAATACTTACGTAAACTAAAATATATATTTATTAAATATGAATAAATATTACATACATAATAATACAAAAACACAAGAAAGTAAAGATTACGACGATGTTGAGCATGATAGTGATGATAAGTAATGACGACGAACCAAGTTTTTAAAAATTTTGGTTTGGTTTGGTTCATTTTCGTAACTATTTTTCACAACCAGTTACGAAAGAAGATTTTATTTCACTGATTCTTAACTGGGTATTAAAAAGAAATATTTATTCCTTGTACGTAACCATGTTTCATAGCCAGACATGATTTTTTTTCATGTTTTGGTACCTAACCAGTGACGAAAATGGATAGTTTTTTTTTTCATTTTTCGTAACTAGCTATGAAAATGGAACCTTGTTTTCTTTTTTCGTAACTGTTATCTAGCTACAAAAAGGGATGCTTCTTTTCTTCTTTTTATAACATTTAGGGCGATTGATATTATGATGTCGATGATTATAGTTTGTTTATTTTTTTTTCTCCACTCGATCACCGTCTACGATAATCAGAGATCGGAATTGGGTGTGTGAAAATACCTAAAGTTTGCAGCGGGACATAATATGGAGCTGTTACAACCACTTAAGTTCAACCGGTTTTGAATTTTACCGGTTTAGTTTCGGTTTTTTTTTACATGTTCCTTACCTTTGAAACACTGAACTATAAACATTCACAAGCTGCTAATACAGTTCTAAATTAATTTTTGTTTTGTACTTTTCCGACAAACTAATTAATAACAACAAAAATTAATTTAGAACTGTATTAGCAGCTTGTGAATGTTTATAGTTCAGTGTTTCAAAGGTAAGGAACATGTAAAAAAAAAAACAAAACTAAAGCGGTAACATCCAAAACCGGTTGAACTTAAGTGGTTGTAACAGCTCCATATTATGTCCCGCTGCAAACTTTAGGTATTTTCACACACCCAATTCCGATCCCTGACGATAATAGAGACTGTTTTGTTTATACTATTCAAATAATTATAAGTGGAAACTTGTTATTAGCCTTAAGTATCTATGTCTTCTTTTAATCATCTGTTGTCTAGCTGTAAGTTTTCCTAAAATTGAAAAAAAATATAATATAAATAATGTACTACTTCCAGATAAATAATAGGCATTGGCTAATTTCGTGTGTTCCGAATAATGGCCGATTATGCGATTATTTCTGATGTTTTTCGATACCCATTATTTATCTGGAAGTACTGTATACAGTTTACTAATAAAATTCGTAGCTGGCTATAAAACATGGTTACGTACAAGGAATAAATATTTCTTTTTAATACCCAGTTAAGAATCAGTGAAAAAAAATCTTCTTTCGTAACTGGTTGTGAAAAATAGTTACGAAAATGGACCAAAGGACCGGGTAACCAGTGCCGGGTAGCTGGTGGCGAAGTTTATGCAAGTGACGCCAGTACTTGTCTGCCCTGTCCTTAAAAAGTTCCAGCACAAACTTCGACACACCATTTCACCCCTTTTTAAGGGTTGTTTCGAAAAGTCCTGAAACACCATGTCCGTTTATTTTGCATTTATAATATACAACCCGAGTCTCAAGCCAATCGCACCGCCCTTAAAAAGTTTCAATTCAAACTCTGACACCACATTTTGCCCCTTTTTAAGGGTTGTTTCGAAAAATCCTGAAATATGTGTTTATTTATTTGTCATCAATAGTATTCAAACCCAGATTCAAGCAAATCGCACAACCTATTAAAAAGTACCCATAAAAACTTTGACACCCCATTTCACTCCTTTTTAAGGGTTGTTTTGAATAATCCTGAAATACGTCTCCATTTATTTTGCATTTTAAGTATGCGAACCAAGTATCAAGCAAATCATACTACGCGTTAAAAAGTTTCATACAAACGTTTTCACTACTTTTCACCCCTTTAGGGGTTGAAATTCGAAAATAAAATGCCTTAGTGGGTGATTTTACTAGAAAAGGAAGCTACATTTTAAGTTTCAGCTTTCTAGTTTCGTTCAAGAAACCACCATTATCGCGCCATTTTTGCACCAAAACACCATTTTCGCGCTCGATTTGAACTTAGCTGTGATAGAATGAAATAAAGTACATTCCAAGAGCTTTCATATGACATATGTTTCATCACTGTTGGACAAGGGGGCCCAAAATGTCGCAACGTTCTTTAAAATCTAGATAGATAATGACTGGGAATAGAATAGAGGCTACTTTTAGCACATTTTAAACTTTCGCGATCTGTTGACATAATTTTAGTGACTAACGGGACTTTATCGCGTTATTACCTTTGTTTATTATTTCCCGACGTTTCGAGTGCGTTACAGCTCTCGTGGTCACGGGTAGACTGATGTACTGGAGTCACCGTCGCTAATTGAGGGTAGGATCCGCGACTACCCTCAATTCACCATCAGAATCAGGAATGGAAAAAACTAATAGTCAACGCGAGCGAAGCCGCGGGCGTCCGTTAGTATTAATAGATACTAATAGAAGTAGTTTATTAGGTTACGGAAACTTTTACAACAACTCATTAATGGCAGTAAAAAGGTGTCTGATTATTTCATCATCATCATCATCATCCACAGCCCGACTTCACCCACTGCTGGGTATAGGCCTCCCTTAGTTTGTGCCATTCGTCACGATCTGCGCCAGTCTAATCCATCTTTTGCCCGCGACTTTATCGATGTCGTCTGCCCATCTTGCCGCCGGACGACCAACATTTCTGTTTCCTTGTCTTGGCCACCATTCTGTTATGGCTTTACTCCACCTGCCATCACCTCGCCTTGCCATGTGTCCCGCCCAGCTCCATTTGAGTTCCAAAATCCGATCACCAACGTGAAATCTGATTATTTATAAATAAAAAAATAAAAATAAAAAAAAATCTTTATTTCAGACTGTTACATCCATCTAAGAAACTTATAACTCTGTTGTTTATACTGGCACTATTTGTGATTTCAGTTTCAACGAAAATTCTAATTAAACTTTAAAAAAAGAACTTTATTAAGAGAATGGCTTTATTAACCAGAACCCCGTTCAATGCAACATCAAAAGCGCAGCTTTAGCATTACAATAAAAAAAAGTTATATTGGAAACAAATTGTTCAACAATTTTGAAGTTTTGCGAAGTTTGAAAAAAGTTCCTTTTAAATAAATATAGAGTTATTGTGCGAAACACTTATTGTGCCGAACACAGACTTAGGAGAAACCAGTTAAAATAAATCTTTACATTTCCAATTAAGTGTAAGAAAAAACGTTTTTGAATTTTTTTAAAGGTTTTCAAAGAAAAATAAATGTACCAATTATGGAACAAAAACAATAGAATTTTCGTTGCCGCAACCTTGACAGGTGAAAAATGTTTTCCATTTAAAATGGATACGAATACAACAGCCATTTCATACACCATTCGTCCTAAGCCGGGCACAATTCATTCGTCCATCCATTCAACGTGCATAATGACCATCTTCCTACCGACATAATATGTTAATACGTAAATATAGCCAGTCTTTGTGTCCGAAAAAAGGTCGGACATGGAACGAAAATGGGATTTTTGCGGGGTTTCCTTTCAATTCGTGCCGTTTTTTCAATGTGTTTAATTTCACGGAAAATGGCTATTTTGTAGGCTGGGGCTCCATTTCGGAAAGTTACAAGTGGATTTTTGTTTTGGACGAGCGAAAATGGGACACAAAGTAGATTAGTGGACAAAGGAACAAAATATTGTACACGAGGAACAAAAATGGAAATTTTTGTGAAATCCTACTAGTCAAATAAATCTGCAAGCTTGTGAGCATGTTTGGATGTTTGGTCTTTGATCAATCATGCCTTACCCATTCACTCATTCAGATAAAACTTAGAATGTATGTAGATTTTGGCCTGGAAAAGCATAAGGCTATTTAAAATTTTGATGTTACCACGGGAATTAAGCCGCGGGCGAAAGCTAGTAAAAAAAACTTAACACCTGTTTGTAAGAAGGCCATAATTGTCACAAATGCTTTTTTTCATGGAAAACACACTTTTTAACGTCATTTCTAAAGGTACACAGTTATGCAGAATTATTAATAGTACTAACAGCAACTTTCCTAAGATTTCAGTTTTCCGACGCACAAAACTTTGAGAATAGGGTCCAGCTCGTAGGTGATTTATATTAGAGAGGATGATGACCTTCGCGCGGGTCGATAGAGCGAAGGTCCCATATTTGCATACGAAAGGTAGGTACTATTTCTATTCTGTGTAAGGGGTAGAGTTTCTCAAACGAAATGTATTTTTCTCGCAAAAGATTTATTGTTAGGTTGGAGTGAAAACTTGTTCCAAACTTGTAATTGATTTTGTTTATTCCAAAAAAGGGACAAGATGAAATTAACGGTTTTCGGAAAATGTCCATGTCGAAGCATCTTTACGTCAATTTAAACTCTCCAAACTTTGAGTTTCAATCAAACGCCAATACCAGAGAATACGATCAACAAGATGTCATAGAATTTAATTATAAAATATAATAAAAAACCTCGATCGTCCCTTTCGAAAACCGTATTAAAAACGGAAAAATTGTTCAAGCGATTTTTGCTTCTAATATCTGCGTTATACAGGAGCTTACGACGACAATGCTCTGCAGTGTCGTGTTCATAATATATTGTAGACGATTGACGTCACCACAATGAGGGTGTCTCATATTTATTTTATTTAAATTCTATTTGGAATATTTCGCACGGGAAGACATGGAGTGCGATCGATTCGTGTAATAGCATTAGGAGTGTCTAGGTTGAAGTGACAATTTAATTTGGCTGATTTTATTTTGACATGTCAATTGACATTGTCGAGATACGAGTAGATTGCAATTTAGATGAGAGATGGGTCTGTCCTTACGACTTCTTTGAAGGGTTTATATTTACATCAGACTAACTTATACCAACGGTTTTGCTTGTTTTTCGTCAACCATCTCGATTCAATGATTGATTGATCAACCGATTTTAAATAAGATGGTCCCATTGGTTGTTTTTTTTTGCAGCTAACATAGTTTCTTACTCTTCAAAAACACCTATAGAAAGAAAGAGAGCTGAAGGGTAAAATATCACATTATTTTATTCTTATTAATCAAAGTATTACAATTCAAAGATTTCATTATAAAACATTTGCTAAAAAAATATTTTAAAATATTTGGGTACAGTCGCCTGCAATAATAATATAAGTAGAACTAAGTAAGTATACTTTTTGCTTGGTTTTTGGTGCACAACAATAACTGGAAATTATTTAGCAATGCATTAGTACAGATTCAATCAAATCAATAGAAATAACTGACAATAGTTAAACATGTTTTCTGTTACATTAGCTTTAAAGTTTGTGGAGGGTATAATCTTATTGCAGGCGAATGTACCTACTAAAATAATTTCCAATTTAATTCCGAAATTAGCACAATACCCCAGCTATAAATCCCCAATGACCCAACTAAGGCGTTTAATAAACACCCAAGGAGCTGACCGCTTAATAGCACTCGGCGGGATAACTCGAGCACAATGATATAATTAATAGAGGCTCGAATCTGAGTCCTGCTATTATGCGCTTCGAGCTGTACTCATATACCGAGATCTAGCTAGCGATAAAATTATAACATGAGAGTAACTGTAGATCCTATCCTGATATGGAGGAACTGATTTGACTGGATATTTGAGTTTCAATCACGCGTTACCAGCAGAGCGATCGAGACTTCCGAAAATGTATCCGTTTTGATGTTTTCTTCGGAAAGTTGACGTTTTTTCAGCGAAGAAATGTCACTTTGCAAATTAGGAATACATTCCGAGAAGGTCTAAATCGCACTGCTGATCCGATGTTGATGAAATTTGAAATAGATGAAGAAAATGTGACCCATCTAAAATGAAGATAAGACGCGAGTCGTAGTAGAGTTACTTAGTTTTATTTCTTTCTAACCTGTGTCGTCCCAACCGTCTCTGTTCTTCAGGTTTTCCCACCATTTTCAAAAGCGTCGAACCCACTACTTTGCATCTTATCATGCTGCTGCATGACATTCGACTAATTATCGAAATAACGTCACCCGCCGAGTCCCATGACTGAATGTAGTGAGCACTAGTGAGCTATTCCGTACACATAATTATGGTGCACGATAAAACCTAATTTCTTACAATTGAGAATGAAAATTCTTCTCTAAATTTTCAATTCCGACAAGATTCAAACACGCACGTCAAAATTTTGATATAATTTGTCGGTTATAGAACTGATTAGCTACTTTAACGATTCCTTAGTGGTTAGATTGCATAACACTACAAAAATTAAAAATTACTGATTTCTTCACGACATACTTTACCCTCCGCCATCTCTCGGTCTATTCGTTCGAGCCTTCATGTCCATTGCCGGCCACTTGGTAGTGTGAATTGGAATGCTCGAAATGTTTTAGGATAGTTTGGATGCTTTGTGGTCTGAAGAATGATGGTAGGTGAATGATGAACTGTGGTCGGGTTACTTATTGTTGTAATGTGTACCGTTATTCATAGAGGTCGGCGGTGTATACAGGCCGCTTCCAACCGCAACACATGGAAATTTTTGAGGGAGGCCTGTGTCCAACAGTGGACGTCCAACGGCTGAGATGATGATGATGATGATGATTCATAGAGGTGGTTAAATGTTTAAGCTGACCAGTCGCCTCCGCATCCAAACCTCACTTCATCATACGACCTGCGGATTTTTAACTTTTCACTTACTAACAGATAATTTTGTCAACAGGTATGGGAGGGGGCATGGGGCAAGCAATGGGTGGGTACTACGGCGCTGCCTACGGTCCGCTGGGTGCCAGCATGGCGGCGGCGGCGGCAGCGGCCGCTCAGCAGAATGCACTGAGCGCTGCTTTGCAGCCCAACGCTCAGGTAAGATAGCTTCAACTCTTCATCTCCATATCCCACTATGTGGGGTCGCCACGAGAGGCCGGGAGATCGCAGCCCCATGCGCTGGACTGACCAAATCCGTACTATCCTTGACACTCAGCTCCACGACGCCATCCATGTCGCAACGGATCGGATGAGATGGAAAACCCTGGTGTCGGAGAAAATTTTAATGAGAGAGACACAATTCATCCAGGGATTTAGGATCTAGAATTTAAGTTTGGTGGAAACTAGTCTTGAACCAATTTTCTACGAGATTGCATTTTTAACTCAATAACTACCGCAAAAAAAAACTGACAATGATCTTTCTTCCTCTGTACCCTTCATATTAGATACATACTCTAACATGATAAACGCCGTTCTACCCATACAGTCATATCTCAGCAAAATAATGATTCTATCAAACAACAGCCCCTAATCGGGTATAGGGCGTGACAAACCTTCAGGGTAACCCGCTTAAATGCGTAAAATTGCCACATCGTGCGAATAAAATTTAACTAATATTGCTAGACGAAGAAAATATAGAAAAAACAGGAAATTGCTGATACATCTCACGCCTATTTAACAGAATTTCATAAACGGCGTAAAATTTGGTGCTAAATTATTATAAAAAAGATGATCTGGAAAAAAGTGTTATAAGAAATAATCAAAAAAGAAAGAGGTAATGTTGATGTTTTTTAGCTTTCAAAACTATTTCATATTGGAAAGAAAACGCAACTGTTCCTTAGCGCCTGAACAGAAAAGTTGTTGTATAAAAGTTATACCTACTACGAATACGATTGAAAAATCTGCCCTTAGCTTTACTATTAAAAAAATCGTATGAGCAAGTGGCCAACTCTGGTGACGGAGTTTTTAGGCCGCCTAAAAGCCTCCGAAATGGTTTAACGACTTAAAAGCCGGGGCCGACAATTTAACGTGACCTCCGAAACACGGAAGCGCTCAGCTCGTGATGCCACTTGCGGTCACCCATCCAAATTGTGACCGCGCACAACGCTGCTTAACTTCAACGATTAGTCAAGAACGTCGCAAGCTGAGCCACGAGCGCTTCAGCTTTACTTTTTAGAATGAATAAAAAAAAATTAAATTTGCACACCTACGAAACAAAATACAACCAATAACAAAACGAACTAACAATGTGCAATGGGCATACTTTTACTTGAAAATGCAATTTACTTACATACCTAATTAAAATTTTAAACAACTTGAAGTTTAATTTCTGTTCTGCATAAACAAACTAATCCGCACTACACACGGACCCCAAAACAAACGAGCTGTTTACACTACTTGACACAACTCGAGCAATTATCGCACGATCCAGATAGGGCTGTCAATAAAAAAAGTCGGACACATTATCTCAAAACTTATAATAATTTCTGAAAGGTCGTAAACTCTCGTTTTTTGTCTCTTTTGACATCCTGTACAAACGGATCATAATGGTATGTTGATCTGGTTCATCTGATACCTGATTTGGGGACGAAGCTTAAAATCTGTTACTTATAAGTTGAATGAAGGAGTTTGTCCAAGAAATTAGCGGCATAAAAGTCAAATTTGATGTATCGTGCCCTCCAAAGACTGGAAATCCTCAATTGACAATTGCCCCAGCCGTCACCGACGTTTTCAAAAACTGCACAATGTCGCTTACCTTTTGCGAACGAATAGCAAGCTACAAGAGCTTGGTGACAGCTGGAATAAGCCGCATGTTTTCCGGCTAAAAGTAAAGTCTTCTGGCAGCCCTATACCAGCACCCTCCGATTTAAAAACTCCTCAATCTTCCCCCTCTACATTTGACGTTTAATCTTGTGAATGTGACGTGGATGCGTTTAAACACGTTGTAGGGCGTCGAGGGCGTATTAGTGGATTTTGTTTCTGCGTTATTGGATTAAGAAAGTGGGGTTTGTAAATCAATTTATACATTTTATTTGACAAATAGAATCATTTGCAGGTTGAGAGATTCAAAATGAGAGATTAGGTTAGTGAAAAACCTACCTAATAAGATCACGATTTTTTCATTCAGTTTTTAAGTTCAACGAGCTTTCAGGATCCTTCAATAAAATCTAGTAAATAATGATGTGTAAAGTGAGGTTTTTAATTTGAAACTATCATTGTATCATACTTATGCACTATGATGATAAAACTCATGTTACAAATTTATCTAAAATAAATTGTGTAAAAATAAAAATCTTGTAAAACTAACAATTTCCATTCAGAATGGGTATAATTATGATTGGGTATAATTACGATTGTAAAAGAGATCCAAATTAATTTGGCAATGGCAAACCTAAAATTAAATAAAAATTAATTCGCAAAGTTCATATTTACGCAACTGACCAAATTGATGACCAATTCAATTTGCTCAGACACTACATGACGCAAAATCTTTTCACAAACATTCAATTCAACTCAACAAAACCCTTTTCAGCCAAACGAGCTCATTCAAAGCGAATTAAAATGACACATAATTGAAACTTCTGAATTGAAAGAATTACCTAAGATTGCCAAATACAAGCTTGAATACAAACAATGAATCCATCACTCACGTTCAAAACTTTCTACAATTCATTAAACTTTATAATTGAACAGAAACCACACCTTGAACCTAAGTATACTACGAGAATGTTACTCGATAATTTGCGTTACGGTTTTCAACGTGATTTAAAGTTGTGTTTAGTTTTAAACTATAATATAATCTTAGGATCGTTTATAGTTAGCTCAACTGATCCAGGTAAATGCCAGACGCAAACGTACCCTAGATGGCTTAACTGATTTGTTGAGACAAATATAAAAAAAAAGTATTCACGGTCGCATGCGGATCCAGATCCGCTGATACTTTTTTTATATAGTCCAGGGCGTCGATTCTCGTACCGAACTTTTTATCAACCTCAACCAAAACCTCAACTAAAGCGACTGTTTCCATGACTACTAATAACAAACGACTCAGTTGTGGTGAGGTTTTGAACTTTGGCAGTACAAATTTTTGAAAAGCTATTCTACTATTTCACCAAATGGCTGACATTTAAGAGTTCGAACCAAAACCAAAGCGGTTGTCATTTAATAGAATACAGGCCCAGAACTATTAGTAAAATCGCAAAGCATCACAATTTCACACCACATTACCACCTCCCTAATGAGTATAACCACACTAATAAGCCCCCGAAATCGAACATAAATCATCTATCAACATAATCGAATACTAAAAATCACAATGGTTCGTTAAGGCGCAACGTGTTTTCGCCGCGAAAAACGCCCCATCACTATTTTTAATACAACGCACAGGTAAAATGCCTTAATATACAGGTTTGAATGGTAGCTGATTATATTGTTCCTACTGAGTTTAGGGTCCGATTCGACACGTTAATCGAAAAATATGCGTTTTCATTCGATAGTTCGGGGGTCTATTAACACGTTCACTGCGTTACGGGGCCTTTTCAACCCCGTACGCTCCTTTCATTCAGTGCGGAGCAGAAAATTAGTGTCTACCCTCTGGTGCGAAAGCTATATCTCTGCCGTTAATTATCGCATGACAAAGATGACTATATATTTGTGATCAGTGTCGAATATACATTCAAATTATATTTTAAAAACATACGGGGCTTAATGAACCCCGTAACGACCAGAAAGCAAAAATTACCTTTAGGTGCGATACGGGATCCAAAAAACCCCGTATATTTTTTTGCACATCCCGTACGGGGTTATGAGCGCATTTACGTTAGTGTTGTCAATAGCGCACAAAGTATCGATAATTTACAGAAAAAAAAGCGACCTTTTCTAAAAAATTCTTAGAATTCAATTATTTTTTTCTTTAAAATAAACCAATAGTTTCCTAGGAACAAAACTTTTTAACTTTAAGAGAAAAGCTATCCTAAAGTGCCCAAAAATTTGCCACAACCTGTATAGTAAGTTCCTTAAAATATAAATAAACCAAATAATGTTGTATTTTTCTAATTGTTGTTTTTGAATATTTTATGTTTCTATTTTTTACCTAGTTGCTGCAGTGTTTTCAATTTAAATGGGTAGTTTTTATTTTCAATGCCTCAATAAGAGAGTTTGTTATTAGTTGCTATTTTTCCGAAATAAATATTTTCTTTAAAAATCATCGTTTCCATTCGTTCCCATCACTATTATTTCATCGATAAAAAATAATTATGTGCGTTACGGGGCACTTCAAACCCCGTATTTTATCATTTATAGTGCGATACGGGGTCAAAAACACCCCGTACCTTTCTTTTCTTTATAATTTCATCAGTTTTAGCTGTATCTATATGCGAAAAGACTATTATATAGCACATTTAGTAATCTTTCAAATAAAAAAATAATGATCACGAAAAAGTTAAATTTCAGAATTTTATAGGTGTTTTAAGTAATCAGGGCGTACGGGGCACTTTAGACCCCGTAACGCACAATGGAGTTTCTCATTACGGGGCGCAATATGTCCCGTAACGCACTTGAATACAAGACGTGTTTTTAGATCACGCAGTGAACGTGTTAAGGTAGCACAATGGTTGTGATGGATCGGGGCCCGGGACCTTCGCTACTGAAACTTTCGCTCAAGTTAATTAAATGTGGACCTTTTCGGTTTATCGTATAGGTTAGGAAATATTAAGACTTACATAAATAAACATTTTTATTTTCATACAAATATAGTTTAGTAAAACAAAATGTTGTTCGTTTTCTTAATTAAAACGGTTAGCAATGGATCAAAATAATTTACATTACTTTTAGTAGTGATATCAGGTTATTTTCTGTCGTCGCGAATTATTTTTAATTGAAATAAACAAGTTTGACGGATTCTGCGTACATGTTTCCACGTTTTTTCTTTACAGAAATAAAAGTTATTATAACAATATTACAACTCGTAACGTGCATTAACTTAATGAAGGAAAATTGCTACAATTTACATACCTCACACCTTTCGCTACTAAACCTCTTCACCTAGAATATATTGACAACACGCGATGGAAAAATATGTATAAATAATTGTAATGTCCCATTTACATTTACAAGCGAGTACAGGTTGTTGCAGCATTTCCTACAGATTTAAAGGTAATTTGCACACAGCATCGTACGGTTAATAACAAAATAAATTTGAAGGTCGTGCTGCTAGATAAGCTATCAAGAAACTTCATAAGATGTAAATTTTATGCATAAAAGTGCAAATCAATAAAAAGTCGATCATGTAGATAACATAAAGATCTAGTATCGATATGAATAGATATGGATAAAGAATAGACGTAAGTAGATATTTTATTTACACCCTATTTTGTCTTCATTTAAATCCATGTTCTTCGCTCCTTATGTTCTGTGTGTCTTTAATTTGTTTTAATGTCCATGTGGTGTACAATAAAGTGTTAATCTATCTATCTATCTAAATAGGTACGGCTTAAGTATTCAGCTACATCAAAGCCTTGCGCCGTTAAAAAGCACTCGACATTTTGTTTTTATCTATCACTCAATCGAGTTTTAAATTATCTACCATTGTTTATTTCGTTTATTCAAAACCTAGTCATTTTATATTTCACACCCAAATATTAAATAATCTCGGTTTTGTATAAAAAAAGTAAAGAATAGGTAAAGAAAAAAATGATATAACAGATAAAAATATAAATAGAAATAAAAATGCACTGCAATATCAATAACAGAATCTTACACCCTGTACATTAGCATGCGGCATAAAATAGTGGCGTCGTAAAGGCTGGCAGTAAACCGAAGACGGCCGGCTAATCCTGATTTAGCGTGCTAGCGGCCGAGCCCGGCTCGTAAGTTAATACAGTAAAAAGCGATACACGGCTGTCTTGCTCGTCGAGCAAGTTATGGAACATTTCAATAAACATACAACTGTCTTGTACCTACGTAGTTATTCCGGATTTCACAAAGTTCCTGTAGTCTCTCTCCTAAGCATTATTATTCTCATCTGTAGGTGGGGTCTGCTTTTCTCGTCATCTTCTTCCACTTCGCTCTATCTAACGCGTCATCCTGGGAAACATTGCAGTCAGATATTTTTTGATCACGTCTGTCCATTTGTTTTTTGGTCTTCCTGTACGCCTGGACCCAGGAATGTTCAGCGCGATAATTTTTTTGTGTAATGTGCTCAGGTGGTCTTCTTTGGATGTGTCCTGTAGTGTCTTTTAGAAATTTCTCAGTCACTATTTTATCTTCCAAATTTCATTCAAATTGACCAAACACATTTGACATGATTGGAATACAAGCATTCAGATTTTTTATTATTAGAATAGTATAGTAGGAGGTACAAAAATTAAAGTAGGATCCAAAAATTAGAGGATAATTTCACAAAATAATAATTAGGTATAGGGCAAATGAGTTTGGTCAGTAAGTTGAAATATACTACTTATTCAAAATAATATCGTGATTTAAAAATATTTTTTTCTTAACTATATCAAGATGCCCAGTAGACTGCTTAACTCGTAAGTTTAAAAAATACTAACATAAACTATAAAAATATAATAAAAATAGTGTAGAAAACCTTATCTTGATCCCGAATTGTCCGATCCGAGAATTTGTTATCGCGGCCGACTGTGTGTATCACATCGATATTTTCCTCACAATATTGTGTAGGACTCCACTTCATTAAAAAAATTAAAATTCGAAGCTTTATTCGATGCTTTTGTTGAATTTGATTTGTGCGTCTGACCGTGGAAAATACAATACTACATTACGTACAATACGATTTTAAACTTTATTTTCAGCCAATAAAGCTACAATCACATTAAATGAAAAAGTTGAAGCATTCACACAGAAGTTATATTTAATTTTCAGTTTTATTTATGAATAATTCTCGTAAAGATAGATTATGTAAAGGTTTAAAGGCTATTAAATCGATGATTTGTAAATATTCGTTTGCTGAAATTTATGCGTTCGTACAATAATGTGCGCTTCTAGCAATAAGCTTTAACGAATGATGATTTACATTCGAAATGATAGCGATATTTATTGATTTATTTTGTATAATAAGACAGATACAACAAGATTTTCAAATAATTTTCGTATCATTGTCTCTGATCTGTCATAGTAACCACGGCCGAGACAAACAGCCACTGCGTAAGCGTAGTGATAGTATCTAAGTACTTCCTCTGATGGTTCTTAGCTAAGATTTTGCGCACATTATTGGTTTCAAAAGTAATTGTATGATATTAGGACACACAACTTCTGAAATCTCTTATACAATATCATTATCAATGATAGTTTATGATTTCCCATGTTTGAATTTAAATTTCCAGCATCCCCATTAATTCTTAATTATGATTGTGACATTAGAAAAACATTATTTCCAACATTAGCTTTGTATTAGCTTTGCATTATGTAACATTAATTTAAACACAGAACAGAAAAAACGCTCGCGAATTTTTAATCATAATTTATTTTTGTCGCAGGTTGGCTCCACAATGGACATGTCAAAATACTCACTCGAAGCCGAGAAGTACCGAAGCTACAGCATGTACTCCGATCCGTCCCGAGGCTACCTCGACTCCGCTGCGCTCTCCAAAGCCTACATGTACATGGATCAGCAGCAACAGCGCTCATATCCAATGGACATCAGTAAGATGTACACCGAGGCTTCAGCTGCCGCTATGGCCGGACTCAGCTCAGCTGTTAACTCAGTTCCTTCTCTATCCCCACGTTCCCCAGCTGAATCTCCAGATATGACGCCAAAAACGCAAGATAGGACGGAAGGTAGCACGTCATCAGGCTCAAATCCTTCGCCATCTTTGCCGTATTATCAAGGCTCGCCAAGTCTTCTGATGCCGCAGTACCCTGGGCAGTATACTCAGGGAAGTCAAGGAGGTGCGGAGTTTCGGAGGCCGTTGACTGTCATATTCTGACCTGAGGTGTGATTTGTTGTTTTTGTTGAGATTTTTGTTGTACGTTCTCTGTGACTGTGTGTTCGCTTTTTATTGTATCAGGAGCTCGCGTTTGTTTTTTTATGTTGATTGAAAATGACGAGGTTTTGCAAATCTTAGAAGATTGGTCTAAGTTTGTACCAGAAGAGGTATATTTTGTTAATTCCCAGTTTTTGTTATGTTGGTGATTTCCCAAAGTTCCTTCTCCCTTTGTAGGATAATTTTGAAATTAAAATAGTTTTAGAAAAATGTAAATAATAGGAGATAATAATTTAAAACTGTCTTAGTGTAAGCTAGATTGTTATATCGAAAATAAATGTTAAATTATATTCAAATTATCGGAATGATTGTTTGTATGACTGAATTTCTGTGTAGGACTTATAAAACGATATACCTACCAAAATAGGTATAGGCACCTTCTTCCATTCCTAAATCACTTTTGTGCAAACACAAAAGTGATTTAGGAATGGAAAAAGGTGCATTAAACATTACAATTTGTCAAATTAATCCAGGAATTCAGTATTTACGAACAATTATTTCAGAACTTACGTACTTAGATAAACTGGCATACAGTCAAAGTCAAGAACATCTTAGAATAAGAATACTTATGAAGGCAAAGTTTGCTACAAAATTATTATTACAACGACTTAAATACTATAATATTTGTAAATAATACTTAAAATTTATGTAAATTGAGTCTAGTTATGAAACTGCTAGGTATATTTTTTTAATTAATCATATCAATACTTAATCAAATATCAACAGAAGGTCATGTAAGGGAGTGTCCACATTGCGTTTTTTGCAGCGCGTTTGTATCGATACAAACGCGATTCGAACGCGATGCGAACGCGCAGCCCCCCGCGCAGCCCCTCCCGGTTCACTTTTGTATGGAAAAATACGCGTTGCGAACGCGCGTTTGTATCGATACAAACGCGCAGCTCAAAAACGCGCTGCAGAAAACGCAATGTGGACACTCCCTTATAGTTTCTCTAAAAATTCATTGAAAGTTGTCTTCAAAGTAATAAATTGATTGCCAGCTCCTACACTATTAAAAGTAAAGATTACGTTAAAGTTTTCTACTTCAAATTGACTATTGAATACCAAAACTAGTATTTTATTAGTGGTTTTTCTATTATTTTGATAGCACTAATTCTTAGCATTTAGTGCAAAATTAGCCATAATTTTTGCATTTATAAATGTTGCCATAATTGACTACATTCCATTTGTTTAGAAATGAGATACTTAATAATTATTATACAGTTTTGTATAAATTATGTGTGTTCGATGGCGTCCATTTTTAAATTTGATCATACATTTAAAGATGAAGGGCCCTACTTATGAAAGATGTTTAAATTGAAACACTGGTTAAACAACGTCCTGTCTTTATTTGCGGATAGTGACAAACAGAGACAGGACGTTGTTCAACCAGTGTTCAACTTTAAACATCTTTCATAAGTAAGGGGGTAGATAATTTTGAATAACCTCTCAGCTCAGTTGGTAGCTCTGTTTTCTGAGCTGTTGGTCGTGGAATCGATTCCCACCCTGCAGGGCCAAAAAGGCCGTTATAGCAGAATTATAATAGGAATCGCAATATAATGCCGTTTTTGTCATACTTAGTCTATGAAAGGAGACGGCATATAGTTCAATTCCTATTATGATTCTGCTATAATGCCCTTTTTGACACCGCTGGACAAACATTTGTGTGATGAACATAGATGTTTGTTCTATGTTTGGTTATTATTTTTATAGGCTTTACTTAATGTTATAAAGTAAGTAAATATTATAATTTTATTATTTTTATAGGCAAAGGCCTGTTTAAGAAAAAAATTACATTTATTTACTAAACTACTACATACAGAACCTAAACTACTACATCCGTAGGTACCCCTATTATAAATGTGAAAGTGTGTTTATTTGTTTGTTTATTTGTCGTGGAATCATGTCAAAACGGAGCGACCGATTGACGTGATTTTTTGTGTGGAGATAGTTGGAGGGCTGGAGCCTAACACAGGCTACTTTTTATCCGGGTACCACGCGAGCGAAGCCGTGGGCAGCAACTAGTATTTACATAAAAGTATAAAATACAAAAAGAACCAGTTGAGCCACCTAAGGATCGTTGGAAACGATCTAAAGGTAGCTGTTTAAGTAGGTATGTATTTATAAACATATTTTATGTAAGTACCTATTCAATCAGGTAGGTAATTACCTATCTGGACCCCAAAGTACAAGCTTTGCCTATTTTTGGGCTAAATGGCGCTGTGTGAAATGTCAACCAATATTTATTTATTTATTTGCAAAACCCATGGCTCAGTAGGTTATTTTGATAAGTTTCTGTTAAATAATCTTTTAGAGTTATTTGCCCGATATGGGAATCAAACCCACACCTTATACATCATAGCTGGTACTCACCATGTAGGCAGGGACGTAGCTATAGCTTTGTTAAGGGGGGGGTCCAAAGGTTCCAATATACCAAAGATCTTTGTTAAGGGGTTCCAAAATACAAAAATTGACTAGGTTTCCTCCGAACTTAATGGGCTAAGGGGGGGGGGTCCGGACCCCCTAAACCCCCCCCTTATATACGTCCCTGCATGTAGGTAAGTTTTCAACAACTTTTGTTTTATAAAACCAACATAAAATTTAAACTAAAAAATGGACGCCTAAAAGTTATTTTTCTGTTATTTTAAGATAGATGTAAAGTAAAAGTGTAAGTTACTTCAATTGTAAATGATTCTACGTAAAGTTAACTAGATCTTGATTAAAATACTATATGCAAATAAAATCTTCAAAATCGAAATGAACTCTTTTTATTTTGTTACTCTCCATAATGTTTCACTTTTCATATTTCATAATAATTTATTATTATTTCGTAGAAAATGTAAAGTCTTATCAGAACTGTTGATTCTGACGGGATTCGAACCCGCATCTTCAGCATTCCGCATTCCTGAGATTACCGCGTTCAAACAAACAAACAAACTCTTCCGCTTTATAGATATTAATCTTATTTTACTTTTTACAGAACACTACAAACTCAAAGCGAGCTACTTCACTCTTAAAAATACAGTTTCAAAAAAATATCAATAACTATTAAAAAGTATTAAAAACAAAATCAACAAATTAAAAGTGCTACACTTTACAGCTTATGAATATCAATTTATAACAATAAAAACACTTGACACTTATTTCCTCCCGACAAGGTTTATTTTCGTATAAATGTCTAAATCAATTAAACTCCCCTGTTTTTAAATAAAATATGATAGATATCATTGCAATGGCCGGGTAGTGATTTGGCGTAAAAAAACAAGACAAGTCCTTTGTGCAGAAGTACGGTGGAATAACATAAACAATGAAGGAACCCTAATAGCAAGGTGCCTACAGGGTGTTCTGAAAATAAATTGCACAGTGATGTAGCAAAAAACTATTTGAAAAAGTGACGGTGGAAAAAACTGCAGGCTGATTGTCTAACTTATCTCAAGACTCAAGTTGGTCTCAAACTGTCAAAACGATCACGTAGGTATCTTTTGTCACGTTTTTTGGTCTCGTTCAGATGAGAGTGCAGAGCTACTTGAACTGTCATATTTGAGACTTTGAGACCGATTATGGTCGTTATCAAAGATAGACAATCAAGGGGCTATTTTATGGTGGCTTTAGTTTAGCTTAAAGATGCTTAGATTGTCGCTTGAGTTTAAATCAGTTGGCAATGATTTGTTAAGTACCTACCTAAGTATAGGTACAATAAATAATTTATATGTTACAAGTAAAACATAATGTAATAGACGGCTATTTTTATTTTATTTTATTTAGGAACAAAAGGCCCAATATTTGGCCTGGATTTAATCCGATGACTATGATACAGATAAGATCCGTCTCTAGAAAATTTAAAAAAATGTAACGCCCAAACAATAGTTTTTATTGAATTAATTTTTGAATTTACATAAAAGCTACAGAAAAGCCTCTAGTTGCTCTTCAACGGAGCAACGCAAAGTACATTGCTGACGTATTTAAGGCGTGATTGTAACACAAAAATGCAATCTTTTAGTTTCAATATCAGTAGGATAAATATTGTTTCTCTAATCAAGAACATCCTGTACCTAAGCACCTACACCCTCTTTAACAAAACGCGGCAAAATAAACAAAATCACCGTCGGATGCAGATGGCGATTGTTTGCATTCAAAACAATCTACTAATAACTCAATTGGGAGTGAACAGTGAACTATATGGTGTCAGTTTACGAGTTCAATCAATGTAAGCACTTAAAAAATGCAAATATAAATAGAACTACTAAAATTCTTAAGATTAGGTACTTACATAGGTAGATACATAAGGATGTAGGTACCTAAATATTGACGACCTCTGTGGCGCAGTGGGTGAAGGCCCGCCTGTGACGCAGGAGGTTGCGGGTTCGATCCCCGCCGCGGGACGAATGTTTGTATTATCTGCAAATGTTTGTCTTGGGTCTGGGTGTTTTCTATGTATATTATGTATGTATTTACAAAAAAAATGTATTTAAGTAGTATATCAGTCATGTAGTTCCCATAACACAAGCTCTGCTTAGCTTGGGTCTACATGATGCTGTGTGTGAAATGTCCAGCAGCATTATTTATTTATTTATTTTAATATTCCTCGCTCCGGACTTCTGGATTGCAGAAGTAGTTTACAGACGGTATAGGAAAGCACCGCCTACGAAGAAAGCGCCCTAACTCATATTTGAATCAGATCACAATTTTCGCAACAAAAAACATATTTTTATTCCCAAGATATTTTTTCTAAGCTGTCTCGTATTATGGACTTAATAACTGTGATGGAAAATGCACATTGTAAGAGGGTAAATTGTTTAGTAAATTACTGATAGAAGTGAAAATTATTTGCACCCTTCTCCACTTTAAATATTTACATAGACAGTCGGGTATTACCTGAAATGCCTAGTAATTACCTTCATGAAAACAGTAATCAAAAGCAATCATGACATGTTACGAAGCTTTAAAGCTTCATCGGGTAATGTTACGTGATGAGTTTTATGGAAAACTAGCTTCCGCCCGCGGCTTCGTTCGCGTGGTAGGTAGGACATAAAAAGTAGCATATGCCCTATTCCCGCTCATTATCTATCTACACTTTAAATTTCAGGGAAATCAGTTCAGTGGTTGTCAAGTTTTAAAAGAACAAACATCCATCCATCCATCCATAAATATATCCATCCAAACATCCATCAAACATTATCAATAGATAATGGTTCAGTTATCACGCTTCACACTAAAATTATAAATGCGAAAGTTTGGATGTTTGGATGGATGGGTGTATGTATGGATGGATGGATGTATGTTAATGATGAAGCTTGACTAATAGTCAAGCTCCCACTGCCCTATAAGTTAAAATATTCAATTAAAATTGTACAATCCAAACCACAATACACCATTATCACACACTGTCGCCTATAAGTCTTAACACCCCATAATCTTTAATTTTGACAGGCTCCTGTCAAATCCCGAATAGAAGTTTAAACTGCACGCGTCGGCACGTGCCTCTTGACATTGACATGTCAGGTTGAAAGCTGTCAAATGTCACGAAAAGGCGGGAAACGGCTGGTCAGTGCATTGTTCAGAAATTAACTTTTGACCAGTAGAGTTTGGTCAAGCGTAAAACCTAGTGATAAGAAATCCAATAAAATATTCTCATGAATCTATTGTCAAAAGTGTCAACAATACGCTAAATTATTTTACATAGTTTTGGTGAAACTGAAAACCCAACTTACAAAGTTGGCACCATAATTGTTTTTTTTACACGAATTCATTATTTTGGCATTTTTTTTTATTTAGGTACGGCTATAGAGTGCCAAATAATTAAACAACATACTCAGGTATGTTATGTTCATTTATTTAGCAAAATAAAACAAAACCCTCCTTATGTAGCAGTAGGTTGAAAAGCAATTGTTTCATTCCCAAATCTTCTTATTCTAAACATCACATCGTAGGCGTGATAAAAACTCTCTTAATTAAATGTTGCTCAGCGCACGCGTTAGATATTGATCTCAATACATAAATAATAGGATGGGCGTCTGTCTGTCTGGTCGTGATAGTCTGCTTTAATTTACTCAGACAGAAGCATTGTTACAATAAAGGCTTTAAATAAACGCGGCTTGGATTAAAATTATTTGAATGAAGCTCTCATTTCATTCCAATTTAGAATTGTACGGAATATAACATTATTCGGATATCTTACCACTTAGTACTAGACTAGTACGTAGTACTAGTATTCTGTGATCTTACTTATTTTATTTCAGTATTTTTTTTTATAGAACAAAGCAATATTTGGGTTAGCCTAGAAAAAAAAAACTTTAATGCCTCCAAGTACGAAAACACAACTCTAGACCATCGCTCTAGACACTCTCTACTATGCCCTCGCAGATTGCAATTTTTTTTTAATATATCTATTCTGGTAGCAGACAAGCATACGACCCACCTGATGGTAAGCGGTTACCGTAGCCTATGGACGCCTGTGACACCAAAGGAGCCACTCGCGCTGCTGACCTTTTATAAGAGGAATCACTGCGCCGACAACACAATGGACAAGACTGGTCCACCAATTGTCACCACACGTTTCCTCGCAGAGCACTGGCAACCTTACTCACCGCTGGAACACAACACCATTCGAGAAGAATGATGTTATTTGGCTACGATATTATGTATGGCGAAGGTACTTCCCCATTCGGGCTGCTCGAATATAGAGTGAGAAAAACTCACTATGCCCTTACTAAGAGCCCGATCAAATCATCGGGCGAAAGAAAGTCGATCTGCAAATAATTAAAATCGTTCAGATATTATTGATATTTTGCGAGAATATGTAAGTAAATTTTTTCATTTCTTCCCACATTATTTGTTCATCTGGAATTAAAAAATGCTTTGTAAACATTCCGAAAACCTCAAAATTTATGTAGAGTAGACGTAGGTAAGTAATATTTTTTTTTTAATCATTCATCAATAATTGAAAATCAAGGAATTTCTATACTACGTACCTGGAACGCTGACTGAGACAGAAAACAAGGTCCGCTTGAGAAATAAAACTTGGGCGGTGTGTCTCTTTCTTTTTGCTACTGTGTGAAAGAGACAAAGCACCCAAGAAAGCCTGTCAACAAGACCAACAATCCTTATAACCAAGATTAAATGATAATAGATCGTTGTGTGGTCGTGATAAGGTTCAAAATCCTTTGTACATTAAATGTCAGTCAGCATTCTACTATGTATACAATTTCTTTGTTGAAAACATCGAAACCCTCGTCCAATAGATAAAAAATCTAAACAAAGAATCTGTCAATTCAAACGTATAATCAATATCGGAATATCAGAGGGTAATCTTCAAGAAATAGGGAGGTTTTAAACTCCTCAGAGGGACGACAAAGAGGGACAAAAGGACAATAGGTATTTTTCATATAGACTCGTGTACAATACACGTCGACCGAATGACAGCGTCTAAATTATGTGTTTACGAAAGCGGGTTGCAAACTTTTTAGTAATTTATGTTTCTTTCTGTTTAGTTTTAAATTTTGCTGGAGTTACGCCGGCTCCATACGTTGGGACCAACGTTGGTCCCAACGTTGGCGCCAAGATTTCGTGAACCATCCACACGTTGGCGATACACCAGTCTTGTTCCGTCAGAGCCAACGTGCAGACGTCCGATGTCTGCGCGTCCGATACAGAAATTGAAATTTCTCTAAGTGATTTTACATTACTGAATACCAATTTTATCACAATCACATCACGTCATGTCACTATCACACTTCACACAACACACAATAATAAAAATGCGAAAGTTTGGATGTTTGGATGTATGTTTGTTCCTCTATAACACGACAACCACATAACCGATATGGGTGAAATTTAAAATATAGATAGATAATAATCGGAAATAGGACATAGGCTACTTTTTATCCCAAAAAATTGCACGGTTCCCGTAACATAAAAAAAAAATAGTAGACTCCATCATCAGATCAGCTCGTTGTTACCATATTATTACATTGTAGTCAGAACTTGACAAAGATGCCGAGTTTCAACTCAATCGGTCTATTTACTGAGGAGTTCTGTTGAACAGCTCTTGACTCCATCATCAGATCAGCTTGTTGATACCATAATATTTCATTGTCACCGAGAATCTATAAGTGTGCAAAATTTCAGCCCGATAGTTCTACAAACACAATAAATATGGAATACGATGACATTCTCGCTCGTCAGTCGACACGTGCGCTCACGATGCGCGTCGAAACGGGACTGAGCATAGCGCCAACGTGTGGACGGATCCCCAACGTTGGCGCGCCAACTTCCTTTGATAAAACCGACACGGCACGGCCAACTCCCAACGTTGGCCCCAACGTTGGGGCCAAGCTATTTTGTTCAGCTCCACACGTTGGTGAGAGACGTTGGGGCCAACGTTGGCCCCAACGTGTGGATGCGGGGTTACGGTTTTGAATTTGGAATAGCTGTCGGCAGAAAAAAGGTTGGCTATCACTTGCTTTACCCTTGACATTTGGCTTTTTATAAATAGAACCTTGTTGGTGGCTTGGTTCCATAAATAATTATAATAAGGCATAAAAATTAAAAATAAAAATAAATTAGTTTCTGAAACTAAAAAAAAATTGAAACAAAATAACTGTAGTAAGTATTATTTTCTCTACCACTGGCACAGATTAATTGATTTGATTTGAAATATTAATAAAATATTAAGTAGTAAGTACCTAAGTAATTGATGATCAATTCGTAAATAATATACTTACCTACTCTTATTTATTGTGGTCTGAAGATGGTTTTGGTAATGATTTTTGTGAGTTAATTAATTTTCGGCTTACATTTTGTCCCAATCGTGAATAGTATGGAATTTTTCCAGACTGTTAAGAGCCATTATACAATTTCGCACTCGACAAAATCAGCGCTCGGAGGGACAAAAGTTGCTAAATTCTAACACCCAATGAACAGCGCTCCGTTTCTTAGACTAAACGGTTTTGGTAATTTTCATGTGATTGATTTACTTGAGATAGTAAAAATACTTTTTGGGTAGGTACTTAGGTAGGTACCTATAGGTATAACACAAAACAAAGTCGGGTTAGTTACACTTTGAATACAAATAATTACAAAAAAATAAATGTTTGTTTTTTTGTCCCATAAACCATATTGTGCTGATCTAATGGAGTCAGGAGCTTTTCAACAGAACTCTTCAGTAAATAGTCCGATTGAGTTGAAACTTGGATCTCAGCATGTCAGTCAAGTTCCGACTACAATGAAATAATATGGTGACAGCTAGCTCATCTGATGATGGAGTCAGGACTGTTCCATGGAACTTTTTAATGATATGGGTATCAAATGACAGGGCTTGATGAGCGCAACACAATGCTGATCTGATGATGGAGTCAGGACCTGCTCCATCGAACTTTATAATGATATGGGTATCAAATGAAAGAGCTTGATGAGCGCAACACAATGCTGATCTGATGATGGAGTCAGGACCTGTTCCATGGAACTTTTTAATGATATGGGTATCAAATGAAAGGGTTTGATGAGCGAAACACAATTCTGATCTGATGATGGAGTCAGGACCTGCTCCATCGAACTTTTTAATGATATGGGTATCAAATGAAAGGGTTTGATGAGCGAAACACAATTCTGATCTGATGATGGAGTCAGGACCTGCTTCATGGAACTTTTTAATGATATGGGTATCAAATGAAAGGACTTGATGAGCGCAACACAATGCTGATCTAATGATGGAGTCAGGACCTGTTCCATCGAACTTTATAATGATATGGGTATCAAATGAAAGGGTTTAATGAGCAAAACACAATGCTGATCTGATGATGGAATCAGGACCTGTTCCATGGAACTTTATAATGATATGGGTATCAAATGAAAGGGTTTTATGCGCGAAACACAAAGCTGGGTTAGGATTTACTTTTGACTTCGATTTTTGATGTTTGATTTTTCATTTTTAATCTTGATTTTAATTTTAAAATCAAAATCAAGAAATAAAAATCAAAATAAAAATCCGAGATCCGAGAATCGAGAAATGAGAAACAAGAATCAAGAATCACAAATCAAAAATTAAAAAATTGAAAATCAAGAATTAAGAATCCGAGATACAAGATCCGAGAATCGATAATCGAAAATTGAAAATCAAGAATCAAAATCAAGAATCAAGAACCCGATATCCAAGATCCGATAATCAAGAATTGAGACTCGAAAATCGAAAATCAAGAATCCGAGATCCGAGAATAGAGAAACTAAAATTGAAAATCAAGAATCAAGAATCAAAGTGAAAGTCAAAATCAAGAATCAAAGTCAAAGTAAACCCCGACCCAGCTTTGTGTTTCGCTCATCAAGCCCTTTCATTTGATACCCATATCATTGTAAAGTTCCAGGGAACAGGTCCTGACTCCATCATCAGATCAGCATTGTGTTTTGTTCATCAAGCCCTTTCATTTGATGCCCATATTATCATTAAAAGTTCCATGGAACAGGTCATAACTCCATCATCAGATCAGCATTATGTTTTGCTCATCAAGCCCTTTCATTTGATACCCATATGATTAAAAAGTTCCATGAACCAGGTCCTGACTCCATCATCAGATCAGCATTGTGTTTCGCTCATCAAACCCTTTCATTTAATACCCATATCATTAAAAAATTCCATGGAACAGGTCCTGACTCCATTATCAGATCAGCATTGTGTTGCGCTCATCAAGCCCTTTAATTTGATACCCATATCATTAAAGAGTTCCATGGAACAGGTCCTGACTCCATCATCAGATCAGCATTGTGTTGCGCTCATCAAACCCTTTCATTTGATACCCATATTATTAAGAAGTTCCATGGAGCAGGTCCTGACTCCATCATCAGATCAGAATTGTGTTTCGCTCATCAAACCCTTTCATTTGATACCCATATCATTAAAAAGTTCCATGGAACAGGTCCTGACTCCATCATCAGATCAGCATTGTGTTGCGCTCATCAAGCCCTTTCATTTGATACCCATATTATTAAAAAGTTCCATGGAGCAGGTCCTGACTCCATCATCAGATCAGAATTGTGTTTCGCTCATCAAACCCTTTCATTTGATACCCATATCATTAAAAAGTTCCATGGAACAGGTCCTGACTCCATCATCAGATCAGCATTGTGTTGCGTTCATCAAGCTCTTTCATTTGATACCCATATCATTATAAAGTTCGATGGAACAGGTCCTGACTCCATCATCAGATCAGCATTGTGTTTCGGTCATCAAGCCCTTTCATTTGATACCCATATCATTAAAAAGTTCTAGGGAACAGGTCCTGACTCCATCATCAGATCAGCATTGTGTTGCGCTCGTCAAGCCCTTTAATTTGATACCCATATCATTAAAAAGTTCCATGGAACAGGTCCTGACTCCATCATCAGATCAGCATTGTGTTGCGCTCATCAAGCCCTTTCATTTGATACCCATATTATTAAAAAGTTCCATGGAGCAGGTCCTGACTCCATCATCAGATCAGCATTGTGTTTCGCTCATCAAACCCTTTCATTTGATACCCATATCATTAAAAAGTTCCATGGAACAGGTCCTGACTCCATCATCAGATCAGCATTGTGTTGCGCTCATCAAGCTCTTTCATTTGATACCCATATCATTAAAAAGTTCCAGGGAACAGGTCCTGACTCCATCATCAGATCAGCATTGTGTTGCGCTCATCAAGCTCTGTCATTTGATACCCATATCATTAAAAAGTTCCAGGGAACAGGTCCTGACTCCATCATCAGATCAGCATTGTGTTGCGCTCATCAAGCCCTTTCATTTGATACCCATATCATCATAAAATTCCATGGAACAGGTCCTGACTCCATCATCAGATCAGCTCGCTGTCACCCTATTATTACATTATTAGTTACACAACAATTCAGATCATTATTCTGCTTTAACGGCCTTTTTAGCCCCGCAGAAAATATTTAAAAATAGGTAATTAATAACTTAGCAACCAATGTATCAAACGCTCCTATTTCGCTATATTCTTCGTAGCCGGCGACGTGCTTTGCGAGTCGACTCAGTGCGAGCTCCGGGATGCAAAGCGATACGTCCACCCCCTAGAAGCGCTCGGCGCGGTCTGCTTGCGTCGAGTAGATAGGGTAGTAGATACGACGCGTTTTAGGTTGTTTTAAAAGATTTTTCATTGCCAATTTTTTAATCTTTTTGCATTTTTTTTTTCAGAAAAGGATTGATTTTGAACTCAAGTTTATTTCTGTTTTGTTAATTTTACGAACAAGAGTTCTAAGTCAGTTCTAAGTAGCCAAAATCAAAAGCAATTCTTTGGCCGTTTTCTCGAAATTTGGACTAAGTTAAAGATTTTTTTACTCAAAAACTAAATAAAGGTAGTAAAAAGTGATCCATTTAATAGTTTGGTTGACTATCACAGCAAAACATCGTAATTTTTTTATACCATTTGGACGTCAAAATGATTCGTAAATATGGTGATTTCTAAACCTCTTACAGCAAAAATTCACAAAACAGTCGCCGGTTTGAGGTCGATTAATCAAAAAGAAATAATAAAAATACAAAAGTAGCTCATTTAATAGTACAAAATTGAAATGATATTTCATGCTGTGCCATAATTTTTTTATAAATACAGTGTTTTCATTGAAAAATCCTGCCCCAAAACATCACGTAAATCAGAAAATTTTGTCTAATGCCTCTTAAATCTATTTCAATTCTAGGTCCAAATATATCTTAAGAATTAGAGTTGTGTTGGAGTGGAATGCTTCGACTTTTGAAGGTCGTGGGTTCGAATCTTGAAATCTTCCCTTGAACTTGAACGTGCCCCTGACTACCATCTTGAATGTCTTCAAAGGAGTGCCTAATAAAATCTGTCTAGCGTGCCTTGGCGATATCGGTCGTTATCATAATTCAATTTTTAGTTACCAACGGATGAAATAAGTATCTTGATGACTTTCTAAAACAATGATAATTATTATTACGGGATTTTATCGCGTACCTTTTATTTATTTTCTTTTTCTTTACCTATTTATTTATGTTTTTTAATTTCTAAAATATACTTTTAAATACATAATAACCAAGAGCTGAGATAGTAGAGGTAGGATGGTAGATAATTATGTATTTTAGTGAATACCTTTCCCCAAAAATATGAAAATCACGTTAGACTAATCTTTCCATTAAAAAAAAAACTCTTGTCTATACATTGGGTTGCAAGGGATTACGTAGCTTGGTTACTTGCAATAGGGTGTAGTGTCCCCTGTACGTTTTAAGTATTTGGAGCATCAGTTCGGTCGACATTGAGCATTGTGCGAGTATACACGTCTGTGCTATTGTCAGTTTTGTGATATTATATGAGTTTGATGTATGATAGCGGAAAATCGAGAGGTAGAGAATCTGGATGTGAAGTTCTATGGAAAAAAAGAATAAGTAATCACACTAATAAGCAAATGCGAAAGTTTGGATGTTCGGATGGATGGACGGATGAATAGATGTATGTTTGTTCCTCTATAACTCGACAACCACAGAACTGATTTGCCTGATATTTAAAATACCTAGAGATAGATATAATGACGGGGAATAGGACATAGGCTTCTTTTCATCCCAGAGAAATGCACGGTTCCCGTGGGATAAAAATTGTAGACCACGTGGGCGAAGCCGCGGGCGTTCACTAGTTAAATTAAAAAAATATGAAAAACCCTCGACTTAATACCTTCATAAACTCCAAACGGCTGAACAGATTTTTATGCAACATAGCCAAGAACACTCTCGACAAAGACACTAGGTAATTAAAAATTAAAAAAACCGACTTCAATGTTATAAGCTGAGCAATTTTCTGAACTTTCCAGGTGCATTTCTGTTATAACTCTAAAGATCCTCGACAGACCCTCACCAAACTTTTGTGGCACCTTTCGGAAAGTAAGTACTTACCTATATCCTTTCAAACAAAATAAGAATTTTCCAAATCGGTGCAGGCGGGTCTCCGAGTAATCGGTGAACATCCATAAAAAAAAGCAAAAAAAAAAGATTCCGCTGAATTGAGAACCTCCTCATTTTTTGAAGTCGGCTAAAAGGGGTGAAATATTATGAACTGCTAGTTATGATGTAGGTAGGTATCTAGTAACTTTAGCTCCATGTAACCATGTTACACACGATACGAGCGCTGTAAGAGATTGTCATAATGGTTTCAAAACGCTCCAACTGTAATGGAGGTTTTGTCTGATTGTGCCTTTGTACCCGTTTCATTATGAACTTGTATCTGTAATGTATTAAATTGTAGAATATGGGCCTAGTGGAAAGTGTTATGAGGTAGTAGGATCGAATCTTTCAAAACTTTCGTGAGTTATACTAGACATTATTTAACACACAGGAATTACCACGTAAAAATATCGTCGATTTAGATATCGGCAATGTTTCGATTCATCCGGAGAATCTTCATTTGGGTAAGGAGGGAGGTTACTCCTCGCGGTCGCGTCTCACACTGCTGCAGTGTGAGACGCGACCGCGTGGAGTGGATATTTTTACGTGAGTAATTTCCATGTGTTAAATAATGGATCGAATCTCGTTTATGCAGATATACTTTTGAATTGAACAAAATACTCGTACCACGCGGTTCTCCTCCACCTTCATCATCCGCACTGCTAAGGTCTGGAACTCGCTGCCGGCTTCTGTTTTCCCCGAAAACTACAACCTGGGTCTCTTCAAGTCAAGAGTGAATAGGTGTCTTCTAGACCTTTGTGATCCATCGTCATCCACATCGTCGCTTACCATCAGGTGAGATTGTGGCTAAGCAAAGGTCTATCCACAATTAAAAAAAAAAATTGAAAACCAGAGGTACCTATTTATCAAACGGCCGGAGAATTGGGTCCTGTAGCCGTACCATGAACTCTTATACTTAGCAATGTTAAGACAAGCTTGAAACATGACAACAAATTTGTCATTTTCTAAAGCAGTACACAGACAGTTTTAAGCTTGTTTTAACATTGTTCTAAGAGTTCATGGTATGGCCCCTGGAATAATTACCTACGTCATTTATAATAAAAAAGTCTCTTATTTCAGATAGGTAATTTTACAGTCCATAGAAAAACGCAACACTGAAACACATATAAACTAAAAAAGAAATTTTCTAACAAACAAAGGACATGGCCGATTCCTAGAACAATTTTGCCCCACAGATGCCCACAGGAAAGAATGCTTGCGTCATGATCAAATTGGGATTTTTGGGTTTGTTTTTTTATTTTATAGTGAGACTCCATTCATCTTCTTCCTTTTTAAAGTGGGATTTAAAAGATAATCTAATTTAAAGCAGCAGGCTGTGACGCCCAGCATGAACGGATGAACCTAGGAAACTATATTTTTAGGTTCGTATAGTAAAAGCTTTGCTTACTTTGGGGATAGATGGCGCTGTGTGTAATGTCCAACAATAATTATTTAGTAAGTATTATTATGGACTGTCAGAATTTTAAGTGAACTAGGGTATGGAAAATAAATAAAATAATAAATTAAAATAAAAATTCTTTATTTCAGACTTTCATCCATATATTATTTAACACACGGGAATTTTCACGTGAAACTATTATCATTCATTTATATTATGTTAGTATTAGTAGGTAGGCAAAAATCGGTGGCACATTTGAGTGGTAAGTAGGTACAACCGGACAGTCAATGGCAAGTATAGGTTGCCAAGATGGCATGCCTTGACTCCCAAGACTGAATAAGATGAAAGTCAGGCCTGTCGGCTATCGCCTGAAGGAGGCTGTTGCAGCTTGACGCACACAGCTGCTCCCAGTACCTACAATTTAAAGTAAAAAAGAAAAGTACTTAGGAAAAATTGGGAGTTTCATCAATAAAATTATCTACACTCATGTGCAGTGATTCTGTACTTACCACCTAAAATAAAATATGATATAAATAAATAAAATAAAAAGCCTTTTATTTCTCTATAATTAACATTTTTTTCTTATCACTAATGCTTATAATCTAAGTAGGTACTAGAGAACCCCTAAGGTGAAGGCCTCCTCCAAAGCCAGCCATCTGTCCCTGTCTTGTGCTACTCGGAGCCAGTTTGGTCCAGCAGTTTTCTTGATGTCGTCGTCCCAGCGAGCGTATGGTCTTCCTATGCAGCGTCGACCTCTTGGACCCTCCCAATTTGTCACTCTCCTAGTCCATCTTCCATCTTGTAGACGGGCTACATGTCCAGCCCACTTCCATTTTAGTCAGTATGTATATCCCAAGGCGTCAGTACTTTTTGTAATTTTAAATAATATATGATAAATCCTCATAAATCACATCACAACACAATCACACAACTGAAACTCAACGAAATTCCTTTTACATCTGTCAAATTCTTGTCCGTCTGTTTTGTTTACTATTTGAGTGTCATGTCAACCGCGAAAAAGAAGGTAGGTCTATCTGATAAAAATATTCTCTGTGATACCTAATAGCCCCTCCAGACTCTCGGCAAGAAATCCCGACAACACCCGAGAAGCGTGAATGTGAGGAGTTTCTCGCCTTCTTGTTCTCGCGCTTCGGTGTCGGTACCTATTTTTGGCCGAGACAAAGGATTTCAAACAGATCACGAGTGAGAAAATTGAGAGTGTGGATAATTTGTTTGTTCTTCGAGAATTAATTTTTAATTTCTTTGTCTCGGTGAAACTTCTCGCCGTGAGTCTGGAGAGGCATTACGAACTGTAGTACCGGAAGTGACTAAAGTTACTAATAAAATAACATAATTATATTCCCACAAGGCACGAGATATCTAAGTATTCTGTATGTACCAGTTAATTTTGTGATATTTTATTTAAATAATATTATTCAGACGCATAGTCTAATTCGATATTCGGCTCTGGGGCAGGATCCGGCCAAATTCTTTATCAAATTAAAAACTGATCCATTCTTTCATTTTATTTTTTAGTGGTTCTTTTT
This sequence comes from Camptogramma bilineatum, assembly GCA_958496255.1. NCBI lineage: Eukaryota > Metazoa > Arthropoda > Insecta > Lepidoptera > Geometridae > Camptogramma > Camptogramma bilineatum. Next base: position 2,026,058 of record OY292453.1, read on the forward strand.
CACTCATTCCGTTTTCGGATGTCGATATTATTTGTACTAGTATTCTGTGGTATTATTTAACAGTGATTTATTTATGTTCAATAGGAAATCAATTCATCAATTTAACGGGACGCTGCTGTAGTGCCTGGGACATTGTAGAGTTGTCCAGAATCAAACCATTGGCTCAGTTTGATCGGCCTTATCGACTGGAAAAACATTGTCCTCACGATGTTTTCCTTCACCACATAGAACTCGAGTCAAAGTGCTTATAAATCCGTTAGATACGAATTCATTCACGGCCAGGATTTGAACCTACGACTTTCACAATGGAAAGTCGAGGTACCATCTTACTCACCTAATAAGGCTCTACAGTAAAACCAGAAAAAGAATGCGTTTCGGAAAACTTTATCGCAAACAAATAAATATCAATGTCGTTTTTAATAACAGCAGGCTATCTGCAAGCCGTGCGAGCTGCGCTGCTAACGACGTGCACTATCGGATTTATTTTGGAAAACACGAAAATAACCGATTTCCATTATATAGCTTGAAGTACTGTACAATATTATAAGTCCTACATTTCCGGTAACTCGTTGTCACCCTACAGGGAGGTGGCACAAAGCCCGCGTAATAATATAATCGGCACGACGCCACTTGCCATTAATTAAATTTAAAATTTTCATTGCTGCCAGCGAGCCATTGTGAATAGAGAATGTTTATTTTCTTTGTGAAGCTGGTCTGAGGAATCTATTGTCATGGCACATTAATGTATCTTCCGTGGTAAGCCACCGTAAGGTATTAAATACGTAAATAAACTATCTAATAATATAAAAGAGCCGTGTTGGCCGAGGGGTATAGTACCTCGATTTTCCTTCTGAAGGTAGGTCCGAATCCTGGCCGTGCATCAATGGATTTTTCGTTTCGAAAAATTTATATGCTAACAGTTTTGAAGATGATTTTTTGCCAAATATCATGTCATATCTTATAAAGCATCCTACCACATTTTCAGCTACAAAAGGTAAGTAAGTACCTACCTTAAGTTTTTTAAGCATCTAGTTTGCTCCAAATATCGTTTAAGATAGTTAAAATGTCACCACTACAAAATACAAGTCACGCTCACAATGTCATTTAGTTATGGCGGTCGAAACACCAAAAAACGCCATAAAACGCCCAAAAACCATGGGAGCCGAGAATTCCTTGCTACAGAATAGATGAATGGCTTTTTTGTCCTATCGTCCTCTATCGATTAGGGCTTTATAATCCGACTTGGAAGTTGTTGAAGTTTTTTGATGCTAGTTAGTTAGGAGAATCACTTCATAACGTACGTTAAGAGGTCAAAATAAGAGACAAAAGAAAAAGACGGGGTCAGCTAGCTAACTGTGTGCAAACGATTTTTTTTCAAAACTGGAAAGGCGCTGGCTTAGTCGATAGTACCTAGTAGGTAATAATGTTAGGTTAGATTAGTAATTAGGAGAGCCGTGTTAGTTATTGATTCGAAGATTTGAATCCCGTATTAAGCTTAATATTGACATAAGAGTCGAGTTATATTGTTATGTCAACCTGCGGTAATATGGCACCATAACTCGTCTCGTTCTGTCAAATGAAGACATAACACAGGTTGACATAACGCGATAAAGCGATTTTGCACGAGAAAACGAATCGAGAAAAATTTTCACGTTGCGCATGATAGTCATAAAATATACTATGAGTAGTTGGAACATGAGTGATTGATACTAAATCATTTTTAGTTAACATGAACAATAATAATGAGCTCAAACTGGTTTAAAAAAACATGATGGAACCAGGATCTTAGTCACACAATATTGAGTAGGTATAATCTTTCTTTTCTATAAGGCCGAATTCTTTTCGAGTTCTTTTTGATGTTAGTTTTATATACTTATAGGTAAACATTATTTTGTTTTATACACTGAAAGTGCCTTGATGCGCCGGACCCTGCAAACTTTCCTATAACTCTTAGCTTTTGAAATTTAGCTTTCATGTCAAAGTCCTTTCACTTACGAGTATATACAAAATAAAAACTTGGACGAATAGATACCTACTTATCCAATTAGAGATCAACATCAAAGGAAGAGTATGTCTGATAGTTGGTTATAAACCCTCCAACCCCTTGGCAACAATTAATGATACGTCCCATTCTTGACCCAAACTGATCCTATTTTATGAATGAACCCCAAGAAATAAAGTCAAAATGGACGATGGTTTATGGTGCTGAAGACTTTTTACAACTTCCTCTTCTTTCATACATTTTTTTAAAGTTGCAGTTATAAAAGGCAGGTGTAAAGTCACACCTAATGATTGGATGGACGGTTTTTGTCAATAGTCTTTTTTTCCGTCATATTTTCAAAAAGTCATTCATAGGGTCGTAGTATTTTTTACCCGGCTGACTGTCAAGTCACCCGGGTTATGTAGATCGCGCGTTTCTATGTATGTGGGTGGGTTCGTTCGTATGTAAGTAATATTCTTTATTACCACGTTTCTCCTAAACGGCTGGATGGATTTTGATGAATGAGGTATCGTTAGAATCGTCTCCATCTCGATTGTGCTCTAGGATACTTTTTATTTCGATAAATCAAATAGTGCGGCTAAAAAATGCAACAATGTGTGAATTTTCAAAATGAAAATCACGCTATCATATCAAAATCCATGTCAAAATCAAGAGGTTGGTGGACTGATATCAAATATAATTTTTTTAAAAATCTAACATGACATCTTCGAAGACTAAATCAAGTCTCAAAATTTTTGAAAATCTATTTTTCGCCCTAAATAGAATTGCTAGCCAAAACGCATACTAAAATTTTCTATTTAGTCACACGCAACGTTTAGAACAAACTGCATCGAAATTGGTTTAGCCATTTAGGAGATATCTCATATTTAAGAAATAACTTACGCATTTAATTTAGGTACTCGCAGAGCCATCTGTGTGTCAACTGTGACAACAACGTTTAGGAAAATGCGCACGGCATCGAACCCTAGATACCTACATAATAATAAAATTGTAATTTAATTTTGTTTTGTGATTGATAAGATAATGCTGTTTCCAAATTTTCAGTTCAGCCGGGTTTTTTTATTTTTGAATAAATTGCTTGTTTAAGATACCTGTTGTTATTGGTAGCCATTTTAGAATTGACTGTCATTTTGATACTTGTGTGTTTGGGAGTACCTACAAACAAATACCTATAGATATTTAAATAAAAAAAAGCAAGCAAGTTCGTATGAGTAAATGGCCAACTCTGGTGATGGAGTTTTTAGGCCGCCTAAAGGATTCCGTCAAGGCTTAACAACATAAAAGCCGGGACCGAAAATTTAACGTGCCCTCCGAAGCACAGAAGCGCTCAGCTCGTAATGCCACTTGTGGTCACCCATCCAAATTGTGACCGCACAAAACGCTGCTTAACTTCAACGATCAATCAAGAACGTCTAAACTAGCTATGCCACTAGCGCTTCGAGAATAGATCAATTATCTGGTGATATAAAAAAAAATGTTTATTACTATGTAGTAAAGCCTGAATTTAAGGATGAGACTCCACCAAAGCGGAGACGAGAGGATAACATAAATATATATAATTTCGTTATTAACATTATCTCGTGACACAGACGAGATAACATGTGTGAATAACGGAACTCTACTTTCATCTCCGCATTGGTAGAGTCTCAGCCTAATTGTTTATCATGACAACCCATTGCCGACCAAGAAAAGCCTAAATTTAAGCTTGAATAACCGCTCTGGACAAAACCAGCCACAGAGATGTATTGAAAAAATGAAACTCCAACAAAGCCATAAGAAATCCAACCCTTACCAGGTTCTCATTTCGAATCAATCATCGACTACCAATTAGGTACGGAGAGCTGTATTGTCGCGTAGAAAACTTTGATTGGCCCCCGCTTCGATTGCAGAATAGAGGCCAATTATTACTGAATACCGATTGGCGGCCCCGAGTTGATTGTACCCAGCCCGGCGTCACAGCCAGGCGGACTCAATGGGCCAATAATTAAAACCGCACTGACGACTTAGCTTTTTAATTAATTGAATTGTTTTAGTTTGAGTTGAATTAATTTGCTGGATTGTAAGGCTTGGGATGTTTATTTTGAGAATAATCATTTATAGAATGTGCCGTGTTGGCTCATTGGACGGGGCAGAGGTTCGACTTTCGATCCGACGATTGTGGGTGAAATCGGCCGTGCATTAACTGCAATATTCTTTCTCGTTTCAGAAAATTATGTAGTATTTAATTATTTCATTCCAGATTAAGGATTAAATCTATTTAAATTAAATCTAACTATTCTGTATTTATGCACCCACTCCTAACACTCCGCCTCTCTCTCCTAATAAGTGACAACTCATATCAAGCTCGTCTTTGCCATTACCTGTCTAGCTTTGAGCTTTTTGTAAATATTAATATTAGATATTATTATAAAAAAAACAGTTGTCTGTAAAGTCGGTTTACGGACGGTGATAACGTCATAAGAAAACATTGATCGTGCCTCTCTATCTTATTCCGCGCTCTCGCTTGCACGCTCAGCTCAGGCGGAACGTGACACTTTTTCGCGCGTGCAGCCGGCATTCATCGATTAAGATGTTATCAAGTCAAAATAGAATCAATTTTCTGAAGACAATAATTATTTCGAAAAGTACCTAAAGAAGTTTTGTTCATGAAGTTTTGAGCCAATTCGCATCGTTCCCCTTTAGGCTGGTTTTACAGTCACGCGTACCGTCAGCGCTGATAGGCGAGTGATCTTTATTACAATGAAATAAGGATACTGATTGTCCAGCACTGACGAGAGCAATCAGCGTAGCCATTTCTGCTAAACAATCAGTATCCTTATTTCATTGCAATAAAGATCACTCGCCTATCAGCACCGACGGTACGCGTGATAGTAAAACCACCCTATAACTTGACCTGTGACTCGGGGGCGTTAAGCCAAGTGGACATCTCAATAGGATTAACTTGGTTTGCATAGCGTTGACCTATTTCAAAGCTTTGATGATGCCGTGTGTGATATTAAACTGTATTTTGACTACACAGGGATGGGATTCCTCTGAAGCTAAAAGTAAGTTCGTGGTCAACTCTGGTGACGGAGCTTTTAGGCCGCCTAAAGGCTTCATGGCTTAACTACTTACATGCCGGGACCGACAACTAACGTGCCCTCCAAAGCACGGAAGCGCTTTCAAAGCTTTGAGAGGCCGTGTATAGGAAACTGTATTTTGACTACACAGGGATGTAAGTAGGTACTCTGAAGCTAAAAAGTAAGTTCGTGGTCAACTCTGGTGACGGAGTTTTTAGGCCGCCTAAAGCTTACTTACATGCCGTGACCGACAATTTAAAGCGCCTTCCAAAGTACGGAAATATCCAGCTCGTAATGCCACTTACGGTCACCACAAGAACGTCTAAGCAAGCTACGCCACTAGCGCTTCTAATTCAGGCCTAATAATATTAACTGGTGTTCTAAATGTTTTTATATCGTAGATGGTTTTTCACCATCAGATAATACTCATGGCTGGGATTTAAACCCAGAACCTTCGAATCGAAAGTGAAAGTGTACCTAGATAAGTAGACAATAACAACACGGCTCATTTTCCAAAATAGTAAAAAAAATCTGTGAAAAAAGGTACTAAACTATTTACCTACCTAGGTACAGTCAGCGTCATCAATCGGTATCCCCCTATTGATTTTAACAAGGACCCTTTTCATTTCAACTTTGGATTTCAGTCGGATTTGCTAGTATACTTATGGATATCTAATTTCGCTCGAGTTCCTATACTAGCAAATCCGACTGAAATCCAAAGTTGAAATGAAAAGGGTCCTTGTTAAAATCAATAGGGGGATACCGATTGATGACGCTGACTGTACATGCAACATAGACAAAACATAGATATATAGGTACCTAAGTATATAGATATATAGATATATAGGTACATAAGTACCTAAGTATACCTAAGTACTAAATGATATTTATACAATAATTTCCCACCAGTCCTACCTTAGACAACTCTACTACAAATGATAAATTACAGACAATCTAATGAAACGTATTATGCTCATTCGTGTAACCGTTCCGTGAACATCCAGTCCAAAAAGCTGAATCACCACACACTCAGAAAACTATTTATATCGATCTGTCAATTTACTATCAAAGCGGTCGATTAAAGCCATCTGTTCCTACACTGTCACAAAAAAACATCAAAAAAGTTAAGTGAGTTTTTTGATGCATTCCTCGACCACGGGTGGTCAAGCCAGTAGCATTTTATATCGACCAATGAGAGTGCTGGGAATGAGATAAAACAATGCCGCCTTTGTTGGGGGCGGAGTTTCCTTTGTGTGGTACAATGGGAAGACAGTGACTCCCATTGTCCCCATTGTGTGGGCTTTGTGAGCCTATTGTGCGCATGGGTGGCGTAGGCGAATATCTTAAGGAGGTGTGGTCTGCTGAAACGCTTTTTACATAACGAGCGATTGGCGTGGGTGAAACATTAGTAGGTACAACGATAAAATAAACTATTTACAGTACTCTTAGAACCTTTACTCGACAAGATTTGTTTTTTTTTTATTGTGGAACAAAACTTTTTTTTTACCTAACTGTAAAAATTACCACACTTTAAATTCTTTTCGAATCTAAATAGAATTCTGTAATTCGCGAGTGTGGCTCCTTTGGTTTCACAGGCGTCCATATGCTACGGTAACCGCTTACCATCAGGGGCCTTACTAATTTACTATGAACTCTTAAAGCAATGTCAAAGTAAGATTAGTACCTACTCTGATTCCGTGCTTAGATAAGACTAAGGTAGGTACGGTTATAGTAAGCCTAACGCAGGAATGTTTGGTAACGTCTCATCGTGGAGTGTCAAGTCATTGACGCGATGCAGGACTGTTTCCACCTTGTTTTGACACTGCTCTAAGAGTTGGTGGTACTCCGGCAGGTGGGCCGTATGCTTGTCTATTTGTCTACTTAGTAGTATAAAAAAACACTCTTTAAGTAGGTAGGTATTCAATTGCCTAGAAATTCTAGGACCATAACAATCTTCTCTTGGATTTAGACAATTTCTCGAACGAAAACTAGCTCACAATAAAATTGTAATGCCGCACAATGCCGCCAGACAATGTTATCGATCGCTCAGACGGCGACACCGGAGCAGGGCTTGGCTCTGACAATATAGGATAAGGGGAAAACGGGGTAAATTTACATGAAGCTGTGAAGTAAATAATATTTTCACAAAGACTAGAAGCCAACTTCAATGCCTACTGTGTGGCACTGTGGTCTTTCTCGACAGTTCCAAGATACTTGCAAATGATTAGGTACAAAATTTGGTATTACAGGTTATCTGGTAGAGATCGCTTTTAGCAATAAGACCGCCAACTGTATTTATGTGTTTAAGTTATTTTAATTTGTTGTATTGTTTTCCTTTTGTTATGTGGTGTGGAATAAAGTATTTTCTATCTCTATCTAATTTGTTGCAAAAAATGCATGCCAATTAAAATTGGGGAGTTCCCTCAATTCCTCAAAGATCCCAATAAAGTGTTTTTTTATAAAATGGGACCTATTTGTAAGTAAGTAGGTACTTACCTATATCCTTTAAAAAAATATTTTCAAATCGGTTTACAAACGATAAGAAATCTTTACTTTGGGTTTTTTTTATTTTAAAGTTTGATTATAAAACAGGCTATAAGTAAACTTATTAATAATCTTGGATTAAAATTCAAACAGTTTAAACATAGACACGAAATACATCAGAAATTAATCTTCAAAGATCTTTTTTCAAGTGAGTGATCATTAATTCCCCAAATATTTCAAAGTATGCGACATGTGGGGTTGGGTATTGTCCCATTATACCCCGCGACAATGCACCTGCGTTACCAACCTGTATCGATTTTAAGGGTTCACTTTAAAGCTCTTTTAGGAATTATGGAAGCGAAATTCGGTCAACTATAGACTGAAATTTATAATCTGTAGAAAGTGTTCTAGACTCTACCATTAGACAAAGGAATATAATCTGTAGAGAGTGAAGACTCTACATTAGACAAATCCAAAGATATTAAAAAAATAAATGATCACGACAGTACCTATCCCCAAGGTACGGTAGACATTCTCTCAGATCTTTTTAGGCATTTTAGGATCATTTGAAGATGTCTAAGGGGGTAGTCAGAGGTAGTTTACGTAGAAGAAGTACCTAGATTAGATAACGATTGATTAACATTTAATTAATTAATTAATAATATTTAATTAATAATTAATTAATGGTGTGGTCAAACGCAAACCTAGTTGTTTTAAATAAAAATAAAAGATTTTTTTACTGAATTTAGACTTACGAAAATGCATCCGATTCGATGAATTTCTTCGGAAAGTTGACGTTTTTTCAGCAAAGGAGCCACTTTCCTAATTCGGAATACATTCCGAGAAGGTCTGAATCGCGATTAGTTCTATTTTTCACGATAGGCTCTAACTCTAGCCTATCAAGTGTTCTAAGGGCTACACTACAAGCCACTTGAATTGGCAAAATTGCCAAGTCGTTACCAGCTAAAGGGGCAAACACATTCGGCTGAGTGTTTCGTGGGACGCAGCGACAAATTGGCACTCAAGACGGTAGAGGCCGAAGCCTCGGGGCTAATGATTTTGTCCTGAAGTGTAAGTGCCTGGAAGGTTTAAATTAAACAGTAGGTATTATTGAAAAGTGCATAGAGTTCAAAATATTTGACTGTAGGTAAATCCAAAAAATGTTCAAAATATTTGACTGTAGGTAGGTACCTAAGTAAATCCAAAAACTTGACTAGTAGGGGCGTTTTTTGTTTTGAGGGTCAATACAAAAAACGCCCCTACTAATCAATTCGATCTAAACTTTTTTTCAACGTTTTATTTGTTACCTACCTATTTAAATACCTACTGTAAGTAGGTATGTGGCTGGTTTAAAAAAATTTCCTTAAACCAGCCACGTTTTACGTAGTGCTGCCACCTATGTAAAAATAATAACTTACAATGAGTTAGGTAGAACCGTTACAAGGCATAGTCATCGCGTGTATCGCTAGATGGCGCTGTTAAACTATAAATTGTAGCGCCATCTAATGGTAGAGTTTCATACTTTTTATTGTGCCTACACTTCGATACGGGTTCTTCACTTTGATACTGAGGGTTCAATGCTTTTTTAGAACTGATTATTAAGTACGATTACTTTTAAAGAGATGGCGGTAGTAAATATTTTTTTAAATAAATAATTGAAAAATTGAAAATAAACCAAGAGTTTTGTAATGGCAGACAAAAAATATTTACGCCATAACATCCTTCAACCATAATTAAAATCAAATATCAAATTAAAGAATTTAATCTGATAAAAAAAAACTATCGTATAGGGAAGTCAAGGAGGCTGCCCTGGAAAGAGCTTCGTGGAGAAAGAAACATCAGTTATGCCGACAAGGGGCTACCCCTTAAATAGAAAGAAGAAGAAAAAAAAACTCTAGGTAAACCCACCTTTTCTAATTAAATAAAAAAAATCTGTTGTACAGCGTTTTATTGCTAAGAATAGGAATAATGTAGAAAAAAGACTATGATAAGTTTTATTAATGTAAACTAAGTAAAAGGCAGTGCTATTACATAATAATAGTTATAAAAAATATCCTCTAAAAATGAAAAAGTTCAAAAAGAAACCATTCGACCGTGACAGGACTCGAACCTGCAATCTTCGGATCCGAAGTCCGACGCCTTATCCATTAGGCCACACGGTCGTTATGAATGAAGATGAAATTATCGTTTAGTAACAGAATAATATTGATTAATCAAATGGTTGATGGAAATCCCGCTAAATGAAAAAAATCCTGCAGTGCAATTAACACTTCTCGAAGCATCCGATTCGTAACTTTTCTTCGGAAAGTAGACGTTTTTTCAGGTTTTTCAGCGAAGAACCACTTAGCGAATTCGGAATACATTCTGAGAAGGTTTGAATCACAGAATACTACTGAAAATTAAATGGAGTCGGTTTTTATAGGTGAAATATCGGTTTTTATGAGGTGAGTCATAGCTTCGAAATAATACTTGATTGTCGGTCCCGGCTTTGCCCCGGCCATGACGGAGGCCTTTAGGCGGCCTAAAAACTCCGTCACCAGAGTTGGCCACTTACTCATACGAACTTACTTACTTACTCAGGTATAAAGTAGAACATAATTTATAACTTTGTAAGTATAACACCATACAGGGTGTAATAAGACTACTTAGCTAGGATTCTTCATCTGGGCAAAGCTTTCCGTCTCTAGTTTTTCAGGACTTGCGCTCCAATGATTGGATTGGTCATTGTTGTGGTTCAAATGAATCAGATCATGCGTCATCTTTTTCTGGATGTGCCCGGTCGAGTTGCAGTTCACGCTCATCTTTCTGGATGCTTTTTAATCCATAAATCAGGCACTCAGGCATCAAATCCGGATTGTGTTAACAGTTTAGGAGAAAAAAAGAATTATTCAATTCAAATTCAAAAAATTACCTAAGTACATAAGTACCTAAGTATTAATATTCATCACTTGTATGGTCTTGCACTGAGACAAATTCTTTTTCTGTAGGTAAGTATAGGTACTTAATTATGTCCAGTTTAGCTGATTACAGTCACACCCTGTTGAAATGATAGATTACTAAAGACTGGTAAATTACTAAAGACATTTTTGATAGGCACTTCGTAATTAAGTAATAATTACTAGTAGGACTGGATGGAATAAACGAATACTTAATAATACATTAAGAATGAAACACAAAAGACGTAACAGCATCATCTAAGAGAAATGTCTGACATTAGTTAAAACGAGAACAAACTTTTAAAAGCAGAGGTTCTATTTGACGAAGTTTAAATGATAGTTCGAGGGATTTGTTACAGATGGCGTGTTTGTAGCATATCAGGCTCTTAGAACAAATCTTATTCTAGTCAACTTTGATGACGGAGTTTTTAGGCTGCCTGAAGGCCTCATTGTTCAGTTTTCAGCCAATACGGATTGGTATTACCGGTTAAATCATACCAAAAGTTGTCTCATTATTATGTTACCTATTTATTATGTTCCGATTTTTCATAAAATGTTTTTAAAGACCGAAAAATTGTTAAAAACATAAATCGACACTAACGAATTCTCTTTTTTTAATAGTCTTTGTACACCCGGTATTAGATTAGAAAATAGATAAAACTATTACCTAAGTAGGTAAGTATAATATATCTGCGTCATTATTATAGATAAATAAAAGCCAAATAATAATTAGGCAGTCATCACCATGACAGTCATGACACCACTCCTTCTAGATTAGAGCGTTTCCACATTATCCGATCCGATATCGGTATCGGACGCCGATACGATATCGGGGCAAGTAAAATGTATGAAATATGTACCTGCCTTTCACATTGTCCGACCCGATATCGCATATCAGAGCGGACATCTTTCATACATTTTATTTGCCCCGATATCGTATCGGCGTCCGATACCGATATCGGATCGGATAATGTGAAAATAATCTTAGTCTGATCAATGATCAATGCTCTAAAATTCTAGATTGATAGTGTGGATAGAACGTGTTGTGGTGTGGTAGCTGTTACCTACATAATTGACGTTTGTAAATTAGTAAATTATCTGCAACATTATTACAGTAAAACCAGGAAAAGAATGCGTTTCGGAAAACATCGGAAACAATCGTATAAAATTACAAAAACGATTGATGAAAAGTTATTTGGAATTCGAAATGAAAATTACTCATAATTTCAACTTTATCGCAAACAAATAAACAATGTCATTTTTAAGAAAAGCAAAATAGTTGCAAGCCGTGCGGGCGACGCTGATAATGATGTGCACTTCTGTCGCATTCTGTTTTGTGAAATCATACACTGCTGTCGGACATATTCGGAAAACACGAGAATATAAAGCTCCAATATAAAGCTCGAAGTACTTCTGTTTTTTAAAATTGAAAAAAAAATAAATATTTTTTATTGTAGATTATACCTTTGTTTATCAACAATCTCCGACGATAGATCACAATGGTCTAGATTAGAAGACTTAATTTCACTCTTGACTTGAAAAGACCCAGGTTGTGGTTTTCGGGGAAAACAGAAGCCGGCAACGAGTCTTTCTCGTCTCTCGAGATTTCATCTCTCTTTCTCATGAGAAAATAATCTACTTAGGTAATATCCTGCAGTGCGATTAATTCAGAAAATGCATCCGATTCAATTATTTTCTTCGAAAAGTTGACGTTTTCTAGCGAAGAAACGTCACTTTCCAAATTCAGAACACATTCCGAAGTCTGCAGGGCTATTTCGATTCACACGTAAAGTCGCTAACTCGGATTTCTTCCTACAAATTGATTTTTTACGAACAATATTGAAGATAAAGAATGCAGAATTACTTTGAATATTTTACACAATATGAACGTGGCTCGGGCGCTCGGACGCTCGCCCGCGGTAGCGCGCGCCCGAGCCACACGTCCACACTAACCGAGCTGCTTCGCGCGGCAAATGCCTCGCGAGGCTGCTCGCTCTGTGTGGACCCGCCTTATCACTTTTTTCAACCATCTTCTACAATTTCAAAGTATTCATCGTAAAAAAACAATTTTTGTAGGACGTACCTAATCCGAGTTAGCGACTTTACGTGTGAGTCAAAATAGCTCTGCTGAATCGCACTGCTGGTGCTCTAAGATGACATTTCGTATTTTTTTTTATTTTACTTTATTGGGAACAACAAACAGTTGATATGATACATTAAATCTTACCTTAGGAATGTTAGCTTATTACAAAGAAGGAGTAAATGCACAACCCACTACGTTGTCCTCGGGTTACTAAGTATGTAGGTACCTACTTACCTAATAAGTTAAAAAGTAGGTAATTAGGCAAGAAGTACCTACCTAAACATTAGAGAGTGCGGACATGGTGTTATATCTTTGCTGTGTGTGCCTTGCCTAAAGCTAAGTCCACACGACGCCTGTTTAGGGCATTTGAACTCGGCGAGCCGGATATAAGTTGGCCGGTCAAAGGGCGCATCTCTAATATCCGGCTTTTACAGACAGGCGTACATAACGTGAAGAATAGATGGATATTCTGAACCAATTGCACATTTGATTATTTTATTTTGTAAATGAAATAGAGCTGTATCGGCCGAGTGGGTTAGTACATCGATTTTCAAACCGAAGATCGTGGGTTCGAGGTCGGCCATGCACCAATAGATTCTTCATTTCGAAAAAAAAATATGCGCATTACTACCACGAGCTCTAAACGGTGAAGAAAATGCCTTTTCACGTACGGTATGCTATTTTCTTCAAAACTTGAACATGTACTTAGGTAGGTATATTGTAGGTACCTACCTATAGTTCAATGTAAAATAAAAAAATAAAAACAAAAATGTGCCGTGCCTTTGTCTATCCCCCTTTGTCTAATAAAGACAATCATCTCAGACATCTTGAAAAGATCAGCGGGCTTATGAAGGTCGCTATTGCAGAATCGTAATAGGAATTGAAACTATAGGTATATGTCATCTTTTCATTGACTGAGAGTGAAAAAGTTAATTTCATATTGTGATTCTGCTTCAGCGACCTGTTTAAGATCAGAAGGAATTCCCGATGCCTTTGGGAGTGATCGTTTTCGTATTCAGATTCCCACAAAATTGTCTATCGAACCCGCAAATACTCAATTTTCTCGCACATCATCATCGGAATAAAATAAAATTGCACGATAAATAACGCACAAATCCTCTCAATAGTTATTTGGAGCATAAAGCTGCAGATATTTTGCGTTACGGATATATTTACGGTCGCGTTGATCGCAACCTTATTTCAGACGTTCCTCTATTCGTTTCAGAAATACTATTTGTGTGGGTTTGAAGATGAAATGATTTTATTCATTCTAATCACATAATTATTATAAAGGGAACTAGCTGCTGCCCTCGGCTTCGCTCGCGTGGTACCCGGATAAAAAGTAGCCTATTAAGCGCCCTACTCACACATCTGCCGCAGGAGCAATCTAGGGTGTAGGAGTGGGGATGACCCTTAATTGTGATGTGTGTAGGCATGCAGGGGCAATTCGGCAAGTGTGTAGAGATACTTCCGATATCGCCACAAACGCCATGCACCCTAGATTGCCCCTGCGGCAGGTGTGTGAGTAGACATAGACATAGACATAGACATAGAAACATTTATTTAGCACACACAAATGATAGGTATAAGAAAAAACATACAATGAAAGGACTTAAACTAAAGTAGCGGCCTTTACTCTCCAGCCCTCCAACTATCTTCACACAAAAAATCACGTCAATCCGTCGCTGTCTTGACGTGAAAGCAGGACAAATAAACAAACAAATAAACACTCTTTCACATTTATAATATGGGTACGGATACGGATGACCTCAAGGATCACATTGAAACGTCTTAAAAGCAAGGTTCTCTCTCTTAACTACTGTTCCTTCACGACCTGTTTAAAGAAATCGATCAAAATAAGGCTTGTTAAAAAAATCGATAAATACAAAAGACCCCAAAAAGCGAGAATAAATGTCGCCAGTTCCTAAGCCTCTCGCCGTATATTTGAAAGTAAATCGTGTAGACGGAATAGGCCTCCGGACGCGGCCGGTCAAAGGCCCTTCATATCCGGGCTACGTTGAAAAATCACATGTTATTGGCTAGAGCTTTCTGCTACTTTTGATTTACGATTGCAGATATATTTACTAGGATATGATACACTGAAGAAATCGACGTGAAACATTTTTTTCTACATTTATATTATGTCTGATTAGGGCATGTGAAGATTTTTCAAAAACAAGAAATCTACTCAAACCGGGAATGCTCGAATGGTTGGATTACAAATAGGATGTCTAATTTGAGGAATTTAGTCCAATGTCTGTAAGTGTGAAGCAAATGCGTAGGTAGGTAAAAAAACTGGGAGTTGAAGAACTAAATGATAAACTAAACTACTTTGAGCAAATTGATGATGAAATTGGCGAGCTTGTATGAAAAACTGATGGTGATGATTGATGCAAAAGGTCTACGAATAACAAAGGTATAATCTGTCTACGATACCAAGGATTTTTTTATCATGCTCGTAGCACTCGTAGCACTGTTCTACGAATAATTATTTAGGGAGCTACGAGTTCACTTACCTATTTATTGGGGTACTGGGTACCTTAAAGTCTATGAAACCATTACTTACAGACCCGAATGGCATAAGCTGTTGCGTCAATAACCTTTAGACTTTATCACATTCGGGTTACAATATTGAGCCCTCCGAATTTGAATCATTGAACAGAGTCGAATCTTGGTCAAAAGGATCGCAGGGACAGCTCATTTTATGGCGGTATCACATACTTAATACTAGCTTGGAGAGGGTAAACCTGTATTTTATACATTTTTACGCCCATTGCCCAACGAAAACTCCTAAATATAACCCGTTTGTTTACAAATGGTGCAAAATTTCTTTATGCTAAAACCTTTTTGCGAGAATAGGTAAGGAATATTTTTTTTTTGTGTTGGGTAATGTGAAATAAATACAGTTTTGCATGCATTGCGATACTCAATTTCAATACAAAGCAACAAACACAGGACTGTTTGTTTTAAATAAGCTGATATCCTGATTTTATTTGTGCTTTTCTTTGTATAACCCAATAAAATTAAAAAAGATTTCGAACAAAACATTTTTAATCTGGGTCGAGTTTCTAACGTAGTTTTTTAACCGTTGGAAAACTGAAACGAATTTATACTTGAGAGAAGATTCTACTCAATTTGTGATTTGGTATGTTATAGCCAAATAATAAAATAATTATTTAACTCTTCTTTCTTTCTTAAAAAATCGGAACGTCTAAAACAGTTCCGATTTTAATTCTTTTATCGATTTTAACATACTTGACAAAGATTTTACTTGCTGAAGTATTTTTTACAGTAGTAGTCCTACTTTCTTCTGTCTTTGTTAAAATAAAACTTTGAATGTAGGATGTACCAATCCTAGAAACTGTAGCTCGTCAAGACATTAAAGTTATTACACAATCCCGGGTATAAACTCATAATGATCCACATTTACTTAGATGACGTCATAGAATGTTCGTTCTCAGTTTGGCCACCAGAGGGCAATACGGTACTAGAATTATGTGTTGAGAACTTGTGTGAAGTGTGGTTCCTGACATTTGCGAAGCCAACAAGGTGCTTGTAGATATAATTATAATAATGTAGATTAGGAGCAGTGTCGGTTAAGTGGGATAGTGCATCGAATTTCAACCCGAGGTCGTAAGTTTGAACCTCGAGCAAAACGAAAATGGATTACCTAAGTAATAAGAGCTGTTGACGGTAAAAAGTTCTTTATCTTATCTTATCCTTGTGCCCTAGCACCTGCACAAGGGAGGGCCTAATAAACGCCACAGACGATGGAGTATGGGTGGCAAGGTTCTACTTGAATTTAATTTAATTAGTTGTTGTAAACCTCTGACACGCAAGAAGTGCCAATTTCATCAACAAAACTGCCCCCCGATTGTCTATCTTTGATAGCGACCAAAATTGGTCTCAAACTGTCAAATATGACAGTTTAGTGACTACGCAAGTAGCTTTGTCACTCTCAGACCAATTTGAGGTTTGAGACAAGTAAAGGGCGCTACTCACACACCTAGATTGCCACCTAGATTGCCCCTGCGGCAGGTATGTGAGTAGCGCCCATTAGACAATCAGCCTGCTGATCGCGATGCTCTAACTAAAACGACTTCAAAAGTTATCAGTTTCAATTTTTCATATTAGGTAATTTCGCGTTTTCTGTAGTAAGTTTTTTTAGAACAAAACTGCAATGGGAACTTAGATAAATACTGCCTTTATCTAAATAAAAGCATAAAGTGATAAAAATAAGCTTTTTTAAATGATTTTGGTATTACGTTTGCATAGATAATTTGCATGTCGCAGGCCCCTTAAGACACACTGTCTTTAATTTCCCCGAAAGCTTCACGTAACCAAATTAACCTTCAAAGACCTGTACGAGACAATTTGTGTCGAAAGTGTGCGAAAATTTAAGATTGTAATTCCATGCAAAATAATGCCATTGGGTCACAAGAGTTTTACACAACACTTTTCTTATGAATAAAATTACGCAGATCTACGCGTGTTGTAAAGTAAAACCATAAAAGTCCTATCTTATTCCATGGTTAAACCGAGGCGAAAATTATGGAGGAGATTTGGATAATAATGAAAACTTTGGAGGCCATGTTATTCTGGTGGGACATCGAGAAATCAATGGAGTTTTTGTTACGTAATATATGCGCATTAACACGAGTTCTAAATTGAGACGACGAAAAATCAAGTTAGGAAACAAGTTCGTAATTACATACTTAAACAACTTCTTGCAAAATATTATGCATGAGCCAAACTCATGTGTCTGACTTGCATCTTTCAAAAAGTCTATAATTACTCTAACATAGGTATTTCTTAGAATTTCAAGTAGGTACCTATCTCACTAGGACACCATGGTTGCACCACCACAAACAAAATGTACGAAAATATTATGACACTTGCCCCTAGATTGTCTATCTATGATATCTAGCGACAAAAATCGATCTCAAATTTTTAAATATGACAGTTCAGTGACCGCGCACGTAGCTCTGTCACTCTCATCTCAACGAGACCAAACGTGACGAAAGATACCTACGCGATCGTTTTGACAATTTGAGACCAATTTGAGGTTTGAGACAAGTTAGACAATCACCCCGTATCATTTACAGTACTTCAAGATAAATAATGCGCATTGGCTTATTTCGTGTTTTCCTAATATGACCGACATCGACAGCATCTAGGCAGTATGAATGGCAAAACAGAATGTGACAGAAGTGCACGTTGTTATTAGCGCAGCTCGCAAGGCTTGCAACTAATTTGCTTTTCTTAAAAGCTACATTGATATTTTTTGTTTACGATAAAGTTAAAATTGTGAAGTGTTTTTCATGATCAAACTACTTTTTGTCAATCGTTTTTGTAATACGATTGTTTTCGATGGCTTCCCAAACGCATTATTTATCTAGAAGTAGGTACCTACTGTAAGTAAATTTTGTTAGTGGAGCAACAGTGGTGGCGCCACCACGGTATCGTAGTGAGATTGAGCCCTAAATGGATAAAAGGTTAGGTCTTTTAACTGTAACAGCTAGGTAATGTCAGAAACTGATGCTAATCTCTGTGACCTGAGTAGCTTACTAAGCAAGCCAGCTCGGCGGAGTTTGGAAAACTAATAAGCTCTTGCCTTAGACACCAGATTTACAACTACGCTGCATGTTTGCTTTGCTGTACCTACCTACACAAATTAAAGCTGCTCTCATGAGTGTAGTAGGTTGGACATTTACTCACAGTCAAAGTTTTTTTTTTCTTTATTTTGGATTCACACGGTTTGTGCATTTAGCCAGTGTCAAGTAGGAATAGTCAATTTCAAGCTAAATACACAAGATAAACAAATACCTACATATTACAACACATAAATAAAATACTCAGTAAAGATGTGGGGCTTTACTGAAATACCACACGGACTTTTTGAGAGAACTTGAAATGCAATACTATCCAATTTTGTTTCACTTGCCCACACCTATGCACGTTCAAGAACGACTCATCAGTGGATAATCCACATTAATACACATTAACAATCAAAGAAAAAACACAAGTTTAAAAAAAATAAAAACGAAAACATGACTTCTGAAATTTCCTCCAAAAAGCCACAGTCAGAATTAGTACTCAAAGTTAGTAGGTCTATTCAATAGGACCACTTAGATCAAATATCGTGTTCGTGCAAAATGCGTTCAGTGCTATGAACCTGCGTTGCCCTCCAAAAAAGAGGCTGCATCATGGACCCAACATGGTACAACATCGTAGATGGCAAACACACACAACATCATCAGCCTAAAAAATCCGTCACCAGAGTTGGCCACTTACTCATACGACCTAACTAACTAACAACAACATCAATGTTATGATATATCATTAGTCATCATCGTGCTATGATTATCCAAGCACGTTTGGGGCTAACTCAGTCAATTTGTGTATGATGTCGTCAATGGAGTTATCTGCAATAGATTTAACATTGTTGTATTGTTGTCCATGAAACAGTTTAATACAATACCTCTCTCGAGCTAAATCGACGTACAAAATGTCGATTTTCTAACACATCTTTGCATACTCAATCACCAACAACTAATCGTCTAAAAGCTAGCTCTAACCATAAACAAACCTGACCCGCCGATAAATTAGACGCCAGACCGCCTTACGGTAGTTAATTTTTAATTCGGCCGTCTTCGCAGGTCCGCTCGCGTCGGTGGTCGATGCGAGACTGATGGTTTCGGGCCGCGCTACCGACCGCGATGCTTAGTTATTGCGACTACCCTCATTTGTTGAGTTCGTGTTTTAAATTAGTGGTTCGGATATGTGCTAAATTGTTAATTTTATTATATTACAGGGACGGACTAGTATTTTTTATGTGGAAAAATCTAAGGAATTTTAGCTTCGTGATCAAAATGTTCTTGAAATAAAATGAGTAGGAATTGCATAGAGCACGGACTACTTTTGTCCGGTCACAATTTGGATGGGTGACCGGAAGTGGAGTTAGCAACTGAGCGCTTTGGAGGGCACGTTGCTGTCGGTCCCAGTTTTTAAGTTGTTAAGCCATGTCGGAGGCCTACACGTGGCCTAAAAACTCCATCACCAGCTCATACCAACATACAAACAATCGAACGTCCTGCATTATTTAGTTTTATTTATTTAATCGATCGAGCGAGCGAAGCGAGCGAAGATCTTAGTGGTAAGTTGGGCGATTTTGCTGTGTATGTTTGTATGTTTGTATGTTTGTATGTTTGTATGTTTGTATGTTTGTATGTTTGTATGTTTCACGAATTGTTGTTCGAGCATAACTGTCGAACCGTTCATCCAATCTGCATGAAACTTGGTAGGTCAATAGGTTGTGGTAAGGAAATTTACGGTGGAGCATATGAGCTTAATCGATGAAGGGGTTGTGAAGATATTGGGTTCCCAAGGGGGTAAAAAATTATGAAAGTTACACAAATATATTGAGTGGGGTGTCATACGAAAGGGCTTATTTTGTACATTCCAAAATGGTTTTTATTTTTAATCTAGGATGTATAGTTTTTGAAATACGACCAAAGACCAAAAACTACGAAACCAGAGCTGCAAGAGCTCCCGTTTCATAGAGTTTCGATGTCTTCGTAGCTCATTGACTGGTCGGTCTTAAAAAGAGAGTGGCATCGTTGCGGTTTGGTTTGCAATGATTTTAGATGCTACTTGATTTATTTTCATGATAAAAATTTTTTTGATAAAAAATGAAAATAATTGGGGTAAAAAAAGTTAAGTAAACAAATATATTGAGTGCAGTGTCAAATGAAAGATCTTTATTTGTACATTCTAAAATAGTTATTATTTTTATTCTAGGACGTATACTTTTAAAAATACGACGAGAATTCATAAATATGAAATAAATGAAAAATTAGACACGACATTATGTATTCCATGCATGCTAGTATTTTTTACCATGAAGAGCTAGCGCAATAGGCATACCCGGCAGTAGTAGCACTTGAAATTATGGGGGTAGTCAGAAGAAAGTCCAAATGTTGGCCATCTACGGTGCGCGAGATCTCAGTTCGGGGCGAACTACTAGTTAATATTTCATTTATCTCATGCGCACGCTTTAGTTTTCGATAAAATGCACTAGACCTACATAATAACTACGTACCTTACATATGTATCACGTTTTCAAAAGAAACATGGTTAAAGACTACTTCATTCAAGATATTTTTAAGCTCGTAACTAAACCACTCCATAGCTATAAAAATGGACCAAAGGCATTTTGTCCCTAAAATTAGATATTCCTGAAACAGTAAGCATTACCATTCTAAGCCAATCCACAGTGCAAACAGCAAAAAAATATTTCTACCCCTCGTCGCCTCAGAGCGCAAGGTGCGTAAGTAAAAAGCCATGATTTCTCAAAGGGATGTTCCGCCGGAGTAACGCACGACTTAACTTTTTGACCGGGATACCTTTGCAGACGTGATGAGAATTGGTGCCAATTGGACCCAAGATGTAGGATTATAGAGATAGAATGGGGGAAAAAACTCTGCAGTGCGATTCACACTTCCGAAAATGCGTCTGATTAGAAAATTATCTTCTGAAAGTTGACGTTTTTTCAGCGAAGAAACTTTCCGAATTCGGAACACATTCCAAAAAGGTCTGAATCGCACTGCAGGTCTTCCAATGATAAAATAAATTATTTTGTAACTTATACTGTCTTATTAATATTAATTTATATGTACGAGTAAAACACATAATTCCCCATAGGGGTAGGCAAAAACCAAATTAAAATGTTTATGAAATCATAAGAAAAATAAAATTTAATTCAATAAAATGTAATAAGTACCTACTAATGTAATGTACATAGTTTCTAGTATTTACATTACTTTTGTTGAAACAATTTTTCTTTATTTTTTTATAACTGTGCTCTAAAACTGATTGAAACTCGTATTGCAAATTAATAGATTTTGTATGTTATTAACTGTACTTTATGCACATGCCTGATATTTTATTTCAATAAATAAAAACAATTTTATTCTTAACTGTCCATAACTTACGCCGCCCAATAACCACGGAATCCGGTGTGTTTTTTCGCTCCGATGATTTCAAGCCAGATCTCTTGTTGATCTGAGAAAGCCGAATTTTTGCCCAATACGTGCGCAAGTTTCCTAATATTCGGGGTTATGCCCATTTTTTTAGAAACCGGTGACCGCTTTATTGGCGGTTATCAGTATAGTCTAAATAATCGAGACCAGCCTGTGTGAAACATCAAGAGAGATATCTTGATCGGACGAACTGCTCTAACGCATACGTTAGAGCAGTCTAACCAATCGAGAAGTCTCGTTTCTCGACTCTCGATGTTACACATGTTAGGCCGGCTGCAGTGCGATTCCGAAACAACTTCTGAAAATGCATCCGATTCGATGATTTTATTTATTTCTATTGTGATTCTTCTATCGGCCTTTTTAGCCCCGCTGACCTCCACTTAGCTTTCGCTAGGGCACTGACAGTACCATAGTACCTTTATAGTAGCTTATAAGCAAGCCAGCAGTTAAAACTGTTAATAACGTCCGCCATAAAACGGCGATTGCTTCACAAGAAAACAGCTTACTAGTTTGTACGGCAGATATTCATTGCTGAAAGTGGATTCGTATTATCCGCGTCAGTATTTACTTAGGGCTTGTTACAGTCGTCAGCGCTTTAGAAATTGAGGGTAGTTTGGTTTCACGTCACGTCAACAACCTTAACTAGAGGCATGTTTGATTTAAAATCAACTACCAAATGAACTAGCGATCTGAAAGGACGTCTAATATGAAAGAGAAAAATGGCCTTATCTATAACAAAGTTAAAATCAACCCCCCTAGCCATATTACACTATCTATCGTCGCTGTGGAATAGAACACTTCAAAATGTACCTATAGGAATTGACGTTTGAAGGTGATGACTGATGAGTCACGTGGTCAGAACGTCAATTCCTATACATTTTGAAGTGTTCTATTCTACAGCGACGATAGATAGTGTAATATGGATAAGGGCTTTACTACAGAATCAAGCGTTGTGTGATTTTTTTACTATTGGAAAATGAAAACTAAGTACTTAGGTACCTAGTTTTCATTTTTTTATAAAATTCCAAGTTCAACAAAAACAAAATTTTAAGTCCAACTCAACAGAGTTTTAAAAACTTGAAACTGGAAATTTGTTTTAATTATTAATTTGGTTTTGCTGTTAATTTTAACGAAGGTAAATTTAATTAAGGCTGGATTCGACCAAACTGGATTAAGTTTTTACTCGAGAGTAAACTACTGTTTGGTTGAATATTTTGATACTGTAAAGTTCAATATTTTAACATTGTACAGTTGACACCGTATAACCAGGATAATTTGTATGCACACAATAACGTTCAGTTGCACTTTCTAAACAATTGTATTTCGAATTATGTCGGCTAGTTACTCTGGAGTAAGATAACTTTTGGTCGAATCCAGCCTAAGAAGAATTCTCAGTTAGGTCAATTAATATATCTAGATTAAAAATACTCAGAGGATAGGTTACTTTGTTGTGATGACGTTTTCAAACAAATGACTAATAAGGTTTTGAAAATTATTGTCATTTTGGAGAACGAAATAAAACGCAGCGGCAACGACAACGGAATGGTTGACGTTGTAAATTAGAAGAATATGAGCCAGTATGCTAACTGAACTTAGGCCTTTACATCTTTATTAGATGATTTATACAGTGTCATGTCAGGAGGCAATCTTTTGCCTACACTTATTGGGACACTGTAGTGCCTGAGACATTGTTTGAGATGGAGTAGGCTTGCCCAGCACCTAAACCATCCTCTCAGCTTAACCCGCCGTATCCACAGGAAAGACATGGTCATTACGTGTGGGGCTGACTAAGCCGCGGTTTCCTCACGATGTTTTCCTTCACCGTTCAGAGCTCGTATTAATGCGTATATCATTGATGCACGGCCAGGTTTCGAACCCACGACCTTCGGATCGAAAGTCGAGGTACTAATCCCCTCGGCCAACATGGCTCAATAATTTATGCTAACAAGCTGTTTGAATTTACGATGAAAAGTTCAAGCCTTCATTCAATATACAACGCAGTTGTCTCCAGTGGCCCAATTGAAGTGTATTCAATGTACTGCCTCGGAAAATTGGACGTAATCTGTAACGGGCCCATTCTACTGAAATACGGCCTGCTCCGATCGTAAAGGTGATGTAGACGGGCGATTTAAAATTGATATTTTTTTTTTGCAACAATATTAAAATTGACCATAGCAATAGATTGTACTCGTATAGCTGGATATCTTGCTGATGTAATCTCTAGAACTAATAATCTGATGCTGATAATGATAATTATTACAACTAGATACATAGTTACCTACCTATATTATTTCTGCGTCCTATTGGCTAAATTTTTATCTACGTAGACAAAGGAAATAATACCATAAATTCTCCTGTCAAGTGTCTGGGTGTTTTTATGTATATTTTTTATGGATTTAAGTATAAAAAAACAAGTACCTATTATAAGAACCTATAGTATATCAGTCACGTGGTTCTCATAACACAAGCTCTGCTTAGCTTAAGGCTAAATGATGCTGTGTGAAATGTCTAGCGTTATTTATTTAAGAATTTAATATTTTTTTAAAGGCAAAATGTAGAACTACAAGACAATGCTTCATTTGAATTTCTTTTACTTTGTAACTAGGACAGTTGCTTGAAAAATTGCTCGTGTAAAAGCACTCTAACCACGTACTAACTGTTGTGTAGGCAATGGCACAATCGACGCACCCTGTGCTTTGTTGCTGTTTTCTTTCAAAGAATAGAATAAGAGGTAGACGAGACAAGTAGTTGAAATACTTAGGTGCCTATACAATTTGAACAATAACTACCTACAAAGAACAGCGCCACGTTAATGTCATCTTTCTTCTACAGCGCTTATGATATCTGAAAGCAGTTGAGACAGGTTGACAGTTGTGAAGATTTTATGGGGCTTATAATGATTAATTAATATACTATATACATTTGCCAGATAAGGGGTATGGTGACGAATCAGCCTTATATACACTCTAAAAAATTGTAGGAAAACTAAAAGCTAAGTAAGCCTTCACGGCGCAGCCGCCTAGCATAAATTGTAGTTTGTATTTGTAACTCGACTAGCTTAAATATTCCAAATTAGCTTGCATGTTATGATTATTAAGTAAGTTTTTATAGGTTAGGTATAGTTTAATTTCTTCATCTCTATCCCATTTTAAACTATTTTAATTTATTTCACTATGCACTGCAGGATGAAAGTCTCCCCATTTTCTCCATATTGGTGGTGAAAGGTTTATTTAGACCCATTTGTTGCTATATTTATTCTAATAAAAAAAAAAGAAATTATTGACTGAAAGAACTTTCTTAGATTTAAATCTATTTTTTTATAACTCTGTTTTTCCAGAGACTTTTAATTTTATCAACTCATTTTTCTCTTCACTACTTTAGAAAGTCTAGAATAACGATTTCTCTTTCATTTCATATCATTAGAAACTCTTGTCCCTTCTACTTATTCCATCTTTGTGGAATCCTCAGTGAGGCTGGTGCAAAATGGTTAATATTCATGACAGTCTGCGGGCAAGTGGAATTGGTTCACATTTTTTATGTCTACCACCACACTTGTACACTCAGGCATGTCTCCTTTGAAAGAAGCCTGTTCATTCTTTATTTTTCATGTGTTTGCAAAAAAGTTTTGAAAAGTTTGCGGCTTCGTGGCTTCGTAGATTTTTGTCTTGACTTATTTACTAAGTAGTACTTAAGATAAGTAAAAAAAACTTGTACTGGTAGTAGTTTTTATCTTGACGTAGTAAAATGTTTAGAATACCTAAGTAAAAAATGAATGTTTTTTGAATTTTTGAATTTTGAATTTTTGAATTTTGTTTTTTGAAACTATATCACAAAACTCCATCACCAGAAAATAATGTGTTTTAGATGGTTCAAACAAATAGTATAACCAAGATAAAGGCCTCTATAATGGAGGCCTCGAAACTCCATCATCAGTGTTGGCCACTAACTTACACGAACTTTACCAAATACTCACTTAAAAAATGCCCTGTTATTATGATGATCTTTAAGCTTCCAATAGTTCAGATGTTTGCTAAATCTGTTCTGCTCTGGCTAAGGATGACATCAAAACACTATGCTGCTAAAGCTATGCTACTTTGACAGATGAATATGAATAATGAGGAATTGCGAGAATGTCATTACCATCAAAATATTGCTAAGACGTTCTTGATTGATCGTTGAAGTTAAGCAGCGTTGGGCGCGGCCACTCTTAGGATGGGTGACCGCAAGTGGTATCACGAGCTGAGCGCTTCCGTGCTTCGGAGGGCACGTAAAATTGTCGGTCCCGGCTTTTAAGTCGTTAAGCCATGACGGAGGCCTTTAGGCGGCCTAAAAACTCCGTCACCAGAGTTGGCCACTTACACATACGAACTTACTTTTATCAAAATATTTCTTTCGTCCATTCGAAGGTGCAAAGCGAACCAAATGTCAGTCGATGACCCGCTTGCGACGGTCTGCAATATCCGGCTCGAAGGAACAGGAAATTTCATCAAATCTCACCCGAGCTGTTTTGATAAGTCATCTAGATGTTATTAATGCTATGCAGGCTATGTTATCATTGCTATTGGAAAATTTAAGATCTGCAACATAAATACATAAACTTGTTTTTCACATTAGAAGTATGAAAAAAAAAACTCATCCAATTACTGCCCCCTAAAATATCTTTAAGCTATCAAACCGGCTTTGTGCCAGACTATCAAAAGTGTATCCTAAATAGCTCATAATGCCAAGTCCATTCAATTTGAAATTATAAGTGAATGGCTTTTTATTTTATGGCCATAATCCCGCGGGGCTTGTCCACTGAATCCGTGTATAATGCCTAAATCCTCCCTTCACCCTTATTTTGCGGCTGGTTATACTCTGGTTTCCTATGAAATTGTGGCCGTATTGTTGAATTGAAGGACCACAGAAAAGAAAGCTAGGCCACAAGCCGTGTTTGTTGCCCTGGTTCTTCATGTTGTTGGTCGCGAAAGAACAGGAGTAGAATCTCCTATCTCTAGTGTTTCAATGTGATCCAAGAGGTCCTACAGAATAAATGTTTTTTTACTTTGACTTTGGTAAAGATTAGCATCGTAAAGAAATCCACGGTTTAGTTTTCACCGAATGACCAAACAAGTGCTGCTAACGGATTTTTACGAAAAGTGTAATAGGTTGCAATCTCTTCGGTACTATTAGAAAGCTAACTGCTTTCCTCACGATGTTTTCCTTCGCCGTTTAGAGCTCGTGTTAGTTCGTATGAGTAGGTATATTTTTAGTAAGTGAAAATCTATTTATGCACATACCGGGTTCGAACCTTGACTTCTATTACACTCGGCTTATATCACAAAGGAAATAGCGCTTTCTATGATTGTTGGTGTTTTTCATCATGGCGGCTACCGCTTATTGAAAACCGTTGGTACTCGTCTCATAATAATTCTTTCTTTTGGTCTTTTCTATGAAGTGGTTTAATAAATGTGGGTATCTTTTGTACTAGATATTAAATCAGATGCGACATAAACCAAATATAGAGGAAAGTAGAGTTTTAGACGGTTACTCTGTTGTGATGACGTTTTCAAACAAATTACCAATGAGATTTTGTGAATTACTGTCATTTTGGAGAACGAAACAAATCGCAACGGCAATGATACTTGAATGGTTCACGTTGTAAACCTAGGCCCCAATTCCTCTATTTTACAATAGATACAACCAAGTTTGATTTGGAGTAGACTTTCAAAACTACCAATGGACGTTCAACATATCATTTACTGGTTTTTAGTGGACGAGCAATGTGCAGGTTGTATTTGTTTTGGTAAAATATACAGGTTTTTGGTAAAAAAATCCCGGTTGTTTCGATATTGGATGTCACGAGGCATTTGGACAGGACATTTCAATCAATGAAATCGCACTAACGGCGTATCTAATGTAGGGTGACCAAGAGAATAAAGGTGCAACAGAAAAAAAAGGGTACCTATCTAGAACTTGGAATCACGTATCCTAATTTTATTATAACAAAAAACGAATGACAAGTTGTCAGCGATGTCTAATAACTTTAGGTAATATTTGTCTTACGTTTTTTAATCTTTTGTAATATAGTTGTACACTGGCACTAGAGTAGAATCACCTAGCTCTTAAGACGATTCAAAATGGTCTGTGCATTATTTGACCACTAGTGAACGCCCGCTTCGGCCGCGTGGACTACTAATTTTTATCCTACGGAAACCATACATTTTTCCGGGATAAAAAGTAGTCTAAACTATCTACATTCCAAATTTCATCAAAATCAGTTAAGTAGTTAGGGAGATACGTGGTGACAAACATTCACACACACACGGAATTTCGCCTTTATAATCGATCGAGCGAGCGAAGCGAGCGAAGATCTTAGTGGTAAGTTGGGCGATTTTGCTTTGTATGTTTGTATGTTTCATGAATTGTTGTTCGCGCATAACTGTCGAACCGTTCATCCAATCTGCATGAAACTTGGTAGGTCAATAGGTTGTGGTAAGGAAATTTACGGTGGAGCATATGAGCTTAATCGATGAAGGGGTTGTGAAGATATTGGGTTCCCAAGGGGGTAAAAAATTATGAAAGTTACACAAATATATTGAATGGGGTGTCATACGAAAGGGCTTATTTTGTACATTCCAAAATGGTTTTTATTTTTAATCTAGGATGTATAGTTTTTGAAATACGACCAAAGAACAAAAACTACGAAACCAGAGCTGCAAGAGCTCCTGTTTCATAGAGTTTCGATGTCTTCGTAGCTCATTGACTGGTCGGTCTTAAAAAGAGAGTGGCAACGTTGCGGTTTGGTTTGTAATGATTTTAGATGCTACTTGATTTATTTTCATAATAAAAAAAAATTTGATAAAGAATGAAAATAATTGGGGTAAAAAAAGTTAAGTAAGTAAACAAATATATTGAGTGGGGTGTCAAATGAAAGGTCTTTATTTTTACATTCCAAAATAGTTATTATTTTTATTCTAGGACGTATACTTTTAGAAATACGACGAGAATTCATAAATATGAAATAAATGAAAAATTAGACACGACATTATGTAGGTACCTGTGCATGCATGCTAGTATTTTTTACCATGAAGAGCTAGCGCAATAGGCATACACGGCAGTAGTAGCACTTGAAATTATAGGGGTAGTCAGAAGAAAGTCCAAATGTAAGCCATCTACGGTGCGCGAGATCTCAGTTCGGGGCGAACTACTAGTATTAGTAGGATTTCCGTAGCCACAATTTTGTTTCTCTTTGCCTGCGCTGCATATATCATAAGGCTGTGTCCCCAGTAGGCAAACTGTGAGCGGCCGACTGAGTTTGCAGCGTATCGGTTTAGTACGCTCTTCCATAATGAAATGGAGTGTTCACAGTTTGCTAGTTTTGCGCGTAACGCTGCGAACTGCGTACAGTGAGCGCAAAACTAGCAAACTGTCCACTCCATTTCAAATATATGGAAGAGCGTACTAAACCGATACGCCGCAAACTCAGTCGGCCGCTCACAGTTTGCCTACTGGGCACACAGCCTTACTTCTATATTTTTGATAACCTATCGTGTATTTGGTATGCAAAGGTTCATTCTATCTACCAAAACCATACCCCATTCTTTTCAATTCAACAAACAATTGTGGTCCATCTGACTGATAGCTGTCATCAACACGCGCGTTCATTGGAATATCCCCAGATCTGGGGCTCGATTCCGGTACCGAACTTTTTATCAACCTCAACCAAAACCTCAACTAAAGCGACTGTTTCCATGACTACTAATAACAAACGACTCAGTTGTGGTGAGGTTTTGAACTTTGCCAGTACAAATTTTTGAAAAGCTATTCTACTATTTCACCAAATGGCTGACATTTAAGAGTTCGAACCAAAACCAAAGCGGTTGTCATTTAATAGAATACAGGCCCTGGCAGCTCCATGGCCGCCCCACATTATGTGATTCACGTATGCAAATTGTTCATCAGCTATTCAGTGTTTGGACATTCGTTATGCGCGTCCGGCGTTGGATGCTACGCGTCTGCGTACATCTGACTTCGACCCAAGTTATAAGCGACTAACTTCCGCCCGCGGCGTTGCCCGCGAGGTACCTACATAAAACCGCTTCCTTGATCCGCAGAATACGGGGCAGTCGCATTAGCATCCTGAAAACGTTGTTTGATAGGTGCTCTTCATCACTTTGGGTATGCCTAATTCGGAAAGTGATTTAGATTGGGTAAATGACTGTGATGTAGGTACTTTATTTAATGATTTTTTTACTAACAACTAGAATAAGCCTTTATCTAAATGTGTTATTAACCCCTATGGATCTCTGATATCCGAAATAAACAATTTTTATTTTATTTTATTTTATAATACCATTTAGCCTATGTTCATCCTGAAAGTTCATTCTAAATACTGCTGAAGTAATTCTTGAAATCGGATAAGTAGTTTCGGGGATTACCTCCTACATACTAACTTTACCTCTTTATAATGTAAGTATAGGTAAAGAAGAACTTTGACTCATGACGTTGTAAGTATATCATTGGTGGGTATTTTTCACAGCGCCATCTAGCCTCCAACTAGGCAAAGCTGCAGATATACCGTAATAACATAGATTGAATATCATATTTATATTTATATTGTAAACTAGCTGCTGCCCGCAGCTTAGCCCGTATGAATTTTGTTTTACTTTTAAACTGTTTTTAAACCGACTTAAGTCTCAGTTCGTCGGAATCTCTTTTTTATGTGTATTCACCGATTTCACACAGTATCATCTGGCCCCAAAGACAAAAAAACCAATGCCAGCATTTTTAATTAATTTTTTCTTCTTCTTTTTTCTTCGGCTATCAGCTGCTGGAATCTTTCTCTGTCTCTTGCATGGTGGAACAGTTCGGATGCGCTGGTCATTCCCGTCCACTCCTGGATGTTGCGGAGCCACGACTTCTTTCTTCGACCAACTCGTCTTTTGCTTTACCATGCCCATTAATTAATTTAGTTATCATGACTGTATTTATATTGGCGGCTGACTAAGCTAGTAGTTATTGGATGGTATAAGTGCTAGTCTTATTTATTTAGTTATGTTATGGAAAACCAACAGCTAAACTAAATATCAATAAACACTTTCATTAGATTCAGAAAACCAATTACAGGTTCTCGCTGATATAATAAACTATACAACTTGGGCCAAAGCCGAAACAGTGCGCTCTGAAAACGGAATGTTTTATGTCGTGTGCGTCCAAATCGCGAACGTAATCGTTTGATTGACATATTTTATTTAGGTTTTAGTGAAATCCCCACGTGACTTATTGATGCGCCAGTCTGGACCGATTTGGTTCGCTCATTATGCTAATTGCACAGGATATTTTAGTACTGAACATTTTCCATTGATAATTAACCTCCTATTGTAGGTATCATGCGCGGCCCGAGGGGAGGAGGGGGGTCAAGGGGGTCGTGACCTCCTCCACGGATCACATTTTTGCGAATGATTTCTCTCCAGCCACTCTGATCTCTTGCGGTTTCTATGGCATTGTGGATCTTGATGGAGAGAGACTTCCGAACCTGGTCGGACCATCGTGTTGGGCTGCGGCCTCTTCCCCTCTTTCCTTCTACAGAGCCAGTGACTATCAGTTTTTCTAGATATCCCGTCTTTCTTGCAATGTGTCCAAAGAACTCTAGAACTCTCCGAAGGCATGTGGTTGAGAGCCTGGTGGTTACTCCGATCTCTTTGAGTATTGACACGTTGGTCCGATGTTCTGTCCAACTGGTCTCAATCTGTCAAAACTATCTTTTTTCGCGTTCGGTCTCGTTGAGATGAGTGTCTCAGAGCTATTTCACGTGGTCACTGAATCATATTTGACAGTTTGAGACCAATATTGGTCGCTATCAAAAATAAATAATCAGGGGGCAGCAGAGTCATTCTGTAAACTCACTTCAAACGTCGAAGAGCTGAATCAGAGATTTACACAGTAGATACATTCTTGTGTATTTAGCGAGCTAGATAACTTGAGTGAATTCGAAGTGAGTCTACAGAATGACTCTGAACAGTAGTCTTACCATGAACTCCTAGAGCAATGTTAAAACTAGCTTAAAACAGGCAAGCTTGTTTTAACATTGGTCAGAGTTCATGGTACGGCTACAGGCTGGCAACATGAGAGCTCGAATATTCGATATTCAAATGAAATCCAAGAATTGCCGAAGACGGTCAATTCAGAACTATTTGAATAAAAACATCAGCAGTCCGTTGTTATTGCTCCGTTAAAAGGGTCCCAAAACAATCTCTCTGAAAGTTGATACGGACCGAATTCTATTAGCGATATTATCTCTTTCGATTAAGGCGAATAGATTCCGAAGGGGTTTTTAAGGCTAGGGTTTAAGAACAGAGGGCCTAGCCAACTGGCATTCGCTATGAAGCGATTCGATTTCTATTATTCGCTAACACTCGAACGTGACGTTTCATTGGTCGAACGTTAGGTCACGTGGTCTTCGTTTCATTTATCCACAAATGAAACATCGGCGATAGTAAGCGAAGCGAAGCGAATTGTAGAAATAGAATCGATTGATGCCACTTGGCTAGAGGCCCAGGATCCCATACGGTCAATTACAATAAACTGTTTTTTAAGGAAGCTAGGCTCATAAAAGCGGTAACGACCATTGGAAACACCTTTTCGGTATCCGATACGCTATCCAGCCTGTAAATTGACATCCGACAGACAATCGTAGTTTTTGCTCGAATCTAGAGTTCTAGCTCTATTAGCCCAGTCACCTTAGCATAAAAAAGGGCTTAATCTCGGAATGAGAGATAATAAGCTGAATTTTCGTATATACCTTCATTTAGACGTCCTAAAAGTTGTCTCAAAAGTCTCATAAAATCTCGTGTCTGCGTCTTAAGTTATTCAAGGTCAAAGGTAAAAAAAATAGTTTTTCACGAATATCTCGGTTTCTATTGGTCCAATGATGTTAACATCTGTTATAAAATTGTAGAGCATAAAATTTGCGACAAATTTTGTTTAAAACATTCTTTCATGCGCTCAACCGTTTTCGCGATAGAGTAGGGTGAGTGCGCAGCGCTCAGCCATACGCGTAGGTACTGTAACGCAAAGTCAAACGTGAATATCTGTGAATACCTTGAATTTTGAATAATTTGTTTTATTTATCAGTTAATTATCGACCAAGCGAGCAAAGCGAGCTAAGATCTTACGATTTTGCTTTGTATGTTTGTATGTGTAATTTTTATGTTCTCGCATAACTATCGAACCGTTAATCCAATCTGCATGAAACTTGGTAGGTAACTAGGTTGTGCTATGGAAATTTGCTGAGGAGCATATGAGCGTAATCGATGGAGGGGTTGTAGAGATATTGGCATCTCAAGGAAGTAAAAAAGATAAAAGTTACACAGATATATTGAGTGGGGTGTCATAATATGAAAGGACTTAATTTGTACATTCCGAAATAGTTTTTATTTTTGTTCTAGGAAGTATAGTTTTTGAAATACACATACTGAACGCTTTGCGCTCACGGCCCTGTATCGCAAAAACGGTTGAGCGCATGGAATTTTTTTTTATGATATAATTATATACCCCTCGGCTAACACGGCTCTATTTTTATATTTTTGGCTCTATATGACCAACACATTGGTTTCAGGTAAACACAGCTACTAAAGCTACACTGATAATACTACAGCTGTAAGCTCCTGTATATCACTTACCTCTCATCAGAAACCCAGAGGCCCAAAACTAGAGCAAGGCTTTACTATCCCATTACTAAAGGTATGCCCCCACTAGTCCATCCATTGTGCGCTCCGTGCTATAAACACATCGGCCGAATGTGTGCGATGAACATTAAAGTCGCCGGTGACTAATGCACCTCTTACTTATACTGTCTTCTGTGAAGTGATCACCGTTATAAATGATGAACGTAGTAAGTTACTCTCTCTCTTCTTTTGATAGTGAAAGTCGTGTATGAAACGATGATTCGTTTTAAAATTCGGCCTTTGTATGTTCAATAGGCTGTTTCTACTAAAAACTTTCTATTAACCAAAGCAAAACGTCAACTAAGTATTTCTTTTTGTTTCATAATCTACTAATGACCATGAGGTTAGATTATTCCATGAAACAAAAAACTACTGTGAAAGTTGACATGAGTAAGAAAGGGGTGGATGTTGAGAGGACAGCTGATAGAGGGAAATGGAAGAAGAATACATGCATGTTGTGCCGACCCCACGTAAGTGGGAAAAGGGCAGGAAGATGATGAAACAAAAAACTTAATATAACTTATTAAACTTTCGCGATTTGTTAACATAATGATAATTATTATTACGGGATTTTATAGCGTACCTTTTATTTATTTTGTTTCCCGACGTTTCAAACACATTGCAGCGTTCGTGGTCACGGGATGACTGAAGTACGAACGCTGCAACGTGTTCGAAACGTCGGGAAACAAAATAAATAAAAGATGCGCGATAAAATCCCGTAATAATAATTATTATTATTTATATAAAAAACTTAATTGCCAGGTTTAAGTTCAAATGACGGTGGCAGTATTCCAAAAGCACAAAGTAACGTGAAGCACTGGAGGAACTCGACCGGGTTCCGTGTGCGAAGCATTTGCTTTGATGGAGTGTTGTTTCTGTGTCAATGGCACGGGAGAATGCAGGCTCAGCAAATCCGATAGTAAAGTTAGGATGTAGGCTTTTACTTACCTATCAATTTTGCTAAGAATGTTGTGTTCGCCTGTAATTGGCATATGTATATGTTTAGTTCCTATCCCTGCTATCTAGTTTTAAAAAAGTTTGATACATAGATGCTGTTGTGCGATACTTTTTAATAAATAAGTAAATAAATACCTACCTGTTTCGAGGCTTCGTTCTACATGATATAAAATTCAAGACTTGAAATGAAATAGAGCCACGCAACGCAATGTCATCGAAATCCAACCGCATTAGATTTTTTTAAATCCTACATACTAATATTATAAAGACGAAAGTCCGTGTGTGTGTGTGAATGATTGTTACCTCGTGTCCCCATAACTACTAAACCGATTTTGATGAAATTTGGAATGTAGATAGTTTAGGTTCTGGAATAGCACATAGGCTACTTTTTATCCCGGATAAATGTATGGTTCCCGTGGGATAAAAAATATCAACAACACTGTTTAGAATTTAGATGCTAGTAGGTATGCTTGTCTCTAGAGCTCATGAATTAAGACGAGTTAGTTCCATACCATATACCTTTTGTATGAAAAGTTTAAATAAGTAAAAAAAAAATAATAATGATCATGATTGTATTTCCAAGATGTGGTATATAAGTATTCAAAATATTCTTTCATTAAGCATTTTTAAATCCTTTGAAGATGTCTAAGGGGGTTGTCAGAGGTATGTCCAAACACAGTTGAATATAGATCAAGTTCTCATACGGTAAAGAAATTCTATGGGTTCTAAGTCGGTAGCAGTTTCATCTTTTTACTGGTATTCATACCTCGATAGCTGGAGATACGACAACTTGAGCGTGCTTGAGCGCAGTTCCTAAAAACATCTTGAAAAATATTTTCAAAAATTTTCGCTTTTAGCATAAGCAGCTGGTGAAATTAGCCATCCGAGCGAGTGGAACATCTGAATTTCCTGTCTCTGAAATGTCCTTCAAGGTGTCACGATCGCAACTCGCAAGGTGTCACTCCCTGACAAATAAGGAGCTGGCTATAGAACGAAATATATGAACTGTAATGATCAAGAGTTCATACAGGAAAAAACGAAGTCTGAGAGTGACACATTGAGAGTAGCCCTGCTAATTAGACGTTCAACAAAAACATCATGAACGAACATCAAAGAACCAAGTCTTTTAAAATAGGTTCAGACAAAAGGGGCGGAGAGAAATCCAACAAAATAATCACAAATCAGAAAATTTCCCCTCATCCGATCTTGAGTTTTAAATAAATGGTGTAAATAATCCAACTTTGTTTTGATCTGTGTCATTGGCTAAAAGAGAGTGAGTCCGTTTTGTACTACTTGTTACAAAAAATTGCATTTTGCGAAAAAAAAACAATGTAAAAGACTGATTGCAGGGCAGAGGAGATATTCCATCCGTCTTCTGTTTTCTACAATTTCTATCACCTGTTCCAAGTACATATTTCTACTTAAAAATGTATCCCTACTGGTAGGGATATATGGTTTTTTTTTCTATTTATCCCTACCGGTGTATAACTGGAATTTTTTTGTACATTTATCTCTACTTTGCAGAAGTAGCTACAATTGGAAATAATGATGATAATGATTCCATCTATTCATAATCGATAGTTCATCATCTCTGGCGCTTTGGAGGCCGCTGCCGCGACACGCTCGCTAAATATTCTCTTTCGCGTTAGGAGTCACTACTCAAACATAACCATCTGATTTCTCTCTGGGTGGCTAATTCGTTATAGCAACTTCTTTTTTTTTAAAGCAGGGATACTTTAAAGTATTCCTACCGGTAGAGGTAGACACCCGAAAAAAATACAACTATCCCTACCAGTAGGGGTTTCAGAAGGGATACTTGGAATAGGCTATATCTACTGTCTTCTAGTCACATCCACATGCTATAGTCTCCCTTCTCCCTCTAAGGTGTCACTCGTCTCGCTCGGAGGGATCCACACGTGCACTCTTTATCTTAAGCATTTGCGAGGAATAGGATTTTTATCTCCCACTCCGTTAGCTCGACTTTAGTTAGATGGGTGTTAGGACTTGAAGGAATTTCTCGAGTTTTCTCAACAAAACAAAATTTACCTTTGAATTTTTAAATTACAAAACAGAATTACGAGAGTATTCTCCGAGACAAAATAATCATGTTAAAATCTAAGCTATTTTGTATATTTTTTTAATTTTTTTAATTTTGTGTGTTTAAAGTTCACATCGCATTTATCAGCCAACAGTTTACAGTAAGTAGAACAGAAAGCCGATTCTATTGACAAACTTAATATCAACCTCAAGCAAAACGTCAACTAAACCTTAGATTTCTTTTTGATTCTTTTTCTAATAATGTGGTGACGTTTTCAAACAAATGATGATGAAAAATGACCGTACATGGGAACGAAAGCAAACGGCGGAATTGAAACTAATGTTGGGTATAACATGATTTTAGATTGACTTTTGTCAGAGTAGGTTCATTTTCATTTTGAGCCGGTACGGTGAGCCGGCTCGTTTGAGCCGATCATTTTCAGTTGACTGTTCATTATTTGGCGGACTACTCACTCATTCTCATATGACAATCTGTCCGATCAATTCTGAATTCTTTCTTGTCATTGTCAAGCGAGGTTTTCAATTGAAGATTTAATGAAGCTTGAGGAAAGAGTAACGTCATTTTCTGATTTTGTCATATTGTGTCCGGTCATATGACATTTGAATTGAAGCATGACATTTTTAGAAGTTGAGCCGATCACACAAAGTTGAATTTTGTACGGGACTCATTCACTAGTTTCAAGAAGTGAAACAACGTTCACTAAAGATAAAATTATGATGTATCACATGAGATGTATTGTAAAGTAATGTAATAGCAACTATTGTATGGTGATAGGGTGCATATTTGTAAAAATAATGTATGAGTCGCCAACTTGAATTGTGTCATAAGCTGATTGGCTTGTTCCTTGTTGCATAAAGACTGGTCAACATATTTATAATAAATTCATCTTATTTAAGAGGAGAATATTTAAACGATGTTTAACATTGGCGATTATCATCTCAGACAATACTAATGCTCAAAGCCTCAGTATTATATTCACTGCACAGAGTATAAATATCCCAGTCCTCGTACAAGTTAGTATCGCTCCCCTCAGGGCGCGCTGTGACCGGAATAATCCCGCACTTCGTGTGAAGAATACCTTATTTATATTACTGGTTCATTTTAGCGGTTCATAATTCTGTTATTTTTAAATTGGATTATGGGGTATTTGGTGATTGTCTATTATGATATGATGATTATAATACCTACTAAATTATTTTAGGACTTTCTTTTGGACCACATTGACGCAAATGAATACAT
This sequence comes from Camptogramma bilineatum, assembly GCA_958496255.1. Classification (NCBI taxonomy): domain Eukaryota; kingdom Metazoa; phylum Arthropoda; class Insecta; order Lepidoptera; family Geometridae; genus Camptogramma; species Camptogramma bilineatum. The sequence continues at coordinate 2,063,626 of OY292453.1, forward strand.
ACTACTTACCTACTTTATAACGATTCTTTCATAAACATGATTATTAATGACTCTATCCCTTAGGCACGGTAGACATTTTCTCACATCTTAACGCATTTCAGACTCTTTGAAGATATCAAGGGGGTAGTTAGAGTTATTTTCAAATATTAATTGATAGTTGAGATATCGATACTTAGTCGTTTTTCAGGATATAACAAGGTGCTTTGTTTATAAAATTCCGATGTGTAATTCGTGATGTCCGTGTTTGTAATTCTTGTTTTAAATGCTCGACCGATTTTGGTGATTATTTTTGTACTTTCATTAAAAACAAATCTGCTATCGTCTCCAACTTTGTTTTAGCAGATTTGTGGCAACTTCTGCTGACCGGGTCAGCTGTGACGTCGACGTAACAGTGAAGTCGAATTATTATTATTTATTTATTTATATTTGCCTCTCTCAACGGCCTCCCTTCCCTCCCGCCCCTTATTCCTATCCCTACTGGAGCCAGTCCTCGCTATAGAAGTCTAATTATCTTGCTATATTTGAACATAAAACATTTTAGCTACTAACTACTGGAACTCAGAAATACTAAGTTATTCAAGTTCACGGCAATAGGTACCTTATAATTTATGTTAAGGCGGTGTGGTTAGTACCCGAGACCGAGATTGGAGACCAAAACCAGAGACAGGCTTTGTAGAGTAGAATTCAGCACTCAAGTCCTACGGAAAAAGCGGGATCTAATTGTTTTATTTACCTACTTCATTATGCTCTTTTAGTCAAAGTCGTTCAGTTGTTCTGGTGTATAATGAACGTAAAAACTAACATAATTATTATTGTTCAAGCCTTATTTGGATAATTAGTAAATTTTTACATAACCTAGTTCTGCAATAGCAGCGCTGCGTCTGTCGGATTTCAGAGCCGAATCCGACTCTACTTTGTAGATGCGCGCGAAAGAGACAGGAGACAGAGAAGTTTAAACGACAACGATCTCCTGTCTCTGTCTCTGCCCCCTGATTGATTATCTTTAATAGCGACCAAAATCGGTCTCAAACTATTAAATATAAGTTTAGTGACCACGCAAGCAGCTCTGTCACTCATCTCAACGAGATCGAACGCGACAAAAGGTACCTGCGCGATCGTTTTGACAGTTTGAGACCAATTTAATGTTTGAGACATGTTAGACAATCAGCCCCCTGCTCCCTGATTGTCTATCTTTGATAGCGACAAAAACGGTCTCAAACTGTCGAATATGACAGTTCAGTGACCACGCAAGGAGCTCTGTCACTCATCTCAACGAGATCGAACGCGACAAAAGATACCTAAGCGATCGTTTTGACAGTTTGAGACCAATTCGAGGTTTGAGACAAGTTAGACAATCAGCACGCTGGTCTCGGTCGTCGGTCTCGGTCATCCAGCGAGAACCGCCCCAGCTTAAATTTCCAGACAGCTAGAAATTTTCTCATGCATTCATAATGAAGTTTCTTGTACATAATTCTAAGAGATCTTTAGAAGACGTTGCACCGCCAATTATAGTGTTTAATATTTGTTGCAAACAATTTGATGGGAGAAGTACACAGGAGAGCCGGTGGATTAGTAGGATGGACTTTTAATCTGAATATTCGAGTTTTAATCGTGTACTTTAGTTTCAGAATACAATGTATGTATGTTCGTATGAGCTTGTGGCCAACCACTAGCTCATTACTACTACTTATGCATACGCATAGGGGGATTCCCTTTATATTCTTAAAGTTAGAGTACGCTCTAACTAACACTAGTAGTTCGCCTCAAACTGAGATCTCGCACACTCTAACAAACTGGAGTTCAGATTACAGCTGTTTCTTATTTTTTCTTTTTTCGTTGTATTTCAAAGACTATACATTCTAGAACAAAAATAAAAACCATTTTAGAATGTACAAATTAAGTCATTTCTGACGTCCCACTCAATATATTTGTGTAATTTTTTTTTACCCCATTGGGAACCCAATATCTTTACAACCCTTTCATCAATTAAGCTCATTCCACCGTTTTCCGTAGCACAAACTATTAACCTACCAAGTTTCATGCAGATTGGATCAACGGTTCTATATTTGTGCGAGAACAAAATATGAAACATAAAAAGCAAAAAGCAAAAAGCAAAATAGCCCAAGCTGCCACTAAGATCATAGCTCACTTCGCTCGCTCGCTTGCGCATTGAGAGCGTGGCTCTTATCTAACCGTAGGAAAACATCGCAAGTAATCTTAAACTAACAATTCTTTTCCCAATGGTATTTTCGCTCAATTGAAAAAAAAAAAACGATTTTTTTTTAATCTGCATGTCTTATTATGGTAGTCTGTATTATCTCTCTTTAGTATGGCTTTATTATAGGTACCTATTTATATGCAAAGAATTGTATCAACGTAGTACAAGACGAGATACAATTTATTATAATAAGGTTTTTCAGGGTTTTAAAAAGTTTTGGGTCGTCCTAGACTTTCTATCTAGTTTGTTTCTAGATTACCTGTGAAAGGTTAGTGACCTTAATTTATCAGGCCTAAATAGTGTTGTGGTCGATGAAAATTTTGTAAAAAGTACCGGAAAATAAAAATTTAAAATTATATAGGTACCTACTTATGTCACTTTTTGGTATTCCTTTGATTCTTACGCCTCGGCCGCTTCCCGCCAGGCTTTAAAAACAGTTGTTAGGGTGGAATCAGACGGTACACTCAAGTGAAAGATCACTCGAATGCTAGGGTTTTCTATGACACTTTTCTTTCATATATTTAGATGTGTCACTTTGAGCGAAAATGCAAAATGAACGACGGAAGTGAACAAAAAATGAACCGTCTGATTCCACCTTTTGTAATGAATATTTTTTTTAATTTAAAAATAAAGGTATGCGAAATCTGTTTTAAACCATTCAAAATATCTTCCGTCGGTAAGGTATTTCTTTTTATTTTCACAATACTTCCAAGACCTCTGCCATATTCAAAGTGCGACGTTCACTATAAATGAGCCAAGCGCCTTGCAACACATATTTCTACAACTATCGGCACTCTAAAAAGTGGTTTTTGACATGGCATTTGTTTTTACTAACGTTTTTTCTGCTTGTCATCATATTAACATTATTATAGTTTATCTTTTAATTTATTTTTTATTTTTAAATTTACGCTTCAAAATGTACTAGTTTATTTATTTAATGCAATAAAAGTCAAATTAATTTATTCAATAGGATCACTAGGCGATTCTACTCCTGTTCCTTCGCGACTAAAACCGTGACCGTAAAGAACTTTTGAAATTGAATAAAAAAAAAATTAGACGTGAAAAGTTTATCCGTGTAGGCTAACTCTGTTAGTCATAATACATTTGCAGGCTTCTTAGGGATCAAACTAAACTAATAAGTGATCGTCTCTCTTCATTATGAGAGTTACAAACATTATTTTCTAGAATAAATATTGACATTAATGAATAAACCCCCGGAACAACTTTAATAACGAGTCATCAATCTTGGTACTTGTGTGATTGATTCGTGAATTCCGTTCTGAAATCCAATTGCAAAATTCTTTATTAGGTAGATTAATTTATCTTTCAAAGTTGTGGGATCTCAAACCACATTGCTCACTTAAATATGATTTATTAAATCAACAGTGAGTTATGGTAACTAGTGAAACCATTTAAGTTTTGAACTTAACTTATAATCTTTAGTATTCCTTTGTTTATTCATATTAGAATATTCACAACCGATGGTCGAATGATATCGTAAACGTGGTCGCGAATCAGTGGATGAGACTCGCGCGGGATCGGAGAGAATGGCGTGATAAAAAGGAGGCCCAAACCCAACAGTGGGTGGAAATGAGCTGAAATTCATAATCTTAAGGCAACACACATAGGCTTATGACAATTGTTACATCATTGTTTTTATTTCTAGTGATTTTGTGTTGGGTATCCCAAATAAATAAATAAATAATTAAATAAATAAATCTTGCTTGATTTGTCAGAAGCTACTTTCTAAAATGGTGAGAGTTGTAGAAAAATCCTCAGCTAGAACCACGTGTTTCTCCCAAGTCCCTATCTAGCCTGGCGGGGATAAATTCTGGTTTCTAGGAATAAGCTTACAAGTTTTGAAAGTTGTATTTTTCAGGGTTGTTGATAGTCCTGTTGATGTTACCGTTTTGTTCTTGCTACAGTGGGAGGTGAAAACAAAGTTTTATCTGAAATAAAAAATGTAACATTTATGTTGACCGAGAAATAAATAGATTTGTATGTCACAGTTATGTTGGCCGATCATCAATTTTTTGGAATAATTGGAAAAATGTGAGTATTATTATCAGAATTTTATATTTCAATTAATGTACACAAACACATACCTACCTCATTATTCATATTCAACTGTCAAATTAGTACGGCTTTCGAGAATGTTTTAACTCTTGTCACTCACAATTGTCATTGAAAAGAAATGACAAAAGGGTGCACTTTTAATTACGACAAGGCTATAAGTCCATTATGAATAAGACTAGTATTGCCATGTTGAAAATAAGACTACTTACACATACTCTTTCCTTTAAGGTGAAATCAGACAGTTCACTCCAGTGAAACATCACTCGAATGAAAGCTGGGGTTTTCTATGACCATTCTTTCACTTCATGTTTATATGTGTCACTTTGAGTGAAAGATGCCGAATGAAGAACAGAAATGAACGAAAAGTGAACCATCTGATTCCATCTTTACATGATGCTTTCAAAATGAAGGCTCATTTCGAGATACCCTGATTTTAGCTAAACACTACGTCCAACCACGGCCTAATGCTGTGGCGAGCTTTTAGCGGGCTTTTACCAAAAACCCTGGCAGAGGTAGCTTTAGCTCAATTCTGTCGATAATTTTAAAAGCATTACGTTGCTTTTAGACGGTATAACGTTACAATGTTTTGTTTTCGCAATAGCATGGCAAAGCAACTTTTTAGCGTAGTTACAGAATGGGTGACCATTGAGCGAGTTTGCTAGTGTTCTACTAAGTAAATAATAGGTACCTAACTTTTTTTTAAACTAAAACAGGTTCGCTTTTGACCACACCCTGGTCTAAGATGGTGCACGCTTACCTAGAAGGAACCTATTGACTCTCGAATTGAAGACACCCAAATTATAGGTAGGTACCTACCTACTTTTTACTTGTTATGACTAGCGGCAAGTTTCATTATTGTATCTTGTTTCAGCTATGCTTATTGTTGTTAAGTTAGATTTATTTGTCATTTTTAGTATAGGTACATACTACTCGGCCAAGTTAACTTGAGACCTGACTTTTTGACGTTTGTGCAAAAATACAGTGCGCAATGTATCGCGCAATGTATTTTTGACGTCACAAACGTCAAAAAGCCAGGTCTCAAGTTAACTCGGCCGAGCTATAAAAGTAGTATCAAATATTCTAAGTACATACTTACCACAATAAACCAAACCACACACAGATCGATTATAAAAACTGATCGTAATACCACTAACTAAAACGACAAGATAAGGGTGTAGGTGTTAGGGTGTCGCTGACAATGATGAAACCTAACAAAAACAAACGACTCCATTTTAAACTGCAATCGACCAGTTAATACGTATTTCTCTCTAATCCTCACTTAAACAGTGTTTTTAATACCTGGCTTTGTGTAAGCTCGGCTTTGGACGAGTCATGAAATCTTTAGATTGAGGGTTCGGACATCCACGTTTCTATACAGACGTAGTTGTTGTTTTGTTCTACAACTGCTAGTGAAATACAAAAAATAATTTTTCATCGTTTTTTGATACTTTTCTTAAGCTGGCGGTTCGCTTCGGAGACCGAGACCGATGCCAGAGACAGAGACAGGAGATCGAGACCGGTACTTAAAATGTCATTTAAACTGGCGGTCTCTGTCTCCTATCGCTCGCGCGCGAACTGACGATGTACGATGGAAAAATCGCCTTAATGAGAAGTACCGAGTGTCCAGAGAACTGTCTCCAGAGAAAGTGCTCTCTGATTAACTATTTTTAATAGCGACCAGAATCGGTCTCAAACTATCAAATATAACAGTTTAGTGACCACGCAAGGATCTCTATCACTCTTATCTCAACGCGACTGCACGGCAAAAGATATCTACGCGATTGTTTTGACAGTTTGAGACCAATTTGAAGTTTGCCACGGTGACCACTAATAGGTCAATTCTTCATCTGGGTACAATTATTTATAAATTATTTTACCCTTTGTTTCCACTTCGTCTATATAGGAACCTTGATGTCCAACTACCTCTTAAGATTAAGTGAGCTCTAGTCTTTTGTCTTATAAGGGGGGCGGACACTACTTGCCCCCTCGATCAGCTCACGGGAAACGGATCTTTGAACATTAGACATTCGGTTTTTATAGGTACTAAATAGCTCAAACTGGTTTAATGGAAAGTCATCTTTACGTTACTGAACAATTCAGTTCGTTTTACAAATTGACAGTAAAATTACAGCTTGTATACATCAATAAAAAAAATATTATTAGTAAAAATAAAATGAACTATTTTTATAAAAATTTAAAGAAGGAACTCTGTTTCTTTTCTATGCATACATAATATCGTACCTTCCTCTTTTTTGTAGGGGCAATCAGAGACTAACGAATTCTACCTGCTACAATCCTGACACATCTTTCGTCTCATTTACTTTCATAAAATATTTTCCCGTGTAGGTACTTATTATGTTAACATTTTTAAACGTTACTATTCACAACGACAAAAGCAGTTACGTGCATTTTCATCTTTAAAATACAGGAGGTATCATCAAAGCTTTAATATTAAAGTATAAAATGCGTTTAAAAAATTATTTTACACCTTACTATAACAAAAACTAAAGTGTGTCTGTCGTGTAATAGAGGCTAATACCTCTTGACCCCCCACCGGTCACACCCCATAAAAAGCGGGTAAAAAGCGGGTTGTTTACACCCCACTGGGCGCCTACCCTAACATCATTGTTAAGACAGCGAGATACTTAGAATTAATGAGCAGTTTGCGGGCAGCCTTAATTAATAACTAATGAAGGTAGCCTTAAGAATATCGGATGCATTTTATGGAAATGGCTGGGTAGTTTAGTTTAAGACTGGTTTGCAGAGTTTTGAATTTACACTTTGATATTAACCCTTTGTTCCAGGATTATGAAGTGGCTTTGTGTTTCTACTCGTTCGAAGTATCGAACCACGACACTTGCTCATACGACGAGTGGGCCTAACATGTGCAACATCGAGAGATATCTCAATCGGTCGAACTGCTCTAACCCATATGAGACCAATTTGAGGTTTGAGACAAGTTAGACAATTAGCCCGCAACTGCGGGCTGATTAACTGAGAAGCTGAGGATCTGAGGGCTTGTAACTGCAAGAAAAATTTCGCACCCCTAGATGAAAACTCTGGTAACTCAAAATTCCCCTAAAATGGAGTTATTTGCGTTTTAGAATTCCTAAACTGAATATGAATATCCAACCCAATGATGATACAAATGAGTTAAAATTTAACAAGCTTAAAAAAGTGTTACCTTCATGAATTAAAAAATTACATCTTTCATACATATTTTAAACTTTCACGACTTGAACACATTTTTAAATTATTATTAACGGGACTTAATCGCGTAATGAAGTTATTTTATTTACCTCGACGTTTCGGCGACATTACAGTCGCCGTGGTCACGAGTAGACTGGCGGCCGTTGTTCGCTCGAATCTTTGACTGATGAGGTTAGAACTACCCTCATTCAGTCAACACAAATCACTATTAGGGTTGCGACACACCACACTGACAATGTCCGGCGACATACTAGACGGCTTTTTACGACACGAACACTTCTTAATAACTGGATCCCACGTTGATGACAACTTGTAACCACCTTCCCGGTTGAAATTTTTATGTTTCTTTATTTCAACCGCTTCACGCACAATTCTACTATAGTAATGGCGATCATTGAAAAGGATTAATGGTTTATGTAACTCTATCCAGTGGTTTAATCCTGATTCTAACAAGTGCTGATTTTTCCACCTGGCGGTTTTTAAAAATAAAATAACTTCATTACGCGATTAAGTCCCGTTAATAATAATTTAAATATACATCTTTCATAGTCTGTCATAGATTTCTAAATAAGTTTTTTGTCATTTCTGAAAAAGTAGGTTTTTCGAGTTACCGGGGTTTTCATCTAGGGGTGCGATTTGTGTGTCAAAACGATTTCAACTTGTAACAAAAATAACTTGCTCGAGAACTTAAAAGTAAAAAACCTTGACCTTCTACTTTGTACAGTCTCCAAGTGCACAGTAAACAGGCTGAATCCATCTCCCCACTTGAAATTTCCGCGAATGAATGAACTTTTTTCATCTCGCCACATCCAGTGTTGCCACTTGAGTAAGTTTCGGGCCGGCGGGGTGAAATATCCGGCTTTGAAGATCTTATTTTTTTCCTCAGGTCAGTTTGGTGGGAAGTGTACTTATGTGCGGTTTTTATTTTACTTTATACTTGGCACGTCTGCCTTTGAATTGCTGAAAGTGTATATATTTTGAGGAATAGCTTGAATGAACGTTATTAAAATGAAGTTGCGAAGTTTCTCTAATTGACAAACTTTGATAAGTTCGTGCGTGCTAGTGGGAAACTCGGGTGACGAGAGTTTTAGGCTGCGTTTCCACCAGAGATGTGCGATGGAAAGGTGTCGAGCGAGGATGTCTAGCTGTGCTGTGGAAATGTGTGGAGGTTTCCACCAAAGCTGTGCGATGAAAATGTGCCTACGAGGATGTGTAGCGGAGCTGTGAAAATGCGCATTAATGTGTGGTGCGAGGATGCGTTGCGAAGCTGTGAAGTGTGTCGACGGGGGTGCTTTCGTCGCAATACATTACTCGCAACACATTCCTCACAACACATTCCTCACAACACATTCCTCGCAACACATCCCTCGCACACATCCCTCATACACATTCCTCGCAACACATCCCTCGCTTGTTTTGTATGCGCAAAAATCTAGCTCCGCTGAGCCGTTTCCACCAGAGCTGTGCTGACCGAGGCGAGGTAAATGAAGCGATTCTATTGGTTCTTTACAAACACATCCCTCGCAACGCATCCTCGCACATCTCTGGTGGAAACGCAGCCTTAGGCTGAGAGACCAAAGATGGGCGAGGATGCGTAGCGAGGGATGCGTTTGTTAAGCACCAATAATAATCACTTCATTACCTTAGCCTCGCTCAGCCCGGCTCTAGTGGATATGTCTTAGCTGAGCGATGTTTTTAGCGAGCCCGGTGCGCATCCTAATACCGCTCTTCTGAACACCGTTTCACAGCATCGCTACGCATCTTAATTGCCTAATTGTTCGAATCTCAGCTAGGTACATTTTTTTTACAAATACGGTAGATACAGTTATTAAAGACTACCAAATACGACATTGAAAAACCTTAAAATCACTTTAAATCATGAAATACCGTTCATTTAAATAATCAAATTAATTAGTGTGTTTGTATTGTTGTGAATAAATATTCAATTCGAATACAAAATCACTTTAGCACATAATAACAAAATCATCGTTATCGAACCTCGAATTATTCAATTTATTATTCCACGCACGCGTCTAATTCGACACGTCCTACTAATTCACAAGCTCTGAACTAAAAGCTTCAAAACTCCATCTAAATTCCGGTAATGCAATGTGCATTAATTGTGGCGTACATACGTCCCACGTCACCGTAACCCATTTGGTAACGTTCCATGAATCATAGTTGTAGGTGGCTCTGCTGAATAGGAAGTTAGGACAAAAAATACTTCCTTGGTTTTTTTTTGAGGCTAGGAGCTTTCTGTGCTTTCTTTCTATCATTGCCCAAAAGATATGTTATAATAAATGGAATAAGCCATGACGGAGACCTTTCTTCTTCGTCTCTCAGTGCCTCTCCATTAATGGAGGTCGGCAGTCAGCTTCTTGAAATTCTCCTTGTCCAGCGCAAGTCTGAACAGTGGTTCCACCGTCTTTATCCATGTCCACCCCCTGATGTTACGGAGCCATGACATCTTACGTCTTCCAACCTTACGTTTCCCCGGTATTTTGCCAATCATGATGGTCTGCAAGAGATGATACCGGTCATGTCGCAGTACGGAGACCTTTAGGTGGCCTAAAACTCCGCCACCAGAGTTGGCCACTTGCTCATACGAACTTGCTTGCTTATAAATGAAATGTCTCGTCACGACATGACACGTCAGACAATATAATTATGTAAGCTCGCCTCGTGTTTCTCTACAGGTTGATAAGTTTCAATCCAGTGTCAATTTTCTGCGGGTCACTAATATGATGGAATCAAAAAACTGAGCGTTTCCATACTACGGAGGGCATGCTAAAATGGCTGTCTGGGCCATAAAATCCTTAAACACTCACAGTTATTGGTGATAGTATTGTGATTGTTAGTTATTGTGTTTTTTTTAGTAGCCTAAACTATCCCACTGCTGGGCAAGGGCCTCCCCCGTAGCCTTCACAAGTTATTGTGTTAATTTAACTAAAACTGAGTTCTGTAAAAGTAGAAGTACCTATTAGACGTAACTTTCAAAATCCATGCCAAGAGATGTTCAAAGTGATTCTAGTGGTCCTACTGAGATTTTTGAATTTGAAGTATAATTTGAATTTGTAGTTGAATTTGTTCTTAAGTTCTTAAACGTGGTGGTGAAGCAATTCGGGCAGATTTTAAAATGGATGACAAGTCGCGCCTCGCTTTGTGCCGCGGTGAGTGACTACGCAATTTGCGCTCACTCGGTCTCAGGCTGACGGATGCGGCTCCAGCTGATCGGCAACATCACTTGTTTGGCCGGCCTAGTTTTGAAACGGTAATGGTTTGTTTTTTAAACGACTTCTGGTTTTGATATGTATGATCCGTTTTAACAAATAACGTTGGATTTGTTTGGACTAAATAATTATTATTCTTGCCTGGAATACACCGTAGTAGCACGTAAGACGTATACGAAAAGAGTATGCTTATGACGTAAGCACGCTACGTAGTAGCAAATAAGCATGATTTTTAGTAGCATGTGTAAGGAGAGATACCTACCTTTTTAAGAAAAATGGTAATAATCATAAAAATAAATAGTCTTAAAATCAAAATCATTGTATTTTATTATAGTGATACACTTCTTTGAAGAACTACCTTTCCTTAAAACTAGGTAAATCTTATATTAAAGTTTATTACTTTAATCTAGGACAGCCAAATAACCTTTTACATAAAATATTTGATTGTAGCGAACAGCAATGAAAAATATAGCGATAAAAATTACTTATCTTGTTTTAAGATGGGTAGGTAGGTACTCAGAGCCGGACAAAACGCCGACAGGGTGCAAAACAAGTATTCCCAGGTACTGCCTCTCTCGTGTCTTCCAACCAACTCTATCCAACAGAGTCCAACCGAGCCAAACTGCCAAACTGACCAACTATGCTAAACTGACGAACTGAGCCCCTTATCGACTTTGACACCGTTTATATAGTACCCTACTTGTTCTGCACCACCTCTGACTACCAATAACAATTTATTTATTGAAATAAATTGTTATTATTATTGAAATACACTTTAATAATTATATTACGAATTTCGACACTTATATATCACATTTTAAACAATTAATTAAAATATATTTTTAATTAAACGGATGTCCGTTAATAGATATCAAAATAACTTGTTATGAAGTTGAATTACATTCTAAAAATCATAGATATTATTAATTATAAATACCTATACGAAATTATGTTTCTTTTCAACAGTTATTATTTATTCAATTTAAATAACAACGGAAATGTGTCTAATATCAAATAATAAATCCGAAATACTAATAAAATATTCACTTTACAATTACCAAGGTATCTAAAAAATTACGAATTGATTTATGTTATTTACCAATATATTTATAGAATCTAACACGGCCATTCTGCAAATTACTTCGTCCTCGAAGTATTATGTAAGTACATAGCCTGTTTAGGTAGTTATAACTATCATCAGACATAATATCAGAAAACAATAATCTTACTTAACACAAAATGAAGTAGGTAAAGTAATAATAGCCCGAATTTTTTAAGTTCATTTACCTACGTCACAGTCATTATCAATCAATACCTAAAGTCTCAGCTTAACCTGTCATGTTCAGTCCCATCACTGCTGCCAAGTGATGTCTAGACTGTTCACCAGGCAAGCTAGCAGCGTCTCACCTATCAGCTAAACCTGTCATGTTCAGTCCCATTACTGCTGCCAAGTGATGTCTAGACTGTTCACCAGGCAAGCTAGCAGCTTCTCACCTATCAGCTAAACCTGTCATGTTCAGTCCCATCACTGCTGCCAAGTGATGTCTAGACTGTTCACCAGGCAAGCTAGCAGCCTCTCACCTATCAGCTAAACCTGTCATGTTCAGTCCCATCACTGCTGCCAAGTGATGTCTAGACTGTTCACCAGGTAAGCTAGCAGCCTCTCACCTATCAGCTAAACCTGTCATGTTCAGTCCCATCACTGCTGCCAAGTGATGTCCAGACTGTTCACCAGGTAAGCTAGCAGCTTGTTACGTCTCAGTCACTACGTTATACGTACCCAGAATTAACTTAGTAATTTTCTAAAAAATACGTACCAACTTTCACAACCCGCTCGGCCAATACTGACATAAAACTTCACAAACAAACACAACACTTTTATTCACGAGATAATAATCAACTACCGTGGACACATCTCTCTCCTTGACAAAAATAAAAAGATTTTAGATTCAACGTAAACAAAACTTTGTCAATCCATCTACCGTTTATCAATGTGGTTCTACCCTCCACTAGATACAGAAAAACGGGCCAGTGCAATCCAAATGAAATACATGAAATGGAATCGATATTATAACGAATTTTATCCATTGCCTTGCAAAACAAAAAAGTACCTTCCGAGTATAATTATAAACAGTTATTTAATAATCTGCCTTATAATCAAATATAGTTAAAAAGGTTCTGTTTCTACGAGTATCTAATTTGGACCGACTGATTTATAAAATATGATACGTTAATGTTGAGGACTACCGCTTAACATCTACATATCGCTTATAGGTAAGTAGTAGTAGTACCATACTACAAAAATTCTGACAATTTGATTTCAGTAAAAGCTTCCTTAGTATTACATGGTATTACGTAATAGATTCATCATTACAAAAATTAACAAAGAAATTCACTTTCAGGACTCCATGATTCGAACCAAAATAGCACAGAGCCCTTCAGGGCCTTACCGGCCTTTGCGTCAGAAGAAATACTGCTCCCTTCCGATTCGCTGGTGAGCACCTCGATGTTATTGCATCAGCCTGCAGCAATTTTCCTTCGATGGTTGGAAAATCGGAGACGTAACATCATCATCGTCATGGCGGCGCGGCGGTGGGCGTTTTGTAGACACAGCGTCGCGAATCGCTTTCAGGCCTTCCAGGCCATTGGAATTCTTTCTGAAATTTTCAAAAATGTATTAGAATAAGTTCGAATCCCACCTTCTGATGTAAGGAGAGATACCTACCTTTTTAAGAAAAATGGTAATAATCATAAAAATAAATAGTCTTAAAATCAAAATCATTGTATTTTATTATAGTGATACACTTCTTTGAAGAACTACCTTTCCTTAAAACTAGGTAAATCTTATATTAAAGTTTATTACTTTAATCTAGGACAGCCAAATAACCTTTTACATAAAATATTTGATTGTAGCGAACAGCAATGAAAAATATAGCGATAAAAATTACTTATCTTGTTTTAAGATGGGTAGGTAGGTACTCAGAGCCGGACAAAACGCCGACAGGGTGCAAAACAAGTATTCCCAGGTACTGCCTCTCTCGTGTCTTCCAACCAACTCTATCCAACAGAGTCCAACCGAGCCAAACTGCCAAACTGACCAACTATGCTAAACTGACGAACTGAGCCCCTTATCGACTTTGACACCGTTTATATAGTACCCTACTTGTTCTGCACCACCTCTGACTACCAATAACAATTTATTTATTGAAATAAATTGTTATTATTATTGAAATACACTTTAATAATTATATTACGAATTTCGACACTTATATATCACATTTTAAACAATTAATTAAAATATATTTTTAATTAAACGGATGTCCGTTAATAGATATCAAAATAACTTGTTATGAAGTTGAATTACATTCTAAAAATCATAGATATTATTAATTATAAATACCTATACGAAATTATGTTTCTTTTCAACAGTTATTATTTATTCAATTTAAATAACAACGGAAATGTGTCTAATATCAAATAATAAATCCGAAATACTAATAAAATATTCACTTTACAATTACCAAGGTATCTAAAAAATTACGAATTGATTTATGTTATTTACCAATATATTTATAGAATCTAACACATGCTTATTCCAGGCATTTAGTTCGAACTTACAAACGAAGTGGATTAACACTAGTTTTATTCATTCGAAATTCAGTGTTAATTTTATAAATAACAAGATAATATCGTTTTTTTTTTTCGCATTTTATAAGAACAAAACGATTTTGTCTGATACAAGGTTTTAAACACAGTAAATATAAAGTGTGTATCGGTTTTCGAGAGATCTTTTATCATCCTATACTGCATTATAACGTAGCTGTAAAGGCCTAAGATTAATTTAGATCCGTATTCCAAGCGATCATGAATTTAAGCTATGGGTCCAGATACGTATCTCGGACTCATCCTGTATGCATTATGTGGTCTTCTATCTGTTGTATATGTGGACTGTTCTGTGTTGTATATGTTCCTCTGTGTATATTCCTCTGTGTATGTGGATTTGCACCATGATGTAGAAGCTTGGGGCCCCGCTGTCTCATTGAAGAGGCGCTCAACATTTTATAGAAAGCACGACTTTAAAAATAACTATTAGAGAATGTTAGCAATATACTTATAGGTATAGGTATAATAGGTATCTAATTATTGATTAATTTTATAAGGACCATAAATGTATTTTTGTACTATATTTAAGTTGTCCGAAATAAAATACCCATATTTATTTCAAAGTATATTTTTTGAAAATATTTGCTAAATTAAAATTAGACCTTTGTATTTATAGTGTTTATAAGTAAGTATTCTATCCCAATTTAAAACGTTTATTCCAAAATTGTTCTAAACGGGATTTAAACCCATAAATAGACCATAGTAATATCGATGTTTTACTGCTAGGTACAGTATTTGGTGTCAATACTCTGTGATGCAAACGCGCGTTCACAGCGCGTTTTTTACAGCCCGTTTGTATCGAAAAAAAAACGCGCTTTTATCGATACTAACGTGCAGACAGCTCCCTTCCCATAAAATAAATAGGTATTGTATTCCAAAAAACGCGATGCGAACGCGCATTTGATACAAACACGCAGCTCAAACGCAATGTGGCCACTCCCTAAATGAAAATGTTGGCAAGCCCTGCGTCGGCCAACTCACTTGACCATTCAAATTTATTGCTTGTCGCCACCCTCTAGGATCATGTTGGAGCTATGCGTGGCGAAATATTAATTGAATTTGGTTTGCTTTGTGGACAGTTTGATGAATTGAGTCAGTTTGTTGTTGTAAGATTTGAACTTATGGTGCTCATACAAAGCTTTGCTAACTTCGCCTACTGGCTTTATCCGCATGGTACAGAAACAAAAAAAAAAGATTCCGTCGAATTGAGAATCTGCTCCTTTTTTGAAGTCGGTTAAAAAATGATAAGACAATTAAAATTTTTCAACTCCGATGTAATTTTCATACTAAGTAGTTTGGTTTTGGTAATAATTTAGACTGAAAAATGCACGTTTGCTGCGTATTAAATATCTCGAACACCGACCACATAACTTTTTCAGACTTTTTGTCTGACGGTGTGCGTTCGATAATCATAATCTAAAAGGTATGTTTAAATAAAAGGTTAAAAGTTCGAAACCCGTTTGATATATTTTAAATTATTAAAAACCAAGAATTTTCCCTTCGGGACCACTGAACACTTTAAAACAAAAGTGAACTCAGTTTCAAACATTTTGATTTTCTATGAATAATCTAATTAAAAATGTTCTCCCAGAAGGCTAACTCTATAACTACATCGCACTATGTCAGTCGCATCGAACTTTTAATTAGCAGTACTTTTCGTTCTATTATTCAAGGATACGCTACTGCTGGCACAAATAGCTGACAAGTTTTTTGCTACCTAAGCTAAAGTTATTTAATGAATATCAAATTCATTTTTCTGATTACTATTGCCAAGAATTTCTCTTCTCTTTCTCGCTCTTCCAATCCACTCACAGATGGATGTAAGTCTTTGGGGAACATGGTGGAATCGTTGCCTAACGGCAGAGTAGGTGGTTCTCTGCAACGGGTCGGCCCATCTGGCACACTTGCCCGTGGTCTTTCGACCGACAGTTGTTGGTTGGTCGGATATAATTGTCTATTGCTGCAGAAATTACCGCTTGTGCGATCTAGACATTCTGATGTTGTGTGGCGCCATCTTCGCTGAAGCTCGTATGTCTTTGTAGTTCATCTAGCGACAGGTAGATGTCGCTACAAGTCTCTCGTTCTTCTTTATGAAATCCCTACGCACGACCTACCATGCTTACGATCGCAATTCATTAGTATGTAATACCAGTGAATTTAACAGCTTTGTCACGCGTACCGTCAGCGCTGATAGGCGAGTGATCTTTATTACAATGAAATAAGGATACTGATTGTTCAGCACTGACGAGCGCAATCAGCGTAGCCATTTCTGCTAAACAATCAGTATCCTTGTTTCAATGTAGTAAAGATCACTTGCCTATTATATATAATATATATATAATGTCATAATTACTAGAGAAGTCTATATTACACAGAATGCTTAACATTATTAAAGAAAAATCTATAATCCCAGACCATCAGTTTGGTTTTAGGAAAGAACACGCCACTATAGAACAAGTCCACAGAGTTTGCAGGAAAATTAGGAAATCATTTGAAAAAAAAAGAATATTGCTCATCAGCATTCCTTGATATACAACAAGCCTTCGATAGAGTCTGGCATAAGGGCTTGTTGTCTAAAATAAAAACCTTATTGCCACATACATTCTATGGAGTTCTCCAATCATACCTATCTAATAGAATATTCCAAGTCAAAGAAAATGCCAGCACATCAGGATTTTACGAAATATGTGCAGGAGTGCTACAGGGCACGGTCCTCGGACCTGTCCTGTACACACTATACACATACGACCTTCCGCAATGCCCAGATGTCACTGTTGCGACCTTCGCTGATGACACGGCTCTACTTGCCTCAAACAAAAGTCCAACTGTAGCCTTGGAGATCCTACAAAATAGTCTACATAAAGTAGAAGACTGGCTAGCCAAATGGAGAATTGCAGCCAGCGTGTCCAAATCGGTGCTCGTAACATTCACACTGCGAAAGGAAGACTGCTCTCCGGTCACTCTAAATGAGACACAACTACCACACCACAATACAGTCAAGTACTTGGGCATGCACTTGGATCGTAGACTTACCTGGAAAAAACACGTCCAAACAAAACGAGACGAAATCAACCTAAAATACAAGGGTCTTTATTGGCTAATGGGACGGAACTCCAAACTATCTATTAATAGCAAGCTGCTGCTATACCAAGCCATCCTGAAACCCATCTGGACATATAGCATACAGTTGTGGGGGTCTGCCAGCGCCTCAAACATAATGACAGTACAAAGGGTACAGAACTATATCCTAAAACATATTTCAAACACCCCATGGTTTATCAGAACAACAGAGGTCCATGAATTCCTTAATATGCCTATGGTTAAAGAGGAGATAGAGCTACATGGATACAATTACAAGCTAAGACTCCAAAAGCACCTAAACCTACTTGCGGGACAGCTCACCATTCCCGAAACCATACGTCGTTTAAAAAAGCGGCGAGACATCTTCGACCAGGACAGTCAGATGGACTGAAGTCAAATAAAGGGCAGACTCCGATGGGAGTAGAGCCCTCAACGCCAAGAAGCACTCACCTCATAATAATGTATTCCCGTTGTCCCCGTTCACCGGGGACAAGCTCACCGGGGACAACGGGAATACATCGCTTATAGTCAACATGACTGATCGCAAGATAAGAACACACAAAAAAAAAAACAATGAAATAAGGATACTGATTGTCCAGCACTGACGAGAGCAATCAGCGTAGCCATTTCTGCTAAACAATCAGTATCCTTATGTCATTGTGATAAAGATCATTCACCTATCAGCGCCGATGGTACGCGTGACAGTAAAACCAGCCTTAAAGTTTAGCTAGGACTGCGCAAAAAATTTACATCGATATAATTAAAGTTAGCCAACTCTAATCGGGAGCGTTTAACTTTTTACACCTAAAAGATAAAACGCCTGAGGATTTTAAGACATTGAAGACGTTATTCACGTGGACGCTGACTAGAAATTGGTTGCTTTTTGATCAAAACTTTGTAAATTTAATTTGTATCTTAATACAATAGCGTTAGTTCAGCAAGTTTTTCTAAATGGCGTGATATTGGAGAACATTAAAATTTGAAGCAAAAAATATTGATTTAATCTTTCTAGGAGGCGCTGTGGCATATCGCAAAAAACTCAAAAGTTTGATTAACTATATAAAAACATTAGCCAATTTATACAATTTATATCTTTTCTTTACAATCCTACATAGGTTGATGGTAAAGTTAGCATTTAGCAATAAGGTCACCAATATAATTTTTTACATTTAATTTTAAGATAGGACATTTTATGTAATGCGATGAAATTCCGTGTCCATTCCTCATTGTACGAGTAGTTACGAAAGTTTAAGAGCCATTATACAATTTTGCACTCGACAAAATCAGCGCTCGGAGGGACAAAAGTTGCTAAATTCTAACACCCAATGAACAGCGCTCCGTTTCTTAGACTAAACGGTTTTGGTAATTTTCATGTGATTGATTTATTTGAGATAGTAAAAATACTTTTTGGGTAGGTACTTAGGTAGGTACCTATAGGTATAACACAAAACAAAGTCGGGTTAGTTACACTTTGAATACAAATAATTACAAAAAAATAAATGTTTGTTTTTTTGTCCCATAAACCATATTGTGCTGATCTGATGGAGTCAGGAGCTTTTCAACAGAACTCTTCAGTAAATAGTCCGATTGAGTTGAAACTTGGATCTCAGCATGTCAGTCAAGTTCCGACTACAATGAAATAATATGACAGCTAGCTCATCTGATGATGGAGTCAGGACCTGTTCCATGGAACTTTTTAATGATATGGGTATCAAATGACAGGGCTTGATGAGCGCAACACAATGCTGATCTGATGATGGAGCCAGGACCTGCTCCATGGAACTTTTTAATGATATGGGTATCAAATGAAAGGGCTTGATGAGCGCAACACAATGCTGATCTGATGATGGAGTCAGGACCTGTTCCATGGAACTTTTTAATGATATGGGTATCAAATGACAGGGCTTGATGAGCGCAACACAATGCTGATCTGATGATGGAGCCAGGACCTGCTCCATGGAACTTTTTAATGATATGGGTATCAAATGAAAGGGCTTGATGAGCGCAACACAATGCTGATCTGATGATGGAGTCAGGACCTGTTCCATGGAACTTTTTAATGATATGGGTATCAAATGAAAGGGTTTGATGAGCGAAACACAATTCTGATCTGATGATGGAGTCAGGACCTGCTCCATGGAACTTTTTAATAATATGGGTATCAAATGAAAGGGCTTGATGAGCGCAACACAATGCTGATCTGATGATGGAGTCAGGACCTGTTCCATGGAACTTTTTAATGATATGGGTATCAAATGAAAGGGTTTGATGAGCGAAACACAATGCTGATCTGATGATGGAGTCAGGACCTGCTCCATGGAACTTTTTAATAATATGGGTATCAAATTAAAGGGCTTGATGAGCGCAACACAATGCTGATCTGATGATGGAGTCAGGACCTGTTCCCTAGAACTTTTTAATGATATGGGTATCAAATGAAAGGGCTTGATGACCGAAACACAATGCTGATCTGATGATGGAGTCAGGACCTGTTCCATCGAACTTTATAATGATATGGGTATCAAATGAAAGAGCTTGATGAACGCAACACAATGCTGATCTGATGATGGAGTCAGGACCTGTTCCATGGAACTTTTTAATGATATGGGTATCAAATGAAAGGGTTTGATGAGCGAAACACAATTCTGATCTGATGATGGAGTCAGGACCTGCTCCATGGAACTTTTTAATAATATGGGTATCAAATGAAAGGGCTTGATGAGCGCAACACAATGCTGATCTGATGATGGAGTCAGGACCTGTTCCATGGAACTTTTTAATGATATGGGTATCAAATGAAAGGGTTTGATGAGCGAAACACAATTCTGATCTGATGATGGAGTCAGGACCTGCTTCATGGAACTTTTTAATGATATGGGTATCAAATGAAAGGACTTGATGAGCGCCACACAATGCTGATCTAATGATGGAGTCAGGACCTGCTCCATGGAACTTTTTAATAATATGGGTATCAAATGAAAGGGCTTGATGAGCGCAACACAATGCTGATCTGATGATGGAGTCAGGACCTGTTCCATGGAACTTTTTAATGATATGGGTATCAAATGAAAGGGTTTGATGAGCGAAACACAATTCTGATCTGATGATGGAGTCAGGACCTGCTTCATGGAACTTTTTAATGATATGGGTATCAAATGAAAGGACTTGATGAGCGCAACACAATGCTGATCTAATGATGGAGTCAGGACCTGTTCCATCGAACTTTATAATGATATGGGTATCAAATGAAAGGGTTTAATGAGCAAAACACAATGCTGATCTGATGATGGAATCAGGACCTGTTCCATGGAACTTTATAATGATATGGGTATCAAATGAAAGGGTTTTATGCGCGAAACACAAAGCTGGGTTAGGATTTACTTTTGACTTCGATTTTTGATGTTTGATTTTTCATTTTTAATCTTGATTTTAATTTTAAAATCAAAATCAAGAAATAAAAATCAAAATAAAAATCCGAGATCCGAGAATCGAGAAATGAGAAACAAGAATCAAGAATCACAAATCAAAAATTAAAAAATTGAAAATCAAGAATTAAGAATCCGAGATACAAGATCCGAGAATCGATAATCGAAAATTGAAAATCAAGAATCAAAATCAAGAATCAAGAACCCGATATCCAAGATCCAATAATCAAGAATTGAGACTCGAAAATCGAAAATCAAGAATCCGAGATCCAAGAATAGAGAAACTAAAATTGAAAATCAAGAATCAAGAATCAAAGTGAAAGTCAAAATCAAGAATCAAAGTCAAAGTAAACCCCGACCCAGCTTTGTGTTTCGCTCATCAAGCCCTTTCATTTGATACCCATATCATTGTAAAGTTCCAGGGAACAGGTCCTGACTCCATCATCAGATCAGCATTGTGTTTTGTTCATCAAGCCCTTTCATTTGATGCCCATATTATCATTAAAAGTTCCATGGAACAGGTCATAACTCCATCATCAGATCAGCATTATGTTTTGCTCATCAAGCCCTTTCATTTGATACCCATATCATTATAAAGTTCGATGGAACAGGTCCTGACTCCATCATTAGATCAGCATTGTGTTGCGCTCATCAAGTCCTTTCATTTGATACCCATATCATTAAAAAGTTCCAGGGAACAGGTCCTGACTCCATTATCAGATCAGCATTGTGTTGCGCTCATCAAGCCCTTTAATTTGATACCCATATCATTAAGGAGTTCCATGGAACAGGTCCTGACTCCATCATCAGATCAGCATTGTGTTGCGCTCATCAAACCCTTTCATTTGATACCCATATTATTAAAATGTTCCATGGAGCAGGTCCTGACTCCATCATCAGATCAGCATTGTGTTTCGCTCATCAAACCCTTTCATTTGATACCCATATCATTAAAAAGTTCCATGGAACAGGTCCTGACTCCATCATCAGATCAGCATTGTGTTGCGCTCATCAAGCTCTTTCATTTGATACCCATATCATTATAAAGTTCGATGGAACAGGTCCTGACTCCATCATCAGATCAGCATTGTGTTTCGGTCATCAAGCCCTTTCATTTGATACCCATATCATTAAAAAGTTCCAGGGAACAGGTCCTGACTCCATCATCAGATCAGCATTGTGTTGCGCTCATCAAGCCCTTTAATTTGATACCCATATCATTAAAAAGTTCCATGGAACAGGTCCTGACTCCATCATCAGATCAGCATTGTGTTGCGCTCATCAAGCCCTTTCATTTGATACCCATATTATTAAAAAGTTCCATGGAGCAGGTCCTGACTCCATCATCAGATCAGAATTGTGTTTCGCTCATCAAACCCTTTCATTTGATACCCATATCATTAAAAAGTTCCATGGAACAGGTCCTGACTCCATCATCAGATCAGCATTGTGTTGCGTTCATCAAGCTCTTTCATTTGATACCCATATCATTATAAAGTTCGATGGAACAGGTCCTGACTCCATCATCAGATCAGCATTGTGTTTCGGTCATCAAGCCCTTTCATTTGATACCCATATCATTAAAAAGTTCTAGGGAACAGGTCCTGACTCCATCATCAGATCAGCATTGTGTTGCGCTCGTCAAGCCCTTTAATTTGATACCCATATCATTAAAAAGTTCCATGGAACAGGTCCTGACTCCATCATCAGATCAGCATTGTGTTGCGCTCATCAAGCCCTTTCATTTGATACCCATATTATTAAAAAGTTCCATGGAGCAGGTCCTGACTCCATCATCAGATCAGCATTGTGTTTCGCTCATCAAACCCTTTCATTTGATACCCATATCATTAAAAAGTTCCATGGAACAGGTCCTGACTCCATCATCAGATCAGCATTGTGTTGCGCTCATCAAGCCCTTTCATTTGATACCCATATCATCATAAAATTCCATGGAACAGGTCCTGACTCCATCATCAGATCAGCTCGCTGTCACCCTATTATTACATTATTAGTTACACAACAATTCAGATCATTATTCTGCTTTAACGGCCTTTTTAGCCCCGCAGAAAATATTTAAAAATAGGTAATTAATAACTTAGCAACCAATGTATCAAACGCTCCTATTTCGCTATATTCTTCGTAGCCGGCGACGTGCTTTGCGAGTCGACTCAGTGCGAGCTCCGGGATGCAAAGCGATACGTCCACCCCCTAGAAGCGCTCGGCGCGGTCTGCTTGCGTCGAGTAGATAGGGTAGTAGATACGACGCGTTTTAGGTTGTTTTAAAAGATTTTTCATTGCCAATTTTTTAATCTTTTTGCATTTTTTTTTTCAGAAAAGGATTGATTTTGAACTCAAGTTTATTTCTGTTTTGTTAATTTTACGAACAAGAGTTCTAAGTCAGTTCTAAGTAGCCAAAATCAAAAGCAATTCTTTGGCCGTTTTCTCGAAATTTGGACTAAGTTAAAGATTTTTTTACTCAAAAACTAAATAAAGGTAGTAAAAAGTGATCCATTTAATAGTTTGGTTGACTATCACAGCAAAACATCGTAATTTTTTTATACCATTTGGACGTCAAAATGATTCGTAAATATGGTGATTTCTAAACCTCTTACAGCAAAAATTCACAAAACAGTCGCCGGTTTGAGGTCGATTAATCAAAAAGAAATAATAAAAATACAAAAGTAGCTCATTTAATAGTACAAAATTGAAATTATATTTCATGCTGTGCCATAATTTTTTTATAAATACAGTGTTTTCATTGAAAAATCCTGCCCCAAAACATCACGTAAATCAGAAAATTTTGTCTAATGCCTCTTAAGAAATACAATTTTCGAATTGGTAGGTACATAATTTAATAATGCCTTTAGTCCAAGTTTTATTCTAAAAAAATTATTGAAAATATTATTAACACCGGATTTTATCGTGTAATTTTACCTTATTTATATCGCTATAAAATCCCGTGTCCATACATTTTCAATATGAATAGTGATCGCAAAAGTTTAAAAGGACTACTAAAAATGAAGTACTCAAAGAAGCGGCTGTAATATAATCTGTTCTACTCAGCATATAAACATAAAAAGTTATTATGATATTATGAAGTTTTTTGACTGTTGAAAAATAGGCTACTTAAGAGCCATTATACAATTTCGCACTCGACAAAATCAGCGCTCGGAGGGACAAAAGTTGCTAAATTCTAACACCCAATGAACAGCGCTCCGTTTCTTAGACTAAACGGTTTTGGTAATTTTCATGTGATTGATTTATTTGAGATAGTAAAAATACTTTATGGGTAGGTACTTAGGTAGGTACCTATAGGTATAACACAAAACAAAGTCGGGTTAGTTACACTTTGAATACAAATAATTACAAAAAAATAAATGTTTGTTTTTTTGTCCCATAAACCATATTGTGCTGATCTGATGGAGTCAGGAGCTTTTCAACAGAACTCTTCAGTAAATAGTCCGATTGAGTTGAAACTTGGATCTCAGCATGTCAGTCAAGTTCCGACTACAATGAAATAATATGGTGACAGCTAGCTCATCTGATGATGGAGTCAGGACCTGTTCCATGGAACTTTTTAATGATATGGGTATCAAATGACAGGGCTTGATGAGCGCAACACAATGCTGATCTGATGATGGAGCCAGGACCTGCTCCATGGAACTTTTTAATGATATGGGTATCAAATGAAAGGGCTTGATGAGCGCAACACAATGCTGATCTGATGATGGAGTCAGGACCTGTTCCATGGAACTTTTTAATGATATGGGTATCAAATGAAAGGGTTTGATGAGCGAAACACAATTCTGATCTGATGATGGAGTCAGGACCTGCTCCATGGAACTTTTTAATAATATGGGTATCAAATGAAAGGGCTTGATGAGCGCAACACAATGCTGATCTGATGATGGAGTCAGGACCTGTTCCATGGAACTTTTTAATGATATGGGTATCAAATGAAAGGGTTTGATGAGCGAAACACAATTCTGATCTGATGATGGAGTCAGGACCTGCTCCATCGAACTTTATAATGATATGGGTATCAAATGAAAGAGCTTGATGAGCGCAACACAATGCTGATCTGATGATGGAGTCAGGACCTGTTCCATGGAACTTTTTAATGATATGGGTATCAAATGAAAGGGTTTGATGAGCGAAACACAATGCTGATCTGATGATGGAGTCAGGACCTGCTCCATGGAACATTTTAATAATATGGGTATCAAATGAAAGGGCTTGATGAGCGCAACACAATGCTGATCTGATGATGGAGTCAGGACCTGTTCCATGGAACTTTTTAATAATATGGGTATCAAATGAAAGGGCTTGATGAGCGCAACACAATGCTGATCTGATGATGGAGTCAGGACCTGTTCCATGGAACTTTTTAATGATATGGGTATCAAATGAAAGGGTTTGATGAGCGAAACACAATTCTGATCTGATGATGGAGTCAGGACCTGCTCCATCGAACTTTATAATGATATGGGTATCAAATGAAAGAGCTTAATGAGCGCAACACAATGCTGATCTGATGATGGAGTCAGGACCTGTTCCATGGAACTTTTTAATGATATGGGTATCAAATGAAAGGGCTTGATGAGCGCAACACAATGCTGATCTGATGATGGAGTCAGGACCTGTTCCCTGGAACTTTTTAATGATATGGGTATCAAATGAAAAAGCTTGATGAGCGCAACACAATGCTGATCTGATGATGGAGTCAGGACCTGTTCCATGGAACTTTTTAATGATATGGGTATCAAATGAAAGGGTTTGATGAGCGAAACACAATTCTGATCTGATGATGGAGTCAGGACCTGCTTCATGGAACTTTTTAATGATATGGGTATCAAATGAAAGGACTTGATGAGCGCAACACAATGCTGATCTAATGATGGAGTCAGGACCTGCTCCATGGAACTTTTTAATAATATGGGTATCAAATGAAAGGGCTTGATGAGCGCAACACAATGCTGATCTGATGATGGAGTCAGGACCTGTTCCATGGAACTTTTTAATGATATGGGTATCAAATGAAAGGGTTTGATGAGCGAAACACAATTCTGATCTGATGATGGAGTCAGGACCTGCTTCATGGAACTTTTAAATGATATGGGTATCAAATGAAAGGACTTGATGAGCGCAACACAATGCTGATCTAATGATGGAGTCAGGACCTGTTCCATCGAACTTTATAATGATATGGGTATCAAATGAAAGGGTTTAATGAGCAAAACACAATGCTGATCTGATGATGGAATCAGGACCTGTTCCATGGAACTTTATAATGATATGGGTATCAAATGAAAGGGTTTTATGCGCGAAACACAAAGCTGGGTTAGGATTTACTTTTGACTTCGATTTTTGATGTTTGATTTTTCATTTTTAATCTTGATTTTAATTTTAAAATCAAAATCAAGAAATAAAAATCAAAATAAAAATCCGAGATCCGAGAATCGAGAAATGAGAAACAAGAATCAAGAATCACAAATAAAAAATTAAAAAATTGAAAATCAAGAATTAAGAATCCGAGATACAAGATCCGAGAATCGATAATCGAAAATTGAAAATCAAGAATCAAAATCAAGAATCAAGAACCCGATATCCAAGATCCGATAATCAAGAATTGAGACTCGAAAATCGAAAATCAAGAATCCGAGATCCGAGAATAGAGAAACTAAAATTGAAAATCAAGAATCAAGAATCAAAGTGAAAGTCAAAATCAAGAATCAAAGTCAAAGTAAACCCCGACCCAGCTTTGTGTTTCGCTCATCAAGCCCTTTCATTTGATACCCATATCATTGTAAAGTTCCAGGGAACAGGTCCTGACTCCATCATCAGATCAGCATTGTGTTTTGTTCATCAAGCCCTTTCATTTGATGCCCATATTATCATTAAAAGTTCCATGGAACAGGTCATAACTCCATCATCAGATCAGCATTATGTTTTGCTCATCAAGCCCTTTCATTTAATACCCATATCATTAAAAAATTCCATGGAACAGGTCCTGACTCCATTATCAGATCAGCATTGTGTTGCGCTCATCAAGCCCTTTAATTTGATACCCATATCATTAAAGAGTTCCATGGAACAGGTCCTGACTCCATCATCAGATCAGCATTGTGTTGCGCTCATCAAGCTCTTTCATTTGATACCCATATCATTATAAAGTTCGATGGAACAGGTCCTGACTCCATCATCAGATCAGCATTGTGTTTCGGTCATCAAGCCCTTTCATTTGATACCCATATCATTAAAAAGTTCCAGGGAACAGGTCCTGACTCCATCATCAGATCAGCATTGTGTTGCGCTAATCAAGCCCTTTAATTTGATACCCATATCATTAAAAAGTTCCATGGAACAGGTCCTGACTCCATCATCAGATCAGCATTGTGTTGCGCTCATCAAGCCCTTTCATTTGATACCCATATTATTAAAAAGTTCCATGGAGCAGGTCCTGACTCCATCATCAGATCAGAATTGTGTTTCGCTCATCAAACCCTTTCATTTGATACCCATATCATTAAAAAGTTCCATGGAACAGGTCCTGACTCCATCATCAGATCAGCATTGTGTTGCGCTCATCAAGCCCTTTCATTTGATACCCATATTATTAAAAAGTTCCATGGAGCAGGTCCTGACTCCATCATCAGATCAGAATTGTGTTTCGCTCATCAAACCCTTTCATTTGATACCCATATTATTAAAAAGTTCCATGGAGCAGGTCCTGACTCCATCATCAGATCAGAATTGTGTTTCGCTCATCAAACCCTTTCATTTGATACCCATATCATTAAAAAGTTCCATGGAACAGGTCCTGACTCCATCATCAGATCAGCATTGTGTTGCGTTCATCAAGCTCTTTCATTTGATACCCATATCATTATAAAGTTCGATGGAACAGGTCCTGACTCCATCATCAGATCAGCATTGTGTTTCGGTCATCAAGCCCTTTCATTTGATACCCATATCATTAAAAAGTTCTAGGGAACAGGTCCTGACTCCATCATCAGATCAGCATTGTGTTGCGCTCGTCAAGCCCTTTAATTTGATACCCATATTATTAAAAAGTTCCATGGAGCAGGTCCTGACTCCATCATCAGATCAGAATTGTGTTTCGCTCATCAAACCCTTTCATTTGATACCCATATCATTAAAAAGTTCCATGGAACAGGTCCTGACTCCATCATCAGATCAGCATTGTGTTGCGCTCATCAAGCTCTTTCATTTGATACCCATATCATTATAAAGTTCGATGGAACAGGTCCTGACTCCATCATCAGATCAGCATTGTGTTTCGGTCATCAAGCCCTTTCATTTGATACCCATATCATTAAAAAGTTCCAGGGAACAGGTCCTGACTCCATCATCAGATCAGCATTGTGTTTCGCTCATCAAACCCTTTCATTTGATACCCATATCATTAAAAAGTTCCATGGAACAGGTCCTGACTCCATCATCAGATCAGCATTGTGTTGCGCTCATCAAGCTCTTTCATTTGATACCCATATCATTATAAAGTTCGATGGAACAGGTCCTGACTCCATCATCAGATCAGCATTGTGTTTCGGTCATCAAGCCCTTTCATTTGATACCCATATCATTAAAAAGTTCCAGGGAACAGGTCCTGACTCCATCATCAGATCAGCATTGTGTTGCGCTAATCAAGCCCTTTAATTTGATACCCATATCATTAAAAAGTTCCATGGAACAGGTCCTGACTCCATCATCAGATCAGCATTGTGTTGCGCTCATCAAGCCCTTTCATTTGATACCCATATTATTAAAAAGTTCCATGGAGCAGGTCCTGACTCCATCATCAGATCAGAATTGTGTTTCGCTCATCAAACCCTTTCATTTGATACCCATATCATTAAAAAGTTCCATGGAACAGGTCCTGACTCCATCATCAGATCAGCATTGTGTTGCGCTCATCAAGCCCTTTCATTTGATACCCATATTATTAAAAAGTTCCATGGAGCAGGTCCTGACTCCATCATCAGATCAGAATTGTGTTTCGCTCATCAAACCCTTTCATTTGATACCCATATCATTAAAAAGTTCCATGGAACAGGTCCTGACTCCATCATCAGATCAGCATTGTGTTGCGTTCATCAAGCTCTTTCATTTGATACCCATATCATTATAAAGTTCGATGGAACAGGTCCTGACTCCATCATCAGATCAGCATTGTGTTTCGGTCATCAAGCCCTTTCATTTGATACCCATATCATTAAAAAATTCTAGGGAACAGGTCCTGACTCCATCATCAGATCAGCATTGTGTTGCGCTCGTCAAGCCCTTTAATTTGATACCCATATTATTAAAAAGTTCCATGGAGCAGGTCCTGACTCCATCATCAGATCAGAATTGTGTTTCGCTCATCAAACCCTTTCATTTGATACCCATATCATTAAAAAGTTCCATGGAACAGGTCCTGACTCCATCATCAGATCAGCATTGTGTTGCGCTCATCAAGCCCTTTCATTTGATACCCATATTATTAAAAAGTTCCATGGAGCAGGTCCTGACTCCATCATCAGATCAGAATTGTGTTTCGCTCATCAAACCCTTTCATTTGATACCCATATCATTAAAAAGTTCCATGGAACAGGTCCTGACTCCATCATCAGATCAGCATTGTGTTGCGTTCATCAAGCTCTTTCATTTGATACCCATATCATTATAAAGTTCGATGGAACAGGTCCTGACTCCATCATCAGATCAGCATTGTGTTTCGGTCATCAAGCCCTTTCATTTGATACCCATATCATTAAAAAGTTCTAGGGAACAGGTCCTGACTCCATCATCAGATCAGCATTGTGTTGCGCTCGTCAAGCCCTTTAATTTGATACCCATATCATTAAAAAGTTCCATGGAACAGGTCCTGACTCCATCATCAGATCAGCATTGTGTTGCGCTCATCAAGCCCTTTCATTTGATACCCATATTATTAAAAAGTTCCATGGAGCAGGTCCTGACTCCATCATCAGATCAGAATTGTGTTTCGCTCATCAAACCCTTTCATTTGATACCCATATCATTAAAAAGTACCATGGAACAGGTCCTGACTCCATCATCAGATCAGCATTGTGTTGCGCTCATCAAGCCCTTTCATTTGATACCCATATTATTAAAAAGTTCCATGGAGCAGGTCCTGACTCCATCATCAGATCAGAATTGTGTTTCGCTCATCAAACCCTTTCATTTGATACCCATATCATTAAAAAGTTCCATGGAACAGGTCCTGACTCCATCATCAGATCAGCATTGTGTTGCGTTCATCAAGCTCTTTCATTTGATACCCATATCATTATAAAGTTCGATGGAACAGGTCCTGACTCCATCATCAGATCAGCATTGTGTTTCGGTCATCAAGCCCTTTCATTTGATACCCATATCATTAAAAAGTTCTAGGGAACAGGTCCTGACTCCATCATCAGATCAGCATTGTGTTGCGCTCGTCAAGCCCTTTAATTTGATACCCATATCATTAAAAAGTTCCATGGAACAGGTCCTGACTCCATCATCAGATCAGCATTGTGTTGCGCTCATCAAGCCCTTTCATTTGATACCCATATTATTAAAAAGTTCCATGGAGCAGGTCCTGACTCCATCATCAGATCAGCATTGTGTTTCGCTCATCAAACCCTTTCATTTGATACCCATATCATTAAAAAGTTCCATGGAACAGGTCCTGACTCCATCATCAGATCAGCATTGTGTTGCGCTCATCAAGCTCTTTCATTTGATACCCATATCATTAAAAAGTTCCAGGGAACAGGTCCTGACTCCATCATCAGATCAGCATTGTGTTGCGCTCATCAAGCTCTGTCATTTGATACCCATATCATTAAAAAGTTCCAGGGAACAGGTCCTGACTCCATCATCAGATCAGCATTGTGTTGCGCTCATCAAGCCCTTTAATTTGATACCCATATCATCATAAAATTCCATGGAACAGGTCCTGACTCCATCATCAGATCAGCTCGCTGTCACCCTATTATTACATTATTAGTTACACAACAATTCAGATCATTATTCTGCTTTAACGGCCTTTTTAGCCCCGCAGAAAATATTTAAAAATAGGTAATTAATAACTTAGCAACCAATGTATCAAACGCTCCTATTTCGCTATATTCTTCGTAGCCGGCGACGTGCTTTGCGAGTCGACTCAGTGCGAGCTCCGGGATGCAAAGCGATACGTCCACCCCCTAGAAGCGCTCGGCGCGGTCTGCTTGCGTCGAGTAGATAGGGTAGTAGATACGACGCGTTTTAGGTTGTTTTAAAAGATTTTTCATTGCCAATTTTTTAATCTTTTTGCATTTTTTTTTTCAGAAAAGGATTGATTTTGAACTCAAGTTTATTTCTGTTTTGTTAATTTTACGAACAAGAGTTCTAAGTCAGTCCTAAGTAGCCAAAATCAAAAGCAATTCTTTGGCCGTTTTCTCGAAATTTGGACTAAGTTAAAGATTTTTTTACTCAAAAACTAAATAAAGGTAGTAAAAAGTGATCCATTTAATAGTTTGGTTGACTATCACAGCAAAACATCGTAATTTTTTTATACCATTTGGACGTCAAAATGATTCGTAAATATGGTGATTTCTAAACCTCTTACAGCAAAAATTCACAAAACAGTCGCCGGTTTGAGGTCGATTAATCAAAAAGAAATAATAAAAATACAAAAGTAGCTCATTTAATAGTACAAAATTGAAATGATATTTCATGCTGTGCCATAATTTTTTTATAAATACAGTGTTTTCATTGAAAAATCCTGCCCCAAAACATCACGTAAATCAGAAAATTTTGTCTAATGCCTCTTAAGTACTTACCAAGTTTTACTGCACTCAAAGAGATTTCACTGTGAATAATACTAATTCTACAGTAATGTATGGAAACATGAGTATACTAAGAACTGGGTGAAAACTATAAGCAGGCTAAGCTAATGGCATCGCTATTAACATAAATTCAACTCCTAACGTTGGCATACGAGTAAGTTTATTCGGCTTTCTATTGCAGTTTTTGGAGAATGAAAATTTGCCTTTAGGCTTTTAGATATTCTTAGTATTTTCTTTGCTATGTTGACAGGAAAAGTGCCTTGACTTTTGATCTGCAGATTGCAGTTTGCAGAGTAAAGGTGAACGCAGACCTGGGCCGCACCGCAGTCGCCGCAGTCCCCACATTCGATTTCTTTATATGAAGTTCTATGCAACCTCGCACACCTATCCACGCCGCAGTCACCGCAGTACCTGAAGCAAAGCGATGACTGCCGCGACTGCGGCGCGGCCAGGTCTGCGTTCACCATAATTCTATATGTCATCTTATGTTGTGTAATCAGCTTATATAATAAGCTCATAAAACTATTTACTTAAACTTAAATAGGTAAAGTTTTCATGTAGAGCCATTTTAAAGTTGCTTTGGCACGAACAACGCTAAAGTACAAAGGTATGCATCTACTTTCAAGTTTTTAGCGTCAAGGAATACTGGAGTGATGTTTTGAGAAATTATATTCATAAGTTCTACTGAAAACGCAAAGTTTAAAGTACATTGCATTGTAACTTGGCGCCTGAACAATGTAAAAAACAGGCTTACGACTGTATCCCTAGCACAAGATTTATTAGCTATGTAAGACAGCAATTGATAGAGCTTCTAAAAGTTTTAATAATTAGAATAAATAACTAAATCATAAATTATGCTGAACATTTCGCATCTTAGCATCATCTAGCCCCAAAGTAAGCAAAGCTTGTTATTAACTGCATGACTCATATACTACTTATATTCTGTTTATATACATAAATGCATACCTATAGAAGCATGGAAAAATACCCAGATCAGAGACAAATATATGCAGATCATATAAAAAAAATTCTCGAGGCAGAAATCGAAGCCGCAACCTTCTGTTTCAGGCAGGCCTTCGCCAACTGCGCCATAGAGTAATAAATATCCAAACACATACTTTCACTTTCTCCCTCTAATTTAAGGGCCTGGCCCTTGACCTTATAACTGATGCCTCCTTCTCCACGAAGCTCTGTCCAGCGCAGTCTCCTTGCCCTCCTTATATGACATGACAGCAACCTTCTTCTTCACTTGGGTCGTGTTGCTTATCCTCGGTCTTCCTCTTCCTCTCCCTTCCACTTTTCCTTTAATGATGTTCTTGATGAAACTTTCATGTCGTATAAGATGCCCAATCATCTTCTCTCTTCTATTCTCAACAACTTTAAACTTCTAATATTAATGGAAGTGTAATAAATGTCAGACGGCTAGATAAAACAAACACGTCATAAAGTAATGTGAGAAAATTGTAGAGTGTTTCTGAAGTGGATGATGAATTGTGTGAGAAAATGTAAAGTAACATTAGATATTAAATAGTGTAGCAAATGTGTGGGTGTTCTTAAACCAGTGATTCCCAAAGTGGTCCAGGTGGACCCCCAGGGGTCCACGGGAGACTCGAAAGGGGTCCACGATGGTTCTCATTTTCTGACGAGTTTTGGGAATATGGTAGAAATGTAGCAGCAGGGGGTCCAACGAAACCAGTAAAATTTTGAAAGGTGTCCATGAGAAAAAAAAGTTTGGGAACAATGAATTTTAATACTATGCAGATACAATTTAGTAACAAGCGTTTATACCATGCTTTTGCATGACTATTATAAAAATATAATTGGGGGATTAAATTAAAAAACTTATTTTTTTATTTCGCGACAAAAATTAGCCTTTTTTTTTTTCCTTTTCAATAAAAAAATATTTACCTAGGTACCTGTTTCATCAAAATCGTTTCCACGGTAGAGGCGTAAAAAGGTAACAGATAGACAGGCAGGATTACTTTCGCATTTATAGGTAGGTACTAGGTACCTAGGGTGATTCGATTACAATTAATTTTATTTAGTAGGTAAGAGAGGTTTTTTCAAAAGCGGGACATTTTTGCTCTCTCTGGGGACAGCGGGACAGACAGTCTGAAAGCGGGACGTATGGTCACGTTAGGCATACATAGTGCGTTTTTTCGTTCAAACGCACTCAAAAAAACGCAGTGTGCCCACTCCCTTTTAGTAACGAGTGTTTATACTTTGCAAAAGCATTTTTAACAAATTAATCTAGTCATCAGTTTCAAATATATTACGGAGATCTTTTTTTTCGTTCTTATTTATTTATTTTTAGCCGTTTGTGTCCCACTGCTGGGTAAAGGCCTCAATTCCTTCAGTTTTCAGTTACTTTTTTCATTTTTGTTCTTTACATTTTTCTGAACAAAATGTGTTTGCATATTGTAATTTTCTTGTTCACTGCATGTGATTACCGTTAAATATACCGTTTATATATACCGTTAAAATAGGTTTTGTGGAGAAACATTCACCACACCATAAAGAATGTGCCTTAATCAATACTTCCCCATAAGGCAGTGCAAATATGATTAATATTACTAATTTGATCAGAGTTCGCAGCGCCCTCTCGGGATGCGATTTAATTATAATAAAGATGGCGAGATTAATTATTCTGTAAAACGTAGATGCTTTTATTAAAATTGGAGTCCTTGACATCACTAGCTATGCTACTCGTGAGTAAAAAATATTAAATGCTGCATCCATCATAATACAGTTTTCCTTTATTTTCAAAACTCACTCAAATATGAGAAACAATTTTATATTATTTCAGCAATTAGGAAATAAATAATTAAAAAGGATAATTCCCTTAAAAATTAACACCTGTTTTGGCACACTCATGCCCCCTTACCTATGAAAGATGTTTAAAGTTGAACACTGGTTAAACAACATCCTGTCTCTGTTTCTCACTTTCCACAAATAAAGACAGGACGTTGTTTAACCAGTATTTAACTTTAAACATCTTTCATAAGTAAGACCCATAATTTTTACAAGTTTTTTAATCCTATAGCTAAAGTCATTGCTACGATCTTAATGTTCGTAGCGCTCTACGCCGTAGCACTATTTATAGGGCCTCGAATGGTGTCGGAGTGGTTACCCAATTTAGGCTAACCTGTACCTACAATTCACGGGCCGCTGTCGTGAGGCTTGTAGCGCCAATGCCTTCCTCAGCTGATCGGCCTTATCCATGGGCGATCCAATGGCACGGTCAATACCTACAGAATAATATAGGAATAGCAAAGCTTAGTCAACTCTACTCGTTTACTAAGCTGCGCATTTCCTCGAGATATTTTGTTTTGCTCTTACTAACAAAATCATGAAGTTTGCGATTTTAACCAGTAACTTTTGCATCGAAAAGTAAATTAGTAAAATAGCTTGTGGCCATCTCTGTTCATTTTTAACAGACTTCAGAAAAAGGAGGAGGTTCTCAATACGTCGAAATCTTTTTTTTTGTGATTTTTTATGTATGTTCACCAATTACTCGAACACGCATGAAAATTTTTTTTTTTGTTTGAAAGTGTAAGTATACTTTTTAATTGGTGCTACAAAAATTTGGTGAGGATTTGTTGAGGATCTTTGCAGTTATGAAACACCTCGAGAGTGCAGAAAAATTGCTGTTTATAACATTGAAGTCGGTTTTTTAACATTTTAAATTAGCCACTTGTCCCGGTCATCTGAGCCGGCAATTAGTTGATAGTGCTAATGTGTCCTTAATCACGGAAGAGTTTTGTAGTTCATAATATCACTAGTAGTCGGCGCAATCATCAAATGACCCATACATTCCTCTTTGAACAAACAAGCTCTTCAAAAGGTACTATATCCCACTAGATCCTGATTTCTAACCATTTCAATCTTGTTGGAACTCTGCTGACCAGTTGGATTCAGAACGTACCTCCGGAACATCATTTAATCCATTTAAATCCCACCTGTCGGAAATATCCGTTCAATAATCATATCCGATGGATTTATTAATAGCTTTCATAAACAACGGAATCCGAAGTGCGGGTCAGACGAACAATAGCAATATTTGCATTTTACCAGATCGCCCAATCTGCATTGCAAACATGGGCATGTTCCCGACCCGACTCACAATGGAATAATGTATCCGAATTTGCATCTAGCTGTATGACAAACAGGGGACGATGTTACTCAATCCATGAAAGGTCGAAGAAAGTTTGGTGTTGGGATATTGTTTCCATTTGTGTAGAGATTCTTTATTAAAGTGCAGACTCATTTCTTTTAGTATACTTATTTCTTTAAGTTTACTTATTTACAAAATTTCACTAAAAAACACGTGTTGTGGTCCCAGATTCAGATTCAGTTTACTTAAAATTAAAGTAATGTCTTTAACCAATAAGGTTGGCATTGAGCATAGGGTTCGAATAGTCTATTTTTCACAGCTCATGTTTATGATACAAAGCGTCTTTTAATCACGAAAGTTTGAACTGCGTGTGGTTCTTACGTTATTGGTATCTTGCATAATTTAAGAATTATCATCACCATCAACAACATATTACAGTCAACTGTGGTGAAACGTTGGTATATTAACGTACATACTCGTAGCTGTTCCTGGTAGATCAAAATTATTTCAATTCTAACGACATGATAAATCTAAAATGAGTCGTTCCCAACGACCCCACTGGCCCACCCCACCAGTGGGGTCGTTTAGCCAAAATAAAACAGTTGGGTTAAGAACATGTCCAACGAACCTTGGTATGCAAACTTAAACAAGAATATCTTTACTACAACCTTCGCTCAACGTGAACCTTATGTTTCTATAAATAAGGTTAAAAATGTTTTAAATATTGTAATGCAATAATTGGATGGTGGATGTCATGGGTTGGCTTTGACGCGTTCAAACGATATGAACAAACAATCGCCCAAACATAGTGATCGCACGTTTAGAAATTTGTTGAATGATGCGATTATCGTTCCATTTGGATGGGGGGCGGGGGATGCGGTTGAGTGTAATATCCTGAACAGGGAGGCATGTTTGTGTTTGAGCTTACGCGTGGTAATTGAATAATCACGGCGATGTAATTTCTTAGTTACTAAAAGTGAAGAAAGTACGCTTACTTAATAAGAAAAAAATAAACTATGTAATCGGCAATAGTAACACTTATACGTGCAGTGGTAGTCAAAATGGGTTTTTCCACTGTGCCCCCCTGATAAACCTGATAAAGGGGGAAAAGCGTAGGAACAAATATAAACTATCAATCAAAGGTGCGCGAGATCTCACTTCGGGGCAAACTAATACCTTATTGACCAAGCAAGCTAAGCAAGCGGAGCGTCTCTGCTTCAGCTTGGACAAAACACTTTCGTTTGTCCAGATGTCTGTCTGTATGTACTCCTCTAGAGGTCGCATTTCTCAACCATTTCTCGTGAAATTTTGTGAGCAGGTTTGATAATTTTATTGAATTTTATTGTCGTCGGGGATTTTTGATTGGGGGGGGGGGGGGGGGGGTAGGTACTTCCTCCAAGAATGGGCAAAAAGGGAGCTAAAAAGGATATCTCCGCCTTATGACTTCCGATTTCGATGGTTCTTTTTTTATTTGAAAGGTTGTATCTTTTAATTAGTCTCAAAGTGCGTACCGTCCGTGTGGCATCTCCCTTGGTGTCTCCCTCTTGTCATTGTTACGTCAACAAAAAAAACAACTGCAACAGCTTTAGCCACAGAATTGAGAACGTTTTTTCTGTTCTGTGGCTTTAGCAACCATCTGTGCTAAAGGAAACAAGCCCATAATTAATAACGGGTAAATGTTTACCTAGCTCACTTTTTAGAAGAGAAACCTCAAACTGACATTCAGTTTCTTATTGTTTTTGCAGACAATCACTATCTTCCCAGCCGCATAATTCCTGCAATTATGCGAGCGCAGCATTTGGAATTCGCATACGATTATGAGATGATCAGTGCACCATAGCACCAGTTTTTGGTAGATGGCATCAATAGAAATGCACGGAATGTGTTAAAAAAATTGTAAGTGTGTATCATTCGAAAATGTTTTTGCTTGTCATTTATTTAATTTAGAAGAGATTAATAAATAGAAATCAATAATGGCGGGCAGTTCAATATTAGGCTGTTTATAATGTCCACCAATTCAAACTTCAAATTGGTCTCAAACTGTCAAAACGATCGCGTATAAGTCGTATTGCTCATTATACGGACTAAAATTGAAGGAAAAAATTTCATTTTTTCCTTCAATATTGATTAGTTTTGATACGTTTTATGTCAAAATTGAAGGAAAAATGACATTTTTTCCTTCACTTTTAGTCCGTATAATGAGCAATACGACTATAGGTATATTTTGTCGCGTTCAGTCGTTGAGATGAGAGTGACAGAGTTACTTGCGTGGTCACGTGTCATATTTGACAGTTTGAGAACGATTTTGGTCGCTATCAAAGATAGACAATCAAGGGGCAGAGTCAGGCTTTGTAGGGGCGTACGAAAGTGACACCAGACAGAGAACCGTCAGTTTATATGACAACGGTCTCCTGTCTCGATCTCTGGTCTCGGTCTCCTGTTTCGGTCTCAAAACACCACCTTAAGAAGTGTACAACAAAATATTTTTTATTCATTCTATTCAAAACCGGGATGCTCAACGGCCAAGAGGCAGACCACCCGCCCGATGGTCGAATGATATTGTAAGCGTGGTCGGGAATCAGTGGATGTGACTCGCGAGGGATCAAAGAGAATGGCGTAATAAAGAGGAGGCCTATACCCAGCAGTGTTTGGAAATGGGCTGAGATGATGATGATGATGATTCAAAACCGCACGAACCTCCAAAAACGAAATGTTGATGCTAACTAACCCGCTTCTCGCTAGTCGGATTAACTAACTTTAAACAAACATTGACTGGTGCGATTGCTAGTCCTGACTCAGCTGCGGTTTCTACGCTAAAAATTAAGCTCAGTCTGATTGAGTATTTGATTTATCGGAACATCTGGGTCTTAATTAGCAGTCTTGATTACGGCTTAGCGGGACTGATTCGATTCAGGTAACGTGGGTTTGAGTGGGTACATATGAAAAGTCCGAAAACCGAAATGCCGATCCTTGAAATGCCGATGCTTAAAATAGCGAAATTCGATATGTAGAACGGTTGAAATGTAGAAAGCTTGAAAGATAGAAGTTTGTAAGGTCGAAAGCTAAAAGTCAGAATGCTCGAAATGCCGAAAGTTTGAATTGCCGAACGTTTACAAAGCAGAATGCTCAATAAGTATAAGTTCCAAATGCCGAATGACTAAAACATCGAAAATGATCGAAATAAGTAGTTACATAAATTATTGTATTTTTTAGTACTTACTTTAAAAAAAGGAGAAGGTTCTCAATTCGTCGGAATCTTTTTCTTTGTGTTTTTGTGTATGTTCACCGGTTACTCGAAGACGCCTCGACCGATTTCAAAGATTCTTTTTTTGTTTGAAAGGGTACACTTTTCCAATGTTCCTTTTGATCATCAAGTCATGGGATCTTGGAGAAATTGAGGTAACTGTTCATATTTTAAAGGCATACGCGATTCGGGTACTTATTTTTTAAAAACTTGATAGGATATCAGTGACAATGCAATATGATGGTAACATTAAGCTGATCTGATGATGGAGTCAGAAGCTGTTCAACAGAACTCCTCAGTATTTTTTTTTTTTTGATTTAGTGATTTTCTCAAAAAATATTTCAATTGACCCCAGCCTCCCCTAGGTAGCAGTGTAAATGTGCAATTTTTTAGTGTAGGTTTTAATTGCACTTATTCTATCATCTCATTAGTAATGTTTAGTAATTGTGCAATTTATAGTTTAGGTAGGTAGGTAATTATTGTGTTAAGTTGGTTGGTAGGTACTTTACATTATTTTTATTATTTTCAGTATAATATTGTTCTTTTTTTGGTTTGCTGAATAATATATTAAGGTTTTAACTAATTATAACGAATTTGGTACCTGTAAGGCCTGTAATGTTATATTGGTATTACAATAATGAATTGAATTGAATTATTATTTAATTTTGTTTAGAAACGCCTACTTCTTTACGTGAGCAAGCGTCATGCCTGCTACTAACTGTCTGCCAAGGAAATTGTAGGTGTGTTTTTCAAATCAAATCAAATTAAAGAACTTTATTTGTTAACATAACTTACAAGTTACTAGGTAAGTATAAAACCTACATTGTTGTTATTATACTAAACTAAAGTGGCCCGCCCGGCTTCGCTCGGGTAGACTTATGAATAAAATGAGACCAAATCTTTTCTCCGGAAGGAAAGCATAGCATTGCGTTTCACTATTTACCTACTTTACAATTTTGTGAGTGAATCGAACCACTGAGTATTGCACACCCCCTAGGGGTAGCTTTGTAAAATAAAATAGTGTTTCATTATTTAAATAAGTACTTCAAAGTTTATTTATGCCAAGTTTTGTGTGAATCAAACCAGGAAATATTTTTTTCCTTACAACTCTATTGCACATCCCCTCGGGGTAGTTTTGTAAAAATAAAATATATCTGTCATCATAATTCATTTTAAAGTTTATTTAAACCGAGTTTTGTGTGAATGCTATAAACTAAAAAAAATCTATACAAACTTTAAAGCTCCCTAGCACACCCCCTAGAAGTTATTTGAAAAATAATAATAGGTAATAATAATAAATAGACAGGTGGGTACCTATTTTTTTCTAAGTTAAATTGTACCGAGATTTGAGCGAATCGAACCAAGGAATGAAATTTTAGACAAACGGTTTACCACCCTTTTTCACCCCCTTAGGAGTTGATTTATGTAAAATAGTATAGCTTTTGTATTATTCCGGAACCTAAGCTTTCTACATGCCGAATTTCAGCAAAATCGGTTCAGTAGTTACGGCGATACGTTCTGACAAACATACATAGGTACTGACTTCTTTAGTATTTAAAACTAGCTTCCGCCCAAGGCGTTGTCCGCGAGGTACCTACATAACATAATAGCTATGTTCAACCTGAAAGTTCATTCTAAATACAGGTGAAAGAATTTTTTAAATCAGATGAGTAGTTTTTGAGATAACCTCCTACATACAAACACACTTTACCTCTTAATAATATTAGTATAGACAAAAAAAATTATTTACATCATCATAATTATTTCGAGCATTACTGGTTTCAAGCTTTTATATTTCAAGCATTCTAAATTTTGAGCTTCGGCATTTTAAGCTTCGTTGTTTTAAGCTTCGGTATTTTGGCTTTCGGCATTTCGAGCATTCTGACTTTTAAGCATTCTACATTTAAAACTTCTACTTTTTAAGCATTATACTTTATGAGCATTCGCTATTTCAAGCATCGGCATTTCAAGGATCGGCATTTCGGTTTTCGGACTTTTCATATGTACCCGTTTGAGTCTTGGTGTATGGAAGTATTGGAAAGTGGACTTTGTGATCGTTAGCACTAGAAACACTATCGGAAAGCATGTTGATTTGTCGCAACGGCGCCGGCGATTGGCTTACAACCTGTCACGACTGAAATACTTGCCTGGATTTGATTCATTGAATTCATTCTCCATGGGTTTGTAGGAGAATGAATTGGTGACCGCCGCTGTTGGTAAGTATGAAAAGCTGAGCGCTTCCATGCTTAGGATTCTGCTATTAAATTTTGAGCTATAAAGGCCTTAGAAGGTCTAAATACTCCGTCAAACTAACTTACTTATTTACATAGATAATAAATAATAGAACTTGAAGCTAAAACATAATTTATGTAGTCTTATTTTGATCGTCAAGGAAGATAAAGAATTCTAGAATTTGATAATAAATATATATTCAATTGGATTTAGGGGGACATAATAATGTGAGAAACTTTAAATCCTATTTTATCACAATATAACAAAAAAGACACAAAACGTCCCCCACAGACATTTGGCCAAAATCGTTCCATCATAATAAATACAGTAAAATTTTCACGATTCATTCGCGAGCGATGAAACAAATAATTTTATTGGTATGAGCGTTCACGAATAAATCGGAAAGATGTATATACGATCACTATCATAACGGATACAAGCAAACTGTTCGGTATTCACTGACGGAATACATAACGAGACGGTTTGCTACAAAATTTTGGGGTGAGCGTGAGTTGGCGAGCTAAGCGAACCATAAAATAAAAACAAAGGAATAAAAATAAAATTGAGATTTTAAAATAAAGTCTGGGTTTTGTTGTTATTTGTTAGATATTGTGTTTTTGTTTAAAATTCGTGAATTATCATTTTTATCTTTTACATGAAACAAAATGTTTTAACTTATCAAGCTATATGCAGAATATTAGAGTAGGTTCCATGGAAACTCTATAAAGTTTTGACATTCCACCGTTATTGAATTTTTTTTTGTTATTTAAAAATTGAGAAATGTATCTGTTAATTCCAGAATAAATA
The DNA here is from genome assembly GCA_958496255.1 of Camptogramma bilineatum. Taxonomy (NCBI): domain Eukaryota; kingdom Metazoa; phylum Arthropoda; class Insecta; order Lepidoptera; family Geometridae; genus Camptogramma; species Camptogramma bilineatum. The sequence goes on from OY292453.1 coordinate 2,105,770, forward strand.
CCAGTATAAGCGAAAATATCCTATAGAGCAAGCAACTCCACATTAAACTCATTGCAGACCAGTCTTCTAGAATGAAAGATCATTATGATATTATTAGATGGATATCTATCTATCTATCTATCTCATATAATAAAAAGGATTGGTAGGCGTTCCTTAACCTTCTACATAAAGGTTTACTTCAAAAGTAAAAAAAATCATTCAAATTTTAAAGCAACTGCTTTAAAATCTGCATCATGGTTACAGAAAAACTTTTCTATAACCGTGATGCAGACTAGTGCCTTTGTAGACCGCAGACTTTCTATCGCTCGATAATTTGGTCGAGCTTCTTATCAGTATCAGCTCTTTAACAGGTTCTAAGGCATAAATAAAGGAACCACTAACTCTACACTAAACCTCTTCCGCCCCCGCTTCATCGTCTATCCACCGTGAGTTGAAATGAGCGTGCGTCGCGGCTCACTCAAATGGAGTAATCACATTGATACGTTTATTGAGATTGAGCGAGCCGTGGATTTGCCAAATGAAATGCGGTTACGTTATAGCTGCTGAGTAAAGCTTTGTTTTGATGCTCTGTTATAACCTGAGACGGTAAATAACTTTAATGATTTTGGTTAATTATCTCTTGAAGATGAAAACTCTAAAAATATTTTTGTCATGAACATTATTACATTTATGTGAGAAAAATATGTCTTAGAATCTATTATATTGTAATTTCAAATACTTATAAAGAACGTGATGGACATACATCATGTAAACAAATTGATGATCTTGCGCAGTGAATAAAACGAGAACAGTTTTCGAATATACTTTTCCAATATGTCTTATATATAAGTAGGTACCTACACCTATTTTTAGATCAAACACCCTTCTCCATTTACAATGCAAACAATCTCGTTTCAAATTCCAAAACAACCGCTGCTTCAGCTTTCTCACATAGATGTCGCTAATTTCAATAATTACATCCCCTCTTTCGTTGCATACAGAATCGCATCTCTAGTACACTCGGCCACTATCACATACAAAATCTATTGTAACATCCTTACATAAGCGGGTTTGCATTGTAAATTGGTTTCATGCAAATACGAATGCAGCGTCCGCTCCTCGACAAAAACAAGCCAAATTGAATTTTCATAGATACGCCGGGCGTTCATGCTTTTATAATAAGCTGTTAATTTAGCGTTTATAATGTGAGTGCACTTCAGTGTACGGGCCAAAGTAACTGCTTTTTAATACGAAGTAGGTAAGTACTAAATTATTTTTCATGGTTTCAAAATTGTAAAGTACTGTTTGAAACGCATATTTCCACGTTAGTTGCAAGCACCGCCTTAAGGACCACACGATATTTTTCTTCATTATCAAGAATTCGTATTGATATGTAGGTATTTACGTTTTTCGAAATTATAATTTTAAGATAAGTATACCTTTTATACTACCATCTGATAAACAACCGAGACTCCAGGCTACGACCTTCTGACTGAAAAATTCAAAACGTGAAACAATTTTCAAATAAGTGCATATGGTACACATACGCACAAACTCGCAAAATTCGCACTCATTTTATATAAAACCGGTAATAAGAACATAATAATTATAATACATCAGAAGGGGAAGACATAGGCGCACATTCCTGGACCAAATTGGCGAATTATTGAAAAAAGGCCAGGTCAAGAGTACCTTAAACCGACGAGCTTGCATGAAGAATGTGATGAGAGTGAATGAAGCGAAAGAAGTGTGTCAGGTTCGTAGCAAGTGAAGATCTGTGGTCTCTGCCTACCCCTATGATGGGAAACAGGCGTGATTTTATGTATGTAATTATAATACAAGAAAGATGTTCTTGACGGTCAAGCAACAAATAGGTACCTTCAGAGCATTCGAGGAATTACACGTAATATCGTGTAATGTTCGACACGCGTCGCCAGCCCGAGGTAATATTTTAACGCGGCACTTACGGCTGGCAATAATCGGATACCTAGCAGATGCTGGCAAAGATTAACGAGAAATACAGAAGGGACTACCTATGTTTGAGACTAGAAATAGGGACTAGATAGCATTAATGGTATCACTTATTTTCTTAGTCTTGTTCAGTGTAGATCTGTCATTGTTGAATTTAGAAATCAATTTGAAAGTCCTCACGATTCTCATACCGATAAAGCCATTAATCTGATAAATGAATTTGCCATAATATTAGTGCCATTAATCGATTGCATTCCAAAAATCGAGGACTAACTGAACAGCTTAAAATGGTTTCCCTTTTCAACACAAAACACAAAATAAAAACAGTGTCCAGAGAGGTCCAATCTTGGTTGTTGTTGTTCAAACATTCTTGAAAACTATAAGGGTTCTACTTATGAAAGATGTTTAAAGTTGAATACTGGTTAAATAACGTCCTGTCTTTCTTTGTGGATAGAGACGAATAGAGACAGGACGTTGTTTAAGGGGGTAAAGTGTTAACTTGTCATAGACGAACGGAAATGATGATCGAACTGACATTGTTGATGTAAAAGTGGTATTTGGTCAGCGGTATGGAGGCGGCAAAAAAACTTTTGTTCTGGAAGCAAATTGAAGAAGCCTATGTTCAACAGCGGATGCTTATACTGAAAACGATGTTGATGATTTATAAGCTTTAGGCAAAGATGAATATGTAGCTTTTAAGTCGTTAAGCCATGACGGAGGCCTTTAGGCGGCCTAAAACTCCATCACCAGAGTTGGCCACTTGCTCATACAAAAGAAGAAGAAGAATATGTAGAGATACTATTTTCTATAACGTTACAGCTTCACAGAAAAAACGAAAATGTAGGCATTTTCAAAACCTTGCAGTCCAACAAAACTAATCTACAACACGCCTGGAGCCCGTGAGAAATGACAGATAGGGTCCGAGTGCGGTTGAGTTGCGTGACAAATGCGGGTGCGGGGCGGCTGCGTGTCAAGGACGAAGGGTATATGAACCTTGTAGTTGTTCATTGTCTTTCCTGTAGATGATATTGAATGAGCTGAGAATTATTTTGCAACGTAAATCACGCGCCAGAGCCGTGTTGGCCGAGGGGTATAGTACCTCTACTTTCGATCCGAAGGTCGTGGGTACGAATCCTGGCCTCATTGGATTTTTCGTTAAAAAATTTATATGCGTTTTAACAAAAGCTCTAAACGGTGAAGGAAAACGTCAAAGGAAAGCCGCGGCTTAGTATAAGCCCCACACGTGTTGACCATGTCCTTTCTGTGGATATGGCCGGTTCAGCTGAGAGGTGTAGGTGCTGCTTCTCCATCTCAACATTGTCCCAGGCACTACAGAGTTGCACTAAGAGTAGGCAAAGATTGGCTCCTGACACTGTATAAATCATCTAGTAAAGATGTAAAGGCCTATATAAGTTTTATAACGCGCTCATAGCTACACCACCGCTCTCATGTCCGTGGGGGCTCAAAGTTTTTTCTCAATTTTTTTACACTTAAATGTTCCCGATTCCAGTGAAACTATAGTTAATTCATAAGTAATTGTTTCTTGATGAAAATTGAAATTCTACTAAGGTCTTTCAAATTGGTGCCTCCTGCACTCCATCCGTATAAAAACACGCCAAATCACTTAGGGGTGATCAAAATTACGATCGCAGAATACCAGTAGAATGTTTATTGCATCTGCGTCTACGAAAAATATCTCTATACACGTGCGTCAGGCATAATTGAATATTGCCAGTGAATTTATGGTTTTTGCGCTATTTTTATGGCCTTCTGTGTTTAATGTGTCTGCTGCGAACGATTATGAAATGATGATGTTTGTCACCCCTGTAGGGTACACTTTGATCAGGATATTGCAAAGCTGTAGCGAGTGTGATGTTGTATAATTTTGATGTGACAATACAAGCTAGCGCCACATAGAGCGGTTATTCCGTAGCTGATCATCCGCTGCAGATTATCCGCATCCGCATCCGCTCCATTAAATCTTATTGCATATGCATTACTAAAAGCAGACACACTATGCGGAAGATCGGTTGCTCCGTTAGCAATACAATCGTTTCTGAAAATTGGCGACGGAAAATCCGTTCAATGTGGCGCTACTCTGCTACTAAAACTTTCGCGATCATATTTCATTTATTTACACATTGATTCGAGAATTCATCATAATAGTTACCATTTTGGTTGTTATCAGTTTAGACGTTTCAAAAAAAGAATGGCATTTTTAAGAAAATTATCGTTGAAAAGCGATGGCAGTTTCACAACTACGATCACCTAATCTTGTGGCTCGATGATATTTTTCATCTATGTGTCACCTTAAGTACGGAAACTTTAAAATCACCACGCACTTTCATCCAACCACTTATAAATTTTACTTGAAACCCGTATAACCACAGTACCTGTATGTACAAATATACTGTACAATAACAAGGAAGTACGCGTAAGGACTACGCTACACTGAAAGGATATTCTGTCACCTATATTCCGCGACGGAACACGATTGTATTGCCAGCAATGCCATCTTCCGCCGATGTGCCCACTTTTAATAATTCATACGCATATACGCGATAATATGGAAGGGCGTTCGGCCGCGGAATATCAGTTACGGAATACTCGCTCAGTGTAGCGTAGGCCTAAAGGTTCGCGAGCTTTAAAAGCTCGTTTGTATCAACAACTTTTAAAAATAAATTATTTTGTTGTATCATCTCTATTACATTCCAGCATCCACCCTAGTTGCATTACAGCCCGTCCATTATAAAAATGCCTCGGGAAGAAAATGTAAGGTTATTTATAAATTATGGGGGAGAATGTCCCATTGAATGTGGGTATGTGGTATACCTACCTTTTTTGAACGTACACACTTGAAGTGGCAACATTTGAGAAGGGTAACATTTTAATTGAAAGAGGGAAAATTTTCACATTTTAAGTGAGAAATAAAAATATATTTTCTTTGTATATTTAAATGTAAGTAAGTATGTAAAAATTCAGTAGATTTGTTTTTCTGTAAATAAAAGTCTAAACATAAATATTTAATCTATATTGATCTCGTAACTATTCTATTAATCTCATAACTATTCAAAAAATCCAGCTTGTTACTATTTTGTTGCTTCATCAGTAAATGTGGTAAAGTTAGGCTAATCGCGCACCTATCAGCGCCGAGTTCTCGAAGTAGGTACTGTCAGATCATACGATTTCATATTAAGAATTCTAAAATTCGATTCGTTCAGCGCGTTCGGTGCTGATAGGTGTGCGTCCACCTTTATGATTCATAATAGGAATTGCGCTAACGGCCTTTTTAGCCCTACTGATCCGTTGTTCCAATTGTTTAATATATATAGACAATTAGTAGGATTTGAAACACACATTCACAACACTACATCTATCTTTAGTATACTAGTATATTTTCCTCTTTTCTAAATTTGGGAACTGTCAGTGTCAAGGCAAAAAGCCTATAATCCAGACCCAAAAACGTTTGGATGCGGCGGCACCGGAAACGCCGCCAGCGCCACTTGCCGGTACGGAGAAAACCGGAAACGACTTCTCGAACACGCGCGGACTCGAATGGCGGACGATATTTAACAATTTGAACATTTTCATTCGAAAAACCTGAAAATCTCTGTGCAAACCAAGAAAAGTGTAACCAGGAGTTGGGGTGAGCTTAGCTATAATATAATTTTGTGTATTTTTATCTATCAAACATTCCTCACCCTAGCACGTGGAGCGGCGGTAGAATATCACGAGGCTTCGGAGCCAATCTTAGTTTATGTTGATCGCCAAGATCAAACATTTGGTCCTACTCGAGCGCGGATTTGTAATTCCCAAGCCCTGTGATTTTCGTCCTCCCGTGCTAGTTACACAAAACACGCGGTCGGAAGATTCCCTGATCAAGGTGCTCCGGCGGTCTACGAGCAGCTTTGCACGGAATCTTTTCGCCCAACTCCGGTTATAGCGGAACGCGGCGGCTGAAATACTTGGCGGTTTATAGTATTTTCAGTCAAATTCAATTTGTAACTTGGATTGGTCTGGCACCGTGCGGTAAGGTGCCTACCAAGATTACACTGCACAGAGAAACTCAAAACTATTTGTATTGCGGTAGGGCTACACATATTTATTAGTAGTGTCCCCTAAATAAGTTATTTGTAAACATACATTACACAAACATTGTTGTCCGAAGTCAATTTTTCTCTTCATACTTGGTGGTGAAGGGATTTGCTCACTATCTACTAGCGGCTCTAGATAGGTGTGCACTTAGTAATTGCGGTAAAATTATATACTTATTTGTATGTAAAAACTTGTAAACTTGTAGGATTGTTGTTGTAATATTTAAATTTTGGCGCCTTCTCTAGTGTTAATTGTTTACTCTGTTTGTTACGTCAATGTCAATGTCCTACTGTCAGGTGTCAGTCATCATGACTGATTGCTTGTTTTGACGGATGTGTCAAACTGTCACTTCTTGCCTGACCATTGAGCTCGCAATAAATACGCCGTACATCTCCCAAAGTAAATCTGGTTTTATTCACGAAATCCAACAGGTTTTGGGCTCAGAAATTATTTATAATCACGCTAGAGACCACAGTGAATAATCAGTGAAAGTATTTCCGAGTTATTTTCAAGTTCGCGAAAAATCAATCGCGCATGTGCGCATACACACCGGCGCCCCGGCATTCCAGCATCTTTATTTCAGCTTTTCAGCAATTCTAACGATGTCTATCACAAATAACAATGTACACGGAATGCAGATTGAGAAGTTGGTGGGACGATCCAACTTTGCAACTTGGAAGTTTGCTATCCAAACATACTTGGAGCATGAGGAACTCTGGGAATGTGTAACCGGCGCTGAAACCGACAAGAAGAAGATCCTAAAAGCTAAGTCAAAACTTATTTTACTATGTGATTCATCAGTTTATGTCCACATAGAGGAGGCCAAAACCGCACAAGAAGTGTGGAATAACCTAACAAAAGCATTTGATGACTCAGGGCTAGCTAGGAAAGTTGGTTTATTGCGAGACCTGATAGCAACAAACCTCGACGGGTGTCAAAACATCGAGGAGTATGTATCAAAAATAATGAGCACTGCACACAAACTCAGAAACATCAATTTCAAAGTAGATGATGAGTGGTTAGGTACACTATTATTGGCCGGCCTGCCCGATATCTATAAACCGATGATAATGGCTTTGGAAAGTTCCGGTGTAGCGGTCTCAGCTGATTTGATTAAGACAAAGTTGTTGCAAGAAGTCAAAACAGACACAGTGGCATTATATACAAGTAATAAGAAAGATCAGAAACAAAAGATTAAAGGACCTAGATGTTATGCATGTAATAAACATGGCCATATTGCAAAGCACTGTAAATCTAAAAGAGCAGGTAATAAATCAGAAGATAATGCAAATTTCATTGCCGTGCTTTCAGCTACTCAACAGAATCACGATGGCTGGTTCATCGACTCGGGCGCCTCCATGCACATGACAAAGCACAGGGAGTGGCTATACGATGAAACATGTCCTCCGGTGAGCAGTATTCGAGTAGCAAATGACAAAGTCCTTCCGGTGCAGAGTTCAGGAAGTGTCGACATACAAATTTCCAATGGAGGGAAACTGAAGGTAACAAATGTACTGTATGTTCCTGAACTAGCTACAAATCTTTTGTCCGTGAGCCAGATGATCAGTAAAGGATGCCATGTCAAGTTTAATAGCCACGGTTGTAAGATAATCAACGCGCAGAATAAAGAAGTGGCTACAGCCAAACTCAGTAATAATATGTACAGGCTAAACACTACAAGCAGTGTTGCATACATATCAGATATAAATGAAAATGATTCTTATTTATGGCACCAAAGAATGGGCCATCTGAACTTCTCAGATCTAAAGAAACTGCCTGGATGTGCTGAAGGTATAGCACTGAGTGACAAGGTCGACAAAATGATATGTGTATCATGCCTTGAAGGGAAACAGACCAGACAGAAGTTCCCGAGTGAAGGATCGAGAGCCGATGGACTACTGCAGATAGTACACTCTGATATATGTGGCCCCATGGAAGTAAAGTCAATTGGAGGGGCAAGGTACTTCGTCACTTTCATCGATGATTTCTCAAGGAAAGTATACATTTATTTCATGAAAAACAAGTCTGATATGATTGAAAAATTTAAAGAGTTCAAAAGCAATGTAGAAAATCAGTTAAATGCAAAGATTAAAATTTTCCGCTCAGATAATGGAACTGAATATACGAGTAAAAATTTTTCAAACATTCTGAAAGACTCAGGTATTTTACATCAAACCACAAACCCATACACTCCAGAGCAAAATGGGTTGGCGGAGCGTGCTAATCGCACATTAGTTGAAAAGGCTCGATGTATGCTAATAAATGCAAATTTACAGAAGCAGTACTGGGCAGAAGCTGTATCAACTGCAGCTTATCTTATGAATCGCTCACCGACACGCACACTGAACTTTTCAACTCCAGAGGAAATGTGGTCCGGAAAGAAACCTGATGTAAGTCACTTAAGAATCTTTGGTTGTGAAGTAATGGTGCATGTTCCCAAAGAAAAATCAAAGAAATGGGACTCAAAAGCACATAAAATGATTTTTATTGGCTATTGTGAAAATACAAAAGGGTATAAAGTCATAGATCCAAAAACTAGAACAGCCACTAGAAGTAGAGATGTTGTCTTTCTTGAGAGTTCAGTAAAAAGAAACTTTGCAACAGTACCTATATCAGAAATAATATCAGACTATGAAATCGATTCAAAATCAGAGGAAGTTGTTGAGGAACAACTCAGTTCTAATGATTCTGATGATTCATTTTATTCAGATAATGGTTCACCTTCTAAAAGGTCAGAGGAACCACATCCAAATGTCACAACGAGGTCAAAGAAAATTAATATGAAGAATGAGGACTCATATTTTTGTTCATATGTGAACACAGTTTTGATTCCAGAGACATATAATGAAGCAGTAAATTCACCAGAGGCCAGTGAATGGAAAAAGTCAATTGAGGAAGAGCTGAAAGCGCATGAGAAGAACAAAACATGGGAGCTGGTGGAGAAACCATCTGAAACAAAAATAATTGGATGTAAATGGGTATTTCGCACCAAGGAACAGAAATCAGGTACTCTTTACAAAGCCAGACTATGTGCAAAAGGCTGTGCTCAGAAAAAGGGCATTGATTACAATGAGACGTTCTCTCCCACAGTAAGGTATGATTCAATTCGTATGGTTCTCTCAGAAGTAGCTCAACATAACCTAAAAATGGTCCAATTTGACGTAAAAACTGCATTTTTGTATGGCGATATTCAGGAAAACATCTACATGAAACCACCAGAAGGTCTGAAAGTTCCTGAAAACAATGTCTGTAAACTGAACAGATCGCTTTATGGGCTGAAACAATCCCCACGATGCTGGAATCACAAATTTGACTCTACACTGAAACAATATGGTTTTGTCAACAGCCATGCAGACCGATGTGTGTACACAGCTTGGATAAATGAGAAGAAGACATATTTGTTATTGTTTGTCGATGATGGACTTTTAATTTCAGATGATGTTACCATTTTGAACAGGATCATCAAAAGTCTCAAAGAGGACTTTGAGATAAAATTATGTGAACCACATAATTTTGTAGGAGTACAAATAGAAAGAGTAGATGGGAATCTATTCATTCATCAACAAAAGTATATTGAACAGGTACTTGTAAAATTTGATTTGTGTAATGCTAATTCAAGTCAAATTCCAGTTGACCCACACACGAAGTTGGAGAGGGCTGAGCAGTCAGAGGACAAAAATATTCCATACCGGGAAGCTGTTGGCTCTCTGATGCACCTGGCCATCGTCAGTCGGCCAGATATCATGTATGGAGTCAGCTTGGTCAGTCGCTACCTCAACTGCTATGACCATACTCACTATGCCGTTGTAAAGAAGATCCTGAAGTACTTGAAAGAAACCAAGGACTACGGGCTCAAGTATACAAGCACACTGCCGAATCCGGTGGTTGGATACAGTGATGCGGACTATGCCAACGACACAAGTACGAGACGCTCCATGACAGGGTACGTGTTCATGAAGAATGGTGCAGCTGTGACGTGGGCCAGTCAGAGACAGGCAAGTGTTGCCTTGTCCACCACAGAGGCGGAGTTTATGGCTGCCTGTGCTGCGACCAAGGAAGCTATGTGGATTCAACAGTTACTGAAAGACATTGGTGAATATAATCAGAACTCTATTTGTTTGAATATTGATAATCAAAGTGCAATTTGTGTAATTAAAAATGTAGATTATCATAAAAGATGTAAACATATTGAAGTAAGATATAATTTTATTAAGGAAAAGTATGTAAACAAACAAATTGATTTAAAGTATATCTGTACTAATGAACAAAATGCTGATATTTTTACAAAAGCTCTGTGTAAAGAAAGGTTTCAATATTTGAGAGCAAAGCTTGGTGTATGTAAAATAGAAAGATAAGATTTATATACTTTGCTATGTATATTTTACAGCTTACTAGTAATGTGAAACTATCTCATAAAGATCTGATTTGCTTAAGTAGAAATAAGCTTATGTTTCTCATTATGTTTAGTACTACTACTAGTTATGTACTGTTACTATGTTTTGTAAGTTTATTTAATTTCGTAAGTGCATTTAGTAGTAGAATGAGTTGTTAAAATTGTTGTAAGTTGTTTAGTCTTAAAAATTAGGTCAGAGACATTGACTTGTATACATACCTTGCTATGTTTAATTCTATATTGTTTGTATGTATAGGCAGGTATGTACCTTATGTAAAAATTAAGTTATGTTAGCTAGAAGGCTTAAATTTGGTCAGAGTGTTGTAATATTTAAATTTTGGCGCCTTCTCTAGTGTTAATTGTTTACTCTGTTTGTTACGTCAATGTCAATGTCCTACTGTCAGGTGTCAGTCATCATGACTGATTGCTTGTTTTGACGGATGTGTCAAACTGTCACTTCTTGCCTGACCATTGAGCTCGCAATAAATACGCCGTACATCTCCCAAAGTAAATCTGGTTTTATTCACGAAATCCAACAATTGTGCAGCGGTAGCACATAACCTAAAATTCTATAAATAGATTTCATATTCTAAAAATAGATTTCATGTTTTGGGCCTACTTTAGCGGTACCTAGGCAATATTTGCATCAAAGTAGAATAGATCCTGGCATTGTATTGGTCTAGGGTACCTAGGTTCACTAAAATTATTGATTTAATCTTTGAAATCCCACGGGGGATTATTATTTTGTGTTTCTTTTGTTTTACTGTGTTTTATTTGTGAATTATTGTGTGTGTAATTTTAAGTTTTACTGGCTGAAAGAGTCTTCAGTAAAATATTTAATTGTGTTATAGTGTAAGGTTAATAAATCAAAATGCCTACCAAAAGTCAAACAAAACTTCTCAAGGTGCGGTATGATATGGCTACATTAAATTTAGATTTGACGGGTGTAGAATCAAAGTGACCTCAGTCCAAATTCGAATATTTTTAATCTATCAATGTAATTTTCTGCATCTCGTCAATGTCAATTGATTCAAATAAAAATTTACAATAAAAACGGCATCAGTCCTGAGTAAATGCATAGCATATATCAGCGTTACAAGCAAAGGCGCCTCAGTCCTCAAAATGTGACGTTCAAAATCACCTCAATCCATTTCGACCAATCACAAACCAGCATTTTTAAATTTTCAACATGCCTGATCTGTTGTTTTTCAAGGTGAATTTGTGACTGTGTAATAAATTTAAATATAAGATTAAAATTTTCATAATTTCGTTTTCTTGTTTTCCAAATGAGCCAAAATCGATTTTTTTTGCTGTTAGTACCTCTAAGCAAAATGGATGTCGTACACAACTGTGAGATGCAAATACACCTCAATCCATTGATGAAATTCAAAGACGCTTCAGTCCATTATAATTTTGTGTATTTTGCTAATTTCTGATCAGCTGTCATTTTAAAAGTATAGTTTTTTAGAGATCATCATTTTTTACGGATCTATTGTCCCTAATTTTAAAATAAAGCAGACATTCTAACTAAGCGAAACAAAATAACATGATTTACTCAATTTCAATGTTCTGGGATTGAGGTCACTTTGCTTTTATACCCGTCATTTGCTCTATGATATCTCACAGTCAGCCTTAACATCTGAGGCTGAAAAGAATGAATTCAAGCTAAGGTATGGGGATGTAGAAACAACCTATGCAGAGTTTACATCAACTCATCTTGAACTTCAGGCCGGCCTTGAAGAAGAAGAAGAATTTGAAAGTTTTAGGAAAAAGTATATAGGATACAATCAAAAGTACTATGATATTAAGCGAAAGTTTTTGGAATTATTTCCTGTGGTCAGGTGTCAGTCATCAGAGTATGGTACTGCATGTTCCTCGGAGGGAGCTGGTAAAAGCAAGCGGGTGTTTTTACCAAAGGTGCAGTTACCAACTTTCTCAGGTAAAATAGAAGAGTTTGTGTCCTTCATGGACTTGTTTGAATCACTGGTAGGACGAGATACATCACTGACCAGTACAGAAAAGATGTACTATCTTGTAGGTTCCTTGTCCGGAGAGCCTAAGGTGCTCACACAACATTTGTCAGTCACCGGTGACAACTTCTCAATAGCATTAGAGCTATTGAAAAATAGGTACAACAATAAGCGGCTACTTGCAGATAAGTTATTGCATAACCTACTAGGGACATCTCATGTCAACAAAAATTTGAGCTCGCTGAAGCCTTTTCTCAACACACTTTTGGAGAACACAAAGGCTCTTGAAAAAATGAAATTCCCGGTGACTGAATGGTCTTATATGCTCTTCTTCATAAACTTTCAGAAATTAGATAGTAGTTTGAAAAAACATTTTGAAGATAAGATGACTGACACAGAATTACCTAGTTTTGCGGACCTATTAAAATTCTTAGAGAATGAGGTAAGGATTTTAGAATCCAGCGGGGAAGTCCACAGCGGTAAGAGTGGTACTTCCACAACCCGGGCACACCATGTTACCTCGCAGGGTACCCAGGGTACAACAGGAGGGTGTAAATTATGTAAAAGGGGTAACCACATTTTAGCAAAATGTGATAAGTTTTTAGCACTAAAGCCGCGCCAGCGGAAGGAGCGCGTCAAAGAGCTTAGGCTCTGCTTTAGGTGTTTAGGCGAACATAACATTTACGAATGTTCATCAGGGTGGTCATGCTACAAATGTAAGTCAACTGGACATCACAACCTCATCCACTTTGATCTGCCACAGTCGGCGGCGGCTAGCGGGGGCTCGGGGGGGCCATCAGCGGGGGGTGGACCTCGTGCTCTTAGCGCAGATGTTGGTCGGTCGAACGTACCCGGTTCGGATAGGGTAAATTCACCGATTAATAGGGTTGAGACCCGCACCGAACCCAATAGGGGAGGTGCGGCAATAGTGGACCACGGGGCAGTTTTAACGTCATGTAGTAGGGTTACCGAACCCAATAGGGGAGGTGCGGCAATAGTGGACACCGGGGCAGTTTTAACGTCGTGTAATAGGATTGAAGATCGCAATGCTTGTCAACGTACAACAGTGTTGTTGGCGACGGCTGTAGTGCGCGTTATTGATAGTTGCGGTGAATATCAAGAAGTGCGCGCACTATTAGACGGGGGTAGTCAGAGCACTTTTGTCACGGAGGCTTGTGCTAGCAGGTTGGGATTAAGACGGTTTAGGTCAGAGATTGTTACGGTTACAGGATTAGGGGGATTGCCGGTTAGTGACTGCAAGGGAGGGGTAAATCTTACCATTAGCCCCAGGTACGCGGACCATCCTCGGTTGGTCACTACGGCTACGATCTTGAGTAACATAACTCACAACCTGCCTAGCGCAAACTTGTCGCCGAATATCGCGGAATGGTATAGGGGTATTTACCTGGCGGACGAGCGATTTTATGCGAGTCGACCCATCGACATTCTGATCGGTGCGGATTTGATGGGCGACATTATGATAGGCGGTGTTGTTAAAATCAACAGCTACTTACCCTGCGCGATGAACACGGTGTTCGGGCACGTACTAATGGGTCCGGTGACTCATGCGGTTCCACGGAGTGAATATAATGCGGTTCATTATTCACAAACGTTATTTGCGGGGCATGTCACAACCGACCAGATCCTGGAGAGGTTCTGGGAGGTAGAAGACATTCCGGATAAAGTAATAGTTAACCCTAAAGATGCGGAGTGCGAAACATTTTTTAGGGATACTCATCAGCGGGATGAGTCTGGTAGGTATATCGTTAGATTACCTTTTTTAGATGGTAAACCGGAATTAGGCGATTCGGTTTTACTAGCCAAAAGGCGGTTTTTGGCAATGGAAAGGCGGCTTACCTCAAATGAGGTACTACGTGAAAAATATATTAGGTTCATGCGGGAATATGAACAAATGGGGCATATGTCGGTCTGTGACCGGGACCTGGCCGACTATGCTAGCGGTAAGGGGTATGTCATACCTCATCACGGAATTTTTAAGGCGGACTCCGAGAAAATTCGGGTAGTTTTTGACGCCAGTTGCGGGACAACCACGGGGTTGTCATTAAATGACACTTTACATGCGGGGCCGAAATTACAGCGGGACGTAATGGAGATCATTTGTCGGTTTCGGATGTCGGAATACGTCTTCACAACCGACATTAAAATGATGTTTCGGCAAATAGTAGCTCACGAAGATGACAGGCGGTTTCAGCTCATCTTTTGGAGAGAGGCTGCGGATCAGCCTCTGCGTCTGTACTCGCTAAACACTGTGACTTACGGTATGAAGTCCAGTCCGTACCTAGCGATTAGGACATTGCGGCAGCTCGCAGATGACGGGGAGGCGGATTTCCCTGCTGCGGCTGATCTTTTAAGGTCTTCCGTATTTATGGATGACATTTTGGGGGGCGCTGACACTGAGGCCGAGGCAAAGCAGTTAAAGGATGACCTAACTAGCTTACTTCGCTCTGGCGGTTTTGAGTTGAGTAAGTGGGTATCGAACAGCGCGCGGTTGTTAGAAGATGTACGTCCGGAAGACCTCGAGAAACCACGGACCTTTGATAAGGAAGACGGGCCTGGTTTCTTCAAAATTTTGGGGGTAGAATGGGACCCGAATAGGGATGCGTTTTCGTATCATTGTAAATTAAAAGATAATAGTAGTTGTACTAAGCGGATAATTTTGTCAACCTTGGCAAGAACCTTTGACCCATTAGGTTGGATAGCACCGGTGCTTTTCCAGGGTAAGGTTCTCATGCAGCGGCTTTGGAGGTTGAATTTGTCATGGGACGAAATACCACCACCGGATGTGGTAGCGGAATGGGGTCAAATCACAGGGGATTTACCTCAAATAGAAAACATTTGTATGGCACGCTTTGCGTTAGGCGGAAATAAGATTTGCTCGTTGCATGGATTCTCAGATGCCTCTGAAAGCGGGTACAGTGCAGTGGTTTATCTGAGAACCATTGACAAGATAGGTAAAATAAAGTCTCTCTTATGATGGGAAAATCGCGTGTAGCGCCATCTAAGATTAAGGTCACAATTCCTAAGTTAGAATTGTTAGGTGCGGCTTTATTGGTACGTCTCATAAAATATGTTGCGGATTCCATTAAGGATAAGATTGAGATAGAGGAGATAGTTTGCTGGTCGGATAGCACTATTGTTCTCTCATGGCTGCGGATGCCACCTCACACATTACAGACATTTGAGGGGAACCGGGTCTCCCAAATTGTCAATTGCGGTTTAGATTTAAATTGGCGGCACGTACCATCTGAGCTGAACCCTGCAGACGTCGCGAGTCGTGGTTGTCGAGCATCGGAACTGCTCGGACATGATTTATGGTGGGAGCCCCGATGGCTTCAGGGGGAACCGGCGACGTGGCCTGCAGATAGGGTTAGGCAGGATCAGGACTTACCAGGTATGCGGAAAACCTCGGTTCAGGTACAAGTCCATGTGGGTACTGCGGAACCAGATCCCATATTTAATCGGTTTAGCTCGTTAACAACATTACAATCAGTCGTAGCGTACTGCTTTCGGTTTGCGCATAATGCTAGGAACCCATCCAACAAGATCGCGGGCGTTCTGACGGTGAAGGAACGTAGGTTTGCGTTGGATCGACTTGTGAAACTAGCGCAGCAAGCGGAATTTGCTACCGATTTAGATCTCATAAGACGTGAGAAGCAGTGCTCGACTCGATTAAGGCGGTTATTTCCATTCATAGACAACTCGGGTCTATTGCGGGTTGGTGGTCGTTTGGAGCATTCGAGTTTGCCGTTTCAAGTGAAGCATCCGGTTGTTATGCCCAAAGATCACCCGCTTACTACTTTGATTATTGACAATGCGCACCGGGTTCATTGTCATGTTGGTCCAACAGCCCTTCAGGCTATTTTGCAAAAGGATTTTTGGATCCTATCGGCTCGGCAAGCCATTAGAAGTAGAGTTTTTAAATGTATTGCGTGCTTTAGAACTAAGGCTAGGTCTGTCGAACCTATGATGTCTGCACTACCGAGTGACAGGGTCAACGCGACTGGGGTTTTTCATACGGTGCAAACGGATTTTGCGGGACCGTTTTCTATAAAGGCTTCACGCCTTCGGAACGCCAAGGTGTTGAAGGCTTATTTATGCGTATTTATTTGCTCTTCGTCGAAAGCGGTTCATTTGGAGGTCGTAAGCGACCTTTCGACGGAGGCTTTTACAGCTGCCTTGTCTAGGTTTACATCTCGGCGCGGTCTTCCGAGTGTAATACGGTCTGACAATGGCACTAATTATGTAGGTACTAATAGACATTTAAGTGAGGTACATAAGTATTTGCTTAATAAGGAGGTTGAGGAAACCTTGGGCGGCGTTGCAGCTAAGAGCGGGATAACTTGGTTGTTTAACGTACCAGGGGCACCTCACTTTGGAGGTCTTTTTGAAGCGGCGGTCAAATCTGCAAAATCTCTTCTAAAGCGGATGATAGGAGAGCAGATTTTGACATTTGAGGAACTGACAACGGTTTTTGCCAGGGTTGAAGCGGTACTCAACTCTCGGCCACTTTGTCCTTTAACTCAAGATCCTCAAGACCTCGAAGTGCTCACTCCGGCACATTTTTTAGTAGGTAAGGCTTTACTTTCAGTGCCAGAATATAGCCTGGAAGATGTACCTGACACGCGGTTGGGTCGTTTTAAATTAGTTCAGGCTATTTCTCAAAGATTTTGGAGACAATGGAGTGACCGGTACCTGCATTGTCTTCAGAACCGTAATAAGTGGACAACTCCAACTGATCCGCCCAAAGTAGGGGATCTAGTATTAATTAAGGAAGAAAATATTCCCAGTCTCAAATGGAGACGCGGTAGGGTAATTGAGCTTCTGCCTGGAAGGGACGGAGTAATTAGGTCTGTTAGGTTGAAGACTCTTTCAGGTACATTTTTAAGGCCAGTGGTAAAAATTTGTGGGTTACCGCTGGAGTAGGTTCGGCAACTTTGAACCTATTTAATATTTTTATAAATTGAATGTTTAAATTTTGTTGCGGTTTATTTTTAATTGCGGTTTTATTGTTTTATTTTGTTTCTATGCGGTAAATTTTCTTTGTTTTATTGTTTATTTGGAAGATATACTTACGATAAAATGTTACTACGATACGTCTCAGTTATGCGGTTATTGTTACTATTTTAATTGATAAAGGCTTTTCAGCCTTTCTCGGGCGGGGGGATGTTTAATATATATAGACAATTAGTAGGATTTGAAACACACATTCACAACACTACATCTATCTTTAGTATACTAGTATATTTTCCTCTTTTCTAAATTTGGGAACTGTCAGTGTCAAGGCAAAAAGCCTATAATCCAGACCCAAAAACGTTTGGATGCGGCGGCACCGGAAACGCCGCCAGCGCCACTTGCCGGTACGGAGAAAACCGGAAACGACTTCTCGAACACGCGCGGACTCGAATGGCGGACGATATTTAACAATTTGAACATTTTCATTCGAAAAACCTGAAAATCTCTGTGCAAACCAAGAAAAGTGTAACCAGGAGTTGGGGTGAGCTTAGCTATAATATAATTTTGTGTATTTTTATCTATCAAACATTCCTCACCCTAGCACGTGGAGCGGCGGTAGAATATCACGAGGCTTCGGAGCCAATCTTAGTTTATGTTGATCGCCAAGATCAAACACCAATGTTCAATTCATTTCGAAAGTCGAAACGCAAGTATTCACGCTTCGACAAAACAATGCCGAGATCCCAACTCTGAAAGTGTAATTTTATCGAACCGAAACTCCGATCGTCTCGCTAAGTGACCAAGTTTCGACAAGTTCTCGCATAAATTACGTTAGATAAGCGAAAATATTGTCTTTGGCGGCATATTTTCGAAGCCCACGATGTAAGATAATAAAGTTTCGGCAAACAATTGAGATGTCTGTATCAATATGTCTCGGGAGATGGAAATCTATTTGCCAACTTGTGTTTATGTGTTTATTTATCAAAGTTGTCAGGTATCAGAATCTGTGCAATTCAAAATAGGGCACTCTACACCACGTGGTACAAAACATTTGCCGACTTAATTTTTTTTTTAATGAAATGAAAATGAAATAATGATCACGACGGTATTTTTTTTTATTATTTATGATATCAATAAAATTATTACTAGATACATAATGTACCTACTTATTTAATCTTACTCTCTGTTGAATCTCCTTTTAAACTCTTAGACCTGAATGCCAGATATACTTAGTCGATCGCGATCGAAGCGAGCGAAGATCTTAGTGGTAAGTTGGGTGATTTTGCTTTGTATGTTTGTATGTTTGTATGTTTGTATGTATGTTTCACGAATTGTTGTTCGCGCATAACTGTCGAACCGTTCATCCAATCTACATGAAACTTGGTAAGTCAATAGGTTGTTATAAGGAAATTTACGGTGGAGCATATGAGCTTAATCGATGAAGGGGTTGTGAAGATATTAGGTTCCCAAGGGGGTAATTTTTTTTTAAAGTTACACAAATATATTGAGTGGGGTATCAAACGAAAGGGCTTATTTTGTACATTCCAAAATGGTTTTTATTTTTAATCTAGGATGTATAGTTTTTGAAATACGACCAAAGGACAAAAACTACGAAACCAGAGCTGCAAGAGCTCCCGTTTCATAGAGTTTCGATGTCTTCGTAGCTCATTGACTGGTCGGTCTTAAAAAGAGAGTGGCATCGTTGCGGTTTGGTTTACAATGATTTTAGATGCTACTTGATTTATTTTCGTGATAAAAAAAATTTTTGATAAAGAATGAAAATAATTGGGGTAAAAAAAGTTAGATAAACAAATATATTGAGTGGGGTGTCAAATGAAAGGTTTGTACATTCCAAAATAGTTATTATTTTTATTCTAGGACGTATACCTACTTTTAGAAATACAACGAGAATTCATATGAGAATGAAATAAATGAAAAATTAGGCACGACATTATGTATTGCATGCATGCTAGTATTTTTTACCATGAAGAGCTAGCGCAATAGGCATACTCGGCAGTAGTAGCACTTGAAATTATAGGAGTAGTCAGAAGAAAGTCCAAATGTAAGCCATCTACGCTGCGCGAGATCTCAGTTCGGGGCGAACTACTAGTTTAAGTGGTGCATATCATTGACATAATTGTCGTTTTTGTATACGATTCTGAATAGTAAGAACGTCTCAAATAGATAAGTAAGTCTCAATTATTTAAGTGGCTTGTCTACTGACAAGCTTCGGGCTTTAGAAAGCAAAATATTAGGCGGTTTCTTGACTTCTGTAATATTACTAGTAGTTCGCCCCGAACTGAGATCTCGCGCACCGTTGTATTGGTAGCCTAGATTTGGACTTGTTTCTGACTACCCCTATACCTATGTTAAGGGGGGGGTTTGTGTCTATGCTTTAATAGTTGCAATCTAGCTTGCCGTTTTGCATCCCTGCTTACCTAGGATAGCCGCTTGCATAGTATAGATACAGGCCTACCTTGTCAGCCTCTTCAAGGCGGGCAAGGTGCAGATGGTTCCAGGAGAGAGTAGCGCAACAGTCGCCGATCCCTAGGACAAGTCTGGTTAGTTATCCTTCACGTGGTTGTCCCCTGTTATTGGTCTAATTCCATCAGAAATAGACGTAACTGAAACCACCAGGCGAAAACCGCCTGGAATGCTGGGGTCATGTTCCGGCGGGTCCACCATCACAGCAGATCGGTGGACAGTAATGGCCTCCCGCGTGTTTGTGCCGTGCGCGGGGACCCGTACGGGGGGATGAAGGAGTCCTGGTAGCTGAGAACGTAGTGGGCCTGGGTACGTTGCCCGCTACGCTTCAACACGCTGCTTTGGTCCGGATTTCTCCTTACACGGGCGGCCTGGGACTAGCCAACCTGGGTCAATCGGCTGTGGCGACTACCGTCTGAGGATCGTCGGGCGAGAATCCCTATCCGGGGGAGGGCAGGCGGCGAGGCGCGGTATCTGGAGGTAGGTGATCCCCCTTTTATCTCGCAGCGTTTAGCCTCGTCTGTCTCACGGTGTGGGGCTCTATATCCTCGGGACAACTCCAACGATCGCGCGCTGGGCGCGCGACGTTCCCGACTGAGGACTCCGTGGCGGGTGGAGAGTCTCCGAGGATGAAACTTTTGACAAACACGACTATGGATAATAAAATCAATCGCCCTAGTAAAACCCAGGTTGCAAATGCAACCAAACACACAGCAGCACCACAAGGCGCGCTATCTACTCCGACGTCGGCGCCAGCGAGTGCGGCCGACACGCATCAGGCTGCGTCTTCTACTGCGCCACAACATCCCCTCCCTTCAACGTCGAAGGATGTGCCCCTCGGGGCTCCGTCCTGCGACGACTCCATTGAAATGACGACCCTTAAGGACGTCATTTCCGAAGGTAGGACTGAAACTGATTGGTCTCTGGCTGCTCCGCGCAAAAGGAACAAGGCCAAAAAACGCAAAGACCAACCTCCCAAAGCGGAAGCCCAGGCGAAAAGGTTGGTAGAGCGGAAAGTCGCGGACGGAGGACGTCGGCCCCCACAGGGGACCAAATCCTCGACCCAAGTAGGCTCGACCTCCGGTCAGGCTGAACAGGTCCAGGCGCAGGGAGTGCATACAGCGCAACCCGCAACAAGCGAAAGCGACAAACCCCGCCGCCCCTTCAAGCCGCGAGGCAAACGTGCTGGGAGATCGGTCAAGAACCAAAGACGGACGACACCGATACAACCGACCACTGCAAAGAGATCGCGTCCCGATGACACGACTACGCCCACTGGCGACCTAAAACGTGCACGAGCGGGATCCAGCCAAACCAAGGGCAGCTACGCGGAGGCCGCGGCTTCGTATAAAGCCAACGACCTATGCGTCGCCATCATGACTGAGCCCTTCTACGACCTCTCGGTGGATCAGGCCAATGGCATCAGAATCTGCCTAGAAAAGAAGCTGCTGGCTGACGTCCTCAACCCCGCAAAGGCCGACCACATGGCTGAGGTCGAGTTTAGAGGCAAGGCACACCACAGCGAGGGCGTCCTGAAGATGTGGTGTGAGGACGAGGTCGCGCTGCAGTGGCTCCGACAAACCATCGAGGACATCGCCTCACCAATAGCTGGAACCAAGCTAGTGGTTCGACCACAGTCTGAGATCCAGAAACGAATCCTTTGTGGGCTGCTTGTACCGGACCTCACACTGGATATCAACACGATACGCCGCTACCTTACGACGCACAACAAGAAGAGAGTGAACATCGGATCCTGGGTACTGGTAAGAGCGGAGAGGCAGGAGGACACGGAGACACCTGGCATCTACCTGCTACTCCGCATACCCGAATCCGAAGTTGAAAAACTCCAGAAACGCGGACGGCGCCTAAACTGGATGTTCGGGAACATCTATGTCCGGATCTTGGAGGAGATGCCCAAAGCCCCCGGGACGCAGGACCCCACCTCAGCGGAACCCGAGAAGGCCCCCCCAGGTCCGGACAAGGAAACCGCCCACTCAGAGCCAGTCCGGCCGGAGAGGGCGGACGTGCCCGTCAACCCCCCATCCACACCTCAACAAGACGAGGACGAGGAGTACTTTCGCGACGTCGAGGGGAGTGAGGACAGCGATAGCTGCCTTCACTCCTCCCCTCTCAGATCGTCGTAAGCCCATCTCAGTCCTCCAAACCAACCTCCAGCACAGCATCACTGCAACGGCTACCCTACGCAGAGTGCTGGAGGAAAACACCTCGACCATCACCCTGATCCAGGAGCCGTGGATCAGAGATGGCAGAATATGTGGTCTTCGCAATACTGGCTGGAAACTTACCTACAGCACCGTAAGCAACCCCAGAACTTGCATAATTACCCCTAAAAACCTTCAAACAACACTAATAACCGAATTCTGTTCCAGAGACCTCATAGCACTTAGGATCAAAACAGAACCCAACCCAATCCTGTGCGAGGTGATCCTAGTGTCCGCCTACCTACCAGGCGACGAGGACGTTCCCTCGCCAGAGCTGGCGTCAATTGTTGAGTATTGCGAGAGGGAGAAGCTCGAGCTCATCATCGGCACCGACTCCAACGCGCACCACACCCTGTGGAACAGCGCCGACACCAACCCTCGTGGAGAAGAGCTGGTAAACTACCTTTTCACTACTAATCTAACACTACTAAATAAAGGATCTGAGCCTACCTACGTCACCTCAAGATCGCAAACAATCATTGACCTAACCCTATCGTCTGAGGGTATAAAACACCTAGTCACGGACTGGCACGTCTCGGATGAAGCCTCTTGTTCGGATCATAGGTGGATTCGGTTCAATGTGAACATGAACGTCCCACCACCGGTTCCGAGGCGTGTACCCCGCAAGACCAACATACACAAATACGTCAAGATAGTCAAAGCCGCTCTTGAAGCCGAAGGAGCACCAAATGATGCCCTAGAGGCACATGACATCGACGCGTACGTAGACAACTTAACTAACATTCTCACCCACAGCTACGAACAAACATGTCCCCTCGTGACAACATCAGGGGGAGCGACCCGTCGCTGGTGGAACCCTGAACTGCAAAGACTACGATGCAGGGTAAGGAAATCCTTCAACAGAGCGATTAACACTAGACAAAATGAAGACTGGGAAAAGTACCACAATATTAAAGCAACCTTCAAAAACCGAATACGCTTACGGAGGCTGGAATGCTGGAAGCGTTTCTGCACAAACATTGAAAACACAAACCAAGCCGCCAAAATAAAAGGCATACTATCAAGTGATCCGGAACGCTCCATCGGACACCTTAAAAAGCCTGATAACACCTACACAAAAACAGATGAAGAAACAAGTGAACTGCTGCTGGAAACCCACTTCCCTGGATGCCAAATAGTGGCATCCCATGAGTGGATGACGCACAGCGGCAGGGCAGCAAACAGCCAAGACTGGAACATAGCCCAAAACCTTGTCACAAGAGAAAAGGTACTCTGGGCAATCAACAGCTTCCTTCCCTTCAAATCACCAGGACTGGACGGGATCTTCCCGGGCCTGTTAAGATGGAGCAGTGCATCACTGGTAGACCACCTAGTGAGCATTTTTAGAGGATGTATCGCTCATCGATACATACCCCAAAAATGGAGGGAAGTGAAGGTAGTATTTCTACCAAAACCAGGCAGGGGCGACTACACACTGGCAAAATCATTCCGGCCCATCAGTCTAACGTCGTTCCTGCTCAAGACCCTCGAGAGGTTATGTGATCAGGAAATCAGAGGAAACACTCTCCTACATAACCCTCTTCACCCCAATCAGCACGCCTACAGCCCAGGCAGATCGACAGAATCCGCTCTCCATAGCGTAGTCTCTCGAATTGGAGACGGATTATCCGCAAAACAATCAACACTAGGCGCCTTCATAGACATAGAAGGCGCTTTTGACAAAACGACATTCACGAGCATAAAACTAGCACTGGAGAGATACGGGGTCGCACCGACGCTAGCAGAGTGGATAAACAACATGCTCAAATACAGAGCAATCCAACTCACAGTAAACAAGACAACAAGGGGCATCGTAGCCAGAGGCTGTCCCCAAGGCGGCGTCCTCTCACCCCTACTCTGGAACATAGTCGTAGACGAACTCATCCGCAAACTAAATGGCCGCGGGCTCGTCACCGTAGGCTACGCAGACGATCTCGCCATCCTGGCGACCGGATGTTTCGAGAGTACACTATGTGACATGATGAAATCAGCCTTCAAAACAGTAGAAACCTGGTGCACTAGCCATGGGTTATCAGTCAACCCAGCAAAAACAGAACTCATAATGTTCACGCAAAAGAGAAATCTGGGCAATCTAAGACTCCCCAAACTTCTCAACACCGAGCTCAAATTAACCTTCATCAAGTACCTTGGAGTCCTACTGGACAGTAAATTACTATGGAACAAGCACCTTGACAATAAACTACAAAAAGCATGCGCAATCTTCTTCCAATGCAGCAGAATGCTCGGAAAAACGTGGGGCCTAACACCAAAAATAACCCTATGGCTATATACAGCCGTAATAAGACCAACACTGACATATGGTGCTGTTGTCTGGTGGAAAAGAACAGAACTCAACACTACAATCACCAAACTGCAACGCTTTCATAGACTGGCATGCTCTGCAATTACTGGCTGCATGAGAACAACACCGACCGCCGCTATGGAGGTAATTTTGGGTCTTACTCCGCTCGACCTCTATATACAACAGGAAGCCACCCTAGCCGCTATCAGACTCAAACACTCGAATCTATGGGGGAACACCAGGAGCACTCACGCTTGCATTCTCGACGGAGCAATCTCACATGTACCGTTAATATGCGCTCCGTGTGATAAGATCCCCAGACAAACAATATCTCGGAAACACTACCGAATACAAACACACGAAAACCAAAGAGATCAGTCAGGAAACAGCGAAGTCCGGATTTACACTGACGGATCGAAGACCAACCAAGGAACAGGCGCGGGAGTACACTCACTGGACCTCAACATCAACATATCAATGACACTGGGCGCACACAGTTCCATATTTCAATGCGAATGTGTGGCTATAACCGAAGCTGCGACTGCTATCAAACGGAGAGGGATAGCAGACTATAGCATACGAATACTCTCTGACAGTACAGCAACACTTAGAGCACTGGAGAGCCATAAGTGCAACTCCAAGCTCATTTACGAATGCCACCTTGCCCTTGAGAGCATTGCCACAAAGAACAGTGTAACTCTACAATGGATTAAGGGACATAGCGGATCACTGGGCAACGATGCCGCAGACGAGCTAGCCAGAAGGGGATCGGGAACACAAGTGGAAGGCCCAGCTCCATTTCTGCCCCTGCCCTTCTCCCAGCTACGCACCTGGATACGGCATCACACCCAAAACCTCCACAACGAACGATGGACACGGACGACGGACTGCAGACAGTCCAGAGCAGCGATACCAGCTGCCACACCAAGACTGACACGTCGTCTGCTGAACCTACAAAGGAAAGACCTCAGAATAATCGTAGGGACACTGACAGGACACAGTCCCCTCAACAAACATCTCTACAACATCGGCGTCACGGACAGCCCGCTCTGCAGGGGATGTCTAACCGAAGAAGAATCAGCAGCCCACGTAGTCCTGGAATGCGTGGGCGTAGCAGCACAACGGCAGCAAATCCTCAACAATCCGAGGTCGCTCCTCGAAGCCTGCGAAGACCCCAGGAATCTTCTGCGCTTCTGGGAGGAGCTAGGCTGGCTCCACATTTAGTGAGCCAGGTCACCCCCACGCAAAAAGGACCAATTTTGAGTCTAATTGCGGAAAAGGGAGTCCCCATACAAACATACATACATACCTATGTTAAGTGCTCCTTCTAGTGTTTACCACAGAATGACATCTAATGCGCTACCTCAGTATAGTAAAGATTATAGGCATGCATGCAATACATTAAGTCGTGTCGTGTTTATATTCAATAGTTGACCCCGCGAACTTCGTACCGCGCCTCAGGGAAGGCCTCTTAGTTATTTAAAATAGCAGTTCAATACGAAATGTATGAGAAAATCAATTCCCTCCCCCTCCCCTCCCTCCCCCCCTCCCCTCCCATCACCTCCCCTCCCCCTCCCTCCCCCTCCCTTCCCTTCCCCTCCCCCTCCATTCCCCTCCCCCTCCCCCTCCCCTCCCCTCCCCTTCCCCTCCCCTCCCCTCCCCTCCCCCTCCCCCTACCCTCCCCCTCCCTCTATAATTTTGGTACATGCCCAGCCCACTATTTGCAGGAGTTAGCATTTGCATACGTGACAGGTTGCAAGCCCATCGCCGCTTCGCCGCTATTAGAACGTTAACTGGTTTCCTCACGATGTTTTCATTCACCGTTTAGAGCTCGTGTTAATGCGCATTTAAATATTTCTAATCGAAAAATCCATTGATGAGCACGGCCAGGGTTCGAACTTACGACCTATGAATCTAAAGTCGAGCACTCTTCCAATCGGCCAACACGGCTTTTATTTTCAATCTCAAGAAAAAATATCAAGTACTTAGCAACTAAAATCATTGCAAACCAAACCACAACGATGCCACACTCCTTGTCCGTTAACCAGACCTACGAATACATCGAAACTCTATGAAACGGGAGCTCTCTCCATACTTCCGTTAATTGGTTTGCATAATTTTTCTTTTTGACTGTATTTCAAAAACTATAGAACCTAGAAGAAAACTAAAAACCATTTTGGAATGTATAAGTTGAGTATTTTCATATGACACCCCACTCAATATATTTGGGTAAGTTTGAAAAAAATTTACCCCCTTGGGAACCCCATATCTTTACAACCCCTTCATAGATTACGCTCATACGCTCCTCAGCAAATTTCCATAGCACAACCTATTGACCTATCAAGTTTCATACAGATTGGATAAGCGGTTCGATAGTTATGCGAGAACATAAAAATGAAACATACAAATATACAAACATACAAACATACAAAGCAAAATCGCCTAACTTGCCACTAAGATCTTCGCTCGCTTCGCTCGCTCGATCGATTATGTTCTGTGCTTGTGTATCTTGTGCTCCAAGCGTTTGAAACTATTTAAATAGGTACTTACTTAAGTAACTATTTTAAGGATTACTAAGGTAGCGAATCATTTATAATAACACAAAGTACTCTCTTAAAAATATTATAGATCTATCAATGTTTAGATTCATCCGGAGAATCTTTATCAAGGTAAGAGGGAGGGATTTGTAGTACGATCAATTATCGCGGTCACGTCTCATATTTCAACATACGGACAGCTTAAAATTCCATATCTACCGTCATATACATTCATCCACAGAGCTACATACTCGCAGAGCCGGCGTAGAGACGCGAGCGTGCATAAAATCACCGCTCTCAGCCCATTTGTGCGCGAAATAGGAACCGCATTGTACCGTCACTTGCATACTGGCTGCATTTTAATACGACTCGGTTTTTGTTTCTGCGGTTGACAAAAATGTAGGGTTCAGCAGGTTTTGATGCGGCAAAAATATATCTTGTTTGCTTATAAAATGGCTACATTTCAAATAGACTTCTAAACTTCATTCTAAATTCATATTTATATTATTGTACACAGTGTTATACACATTGCTTGATTTTTTTTTAATACAATAAGTAAGTTCGCATGAGAAAGTGGCCAACTCTGGTGACGGAATTTTTGGGCCGCTTAAAGGCCTCCATCGTGACTTAACGATTTGAAAGCCGGAACCGACAATTTAACGTGCCCTCTAAAGCACGGAAGAAATGCCACTTGCGGTCTCACCCATCTAAATTGTGACCGCACAACTAAGCAAGCTACACCACGAGAGCTTCGATACAATAATGGTCCTGGCTTTGGTTCCTCATTTACTACTACATAATAACCAATATAGAAAATCTTAAAATCTTTGAAATTAGAGACACATCTACAATCTACATACAAAACAAAAATGAATATATTCAGCGTTGTAGTGTGAAGCATTTATTTTTTAACTCATTAGTTTCTTTTTATGACCGAAAATGGGAAAGGGTGCATTTCTTATTAGAATTTTATTACTAATTGGTTTTCTCACGATGTTAAACTACATCATTCAGAACTCGCGTAATTCTTTTTAAACGAAAAATCCAATCCAAAGCTCAAAAGCTGGACCATTCAAGTCAAAAATCAAGGAAAGGTCAACACAAATCTCAAACTAATAGGGAGCACATAAAACTCTATTTTGCTGAATTACATGAAAAGATTGAAATCAATTTTCCTCAAGCATTATTATTCTATTAAATTGGAAATACCGGGAGAATCAATTTTAAATGAATAAAAATATTATGGCTTGGTCTACATTCACTACGGTCTTTGAAGTCAGCAAAATACTGAACCTTATTTCGATAGTGATACAGTTTCACAGTTTTCTTTCAATTTAATCACGATAAGTATAACTTATTTTTTTAATCTTATACTTAGCAGACTTATTATGCCCAAATACTGAAACGATACTTAAATAATTTGATACCTACTTATCTATTTAAGACATTCTTACTCTTCAGAATCGACAAAAATGACAGTTAATGACAGTTGTCAATAATAAGCACCATTTAAACTAAGTAGCGATTCAGTATTCGGGTCTTATACCTACTCATTTTTAGTGGTTACACTCATGCTCGATTCTTATCTTAAATATTGATTCATTACTGAATTTCCATAGAGAACTGTCTGAGAAAGTCTGAGTGTACTGTGAACGGGTTTTCGTAAATATAATCCACGGCCGAGACATTTATCACACCTCCACTGCAATATTCAAAGCCCATTTGCAAGCCTTTCCATTTTTCACACGCGAAACTTCGTTACAAACCACATAATCTACATAGAATGGCGTTGCGACAAGTGAAAAACTACAGCATTTCCCATGCTAAAACAGACTATAACTCTAAGAGCGGTCGGGTCTGCATTTCCGTGCTGAGATGAGCATGCCGCGTCTAAGAGATTTATATGCCTCGCGCGGAAATTGACTAGAGGGAACTCGCGACTGCGTGATATTAAATTTTATTAATAGGCTAATGTGGAGGCATAAAGTTTTGAAATAGGATACTAAGTCGAATAACATACTTAATAATAATAAGTAACAACATACATAATAATAATAAGTAATAAATAATAAATCATTTATTTCAGGCAACAATAGCAAGTAAAAGATGTAAAATACTTAAAACTGCGGCCCATATAAAATTGATACCTTAGACATAATAATCACGGCTGTTTCCCATCATAGGGGTAGGCAGAGACCACAGATCTCCACATGCTACGATCCTGACACACTTCTTTCGCTTCATTCACTTTCAACACATTCTTCATGCAAGCTCGTCGGTTTAAGGTACTCTTGACCTGGCCTTTTTTCAATATTTCACCAATTTGGTCCAGGAATGTGCGCCTACGTCTTCCCTTTCCGATGGTCTCATTCACACTCGCTTTAAATCGAATAAAAAGAAAGTTAGTTCGTATGAGGAAGTCGCCAACCCTGGTGACACGACTTTAAAGCCGAAAACGATAATTTAGGGAGTGTCCACATTGCGTTTTCTGCAGCGCGTTTTTGAGCTGCGCGTTTGTATCGATACAAACGCGCGTTCGCAACGCGTATTTTTCCATACAAAAGCGAACCGGGAGGGGCTGCGCGGGGGGCTGCGCGTTCGCATCGCGTTCGAATCGCGTTTGTATCGATACAAACGCGCTGCAAAAAACGCAATGTGGACACTCCCTTAACGTGCAAACGTGTCAAAATTGAAACACCGTTTAAATTATTGCCATCCTTTAATTTAATGTACTGTTACATTATGTTTTAATTAAGTTTATTGTAAGTACCGCTAACACTTGTTTGAAACAAATTAATAAATAAAAAATAAATCCTTTTTTAGCTAAGTTCCTTGTCTATAATCGCTAATGCTAGAGAAACTAACTCTCTATGTATTGGAATTATAATTCGATGACAACATGCCACACGGTCAGAACAAACGATTAGTAAAGCAAAAAAATAAGTTTAAAAGTAAATAAATAATAATAAAAGTCGGTAAAAATAAGGTAATTTACGTGATAAATACCCGGATACACGTGTTTTGATGATTAGTAAAGCGTTAGTGATGAAAGAAAGAGATTTTTCTTTAATTTAATCTTAGATTTTTCTTTAAGATTTTTTTTATATTTACTTACCTACCATTTTTTATGTCTGTCATAATAATGACGTCACGACTATTGATATCACACCAAAATTGATAAGACGAAAGTACCAATGGGAGTGAAATTTCTTCACAAATCAAATACACTCGCTAAAACTATCTCCGAAAATTCCCTAGCGTTTATCGAAAATGACAAATACCCTCCAGCCCCGCCCTAAACTAGTGTACGTTAAACATCGATAGTTTGGTAATCCGATAGTATCGATAGTTTTACTAAAAGCTATCGATAGTATCGATAGTCTATCGATAGTTTAAAAGATTGTAGGACATCAATAAAATAACAAATGTTATACGAAACGAAGAGTTTTATTTTCAATTAAATTTGAAATAACAATAAAAAATCAGCATTCATCATTATTATAGAAACAAATCAAACATTAAAATATTTACTATTTTGTTTTATAAACAACAATTCGATATATTGCGATACGAAATATCGATACAATCCGAAATATCGAACATCCCTATGAAATACGCACGGTAATTCCCCTACCATAGAGAACAATCTTAATGTCTACGCCTTTGTCACTATGGCCGGGGAATAACCTACATACATGCATACCTAGACCATAGATTAGTCATCTGTGCCTAGACTCTAGCTAGGGATGTATAAGTAATACTTGAGTAAACAATCGATCGATTGTTTTAAAAACTATCGATAGTATCGATAGCCATTTACTATCGATACTATCGATAGTCTATCGATGTTTAACGTACACTACCCTAAACGGCCTTATTCCGTGAAAAAAATCATTTGACAGAATCGAAAGTCGATCGTCGAATGCTCGAAGTCGTTTAGTATAATATAAAATGGGTCCCATTCGCACTGAATCGTCGTTGGACGTTGACAAACAGTCGGGATGAAAAAGATGTATTTTTCCTCGATAAAATTCGTTGTGACGTTGACTATAAATTTCTACTCAGACTGAGGTGATTTCGTGTTAATAAGACTGTGTAATTTGAAGTTATATTTAAGCTTGAGCTCATTCAAGAATAAGGATTGTCTAAACTAATGGAGAGGAAAATTATTACTTAAAATACTAATTTATTTGGTCGTAGTATTCACTGACGTACAGCGAAGACAGCGGACCGTCAGCGCGGCAAAGCGTTTTCATTTTGTAATTAGCTGCTGCCCGCGGCTTCGCTCGCATGGTACCCAGATAAAAAGTAGCATATGTCACTTTCCAGCCCTCCAGCTATCTTCACACAAAAAATCACGTCAATCCGTCGCTCTGTTTTGTGAAAGCAGGACAAATAAACAAACAAACAAACACACTTTCACATTTATAGTATGAGTACGAAGGTACAGATA
Source organism: Camptogramma bilineatum (assembly GCA_958496255.1). NCBI lineage: Eukaryota > Metazoa > Arthropoda > Insecta > Lepidoptera > Geometridae > Camptogramma > Camptogramma bilineatum. The sequence continues at coordinate 2,137,150 of OY292453.1, forward strand.
TAATGAACCTAGTCACATTGAAACGAGAAAGCGAACTGATAGTTCAATTCGCTTTCGTTTCGCTTCGTGTTATGTTTGACAAGGCCTTTACAAAAATGTTTGGTAAAATAAAATTTTATACAGGTCTTGCTGTTGATCAAGATTTCTTAGTAGTTCTATAGAAAAAAATAATTTTGTACGACTCTTAACAAAACAAATAATTTGGGGCTTCAAAAGTACATAAAATATCAATTTTACAGATGTCACCACAACACGTTAGTAGGTAACTTATTATTATTAATGTTCAAATGTCAAATAGAAAATATGGTGTGGACAGGAGACTTATTGACAAATTAAACCACAATTTGGTAAAAGTAGGGGTGAATAACTTTTAGATTATTATTTGAGATTGAATATTGACTTGACAATGAAATATTGTTCATAATATTACTTAGATAAGTACTTAATATTTTATGTAAATGGGAAATAATTTTCGCATTTTGTCTTAAAATGATGGTAAACAAATAATTTCAATTTTTATTTATTTAACCTATGTCGTCCCACTGCTGGGCAAAGGTCTCCCCCAAATCTCTCCAACCATCTCTGTTCTTCGAGATTTCCCACCAAGTCTCCTCAAAGGCGTCGAGATCATCCCTCCAACGTTTTCTCGGTCGACCACGACCACGCGCCTCGTCAGGCTGCCAAAGTGTTACGGCATTTGCCCAATTATCGGGATGCATCCTGCTAACGTGACCCGCCCACGCCCAGTCCTATTTGAGTCGTGCTGCTTTTTTCCCGACGTCTGCAATGCCCGTGACTGAACGCAGTATGCTATTCCGCACTCAACTAATTTAAGAAATACCACTGATATTAAAAGTAAATGACACGTCTGTTATGGCCTAATATTAGGTACCTACGCTTCTAACTTTATTTAGATAATCTTTCACGAGTTTCATGACCCGAATTTTGTGCACTGAAGAACACTAGTAACACGAGTACGTAGGTAGTTTGCCAAAACATATTGTGTACTAAATTATATCAGACACAATGTCCGTACACTGCCCGGCGTGTGAACGGCCCGCAATTTCAATTTACGAGAGGCGATGCTATAAAATCGGCACGTGATCGCATGAGACAAATAAGTGGAACGCTTATGTGTATTAGTATTGCACGGCAGTGTAAGAATTTACCGAAAAAATAACTGAGATTTAAAAAGTGAGAATTTTTCACTTTCAAAACTTTCGTGAGTATGACCTAGTACTACACATTATTTAACACTCCGGAATTACTCACGTAAAAATATCGGTACAATTATTGTCGGTAATTTTTTTACGTGAGTAATTTCTGTGTTTTAAATAGTGAGGATTTTTTATTGAATTGAAATTTACTGAATTTCAAAACTTCAAAATTAAAAAAAAAATCAAAAATTCAAATAAGTATCATTTATTTAATAGGACCGCTATGACCACTTTGAAACGTCCTAGGAGCTATGTGATTCTACTCCTGTTCTTTCGCGACCAACACATTTTGTACGAAAGGTAACAAAAACATACTGTAGTCCAATATTTGGACACGACCCAAGAAAAATATAATTACTCATGAAATTAATTGCTAACAAATCATAGGGAAAGGTACTCTCTCATTACTCTGTCCCGGCGTATCTCACCACAATTATCATAAACTATACATTTTATGAACATGTTTGTCCGTCCGCTAAATGGCCATGCCGATTTTGTATGGGAGTTTGGTGCCTTTTTCTATAATATCGCGCGGCCATCAACCAAACCTTATTTTTTTAACCAACAGGTTCAATTCCTGGCCACAAAAATGATTATTTTTAAAATCTAATGATGCAGTTTTAATTTTTATCAAAATCGGTTACGAGACTCCTTTGAGTGTTTTTCGTTATCGCTAAGTTTCCGATTTGGCTCTAGAGGCGCTCTTGAAAAACTCACCCTGTATAACTCGGTTCTGACCGAGTGTAGATGTATACTGTTTTCACAAATATTGTTTGTTATACTACTAAGAGTTTATATTTTGATGTTTGGTTGATGGCCGCGCGACATAAAAAAAGAACCAACCTCCCATACAAAATTGGCATGGCCATTTCCTCAACTGAAATATAAGCAGGAACTCTTAAATAACTATAAAACCACCATCAATTGCCTTTGGTGTAATAAAATGACCCTTCAGAAACGATAATTCTTATGCAGGGGCGACTGCAAGGGGCTAAACGTACTTCAACAACACACAAATTGTATTTCTGATGGTGTATTTGGGAATTGCACACTTGGCTTCTGATATATGTTATATGAAAGTTGGGAACGTGACCAAGTGTTGTGAGTGGAACTTTATTCTGTAAGTACTTGAAGGTTAAAGTCTTGGGGGCGGAAAATTTCGCTGCTTATTTAGGGATTTTTTATGTAAGCGCTTAGGTCACTCAAGTATTCTTAAGTTAGATAAAGATAAAAACTTAGGCCTTTATAATGTTTTCTAGATTATTTATACAGTATCAGGAGGCTAATATTTGCCTACACTTAACGGGACGCTGTAGTGCCTGGGATAATACTTGAGATGAAGTAGGCTTGTCCAGTACGTAAACCATCCTCTCAGCTTAACCGACCATATCCACAGGAAAGACATGGTCAATGCGTGTGGGGCTGACTAAGCCGCAGGCTTTCTCATGATGTTTTCCTTCACCGTTTAGAGCTCGTATTAATGCGCTGGATAACTAACTAAAATATGCAAGTCTTAATGTTTTCGAATCGGTAGGCCCTGCCTAACTCTCTGTTAATATTTTATTTTAAAGTTAAATGAATAAATAATTAGGTATTATGTAAATATTTTTCTTGAGAAAAGATAGAGAAGAGAGACTGGGAAAGGAGGCAGGGGAATAGAGAGAGAGGCTTTTGTCAGTGGGACAAAACAGGCTAGAAATAATACTCGTAATACAATTTTTGAGAGTAGTTTTTATTTGCGAAACCAACAGATGTTATAAACGTAATTTAGATAATCGTTTCTGTAAATAAGTAGCTGTCAGAACTCAATTAGGGTTCCGTAGTGCAAGCCGCGGGGATATGCATGGGAAGAAAACTTTGGCAAACATCTGCTGTAATTTATACTTTGATATATTTGAACATCTTGGCACTTTAGAATTTGTGCAATGAGCTTGTTCTGTCGGATAACAATGAGGAATATATTTTAGTAAAACACTGGACTCTCGCCATTAATCATAATCAAGTCATTTTAACAAGGATTTGAAGAGTTTTTTTTTCTTGTCACTCATAGTTATGTCAAAAGAGACAACAACTATGCTAACTATGCTTCAGCTATGCCACGAAGACGCTATAGACGTTCTTGATTGATCCTTGAAGTTAAGCAGCGTCGTGCGCGGTCACAATTTGGATGGGTGACCACAAGTGGCATTACGAGCTGAGCGCTTCCGTGCTTCGGAGGGCACGTTAAATTGTCGGTCCCGGCTTTTAAGTCGATAAGCCACGACGGAGGCCTTCAGACGGCCTAAAAACTTCGTCACCAAAGTTGGCCACTTGCTCATACGAACTTAGAATAGAATGTCATTTATTGCAAAACATAGGTACAATTAAGATGATAATTTGTTTGTGTTTCCCTATGTTACCATCAGTGTTGGTATACAATAATTAGTACTTATTATAATAATTTAAATAGTAATCAATTAATAATTTCATATTAGTAAACATTCTTAAGTAAACAATTTTTTATTTTAATTAATTCATTTCATATCAAAATATTCATTAAGATTATAAAAACACTTGTTTTTACTATTCTTCATCTCCTTTGTTTGCTGTGGTAAAGATTTTGTGAAGCCTACGCAGATCTACGGCGTAGACCGTTACATTTTAACTTATCTAAAATCGGCTACGGCGTAGATATGCCTACACCTATCTACACGTACGTTTTGATGGAAAAATAAACGTTTTTATTTAATTATTTGTACAAAAGCTTAGTACAAAACAGTTACAACATATCACTGTCTCCTACAATATCGTTGGCAGTTGGAACTGTTTCGAATTAGTCATCAAGTTTGATACATTGCTGCAAAGATTCATCCCTTCGTCTTGGAGGGGCGCCAAGCTTGGATGTGGCTATTTGGCCGAAATACCTGTTTCCGGAATATTTTATATTGGTGTCTTGGCGTATTTTGGACAAGAGTCACTTTTGATTTCGTTCTCTTTTAGTAAATGTATTCCAAGTTTCACAGTTTTTATCTTGTAAATTACAAAAAATATCTTGGCAGAACTGCAGTACGACTCAGACCTTCTCGCAATGTATTCCGAATTCGGAAAGTGACGTTTCTTCGCTGAAAAAACGTTAACTTTCCGAAGAAAATCATAAAATTGGAAGCATTTTCAAAAGTTTGAATCGCACTGCTGATTATGACACAATTTATGGATCTCTAAATAAGCAAATGTAGCGTATCGGAGCCTAGTCACGCTATGTAGAGACAGTAAGCAAAAAATCATATTATTGTTACGGGCAATTTGATAAATCCGGTCATTATGAATAATGACCGGTCATTATGAATAATGACCGGTCATTATGAATAATGACCGGTCCGTATGCATAATGACCGTGTCAATTGGGCACTGTAATAAATATTGCATGATTAATCACTTTGCCCGGTCATTATGAATAATGACCACCCTATCTTAAATACTGCCTGATTAATCAAGTTGCCCGTGACATTATTATAAATTTTTCTTCGAATATTTTTAAGAGAGGGCCAACCGATGGACGACCGAATTTTTAGACGTCATTCATCCAACAATTCATTACTTCAGGCCCCTCCACACGCTGCTCACTTAATAAGTTTCACAAAACTTCCAAAACTGGGGTTCCATTCATTTATTTTTACCGAAGAGTAATCTATTAAGGGCGATAAACGCGGTCGCGTTAAAATAAATTGATTTTATTCAAATTTTCTCAAGGAGGTTCTGTTTCTTGAGATTGCGGATGGTGGAGTCGAGAAAAATGGTGAGATGAGACTTAGGTGATTTATTTAGGCTGTTATTGCCTTTATGGTGACGGAACACATCGAGAATTGTTATCCAGGTTACTTTTTTATGAATAAAAAAATTTGATCTTGAAAAACGTAGTCAATACAATGTGAAGCTGAGTAAAGAATGAGAAAAAAGCTGAGAAAAAAATTCTTAAAATTGACAAACAGTGGTTTTCTCACGATGTTTTGATTACCATTCAGAGCTGGCTTTTATGCGCATAAACACATAAGTATTATAATTTTCAACTAAAAATTCATGATGAGTTGAGATTAAAATGCAGTTTAGCTAATGATTATTTTTAAAACTTCTGTTATCATTATGAATTTTTTTGTTATCTCACTTTTAAAACAGAACAAAACCTATTCAAAACGTAATTCTGTTTTTTTTTAATTTTTTATGGTGTATAAACCACACTTATGTATTAATTATGTTTGAAAATGAAAAATCTTATCAAAAATTCAATTTCGACGGGATTCGAACCCGCAATGATCCATGGCGAGATTTTTCATTTTCAAATGTAATTCTGGAGATTACTGTTGGTTTTAAGAACGCCATACCGTATCCACTGCTTCGTTTCTCGTTCTAAAGAGCTTGTAATTGAAAAGTTTTCCAGCTTAGTTAGTGATTTATAGGACCCACAGACATTTGGACTGCTATTTAAATAGCTAGATACGTTATTATAAAGACTTAATAATATTATCGGCTAGTCTATTCTAGGTAAGTTATGTAAGTTGTGTAAGTTGAAGCGTGCATTGGTATGTGCAATTGTGCATGCCATGTTGAAAAGCTTATGTTTGAATGTGAGCCGTGATAGCCGAGTAGTCAGTAGGTTGGTACCTCGACTTTCGATCTGAAGGTGGTGGGTTTGATTCCCAGCCATACATTAATGCATGCGCATTAGCATGAGCTCTAAACGGTGAAGGAAAACATCATGAGGAAACCCGCGGCTTAGTTGGCACTACTTGATCATGTCTTTCCTGTGGATATGGCCGATTAAACAAAGAGGATTGAATATAACATGCTAGACAATCCTACTCCATATTTACAATATCTTAGACACTACCAGTGTCCGCTGGTTAAATCAACAAGTAAAGATGCTTAAGATTTAAAATGCAGGGTCAATATGAGTTTCAGTACGGGTTTAGTACATTAATATAAAAAGTCTAATCAAAGTTTTCGATTCCGACGGGATTCGAACCTGCATTGACACAAGCGATCCTCCTGAAGTTGGAGTGCCTAAACTAACTCGGTTCAGTACAAATCAAAAGACAACCCATAAAAACCCCATCCTATCTGTCTTTTTAAATTTCATCTGCCATAAAACCTGTTGCTCTTGGCATCTCTCCACTAATTAATTCTTAGCAAGAGAGCAGTAGGGAGTTGTGAAAATTAAGAAAAAACTGAGATAAGTGTGAGCAGAATTAGCACCCTAGGGTTCCCTATATAGCGAATAAGAATGGATAAGATTAGGAATGAGTACATCAGAGGAAGTTTGAAAGTAGTGCCAGTGACAGAAAAAATGAGGAGTAATAGGTTAGCGTGGTATGGGCATGTTATGCGGAGGGAAGAAAGTCATATTACAAGGAAAGTGTTGGATATGAATGTGGAAGGATACATAGGTAGAGGACGGCCAAAGAAAAGATGGATGAATTGTGTGAGAGAGGACATGCGTGTGAAGGGAGTGACTACTGAGATGACGAGTGATAGGAGGGAATGGAAGAGGAGAACATGTTGTGCCGACCCCACCTAGTGGGATAAGGGCAAGGAGATGATGATGGTTCCCTATATAGCGCATAGATTTTAGAATAGGTACTGAGCGGACGAAAGTACGTAACTTTGCCGTGGGCAGATGAACAGAGATAAGTGTGAGCAGAATTAGCACGCTACGGTTCTATACAGGTGTAACTCGATAGGAGGATCGGTGGTAGGGCGATGGGGGACCTCAATGCCTATCGATTTAGTCTTCCTGTATGTTCAGCGATATTCAGTCATTCTAAAGTTATTCCAATTTTTAAGAAAATTTAGTCAAAATCCGATTTTAGGATGAATGTCTCAAGTGTAGCCAAACTATTAGGTCTACGACCGTAATTTCTTGTAGTAGCTCATTATTTGACCTTTCGTGTGACAATATAGTTTTAGTTGTTATTTCATTAAATTGATACTAAAAAAAATATTTTGATATAACTGCAAACATAATTTTTAAACGCACACGTGGGTGGAAACTACACAAAACTAAAAACAGGTGATTCGACAGTCTACGAAAATTCTGTCATAACTTTTGATTTAGTTTTCCTGAAACATTACTACTTCAAATTATCTAGTTCGAAGTGATTAATTTTTTCAAGTTCTTATTTAATACATATTATTATATATTATTATTAATACAAGCTTGAAATTTTTTCCCATTTTCAGCGAAAAGTTTACGATTTAAAAAGGGGTTTCGTTTAATCAATGTGAGGCACGGAACCCTAAAAACAGGAGAATGAATTGTACGGCCTGTTGCTTCGGCCTTGTAATGATTTATCGTTAGACAATTGCGATCCATCATCATTTGTTGTTCTGTTAATTAAAATGTTTTCTGTTCGGGATTTGTAATTAAGAAAAACAATTAAGCTCGCGTCATACCGCTCGTCACATCAAATTCGAGGCAGCGGCCTTATACATAAAATCACGTCGCGGTCGAGGTCGCGGGTTCGATCCCCGCCGCGGGACAAATGTTTGTATGATCTGCAAATATTTGTTTTGGATCTGTGTTTTTTCTGATCGAGTTGGCAACACTGATCGTGGTGGTTGATTGTTTGTTTCAATTCTTATAATTTTTGTCAAAGTTAGAAAAAAAGTTACTTTCACTACAAGTGTTATACATTGCCGTAAAGCTGCGTTTACGAGCTTTCCATTGGTGTTTGAGTGAGACTCAGGGTCGAAATAACCAGTGAGATATAATCAAAAACATTTTACGTTTTTTGACTCAGGACGAAATATCGCTCTCGGCCCGCTGTGCTGTGACGTATTGTTTGTCATTGCACGCTTGCACCCACCTACCTGTGCATTCTACGTGTATATTATACTGTTTACGAATATCACAGAACTGAACAGATACTCTTTGATTTCACTATGAGTGGTGCTACGTGTAAAGGCTGCAAAGCACCGCTGCAAAACAAGGATTTCATGTCGTGTCAGACTTGTAAGCAGAAATATGATTTACAATGTGCCGGTCTATCGCCTAAACGATTTAAATCGTTCAATCAGGAGAAAAAGAACAAATGGTCTTGCCCTGAATGTATGTGCAAGCGTCCTAAGCTCAACGCGGATAACACCCCCGTGCGTTCTTGTCAACCACAGCGTGATATTTCTCCTTCAAAGACGGATGTCACTGGCGAGTCGGAGGATCTCTCTTCAAGCTCCTCGAACATCACTACGCGTAAGAAATCACCTGCTGTGTCGTCTTACATCACTGAGGAAAGGCTTCGGCAGATATGGAGAGATGAGATGAAAAATGACATGAAGTCTGTGATAGACTCTTCAGCCAGGGAACTCTCTGATCAGTTAAGGATTATCAACGGTCAATGTTCTGATTTCAAAGACTCGTTGACATATGTTACCCAACAGTACGATGACTTGCGGAAGGAAATTGCAGATCTGAAGCAGCTTCTTGGTAAATCCTCTTCGGAAATAAAGGGGTTGAAGGATGAGAATAAATCACTGAAGCAGAGTTTGGCAACCTGTGAATCTCGTGTGAAGCTCCTTGAAGATGAAAATCTGAAGCAGCAGCAGTGGGCAAGGATTCAAAATATTGAGATAACTGGAATTCCTGAATCTAAAGAAGAGGATCCCATTGCTCTCGTGAAGAAAGTGTCTGAGCATATTGGTGTCCCACTTGAGTCTATGGACATTGAGTTTGCTCACCGAGTGCAGCCCCGTAGTTCGGTGAAGACATCCCAAGCCCGTCCCATTGTCGTTCGGCTAAGGCAGCGCATCTCCAAGGACCGGGTGGTGGCTGCAGCCCGCAAACATCGCAATATGACTGCCAGAGATATTGGAGTTGGAGGCGAGAATCATAAAATATATATCAACGAGCACTTGACTAAAGAGAACAAGATGCTCTTTGGCTTATCCAAGCGTCAGGCGAAGGAAGCCAATTATAAGTACATCTGGACAAAAAACTGTCGAATCTATGTGAGAAAAAACGATACTTCTCCTCCAACTCTAATAAACTCTTCGGCAGACTTGGTAAAAATTGTCTGAGCTGGGTCTATATCTATACTTGTAGGAGCTGCTTAAGTACACCTTGTTTTGTATTAATATTTGAAACAAGAATAGAGTTCTATAACACTCTTAGTAAAATACACACAATGTATAACACTCACACATATTCCACACACATTGGAAATTATTCAAACATACTCACATCAAATACACTCACACTATTTATAAAAAATAAAACTATTTTTATTATAACATCTTTTAATAGTAACATATTGTCTAAGTACATCATGTTTAATTATCACCATTATATATTGCTACTTATCTTTTATATTATAACAAATCACAATTCACTGCAGATTACATCGTCTTATCAGTTGTGTATTACAGAATGGGAAGCTTTTGTTTTTAAAAATGGCTGTCAATGGTAATAAATTAAAAATATTATACCAAAATGTACGTGGGCTGAGGACAAAAACTAACGAATTTTATAGAAATTTGTTGTTGTTGGAAGAACATGATCTTGTTGTTATTACTGAGACCTGGCTTTGTGATGGAATATTGGACTCTGAGCTCTGTGATTCCAAATACAACATAATACGTAGAGATAGGGGTTCATTAGGAGGTGGTATTATGTTATTATTTAATCCACAACTACAAGTACAAGTAAGGCCAGAATGGGAGCGCCATGATCTTGAATGTCTTTGGGTTACTATTCCTGCTCGAAGTCTTGGCTCCTCTCGAGATTTACATATTGCTGTGGTATATATACCACCTAACTCTCTTCTGTCATCTCGTATACAAATATTTCTAGAGGTTCTGTCTATGGTTAACAACTCATCCCGAGGTGGTAATTTCATCATAATAGGAGATTTTAATTTACCCTGTATTTCTTGGGTTTCAGGTGAGCCTATCGTACTAAAGCAAGGGGCCTGTGAAATACAGCACTTGGCATCAGATTTCATTGAGCAATTTTCCTTCTGGGGTCTATCACAATATAACAGGTTCCCAAATAAATCTAATAATGTATTGGACTTAGTCCTATCTGATTCATCTGTAACTGTCTCTAGGTCAACATCCCCATTGGTTAAAGAAGATTCTGCTCATCCAACCTTACATATAGTGGCATCAGACTTTCTTATACCTGCACTAAGACCCCGGTCTTATATTGTTTATCAATTTAAGCTAGGGGACTATATTAACATTAATGAGTCACTTAACAATCAGGACTGGTCCTTTATTAATTTGGAAGAGGATATTGAACAAGTAATTAGTCAATTCTATGTCATATTACGTAATCTAATGAAAGATTTTATTCCGCAAGTTCGTAGTTATGGTTCTTATAGATACCCCATCTGGTACAGCAGAGCTCTAATTCAAGTCATAAAAGAAAAATCACAAAAACATAAAGACTGGAAAAGATTTCGTAATCCTATTGATTATTCTGACTTCGCTGATCTTAGAACTAAACAAAAAATTCTACAATCAGAATGCTATCAGGCTTACATAAATTTCTCTCAAAACAAAATTAAAACTAACTCTAAATATTTCTGGTCCTATGTTAAATCTAGAAGAAAAAGTAAGTCGTGTTATCCACAACAAATGACTCTTGCTGAAAAAGTAGTCGATAGTGAGGTTGACATTTGTTCTGCGTTCAATGATTTCTTCCTAAGTAATTTCAGTAAACCTGCGGATCAGTACAATAATGATACTACAAATATTGAATCCCATCATGATACAATACATTCCATTTCTATAAATAAACATGATATTCTTAAGGAGATCAAAACCCTTGACGTTACAAAGGGAGCAGGTTGTGACGGGATTCCACCTTTATTTCTCGTTAAATGCGCAGAGACATTGTCCCTTCCAGTCGCGTTGATTTTCAGTAAGTGCCTTCGGCAGGGATACTTCCCAAATATCTGGAAGAGAGCTCACATAGTTCCCGTGCACAAAAAGGGTTCAAAGATTGCAATTGAGAACTACCGCCCGATCTCATTATTAAATGTAATCAGTAAGATCTTTGAGCGGGTGATTCATAACCACATATACCCTGTGATATCGGCTTCCATCCCTGTTGAGCAGCATGGTTTCGTAAAGGGACGTTCGACGGCCACAAACTTGGGGGTCTTTCTGGAACACGTAACTGATGGCATGGATGGTGGTTCACAAGTGGATGTGATCTACACGGACTTCGAAAAAGCGTTTGATCGTGTGGATCACATCATACTTCTGCAAAAGCTCTCTGAACTTGGCATACGTGGAAATCTGCTGAGATGGATTGAATCATATTTGCGAAATCGATCTCAGGCGGTAGTTGTAGGCGGTTTTTGCTCTGACTTTGTGGAGATTTCCTCAGGTGTTCCGCAAGGTTCAATACTAGGGCCTCTTTTGTATGCGGCTTACTTGTACGATGTAGGTAAGTGTCTAATTCATGCAAAATTTCTTATGTATGCCGATGACACTAAAATTTATATGAAAGTAAGGAATTCTACTGATTGTGCTAAGCTTCAAGAGGACATGGATAGGCTTTGTATCTACTACAGTAGTAATCGCATCAGTGTAAATGCTAGTAAATGTCATTATGTGTCATTTACTCGCAAAATTAATCCTACTAATTTTCATTATGAAATTAAGGGAGTTAAATTAAATAAAGAGTATTCAGTCAGGGATTTGGGTGTTTTAATGGATGCAAAATTACTATTTTCGGATCATGTAGCAAGTATTGTCAGTAAAGCATATAAAAGTTTAGGATTTGTCCTAAGAGTGAGTCGCCCTTTCTCCGATGTAAGTTGTCTAAAAATCCTGTATTACTCTTATGTGAGGAGCATTCTTGAATACTGCAGTATTATCTGGCATCCTCAGTATGTGACATATAGTCAGACTGTTGAGAGTATACAGCACAAATTCATTAAACACTTAAATTATCGTTGCTTCCTTGGATATAAAAGCTATGAGGCTTCATGTTGTCATCATCATCTCGCAACCCTAGAAGAGCGTCGCCGCCTGACTGACATGTCGTTTCTGCATGGCTTATGTAATGGATACATTGACTGCCCAGAATTAATATCCAAGACCTTGTGCTTTTGCTGTCCTAGAAGAAGAACAAGACACACTAACTTATTTTCAGTTTCGCATTCTCGAACCAATTATGCTCAAAATTCACTTGTGAGTAGAATGCATATAGCCTATAACAAACATTTCAGCTCTGTCGATATTTTTAACAGTAGCAAGAAAGTTTTTAAGCATGAAGTGGGTAGTATTATGTCAAAAGATGTTAAATAGTGTCAACTTATATTTATTAGGTATATATATAAGTTGTTGGTATATAAGTATAATTTTATGTAATTTATATTCAACACTTACTAAAAGTAGGTACTTAATAATAGTATTTAATCATAACATTTATTATTTATAAATAACAGTAGGTATTATAATTTTTATTATTATATATTGAAGGTATTTACTCAATTATGCATTTACCATACACACACACACACACACACACACACACACACACACACACACACACACATGCACACACACACACATACGCATACACACGGACACTCACACACACCTCGATCACTGTCGGTTTACCTGTTAATATAATGTAAATCCGTTATTGGCTGTCGGTAATATATTTAAGTTTTGGTGCACTAGTTTTCTAAGAGCTGTGGATTTTGTTTAAGAAATAAATAAATAAATAAATAAAATTCTATGCATAATACACTATGGGATCTGTGTTTTTGCTATCATAATGTGTATGAATTCATACACATTATTATATTTACAAAAAAAATATGTGGGTCACAGTCACGCGGTTCCCGTAACACAAGCTCTGCTTACTTTGGACTAGGTACATGATGCTATGTGAAATTTTCGGCATTTTTTTATTCTATTGTTGATTTAGGAGTAGAAAGATACCACTTTCCACATCTTCTGCCTCATTTACTCTCATTACGTTCTTCTTACTAGCTTGCCGATTTGAGGTACTTTTTACCCACTGATTTTTTATTTAAACTTTTATTCATTATTTATTTAAAATTTTATTTAAACTTTTTTTATCAATTAAAGCAAAACGTCAACTATTTCGTTTTGTTTCATAATATTAAGTTCTTCCTTTCCCTTTTTATATGTTTTTCAAAATTTCATAGTTTAGGTATTTACCTATATAAATCAGTGGAGTAGGGCACTGGTGACCTGTAGCACAGGTTTTTCTATACCAATTTCAGGCACCAGTCTCTCACAAAACAGGTTTTTATAAAAGCCACCTACAACTTTTTTTAATATTAATTATTCTGTATATTTATTTTACTATTTATATTGTTTGTGAGAGAAATAAATAAATGATTTGAAAAAAATGATTTGAAAAATAATCTACTAACCCAATGAGGTTAGGTTACTCTGTTGTGATGACGTTTTATAACAAATAACCAAAGAGGTTTTGCAAATTACTGTCATTTTGGAGAACGAAACAAAACGCAACGGAGATGCCGGAACGGTTGACGTTGTAAATTAGAGGAATTGAGGCCCCGAAGGTCTTCATTATGGTTTTAAAGCTTATTTTAATTATTTATGCCTCTAACGGTCACCAATTAATTTAGTAATCGTGCTGAACGTCGCTTTCGTCGTCACAAGACGATATTTCAAGAAAATAAACAAGCTATAACATAAGATTCTAAGTAAGGTAAGGGCTTAGTAAAAATATTCTTGAAGGACAAGTAAAGTCGCATAAGCACAATAGCCTAGCAATGAGCTTAACAAACTTAAGTAGGTAAATATAATGAACATCTACTTCAGAATAAAAATATTATTATAGACCGATGTGCACCAAACCTCTAATCGGTGGTTTAACTTAGCGGGGTAAAATTATTTTCCAATTAAGTCTGTCATATTAGCAATATCTATGGCATACACTGTGGTTGCTGTGGTTAACATTACGGCATTGTGCAAAAACCAGACTTTCAGCCGAGTTTCATAATATTGGTCATAATAGTCTTGGCTTAGACGCGAATTACCTAAAGTAGGGTCATGATAACAAGTGGCTAAATTAAAACTAAAAAAACCGACTTCAATGTTATAAACTAAGCAATTTTCTGCACTCTCGAGTTGTTCATTTCTGTTCATAACTCCGAAGATCTTCGACAAATCCTCACCAAATTTTTGTGGCACCAATCGGAAAGAATATTTTTTCAAACAAAAAAAGAATTTTCTAAATCGGTCCAGGTGTCTTTGAGTAATTGGTGAACATACAAAAAAAAGATTCAGACGAATTGAGAACCTCCTCCTTTTTCTTTGAAGTCGGTTAAAACTAAACAAAATTGCGTCATTTTAACCATTGGTCAGTCGCTAGGGATGTTAAACGCAACCATATCACGCTTGGCGCAGTCTTTATAGCGGAGTATTGACCGACTGACGGACCTTTTAGCGTCTGCAACCTCTCCTAGCAGGATTTGGCGAGGCAATCGAGATGCTGCTTAAAACATCTGACACAGATGAAAAGGCCTGTTATATATTCCTTAGTGTGGTGCACTTCACCCTCAACGTTTTCCTCAAATGAGAGTAATGAAGTGCGCATAACGAAATCGAATATCGCGTGATTAAGGAAATTGCTGTTTGTTTTTGTTTCTGAGATATAAATGAGGATTTTCTTAATAGAATTAGGTAAGTCAATAAAAGAGAATACAATAATGACATTTTCATAGTATTTTTTACCCGACTGCGAAGAGGAGGTTAATGATTTTGGAGTAAAAGTAAGTTCGTATGAGCTAATGGCCTACGGTGACAGAGTTTTTAGGCCGCCTAAAAGCCTACTCTTAACGACTTAAAAGCCGGGACCGACAATTTGACGTGCCCTGCGAAGCACGGAAGCGCTCAGCTCGTAATGCCACTTACGGTCAGCCATCTAAATTGTGACCGCGCACCATAAATAAATAAATTAAAATAAAAATCGTTTAATTCAGACAATTTTGCAGTCCATAGAAGAGCAACTAAAACTCAAACCAAATAGGAACAAATTTACCACAACCACTTACAAGATAAAATAAGTACTACCTAACTACTATCTGACAGGTTGGTATGCACTGAATGCCAGGTATAGGTTGCAAGTCCTCAGCAATCGCTGACAGGAGGCTGTTGCGCTGTTGTATAAACTGAGCCTTATTTATTTGGAGTGTGTGCCAATTCAGACGTACCACAACCACGCGACACCGAAGACCACACCACAACGACGCGACGTGGTCGGGCGTATATTTGTATTGAAAATGAATTTCCAATTCAGACGTACCACATTTTGTCGTTGTTATCGACCACCTGTGTAATACGACCACATCGCAGCCACATCGCAACCACATCGCGACGACATGACGTCATCAACAGCGCGCGCCTAGCTGGCGCCTGCCACATTGACATTTTGTCGGTACCACAACGCAACTGCAAAAAGTCGCTGCGACACAATTCACACGCAACCACAGCTGGACCACATTTTGTCGCTGCGACGTGGTGTGGTAGTGGTACGTGTGTTTTGACGCTAAAACAATATCACATACATAGCCATGAGTATCGAGTTTTTTTTTCTTTCGATTTTTCTCTTACACTAGAATTCCTAGCACAATTTTATATTTACAGGCTAAATGTAAGTTACTTATTTGTGTCGACCCTATCTTTTTCTATCATCGTTATACGCACACAACAGAGCTGGTTAGATTGGGATTGAACCCAGATGTTTGCAAATGATGACATTTGTATCACTGGACCCTTGTCACTCTAACGAGAGCTCGGGGTAGACATTCAGTTCTTGTTATCTGACTGTGGAGTAGGAGGATTATGAGTTTCACAAAGTGTAGCTAACATAGCTTTAAAACGAAGACAGAATAGCCCAAAAGGCCTAGCCAACTCGCATTCGCTATGAAGCGATTCGATTTCTATAATTCGCTAACACTCGAACGTGACGTTTCATTCATTGGTCGACAGTAAGGTAACGTGGTCTTCGTTTCATTTTATCCACCAATGGAACATCGGCGATAGTAAGCGAAGCGAAGTGAATTGTAGAAATAGAATCGATTGATGCCACTTGGCTAGAGGCCCAGGCTCTACAACGTTAACCATTGCGGTATCGTTACCGCTGCGTTTTGTTTCGTTCTCCAGAATAGCAGTAACTTAACTTGTTAAGCTTTCGCGATTCATAATAATAAATTAGTACCTAATAAATAATTTAAAGGAGTTTGAAGTTATAGAAGTTGAAATTCTACCTATCTTTATTTTGCCCAGTAACCTCCACAGAAGCAAGTACTTGAAAAAGCACGGCATTGAAATTAAAACAGAAATCCTGAATGCAGGATACCACACAAAAACATAACCCAAATTTATTTAGAGAGAAATCTTTTCAACCTGAGATGTGAGTATAATTAGGAGATCTTTGCTCCAAGCTTGAATAGTCCACGCAAAATCAACCAGGCGGAAATATACTCTATTTTATAGAAGTATGGTTGAGTTTAGTTTAAAGTTGTGGTATAAAGGAGTGTGCATATGGGTTGAAAAGTTGAAGTTCTCACAATAGCGGAGCGTCATTAGTGGAGGTAAGTGGCAAGTTCGGGCGAGTTCGTGTGGGTGTGGATTTAGTTTTAGGCATAAGTACGAGTATAGCGAGGTCATAATTCCGGGCCTAGAATAGCTTTGAAATATAAATAGCTAGCTGCTTCCCGCGGCTTCGCTCGCTTGGTACCCGGATAAAAAGTAGCCTATGTTACTTTTCAGCCCTCCAACTATCTCCACACAAAAAATCACGTCAATCCGTCGTTCTGTTTTGACGTGAAAGCAGGACAAATAAACAAACAATTAAACACACTTTCACATTTATAATATGGGTACGGATTTATTGTGACTACAACAAGGATATCCTTTGTTTTTTTTTTTTAACTTTCGTGATCAGATCACAATCATGGTCTTCCTGCGACCACGGCTGGTGCAATCTAGTTGATACCTACTCGGGCTAAATAAAAAGATAATTTACGTGATAAATAATCTATACTTATAATAAGAATGAAGTCTAAGTACAAACTTATAAGTATTCAATTAAGTGAAGTCAGTTTTTGATCTATATAACCCTCGATCGCCAAAACACTTCGTAAGCGCGTTCTAGAATGCAAAAAGTGCTTAGTATGCTGTAATCTGTGACTTTATTTCTCTGTTCGCTGTTCGCGCTGATCTCAGAAATGGCTTAACCGAATTGGATGCAATTTTCACTGATGTATTGTGGTAAGTCTGGACCTTTTATTAGTGTTAGTTTCATCAAAATCCGTTTACAAATAAAAAAGATATGTCCATTTAAAGAATGTACTGTAACTTTAGTAAAAAAATAATATAAAAAAGGATGTATCTTTTTTATTTGTGAACGGATTTTGATGAAACTAACACTAAAAATGACCCAGGCTTACCACAATACAACAGTGAAAACTGCATAAAAATCGGTAAAGCCATTTCTGAGATTTACCCAGCATAGTTCTGTTCTGAACTAAAGTCCCACAGTTACACAGCATATCCAATTTACAATGAACTTTTTGCATGATTTTCAATTTTATTAAAAAACTCTTATCATAAGTAAGTAATTAAATACGACAACTTCACTCATTAAATTTAAAGTTTTTTCGAGAACAAAGGACATAGAGACATCTATTGGAGCTAGCTGAAACCAGATTGTGATATCTGGTTCCCATAGTACGTACAAGCTTTGCTTAGTTTAGGGCTAGATGGCGCTGTGTGTCTCAAAAAAATTTTTAATAAAAAATTAAAAAACCCGGTGATCTGAAAAATTGGAAATAATCTATACTTATCTTTATCTATACTCTATACTAATATAATAAAGCGGAAGAGTTTGTTTGATTGTTTGATCGCGCTAATCTCTGGAAGTACCAGTTGGATTTGAAAAATTATTTCTGGTTTTGGATAGCTAAGTAATTTTTTGAGGAAGGTTTTAAGCTATTCATCATCACGAAAAGACAAAAGCCGAGCAAAACGAAAGAAAGCCAGATAAACGCTTGGTTTTCCGTAATCACAACTAGATGGCGGGACTAAAAATGACCATTTTCTGAATCGCGCTGACGAAAACACGCGGCAGTCACTTATTATTAGTCTACGCGTGATTAAAATGTTTTTTATTAAGAGTTTACCCTACGTCAAAACTGCTCCAACTCGCACTTTTGATCCCGTATATCAATAAAAGTATTGAACCAATAATATTGAAAAAAATATATAGTAAAGTTGAGGATATGCACCGGGGTTCATACGATGTGAAAACACGATTACTTAAAATTTTCTCGATAGAAAAAATTCACAAACTTCCCTCTGAATTTTACTAATAAATCGCAGAAGTCAATGAATACTTTGCTTATACTAATTAAACTTTGTATATAAACTCAACTAAGTACAATACATGGTTCATACGATCTGAATTTAAAATAATGTTTTTATTTTCGTTGTTAGAAATTCAATTCTGAAATATTGCGTGTGAGCAGCGTCCGCCGCACGAATTCAGTCGCGCTCCGCCATTCGAACGGGGAGCCCGTGTCGCTTGCTCTCACGCATACCTACCGGATACGTACCTAAGAAATTAAAAGTGTAGAGAAATGGGGAATGATAAGTACAAGAAAATAAAAAGACGGAATTGGAGAAAAGAAAATGCTAAATACCTACATGAATAAATTAATGAAGGAAGTACCTACCTGAGAGTCATAAAACGTTTGTTTGCACCTTTCTACAATTCTGAGTAAAAGTAAAAAAGTACCTGAGTTACTTTTTACTTATTCTGAGTAGGTACGATTATGTTTTGTTGACATGAAACACGATTATAAGTAGTAGGTACCTAAATGAATTGGTAATTTACCTTCATGAGTATACCTACCTAGTAGGTAGTGTACCTACCCTACCTATCTATGTAAGTAAATTAGATATATGTACCTACCTGTTTCGTAATCATATTATTGTACTTACCCAACTACCTACCTAACAGTTTTCATTTTCAGAAATAAACAAATATTACTTGATACTGACTGCAACAAAGAAAATGAAAACTGTAGAATTGTATGTTTATCAATTTAGCTAAAATAATTTGATTTATTTTTTTTAGGGTTGTCATCCCAGTAAGTTGCCATGATCACATAATATTGAGTTGGTAAATAATTCCCAACGATCCCACTGGCCCACCCCACCAGTAGGGTCGTTGGGATTTTTTTTCCAAACGACCCCACCACCTAATTCAGTGGGGTTGGTATAAAAAAAAATCCCAACGACCCCCTGGCCCACCCCACCAGTGGGATCGTTGGAAATACATCAAGAACGGTGACCTATTCATTCGCATAATGTTATTTGTCATAAAATCACACGACATACGTATCTAGTCATACAATTTTGTAATCATATTATTACATTCGCATAATTATTTATAGGCATACATGTCTGATATCCTAATATTTTTCAAACATAATGGTAATGAGCATAATGGTGACAACTCCTAAAACTTTTTGTCATACTACATTTTGATACTAATTTTGTTAGAAATAAACCTTTATGTCCTAATATTTATTGAACATAATGTTTAGTAGTCCTAATTTACTGTTTTATCATAAGTGGGCAAATTAGGTCAGGTTTATAAAATGTTTCATACGGTGACCTATTCATTCGCATAATGTTATTTGTCATAAAATCATACGACATACGTATCTAGTCATAAAATTTTGTAGTCATATTATTACATTCGCATAATTATTTCAAGGCATACCTTTCTGATGTCATAATATTTTTTAAAGATAATGGTAATGAGCATAATGGTGACAACTCCTAAAACTTTTTGTCATACTACATTTTGATACTAATTTTGTTAGAAATAAACTTTTATGTCCTAAAATTTATTACACATAATGTTTAGTAGGTAGTCCTAATTTACTGTTTTATCATAAGTAGGCAAAATAGGTCAGGTATAAAAAGTGTTTCATACACCCACGCAGATAGGACTTTCTCACAGAAAAACTAAGAAGGTTTCGGTTATTTTTTTTTTATAGCACGCGTTTCACACACCCATGCAGAAAGCACTTTCTCACAGAAAAAACTAGTATGTTTTGGTTATTTTTTTTATAGCACGCGTTTCACACAGCCACGCAGAAAGGACTTGCTCACAGAAAAAAATCACACACCTACGTAGAAAGGGCTTGCTCTCAGAAAAAATAATCTGGCTAGGATACATTTTATCCTAGCCGGGTAAGCTATGTGATTCTTGAATAAAACCGTAGTCTTCATATCATTATATCGTTGTATTGCTTGAATTCAAGCAGGGATAGGCGTACAGACAGTGCAGGAAGTAGTTTGGGACACGACAGGACACTAAAATATTTTATGATTTTCAATGAATATGACTTCAAAAATTATGACATTAAAAACGTTTGTTTATCGAAGTAGTATGGCTTGATACTATTATGACGATAAATATTATGCGTACTAAATTGTATGTCAAGTTATAAATATGTTTAAATATTTTAGGATTATCAATGAATATAACTTAAAAAATTATGACATTTATATTTTATTACTAGTTGAATTATTACAAGTGATGGTAGGAGTACCTAATGATGTTATTATTAGAAATGCTTATGAATAACAAATATTAGGACGTGAAACGTTATGACTTTTAAAACTATGACTAAAAAAATTATGAGAATGAACATAGAACCATGAAGTGAAGCATATTTTGTTACAGGATGCCAATACCAACGGAACTCATGGATGCCAGTAGTTCTAAAAATACAAATGAACCTGACTTTACGACGTTACAAATAAGATGATCAGTTTATATTTAGTTTATTATTCAGCTAACTCGGATTCGTTCAAACAAATTGTTTTTTTTTTTTCACGAACAACATTAAAGTTATTTAGCATAAAATTACTTCACATATTTTACACAACAAAAATGTCTATCACTTTTTTCATTACCATTTCAAAGTATTCATCGTAAAAAAACAATTTTGGTTTGTCATTCATCATTTTTGTCATAAAAAAAATTCATCAGGGCCCATCCCTAATCGCCTGATGTACCTACCTACCTACATAACCGTAGATCTAAGTATTTTATCATCAAAATAATAAAACATTTTCGGAATTCAACATTTTGGAAAATCAACGTAATTGTCCTAAAGTGAATTTCGGCCCAACCCTAATCTTCATCGAGTTCCATTCTGCACTACTAATTAGTCTGTTCAGTTGGTCGGATTGGAATGACTGAAATAATATAATAAGTCATAGTTTTAAAAGCCATAACGTTTCACGTCCTAATATTTGTTATTCATAAGCATTTGTAGTATTAACATCACTACTCCTACCATCACTTGTAATAATTCAACTAGTAATAAAATATAAATGTCATAATTTTTTAAGTTATATTCATTGATAATCCTAAAATATTTATCCATATTAAATATGGATAAATATTTTATGATTTCAATGAATATGACTTCAAAAATTACGACATTAAAAACTTTTGTTTATCGAAGTAGTATGGCTTGATACTATTATGACGCTTAATATTATGCGTAGGTACTAAATTGTATGTCAAGTTATAAAATTTATAACCTGACATACTATTATAGATATATTTAGTACCTACGCATAATATTAAGCGTCATAATAGTATCGATAAACAAAAGTTTTTAATGTCGTAATTTTTGAAGTCATATTCATTGAAAATCATAAAATATTTTAGTTTCCTGTCGCGTCCTAAGCTACTTCCTGCACTGTCTGTATATCTATTCCTGCTTGAATTCAAGCAATACAACGATATAATTATGTGAAGACTACGGTTTTATTCAAGAATCACATAGCTTACCCGACTAGGATAAAATTTGTCCTAGCCAGATTATTTTTTCTGAGAGCAAGTCCTTTGTACGTGGGTGTGTAATTTTTTTCTGTGAGCAAGTCCTTTCTGCGTGGGTGTGTGAAACGCATGCTATAAAAAAAATAACCAAAACCTACTAGTTTATTTCTGTGAGCAAGTCCTTTCTGCGTGAGTGTGTGAAACGCGTGTTATACAAAATAACCAAAACCTACTGTTTTTTTCTGTGAGCAAGTCCTTTCTGCATGGGTGTGTGAAACGCGTGCTATAAAAAAAATAACTGAAACCTACTATTTTTTTTTCTGTGAGCAAGTCCTTTCTGCGTGGGTGTGTAAAACGCGTGCTAAAAAAAATTACCAAAACCTACTATTTTTTTCTGTGAGAAAGTGCTTTCTGCGTGGGTGTGTGAAACGCGTGCTATAAAAAAAAATAACCAAAACCTACTATTTTTTTTCTATGAGCAAGTCCTTTCTGCGTGAGTGTGTGAAACACGTGTTATACAAAATAACCAAAACCTACTGTTTTTTTCTGTGAGCAAGTCATTTCTGCGTGGGTGTGTGAAACGCGTGCTATAAAAAAAAATAACCAAAACCTACTTATTTTTTCTGTAAGCAAGTCCTTTCGGCGTGGTGTGTGAAACGCGTGCTATAAAAAAAACCTAAACCTACTTATTTTTTCTGTGAGCAAGTCCTATCTGCGTGGGTGTATGAAACACTTTTTATACCTGACCTATTTTGCCTACTTATGATAAAACAGTAAATTAGGACTACCTACTAAACATTATGTCTAATAAATATTAGGACATAAAAGTTTATTTCTAACAAAATTAGTATCAAAATGTAGTATGACAAAAAGTTTTAGGAGTTGTCACCATTATGCTCATTACCATTATGTTTAAAAAATATTATGACATCAGAAAGGTATGCCTTGAAATAATTATGCGAATGTAATAATATGACTACAAAATTTTATGACTAGATACGTATGTCGTATGATTTTATGACAAATAACATTATGCGAATGAATAGGTCACCACTTCAAGCTCTAGATTGTATTTCGGTTATTCTCGTGTTTTCCGAATAGGTACGTACGACAGCATTGTATGATTCCACAAAACAGAATGCGACAGCAGCTCTAGACATTGATATTATTTTAGCACACGTGAATTACTTACCTACGTAAAAATATCCCGTATGTAAAAATAATTACTATTACAATACAACTCATGAAAAAAAGTAAAATGATATTGATAATAAGTAGGTATGTATTTGTTTGCGATAAAGTTGAAAACCTACCTACCTACCTACCTAATTTTCATTACCAAATGACTTTTCGTCAATGGTTTTTGTAAACGCATTATTTTTCTGGTTTTACTGCACTAGAATCACAGAATACTAGAAAATAGCCTTCGTGACCCCTGTCGCGTGATGAACTCGTGCGAGCGAGATAGCTGCGAATGCGCGGTGCGGGTGGCTGCACGGCCGGGCAGTGAGGTGGGGGCAAAACTTAGATTCGAGCTGGCGTATAGCTGGCTCTTAAACCGACTTCAAAATAAAGGAGGTACTCGATTATTTATTACTCGAAGATGCCTGGACCGATTTGGAACATTATTTTTTTGATTCAAAGGTGGTGTCTTGGTCAGATCAGGTCAGGATCTGATAATGGAATCCTGGAGCTGTTCAACAGAACTCCTCAGTAAATAGGCCGATTGAGTTGAAACTCGGCAAACCTGTCAAGTTTCAACTACAATGTAATAATACGGTGACAATGAGCTGATCTGAGGATGGAGTCAGGAGCTGTTCAACATAACTCCTCAGTAAATATGCCGATTGATTTGAAACTCGGAACTCAGCATATCTGTCAAGTTTCCAATATAATGTAATGATATGGTGACATCGAGCTGAAGGGGAAGGGGGAGAGGGGGAGGAGGAGATGGGGACGGGGACGGGGACGGGGACGGGGACGGGGACGGGACGGGACGGGACGGGACGGGACGGGACGGGACGGGACGGGACGGGATACATGACACAAACTTATTTAATTTAACACTTTTTTACTTCACGTCACGTGGCATTGCAACGCATGCCGGGTACAGCTAGTAATAATAATAATAATAATAATAATAAATATTGCTGGACATTTCACACAGCATCATGTAGCCCCAAGCTAAGCAGAGCTTGTGTTATGGCAACCACATGACTGATAAATACGGATACATAAGTATTTATATTTATATTAAGGATCCTTGTCTGATATAACTTACACCTTTTGGAAACTGAATTCTGATGTTCACATTATGAATTTCATTCAATAAAATAAATAATTTTTGAAAAACAAAGTGCTCCGAAGGTAAAAATAGCCGCTACTATTCCTATTGTATCAGACATTCATTCTACATACATACATACATACATAAAATCACGCCTCTTTCCCACATTCATTCTATTGAAAAATAAAGTTGTCTAAAAAACAATGAACAATTAAGGCTGGATTCGACCAACAGTCATTTTACTCCAGAGTTACTCTAGTTAGCTGACATAATTCGAAATACCATTGTTTAGAAAGCCGCAACCGAACATTATTATGTGTATACAAATTATCCTAGTTATAAGGTGTCAACTTTACAATGTCAAAATATCGTCGGTTGCAGGTTCAATTGGCGTAACTGACAAAACACGACTTTTCACTAGAGCCGTTTAAAGTTTTTTTTCGTGATATATTTAACATAACTTTTTTTGTGTGTGGCCTTTTTTGGATCTGCTTTGACAGAATAGCTTAAAATTCACTAAGCTTTCAGCCTAAATATGAAATTTG
Source organism: Camptogramma bilineatum (assembly GCA_958496255.1). NCBI lineage: Eukaryota > Metazoa > Arthropoda > Insecta > Lepidoptera > Geometridae > Camptogramma > Camptogramma bilineatum. Next base: position 2,162,062 of record OY292453.1, read on the forward strand.
TTCATAAACTCTCTATTTTAGAAAATGAATGTCAGTTACACCAATTTTTTTTCAAACTTATGTTAGTTACACCAATTTTTTTTTAAACTTATGACAGTTACACCAATTTGACCTCGAGACTTCTTAAAATATTTCAGTTCGAAATGGTGTATGGCTTCTAAAATAACAAGTTACGGCAATTCAGTTTGATGTAAGAGACGGTGTATTACTTTGTTGTTTGATGTTACTATAGTTAAAATGCTTAAGAATGTAAAGAAAAATAAAGAAATAATCACCTAATGTCAGTTACGCTAATTTTACTGTTATTTTAAATTTATGTGTATAGGGTAAGAAGATTCAATAAAAGTCAATAATCTTAATTTATTCTGTAAAAACCACTTCCAAATAGTATTTTTAATTAGCTTACTCTTCTAATAAGTTTTATTTAGCGCAGACTGCACTACAACACACAACCTTTTTTTAAAAATGATTAAAAGAAAAAAAAATCAACTTAATCATTGCTAAACGAAATTTTATTTTTAGGTTTTACTCTTCTTCTACTGAGTCTTGATCAGTTTGGTTAAGAGTGTCTTTTACATCTTTGGTAAAGGGTAGGTTTAAATAATCACTATGGTATCTGTTAGGAATAACACCGTCATCGCTGTGATATAGCCAGTCTGCTTTTCTAAAGGGGTTCCAATCCTTCAAAACTTTTCTAACCCTTGTTTCAAATTGCTCTTGTGGTTCATTGACAACCTTTTTTACTCTAGCCTTTCCTTTCCCTTTTCCTTTCCGCTTTAAATCTTCTTCATCAACCTTGATTTCATAAGTCGTTGCATTGGTTTTCATGGAATGTTTTGTTTTAAGTAATAGTTTTTATATCTTTTTTCTTAATTGTGGCAATCCTGACTTTCGACATCTGTAAATTGTTCGTGCTAGGAGGAAAACATACTTGCGTCACTGGATCCTAATCAATGAAATCTTTGTGCTCGAGGACAAATACCTTGTAGGGACGAGGATTTTTTCGTGCCGATTCCATGAATCTTGGCCATTGCGTAGGACTACATACAGTCAATTTACGCACTTCGCATTCTATTATAGAGTGCATACTATCTACCGGCATGTAACTATGGCCTGGCAGCAGGTAATTAATTTGGATGATCATTTTAATTTTGTCTCCTACACATAGGGTTGCTACTTTTTTTTTACAATTAAAGTATATCACACTATCACACTAACCACACTATCACACTATCACATCACACTAATCACACTAATATTATAAATGCGAAAGTTTGGATGTTTGGATGGATGTATGTTTGTTCCTCTATAACTCGACAACCACTGAACCAATTTGACTGAAATTTGAAACACAGATAGATAATGACCGAGAATAGGACATAGGCTTTTTATCCCGAAAAAATGCACGGTTTCCGTGGGATAAACAAAATAGTAGTACGTAGTAGCCGTACAATATTTTATTATAAAGTATGGGTGGCAACCCTACCTTCACATCTTAGGAGAAAGTACGATAGCAATAGTTTGAGCGTGCGCGATATGTGTAATCCACTGCAATTTGGTCGGATAATAGTTTTCAAATTGAGGTAAGAAGCAAACTATTATTTCATTCCCACGTACAAATTGGCGTAACTGACACCAAGCTTAAACCTAGTTTGAGTCAATTGACGCAACTGACCATTGGTGAAATAATGTTGATGACATTTTGGTGTATGCAATGTTAATTTTTTTTATTTGAATTATAATTGGTGTAAGAGCACATATTGTAACCTTAAATTTTTCGGGGCTACAGTTACACCAATTTGACTAGTGTAAATGGGTGACTTAATCAGTTACAGCATGATTTAGAAGGAAATCTGAAAAGTTTACAGCTGAAATTGTGATGTAACTGAAAATTTTTTAACGCTAGAATTTTTTTGAGTATACCATTCGATAGAGCAGAAAAAACTAAGTAAAACTGTATACTCAACTCATTTTACGTGTTTTGTCAGTTACGCCAATTGAACCTGCAACCGACGATATTTTACTCTCGAGTAAAAACTTAATCCAGTTTGGTCGAATCCAGCCTAAGCAAGCTACACCACGAGCGCTCAATAATTGGAAGTTCATACAAACATTATGTACGTTTTTATATTATAAAATTGTGTAGTATCGGTTCAGGCCAAGTGGTCTCAGATCCTTGTGCTTCGAGCACCGTGAAGTGCGAAATCAAACGGAACACCGGCTCTGTGGTGTCGATGGCACTCAGCCGTGGACTTGAGATTGTTCTGATGAAAGTGAAAATAAACCTACTTTTGCTTTCAAAACTTTTTTAACTGTACTATTATGATGTAAGTAATAACACAGGAATTGCTTACATAAATCTGACGACCTCTGTGGCACAGTGGGTGAAGGCTCGCCTGTGACGCAGGAGGTTGCGGGTTCGATCCCTGCCGCGGGACAAATGTTTGTATGGTCTGCAAATATTTGTCTCGGGTCTGAGTATTTTCTATGTATATTATGTATGTATTTACAAAAAAAAATGTATTTGAGTAGTATGTCAGTCATGTGGTTCCCATAACACAAGCTCTGCTTAGCTTGGGGCTACATGATGCTGTGTGTGAAATGTCCAGCATTATTTATAAAAGCATTATTTATAAAAAATGTATTATGAGTGCTAATTAAACAGACTTCTTTTTAATAGCATTTATCGCCTCTAAAATTTTACATTGACCTCTGTATAACTACAGTACGGCCAACGGATCTCGGCGTGCGTGAAGTTAGCCGTTTCGATGCGCAGTGCAACTTTTTCATACAAAATTTTCTACTGCGCAGCGCAGAGCCTGACTTCACGTACACCTAGATCCGTCGGCCCAACTGTAAGTCAGCCACTATCTGTGTGCCTCTAAAAAATACTAGCTTATCCACTAAGTATCTTCGATGTAAGCCACTGTAATACAACTCAGCATGGTAGTTATATTTTATTTAGTAGGTATCTACATTAAAGCGGTAAACAGTTGGTCAAGTTAAAATAATTGTTGTTCTTTACTTGATGCTTTCTTTGGAATAGGTATTTAGTTAGTGTTGTAAAAAAGACGAGTTAGTTTATCAGAAGCTTTTCATTTTCCCGTTGCTTAGTTATAAAATCAGAAGTTACGAGTAGGTTCCGTGGCTAAAAAAAATTCTGCGGCTCGACTTATTATTCCCAATATTATTACCAATTAATGTAAGGTGCACAAGGTAATATAGAGTGATTGAAACTACAAATAGGAACTACGTAAGTATTGAAAATGCAAAAAGGTAGATAACTCCTAGTACCTAAGCATAATAATATATTATTTAAAAAATTGGTTCCGAAGAGCTATTTTGCTATTTTTATTGCCAGTTCTGTACAGTACCTACATGCAGAGGAATTAAATCACGACGTGCGGCTAGTTTCATATCATGCTAATATCGTTCATATTACGAGTGCAGAGGGTTTGGTCTAAAAGCAGGCGATTTAGTAAATAAAATCAACATAATATTATTTTAACAGATAATTATACTTAGATAATTATAGTACTTAGGTACTTATTATTATGAGCTTTGTATGAGAGTGACAAGTTTGATTTTAGAGAGATTTCAAGGTGGTGAAGCGGATTGAAGCAAGTACCGGATGTAGGTTGTACTACTCGTATTACCCTTGTTTAATTTTGTATAGTCTGGCAAAAAATAATAGACATAAATGGGGGCGCCACTGTGCAAGCTAAATACGCGAAAAACATAAATTCTCTTTTATACGGAAATTATTACTTCTGACTGACGTCTTCGGTATCTGTTCCATAGACAAGAAACCTGTACCGTCAAATACGCCAACATTGCCCACTTTTTTGGAATAATTTCAATTTTTGTAATTTTTTTCTATGGGAACGTAAGTATTTTCTTTTAGCATCTGCTATTATAAGATTATGTGCATGTATTACTTTATCAGATTTTATTATGCGTTAATATTTAGTTAAGTATTTTATACATTTTGATGGCGGGCAAAGTTATCTGGACTTTTAGCCAACATTGCCCACGTTGATTTTTGACGCAAATATAGCCTCTAGAGAGATGAAATCAAAATGCAATACAAGAATTTAGGCAATAATGGCGTTTACTTTAGGAATTAAAACGATACTATAGAAGGTTTCCTAGCAAAGTGGCTGGGCAAAGTTACCCTGACATTTTTTGTCTTTTTCATACAAACCGCATTTCACCTATTAAAAGTGCTAGGGTTGGCACTTCTTAGTAAACTGATCTTGTGATCGTAGTTGTTGTAGGTATAAAAAAACTGGTTATTTTTCATTCAGGTAAGTATTTATTTAATAAATTTTAATCAACATATTTATGTAGGTATCCAAATGAAAATGAAATGCTAATTGAGATCAAAATTAAATGATGTTAGGAGCTAAATTAAAATAATTAGTACTTACTTAACTATCAGACATTTTACGTTTATCATGAAAGATAATCACATTTATCTGGAGAGTTTAAGTAAAGAAAAACATTGCAATACAAACATTGCAAGTTAATTAAAAGCTTAAATTACGAGGGAACAGATGAACATTTATACATACATACATACCGGTCAAAATCATAACCCTCCTTTTTGCTTCGCCGTAGTCGGGTAAAAAAAAACAAGTTTCTGAAGTGCCAACCCTAAGCTTATTTTGATGGCGGGCAATGTTGTCAATAGTAGATCGCTACATTGCTGGATAACTTTGCCCACCGTTATAACTCTTCTTTGAAAAGACATTCAGCAACGATAATAACATATTAATACTCCTAAAGTGTTCTTACATATCATAATATTAATAAAACTAACATGTGTTTTCGCCATCACTCACAATTCACTTATGAATTTGCACCAAAATTTGCCCGCGAAAATACGCACCGTACTCGACGAGTTCCAAAAAGTTACTGAGTGAAGCTAGCGACACACCCGATAGACAGTGATGCTAGACACATAACCTATTTTCTACCAAATTCAAAAAATGTTTCAATATTATTCAAATATTTTTGCAATCTAAAGATTTGCTTATAAATTGATCTTCGGGCAAAATTACCCTTGGTGGCAATGTTGGCGTATTTTACGGTACCTACTTTACCATAGATTAGTAGAGAAAGGGTTTCCAGTGTAATGAAATTTTAGTTGCCGTTTCTACCCGTTTTTGCCAGACTATACAGCATTTGCTTGAAGATCCTACATGAAACTACTCCTTGACAGTAGTACCTATGCTTCGCTGGACATGATGGTAAGCTCAAACTTTTTTATATCGTGCTAAATAAAACATGTTTTGTTAGATGAAAAAATCAAAAAGCTTGTCATGCTTGATCTGCTTGATCAAACAGTTTGTACAAGCAGCATATTCTACGCGCTTATTGTTAAGCTTGATCGCCTCGGAACTCTTAGGTTAAAGACTTAAATGAACTTAAGTATTACTTAACTTTTCTTTTTTTACATTTGAAAATGAAAAATCTTATCAAAATTTTCAATTCCGACGGGATTCGAACCCGCAATGATACAAGCGATCCTCCTTTAGCCAAAGTGCCTTTACCAATTCGGCCACGGAATCATTCGTCGTTAGTTAGGGTTGAAAATCATGATAGGACAGGATTTTTCTTTTTTTTTTTTACCAGCTAGCAGTAGCAACGAGCCCAAAAAGAGTTTTTAACTGAAAACTAAAATTCACGTCACTCGACGTCATATGGCAGCCGGTAGCGATTCCGTGGCGTTTTTCACTAACAAACTTAAAGAGAAAAAGTTGTTGAAATGCATAAATTCCCACCAAGCAAAACACAACCCTACGTCAAAAACTATAAAGATGTTTTCGGTATAACCAGATTGTGGGATTGAGTTGAAATGTAGGTTGCAGCGACAGGTACTTTCAGTTAATTAGTACGATTTGCAATTTTTTCATACATATTTTAAACTAGGTACCTTTGAACTGTTACGATGTTGTTTAAAACATTAATTCGTACTTTTTGCCGGCTTCATTTGAATGTTGATGAATTCATTTATGGAGGAAAATATTTAAACTTGCTTACTTGAACTTATTTACTCTATAAAGTCACTCGCTCCCAGTTAAGTGTAGTTGTGTGTACTCTTAGGCTTGTTTCACTCTTCAGCGTGTCGCCGGTCGCGTTCGCGAGTTGACCATTCACAGCACAGAGAATTTTGAATTTTCGAATTTCTCTGTTCTGTGAATGGTCAACTCGCGGACGCGACCGGCGACACGCTGAAGAGTGAAAGGCCCCTTAGAAGTAAACTAAGAATTTTGTCTCATTTTGAATGTTAAGATATTTATGTAGGTATCTTACTAATATTATAAAGGCGAAAGTCTGTGTGTGTGTGTGTGTGTGTGAATGTTTGTTACCACGTATCTCCATAACTACTAAACAAATTTTGATGACATTTGGAACGCCGATAGTTTAGGATCTGGAATAACACATAGGCTAATTTTTATCCCGGAAAAATGTATGGTTCCCGTGGGATAAAAATAGTAGTCCACGCGGGCGAAGCCGCGGGCGTTCGCTAGTCTAAAATACTGCTTAAAACTTTATTCTTAAATATGTTATTCAAATGTCATAGTGACCCAGTAACGTTTTACTTTTGGAGAAATCAGGATTAACTTAAGAAATACAAAATGTAGACAGACGGCTTGTTAAAATCGCCAAATGAAGATGTGAGGGAGAAAAGTCGATTTATTGAATGTAAATTGAGAAAGTGTGAATGTATTGGGCCGCTCTTTCATAACGTAGATGTAGGTACTGACAAAGATTTCTTCAGCTTTGGCGAGTGCGAGCGAGAAGGCGAATCGATTCAAGGCGAGAGCGATAGAGAGGCAATGCGACCCTGGGCCAACATCTGTACGCGCCTTTAGAAGTAAAGGTAATTTACATAAAAAAGCATTTACAGTTTTAATAATATAAAATGTACTTATACTTCGAACAAACCATCGAAAACTTAAGACCCATTTTGGAAGATCGTCACACCCTTTATCATAATCTTTATCGATAACATTTATTCGAATAAATCTGCGCCATCATTATCAGGAAGATTTACGTTCACCCCTAAATTAGAATCGATTCAAATCGACTTTGGAATCGAAAGGTCCAACTTGCTTCAAAAAGAACAATTAAAGAACTAAGATAAATTAGGAATCAATGAATGCCTAATGGCTTTCTCCATTAGGGGGTTTTGAGTTTTCTGAATACTTTTAAAAAAAGAAAAAATTAACTACTCCCGGTTAAAGTTTGAGCGGGCGCAAGGAACTACAGCTGGTGGAAATGGTAGGTACTTATAAACTTTGTTTGTTACTATAATCAATGAATATCTGGGCGACCGAGCTATGCTCGGGTGCAAATAGAGAAAAGTTAAAAAAGAAAAAGAAAAAAACTTACCAGAAAATAAACTTCCACTGGCTGAGATGCGAACGCTAAGCCTTCGGCTGAAAGGCGGACACCCAATCCACTCGGCCATTTTGGTCTCAACAAATTCTGTGAAATTACAAACCACATTGTAGGTACTGGTTTTTGCGTGAAACAGACGAGTAAACAAAACACAAACAAAACAAAACACACTTTTTGCGTGAAAATGCCGAGAAAACAAATTTTCCCAGATATGAGACGTAGCTAGATTGATTTTTCGCCCCCTTAAACTCCCGTACCGCAAATTTCATCGAAACCGTTGGAGCCGTTTTCGAGAACGTGAGTACAAACAAACAAACAAATATTGCTCGTTTAATAGAATTGGATTTTATGAATCTATTTCTTATCCTTAGCATAATTATATAACATTAGATTAATATACTTTCAAATTGTAATGACAGCAAAAGTTTAAAGGACACATCTTAGCTTCATTTTGTTCATTCCCTTCCTTTCCTTCTTTATTTTGAAACATTATACAATTAGCCTATCTGTTAAAAGTTACAGGCATTTTTTGCTTATAAATAAAAAAAAACAGTTTCATAACACGAAAAAGTATAAAAAACCGCATTTGTTCCATCTTAGACGCTGATGAAGACATTCCTCTTAGAATAAACACTGTTAACTAAATGGTGAAGACACTATTGTGTTATACCGACGCAGACGGTGAGCGCTGACGTCGGTTGAGCGTAGCTGTACCTATCAATGAAAACGTAGAACATCTACAGTGTAGAGCTGTTGCTACGCGCGTACATCTACGTTTTCTTTGATACAGCTACGCGACTGACGTCAGCGCTCACCGACGACGGTTTAGCACTAAATACAGCCTAAATCTTGTTTTCAGCAATGCCGCTTCCACCAGCTCTAATTCTTGAAGAAACCGGTGCTAGCCAGAGTTCTATTCCTCACTTTTTAATATCCGCGAGTTTTCAGCTCATTTGGACTTCAGTACACTCTGTAATAACTGCCGTTCCTTAATTATACTAACATTTCCACTTTTTATCGGTTCAGTGGTGACGAGCTATTGATATTGTTAAAACGCTGAGAATTCGTTCTGGGATCTTACAAATTACTATTTTAGAATAATGAATAGGGAATAGATAAGTTTGACGCTTTGGGGGCTTAGCGAGCTAGTGTTCGGTTGAAACGCTATCCAAGATACAAGTTCGATATCTAAGGATAATTAAAGTTTATAAGTAGGTATCTACTAATCACTTATAAAAAGACTGGTAGATAATGCTTCAGCATTAAGTCCTCCTTGCACAATTTGTTATGTGTGAAAGTGTTAAATAAATAAATAGATAGGTAAGTAAATAAAAAAGAGATTCTCAATTCGTAGGAATCTTTCTATTGTGCTTTTTTTTTGTAAGTAGGTATGTTCACCGATTACTCGAAGACGCCTGAACTGATTTGGAAAATTCTTTTTTTGTTTGAAAGAGTAGGTAAGTATACTTTATGATTGGTGCCACAAAAATTTGGTGAGGATCTATCGAGGATCTTCAGAGTTATGAACATAATTGCACCTCGAAAGTGTAGAAAATTGCTCCGCTTTGAAGTCGGGTTTTTATATTTTTTTATTAGGCACTTGTATTATTATACCCAGACCTTAGATTAAGTACCTATATAATCTAAGACCCAGACAAATTGTGTGACGAATGTATGAAACATACCCTGAACATAAAATAAACTGAATTTAGTGTAAACAGGCCTGATGCCTCCTGTCTAGTTTAAAAATTCACTAGTAGGACAAACTTTCTTTTCCCCAAACACTAGACCTTTTTGTACCTAAAAATAGGTTTATTTTACTTCAACTTGCCTCATCCAGCTTTGACAGGTGTTTGACAGCGACATTTCAAAATCTTTCAGTGTAATCAAATGTGTTCAAGCAAATCTCAGAAATCAATGTTTTTATTGTTTTAGTGTGAATGGAGGGGTATGGGTATCCGTACGCGGGGTTCCAGCCGATGCGGCCTGATGCCCAGTTCCTGGATCACGGAGATGGGTATGGGGAGTATTACGGAATGGGGCCGATGACTGAGGATCTTGGACGAAGGTTAGATTTGAGATGAAGCAGACAAGACTTAACACCAAAAAGGTCAATAATCCTGATCTAACCAGGATCAAAGCTCTGTGTATCAGAAACTACGAGTCAGTTCGAGTTCAGTTCAGAAACCCTTTCAAAATTGACGACCTCTGTGGCGCAGTGGGTGAAGGCCCGCCTGTGACGCAAGAGGTTGCGGGTTCGATCCCCGCCGCGGGACAAATGTTTGTATGATCTGCAAATATTTGTCTCGGGTCTGAGTGTTTTCTATGTATATTATGTATGTATTTACAAAAAAAAAAAAATGTATCTAAGTAGTATATCAGTCATGTGGTTGCCATAACACAAGCTCTGCTTAGCTTGGGACTACAGGATGCTGTGTGAAATGTCCAGCAATATTTATTTTAATTGTCGTGAATTGTACTACCAACCGACGTTGTTGTTCTAATTCATTCATAGAATTAAACAGGACTCGTGTTTTAGTTTTAATCCACGCGTACATACATACATACATACATAAACTCACGCCTATATCCCATCATAGGGGTAGGCAGAGACCACAGATCGCCACTTGCTACGATCCTGGCACACTTCTTTCGCTTCATTCACTCTCATCACATTCTTCATGCAAGCTCGTCGGTTTAGGGTACTCTTGACCTGGCCTTTTTCCAATAATTCGCCAATTTGGTCTAGGAATGTGCGCCTAGGTCTACGCGTACCACGCGGTTTTCCTCCACCTTCATCATCTGAACTGCTCAGGTCTGGAACTCGCTGCCAGCTTCTTTTCCCCAAAAATTATAACCTGGGTCATCTTCAAGTCTAGAGTGAATAGGTGTCTTCTAGACCTTTGTGATCCATCATCAGCCACATCTTCGCTTACAAGTAAGATTGTGGCTAAACATAAACAACCTACAATAAAAAAAATTACAAGTGGTCTTATGTTTTAAGCATACATTGTCTTCGAAAACCTCTATTCATAACTAAACACATATTTTCATTCAAGGCCTAGCAGATCGAAGCACCGTTTACGAAGATCCAGATCCAGGAGTGAGACCCGCTCGAAGTCCAGATCCAGATCTCGTTCCAGATCCCGGTCTCGAAGCCGCAGTCACTCTCGGTCTCCTAGCAGACATCGAGAGTTTAACTTCAGGGAGCCAGGGTTTTTAGATGCGTTTCGAGTGCTATATCTGGCTCGTAAGTAGAAACCAGCTTTTTATTTATAGATACGTATATTATCCATAGGGGTAGGCAGAAACTACATTCAACATTCCTATGATTCTGACACACATATTTCTCACTTATTATCATTACATGTTTTTCTGTTTTGGAACTAAGGCGTGCTATGAAGTATTTTATTGTATCAAATGAATAAGATAAAAAAGTTAGAATATAACTGAAGTAATCCGTTTGAAGTATTGATTCATAAATTCTAGACAAATATTCCATAATCGATGCTGTTGACTGATCACGATCAGATAGGCTTTTGAAGGCACTTAATGACCGTATATAGAAGTCAAAATCAATTTGAAAACATTCTCTGATACGTTTTATGAACTAAGTCAGCGTTTCTTAACCTGTGGTCCGCGGACCCCTGGGGGTCCGCGAGTGTATGTATAGGGGTCCGCAGTCTCATCTATGGACCACTTGACTTTAAATAAATGTCTCTAAAAGTATTTTTCCTGCTGGAATGCTTTGGTTGTAAGTATATAGATTTTATATATGTGTCGTGAGTTTGTGAGCTGAGAGATCTTTTTGAATAATTCTAAATGCGGCATGATTTTCATCGTATTTTTACCCAACTACCCTTGTGCTGGTTATTTGTAGTACCTACCTACTAAAATTAAAGGTCCAAAAATTGCTGTTTTTTTTAATAAGGGGTCCTTAGTATTATGCTTAATTTCCTAGGGGTCCGTGGACTGAAAAGGTTAGGAAACGCTGAACAAAGTTATTCTTTCCTCTCGCCCAAAACCTTAAAGACCCAAGCACGAAACCCTGCTTGAACCTAACTTAACCTAACCTAAATGTCCAGCGTGATCCACTAAATCTCTTTCTCTTCTCAGCAAGCAAGCACAGAAAGAACACGACGAAGTTCCTAGCGACTAAAAAGCGACAGGACCGCGTCCAAGAGTTCCTGAAGAGCGACGGACTCGGCTCCAAGCGATGGCTGTTCTACCCACGCACTAAGAGTGAACAAGGGACAGATGCAGGTATGTATGTATGTATGGGGACTCCCTTTTCCACAATTAGACTCATCAGGACACACGACAGATGCAGGTTTCATACCTATTTGAAGGTCTTGTCTGAATTTTGAGACACGAAAACTGATAATCTTTATCGGATTCATTTAAATTCGTATGAGTTAGTTGTCAACTCTAGTCACGGAGTTTTTAGGCAGCCCGTTTTGAAGGCCCCGTCATGGCTTAGTTATTTTACGAGTCCTTCGAAGCACGGAAGCGCTTAGCTGTTATGGCCATTAGCGTTCACCCATTCTTTGGTCAAGGTCTTACTTTCAAGCTTTCTGGGCATTAACTGGCCCTTGATTGTCTATCTTTGATAGCGACCAAAATCGGTTTCAAACTTTCAAATAATGATAGTTCAGTGAGCACGCAAGTAGCTCTGTCACTCTCATCTCATTGAGACCGTACGTGACAAGAGATACCTACGCGATCGTTTTGAAAGTTTGAGAACAATTTGAGGTTGGAGACAACTCAGAAAATCAGCCTGCTGATCTTTCATTTATTTCATAGTCTTGACTCGGATGCTTCTGACAGGAAACTGCGTGAACACACAAGTAATATCCAACCCCTGACGCCCAAACAGCCCGAATCGTGAAAGACAGACTCAGATGTTCAGAGACGAACATTTCGTCAAAAATATAAAAAAATAACATAATTAAGCTTTACAGGTCCAACCGCATCGCGCGACACGTGCGATCAGCGAGTAAAGGTTGACGGCGACTTCTTCCGCGCGTACAAACGCAGCAGGAAGGTGGACAGCGACGCACCGATACGGAAGCTTAAGCGATGGGAACTGATATTTTATAAGAAGCTAGGGTTTATACAGGCTGTTTGACTTTCGATTATAGTTTTATTTTTATTTATGGTCTTTTTTTTAATTAGCGATTTGAGCAGTATTGATATCATTTGCAATAACCGTAATTTAATTTTAGCGCCTACACTTTTGATTTGAGCAGAGTCTCTCGAACTCAAGATATCGAAATTTATCAGGAATTGAAATTGCGGTAACCAGAATTTATAAATAGGTAGGTACCTACTCAATAACAATACTTAATATTTTTAAGTAAAAACACAAACCAGCAGTGCGATTCAGACTTCCGAAAATACATCTTATTAGTGTGATAAGTGTGATATTATATTATATTAGTGTGATGATTTCCGAAGATTTTATTATTTAAAATTCAAAGGCTTTTGTCGCTAGCCGTACCTACGAAGGGCCGTAAGTACCTATCTAATATCTATCGTTATAAATGTATCTACTTTATGCATGAGACAACACCCACAATGTTCGAGACAGAATTAGCATCTCAGTTCAAAAGCTTATTTACCTCAACTCGTATAAATCTTTAATCGCTCACAGTTTTACCCTCTCGATATTCGAGCCCAAATTACTTGGGATGAACTTAGAATGAAGTGAAAGGTTGCGACACTCACGCGACTTCATAGATAGGTCAGTTGGACCTGTTTATAAATTCATCGATATTTTTTATTTTCTGTTGGTTGAAATCGGTCGGCAAAATGACAAGGCCCAAATTTATGTACTTAACTCAAAAAATGTAAAAAAAAAATTGCGGTGCATCAAACCATTTATAGTATCAAAAAATTATAGAAGGTAGGTATTTGGTAAATTCATAATAAGGTATGTAAGTACCTACTTATCTTAAATATTACATTACAAGCAAACTGAAGTATTTTTTATTTAACAAACACAATTCTTTGAAGATATCTATGCGGGTAGACAGAGACACGTCTAACTAAACATTTTCAAAAGTTAACACAATCAGTTTACTTTCAATTGTTTTAATTTTTTAACCGTCTTAAAAAAAGGAGAAAAGGAATTTTCTTATCTACCTACCTATGTAAGTATGTTTTTTTAATAGGTACACTTGTATGTTCACCGATATCTCTAGGATCTTCGGAGTGATGCACAGAAATGCACCTTAAGAGCGCAACATTGAAGTCGGTTTTTTCAAATTATCAATTTGCCACTTGCACTTGCAGGCAATAGTCGTATCTCCCCTCGTTTCGGCACGCCCTCAAGGTGCCTATTAGCCGGGTCCACACAGAGCGAGCAGCCTCGCGAGGCATTTGCCGCGCGAAGCAGCTCGGTTAGTGTGGACGTGTGGCTCGGGCGCGCGCTACCGCGGGCGAGCGTCCGAGCGCCCGAGCCACACGTCCACACTAACCGAGCTGCTTCGCGCGGCAAATGCCTCGCGAGGCTGCTCGCTCTGTGTGGGCCCGCCTATTAAGGTATACAAGCGTACATTCGGAATAGTTCCCCGCATGCAGAACTTCTTCATCGTTCTGCATCCAAATTACCTCAGGGAATAGCCAGACATTGTATAGTGTATGTCTACTGGAAGAGACTGAAGTGTCTACCATTCTTGGTTTAAATTTTATTTATACCAAAACGAAACAATATCACAACTGTATTATTATCTTGGAACATCGATTAGATTTTTATGCGCCTAAGGAACTTTTAAAATAAAGTAAGTTCTTATGAGTTAGTTGCCAACTCTGGGGACAAGAGTGTTTAGGCCGCTTAAAGGCCTCCGTCGAATGTGCCCACCGAAGCACGGAAGCGCACAGCAGTTAATGCCGTTTGCGGTCACCCATCCAAATAGTGACCTTTGGAGTGTCAACTTGACACTGACAACTTGATTTTTACACATTTCTACTTTTACGCTCTTTTTGACGACCTTTTTTTTTCGGTATATTCCTGCCGCGAGTCTAATGAGTGAATGATCAAATATTTTGTCTCTGGTTTTTTTCTGTGTACTTATAATGTAAGTATGTATTTACAAAAGTGTTTATCAGTCATGGTATTTCCCATAACAAGCTATGCTTATGCTTACTTTGGGCCTGGCTTACTTTAGCTTACTTTTGGCTAGCGATGCTGTTTGAAAAGTCCTGCATTATTTATTTTATTTGCAGTGCAGCGTCGCGTCGCTTCCATAGTAACATAGACTCTATGTAAAACGCTACTGAGCGAACACAAAGGCTCACATGTTAGTAAGACCTATATTATCTTATTGTTCCAAACTCACCCCAAGGATAATTAAGCGTGGAACTTCAAAAGACCGGCTGGAGAGTCTCTGTATTGGCAGAATTTAAATATTAGTGTGTGTGTGCTATTTTAATGTGATTTGAAAGGCTTATTAGGGTACCTTGAAGAGCGATATAGAACTATAAGCACACTATCGTAAAGTTTTATTCTTTGTTGAAAATGGGCGTTTTTCTGCTTGACGGCATGGCATACGGCACGGCAACGGCAACGGTGGAGGCACGGCAATCGGGGACGCAAAAATGTATGGCGATATGGGAGTAGTACCTACTGTGTTATTTGGTCACTGGTAGTCAGTTGGGATATAGAAATCCCAAGTCACCACCAGTGGCAAGTTCATGGTGGTCAGATGGTCCGGAGGGCATTCCACTTGCCAGCGCCAGCGACAGCATTGACTCTACCGGTGCCGTCGCATGTGTTTTATTTAATACGTACATAGCTATTTGTGGTGCGTATGTATGTGCGATAGAACAATAATTCTGATTTTGATTCCGGTCTAAAAACCTGAAATCTATCTATCTATTCAGCCTGCACGAACCCACTGCTGGGTATAGGCCTCCCCTCTACTCCGCCATTCTCTGCGATCCCTTGCCAGTCTCATCCATTGCTGCCCAGCCACGTTCACGATGTCATCGGACCAACGAGCGGGCGGTCTGCCTCGCGCTCGTCGGGCGTCTCTCGAAAACCTGAAATGATATAAAAATAAATACATATTTACGTGTTTTGTTCACTGGAAAAATGTTTAGTCAAACGGATCCGCCCATGGGACCATGAAAGGGACTTACTATGTCCAAGGTCATTAGACCAAACATATCGAAAGGGTGCAAATTGATGAAGTGGAAATATCTCTATGTTTTCATTCGAGCCCTGCCCAGCGGGACGTTTCTAAGGGGACACGGTAACTAGATAGGAATCAGTAGAGTAGATTATACAACTTTCCCATGGGTGCTGGTTTTAGAAAAGTAGCTTTATAATTCACCCTGAAGTATAAAACACTGAAGGTTAATTAATACCGGAAGGTAGATACTAATAGTTTCTTTAGTCCTGTAGGTACATAAGAACTAACTAAAGGTTAGAAGCACGAAGAAGATAAGGTATAGGTTAATATGCGAATATAAACTAAGAGCTCACAGTCATTGGCTACTTGGTTTATACTCCATTTTATATTATTGCACAAATTAATTTATGGAAAAGTATTATTGCTCCCACTTTTCACTAGAAACATTTTTTTTTTTCGCCAGTGCTGGGTAGCAAAGTCTAGAATAGACCTAGAACACTAAGGTCACTTTGTACACATTGCCTTTATGTCACAACTAGTTCATCTTGTTTGCCCGTTTTAGTCATTTGCACATACTGAAAGTATTCGTCACAAGAATGAATATCACTACTGGTTCTCAACTAGTATCTTCTTAATTTAGCAAAAGAGCATTCTTTTTAGATGTTTTCGTGACAATATAATTCTGCCTATAACTGATTGAGGCACGCCTTTTATCTGGTGATTGATGGAGTCAAGTTAAGTGATTCTGGGATTACATTCGAGTTTTAGTGAAAGTGACGAATTGTGAATCGTTTTAGGGGATGATTGTTTATATTGGAAGGAATGAAACAATCTGGGGCTATCACTGCAATTTACATTTATATTTATTTATCTTACAGCCTATATTTCAATCAGACTGATGTTTGTTACTTGTGTACCATTTGGGCGATAAATATCAAATACTTAATTATCATTTATTCAGTAAGACCGCTATGACCACTTTAAATCGTCTTAAGAGCTAGGTAATTCTACTCCTGTTCTTTCGCGACCAACACCATGAAGAATCAGGGATAGATTTGCTATAGGTATCAATTCTATTGCCAGGCAGCCGATAAAGCTACAAATCTCATGTTGGTTCAACTAAAAGGCAATTAAAGAACTTAAAAGAAAAGTTTTATAAGTACTTACTTACTTCAATCTTTTTTACTTTTTTTCTTTTTTTTTTACTTCGTTTTTTACTGATGAAGTACCTACATACGTTTCAATTGTTCACAAACCATAAAGATGGAGACCACACTTCAAAGTCCACAATTTTAAATAATATTCCTTCTTAAATCCACATAAATAATGAATCTTATCAAACAAACACAATGGATAAAGTAAAAGCAGTTTGAATGCAGTCTGCGAGCCCGAAATATTACAAAAATGAGAGTTTGAACAAAGGTAACCGAATAGAGCTCCGTCACAAGTAACACAAAATACACAAAAAATAAAATAAATGCAAGCAATTACTTAAACGCAGCCGTTCCATTCAAGTTGAATGCAAACACGCCTGTCCCAGGGGTCGAGAGCTGAATTAAAATTATGACGTGGCGTGTTTAGAAACATCTCAACGTATACTTGCTGGTTCTGCTGGTAACTGTTTTAGAAATAAACCTCTGAACGTGGAAAAGAGATAGAGAAGGGAGATTGGCTAGATCAGTGAAAAGAAGAAAAGTATAGAGAACTCCGCTGGAGCTTGAATAGATAGGTAGATAGATAACACTTTATTGTTTACCACAAAGAAACCTAAAGTATAAATTATCTAAACATAGGTAAAAACAACTGGCGGCCTTATCGCTTAAAGCGATCTCTTCCAGGCAACCTAGGATGGATTGGACAGAACAGATAATAGAAGGCGAGAAGGTGTGGTAATGACTAGGTTTATGAAGATGAATCGATACAAAGAAAGACAGACTCTAGACTGTGTTACCCGCTGGTAAATATTTTAACTCGTTTTAGAAATAAACCTCTAAACATGGAAAAGAAATAGAGAACGGATTTTGACTAGATCACTGAAAAGAAGAAAAAGATAAGAGGACTCCGCTGGAGCTTGACTAGATTTAGGAAGATGGATACAAAGAAAGACAGACTCCAGACCGTGTTACCCGCTGGTAAATGTTTTAACTCTACGTTTTTTAAATAAACCTCTGAACGTGGAAAAGAGATAGAGAACGGATTTTGACTAGATCAGTGAAAAGAAGAAAAGGATAGAGAACTCCGCTGAAGCTTGGCAAGATTACTTCTGTCGAGTAGCAAATCTGCAGAATTACAAATCTATTCAATCCAGAATCTGTCCTACACCGAACCAGGAAGAAAATAATATTATCACCAGCTCTAATTATAATGTACAATGTACATAGGTCTCTTTTCGATTCTTGCCTGATTATTTTTGTCTTGATCACTTAAAACTAAACATGAATTTTTTTAGACACAAAATTGTTACCATGCCAACTATTTCATGCTTTTTATTATCATAGTCCAACAATTCACAGAATGGTTGAAATTAATTTCCAAAAGTTTCATTATCCCCGTAACAACATATTTTCTTTATTTGCTAGTCAAATTACCCTCACCCTATAAAAAATATAATTATTTCCGCTAGTTATAGTATGAATCATTCGTTTTATAATCAATAGGTTTCGACACGCGAACACTATTCCCATGCATTTGCATTTCAAACATACATTTAGAAATACATTCCTAAATGTATGTTAGAAATACATTTCTGAGGAGCTAAAATGGGCGCTATAGCAAAATCACAATATAATTTCAATATATGCCGTTCTTGTCACTCTCCAGTCTATGAAAAGAGACGGCATATAGATCAATTCCTCTTATGAATCTGCTATAACGGCCTTTTTAAGCCTGCTGTGTTCATTTACTAAGCTCTTGACATGTTTGTCTATCATCATCTTCCTGCCCTTTTCCCACTTACGTGGGGTCGACACAACATGATGTATTCTTCTTCCATTTCCCTTTATCAGCCGTCATCTCAGCATTCACCCCTTTCTTACTCATGTTAACTTTCACACAATGCTTGTCTATATACTCGTAAATAAAAATGAATGTTTCTATGCTTGTCCTCTGTCCTAAACCATTGATCAGATTATGATGAAACTTCGATAGATTCTTCTGAGTACTCCCGCGTTTTTGGCTCAAAAAATCTACTTAGATAAAAAAAATTGAGGAAGTACGAAATTCACCGGGTCAGCTTCATAAAATTATGCCTTTTTCCATAAAGATACGCAAATACTACAGATTTATTTTTGCAACGTTGATTTTTTTTGAAAATACTTAATTGAAAAAGTTGTAAAATGCATGATGCATTGAATCATTTGTCTTTACTAAACCAGTATTAAAATTAAAAACCAAGCAACTAAAAAGCTTATCCTTAATGATCCGTCCAAGTCGAGGGAAGTTTTAAATTAGCTACCGAATTCCTTAGTTATCGCTTGGAAAATTGACGTATAGTCAGCAAGGAAGTGTAGGTGCACAGACTTCACGTATTAGCACCTGTAGCCAAAAAGTCGGAGGGCTAGAAAATAACATAGGCTACTTTTTATCCGGGTACTACGAGAGCGAAGCCGCGGGCAGCAGTTAGTAAGTTTATAAGTAGAGTGGTTAGAATTCAAAGTGGCTCTTTGAATCTTGACAAAATTATGGTCTAAAGTCTATTTTTTAATTTATTTGAGTTTTTGGAATTCAAGGAGGCAATTTGTTTAAATTTCTGACTGTACTAGTGGGAAAAACTGCGGGTGTAACTTCCCCGCTGTGAGTGCAAGTTAAGAAATCGCTGGTTTAAGGTTTTGTTAGGCACTTGCTAGAAATAATAAAGGTTCAAAAGTAAAGGATTTATAATTGACTTTTGTATTATGTACTGCTGACAAGCCAGTGCAAGAAAATTCAAAATTCAAATATCATTCATTCAGTAGGACCAATAGGTTCGCTTTGAGTCTTAGAGCTAGGTAAATCTACTACTGCAAGCCAATAGCAGCATTTACACGCAGAGATCGGCCTGCGGATTTTCCCGCGGATCGATCTCTGTCATTCCAACCTTTGAAAGTTTTATCCGCGGATATCCGTAAAGATATCTTTACAGATATCTGTACAGTCCAGATCCGTGCTAAAAACTCTACCGTTTAAAGGCCGCTAGTTTTATCCGCGGATATCTTTACAGATATCTGTACAGTCCACACAACGATCTATTATCATTTAATCTTGGTTATAAGGATTGTTGGTCTTGTTGAGAGGCTTTCTTGGTAGCTTTGTCTCTTTCACACTCGTTGTTGGATTAGTAGTGTGCCCATGTCATTTAAATTTCAGGATATTTTTACTTTATCGCGCTCGACAAAATCAGCGCTTGATTTCGATCCATGGTTTCGATCCTTGAATTCGATCCTTGATTTTGGTCCTTGATTTTGATTTCGATCCTTGATTTCGATCCTTGGTTTCGATCTTGGATTTCGATCCTTGATTCTTGAATTTTGAACCTTGAATCTGAAATTTTGAATCTTGAATCTTTGAAGTGACAGCTGTCAAACTTCAAATGACCATATCTCGGGAACTACTCGTCCTAGACTCCCCGTTCTCAGTTCAAATGAAAGCTATGACCAAGATCTTCATTTGAAGTGACAGCTGTCAAACTCCAAATGGCCATATCTCGGGAACTACTCGTCCTAGACTCCCCGTTCTCAGTTCAAATGAAAGCTATGACCAAGATCTTCATTTGAAGTGACAGCTGTCAAACTTCAAATGGCCATATCGCGGGAACTACTCGTCCTAGACTCCCCGTTCCCAGTTCAAATGAAAGCTATGACCAAGATCTTCATTTGAAGTGACAGCTGTCAAACTTCAAATGGCCATATCTCGGGAACTACTCGTCCTAGACTCCCCTTTCTCAGTTCAAATGAAATCTATGACCAAGATCTACATTTCAGATGACAGATGTCATTTTGACAGCTGTCACTTCAAATGAAGATCTTGGTCATAGCTTTCATTTGAACTGGGAACGGGGAGTCTAGGACGAGTAGTTCCCGAGATATGGCCATTTGAAGTTTGACAGCTGTCACTTCAAATGAAGATCTTGGTCATAGCTTTCATTTGAACTGGGAACGGGGAGTCTAGGACGAGTAGTTCCCGAGATATGGCCATTTGAAGTTTGACAGCTGTCACTTCAAATGAAGATCTTGGTCATAGCTTTCATTTGAACTGGGAACGGGGAGTCTAGGACGAGTAGTTCCCGCGATATGGCCATTTGAAGTTTGACAGCTGTCACTTCAAATGAAGATCTTGGTCATAGCTTTCATTTGAACTGGGAACGGGGAGTCTAGGACGAGTAGTTCCCGAGATATGGCGGTTTGAAGTTTGACAGCTGTCACTTCAAATGAAGATCTTGGTCATAGCTTTCATTTGAACTGGGAACGGGGAGTCTAGGACGAGTAGTTTCCGAGATATGGTGCTTTGAAGTTTGACAGCTGTCACTTGAAATGAAGATCTTGGTCATAGCTTTCATTTGAACCGAGAACGGGGAGTCTAGGACGAGTAGTTCCCGAGATATGGCCATTTGAAGTTTGACAGCTGTCACTTCAAAGATTCAAGATTCAAAATTCAAGAATCAAGAAAAAAACTTTGTAAATTTATACCGTTCCACGCGCCAGTCCAAAATCTGCGGTTATCTGTACAGATATCTTTAAAGATATCTTTACAGATATCTTTACAGTCCGGATCCGTGGGAAAATCTTTAGCGTTTAAAGGCCGCTAGTTTTATCCGCAGATATCTTTAAAGATATCTTTACAGATATCTTTACAGATATCTTTACAGTCCGGATCCGTGGGATAATCTCTATCGTGTAAATGCCGCTATTGTCTAATTGTCTCAAAGCTCAAATTGGTCTCAAACTGTCAAAACGATCGCGTAGATATCTTTTGTTGCGTTCGGTCTCGTTGAGGTGAGAATGACAGACACTCTATCGCTATCAAGGTTCAGTATTTCAACAATTTTGTTGTTTTAGTAGCTTTTTCTCCTAGTATTAAGATACCTAATTGCTGTCATTGTTGATTTATCAAAAGAAATAATTTTCATAATCAATAAGTAGAAAATGGGCAGAAATGATGAGATTTTGCTAAGCTGATCAAAGTTTAATCCTTTCTTAATATGCCTTTGTGAGTTTCGATTGAATTATTCTTTTTTTGAGCATTATCTTTTTGGTCACCTTTGGGCCAGTGAACTATTTGAGGTTATTTTAAGACATATTTAGGAGATGGATGGTCAAGAAACAAGTGTGATGATAAAGTCAGTAGAGCAAGCCCTTTCTGTTTCTATCTTAACAGTTCTAAGAACAAATTCCCACTTATACATTTCACGCTGATATCAGTGTATGTGATATGTTTTTACAATTATTATTTCTCTATTTTTATTGCAATAGTTTATCTATCTATCTATTTCAGCCTACACCCACCTACTGCTAGGTTGGGCCTCCTAATTTGCACGTAACGCTACGAAAAATGAGTCGCGTAAGGTACGTTGTGTGTTCTCGCACTTGCAGTCGTGACTGTAGGTACATTATTGCGTTACAACATCATCATTTACACTAATTTGATAAAAAAAGATCAAAAAAAGTTTTACTACTAGCTCTTTAATGGCAACACCCAAGTGATTTCTCAAAAAAACACCCATCTCAGTTGGGGTGTTCTGTTACTGTGTTTTATTCCTTTAGGGATCTAAAAAGTTTTACGAATCCAGCCCCCTGTAGTCACGGTCAATCCTACGGTAGGATTTATCATCACTTAGTCTTGAGTGAGCCATCAATGTCCCCTTGGGTAAGATGATCTGACAAAAAAAGTATAGTGTACTGCCAAGAACTGAAGTTTTACTTTACAGGTTCTTCTAAAGCTGTATTGCATTGTATCTACCTACTATTTATAAGAAGTAAGTGTTGGTTTTTGAATAGTATTAGCCAAGGCCATACCTATATATTTACTTTTTGATAAAATATGATAAGTAATATGAGTTTATTTATAAATTTTGTTAAATAAAGCGTAAAATTTAAGAAGAAAATTGTACTTACCGTAAAATGTAAGCTTTGTTTATTATTAAGAGGCATTATACAAAATTTTCTGATTTACGTGATGTTTTGGGGCAGGATTTTTCAATGAAAACACTGTATTTATAAAAAAATTATGGCACAGCATGAAATATCATTTCAATTTTGTACTATTAAATGAGCTACTTTTGTATTTTTATTATTTCTTTTTGATTAATCGACCTCAAACCGGCGACTGTTTTGTGAATTTTTGCTGTAAGAGGTTTAGAAATCACCATATTTACGAATCATTTTGACGTCCAAATGGTATAAAAAAATTACGATGTTTTGCTGTGATAGTCAACCAAACTATTAAATGGATCACTTTTTACTACCTTTATTTAGTTTTTGAGTAAAAAAATCTTTAACTTAGTCCAAATTTCGAGAAAACGGCCAAAGAATTGCTTTTGATTTTGGCTACTTAGAACTGACTTAGAACTTTTGTTCGTAAAATTAACAAAACAGAAATAAACTTTAGTTCAAAATCAATCCTTTTCTGAAAAAAAAAATGCAAAAAGATTAAAAAATTGGCAATGAAAAATCTTTTAAAACAACCTAAAACGCGTCGTATCTACTACCCTATCTACTCGACGCAAGCAGACCGCGCCGAGCGCTTCTAGGGGGTGGACGTATCGCTTTGCATCCCGGAGCTCGCACTGAGTCGACTCGCAAAGCACGTCGCCGGCTACGAAGAATATAGCGAAATAGGAGCGTTTGATACATTGGTTGCTAAGTTATTAATTACCTATTTTTAAATATTTTCTGCGGGGCTAAAAAGGCCGTTAAAGCAGAATAATGATCTGAATTGTTGTGTAACTAATAATGTAATAATAGGGTGACAGCGAGCTGATCTGATGATGGAGTCAGGACCTGTTCCATGGAATTTTATGATGATATGGGTATCAAATGAAAGGGCTTGATGAGCGCAACACAATGCTGATCTGATGATGGAGTCAGGACCTGTTCCCTGGAACTTTTTAATGATATGGGTATCAAATGACAGAGCTTGATGAGCGCAACACAATGCTGATCTGATGATGGAGTCAGGACCTGTTCCCTGGAACTTTTTAATGATATGGGTATCAAATGAAAGAGCTTGATGAGCGCAACACAATGCTGATCTGATGATGGAGTCAGGACCTGTTCCATGGAACTTTTTAATGATATGGGTATCAAATGAAAGGGTTTGATGAGCGAAACACAATTCTGATCTGATGATGGAGTCAGGACCTGCTCCATGGAACTTTTTAATAATATGGGTATCAAATGAAAGGGCTTTTAATGATATGGGTATCAAATTAAAGGGCTTGATGAGCGCAACACAATGCTGATCTGATGATGGAGTCAGGACCTGTTCCCTGGAACTTTTTAATGATATGGGTATCAAATGAAAGGGCTTGATGACCGAAACACAATGCTGATCTGATGATGGAGTTATGACCTGTTCCATGGAACTTTTAATGATAATATGGGCATCAAATGAAAGGGCTTGATGAACAAAACACCTGTTCCCTGGAACTTTACAATGATATGGGTATCAAATGAAAGGGCTTGATGAGCGAAACACAAAGCTGGGTCGGGGTTTACTTTGACTTTGATTCTTGATTTTGACTTTCACTTTGATTCTTGATTCTTGATTTTCAATTTTAGTTTCTCTATTCTCGGATCTCGGATTCTTGATTTTCGATTTTCGAGTCTCAATTCTTGATTATCGGATCTTGGATATCGGGTTCTTGATTCTTGATTTTGATTCTTGATTTTCAATTTTCGATTATCGATTCTCGGATCTTGTATCTCGGATTCTTAATTCTTGATTTTCAATTTTTTAATTTTTGATTTGTGATTCTTGATTCTTGTTTCTCATTTCTCGATTCTCTGATCTCGGATTTTTATTTTCATTTTTATTTCTTGATTTTGATTTTAAAATTAAAATCAAGATTAAAAATGAAAAATCAAACATCAAAAATCGAAGTCAAAAGTAAATCCTAACCCAGCTTTGTGTTTCGCGCATAAAACCCTTTCATTTGATACCCATATCATTATAAAGTTCCATGGAACAGGTCCTGATTCCATCATCAGATCAGCATTGTGTTTTGCTCATTAAACCCTTTCATTTGATACCCATATCATTATAAAGTTCGATGGAACAGGTCCTGACTCCATCATTAGATCAGCATTGTGTTGCGCTCATCAAGTCCTTTCATTTGATACCCATATCATTAAAAAGTTCCATGAAGCAGGTCCTGACTCCATCATCAGATCAGAATTGTGTTTCGCTCATCAAACCCTTTCATTTGATACCCATATCATTAAAAAGTTCCATGGAACAGGTCCTGACTCCATCATCAGATCAGCATTGTGTTGCGCTCATCAAGCCCTTTCATTTGATACCCATATTATTAAAAAGTTCCATGGAGCAGGTCCTGACTCCATCATCAGATCAGAATTGTGTTTCGCTCATCAAACCCTTTCATTTGATACCCATATCATTAAAAAGTTCCATGGAACAGGTCCTGACTCCATCATCAGATCAGCATTGTGTTGCGCTCATCAAGCCCTTTCATTTGATACCCATATCATTAAAAAGTTCCATGGAGCAGGTCCTGGCTCCATCATCAGATCAGCATTGTGTTGCGCTCATCAAGCCCTGTCATTTGATACCCATATCATTAAAAAGTTCCATGGAACAGGTCCTGACTCCATCATCAGATGAGCTAGCTGTCACCATATTATTTCATTGTAGTCGGAACTTGACTGACATGCTGAGATCCAAGTTTCAACTCAATCGGACTATTTACTGAAGAGTTCTGTTGAAAAGCTCCTGACTCCATCAGATAAGCACAATATGGTTTATGGGACAAAAAAACAAACATTTATTTTTTGTAATTATTTGTATTCAAAGTGTAACTAACCCGACTTTGTTTTGTGTTATACCTATAGGTACCTACCTAAGTACCTACCCAAAAAGTATTTTTACTATCTCAAATAAATCAATCACATGAAAATTACCAAAACCGTTTAGTCTAAGAAACGGAGCGCTGTTCATTGGGTGTTAGAATTTAGCAACTTTTGTCCCTCCGAGCGCTGATTTTGTCGAGTGCGAAATTGTATAATGGCTCTTAAACAAGGGTCTTAAACTGTTAATCTCACTGAGTAGGTAAGTAAGGTATAACATACGAAAACATATTCAATACCTACAATACAATACCTACCTACATTATTTATTTACTTACATTTTTGTTTAATATAAATTTTCTTTTTGGTTTGTTATTTTTTGCCAAAAAATTAAACATTATTCAATGAAACGAAAATAACATTATTTAAGAAGCTTAAAAATATGTTTTTATACAGCTTAATATTGGTAATGGATTTTCCAAACCATTTCATCGTACACACGATTCACATAAAAACAGTTTTCGTTACAAAGCGTTGCTCAACACCAAACAATGAACTTATTCCCATCAAAACAGAAAACCCCTAAGAAAACAAACAAACGCTCAAAATGCAAGGCAGGCCCGCTTGCATCCACTACGACTCCCTAGGGGCCCCATAAAGAGCCCCCTTCGCAAGAAATTCAGGGGAATTTCGTGCTGTACCAACATACCCCAACTCACCCTTATAACCACATAATCATTTACACTAGGAAAGAACCATAAGTTCATACACATAAAGTAGAATTTGCAATACCCCGGGAATAAGAAATAAAGTTGTGACAAAGTTCAAGTTTAGAACGTTACAATGGACCAAGTAATTTAATTGATGACGTGTTCGATTTTTGAAAATAAATGGCGCGACGTCAAATTAAAATTCGTTCGGAATGTTTTCTTTCGTTTCAGTTAAAAGTTCTCTTATTTTTAAGAGCATTTCGAAATTAAAGTGCCTACCTTGTTCGATTTAACTTTATTTAAGGTCTTGAGATTGACAGCAAAAAAATCATGCGTACTATAGGTACCTACTGAGCTCTGAACGGAGCTTAATGGCGAAAGAAAACTTTGTAGGTATGAAAAACAGTTGCTTATTAGGTAAGTAAAGTCTCGTAGAAGGCTGAAGTGGACCAATTTGTCGATGTCGTGTCAAACGCTAACAACATGCTGATAACTTACGAGGAATACTGGTATAGGATTATAATAAGGAATAAGTACCTACATATTTTACGTAACATGGTACAGTCAGCGACTTAAAATTAGTAAAAAACAGGGCAAATCTAATAGCAAAAAATTTGATTGTAACTCCACGGGTTCAGTACCCCGATCGCGAGTATGCACAGAGTCTACTATTCGATCCGTGACTGTAGTATAGTCTCTCAAAATGTATGGGATTCCGGTGCAGCGCCTCCAGTGGTAACTTGACTGAACTAAAATCCTAATACATTTAAGAGACTATACTACAGTCACGAATTTCGATTCGTGACTGTAGTATAGTCTCTCAAATCTCTATAGTAGACTCTGTGCATACTCGTGATCGGGGTACTGAACCCGCGTGAACTTGCATGCATTCGTCTACTCGCCAGGCTCGCCTAGGCTCGCCTAGGCTGGCCCAGCGTGTGTTTGAGCCATTAGACATAAAGCTGTGAGCCTGCACGATAATTATGGGAACCTACACTTCTCGCGATCTATCCGACCGCCACGCCAAAAGTCGAACGATCAATCCAGAGCTAGACAACAATAGAACTGACGCAGCCGCGGGTTATTTAAACCGATAACGCTAGAACGCAGAATTTATGGGAAGTGATTTTTAACCCCTTGCTGTCGAGTAATGTAGAACAGTTGGTACACTTTTCACAGCGAATCTCGCAATAATTATTTTAATTAAAACTCTAACGTACCACTGGGGGGTATCCTCGGTGGTACCATGGTGCAGTCATGCCTCTACACACTATCACGTTATGGACTGTAATATTAGGGCCTATTTCCTGATTTTCTTGATATTTTATAATCAGAAACAGTCTTGGTGACAATGGGATACCTTTTCGAAAAAATATCGATCTATAGTTAGCAAACTTTACATAAAAGTAAAAAAAATACATCCAGTCTTACAAAAAACCTTTTTTGATATCCGTATACTTACCATGTTCCAAATGTCTTATCGGTAAAAACTTTAACAATTTTACAACTGTATATTTTACAAATTGCAGAACTACAGATGTCAACCGTTTCTAAGTACGTATACAATGATCCTATCTAAGGGAGAGGGCACACTGTGGCTGCGAACGCGCGTTTGTATCGATACAAAAGATGTGAACGCGCAGCTCACAGAATGCGCCTCAGAAAACGTCGTGTGCCCACTCCCTAATATACCTTTTTTTGTGCTACAACCAGTTAATCCTTTCTGGGGATATAGTTAACCAGCTATAACGGTTTAGTGCTGTGCCATCAGTGTGGTTGAAATATGGCCGTTGGCGCTGGGGCCTAAATTTGTACGTAGCTCGTCAGTTTGACGGCATTATCTGACGATTGTTCTGTGATGGATCGAGGATGCCTGGGGACCTTAGATCCACAATCCTTGTATGTCCTATGCATACAAATAGACAAAACTATAGATTATCTATTACCTCTATATTTGACAACGAGTGGCTATATTAAAAAAATTATAAAACCGACTTTATTGTTGATAAAGTTGGTAAAAATAAAAGTAAAAGTAAAAAGTAAAAGTAAAGACAGCTGATAAATTTTCTGCACTCTCGAGGTAGAAAACACACACACACAGCGCAGAGCAGAGCTGTTCATAACTCTGAAGATCCTCAACAGATCCCCACCAAATTTTTGTGGCATTAATCGGAAAGTATTCCATTTCAAACAAAAAAATAATTTTCTAAATCGGTCTAGGCGTTTTCGAGTAGGTAATCGGTGAAAAAGCACAAAAAAGAAAAAATTTGGTTAAATACAGCCGAAATGATAACCTCTTCTTTATTTTTAAACCGGTTTAAAACACAAATTGTTAGTCATTGCTCAACTCTAAAAAACAAACCAAAATTCTGACTCAAATATAAGTGTACTTGAGCAGAGCGGAAAAATGGGCCATTAGTAGATTAAACTTTGTGTCAACGCAAAAATCGCACTTCATAGTTTTATCAGTACAAAAAACACGCACAGTTGAAAACAACAAACACACTTACCTTACTGCCGTGCACTAAAATACTTATAGAAACAGAACTCGAATAAAACTCTTCTGCAATCTCTGCGTTTTGAATGGCAGAATTGAAACGAAAATCCTAAATATAAAACCATGGATGAAAATGCTGGGGCCTTTCCATTCCAATAGACAAGGTGGATTACGCTAAGAGAGGTTTGTGTTGGGCCTATTCCATATCAATTGACATCAAGTGCAATTGAGACCTTCTCGTAATGTATTCCGAATTCGGAAAGTGTTTTCGCTGAAAAAACTTTATAATTCCGAAGAAAATCATTGAATCGAATGCATTTTCGGTAGTCTGAATCTTTAAGTCATATTTCGGAAGTCTGTCTTTAAGTCATTTAAGGAGTTGATCCATTTGCGAGTAACACCGCAGGCCACTTGCTCAAACGAAAGAAGAAGAAGACCGCAGGTACGCTAACGATACATGCTTTTTGTGTGTTTGAAATCCTAAGTTAAAGGCATAAATACTTCACCAATGCAAGGCAGGCAACTATTTATACCAGTTGAGGTAAGTATCAGCTGTAAGACCTTAATTTTTTTATTCAATACAAATTACAAAAACAAAAAAAACATTTGTGATTTTAACTTTCACATTCTTTTTTTTTGCGGAGAGACATTTCTATGGTATTTAAAATATTCTATGGTGAGGTAGACATATTCATATTCACATACCTAAGTATTATTTTTACTAACTATCACTTTTTTTTCTGCTGAGTGTCGTTTCTATGTAAATACTCTGCGGCATTATGCATGGCACTGCTATAAACTTCTACGCATTATCGGTCCCTGTGGGGCAGTTGAAGTTCCCTTCGAAGTGACGTCACACGCAAGTTTACAACACGCTCTAAAGTTACTCACGTGACTCATTGGGAATTAATTCAGGTCAAAGCAAATGCTGGATTATTTAAAAAAAAAAAATATAATCACGACTGTATTATCTCTAAATGCTGTTAAGCTGGGAAGCGCATAACTTTAAAATTTAATGAAAAACCCCAAAATGTGCCTTCACCAGCTAGATAAGAGCTGATGATATTCAAACGCCTGAACAGATCTTCATAAATTATAGCTAGTAGCTACCTCCGTTATGGCTCTACGACCTTATAACCGGCACCGAAAAAAGGTAACTTCCGAAGCATAGAAGCATAATTGAGCACCCAGTTATTTTGTGTCTTGGACTTTACCTTCGTCATTGTCATCGTCATCGTCATCAATATTAAAGCAGAAAAGTTTGTTTGTTTGTTTGTTTGAACGCGCTAAGCTCAGGAACTACCTAACGGATTTAAAAAAATATGTATGCATTTGATAGCTAAACTCTTGGGGCTAATTTATCTCATCATCATCATCACCATAAACCATCACTACGGGGGCAACGGCACGAGGGCGCTGCTGGTCTATCTTAATACTTCCAGGCCAAAAACTTTGCTCTCAGACAATTCTTTTCTTAAACCTTTCAACGTCGCATTTTAAACCCGTTACAAATTCAAGCATTGACCACACGTGCAGTAAGAGACCGCATAAGGCGTAATAAGGCCGCATTCACACGAGGCGCAATCGCGCGCGAGCGTCAGGTGGCCGCGCGACGGAAATTGCCAATCACACGCCCAATGCGGTCGACTTTATGAAGTTACACGTTTGCTTGCGATCGCGGACAAATCGTAATGCGGATTTTTCTGTGGAACGGAATTTATTTACAATCTGTTTTTGAGTTTGGGATGGTTTAATTTAAAAATGGTCATTTTTTACTGATAATTGATACACTCGCATATTTTAACAAAAAGTAAGAAATGAAATATATTTTTAATAAAAAGTTTTGAGGAATGTACTTGTACACTCAATACAATTAATTTTCTCTGAAGCAGTTTTTATTTAAATTACTTCTTACAGTGAAAATTAAAGCTATTGCTCTTTTGTTTTTTAAGACTAACGATTTTCTGAAAACTTATAGTAACACTAGCTGCTGCCCGCGGCTTCGCTCACGTGGTACCCGGATAAAAAGTAGCATAAATTACTCTCCAGCCCTCCAACTATCTCCACACAAAAAACCACGTCAATCCGTCGCTCTGTTTTGACGTGAAAGCAGGACAAATAAACACAGTTTCACATTATCTTTCGACCTACACTAAGGAAGAATTCTGGCCGAAGAATGTGCTGTTCCGGCATTTTCGAGGACGTTTACCGACAGCACACGTGTGTAACACGTCACCGACATTACGTGCTAGTAAATAAGTTTATATAAATTATGTATGTTAGACTCTAAGGTATATATTTTATATGGGCCGTAGTTTTAAGTATTTTACATCTTTTACTTGCTATTGTTGCCTGAAATAAATGATTTATTATTATTATATTATTATTATTTATAATATGGATACGGATAATAGCTCATTTTATTTCTATGAAATCTAAATTCCAAGTTTTATATATTTATAAAATTATGTGGCTGTTTAAACGGGTCTTGATAAAACAAGAAGATAAAATTCCAGTTGCAAACTAAATGCCACATTTTCCAAAACCATTTATCCTTTTCCTCACTTCGCGACATTACATAACGCTGCCATTACGACGTGACGTCACATCGTGTTGAACTCGTCATACGTATCAGCCAATCTCGTTTCAGAACATCTCTGACCTAGATGTACAGGATGTTTTGTATTTAGGTGAATGTTTAAAAATAATACTTTCAAAAATAATTTCATTTTTACTCGTATTGCTGGACTTTCAGGTTTGGATTTGGTTTGCGTAAGTCATTTAAATGAAACAGAAACTATTCACTTGTTAAAAAGTAATAATAATAATAACATAATTTTGTTCTCAAGGGCTGTAGATTTCCACAAAGTTTTTCAGACATTAGACTCAGATAGATAGATAGATAGATATTTTATTCATCGAACACAATACATTTATCTGTTAAATAGTGTCTTATAGCCTATATTGGGTTTGACGTGGTTTGACTAGACACTAGGGTTCTCTTAACACATAATCATAATCAGAGGCATATTTAAATACATATATTTTATGAGCAGTTTCTTTAAAAAAAATAGAAAAAAAAATAACATAAATCTAAATTAAACAAGCCAAACCATTAGACATTTGAAAACCAAAGTTTCAAGACATTTCAGAACATAAGCACCCTGTACCGCTAAAGTCGCGCTATCAATCATCAAGTCGCGGTATCTCGCCGTCCACATGAAATATGATGCTAAATATTAACAGTGGACGTGTGCGCCGGCCCTTACGTAACAGATGCTAGAGATATTAATCATTAGTGGTTATTTGTACACAGACCGTGCTGGGAGAGACTTTTGAGAAAGTGGGTTCGAATCCCGTGTAGCAATTTTTTTGTTACCCACTAATTTTCGCTGAATTACGAGTAAAACAAGTGGCTAAGGTAATTAAACACATTACATTACATAGGTACATTAGGTACATACATTACCTACATTACATTACATTACATTACATTACATTACATTACATTACATTACATTACATTACATTACATTACATTACATTACATTACATTACATTACATTACATTACATTAAACACATAACATTTAAAAAAACTGACTTCAATGTTATAATTATAGATGCATTTCTGTTCATAACTCTGAAGATCCTCGACAGATCCTCACCAAATTTTTGTGGCACCAATCGGAAAGTATACCTACCTACATTACCTACCCTTTCAAACAAAGAAAAAATTCCAAATCGCTTCAGGCGTTTTCGAGTAGGTAAACATACATAAAAAAAAGTACAAAGATTCCGACGAATTGAGAACGTCCTCCTTTTTTTGAAGTTCGGCTAATGAATGAAAATCACATAGGTACTTACTTGGTTTTAGAGACTGAAAAACATACTCGAATATAAATTAAAGGGTAAATATTGCAATACCCCAGTTTCAAAATCAGAGTCTTGGTAAATACTGCAACATTAGTAGCTAGCGTCTGTAACTTCCTCTTTAACTGAATTAAAAGCTTCTGCGGAGTTGTGCCTTACTAACGAATGCTACACGCAGTTGACTAACTACGTGTGGCGATGGCAACTGGTAAATGGGCTTGATAGGAATTGCTAGGAAAAAATTATATGCGCTTTAACACGAGCTCTAAACGGTAAAGGAAAACATCGTGAGGAAACCAGTTAGCTTTCTAATAGCATCGATGGGATTGCAACCTGTAATGTATGGAATGTTAACTTCTGAAAATGTGTTTGGACATACCTCTGACTATCCCTTAGACATCTTCAAAGGATTTGAAAATGACTAAAGATCTGAAAGAATATGTCTACCGCACCTTAGTCGTGATCAATAATAATTATTTTTTTTTTAAATGGAATTGAGAAGTTTTGTGGTGATGTGACTCACTAGGAAATGTTAATCGCTACTGTGATTAATGACATCAACTGATGCCAATTGGCATGATAAGAAAAAAATTAGATAATGGGAATGTGTGATGAATCGATTGGAATAAATGCATCTTCTCTGTTTTACGAGTTCTGAATCAAGGTTAAAGCTGGACTTAAAGCAAGCATATGTCTCACCAGGTGAGATATATGCTTGTCCAGATCGTAAGCAGTTACCACAGCCATGGACGCTTCCGACACCATATGAGTCATCGCGCTGCTGACTCCTTAAAAATTTAAAAACGACCTTTCTTATTTTCATGATAGCAATATTGCCATGACACGCAATACCCCACATTAACTCATACAGACAAGCCTATCGCAAAGTTCTGTTTTATGTTGTCTTAAACTCCGCTTAACTTCTTCTGATACAAACATTAGACGTGTAAAAGCTTTGAAACACCTCTTCGCTTGTTTCCCGCGCTTTTGTTTGACAGCATGTGGGGAAAATGGGTGGTACAGTCAACTAAATATATCGTTAACTATGTTTATTGTTTGGGGTGTTTGGGTTTAGTTTGAGCGTTGTATTTGTGTGTTATAAACTTTAATTTACATTCTATTAAACGAGCAATATTTGTTTGTTTGTTTGTTTGTCTGTGCTCACGTTCTCGAAAACGGCTCTAACAATTTCGATGAAATTTGCGGTACGGGGGTTTAAGGGGGCGAAAATTCGATCTAGCTAGGTCTTATACGAGTATCTGGGAAAATTAGTTTTCTCGGCATTTTCACGCAAAAGATGCAATGTGGTTTGTTATTAATTTCAATGTTGAGACCAAAGTGGCCGAGTGGATTGGGTGTGGCCGTTCAGCCGAAGGCTTCGAGTTCGAATCTCAGCCAGTGAAAGTTTATTTTTTGTAAGGTTTATTTTCGTTTTTTTTTTAATTATCTATTTGCACCCGAGCATAGCTGGGTCGCCCAGATATTTTACATTAAAAGGGATCTGTATCATATTCGGACTATCTCCAACAGCAACTTCAATAATATTTAATTTATTTAAATTCCAACTGGTTCCCAACATTAGAAAAACAAAGGCTGTACCGTGGATTTCCACGATGTAGTTGACAACTTTGTCACAATGAAAGCAGCGGCGACGAGTGTCAAAACGAAGCATCTTATCCGAAAGTCTTGGAACAAATCTTGGAACAAATGTTTAGCGCTTGCCCTCGGGCGGCTGTATAGTCGCATGCAATCGCCCTTTCTGTCATCATTCTAAACTGGAATGTTTGTAGGAAAGTTTGACGATCTCTGTACCGTGGTAGGTATATGAGCGAGATTATTTTAATATTTTTTTTCTGTTCGGCGCTTGTTGATGCAAGTTGTCGAGAATAGAAGAGGGAAGATGATTGGCCGTCTTATACGACATGACAGTTTTATTAAAAACATAATTGAAGGAAAAGTGGAAGGAAGGAGAGGAAGAGGAAGTCCGAGGATAGGCTGCATGAGCCAAGTGAAAGAGAAGGTTGCTGTCATGTCGTATAGGGAAGTCAAGGAGGCTGCCCTAAAAAAAGAATTGGAGAAGGAGGCATCAGTTATGCTGACAAGGGGCTAGCCCCTTAAATATAGAAGAAGAAGAAGTTAGGCGCTCGAAGCGATAAGACGTCTGCGCCCGCACAGAGGTAGTCAATTATTTCCTGAGGATGCCCCGTGGGGCGAAAGACGAAGACCATCAAGTTTTTGATTGAGTCCGCGTTGGTGCTGCTCCCGGATTTACCCTGACTGGCGTAGTAAGGCTAGGCTGTGGAAAATGTTAACGTGAACATCCTGAAAAACTTTTACGGTATAGATTGGCGGAGGAGTAGGTACTTACCTACGAGATATTTTATCAATATCCTCATAACTAGTAGTTCGCCCCGAACTGAGATCTCGCGCACCGTAGATGGCTTACATTTGGACTTTCTTCTGACTACCCCTATAATTTCAAGTGCTACTACTGATACTGCCGTGTATGCCTATTGCGCTAGCTCTTCATGGTAAAAAATACTGGACTGCATGCAATACCTACATAATGTCGTGTCTAATTTTTCATTTAGGTATTTCATATTTATGAATTCTCGTCGTATTTCTAAAAGTATACGTCCTAGAATAAAAATAATAACTATTTTGGAATGTACAAATAAAGACCTTTCATTTGACAGCCCACTCAATATATTTGTTTACTTAACTTTTTTTACCCCAATTATTTTCATTCTTTATCAAAATTTTTTTTATCATGAAAATAAATCAAGTAGCATCTAAAATCATTGCAAACCAAACCGCAACGATGCCACTCTCTTTTTAAGACCGACCAGTCAATGAGCTACGAAGTCATCGAAACTCTATGCAACGGGAGCTCTTGCAGCTCTGGTTTCGTAGTTTTTGGTCTTTGGTCGTATTTCAAAAACTATACATCCTAGATTAAAAAAATATACCAATATCTTACCCAATATCTTCACAACCCCTTCATCGATTAAGCTCATATGCTCCCCCGTAAATTTCCTTACCACAACCTATTGACCTACCAAGTTTCATGCAGATTGGATGAACGGTTCGACAGTTATGCTCGAACAACAATTCGTGAAACATACAAACATACAAACATACAAAGCAAAATCGCCCAACTTACCACTAAGATCTTCGCTCGCTTCGCTCGCTCGATCGATAAATAAATAATGCTAGACATTTCACACAGCATCATGTAGCCCCAAGCTAAGCAGAGCTTGTGTTATGGGAACAACATGATTGATATACTACTTAAATACATTTTTTTTTGTAAATACATACATAATATACATAGAAAACACCCAGACCCGAGACAAATATTTGCAGATCATACAAACATTTGTCCCGCGGCGGGGATCGAACCCGCAACCTCCTGCGTCACAGGCGGGCCTTCACCCACTGCGCCACAGAGGTCGTCAAAATAATATGAGGATACAGTGATACAGGTGATATTATCACCTGTCTTAAGAAAATGGGTAAATACATTCTTTTCACGTCTTTTAACTCATTCACACAATATATCCAAAATCTTTATCATTATCTTTGACAACTTTATAATCGACAATTATCGACAGGTATCGGCTATAATTCTGGCACGTGACATAAAGATCTTTGTTTACACACAAACCCCCTTACTTATGAAAGATGTTTAAAGTTGAACGTTGGTTAAACAACGTCCTGTCTCTGTTTGTCACTATATACAAATAAAGACATCTTTCATAAGTAAGGCCCACGATCTTTACATCTGTCACCCTTAATGGTCGCTATTTGTCAAGAATAACAAAACCAAGAGCACAGCTCCATCACAATAAGAAACGTAAAGTCAATAAAGATTCCTCGGAACAGTTTTCGCTTTAATTACGGACGGAAAGTTTCCGAGCTGTTGACAAAGTTTCAGAATCCACTTCACGCTGCCAACTTCGAAATCTGGGGGTTTGTATGTTTTATTTATTAAAACTAGATGTTCTTGATGTGTGCTTGATCTAGTTAAACTAGGTTTCAAGTGGTGTAAGTAGAACTCCAGCATCTCCGTCTTGGTCAACTTTAAACAGTAATTTTTTAGTCTGTTTATTAGTTTAGGGCAGGGGTCACCAATTAGTTTCGCTCAGGGTCCGTTTTAAAAAATAAAATGAACATTGCGGTCCGCACAACATTTTATAGAAATAAATATTGATTAAATAAATGTAAATACGGAAATAAGAGGTCGAGTATGCCCCATCACTGAAGTCCGATAGACGCGGCGCTGCTATCGCAGAACTAGATTATGTAAAAAAATATGAATTGTCCAAATAAGGCTTGAACAATAATAATTATGCAAGGTTGTACGTTCGTTAATTTTACACATCATAACAACTGAACGACCGTGACTAAAAGAGCCTATTAAAGTAAATAAAACAAGTAGGTAGTTCCCACTTTTGCCGTAGGACTTGAGTGCTAGCGTGGACTCTAGCCCCATGCGCTGGACTGACCAAATCCTTAGTAGTAGGTATAAAAAATACTGTTACTTCACGTACGGTTACAAATGGGTTTGAGAATTTGGTTTTCAAGTAGTTTTTACACACCTAAAATTATCAGTTTTCATATACACAATTTCGTCCATTCAGATGTAGAATTTCTAATTTTATATAAAATCGAATTTTTCCAAGGAAAAGTAACAAACATTTTATATTAAACTTTTCAGAGCAAAAAACAAAGTTTCTACATTCACTTGGCGAAAATTAAAAAGAAACGAAATTAAAAGACCAAGTGGACTTCTACAGTGAAATTTCTAATGAAGAAAGTTTTAAAATTAGTGGTTGGCGAGAGGTCACACGAGAGACAAGAAAGAAATTGAGGATTTATTTTATTTCTAAGGGTATTTTTAAGTGTAGAGTAGGTACCTACCTAAAAAAAGTAAGTTCGTATGAGCAAGTGGCGAACTCCGGTGAAGAAGTATTTAGGCCGCCTAGAGGCCTTCGTCAAGGCTTAACGACTGAAAAGCCGGAACCGACAATTTAACGTGCCCTCCGAAGCACGGAAGTGTAGAGTGAGTGTGATGATAATTGATAAATGATGACATCACACTAATATTATAAATGTGACGACTGGAGCCGCGGGCGGAAGCTATTTAGTGCATACACATTTAAAATGGATGGGTGGAGTCTATTCTACATGGTGTTGTAACATGTAAATAAAAGCATCGAAGTTTGTTTTTTAAATTTTTTAAGCTGTCCAAAACAACAAAAGATTTCAATAAGACGAGCCGTAATCTCCGGAAAACCCCGCAAGATTCCCGCTCTAAATAATTCCCTAGTAAATTCGTCTTCTTCATACATTATAAATGTTAGGTTATTTACGTTCTGCAGCAGTTTTATTCTTTGAAACGTTCACGAAAGAGAAATGAACAAACTTCCCACATAAATAAAAGTTCTATCTACCTTGAGTTGATGACGCGAACACACTTTGTGCATCGTTTGTTGTTTCTTTTGTTGTTTTTCGATCGAGCGAGCGAAGCGAGCGAAGATCTTAGTGGCAAGTTAGGCGATTTTGCTTTGTATGTTTGTATGTTTGTATATTTGTATGTTTGTATGTTTCATTTTTATGTTCTCGCATAACTATCGAACCGCTTATCCAATCTCTATGAAACTTGATAGGTCAATAGGTTGTGCTATGGAAATTTGCTGTGGAGCGTATGAGCGTAATCGATGAAGGGGTTGTAAAGATATGGGGTTCCCAAGGGGGTACATTTTTTTCAAAGTTACCCAAATATATTGAGTGGAGTGTCATATGAAAGTACTCAACTTATACATTCCAAAATGGTTTTTAGTTTTCTTCTATGTTCTATATTTTTTGAAATACAGTCAAAAAGAAAAATTATGAAAACCAATTAACGGAAGTATGGAGAGAGCTCCCGTTTCATAGAGTTTCGATGTATTCGTAGGTCTGGTTAACAGACAAGGAGTGTGGCATCGTTGTGGTTTGGTTTGCAATGATTTTAGTTGCTACTTGATATTTTTTCTTGAGATTGAAAATAAAAGCCGTGTTGGCCGATTGGAAGAGTGCTCGACTTTCGATTCATAGGTCGTACCCTGGCCGTGCTCATCAATGGATTTTTCGATTAGAAAAATGGGGTAGGGGTAGGGGAGGGGGTAGGGGTAGGGGAGGGGGAGGGGGAGGGGGTAGGGGCGGGGTAGGGGAGGGGTAGGGTAGGGGAGGGGAGGGGGATGGGAGGGGAGGGAGGGGAGGAGGAGGGGGAGGGAATTGATTTTCTCATACATTTCGTATTGAACTGCTATTTTAATAATTTCTCGAACTAAGAGGCCTTCCCTGAGGCACGGTACGAAGTTCGCGGGGTCAACTATTGAATATAAACACGACACGACTTAATGTATTGCATGCATGCCTATAATCTTTACCATACTGAGGTAGCGCATTAGATATCATTCTGTGGTAAACACTAGAAGGAGCACTTAACGTAGGTATAGGGGTAGTCAGAAACAAGTCCAAATCTAGGCTATCAATACCTACAACGGTGCGCGAGATCTCAGTTCGGGGCGAACTACTAGTTTATTTTTATTTTACCGCAGTGACAGAGATTTGTTTGAAAAATAGCCTCATCCTTCACTACTAGCCTGGCGGTTTGCGCTCGAGACCGAGAAAGGAGACCAAGACCAGAGACCGAGACAGGAGACCGATGTCTATAAGGGAGTAACCGCACTGCGTTTTCTGCAGCGCGTTTTTGAGCTGCGCGCTTGTAAGTATCGATACAAACGCGCGTTCTCATCGCGTTTGTTTGGATACAATGCCTATTTATTCTGTGGGAAGGGAACTGTTTTGCGCGTTTGTATCGATACAAACGCGCGTTTGTACCGACGGGACTCGAAATCGCATTGATACAAGCGATTCTCCTAAAGCCGGAGTGCCTTAACCAACTTGTATCAATGCGGGTTTGAATCCCGTCGGAATGTCTATGAAATAATATCTACCTGTGGATTAACACTACAAAAAATAACAAGTGGTTAAATTAAAAAGTAAAATAAAACGATTTCAATGTTCTAAGCAGAGCGATTTTATTCACTCCTTTAATTACCCTTACAAACAAACAAAAATTCTAAATTGGTCTAGCAAAAATAAAAAGAGACTAAAAGAAAAATATTTTGACGAATTGAGAACCTCCTCCTTTTTTAAAGTCTAAATCGGTCTAGTAGAAAAAATTCGACGAATTGAGAACCTCCTTCATTTATAAGTCGGTAAAAATCACTCAATAAGTCGAACTTTACCCTAGCAGTTACAAAATCTTGACGAAGAAAACTCTCCAACCAAATCACGGAGAAAAGAAAAATGAACTATTTCAATTAAGAATCTCGTAACGTTCCATTATCGAAACTTTGTTTTAAATTGCAGTCGAAGTCATCCCGTTCCGTTCTTCTGATAGGGTCGATGGAAGGACGTGATTTTCTACATTTATGTTTAAAAATCTACAGGTAAGTTTTTCGTCGTTTATCAGTTTAAAAACAGTTTAGATTCGAGTATGTTTCAATTTAGTTACCTAAGTACTGTAATTTATTTGTAAAAAATGTAGTTACCTACTGTGACGTCAAAAATTAGATAAAAAAATTATATTACCTATGGTTACAGAAATTAATTCTTTTTATTTTATTTATTTTTATCAAATGTTTTATCATAAATCAATCATTCATTAGGTAACGAAAATATCAGAGTTTAATGGATAAAGGAACATTATAAGTAGGTAGGTAGGCACCTACATAATCAAATCAAATCAATTCATTTTATTCAGAACAAATCAAATAATTTTATTCAGAACAGACAAGTAGGAACATTGTTTACAGAAGTACGATCAAACTGCAAAAGTTAATAACAGTGTAAGAGCTTCAATTATTTTTTTCATTTAAGTTTTTCATTGATCTTATATTTTAACTTAACCTGAGTAATGTAAAATATCAGGACATCACGAGATCATAAATCAACCACCTTATATTTTAGTTCATTAAACAAACCAAACCAGGTTCACGTCCATAAACTAAGCGTACGCATTAGATAGAGACACGTATGTTATTAGAAAAAATATATCTGTCAATCAAGCACGGTAGAATATTTCTAATATTTGAGCTGATCTTCAACAACCCTAGTATAACAAGGTTCCAACACGCTCCGACCTTTTATGGTCCCTAACAAAGTAATCGTTCCATCGACAGAAAGAAAACGGGTGAAATGGAACGGAAGAGTGTGCAATTACCCCGATGATTATCTGGATATGATTTATGGATTACTTTTGCGACTTGCAGATACTTTTAGGTATTTTCTTGGTAAATACTCGTAATAATGGTCTTATGCATAAAAACTTAGTACCTACGCCGACCAGTAGTGCAAGTACCATTCTTATTGATACTTAAATTTGACATTTAAAATCGACAAATTTCGAATAAATTGGATTTTTTATTGATTTTATTTATTTGATTTTATCGATTTTTGTCGATTCTAAATGTCAAATTCAGTGTTCGATAAGAACGGCAGGTACTTGCACTGCAGGCTCGCTAGAGCGCTCTTCTGTTTTTTTTTTTGAAACAACGATCTATTGAGCTTGGTTGGTGCACTTAGTTTTATGCATAAGACAGTAAGAAAATACTAATGGAAGTATAATTTGACTTTATTAAGCTTAAATGTTTACCTACATTATTTTCTAGTTCTATAAACGAGTCTTATAGAATCAGATAAGACATACCCACACCATAGAGCAGTAGTTTCTAACCTTTTCAACTTTGATACCCCAATGACATGTCAATGAAAAAGATTTTACCCCCGTTTAACTTTTAGTTGTACAATGTATTCGCAGTTTTTGTGGAAAAGATATCCTTTCTTTCTATTACCCCTCCAAAAAAGCTATTTTACCCCTGTGGGGTAATTCCCCACAGGTTCGGAACCACTGCCATAGAGCTTATTTTGTGATTATGATAATACCCCTTATATTTTATTAACAAAATAATTATTTCAAGTATCACAATTACACACTTAATCGCATTTCTGTTACCTCGAAACATGAATATCATTTTTGTAATAATTGTAATTTCATACATTGAGTCGAGTTAAATGTAATTTTTATTCAAATTAATAACACAATACAGGGTGTAAAGAGTACATACAGCCGAAACGAAAAATTATAAAACTGATAAAGGGAAGTATATTCAGCATCGCAAGTAAATATGTATAACCTTTGCACGACTAATGTCCAATTATGAAAAATGACAACTAGTCTAAAAATTCATTTACAAAAATGTCCATTTATTATAATGTCCAATTGACATGACAATAAAATCATTGACAGAGTCAGGCATTGTTCAGTTGTGGCCAATGCTTTTATAGTGCTTTTCTCAAACAGGCGGAAAAATTAAAGTAGGTAGGTAAAGTCAACATAAACTAATTTAATGGACAATAAAATAGCCGCGTTAAAATTTTTCTTTTTTTTTTACTTTTATTTTAGTTTGGTTAAAAAAGGAGGAAGTTCTAAATTCGTCGGAATTTTTTTATTGTGCTTTTTTTATGTATGTTCACCGATTACCTACTCTAAGACGCCTGGACCGATTTGGAAAATTCATTTGTAGTTTTTTTTTAAATTTTTTTGTTGTCGTACCAACTAACTTTTTTTTAACTTTTTTGTTAACGTGCCCTGCGAAACGCGAAGGCGCTCAGTTGTTCGTGTTAATGTCCTGTTTTGATAGCAGTCTTGGTTCACCCTGTACGCACGCCTGTGGTGTTTTAAATAACTATAATGATCCTCGTAAAGGTATTGGATATTTAAGTAACGGTGTGATTAAATTGAATTTTATTCATAACTGAATGAATCCCTACGTAATTAATTCGTTATTCGTATTGTGAGAAAAATATAATAGTTTTAATGGATGATTTACTCAGTTTTCAACGCTTTTGATTTGGATATTAAATAAGCTAATATTATCAGTCATCACATTATAAGACATTGTTATTAGATTATTTTATATTTTTGTCTTAAAAAAAGTTAATATTTACTGACATTATTTAAACGCACAAACGGGAGTTTATCGCGTAATTATCTTTATTATTTCCCGACGTTGCGAGTAGGTACATCAATCTACCCGTGACCACAACAGCTGTAACGCACTCGAAACGTCGGGAAATAATAAGGTAATTACGCGATAAAGTCCCGTTAGTTCGTTTAAATTATGTCTACAGATCGCGAAAGTTTAAAATTAACTGACATTGTAATGATCAGTAATGTTTTGTTAATTCTTACAATAAAAACACTTATTAGGTCTTACTTTGCGTCTGCCTAATTTTTCAGCCCTGAACTGAACTGCTGAACATTTATTGAATTCTAAAAGATAACTTGCTTATTTTTCTTGTTAATTTGCCACCCCATTGGCTTCTTAGCGCTAGTGATCTCAAATTGTTAGGTATAACAATGTGACCCCATTAGGGACTTATTAAGGCTTTTACGCTCAGCACTTGGAGGTAGTGGCGTGGAACACGCGAGGTAAAGCCGTTAAGGTGCTGTACTCACTGAATATTTATTAGTATTTCCCATTATAAAGTATTATAAACGTATTTGTCAAAGAAAGGCTGAGATAGAAAGAGAATGAGATAGAAAGAGGATGAGATGAGTGTAGAAAGGCTGAGATACGCGATGAATGGCGTAGGATTGTCAAAATTGCCACAACCCCCTCCGGCATGACGACCACGACTACTCTGTCAAGATTATAATGAAAGAGAAGCAGAGAAGTAGGTACTATCAGCTATCTGGTTAAAACAAGCTTTTCTTAGTCGTTTGGGGCTAGATGGCGCTGTGTAAAATGACCAGCAATATTTTTTATAGGTAGGTATTTATTATGCGATACTGATTTTGATAAATTATTATTACGGGATTTTATCGCGTACCTTTTATTTATTTTGTTTCCCGACGTTTCGAACACGTGGTCAAAGTTTAACAAGTTATGATACTGATTTTATTAAGTCACTTTTTAGGGTTCCGTACCTTAAAAGGTAAAAAAAGGAACCCTTATAAGATCACTTTCTTGTCCGTCTGTCCGTCTGTCCGTCTGTCCGTCTGTCCGTCTGTCTGTCCGTGTGTCACCATCGATTATCTCAGGAACGGGTAGAGCTAGCAAGTTGAAATTTATACCATATACTAAAGTCTATAGTCC
The DNA here is from genome assembly GCA_958496255.1 of Camptogramma bilineatum. NCBI lineage: Eukaryota > Metazoa > Arthropoda > Insecta > Lepidoptera > Geometridae > Camptogramma > Camptogramma bilineatum. The sequence goes on from OY292453.1 coordinate 2,205,897, forward strand.
CTATTGTGAGTATAAAAATCAAAGTCCTGAGTCAACACTATAAAAAGATATAGGCAAATTTAGGTTTTCGTGAAAACTTGTGAGTACCAAAACTTACCTTAATTATCAACTTTTTTTATTTTTCGGAATTTTTCCTTTACTTGTGCTGGAAGACCTTGCTTGTAACCAAAATTGACAATTCTAGGTCAACCGGAAGTACCCTAGAGGTTTTGGGTCGAAAACCTAAATGGTAGTTCCCATTGACCTAGAATCACGAAATTTGGCAAAAAGCAAGGTCTTATAGCACAAATAAAGGAAAAATTCCAAAAAGTTAAAAAAGTTGAAAATTAAAGGGTGTTCCCATACATACATAGTTGACGCCAATTAAAATTGTCCTCCGAGTTGTATGGGCGCTCATACAATTAAGCGGACTAGCTTAATTGGCACCATGGCTAGGTACGGAACCCTCGGCGTACGAGTTCGACTCGCACTTGACCGGTTTTTTTCATTAGAAATGAAAAATCTTACCAAAATTTTTAATTCAGTGAGTTAACTTAGTAGTTACTCTGTAGATGGCGCTAATCGATGCTTAAATCGATCAATATGAGCTTATCAAGATTTTCAACCTGACGTAATAAGGATTCCGTGGCCGAATGGTAAGGCACTCCGGCTTAAGGAGGATCGTTTGTATCATTGCGGGTTCGAATCCCGTCGGAATTGAAAATTTTGGTAAGATTTTTCATTTCTAATGAAATAATACCAAAGTGTGGTTTAACACTATAAAAAATAAATCTTATAAAGTCACTTTTTTGTTTGTCTGTCTGTCTGTCGTTCCAGTGAAACTCCACTCGTTGAAATTTTGCAACTCAATTTTCAACCACTTCCTGATTAGCTATCTGGCTGAAACTTTCAGGGTAGCTCACAACTCGATGACAATGAATTTAAAAAAAAAAACGTGGTATTTTTAGATTATTTTTTTAATCTTAATTTTAATTGTTCTCATGTTACTTTTATACCTACAAATAGATAGATACATAGATAGATAGATACACATTTATTTGGTAAAAACACACACACAGGAAAATAGCTAGGTACATAATATTTAAAAACAAACAGAAGACTCAGGTACATAAGTAGACAAACAAAAGACACAGGTACTTAGGTAGACAAACAGGTAAATAAATAGGTAAGTATAAGTGAGAGCTAGATGCTGAAAACACAAACAAACTGACAGGAAAGAAACAAATATCCAAGTACCTACAGCTATAAAATATGTCTACCTAGCCGACGGAATAAATATCTAGCCCCTCCCCTGTGCGTGATAATGACCAAATAGGTCAGTCTCAGCATTAATGCTACTCCCATGAAATGGAAGCAGCGCTGGTTTTCAGACTAAACCTGGACCGGTGTGACGCAACGAGCGGAAAACATACACGACAAACTAAAATAAATAATAATAATAAAAATAATAAAATCATAAAAATGATGTGTAGGGAAGGTATAAAATATTTAGGTAATTATTTAATTAGACTATTTTATTGTATTGAGAGGGTGAATATAATAATTTATATTTAAAGTAATGTGAGAATCAATAGGTAGGGGTTTTTTCTTCCTTTTTTTCTTTTAATAAATTAATATTAAGATAATTTAGTCGCATGGCAACTATACGTTGCAGCGAACCCAAAGCGAACCGAGCGAGCAACAATGAACGAACGAAGCAAACAATTTGATTTGATTGATTGATGGTTTCATAAAGTTTGCAATTGCAAATCAAGTGAGACATTTTGATGAATTAAATTTATACGAAAATTACAACAATTAAAACTCTGGAGGATTAGATAAATGTGAAGTGATATGGCTTAAGCCAAGTACGTGACGTGGCACTACTCGAGTACCAACAAAAGTGGATGATAGTTGCTACCCATAACAATAACAAGCGCAAGTATAACATAACGGGCACAGACACGGGGTAAGCCAACAAATATAGCTACAACTTTATAGAATTACCTACGTATAGGTACCTAGTCCCTACATAACCTACATTTTGCACTTGTTTACAGGGCCTGCACAGGAATTTGCCATTAAGTACTTACTATATTTACTTTTGTAGACGAGCAAACAAAAGACCTAGGATACAGTTTAGGTTAATACTGAAGCTGCAGCTGCCTAGCATGTTGGACACAGACGAAGGTAAGACAACATCAATAGCACCTAGTAGGTAGGTACACCACCCATTCCCACATTCCCGCCTAAGAGGTTTTTTGAGATAACAAATGATTTTGGCGTGAAACATTTAATGACGCACCTTCCTTTTTTTTCATACTTTTGAGGGCAAGATTTACTTATACACCGTGACTGCAAATGGCTTTACCTACACATTATTTTGCCGTCATGTATTTGGAAGTTTCACAGACATCCACACGGTTTCTCACATTTGACTTATAAAATACCAAGAGTGTGCTCCAACCCTTAGCATCCTCGACTTTTTCAGTGCCTACTTTACGGGAAACTTTGAATAAGAAATATGAAACAAGTTTTAGCATAAAATATAACTTTTGAAGGCTGTCGGCCGTCAAAAAGAATGGGTGTATCTATTAGAAATGTATAAACTAGCTACAATAGTAAAATTGTAACTTTTTCACCACCTGAGGCAGAAAAGGATACAAGTTATACTGTTTTTTATTACTTTTAGTATTCAGACTTTTAGTTCTTTATTTCGGTACCTACAAAGTTTGACGTGTACAAAAGTTTTTGAGAATAGACGCACCATAAAGATAAATATCAATGATGTTGTAAAAATTATAATCACAACTCAATTTTACATGAATAAACACATCGATATTTGAACCGCACCAAAACCAGCGCTCTAACAGCCATGGTGCTGCTAGAGCAAATACTGAGGTTCTCTATTCGAGATTTTTTTTTAATGCTTTTTTATGTAGATGTACCAATTACTCAAAGACGCCTGGACCGAAAAATATTTTTTTGTTTGAAAGGACAAACTTTCCTGTTGGTGCCACAAAAAATTGGTGAGGATCTGTCTTTTTTTGAGTTTTTTTATTTATTTTTAGTTTAGCTACTTGTCTTGTCACTCGATTTGTGACTATTTCCTTATGGCACGAATACCATGCTGGGCCAGTCATGCGAGCCTAGGCGAGCGCGAGCGGAAAGGTGAATCGATGCAAGGCGAGAGCGATAGAGGCAATGCGAGCCTGGCCCAGCGTGTATTCGCGTCTTTACTATTTCTAATTTGTTACGAAGCTAAAACTTTTTTCTATTGTATTCTGTAGGTAGGTACCTATAAAGAAATCAAGGGAAAAAAAATTTAAAATTTTAACTGCGTCGTCGAATTCCGGGTTGTTCAGTTGTGTTAGTGAAGCCATGGTGCAGGTTCCAGTCTGGGTAAAAAAAATTTTAGAACGTATTTAAAAATCTTAAATTCCTTCATTGTGAGATGTGAGGTGTGACTATTAATCTTTTATTCAACGGGCAAATCATAAAAAAGTTTCGAAGGTATCAGAAAAGCCAGGCTGAATAAAATAAAGCCTAAATCGTTCTGAAATCCTTTTACAAAGCTACCAATACCGTTTCGGCCCCCACTTTACGACACAAAATTCAGTGGCATAATGCCGTGCTAGTTCCTGAAGCTTTCAAGTACAGGGTGGCAAAGTGACTCCAATTTAAGTGAGACGCTGCGAGTTTGTTCATTAACTTTAACAAGATTTCAAGTCACCCTTTGAAGACTCCGCTGCTAAAATATTAAGATTCTTTTTTTAATATTTGCAGACTAAAATTTTGCTTTGAGCATGTCTTTTAGCGATTGGTATGAATACTTTATTACGTGGGATGAGTTTTTTTGTTGCGTGATTTTTAAATTGGTCGGGTTGTGATTCTGATTTGTTGTTGTCAAGCTAGTTTGCACCTGAAAATTGGGGATGAATTATTCAGGTGGCAAATCAGTTTCATTTATTTAACCTCATTTAGTTAACCTTTGACATTGAACCGTGTTGGACCGAGTGGAACTTTTGATCGAGGACCTTTTGTTTTATAAAATTTCTATGTGAATATAACACGAAGAAAACGAACTCTAAGGAAATGATTTACTTGCTTATGTACATTTTATAAAAAGTGCATCTATCAATAATGTCAACTATTTTGAACTTTGACTACCATTCTTTGATATTATTAAAGGAATATAATGTCTGAAGAGGATGACTGTCCTGTCTTTAGAATCCATATCCATATCTATCGGCGCAATTAAAATCACGTGTTTAAAAGTCAGTGCAACAATCGTGCGCCTCTCGGTCGCGCGCCGGCAGCCAACCAAACGCGATCAGTCGTCTGCCGGCAGCCAACCAAACGCGCGCAGTCGTCTGCCGGCAGCCGACCAAACCACAATTTGCTATAAAAGGCGGCTCAACTACTTCAAGCGGTCAGTCGAGCACCGGCCGCCGACCGAGCAACACCTCTGCTATAAAAATGCTGCCGAATAACTTCAAGCACCCAGTCTATCACCGGCAGCCGACGGAGTAACATCAGATTCAAGTCTCGAACACTAGTTTGGTACAACGTGTTAACCTCCGTTCCTTTCGGAACGCTTTGATGTTTCTATGACTTTCTAATGAGAACGCCAAGTTCTCATTGTTAAAATGTTTCTTTGACCACTCACTTGGTAGTAGCTTGCCTTCTGCGCTGTAGGATGTGGGTTCGATTCTCATTTGTGTGATAAACATTGATGTCCGCTCTGTGTCTGGTTATTAATAAGGAATATAACTCTTTACGAGAGATTTAAGGTTTTGTTAAAAGTGTATGAAGTGATGAAGTTGTTTGTTTGACTGCTATTTAATATTTTTAATTAGTTAGAATATGATAACTATTTAACTAGTGTGATTAGCTTGGTTCTTTAGTTAAAAGTGGATTACTACCTAAAAAGTTGTTGTAAGACTGATTATTTAATTAATGACCTTGTTTCAGAATAACGTAATAAAAAGAAATGAATAATGATGATTGTTTGAATCACCATAACACCCCTCCTCTTACATCGGAAGAAGGGATGAATCGACGCCAACAACAAACTTCGGCCAGTAGTGAAAATGCGACCCCAGCACTCTTGGCAAACACATTTTAAGACACAATGTGTGAAATGATAACTCATATGCAATCACCTTCGGTTTTAGGTCGTGATAACACACTAAAGGTAGTTTCAGGTTTTCAGGATTTCCGGCTTAATGTCGTCGTGCCGGGTCCTCTTTCACCATTTTAGTTGTGAGTTCTTTTTCCATGCGCTACGCGTTCGAACCGTTGCTTGTTTCGAAATAACGGCTGCTTCGCGGCGGCGGAGTGTTGAACATTTAGGCGTAATAAATACTACGAAGTTTCACGTAAGATCCGCTCGTAGGACCACTTTGTAGAGGAGTAGGTACATGGAGCGGTAGGTATTCGTGAAATGATAACACTTTTGGAACTTTGAACAAGAAAATTAGGCATTTGCGCGAGCACGACCGATATCGCGGTGTCCATTTCTATTTTTCTCGGAGAACTGTTGTCCGCGCGCAAACGGAGGGTAAATCATGTTTATTTATTTAATATTTAAGGTAGCACAGAGTTTTTAAATTTCTACCCGCACTTTGTTTTAGTTTCGCGAGGTACGTCGTTTACAACGAATGAAAATGAAAGCCGAAGTAATTAAACGCTTCCGCACAAAAGATACTCGAAGCACTGTTCGTATTTCAGACATTTATTTCCTCAGCTTTGATTCGGATAAAAATATGGATGTTGAAGAATGAGTGAACCCAGAGAAAAAAAAAAAAAATATTAAGATAGAAGCGCAAAAAGTTCGTTGATTTGTATCGAAACCGAGCGTGTAACATTTTGCGAAGGTACTTTGACGTCACAAGTGTCATTTAGTGATGGGGAACATAAGCCGCGCCAAAACGATTCAAAAGAATCGATTGGCACGCAGCGTAGGTACCGATTCTAGGCACTGCCACCCGATTAAATTTAAATACTTAATTAATTTAAGGAAAAACAAGTTCTATCGCTGCGCATGTAGTGAAGTACCTACTGTCGCGCGTTGTTTAAGTCTGTTTCTCTGTACTAGGTACTCGGTGTTATCTTCTTCATAGTCGGGCACTCTTGTCAGAGTGGTCGTGGCTGTCGATGGACAGGGTTGCGGCTCGCCGTTTCCGGTCACTTCCAGCCTTGAGAGTGCCGAACATCGAGCGATGTTTCTTCATTTCTGGCTGTTTTTAGCATTGCGAGCACACTGTACCGCGGTTGACTGTATGACCTTGTCTTATTAGGTCGACCCAGCGAGTTGGAGACCGACCACGAGATCTCTTGCCCTCTACGCGGCCTTGTACCACAAGTTTCTCCATAGAATCCTCGTTTCTGATGATGTGCCCAAAGAACTTCAGAATCCGCAACTGCACAATCGACGAAAGCCGGTCTCGTATGTGAAGCTCTTTGAGGATCGAGTTATTGGTGCGGTATGCCGTCCATGGTATTCTCAACATGCGCCTCCAGCAATACATCTCCAGCGCATCGATTTTCCGGCGATCATGGAGCTTCAGCGACCATGTTTTGGCTCCATAGAGAAATATCGGGAATACGAGGCACATATTTTGTATTCTTGGTTATTCGCCTGTCTTTCCGGATCTTTCCCAGTCGTTCTACTGCCGACCTTGTGATAGCGGATCGACGCTTGATGTCGTCTTCACATCCTACAGAGTTGGATATAGTGGGACCGAGGTAAATGAAGTTTTTACTAATTTGCAGTTGGCTATTTGCGTATCTACAATCGCATCATGTTCAGCCCGGTTTACTAGCATGACTTTCGTCTCGTCCCTGTTTCGAGCAAGTCTGAATTGGAGACTAGCTGTTTCCAGATGATTCAAGAGCTCAAAGTCTTCTCTCGATGTCGCAAGTAGGGTGGTATCGTCTGCGTATCGTAGATTGTTTATTATGAGTCCTCCCAATACAATTTTTGGAATCAAAATGCGGACGAGCTGGGCCCACAAAGATGATTTTCAGCCTTACGCATTAATTATTGTCAAGTAAGTATAACGTGTAGGTACATTTTCTTCATTTATTATCATCACTACATCAATAGTCTGATAAGCTGTACTTATTACTCGTCGGTACGTTGATGGGCCAGTAAAGGTGTCTTCGTGAAAATATACAGAACAAATCCGACTGTGTTTTATAGGAAACCATTGTTTGCAATTGATTTTGGTCGAGTGGGAGATCAGCATTGAACGTCGCAGATTACAGTGTGGGTGCAGCACAGTTCTTACTTTTGACCGAAAGGGTCCACGAACGCTGCTCAGTTGACGGTGGCGGTTTCGTTTGCTTATTTTTGCATTGCTGGATTTCAATGCTCACCAGGTCAGGCGCGTCAAATTGGAGCCGCAATGGAGGATGGCATTGAGCACGCAAACTCACGCTAATGTTTTGATAAAGGTGGAACTGAGGAACGAAGCAAATTGTTTTCTAAATAAATACAGATGTTTGGGGACGAGAAGTGCTTGCCGATGAAGGGAAATGCCTCTAATAACAGCTCCATCTAGCAATAAACTGCACCGTGTCCAGAACTGCTCGACAAGCACCAGTGGAGTCACTGACAGGCGAGAAAAGGTGGTGTGCCCCCTGAATTGCTAACAGTAGTCTATGAAGAGAATGAACAGGTCGATCCACAAATTTTGAAGGAGGTTGTTTTGGGGAGGATAACCGAACGGGCTGAGGAAGATAAAGGTGTGGCTGAAGATGTACAGAAGTTTTTGAAAGAGGCGAATAAATGTTCTGAGGGAGTTTCCAAGATTGGGTACGAAGCTTGGTCTGAGATATAACGGACCTTTCGAAGTCGAAAAGGTTTTATCACATGATAGATATAGGATTCGCTGTGCTAGCCAACGTATTCGATTCAGAGAGGTCTGTCATGAGCGCGGTTGCGAGGTGTGCCTAGCTTTGGAGTGCAGGGTCAACTTTTATTTATTTAACTTTAATTTAACAGAATTACGTGCTTATAGGCTTACAGTTACAGGCTTATATGATAAAATTAACATGCAATTCCAATTACAGATGAACACAGTCAAATGGCGGTATCGGCGATGAATCAGTAAAAAGAGTCTGACTGAACCTGGGTCATCATGATGAATTAAGCAAAATGTGTTCGGGGAACAGGATGGAATCAGTCCCCAAGGGCGAAGTAGGTGGTTCTCTGCAACGAGCCGGCCCATCTGGCCCACTTGCCCGTGGTCTTTCGACCAACATTTGTTGTTGGTTGGTCGGATACGTGTCGATCGCTAAGATAAGTTTCTTTATGAGTTTCTTTATGAGTTTATTTAAGAGTTTGAGTTTCCTTATTTACAAGAAAACCAAAATTAGCGCTGAGGCTATGAGGTTTAGACCAAAATTAGCGCTGAGGCTATGAGGTCAGATGTGCGGTTGTTTCAATTTTTCTCATTTACGTGTGAATTTGTTTGTGATCGTGATCAATAATATGCAATGAGTAATGAGTAATGAATATGTAATGAGGTTTAGTATAAGAATATATTAAACGATGTGAACATTTTTTCAGAAAAACAAAACGAGAAGTAGGTGCAGGGACGCACCTATTATCAGTATGGCCGTATCGGCGCAATTAAAATCACGTGTTTAAAAGTCAGTGCAACAATCGTGCGCCTCTCGGTCGCGCGCCGGCAGCCAACCAAACGCGATCAGTCGTCTGCCGGCAGCCAACCAAACGCGCGCAGTCGTCTGCCGGCAGCCGACCAAACCACAATTTGCTATAAAAGGCGGCTCAACTACTTCAAGCGGTCAGTCGAGCACCGGCCGCCGACCGAGCAACACCTCTGCTATAAAAATGCTGCCGAATAACTTCAAGCACCCAGTCTATCACCGGCAGCCGACGGAGTAACATCAGATTCAAGTCTCGAACACTAGTTTGGTACAACGTGTTAACCTCCGTTCCTTTCGGAACGCTTTGATGTTTCTATGACTTTCTAATGAGAACGCCAAGTTCTCATTGTTAAAATGTTTCTTTGACCACTCACTTGGTAGTAGCTTGCCTTCTGCGCTGTAGGATGTGGGTTCGATTCTCATTTGTGTGATAAACATTGATGTCCGCTCTGTGTCTGGTTATTAATAAGGAATATAACTCTTTACGAGAGATTTAAGGTTTTGTTAAAAGTGTATGAAGTGATGAAGTTGTTTGTTTGACTGCTATTTAATATTTTTAATTAGTTAGAATATGATAACTATTTAACTAGTGTGATTAGCTTGGTTCTTTAGTTAAAAGTGGATTACTACCTAAAAAGTTGTTGTAAGACTGATTATTTAATTAATGACCTTGTTTCAGAATAACGTAATAAAAAGAAATGAATAATGATGATTGTTTGAATCACCATAACACCCCTCCTCTTACATATCCATACCCATAATAAATGTGAAAGTGTGTGTTTATTTGTTTGTTTATTGGTCCTGCTTTCACGTATAAACAGAGCAACGGATTGACTTGATTTTTTGTGTGGAGATCGTTGGAGGGCTGGAGAGTGACATAGGCTACTTTTTATCCGGATACCACGCGAGCGAAGCCGCGGGCAGCAGCTAGTTTTATACAAAGTGCATTCTGTCAATAATGTCAACTAGTTTGACCTATGACTACCATTCTTTGATATTATTTTAAGAATATTTAATGACTGAAGAGATAATGTCCACCATCTTTACACACACACTACACGTCTTGAGAATTTGTATTTCTTTCTTTTAATTATACATACATTATTAATTTTACTTTCCATAGTAATACTTTTTACAATGAGCCATCAACTCAAAGAACTTCGAAGTGAACCAAAGGCAAGAAACTATCGGAATTCGTTTCGAAGTTTTTAACTGAGATAACTATGACATTGTCTGTGGTTTGGCTTTTAAAATTATCGGGAGCGGAAATATTTAATTGCATTTACAGGGAAAGTTTTGTAAAGAGCCGTCTTTGTTGCTGGTCTTGAAACATTCTATTTTTAAGTAAGAAACTGTTATTTTAAGGTGTTGGTAAAAATATTTAAAACTAGCGGATGCCTGCGGTTTCGTTCGCGTGGACTACAATTTTTATCCCACGGGAACCGTGCGTTTTTTTCGGAATAAAAAGTGGCCTATGGCTCTCAATCTATATTTTAAATTGCAGGCAAATCGGTTCATGGTTGTCGAGTTATAGAGGAACAAATATACATTCATCTATCCAAACATCCAAACTTTCACATTTATATTATTAGTGTGATGTACTTACTACAAAATTATACAGTTGCTCAAAGCTTTTCCACTATTGTACGAATGTTTTCCATTTGGCTTACACTATTGCGTTCAGTGTTCATGACGCACACGTGCTCCGGGTAGTAGCTCCAAAGGCTTCAAGACGGAGTGCCGTATAACAGAGCTGGGGCAGGGAATGTGTTAAGCGTTACGAACATCAAACACTAATGTGCGGTTAAATGACGCGGGATTGCACGAGCTGAGCCAGGCTCGGCTCGTGGTGCGCCGTTTCGCCACTCTGGGGCTCGGCATCGGCGCACGATGGTCCCGAATTTAGTGCTCCATACACATAGAAACCGAAACTCGATTTTTTAATTTTTTTTTATTGGGGATTGTTTTAGTACACTATTCTTATTCAAATATGTAGGTACAGTCACCATAGCAAGCTTCATGACGGAATAAAAAAATATTTAGTTTTTTTTTGTATGGAGGAGAACACATAAATTGGATTATCTCTCGACTCTTAGAAACTCAAGGGCTGCCGCTTATAGAGGTTGTACATCCACACGAGGCCGTCCTCATAAGCTACCAACCTTGCACGGCTGGGCACGGTTTTGGCGCCCAGAGCAAACTGAATATTCGAAAATTTGCCAACTACACCAAAACTAGAATTTCGTAAATGTTTGCGTGGTAGATTGTTCTAATTCACTATTTTTATCTAACTATGTAGGTACAGTCACCATAGTAAGCTTTACGTAAGAAAAAAAAAATATTTAATCTTTTTTTGTGTATAGATGAAAACACTTAATTTGGATTTTCTCTCGACTCATAGAAACTCAAGGGCTGCCGCTTATACAGGGTGTACACACACATGAGGCTGTCCTCATAAGCTACCAATCTTGCACGTCTGGGCACGGTTTTGGCCAAAAAACAAATAATTCGAAAATTTTACAGCAATACCGAAACCAAGATTTCAAAAAAGTTTGCATGGGGGATTGCTCTGATACACGATTTTTATCTAAAAATGTAGGTACAGTCACCATAGCAAGCTTTATGACGGAATAAAAAAATATTTAGTTATTTTTGTATGGAGCAAAACACTTAAATTGGATTATCTCTCGACTCTTAGAAACTCAAGGGCTGCCGCTTATACAGGGTGTACACCCACATAAGGCCATCCTCATAAGCTACCAATCTTGCACGGCTGGGCACGGTTTTGGCGCCCAGAGCAAACTGAATATTCGAAAATTTGTCAACTACACCAAAACTAGAATTTCGTAAATGTTTGCATGGTAGATTGTTCTAATTCACTATTTGTATCTAACTATGTAGGTACAGTCACCATAGTAAGCTTTGCGTAAGAAAAAAAAATATTTTGTCATTTTTTGTGAATGGATGAAAACACTTAAATTGGATTATCTCTCGACTCTTAGAAACTCAAGACACAAAAATAGAACTAAATAGTTTTTTTTTCTGTCATGAAGCTTGTTATGGTGACTGTACCTACATTTTTACATAAAAATCGTGTATTAGAGCAATCCCCTATACAAACTTTTTTAAAATCTTGGTTTCGGTATTGCTGTAAAATTTTTTAATTATTTGTATTTTGGCTCTGGGTGCCAAAACCGTGCCCAGACGTGCAAGATTGGTAGCTTATGAGGACAGCCTCATGTGTGTGTACACCCTGTATAAGCGGCAGCCTTTGAGTTTCTATGAGTCGAGAGAAAATCCAAATTAAGTGTTTTCATCTATACACAAAAAAAGATTAAATATTTTTTTTTTCTTACGTAAAGCTTACTATGGTGACTGTACCTACATAGTTAGATAAAAATAGTGAATTAGAACAATCTACCACGCAAACATTTACGAAATTCTAGTTTTGGTGTAGTTGGCAAATTTTCGAATATTCAGTTTGCTCTGGGCGCCAAAACCGTGCCCAGCCGTGCAAGGTTGGTAGCTTATGAGGACGGCCTCGTGTGGATGTACAACCTCTATAAGCGGCAGCCCTTGAGTTTCTAAGAGTCGAGAGATAATCCAATTTATGTGTTCTCCTCCATACAAAAAAAAACTAAATATTTTTTTATTCCGTCATGAAGCTTGCTATGGTGCCTGTACCTACATATTTGAATAAGAATAGTGTACTAGAACAATCCCCAATAAAAAAAAAATTAAAAAATCGAGTTTCGGTTTCTATGTGTATGGAGCACTAAATTCGGGACCATCGTGCGGCGCGGCTTGCCAAATTTTATTCGCGTTGTTGTGATCTTCGCGCCGTGTGGACGGGTAGGTAGAACGTTCGGAATTAAGCCGAGCCAATCTTCACGGACGGCGCGGCTCGTGCTATCCCGCGCCGTGTAACCGCAACATTATGTAGTGTTCTAATAGGCATCGATGATTTTGACATGTGGAATTCTTATTACACGAATAAGATGTAATGGGGCATGAATCAAATGAATTTGACTTTTTGAGAGTTCAAATATTTCAGTGAAAGTCTAAGTTTCAGTTCAAAATCAATAATAAAACAAAGCAGGTTAAAAATTTTCATAACTCTAATCCAATACCACTTTCGAACACATGCCAAAATCTCTATAGAATTCAATAACCTTGTGATCTCGGTCAATCAACTGTGAAAAATTGGTATACGGGAGTCCGTAATTATTATCCACACATGCTACCAGGATCAAGAGGATTTTTGAATTGCAAAAATAAATTAATTCCAACTTTATCCTTTCAGATTTACGAGTGGTTTTCGTATAAAGCTGTGCATTGTATATCTCCCGAAAATTGGTCCCGTTGAATGGACAATACATCGACGAAGAGAATTGTTCGAATATTAAAAATCATTCGAGCATTATTGAATTGCTCTTTGCCATTAATTCATTGTACGGTGCCAGTGTAAGCGGAAAAATAAATTCATTGTTTATACTGTTAAGGTCGTAGACAAGCATACCTACTGCCCACCTGACGGTAAGCGGTTACCGTAGCCTGTGGCACCATAGAAGTCACACTGCTAGCTTTAAAAGAGGAATCACTGCGCCAACAATACAGTGAACAAGACTGGTTTACCAGTTGTGACCACAGCGCTTCCTCGCAGAGCTCTGGCAACCTTATTCACCACATAAACACAACACCATTCGAAGAAGAATGATGTTATTTGGCTGCGATATTATGTAAAGCGGAGGTAATTCCCCAATTGGGCTGCTCGAATATAGAGTGAGGAAACCCCACTATGCCCTTCTTCCTACTAAATATGTTGCTGGATTACACAATTGGATAGGTAATTGAATCCTACTAATAATTGACATAATGACCAAATTCATTTTTCGATTGGTTGTTATGGTGATGAGAAATCTCCAAAAAAACTGCATTTTTGTCATGTTTCGGAGCATGCAGCTGTCGTAAGAGCCGCAGCCGAACGCATTCTAAATTCATCTTTATTTTAATGAACCTAAGACCAATATTTGAAGTTGCACTCATCAATGTGCTAATTTTGAGGTCGGAATACAGCCTTAAACAGTAATGAACAGATTTTCATGAAACCTAGCTAAGAACACTCTCGATAAAGACACCTTTCAACCAAAATATATTAATTAAAATCGGTTCATCCGTTCAAGAGCTACAATGCCGGACACATACATAAACAGATATACACTACAAGCTTATAATACCCCTTATTTTCGTCAGAGGTTTAAAATTGAAATCGCCCTCAAACGCACCAAGCCTCATCATATTGCTGTGAAGTTTCGTATAGAGTGGCTTCGTTTTGAGCGATAATGGTTTTTGAAAGGACTGTCGGTTTGCATTTGGTGTTCCGGTGTACTCTTATAATGCTTTTATTGTGAAGTTAGTTCAGTACCTACTGAATAAGGATTTGCATTGTTCTATTTGATCTTAACTGCGTTTTTGAATCTGTAAAATTGTTTATTGATATTGGCCTATTAGTACCTACTTTCAACTTTTGATCTGACGGTGCTACGGTGGGTGGTTGAAATACTGACTGTGTAATATATGATTATACTGTAATGTGTGATTCTTTGCAGTGTCTGGTGTCTAGGGTGTAGCCAGAGGCAAATCAATCGCATGGTTCACTTTTTTGTCAAAACTGTCACTATTAAAACAGGTCATGGTACGAATAGTTTGCGATCCAGATTATTAACCTTAACTGGATAGCTTCTCAACTGAATTGTTTACTAAGGAGGTCATGGTACAGCTGCTGATCTGACCACGTCTGTTCAAAACTGTCAAAACTGTCAACTCACTTGAGACAATCAGGAATGTATGTAAAGCCCCAAACGGAAGGCACCATAATAAAGATACCGTGTTACTTATTCAAAAACAACGCTAATGGCAGCTAGCTCGCAGATGTCAAACATAAATTCTTTAAAAGCGAACATTAATAAAATAGAAACTATAAAAAGGATAGCTACCCGCTGCTACGCGTCCTTTGTGGAGTTACAAGGCTACAGGTAGATTTTATTTAGTTTACTGTCAGTGAAAGGCGTGAAATGTCAGAAAGAGTTACATTGTCAACAGTGAAATATCTTTTTTTTTTGTAACCATTAGTAAACAATTTAAATTATAACAAAAATAAGTATGTCTGTCTTGTAAACCAAAATGTTTTTCACATGTGAAGTAAGATTATTTCATTATTTTATTACAAGATCAATATGTAATTAAATAAGCATAAGTAAATGTATTGTATAAAATTACAATTAAGTACTTATAATGAAATCGGCTTATGGAAAAAAGTCATGATTTTATATTTGCAAAATCGGACCCGGAACGCACCTTGACCAGACGTTGCCCTGACACACCTCGCTAGTAAAATTGAAAAAAAAAGAACAACAGCTCCACTAACCGGGTCCCAACTCTATTGGTCATACAAAACACTCGACATTAAAGATTTTAAATGTAAACTTTCATGATTTAAAACGAATTATTTTTTTGTTAGCAAAATTATATTAGGTATCTGGGCGTGCCTCCCACATCTCAATCTAATAATAAATCGCTGTTAACTTGGAGAAGCAAGATGTTGTTCGCTATATTTAATTTTAAAAGAAAGAAGTGAAATCTCTCTGTTGTAATATTTTAGTTCTAAAAGTGTTTTAAATACTTCTGACTACCCCTTTAGACATCTTCAAAGGATCTTAATAATGCCTAAAAAGATCTGAGGGAATGTCTACCGCGCCTGCGGATGATTAGGTATACTTCAGTCGTGATCATATTTAAGCTTTTTTCATTTCATTTCAAGTTTTTTAAACCTTAAACTAAACAGTCCAATCATTCCTCTAGCCGGTTAAGTACCTCCTCATAATTTCAATGGCCGTTTCTATTTTATCTCGACTATAATCAGGCAGTTTTCTAGAATCCGTGGGGTACCTAGTTAAAATGTTGTTTTTATATTATTTCCTCTATTATAAAATAAATAATCATCATCGTTTTACCGTTACCCTACTAGGCTTCCCTCTTTTCACTCCCACTAAAGTATTGGGTCATATGAGCCTCCAATATTTTTTGCGACTATTACTTATTTCATTGTCATCGACTTTGTATAGAATAAAAATAATATTCTTTTATTATGAAAATAAATAAATAAAACAAAATAAATAAATAGTATAAAAATTCCACATTTTATCCTAAACACGGTACCTAATAGATTTTAATATCATAATAGTTCATGACCCCCTCCCCCCTTGGACCGCGCATGCTTGAATGGTTGACGTTGTAGAATAGCAATTCCTCTATTTTGGCCCTAAAAAATTACGAGTCTTTTTTAACCCTTTGTGAACTATAATAATTTACGTTTCTCAATTTACTCAGACATTTTCTAAGTGAATTTTATTGATCAATCCAAATTGATATCAATTCTAACAATGATCTATCAGGCTGTCAAAATTGATTTAGAAATAATAAGGTTCACTTCACACGTGAAGAAAACTAGATTGATAACATTGTAGTTTACACTTGGGACCCAATAAAAAGAACACCTGATATTCTAGTTTATTTTATAAAGAAAAGGGTCTTTCTTTTACTGTGGCATTAGAAATAAAATTGAAAAAAAGAAGTGACATTATTTGAGTCAATGCATGCAATGCATGGTTAATGAGTAGAGGTAGACCAAAGAAAAGATGGATGGATTGTGTGAAAGTTGACATGAGTAAGAAAGGGATGAATGCTGAGATGACTGCTGACAGAGGGAAATGGAAGAAGAATACATGTTGTGCCGACCCCACTTAAGTGGGAAAAGGGCAGAAAGATGATGAAGAAGTAACATAATATTATAATATTGAAGCACTCGTGGCGTAGCTTGCTTAGACGTTCTTGACTGATCGTTGAAGTTAAGCAGCGTTGTGCGCGGTCATAATTTAGATGGATGACCGCAAGTGGTATTACGAGCTGAGCGCTTCCGTGCTTCGGAGGGTACGTTAAATTCTCGGTCCCGGCTTTTAATTAAGTCGTTAAGCTATGAAGGAGGCCTTTAGGCGGTCTCAAAACTCCGTCATCAGAGTTGGCCACTTGCTCATACGAACTTATTTATCTACTTTTATTAGACCATCGGTCCACCGGTCGGCGTTGTGCGTCGCCAATCTATTGCTGTCCACATTCATACAGCCAGAAGTGAAAAAAGATAAAGATAAGATAAAAAAGGGTCAGATGATGATAATGATCGCATCAGTCGAAAATTACAATATTTTATTACATCGAAACACGAAATAGATGCTAATTGAAATATCAAGATTGACAATTTTGATTAAATTCCTACGTTAAAAGTGTTCGTTTGAAAATTCAATTCAGAGAACGCGTTTCGAATGTAAAATACATTTTTGTAACTGAATTCCACTATTTGTACTGATAACGAATGATTTGGTAAAAAATGTACAGTCAGCGTCATCAATCGGTATCCCCCTATTGATTTTAACAAGGACCCTTTTCATTTCAACTTTGGATTTCAGTCGGATTTGCTAGTATACTTATGGATATCTAATTTCGCTCGAGTTCCTATACTAGCAAATCCGACTGAAATCCAAAGTTGAAATGAAAAGGGTCCTTGTTAAAATCAATAGGGGGATACCGATTGATGACGCTGACTGTACAAGTAGAATGAAATAACGAGCATGAATATGCTTTGTTTCTTTTTAACCTGATCCAAATTTGATCATGTTAAACAGAACTAGCATCCGCCTTCAGCTTATCTCGCGCAACAACATAACCTATGAATAACCACAGGGACAATGTAAATAATTTAGCAAAGCTTGTATGGGAACCATATAATAAACTATCTGCTGCCCGCGGCTTCGCTCGCGTGGTATCCGGATAAAAAGTAGCCTATGTTACTCTCCAGCCCTCCAACTATCTCTACACAAAAAATCACGTCAATCCGTCGCTCTGTTTTGACGTGAAAGCAGGACAAATAAACAAACAAATAAACACACTTTGACATTTATAATATGGGTACAGATTTTAACTTTAGTAGGTAATTAGAAATAAGCACTTTTACGTAGTAAAACGTACTAGTATTCTGTGGTAAAACTGAGATAGAACGTAGACCGTTTCGTCTGCCAGTGACTAAAATTGAAATTGGTTTAAATGTTTGTCCCTGTGAGAACCAAACCCACAAAGAATAGACATAATTCTACTGCCAAGTGAACTACCAGAAGACGTGAACTGGTACCTAAGTAATACTCAAACAAGACTTAAACTTTCTAAGCAAACAATTTAAAATTATTCCGCAGACGAAGCCTACAAAACACGGTAAAAGCAGAATTGTGCATATTTTTTTCAAAAAACGTTTTTCACTGTTTTAATCTTTCAAGTCCTTGCTTGGGGCCATTTTAATCTGTTTTCCGGAAAGTTTATGCAACTGCCGGATAATCTGTGGCTAGACAAACAACCATTCATTTTCAGGTGCAGTTAGTATTGTATTGCTCCTTTGTTTATGGTACCTACCTGTGTTGATTGAATCATGGATAAAGAATCGTCATTTTCTTAGGATTGAATGGTGTTTCGACTGTCAATTCAAAAATAGATTCGAATTCTGTTTATAAGGCGAAAAATAAAACGATCAATTTGATTGCGCAATATTACGAATTGCACAATCAAATTAACCATTTAGGGTTTACATTGAAGATCGTTTGGGTCCAAAGTGTATTTCAATCATATTGTACCTACAATTAACTACTGACCCTACAATGATATTGTAGGTCTAGGGGGCACCTAAAAAAAGTAAGTACCTACTCACTGTCAATTCTGTTTCATAATAATCTTTATTAAAATATTCAAGAAGCGCTACAAGAAATAGTCAAACACCCAATCAGAGTGTTTGGCAAATACTTACAATTTGTAGACAGAACGCTAAAAAGGTATCAAATATTGGCCAATTACTGGAGAATGAATTGGCATTATTAAAATTATTTGCTCTGGATGTTATGAAAGTAGGTACCTACATCGAAAATAGCTTTTTCTTTGTTTAACTTTTGTCAGTTCGAGTTCTACTAAGGCTGGATTCGACCAAACTGTCATCTTTCTCCCAGAGTAGTTATTCCGTTAGCCGACAAAATTCGAAATCAATTGTTTAGAAAGCGCAACCGAACATTATTAGGTGCATTCAAATTATCCTGGTTATAAGATGTCAACTTTACAAAGTCAAAATATTCAAACAAACAGCAGTTTAATCTCCAGATAAAACTTAATCCAGTTTGGTAAAATCCAGCCTAAGAAGTTTAGGTTCTGGAATACCTAACATATAGGCTTCTTTTTGTCCCGGAAAAAAGTATGGTTACCTAAATGGTAATGGTAAAAGACGCGGGCGTACGCTAGTCTACCATACGAGGATTATAGCCTTGAGCCTTTTTCTACCGGTCTTTTCTTCCTGTCTTCAGAAACACCAACATTATTTTCCCAACAATAATTCATAAAGCAATATTGTCCCGGGAATGAAGTATGAACATTGTCTCGCTGTAAGCGCTTGATGCTGCATAATCCCGCTGAAAGCGCTTTGTGGTAGCGATATTTTATTTGATGTGAATTGTTACTGTATTTTGCAAGGATTGGGGTGTTATGAGAGAAAAACATTCATCATTTTATGATTATAGTGGTGTGTAAACCGACAAACAAGTTTGCGTTGTAATATAGAAAAAATACATTTTAGATAGGTAACAGGATCTTTTCTCCGAGGGGTTTAGTACTTCGACTCTCGATCCGAGGGTCATGGGTTCGAATCCTGGCCGTGCATCAATGGATTTTTCGTTTGGAAAAAAATATATGCGCATTAACACGAGCTCTAAACCGGGAAGAAAAACATTGTGAGGAAACCCGTGGCTTAGTCAGCCCCACACGTATTGATTCATGTCTTTCCTGTGGTTAAGGCCGGTTAAGCTGAGAGGATGGTTTAGTTGCTAGGCAAGCCTATCTCAAACAATGTCCAGGGCACTATTATAGTGACCCGTTAAGTATAGGCAAAGATTGCCTCCTGACACAGTATAAATCATCTAGTAAAGATGTACCTAAAGGTCTAAGTTTTTTTGACTTTTTGGAGCTGATGAGTTCGAATCTTTGTATTGGATATTTCGATTCGAAAAATTCACACAAAATCGCAACGAAAACCAGAGCAACCTGACTGGTACTACCTGTGCTATTTTAATTACCTACTTGAAATAAATAGGTACCTAGTTATATCCAAAATGTGTTTGGACTTGCCTCTGACTCCCTTAATACATCTCCAAAGATCATCATCATCATCTCCCTGCCCTTATCTCACTAAGCGGGGTCAGCAAAACATCTTTTCTCTATGTTTCGATTCGAGCTTCTCGTCATTATCACCCCAGTGTTACATCTCCAAAGATATCCTCACAAAATGTCTAAGTAGATATCTTTATACCCTACTAGCAGCGCCCTCGCGGCGTTGCCCCCGTAGTGATGGTATGTGGTGATAATGATGATGATGATTAAAAGTAGCCTATAACCTTCCTCAAGAATTTAGCTATCAAATGTAGAAATAATTTTTCAAATCCGACCGTTAGTTCCTGAGATTAGCGCGTCCAAACAAACAAACTCTTACATAATTATAATTTGTATAGTGTTAAACTACAATTTTTAATTGAAAATGAAAAATCTTATCAAGATTTTCAACCTGACGAATATGGATTCGGTGGCCGAGTTGGTAAAGGCACTCCGCTTGTATCATTGCGGGTTCGAAAAATAGGTGAGTGCCACTGCTCGCGTGTGTACTTTGTGCTACCACGGAAGACCAGCGCTATGGTAGACTATCTACTGTAGCTTATGCTGAGTGGAGGCCTTTTTGTTGACTTAGCTTAATATGTGTATTCCTACCTTATAACTTGTGTGTCTAACAGTTAACAAATAAAGTTATTTGAGTTTGAGTTTGAGTTTGAATCCCCTCGGAATTGGAAATTTTGCAACGAAACTCTTCCGCTTTATTATATTAGTATGGATCGTTTGTCATGGTCCTGTTTCCCGATTCTAACCGTATTGGTCTCCCATCTTAATTCTCCCCAAAGACCATTCCACAACAGACCCGGTACCGCAATAAATCATAATACATTCCAATATTAATGTCGACTAACGTTAGTAGTGCTCAGGGGCTGGTGGCGATATAATTATTATAAATTACGCTTCTATTTCTCATTTCGGCACAAGATTTGCTGTGTCATAGAGAATTAGCTATGACGTAGCCCCCTAGCTTTCATTTATAATGTTTCGGGTTCAAAAGATCGGACCTACATCACACTAATTATAAATGCGAAAGTTTGGATGTTTGGATGTATATTTGTTCCTCTATAACGCGACAACCACTGTACCGATTTACGAGTAGCTGTTTAAAATATAAATAGATAATGACTGGTAATAGAACACAAGCTACTTTTTATCCGGTTTCCACATGAGCGAAGCGGGCGGAAGCTAGTTTATAAATAAAAATTAGTGTTTGAATGTTGGTCTTTTGAGAACGCCCGCGATGCTTTCTGATCAAATAAATCTATTAATCTAATTTACCTACTTTATCATTCAACTTATAGGCATTCGTAAAATTAGCTGTTTCGATGCGCAGTGCAGCTTTTTCATAATAAATTTTCTACTGCGCATCGAAACGGCTAACTTCACGAATGCCTAACGCCGGCTCCATACGTTGGGACCAACGTTGGTCCCAACGTTGGGGCCAAGATTTCGTGAACCATCCACACGTTGGCGATACACCAGTCTTGTTCCGTCAGAGCCAACGTGCAGACGTCCGATGTCTGCGCGTCCAATACAGAAATTGAAATTTCTCTAAGTGATTTTACATTACTGAATACCAATTTTATCACAATCACATCACATCATGTCACTATCACACTTCACACAACACACTATATTATAAATGCGAAAGTTTGGATGTTTGGATGTATGTTTGTTCCTCTCTAACACGACAACCACTTAACCGATATGGGTGATATTTAAAATGTAGATAGATAATAACCGGAAATAGGACATAGGCTACTTTTTATCCCAAAAAATTGCACGGTTCCCGTAACATAAAAAAAAAATAGTAGACTCCATCATCAGATCAGCTCGCTGTCACCATATTATTACATTGTAGTCAGAACTTGACAAATATGCCGAGTTTCAACTCAATCGGCCTATTTACTGAGGAGTTCTGTTGAACAGCTCTTGACTCCATCATCAGATCAGCTTGTTGATACCATAATATTTCATTGTCACCGAGAATCTATAAGTGTGCAAAATTTCGGCCCGATAGTTCTACAAACACAATAAATAAGGAATACGATGACATTCTCGCTCGTCAGTCGACACGTGCGCTCACGATGCGCGTCGAAACGGGACTGAGCATAGCGCCAACGTGTGGACGGATCCCCAACGTTGGCGCGCCAACTTCCTTTGATAAAACCGACACGGCACGGCCAAGCCCCAACGTTGGCCCCAACGTTGGCGCCAAGCTATTTTGTCAGCACCACACGTTGGTGAGAGGCATTGGGACCAACGTTGGCCCCAACGTGTGGATGCGGGGTAATTAGATTGATCGTGCGTACTATATCGGACATGATATTTTTCTATAACTAAGTATAAGTTCATTGTTTGAGGGGTTTTAAGCCTACTTTCTGATCTTTAAGGTACCCTACTAGGCCAACATAAAACAAAACAACCAATAAAACAGTACCAACAAAATTTTCAAAAATAAACATCGGCCAATGAAAGGTCCATTAAGGAATTCGGCCACTCATCCACCCAATCTAAAGGACATGGAGCATGGTGGCCTTATCTGTTGTATCGGATACGAGGGGCTTGTAACTCACTGGTATGGACTTGGAGGGTTAACTACTGGATACAAAACGATACGCTAATGAGTAAAAGCGGAAGATCTGTTTAGCACTAGACAAAGAAAAAATTTGGCAGGATGACAGTTAAACCTTCAGTTCATAGAATAGATAATATTACTACGTATGGAATGGCCCAGTGGCCATCCATCCTGTTTTATTGGTGTGGGGGACAGTTCCCCCCCACCAATCGGGGCTTTTTCACCGCGCTACCGAATTTGGGCTGGCGAGGGGCTGACTTTGAATTAGGGACGCGCCCCGCGCGCAAACGAGACAGAGACCACAGTGTATAATAATTATTCATGCGGTGACAACCTTACTTCACACACACAATTGCGCGTGTACAAAAATGACATTGTGTAGTGTCTGTGTAAATAGGTATTGAGACGCCGCTTTTACATAGAGAATTATTCGACTGTCCGGGGTGTGCTTCAGTAATGGAGAGGCACTGGAAGGAGAAGAAGAATGAGTAAAAGAAATAAGCAGAGCCAACAAAAAATAGACTATTATGTAACTAGGAAAAAAAAAATGTGCAGTTTTAGCCACGTCCAGAAGTTAAATACTCCAAGATAGACCACTACAACTACAAGCCACTAATGAAAACGTAATGATGAAGCAAATTCATTTAATCAGGAACCCTGCTGCATCCTCCGTGTTTCAATTGATACCATCTCCCAATACACGGCATTTTGATCTTTAGATAATGTTGTAGAACTAATTAAGCCCGGCTCATTAGAGTTTCTAAATAAAATTATACGTGGATAGTTTTATTGGGACATTATTTGTATCACATTATTATTAGGTACATTTATTTAGGAAAATATCCATATTACAATAATATTTACACATTAAAAATAAACACAATAAAATAGTATTTAAATCTCATAATAAGGCCGGGACTCCACCAAAGCGGAGAAGAGACGAGCGGAGAGATGTTTTTTAAACAACCAATAGAATTGTGTTCTTGACACATCTCCTCTCCGCTCAGCTTCAGTGGAGATCGCTGTGCGGAGATGTGTAATATTTGTATGGTGCGATCCGCACACATCTCCGCTTTGGTGGAATCCCTCGAGCTGAAAAATATCTCTTCTCGCACAGGACACAGCACACCGCACACATCTCCGCTTTGGTCTCAGCCTCACAAAACTATTATTATAGCGTAGTCTAAACTGCGCTTTACGAAAAAAAAAAATTTTCTCCTCAATCCATTCTTCTCTGTCAGATTCACAATCCCAGACAGTATTCCCAGACAGAATTTCATGAAATTCAAACCGATTTTTCATTACAAATCCCTGCGGAACCCCATCAGACATGTCAGCGCGGCCCGCCGTCATAAGCCTGACTTGCTGTTTCAAAACATCATAATTTAATCAAAAATGACACAGCCGGATGTCACCAGCGTGCGATATCATTCAGATAATTTTAATAAATGGAATAAGGAAAAGCATGCATGACTTGCTTTTGATTATTTTATATTAGAAAGAAAATTGTTATTAATGTATTGAAATTAATGGGACATAATTTAACATACTAATATTAGCAATCTATACTAATCCATACTAATATAATAAAGCGGAAGAGTTTGTTTGTTTAAACGCACTAATCTCGGAAAGTACCAGTCGGATTTGAATTCTTTCTGTATTGGATAGCTAATTTACTAAGGAAGGCTATATACTATTCATCATCACGAAAAGACATGCAAAATGAAAGAAATCCTGAATCGCGCTGACGAAAACATGCGGTTGACAGAATGATCACAGAAAAACTATTACTCCTAGCGGAGAAGAATGTCAACTCCATAAAAAAAGCGGTTTAAAAATTATCTACTTACACTAATATTATAAACTACTACGGTGTTTCAATTTTGACAGAAGTTGAGAAGAGTTTATAAGTAGAGCGGAATATAATTATCTTAAAAAAACATCTTACATCATTTTTACATTGATAATCATTTTTTCACAAGCATAAATCCTATACTTATACTTATTTTATTCCAAAACTCTTTATAAATAAAAGCTTTTAAATTGTGGTAAAGGTTCTTTAATAACGCCTAATTCTATTCTATTTTCAAATTTGAATTTCGAACAAAGGATATTGCAAGTTGACCCAGGTCCATTAGGCCTATTCTTCACGGTGGCCGATAAAATAAATATCAACAATAAAAAGAAATACATTATAGGTCGTTGAAGGCGATCCAACGTTTTGACAGGTGATGGTCAGGGGGCCTACCATGAAGTCATCGAGACTGCGATTAGAATACTAATAGTCGCTAAACAATTTATTTGTCTGATTCACTTTGTAGTTATTACAACTGTAGTAGGTAGGTACTTACAATGAAAAATTCAATTTAAATCTAATTAAAAAAAAAAAAAGTTAAAGCGCCAATAAAGTATAAAGTGAGAAGTAAAAAAGGTTCTAGCTCAAAAAATATTTGCCTTTTTATAAACCTAATAGAAACTTATGGAAATTATGCGTCTGAGTATTTTTGTTTAAGTTTTTCAACATGTCTAGAGACCGTGACACTAGAAAACATAATAATTCAAAATGACATAATTCTTGTTAAAACCTACTACTAGTTACTACTTATTATTATTACTTATTTGCAATGCTCATGGTGAAATATGTGAATTATTATTATTATTAACCTTTACAGACCTGCACTTATTATATTTCTTGCGAATAAACTATTTAATTTCATTTCTTCATGGTAGGCCCCCTAGCCAAAATTGCTGGTCATCGCCAAATGATTACCGTCCTACTTGACGTCAGATCAGTTTCTATACAAGACGATAGATAAATTCCAAAATCGTTAACAAAGAATGGTCTATATTGGTTAAAAGTGATAGTGTGGCCTCGGCTTAACTCTGTCATTGTATTTTTATTAATTTTGATGATGGATTGTTTTTCGTGAACTGATGAAAGTAATAATGTTTCATGCCCCATTTCAATTTATTATAAGTAATGAATAATGTTTTAGTACATGAATAAATTATCACCTTCAGTAAGGTTGCATTTAGTAGGTATTACCTATATGGATGGTCCGTACCTACCGTACGGACGTCTGTTGTCCGGAGCTATCGTCCGTGGAGCACTATAGGTACTGTCGACCGATCGAATGCTCCATATTCGGGCGGTTCGTACGGTCGGTGGTCCGTACGGACCGTCCGTGTAGTACCTACTGGGACCTATCAGACAGAGAGCGGTCACGCGGTCAAGCGTTCAAGCGGTCAGTTTTGCGTTCTTTGTATTTTATTACGTTACATAGATATACTCATACAGGAGGCATTCTGACCGCGACGGACGGACGGTCAAATAGAACAGTGGGGTTCGTGAGCAATTGCACGCTCGAGCGCAAAACGCGAACGCAGAACGCTTGACCGCGTGACCACTCTCTGTCTGGTAGGTCCCTTAATACAGCCTAACAAACTAGGAATGAAAATAGGACTTATATGTATAGGTAGAAAAGAATAATGTTTTTATTATTTTATTTTCGTTAATTAAGTTTCAAAGTTAAAACACAGTTTATAAGAAGATTTATTTTGACCTCTCAACTTGAAAGAAACTTATCATTTTAACCCGAAATTCACTCAGCGTCAAAACCAAACTTACTAATTAATGATTTACCAAAATAATTCGACCCTCCAAAATTGGTGGACCTTCGTAACCTCGCTTGTTCCTTTGTGCTCCTTATTTCACCTTATTTACACCTCCGGCTTCAGCTAGCCTTTAAGAGGAAAGAGGGGATGGTTGCTTTTTACACTTTTTTTAGTAAACTCGAATTGAATTTCTTTTTAAATAATAGTTCTATACATTTTATGTAAGCACTAGCGGAGCTCTCACGGCGTTGCCCCCGTAGAAATGGTTTATGGTGACGACGATGATGAAGATAAGTAGCCTAAGTATACCTAATCTTCCTCTAAGAGTTAAGCTATCAAATGCAGAAATATTTTTTTGAATCCGACTGGTCCAGTGGTTCTATCTTACGAAGTCCGGTTGGTCTTAATTTGTGTGTAGATGCATATGCACGTTGTTTCTGTGTATGTGGGCCGATTCTGAGCGGTCTCGAGCTTACGCACACAGAAACAACGTGCATGTGAACACACACACAATTAAGACCAAACGGACTTCGTGAGATAGAACAACTGTAAGTAGTTTCTGAGATTAGCGCGTTCAAACAAACAAACGCGGAAGAGTTTGTTCGTTTGGTTGATAGTTTGTTTGAACGCGCTAATCCCAGTAACTACCAGTTGGATTTCAAAAACATTTTCTGCATTTGATAGCTAAACTCTTCAGAAAGGCTACATGTACTTTTCATTATCATCATCATCTCTTTAAACCATCACCATCACTATGGGCAACGCCGCGAGAGCGCTGCTAGTTTATAATATTAGTAAGAAATAAATAAATAAATAAATAAATAATGCTGGACATTTCACACAGCATCATGTAGCCCCAAGCTAAGCAGAGTTTGTGTTATGGGAACTACATGACTGATATACCTACTACTTAAATACATTTTTTTGTAAATACATACATAATATACATAGAAAACACCCAGACCCGAGACAAATATTTGCAGATCATACAAACATTTGTCCCGCGGCGGGGATCGAACCCGCAACCTCCTGCGTCACAGGCGGGCCTTCACCCACTGCGCCACAGAGGTCGTCAGATAGTATAGTAGATAGTAAGATTAATCAAGCAGATAAATTTACCTCACTCGCCTCTCAAGGTAAAGCTTTTCTAAAGACATTGTATTTTCCGTCTACTGCAACTCTTAGATAGACTTTTTAATAGAAAACATTGTTATAGAAAATTAAGACGCTTCAAGACACTTTGTAAAGGGGTCTTAAAATGAGTTACGATTATTAAAATATTGTAAAGTAAATATTTAAATACCCTTAGAAGCTACTTTAATGTTCTGTACAATTTTGTGTAACTTCTAAACTAAACTTTAAGACGAAAAATGTACCTACTGCTGTTTTCAAATGCGGTAGACATTCTCTCAGATTTTTGTACCCCCCCCCCCCCCCCCTTAGCAAGAGCTTTGGAACTCTTGAACAGTTGAACCCCATTAAGTTCGGGGGAAACCTAGTCAATCTTTGTATTTTGGAACCCTTGGACCCCTCCCATAACAAAGCTATTTCTAAGCTACGCCCATGTCTAAGCTAATTTATATCTAGAAAAGTCCATAATCAATAGAATCCGGGCCAAATCCTTAAACAATCAAACTGCTCGTTGGCTTGGACTACGCCCAACTTGTCTGAATTATTGCTGCGAGCTAATGTAGAGTAGCTAGCATGCAGAGACTATGGTATTAGCTTAGAATATTTCGATTTTCTTTATAAATTAAAAAAGAAATAAATGTAGGTAAAAAATAAGTTTTTGTAAAAAAAAATATATGCCTGCTTGCGACCATTTTGCTGGTTGTTAAAATCCCGTGTAATATTTTCGACATTCTCTCTGTTTTTTTAGGCATTTGAAATATTCCTTGATGTGATCCATCCTCGGCCACACCATCGCTTAACATCAGGCGAGTTGGTGGCCAAACATAGATCTATTATCTTTAAAAAAGGAACATTTATGATACAGACAAGTTAGAGACACGTCTAAACACAATATAATAATATGGCACAGCCCGCCCATGCCCAATTGCCCAGGAATTTCGATGACTCAGACTGAGTCGAAACTCTGTCCTAATTACTGAGGCTGAATTCGCCCAAACTGGACTAAGTTTTTACTCGAGAGTAATCTACTGTTTGTTTGAACATTTTGACATTGTAAAGATGACACCTTATAACCAGGATAATTTGTATGCACATTAGGGTGGTCCAAGCTTCTATAGTAAATTTTTTTCTTTTCAAAAATAGATGTGGCCACCCCCTATATTTGTTCCACCTACCATTACTATTATGTGTGAAAAATTTCAGCCCCCTATCTTATACAAGGGGGTGCTCATCGAATTAGATTTTCTGACAAAGAATTCTGAATATTTCAGGATTTGAAATAAAACACGTAATTTAAGGTTTATAATATTTCTGAAAGCTAAGCTTTCTGAAGAAATGTACTTATTTCGAATTAAGTCGGCTAGTTACTCTGGAGTAAGGTGACTTTTGGTAGAATCCAGCCTTCAATTAACACGTTCAGTGCGGTACAGGACATATATGGGTTGTACGTGACTTTCTTCTGGTGCGGAAGGTAGAATTGTAGTTTTACCGCTGGTGCGGGGGCTATTTCTATACGAAATCCTTTATGTAAAAAAGAGTCAAGTATACTTTTCTGTAGCTTATTAAAAACATAATCAAAATTTGCCATAAAATTGTACAGGACACATATGGGTAGTACGCACTTAAAATCAATTTTCGTAATTCTGTGCGTTACCATACATATATGTCCTGTATCCGCAGACCCGGTGTCGCGCTGATTTTTACAGTAGTGCGGAGCAATCCCTATCTTATTAGCACGCCATTTGTCGATTATTACATTAACGCCAAAATTAAGCGATCTCATAAAATTTTGTCGATGGTCGCAATTTAATTGAGGATTGAAAATCATCAACATCCTAACCCAGTTATTAAAAAAATCAATTGCCGCATGTATGTTCCCGCATTACTTGAGAACGGCTTGACTGATTTGACTGATTCCTTTTTTGTTTTGTTTGTAATTATACGGACAAAGTTTTTATAAATTAAAAATTTGTAAGTATGCGGTGGAGGTCTGCGCCGAACAAAATTGACCAAGGATGCACCAAAAATGAGCCCTGCATATACTTCCACCAGGACCATAAATCCATGCCGGAGTCTTTAACTTAGCTTGTAATTTAAGTATAAATGAAGTTTTGTTCATATTCAGAGAAATAAATGCTCCTTATCGATATCGATTGTTCAAATTACGGTTAGAACATCACTAAACTTGTGTGAAGGACAAACGTTTTGACCCTATTTTCAGTGCGGTACAGGACAATTTTGGTGGGTATTTAGTTTTAGGTATAGCTTCTAAAGTATTCATCAGATCCCCGTCCTGGCTTACCATATGTTAGATAAGGTTATAATCTACCCAAATAATTAAAAAAACAACATTAAATTACGAAATTCATTAAATTATAGGCATTTCAAAAAAAACATAATACAGGACATATATGTCATGTACCGCACCAGGAGTAACTCTCGTACCTACCATAAATGTCCTGTATCGCACTGTCTGAAAGTCTTGCAAATACGGTCCCGCACCGAACGTGTTAATAAAATTTAGATTTTTCATACAAACCTAAGCCTCTGTAAGTCGCGAATCTGCACAACACGAGTAAAATAGTTTAAATCCCTGTCAAAACGGCTCACCTATGATTTGCCGGGTTTTGACAGTCCTATTGAAGTTTGGAAGATGCAGCGAGTTCTAGTTCGGCTCGGCTTAGGATGTGATCTAACTTTATGGAATGCTGTGCTGGTAAAAAATAAATAGCTTTTGTTGAATAAATTCGGTGGCGCGGCGGCTGTGATGTAGGAGATGAGAGTTCGATTCTTGTGGTCGAATATTTTTTGCATTAAGTAGGTACCTATTTAAAGTTTGAGTTAAGGCGCTTATAGGACCTGATTGGTCTTATTTGGAGGCATTCTCCTCATAGAGGAATCAGTTTTGTGTGCTCAAAAAAATATATGTCATTCTTTGACCTTTTATCTACAAAGTGAACTTACGAAAAAGTTCTACCTGTTTATTTACTATGTGAAAATAAATAACAAAGTGAAGCTGTTTTCGACTTTTGATTCGATTCAACCTCTGAACGACATAAAATTTTGACATTTTTTTTTCACTAAAATGTGCGCAAAGACTTTATCTTCAAGTTGTACTTGCGATTTTGTGCTGCGACGGTTTTTTTCGTGGCAATTAATTATTTTCCATTTTTCCGAATAATTAGTGGGCGTTACGGTCGCAGGGGCGACGGGCGGCAGAGTAATGCTGACTGTCGTACGGGATGGTTGTGTTCGTCTGCCTCGCACTCACCTTTTTTTGCTTGTCGACTTATTGGTATTTTATGTTATTTGCACACAGACGATTTATTTAGTAATCTAAGTTATCCGCGCATGAACGTTTTATTTAGTGTTACGAAATTAAATGTTATTAGCGCATGGACGCTTTATTTAGTGTTAGATAATAATTTGTTGTTAATACTTACCTACCTATTAGAAATATTAAGTACCTATGTAGATTTTCATGATTTTAAGTATGTTTGTTATTTTAAAAGGTCGTGCAAAAGACAACTTCCCGATAAAGAAAATAGGTAAGTAGGTAGGTATTATACCAATTCCAAAAGAAAATGATATCGTGTAACCTACCTATACCTACTACCACTAGATAAGATACCTACTACATAAATAGTTAGGTAGGACCTCTCTGGCGCATGTACATAAGAGTCAATTCACATTGTAAAACCAATCAGTAGGTACCTATAGGTGCTGTGTATGTGTAGCTATGTGTTGTCCTTCAATTCAACACTAGCCGATTCCTATACTCTGCACTCAACTCGCGCGCGGACAGTAGGTACCTATAGGTAGGAAATAACAAATGAACGAAGATAGATGTAAAGAAGTAGGTACGTATTTTACTTAGTAGGTACCTACCTAACTTACCTGTAGGTACCTAAATACACTCGAGAAAAGGTAATGAATCTGGGTCACCGACGACACATCAGAGCGACCCGTATTCTTTTCTTCTTATTCTTACTTATTATTGTTGGGTAGGTGTCTACCGTACCTACTGATCTCACGTACATTATTATTCATTTACATGTACAGAGACCGAACAAGTTCAAGTTGAAACTGGAGTGATAATGCTTGAGTAGGTAGGTATACCTACTAGAACATCCTTGGTAAAACATCCAAAGTCAAAGTCAAAAATCTTTTATTCAATTCGAACACAATAGGATCACCTTGATTTGGTGACCTATTCATTCGCATAATGTTATTTGTCATAAAATCATACGACATAGGTACGTATCTAGTCATAAAATACTGTAGTCATATTATTACATTCGCATAATTATTTACAGGCATACATTTCTGATGTCCTAATATTTTTCAAACATAATGGTAATGAGCATAATGGTGACAACTCCTAAAACTTTTTGTCATACTACATTGTGAAAATAATTTTGTTGGTAATAAACCTTTATGTCCTAATATTTATTGGACATAATGTTTAGCAGTCCTAATTTACTGTTTTATCATAAGTAGGCAAAATAGGTCAGGTTTAATTAATTTAATTAATTCCTAATTAATTCCTAATTTAATTAATTATTATCATTGACTGGACTATGTAACGTATGTGACATTTTTATTAATTTGCTTTCATCTGTGTACCTATGTTATATTTTTAATTTATTGACTATATAATTTTCTAATTTTTTTTTTTTCCTATGTTATAATATTATTATTTTCATGTGTGACGGAATTATTATCATTATTGTTATATTATTGTAAAATTTAAATAATTGCACGCCCATAAAGGGTAGATTACATTGAAACTAAAAAATCTGTAACACCTAGGTATTTAGACATGTAATTATGCAATAAATATACTTTGACTTTGACTTTGACTTTGACTTTATAAAATGTTTCATATACCCACGCAGATAGGACTTGCTCACAGAAAAAATAAGTAGTTTTAGGTTTTTTTCTAGCACGCGTTTCACACACCACGCAGAAAGGACTTGCTTACAGAAAAAATAGTAGGTTTTGGTATTTTTTTTTATTGCACGCGTTTTACACACCCACGCAGAAAGGACTTACTCACAGAAAAAAATAGTAGGTTTTGGTTATTTTTTTTAAGCACGTGTTTTACACACCCACGCTGAAAGGACTTGCTCACGGAAAAACTAGTAGGTTTTGGTTATTTTTTTATAGCACGCGTTTCACACACCCACGCAGAAAAGACTTGCTCACATTTTATCATAAGTAGGCAAACTAGGTCAGGTTTATTAAATGTTTCATACACCCACGCAGAAAGGACTTGCTCACAGAAAAAAACAGTTGGTTTTGGTTATTTTTTTATAGCACGCATTTCACACACCTACGCAGAAAAGACTTGCTCACAGAAAAAACTAGTAGGTTTTGGTTATTTTTTTTTTATAGCACGCTTTTCACACACAAACGCAGAAAGGACTTTCTCACAGAAAAAAATAGTAGGTTTTGGTTATTTTTATAGAACGCGTTTCACACACCCTGAAAAGACTTGCACACAGAAAAAACATTAGGTTTTGGTTATTTTTTTTATAGCACGCGTTTCACACACCCACGCAGAAAGGACTTTCTCACAGAAAAAATAGTAGGTTTTGGTTATTTTTTTATAGCACACGTTTCACACACCCACGCAGAAAAGACTTGCTCACATTTTATCATAATTAGGCAAAATAGGTCAGGTTTATAAAATGTTTCATACACCCACGCAGAAAGGACTTGCTCACAGAAAAATTAGTAGGTTTTGGTTATTTTTTTTATAGCACGCCTTTCACACACCCACGCAGAAAGGACTTGCTCACAAAAAAAAAACAGTAGGTTTTGGTTATTTTTTTTTTATAGCATGCGTTTCACACACCCACACAGAAAGGACTTTCTCACAGAAAAAACTAGTAGGTTTTGATTATTTTTTTTATAGCACGCGTTTCACACACCCACGCAGAAAGGACTCTCTCAAAGAAAAAAATAGTAGGTTTTGGTTATTTTTTATAGCACGCGTTTCACACACCCACGCAGAAAGGACTTGCTCACAGAAAAAAATCACACACCCACGTAGAAAGGACTTGCTCTCAGAAAAAAATAATCTGGCTAGGATACATTTTATCCTAGCCGGGTAAGCTATGTGATTCTCGAATAAAACTGTAGTCGTCACATAATTATATCATTGTATTGCTTGAATTCAAGCAGGGATAGGCGTACAGACAGTGCAGGAAGTAGTTTGGGACGCGACAGGACACAAAAATATTTTATGATTTTCAATGAATATGACTTCAAAAATTATGACATTAAAAACTTTTGTTTATCGAAGTAGTATGGTTTGATACTATTATGACGATGAATATTATGCGTACTAAATTGTATCATCATCATCATCATCTCAGCCGTTGGACGTCCACTGTTGGACATAGGCCTCCCTCAAAAATTTCCATGTATTAAATTGTATGTCAAGTTATAAATATGGCTAAATATTTCAGGATTATCAATGAATAGGACTTAAAATATTATGACATTTATATTAGGTCTTTACCTATGAAATTGCCGTTTTTATGAAAAATTTTAACGTCATTTTTTTTCTATACTTTTATTTCTAATAATCAAAGTAATCACCCATGCAATCGATACGAGTAGATCTTTGCCAATGCCGTGGCAGTTTATTATGCCCTTCTTGAAGAAATCAGCTGGACAGGAGGCAACAAATTCTTCAAAGGCATTTTGTACTGCCTCTCGGGAATTCAATTTTTTTACCACCAAGAAGTTATCCAAATTCTGGAAAAAGTGGAAGTCTATGGGCGCAAGGTCTGGTGAGTACGGTAGATGACAGAGAGCTTCCAACCCTAGCTCTTGTAACTTGGAGACCGTCTACTATGCAGTATGAGGTCGCGCGTTGTCATGCAGGAGCATCGGTGACGAGCGATTGATCAAAGATGATTGGAGATTGCAAGCTTCTCCATCATTGTGTTCAGTTATTCAAATTACACATTTGCAGTAATGCTTATCCCGTTTGTTAAGAAGCTGTGATGAACTCCACAATCGCCTTTAATTCGTCATTGTCAACCAAAGTTTTCGGATGAGTACGAGGTTCATTTTCAGGTCAAAATTTCCAGAATGGAAGCTGGCAAACCAATAACAGGTGGTTCGTTCGTTTGTACTGTTCGCTCTGTAAACGTCGTTGATGTTGCGTGCCGCTTGTGGCGCGTTGCTGCCACGACGGGACTCATATTCCATAATTACTCGAATTTTTAACGTATCCACGATGACGAAAAAGATTCAAATGCGATGAAAACATAACGCTAATCAATAAACAAATGACTAATTTTGAAAAAAAGAATCCCATGTTTTTAATATAACATTAATTTGAAATTATAATTTGTATAATGATAATTATGATTACGGGATTTTATCGCGTACCTTTTATTTATTTTGTTTCCCGACGTTTCGAACACGTTGCAGCGTTCGTGGTCACGGGATGACTGAAGTACTGGAGTATAATTTGTAGCCAAACCACAAAATATTTTTATTTGAAATGACCAGTACCGAAAAACGGCAATTTAATAGGTAAAGACCTATTATTTTATTACTAGTTGAATTATTACAAGTGATGGTAGGAGTAGTGATCTTATTATTACAAATGCTTATGAATAACAAATATTAGGACGTGAAACGTTATGGCTTTTAAAACTATGACTAAAAAAATTATGCCATAACGTTTCACGTTCAATATTTGTTATTCATAGGCATTTGTAATAATAACATCGCTACTACTACCATCACTTGTAATAATTCAACTAGTAATAAAATATAAATGTCATAATTTTTTAATTCCTATTCATTGATAATCCTAAAATATTTAGCCATATTAGAGGAGCCAGTTTCTGAGAGCAAGTCCTTTCTACGTGGGTGTGTGATTTATTTCTGTGAGCAAGTCCTTTCTGCGTGGGTGTTGTAACGCGTGCTATAAAAAAAAAATAACCAAAACCTACTAGTTTTTTCTGTGAGCAAGTCTTTTCTGCGTGGGTGTGTGAAACGCGTGCTATAAAAAAAAATAACCAAAACCTACTGTTTTTTCCGTGAGCAAGTCCTTTCTGCGTGGGTGTGTAAAACGCGTGCTATAAAAAAATAACTAAAACCTACTAGTTTTTCCTGTGAGCAAGTCTTTTCTGCGTGGGTGTGTGAAACGCGTGCTATAAAAAAAAATAACCAAAACCTACTATTTTTTTCTGTGAGAAAGTCCTTTCTGCGTGGGTGTGTGAAACGCGTGCTATAAAAAAATAACCAAAACCTACTAGTTTTTCCTGTGAGCAAGTCTTTTCTGCGTGGGTGTGTGAAACGCGTGCTATAAAAAAAAATAACCAAAACCTACTATTTTTTTCTGTGAGAAAGTCCTTTCTGCGTGGGTGTGTGAAAGGCGTGCTATAAAAAATATAACCAAAACCTACTATTTTTTTTTCTGTGAGCAAGTCTTTTCTGCGTGGGTGTGTGAAACGCGTGCTATAAAAAAAACCTAAACATACTTATTTTTTCTGTGAGCAAGTCCTATCTGCGTGGGTGTATGAAATATTTTATAAACCTGACCTGTTTTGCCTACTTATGATAAAACAGTAAATAAGGACTACTAAACATTAAGTCCAATAAATATTAGGACATAAAGGTTTATTTCTAACAAAATTAGTATCAAAATGTAGTATGACAAAAAGTTTTAGGAGTGGTTACCATTATGCATTATGTTTAAAAAATATTAGGACATCAGAAATGTATGCCTGTAAATAATTACGCGAATGTAATAATATGACTACAAAATTTTATGACTAGATACGTATGTCGTATGATTTTATGACAAATAACATTATGCGAATGAATAGGTCACCATGCTAAAAATTTTATTCAAGGTGAAAGTTCTCAAAATACAGTTTTTTTTTTAATTTTTCAGCCAAACGGTTAAAACACCACCTATAACCGTAATTTTGTCTGTAGGTCCAGTATTCCCTTTCTCCTTTAGCTTAGAGGTTTTGTTTCGAAATCATTCCACCCGTATCTTATTTACGTACCTACTCGATACAATAACATAAAACCTCCACTAGGTAGTCCCTACACTAGGAATCCGTCATGGGTATCAAGAATTTCGATTAGGTAGGTTACTCACATCATGCTAGGAAGTTAGGTACCTAGGTAGGTACCTACTTACCATAAAACACAGACCAGGAACAAATTGGTACTTGCAGATCTTGTAAAAATGTATCCCGTAATGGGAATCGAACCCGCATCTCTCGCGTCTCAGCATTCGTTTACCATTCCACGGATGTCTTCAATTGCGGTTTAGGTTACGCGCGAAAACTATTTCGCGGCCGGCGCGGAACCGCGCGGAAGGTGCGGGTGGTGCGGGGCCGAAATAGTAGCCACACCCATTCGCTCAAGGTCATCGGCTGGTATTAGCGCCTTAAGGCACTTAAGTGTCTCGTTAAGTGTAGGCAAAGATTGCCTCCTGACACTTTTTAAATAGTAAAGTAAAGTAAAGATGTAAATTATACTCGATCGATCGAAGTATTTTTTGATCTCATTCCTATAAAAGGTGAGAATCATGCGCATTATGCTCGCTCATTCCTTATCATTATCGGCTAGTCAACTTTATGTCAATAGTAACTTACAATAATTGTAAGTTAGGTACTATTGACATAAAGTAAGTCACAGAACAATTATTGTTCTGTGACTTACTTATAAGATGATACTAATAATAGTTACGTTTATTTCACATCCGCTGTCATCGCCTCCGTGGCGCAATTGGTTAGCGCGTTCGGCTGTTAACCGAAAGGTTGGTGGTTCAAGCCCACCCGGGGGCGTCTTTATTTTGCACTCAACATTTTTATTCATCAACATTTTTTCACACTATGAATATTTATCACTAAGTACATTTTTTATTTTAATAAAACAATATTAGCAAAATCCCTTATTTACTTGTGCACTATTTTTACTTGATCCGAATTACTTACTTACCTATTTTTTTAAGTTCCAATGATTAACCCCTAGCCTCTTATTAATACCTTCCACAAGGCATTCTTCATCGAATACCGTCAGTTACTTGCTAACAAATTCTGAAACCTTTATCATAAAGAAAAACTTACAAAACTCGAAAATAACCTTTATTCTCCACGCTATAGAGTATAACATTCTGTGTTATCCAAGTACATTTTCCGAGGCGAAAAATATAGTTTATTTTTAACTCAGAGGTAGTTAGGTAACTAGGTGGGGTCGCAAACATTTTCAATAGGTTCATTAATGCTTTCAGCGAAGGAAACTGGGTCTTACGCGCCTCTGGCTGCCGTAGAAAATTATTGTAACTATGATAAAATGTTTCCCACCGCTGCATTTAGGAGAAGGTTTTGTAATAAGGCTGTATCTAGGTATTTTTGTCGTCTTTTTCATTTAAGTATTTCATATTTTATCCTTTTAAAATTGATAAACAAGATTTTGTATCGAAGACGGTACGTACCTAGTTTTACGTTTTGAAAAAGATGAAAATGTCTTATTTTTTACTCCAAAAAATTGCGACTTTTTTGTTAGGTAAGTAAGTATCTTCTTTTCTTGATAGATTTCGATGATTTTGTTTTGTTCGTCACACTCTACTTCGCTTCTCTCAATTGAATTGTTTTTGTGTGACTAGACATAGGCTTACCTATATCAAGTGCTACACTTCAAAATGGCTGGCCTGATTTAGATTTGATTCCAATAGTCCGAAAAATATTTTTACGGAAAGCCAATTCGAAATATTGCCCAGAAAAGTGGCTAAATTAAAAATTAAAAAAAAAACGACCTAGGTATTTTATTATTATGCTAAGCAACTCGAGGTGCATTTCTGTTCATAACTCCGAAGGTCCTCGACATATCCACACCAAATTTTTATGACACTAATCTAAAAATATACCCTTTCAAACAAAAAAGAATTTTTCAAATCTGTCCAGGCGTCTTCGAGTAATCGGTGAAATGGTCAGGTTGTCTATATTAATCAAATTAACGGGCTACATTATTATAAACTGATACTAATGCCTTGATCACACGTACCGAGCAAACCGGCGAGACAGTAAAATGTTTCTCGGCCGAGACAGTGTAGTAAGCGAGTAGCTGTTCACACGCGTTTTGAAATAAGCACAGTCAGTTCAGTTCAATTGAGTTCTATTTTCAAATGCACTCAAAAAAACCACGTGCGGCGACGCGAGAATAATGTGGCCGAGTGGCGAGTGGCGAGACAGTGCGGGGACGCGGGAGGGTGGTAACTCGGTCTAGTAAGTAGAACTGCAGCCGAGCTATTGTCTCGCCGCTTCGTTCGGCCGAGCGCTCGGCGGTGCACTCGGCGCTATGTTTATACGTACCGAGTACTCGACCGAGAGCACTGTCTCGCCGGTTTGCTCGGTACGTGTGATCAAGGCATAAAACCTCGGGACCGCAGTGAAAAGATTCAATCAAAACGTTAACCAACTAATTAACTATTTGGTGAGCCTAATTTAAATTCTGTCTATCAATGAAAACAAAACAAAATGGTGTCTGTTTTCGATAGATTAATTTTGTAAGCTATCAAGATAATCTTTACAAACATTTACTGATGATGCTTTTTTGTTAACGCGTTTGCTGCTGTCTTGCGGTGTTCTCCTGGTCCTGCGAAGGATTAGCAGCACAGTTTACAGCAAGTATAACATTCAAACATGTCGATGGCACTCAACGTGCTTGTAAGTAATGTTTAACGCGTTTGCTGCTGTCTTGCGGTTTCCTCCTAAGGATTAGCAGCACAGTTTACAGTTTACATTCAAACATGTCGTTGGCACTCAACGTGCTTGTAAGTAATGTCTAACGCGTTTGCTGCCATTCTTTGCGGTGCTTTTCGAAGGAAAGGCAGCACGTATACAACATGTGCGACGATGGCACTCAACGTGCTTGTGAGCAGTTATCGCGTTCCCTGCTACACTCCAAAAAAGGGTAGGTACAATAATGTAAGTCAGTGGCACTATTTACATTACAAATAAATGAAGACAGTGGCGCCGCTCCAAGCCACAAAAAACATGTTTCTAATCTCTGGAGTATTATTAAATGTTCTGTGTCTTTGGTCATGGATAGTTCTGTCCCTTTCTTAGTTTTAAAGAGTGAAAGAGAAGTGAGATTTTATAGAGATACTAATTAGACCACCCGCTGATACGGATCCTTAATTACTAGTTAAATGTTATGTGATTTTTCTTGTGTTTGAAACATCTTGATAATCTCTCTTTAATAAATTATTCCTGGTTTTTTTTTATTAGAGCCATGTTGGAGTAGGTGCCTTGAATTTTTATCCGAAGGTCATGGGTTCGAATCCTGGTTGTGTATTTTTGTTTCGGAAAAATGCGCGTATTAAGATTCCTTACCCTGACTGTGGGGTGCTCGTGTACCCTAAGCACATGTGGGCACTGAACGCGTTAACATTAACATTACGACCTCTGTGGCGCAGTGGGTGAAGGCCCGCCTGTGACGCAGTAGGTTGTGGGTTCAATCCCCGCCGCGGGACAAATGTTTGTATGATCTGCAAATATTTTTCTCGGGTCTAGGTGTTTTCTAATACATATGTTACGGGCAACTTGATTAATCGGGCAGTATTCATATGGACCGGTCATTATGCATAATGACCAAGAGCGTCGGGCAGTTTGATAAATTTATTACTTTGACCGGTCCATATTCATAATGCCCGACGGCCCGTGGTCCATTTAATAAATCAAGGCTTGAATTTATCACTTAGACCGGGCAGTATGAATAGTGCCCTACTTCTAGCCGGGCAATGTGATAAATTGGATTAAAATCTGTAGGTTAGGTTATGTTAGGTTAGTAAAAAAACTACGCGCGAGGCGAGCGAAGCGTGCCGCGATAGCGGCCGCCGAAGCGCCAGAAATGTAGTAAATCAATTAAAACACCGCAATTCATCTAATTTATTACATTGCCCAAGATAGGGTGGTCATTATTCATAATGACCGGGCAAAGTGATTAATCATGCAGTTTTTATCACATTGCCCAATTGACCCGGTCATTATGCATACGGACCGGTCATTATTCATAATGACCGGATTTATCACATTGCCCGTAACACATACACCAATATTATAAATGCGAAAGTTTGGATGTATGTTTGTTCCTCTAGATATAACTCGACATACACTGAACCGATTTGCCTGAAAGGGGAAAAAAATCCAAACATCCAAACTTTTGCATTTATAATATTAGTGTGAATTATTTATTAGAGGAAACCAGTTATTTTTCTAATAACTTATAATTTTTTTTTAATATCATTCAGTGTATTCAACAGTGACTATTGAACAATATCAAACGGGTATATACCTTCTCTAACAAGTCCCAGTAAGACACAGCACCTGTCTCGTCGCAAAAAGCACCTCTTTGTTACCAAGTTATAGCGGTAAAAACGTGGACACGAGCGCCATCTGCCGGTGACAATGCGAAGATTTATCGCCTACTCTCAACTCAAGTAGTCTGCGGTGGAGGATGCCCTAAATTATAAACTGTTGTAGGTACTACTTTGACCAATGCCTAT
Source organism: Camptogramma bilineatum (assembly GCA_958496255.1). NCBI lineage: Eukaryota > Metazoa > Arthropoda > Insecta > Lepidoptera > Geometridae > Camptogramma > Camptogramma bilineatum. The sequence continues at coordinate 2,246,738 of OY292453.1, forward strand.
GAACGTCATCAGTCTATCGTATAGTATACCTATCGTATATCGTATAGTAGGTATATCGTATAGTGTAGTATCGTATAGTCTATCGTCGTCATTTACGTAATCAGGCCGCGGCGGCCTGATTACGTAAAGGCTCAACCACATGCTGGGCCAGCCTAAGCCAGCGCGAGCGAAGGCGAGTCGCCGCAAATTGAGTGCTACCGTCCACACGCTTGGCGAGTCTATGCAAACCAATGTAATTTGGCGCTCCTGTTCACTCGGCCAGCTAGGCGAGCGAAAGCAAGGTGAGGCGAGTGGTGCTGCCCACACGTTGGCACTCGCGTTCACTCAGCGAGCCTGGGCCAGCGTGTGGTTGAGCCTTAAGACTTGCAATAGCAATACGACAGCAATCATTACGAAGTATGAAGTATGAAATATATTTGTAGGTTTAAGTAATTGCAGCATGACATTCTAAAATTAAAATTCTTATTCTAAATTATGTACTATGGATTGTGTTATCTGAAATAAATAATTTTTATCGATCGAGCGAGCGAAGCGAGCGAAGATCTTAGTGGTAAGTTGGGCGATTTTGCTTTGTATGTTTGTATGTTTGTATGTTTCACGAATTGTTGTTCGAGCATAACTGTCGAACCGTTCATCCAATCTGCATGAAACTTGGTAGGTCAATAGGTTGTGGTAAGGAAATTTCCGGTGGAGCATATGAGCTTAATCGATGAAGGGGTTGTGAAGATATTGGGTTCCCGAGGGGGTAAAAAATTATGAAAGTTACACAAATATATTGAGTGGGGTGTCATACGAAAGGGCTTATTTTGTACATTCCAAAATGGTTTTTATTTTTAATCTAGGATGCATAGTTTTTGAAATACGACCAAAGACCAAAAACTACGAAACCAGAGCTGCAAGAGCTCCCGTTTCATAGAGTTTCGATGTCTTCGTAGCTCATTGACTGGTCGGTCTTAAAAAGAGAGTGGCATCGTTGCGGTTTGGTTTGCAATGATTTTAGATGCTACTTGATTTATTTTCATGATAAAAAAAATTTTGATAAAAAATGAAAATAATTGGGGTAAAAAAAGTTAAGTAAACAAATATATTGAGTGCGGTGTCAAATGAAAGGTCTTTATTTGTACATTCTAAAATAGTTATTATTTTTATTCTAGGACGTATACTTTTAAAAATACGACGAGAATTCATAAATTCATAAATATGAAATAAATGAAAAATTAGACACGACATTATGTATTGCATGCATGCTAGTATTTTTTACCATGAAGAGCTAGCGCAATAGGCATACCCGGCAGTAGTAGCACTTGAAATTATAGGGGTAGTCAGAAGAAAGTCCAAATGTTGGCCATCTACGGTGCGCGAGATCTCAGTTCGGGGCGAACTACTAGTATATATATTACGCGACTGGTCAAAAAATATCACTTAAAATATCACGTAGGTACCTACTATGGAGACCAATCGCACGTCTATTGCTCGCCTGTCGCAAAATGCACTTTGGTCATAGTGCATTTTGCGACCGTAATACCATTTTAAATAATGTTTTTCGATCGATTCGATTTTTTCGATTGCTGTTGCAAGTCTTACGTAATCAGGGCACCGACTAACTTACCTAGTGACATCTGCCCCCTGGGGCCCTAGCCATATTACACGATCTATTGTCGCTGTAGAACGATCTATCGTCGCTGTAGAATAGAACACTTCAAAATGTATAGGATGACGTTCTGACCACGTGACTCATCTACTTGAAACGTCAAATCCTATACATTTTGAAGTGTTTCTATTCTACAGCGACGATAGATAGTGTAATATGGCTAGGGGAGCTGATTACGTGCATCTTGATATAAACGAATCTCTACAAAGCTCGCCAGTCCAATCGCTCGTCGCTTATATCTTGGACAGAATCCTTAGAGCTGTCTCCAAGATTAAAATCCAGAACATGTACCAATGAAGTCTTTTCATATTATATTATATGCTACGTATGTATTTGAAAAGTCTGTATCGAAAAACTAAAGGCAGTGATAAATAGAGTTGAGGTATTAACCTACCTACTTGCATTTGATTTTTGATCACACTTTATTTCTGCAATAACTTCTTCCTCTAGTTTTGTGATGAGAAGGTGGTCCCAGATGCTTCATCAATCCCTACCTAATAGTTAAGGGGCCGATTCCACTGCTAGAAATTTAAAAGTGAGCAATTTACTGCATTTTGAGGATCTATCTGCTCATTACGCTGAAGATCCTTATTAGATCTTCACCAAATTTTTATGAAACCAATTTAAAGCTACAACCTTTTAAACAAAAAAAGATCGAAATCGGATGTCTTAAGGCGGATATATGCGGTAGTCCCCTTCTTGCCCCTTAGAGTTTACTATTCAATCCGTGACTATAGTAAAGTATGGACAATTGTATGGACCGAACTTAGTTTAGTCAAGTTACCACTAGAGGCGCTGCACTGAATTCCATACAAATGAGATACTTTACTATAGTCACGGATGGATAGAATAGTAAACTCGTGCATACTGGTGCTCGAGGCACTGTAGAGGAGAACATACAGACAGACATACATCCAGCGGACAAACGAATTTTTGTCCAAGCTGAAGCAGTGACGCTTCGCTCGCTCGGTCAATTAGTTCTCAGTATTTTTTATCAACACAGTAGCAAAGATCATCGGATAATTCAAAGTGTGAATTCGTTCCACAAAATCGATCCCCAATTATCCGAAAACCGTAGATGGTTTAACCGTCGGGTTCACTTCTCGCGATCTCGGATCACAGGTTAACGCGATGTGGGAACAACAGATCGGCATCCATTCTCACGACTGTTTCATTTGCATTCGAAACAATAATATCGGTCGATCGGACCACGATTTATGTTGCTCTGTTTATGCTGATGCACCGATTCTCTAATGTTAAAAGAATAGTAGTTTATGATTTTGAAAATATAATATAGAAGTAGAATCGTCTTTAGTCTTTACATATCTTTTACTGGTTTACGTGATCGATTACACAAACGTAATTCTTCCTATTCCTTCTTTGTTACAGTATAAAAGAGGCAATATTTTCTTACACTTCTCTTCTTAGCCACTCTTGGCAGAGTGGTCGTGGTTGAAGTGATGTCACACAATTCTTCTCCGTCGGTCGTCCTTTTCTAGGGCTGCCGCTCTTCTCACGATACATCTCCATTTCTGACGGTTAGTTGCATTCTGAGCACACTGTACTACCGAGGACTGGGTTGTTTTCTTGATTAGGTCGGTTCAGCGAGTTGGCGACCGACCAGGGCTTCGTTTCCCTTGTACTTGTCCTTGTACAACAAGCCTCTCCATCGAATGCTCATTTCTTGAGATATGTCCAAAGAACTTCAATACTCGTACCAAACTGCACAATCGACGATAATCTATCTCGTATGCGAAGCTCTTAAAGGATAGAATTCATCATCATCATCTCAGCCGTTGGACGTCCACTGTTGGACATAGGCCTCCCTCAAAAGTTTCCATGTGTTGCGGTTGGAAGCGGCCTGCATCCACCGCCGACCTGCAGTTTTTACAAGGTCGTCTGTCCATCTTGTCGGTGAACGTCCAACACTGCGCTTGCCGGTCCGTGGCCTCCACTCGAGAACTTTTCGGCCCCATCGGCCATCTGTTTATTTATTTATTTATTTATTAAAAAGATCGCACAACAGCACTATGTATCAAACTTTTTCTAAAACTAGATAGCAGGGATAGGAACTAAACTAATACATCAATACAATCTGTTCTGCTAAGGATAAAATGATTGGTGCAGAATGCTGTCCAGGATATTTTCAACAGCCTCATTCAACAACACATTTAGCGTTAAGTTCACTATAATACCTGGGACATTATTGAGATGGAGTAGGCTTACCCAGCACCCCATCCTCTCAGCATTGGCCATATCCACAAGAAAGACAATGGTCAATACGTGTAGGACTGATTTAGCCTCACGATGTTTTCCTATATTCAGAATCGAAAAATAATATTGAATATTATGTACCTACGATCCAGGATTCGAACCATGACTTTCGAATCGAAAGTTGAGGTACATTGTGTTGTTGGCGCAGTGATTCCTCTTCTCATTTCAAACCCTCCTTAATTCTTCAAAAAGAGCGTTTTGATTAAAGGGTCAGCAGCGCGAGTGTGTCTCCTCTGGTGTCGCAGGCGTCTATAGGCTACCTCTTACCATCAGATGGGCCGTATGCTTGTCTATTACCTTAGTAGTAAGTATAAAAAAACTATCCCATATGGCAAACACAGATCTTATGCCATAAATAATATCATAATTTGATCATAGTTTTTCTTAGAAGCTAATCAGACGGCGGCATCAAGGTGACAAGTACGTGTGTAGTCGAGGATCTAATAAGTCAAAAATACACGTCTCATGTGTAATGTACACCTACGATGTTTGTGAAGGCATTTAGTATCGGAAGATCCATCTCATATCATGTTATACGGAGTACCTACCTAGAGAAGATTCATCTAACCTACGTACAGTAAAATCAGAAAAAGAATTCGTTTAGGAAAACATCGGAGACAATCGCATAAATTACAAAAACGATTGACGAAAGTTCATTTGGAAATGAAAATTATTCATAATTTCAAGGTTTTGTCGAACATAAGGTAGTAGGCACCTTGCGTTTTCAAAAATATATAAAACGTCCGTATTCAAATTCTAAGTGCTGAAAAGTTCTGTTTTCGATCTATCAAGAAGCTATGCCACGAGCACTTCTATAGGTAGGTACATATATCAACTTGTAAATATCCCTTCCACAAAGTATCCTAGATATCGATTTCCTCACCTCCACGTCCCGTTACCGAACACCAAATAGATTAGGAACAACCGACAATTTTTCCTCTCTCAAAAGATATGAAAATGAGATTTCTCCTACCATCACGTCTATTACTATAAAAATTCTATTTGCGTGGTTCCCGATAAGTTTACGCCCTGAGGGTCTAAAAACCCTTCCGCAAACTTTTTGCGAAATTATTTGAACAAGTGCTTTGGTGTAAATACAAGGGAATGTGATCTCTAGGGTGTAGAAGTTAGGGTTCAACAATGTGACAAATTTGTTGTGAATTCGTTTGGTTCGTGAAGAATTCAAATGTTAATACATAGAGGACGTCTTGGAGTATTGTTCGGCAAACATTCACTACGTGACTTTCAAACTCGAAGGGAAGCCGAAGGTCAGGTGGATGAATTTGATAGTGACTTCTATTATTTAGTAAAGTTCTTGTCTTTTAAACCGACTTCAAAATTTCAACTGTAGGTATGTATTTTTTATTTTCTTGGATATCTTTCAGCATTCATAAAAACTAATTAACTTTGTTTAAAAATATAGGTTAGCACTAGCCTCACTACAATAAGATTTTAGCTCTCGATGAAATTCCGGGAAGTAGGTAATTTGAAGTCAGATTTCAGTTTATTGTAAAATATTGTTCAGAAATTATAAACATCAGCCGAGTAAAAACAAATTAAAAACATTGTGCATTACGTGGGCTTTGACCTAAACGCAATTAAATATTTTTTCACCTCAGCAGCTCGAAATGGCATCCTTTGCTGCGAGAAACCAGTGTGCAAAATCGCATTTTGCACACTGGTTTCAGTGAGGAAAAGTGATTTGAAATTCGAATGTCGTAGATTGACACGTGATAGTGCATGGCGGTCATTGGCTAGCCTGTCTATGAAAAAAAACAATAACGCACCTTTTAAAAATAAAATAGCGGGAATTTGTTTCTGTTACGCTAGTTATTTGTTGAAAATTCATAAAACAATAAAGTTGAGTGAAACCAGTGACGAATACACTAATTTATCTCCAGAGAGAAGAGTTGAGACAAAAAGTGATTGTGATGAACAAAGTTCCCTTCCTGAGAAGCACGTATGTAAGTTCTGAACAAAACAGAAACTTTTAATTTTCAAAATTACAATAACTGTTATTTGTTCTTTTAATTTCTAAAAAGAATGCTTTATTTTTAAATAGATATAAATGAATACCTATTATGGATTAGTTGCTTCATTATGTACAAAGTTGTATCTTTTATTTGTAGGTAGTAATGTTCTCGCTGCTGAGGTGAAAAATTTTGTGTGCAACACGAGACCAAAGTTTTTTACATCTCGTGCCTTTGAATTCCTCGCTAGACTCGGGATTCTAACGTAGAATCACTCGCTACGCTCGTGATTCAATTCTTAGAATCCCTCGTTCGCTCGGGATTCAAAATCAGCACTCGAGGAAAACATCAACTTTCCCCTCTTGTTGCACAAATAACTATTTCCACTTTTGTAGAATATTAATAAAAATTACGAACAATAAAAACTACTTTTTATAGCCATGATCTAAAAATATTTTTTCTACTTTTTAAATTCATACCTAATCTACTAGCGGTGAAATATCCCACCTAATTATTTAACTCCAAAATAAAGCTCATTACAGATAAATGACATAAACAAGCAATGCAACAAATTCATTACGATCTCAACACGATAGCAATTTGATTCACAGCTGGCTAGTGCTAGAATACGCATGCCATAGAGATGGGATAGTATCAGTCTTGATCTTGCAGTTTTAAAGTCTTGGAGTCTTGTTTTTGTGATTTGTTTTTTTTTATGCTTTCTTGGTTTTTTGTTCCATTACGTGGAAAGAGCCTTTTTCAATTGATAGGTTGTGATATAAATAAATAAAATAAAATAAAATAAAATAAAAAATATTGGTATTTATGGTTTATGCGATCGATTACACAAAAGCGATTCTTCCTATTCGTGAAAATACAATAGCCAGTGATAAAACTACTATGCTTTATATAAAAAAATATTGTAACTGAAAATCCGAACGTTTAAGAGTTGGGTTATGATTTTGACAGAAATATTTATGTAGGTATGTACCTATTTAAAAAAAATATTACTTATATAAGTATTCTATCAGTTATCTGCTTCCCATAGTACAAGCTTTGCTTAGTTTGGGGCTAGATGGCACTGTGTGAAATGTCCAGCAATATTTATTTAGTTATATCGGGTCCATCACTATTATATCCCTACAATTTAAAAGAACACCACACCTTCCACGGTCCGTGGTTCCCGCTGTGCACACAAATAGGACCTCTGTATTTTAAATGTAAAAATATGTACTAATGACACTTAATAAAATTCCTTTTAGACCGGACGAGCTTGTCCACTCATAAATTGGCCCGAAATTTCAAACCTGGGCCCTTTCTTTTTTTTAAGTAGAGGAATGCCCGTGACTTTGTTTATATTGAGTTTTTTCTTAATTTCAATAAAAAATGGGACAAAATAAATTAATTTATCGAGGAACTAGGCGACTGTATTTTTTTTTTTCGCGACTAACAATATACTGATAATGATATATTTTTTAATGTAAGTACTTAAATATACTTACACACAATAATTATGTACAATAGAACGTTTTTGTAAAAATTACCTAAGTTAGAAAAACGCTGTATCAAACTTGGCGTTTGCACAAATATTTCATTTATAATTTGCTCAAATAAAAGTTTGTATCATATGGAACAGACTGTGTGTAGTGTACCTAATGACACTGAGTCAGTCAGACACAATTTTTAATATTGAGAAAATAATTTAACGTTTTATTGCTTTTTATCCTTCCTTATTTAAGTAATATAATATGTAATGAAAACGGGACGAAAGGAAATTATGAGGTTTGTGTTATTTTGGAAGTGTGTTTTGTCATTTCAAAGCTTATACCTAAGTAAAATTAAAAATTACTTACCTAGAGTAAATACCTATCTACAAAAGCCATGACGGAGGCCTTTAGGCGGCCTAAAAACTCCGTCACCAGAGTTGACCTCGCACGAACTTCCTTCCTTAACCTACAAAAAAAAAGTAGGTACAAACATAAGGACTTAGAAGTCTCGTCTAGAAGTTATATTTTTTTGTATTCATTAACGGATCTCCACCTTGCTTTAAATAGGTTATGGGTTTTCAGTTGATAATATTTCATTCACCACTCGTCACTTCCGATGACAAGGCCACAAATAGGAGCGAATTTATGAATTATACCCTCCTCTACCGTGTATGTTCACACGTGCTTATAATTAGTGGGGGCGTACAAAAAGTAGCCGGTAACGTGGTTACATAAGTTGTGAACACCATCCATAATGAATGATTCACTTTATTGTTAGATGATGCAGTTACTGGCACCAGTCTCTCAGAATCTCTTGACAATTGTAATATTTGTACACCCCCTGCCAAACCTTTTAATATTGATATCTCTTTCCATCCAAAGGTTGTCTGGAAGAGATCGCTTCTAAGCGATAAGACCACCCATTGTACGATTACTCATAAGGTTATTCCTTTTTAAATGTTATTTTAAGTTGTGTACAATAAAGAGTTTTCAATCAATCAATCAATCAATCAGTCTCTCTGGCATGTCAGAGCTGGAGGTAAGCTAGCCTCCATGTAAACAGGGACGCACGAGCCTCAGCCTCAGCCGAGAGTGCAAGCGAGAGCGCGGAACTAGCGATATCTTAGGTGTAGGCCAGACAGAAGAGACGTAAGACGAGGACGCGTCGTGGACTGGGCGCTAACGAACAGCGTTGCGCCCGGGCCCTGTATCTTCTGTATGATTTGCGTCGCGACGCTTCTATACATTTTGTATGAATGGGACGCGGAAGAGACAAATGTCCGCGCCCCGTCTGCGTCTTACGTCTTTTCTGAATGTCCAGCGCCTTAGACAGGCACCAATTCATAAAAGTATTCAATTTTTCATCATGACGTTAACACGTTAAATTATCCGTAAGCCGACTTTACAGAAAACCAGTTTTTTTTCATTATTTTTTTTCGTACTCTTCAAAATGATCTACGTTCATAATTTACGTAGTCTCTTGGTTATTCGTGTATTTGTCGGTGGCTCAAATTAGATGTCGACAAATACCAGCGCTATCTTGTTTATTAGAAGATCTACAATCTTCTAGAAATAGTGTCTCGAGAATCAAGAATCCCGATTGCGTTAAAATAATAAGTAAGTTCGTATGAGCATGTGGCCAGTTCTGGTGACGGAGTTTTTAGGCCGCCTAAAGGCCTCCGTCATGGCTTAGCGACTTAAATGCAGGGACCGACATTTAACGTGCCCTCGAAGCACGGAAGCGCTCAGCTCGTAATACCACTTGCGGTCAGCCATCCCAAGAGTGACCGCGCACAACGCTGCTTAACTTCAACGATCAATCAAGAACGTCCAAGCAAGCTACGCCACGAGCGCTTTTTTTTGTTTGAAAGGGTATACTTTCTGATTGTTGCCTTTTAGTGAGGATCTGTCAAGGATCGGAGTTATGAACAGAAATGCACATCGAGAGTGCAGAAAATTGCTGAATTATTGCTTTGTATTGCTTAATATTGAAGTCAGTTTTTTTTAATTTTTAGATTATCAACTTGTCGATAACTCTTTTATAATACCTATACAAGTATCACCAAATTAACCTCATTTTATGAAGTCAGCTTAAAATAGACATTTTACATTTCCTTTTCTCAGGTGATTAGCTCAACTTCCAGAACATTGTAGCTTACATTTCATTGTAACTTACATTACATTGTAACTAGGAACTGTAAAGTGTAAACCCGCACTTACCGTTTTACGACGACAATAAAAGCAGTGATGAGACGCGTAGGGAATTTTTGTTGCACTTTTGAGATACGAAACTTTAAGTTACTTTGACCGAAATGAAAACAAAACAGGATTACGATTGTATCCTGAAATAAATAAATGAATATTGGAGAACAGTTCACACAACGCTAGCCCCATTCTTAGCAAAAATCTTGTACTTTGAAAACCAGATAACTGTTAGAATTAATTGTTTTAAAACACGCACGTGCTCTAAACGGTAAAGGTTTTTTATGTATGTTCACCGATAAGGTAAGTAGGTACCTACTCAAAGACGCCTGAACCGATTTGTAAAATTCTTCTTTTGTTTGAAAGGGTATAAGTAAGTACTTTTCGATTGGTGTCATAAAAATTAATTGAGGATCTGTCGAGAATCTTCGGTGTTATACTTTCTGATTGGTGCCATCAAAATTTGGTGAGGATCTTTTTAGGATCTTTGTAGGCATGAACAGAAATGCACCTCGAGAGTACAGAAAATTGCTCAGCTTATAACATTGAAGTCTGTTTATTTTAATTTAACCACTTGTATCCCAAAAAATACCAGTTTCACGAAATCTCAGTAAAAATAAAACCGTGGGACAAAAAGAAATGCGTGTAGAAAAAACATCAAAAAACCACCAATTCGATTATTCGGTAAACAAATGCTTTGCCAACGGTTTTTGAGTTTTTCACTGACATTTTAGCAACGAAAACTGTTTTACTATTCGGCTTGGAAATTCAATTTATTACTCTATATTTGTCCGCGCACTCGTAAAAATGCGAAAGCCTATATTGCAGAGTTTGCGAGCTGAATTTAATTGCTATCAAGTGCTTACGTTGATATAGGTACTAGGTACCTCTGTCATTTGTGATTCTGTGACTAACTAAATTATTATAATAATAAAGAATCATACTTTTTTGTGCACCCCTGCCATTCTTACCCTCACGTTCTTTCCATTCCATCCAAAGGTTGTCTGGTAGAGATCGCTTCTTAGCGATAAAACCGCCCATTGTACAATTTATTGCTAAGGTTTACTAGTTCATACGTTTTTTTTTATAATTTTGTAAGTACAATAAAGTATTTTCATTCATTAAAAGAAATAAAAATAAAATAAATTAATCCGGAAGATATTATTTTTTTCACGTTTCACTGGTAATTATTCTGTTGTACACTGACTAACTAAATTTATTTATTGCTAATCTGAAGCTAATCCCTGAGCTAATCTGAAGATTGCCTGAAAATTTCATCAAAATCGGTCGCATCATTTTGGAGTCCATAGGGAACATACGCATCGATTTCAAACACATACGCATCGATTTCATATAAAAATAAATAAACTAAATCTTACAATTTCAATAGCTTTTTATCACTGTGTATTTGGAGCTCGTATTTAATATTGTTAAATTTTTGTTGACTGTATTCAGTCTTGAAGCTAGGGTCACCACAAATAGAGCAGGTCCCACGGGAGTCATCGGTTCTGGTTACGGCACGGTACGCTCCTTTAATTGACGGGTAAGCTTAGTTTATTCATGGATATCATCATCTCAGCCGTTAGACATCCCTACTGGACAAAGGCCTTACTCAAAGATTTCCAAGTGTTGGGCTGCATCCACCGCCGACCTGCGATCTTCACAAGGTCGTCTGTCCATCTTGTCGGTGGACGTCCAACGCTGCGCTTGCCGGTCCGTGGCCTCCACTTGAGAACTTATCAGTCCCATCGGTTACCTGTTTTGCGTTCTATATGGCCTGCCTATTGCCATTTCCGAATCTATCGGAACAATGTTATTTCGTCTTTTGTTGGCAGTGAGCAGGGTGACCCTCTAGGTCCGGTCATAATAAGCTTTGCCATTTATCCAATTTTTCGAGTCTTCCAAACTTAATATTTGGTATTTAGATGACGGAATCGGGGAGTGTGGACACGGCTTTTTGCTATTTGCAAATTATAAAAAGGTTCAGAGACATTTTTCACTTTCATAATGCTACATACAATACTTTCAGTATCTTTTGAGTTGAGTTTTAATTAATAACCGTGTTAATTATTCGGAGGAATTATTTCCAGTTGTGGGCGATTACACTTAAACTTATGATAATGTTTTACCAAAAACACGAATAAAACTACGTTTTACGCACTCTTTAATGAACCCCAATGAGTAATAAAGAGTAAAAACAAAATAATTAAGGTTTTTAATTGGAATTGAGCATTAATTTTACAAATCCGCTTTCAAAGCGATGACGACACGTACTGAAATGCAATTATTGTTTAAATTATCTGTGGGTACTTACTGGAGACTACAAAAGTAATTGTTATTATTAGTTTTGGTCATTTTTTTTACTTATTGAAACCACATTTTCATTTTCGTAAATTTTTTAGTGGGATAATTTTACGTTGGCTAAATTATTTTCCATTTTTGAATTTGCGATTATTATGTTTTAGAATGCTTGTTTTAGAATGATTTTCAAACAGTTTAACTTAAATGTTTCTAAAAATATCCGACATTGTAGTATTTGTCTTTATTTTTGACAGTATTTAGTAATTTGTATTTTTTGTCTTTATTTTTGACAGTATTTAGTAAGTATTCGAATTTAGGTACCGACTAATTTTTTGTGAATTTTAATTTCAGAGATTATCCAAAGAGACGCTACTGACACTACCTAATTATTATTATAAAAAATAAATTGACTGCCTTACACAAACTACACATTCGCATATTTGATTAACCATCGCATAATCAAACAATTTATGTTTTTTACAAAAAATAAACTCAAAAAAAAAAAAAAAAGAATCCTAACCACAAAGATCACGTAGAAAACACCGAATAGGAAGAAATTATAATGTTATTGCTTCAAATAATTTATGGGAAATTACTACAGCCTTATTCGCGAGTATGGGCGCACTTATCTTCGAATACACCAGCGGAATAATAAGTACTGAGGCTGAATGCTTACGTTTGCGAAATGAAATTTTCTACCGGCACTCTGTTAATATCGGCCGAAATGCTCTGATAGATTAAATTTATGGGTTTAATAAAGAATTTAGAGCGAAATTTAGTTTAAAACCTTGTTAGGTGGATGATAAATTTAAATAAGTTGGATCTACGCCTTAGTCGTCAGAAATTCAGAATAGAATTATATCGATCTCAGTTTTTAGAGTTAATTATATCCTGTCTATTCAAAGGTTACCTGGAAGAGCGCTTTCAGCGATAAGGTCGACCATTGTATCGCTGTTTTGAAATATAAAAAACGCTTCTTTTTTTTGTTGTTTATTTTTATGATGTGCATTAAAGGTATATTATACTCTAGAGCCGATTTAAAACAAAAGTAGAGGCTCCGATTAAAAAAAACCCTTTTAATGATGAAAAAAAAAAAGGTACCTTCCTACACAATTTCAGTGAGGCAAATGAAAACGGACAGACAAGAGTTTCTATAAGGGTTCCTATTATTTCTTTTGAGTATGGAACCCTAAAGAGAAAATAAGGAATCGCATAATACCCATGAAATAAATTACAACACTGCTAAAATTCAAAAACAAAAGTACTGATTTGAATTTGCATTAGAATTGCTACCGATAACCCTTTCGCGCCTCGGTGTATCATAAAAGCCGAAATTATAATGGGATTGTGGACATTATCATTTCTGGGGCATACCGTCCTCAAATTTAAATTTTATATTAGCTCTTATAACCCCTTGATTAGGTGCACTTCAGAGTAAGACCCAAGGTCTGATTCAACCCGCTTTGTCTTTTCGATACATTCCTGTGATTTATGAGAGAATCTTTAGATAATTTAGATTGCTAATTTTATGAGGGTTAGAGGAGTGCTGAAAATATGAAATTTAATATTTTATTTGAAAGTTATTCTCGCTTTATCACATACCGAACGAAGGTCGTGGACCTGAGGTACCATTATAGATAGCTAGCCTTCACTTATATTAAATCAAATTCAAAATAGAGGACTCATTTTACAGAAATTGTTTATTTTGTGCTTACTAAATTACAGGTGATCGGATTTTGGAACTCAAATGGAGCTGGGCGGGACACACGGCGAGGCGAGGTGATGGCAGGTGGAGTAAAACCATAACTGAATGGTGGCCGAGACAAGGATACGGAAATGTTGGTTGTCAGGCGGCAAGATGGGCAGACGACATCGACAAAGTCGCGGACAAAAGATGGATTGGACTGGCGCAGGATCGTGACGAATGGCACAAACTAAGGGAGGCCTATACCCAGCAGTGGGTGAAGTCGGGCTGTAGATGATGATGATGATGATGAAATTACAAATAAAAAAAAATTAACTAAAATCTAGACACAAAATTCAAAAGTAAAATGCGTAAGTCGTATTTAAGTTCCAGTGTGTATTTTGAATTTATAAAAGCGTAAATTTTACACAACGGACACCAAAAATAGAGTACCTAAGTATTAGAAGATAAAAGAAGCGTGTAATTGTCTTGTCCACACGAGCGATACAATTAAACTTCTTGTGGTACGTTCTGTGTTGCCAACTCGTGTTTCGTTGAAATTTTGCTAAAAGTAACGTACATTTTAGATTTGTAATAATAACACACGGGAATTACATACTATTGCCATGTGTTTGTAAGAGGCTTTTTTCGTTGAAAAATTGAAATATTTTTGTTCAAGTAATTCCATTCAGAATATTCTTAATTACGAAGTGTAATTACCACCACACCACCTAAATACAGGTTCTTCGCCTCGCCATCAGTGCCATCAGACCCTCGATAATAATAAAGTCGCTCTAGCTAGATACTATTCAGAATATGGGAAGGTATGAATTTTATTTTATGTTGCCTGTTTCAGATTATAATAATTTAGACTATTAAGATTTCAGTTATCCCGTGATCATGGCGCATGTAACTGCGTCGAAATATCGGGAAGCAAGAAAACTCATTAATTAGGGTAGGTAGTTATCCCGTACATGGCAATCTTTATATTTTTCACGTACCTACATATCCCAATAAATAAAATGTAGATAAAAGCCTTAAATTAAATTAAACATGCATAAAATTAGATCAACCATATCCCACTGACAAATTCTAATATTTTTATAAAAATCATCGAGAACTAAAAAAGAAGTCGACACAAAACGAGGGTCTGTAGACTAAAAAATAATGCCAAATGTATCCAAAGCTGTTGAAGCTGGCAACTTCGTTGTTTCCCAGACAATTGCTCCGACATTCGTGAACGACGTTAATGATTAAAAAACTTTAAAGAAATAGAAACAAATTGGAAACTTTGTTAGGAATTAAGAAAAAAACTTGGGCGATTTTCTTTTAAGAAGGAAACGAATTCGCCGGAGAAACATTTAAAGTGAGATTCGAGTTTTAGAGTGATTTTGTGTTGTTTGTTCAACTTCAAGGCTTTTATGGCGGTTACTTACGTTTGTATGAATATATGAACTCGTAAGGTTAAGACGATATTTACGTAAGTAAGTTCGTATGAGTAAGTGGCCAACTCTGGTGACGGAGTTATTAGGCCGCCTAAAGGCATCCGTCATGGCTTAACGACTTAAAAGCCGGGACCGACAATTTAACGTGCCCTCCGAAGCACGGAAGCGCTCAGATCTTAATGCCATTTGCGGTCACTCATCCAAAGTGTGACCGCGCACAACGTTGCTTAACTTCAACAATCAGTCAAGAACGTCTAAGCAAGCTACGCCACGAGCGCTTCTATGCCTATGCGAAGTTTTTTCATACAAAAGGGAAATAGTTATTTGTGCAACAAGAGAGCAAAGTTGATGTTTATCTCGAATGCTGATTTTGAATCCCGAGCGAACGAGGGATTCTAAGAATTGAATCACGAGCGTAGCGAGTGATTCTACGTTAGAATCCCGAGTCTAGCGAGGAATTCAAAGGCACGAGATGTGAAAAACTTTGGTCTCGTGTAGCACACAAAATTTTTCACCTCAGCAACGAGAACATTAACCTACAAATAAAAGATACAACTTTGTACATAATGAAGCAACCAATTCATAATAGGTATTCATTTAAATCTATTTAAAAATAACGCAATTTTTTTCAGAAATTAAACGAACATATAACAGTTATTGTAGTTTTGTAAATTAAAAGTTTCTGTTTTGTTCAGAACTTACCTACGTGCTTCTCAGGAAGGGAACTTTGTTCATCACAATCACTTTTTGTCTCAACTCTTCTCTCTGGAGATAAATTAGTGTATTCGCCACTGGTTTCACTCATCTTTATTGTTTTATGAATTTTCAACAAATAACTAGCGTAACAGAAACAAATTCCCGCTATTTTATTTTTAAAAGGTGCGTTATTTGTTTTTTTTTTCATAGACAGGCTAGCGATTGACCGCCATGCACTATCACGTGTCAATCGACGACATTCGAATTTCAAATCACTTTTCCTCACTGAAACCAGTGTGCAAAATGCGATTTTGCACACTGGTTTCTCGCAGCAAAGGATGCCATTTCGAGCTGCTGAGGTGAAAACATAATTTCAATATAAGTACGAAGAGAGCCGTCCAGGGTTAAAATTAATCAATCATCATTGCATGATAGGTGCATGAAATGAATCGTTTAGGTAAATTCCTAGGTAGGTATAAATTTACATAGTTTGCAAATGATAACATAACGCTTGTCTGTTCACCCCATTTAGGTATACTTATGATTTTATTTTTAGACTTTTAACGCGTTCAGTGCGCTCGACGAAAATGTGCTGCGGGTCCAGGCTGTGTTCGGTGGTCTTGCAAACTGTCACAAATATTATGGATTCAATAATTAACAATTCACAATTTAGATGGGTGACCGCAAGTGGCATATCGAGCTGAACTCTTCCGTGCTTCGGATGGCCCGTCTACCACTAGCTCATTGGTTCCGAACCTGGGGGTAATTACCCCTCCGGGGGTAAAATAGGTTTTTGTTTTGGGGGGGGGGGTAATAGAACGAAACAAAACCTTGGGGGTTGAAAGTTAAACAGGGGGTAAAATCTGTTTCATTGACATGTCATAGGGGTAACAAGGTTGAAAAGGTTAGGAATCACTGCTAGCTCATACGAACTTACTTACTTTTTTATAAATATTTTTTCTAGAGAAATTAAGTTGTGTTTTATTTTTATACGTCAAGACACTTGTAAAAGGTCTGAAGACTTTACTAAATTAGTTTTCTTCTTTATAGAAAATTGCTAGCGTTTCTTCCTTCATTCCTAACAACGTAGGTATTCAATTTGTTTCTTAAACGAATGTCATGTAAAAGTAAAATAAAAACTAAAGCGTATTTGTTCATTAATCCCACTGCTGGGACTTAGTGCTACTCAATATTGGATTAAACACTTCATTTGATATTTCATAAGCAATCGAAAGAATTGAATCGTCGTCCACATAAATCAATATTTAAACTTAATTTAAAATACTTCTAAAAGACTCGCACTGAATCGAAAGCTTACCTGAAAGGTGTAGAGTTAGCATAGAAATTATACTGTCTCAAAATATTTATAGAATAGAACTATAGAATCTATAACTAAATAAACTATAGAATTATAGAATAGAAATAACATACTTAACTTTATTGACAAAGAAACTCAAAATGGGTGGCACACCTACTTACATAAATCGTTCAAAAAATTACAAAAATAAAAAAAAAACTTATAAAATGGATGGGCTACTTTAAAATGTCGTTTCTGTAAAAGTTTTTTATTGTCATTGAAAATCTTATCAAAATTTGTAATTCCGACGGGATTCGATCCCACCGATATTTGGATTATTTAATCAATAAATAATGAGCTTATCAAGATTTTCTACCTGACGAATGTGGATTCCGTGGCCGAGTTGGTAAAGGCACTCCGACTTAAGGAGGATCGCCTGTAACAGTGCGGGTTCGAATGCCGTCGGAACCGCTTTCGATAAGACTTTTCATTTTCCATGTAAGTAATAATACCTTAGAGTGGTTTAACACTATAAAAATTAATAAAATATTTATAACGTTTAATATTTTAGTTTTTCTTCCAACCGTACCGGTACGTAGAAGACACAGTAATTCAATTTTATCATAGTGATATTAAGTGTAGCGACACCTCGGACTAGCCAGTCTCAGCACGTCCTTCGTATCTTAATTCAGTTCTTCTAAGATTTTCACTCTGGCTTAGTATTTCAAAGCTAGTTTACATGAAAAAGTGGTCGTAAAAACTTCCAGTTGTAAAGGGTTTAACACTTCTGTAAAGTTCTTCGTAAGTGATGACCTAGAAAAAATTCCCACTTTAAGAATTCAGCAGCCTTACTATGAACTCTTAAAGCAATGTCAAAGTAAGATTACTTACTCTGATTCCGTGCTAAGATAAGACTAAGGTAAGGTTAAAGTAAGCCTAACGCAGGAATGTTTTGGTAACGTCTCTTCGTGGAGTGTCAAGTGTCAAGTCATTGACGTGATGCAGGACTGTTTTCACCTTGTTTTGATATTGCTCTAAGAGTTGGTGGTACGCCGGCAGGGCCCCAATTCCTCTTTTTACAACGTCAACCATTCAAGTATGACAGTAGTAATTTGTTTGAAAACGCCATCACAACAGAGTAACCTAACCTCATTGGCATTCCTCAAATATATGATGTGATTTATTAGGTACGGAATCATGTCGCTTCACTTTAATAATAAAGTTAGATAGCGTTACAAAAACCATCAAGTTTCATCCAAATCGGTTCATAACGTAGTTATACAGTGAAATTTCTCTTGACATCAACTGGCGCGTTGGACAAAACGCAACGATAGCGCGTTCTAATTTGACCTGTGGCGCCATCTAGTTAGTAGATGAAGAAATAAAACGAAATAGTTAACGTTTTGTTTTGTCTGCTCAAAAAGTTTTATAATAGAATCGGCCTACAGAGCTTAGAGTGTGATTGATGATATTTTGCAGTTAGAGCCCTTACAGACTGCCGACTTCCTATCGGCCGATAAGTTGGTCAGACTCTTAAGGTTATAGCTGACCAGTCGCCTCCGCACCCGAACCTCACCGCATCCCCTCGGTATTCTTTGTATGGAATTATATGGACTAATAAACTTCTTCGTCACTGGATCACCGCTTCACAATCCAATAGTGAAGGAACAAGTGAACGCCGAAAAGGCGATGCTTTACTGAGGCGGCTGATTAGCTATAACCTTTAATCAGTATGAAGATTTATGAAAGTGCCCACACTACAAACGATTCAGTATCGCATACATCTTCATACTGATTGAGCCCGACCAAACTCATTATTTCCTTACCCTTTTCCCACTAGGTGCCGACCCCGCACATATTTTCCTCTTCCATTCCATCCTATCACTTGTCATCTCAGTCCCTTTCGCGTGTCTTCTCTAACAACTATCGGCCGATTAAAGTCTGTAGTCTGCGAAGGCTCTTATAGACGTAATCGTATCAACACGTACTTTTACATGAAGTAAATCAAAGTGCGTATTTTGTTTTTAATTCACTGTGTTCCGTTTAGCAGTTTCAGATCATTACCTACCTCACTTGAAAATCACCATAATATTACATTGTCACTATGAATATATCGTTAAGCCATGACGGAGACCTTTAGGCGGCCTAAAACTCCGTCACCAGAGTTGGCCACTTGCTCATACGAACTTAATTACTTACTATGAAAACAGTGGTATGCCAAATTTTAAATTCTAAAATTAGTCTCAAAAATATTAAAAAATTTAAATTCAAGCTAACTAAAACTTTTGTTTTAATAACGTCTTTCTGAATGTGTACACAACTCATTAAATTATTTTCATGTTTTCATATGAACCTTCACTCACAAAATCTCATTAAGTTTTTTAATATAGGATGTAGTATGCAATTCATTACACTAGAACAGAGACCGGCGACGCTTTTATTACAAAGCAAATAAAAAGCTCGAGCAATATAACTAATTAAATTAATTAAAGTCAGCAATACATCTGACTTCTTTTAAGACGCAATTAAGTTTGATGGGTTTTTTTTTACCCTCGACCGCATTGAGGAATCGGGTTTGTTTTTGATGGGGGATTCTTATCTTTGAATAATTGAATTATGGAGCTTCATGTTGTTTTCATCAATTAATTCAATATGCGACTGATTGGACAAGTGATCGTGTTGGTGAATTCGTAGGAAAAAAAAACCACTCGAGGGCATCTGAAAAGACCCAGAGTCTTTTTCTTTCAGATGCCCTCTTTCAGATTTTGTCTCCGAATTTATATTCGGGGACAGGCAGTTATTTCGATTCCTGTTCCAGGACGAGGGAACAAACAGGAATAACTCAGCCGAACATAGGTACTTGGATCAAATTGATGATTTTGGAGGCCGGATCAAAAGTACCTACCCAAAGTACGTCCCCCCCCCCCCCTCACTGAAAGCTAAACTGATGGCTTGAAAAATCTGGGAAAATTCATGATGAAAGTGTTTTATGAACTTTAAAGGAAAATAATAGTGGTTTAAAAATTTCAAAACGCCCTTTTTGAAGAACCCCGTACTGTAGTCACTGTGAAAAACAATGATTTACTATAGGACTAGATCAGCAGTGACGGTGCCGACTCACTGCCACATCACATCGGGCCACAGCCTTATCTGACTTCAGTTGTCAGCTTGACACACAGCAAACAACTACTCTCAATTGCTAGGATAAAAAAACAACCAAAATGGGAAAACGTGTAGTCAAAAGTTGCACATCACGCTCTCAAAAGATAAACAAACTAAGTGGTGTGACTTTTCACAAGTAAGTTTGTTCAATTTTCTTCAAATTATCCAAAAAAACTTATCGAGACGTAATAAATACTATCGAACATCGTTTTTGTCACCAGTGCTACCAGCGAAAACGATTTTGATTTTCCCCAATTGTTGGGAAATTTTTGAATGACGAATGCATGCAGTTCCTGTCAGTCTAAATTATTATTATAATCTGTTTGGTTTACACTTACTGAACGGTAAAAGTAACATATTCACGTGTATTTCCAGAGTTTTATCTTAATATATCACCACTTTTTAATTTTTATTAACAATAACCGTAGGTATTAAATTTTAAAATGAAAAAATATTTGTATTGTTTTACTAACACATTGTGTGAAATAGTGTTGTGCTGCATGTACGAACATAAATAGATCGATTATTATATAAAATAGTTAAACAACGATCTAATAGGTAGTACAAGTTAGTTTATAAATCCAAGATACCATTCAGAATTTTGAAAGTGCCTTTCACATAATACCCTGGTACAGATCGACAAACCTATCATACTCGGTAATGAAAATTTTAACTGTCATTGTAATCGATCGAGCGAGCGAAGATCTTAGTGGTAAGTTGGGCGATTTTGCTTTGTATGTTTGTATGTTTCACGAATTGTTGTTCGCGCATAACTGTCGAACCGTTCATCCAATCTGCATGAAACTTGGTAGGTCAATAGGTTGTGGTAAGGAAATTTACGGTGAAGCATATGAGCTTAATCGATGAAGGGGTTGTGAAGATATTGGGTTCCCAAGGGGGTAAAAAATAATGAAAGTTACACAAATATATTGAGTGGGGTATCATATGAAAGGGCTTATTTTGTACATTCGAAAATGGTTTTTATTTTTACTCTAGGATGTATAGTTTTTGAAATACGACCAAAGAACAAAAACTACGAAACCAGAGCTGCAAGAGCTCCCGTTTCATAGAAATTCGATGTCTTCGTAGCTCATTGACTGGTCGGTCTTAGAAAGAGAGTGGCATCGTTGCGGTTTGGTTTGCAATGATTTTAGTTGCTACTTGATTTATTTTCTTGATAAAAAAAAACTTTTTTGCTTTCTTGTTGCGCTAATAACTATTGATTGAACTTGAAGATAAATGTTTTAAGCTTAATCTAAATAATGTGATTCCATTTTGTGCAATAACTAGATAATAGGTTTGAGAAATAACATTATTCATGTTAACCTACGCACATTTTATTTCTTCCTATACTAAGTACCTACATAATCCTTGTAAATATCTTAAATCTTTAAAATATTGAAAGTTTCAATAAACAATCTTTTATAGTTCAAAATTGACTCAATAAATTTATTGAATGATATATATATATCTTTCATTACGCATACATCATTAATTTTGGGGAAAATGGTTGTCGTTGGCAACTCTGGCTATTTTCCCGACGACGATGTATGTGTCTCTTTCCAACGTAATTAGTTTGACGGTAGAAAAAATGAGACAAACATAGATTAATTGTACAGATTGACATAATATCTATCCGTTTCAAAGCTACGTCTTTAAAACTCATAGGTGGCTACGCTTTTCTCAAACGTTGAGGATGACGTTGCGACTCTAGTTATTAATCTCGTTGGTGAAAAACCGTTTTGCTTGCTTTGGGGTTGAAATGCTGTGTGAAATGTCTAGCTTTAGATATTTTTTTCTTGTTTTATTTAACTTTTTTCAAAACATAAATACAGACAACGTTATACTCCCATAAACGCCTTTTGATTTCCAATCTTTTATCTCATTGACATGCAAAGTACCTGCTCATTGTGTAAAATGAAGTAGTTATTACGCAATTAGGTTTACAAAAAGAATCAAAAGAGTGAAAACACCATCGTTTATAGTTAAGCTGTTGCTTTATTAAGGAGAGAGATCTTTTTATTTTTCAACAGTTATTTATAAACTTTGATACTTACAAATATACTAAAAACTCACTTCTCGAGTTTTTTTTTGTTTTAACTTAAAATTAGTGTGAAGAGTAGAAGAAAATAAAACTTTTGCTGTGTTACACAAATAAAACGTGGTATAGGTAAGTATAGTATTATTCCAAGAATAACCTTGGAATGACAATACAACCTAAGAAAACAAACCACTCTTTTAATAGATAGATATTAGATTATTAGCTTGTTTGATAATTTACAGACATTTCCAACCCATTTTATTTACAAAACGTACTATAATTTTAACTTTGTTTTTTTTAAGCCCATTCTTTTTTAATTCAAACTATTTTTTCATAGTCTGACGTTCGAGTTTCCCCTTAATATTTCACGCTTAAGGCGGAAGTGAGTGGTGCAATTTGCGGTTTTAAATCATTTCAAACGATAAAACATCTGCGCGCGCGCACCTGTTGGAGAAAATTACGTACTTACTAAAGAGATTTTAAGATATTGGCTTCCGCAGACAGATTTTAAGTAGCATTTAGGATATTCCAGTTCATTTTTTTGCTTAAAACGTAAATGACTAATTTTTTTTTTTTTAGGTAATTTTGCTTTTTTCATAATTATTGCAAAATTATTGTGTAAAGGTGATAATGTTTGATTGCGTGTTGAGATAACGAAAAATACAGCAGAATAGAAGAAGAAAATCTCTAGCGACCTGCGGTTTGGTTGTATAAAGGATGACTCACGCTAAACCGCGTCGGGTCTGAGCCGAGCGTAGGCCGTAGCAACCAACGGCAACGTAGGCTTAGATCAACTAATCCTACTAATATTATAAAGATGAAAGTCCGTGTGTGTGAGTGTGTGTGTGTGAATGTTTGTTACCACGTATCCCCATAACTACTAAACCGATTTTGATGAAATTTTGAATGTAGATAGTTAAGGTTCTGGAATAACACATAGACTACTTTTTATCCCGGAAAAACGTATGGTTCCCGTGGGATAAAAATAGTAGTCCACGCGGGCGAAGCCGCGGGCTTTAATTAAAAATTTTGTAGGAATATTAAATTATTTAGTACCTACTAGAAAAGTTTCATACGCTAATTAATGCAGACGGTAACTAAGTAGGCTGTAGTAACCTACAAATTAGCGAAGACACGACACTGCCTTTTCAAAACCACTCTAGTACTCAAAACTTATTTGGCATTCTGTGAGCCAAAGTGTGGTATATGTCCCTTGCCCATAGAGACCTATATCCATTGACCTTGGAATCCTTGGATGTATGGTCGCGATGGGAGCTGTTATCCACGAAATGTGATTTTAGACCCGGGATTATGTTAGGGTTGTTTGTTATGCTTTGTTACTGGTTGGTAATGTTTTCGACTTTTTTAACACCCTACAGTAATGTTGGGTATGACATGATTTTAGACTGACTTTTGTCAGAGTAGGTTCATTTTGATTTTGAGCCGGTACCGTGAGCCGGTTCATTTGAGCCGGTCATTTTCAGTTGACTGTTCATTATTTTGGCGAACTAGGTACCTACTCACTCATTCTCATATGACAATCTGTCCGATCAGTTCAAAATTCTTTCTTGTCATTGTCAAGCGAGGTGTGATTGAAGATTGAATGAAGCTTGAGGAAAGAGTAACGTCAATTTTGTCATCAGCATGACAAAATCAGCTGATTTCGTCATATTGTGTACGGTCACATGACATGAATTGAAGCATGACATTTTTAGAAAATGAGCCGATCACACAAAGTTGAATTTTGTACGGGACAAATGAGCCGCGTCAGTCACGTCATATTCAACGCTACCCTACAGTCTCATTCATTTCTGAAATTCCCTGTATCGTAATCAGAAACTGCTGGTACCTACTGCGGTGTCAGACCCAGGCTTGAACGCAAATAAACTTGGGAAGTATTCCTTCAAGATAGCTTGCAAAGCTCGAAATATGGCACAAAATTTTCAAAGCCTTGGTCAACAATTAAATGTGATCTGAGACATTTCTTACTTTCCTGCCCTACGTGAGTAATGTACTATTTCGAACTCAAGATGCACCAGTTAAAATAGTAGATTGTATTATATGGGGGGAAAATAATATTTTTACGGCGAGGGCGCTTTTTTGAATCCAGAGCGAAATGAAGGATTCTAGAGTAGAATCCCGAGCGTAGCGAGGGATTCTTTAGTAGAATCCTGAACGAAGCGAGGGATTTAAAGTACGTCGCCCGAGCCAAAAATATATTTTGCGCCCGAGTGATACACTCTACTTTTCATTACAATCTATGAGAAAATAAAAGGGAGGAGAAAGGAATGTGTTAAATCAACGAAGTTCCACTTGAGAAGAGTAATCGGGGATTAATTTTTTTTTATTCAGACGGTGGCCGCGCGCCGGCTGAATGGTGGGCGGTATGTTTATCCGATACTAGCAGCGCCCTCGCGGCGTTGCCCCCGTAGTGATGGTTTATGGTGATGATGATGATGATGATGAAAAGTAGCCTATAACCTTCCTCAAGAGTTTAGCTATCAAATACAGAAATAATTTTTCAAATCCGACTGGTAGTTCCTGAGATTTCATTTCATTTCATTTATTTATTTATTTCTCTCACAAACAATATAAATATAAATAAATAGCTAAATAAATATACAGAATAATGAATATTAAAAACGTTGTAGGTAGCTATTATAAAAACCTGTTTTGTGAGATTAGCGCGTTCAAACAAAAAATCTCTTCCGCTAGAATTGTTCAATAGTTCCACGAAAACAAACTAGATGGCGCCAGTAGACCATCGTTTTTTTTTTTTTTTTTTCTTTTTTTTGGCTTCGCACGGTTGTGCATTCAGCCAGTGTCAAGTAATTAAATAAACTTCAAGTTTATAGATAAATAAGATATATAAATACATATTACAATACATAAATATAATATCCCACCCCTCCCCTTGTGCCTCAGTAAAGATGTGGGGCTTTACTGAAACATCAACACGGACTTTTTGGGAGAACTTGAAAAGCAATGTTATCCAATTTTGTTTCACTTCCCTACACTTTTGCATGTTCACGAACACTTAACGGTTAATACTCCACCATTATTACACATTAACATTCGAAGAAACACAAGTTTTGGAAAATAAAACAAAAATGAAACTTGACTTCTCAAATTCCCGCCAAAAAGCCAACCATCGTTCTAGATCGCGCTGACGAAAACGCACAGGATTTTATCAGGTTGGAATTACAATTATGTATGGATAGAAAACTGCAGAGTAATAAATCTCTAAATGTGATTACAACTGTGGTGTTTTTGGAAGAGTCCTCCCTCATTCATCTTGGTAGATTTGAGATGAATGTGGAAAGTAGTTGTACCTCAAAAGTGCGCGGCAAAGATAATTCATAGATAATTCCGGCGCACTTAAAGGGGATTAAAAACTCATTACTGCCCGCTAAACTTATAAAGAGGATTAAAAACTCATTACTGCCCGCTAAAAGTTCCTTGAAGAGGAATCATCTACTTTGGGCGCACTTAAAGGCGAACAAAGTCGTCCTTTTCGAATAGATGGAATGAAAATCAACTTTATTCCCTCGACGTTTTGGTTTTAATTATTTTCAGCACGGTATACAAGCCCTGCCTACAGCAGCACACTTTTCGTTGGGTCATTTTTATTAAAAGTCAACTTTATTCCCTTGACGTTTTGGTTTTAATTATTTTCAGCACGGTTTACAAGCCCTGCCTACCGCAGCACACTTTTCGTTGGGTCATTTTTATTAAAAGTCAACTTTATTCCCTCGACGTTTGTGTTTTAATTATTTTCAGCACGGTTTACAAGCCCCACCTACCGCAGCACACTTTTCTTTGGGTCATTTTCTATTAAAAGATGACTTTATTCCCTCGACGTTTGGGTTTTCATTGTTTTCAGCACAGTTTTCAAGCCCCACCTACCGCAGCACACTTTTCGTTGGGTAATTTTCTAGCGCAAGGAATACTTCACTGTTTATAAGCATAGACCCTTAATCACAGAAGAATGTTCTCTCTCGATAGCATTCGTTGTAGATAATCGCATACAATTATCCAGCAAAGCTATTATTATAAAAGCTACAGCGCTCGTAACTTCTAAAGGACCATTATTTAATTACCTGCCCTTCAAAATGATTAATTTATTCTACGAAGGACTGAAATTAAAGATTTTATTAGATTCGATGGCGGAAGAATAGCTTGTAAAGTGATTCAGATCAATTTGTGGGTTTAAAATTGTGATTGACAATCATAACCACTTGAATCGGATATTGAACGTTTTTACGAGTAGATAAGTACCTATTTACTGTTTTGAATTTGGCTAAGACCATTTGGATCTAAATGGTATAACAAGCAATTCATTCAAAAATAAAAAAACCCGGCTGAATTGAAAAGTTGGAAACAGCCTTATCTTATCAATCACAAAATTAATTCCAATTTTATTATTATGTATCTAGGGTACGATGCCGTGCGCTTTTCCCTAATTTTTGTTGTCACTGTTGACACACAGATGGCTGTGTATGAAAATTAAATCCTTGAATTTCTTAAATATGAGATATTTCCTAAATGGCTTAACCAATTTCGATGCAGTTTGTTCTAAACGTTGCGTGTAACTAAATATAAAGTTTTAGTAAGTATGCGTTTTGTTTAGCAATTCAATTTAGGGTGAAAAATAGATTTTCAAAAATTTTGAGACTCGATTTAGTCTTCGAAGATGTCATGTTAGATTTTTTTTAAAATTATATTTGATATCAGTCCACTAACCTCTTGATTTTGACATAGATTTTGATATGATGGTGTGATTTTTAATTTCAAAATTCACACATTGTTGCATTTTCTAGCCGCACTATTTGATTTATCGAAATAAAAAGTATCCTAGAGCACAATCAAGATAGAGACAATTCTAACGATACCTCATTCATCAAAATCCATCCAGCCGTTTAGGAGAAACGTGGTTATAAAGAATATTACTTACATACATACCCACCCACCCACACACCTACATAGAAACGCGCGATCTACATAACCCGGTGACTTGACAGTCAGCCGGGTAAAAATAATGTCCATACAGTTTGCGGCGCAACTAATTCGCTTTTCTTTCGTATGATTTTTTTCATTCGACATTGAGTAAGCGACAGTGAGGCGTCAGCTGACAGTTCGCCGCTCACTGTTCACCTAATCGGGACGCGGCCTAAGGCCGCTTGTCCACCGCCGCCGTCACCGGGACGTCAGCGTCAACGAGAACGAGATGACGGCGCCGAGGTAGTGACCATACATTTAATATAGCCGTCTGTCCACCAGAAGACCGTCACGTCATCTTGATCTCAGCCAGAAATAATATCGTTCTCGTTGACGTCCCGGTGATGGCGGCGGTGGACAAACGGCCTAAGTGCTGTTCATTCCATGGTATTGTAAATATAAAAAATAAAAACAACCAAATTAAATGATGATTCAAACATTACTTATACAAAACAGCTTCACTACTGAAAATATTAATTTTCATTTTAAGTATTATACCTAGCAGGTAAATTAAAAAGAAAACTTACCTTAAAACAACAATTTACTTATAAGCGCTCAATTTACTTTTAAAAAGTGCTCAATTGACTAGTCCGATACCAATCGAAATTAGACAATAAGCCCGAAGCTTTACAACAGTTCGGTGTGGTTTATGACCGGTGGTGTTAGCAATCAATTTTATTTATCGCCCAGCGATTATACGAGTATTGCTGTAATGTAAGGCTAATCGCCTTTTATAGGTGCTATTATGGAGCTATTTGATTCCTTTTTAACCGATGACGGTGTAGAATGTTGATTGCCAGTGATTTTATAACGTTTTGGAAATGACCCACCAGGCAGTACCGGTTTATGATAGGGTTATCTCAAATAAATTGAAACTATATTGAACTATTTGACGTTTTATTGTCATAAAGTTGAGTCGTTCGCCCAGAATCATGGAAAGGAAGATTTTAATGACTTCGAAAAGTTACATTAATACGTCAAAAATGTTACAACTAATTTTGGTGTGGTCATTTTAGAAGTCATTAAAAGTAGACAGATCTAGATTCTAAACAAGTAAAGTTTTAAAAGTTACCTTCCATGATTTTATTAAAAGAAAACGAGTTTAAAAGAAAAATACTAAAGACAATTTAAAAATAGAAGGTAAAAAAACTGACTTTCGACTGTCAACCGAGATCTTTGGCAGGCAAATAAAGCATTGCCCATTAGAGACGACCCGTATCCGGAACCGGACGGGTAAATTGTAACAAATGGCCTCCCCCACTCCCACCCTAGTTTAGGGTTAACAGACATAAGCCGCTTTTTGCCAGACTCACTCCTAATTCTCTGCAAAGAGAACTGTCGGTTTCGATTCGGAAAAAGTGACGTCACTGAAATAAAATGTGGCAATAAAAAAATGAAATGTGTACGGCAGTCAAAAGGGCATACCTTAGCCATAAAAAAGTAAACACCCATTCGATCATCCGAACACAATTTAAAAACCCACAAAGACGAATCGGCGTTCATAATTCGAATCGGCCGCTGATAAAAAACAAAATGGCCGCGCCGCGCAACCGGCATTTATTAACCCTACCCATAATCCCTGGGTCCAGAGTGATAAATACGGGGTGCTCCCTTAACTTTTACTCGTGAGTCATTATGGCATTTAAATAATTCGTGCTGGAGTGAGTTGTGATTTATGATAGTCGGCCTGACACGGGTTTAATCTGCGTTCAGTAATATGACAGTCTGTGCGTGCGTTGCGAAGATGTTTATCTTGATCGCAGCGGTGAGTGAAGGGTTGAGGTCGAGGAGGGAAAATGTATGAAAGTCTGGGGTAGGATCTAAGATTGTTTTACTGTCTCTGAAATTTATTGGAAGTGTTTTTTTTTTCATTGTAGTTAAATCCTTGTTTAGCCACAATTTCAACTGTTGGCTGACGATGGATCACAAATATCTAGAAGACACCTATTCACTCTTGATTTGAAGACACCCAGGTTATAGTTTTCGGGGAAAACAGAAGCCGGCAGTGACTCCCAGACCTTAAAAATTGTAAAAAGGCTTCATCAGTTTTTTTTTTGGGTCAAGATAAAACAATTCTTTAAGTTGCTTAATATTATCATCATATTCATCATACATAGGCATGGTAAATAATAAATAAATCATGCTGTACATTTCACGCAACATCATGGAGCCCCAAAGTAAGCAGAGGTTGTATTATGGGAACCACATGAATGTTTTACTACTTAGATACTTTTTTTTTTCATACAAATATATTAAACAGAAAACACCCAGACCCGAGACAAATATTTGCAAATCATACAAAAATTTGTCCCGCGGTGGGGATCGAACCCGCAACCTCCGCTCAGGCGGGCCTTCACCCACTGCGCTACAGAGGTCATCAAATTCATTGAGCCATCCACAAAAGGCTCCATAAGCTTAATTCACCAGAGCTTATTCACCTAGGTGCATTAAATAGGTAGGTACACTTTGGCCTCTATTAATAAACTCCGCTCAACTTCTGTCAAAGTTGCACCACGGATTTAACTATTGTCATCCTTTTCTGTAAGACAGTGATAAAAATAAAAAAGGATGACAATAGTTAAATCCGTGGTGCAACTTTGACAGAAGTTGAGTGGAGTTTATTAATAGAGGCCTTTAAGTTAACTTTAAACACCTGAAAAAAATGAATAAACCACAAAGTTCAAACATCGTGGTGCAACTTTGACGGAAGTTGAGCGGAGTTTATTAATACAGGCCTTTAAGTTAACTTTAAACACCTGAAAAAAAGGAACAAACCGCAAACATCCCACATCACAACGCACAAGAACAAACACTGCAGAACTCCAAGCGTCATAAACATCGAAACAAGACATCGATAGTCACGCCCACTTTCCCTGCACATCGGATAATCGAGAAGTATCGGATAAATAACAGTAATCGGCTCCCAGGTCACGTCGTGCCGCAGTACCAGTGCAGCGAGTGGGAAATTATGGAGGTGTTGTGATACCAAACAGTATCTAATTCTCGATTCTTGCAACGTCGCATTATCGAAGCTTGGTGTTACCTGGAAACTGTAGCATCGATATTGTTCTCGGGTATATTGTATTCCTCAGTTAGCAGCAATTTTCGTAGCTCCTCATAGATTCTGCTATCCGATATTTTTTCGTTTTCTAGCTCTACCAGTTGATTGCTCTTGCTTATTGTCAATCAGTATAAAAAGTACTATTTCCACAAACTACATAAAAGAAAAGAAGTGATTTCTAAAAATTTAGGTAGGTACGCATTAAAAAGTGTAACCAAAGTACGATTATACAAAGCCCACGCGTGGATTGCATTTTAAAAAAAAAAAACCGGTCAAGTGCGAGTCGAACTCGTACGCCGAGGGTTCCGTACCTAGCCATGGTGCCAATTAAGCTAGTCTACTTAATTGTATGAGCGCCCATACAACTCGGAGGACAATTTTAATTGGCGTCAACTATGTATGTATGGGAACACCCTTTAATTTTCAACTTTTTTAACTTTTTGGAATTTTTCCTTTATTTGTGCTATAAGACCTTGCTTTTTGCCAAATTTCGTTATTCTAGGTCAACGGGAACTATCATTTAGGTTTTCGACCCAAAACCTCTAGGGTACTTCCGGTTGACCTAGAATTGTCAAATTTGGTTACAAGCAAGGTCTTCCAGCACAAGTAAAGGAAAAATTCCGAAAAATAAAAAAAGTTGATAATTAAGGTAAGTTTTGGTACTCACAAGTTTTCACGAAAACCTAAATTTGCCTATATCTTTTTATAGTGTTGACTCAGGACCTTGATTTTTATACTCACAATAGGGACTATAGACCTTAGTATATGGTATAAATTTCAACTTGCTAGCTTTACCCGTTCCTGAGATAATCGATGGTGACACACGGACAGACAGACGGACAGACGGACAGACGGACAGACGGACAGACGGACAGACGGACAGACGGACAGACGGACAGACGGACAGACGGACAGACGGACAAGAAAGTGATCTTATAAGGGTTCCTTTTTTTACCTTTTAAGGTACGGAACCCTAAAAACCGGTCAAGTGCGAGTCAAACTCGTACGCCGAGGGTTCCGTACCTAGCCATGGTGCCAATTAAGC
Source organism: Camptogramma bilineatum (assembly GCA_958496255.1). Taxonomy (NCBI): domain Eukaryota; kingdom Metazoa; phylum Arthropoda; class Insecta; order Lepidoptera; family Geometridae; genus Camptogramma; species Camptogramma bilineatum. Next base: position 2,278,052 of record OY292453.1, read on the forward strand.
TAGTCCGCTTAATTGTATGAGCGCCCATACAACTCGGAGGACAATTTTAATTGGCGTCAACTATGTATGGGAACACCCTTTAATTTTCAACTTTTTTAATTTTTTAGAATTTTTCCTTTATTTGTGCTATAAGACCTTGCTTTTTCCCAAATTTCGTTATTCTAGGTCAACGGGAACTACCATTTAGGTTTTCGACCCAAAACCTCTAGGGTACTTCCGGTTGACCTAGAATTGTCAATTTTGGTTACAAGCAAGGTCTTCTAGCACAAGTAAAGGAAAAATTCCGAAAAATAAAAAAAGTTGATAATTAAGGTAAGTTTTGGTACTCACAAGTTTTCACGAAAACCTAAACTTGCCTATATCTTTTTATAGTGTTGACTCAGGACCTTGATTTTTATAGTCACAATAGGGACCATAGACCTTAGTATATGGTATAAATTTCAACTTGCTAGCTCTACCCGTTCCTGAGATAATCGATGGTGACACACGGACAGACAGACAGACAGACGGACAGACGGACAGACGGACAGACGGACAGACGGACAAGAAAGTGATCTTATAAGGGTTCCTTTTTTTACCTTTTAAGGTACGGAACCCTAAAAATTGCAGAAACATGTTGTTTATCGTATAATTCATTTATCTTCTGGCAGAATAAGCTATCATTACAGTTTGTTGCCATAATATTGTTGCCATAATATCAAGGCGCCGTTTATATGGTGCGAGTTTATCGCATCATCGAAAGAATTGTCAAAATATGACAATTTAAACTAAACATTAATATCATACCTGGAAAGTCGATAATCACTTGTCACTTTATTACAAACTCGCATCATGTAAACGGCGCTTATCTAAAGATACAAAAACGAGTGGTGACATTCTTAAATGATGTGGACATAAAATTATTAAAAAATACCGTCTCCAATAGTTTTCTACATGGCTAGCACAGGTTCACAACATGCTCACAATTGAGGTATTCGAGCGAAAAAACAGAGGTGCATTGAAACTTCACACGTACCAGTACGTGCCACACTCGTGCTATAGTTAGTTCTGTCTGTTGTTGCTTGTAAGTTATTTGTATACTTCACAGGTAAATGTGTGTAAGGAATAGTTTTTAAAGCTTTTTTCTTGAAAACACAATTGCACAATTTGGTTCCGCCATCTCCTTTCTTCTATCGGACTTCCAGACACTTGAAAAGGCACCATTTGTACATAGTTGATATTCCCAGTGTTTGTACTAAGCGCTTTGAGTCTAAATTTTTCATACGCACGGCGAAAATGTGGAACTCCTTGCCGGGGTATTTCCAGAAAAGTATAATTTGGGTGTCTTCAAATCGAGAGTCAATAGGTTCCTTCTAGGTAAGCGTGCTCCATCTTAGACCACACTGTTGCTTTACATCAGGCAGAGTGTGGTCAAACGCGAACCTATTTTTGTTAAAAAAAAAACTGACGCAGGTATAGATCTTTCCTTGGACAATAGGGGTATTGATCTCTTCTTGTTTATGACGTCAGTAAGGGGAGATGAATTGGTGTTCAAATCAATAAAAGTAACAACGGCTTGAAAAGGCTTCGAAGATACAGCACCCTTAGGGTGGTAAAGCGGATTTTTTGGTAGGTAGGTTCGTATAATAAGAAACGCAAGGTTGACCTACGTTGAAATGTTGGTTTCTAAAAAGAACAAAGTGTGTCATAGGTAGGTAGGTATACTTACATATTTATTTTTGTCCTAATTCAAAGAAAGTCGTTAACAAAACCAAACGTGACAGTTTTAAATTCAAATCCAATAAACTTCACACCGTCTAACAAAACAGAACTCTAAATAAATCACACTCAATGAAGAAAAATAAAACCCCTGGAAAAAATATATCAGATTGAAGGTTCAAAGCTTCGAACAAGGGTTTATTGAGATATCAAATAAAAAATCAGCGGTCACACACGGGCTAACAAGCTCCTACAATACTCCTTGATTTAGCTCAAGTTTATTGTGCAATGTTATTTATACGTTCTACGATTCTATCAACCCTACAAATAACCAAAATCTCAACTCAAAATCGACCATCTGTCTTTTACGTAAAATTCATTTTGGAATAGCTAAGTTTGTAGGTTAGGTTAGGGTTGCCGGTAGGAATTCAGCAACGCATTTTATTAAGAATTGCGATTGTATCGATGTGTGTAGCTTGATTGGAAATATGCTTATGTTTCAGAGAACATTGGATTACGTACTGCAGGCTGATTGTGGGGTTCTAAACTTTACCTCAATAGTTTTATTGAATAAGAATAAAATTTCGAACAGTTGAGTAGAAATTTAGTTTAACAGGCTGAAGCCACGAGGAGCATTTTGGGCTCTACATAGAGTTCAAAAACAAAGAGTTTTCGATTTGTGTGTAAAAATATTTTGAGTTATTCATCACTATTGTTAGGACCTACATTAATTTGACATCTACATTCGTTTGTACACTAACCTCTCCTTATGCGTTTAGCATCTACACCAATTTATTATTGTGAATGATATTTAGTGACAACAAATTTAAAACTTTTGATTTCACTATAAGGCGCGGGACATACGGAAAAGACGTAAGACGAGGACGCGTCGCAGACATTGTCTCTTCCACGTCCCTTTCATAGAAAATGAATAGAAGCGTCGCGCCGCAAAACATACAGTAGAGACGGGGCGCCGTCACATTTTGTATGAAAGGGACGTGGAAGAGATAAAATGTCTGCGCCCCGTCTCTTCTATCTGGCCTGCGCCTAAGTGAACTACAGAATTGACTCACACAATCATTCAATGAATTTCATTCTCACACGTAAGTGAAGAAGCTACATAAAAAAACCATTTTACTTACTTAATCTAAATTTCTTTCAGTCATGATGGATCATAATCATACAATATGGTTTCACTTGCGCCCCAAATGTCACCACTTCAGTATGTAATGTAATACCATTAACCAGTCCATCAATCAACTTTATTGTCGCATTTCCTTTTTACCAGAATACACACTTTACTAAAGCCTTCGTTTAAGGCAAATAAAATACAGTCAACAGCCTCATACATAGTCCAAATTACTGAATAAAGGTTGATTCACGTTACACCGGGCCGGGCCCGTCCGGCCCGGCGTATACATTTTGGCCGGCCGTGCCCCGGCGCCCGGTCTGACATAAATCACTTCATACAAAATGTACTTATACCATAATGTTCCGGACGGGCCCGGCCCGGTGTAACGTGAATCAACCTTAAGGCTGCGTTTCCATTGACGCGGAGTTGGGCGGAGCGGTGCTTAGCGGTGCATGAATTGACCAATCACATGTCAAACGAAGAAATCGAAACGCGGCAAAAGGCACATGATTGGTCAATTCATGCGCCGCTTAGCTCCGCTCCGCTCAACTCCGCCTCAGTGGAAACGCACCCTAAGAGTATTTTACCTTCTCGTTAATGTTAACTCAGATTTGTGTTGTTTTTCTTTAGTTATTAACTAGTTATTTAGTTCGTATGAGCTTATGGCCAACTCTGGTGATGGAGTTTTTAGACCGCCTGAAGGCCTCCGTCATGGCTTAACGACTTAAAAGCCGGGACCGACAATTTAACGTGCCTTCCGTAGCACGGAAGCGCTCAGCTCAGTTATATAAGTATTCTATCAGTTATCTGGTTCCCATAGTACAAGCTTTGCTTCGTTGGGGGCTAAATGGCGCTGTGTGAAATGTCCAGCAATATTGATTTATTTATTATTTATTTAATTATTATCAATAGATGACGCCGCCAAAAAAGAGCAATTAAATACGTAAAAAAAACTCGTAATCAGTACTCACAATTCCCTGTGTATCAGAAACTAGCTGCTGCTCGGGGCTTCGCTCTCGTGGTACCCAGATAAAAAGTAACCTATGTTACTCTCCAGCCCTCTAACTATCTCTACACAAAAAATCACGTCAATCCGTTGCTCTGTTTTGACGTGAAAGCAGGACAAATAAACACACTTTCACATTTATAATATGGGTACGGATTACGAGTAAATGGTACTACTCGTAATTTCTGATATAGGTACAGGGTCTCGAAGATACCATGGTACCACAACACCCAGACCCGGAACAAATATCTGCAGATCAATGCAATCGTTTCTACTGCTCTATTTAAGCCCCCTTGCATTTCAGCACACACCCTACAATAACTATAGATATTTCATCTTTACTGGATGATTTATCAGCGTCAGATGACAACCTATGATATACTCAACGGGACACTGAAGTGCCTGGGACATTGTTAGGCTTGCACAGCACCTAATCCTTTGTCTCAGCTTAATTGGCACAAGAATGATATGATCAATACTAAGCTGCAGGTCACGGCGCCACCGTGGTTTTCTTACCGGTTAGAGCTTGTATCAAAGTATGGATATTTCGAAACAAAAAATCTATTGACTTGTTATAACCACGATTTTCAACCGGAAGTGAGGTAGTATTCCACTTTGTTAACACGGATATAAGATATTCTTAAGATCTAGTTCCCTTCCTTAGCGTTCTTTACTCTAAAATAACTCAAAATAACAAGAAATCTAAGCGTTCCGGCTTAGATTTCTTGTTATTTGGGATTATTTTCATTCAGTGACTTTAGCCTTTGTTCAGTTTCGCTTCTATTGTGACACCAGTTTAAACCTTTTCAAAAAGCGAACGTAACGAAATGGAACTTTTTGCAACCAGTTGCAAACAAACGGACCGCGAGCCGTGTCTATTATTAATTAAAAACCAAAAACGATCCATTTAAGCCGTAGAGTGTTTCGAAATCGAATCAAAGGAGTAATTCGAATGGAATCGCTGAATGAATTGATCGAATCGGTGTACGGATCGGAACTGCAGTTAATAGAATTGAAACTCCCAGAGTTTAACTTGTTTAAGTAACGTCTCATGTTTCAAGTTTACATTCACATTATTGATTTGAGTAACTTTTATGTAATAAAAAAAAATTACAGGTAATATCCACATATTTGTATCTACTAAGAAATACAGACAGTTGTGTTCAAAGGCGTCAATTAAGTCAAGATAAAATCTTCAAGACATTACTTTTGTCTTAATACTGAGTTAACTAAACATGCAATACTTTATGGTACCTAGTGCGAGGACTTATTATTTAGATAGATTTATTATTATACTTGGTAAATAATAGCAGTAGATTATGGCATAGGAAAATCTATAGTAGGCAGAAAGCAATGCCGACGTCACGACGCATCGCATTGAACTTCATCTTAAGATAAAATTAATAAACTTTGTGACGTGGCGCTAAATAAGAATAATTTTCAAGTTACTTTATGCGAACATTCCAAAAAAACAAAATAAATGCACTGTAGCATAAGAGCTGATTTACACAGGGTCAGTAACTGACTACAAATTCGAGGCAAGTCAGTGCTGACCCGAAAAAAACCTTGTGTAAACTGATTGGAAGTCAGTACAGTGGCTTGAAGTCAGCGCTGACTTGAATATTCGGACACGAATATTTTAAAGTAAGTTGGCGCTCCCCGCCACCTGACTTGTCTACTGACCCTGTGTAAATCAGCCATAACTCTAAAACGTTGAGTTACTCTTCTATGCGTTATATTTTTTACTGACTGCACGTCACAAAACTATCATGCATTCCCTAAACTGTTGCACATTGGGATATCGTATTTATCACGTACGAAATACAGTTCACTTTTGATTTTCCGATCGCAAGGCAGTTTTGATTCACTAACGCGGTTAGGTAGACGAGTGATGTTTTAGGGTTGTCAGCCGATACAAATGAGTAAAGTGCTTTGTTTGGGTGTTGTTTTAAATTTTATTTCGAGATAAATTGCTTTGGGGTTTAACAAAATATAGATAAAAAGTGATACAAAGCCGAGCTAAATCAACCACTACAAAAACACAATACACCTTATCATACCAAGACCAAATAGTACCTACCTAACCGTCATCTCAAAATTGACCAATTCGGATAATAATTCGGTAGGCATCAAGTCTAATTACAATTTTGTAAAAAAAATGCAAAAATCCACGTACATTTTCAAAAATTACCAGATTACCCAGAGATTACGAAAACAGAATTTGCCTTACCGTTTCGAATTTATAATAAATTGGAATAGAAAAATCTGAGTTACAGATGGGTATAGAAATTCTTACGAGATGCAAATTTCCATCTCCGTTTGGTATTCATGAACTACAATCCAGGAATGACTTTTACGAAATCTCCGAGCAGATTTTCGGAACGGATCCAATTTTATAACTGATGTGATTTCTCGAATTTGCAATAAACGTGAACAACAGAAGATACTAGATACCTTCTAGACCATAGGCTCTCAAAGTAGGCGATAACGCCCCCTTGTGGGTGTTTGAAACTTTCAGGGGGGCAGTAGAAGACTCAGAGAAAATTAGGGGGCATTGAGATGACGCAGAGGGGGTGAAAATATATTCTGAAAAAGGCCAAAAAATACACCTTAATCACCTAGGTACCTACTAAAGTAAAATTAAAACAGGACAAAAAAATTGAAAGTGGGTGGTGGGCAAAATAAGGTTGAGAAACTATGTTCTAGCTAGACGATATAGATTTGATCTTGGCTAGATGTATGGATTTTACACAAGACTATCAGCGATTTCACGTGAACGTGAATAAGCAGTTTGTAGTAAGACGCGATGAACATAATTTGAACTCCGCTTTGTTACAACTTTCATTTTTCATTTTCATATCATTTTCCACTTCGTTACAACTGAACTTTTTACTATTAACAACTGATGGAACTAAACAAATTGGATTTAACTGGACAAATGTTGCAAAATACAATAGTTTTTTCGTCTCAGATATTTATTCTGTCTGGGTGCTTTAGATTTTATAGTTCTCTTAGAGGTAAGTAGTTATTATACAGACGGTGAGATAAAATGAGTAATGGAGGAATCTTAATTCAAGATAAGACCTACGTTTGCAAAGCGTTCCTAGATTATACGTCCTTCTACAATAATGTACTTCTCAAACTCAAATGCTGTAAGATTTTTTCAAATAGGCACAGTGGGTTCATAGATTTTATCCTTCATATACCTACAAAATCAGGAAACAAACACTTCATTATAATAATTATAGATGTGCTAATTAAAAATATTTTTTATTTTATTGTAGCTACAGTAAGGCTGGATTCGACCAAACTGGATTAAGTTTTTTCTCGAGAGTAAACTACTATTTGTTTGAATATTTTGACATTGTAAAGTTGACACCTTAAAACCAGAATAATTTGTATGCACATATTAATGTTCGGTTGCGCTTTATAAACAATTGTATTTCGAATTATGTCGGCTAGTTACTCTGGAGTAAGATGACTTTTGGTCGAATCCAGCCTAAGCTACAGAACCCCAAAGGAGGTATTTCGTTGACCCAAAAACTCCGTCCATACATAAGTTGGGAACTACCTACACTATACTCGTAGCTTAAATGTTTGATAACATGTCTAAAGTTACAACTTCTGCCGTTGTACTTTAAATGTATTATTAACACTACAATATCATTCCCGTTAAACTTTCCGGAATCATCAACATTTTAATGGGAACTAATAATTCCTCATAAATATAGAGCAACTATCAAAGTTTCGACTTAGCGATTCCGAAGGCTATAAATTATGTAGTTTAGTAAGTAGAACCTTCTGTTGGAGCTATTGTTGCTTTAGCATTAGTAAAGACCGCTTTTAAACCGACTTCGTAACAAGAGGCAGTTTTTTTTACTCCTAAAGTAGCAGACAAGCATACGGCCCACCTGATGGTAAGCGGTTACCGTAGCCTATGGATGCCTGCGGCACCAGAGGAGTAACACTCGCGCTGCTGACCCTTTAGAAGAGGAATCACTGCGCCAACAACACAATGGAAAGCGCAGCTTCTGTATGGGCTCCTCATGAAGCTAAGTATTGTCTCATGATGGAGCGCATACAGAACAAGTTCACCAGATACCTATATTGGAAGAAATATGGCGTATACCCCTTCTATCCCTTGATGTATCCAACCTTGTTCGTTTTGGGTATGGTTGGATACAACAAGTTGGAAGTTAGAAGGGATATGGCACTGGCGCTGTATGTGGTGAGGGTGTTCCGGGGGATGATATCCAACCCGACCATTTTGGAGATGATGAGGCTGTGCGTGCCAAATGAGTACGTAGGGAGGCGCAGGCGGCCACCTCTGTTCGCAGTGTCACGCGGAAGGACTAACCTGCTCCTCAAAGCGCCACTGACGCGCACCTTGCAAGCACTGAATATGATGGCGGAGACCATTGACGTATTCCACTGTTCACAGAGCGAATTCGTAAGGGCTGTATTATTTTATTCGTGCTATTGCAAATAATATTATTGGATGGTTTTTTAATTAAGGGTTATATAATTTTTGGTTAAGGTAGTGACGTATTTGTGAATTTGTTTTTGACTTGAGTATTGAATGATTTTGCATGTTGACTGATATTTGGAATGATTTTGTTTTTGTTTTTATTTTTATTTTTATTTTTATTTTGTGTGTGATTTGTTTTAATTTTAATTTTGTTTAAATTTGATTTAATGAAATTATTTTTGCTGACTGCTCTATTGCATTAGGTTATACCTGTAATAATAGGGTAATGTTTAAATAAATAAATAAATAAATAATAATAAATAAATAAATGGACAAGACTGGTCCACCAGTTGTCACCGCAGCGACTGGCAACCTTACTCACCGCAGGAACACAACACCATTCGGGAAGAACGACGCTATTTGGCTGCGATATTTTGTAAGGCGGAGGTACGACTTATAAAAAAAACTAAAAACGCGCCATCTACTCGAACGCGATCAGCGCACGTTGAAATTGTGGCATTAACTTGCGCGACAGCCTCAGAAAGTTGTGCTAGTTCTTTACTTCTAGAATTACAAGATAATTGGAAAATGGTAGTGTGAAGAGTGATCTATGGCTCACAACAGTTTGCCTACTTAAATTTTAAATAGGTTATTACAGAATACTTGGTGGGAAATCTCGAAGAACAAAGATGGTTGGAGAGAAATGGAGGAGATCTTGCCCAGCAGTGGGACGACATAGGTTAATTAAAAAAAATACTAGACTACTAGTCAGCCTCACACGTATTAACCATGTCTTTCCTGTGGATATGGCCGGTTAAGCTGAGAGGATGGTGAAGGTGCTGGCAAGGCTACTCCATCTCAGCATTGTCCCAGGCACTACAGTGTCCCGATAAGTGTAGGCAAAGATTGCCTCCTGACACTGTATAAATCATCTAGTAAAGATGTAAAGGCCTAAGTTTATCAGGCCCTGTTGCAGCATTGAAGTGGAACCAAATTCGCTAAAATTACTATAGTTCCTATTCTTCTTCTTCTCTCAGTGCTTCTGGTCGGCAGTCAGCTTCTTAAAATTCTCCTTGTCCAGCGCAAGTCTGAACAGTTGTTCCACCGTCTTTATCCCTGTCCACTCCCTGATGTTACGGAGCCATGACATCTTACGTCTTCCAATCTTATGTTTCCCCGGTATTTTGCCCATCATGATGGTCTGCAAGAGATGATAGTTCCTACTAAAGCGATCTTATTGTTCTTATAGAATAAAACCCTTCCAAATCCCTTATAAAGCCATCAACCATTCGTAAGTTAAACGTTACCAAAATAGGATCAGCATTAACGACCCGTTTCTATAAATACAAGACGTAATTAAGAGCTTAGTGCTAACTAACTTAAATAAGTATTTGAGTGGCTTTACGTCTGCATTGGTTGAGGAGTAACTAAAGATGGATGTGGTATAAAAAAATTAGTAGTTGAAATTCTCAAACAAGACTTTTTAGCTTGTAAAAAATATACAGATAGACAAAACATGACCGAAACTCTTTCTTACTCGATTATTAGACCCTGAACAGCATTAAGTATATATAACCTTATTAAGACCATTCCAATGAATTCAAACACGATACCTTTGCTATAACGCCGGCTCCATACGTTGGGACCAACGTTGGTCCCAACGTTGGGGCCAAGATTTCGTGAACCATCCACACGTTGGCGATACACCAGTCTTGTTCCGTCAGAGCCAACGTGCAGACGTCCGATGTCTGCGCGTCCGATACAGAAATTGAAATTTCTCTAAGTGATTTTACATTACTGAATACCAATTTTATCACAATCATATCACATCATGTCACTATCACACTTCACACAACACACTATATTATAAAAGCGAAAGTTTGGATGTTCGGATGTATGTTTGTTCCTCTCTAACACGACAACCACTTAACCGATATGGGTGATATTTAAAATATAGATAGATAATAACCGGAAATAGGACATAGGCTACTTTTTATCCCAAAAAATTGCACGGTTCCCGTAACATAAAAAAAAAATAGTAGACTCCATCATCAGATCAGCTCGCTGTCACCATATTATTACATTGTAGTCAGAACTTGACAAATATGCCGAGTTTCAACTCAATCGGCCTATTTACTGAGGAGTTCTGTTGAACAGCTCTTGACTCCATCATCAGATCAGCTTGTTGATACCATAATATTTCATTGTCACCGAGAATCTATAAGTGTGCAAAATTTCAGCCCGATAGTTCTACAAACACAATAAATAAGGAATACGATGACATTCTCGCTCGTCAGTCGACACGTGCGCTCACGATGCGCGTCGAAACGGGACTGAGCATAGCGCCAACGTGTGGACGGATCCCCAACGTTGGCGCGCCAACTTCCTTTGATAAAACCGACACGGCACGGCCAAGCCCCAACGTTGGCCCCAACGTTGGCGCCAAGCTATTTTGTCAGCACCACACGTTGGTGAGAGGCATTGGGACCAACGTTGGCCCCAACGTGTGGATGCGGGGTAAGTGTATAACACCCCTCTTTTGGCGTCAGGGGTTAAACATGAAATATGTACGTCATCATCATCACGATGCGACGACACAATAGTGTGATACCGCAGCGGGGCATCGTAATGGATCTGACGGCTACTATAGTAAAAAAACCTACATAAAATTGGGCACGTTAAATTGTCGGTCCCGGTTTTTAAGTCACTAAGCCATGACGAAGGCCTTTAGGTGGCCTATAAACTCCGTCACCAGAGTTGGCCACTTAGTCATACGATTTTACTAACTTTACTACAAATATTATTGCTTCTTAGTTAACTTATAATTTAAGCCTCATGTACCTTCAAACTAATTTATATTTACACCACACTGTGTGACAAAAATGTAGTGCGAGACTGCGGCGCCGCAGTGGATCTTGCTTACCAACCGCCACATCTACAATTATCGACTTCTTAAACTTCTAATACCTCTGTGATTAATAGTCCGGCATAAGACAAGGGTACTGACTGCCGACGGGTATATTGTGCCAACTCTTTTGTTGGCTTCCGCTGGTGCCGCACTGTAATCTTAGGGTGGTTTGGGATAGATGAAACTCCATTGTAATTTATTGTATTTATATAGACCAGCTTAAGAAATAAATTATTCAAATAAGATGCCATGCGTATAATTTAAACTAGCAGCGCCCTCGCGGCGTTGCCCCCGTAGTGATGGTTTAGTATACCATCACTAAGGGGGTGTGATGAAAAAGTCTATAACCTTCCTCAAGAGTATAAATAAGTATCAAATGCAGAAATAATTTTTCAAATCCGACTGGTAGTTCCTCAGATTAGCGCGTTCAAAGAAAAAAACAAACAAACTAAATATTATTACTATGAGCCTGTATATTATTACTATGGGAGGCCTTTGCCCTGCAGTGGGACGTTACAGGCTCATAATAATAATAATAATAATAATAATAATGAGCCTGTAGTGTGTTCCTCTGGACATTTCTTATACATGATGAAATAATTTCTCTAATTTTCGACTATATGATATTTTTACGAGCCTATAATTATTATATTTATTATAAATAACTTTTCTTGTAGAAATAAAGTTACATTGGATATGGTGACCAATCTATAAAGGAGAGACGTTTAAAAGCTTCCCATTTCAATATAAAAATTCCCTACAACTTGCAACCGTCGTCATCGCTACGCTAATTTCACAAGTGACCGATCGCAGACATGAAATATTTCCTGAGAATTTGGGTCGGAAATGAAAAATTTTAATTCTCATTAAAGGAGCAAGGTTATGTTTCTCCTTACTTATGCCTATAGCTGAGCCGCGTTGGCCAAGGGGATTAGAACCTTGACTTTCGATCCGAAGGTCGTGAGTTCGAATCCTGGCCGTGCATCAATGGATTTTTCGTCTTGTTTATATGCGCATTAACACGAGCTATAAACGGCGAATGAAAACATCGTGAGGAAAAATCAAAATCAAATACTTATCATTTATTCAGTAGGACCGTTATGACCACTTTGAAACGTCTTAAGAGCTAGGTGATTCTACTCCTGTTCTTCCGCGACCAACACCGTGAAGAATCAGGGCAACAAACACGGTATGGGGCCTAGAAACCCGCGGCTTAGTCAGCCCCACACGTATTGACCATGTCTTTCCTGTGGATATGGCCGGTTAAGCTGAGAGGATGGTTTAGGTGCTGGGAAAGCCAACTCCATCTCAACATTGTCCCTGGCACTTCAGTGTCTCGTTAAGTGTAGGCAAAAAAATGCCTCCTCACGCTATATAAATAAATCATTGAGTATTAAAAGTAAAGGACTAAGTTTTTTAAGCCTATAGTCTCACATGACTGAGGCTGGCAAGAAAAATGCCTAAAATAAAAAAATAATTTAGGATAATAAAAATAACAGTAGAATATTAGAATACCGTAGCTCAAAAGCAAAGAGTAAATCTTAAAAGACCCGTGCGTCCAATTGTTCGTCTGTCTATCACACTTTTGCAAAGTTTCAGGTTTTGAACCTATCTTCTAAATTAAAATATGTTCACCTAAAAGTGTAGCCCTGCAGGAGGCTTTTATAAGGCGGGCGATAAATCAAGGGCGGGAAATATTTAAAAGCTTGCCTCACCACGTTTCACAGGCGTTTTCTGTTAAACCTGCGCTTATAAACATTTTCGAAACATTTTTAAGTATAAATCTCAGGTTTATAATATTTAGATGACTTCGCTCAGTGCTACTAGACAGCAAAACTTTATTTTTACGCTATGCTGCATGGGTCATTAATTAGATATCTATACTTCTATACTTAATTATATAAAACGGAAGAGTTTTTTTGTTTGAACGCGCTAATCTCAGGAACTACCAGTCCGATTTGAAAAATTATTTCTGCATTTGATAGATAAACTCTTGAGGAAGGTTATAGGCTACTTTTTATCATCATCATCACCGTATACCATCACTACGGGGGCAACGCCGCGAGGGCGCTGCTAGTTTTCAATAAAGGCAGTCTCGGTTTATTCGGCCTAATACAAAATTAACGATCAAATCATTTAGCGACTTATATAAAACATACATACATTCACATAACATACTAACATATTCTTGTTAAAATACCATAGAATTGCCTAGTTATTTTACGAAGTAATAACAATTTCTGGTGATAAGTGGAATGCACCATATTTTGTGGGCGGCACAGGCACAGCCAAGGAATACTTCACGCCGTTTACGTCTCTAATATAAAGTACCTAGGTGGTACATACTGCAGTATAAAGTGGTGGAGAAACAGAATGAAGATAGAGTCTGAATTACGTTGGATTACCAAAGCTGACTGATCATTTGAGCCGGTCATTTTCAATTGACTGTTCATTATTTTGGCGGACTACTCACTCATTCTCATATGACAATCTGTCCAGTCAGTTCTTTCTTGTCATTGTCAAGCGAGGAGTGATAGAAATGAAATGAAATGAAATGATTTATTTGCGTGAAGTGTGAAAGATTGAATGAAGCTTGAGGAAAGAGTAACGTGATGTTTTTTGATTTTGTCATATTGTGTACGATCACATGACATTTGAATTGAAGTATGACATTTGTAAAAGTTGACCCGATTTTACAAAATTGAATTATGTACGGGACAAAAGAGCCGCATCAGTCACGTCATACTCAACACTATTACCTAACATCCTCATCAATGTTTTGGCAGTAAATTAAAAATGAAGACATAATTAAGAGAATATTAATAAATCAGTTATTATACGCGATTACATCCTACCAAAACCCGTGCCATCAAGAAAAATAAGCCAATAAAGCTATCTACATTCCAGTGATCTATAACCATGTAAAACAAAACAGATTTATTTTTAACAAGCTAATAGTCCTTTGAAGTCGAGAAAAATTACCATACAACGAATGATCTATGAAGTAATTAGTGATTTGACGTTATTTATGAACTTGCCTGAGGACACTGATATGCCCGAGACAGAGATAAATGGACGGACGAGTGGAGTGACAGAGGGAGACAGTGATGTGTCTCTTTACTTGGGGCAGATTAGATGTAGGGTAGGAGCTGGGTGGCAATTCTAGTACAAAACTTTTTATGACAAGCAAAACCTCAACTAATCCTTAGGTTTTCGACTGTTTCCTATTCTACTAATGACAAACGACTAAGGCTGGATTCGACCAAACTGTCATCTTACTCCCAGAATAGTTATTCCGTTAGCCGACAGAATTCGAAATACAATTGTTTAGAAAGCGCAACCGAAAATGATTAGGTGCATTCAAATTACCCTGGTTATAAGGTGTCAACTTTACAATGTCAAAATATTCAAACAAACAGCAGATTAATCTGCTGTTTAATCTCCAGATAAAACTTAATCCAGTTTGGTAAAATCCAGCCTTAGTTGTGGTGACGTTTGAGCGAAGGTTTGGACTTTGGCAAAACAAATTTTTGAAAAGCCTATTCTACTATTCACTAAATGGCTGACATTTAAGAGATCGAAACAAAACGCAGCGGAATGATTGACGTTGTCATCTAGTAGAATTGCCACCCTGACTGGCGTTTTGTTCATTTTATTATTATAATCATCACCATCATCATCCCACTATCCCACTGCTGCACAGTGGCTTGATCGTATGGAGAGGGTCGGACATTCGTCTTTAAAAAAAGTTGATGTCGAAATGTGTTAATTTAATAATGGCATTGTGTTCAGTTAATTATTCTCTTCAATAGTCATTCGCGGTACTTTTGCCGTAACGGCAATATTTAATGAATAAATTGAAGAAACGTTGATTTTTATTACAATTTTGTATGGAAATGAATTTTCAAAACCTTATATCTCGACATTGCCCTGCGTTTTCGCAGTGCGGTTTTTTTATCGTAATCTACACATAAACAGCTTCAATATCCATTCAAAACTTGCTGCGCCAAACTCTTATAAGACTAAAATACAGGATGATCTATTTTGAGTTAAAATATATGAACGATAACTTGTAATCTACTCGTACACGGTTCAAAATGTCTTAATTTAATAATGGTATCGTGTTTAATTAATGATTTTCTTCAATAGTCATTCTCGGTACTTTTGCTGTAATGGCAATATTTCATGAATAAATTGAAAAAACGTTTATTTTTATTCAAAAATTTTAAGGAAATGAATTTTTAAAACCTTATTGCTCGACATTGCCGTGCGTTTTCGCGATGCGGTTTTTTTTATCGTAATCTACACATAAACAGCTTTAATATCCAATCAAAATTTGGTGCGCCAAACTCACAACAGACTCAAATACAGCATGCATGTTCTATTTTGAGTTAAAATATTTTGAATATTAACTTAACTGATTTTCGTAATCTACTCGTACACGGCTTGAAATGTGTTAATTTAATCATGGTATCGTGTTCAATTAATGATTTTCTTCAATAGTCATTCTCGGTACTTTTGCCGTAACGGCAATACTTCATGAATAAATTGAAAAAACGTTGATTTTTATTACAATTTTTAAGGAAATGAATTTTTAAAACCTTATATCTCGACATTGCCGTGCGTTTTCGCGATGCGGTTTTTTTCATCGTAATCTACACATAGACAGCTTCAATATCCAATCAAAACTTGCTGCGCCAAACTCATAACAGACTAAAATACAGGATGTTATATTTTGAGTTAACAATAACTCACCCAATTTTCGTTATCTACTCGTACACGGTTCGAAATGTGCTAATTGAATAATGGTATCGTGTTCAGTTAATGATTTTCTTCAACAGTCATTCGCGGTACTTTTGCCGTAATGGCAATACTTCATGAATAAATTGAAAAAACGTTGATTTTTATTACAATTTTTATGGAAATGAATTTTTAAAACCTTATATCTCGACATTGCCGTGCGTTTTCGCGATGTGGTTTTTTTTTATCGTAATCTACACATAGACAGCTTCAATATCCAATCAAAACTTGCTGCGCCAAACTCATAACAGACTAAAATACAGGATGTTATATTTTGAGTTAACAATAACTCAACCAATTTTCGTTATCTACTCGTACACGGTTTGAAATGTGCTAATTGAATAATGGTATCGTGTTCAGTTAAACATTTTCTTCAATAGTTATTCACGGTACTTTTGCTGTAACGGCATTATTTCATGAATAAATTGAAAAAAACGTTGATTTTTATGACAATTTTTAAGGAAATGAATATTTAAAACCTTATATCTTGACATTGCCGTGCGTTTTCTCGGTGCGGTTTTTTTTTCGTAATCTACACATAGACAGCTTCAATATCCAATCAAAACTTGGTGCGCCAAGTTGGTGCGCCAAGGGCAATGTCGAGATATAAGGTTTTGAAAATTCATTTCCATACAATTGTAATAAAAATCAACGTTTTTTCAATTTATTCATGAAATAATGCCGTTACGGCAAAAGTACAGCGAATGACTATTGAAGGAAATCATTAAGTAAACACGATACCATTATTAAATTAACACATTTCGAACCGTGTACGACTAGATTACGAAAATTGATTAAGTTTAATGTTCATAATATATTAACTCAAAGCAGAACATCCTGTATTTTAGTCTGTTATGAGTTTGGCGCAGCAAGTTTTGATTGGATATTGAAGCTGTCTATGTATAAATTACGATAAAAAAAACCGCACCGCGAATACGCACGGCAATGTCGAGATATAAGGTTTTAAAAATTCATTTCCATAAAAATTGTCATAAAAATCAACGTTTTTTCAATTTATTCATGAAATAACGCCGTTACAGCAAAAGTACCGTGAATGACTATTGAAGAAAATGTTTAACTGAACACGATACCATTATTCAATTAGCACATTTCGAACCGTGTACGAGTAGATAACGAAAATTGGTTGAGTTATTGTTAACTCAAAATATAACATCCTGTATTTTTATCTGTTATGAGTTTGGCGCAGCAAGTTTTGATTGGATATTGAAGCTGTCTATGTGTAGATTACGATAAAAAAAACCGCATCGCGAAAACGCACGGCAATGTCGAGATATAAGGTTTTAAAAATTCATTTCCTTAAAAATTGTAATAAAAATCAACGTTTTTTCAATTTATTCATGAAGTATTGCCGTTACGGCAAAAGTACCGAGAATGACTATTGAAGAAAATCATTAACTGAACACGATACCATTATTCAATTAGCACATTTCGAACCGTGTACGAGTAGATAACGAAAATTGGGGGAGTTATTGTTAACTCAAAATATAACATCCTGTATTTTAGTCTGTTATGAGTTTGGCGCAGCAAGTTTTGATTGGATATTGAAGCTGTATATGTGTAGATTACGATAAAAAAAACCGCATCGCGAAAACGCACGGCAATGTCGAGATATAAGGTTTTAAAAATTCATTTCCTTAAAAATTGTAATAAAAATCAACGTTTTTTCAATTTATTCATGAAGTATTGCCGTTACGGCAAAAGTACCGGGAATGACTATTGAAGAAAATCATTAACTGAACACGATACCATGATTAAATTAACACATTTCAAGCCGTGTACGAGTAGATTACGAAAATCAGTTAAGTTAATATTCATAATATTTTAACTCAAAATAGAACATGCATGCTGTATTTGAGTCTGTTGTGAGTTTGGCGCACCAAATTTTGATTGGATATTAAAGCTGTCTATGTGTAGATTACGATAAAAAAAACCGCATCGCGAAAACGCACGGCAATGTCGAGATATAAGGTTTTAAAAATTCATTTCCTTAAAATTTTTGAATAAAAATAAACGTTTTTTCAATTTATTCATGAAATATTGCCATTACAGCAAAAGTACCGAGAATGACTATTGAAGAAAATCATTAATTGAACACGATACCATTATTAAATTAAGACATTTCGAACCGTGTACGAGTAGATTACAAGTTATCGTTCATATATTTTAACTCAAAATAGATCATCCTGTATTTTAGTCTTATAAGAGTTTGGCGCAGCAAGTTTTGAATGGATATTGAAGTTGTCTATGTGTAGATTACGATAAAAAAAACCGCACTGCGAAAACGCAGGGCAATGTCGAGATATAAGGTTTTGAAAATTCATTTCCATACAAAATTGTAATAAAAATCAACGTTTCTTCAATTTATTCATGAAATATTGCCGTTACGGCAAAAGTACCGGGAATGACTATTGAAGAAAATAATTAACTGAACACAATGCCATTGTTAAATTAACACATTTCGACATCAAATTTTTTTAAAGACGAATGTCCGACCCTCTCCATACGATCGAGCCACTGTGTGCTGGGCCTCCCTTTATTTTTGCCATTCTTTCAGGTCCTGCGCTTGCCTGATCCACTGCCGGCCTGCGATGCGATGCTAACAATATCGTCAAATTGTATTACTAACCATCTGTTACTAACCCATAATACGCAATAAACGAATTGAATTGAATCGTCAACCCATCATGCTGCCGGACGTCCGACGCTTCTTTTGCCAGCCTGTGGCCACCATTCCGTCAACGCTTTACACCACGTCTCGCCAGGTGTCCCATTATTATAATTATTATTATTATACATAGCTTTCGATTTCGACTTTGCTATTGCTTAAAATCGCTTCGAAAATATTATGCTCTCTCCTGCAGAGAGCACTGCGGAGTTGGGGCAGGGAATGGATTACACGTAACTGAAGCACTGTTGTACCTGTTCTGTGGTGCGGCTTGAATGCATTAAACCAGGGACTATAAAAATATTTCTAGGTGCCAGCTCTCGTACTCCTCGTAGCTCATATCAGCGAATGTCGCCGCGGGCAGTTTGTGCCATCGCTCTGTAGCATCGCCGTAATGTCGGCTTGTTTTGCACGACCATGAATATACTTCTTTTTATGTACAGTCTGGAACAAAATTATGTAGTATTAGTAGGATGAACCTACGAAGTCATGCTGGACCCGAATAGTGTCTTACCACCCCGTAGGTATTATTTAACACTGTTTAGTCTTTAGGTCTGTAGGTAAGGCACAGTCTGCCAGCGACCAGCGACCAACCAGCGATCAACCAGCGATGTCTGGAAGAGATCGCTTCTAAGCGATAAGACCGCCCATTGTACAATTACTCTTAAGGTTATTCCTTTTAAATGTTATTTTAAGTTGTGTACCTACAATAAAGAGTTTTCAATCAATCTCCCGTTGAAGCAACATTAAGCTGAGACTGGGCATGTTTGACACCGCAAAGCAAATGTGAAGTAAGTAGGTATTAGATAGTGTGTTTATTGTATTACTAGTGAACGCCCGCGGCTTCGCCCGCGTGGACTACTATTTGTATCCCACGGGAGCCATACTTTTTCCGGGATAAAAAGTAGCCTATGTTCAAGAACCTAAACTATCTACATTCCAAATTTCATCAAAATCGGTTAAGATGGGGATACATGGTAACAAACATTCATACACACGGACTTCCGCCTTTATAATATTAGTAGGATTTCTTTCTTTGTTGACTGACTGAAAAGAAAAAAGCAGTTTATTGTATTCTCTGTCTATGGTGTTGGTGGTGTCAATCCGAGATAGGCTAATTTAGGCATACAAATGGCAGGCTTACTAATGTACCACGCAATCAGCGTGGCCTGATTTACCGCCCAAATCGGCCCGGAATAAAATAAGTAGGCGCCGAATAAAATAGGAGCTATTCATCACTGTATGGCGCTGGATTTGCAAATCTTCCACTAAGTGGCCTCGAAATCGTCGAGATAAGTGATTTTGGGTAATGCTGGGCTTATGTGTTGAAATTAATGTGAATGAATTTGAGCGTTGTTTTTGAGATAGCCAATTTTTTTTTTCAATGGTTAAAAAACTTGTACAGGCTAAGACCGTTTGTCCACCGCCGTGGTCACCGGGACGTCAACGAGAACGATATTATTTCTGGCTGGGATCGAGATGACGTGACGGTCTTCTGGTGGACAGGCGGCTATAGTAAATGTATGATCGCTACCTCGGCGCCGTCATCTCGTTCTCGTTGACGTGACGGTGATGGCGGCGGTGGACAAACGCTCTAAGGCCGTTTGGCCACCGCCGCCGGCCGTCACCATGTAGCGACCATACATTTACTATAGCCGCTTGTCCACCAGAAGACCGTCACGTCATCTTGATCTCATACAGAAATAATCTCGTTGACGGTGACGTGACGGTGACGGCGGCGGTGGACAAACGCTCTTATGCTGGTATTCCTACCGTCGACATCTACTGGGGCCGTACCACGAACTCCTAAAACAGGACTGTTTCAAGCTTGTTTTAACATTACTCTTAGAGTTCGTGGTACGGCCGCTAATCTACAACTACATGTATTATAGATATTCTAAAGAAGTATAAAGGGAGTAATTTGAAGCACATCTAAAAGAACATTTGACACACTCTCTTATTGCAAATAGTTTTTCATTATAAATGTAGTGCGGACTTGCTTCTGACCTTTTGTAGTTAAAAAGTAAAAGAAATGCTTAAGTATAAAAATGCTTAATAAAAAGTTTCAATTCTAACTTTACTTTTATCTTTCAAATTTATTTGTTTACCGGAGATTACCAGAGTTATTTGTTTTAGGGGTCCATACTTCAAAAGTAAAAACCCGAACTTTTAAAAGAACTTGACCCTCTGTTGAACAAGGCCAAAGACTTTATGATCAAAATAATCTGAATATTTAAATTCAATCAAACTATTAGATAATATAAGTAAATGTAGTTTCGATTTTTTAGATAATCTTTACGCAAAAATCGAAATGAATTGATAAAAAACTGGTTTAAAACCCAGTCACGTAAATGTTAATTTATTTTATCGCGCCATGCGTAATACGCAAGGTGAAAGTTGCAACAGATAAAAACTGTTTTTTTAATTCAACAGCACACATAAGCCTTCGATAGCTCAGTTGGTAGAGCGGTGGACTGTAGTTGTGAGTAAACGGGTATCCATAGGTCGCTGGTTCAAATCCGGCTCGAAGGAACTTTTTTTTTAAAACTGTGTCACATTTATAAAACAAATTCTGTACACTATTTACTTCTACTCCTCATTTAATTCATTCAATGAAATAAATAACTATTATAATTTTTAATTTTTATAGTGTTAAAACACACCGCACAAGATCGCGATGAGTGGAAGGTAACGGGGGAGGCCTTTGCCCAGCAGGGGACAGTTTAGGCTAGTCAAGAAAAAAAAACACACTTAGGTATTATTTCTTTGAAAATTAAAAATCCTATAAAATTTACGATTCCAACGGGACTCGAACCCGCACAGATACAAGCGATCCTCCTTAAGCCGGAGTGCCTGTTTAGACCAAACCGGCCACGAAATCCATATTAGTCGGGTCGAAAATCTTGATTAAGCTTATAATATCGGTTAAATAGTATTGTTTTTCTAAGTGCACATTTTCTAACATTAGAGAAACGATTGTAAATCTCTACATCTAAAACTAACTGGGTCACTCAGATGTTGAAAACCTGCGCCATGTTCTACAAAACTTTTTAGGGTTCCCTAGCCACAACAGTTGGCAACTCTATGTTGAATGGGGTTCTACGCTACCATTATTATAAATTAGGAAGGGTAGGTATGCATTTGTTTACGTTATTATATGTTTATTATCATTATCATCAGTCTTACAATATTTTATTTTTACTAATAGGTCTGTTACGTTTTTGTTCAGGATCATGTTAATTTTATATTACAAGCACAGTTTGTATTGAAAAAATATCAACATCGATAACACAAACACTTTGCCTGATAAGACGAATGTTTATGTAAATATTTTTCATTTTGTTTGATAACAGAAGACAATATTTTTGGTTACTATTAATATACAAAATTAATTATTTATTTACAGAAACTAAACTACTACATAATTTACATAACATAATACTATACTATTAATATATACTATTAATTAACATATTTCGTTAATAGCTCGCGTAAACTAACATCCTTGTAATAATACTACCTACAACTTAATTGCATTTGATTTAATGATTTATTTTCATCAACAAAACATTGGCTTTGCTCACGCTTTTTCTCAAGAACAGTGCTTTTTTTTGGATGAAAGATATCGTACGTCCTTTTCTGTGCTTTTGAACACTTGTATGAAACTTCAACCAGAAAAAAGTCCTCATAACGAGGTATCTACATTAACTCTAAGAGAGCTAAGCCACTGGCAAAAGCTACTTTATAATATTACTATAGAGATAAGGATTAAAAAAAAAAAAAAAAAAAGATAACGATAAATGTAAAACTAATATTGAAGTTGCGACCCAAAATAGGTTAATTATCAGAATGTAGCAAGAACAACGCAAAAAACTGGCCTAATTCAACTTTTCAATCTACAGAACCCAGCTTTCAGTGTAACCCTCGTTATCCACTTTATTTTTTCCATTTTTCCGCTGGTTTCCTTGTTCCTTTGAGCGGTGACAGGCTGCTAATGGAACGTTACAACATAACGATTCTTTCAGCTGAGAAAAGGAATGATGCTATTGTAAAGGGCTATGTTGGTATTTGAGCAAAAACTCCAACGCGAGTCACGTGAGACTCGTGTAGGATAGTTTTTATATAACTTATGCTGGATTCGACCAAAAGTCATCTTACTCCAGAGTAACTAGCCGACATAATTCGAAATACAATTGTTTAGAAAGTGCAACCGAACATTATGTGATAAAATAGGTAACCTATCAATCTTTCGAAAAACGATACACCGAATTTTGAAATCCATAAAACGTTTGATAGAAACTCGAAATCCAGATACTATGTTTTACATAATTTTATTACTCCGATAAAACGTTTCACAGAAGTCTCATTTGACAGAAACACTAATGCCAGATTATCAGTTCGTTTTTTTTTCATTCGACAACAATATCCTTATACCGATTTTTAAAAGACAGAAGTAACGCTTACCAGAAAATTTCCAGCCATATAAAACCTTTTCCATCTTGGGTTGGATTTAGTATTACGAAGCAGGATTTTGAGGGGGGCGGTGAGGGGGGTAGGTGAGGGGGGTTCCCCCTTCCCCCTGGTACCACTCCTATTACAAGGTAACGCACCGTTCTGGAGATAATCAAATTATTGTTTTATATACAAACTGGTAAAAATTGGTAAAAATTTAGTATTCGGTAACAGTATTTTGGTGGGGGGGAGGGTGGAGGGATCCCCCGCCCCCCTGGTACCACTCTCATTACAAGGTAACGCACCATTCTTGAGAAAATAAAATTATTGTAACCTAACCTAACCTTTTTTTTTTATCTAACCTAACCTACACGGGGCAACCGACACGGGGCACCCTGTAGGTTAGGTTAGGTTTGTTTATAAAAAAGCGAACGAAGCGAGCTCACCCACAAAATCTGGTCGCATAAACCCTCATAACATCTAAAAGAGAAACTAAATCAGATCCGACACGGGGCACCTTGTAGGTTAGGTTAGGTTTGTATATAAAAAAGCGAGCAAAGTGAGCCCACCCACAAAATCTGGTCGCACAAACCCCCATAACATCTAAAAGAGAAACTAAATCAGATCCGACACGGAGCACCCTGTAGGTTAGGTTAGGTTTGTATATAAAAAAGCGAGCGAAGTGAGCCCACCCACAAAATCTGGTCGCACAAACCCCCATAACATCTAAAAGAGAAACTAAATCAGATCCGACACAGGGCATCCTGTAGGTTAGGTTAGGTTTGTATATAAAAAAGCGAGCGAAGCGAGCCCACCCACAAAATCTGGTCGCACAAACCCCCATAACATCTAAAAGAGAAACTAAATCAGATCCGACATAGGGAATCCTGTAGGTTAGGTTAGGTTTGTATATAAAAAAGCGAGCGAAGCGAGCCCACCCACAAAATCTGCTCGCATAAACCCCCATAACATCTAAATGAGAAACTAAATCAGATCCGACACAGGGCATCCTGTAGGTTAGGTTAGGTTTGTATACACCGTTAATTCTGGGTCAGTTTAAAGCCAGCACCCACTGCTTGTATTGCTTAATCGTATTCGTGTCGTTGGTTTAGTTTTTGAATTTGATAAGCATTTCATACGAAACTAAATAGTTGAAAAGATTAACAAAAGTGAAGAAAACACTTGGTAAGATGTCGTAGGCGCGCAGAGCTAATGACCTAGGTATGTATGTATGACTACGACGTAGCATAGACTCTACGCCGTAGCAACAGCTGAGCACAGAGCACGTATCTCCGTGATTTATCCTGCCTATGTTTCGTGATATTATTAATCGCAAAAAAATAGACCTCATTTTTATTATTATTTTTGAGTAAGGTTATCGATATAGATTACGTAGGCGCCGGCTTTAAACTGACCAAAAATAAACGGTGTATAAAAAAGCGAGCGAAGCAACCCTTTCTAAAAAAAAAAAAAAAGGTTTGGTTAGGTTACAATAATTTGATTTTCTCAAGAACGGTTCGTTACCTTGTAATGGGAGTGGTACCAGGGGGGCGGGGGATCTCCCCCCCGAAATACTGTTAGGTACCAAATACTAAATTTTTACCAATTTTTACCAGTTTGTATTTGAAAACAATAATTTGATTATCTCCAGAACGGTGCGTTACCTTGTAATGGGAGTGGTACCAGGGGGGAGGGGGAACCCCCTCTCCCATCTCCTACCCCCCACCCCTCCAAAATCCTGCTTCTTAATACCTACTAAATTTTTACCCGAAACTTTTTAGGTTATTATCGGTCTCAGAACCGAATCTGCCCACCCCGACTTCCACGTAGTCTTGTCTGTCCTACCCTAGAGTGTTTTTATGAACTCGGAGGCGCGAAGGGAGATGCAGCCTCCGCCCGCTGTGACAAAACGCGGCACCAGCACGAGCTGGAGCGGCTGAGGCTGGTCGCCGCCGAAGGTGGCGACCAAACAGCCGAAGCTGCGAAGGCTCGTGCTGATGCCGCGTTTTGTTACGCAAGGGCGGAGGGGCTGCACTTCCCGAAGCGCCGGAGCCGTCACAAATTCGAAATGGATGGAAGATTTAGGTTAAACTTTGATAATTTGCCAAAAGTGTTTGGTGAGGTTACTTAACCATCTAGCACGAAATTAGTTAGGAAATGTTAAAGGTAATAAAAAAAAAGTAACTAGGTACAATATTTAATAGATATCTATCTACAGTACTTCAAGCTACATAATGGACATCGGTTATTTAATTTTATGGTACCTAGTATTTATAACGCTCTGAATAACTAGAAAGATTGAATACATAATTTTGTAATAGGTCTTTCCTGAACCATGATTTTTCGGGATCACAAAATATATGGAAAACAAATTATATGGAAAACAAACATGCGGTAAAGTGAATTATCTGGATGTTAAAATTTCTGGAAAATGTTTAGATGTATTTTGTATTTCTGTCTTGTAAAAAAAAACAAATGAAAATCTGGCTTAAGAATTTATAGAATTCGAATTCCTGTATTATGAAAAAAAAAGAAATCAAAAATCTGTCAAACGTTCCTATGGATTTCAAAAATCTGTCTTGTAATTTTCGTGACATAAATACGTAACCGATAAAATATGCTCAAATTTTAAATGATTTTGGTATTAAGTTTGCATGGACATTCAAATGTCGCCGGTCCCTTAAGAGCTAGGTGATTCTACTCCTGTTCTTTTGACCATTACCGTGACTAACCAGTGCTAAGTGCTAAGTAGAGTATTTACCATCTATGAATAAGGTCCCAAAAACCTAGCTGTCATATAAAGTGACGAATACCGAGCACACGGCTTTTTTATCGCTGATTTTTAATTTGTGAAAAATTTTTCAAATAATTCACTTGTTCATTCATGAGTCCTAAGTTTTATTTTTATTTGTTCCACAAAACCAGTTAAATGTTTTTTTTTCTAGCTAATCTTACAATCCGTGAGGCTGCACAATGCAATTGCAAGGCGGTAGTTGACTCCCGCCCGCCCTAGCGAGCGCACGCCGCGAATGAATGTAAAGAATGAACGAAGAACGAACTGATAAAGTTTTGAGACTTTTGAATGTGTTCGTGGAGTGAACCTTATTAACAGGTAGGTTTCAATGTTATAAAGGATTCTTAGATCATATTAAAACACTTGAATTATTAAAATGAAGATTACCTACCTCAAAGAAGGTTTTGCACTTAAGTAATATGAAATTTTGAAGACTTTTATTCAAAGTGTGTGTTTTGATCTTTATCAACATTAGAAATACTTAAACAAACAAATCATTTTGAACAGAAATGAAATGAAATATCACGACTATTTCCTAGATGCGGTAAACCTAATACGATCTTTGGGCATCTTTAGATCCTTTTAAAGAAATCTAAGGGGTATTCATATTCAGGTATGTCTAAATACTTACATATTATTTTTGATTCCTCTTTTAAAGGGTCAGCAGCGCGAGTGACTCCTCTGGTGTCACAGGCGTCCATTGGCTACCTCTCGAAACTCGCTCCATGTAAATGTTACGGGCAGTTTGATAAATCCGGTCATTATGCATAATGACCGGTCCGTATGCATAATGACCGTGTCAATTGGGCAATGTGATAAAAACTGCATGATTAATCACTTTGCCCGGTCATTATGAATAATGACCACCCTATCTTGGGCAATGTAATAAATTAGATGAATTGCAGTGTTTTAATTGATTTACTACATTTCTGGCGCTTCGGCGGCCGCTACCGCGGCACGCTTCGCTCGCCTCGCGCGCAGTTTTTTTACTAACCTAACATAACCTAACCTACAGATTTTAATCCAATTCATCACATTGCCCGGCTAGAAGTAGGGCACTATTCATACTGCCCGGTCTAAGTGATAAATTCAAGCCTTGATTTATTAAATGGACCACGGGCCGTCGGGCATTATGAATATGGACCGGTCAAAGTAATAAATTTATCAAATTGCCCGACGCTCTTGGTCATTATGCATAATGACCGGTCCATATGAATACTGCCCGATTAATCAAGTTGCATAAATGTGCGTGACATAAATAGCGCATTATCGCGCACACTACTCCCTCGAGGTCGTCAAATTGTATCGTTTTTGACAGTTACTTCTATGAAAAACAACTTGCACCCGAATACTGAAACGCTACTTAGCTTAACTGGTGCTCATCACTGACATTAACTGTCGTTTTTATACGATTCTGAAGTAGACGTCTTAAATTAGTTAAGTACGTCTCAAATATTTAAGTACTTCTCAGTATTCGGGCGTCAGCCACAGTGTGGCACAGTCTAAAGACACACTAATCCCTATTAGAATGTCAGTGATAAAAGCTGTAACATAAGGCTTCTTCTAATTGGGGCGCGGCGTGCTGCGGCGGATTACAGCCCAGGCTCTTCACAACGTCTTATGGATTACACAGCTCGACTTTCCACAAGCAGTTTCAAAATTGATGATTTTTTTTGTATAAAAGATTAAGTTTTGAAAAACTTTTTAATTGCAATGCCCAACAGGGTGAATGTATAAAGCCTACTAAGACCTAGACCTAAGCTATACAATGTACATTACATACTAGCAATTAATAATTGAAAATTAAACGAACTCACCTGTGAAGTTCGATTCCAATTATACGAGGGCACAGATTACTAATTACTAACAGATGGCGCACTCCGCGCGTCAGGTACAAAGCTACAAGTACATTGGCGAGCCCACCGGGCGGGCCGAGCTCAGTGGAGTGTCACGTGCCGCCGCGCCATATCGCGCCGCGCCGCCACGCCGCGCTCGGCTGGCTCGGCCGGAATATTTATAAAATGAAACCAAAAAATAACTGTATAGTTTATGGCTGTGGAAATAATGACAGCAATCGGGATCTCTCGTTTTTCTCTCTTCCCAATGACATGGAAAGGTAAGAAGTACTTACTTACTTTTATCATTTATTATTACTTATTACCACAGAATTAAGACTTATTACCTACCTCGTATTATAGGTTATTATAGATGTAGTAGGTATGTTTTTTAATAAGTACCTACTTTTGTGTTAGACATTATTTGACACACGGGAATTACCTACTCACGTAAAAATTTCGTCGATTTAGATACCGACAATGTTTCGATTCATCTGGATTCCGGAGAATCTTCATCTGGTACTTGGTCTAGTACAACTCACGAAAGTTTTGAAAGTGAAATACTTTTGTGTTGTTTGGGTAGGTACCTAGGTACTATAATAATAAATAACCACCTAGGTACTAAAGTTACTAAAAAGATTGAAAGCTAATAGGTACCTACCTACCTACCTAGGTAGGTAATACGTTTTGATTTGCTCAGCGTCATTTTTTAGGAACACTGACTACCTACCTACATTCACAAACTTAGGTATAGTAGGTACTCCTAATTCCGTACCTACAAAGAGCAAGGAGCAAGGATCCATTAGGTAAGTACCTACCTAATTTGCTTTCTTCGTAATCTACTCACCTAGTGTAGGTAGGTACCTACCTTTGAGATTGTGATACCACCTTTAGAATAGAGATAATTATGTAGGTACCTACCTGCATAACGGTAGATCAATTTTACCAAAAGATAATAATACCTAATAAATATTATGTCGCGAGAAGCAACCCTTAGTGCCACGCCAGATAGAAGACAGGGACAGAGTTACGCCGACAGACAGAGTTAGAATGAGGCGCCAAGTTTAGGTATAAAAACGAGTAGGCATGAAGTGCTTGTGCGAGCTGAATTGAACTTTGTAGTATTGATGATAGATTCGCTATTTAAATAAACGTTTTCCCGGAGTCAGGCATCTGTTAGTAATCTGTGACGAGGGTTCAGCCGAAGACGATTACACAGTTTACTAGCAGCAGTACACGTATCATGCTGCCTCAGTCACACTTTCAGAGTTTATAATAGGCTAAAAACAAGGATGGATCATCTGTCCCACTCGCACCGCTTCCGTAGCGGCGACCGTTCCTGCTCACGTCATTATTTTAGAGTGCCTAATTTTGTAATTAGTTAAATTTTTAGTGGGATCTTTAAGAATGGGTCGGGTGGGATGTTGTAATCGTCTTCGGCTGAACCCTCGTATAATTGGAATCGAACTTCACAGGTGAGTTCGTTTAATTTTCAATTATACTTCGGGTAAAGCCGAAGACGATTACACAGTTTACTAGCAGATGTTCAGAGCAAAAAATAATAAAAAATTTAAACTAATATCAAAATTATTTTGTAATGTCAACTAAGCGTATTTAGTTGTACTGTTACACGATAATGGTAATTAACATTAATGCATTGATCTAAGATATTAATCAAGCATCAAATAACATATTTACAAAACCGTTATTGTAATAATGCTAATAAAAATGTTACATAAAATATCTTTTATAGGTAATATTTTAAGAATTAGGTATATATTTGAGGAATCTCTGGAACTAACTTCCAGACGATGAGTTCCAGACTCTCCAGACCGAGAGAGCGGCGGACGTGGAAGTGTGTCGGGTACTAATCGCCCCAAACACTCCCACATCGATTCCGCTGTCATGAAGTATTCCCAAATGCGCGAGTGTCTGAGGACCGGCATTACTATTATGGTTTTTTAGCTGATATGAAAAGATAATTATCCGAATTCGCGTGTTTAATGCTTTTTGTTTTGTCAATATTAATATGACTGTATTGCATGCGCTGATCAAATTTTCACAACTTTCTTCTTAATTAAATCAGGAACATAATTTTTAAATATAACATGATTTTTAATGAAAAAAACTTGGTTATTTTAATAAAACTTAAAGTCTGCATCCTCTGAGCAGAAGCTATGGCAGGTAAAGTCATTAATTTTTGTGCCAGATCGTGTAAATAATCAATATCTTATGGATAATAATTTGAAAGATAGCAATGATAGGGTCCCATGTAAAGTTATATGTGGGACATAGTGTCATTGAACTTCAATAAAATTGTACATTATAACTTAAGTGGTTTCATTTTATAAGTTTCTTTTAATATTCGTTAAATGAAACTATTGGTGGTTACTTTTTTACTTATTTCTTACCAAGGACTAGGTATAAATAACGCTAACCGATGAGTGTTAAAGTGCTATCTTTTCACTATATATTTATCTATATATTTACCACTTTCAACCTTTCTTTTAAAAATAAAATAGGTAATATCAGATATTGTTTGCTTTACTAAAATTAATTTTATTATTTTGGCAAAATATTTATCAAGCTTTCAATTAATAATTAAACACTATAATATAATATTAAATATAATATTAAAATAATTAATAATGAAACCATAACTATGAAGCTACCAGGGTAAAATCTGGAAAGGAGAACATTTTAACAAAATTTATATTAGGTTGAAAAAATAGATTTTAAGATCTCACAAGCCTTAAACCAAGGCTGTGAAGGCCAAGCCAATAAAGAATCACGACAATGCCGACTGCATTATAAAAACATTTTTTTTTTTTTTTTTTTTTTTTTTTTAAGAACTTTAGAAATTAAATAGACAAAATGTTCCACCATTTGACCGCCACGTTTTGAACGAAAAGTAAACGCGTCGACTAGTTCAGAATGTGGATCTAGCTTCCAAGATTAAAATACTTATCTATTTTTTTTTTTTTTTTTTCACATAAATATTTGAGCACTTGCAAAAATATCGAATTCTGGAACTCCCAGATATTTACTAATGACTCTAAATGTGAAGTCAGCAAGTTCCTATTCCATGTCTAAATGTAATTGATAAGATTATCAGCCTTAATATTTTCAGATGACTTAATAATAGGAAGCATTATTAAAATATTTCGTGCTTCACACCATCATCGCCATAATATCTCGTGACATAAATCATTTAAACAGTTGTGCTGGATGTCAGCTATTTTGTTTATTAAAAGCATATTGCTAACTAGTGGTATTATTTATTTAAAGTAGAAGTTACAATTCTTAGAATGTATAGTAATGCGTTGATATAAAGATCAGAATCTCTCCAATTGCCATTGGTGGTATGAGCGTCACATACAGCACCCCAGCCCGTAAGTGAAGTGTTCTAAAAACTTCTAAACTGTATCGGACAAAATGAGCTATCGATATGGTTTATCCACAATTTCAGTATATAAGTACAGCAAAATGTTCTTTTGTGCATAACACGATTTTACTTGATCCATTTTTTTTTTTTTTTGTTTTAATTATTATTATTATTATTTTTTAACGTAATGTAACACTTGTAAACAGTAGGTATTCGAATTAGCTGACTTTTCTTAGTATTTACGATGAAAACCAAGGATGATAAAAATCATCTCGTAGTGTTAATATTTTTTGGGCAACTTTCTTAAAAGTACCTATGTATTACTTGCACTAAAAACATGTAACTATAAATACATACGGTAGTACATTGGTACATACAGTAGTAGTAGTATATAGTATTATTTACATTCATCCAAGACAGCAGTAAATCATTGGTAATTTTACCCAATTGATCTTGAAAATATCTTAAACGAGAAAAAATCTGGATTTGCGAAACGACATCGGGCGCTTGCGTTGCTCAGGTCGATGGAGATTGTAGTTCCCAGAAGCGGCAGGCTCGCAACAGCGACCTCGCTTGCGCATAAGATAAGCAGGTGCTGGTACTGCCACTCACAGCCGTGGTGTACGGTGCCAGGCGCATCTCGTTGACACTGACAGCTCGTTTGATGTTCCCCGCAAGTTTAAAGCACCTCGTTGTGATGGCCCTGCTAAGAGTGGCCTGAATTGCGGGCGGAGTGTTGGTGCAGCAGTGCAGCTCGCATTTCTAATCTTTTTTTTTTTTTTTTAATTAATTATTTTTTTTTTTTTTTTTTTAAACTTGGTTTATTTTATTATTATTATTATTGTTTTGGTTGATTTAATCAGCTCGGCTCGAAGGGCCGGGAATTAGCTGACGCGCACGGGCCTAAGCCAAGTGCACATCAGTTTGGTTTGATGTGGTTTGTATGCTGTTTTCATTTCTTATGTTACATGGTACGACTTCGCTGGATGAGTCGAACTGGAGGAATTTTCGAACTATTCTACATGTATTTAAAATAGCAGCTTTTTGTAGAAGTGTATAGGTGTACTTTGGTAGATCCAGTATAGTCAGAGATTGAAACAACTGCTTTGGAATGACACCTGTAGTAGAGATGACAACTGGGACTATCGAAACCTTCTCCATCCTCCACATCCGAGTGATCTCATCTTTCAACTCGATGTACTTGGAGAGTTTCTCTGCTATTGTGTTTTGAATATTGTGGGTGTTAGGTACAGCTATATCGATTATTAACACGGTTTTATTAGATTTGTCAATAAGGGTTAAGTCCGGTCTATTATAATGTGTAGTTTTATCTGTAAGTATAGCTCGGTCAAAATAAAGTTTATGTGAAGCGTTTTCTAGCACGGTCTGCGGGCAGTACCTATAGTAAGGTGTGAGTTTTTGTGTTGTATCAATGAGATCATACTTAGCTGCTATTTTTTGGTGGATAACATTGGCCACCTGGTCATGCCTATACTTGTAGTCGGTCTGGGCTATTGATTTACAGGCTCCAGTAATATGCTGAATGGTTTCAGATGCGCTATTACATCGTCGGCATAGATCGGAAGGTAAATTTCTAATTTTCATGATGTGTTTTTTATAGTTTCTAGTTTCAATTACCTGGTCCTGTATCGCTATCATAAAACCCTCAGTCTCTGGAAAGAGTTACCCTCGCCTGAGCCACTCGTTCGACGCATCTTTGTCGACGTTAGGCTGGCTCAGGTCGTGGCGATGTCTTCCATGTAGAGACTTGAGGGTCCACTGATTGATAAGTGTTTGTCTGTCTGTAAGTGTTTCATTCCTCTGCTTGTTTAGGTCTTTTAAATTCAATGGTGATAACTTATGATCATGGTGTGCTATTGTTTTATGAAGGTTGGATAAGTTAGCTTTTGAGTGAAAATAAGATCTGAGAGTAGATATCTGCTTATTGTGTAAATTATGGATGTCTATAATTCCTCTTCCACCTTCTAATCTTGGCAAAACTTGTCTCTGTATGCAAGCTCTTGGGTGGTGTTTCCTACCTTTCGTCATTGTTACATTAATAACCCTTTGTAAGTTTTTAAGCTCGGTTTTGGTCCAATTAATGACCCCAAATGAATATGTTAAAATGGGTATAGCATAAGAGTTTATAGCTTTTGTCAAGTTCTTTGAGTTAAGTTGTGTCCTAAGGATTGAATTTAATCTATGTTTGAAGCTAAGAGAGAGTTTACTTTTAATTTCTTTGTACTGAATTTCTTTGCATTGGTGGTACCCTAAATATTTGTATGTATCGTTCTCATTTAAAGGTTCAATCGTTTCTCCATTTTCCATGTGGTAATCATGTTGATAGTTCTTCCCTGAAATTACTGAGTTAATTTTACATTTATCAATGCCAAATTTCATTCGTATATCTGCAGAAAATTCTGCCGTTATTTTTAACAATTGTTCTAAGCTGTATTGTGTAGGGGCGTATATCTTAATGTCATCCATATAAAGCAAGTGGTTAAGTTTGAACTATATTCTGTCTGTCTGTCCGTTGTTTGTTGTTTCTGTCATATCTAGAGAATATCCTATTTTAGTGGAATTTAAGAAATTAGATAGAGGGTTAAGGGCGAGGCAGAACCACAGAGGACTAAGAGAATCTCCCTGGAATATTCCACGCCGAATCATAATAGGCTCCATATCATTGATACTGCTGGGTGTTTGAGTGTGTAAACGAGTTTTCCACTTAGTCATGGCCTCACTCAGAAATGATACTAGTTGTGGGTGAATCTTGTAAACGTTAAGAACTTCTTTCAACCATGAATGTGGTACAGAATCATAAGCCTTTTGGTAATCAATGTAACTCGTAAAAAGATCTCCTTTCTCCTGCTGTACTTGCCTCAACACTACCGTATCAATAATCAATTGCTCCTTACACCCTTGGCTGAATTTCCTACAGCCCTTCTGTTGTTCAGTTAAAATATGATTCGTGTTTATGTGTTGGTATATGAGATGGGATAAACAGGAGGTCATTAGTTTATATATTGTTTGCAGACATGTAATGGGCCTATATTTTGCTGGATTTAGCATATCATTTGTATCTTTAGGCAGCATATGTGTGACTCCAACTGTTATGTAGTTAGGCATTATTTCCGGATGTTTAATAAAGTTATTTATATGGTTATAAATAAACGGGTGAATGCATATGAATTTTTTATACCAGTAACTATGTAAATTGTCCGATCCTGGTGCTTTCCAATTGTGAGTCAATTTAAGACAGTTATGAAATACTTCTACGGGTATTATTTCGTACTCCATTTCTTGAATCATAGAACTACTTAATAATTCTGCATTCATCCATGCAGCGTTGTTGTTGTGGGTCTCAGGCGTTTCCCATATATTAGCCCAAAACTGACGCAACACTGATGGTTCAATAATAGTGGATTGTGGTGCATGATTTGAATCTGAATAGTTACTAGTATTTTTGTATAAATTTTGATAAAACCTCTTTTCATTGTTATAAAATTGATTATTTTGGGATTTACGTAAAGTACAAGCTTTGTATCGTCGCAGACGGCTACTCAATACAGTGAGCTTTTGTTTTAGAGTGTCTAAAAACTCTGTAAGATTTTTATTAGGCTCTTCGTGAATTGTATGTATTTTGTATTTTTCCATTATAATCTCTATTTGTTTTGTTAACGCTGCATTTCTGTTTCCGTTTATAAACTGTGTTAGCCTACCAATCATTTTTCGCAAATCTCCAATCTTTCGTTCTAGACGTCTTTGCCATTGGGGTGTCTTGGTGTTAAGTTGTCTTCGATTATCTAGTTCTTTGGGTGGTATAAGAAGCTTAGTTCCATTTAATTTTGCTGCAGTCCATGCTGCGCTGTATATAGTTGTCTGGAGAGTGTCAAATGAAGTGTCTACACCTACAGATTCTGGTAAGCTCACTTTATCTAAATAATTTACTATTTTACCTAGTTTCTTTGAGGGTTTTTGTTTAGGTATGAAGGGTCTTTCTGTTGGATCTATTTGCTTAAAATATTGTAAAGCATCATTAAAAGTTTCATCAATTTGTTCGTTCCTGTCATATTCTCCTATTGTATCATCTAAT
The DNA here is from genome assembly GCA_958496255.1 of Camptogramma bilineatum. Taxonomy (NCBI): domain Eukaryota; kingdom Metazoa; phylum Arthropoda; class Insecta; order Lepidoptera; family Geometridae; genus Camptogramma; species Camptogramma bilineatum. Next base: position 2,313,309 of record OY292453.1, read on the forward strand.
AAAGTATTATGTATGTTTTGTTCTCTGTGTGGTTGCAGTTCAATAATATTTTCTAACTGAATTTGGGAGTGTCTTTGTATTATATGTCATTATTGATGAAGTTACTTGGTTCATTGATTGCGTCATACCAAATGGTAGTGTTTAGGTCTTCCTGAGCTTCAGCAAGCATTGTATCAGTCTGTGTGTCGGTTGTTTGTTTACCTAGTTCACTAGCTACCTCTCTTCGAATAACTTGAAGTCTATCGTCATTAATATACTTATTAGCTATGATCATCCTTCTTTGATCGGCGATCCTTTGCTCACTAACGTTAGCCAAATGAGGGAAGCAACCAATGAAAGCCTGGTGCAAAGGTTGTCTGTAAGCAGTTTTGTTTGTCTCTAATTGCGTTATTCTGTAGTAAGCCCTAATTATACTTTCATTGTGTTCAGCGGTCCAATGCATTCTTTGTGTACGGTGGGGTTGAGTTTGCCGCGTTTCGTTTTGGTTTATTTTTAGGGATGCTTCTACTTGATTACGTATGTCACTAATAGTCGAGTCAGATAGTAAGTTATTACGTACTATGGCCCTACGTTGATCTGCTACTCGCTGTTTGCTGGCTTGCATGTCGGGAAACTTCTTTATGAACTCACTATGTAATTCCGTGACATATGCTCTTGTATTTGTCTCCATAGTGGTAAGTCTGAGGTACGCGCGCAGGATGAATATATTCATTTCCTCAGTCCATTTTTTTCGCGCACTTTGTTTAGCTTTGGTGGGTACAGGTTGATCGACATTATTATTATTATTTTTTTTTTTTTTTAAGTTTTTTCATTTTTAGTCACTTATCTTAAGAAAAGGATTTTACGACTTTCGCGGGCTTTTGGCTATTATTATTATTATTTGAGTATATTTGCAGAGAGAGTTCAAAATAGCGAATCTTCGAGCTTGAGATTATCTGTAGTGATAGTCACGTAATAGTCTACCCGCATCACCTAAGGGTATTACGAGTATGTAAGTTTTGGGTTCAAATTTGAACTCAAAGCAACATCAAGAGAACCTTGCCGAGTGCAATCATATTGATAGAAAGATAATTTTGTTTGATAACCCTGAAAACTTTTTTTTTTTTTTTTTTTTTTTTTTTTTTTTAATTACTTTCGCTTAGCGCTGCCTTGATTTAGGTTGCTGTCAGTTTGCAGGAATCAAATACTGTTGAAGCATTTCGGCTTTAACCTTTTTCATAAGACCATTAAGTAATATGTGCTGCCATCTAGGGGCCACATGTTTACTTTTATCATCACCGTTTATGGCTGGAATACACAGGCTACATAGTAGTACCTACATAAGCAAACTAGTTTTTGAGGGGATGCTACTTAGTAGCACATAGTTAGCACGTGTGTATGTTATTGAAAATAATACCTATGCTTATAAAAAATCACGCAACGCAGGTACCAAATATGCATGCTTTTAGTAGCATGTCCTGTGTATATCAGGCTTTAGGGTAAATTGATCTTCTCGAAGAATTTGCAAAAGACAAGGATTGGTAGGTACTATGTTCTATTTCGATCTAATCAGTTTCGATAAAGTTTTTGAACTGATATCACCAGACACGTAAATACATTAGATGCGTTAGGGATGTCAGCTTCAATATATTCTGAATATTGTCATTAACCATTTCATTCGAGGGAATATGAGTTTCTATAAAATAAACCTCTTACCAAATCTCGACTCGATAAACGAGGAGAAAAAATTTGCTATCCATATAGGATGCATTAAAACCTCTACACCATAAAAGTGGAGGGAGATTCAAAGTTCAGCTATCCATATAGGATGCTTTTATGTTCTCTACACTATAAAAGCGGAGATTCAAAGTTCAGCTATCCATATAGGATGCTTTTATGCTCTCTACACTATAAAAGCGGAGATTCAAAGTTCAGCTATCCATATAGGATGCTTTTATGCTCTCTACACTATAAAAGCGGAGATTCAAAGTTCAGCTATCCATATAGGATGCTTTTATGCTCTCTACACTATAAAAGCGGAGATGGAGATTAAAAGTTGAGCTTCACTTCATCTAGATTGAACACATTTCTAATCGTAAAGAAGTCATGCCCAACTTATGGTATCCCACTCACGATATAACGCGAGGGATAGAACAGATATACCTGACTACAATTACCTTAAAATTTATACTGACAATGTCCAGCAGTGGCCTGTTGTAGGCTAGTGATGATGATGATTGCCTAAATATCACAAATATAGACAACCCTATCGATCAAAACTCAATGTTGTATCTCTTGTAGAAAAAAACAAAATGAGGGTAGTTTGAAAAAAAATTCGAGACAATGTTGATGTAAAATTGACTTCGAAACTGGAACTTCGAAACAAAATGAACTTTTTCACTTTCAAAATGAACCTTATAGGCACCTATTGAAAATAACAAATGAGAAGGTACATACGCGGAGTTTCCAAATGCGCTTCAAAGTCCGACGAGTAGAACGATTCGTTCTCCGAGGAAGATGAAATTCTCTTAATCCTTTCAGCTTACTTTTAAACAAAATGTGATCGCAATCCTTTTTTCACTTAAATAAAAATAACTTTTCGAAAATTTGTGAAGAGCGTGCGACTTTGGCAAACACAAAAACATGTAATGACGTGAGCAGGAACGGTCGCCGCTACGGAAGCGGTGCGAGTGGGACAGATGATCCATCCTTGTTTTTAGCCTATTATAAACTCTGAAAGTGTGACTGAGGCAGCATGATACGTGTACTGCTGCTAGTAAACTGTGTAATCGTCTTCGGCTTTACCCGAAGTATAAATGAATATGAATATGAAAACGGCTTTCAAAACTTGACAAAGATAAGTATTGGTTTTTCGATAATTTTTTTTTTCAAATACTTATGGAGTGCTAACTTCTGCAAAACGTGGGCATGTACCAAATATGTATTTGGACATATAATTATATCTGACTACCCCCTTAGACTCAAAGGATCTTAAAAAAGTGCCCAAAAAGATCTGAGAGAATGTCTACCGCGCCTTGGGGATACAGTCGTGATCGTATTTCATTTTAATTTTTACAATTTTTGGTAATGTTAAAAATGGTCGCTAAAAGTAGTAGGTAATCTGGGTCCCTAGCCATATTACACGATCTATCGTCGCTGTAGAACGATCTATCGTCGCTGTAGAATAGAACACTTCAAAATGTATAGGAATTGACGTTTCAAGTAGATGAGTCACGTGGTCAGAACGTCAATTCTTATACATTTTGAAGTGTTCTATTCTACAGCGACGATAGATAGTGTAATATGGCTAGGGCCCATGGCTAGGGGGGCTGATTCTTTTTAACTGTCTTCAATAGAGGAGGTCATCCAAGTCGACACGTATGATTAGGGTTTTTGAACAAACAAATATGCAAAACTATTTTAGGGGTACGTACCTTTCAGAATACTCTTGTAACAAGACGAACGCAAGTTTCATCAAAATAATTTCAGTAGTTTTCAAGATATGAACGGTTAAGTAAAAACGTTGAGTAATACAGGAGAAGTATGATCGTCCTTTTCATCAATCCCATTTCAAATTCCATTCTAACTTTGTAAAACACATGACAAAAACCTTCAATTCTCAAACGGCAATGGGAACAGAATTGTGGTGACATTGTGAGGACGGCACCCGCGGGGCCAATCACCGTCCATTGCCGTCCGTAATTCGGTTACGGTCCGGATACGGATTGTCAACGGTCAAGGGTATTGTGCGGATTTTACGGAACTTTCACTTGCTGAGGTTCGAAATTGAATTGCTAGAATAATTTGCATTGCATACTCGCTTGACTAATTGCTAGATAAATATTTACTGAATAATCCACTTAAAAACGAAAATGAATCTGGATTCGACTATTTTCCCCAAAGTATGATGATCTTTTTAAAGATTTAGGTACATAAACTAAACTACTACACATTTACATTACGTTATAAAATACAAAAAGAACCAGTTGAGCCACCTAAGGATCGTGGGAAACAATCTATAGGTAGCTCAACTGATCCAAGCCACTGCCAGACGGAAGCGTGCCCAAGACACTGAAAAATGTTTAGAGATAGCTAAAACAAAAAAAATTAAGTCCTACCTAATTATCGTTAAAGTAAAATAACTCTTCTTCTTCTTCAGCATAATTCGTCCACTGCAGGGCAATGCCTGCCCAATATTCTTCCACTCTGCTGTATCACTGGTCTTCCTGGTCCAGTCTTTCCCGGCATATACTTTTATGTCGTCGGACCATCGGGCGGATGGTCTGCCAACGCTCCTCTTTCCGAGCCGTGGTCTCCACTCCATGATGAATTTGGTCCATCTGCCGCCTCCTGTCCGGCCCAAGCCCACTTGAGTTTTGCAAAGCGGTATCCTACGACAGTAAAATAAAAAATGTCACAAAATACACCATCTTTTGACACAGAAACCACTTACAAAGTCTGCGAACAAAAGATAAAATCATGAAGCGAAAACGCACGTAATTCACAAACTCGTTTTCAGTTGAGAGGTATGATACATTACTCCTGACCTAAATAGACTATTACATAAACGAAAACGGAAATGGCACGTACAAACATGTCTAGACGTAGACTTCGAGAAATACATATTTTATGGTGCTTAAAAGACCGTGAGAAAACATGAGCATCTAAATATTCATAATGGACTTGAAGGCTTTTCTTTTTATTGCTTGAAAGTCTGTTAATATGTTGCCACTTACCATCTCTATTGACATGAGACTGACAAAATAAAAAAATTGTCCAAGTTTATCTTGAAGTTTTTTCGTACTAAGCGCTTTGAGTCTACATTTTTTATACGCACAGCGAAAATGTGGAACTCCTTGCCGGGGTCTGTATTTCCAGAAAAATATAATTTGGGTGTCTTCAAATCAAGAGTCAATAGGTCCCTTCTAGGTAAACGCGCTCCATCTTAGACCACACTGTTGCTTTACATCAGGCAGAGTGTGGTCAAACGCGAACCTATTTTATTAAAAAAAAGAGCTCGTTGCGTAGCTTGCTTAGACGTTCTTGATAGATGTTGAAGTTAAGCAACGCTCTGAGCGGTCACAATTTGGATGGGGGCCACAAGTGGCTTTTATATCTGAGCGCTTACGCTTTCGCTAAGACTTAATTGTATTGTTAAGTAGAATTGGCATGTCCTCCAAATGTCAATAAAACACAGCATTCCGTCTACAGTGACGTCATCCGTCAGTTTTTCTGACGTTTTATTCCATTTTAGAAATTGTTTTTGTACACATTTCCGTTCGAGCGTTGCAGCTAGTGGAATACTATTGACCCAATTTTTCAAAAACGTTCGCGCTGTTCCGAAATATTGTTCATTTCATTCCGGCCAGCTTTTGTTACAATTAGAACAACTATTAAAAAAAAAGGAAAAAAAATCGAAACATTGAAAACACGACAAAGCGATATGTCCTAGCTAAATTCTACTCTACCTCAATTGATACCATTGTTAACGCGTGTATCGACATTGAGAGCCGTGTTGGCCGAGGGGTATAGAACACGACTTTCAATCCGAAGGTCGCTGGTTCGAATCCTTGCCATGCATTTTTCGTTTCGAAAAATTTATATGCGCATTAACACAAGCTCTAAACGGTGAAGGAAAACATCGTGAGGAAACCCGCGGCTTAGTCAGCCCCTCATTGACGATGTCTTTCATGTGGATATGGCCGGTAAGCCGAGAGGATGGTGTAGGTGCTGGGCAAGCCTACTCCATCTCAACATTGTCCCAGGCACTACCCCGATAAGTGTAGGCAAAGATTGCCTCCTGACACTGTATAAATCATCTAGTAAAGGTGTAAAGGCCTAAGTATTTTTTGTATCGACATTGCGAGGCGGCCTCGCGAGGGATGCCGCCTTGCGGTGTTGAGACGCGTTTGCCTCGCGAGCCAATTACACGCAGAGATATCTGTGCGGATATCTGTAAAGATATCTGTACCGTCCAGATGCCAGAGCATTTAAACGCAGAGATATCTGTGCGGGTATCTGTAAAGATATCTGTACAGTCCAGATGCCGCGGGAAATAGCACGCGCCATTCCAACCTTTGACAGTTTTATCCACGGTTATCTGTAAAGATATCTGTACGGATATCTTTACAGATATCTTTACAGTCCAGATCCGTGGTAAAAACTCTACCGTGTAAATGCCGCTAATTTGTACGTTGCCTTGACTTTAGCAGTGATTACACTATACGATTTGTAGGAAAACGACCTAGAATCATCGCTCTGTCTCGCTCTTTAACCTACGAATTGCGTATTGTGCATCCTACTTTTTCCTTCCTACATTTGACTGAAGTTGGCAACAGTTAGGATAATTAAAGTAGGATGCGCAATACGCAATTCATAGGCCAAAGAGCGAGACTCTTACTAGGTAGGAACATAATATAGTTTATATTCTTCTTCTTCTTTCGTATGAGCAAGTGGCCAACCCAAGTTTATATTAAATAACATACATAAAATATGTACATCTGTGTACAAAACAACTTCAGAAACATGAGCAAAGCTTTTACTTACTAATATTATTAAATTAAATTATAATAATCAAATTCATTTATTACCTTCATAATTTCAAGTACCTACATTGAATTAACCCGTAGCTACCAGGGACGCATAAATATCAGGGTATAATAAAAGCCACCGCTTTTAATCACGGCGATAAAAAAATTACCGGGATCAAACGAGTTCACTGGAATTTCTGAGTTCAAACGTAGAATATTTAAATAATTATAATAAATAAAATTTTATAAAAATTTTAAATTTAAATTAGTTTTAATTTTTTATATTTTTGTGTTAGATTTTTGTTTATAATTCCTGTAAAATAAAAAATAGGTAAGTAACTAAAACTAATTCAAAGTAAATCATTCTATATTAAGGCCGCGTCCCCTTAGGCTGGTTTTAGTCTCACGCTCACCGTCAGCGCTGATAGACGAGTGATCTTTATTACAATGAAATAAGGATACTGATTGTTCAGCACTGACGAGAGCAATCAGGGTAGCCATTTCTGCTAAACAATCAGTATTCTTATTTCATTGTAATAAAGATCACTCGCCTATCAGCGCTGACGGTGAGCGTGAGACTAAAACCAGCCTTAGGCGAATAGTGAGCAGCTAACTGTTTGCTTCTAGTATGCCTCCCTATAATTTGAGTAAATTTTGAAAAAAATGTTGAAAAAACATTTCGTGGAAATTAGTGGGAACATTTTTTTAAATTTAATAAAAATACTGTCAGATGTGAGGGGCAATCTTTTTTGTATTTGATGGGAAGGGGTTAAAATATCCTTAAACATTCAATGTATTTTTGATATTTAATTACCTAAAACAATCTCTAAATTTTTAATCTCGAGCGTGTGCTAGAATATCAGAAGTGCTCCAATTTCCAAACGGTTGCAAAATAAAGTGGAAAGCAAAAAACAATTGAATTTAGCTCTGCAGTTCCCAACAAATAAAATAAATAAGTTAAGCAAATTAGCCTCTATTGCTCTTTAACAACTAATTTCACCGTTCTCGGCGCCAAATTGCAAATTAAAACGTTAGTACCGCCGGTGCAATCAACCCCACCACTCGGAAATTCTAAAAAAATCCCATTAAAACATTATGAAGGCATGTCTCATTGAGGGAAACTTATTCCCTAGACTATCGACCTTCACAGGCCATAACCCACCTTACTCCCCTCAACATACAGATGAAATTGGATTGAATAATTCACAACAATAAAGACTTATAAGTCAATTGCATGCCAACCGTCTGGCATGGAATTGTATCGCTCCCCTTGTTTTTAAAAATTTACGATTTTTGATTGGATTTCTGATTAATTAGACGGGAAAGCACGCACTGTTTATTTTTAAATTTCATAGTTCAAATTTTATAGTGCTTATTTTTCACCCTTGATATCCTTATAAATCACTTTTTTAACCCTTTGCGTGATATAAATTACCTACTATGAATCATGTAATCATGATCATGGTACTCTAAGTACATGGTACTTATGGTTATTTTGCATTATCTAGAACTTTTTAGCATTTGAAATGTGGTAGCGTGCGCCGCAATCTTTATGGCGGCTGAAGTGCGCGGCAGATTCGACTTTGCGCAGGTACAGTCAACGCAACTGCGGGGAGGTGAAGGCGGTGAGGGGCGGGGCTAGGCGGGCTATGTAGATAAAGTTTACTATATTCTGTTGCGTTGACTGTACCTGCGCAAAGTTAAATCTGCCGCGCACTTCAGCCGCCATAAAGTTTGCGGCGCACTATACCAAAGAAGCTACGCATCAGCTGGACTCAGGTTTTGAATATGAGAGTGCTACAGCGCATTAAACCCATGAATTAATAATTAATTGTTATTACCTAATTTTTTATTGTTTTAATTACTAACCGATTGTTTTAAATTACACGACACGCGCGTTTTCATAATTTGCATTACACTTTGTACCATACTTATTGGAAATAGAATAGAATATAGAAAAATCTCTTTATAAAAAACGTGGGCCTTTACATCTTTACTAGATGATTTAGACAGTGTCAGGAGGCAATCTTTGCCTACACTTAACAGGACACTGTGGTGCCTGGGACAATGTTGAGACGGAGTAGGCTTGCCCAGCACCTAAACCATCCTCTCAGCCTCACCGGGCAAATCCACAGGAAAGACACCTACGTGTGGGGCTGACTAAGCCGCGGGTTTCCTCACGATGTTTTCCTACACCGTTTAGAGCTCGTGTTAATGCTCATATCGAACCCACGACCTTCGGATCGAAAGTCGAGGTACAATCTCCTCGGTCAACACGGCTCTTCTTTTTTCTTAATAATTATAATTACAGAATAAGGCTTATTATAATCACAATATCTACAGAAAGCAGTAAACAAAAAGTACGTCTGTTCACTCTTTCCTATATTACTGAAATAAAAACAAAACAAAAGCACTTAAAGTTAAACTCGTCGATTTAAAGGGCTCGGCTCGGAATAATTTTCCAAATCTACAAAACAAAGGGTAGGAATGACCAAAAGAGAATAATAACGGAAAAGGCCCATTTCCTATTAAGGAAATTAGTGATGTACCACAATACTGAGATTCGGCTTGTCGACTCACTAGCCGACTATTCGAAAGTTTTTCGAAAAAAATGTGCAACGAAACGTTATACTCGTATCTACATTAGATTATAATATCTATCTACCCAACAAAATATTTAGTTCCCTATATAAAATTCCTAAAACATGTCAAAATTATTCTTTGTTCAGTCACCGGTTCCATAATTATTACAAAAGAACACGTTTTTTTGTTGCCTTTTATTTACTAAATATTTTTGTTTTCTATAAGTATACCTACCTACTTAAAACGTTTTAACCAAAATTATCTGCTCTAATAGTATAGGTATGTTTGTCTTATGTATGTTCAGTAAAATAAACATTTATAAGCAACGTACACCTAATTCCGACTAATTTACCGAAACTAGAATAAGATTAATCTAGTTTTTTCCCAAGACATCTTCAAAAGACCTCGAACACCGTAGATTTTCTTAAATCTCAGCGCTCTCTACTTTTAATATCAACTAACCTTGGTGTTCATGCTTCATTTTATAACCGAATAGCCGAATATTCGGCTACTGTTTTGTAGGTACATCCCAAAAAGGGAGGTCCATTTGGATGGTCCAATTTGCATGTTAACACAACATCCGACAATGCGTTAATTGAATGCCCCGTGTAATCCACCCTTTGACAATCCTTTGAAGGGCGATTTTTAATCTGTATAGGTATTACCATAATTTGTTAACGATGTTTTGGTTGATGCGGTCTGTATTGAACTGTCCGAAATAATTGTATTACACTTTGCATATAGGTACCTTTTCATTTTTAAAGCTGTATCAGAGAGTCTGAATCTGTTTTGATTTCTATGAATTTCGATTGATGCTATCGTCTCCCTGCTATATCCCACTAAGTGGGGTTAGCACATCTTATTTCTTTACTTCATTATTATTTTATTCAATTTTTTTTTCATTTCATTTTCCTCTATCACTTGTTATTTCAGCATTCCTTTTTTTTCAGCCCTTTTTGTAATTTCTCATCCACCATCATTGTCAATCTTTTCTTTCGCTTCTAATGCCTGTAGCCATCTATAAATAAAACTTAAGCTTTTACATCTTTTACTAGATGATTTATACAGTGTCAGGAGGCAATCTTTGCCTACACTCTTCGAGACACTGTAGTGCCTAGGACATTGTTGAGATGGAGTAGGCTTGCCCAGCACCTACACCATCCTCTCAGCTTAACCGGCCATATCCACAGGAAAGTCATGGTCAATACGTGTGGGGGCTGCCATCTATAACTAATTTATCATTCACTGATTTTTATCATTCGATTCACTTTTTTGAAGATATCTAAATGGGTAGTCAGAGGCACATCCAATAGCATTTAGCTTACATTCATATTTTTTATTAATTGTTTTAAATTTAAATTTTGTTTGATTTGACTTAATGAAATTATTTTGCTGGCTGATCTATTGTATTAGGTCAGACCTGAAAGATTATGGTAATGTTTCAAATAAATAAATTAATTAATTTTGCATTCGTGACAGGTTGCAATTTCATCGCCTTTTACAATACAAAAGTATACAACCATTTCTAAATCAGTGAACAGAGAAACAACACCTAAAATCCCTTCACAACTAAGTGTGCGATTACCCCCGTCCAAGGATGCAATAAATCAAGCCAGCAGCTTGCGAACAGCGCTCAACTTGGAACAATATATCGCAATCCAACTGTTATTGACTAATCAGTTGTGTTTGGTGCCATTGGAAGATTAGATTAGGCTTTTCAGAATGATTTTACACGAAATAAAGAGCCGTGTTGGCCGAGGGGATTATTAGTACGTCGACTTTCGATCCGAAGGTCGTGGGTACGAATCCTGGCCGTGCATGGATTTTTCGTTTCGAAAAATGTATATGCGCATTCGAGCTCTAAACGGTGAAGGAAAACATCGTGAGGAAACCAGTTAGCTTTCTAATAGCGTCGATGGGCTTGCAACCTTACGTATGGGTATACGTAAGGTTGCAAGTCCATCGATCGGACGTCTAAGGGGGTAGGTAGTCTAAGGGGGTCCTTAGACTACCTACCCCCTTAGACATCTTCAAAGGATCTATAAAGCCTCTCTCTCTCTAAAGATCTGAAAGAATATGTCTACCGCACGATTATATGGATATATATATATATGGATTAAAGTCGTAATCATATTACAATAATTTTATAACATTTTACACGAAAAATACAAATATGTGATGTCGATAAGCGGTTTTGATGGATTGTTAGCCGCCATTTTGAAAATTTGTGGTGACATAAATTAGGTGTGGGAAGATTATAAAGTATTTTAAATAGATTTTAGCCCCAAAAATATAAATTTTATGCGTGAATGCTGGGTTGATAGGTTTCAACGTTAATTTGGTGGCCGCTTTTTTGTTTTATATAATAACAAAATCGTCGAGCGAAATACATAATCACGCGACAAGTCGACAACCCTTCCGCGTCACTCCGTGCCAGACAGTGACAGAATCATGCGTAAGAAAGAGAGGATTTGCTTAGGTGGAAATCTCGCTAGGCAATAAGCGCTTATGCGATCTGAATTGCACTTTGTTGCATTGTAGCAATAGTCACTTTTTAAATAAATGTTTTCGCGAGTCAGGCTTCTGTACTTATTTATTCTGTGCCTCTATTAAGTACTGAAAACCTGTAGACAGTTGATAAACAGATCGTCAATTTTGATAACCACAGTCAAATATTCCCTGTGACACAGATGTGATCAGGTAGGTAACTATAGAATGGAGACCCTCAAACTTGTAACTCAAACAGATCCGACCCACAAATAGACCAGTTTAAGTTAGTTAGGTACGTACTCGTACCTATGTTGATTGCTACCTTCATACTACCTGTGTTGTGACAATATTTATCGATACTTGTACTACATGAAAAACTGTTGAAGGCATACAACGTAAAAGCATAGGGTAAAAATGCACAGGTGATTTTATAAAGATGTTCATTGTAACGTTCTTCTATTGGTTACTACCTTTACCTTTTACTTTACCCTAGCTTCTAAGTTAAATTTTCCATCAACTTCTAAGGATGACATGGTGTCAGGTGAATATTTGGACGTGTCTCTGACTATTCCCTAAACATCTTCAAAGGATCTTGAATTACAGAAGACATTAAGCGACTCTACATTCTTGGGGATGCATTCGTAACCCCGTTTACTCTGTTTTATTGTTGTTACAGAAACATTTTGACTACATAGTCTAGACATAAACATTTCTAGTTATTTACACATAAACAACATTTGTTTACAACATAACAAATGTAAATGTAACCTGAATAACTTCAAATACATAACAATGATATACATTAACATAATGCGAAGCCACTTTGTATTTACATGAAGCTGTAAAAACGTGAAGGTCAGTGAATTTGGACGAACAAAAGGTTTACTGAGTTGTGTTTGTAAGGATCACAGAATTATATCGAGATAGAAGCAAAGAGTATATGTACCTACCTCGCGTGCTGAAAAGAAGAGCTGAGGACTTCTTTGCTCGCCGCGAAGTTCATTCCAAATTCATTCCATTGCTGCTTTAATTTGACGCGCCAAACTTGGCGAGCATTGAAAACCATCAATGTAAAAATAAGCAATCCGAACTATCAACTGCGTTCGTCAAAGTACCTACGCAAAATGTTACACGGTCGGTTTCCAATACAAATACAAATCAACGAACTTTATGCTTCATCTCGATATTATGTAGTTCTGTAGTAAGGATGATTACTGCGACTTGACGTGAAGGTATTTCTTTTTCTTACATGACCTCAAAAATAATCTCATTGCGACGGAAAATTTACACGCGCATTAACACAAATGTAAAGTAAAGAAAACATCTTAAAGAAGTCTGCCATAAGGATGGACAGTGGGCTTAAAAAGGTCGCTAAAGCAGAATCACAATATGAAATGAACTATAATGCCGTCTCTTTTCACTCTCAGTGAATGAAAAGAGATTGCATATAGTTCAATACCTATAGCGATTCTGCAATAGCGACCTTTTTAAGCCCGCTGATCAGTGTTAGCTTAGACGATTTCTCAGAGAAAAACAATTTAATTTAAAAAATATAATATTTGATCAACGAATCAGCATTGCCATTCAGCGTGGTAACCTTAGTGCAGTGTTCCTTAGTGCGATTCTGACTGGTTCTGGATCCTTAGATGGTTCAACTGGTTCTAAATGTATTTTATAAAGATACATCTATAAATATGTAATAGTTTTGTTTATGTACCAGTGTACCTACCTAAATAGATGTTATAATAATACTACCAAACTCGAAAAATAGATAAAACAACTGAAAAACACTTGCTTCGTTTTAAAAAAGCAAAGTTTCAACCTCGATCACAAATATTATCAACGGGATAATTACCATGATTATTGATATTGATAATTATGTTCGTAGTTTCAACAGTTATTTCAATCTCGATTTCTAAATTCTTTCCAATATCAGTCAAATCTAAAATGTTCTTCTCATTTTAACTTTTCTTAGCTCTACGTCCCTTATATCGTCAGTAGGTACTAAGGGTGCTGACACATTATCACGTCTCTACCCCGTCGCATAGCAAGACCGTAGCAACACCGTCCCGGCAAAAATGATATTCTTTGTATTGAAATGTACCGGACGCCCAACACCAGACCGTTCCCACACCGTCGCGTGTCCTGCCCTGCCATGGCCGTCTTGTCAATCTCCGGCCGCCATGATTATTTTGCTGACACGTAGGGTTGCAACACCTAATATTATATTTAATATAAGTCTAATATTATTTGAATCCTAAATAATATATTTTTGGGGAAAAAATATATTAGGCGAAGATCTTAGTGGCAACTTGGGCGATTTTATGTTGTTTGTTAGTAGATGTGTTTCAAAAAATTTTCCGGGATAAAAAGTAGCCTATGTCCTATTTACGGTTATTTTCTATCTATATTTTAAATTTCAGCCAAATCGGTTCAAACACATCCAAACATCCATCTAACCACCCAAACATCAATCCATCCATCCAAACATTCAAACTATTAGTGTGATGTGATAGTGTGATGGCTTTGACCCTTTCTTCTGACTTACAAATTTTGCTCTTAGAGTTGCCGCAAAAAAATAATACCCTAGCCTAGAGCTAAAATTAGCACATCGATGAGTGCAACTTCAAATATTTGTCTTAGCTTTGTTAGACTAAAGATAAATTTAGAATGCGTCCGGTCGCGGCGCTTATCGGCGCTGCTCGCTCCGAAACACGACAAAAATGCAGTTTTTTGGAGCTTTCTCATCCCTAATAACAACCAATCGAAAAAGTGAACGGAATTTATGTCATTAATTGAATGACCTATCCGATGGAGCAAACCAAAAACATAAATTACCTACACCAACTTCAAAAGCAAATGAAGATTTATCTTATTTTTAGTGATTTTCGTTGATTTATTATGAAGTACCTAAATATGATGTTAAATAAAAATTAAAACTAAAATTAAACGGTATATTACAAGATAAAATGTTAGAGATGCATGTTGGCTTTTCAGTTACTTTCCACTTTATTTATCGAGGGTTTATACAGGGAAATACAGTATTTGGCTCAGGGAACGCCCTTAAAGCAGACTCAACAAAACCATGGTAAGCTGTCATATTAATTATGTGAATGTAAACTTAAACTTGTAGGGGTAGTCAGACAGAAGCAAGGAAACTTTTATTTTTCAATCACATTTTTTATTAAGTAAAATCTACTATTTATTTGTAAGTTCCTACAAACTCCTTTATTCGAAAAAAAAGTGGCAACCCTACTGAGACGGTCGCATGCATGTCAGGTCGAGTTGACACTCGACTGACGTCCGCTAACAAATAACAATTTTAAAAATATAGGCTGAGTTCACATTGCATCTCTAAAATTGAAAATTGACAACCTTGTACGAGTTGATGTACGAGTAGAAAAATTTAAATTCCATATACAGGGTGGAAAAAATGAATGGGCCCCGGAGGGAAACTACTTTAAATCCTTAAGATACAGTATTTTACTTAAAGGAAACATTCCTTTATTTTTAAAAAGAAACGAGTAGAAAAGAGTGTTGTCGAGACGTATTTAAAAATAAGTTTTTGAGAATAAAAAAGTTATTGTATTGTTCAGTTATTCAGTTATTTATTTACTACAGATTTAAATTATCATTGCAGATAAACATCCAATGCGATAATTTAGATAGGTACTTTTGGAAATGAACATCTACTATGAATACTTACATTATACGGTCCGCAGTCCGCACACCCTGGATAAAGGATAGTTCATAGTCTAATATCTTTAAAACTCTGAGATAAATTTTAACTGATATATTGTAAGAAAACTTATGATATTGATGACTTATGTTATGATACTTATACATAATACTTAAAAAATACAGACGGACGGGCATAACGAAACTATTAGGGTTTCTTGTCAGGACAACGGAACCCTAAAAAGTAGTATTAGTTGATGAACTGAAATATTTTGTTTTTGAGTTTCCCAACTCGTTCTCGTACATTTTTTTTTAGTAGTGCAGATACCCCTTTATATTTTTAATCCCCGCCCATCTGTCAATACACATATTAGTAGCGTAGCCAGGTCGGCCCCTAGGGGCCGCTTTTCGGCCGTTGAAAGGCTTAGGCGGCCTTTCGATGGGAGCGGCTCCTAAACGGCCTATATGCACCTAGTTACCTTTTCCTATTTTTATTAGGTAGGTACTTACCTAATCATAATTCAAAATTCTTAGCAAAAAAAAAAAACAAAGCATTTTTTTTTTCTCTTAGCGCGTGCCGCTTATTTCTTTGGTTGAAACCTCTATGTTCTGAACTTACTAGTAGCATGCACACTGGCAGTCTTTATGACATAATGTGCTATTCTATGCTATGGGTTTCGTTTGAATGAAACTAATTTTGAAATGGATAACGAAAAACTTATTGAGAGCGTAAGAAAATTTAATTTTCATTCCATCTATTTGAATTGGAAAACCCCCCCATCTAGCATAACTTAATGCGTTCCGCACGTTATGTGACATTATCAAACGTCAAAATCCCATCGGGTACAATACTGCCCTCTCGAAATCAAAATGTAGTAACAGCAAAAACACGATTTCGAGAAAAATGATGAAGCTACAATCAATAAAAATATTCAGAAGAGGTTACATATTAATAAAACCTTGAATGTGGAGTGAAAGTACACATAATCTATAGGTACCAACCAATAATAAAGCGTAAAAGTTTGTTTGTTAATTTGTTTGAACATTGAACACGCTAATCTCAGGAGCTACCAGTCGGATTTGAAAATTTATTTCTGCATTTGATAGCTAAACTCTGTGAGGAAGGATATAGGCTACTTTTTATCATCATCATCATCATGATCACCATATACCATCACTATGGGGGCAACGCTACGATGGCACTGCTAGTAAACTATATTTCTTAACGTTTTTACTTTATTTTTTCTTCAAAACATAACAGTTATAGCCATTTTACAGTACTACCTAGTAGAGTGATATATCCCCTATTATTGCAATTAGTTTTCTTGTGAAATCCGTTCAAAACACATTATTATTAACGCACTAAATTTTCTTACTACTGCGTTTTCGATCATTTTTTCTGTCATTTTACTAACTAAAATGTGGTATTATTGTAAGAATACTACAGTTTAAATGTGAAATAATTAATAATTAATAATTTAACAGTAATTTCACGCACTCTGCTGTGCGACCAGATGGAATAGCGGTTGCAACACCCGGTTGAAATGCTCCTGCGTGTGTCCGGGTTCGGCTTCAAATCCTATAACGACTATGGATTTTTTTAATCAATTTATTTTTTATTTTTTATTTCACAACGAACTGTGTGAAATATGTATTTTAGTGTGGTTTAGCTTGTAAACGCTCTATATTTACAAAAAAATTGAGTGATAAGTTTTAAAATGGGCTTTCAGAATAATTGTGTATTTAGCATAAAACCAACAAAATGTCTATTACTGTGTTATAGGCTCGGGTGGGCAGATTACGCTTCGCAAAACGGTTATGCGACGGTCCTAGTATGATACGGTCTTAGTGTGTAAGGTGCTATTTTCGTGACGGGCTCGGTCATGGCTCGGCCCGCTTATGATACTGCGCAGTGAGCCCAGACCCTAAGTGTATTCAAACGTTTATTCACAAACAAAGTGTTTGCCAATACTTTACCGACGCAAATATTATTGTAAGCGTTATTGTACGCGAGTAGTTATAATAATACGTAGGTACTTTTAATGAAAAGCAAATTCTGTGCTAAAATTATTAGGGAACGCAGACTAGATTTGGGCATTGTGTGTCGAAAATTTAATTAAATACTAAAATAAAAAATGTAAAACAAAAAATTTTAATAAGAAAATAAAAATGTCTATTGAAAAACATAGTAAGTAGAGCAAAATCCTAAGTACAGTTTTGAATATTTTTTTAAGTCAATAGAATGAATGAATGAATGAAAACTCTTTATTGTTCACAACTTAAAATAACGTTAAGGGCTCCCACACATAACTTCGCATCGCATCGCAAATATCTGCGACCTAACTACGCTATATCTGTATGTAGGTACCTACTATAGATTTCTGCGATGCGAACTTGGATCGAATCGCAGTTTTGTGTAGTAACCCCCTTAGAAAGGAATAACTCAATGAGTAGTCGTACAATGGGCGGTCCTAACGCTTAGATAAATTTGTCGTCAAGGTTGTGATATGTGAAGGTTGAGATGTATGAAGGTACACACATCCAAAAAGTTTGCGAGCAGTTTTAAAAGCTGAAATATATTTTGATTCCTAAAAAAAATTAAAAATCTTCTAAGGATGATTATTTACATTACGAAAAAAAATCATTCTATTCATTCATTTTGTACGGAATGCTTTTTGATGACATCTCGAATTCTAAGGCGGTATGAAGTCATAAAAAACTCCTAAAAAAATAGGAAGATGGGATTTCCAAGAATTCACGCTGAGCTTAGACTACGTAGGTAAACTTATTCAGAATACCAAGCTGAAACCTAAGTTATGGCTACGTGCTATTCATTTATTGTCATGAAACATAACCTAGGTAACCTAGATCAGGAGCCGAGGTAAGCTTCTTGCACAGTTGTTTAAAAATAAAATAGGTACAGTTCGTGACAGAAGTTGATTAACAGTTTTCTTAACTAAATAAACTTCAAACGCTGGGGTTTGTAGAGTGTATCTGTGTATTTGGGTAGGTATCTGTGTAGATGTGTATCTGTGTCTGTCTGTGGTATCATAGCTCCTGGGGCCATACCATGAACTCTTACAGCAATGTTAAAACAAGCTTAAAACAGTCCTACTGCTTTAGAAATGACATTCATCGTCATGTTTCAAGCTTGTTTTAACATTCCTCTGAGTTCGTGGTACGGCTACTGAACGGATGAACCGATAATGTTTAAAAGGTGTCTTTGTTGAGAGTGTTCTTAGCTGTGTTTCATTAAAATCTGTTCAGCCGTTTGAATATCATCAGCTCTTTTCTAGTTTAGGGACTTGTCGGGGGTTTCTTATAAAAATAATTTAATTGTTTAGTTAATAATACCAAAAAGAACCATTAACTATTCTTCCTGACTGTACGCAGGTTCTTTGTACATTTTCTCCAACAATTCTAGATTCACGAGCAGGTAGCAACAGCTTTTGTCAGACATTTTCATAAAAGACCGCCATTTTTCAGATTTACCTGAGAGTGGGTACACGGACCTTTCCGAGGTTTATAGGTAGTGTAATAGTATATTTCATAATGAAACAGAACTTGAAGCTTAGTACCGAAGTATTTCTGAAAAGGCCTGAAGCGAATAAGGCTCATAATAATAGTAACAATTTTCTTAATTCAGCCTATTTATTTATATAGAAGTAACATCAAAAAGGTGTACACTAGCACATTCTAAAATACAAATACTTGAACATAAAGGTTCTTACTTATGAAAGATGTTTCTAAAAGTGATCTAAAAGATCTAAAAGTGAGCAATAGACTGCATTTTGAGGAACTTTTCTGCTCATCACGCTAAAAATCCTCATCAGATCTTCACCAAATTTTTATAAGCCCAACTTAAAGTTACAACCTTTTAAACAAAAAAAAGAACCATTGAAATCGGATGTCATAAGGCGGAGATATCCTGTAGCCCCTTTTTGCCCCTTTTTAGAAAGTACCCCCCCAATTAAAAATCCCCAAAAAGAAAACTATCTCATATCTAGGTAAATCATAGCGGTGAACGATTTTTAGAGACCAAGCCTATACTTACCACGAAAAGGAGGGTGAAAGTTTGTTTACGAAAATATTCCAAAAATAAACTTCATTAAGATCCTGCTCTCCCTAGACCAGTTAAGATATTTTTTCAGGATACGATTTGTATTTATGTTGTATTTTATATCAACACCAAACAAGTTAAAGGTTTCGTAAACTACCAATGAAGTAATCTTAAGCTTTTGACTTTAAAATTCTGGTTAGTATAGACAATATTTATGATCTCCGTGTATCATAAATTTCACAATAGCATTTTTTGACAATCCTCACATACAAGCCTTACTTCTTCTTCAATTTAAGGGGTTGCCCCTTGTCGGCATAACTGATGCCTCTTTCTTCACGAAGCTATTTCCAGGGCAGCCTCCTTGACCTCCCTATACGACATTACAGCAACCTTCTCCTTCAATTGGCTCATGTAGCTTATCCTCGGTCTTCCTCGTCCTCTCCTTCCCTCCACTTTTCCTTCAATGATGTTCTTAACGAAGCTGTCAAGCCTTACTTAGGTGCTTAGGTGCTCGTAAATGTAAACAATTCCTGTAATAACCGAACAATACACAAATCCTACCACTAACTACGCAAACACTCTCAAAGGACCGCTGATACCAAGAATTCCGCTGGCCAAACTATTCCTGATGAAGGCAGCGCTAATTAATTTCACCACACATAGGCTAGCTACGTCCTAGCCTTGTCCACTGATATGATATTAATTGAATATCAGGGGCGAAAACTGTTTAGATAAAGTGCTTTCTGATAAAGAACCAGATTTTGTAAGAAGCAAATCTAGTGTTCAAAGTTAGTATGAACTATTCTATTGATGGAGTTTTTAGGGCGGATTCAATGAATTTATAGTTAGAATTGACTATTTTCACAGACAGAAGAAACAGATCGAAGTATCTATGAGTAACACTAAGTTGGATTATGAACAAGATGCTAAATTAAAAATTAAAAAAAGAACCTACTTCAATCCAGATGCTGAATTAATAGGTAATTTAAAAACACCGACTTAAATGCTATAAGCTGAGTAATTTTCTGCACTCTGTTGAAGTGCATTTCTGTTCATAACTCTGAAGATCCTCAACAGATCCTCACCAAATTTTTGTATTACTACAAATTACTATTTAGTTTACCTTTCAAACAAAAAAAAAATTTAATCGACTTTGAGTAATTGGTGAACATAGGTACTTCCATAAAAAAATCCGACGGATTGAGAACCACCTCATTTTTTTAAGTCAAAAATGAGTGGCACGATATATAGGTTTAAAAAAAATCTTGTACATGGACAAAGAATAACGTTATACAAGGAGTAGATTTAACACATTCCCAAAATCAATGCAGAAAATAATAATGTCTTAAAATCTATGAAACTATTCAAAATTGAAAATATTTCCCTTGCAAACAAAAAACAATCCTTTTACGCCAATAATACAATATTTATACTAATTAATTGGTTGTTTACAGAAATTCTGTTAAAAAAAATTGTAATCTAAAATTTTCAAAAATATAGGTACTTATCAATGTTTTTGGATAGGATTTCCTGGTTTCATAAGAACAATATCGCAAAGCGCAAAAGCCAAGGCAATATTTACATAAATTTAATTAATTTAAATGCTAATGAGGATAGTGGTTTGATAAAGTGCACCCGAGAGGTTGCCGGAATGCTCAATGAAATATTCCATGACCTCTTCATGGCTGTAAGCGTTAATAAGCTCATGACTAAATACCCAAGGACAGACGATATTCGCTCAAGCTTTAGTAAAAAAACAACGAAACATTAGGGGATTCTGATGAACTGACGAGTTGAAGGGGATTCCCTAGAGGTGATCAGCCTAGGGGATTCTGATGTATGAACTCATTGTATTACCAAAGGCGCGGTGGACATTCTCTCAAGGCGTTTACGATCCTTTTGAAGATATCTAAGGAGATAGTCAGGAAATATCCACATATATTTTGGTGCAAACCCACATTTAGCAGAAGTTAGAGTTCCTTACATGATAGGTTGCGAGCCCCTCGCTGCTCGTTAGAATACTAAATCATTTTCTCATGTTTTCTTCTCAGTTTCCGAGCTCGTATTTTGGCGAATAAACCTATCGAATACGAAACATTCGCTTATGGGATCAGAATTTGACTATGACCTATGACATTGAGCTTGAAAACCCAGTCTCTATCTACACATCGATTTTAGGGTCGATGACAGCAGATAATGTTGATAATGTATGACGTCACATAATTTCGAATTCTAATAAGCTCAACTTTACCTATTTAGGCGTAGACATTTCTAAAAGTAATAAAATATTATCACACTTTCATGCATGAACTACTTCACCAGATAAGTAGAACTCTGGATTTGCACATAAGCCCCTCATTAGCGAAGTAAAATACCTTGGTGAGGGATCAAGTGTTATTGGTTTCGCAATAGTTAACAAACTTCGAGATAACATCGTTTCGATATCACAGAGATTGCAACCACAGGACTAAGCTTAAATAATTTTTGCCTTATATAAACATAATACAAAAACTAATCAGAAATTACGAGTATAAAACAGATCAACGTGTTAGATGTTTACAAATACCTAGATCATAATATTTTAACATCTACAGTGTGTGCCTCCAAAAGTTTTGAAACAAATTATTACCATCAATCCATCAAGTCTTCTGACAATGTGAGTATCCAAAAAACCTATATTAGGTTTGTCCAAGACACTGTGTTCTCGTTATACATAAAAGAAGGTAACTTATTAATACATTATTAATTATTTTGTAAAGGGCAGTTGTTAGTTCTGGTGTGAAATACACGTTTAAATTATTCTTCCAGCTTATATTTAATTATTTTTGTATTTGCGTTCCGTAAACGCAGAATTTTCTTATAATAACAGAGCCACTTTTTTTAAATAATTTGTAAATTTAATATACTTTTTAACTCTGTCATTTAAACAGTAAATACCTATAGGTGGGTACTTAAAAAGATTGCACGAAGAATGTGATAAGAGTGAATGAAGCAAAAGAAGTGTGTCAGGATCGTAGCAAGTGGAGATCTGTGGTCTCTGCCTACCCCTATGATGGGAAACAGGCGTGATTTTATGTATGTAAAAAGATTGTTTGAAAGCTGTTTTTATAGTCAAGTCCTGAACTCTAATGCTCTAGCCGGATATGCACACAATGCTCACAAGTTCCACAGTGGCGATAGAACTTAACAGTTTTGAATACACTGCCCATTTGCATAAGATATGAAAGTTGGGTGGAGAACAATAGTGGTAATGGACAGCATTGTTACTTGTTATCGTAGGCCCTTAGCGTGAATGATGGCATTCAATAGCTTAGAATCATAATGCAGTCCAATTTAAATGATCAAATCATAATCATAAATCATATTTATTGAGGAACAGTTACAGTGGCTTACAATATTAATGAAACGATGGTACCTGCAGAAGTTTGTAAAAACTATGTCGCAGGCACCAACGTCCTCCTCCATACTTGTATAATATGAGTTCCAACCAATTTAAAGTTACAAAAAATATATTGAAACTAGAAAATTACAATAAAATCTAGTTACCTACAGAAAGATTTAAGTACTTACTACCTACTCAGGTTTTTGCGCGGATCATTTGGATCAAGATTTTGAAATTTTTGAATTTCGTCTACTACCGTGTACATTACGTTTTGACGTTTCCCTACCTGTTGGCGTCTGCCATCATTCCCACTCGGCAGGCCCCTCACGTCCAACTTGTATGTAAAAACGTGGAAAATTTCCCAAGCACCCCTGAAGTAGGTCAATTGACTTTCCGGGCAAAATTACAGGCTTTTTTATAAATTACCCTGGAATCGATGACGCGACGATTTCGTGCTTGTTGCGTGTTTTATTTTAACCGAGTAAATGGCTAAGAAGGGTTATGAATTTAGCAGTCTAAAAGCAAATATAAAAAAAAAATATTTCAAAATTATGATACGTAGGTAGGTATGGAATGTTAACTTATGCAAAATGTGGGAATGTACCAAATGTGTTTGGACATACCTCTGGCTACCCCTTTAGACATCTTCAAAAGGATCTAGAAATGCCTACAGATCTGAAAAAATATGTCTACCGCACCTTGGGTTAAAGTCATGATCATAATTACATTACGAGTACATTTTTTAGTTCATATGAGCAAAGTGGCCGACTCTGATGACGAGTTTTTAGGCTTCCGTCATGGCTTAATGATGTCTGGACTGTCAATTTAACGTCCCCTCCGAAGCACGGAAGAGCTCAACTACTGATGCCACTTGCAGTTACGCATCGAAATTGAAAATTGCAGTTCTTTTCGACCTGCGCGACCTCGGAGCCGACAACTGGCTGGAGGCAGCCATGGACAGAAGGAAGTGGCGAATTCTCGTATCGGAGGCCAAGACTCACTTTGGGTCCCTGAGCCAATGGAGTAAGTAAGTAAGTAAGTTCTTTTCGATATCGTAAATGAATGTCGTGCAAACAGTAAATAAACAACCGCAAGCTTATTCACCAACTGTCAAAGACAACGACGAACTATCCTACAAGCATTTTAAACCAAACCTAATTCTACTTCGCGGATTCTCTATTTCCGACAGACTTTAAACTCAAATGCAACCTTATCACAGAGTTATTTATGACTTATATTCGTGTGGCAAGAAGTGATGTAATATTGAGTAAAATAGTCATGCAGCGGAAACGTTTGAGACAAACCGAATTGGTGTTTGCAGGAAGTTCTTCTACTGGATTTGGGTTATTGATGAGGGATTGGTAAAGTTGCGTTTATTATAACAGCATTAAGGGCTCTAGCAGACATGCTACTTATAGCATCGGCTATCGGCGATTTAGTCGCTTTTCGGTAGCATAATGCAGCGACCAGCATTCCACAGCGCCCCCGTATATAAGGGGGTCTAGACCCCCCCCCCCCCCTTAGCAAGTATTTGTCGAGTTGATTTTTTCAAGTTCGGGGGAAAACTAGTCAATCTTTGTATTTTGGAACCCTTGGACCCCCCCCCCCCCCCCCGCAATCGCAGAGTTGCTAAAACGCGCGATTCTGATACTGCGTCCGAACGCAGGAAACGAACCTACATTTTTTATTTTTCAGCTTGATGTGACTCATAGCATGATCACTTTGAAATGGCTATTTACATGATCATTTTAAAAATACCCAAATAATGAAGGAAAAAATCTAGCTCACATTTTCTGCACTCACGTGACCTACTGGTACATTGCTGATCGTTTGCCACATCACTCACCATTTAACAGTGACAGTAGGCACCTATAGACGCAGACAGTTCAGTCACCACATTTCCCATACATCACACAGACAGGACTGAGCCCGTCTTGCGACGCCATTAACGTCACCCCTTATGGATTTAGCGCTGGTCGAGTCCCCACTTGACCGCTCAAAGGGATCGTGTGATTAGAGCCTTAGTCATGAAAGATAGATAAGTTACTTCGAAATAGGTTTAAATCAAGATTTACTATTCTGTGATTGAGAAGCCATGTTGGTTTATTACTAGAATTAGATCTTACTTAAAGGTCTAAATGGATTATACCTAGGGAATATTGAGGATCAAAATCACGAGGTAAATAAGATACGATCGGATGTGATTGAAATTAGGAATCAGCCTACAAGCTCACAGTTGCTGAGCCAAAACTTTCCAACCCACAGTCAAATCAAACCGCGTTATTTTACTCGTATCTCACACGAGTAAATTAAAAGTTGGCCCAAACTATTTGCTTTTTTTTTCCTTCAAACAGGTTGATTACTCAATATAGTCCCCCTTACTTATGAAAGATGTTTAAAGTTGAACACTGGTTGAACAACGTCGTGTCTCTGTTTATCACTGTCCACAAAATAAATAAAGACAGGACGTTGTTTAACCAGTGTTTCACTTTAAACATCTTTCATAAGTAAGGCCCTATGTCTTTGCCAATTTAAAATATTCGTTCAAAACAAATATTGAAAAAACGATTTCAAAGTTAGGTTTGGGATTTCATTATGAGATCCTGCCTTGATGACAATGGGACCATTACCATTATCAACGAAATCATTTTTAAAGTAATCTTGATTATAAATAGCATTTATACTGAAAAATAGAATCTCCTCTTATTAACTGTACCTATATTTGAATATTTAATATAAATACTTACTTAAACAGACTTAAGTCTGGACCTCATGACATCTTAAGACTACCCAATCAGAATCACATAATATTTTGAAAAATGCAAAAATCAAATAAAGTGCCCCAGATAAGCTGACACACTTAAAGACACCAAGGCATTACTTAAATGCAAATACAAAAACAGTTTGAGGAAACAGCCGCCAGCGCCTCCGAACCACCAAAGGTCTACCAACTACTTTAGGCCGGTGACCCACAACTGTACTGTAATCAGTGGCCATACTGAGTCAGTTGGTTTTGTGGCCAAGAAGGAAGCGTGCGAATTAAAAATCAAAGCGAGAGGAATAAAATTACTTTGGCTCACTTTGTGGTCATCTTGAGGCCTGTCTTAAAATGTATAAGTAATAGTCTCTTTATTTGTGAGCTAGCTTCCGACCGCGGCTTCACTCGCGTGGTAATTGAATAAAAAGTAGCTAATGTCCTATTCCCGGTTACTATCTATCTATATTAAATTTCATCCAAATCGGTTCAGTGGTTGTCGAGTTATGAAGGAACAAACACACATCCACCCAAACATCCAAATTTTCTTATTTTTTGTTTTGATTATGTTTTACCATGACAATAATTTTCTTCGTAATTTTTTGTAAAAAAAACTGAAAGAACTTGATAGCGGTCATTTTAACCCCCTGCTAACGGAACCATAAAAAGTTTAAACCTGAAACCAGTTTTTATGGGGTTTTTTTGTATTCTTGTTCTGACGTAAAATTACTAGATCCAGATAATTCAACGACTTGTCTCACTCTGTATTTCAAAATCAAGTTTTCTTTCAAGTTTCCAATGAGCGTTTATTTCGTGGCCTCTTTCTCTCCGGGTATGTGTTACCAGCCTTATTACATGCAATTTGTTACCACCGAGGTGATCGTGTATTCAATACTCTGATAGATGGGCTCCTTTGTGTATAAACGCCCTTTGTTTGCGAAGATGGCGATTACAAAATTGCCAATAATTTTCAGAAAATAGTGGAAGGAAAATCGAAATTACATGGTTTGGATGAAAGGTCGCAGGTTCGATGTTATGTGGAAAGTGTCTTTTGCAAAGGTTATAGATAAAGGTACAAAATGTTAGTATCTTATTTCTTACCATTAAAACTTTGGCTCAATCTTTGATATATAAATTGAAGCAATCTCTGCCTTTTAACGGTACACTGTATTGCCTGAAATATTGATTAAGATAGAGTAGGCTTGGCCAAATCTCTCAGCTTAATCGGCCTTAGAGGTAAAAGATGGTTAATAAGTCCATACACAGCGATTTTGAGACTTAATAGACTGACATAGAATCTTGAACAACATTAATGTGTGATTTTTGTTTTTCTAAATTTCCTAATCAATTTTTCTTAGTAATATTAATCTAACTAAGTACAGTAAGCAAACCCACTATTCTACATTAAATAAAACAAAATCGGGTTAGTTCACCATTTCTAATTAAGAAAAAATATTTTCTCATACATTTTGTATGGAACTTTTTTGATTTTATCTCGAATTCTGAAGCGGTGTGAAGTTCGCGCGGGTCGGCTAGTAAAGTACATGACAACAGGAACGACTTCAAAAATGTTCTGTAAATAATCCGTTCCAACAATAGGTTTCCCGTTACAATTGACTGTGTGTGACACATTGGTAGGCTGCGGTGCGCCCTGCGTTTGACGTTTAGGGAGAATGCGTGGCACATGCAAAACCACAGATTTTACTCGAATCTGTCACGGGAAATTCCACTCAAATGACCGTAGCGTTAGGCATATTTTTGGATATACAGATAAAGTGCTAAATGAGGCTGATTATGAAATTGTAGGCATGGATAGTATTTATCTGTAATCATGAAAAACACATTTATATCGCTGTTCATGAATTTGAATATTTTTAAATGTTTATAGGTCATTTTTTTTCCAGTTTTTATAGTAGGTATTTATGACGTTACGTTACTACCACATTCCGCAAAGTTACCATTTTATACGTAACGTTACTAGAAAACTTACTGGTTTCCTCATGGTGTACATCCAACGTGGTTTTAACGCCCAAAGCGTTGGTCTTCTATTCACTCGTGCATCTAGGTTTATTCTCTAACTGAATTGAACAGACGGAACAGAATTACTTCGCCGTACCCGTAGACGGGACCTCATTGTAGGTACTTAGATAGAGCCCCGGGCAAATATGCAACTATGTCCGGTGGCTGGTGAGTTTCCATTGCCCAATACGATTTTAGAAAGAATAAAATTGAAATGCGATCGTGGTCGCCCAAGGAAACGTTGCAGGGACGATTTCGACGCCTTTGACAAAGATTGGTGGGAAGGAAAGAGATGGTTAAAGATATATGCGGTCGTGGTTGGAGGAAACGTTGGAGGGAGGATGTCGACGCCTTTGACAGAGATCTAGTCAAGTGGCAAGCGTCTAGCGAAATTATAAACACCGCTTAGTCATGTGACATCATGTGACACAGGTAAATGTCTTCACTTGGCTAGCCCAGCATATATTATTAAGGTCAAATAAGTACCTACGACTATTCTTTCCAAAATCTCGCAAGACAACGAAAACACTCCCCAGCCAACAATCACAATGTTGTCTTAGGCAAATCGTCCCGAACGGCGACAACGGTGTTTCTATGCTTGCGCACACAGCCTTTGTCATCTGTGTACCCATCTGTGTACCTCATCTGTGTACTGTTTACCTCCAGACATTATCGAGCTGAATTGAATTCGTTGTTTGTTCGTTTGCGGGTCTGAATGCTAGTAATTACGCGTACTGGTTAAAGTTAGCATCTAGATACGAGCTGTTGACTAAAGTGACTGTGGTTCGATGTGATTTAAGACCTAGTTAACCTAAAGGCCTGGTTTATGATTTAAGTTATTATACTATCCGATTTTTAGAAAATGTGTTTAGGAAATCGTGATCAAAAAAGATCTATTGGACTGTAATGTTTCCCAGGACGACGCGTTCGATAGAGCAAAGTGGAAAAAGATGATGAGAAAAGCAGACCTCACCATCAGATGGAATTAATAATGCTTAGAGAGTATTAAACTAAAGCTAAAACAGTTATATTCCGATTTAATGAGATTGGAAGGTCCCGACCACACTGTAGTTTACATTTCTGTAAAAAGTTATAGTTACCATAAATTAGGTATTTTTATATATAATGAATCATACAGCACGATAGGACAAAGTTTTATTAAGGAGGGTGATCTGGACACCGATATGTAGCGTATTAGCATAACGAAGTGGTCGGCCATGCGTGGACGCTTATCTAGGGTTGGTAGAGATAGCAATACAGTTGCTGAACATAAAATTAAATTAAAAAAAAAATAGTAAAAATAATTATGCAGTCTTATTCATTCTTATTCTTGAATTCAAGGTGAATGTTAAAAGACAAATATTTTAGAAGTTTTAAGGTTGATTCACGTTACGCCGGCCGTGCCCCGGCGCCCGGTCTGACATGAATCACTTCATAAAAAATGTTTAGCATAATGTTCCGGACGGGCCCGGCCCTGTGTAACGTGAATCAACCTTTAAAGTACCTACCACCTGTGGCAGAAAAAATGAGGAGTTATAGGTTAGCGTGGTATTGGCTTGTTATGTTTTTTTTTTAATATTTTAAATATGTTTAGTTTGAGTTGACTCATATAATTGTTATTTCAGGCAAAAAGGAATATTTTAGAAAAGTAAGGAAAAACATTAATAATTAACATGAAAAAAACTGTTAACAAGTTACACGGTAAAAGATTTTTTTGTAACTTCTTACGATTTACTTTTTATTTAAAAAAAATTGCAAAAATGACTCTTTTTCCAACTGTACAAGTAGGTCGTGTGATTTAATTCAGTAAAATGTTGGAGACGAGGAGGTTTTGTCCTATTTGGGCACAGTTTTAGAGCTATTTAATTTAAAATGTAATATTTATTTTAAAGCTTTTGAGAGGTTTTTCCGCTCGAAAATTATCTTCTTTTCTATTTTGAGCAGCGTCATTATAAAAGGAATCATTTTTCGCTTCGTCGAGGTAAGTATAATAACCAATTTTTTTGAAATGGTTTTTGGTAGTACTACTTTTAATACTATTTTTAATTACCTAACTATGTTTTGCTGACACGGCGAACTTCGGTACAGCTATTTCTATTTAATTTTCAAATTTCATTAAAATCTATTCAGTCTGCGTTATTTAGCCACAAACATACAAATATCCTCAAACAAATATTTTTTCACCTCAGCAGCTCGAAATGGCATCCTTTGCTGCGAGAAACCAGTGTGCAAAATCGCATTTTGCACACTGGTTTCAGTGAGGAAAAGTGATTTGAAATTCGAATGTCGTCGACTGACACGTGATAGTGCATGGCGGTCAATCGCTAGCCTGTCTATGAAAAAAAAAAACAAATAACGCACCTTTTAAAAATAAAATAGCGGGAATTTGTTTCTGTTACGCTACTTATTTGTTGAAAATTCATAAAACAATAAAGATAAGTGAAACCAGTGGCGAATACACTAATTTATCTCCAGAGAGAAGAGTTGAGACAAAAAGTGATTGTGATGAACAAAGTTCCCTTCCTGAGAAGCACGTAGGTAAGTTCTGAACAAAACAGAAACTTTTAATTTCCAAAACTACAATAACTGTTATAAATATGTTCTTTTAATTTCTGAAAAAATGCGTTATTTTTAAATACTTAGATTTAAATGAATACCTTACCTATTATGGATTAGTTGCTTCACTATGTACAAAGTTGTATCTTTTATTTGTAGGTTAATGTTCTCGCTACTGAGGTGAAAAATTTTGTGTGCTACACGAGACCAAAGTTTTTCACATCTCGTGCCTTTGAATTCCTCGCTAGACTCGGGATTCTAACGTAGAATCACTCGCTACGCTCGTGATTCAATTCTTAGAATCCCTCGTTTGCTCGGGATTCAAAATCAGCACTCGAAGAAAACATCAACTTTGCTCTCTTGTTGCACAAATAACTATTATTACAGTAGGACCAACCCTAAAATTCTCAGTTGGGATAGACCCGGGCTATCTTCGATCAGCACGGTTGAACGCGTGCGCGTGCGCAGCTTAACTTCTACATAATCTGTGCCTTCGGCCATGTTGGGGCGAGGTTTACAACATTTATCACTAGGATCTATTTGTTTATTTTATTGTTATTCAGATGAGGTGTATTATTCAGGCCCTAATTGTTTTTAAGAAAATTAAATGCGTGACGTGAATATAAGATTCCCCTTTTTAATTGAAATAACTAAGGTTGAATTGTTCTGGTGCATAATAAAGACATCGGTCAAATTTAATAAGCCGAATTAAAGGCTGAAAAGAGATTAAGGCGGATAAGAGATAAGGAGTGCAGGGACAATTCTACTAAATGACAACGTCAAACATTCCGTTGCGTTTTGTTCGTTCTCTTAGGCGCGGGCCAGATAGAAGAGACGTAAGACGAGGACGCGTTGTGAGGACAGGGCGCCAGAGAACTGCGTTGCGTCCGTGCCCCGTCTCTTCAGTATGTTTTGCGTCGCGACGCTTCTAAATATTTTGCATGAAAGGGACACGGAAGAGACAAATGTCCACGCCCCGTCTGCGTCTTACGTCTTTTCTGTGTGTCCCTCGCCTTAAATGTCAGCCATTTGGTGAATAGGCATGATGACTAATTTTCAAAATCTCTTCTATGATATTCAGAAGTATCTATTATGTCTAAAATATATCATATTTCTGTAGAAAATTAAGGTTTTTGTGCAATAAAAGTACATTTAAATTTAAATTTTCAAATTCACGCTAAAACGCTCGCCGATGTCATGGCGTCTGTTTTTACGTCACGGCTCGGTATATCAACCAGTGATGACAACTTAGCTACATAGAAATAAAATGACATTTACCGAGACGTGACGTAATTCGCTCTGATGGGTGTTTTAGCTATCATGGCGGATTGTTGTATTTTGTAGATTTATTTTAAGAAATAAATTATTAATCTCGACATTAATAAGAGAATAAATACATTTTTCAAAATCTTTGAATCCTATTTCATTAGATCAGATAAATATTTTGGCGAAACTTGATTACTGTCATCATGCCTATTGTAGAATCTTTAACTTAGGTAGTAAAAATAATGCGTGCCTATTATTTTAATAAAAGAACGTCGAATGCGCACAATCTTACTAGTTAAATCAGGTTGTCTGGGTTAACTAAGCAAATGCTATATTTGTTAGTAAGAATTTAGTTTGTTATTCTATTCCCAATCATCAAAATTCAACAAAACACTCGGAACGAAAGCAAACTAGATTTAACAAACGACTAAGCGGATAGTTGAACTCAAATATTTTATCTAGTAAAAGCCGGCGGTTGCCTGTGTGTTTGTAGAGAGATTGGCTGCAATTCGTCTCAAATAGAAACCAGTAGCGTCTTTCGATCTATTTTGGAATGCTATTCATTAGTTTAACTAGTTTATACGTTGATATCCTTCGTTTAAAAACTTTAAAACATAGGTGATGATGTCATGACTGGATCCGTAAAGTCCCATTGAGTTTTTATAATTCTCTGTTGTTTTTTTTTAAGTGACTTAAAAGTGAATAGAGACTTGCTAAATTGCCAGGTGAATATGTATAATATTCACCTGTTCAAAATCTTTAACTTATCTTATGGTACTTACCGCTGAAAACCAGCGCTTCAGCAGTTTTTGTACTGCTGTAGCAAATGCTGAGGGGCTACCTTTTTTCTAATACCTAATTTATAAAATTCTATGTACTTGTGACGAAAATAAACATTTTCTATTTCTTTTTCTATATTGGTCTAAATAAGAAATATTGCCTTTTCACTTTGCTTTTAATTGGTAGAAGTTTCAGTAGTACCAGTAACATCAACTGCATTTTCTGTTGTATTCTGTGCAATAGCTGTAGATGTAGAAGTATCACCTTCTACAGCAGCAGTTGTTTCTGAATGCGTATCATTTGCAGCAGGAATAGTAATATTTCCAACTGTAGTGTAAGCACTGTAAGCATCAGTTACCGGAGAAGAAACAGTTTCATTCGAAGCGTATTCATCAGAGATGTAATTTACTGTAGGTCCGCTCATCCCTTCGTGGTGGCTTTCGGCACCAGCTCTTTCTACGAAGATGCAGGTATTGATGCATTCGTACTCATCTTTGAACATGTTCTGGTTTGGGCATCCTCGCCAGACGCCGACTTCGCATCTGGAGCCGGGCTTGTAGTAGTAAAGCACGTGGAGTGGTGCGCGACCACAGTCCTCCCAGTTGAAGTTTTCGAAGCAGACTGATGGTGGTACTAGAAAGTAAGTTTGTATGAGCAAGTGGTCAACTCTAATGACGAAGTTTTTAGACCGCCTAAAGGTCTCCGTCATGGCTTAACGACTTAAAAGCCGGGACCGAAAATTAAACGTGCCCTCCGAAGCACGGAAGCGCTCAGCTCGTAATGCCACTTGCGGTCATCCATCCAAACTGTGACCGCGCACAACGCTGATTAACTTCAACGATCAATCAAGAACGTCTAAGAAGCTAAGCCACGAGCGTTTCTAGAAGAAAAAATTAAACATGATTACTACTGCATCCTCAAGTGCGTTAGACATTTTTTCAGATCTTCAGGCATTCAGGAGCCTTTGAATATGTCTAAGGGGGTAGTCAGAAGCACGCACAAATACCTTGGCAAAGATTTTGTAGAAGTTGGCATCCCGAGCTCTGAATGGTGAAGGAAAACATCGTGGGGAAACACGTAAGTACGAAAGTTCTACGTACCAGCTAATCCATAATCAAACAGGGATAAAAAAGTTAAAAAATAAACTACAACCATGGTGAAAAGAACTAAAATGAACACAATCGATTAAAACACTTTATGCGTTTTGAGATAAGTGTTTAATGTTCGTGCTTGAAAGATAATGCAAATTGCTTTTTAATCCATTTGCGCCTACTCATAAAACACAATTTAAAGTAAGTAGACAATTTTCCAAACAAAACACTAGTAGGTATTCTATACATTTGGCAGACCACGACACGACTGTATTCCTCAGAGCTCGGTGACATTTCCTCATATTTTTAAGCATTATCTAAGGAGTAGTCAGAGGTATGTCCAAATACATATATGGTAAATACCCACATTTTGTAAAAGTTAGCATTCCATACGTGACAGGTTGCAAGCCCATCGCCTCTATTAGAAAGCTAACTAGTTTTCTCAAGATATTTTCCTTCACCGTTTAGAGCTTGTATTAATGTGCATATACATTTTTCGAAACGAAAAATCCACGGCTGGGTACAAACCCACGACCTTCGGATCGAAAAGGCTCTAACCTCCAACACGGCCAAGATTATCAGGTTCTTCAATAATGGCTACCGTTCTTGCAAAGCTTCAAGTGAAACAGTCCAATCGAGAAATAATTTCCTGTCATTCCAGTTACCGAGTTACTTATGAATTACTACGTAATCCGACTTTGTCTACGGATGTCTAGGTCAATGGTAAATTAATAATGCTTTTCTTATGTTCCATGCTCTAAGGTTTTCTCAAGTTTATTTTTTAAACCGTCATAACTGTATTCGGAACTTGAAAGACGTTTTAGAATACATATTGACCAACTTATGAATTCCATTTGACAGTTTGGAAACCCATCGATGCTTGAGATAAACTACTAAGACTTATCACTTTTTAGAATTTCGAAAAGTTCCATAATTCCATCTGGCAGTTGGGAAACCCATCCTGACACTGTATAAATTCTAGTTAAATATGTAAAGGCCTACAAATTTACATAAGTGACGATGGGTTTGCAAACTGTGACATTGAATTTAAATTTGAACAAACCAACATGTCTTTTGGCATTTTGTCAAAACTGAATAATCACTTCACCCACTCAAATAACTTAGTTACAGACTACATCTCCTCAAAAAGAGATGAAATAAAATATTCTAATTCAACTGAGGTTCAATGAGATTAAAAATCAATTATTGCAAGGTAGAGATGGGCTAAAGTTTATTTTTACTCCGAAAACAGGTCCGATCAAATTCGTTGTTGTTAAATTTTATTTTTCAATAATAGTCAGACTTTTGTGATGTTTTTAAGTCATTATGATCTAAAATCTAGGTAACACCTATCAACCAGCACTTACTATGTTTCAAGTAGAACTTTCTATTTGTATTTATGATTGGAATACCATAATACATACCTAAATAATAAAAGTGTAATAAGATTTCGGAGTCCTTATTTGAAGTTTTAATAAACCTTTCTAACCGACTTCAAAAAAAGGAGGAGGTTCTCAATGTCATAGGGTAGGTGAAATAAGTTTCCGATCGGTGCCACAAAAATTTTGTGAGGATCTGACCAGGATCTTCGGAGTTATAAACAGAAATGCACTTCGAGATTGCAGAAAATTGCTCAGCTTATAACATTGAAGTCGGTTTTTTAAAATTTAAAATTTTTGTTTTAGTTTGTTTTCGGTGTCCGAATTTGTAGTTAAAATACAACATCCCTAGCTGCATTGCGGTGCGAGCCCCACGGTGAAAACGATTATCCACTCCGCCGTAAGAATAATGGGAGCGGAACGGGGTTCATTCGCTCCCTTGTGCAGGAAGGTCTTTGCTATTAATTGATTCTATTTCTTCACCATTAGCACGCGGCATGTCTGCTTTTCTATGTGATTATATTTGGTACAAACTTGAAGCTTTTGAGCACCGTATTGTGTCAACTTGGGTGGTTATCCTAAATTATAAAAGCGAAAGTCCGTGTGTGTGTGTAAATGTTTGTTACACAGATTTTTACAGGTATCCCCATAACTACTGAACCGATTATTAACCGTTAACTGGTATTACGAGCTGAGCGCTTCCGTGCTTCGGAGGGCACGTTAATTGTCGGTCCCGGCTTTAAAATAGTTAAGCCATGACGGAGGCCTTTAGGCGGCCTAAAAACTCCGTCACCAGAGTTGGACACTTGCTCATACGAACTTACTTACTTTTAATGCCATCGATTCTGTCATTTTTCGATGTTGCGCTGCAATTTTATTGATGTCATCTTAAGTTAAGCGACTGTCACTTGGGCAACGTCATAAAGCTTATTTTTAATTAAACTCCGGTTTAAAATGCCACTTTGGGCAATAAACAGGTGTAAGTGAGATTAACCTTTGGGATCTCGTTACTCAATCTTTTGACATTTTGTATAAGATTGTGTAGGTATTAAAGTTGATTAACGGTTTAAGGTTTTTCGTCTCAGGCACAGAACTATATCGAGATAGAAGCAAAAAGTTGTATGTTTGTATTGTATGGTTTCCATACAAATCAACGAACTTTTTAGTTCTGTAACGTGTAACATTTTACGTAGGTACTTTGACGAACGCAGTTGACAGTTTGGATTACATTGCTGGTTTTCAATGCTCGCCAAGTCTGGCGTGTCAAATTAAAGCCGCAATGGAAATAATTCGGAATGAACTTTGCGGCGAGCAAAGAAGTCCTCAGCCCTTCTTTTCGGCACGCGAGGTACATTACCATACACACTTTGCTTCTATCTCGATATAATTCTGTGGTCTCAGGTATTAAAATAGATGTTTGAAAGTGTGGTTTTTGATATTTTCTAGTTCTACTTTGAAACCGTCTAACCAAGATAATAATCTCCATGTAACTTCCCACTATTTGACTTCACTATTCCTTCGTAGAGAATCTTTGACACTCCTTAAAAATATCACTAGCACCAGTTAAGCTTCGATTGTTAACACACAGAGCAATCTCAGCTTTCTACCTTAAGAATGAGAGCACATTTTTGCATGGTAAGAAACGAGGAAACTATTGAGAACAGTAACTCGAGAATGGGTTAAAGTATAAAGACAAAGACGAGGGTTTATAGAGATTTGACTGTTAAACGATTTGTAGGTGAATTTGTAAGGTATTTCGGAAATCTGGTTTATTTTATCAGTTCACCTTAGTACAGCGTAATAGAATAGGTAAGTAGGTACCTACTTCTTTTTTCAACTAAAATAACTTTCACAAAATCACTTGAAGCGCTCGTGGTGTAGCTTGCTTAGACTTTCAGAAATAAGTATGGGTGACCGATAATGACATTAACAGCTGGAACAAGAGTAGAATCACCTAGCTCAGTGATCCTAGTGGTCCTACTGAATAAATGATATTTGAATTTTGACAGGTCAATCAACAGTACCTACGGTCACTTCACGATTCTCAACAAAACTGTCAAAAAGATGAATTGCCGATACGAATCACTAAAAGAAAATTGTAGTAGGAATAATTTTGTGATTTCTATACGAGAATCTCGCTATTATGATTCTGCTATAACGACCTTTGAACTGCGGGCTTAAAAAGGTCACAATATGAAATAAAATATGAAATGAACTATAATGCCGTCTCTTTTCACTCTCAGTTAATGAAAAGAGATGGCATATAGTTCAATTCCTATTGCGATTCTGCAATAGCGACCTTTTAAGCCCGCTGATGTGATCGAGATTGTTCTTATCTATAATTTATGATGATCTGTTTAGGCATTTGAAGATGATCTTTTCTAGTTGATGAAACAGAACTATTACTCCAACATTTAATTTCAACGTGCTACCTTCTTCGAATTCTGAAGCACAAAACTCAGCACTGTACCTACCTACTGCATGTACAAGCATGCATGCATAAATGTGGTGACTTTAGTAGCTGAGCGGCTCTACTACGCGACTCGACGGCAAAATGGCCATAAACATCTTAACAACGATGCGTGAGGTTATTTTAGCAGCAACTTTAAAGGTTAATAATTAAATCACACAAAGATAAGATAGACGTGGTTAAAAAAATCTATCCAAATTACAACTCTGTTTTACTAAATTCTGTAGTTTGTTGAAACGAAATTATGGTTTATGCGAACTATTACACAAACGCCATTCTTCCTATTCATGATTCCCATACAATATGGATTCCACACAATTGCAGTAGGTACGTATGTCAAAGTTTGTTACACTGAGTGTACAGTACAATCATGTTTTTTTAGACCTACATTAAATTGTAACTTTACCAATGCATGATTATTATTGTTTCTGAAATCGAATTTATTACCTACCTAATGAATTAGATAACTTAATAGTTACTAAGATTTTAGGTAGTAAATAAATTGATAAAGATTATGTTGCAATGATGGAAAATGGGATTTAATGTAAGGTGCATCTGCTTCTGTAATTCTGTAATTCTGTGAGGAATTCTTTATCACAAATGCATCTATTCCTTTTTGTGCATAACTTTTGTACACCCACGCTGTCCAGATACTTATGCAGCGCCGTTTTCTAGCAAGTTTCAGATGCTTTGCGAAGAATGGAGATATTTTTCATTCTAGTGGTTTCATTCCCATTGTGAGATTTTGTGGAATATTTATATAATAAATGGCGTTAGTTATATACTTATACAATTTTTATAGTAACTGTGGTTTGTGGTTTCATTGACTTACCTAATCATCTGCTGTGTGGTTATCAAGGAATTTTAAACTACGCAAAAACTACGTAGTTTAAAAATTCTTTGGTTCTTATCGAATTCATTTGACTTTGATTTGGCATCTGTATTAGCTGACTTGACCATAGACTATGACGTAAAACGTGACACTGGTAGAATAAGCTTATACTGTAGTTTGTTGTCAAATAAATAAAAAATGAATTCAAATGAAAGCAGAGTAATTTTGTACCAAAGCCTACTCACCGCCCTGCTCGAGTATCAAGGCAGATGAAGTCATCATTCTTAATAACAAGCCTGTAGTTTCCCTTTTAAATTGTGAATATAATGTGCCAAGAAAGTTTGGCTAGAATACTTCAAGATTAATACGGATTTAAGTTCCGAAGGTAATAGTGAAACTGGCAAGCGGCCCAATTGATGGTATGTCGTAAGTTTTGTTCACAATAACCGGGAAAATTGGCTTTCTATAGCCTAGTTTTCGTTTTGAACTAGTTTAAATAGTGAATCTAGGTGTTTTATGTGCATGATAAAAATGTTTGATGGATAGATTTGAACGATCCTCAGATAGAAAGTCGTGGTTAAATCAGTAGTTGTATTGAAAAAAAACCTTTTGGTTTTGACCAATACTCAAAGATTTTAATTACAATCGATTTTTAAATGCAGGACGCAGCCCCAAGCGCTGGTGTGACCAGGTATCGGAGCAACTCGAAATGCCGGTGAACAAAGCACTGCATCAAGCCACAGATCGCTCCAAATGGAGATCAATCAACCACAAGATCATGGGAAGGAGTCACGATCCTCAACAATGAGGAATCGACTAAGGAGGAGGAGGAGATTCCTAAATATAAAAATCCTAGTATTTGCTCGAATCACAAACTGAAAATGAAAGTTTACAAAATGCTGCAACTGATGTTATGCAGGTTCAAGATCGAAGCCTTTTGTTCAATTTTCCAGACTTAAAATGAAATTTGAAAAAGGCTCTACACGGGAATGTTTGCGCGTGACTCGAATGTACTTAGAACTTCATAGAGCATTGACCTTTGTGAAAATGCTCCTAAGAAAACACTTGAAACTGTTTATAAAAGATAGCGAGGCCTGTAAATAAATGAAAAAATACCCGTTGGGATGAACGACATGATGAGGCGAAAGTTAGGTATGAGAGAGGATGATATTTTGGTAAAGATACTTGTAGTTCAAATAATTGGATGATTCGTCTAAAAATATTTAACAAACACAAAATCAAATATTAAAATTGACTAAACTAGCAATATTAGAAACACAGTGGGAATTAATCTTGCAAAAAAAAGTTTTTGGTAGGTACCGATACGACGTTTTTCTTTTATATTTTGTCTTTTCTAATAATTTAATTTTTAGTGTTCTTCAAAACAGTATTTCACACTTATTTTGTTTCTTGTTTCAGATGTTGAAGAATGTGGATTGAACTGTTACATTTTTAGGGAGATCGCGACAACAATATAGGTAAGTTTATTGCTGAATTGAAATACCTTGCTTGATAATTACTTAAAGATCGAAAAAAAAACAAGCTCAAAAACTGTTGAAAAAAATGAATTGAAAATATCAAATGAATTGTGTTAACACTTTTTAATTTTAATTCTTTATCAATCAAGATTCCTATATTTTTCCAATCCGTCAAGTCAGTAACCAATGAGACCATTGTAATCACATAAAGCATAGTCTAGAATGCCAACAGTTTGTACTCTTGTTCCTTCACGGCATTATTTTAGGCCTAAGGAACTGTTTGGGTTCATAAAGACTAAATTGCATATTGCCTTTATTGGAAAATGGTCTAGATTGTAAAATGACTAAGTTGCAGATCGTCCTGATTGCCAATTGTCTTATTCTAATTATCATAACGACGTGGTAGCAAAATTACTTGATTGCACAATGTCATGATGGTCAAAATGCCACAATTACTAAATGAACAAGTAGCAAAACATCCTGATTGAAAATGGACTAGGCAACGTTGTAGCATCACCAAAGTCTTCATACCACAAAGCAGCAGTTAAGAAACACCAGTGACTTAAGAAGCCTACCCTAATCAAGTCCCCCAAGACAGTGTAGTGAACAGACTGCTATAAATTAACTATAGGATTACTCACGCTTAGCCGTGACGGATCCGGGCCGTGTTCGAGCCAAATACATAGACGCAACCAGCCCCCTAATTGTCTATCTTTGATAGCGACCAAAGTCAGTCTCAAACTGTCAAATATGACGGTTCAGTGACCACGCAAATAGCTTTGTCACTCTTACCTCAACGAGACCGAAGGTGGCAAAAGATAGCTACGCGATCGTTTTGACAGTTTGAGACCAATTTGAAGTTTGAGATAAGAAGGACAATCAGCATACAAAAGACTTAGGTATTTCTTGACGTCCACGGTGGTGCTGGCTACCTGAAGCATTCTACGTAAAAATACGTAAAATCGTGCCTCATTACCATGGCAGCGCAGATACCAAATTGCTTGAGACAGATTTCCATTTGGCTATTGCTTGATCTTTCGCCTCACTCTAATTACATTCTACAAATAAAAAGATTTAGGTGTATAATAAAATGATTATAATTATTTAGAAACACAAATTATCATTAAGCGTTGAAAGCGTTGACGGAATGGTGGCCGAGGACTGGCAAAAGAAGCGTCGGAAGCGTCGAAGCGTCGCGGGCCGGCAGTGGATCAGGCAAGCGCAGGGACGGGAAGAATGGCAAAAACAAAAGGAGGCCTATACCCAGCAGTAGGAGAGATCGGGGCTGCGGATGATAATGATGATGATGACAAATTATCAGATAAAATCAGAACAGAAACATAGGAAAATTTTCAAAGAATATGATTATTTTGCTGTGAAAACAAAATAGAGTTCTCTGCTTCAAACATTATAATCCCCAAGATTTGTATCCCCCTAGGAAGTATGTCGGATACGGCCCGTTTCCTGCGCCGTCTATAAACCCTTTATCATCCCTAATAA
Organism: Camptogramma bilineatum; assembly: GCA_958496255.1. NCBI lineage: Eukaryota > Metazoa > Arthropoda > Insecta > Lepidoptera > Geometridae > Camptogramma > Camptogramma bilineatum. The sequence continues at coordinate 2,354,137 of OY292453.1, forward strand.
TGCATAGAGATTCAGCATGTAACTTCCTTAGACATCTCGTAAATAATTGTGACGCGGGTCCGAGCTTAACGTTTTGAATCGGCGTAGCTGACATCGGACCCAGAATGCGGTTTGGATGACTTAAGAAATCCTTGTCATACTTCTCGAGCTAAGAAGCTCAACCTGAAGCCCCGTTTCCATGGAGTAGAATTTCTAAGCGGTCACAATTTGGAAGAAAATTTCCGTGCTTCGAAGATCCGTTAAATTGTCGGTCATGGTTTTTAAGTCATTAAGCCATAACGAATTCCTTTGGGCAGCCTAAAAAACCTCAACACCAGAGCCATTATTACTAGTAGTTCGCCCCAAACTGAGATCTCGCGCAACGTTGCGTTGATAGCCTTGATTTGGACTTGTTTCTGACTACGTGCTACGTCTGCTGAGTTCACTCACTATACAATGACGTCTAATGGCTCAAACAAATGCTGGGCCAAACTAGGCGAGCCTAGGCGAGTATTACGAGCTGAGCGCTTCCGTGCTTCGCAGGGTATTTTAAATTGTCGGTCCCGGCTTTTAAGTCGTTAGGCCATGGCGGAGGACTTTAGGCGGCTTAAAAACTCCGTCACCAGAGGTGGCGACTTGCTCATTCAAACTTACTTAACTGACGACTGATGCTGTATAATCACCAAAGTAAAGGCCTTACTTGATATGTCATATTGACTCAACATATTAGATTTAGCGCGAAGAAAAACAAGAAAAAGCCACCAGGTGAGAGTCCCTGAGGGTCCCTATAACCTCCGGCGAAGACCTCTTGCTGTCAGTTATCGCGGGAAAATCATAAGTAAGTTTGTGTAGTGTACAGTGAGGCGCAACTCTGAGGTCTGCGATACGGAAAGTTCTTATTGTGCCAATCTTTTGGGAATATATATTGCTGGACATTTGACACAGTGCCATTTAGCCCCAAATTAAGCAAAGCTTGTACAATGGGAACCAGAAAACTGATAGAATACTTTTATATTTTTAAATACCTAATAATACTTTATAACACCCAGACACAGAACAAACATCTATGTTCATCACACAAAATGTTTGTCCTGGGGTGGGAATCGAACCCACGACCTACAGCGCAGGAGGCAGAGCTATTACCAACTGAGCTAAGAGGCCAGTCTAAAAATAAAAAAATAAATTCTGATGATATTTTGATAGGTAAGTAATTTGCCTGAAATGTGAATCTACAGGTGCTAGGTGATAGGTTCGGACGGATCGGATGATTATCCGCGGGCAGGTGTTCTTTAAATGAGAATTATTTAAATGAAATTGAATAAAACCTATTGTAGTGTAGGACGCCCGCCTGCCAGGTGGTGGAGTGACGATCTGCGAAAGGCTGCCGGCACAAGTTAGATGCGTCAATCTGAAGACAGGGCGCGATGGCGCTCATTAGGGGAGGCCTATGTCCAGCAGTGGACTGCTATAGGCTGATGATGATGATGATGATGTATAAAACCTCGCTCGTACGATTTCATTTAAAGAATTCTAAAATTCGTTTCGGTCGATTCTTTCAGCGCGGTCAGCTCCGCACATGTGCGTTTACCTTAAATCTAGTCTAGTGATTGTCTTTCTTAAAATTTCGCGGACTCAATTCATTTTTTACCCGACTGCGCAAAGCAAAGGAAGGGTAATGTGTTTATCAGTCTATGTATGTATGTTTGGATGTTTCTATGTGGCACTCTAGAGGCCAAACGCGTGAACCGATTTTGATAATTCTTACGTCAATCGATTCGTCTCAACCTTGGGAGTGCTACTAAAGACATGACAGTAAACAAAATTCACCAGTGCCACAACCAGACGCCATATTGTCAAAATTAAAAAAACCAAAATCGTCACACTATATCAAGTGGGGTATCGTTGAATAGGTATTTCAAAATCAACTTTAGGTTTCTTTTACCATTTTTCATTTTAAGTAATAGTTTAGGAAAAATAACGGTTTAAAGTTGATTAATAATAATTCTCGCTATGGATGTTTCTATGTGGCACTCTAGAGGCCAAACGCGTGGACCGATTTTGATGATTCTTACGTCAATCGATTTGTCTCAACCTTGGGAGTGTCACTAAAGATATGACAGTAATCAAAATTCACCAGGGCTACAACCAGACGCCATATTGTCAAAATTAAAAGAATCAAAATCGTCACAATATATCAAGTGGGGTATCGTTGAATAGGTATTTTAAAATCAACTTTATCATAACTAAAAAGTGTTAAATAAAAAAATATTTTAAAAAAACAAAAACCCGACTGCGTCAAAACTAAAAAGAAAAAAACAGGCCTGCAAAGAATTACTCACAGTCGGGACCCATAACATTGGGAAGATTTGATTGGTAATAAAATGAATGGGTACCGACTGTGAGTAATTCTTTGCAGGCCTGTTTTTTTCTTTTTAGTTTTGACGCAGTCGGGTTTTTGTTTTTTTAAAATATTTTTTTATTAGAAACACATAAGTAAATAACGCGATAAAATCCTATGTCCAAGTATTTCTACGTGGACCTTTCAAAGTGGTACACTTAGTGTTCTTATTGAATAAATATTAAAAAAAACCTACTTACTGTGTTTGTCAACTTCTTCGGTATCGATTGAATTCTTCAAATTGTGTCGTACTCTTATTAAATCTACTTTCTCGATTTTTCTTGCGAGGACAGAGGGTCGGTGACAGGGGAGCTGTGAGGCCAGGCCCTAACATTGAGTAATGCTCAGCCACACATTATGGATTGATAATATAAAAAATATAATATTACAAAACTATCTCAAGCAAACTAGATATTTTTATCATTTAAATAGGATTTTGTGTTATTTTGTGACATTAAAACTAAGTACCTAAATTAAAAAAAAGATGATTTGATTATTTATTAGGTTTATTATTTATGTATATGAGATGATTTTTTAATCCAAACACCATTATATTTGTTTATATCATAGTTACTTTCCAGACCGCATCATTTTTGTACACAAAATTAAAGACATTTTTCTAGCTACCATTATGGTAATTTAATAGCGATATTTTTAAGGACCTTTCAATTTACAACACACCCTATTCGAAATAAGCATAATGACAATTCCGTTTCATCGCACATCCTAAAATCTAATATTTGCAAGGTAACATTTACCAAGCAATAAGCACCCATCCGTCTCTACCCTCGTCAGAGCAGATGCTGCCCACTTTATGAAACAATGCAATGTATGGAAATTTTAATCTGATAGAATACGGAGTGGTTGTTTTAGATGGCATGTTTGGTTTTAAAACTTACGTGTAGGTACATTCATTTTAAAACAAATAAATAAAATATTAGTAGACAGTCCATCTCAAACTAAACAAAGCCTGCAAGTTACTATGGGATCCAGATAACTGATAGAATTCAATAAAAAAAGAAAGTTTGTATGAACCAACTCTGGTGGCGGATTTTTTAGGCCGACTAAAGGCCTCCGTCATGGCTTAACGATTTAAAAGCCGGGACCTACAATTTGTGCCCTCCGAAGCACGGAAGCGCTCAGCTTGAAATACATATTTAGTAAATGTGTTTCGTTCCCATCAAAACTTTATCATACATCATTCACACTTTGTCTCTGGGCTTCTAACCAGCAGTAACGAGACGCCAATTTTTTGGCTGTCATGCATCGTACCTATCCGTCAAAGCTCGGAGCAGGTGACAGTTCAATAACGGACACCGATCGTTACGCACGCGCAACTTCGCGGATAAGCTGAAAAGCTTTTCAAATCTAACCGACTTCGCCTGTGATCTTCATCTCATATCTCTTGTGTGTTTGTGAACCCTAACTCTCCAGCATCAGCTTATGGACAATCGAAAGGTGGAAGTTCAACGAGTGTCAGCTTGCAGTCCGAGGTACGTACTTTGCATATATCGTTACTGTTGGCTGCCTAGATCAAAGTGTGAACCTCTCATTTTATATCGTGTGACTCGTCAGACCTCTCATCCAGGTCTTCCCAGGGTAGCAGAAAGCCATCACTTAATTTCGGCGTGGTGCGAATGCTACATCTATTTGGTGCCGAAACCAGGGAACTTCCATTTTGAAACGTAAATCGCCATCTTTTCTTGTGGTATTTCTGGTTGAAAACGTAGCTTAGAATATCTCATCAATCTATTGTTTTAAACTTAAAACTATAGGTGCACATCGCATTCTAAGTTATTCCATCTCCATAGAATTACCTACCATCGAATTAATCAATTTATCGAACGTTCATAAGCTATCACCATCGAACAGGGATTTCACAAAATCGTAGTGTATTTATCGAAGTATTCTTTCGTATTCATATCTACTTTTATCGTAAATTATTGTGAGATCAAATTGTGCAATCATTTATTTCTCGGTGCACAATTTATTTCGGTCACAATATAATCAAATCGTATCTTGATACTTAGTTATTTACATTAACCATCCATTGCAACATAATCGTAATTTTACAACAAAAATCTAAAATTAAAAATCGTAAAATATTTCAAGAATATTTCATACAAATTTTTCCTTTCTTATTCACTAAAACGTGAGGGTAGGTCGAAACCACGCTGAGCGGCCGAACGGCCATCCGTAGGCACTGTGAATATTTTCGTTATCGAGTGAATGAACAGATTACAAAACAGTTAGTACGAGTATCGCACATTATCGGGAAATAATTCTGGTTCTACACAAACGAAATTCACTTTCTAGGTGGGAATCATTATCTATTTCGTATTGTAATTAATTTCAATTACATTATCCTAGCGAAAAATAACTAGAAGTCCATTTATTTTGTAGGTACCGGAACTAATCAGAAATTATCTACTCATAAATAAACTTGTTATTTTATCGATTCAAAACTCATATTCTTTGCTCTTTTACGTATCGACCTACGTGTATAGTACACAATGTCACTTCTAAAGAAACATAGATCAGGTACTTTTAAGAAGTCTAAGTCAAAATCAATCGACATTGAGTATACTACTGAGGATTTACCATCCTTGCGTAGAAAACGAACAATAGCGTATAAACGTCTGACTAAGGCTTTAGAAGTAGGAATTTTAGCTGCAAATGACTCTTCTCAGCGAGACTTGTTTTTATCATATCACCAGGAAGTAAAAAATATTGCAGCTACTTTTGAGGATGCGCATTTTACAATTCAGGAGATTCTTAACGATCCTGAAAATGAGGATAACGAAATGCAGGAACGTTTTGACGAAATGTATTACAAAGTGTTATCGATTAATCGTACTTTTTCTAGTAATGATTCGACTCATTCTCACGGTACTCGCAGCGCTTCATCGAACATTCGGTTACCTAAAATCACGCTTCCGACTTTTAGCGGTGACGTTAAAAAGTGGCCGGAATATTTCGACACTTTCAACGCCTTGATACATAATTCAACTTCTTTGACCGACACTGAGAAATATCATTATCTGTTCTCATCTCTCAGCGGCGATGCGTTGACGGTAATCAAACCGTTCCCGATGACTCACGAGCACTATCACGATGCGTATCAAGCACTCACCGCGCGCTTTACGAACAAACGCGATCTAGCCTTCACGTGTTGGCGAGATATTTTGAATGTCGACTTTAAAATTAATGACGCTCACGAATTCAGAAAATCGCTTGACTTGTTTGAAGAAAACTTAAGCATTTTAAAAACAGTTAACCTGCCGGTTAGTCAATGGGATTTTATTCTAGTGTATCATATTTTATCGAAACTTGACTCGAAATTACGTCGAGATTTTGAAGAAGATCATTCAGATATCGAGCTGCCTACCTACTTACAATTAAAAGCTTTTCTTCAATCTAAGTGCGAGGCTTCATTACGCGATACACATTTTATCAAATCGAACAAGTTAAACGAACTTCCCCAGAGAAGTTCATCTGCGCATCCGCAACCAAAGCGTAGTACTACGGCACACACTCTTGTAGCAGCGACAGGTCAAAATCAAACCGGAAGTGGTACAACTACCGCCGCGACCGATCAAAATCAAACCGGAAGTGCTACGACATCCGTTCCGTATACGAGTAAATGTTCATTTTGTAGTGATTTTCATTCCATTGCGGCATGTTCGGAGTTTCTGAAGAAATCGTACGATGAACGAATGCAGATCGCTACTGAGAAGAACTGGTGCTTCAACTGCTTGAAGCCGTCTCATCGATTGAAGGATTGTAAATCGATCTTTTCGTGTCGCACATGCAAACGGAAACATCATACCTTACTCCATCGCGATAACTCTATCGAATCAAATCAAACCGTATCGTCGTTGGTTTCAAGGTCACCCATGCATACAACCGTTTTGCTAGCGACTGCAATGGTGCAGGTTAAAGATGCTTTCGGTGAAATTCAATCATTTCGCGCTTTATTCGACACCGGAAGTCAAAGCAACTTCATCACCGAATCCGCGGTTAAACGTTTAAGTTTGCCTCTTACTCCAGCTAACATAAACGTAAGGGGACTCGGCGAAGCACCGGCATCTATTCTCGGTGACGTAACGTGTGCAGTAGGTACGAATGATAAAATCATTTTTGATTTGGACCTGCATGTAATTTCAAAAATATGTGGCGATCAACCAATCGAAAAACTCAACACCTCTGGATGGTCACATATTCAATCGTTGCCACTTGCAGACCCCGGATTCGATATTCCGGGATCAATCGATCTATTGCTCGCCGCCGATGTTTTTACCGATTCACTTCTCAATGAACAAATCAAAGGAAATGTTAACCAACCCACCGCTTTCAACTCCGTCTTTGGATGGCTCCTGTTAGGCAAAACTCGTTTAGCTTCTTGCACCTTAGTACATACATCGTTAAATGTTGAAAACGAGTTGAATTCTCTGGTTCAAGATCGTCAGGAACTAGACTCCGTATCGAAAACGTCCCTCTTGACTCCAAATGAAGCTCTCTGTGAACAGAAGTTTTCATCCAGTCAACTTCGTGATTCGCCTGGACACGATGTGGTCCGCGTACCCTTCAAACATTATTCAGAGCCCGTATTCGTTGGCTCTCATGAGGTTGCATTGCAACAAGTCCACACCATCGAACGTGACTCCGATTCACCAAGCGAATACGCAGACTTCATGTCAGACTATATCGAAACCAGTCACACTGGCTCTGTGTCTCTCGATGATTGCGAATCCTCAGTTTTGAAGGTTCTCGGTCTTCGGTGGAATCCATCATTGAATACATTCCTATTCGAAATCAAACCATCTAATCGATTATGTATCAAACGTTCAATTCTCAGCAAACTGGCTAGAGTCTTCGACCTGTTAGGCTTCTCATCCCCCATCACAATACAAATCAAATCATACATCCAAGAGCTTTGGATCCTCGGTATTGGTTGGGACCAAACGCCGCCTGATGAGGTTATCAATACATGGACTATGTACACGGATCAGTTACCCCTATTGTCCCTAATTCGAGTCCCGCGCAAGGTAGTGATCGAGGTAACCGATGAGACCGTAAAAGACGACCCTCCAAACATCGAAACCTTACTGAATCGTTTCTCTTCGTTATCGAAACTTGTTAATGTACTCCCTTACATCTATCGCTTCATTAACAATGCTCGAAATCCCTATCAATCAAATCGTAAGCAGTTTCTTAACCAGGTAGAACGTCATTACGCTCTCATGCAAATCGTAAAACATGTACAAAGTCAGGCTTTTTCGAAGGAAATCTCGAATTTAAAGTCAAACAAAATGTTATCTAAACCATTTCGAAAGCTAAAACCGGTTATGGACGATCAAGGAGTGCTCAGGGTGGGCGGCAGGATTTCTCGGTCAGTATTAGAGTACGAACACAAGCACCCTGCCTTCTTATCGTCTGATCATCTATCAACGATCAACTTCACTCATCGTAAGCACTTGCATCCAGGTCTAAACACAATCCATTCTTCGCTTCTGCAACTTCAGGTTGGTGATGATGGAATAGCTTGGAATGCAAACAATCAAATTATCAATCAATCTTTAGTGAAACTGTGTCCTTTGCTATTAGAGGACTAGTTTTAATCGTTTTAAATGGTAGTTTATCAAATCTTAGTTAAATAAATCGTAGTATAAGCTAATCTTAATGAATCAAATTATCGTATAACTCTCTAAATCGTATCTTTTTATTTTAAGTATCGCTTCTGATTAGGTCTTCTAGGCTTTAACCAGAAAATACCATAGGCATTTTGGTGGGCGGGATGTTTCGTTCCCATCAAAACTTTATCATACATCATTCACACTTTGTCTCTGGGCTTCTAACCAGCAGTAACGAGACGCCAATTTTTTGGCTGTCATGCATCGTACCTATCCGTCAAAGCTCGGAGCAGGTGACAGTTCAATAACGGACACCGATCGTTACGCACGCGCAACTTCGCGGATAAGCTGAAAAGCTTTTCAAATCTAACCGACTTCGCCTGTGATCTTCATCTCATATCTCTTGTGTGTTTGTGAACCCTAACTCTCCAGCATCAGCTTATGGACAATCGAAAGGTGGAAGTTCAACGAGTGTCAGCTTGCAGTCCGAGGTACGTACTTTGCATATATCGTTACTGTTGGCTGCCTAGATCAAAGTGTGAACCTCTCATTTTATATCGTGTGACTCGTCAGACCTCTCATCCAGGTCTTCCCAGGGTAGCAGAAAGCCATCACTTAATTTCGGCGTGGTGCGAATGCTACAAAATGCATACCTACTTATAAATCTTATAATCAATATCTTACAAAAAACAAACTCTTACGCTTTAAATATTCAGCTTGTTTTTTTGTTTGTTTGAATTTGAACACGCTAATCTCTGGAACTATCAGTCGGATTTGAAAAATTATTTCTGCGTTTGAAAAGTGCTCAGTTTTTGAGGAAGGTGTTGTGTGAAGGTGCTGTGTTTCATCATCCTCATCATCACCATTTACCATCACTAACCTTACATACTATCGCCACGTTCAAGTCGTACAACCTGTGCACAATGTGTTGAAGACATCTTAGATATAGAAAGATTCAACGAGAATCTCTCGTGGAATGTTTGCCTCCAACTATCAAGTAGGTACGCCATATTTCAATCTAGCATTACAACAAATGGTCTAGTTTAACTCAACGCAAGTCGAAGTATGAATAGAAGCTATAAGCATATCCTGAAGCGAATCAGATTGTGCATTGAACGAGCAGCGTGTTGTTGGATTAATGACGGCTTGTTGGAGCCAGCGGCCATTGTTGGGCACAATGGGACCAGGACATTGTGGCCCAAGACAGGGGAGTAAGCTAGCTCAATAGCTAGCTGGCTCATTTGTTTAAAACTAGCCATAGATACACTGCATGCCACGTAAAAAAATAAAAACAAAGAAACATTTATTTTGTATAGATTTTTTTGGGCCAGATTCCCTAGCAGGTCTCCTTAGAAGACACTACCAAAGTCACATCATACTCTGATCAATGGTTTATGAACGTAAAGAGTTCAAAAACATGCATTCATTTTTATTTATATACGAGTAGATTCACATTTATAACAGAGTAGCTGGCGCCCGCGGCTTTGCTCGCGTGGTACCCGGGTAAAAAGTAGCCTATATTCTATTCCGGGTCATTATCTATCTATGTTTCAAATTTCAGCCAAATCGGTTTTGTGGTGGTCGAGTTATAGAGGATCAAACATACATCCATCCAAACATCCAAACATCTAAACATCCAAACTTTCGCATTTATTATATTAGTATGATAGTTTTTCTTTTCCGACGTTTCAACGCGAGAAGAAAATAAAGTTTTTTGGATATTATAAAGTGCTACTAAAGATGCTCTACGGCCAACGAGCTTACAACTTGTGACGTAGAATTCTTATTAGTTAAAGTGGGTTTGTGCCAATTGTGTCTTTGAACTTACCTCTGACTACCTCTTTAGATCTTTGGTTACTTTTAAACTGGTATATGCTTAATGTTTAATCTTCACGGCCTTGATGTTTATAACTTTGAATAAAACAGGAATGTATTTTTGTTAGGTAGCACCCTACTTATTGAGTAGGGTACCTTTGTGGCAAACTTAGACATGACTATATCAATATTAATTGCCTCATTGCAGTCTAATCTGGTGTATTGGCCGAAATGTATAAATGTCATAGCTCGAAAAAATGATGGTTTTTTCAATAAATAATGAAGAATTTCAAACGATTGAAATTATGTTATTTTTGTATGTTCCTAGAATAAATTAATGTGATTATACTATACTTACCTACATAAGGAGAAAAATATAGATTGTTATTTGATTTATAATGAAAAAAGTGAATAAATAATTGAATAAGTAAAGCCAGTGAATGAGACGAAATAATCATTACCTATTGTCCAAGTTCACAACTTCCAATCGGTATAGATAGATAGATCAGAAACTCAACCAATCTATAGATTTTTTCCGATGTATTGTTCTTGGAGATATAGTTGTCACCCTATTTATACTTTTGAGTTTGGAATTTTTTCAACACGCGAACTGTGTAGTCGCAGGGTGATTCACACTTTTCGGAATGTATTTCAAAGGAAAGTGACGTTACTTGGCTGTAAAATCGTCAACTTTCCGAAGAAAATCTTCGAATCCAATGCATTCCGAGAAATACAATCGCACTGCTGGAACTACCACGAACTCTTAGAGCAATGTTAAAACAAGCTTGAAACATCCCTATTCTCGTTTAAATAACAAGCTTCGAACATTTCTATTTACTTGACGATGTTACGAAAAAAAACACATCGAACGCTCAGATTTGTCCTAACTCATTCCACAATTTCGGACACGTCCTATTGGATAAGCGCATTAGATTATGCGACGCAATACAATGGGCCTCGGTCCAGCAGACATTAATCTGTCTAATCCTTTCATGTCAGTATCTATTTACTTAGTTACAAAGGCTAGCTGTGCTTCAAATCCTAATTGATTGTTATATTAATTATCAAAAGCAGTGTTGGCCGAGTCGGTTAGTGCCTTTACTTTCAATCCGAAGGTCGTGGCTTCTGACCGGGCCAATCAATGGATTTTTCGGTTCTAAAAATTTATAAATAGGTACCAAGGTATGCGTAGGAACGCAGCATGTAGAAACGATAGTTACTTTGACTAACTTTTTTTTTTTTAATTTATTTTTTTAACTAGCACGAACATGTCAATGTCAATCTTTATCCTTACTTGTCTTGTATAGGTACTAAGTACTTACATTAATTATAGCTAGTATAAGATATTATACTTTATTTTAGTTAATCGAGCTTTTTTTAGTGGCATTTGTGTATAACATAAGATATTGTAATATTTCTACCCTAAGTATTAATAATGACCCACCTTATAACAAAGTTATCATATCAACAATACATGTGCCTACTTATTCAAATTAGCAGCCAAAAATAAAATTGAATTAGGGCCCATTAATGCAGATTCATAATGCGATTGAAATAATCGTCCCCAATTTTTTACGAACTACCCTCTTATTTTTAGATTGTTACGGCTGACTTTTATTGTCATAGCCTAGTAACTGTTCATTAATCTGTGGTTCGCCCGTATTCAAGTTTACAATACCTCTACGGGAGGTGGCATTTTTTATTGTAATATACATTAGGGGCTGCGCATAAAAATGTCTGATGTAATATTCAAATTGCTACTTTGATTTGACAAAGCTCGTGTCGCATTGCGTAACGATACAATTAAATATGTGAAATAATTATATTAATTTTTGTTTCATGTTTTTGTACATAAACTGATCTTAAATTATACTAAACAGTTATTTTTCAGCCATCAACATCTAATTAATTCCTGGAAGAGTATTGAGATAAGTTTACTTTACTTAAGAAAACTAAGGCTAGCTATAAACAGTCCATAAAACACAGTGAATTTCAGGGAATCTCCTCTAATAATGGGAAACGCAGACTTGGCCGCACCGCAGTCCCCGCAGTCTCCGCAGTCATCGCTTTTGTTAATGGCCTCACTCACCTATCCGCGCCACAGTCGCCGCAGTCACCGCAGTCTCCGCAGTCCCCGCATTCGATTTCTTTATATGAAGTTCTATGCAACCTAGCACACCTATCTGCGCCGCAGTCGCCGCAGTCGGCGCAGTCTCCGCAGTCGCCGCAGTCACCGCACTGGATTTCTTCGGGCGCGATGCGAATGACGACATCCGCGCCACACCGGCCGCAGCGTCCGATGCGGCGGGCCGGCGTTGGTGACCTCATCAGCTGTTTCCGAGTTCGGCCGCTTCTGCGCGTATATCTGCGTTCACCTTAATAATAATGCAGGATATTTCTAGAATGCCTTGAAGCACTTTACAACTAACAACATCATGTCGTTTGTTGTAAATTTCCCTATCGTCGTGTGGTTTTCTTGACGTCTGTTCGTGCTATTATTTATTGGTTAACTTGTTACTTTGTTATTTGGTTGCTTGTGACTTACATACTCATGCCTTCTAAGTTGTGCTTCTGACTATTAAGCTGAATATAATATCTCAAGTTTCAAAACAATTTCAATTTCATGTACTTTAAGTTCCAAAGTAAAATTGTATGAAATATGTAGAAAAACATGTAATAGCAGACTATTCTTTGAATCTATTTATTGTATTTTTTATTTTAGAACCTTATAACACAGAACAGATAATAATACTACGTATAGAATGGACACTCTGAGTTTGAGCTGGCGAGGAGCTGACTTTGAGCACGGAAAGCGCCACACGCGCAGACGCGACGATGAGACCGAGACCACAGTGTACTTACATTATTCATACGGTTACAACTTTACTGTGTACAAAACTGGCATTGTGTAGTGTAAATATGGGTAGTTAGGCCCGCTTTTGCATAGAGATTTCGTCGAGTGTCCGGGGTGAGCTTATCGGCCGAGTGGGACAGACCTTGAATTTTATTCTTGTGTTGTGTATTCAAATTCTGGCTGAATTTTCACCTCGAAATGTATAATGTAAAAAAAAATTATTTGGAAGCTCTCCTGACTACCACCTCGAAATCTGCAGGTCTTTTCAATACCTAAACGTATCATTCTTCTTTACATTACTTTTAAAGAGAACTCAAATTATCCATCAAAATACAACATCCAAGCTGGGAACGATTCTGCCTCATTAAGGCACACGTGTCACATGTCTGCAGTGGCGTAACTATAGGGTGGCAGGGCTGGCGAAATGCCACGGGCCCCCGACCCAAGAGGGCCCCGGCTCAAGAGGCCGCGAGCTCGTGATGATTTTTACTGATAGGGCCAGGGAGGGACGTATATAAGGGGGGGGGGTCCAGGTCCAATTTTTTAAACTTATAAAAAAATTGGGAACTATAAAAAACCACAACTTCTATTATTAAATACCCCTGGGCGTAATGTTAATCTTTGTACATTTTGGAACCAGTGGTGTATTTTATTTACCCTTGGGTCAAGAGGGCCATGGCCCGGGGCAGGCTGCAAGGCTCTCAGCTTCATGCGCCTTACTTTTTGTCCTTATAATGTCTAAAGAAATTTAAGAAAAGCCTGCCTAACTAGGTAACAACAACTAAAAGAAACTCATTTGGTTGTAAGTTTGATAGACATCAAGACTTGTGTACCTAATTTATTATTAGTCTAATGACTAATTGACAGACCATTTTCTGAGACTGGCCTTGCGATTTTTAACTTATCAGGAAACTGTAGGTATTCTTTAAAACTCGAAGGGATAATCCGTTACAATAATTGGGATTCAGGGAATAAATCCTCGAGGCGATTTTAGGCAAACATTTCCTAGTGTCACATTTGTCTTAAAAAAATTCGGCTCGCTTCGCTCGCATACAGCTTCATGAGTGTTTTGCGAGCAAAGTGCATTGTCTGACCGCAGAATAGGAACCGATCCTTTTCTTTGAGCACGTAAGCAAAATCAAGTGTCGCATGTTGCATTTGTGATAAAAAAATCAGCTCGCTTCGCTCGCATAATAGAATAGGCACTGACAAGCCACCAGCCACTTCTTTAGGCACCATAAGAAAAATCATGTGTCACTTGTTGCGTTTATCTTAAAAAAATTCAGCTCGCTTCGCTCGCATATTAGCTTCATGAGTGTTTTGCGAGCAAAGTGAGTTATGTATGACCGCAGAATAGGAACCGACAAAAAGCCATCCGTTTCTTTGAGCACATAAGCAAAATCAAGTGTAGGTACGTGTTGCATTTGAGATTGGAAATTGGTTCGCTCCGCTCGCATAATAAAATAGGAACCGACAACCAGGCTTATGGTGCTCAAAAGCATCATAAGAAAAATTAAAAATCACGTGTCATTTGTTGTATTTTTCTTTAAAAACTTTGGGCTCGCTTCGCTCGCATATAACCTTCATGAGTATTTTGCGAGCGGAGAATAAAACAAGTTTCAAGCCCGAGACAAGTAGCAAAAGCCAGGCTGGCCCAGGGTTCTGAATTAACATACGCCACTAGGTACTTGGAATTCAGCCCCCCAGGATCTACAATTTAAGTGCGGCAGAAAACTAGTAAATCTTTGTATTTTGGAACCCTTGGACACCCCCCTTATCAAAGCTATAGCTACGGTCCCTGGATAGGGCCCCATCAAAAGAATTTGCCACGGGCCCTAGACGGTATAGTTACGCCACTGCATGTCTGATTGTAATCAAGCTGCCTACTGGAAGCTACGGAGAAGAGAACATAATTAGATGAGTCGGAGAGCTAGATTTTAAATAAATCAGAAAGTTTAAATTTATCCATAAAGGTATGTGTCAAGTTTGTTTTTGACGCGTAGTGGCTTTAAATTTTAAAGCCTTCGGAAATCTTAATGAATATTTCAGTTTCAAAGTTATTTACTGGTTGTTCCCTAAATAAAATAAAATACATAAATAAATAATCATGACTGTATCTTTTAGAATACACATTCCGATTCTACTAACAAAACCTCAAACAAAACGTCAACTAAACCTTAGATTTCGTTTTGTTTCCTTTTTTACTATTGCCCAACGATTTTTTGTGGTGACGTTTTCAACCAAATTACTGTCATTTTGGGGACAAAACAAAACGCAGCATAATAGAAACGGAATGGTTTGTCGTTGTAAATGAGTTTGTGTCTAAAGAAGTAGTCAGAGGCACGTCCAAATGCACGTTTTAAACATGCTCAATTTCTGCAATAAGCAATTAGTTAATTATTTAACAAAATCTAACCATCTGCTCCACTTAAAGCATATCAGTTATGCCGTGCACAGAATTTGATTAGCCGGCGACAGTAACTGCTAGTTAACCTGTGAGTTAATTACCTAATCTCAGGAATAACTGACGCAGTAGTCAAACTATCTCAGTTACGTGATTATAACGTGACGTGGAGGGAAGTTCACAGAATCACGTCTTTATTTGAAAACGCCGCTAACTCTTTCATTTTTCATCATTTCCCTGCCCTTATCCCACTAGGTGGGGTCGGCACAACATGTTTCCTTCTTCTACTTTATTCTATCACTCGTCATCTCAGTGGAGTGAAAGAAGATATAGTGATAAGAATTGAGAAAGGCATGTTAAGATGGTTTGGGCATGTAGAGAGGATGAATGAAAGTCGTTTAACTAAAGAAGTGCATGAGGCGAGTGTGAATGGAACAGCTGGAAGGGGAAGACCTAGGCGAACATACCTGGATCAGATAGGTGATGTTTTGGAGAAAGGCCAGGTCAAAAGTACCCTAAACCGGCGAGCTTGTATAAAAAATGTGATGAGAGTGAATGAGGCGAAAGAGGTGTCTCAGAATCGTAGCAAGTGGAAATCCGTGGTCTCTGCCTACCCCTGTGGGAAAGAGGTGTGATTTTATGTATGTATGTGTGTATGTCATCTTAGTGCTCACTCCTTTCACACACATAATATCTGTATTCACACAGTCTATCCATCTTTTCTTAGGCCTACCCCCGGTGTATCCATCCACATTCATATTCATCGCTCTCCGTGTAACGTGGCTATCATTCCTCCTCATGACATGCCCACACCACGCTAACCTTTTACTCCTCAACTTATCAGTCACTCGTTCTCATTTGTATGCAACTGAAAGTGACGCACTACATTACTGTATTATATTGATTGCCATTCTGGTATCATTGCCTCTGCGTTTTGTTTCGTTCTCAAAAATGGAGGTAATTTGCAAAACCTCATTGGTAATTTGTTTGAAGACGTCATTATAACCTAACCTCATTGGTCATTAGTAGATTATGAAACAAAACGAAATAGTTGATGTCTTGCTTTGGTAGATAAAAAATTTGTTAGTAGAATCGAGGAGCTGAGAGGCCATTCAAATATTATCACTGTAAAACTTTTAACAGTTCTTTCTTACTAATTTCTCATAAAATACTTGTAAACCACAAGCCTAAAGCATAAAATGAGTCATCTCTATAAAACAAATTGCTTACTTAACTTTTAAAAACCTCAAAGGAAACTTCTGAGCAAATTACT
The DNA here is from genome assembly GCA_958496255.1 of Camptogramma bilineatum. Lineage (NCBI taxonomy): Eukaryota > Metazoa > Arthropoda > Insecta > Lepidoptera > Geometridae > Camptogramma > Camptogramma bilineatum. The sequence continues at coordinate 2,370,493 of OY292453.1, forward strand.
CATTCAGAATTTAAGAGCAAAGAGATTTATTATCATGTCTATTTTAATGTGTTCTTGCAAACCTCGCATTCGGCATATTTCTCCGATGACCACATGAGAACGATTGACCGCTGCAGATTTTTTTACACTAAATGATTCGGATACCTCGAGACGGAAAAATTTACAAGAAACCAAAGATCTTGTGAAAGTAGACAATTTTTGGCAGCAGTAAGCAGTGAGTAATAATTAGTTGGCAGTGTTGAAATTCAAAACTTCATGAATTTCCGTGTATTTAGACTTTTTTAAACTTTCGCGATCACTATTCTTAGTGAAAATTATATGGACACAGGATTTTATCGTGTAATTTACCTTATTTATTTATGTTACAACAGTCATGGTCGCGGGCGACTGTTGTAACATAGCCGAAACGTCGGAACAAATAAATAAGATAAATTACGCGATAAAATCCCGTGTCCATATAATTTTTAAAATGTGTATTTAGATGCCCTGACTTAGAAGCTTAAAGAAGTTCAACCGTAAACCTAATTATTTAAGCTTTTCATAGTGTTACTTATTTCTCACGGTAAAACAGTTGTTCTATCTCACGAAGGCCGGTTGGTCTTAATTGTGTGTGTGTTCACATGCACGTTGTTTCAGTGTGCGTAAGCTCGGGAGCGCTCAGAATTGGTCCACGGTCACAGAAACAACGTGCATGTGCATCTACACACACAATTAACCAACCGGCCTTCGTGAGATAGAACCACTGAAAATAAGTCCATAATTGTCGTGAGTTGTATTTCACAAAATAGCATACTACATGAACCAAAATGACAGTTTGTCAAGTAGAAACACCTCGGGCTAGTAATTTACCACATTTCATAATGTAGATAAATCCTTTTGTAACGATCGAGTTGATATTTCTGGAACTAAACAACCCTTTGAAAAAGTTTAGCAGTAGTTTTACAAGACATTATTATTATGGGATTCAAAAGAAAATACATAAAAGGTACTTACGCGATAAATTCCCGTGATAATAATAATTATTATTAATAGATCTGCCCCCTGATTACCTGCACACCTAGATAGGTAGTCAGCCACATCGTCGCTTACCATCAGGTGAGATTGTGGCTAAACAAAGGTCTATCTAGAATAAAAAAAAAAAAGGTGTGCGGCCACCTTAAGTAGGAGCATCCTGGATTCGGTGTTTGTTCCGTGTAGTTGTGTAGTAGTGAACGCGCCAAAAGAATCGTCCGAAACAAATTTTAAAATTCTTTATATGAAATTGTATGAAACCTTACACGTTTGGTAAGCATTAAAACTTATGCTACCATCCCATTTTTCCAAGACATAGTTCTTTTATTCGTTTTTTTCCTAGTATCCGGCCTAGTACCAGTCTAGAACGTTCTATGTGATTAAGCTGTCCGGCGCCAGGCGATTCAATTTGTTTGAGTTATTCATACGTTCTGTAAGACATTTCCATTTAAATATTAAACACCCGACAATGTACTGGGATATAAGGGCTTTGCGGGCTTGCGTCTATAATAGGTACATAATATAAGAGCGACCGAGCTTGGGTGCAAAATAGTGAAAATTTAAAATTTACCCGAAAAATAACAAAAAATAACCGACAAAAAAACCTATCAATGGCTGAGATTCGAACTCGCAGGCTTCGGCGTTGAAAGCAGGCACCCTTACCGCTTATCCGCTCCCACAACAGCTTCCGCTAAATTACGAACCACATTGCACTGGTAGGTAAATCTTTTTGCGTGATAATGCCGAGCCGAGAAAACGAATTTCCCAGATATGAGACCTAGCTAGATCGATTCTTCACCCCGTGCCGCAAATTTCATCGAAATCGTTAGAGCCGTTTTCGAGAACGTTATAATCGAACAAATAAATAAATTATACAAATTTTGCACGTTAAGTAAATAGTAAGGATAGACAGTACTCGAGAATTTGACTTTTTACTTTCATTATTTAGAGGACTTTTGACCGTCCAACAACGGTTCGTTGTTAGTTAACATTGGGGAGGAGCTAGGCTGGCTCCACATCTAGTGAGCCAGGTCATCCCCACGCAAAAAGGACCGCATCTGAGTCCAATTGCGGAAAAGGGAGTCCCCATACATACATAGTTAACATTGGCTTTTGGGCTGTCTAAATATTCGTAATCAGAGTTTTATAAGATCCACTCCCACATACAATAATACTTTCCACAAATCATACGAGTACAACAACAAACTGTCTCCAAAGTTCAAATTATACTTATCACAATCAGAACATCGATACATCTGTCCTCTGAAAACCACTTAAATATTTAAACTAGTAACAAAAATAAATCAATGCTCCATTTTCATAACCCACTATCGCAATAATTGAAATGCCGCGATAAACGAATAACTACAAAGCCGAAATTCATAAAATTATTCAGGCAACCGCGCCCGCTTTAGTTATTCTGTGGTGGGCCGCAAAGTTTTGTTTTATTATATCCTAGTGCGTCCAGCTTTGTTGGCATTTTATTGACAGGTACTTGATCATTTTTAACTGACCTAAAAAGAGGATAAAGGTAAGCGTCCACAGGCCCGCATCTCACGCAGCGGACGGATCGCATCAAGCGGATTAATTTTTCATAATGCGTCCACTGTATCGGCAGCGATCGGATTTGCCGACGTTTAGTACCAGTAATCGGATTGACGATGCCAGTTCTTTCGGATTTTCGTAGTGAACGCACAGAGCGAGCGCACGGAGTGCGTCCACTGATCGGCATTCCGTATGACGTCATCGGCAGGCATCGCAAAAGTTGCCTCTCGGAGCAACGGTGTCGGTATTGCCGATGTGTGATACGTACGATGCGGACAGGTGGACACACTTATATGAGTTTCTATACAAATAATACTACGATCCGTTGCGTGCGATGCGTCCGAAGCGTACGATACCGACAAGTGGACGCTTACTTAAGGCATGATTCCGATCTCAGCTGCACGCAGCAGTGTTAGCCACGGTGGTGCTGTGCAGTAGTGCAGCCTTCCGCGCTGATTTCGAGCAAGACGGCAGTGTTGCGCTGTTGTGTATTTGTAACGCCTGGGTCGTTGGCCTGGAGTGTTGGGATCTCTTGCGAATAGAAACACCTTTCTTGAAACAGTTTTGCGTATAATTACAATATTTGAAATTTTACAATGGAATGATGACGCGTAATTTTCGTAGCAGAGAAGGCAAGAGGGAGTTGCACTAATTTGACATTGATGTGTCAGTTTGACATTTATATATGTCACTACATTGACATTGACGTTTGCGTGGATGCGTAACAGTATTCATGAAGTGGCTTTGAGCTGAAATTTGGCACACTTTCTCGGTGACAATGTAATTTAAGGTAATAGCAAGCTGATCTGATGATGGAGTCAGGAGCTATTCAGCGGAACTCCTCAGTGAATAAGTTTACCCGAGTTTAGGCTCGTTTGAATCGCGGTTGCCAACTTAAATCTTGTAATTTGAAAAGAATATTTTTCAACAACAATAATTCAAACTAATATGCAAACTTGTAAAAATATTGCAATTGATAAGACAACCAAAACTGCTGGTAAAGTCTGACTTAATAACTCAAAAGCTATGATTTCTTCCTCAATCCCACCGCTTCCATAACAAGTGAAACCGAATTAATCGCGCCGTTAAAATGGCACAAAAAAAGCAAAGTTTTTCTCTTTTAGATTCCGGTAATTGTCATTTAATTACCCACCGGAGTGAGGGGGACAAAAAATAAAGCTGAGGGCCTTAATGGGCACCAATTTTCCGGTCTGTGGTCCCGAAACCGTTTTAGTCTAAAACATTGTTTTAGCGGCTATTCATTACAGTAAAAGCAGAGTTTTTTTGTGACATGAGATTTTGTCTTTTTTATAAAATAACAATAACTAGCTCTTAGGAGACGTTTCAAAGTGATCCCAGAGTTCTTACTAATGAATGATATTTTTTTTCATAAATACATAATACTGTATCCCCAAGCATGGTAGAATTTTATTACTCAAGAATTTTGGAAGATGTCTAGTACCTACGTACGTTAGGTATATCCATGTACTTATTATTATTATTATTTTTATTTATCAACATACAGATGTTACAAGTGTATGATTAGTGTTTTTAAGCCTATGTAAGGTTTATCTAAACACTAGGTTCTCGATATTATTAATAAAGAAACACGGAACACTATTAAAATGTACCCACCCAAGGTAGGCAAAAAACAATGCTGTGTTGCGTTGTGAGCAGTCACACACACACACACACACACATACACACACACACACACACACACACACACACACACACACACACACACACACATACACACTGCCAGTTATAGATAATGTCGTGCTAATAGTACGTGCGAATGTGTGTCAGAATCAGAATCAGAATCAGTTTATTCCATTAAGATACACAGAGTACACTTGGAAAAGTCAGTTACACGTACATTTATGAATAAAAGTAAACCTATCAATATGGTTTAGGTATAAAAGTGCGCGCTTTGACCATTGACCATTGTTTCATCATGCTACCTACTTTAAGTATTGTGCACCTAGCATTAGTTAGTCTTTAAAAACTGCCATAATATACTTAAAACCTTTAAAATATTGTACGCCCAAAATGGATAGATTGTTGGAACTTTAAACTACTGTAACACCTTTCTTTACACAGTTTTACAATAAATGATTCTTATTCTTATTCTTATTCCACATACCTACTCATACTTTGCAAAATATTTGCCTATGATGGTACAGCCGTTTTAGCTCGGTAGGACAATGGATTTTTATAGCTTGTGTATCTACCTAATTGAGAAAATGCTCATCTTAATTTCCGTAATGTTTTTCTAAATAAATAACGTTTTCTTGACCAACTCCAGCGATAGCCACGAACCCCTGCAAATGATGGTTTCAGAGAGAAAAACAATTAACAGGATAACAGAATTCCGAACAATTTGAAATAAACTGAAAATGTGGAAACAGATGTTCGGGGCAGTTGTGGAGAATTGCGGTGATTTCATTATTTTATGAAGCTTATTTTGTTCATAAGGCTGGTTTTACTGTCACGCGTACCGTCGGCGCTGATAGATGAGTGATCTTTATTACAATGAAATAAGGATACTGATTGTCCAGCACTGACGAGAGCAATCAGCGCAGCCATTTCTACTAAACAATCAGTATCCTTATTTCATTGTAATAAAGATCACTCGCCTATCAGCGCTGACGGTGAGCGTGAGACTAAAATCAGCCTAAAACGTAAGGGACTTGACGTTGAGAGGTCGAAGACGGAAATTGTAGATCTTTTATAATGTTACTAAAATTGGCAGTAGCTTGGATCAGTTGAGCTACCTATAGATCGTTTTCAACGATCCTTGGATGGCTCAACTGGTGTATAAAATGTACAAGTCACGTATGAAATGTTCTGCAAAGTAAGTTCGTATGAGCAAGTGACCAACTCTGGTGACGGAGTTTTTAGGCCGTCTAAAGGCCTCCGTCATGACTTAACGACTTAAAAGCCGGGAACGACAATTTAAGGTGCCCTCCGAAGCATGGAAGCGCTCAGCTCGTATGCCACTTGCGGTCACCCATCAAAATTGTGAACCAAACAATCAATAAAGAACGTCTAAGCAAGCTACGCCACCAGCGCTTCAGAACTTTTAAGCAAACTACGAGAATGTGAAAAAATGTGCTGTAGGGCATGAACCAAACGTGTTTTTGGACATACCTCTGACCTTCTTTAAAGGATCTAGAAATACCTAAAAATCTGAAAAAAATATGTCTAACGCACCTTGTAAATGTCGTAATCATATTTCATTTCTTTGCAAAAAGTTACATTTACTAACACAATATTTTTCTAAAAGCTTTTTACCATATTTTTCTTCTTCGTTTATTACAAGTTTAACCTTTGAATTACACATTTTTCAGCCCAATTAATAATTTTAAAAGCGCTTTATCTACTTTTAACCCTACGAAAAGAACTTGTACAGTCGAGTACAAAAAGCTCAGGCTCAGGTGCCGTTTGAAACACCAACGCGACACAATGCGCACTGTAATTGTACAGTCAATTACAAAAAGGAAACTTTAAGCTTCATAATGCTACTTTGTCAAATTCACACATTTTTTTTAAATTTCCAAAGGCACTACAATTTAAGTAATAGGTACCACTTATTTTAGTATTTTATTGTTAGTACGTATGTGTGCTAGGTGAACTTTTGTCAAGGCATTCAGCTTCAGAATTCCAACAAACATTATGATGACAATAAACAGTATGATAATTGATAACAAAAAGATGATAAAGGAAGAACTGATTGACGGAATTTCCAGTGAATGGAAATGAAATACCTACTTTTGTTGATGAATCAGTATGTGTATGAGTTTGTGTATGAATCAATTCAAGGCCAGTAATTAAAAACTTTTAATTTGAAATATTTTTTCAATTAATACTTTTGATTGGTTACCACATTCCCTGCCCTGGCTCCCCCGCGTGTATGCGTAGCTCAGGTACGTCACGGGCCTTTAACGCAATAGTGTAAATATAGACCAATTTTTTTTTTGTAAAAGCTTTCGTCTCGAAAACAAAAGGTTAGACTGGATTATAATCACACTAATAATATAAAATGCGAAAGTTTGGATATTTGGATGGATGGATGTAGGTATGTTTGTTCCTCTATAATTCGTCTACCACTCAACGAAAGCTAGTTAAAAATTAATTTCATTGACGCACTTTTCGTGTGCATTATACCTCTGTGCAATCTGTGCATGTGTGCTTTCAAGTGTCGCTCGCAGCATCTGCTAATGAGTAGGTAGCTAACTACACTACGTAAAGTATACGCTACGTAAAAGTACTACGTAAAAGTACTACGTAAAAGTATACAGTGCCATTAGCAATAGTTTATAATAACGTAGATGTTCTTAATAGATCGTTGAATTATCGTCGGGTGAAACTGACCCACATTCAATATGTGAGCAGTAAACGCTTTGACGACGTTCTCTCTGCGCGGTCAATTGGATGAATTACTGGGTAAAGCGCATCACACACACAGCAGATAATATATCTTATGAAATATAAATCTTGACAGATCCTGTTTTCCTATTTTTTGAAGATAAAGATGTACCTAGATAAGTTCCGTTCTACTTAGTAAACTGTACTTACTTAGGCACTTCAACTTTCAGTTCAAAAGTACAAGAAATCAGTTCACAACAATAGATTGGGAAAGAAGTAAATTGGCCCTATTTTATTACCCGGCTGACTATCAAGTCACCGGGTTATGTAGATCGCGCGTTTCTATGTATGTGTGTGGGTATGTAAGTAATATTCTTTATTACCACGTTGCTCCTAAACGGCTGGATGGAGTTTGATGAATGAGGTATCGTCAGAATCGTCTCCATCTCGATTGTGCTCTAGAATACTTTTTATTTCGATAAATCAAATAGTGCGGCTAGAAAATGCAACAATGTGTGAATTTTCAAAATGAAAATCACGCCATCATATCAAAATCCATGTCAAAATCAAGAGGTTGGTGGACTCATATCAAATATTTTTTTTTTTTAAATCTAACATGACATCTTCGAAGACTAAATCGAGTCTCAAAATTTTTGAAAATCTATTTTTCGCCCTAAATAGAATTGCTAACCAAAATGCATACTAAAACTTTATATTTAGTCACACGCAACGTTTAGAACAAACTGCATCGAAATTGGTTCAGTCATTTAGGAGATATCTCATATTTAAGAAATACCTTATGCATTTAATTTACACAGAGCCATCTGTGTGTCAACTGTGACAACAACGTTTAGGAAAATGCGCACGGCATCGAACCCCTAGATACGGTCTACCTAATAATAAAATTGTAATTTAATTTTGTGATTGATAAGATAATGCTGTTTCCAACTTTTCAGTTCAGCCGGGTTTTTTTATTTTTGAATAAATTGCTTGTCTCATAAGAAAATGACGAACTCACGTGAACTTTTCTAGCGATATCAACTAGTGCTAGGGCACAATACGTGTGCGCTGTGTAAGTGTGCCTTGCTCAGTAAAGTGTTGTGTTTAGAGAAGTCTAGTGTGAGCCTGGAGTGTGTATAGTGTGTACAGAGCGTATACTTTGGTTTCATTTTAAGCTATCTTAAAAATCACTAAACTGAATCCACACTGTTTTCCTAGCTTTCATTTCGAATAATCAAGGATTTTTAATGTCGCAGAATGTCATAGAGAATCGCTACTTAAATACTTGAGACGTTCTTATAATATTTGAGACGGTCTTACTCTTCAGAATCGTATACAAAAATGACAGTTAATGTAAATGATAAGCACCACTTAAATTAAGTACAGCCTTTCAGTATTCGGGTGGTTGGTTTTCGGTTTGCTATTAGGGCTTCCACACATAATAATATAGTCCGGCAAAAACGGGTAGACACGGCAACTAAAATTTCAGTACTTTGGAAACCCTTTCTCTACTAATCTATGTTATAGTACAGATTTCTTGTCTATGGTACAAGTGCCGAAGACGTCAGTCAGAAGTAATAATTTATTTCTAAAAGATAATTTATCTATTTCGCGTATTTAGCTTGCACAGTGGCGCCCCCATTTATTTCTATTATTTTGTGTCGGACTATAACTGCGAATTCGCGCGAATTCGCATCGCATCGCAAATATCTGCGAGCTAACTACGCTGTATTCGTATGTAGATAGAGGTTACTATGGATTTCTGCGATGCGAATTCGCATCGCATCGCAGTTTTGTGTGAGAGCCCTTACAGTTTCAGATTAAACTTGAAAAAAAAAATGTAATTTCGAGAAGAATATACTTACATAGTTTTTATTCAAATAATGGCGATAATTCTGTTGTAAGTACACTAATTAAAATATCTCTGAAAGCTCATCGCCCAATCAAGCTAGCCCAAAAAAGCCAACTACTTTCCGCAAGATTTTTTCCTTGACCGTTGACCGTTTAGAGCTCGTATACTCATCAAAAAAAGAAAACTAAAAATCCATTGATGCACGACCAGGTTCGAACTCACGTCCGTCGGATTGAAAGTCGACGAACTAAAGGGCGCTACTCACACACCTGCCGCTGGGGCAATCTAGGTGGCAATCTAGGTGCGTGGCGGTTGTGGCAATATCGGGAGTATTGCCAAATTGCCCCTGCATGCCTACACACATCACAATTAAGGATGCAATTAAGGGTCATCCCCACTCCTACACCCTAGATTGCCCCAACGGCAGGTGTGTGAGTAGGGCCTTTTACCCACTCATCCAACACAGCTCTTGTTTCTTTAATTCTGAACGAATATTTAAAACATCTTCATTACACTTCGCTGCGAGTTCCAAGGAATTGGCAGCTGTTGCCAATGGGCCGCGGTTTGGCAGATCACAAACACGCTATCTTGTAGTAAAAGCGCCTTTCTACATGTTGATTGTTTTGATTCAACCAGATTCTAAATATATAAGAATTCTATCAGTTATCTGGTTCCCATAGTACAAGCTTTGCTTATTTTGGAGCTAGATGGCGGTGTGTGAAATGTCCAGCAATATTTATTTATTTATTCTTCAAATGATAAACGAAGGTGTTTAACGGGCCTAAAATGGTAATAAAGCATTTTTGTTTTCTGGTTTCTAATATACTAGCTTCCACCCGTTTCGTTGCCCGCGAGGTACCTTTATAACATATAGCCTATATTTATCCTGAAAGTTCATTCTAAATACTGCTGACAGAATTTTTGAAATTGAATGAGTAGTTTCGGAGATTACACATACAAACAAAGAAATACCTTCTACAAGAAAAAAAAAGCTCAGATAGGTATTCGTTTGTGAATTCTAAGCCTTATAAGCAATTTTGTATTTTGAGAATTATTTATTTCAACTGGACTGAATTTCTATTAGGAAATGCAACACGCATTTACATTTACGTGTAGACAGTAAACATATGAATGTGTAAAGGTAAAAGAACTTGGCAAGGTTTATGTGGAGTGTCTTTTTCGAGTTATAGACCGCCTGCGATTGGTTTTGATAAAAACACCTGCCTACAGATATTTGGGATAACATAAGTAAGTACTTACATAGTAATGCATTTTTAAGCAAAGATCAAAATGAAGATCTGCTGTAGCATAGATTTCTTTTTTCAGGTTCATTTATTGTACAAAAATGTAAAAACTATGTAAGTAAGTAGTATAGCTAATTACATTTTTAAGCCCGCTGGTCTTTATGGTTAAGAAATCGATCTTATTACGTTTTTCATTTCATAGTTTTGATTTAAACTGTAGAACCATACAAAACAAATGTTTAATAACGGGCGAGACGTCTTCTCGTGACCACGGCAACCGTAATGTCGCCGAAACGTCGAGGTAAATAAAATAATTTAAGTAGGTATGATTATTTTATTTACCTCGTCCCGTTATTATTTAAAATCATAAAAGAAAGTAGTTTATTGTGGATACAGTCACAAAAGTTAAAACTTTTATAGGTATCTTAGTAGATCAATAATCAAAACTTGAAAAGGCTGTAAAGTACCTACCCTAAACCGGCGAGCTTGTATGAAAAATGTGATGAGAGTGAATGAGGCGAAAGAGGTGTGTCAGGATCGTAGCAAGTGGAAATCCGTGGTCTCTGCCTACCCCTGTGGGAAAGAGGCGTGATTTTATGTTTGTATGTATGAAAAGGCTGTAAGGAACTCTTTATCTTCTTTTGTTGACGATTGTACTTCAGAATCTTGACAGCTCTTCAGTGTGACTGGGCATCAAACCTAGCATTACATCCGCTTACCCAGGCATCTCTCGTCCACACCGCTATGCCCAGTCATTACCACTAAATTCCTCTAAGGGTAATGACACCATGATGCTTGGAAATCCGAAAACTGTTTTTTTGTCAGTTCGATGAATTTAACTTGATGAAACAACAGTCAACAACCTTTTACAAAAAAAAAAATCAAAGTTGGTCCACAATTGACGGAGAAATCGTTAAAAATACATAGAAAAAAATAAACATACACACAGCCGAACATAAAAACCCCTCCTTTTTGGAAGTCGATTAAAAATAGATGATAAAACGTAAAGAGAAGTTCGATGACTATTGCATAAGTTACTTCATTAAATTCAATTAAGATGATAAAATAGGGAGTCTAATCGTGTTTGTTTATTTCTAATTATACATTTTGATTGTGAGAGTTTAAGAAATAATTTTAGACACATTATTGCTAGCCATCACTACCTCACCAGAGGTTGACCACCACGATAGCAGGGCAAGCTAGAAAGTACATCTACTAGACCGGTCATCTAAAGGGAAATAAAAATCTGGAAATTAAGGAGGCTTGGCGTAGAACAATATTAAGCCAAAAAAAAAATAAAAAAAGATACAAAGAAAGTTTCAATAATGTCCATCAAATCCAAGTTTCGTGGTCACCTCACCTGTCCTTCCTCAGTCTCAGCAGAGTGGAGGCATAATGAATGGGACAATATGGGCTAAAAAAATAAAAGAATGAAAGTTTCAATAATGTCCATCAAATCCAAGTTTCGTGGTCACATCACCTGTCCTTCCTCAGTCTCAGCAGAGCCTTTGAGTCGACCGCACGAATGCACTGAATACCTACCTCCTTAAAACGCTCTCATTCCACTGCCCTTAGCACAAGTTTACTGTAATTTATCCAATCATGGTAACTATGACAGTATAATTAATTTCATGTACCCGGATAAAATTTAGCCTATGCCCTATTCCCGGTCATTATCTATCTATAATTTTAAGATTCAGTGAAATCGGTTTAGTGGTTGTCGAGCTGTAGAGGAACAAACATACATCCATCCAAACATCCAAACTTTCGCATTTATAATATTAGTGTGATGTGATAAGGATAACGCAAGAAACGGATGCTGACATCACAGCTTTAAGTAATAAACTTTGAGCGGATTTTTCAAATAGCTGTGTTTCAGCCCCAGCAAGTTTGAGTTAACCCTCGTTTTTCAAGGAGTTTCACAGTTAAAAGTGCAGTTAAGTAAACTGTTGTTTACTGGAGCACTGGCGCCAGTTACTGGCATTATACTGTTACTTGCGAGTAGTTAGCATATTTTTTTAAAGGCCTTTGTGGCTAAATATTGAAACGCTACATAATGAGACATACTTAACTTATTATTTATTTAATCGTATGACAAAATTATAATAGGCGAAAAAACATTTAAAGGAAATAACAAAATTAAAAAAATCTTCTAACAAAATCTAAAAAACTAACTAGCTTAACTTAAAAAATAACTAATACTAATCTACAAATCAATGTTCAGATTCCCAAGCCAGGATACTGCTTCACTAAACTATTTGAGACGTTCTTACTCTTCAAAATCGTAAACCACAGAATTATTCTTAATTCTGTGTCGTAAACATACAAAAAGGGCAGTTAGTTAGGTAAAGTGAATGATAAGCACTGCGTTTAATCAGTAGCGTTTCAGTAAAGGTGTTAGTTAGTCTTTTTATTATTTTTACAGCGTTAAGAAGTCTATTACGGCTGGATTCGACCAAACAAGATTAAGTTTAGTCTCGAGAGTAAACTACTGTTTGTTTTAATATTGTGACATTGACCTTATAACCAGGATAATTTGTATGGATGGACATAATAATGTTCGGTTGCGCTTTCTAAACAATTGTTTTCGAATTATGTCGGCTAGCTCTAAACGGTGTCTTGAATAAAAACTTAATCCGCTTTTGGTCGAATCCAGCCTTAGTCAAGTAAATCGAGTGGGATAATTTACTTTAAAATTACTTCGGTCATGAGGTCAAATTTCGGATTTTATGGTTCAGAAAGTTTAAATGCACATTCAAGTTATTGAATTCCTAAAAAATCTAATAGTCTACCGTGTCTTTGGGTTTAATAATGGGTAAAATTAAATAGGAGTTGATATAGAAAATTAATAAAAGATAATATATGTTTTCATTTCATTTTCATTTTTTATTTATTTGGCAACAAACTACAATATTATGTAAGCTTATTCTGCCAGTGTCAAGTTCTAAGATTAAAATACAATAAATGTCAAGTCATTGGTCTATGGTATTTGATGTAAGTAGGTATACGTAGGTATCTTATGAAAAACTTTGTGTGACAATATAAAATTAAACATATCATTTCGAAACTATATAAAACGATTAATCAAAATTACTTATCACTTTATAAGTATTTGACAATTGAATAAAACACTACATCATAGTGTGATAATAGCTATTGTCTATACCGGTTAAGTTTATTGGTCCCATAAGTTATTCTATTGTCTATGAATTGAGAAAGGTTTCTATTCTAAAGCAATTTAATAAACTTGTTGACAAAATAACAAGTAAATGTATGTAACGTGACCATTTATTTTTTATGTCGAAGCGGGACGCTTACAGAGTTTTATAAGTATAGGTACAGGGGGGGGGGGGGGGAGGGGAATGGCGACTAAAAAAAAAGTCACCATCCGGGCTCCGTATAAATGAAAAAAAAAAAACAACAGAACTTTTCGCGTTTCATCAACTTTCATCAAAATCAGTTTAACGGTTTAGGCTCAAAAAGGTAACATACATACTTGTACAGACAGATAAAATTACTTTCGCATTTACAGGTACCTAGAGTGATTCGAGTGCAATGAATTTGATTTAGTAAGTAAGAAAGGTTTGTTTGCAATAGCGGGACATTTTTGCTTTCGCTGGGGACAGCGGGACAGACAGCCTGAAATCGGGACAGTCCCGCCCAAAGCGGGAAGTATGGTCACATTATGTATGGTTAAATTTGTTGACATACCTCTGTCTACTACATTAGACATTTTCAAAGGATCTTAATAGAATAAAAGGTCTGAGAGCATGTCTACCGCGCTTTGGGATACAGTCGTAAGCATGTTTCGATTTGTAATCTTCTTTTACTGCCTACCTGGAAGCATAGTATTAAACTGGGGTTTGTTTGCAAACAATGTTATGCACAGCAATTTGCAGTGAGAAAGTGAAAAAAAAAGTACTTACTTACTTAAGCAGTAAGTACTTAAGGACCGGCGAACGTACCTACGTACCTAGGAACGTAATACCGAAATAATTTAAAATTTGAGCATATTTTTTTCACTTTATGTTATTATTTGGATAAAGGCAGTAGGTAATTATCTAGGTTCCTGTTACACTTTTGTTCCAAAAAACTTACTATAGAACAAATGAAAAGAAAAAATGCCATTTTTGGTGTACCTACAAAGATTTCAATTCAATTTGCTTACATTTCTTTTTAGGTAAGTTTTTCGGAATAAAAATTTAACAGGAACCTAAATAAATACTTACTCTCTTAATCTAACAACATAAACTGATAAAAATATGCTTAAATTTTAAATGATTTCGGTATTACGTTTTTAAGGAAATTCGCCTGTCGCAGGCCTCTTAAAAGAAATTTTATTTAATTTTATTTCTTTTATGTAGGGGAGATTGGAACACGTCTGACCCCGATTCGGATCAATTGAAACATTTTCCAAGGATTTCTTAATAGCTTCTACCTAAATTAAGGGCATATGTACAGCAAAATCATTAGTGTAACCATATAGCCATATGGTTACACTAATATATAGTTTATCTATAATTAAAACCCATTACCAAACAGATAGGACATAAAAATGAAGTCACACTAATGATTTTCTCAAAAAACGTTCCAATTGACCCCAGTCTCCCCTATGTACTGCATTTTGCTGTAGGTAAATATTTTTTTTTTTACACACAAACCCCAGTTTCATCTAATACTTGTTTCCAGGTTAATAATATCAATAACTCCAGTAAGCTTATAAAAGAGCCAGTAAAATAGGTAACAAAACACCTATAAAAGTTCTTTATGAAAAACTTACAGAATTAAAACCGTGCCGCGCCGCCGTTCGTGGGGTATCGTAAATAGGGCTGGCAATATCGCCTGTAAAATAAGGTGCTGAAGAAATGTTTTACAATGCAATATTTCTGTAGGTAATGCAAGTTGAGAAGTGTTGTAGTAGGGTTAATATATAAATAAAAAAAATATATAAAAAATTGGTGGGGCATTTGACACAGCTTTATCTATTTCTAGCCCCAAATTAAGCAGAGTTTGTGCTATGGAAACAACATGCATGACTGATGTACTACTTATATACCCTTTTTATATAAATACTATATAGTATAGAAAACACCCAGACCCGAAACAATTAAATTTGTAGATCATTTGTCCCACGGCGGAGATCGAACCCGCAATCTCCTATGTTTCAGACGGGCCTTTACCCACTGCATCATAGAGGTCGACAATACCTTATTATTGATGCGTAAGGTCTTGGGTTCGAATCCCAGCTATGCCGTGGATTTTCTTTTCGGAAAACTCACTCGGTGAAGGAAATTAAAACCTGAAAAGAAACATATTCGTTTTCTATAAGTTCACATATGGAATGCTAACTTTTGTATCACGGTCACGTACAGATTCGTAACTTCTGCAAAATTTAGGCAAATGCCAAATAAGTATTTAGACGTGCCTCTGACTATGCCCTTTGACATCTGCAAATGAATAGAGATCTGAAAAACTGTCTACTGCACTTTGGGGACACGGTCGTGATCGGCTGTTTCAAAATAATATAAGATACCTAATCGATCGAGCGAGCGAAGCGAGCGAAGATCTTAGTGGCAAGTTAGGCGATTTTGCTTTGTATGTTTGTATGTTTGTATGTTTCATTTTTATGTTCTCGCATAACTGTCGAACCGCTTATCCAATCTGTATGAAACTTGATAGGTCAATAGGTTGTGCTATGGAAATTTGCTGTGGAGCATATGAGCGTAATCGATGAAGGGGTTGTAAAGATATGGGGTTCCCAAGGGGGTGAATTTTTTTCAAAGTTACCCAAATATATTGAGTGGGGTGTCATATGAAAGTACTCAATTTATACATTCCAAAATGGTTTTTAGTTGTGGGGAGGGGAGGGGCGGGGGGAAGGAGGGGGAGGGGCGGGGGGAGGGAGGGTGGAGGGGAGGGGAGGGAGGGAGGGAGGGGGAGGGGAGAGGGGGAGGGGGGAGGGAGGGAGAGGGAGGGGAGAGGGAGGGGGAGGGGAGGGAATTGATTTTCTCATACATTTTGTATTGAACTGCTATTTTAATAATTTTTCGAACTAAGAGGCCTTCCCTGAGACGCGGTACGAAGTTCGCGGGGTCAACTATTGAATATAAACACGACACGACTTAATGTATTGCATGCATGCCTATAATCTTTACCATACTGAGGTAGCGCATTAGATATCATTGTGTGGTAAACACTAGAAGGAGCACTTAACGTAGGTATAGGGGTAGTCAGAAACAAGTCCAAATCTAGGCTATCAACACAACGGTGCGCGAGATCTCAGTTCGGGGCGAACTACTAGTTATAAATAAATAAATAAAAAAAATTAAAATTAAAATATTACTTAACTTTTATTTTTATTTATTAATTTATTTAAACATCTTCAGAGGATTTAAAATGCCTAAAATGATCTGAGAAAATGTCTAACGCGTCTAGGGGGTATCCCTAAACAGTTTATCCCTAACGACTATACAGTAGGTATAGTCTGCCCTCCTAGTCATATTACAAGCGCTTCGTAGCGAATCTCGACAGAGATAGATAGAAATATCATCGCTAACTTTGTTCTGACACTTCCGGGTGGCAATTCTAGTACAAAACTTTTTGTGAACCACAAGCGTCATTGAATTTCCATTCCCATAATATTTCTTTGTTATCTGTTGTGCGTTAGTGAGTGTAAATAAGTTACTTGGCTACCATGCGCTGATATTTCCTCATTTAATTTTGCTCCGTTCGTTTAACCGTATTTAGAAAAATCCTAGATGTGACGAAATAAGACCTCGTTCGGCCACCATCCGGCCTTTTGCTATTTGCATACATGCATCCCTCAACTCGTAAATAACTAAGCTCAAAGTTTCACGGCGCGAAGTTTTTGCAAATAAATGCAAACGACATAAACCCTTTCCTAGACAAAGGGCCCACGGGGAACTTGTTAATTTATAGCGGGGAAAGTGGGGAAAAAACTTGGACAATGCCATACACAGTTGATGTTAAATATTCATTGCGGAAAGATTACGGATTTGTTTGTCAACCATTGTCGACGGGGAAAAGTTGGGTCATCAATTTTAAGATGCCCTTTGGGTAATATTGCTACAATTGTCTGTTTTATTAGGTTGATGATGGTTAAAGTACTGGGCAAACATGCTCAATGAGTCTATCTACTCCGTCATGAGACTATTTATATAAATAACTTTCTTTTTGAATTCTGGCGCCCTGACTTGCAATAGCTATGCGACAACAATCACTACGCGACCTGTCCAAAAATATCACTAAAAATCGTATTACGGAAGCCAATCGCACGCCTATTGCTCACATGTCGCAAAACTTTGGCCATAGTGCATTTTGCGAACATAATACGATTTTTAGTGAAATTTTTCGACCGGTCGCGTAGGGATTGCTATCGCATTGCTATTGCAAGTCTTACGTAATCAGGGCACGGATATTATTCACAAAGGGATATTTTGAATACGTAACCATTGCTATTGCAAGTCTTCAGGGCACGGATATTATTCACAAAGGGATATTTTGAATAAGTAACGTTTTTTAAACGGTTTATCCCAACTGCATTCCCGACCATAACCCTTATTATCTAAAACACCGTTATCTCTTTCAATTTTACCAATAACGACACGGCAACCGCATCAATTAGATCAAAACACGCTCATTTTAGAACGATAATTTTAATTTTACTTTTTAGGATTCCGTAGCAAAAAATTATAAATTTAAAAAAGTAGATAATGTTCTTACGTGACAGAGCAAGAGTGGGAAGTCATCAGCCCCCTGATTGCCTATCTTTGATAGCGACCACAATCGTTCTCAAACTGTCGAATATGACAGTTCAGTGACCACGCAAGTAGCTCTGCCATTCTCATCTCAACGAGATCGAACGCGACAAAAGATACCTACGCGGTAGTTTTGACAGTTTGAGACCAATTTGAGGTTTGAGACAAGTTAGACAATCAGCCCGCAGTGTTTTAGATCTACCATCTCTTGGCTTAAGAGTGCAAATAAAATTTAAAATAAATAAAATAAAATTAAAAACATAGCGGGGAATCAAACTAAATTAGCTTCGGATCAATCTCAATACACTCTTCCATTTTCCTAACTAGCAATACCTACCGACTCTCTTCATACATCATAAGACTACACTTTTACACATAGGTAGCACAAATGAAAGAGTACCAAATAATTTATAAAACTGAAACAAATGTACGGAATTCTCATACAAAATTCTCTCACACACTTGACGGTATATTAATCCCCGTGCGTCTGCTTAGGTAAAAAGGGTCATTTTTTGTGGTGCCCGTTCCAGGTAAATGTATAACGCGCGTTAATTTGGCTAACATTGGTTTGGGATCTTTGAAATCACCGACTCTTTTGTTTCGTATGATAACCAGCATGTGGGTTTTGAATATTGATTTGGGTGAATTGGACGGAACTAATTCGTCGCTACCTGATCCTGAACTGAATAACTGGCGGATTTTTAGGCTTACGTTTGAATTTTAGGGACGGTGATTAATTCTTCAGACATTCTTTCTTCATATTCTTTCTTCTATTCTTTATACAAAAGATCTTTTGTATAGGTACCTGCTTAGAACATTCGCAGACTGCAAAATTTGGATGGATATTGGGATGTATGTTTTTTCCTCTATAAATCGACAACCACAGAACCGATTTTACTGAGATTTAAAATATAATTAGACTATGACCGAGAATAAGACATAAGCCTTTTATCCGGATACTATGCGAGCAAAGCCGCGGGTGGAAGAAGAGTAGGTAAATAAAAAAACGAGAGTAGGTACGTTTAAATCGCAGTAAGGGTGAACGCAGATATGGGCCGCACCGCAGTCTCTGCAGTCCCCACATAAGAAATATGAAGTTCTATGCAACCTCGCACACCTAGCCGCACCGCAGTCGCCGCAGTCCCTGAAGCAAAGCGATGACTGCGGAGACTGCGGGGACTGCAGTGTGGCTTAAGTGTGCGTTCACCATAATTCGATATTTGACCTCATTACTTAACCCTCGGGAAATTTTAAAAACATGTAACGATGCACGATCAGAATCCTAACTCACAACCTTCGTACCAAAAGCCAGTAGTCTCAGACTAACACGGAAATAAAAGTAAAATCAATGAAAAGCATACTCAACCTAATTAGCCATTGTGTTCAAAGAGTTCTTATCGAACAATATTGGCCGTTGATAATACGAACATGAATGTATGAACTTACCTACATCAGCACTACACCTTCTTTGTCAAACACACGTGCTCTTGCGGCTACGAGAAAGGCGACTATGAATATTATTTCTCTCTTAAATTTTTTGGACTAGCATTGCCATTCAGTACTGGTGCCATGCCAGTGTCTTGGGCACGCTTCCGACTGGCAGTGGCTCGGATCGGTTCAGTTGTGTAATAATTGCTATGAAAAATTGACACTTTATTAATTATACGCGATCAAATTCGTTGGTGAATTTGGCTCTACAGATCGCCGAATCACTAATCGGTCTTCAAGTTCCACCATCATTACCTAAACTGCACCACCTCCATCATTAACTGGACTTTATTGCCATAAAATTAAAAGCTTTATTATTTTCTTGCTGCCTGCATGGCATGCAGGCACATGATATACAATCTGCAAGTAGTGATATATCATGTGCGTCAGTAGCACTCAAAATGTTAACGACTTTTTAACTGGTGTTACCGGAATAAAAATTCCATAGCGCCATTGTAACATAAGCTTTGTATTATGTATTATTATTACTTAGGTAGTAATTTTTGTACTGTGTGTGTTTATGTTGTTTATGTTACAAATAAATCATTTCATTTCATTTCATTTCATTTCATTCAAGCACTGTAAGTAGCTCACTAGTGGTCACCCATCCACTTAATAAACGCACCAAACTTCTCTGCACTTCAATGATCTTCTTAGAAAGACTAAGCATACTAAATCATGATCTTTTCGTTAAAAATATAAACTCCGATTTCAGAGCCACAACGTAAAAATGTGTCGCAGGCATATGTAAAGCCTTTCTGCAAGATTACTTTCTGCTGCCGTGATACTGTGGATAAAGGTCAAGCTACAAATATTACCATCTCCAGCAAATTCCATCTAAATGAATAAATAACATCCAAGCTTACATACTAACGCCGGCTCCATACGTTGGGGCCAACGTTGGTCCCAACGTTGGCGCCAAGATTTCGTGAACCATCCACACGTTGGCGATACACCAGTCTTGTTCCGTCAGAGCCAACGTGCAGACGTCCGATGTCTGCGCGTCCGATACAGAAATTGAAATTTCTCTAAGTGATTTTACGTTACTGAATACCAATTTTATCACAATCACATCACATCATGTCACTATCACACTTCACACAACACACTATATTATAAAAGCGAAAGTTTGGATGTTTGGATGTATGTTTGTTCCTCTCTAACACGACAACCACTTAACCGATATGGGTGATATTTAAAATATAGATAGATAATAACCGGAAATAGGACATAGGCTACTTTTTATCCCAAAAAATTGCACGGTTCCCGTAACATAAAAAAAAATAGTAGACTCCATCATCAGATCAGCTCGCTGTCACCATATTATTACATTGTAGTCAGAACTTGACAAATATGCCGAGTTTCAACTCAATCGGCTTATTTACTGAGGAGTTCTGTTGAACAGCTCTTGATTCCATCATCAGATCAGCTTGTTGATACCATAATATTTCATTGTCACCGAGAATCTATAAGTGTGCAAAATTTCAGCCCGATAGTCCTACAAACACAATAAATAAAGAATACGATGACATTCTCGCTCGTCAGTCGACACGTGCGCTCACGATGCGCGTCGAAACGGGACTGAGCATAGCGCCAACGTGTGGACGGATCCCCAACGTTGGCGCACCAACTTCCTTTGATAAAACCGACACGGCACGGCCAAGCCCCAACGTTGGCCCCAACGTTGGCGCCAAGCTATTTTGTCAGCACCACACGTTGGTGAGAGGCATTGGGACCAACGTTGGCCCCAACGTGTGGATGCGGGGTAATAATATGGTCCGATTTCGTCGAGAGTATCAGAAACTACGAGTATCATTATCAACACCCAGATCCAAAACAAATTATCTACAGGTCATTGTTAGTTACTTAAATATAAGTTGTGGTCTTACTTTGGGCATGTTGCGATACCTTATAATTATGGGAGCATTAGATCTACATTACTATTTGTTTTTGAATTTAGAGCTGTTTTGCATGTCCTTTAAATAAATGGCGCTTGAATCAATTACATTAAGTATCTACAAAAATTGCTTCGACTGTCTAAGTTGTCTCAAACCTCAAATTATTCGTCTCAAACTGTCAAAACGATCACGTAGGTATCTTTTGTCGCGTTCGGTCTCGTTGAGATGAGAGTGACGGAGCTTCCTGGTGGTCACTGAACTGTCATATTTGACAGTTTGAGACCAATTTGAGGTTTGGGACAAGTTAGATAATCAACCCCCTGGTTTGGCATTGCTGAAGCTCCTCAAGATATATAGCGCGATCCTGAGCTGTTATGCTGCTGTGTGTTTTGTTGATGAAAAATTGAATGTTGCCATAATGGGAGGACTTGTTTATACTATTGCAAGGTAAGGGAAAATTGCCAGAGTTGTTAGAGCACTTTACCAACAATGTTATGTATCGTTAGATACTAGGTAAATGGATGAAGAGCAATGTTTCCCCGAGACCAAAGACTGGGCCCTAACTCCCAAAAACGAAATCGATATATCGTGCCAATCGAGTTCAGCTTATGTTGGTCGAATGTTCCGAATTAGGCTTCCACCAACTTAGGCTGAGCTACGATAATTGGCACGATATATCGGTTTTAGTGCTGGGAGTAGGCCAGCAGGAGACCGCTTAGCTTTTGTGGTCACACGCTCGCGTGCAAACAGACATTCAACAGACAGAGATATGATTAGAGCGAGCACGAAGTAGCTCTGTCGCACTCATTTTAAAGAGACTGAACGCAACAGAAGATAAAATGGCTCCTTGAATGTCTGTTTGCACGCGCGCGTCTGAACCCACCATTAGGGCCACATGATGCTGTGCCAAATTTCCAACAATCCAGCATTATTTATTTAATTTGTATATTTACTCTAAAGTCTATGGAGACTAGACTATAAACTAAACGGTGCAGCTACAAAGAAACTCCACAATGTCACTAGGGCTTTACCGACCCGAATAACGACTACAAGGTTAATGATGGGTACAAGAAGCCCAGCGACTTAGAAAACATTTAACTAATCTAAGGTCAGTCATTATTGTCTTTGAAAGGAAGAGAAAAATGTTGGACATCGTATTTTATTTTATTACTTCTGTAATTTTTTTGATTGTGTTAGGTACGTGATTTTGCTTGCATGATATTCGAATTTATCTCAACGAGAAAATGTAATCAGGGTCACGCATGACAGTTTGACAGTATCCGCAGGTACGGTAGGTATCTTTAGAAATGAATTTTTTTTTTTTCAAAAGGGAACAATATCACTCGAAAATATACGTTTTTTAAGTCGACCGCACACGCTCTGTTTCCTGAATCGATATTCGAATTCATTCTGATTCGAAAATCGAAGCCACGACCTTCAAATCGAAAGTCAAGGTAACATCCCACTAGGCCAATACAGTTATATCTAACAATAAACCTGATGCTTATTTATCCAAAACATTATGCTAATAGAATACCAAGTGTGTCGGAAGCAAGACAATACTTAACCTTGACAATGACGTAACCTTGATATTGAACCTTGTTAATATTTATAACGATATGCATTCGATTATTTTATGTGTCTGTTATTGACACAGGAAACATATCTCACTTTATGTCAATAGGTCGATCAGATACATCTTTCGATTATTTTTCATATCGAGATAGGAGAGATCGTTAAAAATATTCTATTTTATTATTACCAATTACCATTTTATTTATTGATGAAAAATTTCGAGTTTTTTATTTTGGTAGGTATAAACTAAGCACAAAAACATTACTTACTATAAAGAAGTGCACTAGACTAGGCATTTCAAATATACTCTTAAGACAAACTGTTTTGTACCGAGATATTTTTTGGAATCGATTTTTATTTGTAGGTACCTACCTACCTAAATAGACAATAATATGTTACCTCAACGTTGCCCGGTTTAATTTTGTAAGTATCAATAGCATAAGTCAATCTGCAATAATCAAAATCTAATAATTACTGTAGGTAGTTCAGGAGGTTAATACCCTTCACATATACACAAAATATGCACTTGCCATTTATAATTTTAGTGTATTGTATTGTATGATAGATAATCTACTTACGAAAATATAAAAACTTTCATGCTACATGAATATAGATACTTACCTTACTTTCATGCTCTTAATGTCTGATCTGATTGAACGTATTACATTGATAGACAATCAGTCAAACGGTCAATCCTTATAGAAACAAATTCAATCAGGCCAATCCATACCCTTATTATTTCCATAAACAACAACTTGTGTAACTGGGACAAACACATTCTGAAACAAAGGCTAAAGCGTACAATCGTACATGTGAAGAATCGCTACATAATTCCGGAACACCATGGCGTAGTAGAAATACAAACAGTAGCACAATTATGTCATGGTTCAAAACATCGACGTGAAAAGGAAACAGTAGCGCATTGAAATACTACTCTAATGTAGGTATATCAAACTACAAGCAGACGTACAGGCAATAGACTTAGATGACAAAATAAGTCTTACTACAGCTAAAAACCAGGTAAGACTGCATAAATATATTTAAAAAAACATCAGAATCGATCATGATAAAGAATTATGAGCACACGCATTATAATACGCAGGACAATGTTGGTGATCACATCTTACTACCACGAAGCGCTTTTAATTTGTCTAGGGCAGCAAGCTCTTCTTATCGAATCTTTTTCTAACACCGCTAACTTTCTAATACTTTGTTCTCGACATCATCATTGAATTTTTTTTTTTTTTTTTTTCATTGAATTACAATTCCCAAACATTTTCTCTGTTATCTATAGCGTTAGCGATTGTACATAAGTAACTTGGCTAGGGGCAGCTGGGTAGTAAAAATAAACTGCTGAAACTTCAAAATTTCAAGATGATTCACTGCGTTGCAATACTACGCCGCTCTATAGAGTTACACCGCTGGGAGCGGGTGCAACATCAAACCTGTACGTGCCTCCACATCCGGGTTTCTTCCAATGACTTACACTGCGTTAGTACACTATTTCTGCTGTCGACCGAGAAATAAGAGCTAACTTTGATTTTGTGGGCGATTTTCAGAAAACTTCGACCGTGCGATTTTGACCTTTTGACTCTTTTAAATTGTTCCGTCGGGGACTTTCTTGATTTCAAATCACTGGCATTCTAACGTATTCTACTGATGTGTAATGTTATCAAAGCTTTTTAAAATCTTACTATTTTTGACAAGGTGAATATAAATTATTATTATTATTATTATCAGCCGTAAGTGTACCACTGCTGGGCAAAGGTCCACTCCCTCCAGACATCGGGCAAAAATTGCTCGAGTTCGTCCCGCCATCTCCGTTTTGGTCTACCGCATCGCCTTATCGATGGGTCGGCCTGCCACTCGGTGGCTACCTTCGCCCACAGCTCATTTGGCATCCGACAGACGTGTCCTGCCCAGTTCCACTTCAGCGTCGCGGCCTTCGAAGCCACATCAACAATTTTAGTTTAATTAACTTAATATTTTTTAATAATCAACATCAGGTTGTATTGGTTTGCTGAAAAATTAACCTTAGCTCTACTCATATTTATACTACCTACTTTGTTTGTGTTTTTGGGATTCTATGTATGAAGATTTAAAAAGATTCAGCATGCTAAAATTGTACATAAAATTTTTCTTCAAAATTAACTCTTAATTAGTTAGAAACATTGAAAATTAACTTGCCATCTTCATTATTCTTGTTCTTGTAATATAGCAAGTTTAAGCAACTTATTTTATAAGTTAGTAAACTTAGCGTTATTTTGGTCGTGTACTATCTAATATAATTCAGGGAGAGTGCTCAAGTGAATTTAAATTAAAGTGTGAAGCATGTTGCTGGCTCAAAACTTTCGCAAATTAAAACTTGGAGTAAACAAGCTGAATGCACAAACCTTTGCGTCATTAAGAAGAAAAATATCTTTGAAACTCTCCTACTTTATTACTCCTGCTTTGCAGAGGAATTTGCTGTTTTTTTGAGGGTTGCCTTTTTCCGGGATTTTAAATGTACCTACCTACTATTACGTTTTTAAAACGAACAATTATTGTTTTATTGGATACTAGCGAACGCCTGCGTGGACTACTGGTTTTTTATCCCACGAGAACCATATTTTGTGTTATTCCAGAACCTAAACTACCTACATTCCAAATTTCATAAAAATCGGTTCTGCAGTTATGGGGATACGTGGTAACAAACATTCACACACGGACTTCCACCTTTATAATTTAGTAGGATGCTTTTGAATATTTTTATCGTGTCTCGACACTTGTTTATTACATAAAATTAAACTTACATAAACCGAAATACCAGTCGAAAGAGAATATTTGTTTTGTAAACAAAAAAATTACGAAAGATATGGTGAAAATGAGAAAAAGCCTTCTAAAGAGATGACGATAAACAAAGTGTAGGTTTACCAAAAAACTTACCAAAAAATATACAAAAGTACTCAAACATTTAGATCAATTTAATAGCAACCATAACTTCAAATGAGCCTCGGCTTATTTTAATCCTGAAAGTTTATATTAATGCTATTTTGATACAAAACAAATTTAAGCTTGATACTAATTAAGAGCATCAGATTAAGCGTTTAATTAATCTTCGAATTATCAGCAAATATCTATGTATTAAAAACTGAGCACGGCTGTGCTTCAGAGGCATAGACCTATAGTACTTAGGCCTTTACATCTTTACTAGATGATTTATACAGTGTCAGGAGGCAATCTTTGCCTACACTCATCGGGACACTATAGTGCCTGGGACACTGTTGAGATGGAGTAGGCTTGCCCAGCATCTACACCATCCTCTCAGCTTAACCGGTCATATTCACAGAAAAGACATAGTCAATACGTGTGGGGCTGACTAAGCCGCGAATTTCCTCACGATGTTTTCCTTCACCGTTTAGAGCTCGTATTATTAATGCGCATATAAATTTTTCGAAACAAAAATCCATATACCTACATATACTAGACTACTATACTATACTATGCTTTAAGCGTGTTCTACACGGTTTGAAACCACAGCTTCTACCAAGGTGACCTTGGCACTTTCTACCAATGGCGTCATCGAAATTTACAGTCAACCAATGGCGTCTGTAGCGAAATTTAGTGTCAACCAATGTCATGCGAAATTCTAGCAAGGTCACCTCGGTAGAAGCTGTGGTTTCAAACCGTGTAGAACACGCTTTATAGTACTGGACTACCAGTAAGTATGCCGCCGAAAGGGACAAAAAATTGTTTCGTAGTACATAATTCGGAACTTATAAGTTCCGACGTCAGACGTCGTTCGAGTTCAGGCGGCGGCGTCGTCATAACTCCGTTATCGGACTAATTTCATACGTTAGTTCTATATGTACGTGAATAGTTGTTAATTCAAATGCGCATTTGAACGAGCTTTCAAAAAAAAACTTTTCGTTTTCGTTATTTTCGTTTTTCGTTAAATTAATAAACAGAACTCCTTCACATTCAAGTAAGTAATCCGTACCCATATTATAAATGTGAAAGTGTGTTTATTTGTTTGCTTATTTGTCTTGCTTTCACGTCAAAACAGAGCTACGGATTGACGTGATTTTTTGTGTGATAGTTGGAGGGCTGGAGAGCAACGTAGGCTACTTTTTATCCGGGTACCACGCAAGCGAAGCCGCGGGCTGCAGCTAGTACTGAATAAGTCTGAACGATATTCTTTTTATAGTTTTATACGTCCCAATTTGTCGTATTTGGAATAGTCACGTTCGAATTGTTTCTGATAACTAATTTACTACCCGGGACACCTGTGCCGTGTGTGTAGCGTTGGGTATGACATGATTTTAGATTGACTTTTGTCAGAGTAGGCTCATTTTCATTTTGAGCCGGTACCCTGAGCCGGTTCGTTTGAGCCGGTCATTTTCAGTTGACTGTTCATTATTTTGGCGAACTACTCACTCATTCTCATATGACATTCTGTCCGATCAGTTCAAAATTCTTTCTTGTCATTGTCAAGCGAGGTGTGATTGAAGATTGAATGAAGTTTGAGGAAAGAGTAACGTCAATTTTGTCATCAGCATGACAAAATCAGCTGATTTTGTCATATTGTGTACGGTCACATGACATGAATTGAAGCATGTCATTTTTAGAAAATGAGCCGATCACACAAAGTTGAATTTTGTACGGGACAAACGAGCCGCGTCAGTCACGTCATATTCAACACTACGTGTGTGTCAGCTAATTTAGCGATAGGTACAGTCCCCGGCAGCTTTTATGGCTCATTAATAGAGTAAGTTCTAGTAAGTTTATTGGTTCTTTTAAACTGTAAATTTTCTAAGCTATAAACTGACTTCAGCAGGGCAATTCAAGCGCATTTCAGACTACGCTATAATAATATAGCATTAGTTCATAGCACAACAATATACTATTATTATTATAATACTATTATTGGCTAACTATAAAAATGTATGTGATATATTATATCGTACAGTGAAGTGTGAACGTGTCCATAATAATTGTATAGTACGCGATATTGTTGTGCTATGAACTATGTTTCATGCTATCATAATTATTATGCTCTGAAATGCCCTTTACACTTCTCGGAATGTATTCCGAATTCGGAAAGTGACGTTTAGTCGCTGAAAAATGTCAACTTTCCGAAGAAAATCTTTGAATCGATCGAACAAGAAACAAAAAAAATTAAAAAAACCGACTTCAATGTTGTAATCTGTCGAAGGATAAAATATAACTCCTGAAAATGAAATTAAAAAAGGAACAATAAGAAAATTATTCTCACAAAAACTTTTTAGCTCTTCACCTCTTAGCTTATCTTCCAAATCGCCATGATATTTGCCGATAGCTGTAGATAATTCAAGGATAAGAAGAATAAATGAATTATTTTCGGCTATTTCTCCAGGCTTTGTTGGCCCAGATTTATGATGGTACAGGTATAAATACAAACTGATTAGATAGTTTCTCATAATTATTAGTCAGTGTACCTACAAGAATCATTGCCACTATCAGACTATAGTATTTTTGTAACGCCTCCTGAGGCAAAGTAGGAAGTAGAAAAAAATAACAAAAATGACTTATTCAAGCTTCTTTTAACATTGCTCTTAGAATTCGTGGTACAGTCCCCTGACGTCATAATGGATTCCGTGGCCAAGTTGGTTCAGACACTCCGGTTTGAGGAGGGTCGCTTGTATCAATGCATGCGGGTTCGAATCCCGTCGGAATCGAAAATATTGATAAGAAATAAAGCCGAGAAAACGTTGGCGGGATGACCTTGACACCGAGATTTGGTGGGATAGTTTATTCTGAGCTTAGGCAGTGGCCACAGTGCGTTTTCTGCGCCCCGTTTTTGAGCTGTGCATTTGTATCGATACAAACGCGCGTTCGCAGCGCGTTTGTTTCCATACAAAAGTGAACCGGGAGGGGGGCAGCGCGTTCGTGTTTGAATCGCGTTTGTATCGATACAAACGCGCAATAGAAAACGCAGTGTGTCTGTCCACTCCCTTAGTTTATCCTTGAATAATTGTATTAACCCGTTCATTTCGGAGAATAACATTTCGTAGACATAACAAAACTTATTAATTATCAATTCTATGTAAGTACTAGCACCACCTCGTCTGTGGATCTATCTCCTACATGGGTCAGACAATGATTTTTCTAAAACATATTTTGATAATTTGTGAAAGATATAAAAACATAATACTGAAAGTCTATATCTTTATAGATATGAAATTCCAAACACACCCTATCAATTTTGCAACCTATAAATCTCCAGGCATTGTACAATTTATTGGCGAAGTAAACAAGTTGCAATATTAAATTCTGAAATATATGAGTTTCAATCAACGTCTCACGTACAGCATCACGAGACTGAACTTTAAAAATTTGAAATATTACGCTGCTGAGAATCTGGCTGGTGCAAGTTGGGAGTTCAAATCATCATAAAAATTGATGGTGGTTTAGTAGGTTAGTAACTTAATAAGAAAATAAGTATGATTATATTGAAAATGGCAATTCACCAGAGTTGGCCACTTACTCATACGAACTTACTAATTAAAAATGAAAAATCTTATCAAAATTTCCAATTCAACGGGATTCAAACTCGCAATAATACAAGCGATCCTTCTAAAGCCGGAGCGCCTTTACCAACTTGGCCACGGAATCCATATTCGTCGGGTTGAAAATCTTGATAAGCTCATTTATCGATTAAAGTTTAGGTTTAGGTATGCATCAAGTACCTATGATTTGAACACAAAATAGTAGGTAGCTATTGACGTTTTTGGTATGATGAATTGTTTATCTAGCAACCATTTGTACAACAAGGTCGTGGGTTCGAATCCTGGCCGTGCAACGATGGATTTTTCGTTTCGTATGCGCATTAACACGAGCTCTAAACCGTGAAGGAAACCATCGTGAGGAACCCCGCGGCTTAGTCAGCCCCACGCGTATTGACCATGTCTTTCCTGTGAATATGTCCGGTTAAGCTGTAAGAGGATGGTGTAGGCCAGTGATTCCCAAAGTGGTCCAGGTGGACCCCCAGGGGTCCACGGGAGACTCGAAAGGGGTCCACGTTGGTTCTCATTTTCTGACGAGTTTTGGGAATATGGTAGAAATGTAGCAGCAGGGGGTCTACCGAAACCAGTAAAATTTTGAAAGGGGTCCATGAGAAAAAAGTTTGGGAACCACTGGTGTAGGCGGTGGGCAAGCCTAATCCATCTCAACATTGTCCCAGGCGCTAATGACAGTGTCCCGATAAGTGTAGGTAAAGATTGCCTCCTGACACTATATAAATCATCTAGTAAAGATATAAAAACCTTTTTTTTTTTTTAGTTGTACCTCGTTTCGCTTGTCCCATGTCCCACAGATCCGAAGCGGGAATCTCATATCGGCGTGAAGCATCGATAGGCCCGGATCATCCCGGTTTTTACGAGCGTCCGAGAGCCGGGAAACCCGAAAATATTCCCGAATAATAACGGGAAATACGACCTATACGACGAATTAAACCCTTCGATAAGATACTGTGGTTTTTCGGATCGCAGTTTTAGGAATTTAAACTCGGCTTTCATGTTTCGAATGATATGATGTAAATATGGTACATATTGAATGAATTATAAATGATATAAATAATTGAATTTATATTAATAGTAACTTCAATGTGTTTGTAAGGCAACACATGCCTACCTTTTGCTTACAAAGTTGAGCGATTATGCGGGACTTTTTTTAACAAAGATTATCATATTCGTAAGTATGTCATCATTTATCATTTAGCAACGTTGCACTTTATTGTGTAACATTGTTAAATACGTTGCATAATCAGTAGGTACATGGCTTCTCATTAATGTATCAGGTACTGTAGCTTATTGCTAATTGTACTTGCCTCCTTTCTTACTTACCGTGGTTATATTGTCACACCCAAATTTTCAAGATTCCTTACTAAGTAAGAAATATTAACGACTATAAAATCTATTCCAATATTGTATATACTTATTGGTTTTTATATTGAATCAACATCATTATCACCATATACCATCACTACGCGATCAATGCCGAGAGGGCGCAGCTAGTCAAAAATAGGTAAACCCAAACATTTAACTAAAGCTTAAATAAGTAATGCAAATTCAATGCAGAGTAACTAATAAATTCAACTAGAACAAATTAAAGCAGAACAATCTGAATTTGCAATGAAAATCCTTGAGATCTCATCTTCATTATTAATACAATCAAGCACTGGGAGGAATCTTCGATTTGAATGAAGTTGAGAGCGCAGTTGTAAGGCAACCGCCACACTGCTGAGAAATATCCCCAGTGCAACGTAAATTACGCAAAGTTCTTGTCATTGCACCAACCACATTGGCTCGTTCAAAAAAGTTTTGGTTATAAACAACCGATACCAACCGTGTGGCAACGGTATAATCCGAACCCGTGCCCTGATCACGTAAGACTTGCCATAGCAATGCGACAGCAACCACTACGCGACCGGTCGAAAAATATAACTTATAATGGTATCTATTACGGTCGCAAAATGTACTATGACCAGAGTGCATTTTGCGACAGGCGAGCAATAGACGTGCGATTGGCTTCGATATTACGATTTCGTAGTGATCTTTTTCGATCGGTCGCATAGTGATTGCTGTCGCATTGCTATTGCAAGTCCTACGTAATCAGCCCCCCTAGCCATAGTACATTATCGTCGCTGTAGAATAGAAACACTTCAAAATGTATAGGGTTTGACGTTTCAAGTAGATGAGTCACGTGGTCAGAACGTCAATTCCTATACATTTTGAAGTGTTCTATTCTACAGCGACGATAGATCGTTCTACAGCGACGATAGATCGTGTAATATGGCTAGGGCCCCAGACCGCTGGATAGATTTGTTAGAGTTTAATGGATGCAAGACCTCTGTCTCCGGATGAAGTTAAAAATTCAATATGAAATTAGTGTCCGATTGTTCCTTCCCATCTCGAAGCGAATAGAATTTCTCATTTGCTTTTGCATTGCTAATAAGATTTGTGCAGTTTTAATGCAGAAACTTGATTTGAATCTTCGTAAGGAAATCTACAGAGTATTCTTTCTTAAAGAAAACAATCACTTGGAAAAAGTGGAAGTGGCAGAGCTGAAACTTCTTGGAGATTGTGTCTTTTGGTCCAGTGATGTCTTCTGCAGGTCTAAAAAGGTTGCTATAGCAGATTCACAGTATGATTCACAGCGAGATTCTCGTATTAGTAATCACAAAATTGACAATTCCTATTACAATTTCTTGATTCGTTCCGGCAATTCATCTTTTTAACAGTTTTGTGGAGAATCGTCTTTTTAGTCTTTTTAGTCACTTATTTTGCTAGTTTTGATAAGCCGATTCTATCACAAGATTCCGCAGGCGGGAACTAGTTTTATATAACTATTGAATCAACAATACAAAGTTTCGGAAGTGCATTCGAAGCTGATCAGACGACTTGGGTTCTTTAGCTCGCAAAGATAGAAGCCACTAACAGGCAATTTAAGTTTTTCCTCGGAAGCCGTGGCTATATTAGGGGTTTTACGAATAAGTGTAGGAATGAGACGATTATTCTTACTATCTTGTTCAAACTAAGTAGTTTTAGATGGTAACATTATTATTTAGTTGAACGATGGAGACTTTGGTAAGTTGTTACAATCACAATAAATAGAATTGTGAAGGACAGACGTTGTAAATTAGCAGAATTGGCCTGTTGATTTTTTGATAAACTACTACGAGACATACATTTGGGATGGCTCTGCCAAGTACCAGCTCCAAGCACTGGAGTCGATTGAAAGGCGTGCCAGGAAGCTTATATAGGTGATGACTCCTTGATTGAGGCTCGGCTACAAAGCCTTGATCATCGCCGTAGAGTCGCTAGTTTGTCGGTTTTTTATCGGATACATTTCGGAGAGTGTGCTCAGGAACTGCACAATCTGGTTCCGCCATCTCCTTTCTTCCATCGGACTTCCAGACACCCGGAAAGGCGCCATTTGTACATGGTTGATATTCCCAGTGTTCGTACTAAGCGCTTTGATTCTACATTTTTCATACGCACGGCAAAAATGTGGAACTCCTTGCCGGGGTCTGTATTTCCATAATCAAATCGAGAGTCAATAGGTTCCTTCTAGGTAAGCGTGCTCCATCTTAGACCACACTGTTGTTTTACATCAGGCAGGGTGTGGTCAAACGCAAACCTATTTTCGTTAAAAAAAAAAATACAATAGTACAAGCTTGGATTGGATCATCTCGGGTGTATGTAAACTTTTTATTTGTCAATATTTTGTACATAAATTAAACTAATTAATTATTTTGGGGTCATTGGTTGCAGTTCATTAGTTGTCCTACTCCAACAAACATAAAATAATTTTACTTTTGCAATTCACTATGATAATCATTAATATTGAGTTATTATAGGCTGAAACTCACTTCAGGCAAACAAAATAATTTCCCTTTAATTAATATCCATTATGAGACACACTGTTTATCCAATGATATGAATTAATGAAATATTTAATCACTTTGGATTATGGCTGCGACATTTAAATCAGTTTCACAGAACGTTTGTCCAAATAGGTGTGTACCATTTGCAGCCAATTGCTAACCACAATAATTATAATGTAGCTTTTGTCACTGCTTTGAATGGGAATTTATACAAAACATAACATGATCACGGCAACACAACATAGTCTGTCATATTCACAGAAAAACCATTATTAATCATTTATTTTATATGTGGTGGACTTTCAGCCGATTCCAATGATATTATAAGTACCTACCCTAGATATGTTAGGTTCATAGTTATCGACGTTTAAAATATGGTCGCACATACCGATATACATAGTGCAAACTATTTTGACAGTTTCTGAAAATGAATAATACATACATAACTTTAACACAATATCATTTTTATTGTTTTTGTAATTCACTCGTGACAAACACGTCTAGGCCGTCGCCCTGCTTGACGCGGGCTAAAGACAAGACGTCTCAATTGGGACGTTTTAGTCTTTATTTTGCGCGCCCTAGAAACATACTTTTAAATATCATTGGCCGTTTCCGATTCTGAAGATCAAGTGATAGTAGGTAGTTGTGGTAACAGCCGTTTCTCGGCGGTCGCTACATGTTTCAATTTGCCCGCGACCACGGTGCAACACATTCTGAAAAATTGGGAAATAGTTACCTATAGGTAATGTAAGAAAAAAGGAACGCGTTGTGCCAAATTATTTAAAAGTATGAATTGTGCTCACGAAAGCTAAACCATTCCGTGTCCCAGCTCCACGTAATTTCACGTGAGTAGTTCACTTGTTTATCCTAACAACGTATATTTTCCCGAGAAACACTGATGTCACGTTATTCTATTCAAATTAGACCACGCTAATAAAGGATGCCATAGAAATTATTCAGTGGCAGGCCAGTCTCAGGGGGATGGCCCACAATCCAGAAATTAGTAAGCAGAAACTGTGGCTTAACCACTTTAAGCACCAAAATTTCCCAGAGGCATTCCTCACAAGTAGGTCAAATGCTCTTATACCATGAATGCCATCGCACAATGTATCAAGTGAGGAGGCTTAACTTGTCAAAGTTGAATTCAGCCAAACACCTACAGACTTACCAAGTTGTGTTGTAACTTAAATCTTGCATTCTCAGCCCTAATACGTTGTAATTGGAATCAGCAAAAGATGAAATGTAAGTTGGTATCTCGGTTGGCCAAATCTCCTGTGCTCTCAAGAGGTGTCAATTACTTGACACAGATGCCTCTATGGCATTTTACGATGAGAATAACCACATTCGATAATAGGCCGTAGGTCTAAGGACGTAAGAGCGACGGCAGATGCGAAATTTCGGGTGTGTGGTCAAGTTAGCAAATAGTAAACAGTCATTTGCATGGTGGTGATTAATTTGGAGTGTGCTTGTCGGCGTTACAAAATTAGTTTAATATGTTTGTTTTCTCACGGTATGAGAATTGTGATGCCTATTTCTTGTAATATTTTAGAACAGTTGAGTCAGATTTAGGTTCTTTGACATTCAAGGCCTTACATATAAACGCCTCTCAACATGAACACTGGTTAAACAATGCTTAACATTCGCTTTTGTCACTATTTGTCACTATCTAACAAAAAGGATGGCAATAGTTTAAACGGTGTTTTAATTTTAACAGAAGTTGAGAGGAGCTTATAAGTAAAGCCATCAAAGTCGTGGTTTGAACCAATGCAGTTTCACCATCGAATTTATTTGAGCACAAATTTTTTTTAAAAAAACTTTAGACATACAGTTCTACATTGCTACAGATGCTAGTCAAGCTATTTAATTTTTCTAGAAAACATTGTCCTAGGCACTACACTATCTCGAGAAATATACCGACAAAATCATTCTAAAAGGCTTTAGAAGTTCAGACTTCACAATTCCCTGGCTAAAACAATTTCGGTAAAAGTGGGCTAAATCAATAACAAACGATTGTTCCTGTACAATGCCCGGACTCCCATAAAAGAAACAATCTTCTCACCTCACCAGTCCTGTAAGAACTTGGAGACACAATTTCCATCGCTCCATTCAAGTTACGGCGTCAATAAGTTTTTATTCAAACGGCATTGAATTGCTCGGAAAACGATTGGCAAAAAAGAATATTGTAGGCTCTGAATAAAAACAACACAGGGACAAGGAACGTCCATTTCGAACTGAATAGTTTATCCTGTCGGAGTTGGACTGGGATGTTGATT
Organism: Camptogramma bilineatum; assembly: GCA_958496255.1. NCBI lineage: Eukaryota > Metazoa > Arthropoda > Insecta > Lepidoptera > Geometridae > Camptogramma > Camptogramma bilineatum. The sequence goes on from OY292453.1 coordinate 2,405,933, forward strand.
TGCAGAACTAAACTGTGAAAAATAACTGGACTCTGGTTTCATATTAGACGGAGGCGAAGAGGGTCAAATCCAAGCGTAGGCATCAAATCATAGTGAAATTTTGTACTGGCTTGCATAAGACGTTGCCCTTTTCAGGTTAAAGCTCGTTTATAAAAAAAGTTTCGAGTAAGTCATACTTACCTTTTAACGCTAAATTTTGAGAACCTTTCAAATGGTAAAAAAATCTCATCTATACTTGATATTGACGAATATGTGACACGTATCGGACCCAGTCCGGTACTAGCTCCGTCTAGGATAAATCACCCCCAAAGGTGAACCGAGGTCATTGCGTAATGTAGACTTCGACCCCTGTTTTACGACCGAGCTACCTAACGGCATACGTGGTTGACCTGCAATAGTAAACTTAAAGTACCTTAATAAGATCGAGAAAGTAGGAGAAATACACCAAATCCGTGATTGTCGGAACAAAATGTAGATCAATCTAAGAACTTTCCATTGCGAATCGTTCAAACAATCTCACGACGGAGCTATCACGCGGGGAGAAATCTGGAGCCATCAAGGCTGCAGGCTCTTTCGTTCACATAACTAACATTACAACTAAGTAGCCCTTTCTTGATATCTCTAGGATAAAACTAGGACGTTGAAAAAATAACTTATACAAAAGTTGAAATAGTCCTGGGAGATTAAAATGGTCCATATACATTTCCATTTATTTAGGTAGAGGACGGCCAAAGAAACGATGCATGGATTTTGTGAGAGGACATGCGTGTAAACGGAGTGACTACTGAGTTGACGAGTGATAGGAGGGTGTGAGGAAACATATTGTACCTAGTGGGAAAAGGGCAAGGAAATGATGACGATACTTTTCCATTTATTCATCAAATTATCAACCTTTTACAAATTACCTGCCCCGCCTCTTCACCTCCGAAGAAACGGCATGTGGGTCGTAGGCACTGAACGTGATAAGTGAAATACCCAAATATCTAGAACTATCAACTAGCATCACAACTCTGTTCGATTTACATCAACATTGGATCCGAAATTTGAAACGAAGACTCGGTTAACCAGGAAATAGTTGCGCAAATTGTCTAGTTTTCGGTATATAATCCTGATGTGATATCGTGCAGCTAGACGGGGCGATATTGGCGACACGATCGCCGCGGGCTGAGACCGGCTGAGATGTGATGCGTTTGTCCATTGCTCATCATAATAATCTGCAACTTCGGCAAAACATATCTTTGATATTTTTGGTGCATCGGTCAACATAGTGAAAAAATCCCTGCTTGCAAATCCTGATATTGATTTGCAAGCTTTCAATCCATAAAACTTACTTTTTAATTTTTTTATGTGTATATTTTGTCTACTTCTACTGCCTACTTTTAGAAGGACGTACGCCATCTTAACTTTATTTATGTACTGTTCTTTTTATTTTGTTATGTGTAACGTCCTTTTAGTGGGCGAAATAAATAAAAAAATTATTAACAAATCTGCTAACAAAAATACCTTCAATAAATATGATAATTGTGAAAAAATATAGAAAACAAGTATTGTGTGTGCCCATGTGGTTTCCCATCGAAAACTATACTTCATGGTGTTGATCGCGAAAGAACAAAAGTAGAATCACCTAGCTCTTGCATTCATCACTTTTCAAAGTTATCACAGAGGTCCTACTGAATAAATTATTTCTGAATTTGAATTTGACCGACCATAGCTGTGTCAGCCTCATTTTACATAAGAAGCAGTAAGATTGCTATTTTGGTAGCTTTCCCAGTAAAATACATTTTGTGCTTACCTTTTTCCGTAAAACCTTGCATCATTAATCAGCATCAAATGTATTTGTGACTGACCATTCGTCATCCGTTTATTTCTCCTGAGACAATGGACACAGGCTCGGTCCATACAGACTAGCATCACATTGCACTGCCGGCGGCGGAACCCGCTTCTCGCGATGTCCCTAAGGCCCTGCACGCCTGCCCTATGCAAATATGCGGACCCCTAAAATTGATCATAATCCTTTTCCCCGTAGAATATATTTCATCTTTGAAGGTTATAAAGTAGGAGTAAAAATATGTAATGGTGAAAGTACGTGCGGAGTTTTAAGAGCGTTGGGATGGGCGATTGAGATCGGTAGCCGTTTTATGTGAGTTTGATGGCCATAGTTACCGGGGGTTACGAGAAAGCATTCTAGCTCGATACTGATGTTATGCATTTTTGTGAAAAATATTACATTTTTCTCATCTGTTCTCGTGTTTTAAGATGATGAACAAGAAACATGTACGTATAGGTATTCGTATAAGTTAGTGGCTAACTCTAAAATTTTAGTAACCTTTGCGTTTAAGTTTCATTTGTCACAAAATTCACTTTATTAAATAATAAAAGAAAATATCTAACAAGTTCTGTGATTTTTCTCAGTTCCAACATTTAATGTAGCTTAAATACGTTAACATTGAAACAATAAACCAGCACTTTTAAGTTACTCCTCAAAAATATCGCTCACTTAAAAACTCTTACCAAACTAAACTAACCAACAATTTATTTCGAAAGTGCTTGGAGCTTACAGCTTTTAAAATTCCCCCAGCCGTCTTAAGAGTTGAAGCTGCACACTGTAAGTACGTTCTCTTTTATTCCATTCGGATTATGGATTTACGGAAACCGCTGAGTAAAGTGTGTATTAACATGAACGCACTGATTGTCACCACACTGGTTATTTTTATGTGCAAATTTCAATACAGACTTGCTAGCCGAGTTGGTTAGTCCCTCGACTTTCGATCCGAAGATTGCAGGTTCGAACTCGGACGTGCATCAATGGATTTTTCGTTTCGAAAAATTTATATGCGCATTAAGGGAGTGTACACATTGCGTTTTTTGCAGCGCGTTTGTATCGATACAAACGCGATTCGAACGCGATGTGAACGCGAAGCCCCCCTCCAGGTTCACTTTTGTATGGAAAAAAACGCTTTGCGAACGCGCGTTTGTATCGATACAAACGTGCAGCTCAAAAACGCGCTGCAGAAAACGCAATGTGTACGTACACTCCCTAACACGAGTTCTTAACGGTGAAGGAAAAAAATCGTGAGGAAACCAGTTAGCTTTATAGAAGCATCGATGGGCTTTCAACCTATCACGTATGGAATGCTAACTTCTTCAAAATGTTGGCATGTACCAAACCTGTGTTTGGACATACCTCTGACTACCCCCTTAGACATCTTCAAAGGACATAAATATTATTATCAACGGGATAATTACCATGAATATCGGGAAGAAAGAAAACTCAATAATCATGGTAATTATCCCTTTGATAATAATATCTATGTTCGTAACCATGATAGTTTCAAAAGTTATATCTTCAAAGGATATTAAAGATGCCAAAAAAAAAGATCTATACAATGCAGTGTTGATCATATTTGGTTTTGCTTTACCCACCTCCCTGCATGCATGCCATGCATTAGTAAGTTTTTTTTTTATTTTTTTTAGTTTAGATGGGATTCCCCAAATAAAATGCGGTTTCTAAAATGACTCTCATTATTATTTGAATTTATCCTTCCCTCATAGTTTGGACCCTTTTGTGTTGTGCCAAATACAGGTAGTATTTTTTGAGACCTTTAGAAGGATAATAAATGAAAGGCAAAAATGGTACCTGTTGTCCACTTTCACCCATGTAGAGATTTTGCTATTGCAATACTGATATGATAAAAATTTTATTTATGTTACAACAAACACTATAGCAATATAAGTAAAGAACCAAGATACCTAAGTATTTTTATCATCATAGACAAATCTATACTAATAATCGTAATAAGGTAATTATTTCTAGACACTGGCCCGATTCTGAAACTTATTTTTCTACTAGGAAGTTAAATTTATCCCTGCGTTTATTGGCTGTGTTTTAATCAGGTACCTAGAGAACGAAGCCGTGGGCAGCAGCCGGTGATCAATAGAATCTCTGCTAAGTGATACTTTCCAGACAAAATAAACTGAGTGAAATTGGGGTGATGACTCAAAGGCATCAAAGATTGCTAGGAGATGAGATGCCGCTGTTTCATTTTTAAGAAATTTACCGCCATACAAAAACCCAACCGTATTGTACATTGACTAGCAAATCAGTTCTACCTGTCTTTTGTACAATAGCCACTATCTATAAAGCAATATCGAAATCTTATATCAGAGGTATAAAGTTTAGTTTCGCTCAACTCTCTTGGGTTGTTTGTAAGGAAACTAAACAAAGGTTCTATCGTCTTCCTGTTCACACCCTAAAGGTATTGCACAATGGCACACACGTGCGCCGGTCGTAAACTAATTTATCAGTATCTTGACAAGTTTCCGATAGCGTTAATTTCTAGGAGATATGAGGGTAGGACGGACTATTAGTAAAGTTCAAAGCTTGTTTAGATTGTTTTGGTACGTAATTTGAAGAGCTATTGATGCGAGAGGACTACTGATGTTCCTTCGTCATTGTGTGCTGTAAATGTTACACTTGTAAACTTCACTGTCTGAAATGTTGAATAACATTTCAGACTCTAGTTTGGAGTGAAGTTTTGGATGGAAACTGATTAAAAAAAAAAACATTATATAAACACGTCATCCTAATCATATTTTAAATACATTTTTTGGCACAGGGTCATACAACCATGGTCCGAATGGCACTGTTTCAGTTATCAAGTCTTTATTACTAATCTAGCCTTTACCTGCATCTTGTCACTTGACAAATTACCTTACTTACTTACTTTTGCATTTATAATACTTTTAGAAGCAGGTGAGACGAAGTGATATAACGATGAACAGAAGTAGGTGAGACAACAATACAACATACATCTTTAAACCAGTGGCTATACTCTTCGTGACAAAATAATTGAGCTACAGTACCTAGGCATAACTGAAAAAGGTAGTTAGCAACTATGATGAAGAGCATTGAAACTAGCAACGCAATAATTCACAATTCAGCCCAACTCCGATACCCGCTTTTAATGAGCAGAGCCGCAGCAAGTTTGCGTATTCGTTAGTGCTGCTTTGTCTAATCTGGGATGGGAGAGTGTATTGGTTTTTGGCTATAATGCATGTTCTTCTACATATATACATATTACTGGTAGTGCTTATCATTCAAAAACAAGATTAAGGTGAACCTGTTATAATACACTAAGCATTGAGTAATTTTGTTTGTTCAGTCAACAGAAGATGGTGGTCTAAAATTTATTGGTTAACGTTGTGTCGTAGGATAATAGTGTTCTGTGGTGGAGTGCCACCTTCGAAAGGTACCAGAGGCTTGACAGAGGCATTTCATATAAAATATAAGAAAATGTAAGGTATAGTCCGCGTCATGTAAAAAGAACGCGGGAAGAAAGTGGAGGGGTCTGTTTTGTCTCATGTTTGCGAATAGGTAACCCATGCGCAAACATGAGACAAAACACACCCCCTTCACTTTCTTCCAGAGTTATTTTTACGTGACGTGACTTATACTGTACTCTATCACCGATATGATCGGTGTATCTTATACAATACTAGCAACAATCTTGCAAAACACGCTAAAATATCATTCCTTAAAGTTGGCAAGCCTTAAACATGGCAGACAAAAAGTGTATAGATAAATCATTTGTGGAAACCTTCGAAACGGTACGATAAACAACTCTTTTGAAATGACCCGCATCTCCTGTTCCGATTGCGTAATATCTGTAGAGCAGGAGTCTTCTGACCACCTTGTTTCACTCCACTTTAAAGACTTGGAGTATGAAGATATTTTTCCAGAAGTAGCGGAAAGGGACTTTTTGTTCTGTTTTATGCAAATTTATTCATTAACTCATATCATTAACAATAATTATTGTATTGCAAAAGAATAGGTAAGGGTCACTAAAAATGTCTTTAGAATGTGACTCTATTGTCTTTTCTGTGTGACCAAGTAGGTAGAAGAAGTGACACTAAATTAATATAACTTGTTAAACTTTCGCGATTTGTTAACATAATGATAATTATTATTACGGGATTTTATCGCGTTTTTTAAACAAAATAAATAAAAGGTACGCGATAAAATCCCCTAATAATAATTATCATTACACTAAATTAATGTTTCAGGCCTAGTTTTTTTTTTCAAAATCCTTTCAGCTGACGCTCTGAAAGGCGTGTGAAGATAAAAATTCAGATAATGTTTGTCTAAAAAAAAATGAATATAGATTCCTTCAGAAATTTACATTTACCTAATCGGACTATTTGTAATAAGCAAATAATGTAGTCTAACTGTTTTTGTATATTTCATGATCAAGTAAAAGTATAGTCCTTGTTTTCAAAATATGGTAATAGATAGCACCACCTGACCCAGTACGCAGATGTCTTGAAATAAATGTTACTAGCTCTGAGGCTATTATGGATGAACTTGAAAAATAATAAGGGAAGACGAATTGGGGTCGGCTAATGGTCTTTCGCGTTTGCGGCCATTTTAGCTGTTTATATTTTGAAGGGAATGGCTGCCAGCAGCATATTTTACGCCATATTTTGTGGTCATAACTAAAAGCTATCTTTTGGTATGAATTATGGAGTAAGCTTTGCTACAAAATTTTATAATACCTCGCTCATAAGCGCTTGGAAACACCCTGTAAAAAACAATATTTAGACTTTACTCTGGATATATTATGATAGGGTATCAGAAAAATAGATTATTAAATAAATAATTAGTAATTCAGTAATTATTTTGTGAAATTCTGCAAAGCTTTGAGTACCTACCTACCATTCAAGACCAAACGTCCCTGAAGCGAAAAAAAAAAACTAAGATGTCAACCTGATTTATAAAAATGAATACATAGCGATCATTTGCCTGCTATGGCAGGTATGATGGTTTCTCGTCCTTACAAAGACTATTTTGTATAATACGCTGAAATTGTCAGTACCTACTTTACCAAAATAGCGTCAGTATTCAAGCCAAGCTTCACGTCGAAGTTGGTCCGGAAAACTTTCAACTAGCCATTCGTAGCAATTATCAGAATTGCCTCAGACTTGATGATTCCAGTACAAAATGAATATCAAAGACATGAAACTCGAATCCTTTCTCAAAACTTAGACCACAATGCACAGAATATAACAGTGACAGTAGTAATAAAATCAGTTTAAAGTTTCACTCATCGTAATAGCATGATTGTAACCGAAAAAATGAAACAAAAGATCCAATTAAAAATGTATTTGTTTACGTACTTTTTTTTACTGATTAAAATTGCCGATGAAACTAAAACTTTAAGTTAAATTCACCGACATAAATTAATTGATGACTGAAATATCGGCAAATAGAGAAACTTTACTTGTAGTAGGTACCTAACTTGAAAGCGTTTTTACATTGCACTTATTGAAATTTAAGAGAAAAAATATCTAACATATAAAAATATCTTACACATAGGTCATCAAAAACAAAGTCGTTAAGGCATGACGGAGACCTTTGGACGGCCCAAAAAACTCCGTCACCAGAGTTGGCCAGTTGCTCATACGAACTTACTTACTTTTATCAAAAAAAAATTAAAGTTAGAGTTATAAAGTTATTTATATATTTAAAAAGTTTGTAACTTTACAGGTGCTTAAACCTAAGACATTACAACTTACTTACTACTTCTAACATCAAGAGGGGTATTATTAAGTAATACGCTTTCGGATCGGACATGATTTTTTTATAAAACATTTTTCATCTAAAAATTTAGCAAGCGGATTAAAATTGCTCACACATTCTCAACAGTTAACCCTGAATTCAAATTTCCAGGGATCATTTCACATTAATACCCGTTTTAGTGAGACGAAGGCCATTGAAATAAATTTTCGCAAAGGAACTAAGAACAGAATGAAATTGTGAGATTCTTTTTTGAAGAATAAAACTGCGTCTCGTTGGTCTTTTAAATTGTGAAATACGGTCTGTTGGCTGTCGAGCGGATGAGTTCGAACTTGGCTTGGCATTATTTCTTAGTTACAATGAGGTATGGTCTGTGTCCGAAGAATATTGGATAAGGGATATTATTTTCACTGGCATATGCTTCAAATTTGAAGACTCCAAAGTTCTCAACATGGAAGAGCGAGAAGATATAAGGTAAACAAATAGTGATATACTGAAATGACCTTGGCTTGCATATTAAAAAAAACATGCAACTGTAAAAAAAATCTATCATGGTCTTATCATAGCTCTATCATGTCTATTTAACATACCGTAAAATACGCCAACATTGCCACCAAGGGTAATTTTGCCCGAAGATCAATTTATAAGCAAATCTTTAGATTGCAAAAATATTTGAATAATATTGTAACATTTTTTGAATTTGTTAGAAAATAGGTTATGTGTCAAGCATCACTGTCTATCGGGTGTGTCGCTAGCTTCACTCAGTAACTTGTTGGAACTCTTCAAGTACGGTGCGTATTTTCGCGGGCAAATTTTGGTGCAAATTCATAAGTGAATTGTGAGTGATGGCGAAAACACAGGTTGGTTTTATTAATATTATGATATGTAAGAACATTTTAGGAGTATTAATATGTTATTATCGTTGCTGAATGTCTTTTCAAACAAGAGTTATAGCGGTGGGCAAAGTTATCCAGCATTGTAGCGATCTACTATTGACAACATTGCCCGCCATCAAAATAAGCTTAGGGTTGGCACTTCAGAAACTTGTTTTTTTTTAAAGCTTTTAATTAACTTGCAATGTTTGTATGTTTGTAAGTTCCTATGTTTGTAAGTCTGTTTGTCCGGGTCAATTCTTGCAAGCTTAATTTGACCTACTTCCCGGTGTCAAATTGAGCTGAATTTAGGTAAAATTATGAGACTTCGGTGACAATGCAATAATAATAGTGAAAGTTAGCTGAAAATGTGTAATAGTTTAGTAATTATTTTAATTTAGCTCCTAACATCATTTGATCTCAATTAGTATTTCATTTTCATTTGGGTACCTACATAAATATGTTGATTAAAATGTATTAAATAAATACCTGAATGAAAAATAACCAGTTTTTTTATACCTACAACAACTACGATCACAAGATCAGTTTACTAAGAAGTGCCAACCCTAGCATTTTTAATTGGTGAAATGCGGTTTGTATGAAAAAGACAAAAAATGTCAGGGTAACTTTGCCCAGCCACTTTGCTAGGAAACCTTCTATAGTATCGTTTTAATTCCTAAAGTAAACGCCATTATTGCCTAAATTCTTGTATTGGCTTTTTATTTCATCTCTCTAGAGGCTATATTTGCGTCAAAAATCAACGTGGGCAATGTTGGCTAAAAGTCCAGATAACTTTGCCCGCCATCAAAATGTATAAAATACTTAATTAAATATTGACGCATCATAAAATCTGATAAAGTAATACATGCACATAATCTTATAATAGCAGATGATAAAAGAAAATACTTACGTTCCCATACTTAGAAAATTTTTACAAAAATTGAAATTATTCGAAAAAAGTGGGCAATGTTGGCGTATTTTACGGTAGTCTTTTTTAAACTTTCGCGATCACTATTCATATTGAAAAGTCGCGGACAGACTGCCCACGACCACGGCTATTGCAACATAGCCGAAACGTCGGGATGAATAAGGTAAATTACGCGATAAAATCCCGTGTCCATAAAACTTTTCAATATTTAACATAGTCCTGAAGGAAGACAAAAATGCTTTGTATCGTGGGCATCTAAGCGACATCGAAGTTTGCTTGGTTACCTTGATTCAACCAAAAACATCGCAAAGGTAGCATATAAACAATAAGTACCTACTTCCAGCAAGGCAGCATCTTTGACTGATATGAAAAGTAATTTTGTGTCAAAATTAGAGTTGTGAGCTCATTCCTAAAGCCCATATAACTATCTATACTTTGAGCCTTAAAATAGCCTTCAATAGCATGCTCTTAATAATATTCATGTAATTTAATACCTTCATGAAGCCTTCGGTTTTGAATCTTTGCCCGTTTGATTTATAGCGAAATAAGCTTCGAAGCTTACTCATTCATCACAAGCTCTGTGTGTCACATGCATAATAGCGGTTTTCTCATCTCGATATTCATCTGCCGTTCCTTTTATATCGGCGTTCTACGAGTTCCGTCCGAGAGAGTTCTTCACCACTCTGTATTGGTTTCGGTTCAAAATGAGCTATATTGCAGTTGTTTTGAATTCAAAGTTGGTCGAATGCTAGCTATTCAAAAGCTTCTTATCGTGATAATACAACAAGAGCGTTGACTTATTAATTTAGTCAATTACAACGAAGCTTTAAAATACTGATTTTATGCTCTAGAATTTGTATGTCTAAGTATTGGCTTTGAAAATTTTGGGTCTCAGGTATTGCCGCAAGAGTGAAACTTCTCTACGTAAGCACTATTGTTTCTCTGTACTCGAGCGTCAATGAGTGACGATAAACCATTTACTTCTGCTTTACGATTCCAAATCTTATCCCCTTAGATTACGGTTCAAGTATCTTCGGTAATAAGTTTTGTTTAGGGACAATACGTCTTGTTTTGGCATTAAACCGCGAGTTGAACCAAAGGTTGAATAGTAAAGGCCCTTTGGTTTTTATTTCCGGTGCACGTGAACTTAAATGGCGCATTTGATTTTATTTTAATCGGTTTTGTTTTGGATTTATTTTTGTAGGTACTGATTTAAACAATACAGTCTGGGAAATAAATGAAATAATGGTAGGTCAAAATAAAGTATCGTTCCTTCCTGTGCTGTGGTAGGCACCTTAAAATTCTAAGCAATTTGAGAGTTTTATATTGTTAAATAAAACCTACTTTCAAACTAATATATATTTTATGCGCATAACAGTACAATCAAGGTCGTGTTTAAATTTGGAATAAAGCCAACTTGGAATAAAAAAGAAATACAAAATATTGTCCAACACAGCAGAAATTATTTAAAAGATGGCGCAAAAGAAGATTATTGCAACATTTTTACATTATAAATTTTAAAACCATGTGCATTAGTATAATCCACAAAGAACAGACTTCACAAGCGCAAGACGTTGGACGCATAACTTCATTTGGATGGAATTGAAAAAGTAAAAACAATAAAAACTTTTAGCGGAGCAAAAAGTAATCGAACTAGACTAAAAAGAACTGGTGAGGAGAAAGTACTTAGTACAAAACGTTCGCTTTGATTAAAATACTTTAGTAATACCTACCTTAGTATGGACAATTCTTTGTTTCTGAATTTTCCGAATCGTATAAAACTGATCTTCTTTTTCTGATCTGTTTTTACGAAAGAAAATGTTCTCGCACTATCAAAGTTAAATTCTATTCTCCTCTTCGATAATATTATTAGGTATGCTCAGATTGTATTTGTCTGAGATTGTCTTCGAGCTCTCCTTCAATAATATTTCTTATATTTTTTGTAGAGAATAGGTACTTATTTCTTCTACTCTACTAATGTTCACATCAATGTCTGTCTGAAATAAATGAATACAATACAATGTTCAAATCAATTTTATCAATACCTACTGCTAGTCTGTTTGTTGTTGAAAAATCGTTCTCTACTTGTAACAACTCATACAGGTAGGTACTTATTAATATTGATTTCAACAACAAATATTTTTAGTGCAACAAAAAATACTAATCAGCAAATAGGTACAATAAGTCAATGACAGCAGATGATACAAATATTTGACTCATCACAGAAATCGAACCGAAACTATAAAAGCCAGCCACACCTAACAGGTCGTCAGTAAAGTCCAAAATATATCATTCATTTCTTATTGTATATTATTCTAAAATACTGTTGAACCAAAATTTACTCACTCAAAATGATCGTGATTACTCATAGTGATTGTACGAGTAGGTATTTCTCCTCTTTCTTCATTTATCAACAATCTCGGCAGCTCCAGTCCATCAGTCCCGTTACTTTAATATCTCAAATCAGCGATTAACCAGTGAATGAACAAGGTGTCGAAAATCTCAAGTTCAATAGATAACTTGTCCCACTTACCGTCTGATTCATTTGCTTGACCATTAAACTTCAAATCATTTTCGATTCTATGGTTTAACTCAGAGAGTTTCAATTTAAATGTGGTCCTTTACATTTGATTGACCAAATTGCTTGATTTCACTTCAAAAGATTCTGATACCTATACATCTTGATAAAGAGGTGGTTGTTGTCTGCTTCGCGGTCCAAAAAGCTTAGTGTTGTATAAACATTATCGATCTTTATCAGAACCCGTATAAAATTCGACATGCATTATTTATGCTCCAGGGGAGGTCGTTTATTGAAATCATACGGAACAAATATTGAAGGTACTGCGCGCTTTCGCCGATCTCGGATATAGATTGGGACATTCCTCGAAGAAGGAATAATATTACCTATCGTAGTTTCATTCTGACGTCACTGAATTCCATTCCAGAAATACTCGAGCGTGATTGAGATTCAGACATAAGGTCCCTGTTAGGTTCATATGAAATAGAAGAAATGCTTTAATTCTTTCTAGATTTAATAACAATAGTAACAGAAACTTCTACCAAAATCAAATTACGGATGAATGTACATATTTGTAAAGTGAGTCATCTCTTTTAACTTTTAAATTAAGAAAATCGTTGAAATTTGATGATGATCGTGCGTACTTCTTCATATACCTATATAATATACAGAATTAGACCTATCCCAAATTATGATCATTTTTGTACCAATAAAGCTAAAGTTCGTTTTACAACAAAGCGAACTCACAGAGACAGAAGCTACTAATGTCCCCTTAGATAGTACATTTGTTCGGGGCCATTGCTACAGTACATTACCGCTTGTTCCTGTGTTTATTGAACCTCGCAGGGTTTATTAGCGCTTAGCCTTGGGCGCGTATAAATTTGAAGGAAAGTGGCTGGATACACAGGTGGCAGACAATACTGTGAATTATAATACTTCTGGGGTTATGTGTGTTCAAAGATGCTTTGGTTGCGATACAATCTCTTATCCTTTATTATTATCGTTATTATACTTATTCACTGGTCACTTTAGAAAGACCATAGTTTTGTGTTCTTTGTTTTATTGAAAATTTCTTCCTACTCCAAATAGCCAGTAAAATGGATAGCGCTTCTTTTGATTATTATGTTCGGTCGAGCGCACATCAATGAGTTTTTATTTCGGAAAATATACTTGGAGCTTCAAATTTTAGTATCTAAACAGTGAAAGAAAACATCGTTAGATTTCTAAATAGCGGCGATGGTCATTGGTCATGCAACCTGGAAGTTTGGGCATCTAATGCTCTACACATCTTCAAAGTATTTAGTTATTGTTGAACTCCTGAAGATCTGAGTGAATATCTAACCCATCTCGGGATATTGAACTTGTCTTGAACATGTTTATTTATTTCTGTTACTATACCACATTTTGTAAGTTATCCTATTTCCACTTCCCTCTGTCTCTATCATCTCATTCTCTCCTTTGTCCAATATTGATTTCATGACAATAAAAAGTAATGATAACCAATTTACAAGCTGCCTTATTTAAACTGTAGGAAACTTATTAGGTCAGTATGAACAACAAGGTAATTTCGAAGCAACACTAGAGTCGTTCTTACAAGTACTTAGGTACTTTGCTTTACTAATATAACTTCCTTTAGTCTCAAAGCAAGACCGTTAGTTCGTAATATCTGTAGACTATTAGTTAGTATTTAGTAGATGAGTAATAATATTATTATCATTTCAATTCAAGTCCTTTGTGTCCCACTGCAAAGACCTCATTCCCTCCACACATTACGATCTTAGGTACATAAAAGCAAAAAAAAATGTATGATTTGAATTTCATCAAAAGTTATATTCGAAAACACATCTAAAAATCCATCGAAAATAGAATCCAATATTAAAGAAAGTTATTTTTTTACCCATTGGAAATTTTACTATATTGATGTGCATTTTTTTCTTTCTAATGCTAGATTATTCAAAAGAATCTCGATTCCAAGCATACCCAGACCGATTTTCTGAATAAAATGTACCTACACACCATGATATTCAGATTCATCTCCAGATATCGGACCGGTAAAACCAGAACCGCAACTCGTTCGCATATCCAATGGATATTTGAGATTCGGTTACAAGTAATCCTACTATCCCGATTATAGATGAGAAAGTTTGTGTACAACAATGACAAAGACACAAAACAGTACTACTACTGTATGCGCGGTAGATTTGGTGTGAAACCAATATCAAAGAGAAAGACATGAAACTGTATCACTACGGTACCTTAAAAGCACAGAAGATATCTGATATCTTAGGTAGTAGAGATCCTGTCAGTTTAAAGGGGTAGTCGGAGGCTCTTGCAAATACATATTTGGCACAGATGTTAACATATATACCATAGATGTGATACGGTGGATTTGCAATCAATCAAATAATGCTAAATTCTTGCAAAATGCGTGTCAATCGTGAGTTAGGACTTACATTCTTCCTTCTAGATATCTTCACAGGATTTAGTTTCTGAAGTAGTAGGGTACTACATAGCGTACCTACTTGGGAATAAGGTCGTGTGCCAGATTTATTAGCGAGATTTATAATAATGAAATCATCAATAAATCCTGATTCTTTTCTCACACGTTTATGATCAACACAATAAAGTTTCATCTTACGCTGCGTTCTCTTAGTCCTCATCTAAGTATACAGTTTTATTGATAATCTATTTTTTCTTTGCGAGAGAGAAAACCCCACATTTTCATAAAACCCCTCTTAAGTAGGCTTTTCTTCCTAAAAATACAAAAATTCGCTCATATGTTATAATAACACTCGGTCACTGAAATATTATCAGACCAACAAAACACGGGGTTACAATAACAATCTTGAAGCTCCCTCATTTTTCTCCATCATTTTCCCAAAGCAAATGTGTTGTATTTGTAAATATAATATGACGGGACCACACAATAGGGCCCAATAAATCACTTACCAGATATAAAGTCCGAGGAGCAGCTAACTATGAGAGAAGAGATTACATAATATGTATTTTATATAGTCAATTTTATAATAAACAATCGACTAAAAATAATATCTGTAAGTTCTTGTATGAATGTTCATGAAAATGAAGATAACGTGGATTTCGATATTAAATACTGATCTATAGAAACCATTTACATGAATTCACCAAATATACTAGGACTAGCGATCTACAGATAACTAAATCCAGACAACATCCAAATACTTGTGTCTTTATCTATGATAAACAAAAATAATAACGATAAATAAACCAATGCATTCTTTCGATTGACCTTAAACTTTATCAAAGAAACTTAGAACATTTTTTAATTCATCATATTTATAACATTTATCAAAACAGGTTGTGTCCAGATGTTGCTTCGTCGCACAAAACCAGTGACCCAAAGATGCCCGGTAATTCATATGAAATTCAAAACGTGTATTGTGTATCGAATGGTAAATTGCTCATTGCGCTTCAATTCATTATCGAAACAATAATTTGTTTATCAGACCTTCATAATTTTGGAAGATATTGCGATAACTATGGTGACAGAAGTTCACGGGTTCTTGTACTTACGGAAGACCTGAACAAAACAAACCACAAGAAAACTTCTTTAAAGGGTAAAAAAGATAAAATAATAACAGAAAGTTGAGTGGTTTTATACATAAACTAGCAGCGCCCTAGTGGCGTTGCCCCTGTAGTGATGGTGTTTAAGGTGATGATGATGATAACGAAAAGTAGTCTATAACCTTTCTCAAGAGTTTAACTATCTCATGCAGAAAGAATTTTCAAATCCGACGATTCCTGAGATTAGTTCGTACAAACAAACAAACAAACTCTTCCGATTTATTATAAAAGTATAGTGTACTTATAGATAGATAGATAGTGAAGATATAGATTTATGCGATGTAGTACCTACTTCTACCTCAAAGGCCGACAATGCACGTGCAGCTCTTCTGTTGTTGTAATTGTCCGTTTGCAGCGGTAATCACTTACCATCAAGTGAGCCGCTCGTTCGTTCCCCCCCCCCCCCCCTTCATCCCTATAAAAAAAAAGGAAATCTTCGTGAGGAAACCGACTTACGTCCACATGGTCCTACTGTGAAAAAGGCAGATTTAGTCGAGAGGACAATTTAGGTGCTGAATGAACCTACTCCTCAACAAAGTCCTATAGGTACTATAGTATATTGAAACTTGAAAGGTTGACATTATATAAATAAATCATCTAGATTTTATATACAAAGCTTGAAATACAAAGGCCAAAGTTTTTTTATTGCAAATTCTTTAAAATAATTTAAATGCTTACAAAGATTTTTTCCGAAAAGCAGTTAATGATGCTAATGACGCAAAACTTTTGAAGCGTTTTAGAGTTTAATTAAAAAACTGGAGCTCAATGGTAGGTATTTGCAATAACAATAAAAAGTTAGCTGAGCATAAAAAGTGCTCAACTACACAGTAATAGCCAATATTGAAGGTCTACAAAAGCAAAACAAACTATGTAACAACTAGTGTACATTGTACAATAATCTAAATGAAATCTTATTAATCTTGTGAACCGTTTTATTTAGGTATATATTTTGTTTGATCTATATCTGTTAATAAAACATTTCATTTTGAGCTATTGTTCTGAAATTGGGTTTTGTTAAGGCTAAAATACATTAAGAAAACTTTACCAAAAAAGTAAGAAGGTTTTTTCTAACAAGTTTAATTCACCTGCTACGTAAGTACGTTGAAAACAAAATTTCAAAGGTTTAGCAAGATGAAAGATTTTATATTATTTTTTATTCATCTATCTTATTTTTAATATCTATAATTTAAATGTTAACATAAGTAAATATATTCAATATTTGCATCAAAACGTTTCTAATAAAATAGGTAACTTAAAGCCAGATCATTATTTGAATACCCATCACTAGAAAAAAAAAATAGAAAATGTTCCATGAAAATTGAAATTTCGGTAATTTTATACGAGTTTTGTAATTTAGAGTGATAAGATAAACGTGAGGTCTTCCAGAAGCAAGTTCATATTGCAATTAGTAGGTACTTATCACTTATTGGATCGGATTTGATTTTTGGAACGCATTTTACAAATAATAATAAATAATTTAGATTTAAGCGTATGGATCACCGAAAAAAAAAAGCGAGGCCCCATACCGTGTTTGTTGCCCTGATTCTTCATGGTATTGGTCGCGAAAGAACAGGAGTAGAATCACCTAGCTCTTATGACGATTCAAAGTTATACAAGGTTTAATAAGGTAAAATTAAATGTTATACAAGGTATTATTAATGATAATAATTTATTCGATGGGTCTACTACGAATGGTTATCTAGAGCTTTG
Source organism: Camptogramma bilineatum (assembly GCA_958496255.1). Lineage (NCBI taxonomy): Eukaryota > Metazoa > Arthropoda > Insecta > Lepidoptera > Geometridae > Camptogramma > Camptogramma bilineatum. Next base: position 2,423,137 of record OY292453.1, read on the forward strand.
TGATGTTACATTTGAGGTGTGACCAATCATTTCATTTGAATGTGCGATAGTTCCTGCACATCTATACTGTTGGCTATCTGCAGCCATTTCACAGCGTGACAAATAGCCACAATAATACGTTCTATCGGCTCGTGCATAATAAAATTTATTGTTGTAAGGTTATCGCTTTTCTAAAAAGGTATGTAAAATTTGAAGTCGATAGGTACTATCACCTTTGTTTATGACAATCATCATTATCATCATCTCCCTGCCCTTATTCCACTAGGTGGGGTCGGCACAACATGTTTCCTTCTTACACTTCATTCCATCTCTTCTCACTTCTGTTTATGACCATAATGCTGATTTTTTTTAATTTTACAAAATAAAAAATAAAAACAAATAAAAAAAATTTGAAAAATATCTTCAATTAAATTATTGTTAGCAATGTACCTGGTTAATGATCCTTTGACATACTAAACGGTTGATCTAGTGGCATTGATCTTGTGAACATTGATGATCATTAGTGATCTTTGATCTAACGTATGACAGCCGGTCAAAGGGCCTTCCCTCTTTTTTTTCTATAGCCTGGCTATATATTATCAGTCCGTTTGGTTTTATTCTGTATAATTTTGTCATTTTTGTTTGCATAGACGTAGAAAAGTTATTTATTTTTTTTATATTATGCATGTATATTGTTTGACATTTTTGGGACCGAGACACTGCGGTGTTTATTGTGAAAATGCAACCCAGCATCAATGCATAGCGATGTATCTGCAAACCATTCCGCATTGTTACAAACAGCCACTATAAGTTCCATCGGGTAGTGCATAATAAAATTGGCGGTGTGTGTGTGTGCACATCACATCGTAATGTTTCCTTTCACGCCACTTTCGTCATAATCATCTTACTAAAAAAATGGCTGATCAACTTAATTATTAAGACGAGTCTTTATTAACGTAGACTTGGATCAAAAGGCTATCACTAAATAAAACTTTGTTTAAAAATGACTATTGAGTTATATTTTTCTAAAACTTAGCACCACTGTGTAATGACATGATCAAGATCAATATAATTATGATCTATATCCAAAACATGATGTCATGTCGGTCACTTTTACGTTTATAACAGTGATTATTCGGTTGAAGAAAGTGAAAAGTGTTTAAATTTAATTATTTATTCACTATAATTTATCATTGCATACAAATAAAAATACAATAGGTACGATAATTTAGCAAGATGAGATCAAAAAACAACAATTTAAGTTATTCTACTTAAAATGATGAATTTTTACTTTTAGGAACATAACTAAAACATAACTAAACTACAAAACTTATGTCTTCTGTGCAATAGGAGTGGCAAGACTCACGACGCGAGATGTCACCATCGACAGATGGTCCACCAACGCTTCGTTAGCGCTCTCTCGGGAACCACTCACTTGGGGCTGGTATGGTTTATTAACTATGCATGTTGGAATCATTTTAAATTCAACATAGTTATTTGAATTTATTGACTAAACACCATCTTATTATTTTTTGCTTATCTTATATTTCATTGTAAATAGTAAACTGGTGTTATTTTTTGATAAAAATAACACCAGTTTACATAAAAAAAACACAGTATACATAAACATTAAACATACTACGCACAATAAAATATCTGTTACCAAAAAACTTTAGCATCATTTTTATTTTTACGATGTCTGAAATTTATATAAAACATTTTTTGTTAGCAAACCAAATTCCATAATGTTTTATGTTCAAATTCATAACATCTGCCTTTCATAACAATGCTTCAATTTCGTTCAAATTACGATCATCTTTTCAATATCACAAGGGCACACATCAAAGCCAACCATGCAGGTAGGCTCTTAAATTGTTGAGGTGAGCCCGACGAACACAGAAGAACTAATAGTAAACTTACTATCAGACATTTAATATTTATCGAGCGATAGAAACTGGTAATGGCAAAAATATTCGCTATCCACCTACATTTTTAGGTAGGTAACGTAAGTTTTCAAGAAAAATTACAGTTTAGTTTACCTACTCAAACTAAAGTACTTTGATAACCATGAAAACAATAAACATCGATTAGTATCTGAAGTCATGATGTGAAATTGTGTAGGTTTATTTTATATTATACTTTATCGCAGAGCACGACTAAGAAAAACAATAATACTCTACCTAACTAGTTAAAGATATAGACAGAGTGGTAGGTAAAAGTATCGCGGCGCGGGTTTGCGGGAGACAGACGCCAGCCAAAATCCTCGTATTCTCGAGAATCCTGTAGGAAGGATAGGATGCGCCCTATGCGTTCGCTCTACGCTCGGCTGCCATTCGTTACCGATCTCCCCTACTCTACCGGCCCGTCGACACCGTCAGTCGCTCGCCTGTTCGCGTCGCGTGCGGACGTATGTTCCTCTGAAGATTGCCCCGCACGTAGTCTTCGACGAATAAATCACTCTCTGCCATAAACTGTGACTCCTCGTGATTCTATTGCTTCTTCAATAAAAGTAAATCCCAATTTATCTCGTAGTTCAGTGACTGTAAAATCCTGCTTATTGTTTTCCATCAGCAAGTGCAAAATGTGATGTTATGTGTGCTCAACGACCGTACCGTCCTGTGTAACGTTACCTCAAAGTGAACTCGATGGATGTAATGTGCTTTTAAAATTGGAAACTAAATCTTTTCATCCTCCGAGCAAAATTTTACAGGTTAGTGTGAAAAATGTTCTGACGCGTATCGCGTTTGAGATAAGGTTAGTTTGTAGAAGCAATGACTAATAAACTCAAGGTGAACTACTATTTACCTAATCCGAACGAAGATGTAAATTCAGTCCAACTATAAGCGCTTAGTAGGCGCTCGTTAATTATATGAACCAAACCAAATAGGATTACACGAGGCGTAATGCTTACTCAGTATCAAAGTCAAGTGTAAACGGATTCAATTATGAATCAACTGACGTCATTGGTAAAGCGGGTGAATTGATTACCTACTGTTCCAGATACTGATAACGATGAGACGGGAGGAAACACCGAAGAAACGAGCACAATAATTTATTATCACGCTCCATTTTCCACTGAAGGTCGATTGCATCGCGAATGCCTTCTTGGAATGACCAATAAACAGTCAGAATATAAAATAAATAACGATGAACATTAAGTATTTCCTTCACTTGATTATTTTGGCGATGATCCAAATATTTGTGGGCGTCCACCATCCTTTCCAGTAACATCGAAGTTTGGAGCAAATTTGATGCTATCTTGCGATATTTATCACTATCTCCTCTGAAGATAACTATCTCCAAACTAAGCCAATTTGCTAACCAAGTGGACAATCTGACTAAACAAATCCCTATCTTATTTATTGGAAAGAGAATCTGACTACGCAAGTAAAATTTCGTTAAGAAAATGCCTTATTAACTTAAACAACACTATTAGAATACAAAATAACGTTATGAAAACGACTTGTTTCTTCGCCTCCAACTTCGCGACGAAAGAGAAACTTTGTAAGAACGGGCTCCTCTTGATTTGATGCTTTTATTTTTCTTTTCCGTTTTTGTGAACGATACCTTTCATTATGTTCATTGGTTCTTAGTGTTTCGCCTTTTCTTTCTCAAAATTGTTTTATTGTGACCCAAATATGACATATTTTTGGTCTATTGGGTTAAGTCTTGGTTTTAATGCCGATAAAGTGTCTGCTTTCCTTTGTGTCTACTTCTGGTTATTTTATCAGACCTTTCTGTTCTTTATAAGTAAACAAAGGTACTCGGCGACCTGAGACCGGGCTTTTGTTTATCTTTGTTTCTTAGAACACTATGTCAATACGTTCGTGACCAACTCTCGGATACATTAACTGAAACCCGATATTGTAAACAACTGAGTCTACAGTACGCTTGTGCAAACTTTTATCCATTCTATCGTTTAAAAGTTTGCAAATATTTGAAAGCCGTTCCTATAGTGTTTTAAGTTTGTGTACTTCTATACAGCTGCAGCTAGAACTACTAAAGAAAACGAAATTTTGCAAATTGCAAATTGTCATAGAATATATTATATATAGGTATATTATTTTACAAGAGTTAGTTGTAAATAACTAAATCGAACTTGTTCAAGACTACATAAAGATTCAATTAATGTAAGTTATCGTGAAACACTTTGACAAATTTTCCGGATTCTGAGTCCAAGTTAACATCACAAATGAAGTCCAATTGCCAAAGGTATTACTCAAAGTTACAGAATTTATCATAGAACGATCAAGAGACCGATTCAAACGCCTATTTTCAGTAATGTTACAATTTGAATACTCAAAATTCCAACAAAAACAAACTTTACATTTTCCAATAGTAAGAAATTACACGAACCCGTAAAAAGTTCAGCCATTTCGATAGGAGGTAGTCAAAAAGTGTTCTTATTGAGTAAAATGTACAGAGTTTTATTTACTTGGTCGTACTGTCGTTTGGTTATACTCAATACTGAGAGCTTTGGAATTGTGTAAAGCTAAATAAACATTTTTATCAAGATAAAGATCATTTTTCTCTCTCGTTCTTTTTTCTTGTGTTGTTTAGAAAATAGTTTGTTTAAGACACCTGTTTGTTAAAACTTTCCTATTAGATTTATCATTAGTTTTATTAGAACAAATTTTTAGTGAAATATTAATTACCTCACCTCAACAAATCCATATAATAAAGTTTCCAAAAATATCCAAGGTATATTTTGTACAAAAAACCAAGAGCACATAATCTATTCCACCAAATATTTTAACCCGATAAGCTGATTTACATCCATCAGATTTGAAGATAAATTAGGAATTATATTTCTCCTGATCACGGCAATGTTAGTCTTTCTATTATAATAATTTAATGCTAGGCAAGTAGAAAGCAATAACTCGCGCAACCCAAATTCCTTGGAGCTGCATTCAGTGACCCAAATGCAATTAGATATCTTTAGCTGAGGCACGTACTAACTCGAATTCTACTGTTGCATCCACTTGAATTATTTGCTGCGTTCGTTTATCTTCATAAACTACCTCAACTTAGCTTGCAACTTTGAAACTATCTTCTTTACGAATACTTTTTACAGGAAATTATTCTTAACTGAAACCAAGCATAAGTTTGTGGGCATTTTTTGGCGAACTCTGTGGCGCGGTGGGTGAAGGTCCGTGTGAAACAAAGAAGGTTGCAGGTTCGATTCTTGCCGCGATGCGAATATTTTTATAATTATAATAATATAATATAATTTTATTTCGGACAACTTAAAATATACAAAAATACATTTTTGCTCCATAAAAATTATGATCCATTATCATCTATGATCTGCAAACATTTGTCTCGGGTATGAGTCAATAGCCCGTGTTTTTCTATATAAAATATTATTTTATATAGAAAAACACGGACTAAGTACATGACTAATACTACTTATAATATTTTTTCCCTTTGTTATTAGAACTATATAGTTTTAATCTAAACTATACAAAACGCCACTTACAGAGAACCTATTTATATTTTACAAAAAGAGAGATAAGTTTTAAGTAGTAACCCATCCTAATGTCTCAACTCGAAAAGGCTAGACTTTGCTATTAAACTTAAAAAGCCAATTCTCTTTACAAATAAAGCAATAAGCAAGTTGCGATGCAGCGAGATTATATTTAATATTTAATTCCTCAGAAGCATTGTTAAAAAGCAAAATAGCTTTTAATCTCGGCTCTTTTGAGACGTCAGCGAAAATGCCCTCGAGAGCCTTGTGTACCTAAATTTTGTTTATGGTGAAAACCTCTTTCGTACTTCTGTCTGGGGATTAAGGATTAACAATACCCTTAGTTATAATAATGGCGTGATTTTTAATAACATTTTCCTTGGAAACGATCTTGCTTTTATATTTATCTCAAACTTGAGTTTAGGATTACGCTAATTTACTTGCGTATATTGCCCGAAGTTGTTTACTAAGAAATTTTTGTTCAATGTTAAAATGCTTATCGAAAATTTTTACGAAAACATTAAAATATATCTTTGCAAGCTGCAAGTTTTGTGATTCTTTGCTAGATTATGCTTACCTCAGTCGAGTTACAAAAAATAACTTACATCAAATTTCAACATAATCACCATATATTTGGCTTTGTACGTGCCTATTTAGCATTTAGCTAAGCACTTACTCCGAACTAGTTTCAGTACATTTCAGTTTTACACAAACATAATTTCAAATTTACCCTGTTCACCTAATTGTGTCGTCATGTTTTCGTTATAATAATGCCTCCTTTTAGCTGCCTCAGGCATCGTATTAAATTTCCCTGAATATGCAAAACTGAAATTATTATTTATGTTTACAGTAGCATATAAGTTACCATTTCCGGTGCTAATTGGTAAAGTTTAATTTGGAGCATCATAGTTAGGACGATGAATAGAGTTCAGAGCTAGGTTAATAGGTCTCTTTCATCTTTCTCTCTCTCTTTCTCTCTTTCTCTCTCTCTCTCTCTCTCTCTCATCAGACTTTTATGTACAGATTTTTATAATCAACTAGCTTCCACCTGCGGCTTCGCTAGCGTGGTATCCGGATAAAAAGTAGTGTATGTCCTATTCCCGGTCATTATCTATCTACATTTTAAATTTCAGCCAAATCTGTTCAGTGGAAGACACAGTGAATATGCAGTTATTATAGAATCTACTAAATATTAAACATTTTACTATAGTGTTATGTATTCATAATTTTGAATATAATTGTGATATATACCTTAATCATAAAACAAAGATAAACGAAAACATCCCACGTTTCGAGAAATAAATAACATTTTAAGACACTTATAATTTTAACTGTGCAACAAAATATGGTTCAACTTACTGTTAGACCAACACTTAAAAAACACATTAAAATAATATTAATATTAAAAGGCAACATAAAAACTGTAGTAAAGTTGCGCCATTCGAGTAAACATTAGGTTCCTACTTAATTTAAAAACGCAGTAAAACTATAAGCTGACGACTTTACTGAGTACAATGTAAGCAAAAACTTATTTCAACATTTCTGCTGAAGGTTGTTTTTTAAATTTAGCAAATTGCTTTGATTTTTACGACTTTTTCTGAATAAAAACAATAAAATTTGACTTCGTATTCAACTCTTTAACCAAGACTTTAAATAAGAAGCGCTCGTGGCTTAGCTTCTTTAGCCGACATTCTGAGCGATCACAATTTGAATAGGTAAATAAATAAATACTATGTAAATAAACATTGCTGGACATTTGAGACAGCGAGCAAAGCTTATACAATGGGAACCAGATAACTGATATAATACTTATATATTTGTAAATACATACATATTTATAATACTTTATGCACGTGGAATTACCAGCGGAGCGCTACCGTGCTTCGGAGGGCACGAAAAATTGTCGGTCCTGTCTATGACGGAGGCTTTTATGCGACCTAAAACTCCGTTACCAGAGTTGGCCATACAAACTTCGTTTCCATCTTGATCTCTCATTTCTGAATGCTAATCAATTTATTCGGACTTGACACCAAAACATCTATAACCAACAGTGTTATTAGTAGGTGAAATCTGTCCTAAAAGATAGCTTACTACCTACTTTCGTAAACCATAAAACATGTTTTATCTCTATAATAGTTATTTATTCAAATTTTCCATAATTTAAAACCTTCTTCATATAGTGCCTCTCCATACTGAAGGTCGGTGGTTATCCTCTTTAACCCTTCCTTATTTTAGGCTATTCGAAATAGGTCTTCAGCCTTTTTTATGCCTGTCAACTGCCTCATATTCCGCAGCCAGGATAGTTTAGTAATTTGGTAGTACCTACAAGCTTACAATGAATTTTGCCTGCACCTACATACATTATAATGTAGTTTTGCCTAACTGATTGTGGTGAAATTTTAAATAGTAAGGTGCTTAGACATTTTCAATAAGATCATGAATGAATAATAGAGAGCTATCTGAGGATGTCTACCATGCCATGGAGATACATATCACATTTTTTTTTTTATACTTAAGGGACCGGCGAACGTACCTACGTACCTAGGAACGTAATACCGAAATAATTTAAAATTTAAGCATATTTTTATCACTTTATGTTATTATTATTTGGATAAAGGCAGCATTTATCTAGATACCTAGTTACTGTTACACTTTTGTTTCAAAAAACTTACTATAGAACAAATGAAAAGAAAAAAAGGCAATTTTTGGTGTACCTACCTACAAAGATTTCAATTCAAGTTGCTGACATTTCTTTTTAGGTAAGTTTTTCGGAACAAAAGTTTAACAGGAACCTAGATAAATATACGTAAACTGATGAAAATATGCTTGAATTTTAAGCATATTTTTATCAGTTTATGTAGTTAGATTAAGAGAGTAGGTATTTATTACTTACTACCAAAATAATTTCTAACTACAGTTAGAAATGATTTTGGTATTACGTTTTTATGGAAATTCGCCGGTCACAGGCCTCTTAAGTGAGAACTTAAAATTATTTTGAACAAAAAACTTATTAAATAAGTACTTACCGAATTCGGTGTATGAACTATTTCAAACGGCTAGTTATAGTTAACCGACTTGAACGGGCGAGGTCAGCTCGACCGCGGTTATGCTAATTTCCTATTGGCCGGTAACTGTTTAACTTGTCCAATATTGATTGGCGAGACGATAGTTATTTGATGGGATTAATAACGATATTGTGAGTTGTTTATTATGTTTGCCTAAGATTAAATTAACATGTGTTTCGAAATTTGGATTGGTTATTGTAACTGTGTTAAAAATATGCTGTAGATAAATGAAATATGATTCGAGTCTAAAAATTAAGTCATTTTGTTCTTGGTATTAGTCGCCTGTGCTCTCGAGGTGAGGAAAACATAATTTCTGATCTTTTTTTTAAAGAATATGAATACCTACTAATATTCTTAATCAACAAAATTATAGGTACTAGTACCTATTATTTGATGTTTTTAATTATTTAAAATGTACATATTTTAGACAGTGTAGGTAGGTACAAAGATGTGCAAAAGATTTCAGAGTTTTTTTCGTTTGGTGGGGTTGAGGCTCCCATGATACGTAATGAATTATTATTTATATTGTGTGGATATTTTTTATAGGGGTGTTCTCTTTTTTAATGGTACTTTCTGTTCCTTTTAAAAGCTGATGAACTTGAATTCGTTGTTTAATTATTTTCTAAATTGCCTCAATTCCGGCGTAACAACTCATGTTTATAGCTCAATTATGGCCTTTAAAATTAAACAAGTCGTCCACAGTCTAATAAACCCATGATCCATTTTAAGCTTAAAAAACTTCATCATGTGGGTATGATAAAATAAGCCATAAAAGTATTAAAATACTTATCTTCCCGCTTTTTCGTGTTTTATTTACGCTCTTATTGTTAATGGGTTTTTACTTAAACAGAACTTTTTACGGTTGTTTTTATCGATTTCAAGTCAAACCGTAAGCTAGCAGGTGTTGTGCCTAAAACGCGCTACTTTAAAAAGTATAAAAAAGTTACAGTGGCGGGACATATGATCATGACTTTTAAATATTTTTGTTGCGTTGCCCACGCTTTTTTAAAACGCTACATTAACACGTGCTACCAACATAGAGTAAACAAAACGAGGGAACGATAACAGTGCAAACAGCCATGTGTCACGCTCGACTTTTTTATTACTGGAAAAAAGGCGTGTTCCCGAATAAATTAATCGACCGAAACTAAACACATAACTTAATTGGAACATTACAATAGTTACACGGTGAATATTACTTGAATCGGAAAGTATCCGGCACTTAGACAGCCATTCTGTGGCAGTAATGGCCGCGACAGCTGTCATATCTGTCAGTTCTAAATTTAAAATCAACATTTCGTTTAGTTAGAGCAATAATTTTATGACCTCTGTGGCAGACGGCTGGCATAAGTTGGTTGAGCGTTTTAAAACGTTCCAGTGGAATTAATTAACTGCTGTTTTGAGCTGTTGCCGAGTCTCGTCACTTTGCCAAATTAATATAATAATAACAATATCGGTAACTGTAGAAGAAAACATAGCTTTGTTGATTTACCAATATGGTACAATTGTTATAATGAATATTCCCCTTACAAACACTGAAACCGTTAAAAACCATACTCCGATAATCACGATACGCAAACACAGCTGCAATACTCCATCTTGCTCCTGCCTATGATGATAGAAAGAGAGATAAACTAGTTTTCGTGTGAGGTGCAATTCACAGAGTCATGTTATGTCATCTCAGAAAACGTTGCTGAGGTGTGAGTGTGTAATTAGTACTTAAATAGAGAAACATGATTCCTCTTAGCTGAAGGTGATGGGCTCCAAACGTGTTAAAGATTTATTAAAACACTTACTGTAGGTACTTAAAGACGATTGAGGGTCTGAAATAGATAAAATAACAACCGTAGAGTTGAAAAACCAAATGAAGGTAGAATAGAATTGAAAACAATACAATGATATAATACACTGTAATGTACAATCGCCAAAGAATAAACAATCGCAGATGCGCCCAAACGGTACCTACTAATCGACTTCTAAGAATGCAAATACTCCGAACACGTTCCCACAACTTATCAATATGCCACACGTGACGCAAATATAAAGAAAATGGCGCTCATCGAAGGGTGTAGGTACTTTGTCTGATGTGTGACCTTGTGTAAAAATCTGAAAAAGAAATGGAATTGTAGAGCCACGATTCACAAAATTCGTAAGTCGTGCTCGAAGAGAAAGGAGTTTGTTTAGATTCAGATGTAGATAAAGCATTACAAAAGAGCTCTATTCAACTGATTTAAATTGAACTTATTTCTGATTGCTTGATTCTTATTTCTGTTTTCATTATAAATTCTTTGGGCAATTTCAGTCATTCTAAGGCAGCCACTGTCTACATACATATAACACGTAAGACATAGGTACAATTACAACTTTCACTAGTAAAACTTAGCTTCCAATAATAACCGCAACTATACATCATAGGTATCACTTTCAAGTCCCTAAGTATGTAGTAGTATTGTTATTTCTTACGTGTATTGGATGATGTATTCATGGGTCTGTATGTTTTGACTTGCCTGTTATGTAATACAACGTTCTGGTAAATAAATATAAATGAAATGAAAACATAGGGGGCTTAGCTCTACAGAATCTTAGCACGAATGTAATGTACTGTAGATAATGTAAACTCATCATCCTGCGGTCAAACCACGTGGCCACAGACATCTTTGCTATGATTGTTTTTATTATTCTTAGAACCATCCATTATACTCGTAAGGTATACGATGCCAACGTAAGCACTTGTCGATATCATAAACTATGACTCAGTAGCCATACAGATGTCTCACTCTTCTTGTGAAATAGGCTTAATTTAGACGTTATGAAAACAAATGTAAATATAGATCTTTACAACGATCCTTAGATGGCTCAACTGGTTCTAATGTATTTTGTAAAGCTAAGTAAAAATGTAGTAGATGTTTGCTTTTTTTAAATAAATAAATATATTCATGTTTCTTAAAAAATATCGATCATTTAGAATATTTTATCATATTTTTTTAGTCTCGAAAACAAAATTAAAGATAATATCGAAAACAAAACACAAAACATAATAACAAAATTAAAAAAAAAAAAATTTTTAATGCGCGAAAAACATTAACAAAATTAATTTAAAAAAGATTAATAATTTTGTGAAACAAATGCAATCACCTGAACAAGTGTCTTATACAGTGAAAAAATACGATTAGGAGATTAGGACCAAGCTGTTCATTTTTATTGAAACATCAAATCGATAAATGAATCAACCCAACCATTAGTCGGCTTACAGTACTACAAACCTTTTATACCTGAATAATAACAGGTTCTCTAAACCATAGATATTGGGTTTGATTGCGACCATAAATATAAAAAGACTGTATTTGAACTGGTTAGTTTCCGGTTGGGCGTCAAACTATTAGTTTGGTGATTAAAAGTAATGTTACTTTTTAATTTACCATGCTACGCATCTATTAATGTATCTACGCCTATACTCGTTTAATTACAGTAATTGATTCTCATACTTTGATCATTAATGAAATACTTACACATTTAGTATCGTTTAGTTCGAAGTAGTCCAATATGTACACTGTATTTAAACTAAACATCAAAGATAGATTTCTTAGAAGAAAACTATTTTACAATTTAATCATAATTACTTAGCAAAACCAATGTCTCTTTACCTTGTGCTTGTGTACCGTTCTTTCTTTTAAATAGGTGTTGGTTTCTGAAGTATTCAAGTGTTCTATTGAATTCAGCCCACATCCACCAACTTCTGGGTTCCTATAGCCTCCTACCAATTCGCCACTTTCTCCACTCCTGCGTCAGTCGCATCCACTGCTTCCCACAAACTCTTTTGATGGTCTGCCAACTGATCTGCGACCTTTACCTTCCTTATCTATAACATTATATTTTATAAAGCGGAAGAGTTTGCTTGTTTAATTAGGTATTTGTTTGTTTGTTTGAACGCGCTAATCTCAGGAATCACCTGGGCCATTTCGCTGTGCAGTAGAAATTATTGTATGAAAAAGGCATCGAAACGGCTAACTTCACGAATGCCTAGATCCGTAGAGAAGTGTAGTTCCTGAGTTCCTTGTGAGATGTATTGTGTAGACCTTATCCCAAATATACTTAGTAACATGATTATTTATTTAGCTTTTTGTTGAAAAGTAGATAATATTATTTAAAAAGTAGAACATTTCAGTATACTAGCATTTGGTCGACTGATCCAATACTATGGCATTTTCCTTAGTAACATTTACCTAACCTTTAGCACATTGCAACGAAGCACAGGTATAATGCCAAACTTACGTAACCATATTGAAGTTTATAATCTGTGTCGAGACGAGACGTTTAAACTTGCAAGCACGTTTCATAATTATTGTCAGTAATTATTGACTTGCGAATTGCAATTAGCAACTATCATTAATCAATATGTTATCGATTTGAGTTTATGTAGGTTAAACTTGAGGTTTCTGTGTTTACTTAGTATATCGTTAATGAATGTAAGCTTTTTGCATACTTACTTTTTATGTGTTATATTTATGTATACGCAGCCTAACTACATACCTATATGAACTTATCTGCACATTTCTGGTTATTAATATTATTATATGATCGAAGTATACAATACTTACGATACTATGTTTCAATGCATTTATTTTTTGTTTTCTTTCATTATTCAAATATTACATTATGCAGTACACACCTATAGTCGTATTGCTCATTATACGGACTAAAATTGAAGGAAAAAATGTCATTTTTCCTTCAATTTTGATTAGTTTTGATACGTTTTATGTCAAAATTGAAGGAAAAATGACATTTTTTCCTTCACTTTTAGTCCGTATAATGAGCAATACGACTATAAGTGTCATTTCTAACATGCCTATCAAAAAACATTATCTATCTGTCCTGATTTTCCGTGTTTTAAGGTAGTTAATAAATCATTTTTAGTTTGTCATTTAGTAATAAATATTATCTCTTTTACAGGTAAGTCTACAGCTTCATTCTAGATTAAAATAATTTATTCTGGTACGTATCTAATTACTATTTTATTCAACGCGCTTATCTATTTCGTATAAGAATTGTAATGAGCATCATTTTTCGTTTCACTCTCCACATCTTAAACTTCATCGATGCATAACCAGAGGTTACTTTAACCGATGATTAAAACAACAAATGTACGAAAACACCTGCCGAAAAGCTTAGCTTCGATAATCGGCCGGTTATTTCGTTAATTAACATTAGCATAAATGAGTCAGTTGAACTCGGTATGACCCATGAGTTATTTTTAATTAAGATAACAGCTGAGAATAAAATAAATTTAAGATAATATGGTGAGTACTCATTAAAATGCAATGCAAGCCACACTCGGGATAAGAAGCACGACTCGTGATAACGAACAACCAAATCGCATTACGGAGACATCAAAATGGAATTTAGATTTGATGAACTGGCTCTTCAGAGCAGAAAACATCACTGATTTTTAATAAGCTTTTTGTGAAGCAAATTAGAATTTATTTTTTTATTTATTTTCGTAAAAGCTGAAGTTTGAATTTAATTCTTAAAATCATTTAATAATTCATTTCATATAAAATATAATATTAAAATTTTCACTCCAATGATCTGCAATTATGAATTTTCTCGTATATCGCATCTAAACTAAAAAATCCTGTTCGAGTATTAAATATTTTTACAAACATTAAACAATTATACTATACAAACGTCTTTAGAACAAAGCTGTCGCACGGAACCCGCCCACAGTTCAATAGGGATCCGTAGCGCAATTACCTGGCATCACTGAGTAATGACAGGTTAGCTCTGATGATGCTTTGAGAGTGATCTGACGCAACTAATGATTATAGAGTAGCTAGAAAATCAGATAAACCAATCAACTTTTTCGAAGATATTTGGAAATACATACGGGATTATGGCCTTATTTACTTAAAGTAAGTATGTATTAGCAAACTCTGACAGAGTTTTAATGTAGCGACAACATTACGGGGATATTGTACATTCGGTAGTCCAAATGCACGTTAAGTTGACGACGAAATTAAAATCTTGGGAAATGTTTGATTGCAAGATGGCATAGCACAGGAAAGGAAGGCGGCCTATGAGAACAGAGCCCTATATCCAGCAGTGGGTGGTACTAAACCACGATGATGATGATGATGATATGTACATTTATAATCCTTTTACAGTGATTAAATGAAAACACACAGCTATCAATATTACTAAGCTGGCTCACACTCCAGACTTTGAATAGTCTGCCAGAGAATTATGTACGACCTCCAACTTTCATCGGTCATAATGTTTTAATATAAACTGTTCTGTTAATGCAAATTTAACAAGTGGTACAAACAAAAAGCTCCTTCAAGATAATACAATTTCTCTTGTCATTTGCGACCCTTTTAAAGTAGCCGTCTTTTATATTAATAATCAAAATAAGCTTATTTGAAACTCTTTTATTGTCAAGTTTGACCGGAGCCTTTATTAAATCAGCTTAAATTAAAACTTTGCTAGACAAATTGCTTTGTAAAATGTAAATTTATGTAAACTCATTGAAATCACTGAGAGGACAACCAATTTCTAGCGTAAAACCAAAATATCAATCATTATTAGAGCTGAGTTGCTTCGATAAAACTTGTCGATTGGATTTAATTATGTCAATTTATATGGCTTGCCTGTTGTGTAAGGAAAAAGTAAAAAGTTAAATTTGTGTATGTCATGTTCGTTTGAGCTAGTTTCCAATCCAACTAAATTTTGACTCGATGAACTTACCTCTTAAATATCATGTCGCTAGAGGATTTGTCTGAAAATATTATGGGTCTCACTTATGAAAGATGTTTAAAGTTGAACACTGGTTAAACAACGTCCTGTCCATCCACAAATAAAGACAGGACGTTGTTTAACCAGTGTTCAACTTTAAACACCTTTCTTAAGTAAGACCCTTTGTGTTTAAATAACTGCTCAAACGAATAATTTTAGCTTGGTTGCCAATTATTGTAGTATTATTATAGGTAAAAATAATATTATTTCGAAATATAATGACACTTGTATTGTAAATTGTGAATTCATCCATTTTTTCTTTTTTTAATCAAGACTTTGTTCATATTTTTTATCGAAGTTTAGTATGGTGAATGAGAATCATATAGGTACCTACTGTGTCCTAGCTATGACAACACTACCTATTCAATGAATGAATAGTATTCATATCATCTGTTTTGAAGGCCAATAATGTGTTATCACGAAGATTTCCACAGAAGATGAAACGAAAATTGTGTAATAATCGAACAATAAAAATATATCAGGTTATTCACAAAAGATTCTATAGTTGATGATTGTGTGTGGGTGGAAATTGGCCCTAATACCTCTACCAGGCCTCATTATTCTATACTCCTACACCGATGTTTTTACGATTGATACATCGCTGGTTAAATGCTAAACTACCACATTCCAAAATTTCACTTTTTTCAGGAGAGCCATTCAAAGTTTTCGAAATTGTTTTTTTGAATTTCTGAGCAAGTCTTTTTTTAAATATATATGTATTACATATCAAAAGACGCGTAATTTTTATTAGAATTAAAGTGCATTTTTAGTTTTTCCGTAACTTCAACCCAAAGTTTTATAAAAGTAGAAAAGTGACTTTTGCATATAAAAAGTGATACAAATGTAAATAAAAATTATCATTAAAAGACCACATATCATTAAAAATTTAAGGTTTATGACACTAAATCAAGTTTTCTTTTAAGTTTTGAATCACAATCTCGTGAAATTATACAATAAAAATGGTACACGAACAACAAAGCCATATAAAAATTCTAAAAAACACTTTTTTAAATGAATACACAAAGAAAACTTAACAAAAATTATATTTCTATCAAAATAAATGCTTCACACGCACCAAGACAAACAGTTATTAACCACCTGATGGAGCTTTTGATCAAGAAAGCCTGAAATGCGCTCTTCTCTAATGCTCCATGAAGAAGCAGTCTGTGTCCAGCCTCTCAGGTAGCTGTTGGAGCCGCCACGCCATGAACACGGCGCATCAGGGACGCTTTGCTTTTGCGTATTATCGCATCAGTAAACATTCCTGACACTCTACAAAAGCGTGGCAGCTTCATCAGCACCCTTTGTTGTACAGGCATCCCAAGACTTGAGACTACCTGCCGTATACAACGTGCGAACCATATCATTTTGCTATCATTTTGCTCCTATGATTAATGCCCTGGGTTCTCTCTCCATATCCTTGTTATTTGTGAGATCATCGGTTACCCAATGGCTCAGATATTTAAAACACGATACCTGCTTCAGCTTATTGCCATTAAGATAAACCAGTGGTGATGGTGTTATAGGTTTTGGAGCCTGATTTAAAAGATTTAAATTTACTTTTGCAGGTATTATTATCTGAGCCCGTGGGTATCCGCATATCTCACACAGAGGCCTATTAGCTTTCTGAGAGCATTTATCGATGGGCTTAGCATATCGTCGACATAGCTGATGTTTCACTTTCAAAACTTTTTTCCCGTGTTTTGTATAGCTGAGTTTGTTCACTTCAACGCCACCAATAGAGCAGACGACCCCAGCGCTGTTCAGCTCACTTATCAAGCGGTCTGTGTACAAGTTATAAAGTCGGGGAGAGCTCAACCTCCCTTGCCGCTCTCCAATTTGTACACGTCCGAGAGCGATCCCGTCCATCTGATATTATTAGTTTTGTTGCCATACCAAAATTTGGGAAGTGATATAAACTCACGGGGGAGATCAGTATTACTACGAGTATAAAGCTTCTGCAACAGCCTGTCATGCACCACTAGATCAAATGCTTTTGACGATCAGGAAAGCAAGAGTTGATAGGTGTGTGTCTGCTAGTGCATTACTGTAGTAGAACGGTGTGTTTGAGGCTTAGTACTGCAGTTTTAGTCTATAGCCCAGCTGTAAAACCGGACTGGGCATCATGCAGATTTACAGATTTATCTAAGTGCGAATCAAACACACCATCCAGCACCTCTGCTACCACGGTAGCCAGGGATATAGGTCTTTAGTGGCTAATACTGAATGTAAAAAACTGAATTACAATAATATAGATTTCGTCTTTTTATTAGCACTGAAACGAACTTTGCACTTTACCTTTAAGAAGATTTCTGTTCATGTAGATTTTAATGCGAAATAGACAGTAACAGTATGATTTAAATCCCGTAAAAATCTAAATTTGAAAGCACAGTATCTCAAAATTTACACTACGTTCTGAAAAATAATGTTTAAGTTCACATAAAAGTTTTGTTCAAAACAAACGCATCCCAAAAATGTCACTTATGCACTAAGCGATTATGATTAAGCTTACGTAAAAGTTATGTACAAAACAAACTCATTTCAAAAATGACACTGTTGAACATACACGAAATGTTTTAATAATACAATTTCTCGTGCTAAGGTACCACATTTCAGAATGTGTTACCTTTGCGCAAAAAAAATATTTTGTTACTTTAATTAATTTAAATTCAACAGGACCACATTCCGAAATATGGCACTTTTGAATATACATTTTAGTTAACACACTCTTATTTTTTTGACATAAGGCCCTGTAGCATATAACTTCCGTGCGCTTTCGCCAGCTACTAAACCACAACTAAAAAAATGGCTGTTTAGCTCTGAAATTTGCTGCCAAAATGTAATAATGCTGAACAACCACATCTGTTTTTTGGTCATTTATAATGCGAAAATAAAAAGTGTCTTTTACTCATACTATAAAATGACTATTTTAAATCACATTTTTGTAATAAAAACGATTTTCACGATTTTTGATTTGTGGCACTTTAGCATTTAACCAGCGACATGTAGACTGTAGACGAATGCGAGTTGCACTTATGAATAGGTAATGTAAAAAAAACTGGTTGTCTGTAAAGTCGGTTTACGGACGATAATTTTACGTGTTAACGTCATAGAAAAGTTGCATACTTTTATGAATAGCCGAACGCTTAGGCCAAATCGTGTCTCTCTATCGCTTGTGTCGCGCTCTCCTTTGCACGCTTTGCTCAGGCGGAACGTGACACTTTTAGAAGACGTTAACACGTCAAAAAGATATAGTATTGAATGAAATTCATTTTTAAAGAAATAGTCGATTAAAAGTTATTTAATTCAAAGTTTAAGTGGAATTTTGCCTTGTAGACTTATTTTCAAATAAAATTAATCCTGGACTTTGAACTGAAGCTAATTAAATCTCACGCAACTGCTAATCTTGTTTTAAAATCACAATAAACGCACTTAAATCGCCGATTAAGCAATGAAATAGCTTTGTATATAAGGCTAATTGTGACTTGTGACATTTAACTTGGACCCTCCCCCCCCTTAACAACTTAACAAAGCTATAGCTACCAGCCTGCCAAAACTTTACAATGTTTTACACTACATTATGAAATTATGGAACTTCGTCCGTTCCGTCATGCTTATTTTTATATTATTTTAATTGAATAAATGATTTTATAATTATAGCTATTGGCTCTGGTATTTCTGTTCTTACTCTTTGATAGAATGACGTCGGCACAGCGCCCAGTAATTTGCTGGCCTAGAATGGATGTAGTTATTAACCGTAGTGCGAGACACAATGCCTCAGCAGGAGCTTCACGATTGAATATTTAATTGAATGTGGGGCATTTATGGCGGGGTCAATGGACGAGCAGCGGAGAGCTGGCCAATTGGGCAGATAAGATACGAGCAATAGACATTGTAATCGTGGGTTAAGGTTCTAATGTATTGGTGACGATTTACAAGGCTTTAAAAATGATTCATACTTTATAGGTTTGAAATCATTTCAAATCAATTATTTGAAATGAATTTATTAATATAGATTACATTTTTTCACAATATCAAAATCTACGAATTATTCACAAAATGAAAATAAATTGTCAGTCCCGGCTTTTAAGTCGTCAAGCCATGACGGAGGCCTTTAGGGAGTGAGCTCGCTGCGTTTTATGCAAGTTTGTATTGATACAAATGCGATGCGAACGCGCTACTCAAAAGCGCGCTTCAGAAAACGTCGTGTGGCTTAAAACTCCGTCACACTCAGAATTGGCCACTTGCTCATACGAACTTACTTTTAGTCACAAAATTCCACAAAATTCACAGATCGCGAGGACCGTTAAAAATAAAACCATTCTTTATGAATAAGAACATTCTAAATTTGAAATTATAGTTCAGTTGTTTTAATTATAGTTAGATAGGTGAATCAAATAAAGAAGAGCTTAGCAACTTAGCCCCACTATAATTTGTGTTAAAACTATTACTAATGCCAGAGGAATCAAACTGACGACGAAGTAAGTGAAGACATAAGTACGTATCTAAAGTTTGAGCTGTTCAAGGAATGTTGGTGTGAGTCAATCGTTTTATAAGTAACTACATATGAATTTATAGGTATACAATTCACAAAGCTAGGTTATTCACAGATTGGCGAGCTTTTGAACTTTTCAAACGAACCATTTTCACAAACAAAACTTTCCAACTGAAAAACAAATCACTGAACGAAGCTTAAAAATACAGCCGGCGTTTTCAATTCGGTCACTAAATTGTTGGAATGACTTTTAAAGAATCAGCCACGTGTAATTTCATGATGTAATCTATAGAAAAGGTCAGCTATTGTCCTATTTAATTGTCTGTGATAAACTCAAACAAAATTCACCGCCTTTAATATTAAAAATTCGAATCGCTTTGGTATGATACAGATTAAAAAGTCTACGTCTGTATTGTGAATTAAATAATAAAAATGTCTTCTGTATATCCATTTCACCCTCAGCAAAAATGTCCGCCAACTTTTCATAACCGAAGCAGAAACTTGTAACATTCGTAAAAAAATACAATAAAAGTTGAGTTTTAATACCCGTCAACGAAAAGCTACCGAGATCCAGCCGACCGCAGAGTGACAACCCTCGCAATTTTTACACTCAAGCTTTTGACACACACATTATCTCTCAACGCAAAATGAGCTTTAACACTTTATCATTTAGTTCAAATTGCCTTTGGTATTTCCGGCAATTGTCTAGTTTTGTGAAATGGAATATGAACTATTGCATGCAGATTTTAAGTATCATTATCGCCTGATGCGTGCTGATTCATCGGTGTCATCCGAGTGTGGTTTGTAGGGCCGTCACCCTTCCCGAAATGTTATAATAACAATTTTACGTAACGAGATAAGTAAAAATACGAGGTTGTTAAACCGTGAAAAGTAATAATGGGGAGCAAAGTCAACAGTTGCGGAATAATATTATGCACCCTGCATGTTAGTTTACACCTATGCCATTCCAAACTGGATTTCAAACAAGGAATAAAAATGTGTTTATTTTACTTAACATGAAAGAGATATAGATATCTGGCAGAGACAATCCATAACTATGAAGTTTAAATTTATGTGAAATAGTTCAGTAAGTATCAAGAAATAATAACGAACTTGAAACAGCAAAGAAATCTTCCAGCAGCAATTCTACTAAATGACAAAGTCAACCATTTTGCCGCGTTTTGTTTCGTTCTCTTAAATGTCAGCCATTTGGTGAATAGTAGAATGGCTTTTTAAAAAGTTTGTTCTGTCAAAGTCCAAACCATAGCTTCGACGACCTCTGTGGCGCAGTGGGTGAAGGCCCGCCTGTGACGCAGGAGGTTGCGGGTTCGATCCTCGCCGCGGGACAAATGTTTGTATGATCTGCAAATATTTGTCTCGGGTCTGGGTGTTTTCTATGTATATTATGTATGTATTTACAAAAAATTTTATTTAAGTACCTAGTATAGTATATCAATCATGTGGTTGCCATAACACAAGCACTGCTTAGCTTGGGGCTACATGATGCTGTGTGAAATGTCCAGCATTATTTATTTATTTATTTATAGCTAAAATGTCACCACAACAGAGTCGGTAGTTATTAGTAAAATAGGAAAGAGACGACGTTTTGATTGTGGTTGATAAAAAGTTTGGTAGTAAAATTGGCACCGGTACTTCAGAGAATAGCATGCCACATTGCAGACTCATACGAATATTATGTTCAACCAAACTCAGTATAAAGTCAACCAGTACTAGTGTGAGTACTAGGGCACGAGGTGAGGCGAGGTTTATTCAACAATTTGACGACAAAGCCCAATTACATCGGCCGATCAAACGGGGCCGGTGAAAAATTGGGACTTCACTGAAGTGCCGCGGCCCGGAAAATTGCCCACATGATCGGTCTAAAACAAGCCCGTTTCGTTTTCATATGTTTTTTATTATTTTACGCTAGAAATATAGGAAACAATGCCGATAATTTTGAATATGGCGCTATCAAAGAGTTGTTTTTGATTAGAAAATTCTGAAGTTTTCTAAATCCAAAATTTGAATGTGTAAATTTTTATTTTTGCCACTACTTTGGTATCTAATCGAGTATTTATCAATTAGTTCTAATTTAATTCTAGAAAGGTATGTTTATTTCTTTAAAACCCAAAAAAATACTCTTTTACAAAACTCTGAGTACAAAATCCGGGAATGTAATGACTTCAAGCTATTTATTACGGACATAACAATAGCTGAAATATTGGTAAGTACTAAAAGCTCCCGCTCATTGCAATAAATCTTCAATAAACACATACAAAAAATCGGTATAATTGGTTCAATGGTACCCTTATGGCACTATCGATCGATTACTCACTCGATCGACAGATGGCCTCCAATCATTAGTAACAAGATCCCATGCTATACTTAGTAATTGGGTTTATCTGTTAGGGCCTTATTCACAACGACTGAAAAATTTAAAACTCATTCGATTTTGATTCCAAGTGACTAAAAAATATTCCACAGTTTAAATTCAAATTAAATGATTCGAACTTTTCTTAAAATGAAAGCAAATTGAAAAGGAAATCGAATTGAATTTCGAAAATAGACATTCTAAATTCAATTTAGGATTAAGCACGCATAAATTATTCTGTTTCTTTTCATCTGCATCCAATTAACTGTTCATGAGTTAAAACAAACCGATTCTGTTTATTTTTTAAGCCTCGAGGTAATACAGACTATTTTCAACAGAGAAATCAATTTCCTTACAACTTGCATTTCCGGAACTTTTAATTAAAATTATTTCATTGAATCTATGAGCGTGTTAATGAGAGTGAATAAGGTAAAAGAAAATATGCGACATAAAATCACACTTATTTGTTTCGATCCAAAACAAATGAATGCGTGATTTAATGTAAAACACATAATTAATGCCTAAGCCACATACGTATTTCTTTCTGTTCACACAGGAGAATTTTCTGCTGGTAATAAGAAACACGAGTAGGTTCTTATTACCAACATAGTACCACAACTCTCACACTCATCCTACTAATATTTAAAGGCGAAAGTCCGTGTGTGTGTGAGTGTGTGAATTTTTGTTACCATGGTATCTCTGGTGCGTATAACCTCTAGAATAAAAATTGCTAGGAAATAAAAATCATACGCGCGGGAACTGATTCAGCGATGCTAACTTTAAGGCAATGATTTAAAAGTCCAAATTCATCAAGCATGCCACATACCTTTGATCAGCGATCTCCACGTAGATGGAAGCGATGCCGCGTTAGGGCTTAAAGCTCGCAGTCTAGACACGACACTACGCTGGCCAGCGGTACACAACACAGTCTAGTCTAGGTAATCCAGATAACACTTGATGTAGGTTCAGTTCAGGGTATAAAGACGAGATGATGCACGTCAGAGCGAAAATGTGGACAATGCAACAGGCGCGTGCGCACTATTCCACGGGCGAGGCGAGACTCATCGAGCGGAGCCAACAGCCAACGTCCATCAGCACAAAACTGCCGACTACGGCGTTTCTCCGCGCGAGTTTCACCAAACAACAATATGCGGCACTTATTTAATAAACTAAGACTATTAAACCAATGCCTCTCGATCGCCATAAGGTGATGGAATAAAATATAAGAATTATAAACTATGAAGCGCAACCATTTTCCCCGGCTTGAAAGTTCCTACTTTCGAAACACAAGGAAAGGTAAATAAAATTGCATATCATCACAACTCTACCAAAAGTTATAAGAACTCTAAAGTTGCGACTCTATATTACAAACAAGAATACTTAACTAACTATTCTACGCGGTAACTAAATCTAATACTGCACATTGGTGCACGATAAGACTTAATCTTAATGTTAAACAAAACTTATTGAGTTGGCAAAGGGCACAACTTTACTACCGGGCGACTCTGAAAGATCCCGCCTTTAGTCTTTACGGATGCGACTCTACAAACTCCGTTTTTATCTGGAAATATTTCTGTAATTACTCCTAACGGCCAATGCAGAGGCATCACATTGTCCTGCATGGAGACGACAACCATACCGACCCGTACTGGATTGGCAGGGGTGTTCCATTTCTGTTTGGATTGTAGGGTGTGCAAGTACTCTTGGCGCCACCGCTTCCAAAAAGATTGGACCAGTTTATCCATCAATTCATATCGCGAAATAAGGTTTAAACGCGTTTCATTGACTTCGCGAGCGGGAAGAAATAAAAGGGGTTTCGTATGCAAAAAGTGCGCCGGCGATAATGAAGCAGGCTCTGACGGATCCGAGCTGACCGCATACAGAGGCCGTGAGTTTAATAAAGCTTCTACTTGAGTGAGCATAGTGTTAAGCTCATCAAAACTAAGAATTTGCTGACCGATGAACTTATAAACGAAGCAAATCGTTTTTAAATATTTCATCCAGGAAGAGAACCTGGTAGAACGAGCATATAGAATGTCGTCGGAAGGAGGACTTCCGTCCGAGCATTCGTGCGAGAGCACAGGAAGAGCCACGGGCTTCATTTCGGGAAGCTCTTGCGACTCACCTGAAACGAATGGTTTTATCGGCCATTCAGAGCGGGGAAGCTTAAGCCATGGCGGACCATTTAGCCATAGCGGATGATGGACTAATTGGGCAGGCGTTAAGCCGCGAGAGAGGCAATCACTGGGATTTTCAGACCCTTTCACATGAAAGAAGTGATCTGCCGAAAGATTCTCATGAATCTTAGCGATGCGATTGGCTACGAAGGTGTGCCATCGATGCGGTGCGGAATGAATCCAACTCAAAGTTACAGTTGAATCCGAAAAAGCTACGACTACCTCAATGGCGTGCCGAGCTGCGAAAAGGTTATATACTCGCTTTATCACAGTTGATAAGAGGAGTGCGGCGCATAACTCGAGACGAGCTAGAGAAACGACTTTCAGTGGTGCGACTTTAGATTTCGCACACACTAGCGAAACGACGATACTACCGTCGGGTTTGACAACGTGGGCGTAGACCGAACCACCGTAAGCTTTCTCACTAGCGTCGGCGAAACCGACGAGTGAGAGCCTACAGCGTTCTATGACGCCGACATGTCGCAAAAATCTCACTTCAGAGATAAGTGGCAATTCAGCTTGAAATTGTTCCCACAGACGAACAATGCGAGGTGGTGGGACGTCATCCCATCCAAGTTTGACCAGCCAAAGCTCTTTGATAAGAAGCTTGGCGTATAAAATTATCGGTGCCACAAGGCCTAGAACGTCGAAAAGACGTGCGATGGAAGAAAGAATATTCCGTTTCGTGCAAGGGCGATCATTAGGATTGACCTGGAAAGCGAAGCAATCCTCATCAGGAAACCAACGAAGTCCCAGTATTTTCTGTGTTGGATCTTTACTTAGGTCCACGCTCTGTGAAAGTCGTAATGACTCTGGGATAGTCTGAAGAACATCGACACTGTTGCTAGACCACTTCGTCAGCTGAAAATCACCGAGAGAGAATATTTTTATCAGTTCACGAGCAGAGTCTATAGCCAGCGCAGTGCTAGGTATAGAGCTGACTATATCGTCCATGTAAATATCTCGCTGCAAAATGTCCCTGGCGAGAGGTAACTGCGTTCCTTCATCCTGACATAGCTGTTGGATAGTGCGAATAGCTATAAAAGGACTACACTTCAATCCAAATGGAAGCACGGAAAACTGAAAGATTTGAAGTTCTTCTTCTTCATGAAACCGATATAAGATACGTTGAAGCGAACGATCTTGCGGGCGTATACCTATACGTAGGTACATAGATTTGACATCTGCGGAAATAGCGACACTGAAAAGCCTAAAATTTAACAAGATGTTAAAAAGGTCAGCCTGAAGGACTGGACCTGCGTACAGGATATCATTGAGCGAGGTACCATTGTCTGTACATGCACTGGCATCTAGGACCACGCGCAACTTAGTGGTCACTTTATCCTCTCGAATAACAGCATGGTGAGGAATATAGTATTCCATTTCTCGCTCCTTACAATTTTGTTTGGGCAACACACTTTCAGGTACGATATTCTGCACCAAAGAAATGTAATTGTTCTGTAGATAATCCCGTATGACGTCATCGTAAAGGAGTTTGACGTTAGGAAGCGATTTAAGTTTACGTTCGAGGCTAAAAAATCTTTTGCGAGCTATGTCAAAAGAATTTCCTAACGCTGAAGCGTCTGTTTTCAGTGGTAAAGCTGCAACATACTTGCCATTTGGAGCGCGGGTAGTTGTGGTACAATAAAACTGTTCACAGTGTTTATCATCCACACTCCCAATGGACGAAGCCGTAACATCTTCAATCTCCCAAAACTTACGAAGATCGAAGTTATCGAACGAACTCGCAAAGAAAGACAGCGTGTCAGTTGGAGGTTCGATAATAGGTGCTTCTCCTAGAAGTATGTAGCCGAGCACAGTCTCCAATGCGTCGGGGCAGCCGGGTACGCTGGTCACGTGACCTGGTCGCAATAACTTAGCGAACAATTTGACCCCAAGTAACATGTCAATATTACCTGGCACACCCCAGGTGTCATCCGCAAGTAATTTAGGATCAATGTGATTCAATTCGGCAATATTTATAGCACACAGAGGAAGCTGGCCGGTTATTTGATCCAAAACTAAAGCGTCAATTTCATACCTAGGCTGCGAGCGAAGCCGTGAGCTGAACGTAAGGTTCACCGAGCCGCGAACGGGCTGCGACGTGCCACCAATACCACGAACGGTATCTATCGAGTCCGCATGCATAGTTAGACCGAGCATACGGCAGCAACGCGACGTGATATAATTCTTTTGAGAACCAGGGTCCAAAAGACATCTAACCACCATGTCATTACCCTTCCTACCTGCCACTAAAACCTTGGCCGTAGCTAGCACTTCGGTACTCCGGGTGGCCTGGGCTTGTGCAGAAGAATGCGTACACAACGCCACACGATCCGGAATAGCAGGGTCGGCCGCAGAAGTTGAGGCGGGGGCGACCGTGGGGGCAAGCGCAGGGGCAAGCGCAGGGGCAAGCGTCGATTGCTCAAAATGCAATAAGGAATGATGCTTACCGTTGCATTTCTTACATGTGGACTTGGATAGACACTTAGATACGGTATGTTGGCTACTTAGGCAGTTACCACATCTGTTATTGTCTTTTACAAACTTAAATCTATCATTCACGCTCAACTTTTGAAACGTATTGCACGTAAACAAGTTTTTATGCGTGGAATGACAAAGCGAACATTTAGATTCAGTAGCTACAAACACCTGCGATACCTTGGATGAGGTGTTGGAGCTACCTGCGGGGGCGGGCTTAGTTGCCAAAATTTGAATGTGTAAATTTTTATTTTTGCCACTACTTTTTTATCTAATCGAGTATTTATCAATTAGTTCTAATTTAATTCTAGAAAGGTATGTTTATTTCTTTAAAACCCAAAAAAATACTCTTTTACAAAACTCTGAGTACAAAATCCGGGAATGTAATGACTTCAAGCTATTTATTACGGACATAACAATAGCTGAAATATTGGTAAGTACTAAAAGCTCCCGCTCATTGCAATAAATCTTCAATAAACACATACAAAAAATCGGTATAATTGGTTCAATGGTACCCTTATGGCACTATCGATCGATTACTCACTCGATCGACAGATGGCCTCCAATCATTAGTAACAAGATCCCATGCTATACTTAGTAATTGGGTTTATCTGTTAGGGCCTTATTCACAACGACTGAAAAATTTAAAACTCATTCGATTTTGATTCCAAGTGACTAAAAAATATTCCACAGTTTAAATTCAAATTAAATGATTCGAACTTTTCTTAAAATGAAAGCAAATTGAAAAGGAAATCGAATTGAATTTCGAAAATAGACATTCTAAATTCAATTTAGGATTAAGCACGCATAAATTATTCTGTTTCTTTTCATCTGCATCCAATTAACTGTTCATGAGTTAAAACAAACCGATTCTGTTTATTTTTTAAGCCTCGAGGTAATACAGACTATTTTCAACAGAGAAATCAATTTCCTTACAACTTGCATTTCCGGAACTTTTAATTAAAATTATTTCATTGAATCTATGAGCGTGTTAATGAGAGTGAATAAGGTAAAAGAAAATATGCGACATAAAATCACACTTATTTGTTTCGATCCAAAACAAATGAATGCGTGATTTAATGTAAAACACATAATTAATGCCTAAGCCACATACGTATTTCTTTCTGTTCACACAGGAGAATTTTCTGCTGGTAATAAGAAACACGAGTAGGTTCTTATTACCAACATAGTACCACAACTCTCACACTCATCCTACTAATATTTAAAGGCGAAGGTCCGTGTGTGTGTGAGTGTGTGAATGTTTGTTACCATGGTATCTCTGGTGCGTATAACCTCTAGAATAAAAATTGCTAGGAAATAAAAATCATACGCGCGGGAACTGATTCAGCGATGCTAACTTTAAGGCAATGATTTAAAAGTCCAAATTCATCAAGCATGCCACATACCTTTGATCAGCGATCTCCACGTAGATGGAAGCGATGCCGCGTTAGGGCTTAAAGCTCGCAGTCTAGACACGACACTACGCTGGCCAGCGGTACACAACACAGTCTAGTCTAGGTAATCCAGATAACACTTGATGTAGGTTCAGTTCAGGGTATAAAGACGAGATGATGCACGTCAGAGCGAAAATGTGGACAATGCAACAGGCGCGTGCGCACTATTCCACGGGCGAGGCGAGACTCATCGAGCGGAGCCAACAGCCAACGTCCATCAGCACAAAACTGCCGACTACGGCGTTTCTCCGCGCGAGTTTCACCAAACAACAATATGCGGCACTTATTTAATAAACTAAGACTATTAAACCAATGCCTCTCGATCGCCATAAGGTGATGGAATAAAATATAAGAATTATAAACTATGAAGCGCAACCAATCTCCATAACTACTGAACCGATTTTAATGAAATTTGGAATGTAGATAGTTTAGGTTCTGAAATAATACATAGGTTAATTTTTATCCCGGTAAAAATGTATGGTTCCCGTGCGTGGGGTACAAAAATAGTACCTACACATAAATATTATAATAAATAGTAAATAGTCCACTAGTAATCAATATTTGTAGACCATACTAATATTTCGTCGTTCGGTCTTAGCCCTTAGAAAATTGGTAGCCATTTGTGAGGAGTTTGCGGTGACCCACGGCCTCAGGTACAATTCAAGTAAGAGCGAGCTGTTAGTTTTTAAGGCGGGATCTAAGTACTACCCAATCGTACCGACCGTCTCCTTGGGAGGTACAACCTTAAAACAGGTGAAAAGCTTTAAGTACCTTGGGCACTGGGTCACCGAGACCCTCAAGGATGACATGGATGTGGAAAGGGAGAGGAGGGCGCTGGCGGTTAGAAGTAACATGTTGATTCGCAGGTTTGCTAAGTGCACCGATTCGGTTAAAATCACCTTGTTCAGGGCTTACTGTCAAGCCTTCTATACATGCAGCCTGTGGATCAACGTTACTCAAGCGGCGGTCAACGCCCTGCGAGTGCAGTACAACAATGCTTTCCGGATGTTGTTGGGGCTGCCGCGCTATTGCAGCGCGTCAGGTATGTTTGCAGAGGCGCGCGTGGACGACTTCCACGCCATAATGCGCAAGCGGGTCGCCTCCCTGATGCGGCGGGTGCGCGCCAGCCCCAACAGCCTCCTGGCCACGTTGGCGGAGAGGGTGGATGGACCGATCCTCAGCCACTGGACCAAAACGCATGTGTTGTCCTGTAACTCGCAGAGGTGCGCCAAATAATATAAAATTGTATGTTTGTGTCTTAATTTATTGTATTGTTAATATTATTTTTAATTCTAATTCTATTTTATTTATTTTTGAATGTACCTAATTGTAGATTTATAATTTTTAACTGTACTTATAGATATTATTGATTTTAACTTTATTATTGTACTACTATTTTTAATTACTTATGTGAAATATGGACAGTTGTCTGAAATAAATGAAATTATTATTATTATTATTATTAAGCCGTAACAAACAATTTACCACAAATAATAAACATTTTCCGCTAGTATTATACTTAATTGAAATAACTTTCTCCAGTTTTGACGTGGTGATTGGAATTCTTATCATTTCGCGGAGCAAGGAGGGGAATGAAACAAATTAAATCGTATCCTTAAGAAAAGCAACAATTTCAATTTTCCCTAAATGCAAAAGCCATGTTTAAGTAGGTCAGCTTTACAATGTGCTATTTGCAAAGGTAATCACGAGTTTTAAAATTTGCTATTAACATTTAGGAAATTAGAAAGATGGCAATACCAGGAAAAAAAAAATGAAAAATTTACAATTATTTAAATTTGTATTAATATTACATTATTATGAGCTCTTAGCGTCCCTTAGGCAAAACATCAATTTACTTACTTCTTAATAATTCAAACCTTCTCCTCTTGGACTAGTAAGTACCTACACTTATAATAATTGGATATTAACAGTCAGAAAATAAGAGAAAACGGCAACATCAGGAAACAAAATCCAAAATTTTGCTACTTTTAAATGTGTTATAACAGCAACAAATTTGTATAAATTCAAATGTTCTCCTTTTGGACTAGTAACTACCCCAACAGCAAGTCCATAAAAGAGCAGTTATTTTTAGATGTTACCAGTTATAGATGCGTCGTAAATTTCACGTGTAGCAATAACCCCGGGCGGAAGGACGTTCGTCGTGTTTCGATAGATTGGACCGATGACGGGTTAGGTGACCGACACTAGGCAGCGTTTTGTCACACTTTGTTTTGTCTGTGGTTTTATCATCTCATCTTTCATTCATCAATTCTTTACATTCAATTTCAATGTTTCATTGGCTTTTGTTTGCGCTATCTGCAATGTTCATGATAGTATATGTAAGTTCAAGATTTTTAACTGGGAATTGAAAACTTTTTAACAAATTTCCCAGTACATCATGAATATTATCGTATACTATTTAATTTTTTGAGATAATGTCATTAGGTATATATTACTAGTAAGTACTTTTACATTCAGATGCAATAAGCCACAGTCCGCATTCACACATCTAAATAGAATCTCATTCTATCATAGGTAAAGAGATTTAGTACTCGCATGTGTGCTCAACGCTCATTCGACTTGGTGTGGTGACAGACAAGTTACTCTGTTACCCATCGTCACTAGGCTCATTCAATTGACCGCGCTGCACCGGCCTGTTGAGATTTGTAGTCTGATCTCAGCCTCAGTCAAATGTCAATAGAGCGGATTCCAATCAGGATTCAAGTCACAATAGCTTTAGATCATTTTATAAGGAGTTGACCCACTAAAATTTGAACCAGTTCTGGCTTTTTTAAAATCATAACGTCCTTCTTCATTTGCAGTATAGGTTCGCCATGACATAGTCTTTGGATGATTTCCAAAAAAAACTCGACTAAAAGTTGAACACAAAGCCAAAACTGATTCTGATCTCAAACAATTTTCAATTAAATCTTACTTGTGAATTGTTGTATGCTGGTATTATAAAAACTCTAGTAGCATACTGCTCCGATGTATATCGTAACCCCATACCAACATGTACTTAATTAAAATTGATATTACTTAGTATCGGAGGATATTTTTACGAAATTTAAGATTTTGTGTATATGCTTTCAAACAATCTGAATATAACCGTCGCTACCGCTACGAAGCCTACGAACTTGCAAAATTGCAAACGCGCCATAAAGGGAATAAACAGGTTAGTTCTGAAAAGATTTATTCCCAGTTCGGGGAGATGCTTCCTGCATGCAGGCTTCGTGTATTCTTCACAGTGGATTTACGATCGCTGGGCTATGATAAATGATCCATCATATTATTATCCCGTCTATTTTTACTATGAATCCTCGTTAAAGGCTAAAACGATTTCATTTCATTACAGGGTCTGATGATATCCATCATTACACGTGTATGTTTACTATGAATCCTTGTTAAAGACTAAAACGAAAATTGATTTCATTTCATTACTGGATTTAC
Source organism: Camptogramma bilineatum (assembly GCA_958496255.1). Taxonomy (NCBI): domain Eukaryota; kingdom Metazoa; phylum Arthropoda; class Insecta; order Lepidoptera; family Geometridae; genus Camptogramma; species Camptogramma bilineatum. The sequence goes on from OY292453.1 coordinate 2,454,865, forward strand.
AAAACAAATCCCTCATATTGCCTTTTCTTTCTCGCGAACGTAATGTTATAAGCCAAAACGTTGAATAGCTCGAACATAAATCACGACCTCTCCATAAACGTTGCAAAATTGGTGTCAGTTTATTCGAATTAATCAAAAAAATTAAAAAAAAAACATGGTAAAAGAAATAAAATAATTTCGTTTATGCTCAAAAACCTGATTAGATACCAAACAAATGATCTAAAATCATTTAGCCTCAATGTTAACAATTTAATACGATATACCACTTTACAATAATTATCCAAGTACAGTAATTGAATCGATCCAAATAAAAATAAGTTCAGATTTCTTTGTGCAATTATGTAAGCTATTTCCGTGTAAGCTGAGCCATACATTGTATACCACGTATGCACGCGACACAAAGCCTGTATGGCATTATCGTCATTTTACATAGAATGCATCGTCTTTAGAACTGCATTTTATTTTCCTTGTAAATATTTGTATGTCTTGCGACTTCCAACAAGCAAGCAACGGTTAATAAAGTGTTGACCGAATGTGATAGTCTCTACTTTCGATGTGAAGTTTGTTAATTCAACCTGAGCATTCAACAGCTTTCCAATAATAGCGGATATACTTCTGACAACCACCTTAGACATCTACAAAGAATCCTAAAGGCCTAAAGATTTTTGTTAATACTGACTGCGTAAAGAATGAATGAATGAGCCACATTGAATGAATGAAAGAGTGAAAATCTAAGGCGGGAATTAAACACGCAACCTTCTGCGTTTAAGGTTTACCCACTGCGCCACAACGGTCGTAATTTTCGTGCCACAGAGGACTCAAATTGTTGAGACTCAACATACATTATAATGGGAAAGTTATAACTAGTTTTCTTCTAGTCTTCCAAAAGCTGATGATACTGACGATATAACTGATAAATAGAATCAGACTACGTAACTTCAAAACATGGGTTTTACGAGAATCTGAATATTTATCAAAGCTTACGCATTCAGTATTAACGAAAAGCTTTTTGTTCAAAAATAAAATCCACATGTAAACTCAACATGTCCCGCAAAGTCAGCTGTCAAAGAGTTGTCAATGTCATGCCAAATAAAGCCGCTTGTTTCGGCAGCTGGTGACAACGAGGTGTTGCCAACTTGCCAATATTTTGAGGGGAGATTTGGGTGATCTCTTTTATTTTTACATGTTTTTATATTTTATTCATTTGACTATTTTAGTTATTCGTTACATTTCTATCACATTAAAGTTTGTTTTATATTTTAAAAAATTAAATTACTTATCGGTTTTACAAACAATCATGACTATCCTCAAAGTGCAGTAGACATTCTCTCAGATCTTGAGGCAAGATATACGAAATTTTAAAAATGTTAAAAAAAAGCATAGGACTGAACTAGTCGCACAAATTTTATTAAAGCTGATTCTAAATATAAGTACTAAAGTAATTTTAAGTAAGTACTTATTAAAGTTTTGATTTTGCCATTATACATTTGATATAATATTTTAAGTTTCTCATTATCTCATAATATTTATTATGTACCAATCATATTCAAAATTATCACCCATTACCTACCCAAGTTTAAAATTCAGTTGTCTAGGTATATTAACCAGAATTGAACCCACTGTAAATCGTAAAGCGTTGGTATCTTTCCAATGGACTACAACTACAATAGATCAAATATTTACCTTCCCTGAGTCCCTAGTTTCGCAACTGCGCTGTGTACTCACACTTTATCGCGTTATCGGAGTATCGGCAGGTTATCGGTCGACGACGTTTTCTGTGTCAATGATAAATACATGCGCGGGCAAAATTATTATTGTGTGTAATGTCGTGTCAAAGGCGTAGTCTAAATTAGTTTTATAATTGGTTTTATCATTGGGTTATTTTGAAAAGTTTTTAATTAACTATGACTTATGGAGCGGGCACACTTCGTTTTTCGTAGCGCGTTTATGAGCAGCGCGTCTAACGATACAAACGCGCTTACGAAAAACGTAGTACGCTTATGCATACTCTCTCAAAGCTTGCGCACTGCCTTGCGTTTGCAGCGCGTTTGTATCGATAAAAAACGCGTTACGAAAAACGAAGTGGCCCACTCTCTTAGTACGGGTTAATTAGTATTTTCTTGATTCTTTTCTCACTCTCTTTTAATCATCATCATTATTATCCGCAGCCTGACTTCACCCCTTAATGGGAATATAGGCATCCCATTGCGTGTTTCAATTCCCCAGTCCACCGCTGGCCTCATCCAATTTATAACGATTATTAAGTAACAATTTGTGTAGTTTCGGTCTGCAGGGCAAAAAGGTCGTTAAAGCAGAATCATCTGAATTGCACTATATGCCGTCTCTTTTCATATACATGAGAGCGACAAGAACAAAAACATAATACGACTCATATTATGATTCTGCTATAATGGTTTTTTTAGCCGCTGGAGTGACAAAATATAAGTTAAATGTTGGTATCACCAATGATATTATAACACAATAACATTTTTATTGTTTTTGTAATTCACTACACGTGACAAACACGTCTATAGTCGTATTGCTCATTATACGGACTAAAAACATATAAAATTGAAGGAAAAATGTCATTTTTACTTCAATTTTAGTCCGTATATAATGAGCAATCCGACTACTTATAGGTCGTTGCCCTGCTTGACGCGGACTAAAGACAAGACGTCCCAATTGAGACTTTTTCGAGTCTTCATTTTACGCGCGCTAGACATAATCTATTATTTTGAAATATCATTGGGTATCACGAACAAAACTGTGAGCAGATGCTAGTAAGATACAATAATCGCAGTTGTGCAAAACTGAGTCAGAAAGTAAACATCCCATTTCCATGGAAGTGTAGTATCGTACGTAGTGCGGAACAAATATTAGATTTGTAGGGTCGTCTGGCCCTTTTGGGGACCTTATAAATAACTCATGTGTGTTCGTCTGTGTAACGTAAGCCTTACCTTGTATCTTATTTTTACGCGAGGTAGATTTACTGCGACATTTTGCAGGTTAAAATACCCATTATTCATTGTGTCATTTTAGGTACGTGGGAGATCTGAAGCCCATGTTAGGCTTGTTTCTGCCTACTTTAGAATTCTATTAAAGGACTCAATTATTTCCTGAGGATGGGCATCGTGGGGCGAAACTCGTATCGAAGACCATCAAAGTTTTTTTACCCTGACTAGCCTGGCATAGTACCACAGATAGTACTGTGGAAAGTGGGTGGTTGGAAACGATGGTCAAATCGCTTAGAAGGAAAAAAAGACAAATTCACGTAGGTACTTCTGAATTACATATAAGTATTACAAAGATTTTAATTTGAAATAAGTTTTTTTTATACTTAAATTGAGTAAGAGTGTAAATGACCTAATTGCCTGTAACGTGTCAGAAATGTCACTTGATTCAGTTGCGTCAGTAACGGTGTGCTAAGGGTGGCCCGACCTGTGTGGTATTATGTAGTAGTAATTGCTGTAATAAGTCATGTAATTATACTTTTAATAGTCGAGTGAAAGGATATCCAATTTGAGTTCGTTTATGATAAGTGTATAAATCAGTTTTCTGTAGATAATCGAGCGCTGATTTAATAAGCGCTCGTGGCATAGCTTGCTTAGACGTTCTTGATTGATCGTTGAAGTTAGGCAACGTTGTGCACGGTCACAATTTGGATTGGTGACCGCAAGTGGCATTACGAGCTGAGCGCTTCCGTGCTTTAGAGGGCCCATTGTCCGTCCCGGCTTTTAAATCTTTAAACCATGACGGAGGCCTTTAGGCGACCTAAAAACTCACTCACCAGAGATGGCCACTTGTTATACGCACTTAATTTTTACTACTTTTAGGGTACGCGCTATCCGTACGCACCTTGACGCTGACGAAATATCAGAACCTAAACATGACCTAAACTGAATTGTTAGATAAAGTTTCGTTTACTCAATTCGTACCATGATCGTTTAATACGCGTTGAGTTGGTTCACTTTTGTGTCAAAAGGTCATACGAATAGTTTGCGATCCAGATTAGGAACCTAAACTGGATAGCTCCTAAACTGAATTGTTTACTAAGAGGTCATGGTACAGCTGCTGGTTAAATGTCTGTTTAGTCTGAAGCGTGTACACGCACCATAAGAATGCACCGTACCTCTCAAATTAGGTCTAGGTAGCCAGTAAATCCCGTGTTAAAGAACTTCTAAAGCTTTTAGTCCAACTTTCAAATTAATCAAATTTACAGCTACTATATTAGCCCAATGAACCAATTAATTAATACTAAAACTAGAATACTAAGCTCGCTGCCCGCTAAAGCTCTTATTCCCATTATCATAAAACTGAATATGCTATAACACTTACACTTTTAACGCCCTTATCATATTCATGCAGTAATTTGAACTAATTAGAGCGAGTGTAGTGAGGTGCTTTTTTATTTTAGTTATATATAATTAGGTATAATGGTAATTTGAGGTTTGGATTGGTTGAAGAGATAATTATAATGAATTTTCGGTCAACGATCTGAAAGGCGAGGGAATGTATATTTTACTTGAATGTGTAATAATTATATTTTTGTTTGTAAAAAAATATAACTTTAGAAATAAAAAATATATAAATAAATATTGCTGGACATTTTACACAGCATCATGTAGTCCCAAGCTAAGCAGAGCTTGTGTTATGGCAACCACATGACTGATATACTACTTATATAATTTTTTTTTTTGTAAATACATACACAATATACATAGAAAACACCCAGACCCGAGGCAAATATTTGCAGATCATACAAACATTTGTCCCGCGGCGGGGATCAAACCCGCAACCTCTTGCGTCACAGGCGGGCCTTCACCCACTGCGCCACAGAGGTCGTCAAAAACTTTGAGTTTACTTTCATAGAAAAAAAGCAAAAATAAGTTATCGATGAATACATTATTGTTTAAATTGTTCATTGAATAAGTTATTGTTAAATGTAAGTTGCTTAGCATCTATTTGTTTAAAATGGTTATAGTTATAATATTTAACAATTTTATAGTTATCATTAGGTATTCCTTACTGTTTTAGGTTACTTAAGAATTACTTACATTTTAAATTTGTGAATTATTTGTAACGAATTTAATCAATTTTAATTCAATAATAATCAATAAACAATCGACTTGAAGAATTTATAGAATATTAGCTTGTTAAATGTTAAATAGATGAACCTCTGACTACCTCTCCAGACCTATCAAAGGATGTTGAATTTTTAATACACCCTGTATCTAAGATTTTTTTTAAATTTTTTATAATAAATTTTATCACCAAAGCTACTAGTATCAACAGACTTATATGCCATAGTTTTTTTTTTTCTAACTCCTAATTCTGAGCTTGCTACATTACTTTCTACATTAGCGATATTCTTGTTATGCATAACCTTTCTTGACTACAAAATATTACTACAAAAGACCATTATTACAATGTTCTACGTATGACGTTTTTTCCGTCCTTGCTCCAATTTTTTTCTCACATCCACAAAAGCCACTAGCGTTCTACACCTTTTTAAAATGTAGGTACTCAACGTAAAATGAACTTTATTACGTTGTATTTACCTACTACTATATCGGGCTTGATCAAAGTTTTACCATTATATTGTGAAAGTTCTGTCAAACAGTTTTTGACTATCAAGTAACCACTTTAAAGTTCAATTTAGCTATCTCATGTTCTTGAAATTTTTGGAAGGTTCTGTAAAGAGTGTTTTGATGTAACTGTTACGGGCAACTTGATTAATCGGGCAGTATTCATAAGGACCGGTCATTATGCATAATGACCAAGAGCGTCGGGCAGTTTGATAAATTTATTACTTTGACCGGTCCATATTCATAATGCCCGACGGCCCGTGGTCCATTTAATAAATCGAGGCTTGAATTTATCACTTAGACCGGGCAGTATGAATAGTGCCCTACTTCTAGCCGGGCAATGTGATAAATTGGATTAAAATCTGTAGGTTAGGTTATGTTAGGTAGGTTAGTAAAAAACTACGCGCGAGGCGAGCGAAGCGTGCCGCGGTAGCGGCCGCCGAAGCGCCAGAAATGTAGTAAATCAATTAAAACACTGCAATTCATCTAATTTATTACATTGCCCAAAATAGGGTGGTCATTATTCATAATGACCGGGCAAAGTGATTAATCATGCAGTTTTTATCACATTGCCCAATTGACCCGGTCATTATGCATACGGACCGGTCATTATTCATAATGACCGGATTTATCACATTGCCCGTAACATAACTATGTCACTAGCAAGGTATCCTGTATTAAACTTTACTAAAAAGTAACCAGTGTATCTTGTTCCACAATATTACGAAGCTTCTTTATTACAACGGCTCAAGGATATTGCTAGTAAGCTGGTCGTGTGCGTACAATCGTTTTTATCTGATACAACATTTGATAATACTAAATATGGTTGACACTATGTACTTAAATAAAATTAAGAGTTGGAAATATGTATTATAAAATTATTTTTTTGAAAATATAAGAAATTAAATCTTTCAGTTTTAAGGTTGAGTTCGAATATCGGTTCAGCTAAATGATTTTCAAAAAAATAAATGATCAAAAGCTCCTAGCTGCAAAGGAAAATATCGTGAAGAAAATGTAAAAATGTGGGTAATTAATTTGACACATACCATGTAGTTACAGTGTGCAAGCACAATGGATCTAGGCATTCGTGGAGTTAGCCATTTCGCTGCGCAGTCACGAATGCCTAGATCGCATCGTTCGTACTGTAAATATTATTACTTTACAATATACACTTAGAATATTGGCATTTAGTTATGCTAAAATTATTGGAAGTTTCTCTAACATGTTACCTATCTCTTAGAATATAAAGTCTATCATGCCATGAACATAACACACCTATTTCGTTTCTTTTTCATTATTACTATTGAATAAATAACTCCTAAAAGATGTAATGACTAAAAAATAAAAATAAGAAACATCAAAATAACCCAACTCAATTACATTTATGAAAACAAATTTAACTTCAAAAATATTCCTAAGAGAATAAAATAAAATCAAAACACCTATCTGTTCTATCGTCCATTACCAACATTCAAATTGTGACTTTAATAATTACATCGAAACCTTATCTATTTCTAAAGTTTCAAGCCCAATCGATGCGTTCACCGAACTGTCTAATAAACTATCTGGTTATTACTGATAATGTCGCATTTACTGAGGGAATTACCTGAGAGAGTATAAAATAAAATGTTATAAACGGCTTTGGGTTCAGAAAGGTGAGACTCGATGCGTTACTGCAATGAATTTCTCCAATTATTGAGGTTTCTATCAAATTAATAGTTCTCACGGAGATTACAGTGGACTATCGCTGTCTCGCTCGTGTTTTGTACTTAGTTGCATAAGTCCGTCCTTTTCTATCTTAGAATTTAGGAATTTATTGAAACTATCAATGCACATAATGTTGAAAATCTTGACATAATTATCAACGTATTGTATTCAACGATTTTTGAAATCGAGCAAATTAGACTTGATTTTTTGAAAATGTTTGCAGATGATACAAACATTTTCCTTGCAGCGGGAATCTAACTCATTAACTACCCCGATCAACTAGTGTTTTAAGAAAGAAGAAGAGTGGCTTTCTGAAACTTCGTGCAAGTTCAGAATTCATAAAATGTGGTGAGGAAATAAAGTAAAAGTTTCAAAACTTAAGTCAACAACATTGATCAAATTTTCTATGTCCTAAAGTTGCTAGGTTGTCTAAAGTGAAAATCTAGTTAGGAAATAAAGTAAATTTTGTGAATTCGCGTTTTTAAAAACTTAGGTCAACAACATTGATCTAATTTTCTTTTTTCTAATGTTGCTAGGTTGTCTAAAGTAAAAATCTATTGTGAAATAATGTTAATTTTCGAATTGATGTATCAAAGCATTTTAAATCAACAACATTGATCAAATTTTCTATTTCTTATGTTGCTAGGTTGTCTAAAGTGAAAATCTAGTTAGGAAATAAAGTAAATTCTGCGAATTGCGGTTTCAAAACTTAAGTCAACAACATTAATCAAATTTTCTATTTCCTAATGTTGCTAGGTGGTCTAAAGTGTTTCCAGTTTCTTAACTCCAAGGCAGTTTATTACCAACTTAAACTGAAACTTATCTCCGCAATAAATGTTTAAAATACAGAGACAGTACAAGACTTTAAATATGAAAATGTACGGCCCAAGTAAGAGTAATAATTCGCAATAACGACTTGGCATTGTCCCGATGGTCGCACCATTGGTACTAAACGTCTGCAAGACGTAATAGTAGTGTTCTGAAGTTTTACTCCGAACTACATATTATTTCAGGTTATAAACTAGGGATATAATATATGTATAGGTACATACCAAGTTTCAGTCAAATCCGTTCAGTAGTTTTTGCGTGATTGAGTTCCAAACATCCAACCATCTAAACTTTCACATTTATAATATTAGTAGGATAGGATTAGTATACTAGGATCCTTCATTATGTGCTATTACTAACTATCTACTACTTAAGGTTATAGCTGACCAGTTGTCTCCGTACCGCATCGCCTTTTCAGCGTTCACTTCCTTTACTTTTGGATTGCGAAGCGGCGATCCGGTGACGTTACGAAGTTGATGTAGTGAGCGTTTGTCCATAGAATTCTATACAAAGAATATCGAGGTGATGCGGTGAGGTTCGGATGCGGAGGTGACTGGTCAGCTATAACCTTTAAGGTGTTTCAATAATTAGATCTAGGGGTCTGTAGTAGATTCTAGTTACTTATGATACAAATATTTTCTCCGCTTTGAGTAAATCTATTATTAAACATATTTCGAACACGTTTATGTACCTACCTACTCGTAACGTGTATATTACGTGCTGCAATGTCTCTTTTATCTTACGAAATATTGTCTTTTATTTTCTATATTATTGCTTTTCAGCTTTTATGGCATGTCATGCAGCGTTTTGGAGGCCATTATGAATATTACTGTTCCTATAAATGTTTATGAATGAGACACGTACTTAACCTGGATTTGCGTATTCATATTATTTCGAATATTTTGACCTTTTAAAAATATTTAAAAAACATTGAAACATTATCGAAGTGACAAATTATATCAGCTGGTTAAAATGGATTTTGTAAAGTTATGTAAATAATGTAGTAGATCTTCTATATGAACTGAGGTAGATGCGTTGTATCCCGCTCTGCGTGGCGAACAACAGTCAAGCTAATTAGCTTGAGTCAACTCAGTCGCACTTTGTCTTGCTCCGATGTTACACGCATTATTCTCTTTCTGACAACGGGGTTTTATAAATCTCTGCTATTAGTTTTCTTGATTGATACTCGTATTAAACAAAGCTGATTATATTTTACTTAGGTACCTCTACCTTTTGCCGCATTTTAGAGCCGTTTCTGATGAGTATAACGTTTCTATTGATAAAATCTCATTGGTAGATGCCAAGATACAGACAAATAATATCAACTGGTTAACATTTATTTTGTAAAGTTATGTGTAAAAAACATAATTTTCGAAGATATTTTTTTAAAGTCCTGTCACTTAATTGGTTAGGGTGCCGACTGCCGAGCCCCTATAGGCTGATGATGAGAATTAAGAAAAGTTACATACCCACCAAACACATTTTCATGTAAAACGTTGCCAAGACTTAAAGAGTTTTCTTACAGCAAACCTTGGGTTATAGAGACTTTATTTATAGATAGCTACGATGTATTTAAATATACCTCTGACTACCCCCCTGGACATCTTCAAAGGATCTTAAAAAAGTCTAAAAATAAGAATCGCGAGAATGTCTACAACACCTGAAGATACAGTCGTGACCATATTTTATTTCATTTTCATTTCGAAATAATCAAATTTCTTTTTTATTTCATTTTTTCACGATAAACTAAGGCCTAGAATCCACTATATCTTTAGCAGACACTGGATACACTAGTGAATATGTTTTACAATGTGTTGCCAAGTCTCTTTGGCACTGCAATCGATCGGGACAATGCTTTGCACTTAGGGAAACAATTGTCTAGCGAAATAAACTTCAATTCTTAGTTTATGTTGGTTTGGAGCCTATGGATCGAAAAAAAACTTAGGCCTTTACATCTTTACTAGATGATTTATACAGTGTCAGGAGGCAATCTTTGCCTACACTTAACGGGACACTGTAGTGCCTGGATCAAGTTCCCAGTGAAATAAACTTCAATTCATTGTTAGGCTGAGCGCAAACCTATCCGTGCCGAACTCTCGAAGTACTGCCAGATTTGGTCAAATCGGACAATTCGACCACGTGCATGTTTCATACGATTTCATTATAATGAAATCTAAAATTCGATTCGTTCGTCGCATTTGGCGTAGATAGGTGTGCGGCCACCTTAAGGCTTAAACCGGGGAACTTCTTAGAAAAATGTAATGATAGTGAATGAGGCGAAAAAAGTATGTCAGGAACGTACCTACAAAATGGAAATAATTATGTGGTCTCTGCCTGCCTACCTCGGGAAAGAAGCGTGAATTTATATACAAAATACAAAAAATACAAAATACAAATAATTTATTGGTAACTTCCTAGTTACAGGTCATAAACACCTATCTAATGCTTAGGTGTATGGTAAATCATAAAATTCATTCATATTATAAAAAACATGTTCTAACAACCACTTTTTTAATCTGGATTTGAACGCTCCGGTGGTACGTCACGTATTACTTTAGGTATACTTATGTATGTATGTATACTCAGTAGGTACGACTATTAAATGGCGGTCCAAAGTCTCAAGCTTAACTACATTGTATAAATACGTACATATTTATCTATCTACACCAAATACATTTTTCTCACACCCGCATCCAACTGCACGAACGCCAATTGGTGCCGCAGAACACGGAATTAATAATTAATAGAAGCGGCAGCCCCAGCGGTCTCATTTACGTGATAAACCTGCCACTTTCGGTTGATACAGTCGTTAGCGGCAACGCGCGTGACGCGCATACAAACATGCGATTGTATGGAGATGGCAAAGATTTGGTGGATTTATTTTCATTGTTATTGCTGGCATTGTGTTTCTAGTTCGCGCCTCGAGGGAATAGCTCAATGAATGCGGCATTACACAACAATACGGTACAATAACCCGGCGACGAACGAGGTTATCAAATTTTGAAAGTACTTTTATTTCACAGGACTTTGTTCACATAGTCTGAGCTTATTGAGAATCAGGCTGAGCTGGCGAGCCTAAACATAGACTAGTACTTTCGCGGTAGGTTAAAAAACTACACTGAAGAAACATTTCACAAAGTATACGCTTAGAGAAGTAATGGAAAACATTGTTACTTCAAGGACCGATATCACGCTAATTATGAATGCAAAAGTTTGGATATATGTAATTTGGATGTATGTTTGTTCCTCTATAACTCGACAACCACTGAACCGATTTGCCTGCAATTTAAAATGTAGGTAGATAATGACCGGGAATAGGACATAGGCTACTTTTTATCTGGGTACCACGCGAGTGAAGCCGCGGGCGGAAGTTAGTATATTATATACCTATAATATATTATTTCATGAATGCCACTTCCAGTAATTAAGTTAAGCAGGTTTTAGCAATAAGTGCCTATTGTTCTTGTCGTGTAATCATCGTAAAAGTGAGTGCATCTAGTAGTAGGAATATTCTATTGTATTCTAATATCGTACCTATGCTCTATGGGGCAGAGTTCAAAATTGATTGCGCTTAGACAACTTTAACAGCTAATAGTATTTACTTACATTGGATTTCTATATATTATTGGGTGGCTCATCAATTTATAAATCGCACCCCTAGATGAAAACCCCGTGACTCAAAATTTGCCCAAATGGAGTTAGTTGCGTTGTCAAATTCCTAAACTGAATACTTACCGACCTATACCTATACCAAATGAGTTAATTGAACAAGCTTGAAAAAAATTTACCTTCATGAATTAACATTTTTCATTTTTACATTTTTTATCAAGTTTCAAATTCAATTTAATTTTTTAATACCTACTTATTACCTACAAAAGTCAAAAGTCAAAAGTCAAATTCTTTTATTCAATAAGATCACAAGTGTACCACTTTGAAACGTCTTAAGAGCTAGGTGATTCTACTCCTGTTCCTTCGCGACCAAGACCGTGAAGAACCAGGGCAACAAACACGGTTTGGGGCCTAACACTCTTTTCGGTGACACACTTTTTGTTTGTAATTTTTTTATATATTTTTTTTATGTAAGCAATTATTACAAACTAGCTGTACCCGGCATGCGTTGCAATGCCACGTGACGTGAAGTAAAAAAAAGTGTTTGGTTTTATATTCTGTACATAAACAGATTTTTTTTGGATTTTAAGTTAAATAAGTTTGTGTGTCATGTATTCCCGTCCCCATCCCCGTCCCGTCCCGTCCCGTCCCGTCCCGTCCCGTCCCGTCCCGTCCCGTCCCGTCCCGTCCCGTCCCGTCCCGTCCCGTCCCGTCCCGTCCCGTCCCGTCCCGTCCCGTCCCGTCCCGTCCCCGTCCCCGTCCCCGTTCCCGTCCCCATCTCCTCCTCCCCCTCTCCCCCTTCCCCTTCAGCTCGATGTCACCATATCATTACATTATATTGGAAACTTGACAGATATGCTGAGTTCCGAGTTTCAAATCAATCGGCATATTTACTGAGGAGTTATGTTGAACAGCTCCTGACTCCATCCTCAGATCAACTCATTGTCACCATATTATTACATTGTAGTTGAAACTTGACAGGTTTGCCGAGTTTCAACTCAATCGGCTTATTTACTGAGGAGTTCTGTTGAACAGCTCTAGGATTCCATTATCAGATCCTGACCTGATCTGACCAAGACACCACCTTTCAATCAAAAAAATAATGTTCCAAATCGGTCCAGGCATCTTCGAGTAATAAATAATCGAGTACCTCCTTTATTTTGAAGTCGGTTTAATATAAAGTGTTTTTTTTTTTTTTTTTCGGACGGACTTTTATGTTGACTGGTCACGTGTCGACCTTTGCAACGTTACCGGACTATGGCGAGAGCAGAAGGCTCTACGCCGGAAAAAGTGTTTTAAATCACGCGTAGACTAATAAATGACTGCCGCGTGTTTTCATCAGCGCGATTCAGAAAATGGTCATTTTTAGTCCCGCCATCTAGTTTTGATTACGGATAACCAATCTGGCTTTCTTTCGTTTTGCTCCGCTTTTGCCTTTTCGTGATGATGAATAGCTTAAAACCTTCCTCAAAACATTAGCTATCCAAAACCAGAAATATTTTTTCAAATCCAACTGGTGGTACTTCCAGAGATTAGCGCGATCAAACAATCAAACAAACTCTTCCGCTTTATTATATTAGTATAGATTAAAGTATAGATTATTTCCAACTTTTCAGATCACCGGGTTTTTTAATTTTTTATTAATATTTTTTTTTGGAGACACACAGCGCCATCTAGCCCTAAACTAAGCAAAGCTTGTAACTCCTATGAGAACCAGATATCACAATCTGGTTTCAGCTAGCTCCAATAGATGTCTCTATGTCCTTATTGTTCTCGAAAAAACTTTAAATTTAATTAATGAAGTTGTCGTATTTAATTACTTATGATAAGAGTTTTTTTTTAATAATATTGAAAATCATGCAATAAGTTCATTGTAACTTGGATATGCTGGGTAACTGTGGGACTTTAGTTCAGAACAGAACTATGCTGAGTAAATCTCAGAAATGGCTTTACCGATTTTTATGCAGTTTTCACTGTTGTATTGTGGTAAGCCTGGGTCATTTTTTAGTGTTAGTTTCATCAAAATCCGTTCACAAATAAAAAAGATACATTGTTTTTTATATTACTTTTTTACTAAAGTCACAGTACATTCTTTAAATGGACATATCTTTTTTATTTGTGAACGGATTTTGATGAAACTAACACTAGTAAAAGGTCCAGACTTACCACAATACATCAGTGAAAACTGCATCCAATTCGGTTAAGCCATTTCTGAGATCAGCGCGAACAGCGAACAGAGAAATAAAGTCACAGATTACAGCATACTATGCACTTTTTTCATTCTAGAACGCGCTTACGAAGTGTTTTGGTACTCCAGGGTTATATAGATGAAAAACTGACTTCACTTAATTGAATACTTATAAGTTTGTACTTAGACTTCATTCTTATTATAAGTATAGATGTTATCTAATTTTTACAAGTATATAATTATAATAATAACTGAATTGGAGCATATTCTTGATCACTTTGACACGTCAATGATAGTTATGATTATTATTTGTTACAATATTTTTATGATTTAATAATAACGGAGTTGGAGCTACATTTTTCATAATCTGTCATAGATTTCTAAACCAGTTTTTTGTCATTTCTGAAAAAGTAGGTTTTTAGAGCTACTGGGGTTTTCAACTAGGGGTGCGATTATATTATTTGAAACAGGCATTAAATTTTAGCTTTTTTTAACGTAAAGTTTTTTTAGTATGCAGAGAATCCTAGACATAGAACAAAAACACAAGGTAACACCAAGGTTGAATAATAAAAGAGCCAGTGACAGAATATACAATAAGTAGTACTGCGTAGCAATAGGTGCGTTGTAGTGTAGCCCATAACTTTATTCGGAACACGAAGAGTCGCTTGAGGCCCTATATTGACTAGACTCTACACAGAAGTAGTAATAGTTACTACGTGCAGAAGCATCACTGTATACCTACAACTTTGTATCCTATGGCACGTAAGTACGTATAGTATTAGTATAATACAAGAGGGTGGGTCATTGAGTAGAAAGTAGGAAAGCGTGTTTACTTTCATTCTTCACGGTTTTGGTCGTGAACGAACAGGAGTAGAGTCACGGCGAAATGACCCCAGTGACCTTTTAAATAGGTTTGTTATTTGATTTTAACTTTTCTACTAAGCATCAATAATGTTTGTTTGACAATGAATCAAAATGAACTTAATCAGCTGATGCTGTAGAAAAAAACTTTTAAACATACCTACTCATGGATCTATGGAATTTAAAGGAAATTAAAGTAGGTAAGTATCTTGCTTCGTCAGGTGTTAAAGTAGGTAATTTGAATTGTTGAAATGAAAAATCTTTTTTGTTCTGTTTATTTTCATTTGGATTTCATAATAAGTAGTATAAAAATACCTAATTAAAAATTATTAAAATACCGCACAAAAATCTTCTGCATAGTGATAAAAGCACAGTAAGATAAATGGTAAGCAAAGCCGCATCCTTTCAGGAATTTAAGCAGTTTTTTATCTAAAAGTAAGAGCAATAAAGTTTATTCTCGTTAACAATTTACTTGAAGAGACACACCCTGTCGTAACCCGAGTCTGCCTGTCTCGGAGCGTCAGAAATCTGCGGCGAATGTAATATAAAACGGTGACATTGATAAGCGCACAGATGGTACAAAGTGGGCGTTTGCATAAGCAATTTAAAAAGTCTAGCTTCATCCTATGGTTCCATAAATTATACACTTCTTCCAACGGATCGTGAAGTGAAGACGCATTCGTGAAGTTAGCCGTTTCGATGCGCAGTGCAACTTTTTCATTCAAAATTTTCTACTGCGCAGCGAAAAGCTTAACTTCACGAATGCCTAGATTGACTAGATCCATTGTGACAACTGTATGTGGAATTACTGTACCTACTGGAATTATACGAGATAAATTGTAGCATTATCTATTAAAAATTTAATTAAATTAAGTAAATAATTATGATCACGACTGTATCCCCTGACATTCTCTCAGATCTTTATAAGCATCTCAAGATCCTTTGTATAGGTACTTTTTAAAATTTTAAAATTTATTTATCTATTTATTAATCATATTATTTTTTATGTCTTGCGTGTTAGTTCGCTCTGTAGTGTTGCACGAATTAATCTGGTCCAATCTGAAAATCAGTGCTACTTCCGTACCACTGTGTTCGGAAGTAAACTACGCTGAGATTGGATCTTTTTTTAGCCACACAATATCCATCTTGATGCTTTGTGTTCCATGGTGGGGGCTATTACCTTAGAATAAAAGTACTACCGCTACTGTTCTGTAGGTATTTGTAAGTATCTAGGTAGGTACCTACTGTCCATTTATTTTTTCAGTGTTTGTGTTTTTCTTATTTGTTCCTACTTATGTACCTACCTGTGTTTTTACTTTTAGTCTATCCCCGCCCTTGCTTCTTCTTCTTCTGTACTTTCTGTTTTTTTATACCGTGTGTGCTGAAAATAAATGTCTATCTATCTATCTATCTATCTATCTTTGAATATGTCTGAGGGGGTAGTCAGAGGTATGTCCAAATACATTTTGGCATACGCCCGCATTTTGCAGAATCTTACTAATATTATAAAGGCGAAAGCCCGTGTGTGTGTGAATGTTTGTTACCACGTATCTCCATAAGTACTAAACTGATTTTGATAAAATTTGCAATTTAGGTTCTGGAATAACACATCTACTTTTTATCCCGGAAAAATGAATGGTTCCCGTGGGATAACAAATAGTAGTCCACGCTGGCGAAGCCACGGTCGTTCACTAGTATTACATACGTGACAGGTTGAAAACACAATTACAGAACGAAAATTATAATAGTAAACATTTGCTTGCACCCACGACCCTAAGACTGCTTCAGTACATAATAATGTTGATGTTCACGGCCACGTAATTTGTTTACCACTGGTCTAACTAGGTTACCGCAATGTGTGAATTTGTTATTAAGCACCTATCTACCTTGGTCTGTTAGTTCTCTTGTAGGTATTACCATGGACGAATCGCTCATGGTAGGTATTACTACGATGAGGTAGGCAAACTTAAGTACTTTTATAGTCGGCTCCCCAATTTTCGTAGTTCAGCATTTGTTGATGGACACTGAATTAGGAACTATGACCAACATAAGCTGAGCTATCAAAGTGACCCCATATCAAATCGATAGAAACTAGCGTAGTTTTTTTTTTCTCAGAATCAAATGAACCTATTTTTTTTATTTTTTGTATAACTACTCCAAAATACATGTCCAGAGCACACCAGAGTAAGTTTTTTTTTCAGATTTTTAAAGTTTTATACTAGGTACTTTTAACTCAAAATTTATGTAACCTCGGTTGACGGTACTATTTTAAAATGATTTTGGGAATATTCAGCTTAAAAGCTTATTGAATGACCTATCTATCTCTTTGATCTATGTCCCGTCAGCATCGGCGCCTGTATGTCGTCTTGCGAAGTCATAGTACTCGTACGTTACTCAACAGGATTTACTCATAATATACTCGACGTTGTACCTACTGCGTTCACTTGAGTTGACGTTAATGGGTCAACGCATTTGAGTGCTTCAGACTGAATGCAATCTGTTTATATTTTTTACCCGGCTGACAAGCCACAAGGGTTATGTAGTCGCCCGTTTTCTAATGTATGTTGCTTTGTAACTATATGCAAGGATTAATCAAGGATTATCATAAAAGATTGCTTTTTATTGCCTTAACCATGAAGAAGCAGTACTAACCCTTACTAAAGTTTTGCATAGAAGTCGATTTTATCTAAGTTCACAATATAACTTGTGTCAAAAAATCAAAATTCATTGCAAAAAATATAAAATGTGACAATTGAAGAAACTTTGAAAGTGAAATTGAGAGTCATTCGACTAATAAATGAATTCATTAATCAACCCTATTAATATTCTAACCTACTAACCCGCTTGACAAACAAACATACCCTTATAAAAAAATTTAAATTTAAAATTTAAAATTTAAAATTTAAAATTTAAAATTTAAAATTTAAAATTTAAAATTTAAAATTTAAAATTTAAAATTTAAAATTTAAAAATTTAAAATTTAAATTTAAATTTAAAATTAAAAGAGCTAAAAATTTACCTTTCTTCTACCTCCGTATTAATCCTTGTTTTTCTTTTGACGACTTTGACGAGCCTCACTTTGTGGGACTTGGAGTTGGAAAGCTAGGCCCCATACCGTGTTTGTTGCCCTGATTCACGTTGTTGGTCGCAAAAGAACAGAAGTAGAATCCCCTAGCTCTTAAGACGATTCAAAGTGATTCTACTGATATTAGAATTTTAAATTTCTTAATTTGAAATTTTGAATTTTTGAATTTTATTGTCAGCGCCTTTTAAATAAAGTATTTTTACCTCATCAAACCCATAGTCTATATACTAATCTATAAGTACTAATATTATGAAGAGGTAAAGTTTGTTTGTATGTAAGAGGTAACCTCCAAAACTACTCATCCGATTTCAAAAATTCTTTCACCAGTATTTACAATGAACTTTCAGGATAGGCTATGTATGTACATATCTAGCGGGTAACGCCGCAAGCGGGTCTGTCTAGTCTATCAATAAAACGATTGCCTCAACAAAAAGTTGTTACCCTAGAACAGTAAAGATTTGCCTCGACAGAACCAATCTCGTGAAAATAACCAAACTTTACCCGTGAATAAGGCCAGTTCCTCACTTCAAAAGTTCCGCTACCCTCTCACTGGATCTTGGTTAAATGGGCTATTTTTAGGTACAGCCTACTTTCCGTTGGAAAAATTTGAGGTGAAAATGTTTCATTTAAGGCCTATTTTTAAATGGATAAACCTTTTCATCTAAGATGATTTATGCGTCTCTTGTATAAGTTTATGTAGGTGAAGGTAGAAGCTTTACCTATCTATCTATACTTCTATACTAATTATATAAAGCGGAAGAGTTTGTTTGTTTGAACGCGCTAATCTCAGGAACTACCAGTTGGATTCGAAAAAATGATTTCTGCATTTTAAAAATGCACCTCGAGAGTGCAGAAGAAAATTGCTCAGCTTATAACTGTGTATGGGTTCGACAATTTGTCTGTCGCAGCCTTCACCTAAGTCATTACATACAAAAAATGTGGTTGCTATCGAAATACTTAAATCAAAAACTGATTTTTGATTTTCAATCTTAATTCAATGTAATTCTTCTTAACTACGTTCATTTTCCTTTGCAAACTCTTCCTAAGTGACAGACAATGTGGCTAAGCACAGCCTGAGGCTTTTACCCGTGTTTTCCATTAAAAACTCACTTTAAGTATTCCTAAATAAAGTCTAATGTTGTGTTTACTTTCAGGTAAGTTCGTGGAAATGAAAATGGAGTGATGGATGAATGAGTAAGTGAACAGGTTAATAACCGGTATACTCGTATTAATATTTTACCTCTACTCACTTTCAATATTTTAAAATGCTATGTGTTCTAATAATGAAGAAATAGACAAGATTTTTGAAGATATTTTTAGTGTCTCCTGTCTTACTCACTCAATCTTTATAATTATAAAGATTTTTTTTCAAATTTATCACTTTTCCGTACCATTTTTCAAACATTTTCAACATTCTCAACTTCCATGATCTCGGGAGTATCAGAAAGATTATGTATTAAATGGTATATAAGTCTCGAAAATATTTCTCCTAAGCATAGAACTTTGAACTTAAGAGCCAGTATACAATTTCGCACTCGACAAAATCAGCGCTCGGAGGGACAAAAGTTGCTAAATTCTAACACCCAATGAACAGCGCTCCGTTTCTTAGACTAAACGGTTTTGGTAATTTTCATGTGATTGATTTATTTGAGATAGTAAAAATACTTTTTGGGTAGGTACTTAGGTAGGTACCTATAGGTATAACACAAAACAAAGTCGGGTTAGTTACACTTTGAATACAAATAATTACAAAAAAATAAATGTTTGTTTTTTTGTCCCATAAACCATATTGTGCTGATCTGATGGAGTCAGGAGCTTTTCAACAGAACTCTTCAGTAAATAGTCCGATTGAGTTGAAACTTGGATCTCAGCATGTCAGTCAAGTTCCGACTACAATGAAATAATATGGTGACAGCTAGCTCATCTGATGATGGAGTCAGGACCTGTTCCATGGAACTTTTTAATGATATGGGTATCAAATGAAAGGGTTTGATGAGCGAAACACAATTCTGATCTGATGATGGAGTCAGGACCTGCTCCATGGAACTTTTTAATAATATGGGTATCAAATGAAAGGGCTTGATGAGCGCAACACAATGCTGATCTGATGATGGAGTCAGGACCTGTTCCATGGAACTTTTTAATGATATGGGTATCAAATGAAAGGGTTTGATGAGCGAAACACAATTCTGATCTGATGATGGAGTCAGGACCTGCTCCATCGAACTTTATAATGATATGGGTATCAAATGAAAGAGCTTGATGAGCGCAACACAATGCTGATCTGATGATGGAGTCAGGACCTGCTCCATGGAACATTTTAATAATATGGGTATCAAATGAAAGGGTTTGATGAGCGCAACACAATGCTGATCTGATGATGGAGTCAGGACCTGTTCCATGGAACTTTTTAATAATATGGGTATCAAATGAAAGGGCTTGATGAGCGCAACACAATGCTGATCTGATGATGGAGTCAGGACCTGTTCCATGGAACTTTTTAATGATATGGGTATCAAATGAAAGGGTTTGATGAGCGAAACACAATTCTGATCTGATGATGGAGTCAGGACCTGCTCCATCGAACTTTATAATGATATGGGTATCAAATGAAAGAGCTTGATGAGCGCAACACAATGCTGATCTGATGATGGAGTCAGGACCTGTTCCATGGAACTTTTTAATGATATGGGTATCAAATGAAAGGGTTTGATGAGCGAAACACAATTCTGATCTGATGATGGAGTCAGGACCTGCTCCATGGAACTTTTTAATAATATGGGTATCAAATGAAAGGGCTTGATGAGCGCAACACAATGCTGATCTGATGATGGAGTCAGGACCTGTTCCATGGAACTTTTTAATGATATGGGTATCAAATGAAAGGGTTTGATGAGCGAAACACAATTCTGATCTGATGATGGAGTCAGGACCTGCTTCATGGAACTTTTTAATGATATGGGCATCAAATGAAAGGACGTGATGAGCGCAACACAATGCTGATCTAATGATGGAGTCAGGACCTGCTCCATGGAACTTTTTAATAATATGGGTATCAAATGAAAGGGCTTGATGAGCGCAACACAATGCTGATCTGATGATGGAGTCAGGACCTGTTCCATGGAACTTTATAATGATATGGGTATCAAATGAAAGGGTTTGATGAGCGAAACACAATTCTGATCTGATGATGGAGTCAGGACCTGCTCCATCGAACTTTATAATGATATGGGTATCAAATGAAAGAGCTTGATGAGCGCAACACAATGCTGATCTGATGATGGAGTCAGGACCTGTTCCATGGAACTTTTTAATGATATGGATATCAAATGAAAGGGTTTGATGAGCGAAACACAATTCTGATCTGATGATGGAGTCAGGACCTGCTTCATGGAACTTTTTAATGATATGGGTATCAAATGAAAGGACTTGATGAGCGCAACACAATGCTGATCTAATGATGGAGTCAGGACCTGTTCCATCGAACTTTATAATGATATGGGTATCAAATGAAAGGGTTTAATGAGCAAAACACAATGCTGATCTGATGATGGAATCAGGACCTGTTCCATGGAACTTTATAATGATATGGGTATCAAATGAAAGGGTTTTATGCGCGAAACACAAAGCTGGGTTAGGATTTACTTTTGACTTCGATTTTTGATGTTTGATTTTTCATTTTTAATCTTGATTTTAATTTTAAAATCAAAATCAAGAAATAAAAATCAAAATAAAAATCCGAGATCCGAGAATCGAGAAATGAGAAACAAGAATCAAGAATCACAAATCAAAAATTAAAAAATTGAAAATCAAGAATTAAGAATCCGAGATACAAGATCCGAGAATCGATAATCGAAAATTGAAAATCAAGAATCAAAATCAAGAATCAAGAACCCGATATCCAAGATCCGATAATCAAGAATTGAGACTCGAAAATCGAAAATCAAGAATCCGAGATCCGAGAATAGAGAAACTAAAATTGAAAATCAAGAATCAAGAATCAAAGTGAAAGTCAAAATCAAGAATCAAAGTCAAAGTAAACCCCGACCCGGCTTTGTGTTTCGCTCATCAAGCCCTTTCATTTGATACCCATATCATTGTAAAGTTCCAGGGAACAGGTCCTGACTCCATCATCAGATCAGCATTGTGTTTTGTTCATCAAGCCCTTTCATTTGATGCCCATATTATCATTAAAAGTTCCATGGAACAGGTCATAACTCCATCATCACATCAGCATTATGTTTTGCTCATCAAGCCCTTTCATTTGATACCCATATGATTAAAAAGTTCCATGAACCAGGTCCTGACTCCATCATCAGATCAGCATTGTGTTTCGCTCATCAAACCCTTTCATTTAATACCCATATCATTAAAAAATTCCATGGAACAGGTCCTGACTCCATTATCAGATCAGCATTGTGTTGCGCTCATCAAGCCCTTTAATTTGATACCCATATCATTAAAGAGTTCCATGGAACAGGTCCTGACTCCAGCATCAGATCAGCATTGTGTTGCGCTCATCAAACCCTTTCATTTGATACCCATATTATTAAAATGTTCCATGGAGCAGGTCCTGACTCCATCATCAGATCAGCATTGTGTTTCGCTCATCAAACCCTTTCATTTGATACCCATATCATTAAAAAGTTCCATGGAACAGGTCCTGACTCCATCATCAGATCAGCATTGTGTTGCGCTCATCAAGCTCTTTCATTTGATACTCATATCATTATAAAGTTCGATGGAACAGGTCCTGACTCCATCATCAGATCAGCATTGTGTTTCGGTCATCAAGCCCTTTCATTTGATACCCATATCATTAAAAAGTTCCAGGGAACAGGTCCTGACTCCATCATCAGATCAGCATTGTGTTGCGCTCATCAAGCCCTTTAATTTGATACCCATATCATTAAAAAGTTCCATGGAACAGGTCCTGACTCCATCATCAGATCAGCATTGTGTTGCGCTCATCAAGCCCTTTAATTTGATACCCATATCATTAAAAAGTTCCATGGAACAGGTCCTGACTCCATCATCAGATCAGCATTGTGTTGCGCTCATCAAGCCCTTTCATTTGATACCCATATTATTAAAAAGTTCCATGGAGCAGGTCCTGACTCCATCATCAGATCAGAATTGTGTTTCGCTCATCAAACCCTTTCATTTGATACCCATATCATTAAAAAGTTCCATGGAACAGGTCCTGACTCCATCATCAGATCAGCATTGTGTTGCGCTCATCAAGCCCTTTCATTTGATACCCATATTATTAAAAAGTTCCATGGAACAGGTCCTGACTCCATCATCAGATCAGAATTGTGTTTCGCTCATTAAACCCTTTCATTTGATACCCATATCATTAAAAAGTTCCATGGAACAGGTCCTGACTCCATCATCAGATCAGCATTGTGTTGCGCTCATCAAGCCCTTTCATTTGATACCCATATTATTAAAAAGTTCCATGGAGCAGGTCCTGACTCCATCATCAGATCAGCATTGTGTTGCGCTCGTCAAGCCCTTTAATTTGATACCCATATCATTAAAAAGTTCCATGGAACAGGTCCTGACTCCATCATCAGATCAGCATTGTGTTGCGCTCATCAAGCCCTTTCATTTGATACCCATATTATTAAAAAGTTCCATGGAGCAGGTCCTGACTCCATCATCAGATCAGCATTGTGTTTCGCTCATCAAACCCTTTCATTTGATACCCATATCATTAAAAAGTTCCATGGAACAGGTCCTGACTCCATCATCAGATCAGCATTGTGTTGCGCTCATCAAGCTCTTTCATTTGATACCCATATCATTAAAAAGTTCCAGGGAACAGGTCCTGACTCCATCATCAGATCAGCATTGTGTTGCGCTCATCAAGCTCTGTCATTTGATACCCATATCATTAAAAAGTTCCAGGGAACAGGTCCTGACTCCATCATCAGATCAGCATTGTGTTGCGCTCATCAAGCCCTTTCATTTGATACCCATATCATCATAAAATTCCATGGAACAGGTCCTGACTCCATCATCAGATCAGCTCGCTGTCACCCTATTATTACATTATTAGTTACACAACAATTCAGATCATTATTCTGCTTTAACGGCCTTTTTAGCCCCGCAGAAAATATTTAAAAATAGGTAATTAATAACTTAGCAACCAATGTATCAAACGCTCCTATTTCGCTATATTCTTCGTAGCCGGCGACGTGCTTTGCGAGTCGACTCAGTACGAGCTCCGGGATGCAAAGCGATACGTCCACCCCCTAGAAGCGCTCGGCGCGGTCTGCTTGCGTCGAGTAGATAGGGTAGTAGATACGACGCGTTTTAGGTTGTTTTAAAAGATTTTTCATTGCCAATTTTTTAATCTTTTTGCATTTTTTTTTTCAGAAAAGGATTGATTTTGAACTCAAGTTTATTTCTGTTTTGTTAATTTTACGAACAAGAGTTCTAAGTCAGTTCTAAGTAGCCAAAATCAAAAGCAATTCTTTGGCCGTTTTCTCGAAATTTGGACTAAGTTAAAGATTTTTTTACTCAAAAACTAAATAAAGGTAGTAAAAAGTGATCCATTTAATAGTTTGGTTGACTATCACAGCAAAACATCGTAATTTTTTTATACCATTTGGACGTCAAAATGATTCGTAAATATGGTGATTTCTAAACCTCTTACAGCAAAAATTCACAAAACAGTCGCCGGTTTGAGGTCGATTAATCAAAAAGAAATAATAAAAATACAAAAGTAGCTCATTTAATAGTACAAAATTGAAATGATATTTCATGCTGTGCCATAATTTTTTTATAAATACAGTGTTTTCATTGAAAAATCCTGCCCCAAAACATCACGTAAATCAGAAAATTTTGTCTAATGCCTCTTAATAGAGGGGTCCAACCGAATTACGGCACGCAATCCGTTCAGTTCGGATAGAGCGCCATTAGCCACTAACCGAGTGTCGTCGTAGTGAATTCAAGCAGTAGGCTACTTTCTACATTTCTATTAAATAAGTAGATAGTGTGCTATTTTCTACATTTTTATTTAATAGTATTCAAGTAATGTACAATTGTCCCAATGGATCTAGGCCTTCTCGAAGTTAGGCTTTTCGCTGCGCAGTAGAAAATTTTGTATGAAGAAGTTGCACTGCGCATCGAAACGGCTAACTTCACGAAAGCCAAGATCCGTTGAAAGAAGTGTAACACTTGTGAGGTTACACTTAGGGCATCTTGCACCACGGTTCATAATTATATTAAGCTAACCTAAACGCATTCAACGCATAAAAAAATTGAGTTTATGCTAGCTTAAATACAATTATGAATGTGGTAGGGTTAAATTAAGATTTTTGAAATACATCATGATTTTCTTCGGAAAGTTGACATTTTTTCAGCGAAGAAACGTCACATTCCGAATTCGGATTACATTCCGAGAAGGTCTGAATCGCACTGGAGATCCAGTTTATAAATTGGCTAAGCTACTAGCTCTAGGTTGCCTGGAAGAAATCTCTTTAAGCGATAAGGCTGCCAATTGTTTTTACCTATCTTACTGATATAATAAAGCGGAAGAGTTTGTTGGAAAATACCAGTCTGATTTGAAAAATTCTTTCTGCATTTGATAGTTAAGGTTATAGGCTACTTTTCATCATCATTATCACCATATACTATCACGGGGGCAACGCCGCGAGGGCGCTGCTCGTGTTAAGATAATTTATACCTAAGGTTTCTTTGTGGTAAGCAGTAAAGTGTTATTCTATCTATCTATTTATCTATCTAAGCTACTGTATCTGCACTGTGTCATGTAACCTCACTCAATGCAAGTCCCGCATCAGTCTCCATCCATCACGCGAAGGAAATTACTCCGAAGATTAATAATAACACTTTAGACGTTGACGCTTCAGACGTGTAGTCTGATTATGAGCCTTATCTTGATCGAAATAGACTCTATTTCGTATGAGAAATGTTTTGAATCTTGACATTTCTGGCTTTACATAAGTTGCCAATGAAAATCCAACTGTCTGTTCACAAGATTATGATTCAATCTTATTTAAACCAGGGATATTCCGGTTAAGGTTAAAAACCGTAATGAATCGGTTGTTTAACAGTTTGAATACCGGTTAACCGAAACAATGGGTTACCGAAACGTTTCTGTTAATAACAACCGAAACGATATGGGTTTTTTTCTTAAGGTTTAAATTGGAGCATTTTTGGCGTGTGCTGCGAGTAGCGTAATGTGAGTGCGACGGAAATAATGTCTCACTCATCTTCTGTCGCGTTTAATATTCTTGCTTGCTTGAATTTCTGTCGTTGCGTATTTAAGTAGTTTGCGTGCGAGTATCGACGTGATTATTTTGTTTATGCACTACCTACCGTACCTATCCGCTTTTTGGCAGATTATTTCTTGCCAAAGCTGTAGCGAACGAATGTATTATTTAGTTATTGTGAGTACTGAATTAGTAGAGAGTTGTTGAATAAGTACTACAAATAAATTACTTTAAACGATTAAAAATTGGTATTTTTTACATTTAAATGCCTCGCAAACAGTCTAACGCCGTTCACAGATATTTTGAATATAACAAAAGGACTGGTTGCAGTTTATGTATGCTTTGTGGAAAGCAGTTAAAGGTAAGTAGGTAGGTATTATTTTAGTTAGGTATTAGAATCAGACAAAATAAATAGGTACTTACTTATTTAAGTAGATTAATATCTACTATCACCTAAATGGAAAACTATTCAATGTTGTTTTAGTTCGATTGTTGTTAGTAGGTACAGTGTTGTTAATATATTATATTCATTTACTTACTTATTGTTATGCCGTTATATCAAGAATAATAAATAGGTAGGTAGGTTAGGAGGACCTTACCTACACCTACTACTGAGTTGTCATGTATGTACTTACCTATGTCCTTTATATTTTTTTAACTTACCTAAGGTAGGTACTTAGGTATTACCATACTAATTATTTACCTACCTACCTAGTTAAATAGAAAAGTCACGAAAACAAGATAAATTGGCTAATGTGTAAAATATAAAATAGGGTTAAATATCCAACAACTAGCCGGGACCAGTAACGGGACACCAGTATTCAAAATTACTAGAAATATTTATAAAAACGTATTATTAACAGTAACTTCTAATAAGATACGAAGTTGCGAAGTTACGAAGATACGAAGATACGAAGATACGAAGATACTAAGATACGAAGATACGAAGATACGAAGATACGAAGATACGAAGATACGAAGATACGAAGATACGAAGATACGAAGACACGAAGTTGCGAAGTTACGAAGTTGCGAAGTTACGAAGTTGCGAAGATACGAAGTTGCGAAGTTGCGAAGTTACGAAGTTACGAAGTTGCGAAGATGCGAAGATATGAAGATACGAAGTTGCGAAGTTACGAAGTAATGAAGATGCGAAGTTGCGAAGTTACGAAGTTGCGAAGATACGAAGATGTTGCGAAGTTATGAAGATACGAAGTTGCGAAGTTACGAAGTTACGAAGATGCGAAGATGCGATGATGCGAAGTTACGAAGTTACGAAGATATGAAGATACGAAGTTGCGAAGTTACGAAGTAATGAAGATGCGAAGTTGCGAAGTTACGAAGTTGCGAAGATACGAAGATGTTGCGAAGTTACGAAGATACGAAGTTGCGAAGTTACGAAGTTACGAAGATACGAAGTTACGAAGATGCGAAGATGCGATGATGCGAAGATGCGAAGTTGCGAAGATATGAAGTTGCGAAGTTACGAAGTTGCGAAGTTATGAAGTTACGAAGTTACCTTATTCTTATTCTGACCCTGGATAAAACGCATTTTTCGCATGCGAACATCAACAGGCAAAGATTATTTACATACCTACCTTTAACTTTATCTGTTGAAATTACAGAAGCAAATTACTAACCATTATTTTATTCATATTCATATCATATTCATTTATTCATTGCTTGTATGTAGGTACATAGTATAGCTTAGGTCTAGGTAGGCTTAGTAGGCTTTATACATACACCCTGTTGGGCACTGCAATGTAATTTAAATTTCATGCAAAATTACTAAATTAAAATCTTAAATTAAATGTCATAGGTAAGTATTAATGTCATGTCACAAAGGAAATTTAAAAATATCAAGACTCACACTCACACTAAGTACCTAAAATTAAAATAAGTTAAATACGCCTATCTAGAAAAATACAATCGCCGTGGCCGAAATCGGCTAGGAAGTCATCATCACATTAAATAAAACATTTTCTGTGAATTATGCGCAAACTGCTTTCAAATAAGTCAAAAACACGAAATCCTTACATTCGCTGGCAACCAAGCTGGCAACGTCGCACTCAATGCATCGCTCTCTTTCTACGAAATATTTACGTAATAATGCGACAAAAATACAGTTATAAAAAACCCAATCATTTCGGTATACCGTTTCATTCGGTATGGGTTATTATTTCGGTTAATACCCAATCATTTCGGTATATCGTTTCAATCGGTTACCGTTTCAATCGGTAAGCGTTTGAAGCGGTTACCGTTATGAATGGGTTATCCGATCCCTGATTTAAACATGCTAAAATATTGTGTCAATTTTTTTATCACTAGGAATTTTAATAGTAGGGTAGACACACCTCTTCGGTTGACTTGTAATCGGAAGCGATCGGTTAGTTTCGCTTTGTAAAGTGAGAGACATAATAACTACTATCAATAATTGTTTGTCCATTTAGATATAGGTATATTTTTTATAAAAGTATAAGTATAATATTATTTAAATTAAGATGACCTGAGAAATTTGGAAGCACATTAAAAATTTTACTTTTCCGAAACTTCGTTACTATTTGAACTAATACAAAAATACCTCCTCATGAGTCAAAAGTTTTAAAATCAAGATAGTTCTTGTCGACGCACACATTCGCAGCCCACCGCCACACCTTGGAAGCAGCTGACGGCGCTGTTTCTATCACTATAAAAGCGGCGACACGCGCCCCTTTTGCATTCGCAACACTGGCTATCGAAACGCGCGCACCTAGCTATAGAAACTTATGTACCTTTATAACTGTAAATTTCGCATTATTAAATTTTGTATGAAGAGTCTAAGTTTTCTTAATCAATCAGCTAGATTAGCACAGCGCACCTCACAGACGTAGGCACAGAAATCAATCTGTGAAATAGGTAGGCAGGAATCAACCTACGTACCTACCTACATACCCACAAACATTGGACCTTCGGAGCCGGATCTACGCGGGATCTACGAAGAAGGGCAGGCCAATTCGTTCCAATTTCATCTCCTAGTCCTATTTCAATTGTACTAAAACTGTTTCTCTTTCGCAGTAAGAAGCCAATACGCGTGGTGTTTCCAGGGAAAAATCGTGAGTACCCCTTTTATCACAACTTGCTAAAATGAGTGTCGATAATGTGTCTATTCGCAGTAAATCTCCCAATCCGTATTTAGGTGCAGATTTAAATGAAAATATATTACGCGAATTAAATAAGAAACGCGGTTCAATCAAGGGTAGACTAACTTTATTCGTGAAATTTGTAAATTCCCTCGACGGAGCACGTTTAACTAAAAAACAAGTTTCAGAAATTAAATTGCGTAGTGATGTAGCTAAGTCGTTATTGAGCGAATTCAATAATATTCAAAGCTCAATCGAAGAATCAGTCTCGGAAAATGATATTTCGGTACAACTAGAATCACGGGAAGCTTTCGAGAACTTATACTTTCAGGTTCAGGCGAACGTTCTCAGTTTACTAGCTCAGTCTGATAGTTCTGATAGCACGTGTAGTGATTCTAAACCTAGATGTAACGACTCGAAATGCAATTCTCACTCGCTAGTCAAACTTCCGACTATTTCACTACCCTCATTTGACGGATCATACGATAACTGGTTAGAGTTTAGAGATACATTCCTTTCTTTGATTCACCATTCCAAACAGCTCGATGACATTCAGAAATTTCATTACATGCGAGCTTCCCTCAAAGGTAATGCGGCACAGGTTATCAAATCGGTAGAATTCACATCGGAAAACTACACGGTAGCTTGGGACTTGCTTACTAATAGGTACGATAATTCGAAATTATTGGTGCATAATCATGTGAAATCTCTATTCTCAATGCAACCAACGAAAGAGTCTTCCTTTCATATTAGGAAATTAATCGATACAGTTCTTAAGAATTTACGCGCTTTGAAGACTCTGGGAGAACCCACGGAGTCATGGGATACTCTCATCGTTTATATCGTTGTTTCAAAATTAGACGCAGTTGTAGAAAAGGAATGGGAACAGTACAAAAGTACTCAGGGCACTCAGTTAAGTAAAAATATTTCATTGAACGATTTACTTAGCTTTTTAAAGGACAAGGCAGATACGCTAGATATGATAAAAGCGCATCATTCTTCTATCATTCATAGCAACCATTCGAGTAGCAAAGTTTCTCAAGAACCTATTAAAAAATCAAATCAACAAAATAGTGTTCAAACTTTTACAACGAGAAACGATTCCATGCGCAAACCTACCCGCATTTGCAAATTGTGCGATGCTAGCCACGCGCTTTACGCTTGCAATAAGTTTATCAATTTGTCAGTGCAGGATAGAATCAATTTCGTAAACAACAAGAATCTATGCGTTAACTGTTTACGGTCAGGTCACGAGTTATCTGATTGTTTTTACGGTTCGTGTAGGCAGTGTAACGAGAAACACAACAGCTTACTTCATGGTGGAGAATTCGCATCATTATCGGTTGTAGGGCACGATCTTCAATCGAACTCCACGTCCAACATGAGTACAGCTGCGGTTTTACATTCGGTCAAACAATCACGCATTAATATTGATTGTGATGACAACACTTTACAAACGGTTCTGTTGTCTACCGCGCTAGTCGAGGTAGCAGGTGACGACAACGTGTATCACACAGCCCGCGCTGTATTAGATAGCGGTAGTCAGCAGTGCATAATTACCGATGCATTACGCAAAAAATTAAACGTCAAGTCGATACAGTCCACTGTTCAAATCACGGGAATAGGTCAGACAAACACGCAGTCGACTCATTCTTGTAAAATAAATCTCAAGTCGTTAATCGGAGATTACAATACACGCATTAATTGTATTGTTTTAAATCGCATTACCAATTCTTGTCCGTCAGTAAGCTTTGATCATACGTCGCTAGAACTACCTACGCATATAGTTTTAGCCGATCCTAAGTTTTACTCGTCGTCGCAAGTTGACCTACTGATAGGAGCGGATTGTTTCTGGGACCTATTAGTAGAAGGTAGGATACGTTTACCCACCGGGCCGTATTTGCAAAATACTAAGTTGGGGTGGGTCATATCAGGTATTATTCATAATACCCAGTCGCGCATTAATCGACTGCAATGTAATTTCGTACAAAACTTAGAAATTAACGATCAGTTAAAAAAGTTTTGCGAAGTAGAAAAAATAAATAAATCGAATCAAAGTCTTTCTACCGAAGAAAGCATTTGCGAACAATTATTTACCGACATAACGAAACGGGTAGATAACGGTCGCTTATCAGTTAGCATTCCTTTGAATGAATCCGTCGAATCGCTAGGTAACATTGCGGAACATCATCGGCACTATACCTAAATATACGTTTTGTTAGGAGTTAGGATTACAGTGCACGGACGATGATGTGACACGCGTATATGATCTGTTCGTCGACGATTTATTAATTGGTAGTGATTGTAAACATACGTTGTTTTCCATTACGAAAATAGATTTTCAATTCGTCTGATGTCGCATTAATACACTGACAATTGATAATAATAATAATTAAAAAATATAATATCGTGCCTCATAAAATAAACGTTATTTGGAATAAGTACCATTCAGTCGTTATCGTATCTACTTAATATTCGCGTTACGCGACACGTACTCAGTTCACAATATTCCGTAGTTAAGTTGCATATCTTCACTGACGCGATTGAAAGTGCGTATGAAGCTTGCGCGTACTGTCGTACCTGCAATAGTAATGTGACGTCACAGTGAAGTTGTTATGTTCGAGTCGTGTTGTTCCTATCGAACCGCTTAGTATTCGAGCTTTGTGGTGCATTAATAGGTGCGAAATTGTACAAAAAATAATTAAATCGTTGCGTTTACATTTCTATAATGTAGTGTTTTACAGATTCGACTATCGTAATTGGGTGGTTAAAAATGTCTCCCCACCAGTTAAAACGTTTGTTTCAAATCGTGTAGTAGAAATAAATGATTTAACAAGTAAATGCACAATGGTTACATTCACGCGGTAGTAGTTGTGTACCTACTTTATCTTTGTGGTGAAACGGACCCACATTTTAATTCGAAAATGTACCTAAATGGTCACACGTTTCTCAGGTAAGTTCGCATAATTAACTTTACCTGAATTAAAATAACCTACGATTAGTATGGCTTATAGTATATCATATAAAAGTCTTATGAACTTCGAAAGGTTTTCTAATTTAAATAAATTACAGCGAGCGTGTGTGTACGTAATGCGCTTTATTCATTCGTATCATAACACACGCACACATAACAAAACAGAACGGCACTACGGTCCTTTAACAGTTTAGGAATTAGATAGGTCGTTAGGAATTTTAGTTAAAGACGCGCAGATACAATCATTTAACTACAAGTACAATTTATTCGTTAAAAACTTGAGTTTATAATTAAATCGTAATTTATCAAGTTTAAATATATTCTTAGATAAACAAAATATTATGCGCATTGGTAGTAGGTTGGTAAACTGTGACACTTTTTCTTACAACAAAAGGCATCCCAAGCTATTATGTAGTAGGTAAGCATCAATTTACCTCTGTTCATATTATCTATGTTTATTCGTATGTTTTGCGACACGAGCATTGCATTTGGAACTTGTTACTTGTTTATCAACAGAAGGTTATATTTTAGCTTTGAAAAGATTTATTTCGCGAAGAGGAAAACGTCTTAAGATCTTTTCTGATCACGGTAAAAACTTTGTAGGCGCCGCGCGGGAACTTACAGATTTTTTAAGTCAAAATAAAATTCTATCCTTGATTACGCATCATTTAATCAAATCGAATTTAGTTTCATTCGTCCTTATACACCTCATTTTGGTAGGTTGTGGGAACCCGGGGTGAAATCCTGCAAACACCACATTTCTCGCGTAATAGGAAATGCAAATTTAACTAATGAGGAATTCAATACAGTTTTGGTACAAATTGAAACTGTCCTGAATTCCCGCCCTATGTATCCTATGTCCTCAGATCCGAACGATTTTAGCCCACTCACACCAGCTCATTTCCTGATTGGCCGACCTCTGACTAGCCCCGCCGAGCGAGACGTCACGACGGAGGAGCTGCCTTCCTCGCGCTTCAAACGAGTCGAGCAGCTGAGCCAATCATTCTTCAATCAATCATTCGTCATTGGAGTACATATCAGAACTTCAACAAACGACAAATGGCTAGAAAGGAAAGAGGACATAAAGCCAGGAACATTGGTCCTCATCAAGGAGGACGGTCTCCCTCCTCTCAAGTGGAGATTGGGCCGCGTCACGGCCATCTTCCCAGGAAAGGATGGAGTTTCAAGAGTAGCGGAAATCAAACTAGCGACGAGCACGGTGAAGAGGGCATTTTCCAGAATATGCCCGCTCGAGGTCGATATCCAGGGCGCTGCTGGCGCAATCGGAGCCGAGTTCAAGGACTTCACCACTGGAGCAGCACCATCCTGAGTGTCCTCCAGGCCCGCCGGGATGTCGACGCACACATTCGCAGCCCACCGCCACACCTTGGAAGCAGCTGACGGCGCTGTTTCTATCACTATAAAAGCGGCGACACGCGCCCCTTTTGCATTCGCAACACTGGCTATCGAAACGCGCGCACCTAGCTATAGAAACTTATGTACCTTTATAACTGTAAATTTCGCATTATTAAATTTTGTATGAAGAGTCTAAGTTTTCTTAATCAATCAGCTAGATTAGCACAGCGCACCTCACAGACGTAGGCACAGAAATCAATCTGTGAAATAGGTAGGCAGGAATCAACCTACGTACCTACCTACATACCCACAAACAGTTCTTATAGTTTCCAAGTTTTATCTAAATGATTTGAATCCGACGAGGTGAAGTTGAAAACAAACAGTCTCTTTTTGAAATCTAGAACTAAAATGTTTCGAGTAGAGAATTTCATTTGGTGATATTAAAAAAGGTCTGGCTCTCATTTCCAACGGATGTTATGTCCAAAAAAGTAACTAACCAAAAAAAAAACTCGCTAATTACCAGATTTGCTTATAACTTTAAACCTCGCTTAAACAGATACGCAGCGAAAACCTCAACTTTCACATTTCAACTTTGGCATTAAAACGTCAGAAGAAAATATACCATAGAGCTTTAGCCAGAAAGTTTAATTCAGCTGTTTCGCGCGGGACCCTTGTTTTGACAACTCATTATTGGTATGTTCCTAATTGGCCAGTTCGTTGGGACGAGTGGGGAATCGGCCGAATTCGGTAGCCAAGCCGAATGTTTATATTTGCCGAATACATTTTCGCGTTTGCGTAGCTGATTGCGTTCCGTGAGGTCACCGCTTGCATTTTAATATGGATAAAAGGCCTTCGTTGATTTAGAATTGATTGAATCATGGAGATATTTTATTGGCAAGAATTATAATTTTTGCCTACAGTTATTTATTTTACAAATTGTTCAATCAGTGACTGAACTCGAATGGTAATAAAGTTTATTTTCTTTTGATTGTCAGGTGATTGAATTAGGTAAGGAACATTGTACATAGATACATATTTTCTTTGGCCTATTCTACTTAGTACACGTTATGAGGCGAGACAATAACTGTTGGAGTACCTAATACGTTAAGTAAATGGTAGCAGCTAGGCAAGGAGATGACAATCTCCAATGACGTAGTTTGTAAATAGTTCGTAGACTAATAAATGACACAAAAGAACAATACCTAGCAACAAGTTATGTTGGTCTGTGAATGATGATGATGACTAATCACAGTAATGTCTAACTTATTTCTAATTTCAAAAAATTGCTTCGTCATCGCCACATTCTATATTTAAAATATTTTTTTTTATCTATAGATATTGTTTAGAGAGCTCACGGTAGGGGCTGACCCTGATTGCTTAAATAGGTTTCGCCACTGGACGCGGAAATAAGCCACTGCATAAAGCAAAAATAATCAATTCTATTGTGGCTAGGCCCACTTAATTTCGTCAAACAAGCAACCTCACTGTTTTGACGTGTGCGAACGTTACGTGAATACAAAACGTGCGCGCGCACTGAATATATTGTATTACAGCCGCACCTGTTGTAGACTACGGCTTAAGCTACGGGACGCATTAGCCATAAGACTAATCCAAATTATGATTGGTGTTTCATAACTGTGCTAAACCGCTCTCGAAGTATTTTCATTACATTTTCGTTTATTGTCATGAACACTGGGCTTATTGTTTTAAAGTAGTCTACATGTTAAATTACTCACATAATTTACGAGCATTTTTCAACGGACAGAGAGAGAAAACGAAACTAAGAATCGATTAAAACTTTACGACCGATGAAATACCTAATATTTCAGTCGTAACATTATGATAATAGAAAAGAAATCTATCATCTTGTTGTGTACCAGTCCTAGGTAGGAGTTATTTACTGCGATATCTGTTATTTTTCCCTGTTAAACGAGTACTTTACGAGAGAGATACGTGAGCAGTGATTCAATTGTTACCTATACGCTTTTTCCTCGTGTTTTCTTTGTAATGATAACATTATCATTTTGAAATACCTTCGCTTTATAATACAAAACTCGCTAAAATATTCAGGCTTAGATATACAGAATATTATTTTCTCACAGTATTATGATGTTCTACCCATTTTAACAAAAATATTAGAAGGCCACGGGAATTTTTCCCGGGCTGAATCTCATTACATAAATTCAGAATCGTAATACGCCTAGAGACCTGTCCGACTTTGTAGAAATAAATTAAGATTACCAATGAATACTCTTCGAATTTTAGCCAATGCAAATAAGCTTAAAAATAAAGAGAATGTTTTTACGGTTCAACTACGGTGCGCTGGGAAATACGCCTTTTTGACAACTCCATTTAAAAGGGGTCTTTTGAAAAAATACTTTTAAATGTACCTACATTAAGAAATTATGTTTCTATACTTACCTAATTATTTTTCAGTGAATTTTCCTTTAATTGCTCTTAGAATGAAGAATTAAGAGGCCGGCGACCGGCGAATTTCTATAAAAACGTAATACCGAAATCATTTAAAATTTAAGCATACTTACCTATATCAATTTATGTTGTTAGATTAAGAGAGTACCTATGTGTTTATCTAGGTTCATGTTACACTTTTGTTCCGAAAAACTTACCTAAAAAGAAATGTAAGCAAATTGAATTGAAATCTTTGTAGGTACACCAAAAATGGCATTTTTTCTTTTCATTTGTTTTTTAGTAAGTTTTTTGGAACAAAAGTGTAACAGGAACCTAGATAAATACTGCCTTTATCCAAATAATTACATAAAGTGATAAAAATATGCTCCAATTTTAAATTATTTTGGTATTACGTTCCTAGGTAAGTAGGAACGTTCGCCGGTCCCTTAAAACCTCTTCCTTGGTTACTTCTGAAATGAAATGAAATGAAATATACTTTATTTGTATAAGTACAGGTATAAAAGTTATCCAGTTTAGTAGTTCCACTGCACTCAACTATGAAGTTGTACAAATATTTAGTTTTTTAACAGAGCGTTTAGCTAATAAAATCAAGACAATAATTATTTACGTTGCATTGAATAAATGAAGTCAAATAGAAATTATAATGTCAAATTAAGTCAATATAGATTAAAATTTAAGTAATGAAAAACTTTTTAAAATTTACACATTAAATAATCTTCAATATTATAGAAACATTTATCGCTTCTTCAACTTCAATTCAGTTAGACTCAATTATAATTTAAATTACTTTTATAAAAATGTTACTATTAATAAGGAAGTATTTTTTAATAAAAACATCTTTGTTTTGAAACATTTAATAAGATTTAATGAAGATGTAGATTTAATAATTTCGTATGAGCTAATCGCTTCGAGTAAAGGCCACGGAAAGCGCAGCGATGGATGTCCACCGACAAAAGATGGACAGACGTCCTTGTAAAAACTGCAGGTCGTCAGTGGATGCAGGCCGCTTCCAAACTCAATTCATGGACATCTTTGAGGGAGGTCTATGTCCAACAGTGAACGTCCTTCGGCTGATAATAAAGCTAAGCTCAAGCGGTTGCTAAATCTGTTAGTTTCTCTTTTCAATGTCATGTGAGTGACAAGAAAGACTCAAAGGGCCTTATTTATGAAAGATGTTTAAAGTTAAACACTGGTTAAATAATGTCCTGTCTTTATTTGTGGATAGTGACGAATAGAGACAGGATGTTGTTTAACCAGTGTTCAACTACAAACAAGTTTCATAAGTAAGGGAGTGTCCACATTGCGTTTTCTGAAGCGCGTTTTTGCTACGCGTTGCGAACGCGCGTTTGTATCGATACAAACGCGCGTTTGTATCGATACAAACGCGCGTTCGCAGCGCGTATCCGCGTTTGTATCGATACAAACGCGCGTTTGTATCGATACAAACGCGCGTTCGCATCGCGTTTGTATCGATACAAACGCGCGTTCGCATTGCGTTTGTATCGATACAAACGCGCGTTCGCATCGCGTTTGTAGTTTATTAGTTTGATTGCTAGTTTGCCTGCTAGTTTGTCTGATGTTTGTCTGCTAGTTTGTCTGCTAGTTTGTATGCTAGTTTGTCCCTTATCAAAAGTGTCCAGAAGCTAACGTGTCCCTTCGTAAAAGTGTCCCGAAGCAAAAGTTTCTCGAAGCAAAAGTGTCCCTTAGCAAAGTGTCCCGAAGCAAAAGTGTCCCCAAGCAAAAGTGTCCCTTAGCAAAAGTGTCCCCAAGCAAAAGTGTCCCGAAGAAAAAGTGTCCCAAAGCAAAAGTGTCCCGAAGCAAAAGTGTCCCGAAGCAAAAGTGTCCCCAAGCAAAAGTGTCCCGAAGCAAAAGTGTCCCCAAGCAAAAGTGTCCCGAAGCAAAAGTGTCCCGAAGAAAAAGTGTCCCGAAGCAAAAGTGTCCCGAAGAAAAAGTGTCCCGAAGCAAAAGTGTCCCCAAGCAAAAGTGTCCCGAAGCAAAAGTGTCCCCAAGCAAAAGTGTCCCCAAGCAAAAGTGTCCCGAAGAAAAAGTGTCCCGAAGCAAAAGTGTCCCGAAGCAAAAGTGTCCCGAAGCAAAAGTGTCCCCAAGCAAAAGTGTCCCCAAGCAAAAGTGTCCCCAAGCAAAAGTGTCCCCAAGCAAAAGTGTCCCGAAGCAAAAGTGTCCCTTAGAAAAGTGTCCCTTAACAAAAGTGTCCCGAAGCAAAAGTGTCCCGAAGCAAATGTGTCCCGAAGCAAAAGTGTCCCGAAGCAAAAGTGTCCCGAAGCAAAAGTGTCCCGAAGAAAAAGTGTCCCGAAGAAAAAGTGTCCCGAAGCAAAAGTGTCCCGAAGCAAAAAGTGTCCCGAAGCAAAAAGTGTCCCGAAGCAAAAGTGTCCCGAAGCAAAAGTGTCCCGAAGAAAAAGTGTCCCGAAGCAAAAGTGTCCCGAAGCAAAAAGTGTCCCGAAGCAAGTGTCCCCAAGCAAAAGTGTCCCTTAGCAATTGTCCCGAAGCAAAAGTAAAAGTGTCCCGAAGAAAGTGTCCCGAAACAAATGAATAACTTAGAGCAAATAAGCAAATTAGCAAACAAACTAGCAGACAAACTAGCGTACAAACTAGCATACAAACTAGCAGACAAACGAGCATACAAAAAAGCAAAGTACAAAAGCAAACCCTGCTTAAACACGTTTGTATCCATAAAAACGCGATGCGAACGCGCGTTTGTATCGATACAAACGCGCGTTCGCACCGCGTTTGTATCGATACAAACGCGCGTTCGAACCGCGTTTGTATCGATACAAACGCGCGTTCGCATCGCGTTTGTATCGATACAAACGCAAACCGGGAGTGTACACATTGCGTTTTCTGCAGCGCGTTTTTGAGCTGCGCGTTCGCATCGCGTTCGCAACGCGTTTGTATCGATACAAACGCGCTACAAAAAACGCAATGTGGACACTCCCTAAGGGGTAAAGCTTCAAAGCCTTGCTAAAATGAAAGTTGATTGTGAATAATGGAACTTTACCGTGGATACTTACCGTACGTAGGTACGGTAGCCAAGATCAACGTAAAAGCACGAAAGCCGATACCCATTATTATGTAAACCTTTCAACAAATGGGCGGTAAACAGTGAATGTTGATGTTGAGTGTTGACAGCAATAATTGCAACACGCTTATTCAATTTGACGTTTCGCAATCAGCGAACACAAACGAGCAAACATGCCGATCAAACAGCCGAATCGATTATCAAGTCGAATCGAATATCCGATTCGGATGATGTCCATTGAAATGCAACTATAGTGTTTTAATAGTTACAAGCGTTGAAGGCTTAGAGGGACAGCTGGAATGTCAAGTAAGATGAAAGATTCAGCTTTCATAAAGCTTTGGGCATTCGATGTTGAAATTTCGATGTTTACTATTACTGATGTGATGACTGATGTATGTAGAAAAAAAGATTTTTTATGTAAATAAATAAAAATCAACTTGACAAGAAAAGACTTAAAGACAAAGTCCTAAATAGCCATGCATCATCAAGCTCATGGTATTTTAAGGTCGTTAACCTATCGCAAGAGTAAGAAAACACCAGTGTCATAACAATCGTCAAAGTGTAATTTTGGTTCACAACTGTGCGGTTCAAACGCCAATTTCTGCCTCGCATAACTGTTGTGTGGAAGCAGCTGTCGCCAATGATATTTCCGAACCGATAAGACATATGGACCTTCAAGAAAAGGGCTTACTTCTACCTCAAAGGTCGGCAACGTACCTGCAGCTCTTCTGCAGAGCAATTCGAAAAATGACGTTTCTTCGCTGAAAAAAATGACAACTTACCGAAGAAAATCATCGAATGGGATCCATTTTTGGAAGTCTGAATCGCACTGCTGGTATTGCAATTATCCGTGGGCGGCGCCCGGCGGTAATCATAATAACTTAACATCAGGTGAATAGCCTAATTATCTCTTCTCTTCCATAAAAAAAAAAACAAAACAAGATACATCCGATGTATCTGCCAAGAATCATGAATGTCTGAAGACCTGAGATCTATCTTCCAAGGATAAAGTCGGGAGCCTGTTTCCGTTTATGTAATACGAAACTTTAGGAACCACAGTCCTTTCCCATAAGACCAGTAAAATAGTTTCGGGGAACTCCCGCGAGCACCATAAGTCCAACTAACATGGAGTTTATGACGCTGTGGAATATTTTTAAGAGCAACTAGACCTTGGCAGTTTTAAGTTTATATCCCCAGACACTCATAATAACTTTCACTGTCATTTTATGTTCATGATGTGTAAGTGTAAAAATGACAGGTTAACATTGACCGTGATTCCCTACGTCTATGCGTCTGTGATAGCGAAACTTAGTATGTTTGTGAATTGTGAATTATGGATTTACTTAGGTACCTTTATGAAAAGACCCTTCAAAGGCCGGCAACGCACCTACAGCTCTTTTGTTGTTGCAGTTGTCCGTAGGCGGCAATAATCACTTACTATCAGAGATGCTGGCCCGTTTACCACCTCTTCTATA
Organism: Camptogramma bilineatum; assembly: GCA_958496255.1. Taxonomy (NCBI): domain Eukaryota; kingdom Metazoa; phylum Arthropoda; class Insecta; order Lepidoptera; family Geometridae; genus Camptogramma; species Camptogramma bilineatum. Next base: position 2,495,359 of record OY292453.1, read on the forward strand.
AAAATCTAGGTATCAAAATTGAAAAAGAAGCAAGTAATGCCTTTATCTCGTATTTTGTGGGATCGGTACGGCTGGTTTTCATTTTCTTCTCTCTATTAGTCATTATCACAACCGCTTCCCTACTAGAGTATAATAATATTCTGTAGTGATCAAAATGAACATGCAAAGTTCGTGGGGCTGTTAGTTTGGGTCGTTATATTGTAGAATTATAAAAGCAGTTGTTTAAAATTATTGACAAATCAAAGTAAATTTTATGCTGGATTATACCAATGCAGTCCCAACCTGCTATAAACATAAACGCTGTAAGGTTGGAAGGAAGGGAGGTAGGGGGTAGGGAGACGGGGGGTGGGGTTGACTGAATTGATGATGTAGATTAAAGGTCTTCCCAGACAAAGCTTGATCTTTGAAGCTTTAAAAGCAGAGAAATTGACGCTATTTAGTTATTTTGCATCTTAATTGTTTGGGTTAATGCCATTCTGGCTGTCACGTCTCGTTACCCTTGTCTTTGGGACGAGATTAAAGGGATAAGCTTTGTTGGTTTTAGTGGTTTTTGAAATGAATTTAACCTTTAAAATTATTTCGGAAACCATTATCCGCTATTTAATCTTTACGGTAATGCCGTATTTTGACCATCTTAGATTTTATATTCAAAGCTAACGGTTTCAGAAAAAGTTTATCGCACAATATTAAATAAGTACACATCAAAATATACACCAATTTTCAAGTCTCAAAGTTTAGATTCATGCGCATATTTCTAGATTAACTACTAGATAACTCAAAATAATGGAAAAAGTCACGTTTACGTCAAAAGATTGAATTTAAAATTCCTTCACTCCTATGGCTCTATATTTCTGTCCTACTAAACTATTAAAATTAAGAATACTCAAATCTATGTCTGCAAATGCCATATCCTCTGGCAAAACGATACACGCAAGATGATTGGAATATCTCCAATCTATTGAAGGGTGCTTTTAATGTCCTCTAAGAGATAATATGGAATGTTCTATAGATGCCTCGATATACATCCATGTATAATTGTATACGGAGTGCGTTTTATGTCCTCTAAGAGATATGGACTGTTCTATAGATACCTCGATATAGATCCATGTATACCCTAAAGAGCCCTAAACGTCTCCATTGTACGAATACAAATCGTCGATGCAGATTACAGGCCCTGGGGGAAGGCCTCGGAAGCCATTGTGTTGTCTTATTGCTGGCAAGTGACGGATGCTGGTAAATGTGCCTAAAGCATCAGTTTCTATTGTATATTAGTCAGCTTGTATTTAACTTGTATTTAATTTATTTTTGTATATACTATTCATATGTATATGTATATCATATGTATTGTTCCGGTGGAATCTTGCAACTGAATATCAAAGCAGCTATCCTAAACCAATTGAGCTGAAATTTGACAAACTTATAAATTCTTGGTGACAATGCAATATATTATTCTGTTGGCAGCGAGCTGATCTGATGATAGAGTCAGAAGCTGTTCAACGGATCTCCCAGTAAAAAAACTGTAAAATATGTGTTTAAAGATGAATTTTCACGCACCTACGTTTAGTTTAAGCAGCTTAGAGCCAAATCAAAAGCAATTTCACCATCTTTTTTATGTTTTAGATAGAAATATAGTTAACAATTTATTCGGTAACACACACAGACGTACATTTACAATGTAAGACGAACACTAACATAAGTTTTGGCTGGAAGCCGCTAGAAACTAATGCTTACGTAACTAAAACTGGCCTCCGAGGGATTCGATTATTGAGTTTTCTTTCACTGTTCATCGCTTGTGCTTTTACTCCGTCAATCATTGCTCAAACTGGAAAATAAAGCTGAAGACGGAATTGCATTTCATTGATGTTTTGCTTGGGGAGTTTCATTTCAGTTTCTTTCGATTATTGCCCTCTTTTGACGTCTTGCAGTATATATTTTGTTTTTTCTCATAAGCATGTGAACCAAATCACGAATTTAAAACTAGAAATGATAGATATTTTGACATATAAGATTTAAAATGTCTTGGGTAGTAGTAATGTCCGTCCAAAAATACAACTAAAGAATAGTTTGCAATCTCATCGCCTACTACTAGAATACTCATTAATCTTCTAATTAACTTCTAATTTTGGAATGAAGGTGAAGTAACGTAAAGAAATAACACATCGCGTAACAATGGAATAAAATACTGGGAAAAACAGAAGTACATTCACAAGCACACACAACACAAGACACAAAAGTCGGCATTCCCAATCAGTGAGAATGAATGGGTGCTAGATAACGCAGGTCTCGTAAATGTGACGTGCCTTCACATTTATTTGTGTCTAATGAAATATCATAAAGTTTGTTGTGAACATTCTAGATCACCTTGAAGGATATAAAGGATAAGGTGTTACAAAGCAGAGACCAGTCAACATAAAAGTCCGTCAGAAAAAAAAAAGTGTTCTAGCATAAATAAAAACAAACGTTGCACACTTACTTTCAACGGTTAAAGTATGTCATTCACGTTTTATACAAATTTGGGCCTAAAATTTAAAGCGTACAACAAAAAAAAATGTGCCACCACTAGTAGGGGAAGTCAGTTTAAGTAGTTTTACAGTGGCACTAAATCTCTATACTTAATTATACAATTCAACAGATTTCTCCTGGCCAAAAATAATGATGTATTATGCTTAAGTGAATTTTAAGCGCACTGTAGTAATAATATTTGTCAAGAAATTTGGTGAAGATATACATTTATGAAACTACCGTCTAAGTGGTGAACTTAGTGTAAACTGTTTCGGCAAACAATGACTCAAAGGGAATAACGGAACGTCTAATGGAATGCTCATCTCGAGAGATGGAGTGCAGTTTAAAATTAAGGACAATCTAGAGCTGGATTGTCCTTATTACATTCGCAATGAGAGAAACGGAATTATACAATTCCATGTTTTCACAATTGGATTATTTCCCACGCCCACGCCCAAAATAATGTAATGAGTGAACAATGCAAGTTGTTTTAAATAAATAAAAAGCCATTTATTTCTCTATAAAACAGTGTTTTCCTTATTACTAATGCTTATAATCTAAGTACTAATTAGAGAACCCCTAAGGTGAAGGCCTCCTCCAAAGCCAGCCTTGTCCCTGTCTTGTGCTACTCGGAGCCAGTTTGGTCCAGCAGTTTTCTTGATGTCAACGTCCCAGCGAGCGTATGGTCTTCCTATGGATTTGTCCTTATTACATTCACAATGAAAGAAACGGAATTATACAATTCCATGTTTTCACAATCGCTGTGGATTATTTCCCACGCCCAAAATATGTAACGAGTTGTTTAATATCCATATCAATTATTATTTGAATTTGAACAAATCCTTAAAATATTTTGTGAGCAAACTTCTAAAATTGGCATGATTTTCAACAGATTAAAGGACCTTTTGATCCGTATATCTTATTTAAATTATAATTTAATTCATCTAGATTTTCTTTTCCATCACGGTTTCTTTAGAATCCACTTTTGATTTTTTTACTTGATGACTTTGAAAGGAAATCCAATCTTGTATTCTAATGGCCAATTATTTTCATCTTCAATTCATACTAAGTCCTTTGAAATGGGACTGTTTTATGTCTCTTCGAATCTAGGTTATGCTCTGATTTGTAAGAAATAGTTATTTAGTGTTATCTAATCTATACTGTTTTTTTTAGAGATAATTCGATATTTTGTAGTTTCTTTGTATGTAGGTATCTCTAAAAAACGAAATTATTTGAAAACAAATTGTTACTAAAGTAGGTAGGTAATTTTTGGAGAACGAAACAAAACGCAGCGTAATGATAACGGAATGGTTGACGTTGTAAATTAGTAGAATTAGGGGCCCACTTCTGTGCTAGCTCACTTCTAACGTAACTTTATAAGCATATTGGTACTTTATTTATTACCTACATAATTTAACGTTTTCAAAGCAATGATGGTGATACAGATAAGTAAGATAGACAAGTAGATTCTGGATATTGCTTCAAGGATTTTAGAATCCCTGTAAGCCCAAATCAGTTGAAAATGAAAGGGACGTCTAAGGATAGAGTAAGCTTGTCTACTAATCCTCTAATAGAGGAAATCACTCTTTAGATCTCGGCCACTGTACTTCGTTCAATTTTGAACGAATCAGCGCCTTAAGGGTATTTTCATCAAACAAAGACGTCCTTTGTAAACTTAAGGATGCTAATCCTCTCTTATTAATATCTGTATAATAATGCTCTGTGATATGAGCAATTCTCTGGAGCATTTCTGGCTCACGCTAATCATGACTTCATTGAATCACATAATTCCATTGTTGTGAAACGGATGTCTCTCGTGATCTCTACGTGTTAATGGCCGCAGATAGGATAATTCACTGTTATAATTCGTTTTATTGGATGACGGATCTGGTTTAATTGTTTTTGCTTTGTCATTTTAATTCACTGTTGAAACGATATTGTTCGCTGTTTTTACTACGCTGTAAATTTGTTTTACGTTACCGGCTTTGCGGTCATTCATTGTTTTTGTTTAGTGAACTATATAATATGACTTTAGCTTATATTTCTGTAAAATTATGTTACTATCTAATTTCGTTTTATTATTTGTTCTAAATAAGTATTTTACCAACGAATTTACAAATATGTGCTTCACTAGAATGGATTTACCAATAGGTACCTGGTTAGTAGGTTTCAACCACATGTGTTACAGAATTTGAGTTATGATTATGACGCATACTGATTGTGCCACATATCTCTAATTGCGTGCTATTCGATATATCTATACGTCAATGTCAGCTGGGGTTCCCCAGGGTTCATTCGACACCATCCACTGGTAAATCCACTTGAACTACATTTGCAGTAGACTAACCAATATATGGCTGAGATATTTATATTCATAATAAATTATATTAAACTTTCAAGGACACAACTCATTTTTTACTATCATCATTAAATATAAATAGACACAATGTAACAAAAAACTCATCAAACTAATAAAAAGTTGATCCCACTCGTTGAAATCACACTACACATGGGCCACAAATGGCTCTGACATGGCTCCTCCACAGAGTAATATTATGTTATAACTACCTCACTGAAAATGATGAAGATTGTATAAGTTTTTAAGGAGGCCCATAATGCAGGTAAGTTAACAGAAATTTAAATAGTGTCACTTATGTGGTGCCCAGATAAAACAAAGAAAGCCAAAGAAAGCGTTTGCTTTTGGCAAGTTTTATTACTAGATTTTACAAAGTTAATAAACTTAAGACATAACCCCTGAATATCCTGCAAGACTAATACTGACTGTAAGAAACAGATTTACCTACCATAAACAAACTAATGAAATGACTCTAACTTCCTAGCACACAAAATATTCAATATCCCATGCAAATCACAGAGCACTTATTAATATCCTTAAATATGTAGAGCTCAACTATAGTTTTAATTAATAAACAAAAATTTAAATACATAATGCTGGACATTTCACACAGCATCATTTAGCCCGAAGGTAAGCAGAGCTTGTGTTATTTATGTATGATAAAACATAAGTATGTACGCATGATGTTTTAGACCACAATAAACAGAATACCATTTTTTATATTAAAGTTGGGTTCTCTTTTACAAAAATCTCACAGTCATTATGGCGGTTGAAAGCTTACAAGTCTCCCCTGTCCGTTAATATTAGGAAGATATTTGTCACGCTTGGAAAGAGATTTGTAAAAAGTGGTGTGAATTATCCGGTCATTAGATATCATTGTGGCCGGATGTGTTGAGTGACAGGTGCCTTGTAGGTACTTAACTTAATCATTCATTCTTTTTGATATAGTTGTTCTTTATCATGAAGTTGTCTTTGCTGTGCTTGATGTAGTACACCCACGTTCACAATATTTTTAATATAATAGTCAGGATAATCATAATGTGTGTTTCTTTAACCTAGACCGAGTCAACGTTAATGCAATTTGTTTGATAATCATTATTATAAAATGTTGGTTCTGACTCTTCTCTATACCAACTGTGGTTACGTCAACGCTATCGAAAATGTAAAAACTCGCACTTGCTACTCAGATCTTAGACCAAATAAGTACCTACTTACACCATTGACTTTTAAACGAGTATGTGAATTAGCCATAGTAGTTAAAAGGACTTCGTGAAATGTAATAAATGAACCATAGGTAACAAAAGGAAAATAATACAGTCCGATCGATTCATAATCGCGACAAAACGTCAAAAGAACTAATTTTTAAATGTGAAAAGAAAATTAATCATTAAAGTTGTAAACAAAGATAAAACGAATATAAAAGAAATAATCTGTTGCAATTATTCCATCATCAATCTTCTACGCTCTATCATTATTTACTCAGTTTCTGCAGTTGCTAGCAATAATAATTTAATCCTACGCTGCATTATAAGCTCCATACAAATCCACTTTGACCGCCCTAAGTTCAACGACCTCAAATTAGAGGATGGAGTGTTGAGGTAATCGAGTTTCATCATTTTGTCCAAAGGAAACACTAATGTGTTGTGAGCGTGACTTTTGAAAGGCAATGCCGGCCACTTTGTAGTGAGGTGTGAAATGACAAAAAGTTAAACAATGTGACAAGTTTATAAAGTTGAACTCGATCAAAGAATGGTTGTATCCACTTCAATGAAATTCCCGATATCAATGGGAGAGCTGTGTTCAATTCTTTCGACACACCTTTGATTATAATGCTCTTTCTTGAGTTATTGTATTGGTTTGTTCTTTGATCGCCCACCACAATCACAGCTGAAACATCAATGAAAGTATTGTCTTCAACTTTTATTACGAAATTTCCTTTTCCTGTAGCATCAAAAGGTATAGCCTCAATAACGGGTGTTAGAAGGAAATTGATAGTTTCATTACCATTACCTGATAAATCTCCAAATTTTATAATATCCGCCTCATAAAAACTAAACTTGTATTGGTAAACATTTATTTACTAGCATCATTTCGACTGTAAGCATTCCACTGAACATGTCTAGCATGCTCGCCGCATGCTAACTTTTTTAATTCAATATTTTGGAATGTTTCAATCTTCCACTGCTTTCAAAAACCTACTTTATTACGTCGTTAAATAATAATTTCACTTTACTATTAGCTATCTCAATAGCTTTACGCAATCACAAACTTCAAAATGACTTCATTCACGTTTCTTGTATCACGCTGATTCCCTGCGACATTATGACCAAAATAAATCTCATATATTTTAAAATACAAAATTACCTTGCTTTCACAAAGATTCGCTTCAATATATCACCGCGTTGGGCTTAATAACAGTCGCTTAGCGCCAGTGGAAGTAGTGCTGTACATCGGGAATCGGAAACTAGTTTTGCGGACACGGAAAAGTCTCAGAAAAGAAAGGAGTTCTCTCAGAGCTATGTAGAAACCTTAAGAAAAAAAAAATGCAAAAACAGCGTAAAAAGGGCACAATAAGATGGATATTATCAGATATTATGGCTTTACTGTAATCATTATAAGGTGAAATTCTAATTTAATTTATTGAATGATTCTTGAAATATACCTAATTAGATAAATCCAAAACAATAAATCCAGACAATATTTAAGTACTATGGTTTAAAGAAATCCTACTATTTACTATTTTTTTCTTGTAAACTAGGAACAAAATGAACAAATATTAAACTGGAGAGGAGTAGAAAACATAAAATATTCTATATTCCTATCCGTACCACAGTAAAATACCCAACACTAGTAAAAAGCTATACTGTAATCTGCGTCCATGGTCCGTGTAAACACGTTTATGAGGTAATTCCCTACAAAAGCATTGTTTAATACCATTATAATGCCGACAATTTGAGCGCAGGCGATGTCGCACTAGCCGGTCTCGAAGCGGCGTTTTGTTAGAAGAATTTTCACTGAGAAAGCTAGTAAAGATTTCCTACCGAGATAATAGGCATCTGAGAATTTTCATTCTTATAATTTTTAGGTATTTGAGAGCTTTTTCATGAAGATTTCATTCATTTTATGAAGAATCTGTAATTTTTTTATTGAATGAAGTTTATGGTCTCGTATAGTTTAAGTTTAAATTAATAACTTGATGTTTAACAAAAACTATTGAGTTTAGGAAGATTTCAAACAACAAGAAACATTTTCTGTGTTAGTTTTTTAGCAAATGAGATTTACATATCATCATAACTCATGAATGATAGGCAACTCAGAGTCAAAAACAACTTGATAAATGGTAGTAAAGAATGAGATATAGATGAATGGAAATTGCAAAAGTACTATAAATGAAATTTGTGTCCTCAAAAAAAAAACTTTGATGAAAAGCTTGGTGAAGCTCTTCACCGGATGATTATAAATATTTCAAAATTGAAGGTGCTACTGTATATTTCGAAACTTTACAAAATTGTTGGTAGGTGTTAACCAATGTATCCAATATGGATTATGTAAGTGCTTACTTAAACTTTTTTTATACCTCACCATAAAATGCATCAATGAATTTATCCAATATTTGCTACCATTTTTGGTTACTATTCAATGAATGGGAGTATTATATCGTGAGAGTTATTCAGATAGTTCACTTTGTCAATTTTATAATAGCAATATCAATTGAAAGCCGGGCCCGCATTGATAATAATCTGTTTTATGGAGTAACTTGTGTGGTCTTTGTCATCTTTGATATATTTTGCTTGTAGCTCCATACACTATTGCCAGAGTATACCAGTTGTCTTCTTTGAAATAAATATGTAAGCTTTCAAATAGAATTTACTATGAGGTACGGGAAAACGTTTAAACTCTTTATTTATTCAAAAGTATCTTGCTCCACATTTGTATATCATTGTTCGTTTTCACGAAAATCTTAAAAATATAACACAAAACTTAAAAAATGAAATTCGTAAATTATACAGTCAGTAAATGATTATTGTAAACAGATAATTCTCGGACCTAAAGGGCTAAAATATTTGGGTATAAGGTCTAGCTGCTTAGATTAAATTATATTAGTATTCTTTGTAAAGTCCACTAACCTTTCACTTTGAATATGAGCAACAGATTAATAATACTCGTAAAATAGCTAATTTTACTTTAAGTCAATATATACTGCAATTAAGTAATGTCTACGTAATTACACACTTTGATTAAATAATCACACTTCAATATAATATCAAACGTATTTAAAAATAAAAAACGGGCGTTCCCTTTTTTTACAAGCTTGTATTTAACATGCAATGTTGTATGTATACATTACATACATACGTAAAATCACGCCTCTTTCCTACAGGGGTAGGCAGAGACCACGGATTTCCACTTGCTACGATCCTGACACACCTCTTTCGCCTCATTCACTGTATGTATATATTCGGGTCAAATCTTGCAAGTTAAATTTGACCCACTTCTCAGTGTCCGATTGAGCTGTAGCACACTTATAGATTCTTGGTAACAATGCAATATTATGATAACAGCGAGCTGATCTGATGATGAAGTCAGGAGTTGTTCAATGAAACTTCTCAGTGAATTACAGTAGAACATCCGTGTTTGTCTCATTTGAATCAGCTCACCCATAACCATTAGAGGCTTGTCTTGAAAAACATTATTTCAACAAAAAACTTATTTTCTCTGGGTTAGGTAATACTTTTTAGGGTTCCGTACCTTAAAAGGTAAAAAAAGGAACCCTTATAAGATCACTTTCTTGTCCGTCTGTCTGTCTGTCTGTCTGTCCGTCTGTCTGTCTATCTGTCCGTCTGTCTGTCCGTGTGTCACCATCGATTATCTCAGGAACGGGTAGAGCTAGCAAGTTGAAATTTATACCATATACTAAGGTCTATAGTCCCTATTGTGAGTATAAAAATCAAGGTCCTGAGTCAACACTATAAAAAGATATAGGCAAATTTAGGTTTTCGTGAAAACTTGTAAGTACCAAAACTTACCTTAATTATCAACTTTTTTTATTTTTCGGAATTTTTCCTTTACTTGTGCTGTAAGGCCTTGCTTGTTACCAAAATTGACAATTCTAGGTCCACCGGAAGTACCCTAGAGGTTTTGGATCGAAAACCTAAATGGTAGTTCCCGTTGACCTAGAATAACGAAATTTGGCAAAAAGCAAGGTCTTATAGCACAAATAAAGGGAAAATTCCAAAAAGTTAAAAAAATTGAAAACTAGAGGGTGTTCCCATACATACATAGTTGACGCCAATTAAAATTGTCCTCAGAGTTGTATGGGCGCTCATACAATTAATACTAGCTTAATTGGCACCATGGCTAGGTACGGAACCCTCGGCGTACGAGTTCGACTCGCACTTGACCGGTTTTTAGGGTTCCGTACCTTAAAAGGTAAAAAAAGGAACCCTTATAAGATCACTTTCTTGTCCGTCTGTCTGTCTGTCTGTCTGTCTGTCTGTCTGTCTGTCCGTCTGTCCGTGTGTCACCATCGATTATCTCAGGAACGGGTAGAGCTAGCAAGTTGAAATTTATACCATATACTAAAGTCTATAGTCCCCATTGTGAGTATAAAAATCAAGGTCCTGAGTCAACACTATAAAAAGATATAGGCAAATTTAGGTTTTCGTGAAAACTTGTGAGTACCAAAACTTACCTTAAGTATCAACTTTTTTTATTTTTCGGAATTTTTCCTTTACTTGTGCTGTAAGACCTTGCTTGTAACCAAAATTGACAATTCTAGGTCAACCGGAAGTACCCTAGAGGTTTTGGGTCGAAAACCTAAATGGTAGTTCCCGTTAACCTAGAATAACGAAATTTGGCAAAAAGCAAGGTCTTATAGCACAAATAAAGGAAAAATTCCAAAAAGTTAAAAAGTTGAAAATTAAAGGGTGTTCCCATACATACATAGTTGACGCCAATTAAAATTGTCCTCCGAGTTGTATGGGCGCTCATACAATTAAGCGGACTAGCTTAATTGGCACCATGGCTAGGTACGGAACCCTCGGCGTACGTGTTCCACTCGCACTTGACCGGTTTTTTATTTTTATTTTTAAACCAAATCAGATATTGTAAAAAAATAAAAAACCGGTCAAGTGCGAGTCGAACTTGCTTTTTGCCAAATTTCGTTATTCTAGGTCAACGGGAACTACCATTTAGGTTTTCGACCCAAAACCTCTAGGGTACTTCCGGTTGACCTACAATTGTCAATTTTGGTTACAAGCAAGGTCTTCCAGCACAAGTAAAGGAAAAATTCCGAAAAATAAAAAAAGTTGATAATTAAGGTAAGTTTTGGTACTCACAAGTTTTCACGAAAACCTAAATTTGCCTATATCTTTTTATAGTGTTGACCCAGGACCTTGATTTTTATACTCACAGTAGGGACTATAGACCTCAGTATATGGTATAAATTTCAACTTGCTAGCTCCACCCGTTCCTGAGATAATCAATGGTGACACACGGACAGACGGACAGACAGACAGACAGACAGACAGACAGACAGACAGACAGACAGACAGACGGACAAGAAAGTGATCTTATAAGGGTTCCTTTTTTTACCTTTTAAGGTACGGAACCCTAATTACAAAATGCATTTACGCAACCCAAAAAACGGAAAACAACCAACCTAAAAATTTAGATTTCGCATCTCGATTTTTCAGTCTCAGACTCGATAACCCTCAGAGCACTCGGACGAAAAACGTAGTCAAAACAAATTCGTGTAAATCTTTAAAGGTTTTTAATTACACTAAGTGATGCCCCGACATCAATCTGTTTAATGCCTGAAACTCGATACCTACCAACTGCCAGGGTCGTATTTGCTCGTTATTAGTGAATCTGCATTTAAAACTTTAGTCACATTCAGATTATCTCTTCATTGTCCCTTTGTGCTGACATCACCATACCATTCTTTTGTAACTGTAATTTTTTCTACTGTGAATATTACAGCTATTTCAACATGCGCATTTAAAGTATTACTCGCTTCTAAGAAAACATGGGCCCTAGCCATATTACACTATCTATCGTCGCTGTAGAATAGAACACTTCAAAATGTATAGGAATTGACGTTCTGACCACGTGACTCATCGCCTTTAAACTACATTCTACAGCGACGATAGATAGTGTAACATGGCTAGGGGGGCAGGTTCTTAATAAAACTTTGTCTAAAGTTTAATAATTCAGTTGAACTTTGTGCCTTAAGTCCTACCCTGTCAGCCTCACGGAGTGGCGACGCCATCACCTGACACAAAACGAAGTATCCCTTCGGTGCACCATTCATTGCTGGCTGCGCTGAACTCGACTGCGGAATTCCAAGCTAAAAGCATCGATAAAACAGAAATCAACCGCAATTTTCGGTCTGCGATTTGGCGCACGGTGGAATGGGACGGCGTTGTGATGTGCCAATGAAATCAGTGGTGCCAACTTCGAGACAAGTAATTTGGACAGTGAAATTCGGTGGAGATAGTTCGATCTAAGAGATTAAATCGGAAATTGAATGGAAACAAAAGTTTCACCACAACGTATTGGAGGTGTGCCAAGAGGACTCTCTGACTTTTTTGGCTGTTAACTCGTTTTGAAGTTTGAACTGCTCATTAATAAGTCTTGAGAGTAAACTAACAATTCAAGTACCTGGTGTGAAATTTGCTCATACAATCAAACAAGCAATACAAAGCTTAATTAAGGTCCATCTATAGAAACTCATAAAATATGACTCCTAAATAGAGCGGTCAATGCGCCCTCACGTCTCGAGATGCTACCCGACGAATTTCAAAAGCGTCCCTTTTCTTTTCCCTTTTAAAATTAACAAGGCTTTTTAACTCTGCCGGATGAATTATAAATTGGATTAAGCCCCCGGCAGATCGTGACGCCGCAAAGAATATGAATGATGACTTTGATACGGATACGAACAAACTGACCAGTTTAGAAGGAGCTGTGGATGTAAGAAAAGTCATGGATAGTCAAAATAGTTGTGCTGGTCGATTCGTAGCTCACAATCATTTAATTGAAGCAATCTCACTGTTCCGGTTGTAATTGTATGTTATAGCAGCAGCTATGTCCAGGGTGTTCTGTAAACATGTCGGTAGAGCAAACAGTTACACTCTAAAAAACATCAAAGACAAATCTGTTAAATCTATAATACGAGTATGAAAGTATGAGATGTTTTAGTAAAGTAGAAACGAGATTTTCGTGAAAATAATATTGCTATATTGATAAAAATGCATGTTTCTGGAACACCCTTTGCACCTAAGCACATAATTTCCCCCCCATACTTTTTAATGCCCGCAATTTTTCTGCATAACAAGATGCTGAGATATATGGCGCAATTTCCTGGGATTAATTAAAAATTCCCGCGCTGCAATAGATGTTAATGGCTCTAAGCCAAGTGAAATTAGTTTTGAATATTATACGAACATACGTCTCTAACGTGGAAGCGATCGCTTGGAATTTCGAAGTTCAAACTGTACTAGTAGAACTGTAACTATGATGAAATTATTATTCCAGTTTTGAAACACATAAGATGTACGAGTACTTTTACTATACCAACCGTTTTACTTACAAGGAGATTAAAATGTAATTCGTCATTCCGAAGCATGGTTACCTTACTAGATTTCTTACTCATAATAACTAGTAGTTCGCCCCGAACTGAGATCTCGCGCACCGTTGTGTTGATAGCCTAGATTTGGACTTGTTTCTGACTACCCCTATACCTACGTTAAGTGCTCCTTCTAGTGTTTACCACACAATGATATCTAATGCGCTACCTCAGTATGGTAAAGATTATAGGCATGCATGCATAATAATCACATTAAGTCGTGTCGTGTTTATATTCAATAGTTGACCCCGCGAACTTCGTACCGCGCCTCAGGGAAGGCCTCTTAGTTCGAGAAATTATTAAAATAGCAGTTCAATACAAAATGTATGAGAAAATCAATTCCCTCCCCCTCCCTCCCCCTCCCCCTCCCCTCCCCTCCCCTCCCCCCTCCCCTCCCCCCTCCCCTCCCCCCTCCCCTCCCCCCTCCCCTCCCCCCTCCCCTCCCCCCTCCCCTCCCCCTCCCCTCTCCCATCCCTCCCCCATCCCTCCCCCACCCCTCCCCCTCCCCTCCCCTCCCCCTCCCCGTCTCTCTCCCTCCCCTCCCCCCCCCCCCCTCCCCCTGCCCCTCCCCTTCCCCACCCCCTCCCCCTCCCCCTACCCCTCCCCGTCCCCCTCCGTCTCCCTCTATAATTTTGGTACATGCCCAGCCCACTATTTGCAGGAGTTAGCATTTGCATACGTGACAGGTTGCAAGCCCATCGCCGCTATTAGAACGTTAACTGGTTTCCTCACGATGTTTTCTTTCGCCGTTTAGAGCTCGTGTTAATGCGCATTTAAATTTTTCTAATCGAAAAATCCATTGATGAGCACGGTTCGAACCCTGGGGTTCGAACTTACGACCTATGAATCGAAAATCGAGCACTCTTCCACTCGGCCAACACGGCTTTTATTTTCAATCTCAAGAAAAAATATCAAGAAGCAACTAAAATCATTGCAAACCAAACCACAACGATGCCACACTCCTTGTCTGTTAACCAGACCTACGAATACATCGAAACTCTATGAAACGGGAGCTCTTTCCATACATCCGTTAATTGGTTTTCATCATTTTTATTTTTCTCTGTATTTCAAAAACTATAGAACCTAGAAGAAAACTAAAAACCATTTTGGAATGTATAAATTGAGTACTTTCATATGACACCCCACTCAATATATTTGGGTACCTTTGAAAAAAATTTACCCCCTTGGGAACCCCATATCTTTATAACCCCTTCATCGATTACGCTCATACACTCCACAGCAAATTTCCATAGCACAACCTATTGACTTATCAAGTTTCATACAGATTGGATAAGCGGTTCGATAGTTATGCGAGAACATAAAAATGAAACATACAAATATACAAACATACAAACATACAAACATACAAACATACAAACATACAAACATACAAAGCAAAATCGCCTAACTTGCCACTAAGATCTTCACTCGCTTCGCTCGCTCGATCGATAAAGACCTTCTTAAAAAGTATAATAGTGTTCTCGTTGTGTTTTACTTCTCCTGGAAGTAAATCATCTCTTCTCAATTTTTAGTTTCCTAATTCATAATTCGAGGAACTTAAGACATCTTCTTCAATTTCGGTTTCTTGTTATACTTTTCCTGTAATTTTAGCATCTCTTAAACTAGTAAGATTTAACACATTTTGCACATTACTATTATTACATTTTGAAGATATTGTTTGCTGGAAAATCCTACTTACTAAAAGTATAGTCACTAGTCACTGGTTGCAATCCCACCTTCATATTCCCATACATAGATCAGGCTTAGCCAGTGCCTAGTGTTGGCAGTGACACTTTTATTAGAGAAAAGGCATTTTTGACAGGAACACTAACAGCATTATTGCCACACTGTTTGGAGCTGGTCCAACGGCCACCAATTTTCGGGAATCTTTCGTTATGGTTCACTTTTCAACGCTCACTTTAGTTGTTGGAGGTACAAAGCTTATATTTTCTTTGATATCTTGTTTTTAAGTTACTGGTGCATTTGCGATAATTTGCTTTCTGAAAATCCACTAACAAATAATCCTTAATACCTAAAGCAATGGATTTGCCTATAGTAATAAGAGTTCGTTACTTGGAATAGCACAATATGATCATCATCCGTAGCCTGTCTTCACCCACTACTGGGTCAGGCCTTCGTTTTTTTTTTTGGTGCCACTCCTCAATGGTCCTGCTACCTTATCAAAGTTCGTCCCACGACGTTCCTACGTCTGCCCATCTTGCAAGCGAACGGTAGACATTTCTGTACCTATTTCTTGGACGCCATTCAGTTGACGCCTTTCCACCTGTCGTCATTTCTCCGTGCTAGGTCTCCTACTCAGCTCCATTTGATTTCCGTGATACGATTCCCAATATCCCTTTGTTCGACCTGATATAAAGGTAGTAGGTATATACCTAGGTACGTAGGTAGTAGATAGGTGCGTAAGTATACGACTAGTACACCTACGTACCTAATCCGAGTTTCACACCGGCACAAAGTTTGTTTATGTATTTTTGTTTTATTTATGTTTATTTAGGTTATCAATAGATTATAAAACAATAAATAATTGTGACCTAAAGTTATCGGCGGAGTTCTGGGAATCAGAAAGGACATGGCCGATTCCTAGAACAATTTTGCCCCACAGATGCCCACAGGAAAGAATGCTTGCGTCATGATCAAACTGGGATTTTTGGGTTTGTTTTTTTATTTTATAGTGAGACTCCATTCATCTTCTTCCTTTTTAAAGTGGGATTTAAAAGATAATCTAATTTAAAGCAGCAGGCTGTGACGCCCAGCATGAACGGATGAACCTAGGAAACTATATTTTTTAGGTTCGTATAGTAAAAGCTTTGCTTACTTTGGGGATAGATGGCGCTGTGTGTAATCTCCAAAAATAATTATTTAGTAAGTATTATTATGGACTGGCAGAATTTTAAGTGAACTAGGGTATGGAAAATAAATAAAATAATAAATTAAAATAAAAATTCTTTATTTCAGACTTTCATCAATATATTATTTAACACACGGGAATTTTCACATGAAAATATTATCATTCATTTATATTATGTTAGTATTACCTAGTAGGTAGGCAAAAATCGGTGGCACATTTGAGTGGTAAGTAGGTACAACCGGACAGTCAATGGCAAGTATAGGTTGCCAAGATGGCATGCCTTGACTCCCAAGACTGAATAAGATGAAAGTCAGGCCTGTCGGCTATCGCCTGAAGGAGGCTGTTGCAGCTTGACGCACACAGCTGCTCCCAGTACCTACAATTTAAAGTAAAAAAGAAAAGTACTTAGGAGAAATTGGGAATTTCATCAATAAAATTATCTACACTCATGTGCAGTGATTCTGTACTTACCACCTAAAATAAAATATGATATAAATAAATAAAATAAAAAGCCTTTTATTTCTCTATAATTAACATTTTTTTCTTATCACTAATGCTTATAATCTAAGTAGGTACTAGAGAACCCCTAAGGTGAAGGCCTCCTCCAAAGCCAGCCATCTGTCCCTGTCTTGTGCTACTCGGAGCCAGTTTGGTCCAGCAGTTTTCTTGATGTCGTCGTCCCAGCGAGCGTATGGTCTTCCTATGCAGCGTCGACCTCTTGGACCCTCCCAATTTGTCACTCTCCTAGTCCATCTTCCATCTTGTAGACGGGCTACATGTCCAGCCCACTTCCATTTTATATACCAAGGCGTCAGTACTTTTTGTAATTTTAAATAATATATGATAAATCCTCATAAATCACATCACAACACAATCACACAACTGAAACTCAACGAAATTCCTTTTACATCTGTCAAATTCTTGTCCGTCTGTTTTGTTTACTATTTGAGTGTCATGTCAACCGCGAAAAAGAAGGTAGGTCTATCTGATAAAAATATTCTCTGTGATACCTAATAGCCCCTCCAGACTCTCGGCAAGAAACCCCGACAACACCCGAGAAGCGTGAATGTGAGGAGTTTCTCGCCTTCTTGTTCTCGCGCTTCGGTGTCGGTACCTATTTTTGGCCGAGACAAAGGATTTCAAACAGATCACGAGTGAGAAAATTGAGAGTGTGGATTATTTGTTTGTTCTTCGAGAAGTCTCGGTGAAACTTCTCGCCGTGAGTCTGGAGAGGCATTACGGACTGTAGTACCGGAAGTGACTAAAGTTACTAATAAAATAACATAATTATATTCCCACAGGGCACGAGATATCTAAGTATTTTGTATGTACCAGTTAATTTTGTGATATTTTATTTAAATAATATTATTCAGACGCATAGTCTAATTCGATATTCGGCTCTGCTGGGGCAGTATTCGGCCAAATCCTTTCAAGGTCCTTTGTTTCAAAGTGTAAACAAACACACTGAAAATTACCTATTCAAAATTCACTGCAGATAAGCAAAACATCGTCGCTAAAACAGCTTGCCGTGGGAATCAAACTCGCACAATTACTTCACTTATGTAAATTGCCTTTTTTAGAAGTAATTACTATTAAGCATCCGTATTTTTATAACATCCAAATAAAAGTCAAAATCAGATAACGCCTTTCGATGAGAATCAAAACTATAAACTTTAATTAGCACACTATCTTCAACCAATTGACTACGAAACTGCACCATAGTGAAGACTTTTGACACAGGTTTATTTCCATTTTGTGGTTCGTGGTTCTCACGATGATTCATTATTTAACTTATGAACTGTCAAGTAGGTTTGAGCATAGATTTATATTACCATTGTGTAAAAACCACATACCTTCCTTATTTGCGATTTAAGCTTAGCTTTAGCTGCGAATTTCAACAGCTTCCCACTATCACAAACACTAAGCAAAAACACGTCTTAAAATTCCAGTCTTGCCTGAGAATCGAACCCAGGAAATCCGCTCACTTGTACCGTTGCATCGCAGCTAACGGGACGCATTCAATAGAGCTAAATAATGCATACTTTGATTGTAGATAATGCTGAGATCCCATTTATCCATTCATTCATTGTCCCTGCTTGTGCTTTCTCGTCTATTTTTGTGTACTTGAAGTTAATATTGTGGGAATTCGTAAATGTGCATTCTATGGTATTTATGAGATCCATCTTGAATATAAATTCATCTGACGCAGAAATAAACCGATACAATTAGCTCAACTCCGTTGTTATTAGCAAATCTATTTCATGCATTTTTCTTTTATTGAAAAATTTCAATTTTTTTAAGATTTTCAAATTCAGTGGTTGTTGTCCAAATTCTATGAAAATTAGCGTCTCTTAAATACAGGACTAGTTATCAGATCATCTACATGTATGTGTATGGCTATATTTGTGTTCGGAAGGGGCCTGATATCACCGACTGTCGGCTGGTCCTAATTCGTCCCATTAAACCGCCCGTATCGCAGATTACGTACATCCTGAGGACTCTTCATCAGGCTTTATGAATTATTCTGGTACTTACGGTTATGACAAAGGATGTCGTGATGTGAGAAATTACGAGTTAAGTGGTTAGTTTGTGACTAATTTTCTCTTGCGAAACATTTTTGCTAAGATACTGTACCTACAAGATTATTAAAACTGTTTTATATCTTGTACATCCTAATCTTGAATCTTGAATGCCTAAAGATCTTGAATAATGTCTACCGCAGCTTGGGAATACAGTCGTAAACCAATAGAAATTGGTTATCCTTCTCAGCATTTAAGTCAATCAAAGGTTATAATGAACCGTAATGCTGCCAGTGTCTTGGGCAAGCTTACGACTGGCAGTGGCTTGGATCAGACGAGCTATAGATCGTTTCCAACGATCCTTAGGTGGCTCAAATGGTCCTTATTGTATTTTATTTATTTTATTTATTTATTTGTTTATTTATTTTTTACAATGTCATTACAGTAAAAACCAAATCGACATTAGAAAGCACTAATAGCGTTGGAAAGCTCTAAAAAAAAGCTTTTTTTTTAACTAAAAATAAATCAATAAGTCGCCGTCCCCGGAGAACAAAATGATAACTACAAAAACGTAACTTTTCAGGAGAAGCAAAAAACATGTTTTCGTTAATAACTTCACAAATACTGGACGTAGACAGATGATTGTTAGCTTTAAGCAATGCTGATTTTTTTTTGCACTCGGAATGTTTTAATGACACACTCGTAAGAAATGCTAAAATAGAGATATTTAAAAAATAAGAAGTTAGTCAAAATCAATCACCGTCTAAGTTCTATAATGTCGATTATCATTTTATTCCTCGTATTTTCTAGGCAAAACCTAATATTGTACCACTATTCTATCATGTTATTCGACGCTTTACCAGGGTGGAAGCGATTATAATAATAGTGTATTATACGAAATGCAAGGACGAGTTTTGACGAGAATAAAATGATAACATGCGGTTATCATTATCTAGACGAATATTTTTCACGAGAACATAATGATAATGATTGTTTGTCATATTATTAACAGGTGTTAATACAATTTGATAAGATTATAGTACAACTTTATTCTTGTAACTTCAGGCATGGGTCGAATCGTGGAATAGTATTGTAATATTTTGTAACTTCGCGAATAACTGTATGAAAGTTACGAAAAAAATTGAGCAGATGTATTAGCACCCAAAGATTACAAATATGGCATAACACTAAAACTAAGATAATGGCACTTATCATTTTGTTCCCCTGGGACGGCGAGTAAGCACTAAGAACCTACCTACTTAACGTAATTCTGATATAACCCTATAGGCTATTTTATAAAGTTATGTAAATATGTATGTAGTAGGTAGTTTAGTTTCTGTAAATAAATGTCTTGTCATTACGAAGCGTTAGTTGCTTACGAGCTTAGAAAAAGTTCCTTTATTCTGAGCCTACGAGTGAATTGGTCAAGATTTTTCATGACAACTGAAATCTCCCAAGATTCTTTCTTTTACGATCACCGCATCCCGCCTCGAAACATAAGACAAATAGCCGTTCACTCTCAATCTCCACACATTTTATCTCTCCAATAAACCAAACAAATCATCCAATCTACCAGGGGTGCATAACAAAGCAGGAGCTAAACATTGGCTTAGTTAATCAGGGCTTGAACCCGCGATCTATTTGTCCGGCCGGCCGCGACATTAGTCCGGTGTCCGGGATTCGCCGGGACTCGCCGGGACTCGCCGGACACGCTTCGGTTTATCCGGGATTTCGCTAAGTTCGCTCGATTAGGTATTTAGGAGATTTAAATTTAATTAAAAGGGAATTGTTTGATGTTGTTTAAAGTTTCTGTTTTAAAAGGGTTGAATAAACTTTTTAATGTTTCAGCTGTTGGGTCGACTAGTTCTGTTTAATCGTTTATTAGTGCCATTTACATTTAAAACAATGAAAACGTACCTGCTCTAGCAACAGTTGTAAATATTTGATTGTCTTTGTATAAAGGTGAGGCTCAGGACTGGACAGGATAATCTGCATTGCACTATATGCCATCTCTTTTCTTAAACATGAGAGTGACAAGAACGAAACGTAATACGAATCATATTATGATTCTGCTATAACGGCTTTTTTAGCCCCGCATAGAGCCTAAAAGAGTCATGGGGATGTCAAAATATATACGCTCCGTGCATGCTAACTTTTTTTCAATTATGATGATGATGAAAAGTAGCCTTTCTAACCTCTCTAACCTTTCTCAAGAGTTTAGCTATCAAATGCAGAAATAGTAATTTTACAAATCGGACTGGTAGTTCTTCAAATTAGCGCGTTCAAACAAACAAACAAACTCCTCCGCTTTACTATATTAGTAAGACATAGATCTACTCTCGACATGCGAGAGCAAACCTATTTACATTCTCTTTCGCCACGCGTTTCAAAGTTCCGTACATTCGTATCCTCAAAAACTAACATCAAATTCCTTTATTTATCCGTGGAAGTTTCTTAATAAGCTTCCTCGAGCTCATCAACAATTCAACAAAAACATCTCCTGACAAGAATACGCGCTCAGACTTGAGATTGAAACACATAACATTTGATTTCATTACTGAAAATCATCGCTATCGCTTCACTGGGACACTTAACCGCAAAAATCTGTGTAACATATTTCGCGAGGAGTAGAGATGGGCCATAAAAAGACGGATAAAAATATATGCTTAGAATTTTTGCACTTCATTACAGAGTGCATACCTGCCTGGTGTTATTATATAAATAGTAGGTACCTACTTATTATCTGTGGTTATGATAAGTTTGGTTTTTATGTGTTTCAGTTGTATTTCTATGGACTGTAAATTGTCTAAAATAAACGATTTTTATTTGTTTTTTTTTATTACTTCATTGTATTCGTAAATATTACAAAGTTTGTCATTAGAACAGAATCTTGGTTGAAGTTGTGATTTTGAATAGTACAAGCAAGACTTGGTTTAGTTTAGTTCACTCTATTGGTAGATGCGAGACCCAGAGTTTTTACGAACGTAGCCGTAGGTGTGTCTCTATCTATGAATGTGATATCTGCAATTTTAGCCGGACTTGCTGAAACTGGCATCCTTATCCAAAAGTATTCTTTCGTACCATCTCGTAACAATTTAATTTAATCACCTCAGCCCGACCGCAGCGCTCCCGCGAGGATTTTTCTAATTTTCTCTTGTAAAAGGTACGGATTTAGTTGTGGCTCATTTGTTTGAGGTAGTTTTCATTTGTGGCTAGTTTCAGTTGGGAATAAAAATTGTCCGTTGTTAAATTAAGACGAGGAAACAAAAAGTATGAAGAAAAATATGCTGCAAAGTTGCGGTTTTAAACAGTTCTTTCACAGTACTCATAATGTTATTTGAAAAAGTTTCTTGTTTAAAAGAAACATGCTTTAACTCACACAATCTTAATCTGAATCCATTTGAATAAAGCTAAAAAGCGAAAACGAAAAAATGTGTATAAAGTAAGTTCATTTTCTTTTTGTTTGCGAACGTGACATTGAAAATTGAGAAGCTATTTCTAATTTATGCTGTACGAACCTGTCGCCAGCAGGTCTTGGCATATCGTTTCGCCACTGGTTTTAGAGATCCGTAGATTTTTGGAAATCATTCGTTTCAATTTTTCATTTTTAGGCCTTTAGCCGGCCTAAAATCTCCGTCACCAGAGTTGGTCACTTGCTCATTCGAACTTACTTTTTTTTATTTGTTTCAATTCCTTTATTTTCTTCTAATGAACCTTTTTGAATAATACGAGAATTTTCTTATCAACAATACCTGCCAGCATTTTGTTTTCGTTTCTGTACAAAACCTCTATGCCAATGTGTTTGACAATAATCTACGTAGGTATGAACATGGCGAAATCGTGGCTTACTCGATCATTCATGATAAATCCACAAAGTAAAACGATGTTTTGCGTAGGTAGTCACAAAATTGTTGACGTGAATGCTAGTGCTTCCGTCTAAAAGTTCCAGCAATGAAGCAATGATGAAGGCCTTCATAATTGGCCCATCACCAGATTTGGCTTGTAGCTCATTACTTTTTTTTGTGTAGGGAACTCTAAAAACTGCCACTTGACTTTTTATTCCACGGCAGGTAGACACGCGTCCTTGCATAATGCTATGTCACTGTCTCACTATTTACATATTTTAAGTCCTCACTCTTGAGACTTAAAACGATATATCGTGCCAATTTTCGTGGTTCAGCATTGTTTAGAACACAAGTTTTCGTCGTTTGTTGTCGATGTACTTTGATATTTTCCTACTTCTAGGTACTTTCAAAGAATATAAAACCTTGACGATTTGTCTTTACATCAATCACGCCTCTTTCCAATGAAGAAGGCAGAAAGGTCACAGGTTTCCACTTGTTGCAATCCTTGCACGCCTTTTTTGCCTTAGTACTCTTATAATACAATTATTAACACTTCAAGTAGACTAAAATTTGCTTACTTTTGACCTGGCCTTTCTCCAACATTTCACCAATTTGATATAAGTGCGTTTTCCGGCATATCCCTTGCTGCCAACAAACAATGACCTTGGACACCACCAGCCAGATGGTCTACTGACCTTGCACTGAGGCAAGCAGTGGATATCACTGGCGAAGGAAAGTTGTGGGAAAGTTCCTCACTATCCCACGACTACTAAATGAGTGGATTTAGAATGTAGATAGATAGTTCTAGATCTCTGAAGCTCTCGTGGTGTAGTTTGCTTAGTCCAAGTTAAGTGACGTTCTGCGAATACAAAGGATGCCATTAACAAGTAAATGCGTTTCTGCTTCGGCCTTCATGCAGCCAAAAAGCTCTGTCATTAGTACCACCCATACGAATTTACTTTTAGATTTAGCTCTTCCTCTTCTACATCAAACATTCTGTCTATGACTATACAACAGTTTTCATACAGAACTCTGAAACGAGACTCCCACTTGACCGCGCTTTTTGCTCCCCTTCAGGTAGACCTGCACGCGACCTCGCATAATGCCCTGTCTCCGCCTGCATCGCAATTTGCATGCTCCCGGTAATGACTAATACTACACCGGGGCGTGATTACCGTGTGCGCAAACATTTGCTATGTTTTCTAGGTGGATTCATTAGCTGTGACACTTTGTTACTTGTTTATACTGACATTCACAGTAGAATAATCGGTTAATAAGATCACAATAAAAAAATAGATGACTTTTGTAAAGTAGTTGTGAAATACATATTTATAAGTATATTATTCAGGATGTTCGGAAATTTACAAAAGTAATCCCATATTTGGCCTTATTATGTGTATAAAAAAAATCACAGAAACACCATTTTACCCAATTCTTTCGTATACCTACTTTTTTGTTATTATAATTTACTACGCTACCTCTTTAGTTTACATTTTGTAAAGTTTGTTTGTGGCTATTGCTCCATTACAGGACTTCTAAAATAGACATCACATAATGATCAAAATAAAACATCTGTTTCTCTAATTAAACCTGTTATTCAGCTATCTGATGAAGATTCAAGACGAGCCTAACAAGTTCTTTAACCAAGCTCATCAACATTATCGTTTACATCCACTTAAAAAATATATTTCAATTGCAAGACTGCATAATTATTCTCGTTTGAGAAATTATGTTTATGTTAACCTGCTGTACTGGTTTCAGCAATTATGAAAATTACGGCAGACTTTGAATTTGTTTATGGTTTGATATCAAACTTACTAGATACTTATCGTTAGATCTTTATCTCATTACTGCTTTTGCCGATGCATGCATTGCCTTCTGATATAAATTCAAAGTGGTTTAAGACTTAGGTTGTTCTTAATCAGTTTCTTAGAGTTCAGTAGGTATATTTTGTTTTTTTAATTTTATCAGTTTTTAAAATTATTTCCATATTACCTAATTGTGTCTATATTTTTTTGATAATAAATTAATTTTAAAAAAGTACTAAAGTCTAAAGACTATTAATTTTCAACTGTCAAATTAATACTGCTTTAGATAATGTTTTTTTCTTGTCATTTACATGTCATTGAAAAGAAATGACAATAGATTTAGGTGCAACTATAACAAGCTTAAAGGTCCATTATGAATAAAACTATAAGGATTTAATTATTTTCTACTTTCTATTTTTAAAATATTGAAAGAATTACAAAGACTGATACAGGAAATAAAACCTCATACATCGTCTAAAATGATATCATTCTAGATAAAATGCGTGATATCTTACCAGCTTTGGTTAGCCTATTAGTCATATACTTGCGATTAGTTTGATACAACATTGCAAAAGACTTTGCTACTGATTATTATGTTATAGCAAAACATTTATTTCATTTACTTATATAGATACAAGTGGCTAAATTAAAAATTTAAAAAAACCGACTTCAATACAAACTGTTATTGGGTAAGGCTAAGGGTGCGCTAATTAAAATGAGCCCAAACATGGATGTTCCACTGTTATTCCCTGAGAAGTTCCATTGGACAGGTCCTGACTCCATCATCAGATCAGCTAGCTGTCACCATATTATTACATTATAGTCGGAACTTAACCCACATGCTGAGTTCCAAGTTTCAACTCAATCAGACTATTTACTGAGGAGTTCTGTTGAACAGCTCCTGACTCCATCCCCAGATCAGCTCGTTGTGACCATATTATTACATTCTAGTTGAAACTTGACAGCCGAGTTTCAACTCAATCGGCCTGTTTACTGAGGAGTTCCGTTGAACAGCTCCTGACTCCATCATCAGATCAGCTCAATGTTACCATAATATTGCATTGTCACCGATAACCTATAAAGCTTTAAAAAAATACCCTAATCGCTTCAAGTGTGCCTATAAAATTTGAAGAGTTACCTCGATTTCTCCAAGATCCCATCATCAGATCCTGACCTGATGACCAAAAGGACCAATTGGAAAGTGTACCCTTTCAAACAAAAAAAGAATTTTTGAAATCGGTCGAGGCGTCTTCGAGTAATCGGTGAACATACATAAAAAAAAAGCACAAAAAAAAAAAAAAAAAAAAGATTCCGACGAACTGAGAACCTCCTCCTTTTTTCGAAGTCGGTTAAAAAGAGCTGTAGTTGCGACTACTTTTACTTTTCATGGTACGAATGAGGCATTTTAGCATTTTGGTAAATGATTATGGACAAATGTCACGATTTCCATAGTACGTGACCAAATTGCCTACTTTCCCACGCTCCAAATACAAACATGACAAATTCCCAAAGAAAACTTTAAAAGGCCTTATTTTTCTCGCACAAAGGAGTCTAACAAAAACTATCGCACTTAAGTTGGACAACATACTCGACGGAGCATTTTTCTTCCTTTATACCCGTAACTTGATTAATTGGAATCTTTTGTTCGCAAAGAATGTGTAGGTAGAAAGACTGTTAGCTGAGAACCTGTTTGCAATACCTACAGACAGATTACAGTTCAACTAGCTACAGATTGTTCACTACTCACTACTACAACAAAATTATTTAAAAAAATCCTTTAAATTATATCGACTACAATCATTCTTACGTGAATTCAAAATTGAGTAGTAGAAGTGATTGCTGGTGATCAATTTTCTCTTCACTGATAAATTACAAATCTATCTGAATCATTTTTGACAAATTTCCAAAGAGGTCCTGATTTACCATTTCGCGATATTAGACGATTTATCTTTATTTTCTTGGCATAAGCTGTTTCAGCTTTGTCTGTGATGTGAGCTAACGCGTTGTTTACTTAGTCTTGATGATGTCATGACTTGTTAGAGCTTCTAAACTTGTTTCGCCTACATCTTACTGCTATATTTACTTGTAAATTGCATCATTGCAGTAGATACTTATTCCATGTGTCATTTCACTACTTCTCTCATTGCAAAATGACCTATATTGTGCTATTATTAGGATTCATTTTTTGTCAAAATCATAAGTTTTCATTAAGTATCAAGTAGTATTAGGATCAAGTAGTATCAAGTAAGCATTTTCTTTGTTAATTATCTGGTTCTCACTATCTAAATTTCTCGGAATAATCAAAGGATCTGCAATATTTCTATCTAGTTTTATGCTTAGTATATTTAATGTCTATCCTACCTAAATAAACCTGTATTATAGCAATTCTAATCCCAGAAATTGGCAAGCCTTTGTGCATTTATAGCCTAGCTAGAGTCTAGCGTAGTTGTTTCACAGATGGAGTAGAGCTACCTTACATTTCAATGTACTCTGTAGAACATACAAGCTTTTGACGTTATCAGACAGAAACTTAAGTTTGAGTAACGTAGTTAAACTACTTCTGTGCTAGACAAATAAATTTTAGTTATATTAACTATAATAGTTCTCTATGCTTTAATTTACCATTCTCATTTCCTTATATAAATTAAGTGACACAATAACCTATTTTCATAAAAGAAATATACCAAGCATTCTTGTAAATTAAAAACAACAACAGACCTAAAACGTTCCCTCGAGGTACTCCGATATAGCGAACGCTCTATTGTTACAGATACAACGGGAATGACAGCGCCCCCGAGCAGAAAACTATCCTGGTACGTACTACAGTAGGAATAAAATTTTAGTATTCTAAAAAGTCAAATGAATTTACACAAGCATAGTGGGTAGGTACACAGTTTTACTTGCAGTTAAAAATTGATATAAATTATGTATGTTATTTATCTAAACGTTACATCACACTAATAGTATCAGAAATAGGATAGAGATTTAAGTAGATCATCTGGACACATTTGCATAGAAAGAAGGCAAGAAAATCACTAGCTCAGAGCCTATGAAAACCTTAATATATATTATGTCAAAATTTTGGAATGGAAACGTCCTTTAGTGTACTATAAACTATTTAAATACCCTGCAGCTTTAATACATTGGTTCTAAGAGGACTAGTAGCATAATTTTAAATATAGTAGTATAATGAAAGAAAGTAGCTAACGCAGAAAGCTACACTGGATTTCAAATATTTGAATACACGCAATTGAACTGCAGCTTGGTGATGTTATCGGTAATCGTCAGGCAGCGTTTTCTATGTAAATGCCACAGGCTCCTCCGATGCACATAAAACGATAGTCGCGACATTTCTCGTTATCTCGTGCGGCGGCAAACGGTTCGGAAAATCGAGCGGGCCGAACTCTGTGCCTCCATTACCGATATTGGAGAGTCGGAGAACTCGCTGATACCAATCACCACCCGGTTGATGTTCCAGTGACTTTGTGGGCTGATAAATACATGTGATGAGAAATTCACATTCAGAGAATGTTAAATACGAGGATGGAAGATCTTGTTTACGATTTTCTGGAGTAACATTTAATTGTGCATAATATAATGTTTAATGAATTTGATGAACATTTATCTGCAATAATGGATTTTTAGAAGGGGTCTTCAGATTCCATAAAAAATACTAAAGGTTTTCCTTTCTTCTCTTTCTTATGGATAAAGCCGGCTAGACGATGATGTAAATACGCGGCAAGCTTACTCCATCTAAATATTGTGCCAGCCACGACAGTGTTCCGCAAAATGAAAGAAGTTTTATTAACTAAAGCTGTATAAAGCATTCTAAAGCGATAAAAATCTCTTTACAATTATAAAATCTTAAAACAGAGTAGTTTTTTGTCAACGATCAAAATTCCATTTGGTTATTATCTGGGTAGGTAACAAATAACCCCAAAGCGGTATCCTAGGTCCCTGATTACATCGACATAAATAAAGTCCATCTATCACGGAACGACATCCACCTATTGCATATTTTATCCTCAAAGATACGAACAATAAAATCACACATGGATTTCCTGTATCCTATGTCAGCCCCCTCTTAACGTATTTAGGGATCCATATCAGGCCTTTGTATCAGGGTCCTTCATTGTATCTACGGATGCTTTCTTTCTAACACAATTCGCTGTGCATCGAAATCGGTTTCCGGATGACGACAGATGAATCGTTGGGGGACTGTTTTTGATATATCGTCCAGAAATTATTGTGTAAAGGGGCATTGACTCGGAGGGTACCTATTGGAGACAAAGAGATTTGCGAAAAAGGTTCTGACGTTCTTTTTGGTCATATTTATACCGCCTGAGGGGAGGCTTCCTTCACCGTTAATACCTATCCTATATTAAATAAGTAGGTATGTAAAAATTCTTTCAAATTGAAGTTGACAAATACCATGTTTCTCAATATTGAATGTGTTTTTCCTGAAAAACATTAGTTTATTTACAAAGCCAATAAGTAGGGACGAGGGACACGTTATTGTTCCAGCGTCCTGAATCTCGGAACCCAATCACAACCTCCTTTGTCTTGTCAATTGATGACATATTCGAGATATGTCGAAGACACGCGGCTTATTGTTATCCATAAAATATGAACCGCTCATAACGTATTGCGGTGTAGTATTTGGGTCAATAGTAAATTGGATGAATCGAATACGTATACTCGTAGATGCAATGCTGTAACCTAAGAATTTTTTTTACATGATTTGCGAAGGAGTTACTAGTGTAATGGACAAAGAGTTGTGAACTAATCTCTTTAACATGAAGCTTAGAAACAAATATAACAATAGTTAGATAAACCTCTCACTCTTAGCTCAGTTGGTAGTAGCTCTCTGCCTTCTGCGCTGTAGGTCGTGGGTTTGATTCCCACCCAGGACACACATTTGTGTGAGAAACATAGAAGTTTGTTCTGTGTCTGGGTATTTTAAAGTATAATTTATGTTTATAATCTATACCTATAAACATATAAACCTATTCTTATAACAATTTTCTGGTTCCCATAGTACTAGATGGTGCTGTGTGAAAAATGTTTACCAAGATTTATTATCATTTTATTATCTCTCCCGATCTGTAGTTGGCCCCTCATGACTGAGGATCGTGGTCATCATCGGGTGGTCTGCATCTAGGTCGGATGATCTGTCTCCATCGGCTTCTGTTCATCGCATCTCTCACAACGTTGTGGAACCTGACGGCTGATGATTCTTTGATTGGATCCGTCCATCTAGTTGAGGATCGACCACGCGAGCGTTTTCCGTCTGTGTTGCAACGAAGCACGATGAATTTCTCCAAGCTGTCTTCACCTTTCCGTACTACGTCATTTTATTAAAAACCACTATAAAACTAGAACTGTTCTTTTTGTTCTTGTTACTAATATATTCTTATGGATATTTACAGGACAAATCACAAACATAGGTAGTGTTTAAATAAAGACTTCGTTATAAAACAGAGTCATCAAACACCTAACTCGTTCACCGAGACACACCAATTCTTTTGTAAACATGACCCAGCTCAATCAACGCAAGATAAAAAGCGAAATAAATTGTACACGACAACTTAATTGGCGAACGGTATTCGTACGTGTAAAATTTTTAAATGCCAGAATACTCAATGGATACCTGCTGGGTTGCGAGAACTTTTCTCAATGACGTTTCACATTACGGAACTTTTGAATTCGACAAAAACACGATCGGTTTTTACATGCAGTGCAATTTATTACGTAATACAATCGATCGTTGTGATCTTTTCACATGTAACATTGTTTTTCGATTGAGTAAAAATATCACTACTATAGAGTACTTCATCAAAAGCGGGAAGTAGACAAGCAATTCTAACGAGAGGTTTATTAATTTAGACACAGACTAACTAGTTACTTCGTAAGTTTAGATTCTTGCAATATATTTTTAAACTAGCGGTTCGCCCCACCTTCGCATGGGTTTAATTTATAAATTACCCGTGCGAAGTCGGGGCGCAAACTATACCTACCCTATGTTCACCAGGGATAGTGTAGTATTCTAATAGTGAAAGAGTTTTTCAAATCGGTTCAGTAATTTCGGAGCCTATTCAATGCAAACAAACAATCAAATCTTTCCTCTTTATAATATTAGTATAGAAGTATATATATAGATGTGCAATTTCCTACTTTAGATGGAATATAGTTTTTAGAGTATAAAGTGATTAGGGATTATCCTGGAAAAAGTATTAAAAACTTTGTTTTCGAACAATTTTCGGCTCTAACAAGGTGGAACTCGTAGCAGAATTCAGGATAAATAAAATACAAGTAGAATGTACTTTTACTCGAGGGAAAACTATGTTCAGCTTTTCCTAGTGTTTTGATTCCGTTTTTAGTTAGTTGTATTTAATTCATCTTTTAGTTGTTGTAACGGAAAAGTTTGATAAATTACATAATACCTATCTCAGAAATTTCATTTACTTAAATTGCTTTTGATTTATTTATCAGTAGGTACTATTATCAGGCCTGTCTCACTTCTCACTTTAGGTATTTATCGGACGCGCGCCGCCTCGGGCGGCGCGCGACATAGGTTGCCACTTGCCGCTCGCTCGGCTTGCGGACTAGACGCATTGTGCGTAATAGGGTGGGTCACTCTTGTATGGAGAAAAAAAAATATTTTTTTTTTCAGTTTCTAATAGTGATAAAAAGGTGCCATATTACGTCAATAATCCACCTGCAAAATATGACACGGATTGAAAATCATCTTCTGCCTCCGAATCGAGGTTAAACTTTTAAAAAATTACAAAAAAAGGTCTTTGGAAAATCCTGCTGAAAACTATGAAAATATACTTGTATATGGTTTATTTTGGAACAAACCACGATACAAGAAGTCATATTTGTATACTTAATTATAAATTACTCAGTTACTTATCTAAAAAATGCAGGTTAGGTCTTCAAAGAATAGCAAAATCCTTCTTTACTGTAAAATGTGCGCATATGTTTGCGTGACTTTAGCTGAACCGATTATAAGTCCTTTTCTCTCAAATAAAGTGTTTAAAGTGTTGGATGCTTCCACCAAAGTCGTAATAGCTCTTTCCACACCTTACAATGACATGGCATGCGAAGCAGAGGCAGTTCGCCTTCGCCCACTTGTACAACAAAAGTTTGTAAGTTTTCGTCATTTTGCACCTTTGAATCGATGGTTCGGTAGCATTTGGTCACTAATAAATCAGATCAACATAAAAATATGCATTTAAAATTGTTCAGGAACTTGAGAAATCTTAGTTTTGTGCGAGAAATGAAACATTCTTTCAGAATTCGACGAGCGGTAAACTTTCTAATGTTTTTTTGTAGATTAGACAACATTGCTAGCAAAAAGTTATCAGGATGAGCAAAATACAGGCTAAATATGACAAAATCTTTTATGCCTTTGAATTCTATTGATTATTATCTTGATGTGGCAATTATCTTTTGCATGTATTGCGGTCTTTCATTGCAGGTAGCGTGGATCTTAATAGTAAACCAAAACTTTTAAATCTTTCGTTGCTAGAATCACCAGATTTATTGAAGGAGCTTCTGTGGATGAATAAATTAAAAAAAATGCAACTTGTTTGTGTGAACCAACGAGCATGAGGCATTTTACCTGGTGAAAATCACGAAAAACTCCATTGAAATACAGGCAAGAAGTATTTCTATTGTATTTTGGTGGTAGCATCATGGATGTTCCTTTTATCATTTTTTGAATTGATATTTCATCAATTGTGTTAATTTGTAGGTACATTGAGATCGTCAGGCCTCCTGCCCTCATTCAAATCTATGCTTTTTCAGCTAGAAATGTCGAAAAGAGCTTTCCTGCTATTCTTGAAATCTGTAATGTTTTGGTGAAGTTTTAGGCAAGGATTTTAGTAGGTTCTTAGACTTCAAATGATGTACTTTAAGCATTTGTAACATCCTTTTATCTGAATTTATAATAATAAGTCCTTTTGTCTATTATTTTTAATTCAATCAATAAAAATTATGCAATATCTCAATGCAAGTTGGTTCTTTTTGTAAGTCATTTTCGAATTCCCATTGGCGCCTCAATTCTTCATAATGTTTAAGAATACCGTTGTTACTTGGTAGTAAATTATCTTTATTATCGCTATTATCATCAATTAAAGAATGCTTAAAACACTTTTTAGACATTTCCATTGTTAAAAAGTAATCTTCGAACTTCAAACGTACCACGTCACTTTTGCGACAAAAGCTCGAGATTAAAAACTCTCAAAATCTCACTTTTCCTAAGAAAATGGTAAATAATGTTAATTAATAAGTAAATATATAATACTATCTTATGTTTCAAGGCAAAACTGTAACCAAAAACTACCTGCATAGTACTTTTATCAGTTCATGAATTCAACACCAATTTCAAGATTTTTTGAATTTTCAAATTAAATTCGGAGGCAGTTACCATTATTATAAAGCAACCATATTTTGCACGTCTCATTTCAACCATATTTAGCCACTTTTTATCGCTATTAGAAGTTGAAAATCGAAAAAAAAAAATTTTGACCCACGCTAGTGCGTAATTATCGTGATCTCGTATACATCGTTTCTTGTGATTTTTGCACGATAACTAAACGATCTAATCCGTATAAAAGATACTGCTGTGTCTACGGGTGTCTAAACAAAAGGAAAAGCAATGAATGGACATTAACATTCCACAAAATTCGAGGAAGATATTGAAAGGTTGGTAGGTACCTACTAAGCTTTTCTATAATTTGTTGTAAGTACTTACCTATTTAAATAAATCATCAATAAATACCTAGGTAGGTACTTACTTTTACTCTGTAACTGTAGGTGCATAATGAAAACGAGATTTTATAGACGTACCTGTTTACAAATAAACAAACATAATACACCTACAAAACTACCTACCTACAAAACTGTAGGTAGGTAGGTACCTACAGTTTTGTTTATTTACATATGTACCTAAAAGTAACTTATCCATTAAGTAGGTACCTAACCTACTTAATATAATAATTGTAAGTGTTAAGAAGTTACATTACATTCATAGAGCCATGTTGGTCGAAGTGATTAGTACCTCAACTTTTGAGACGAAGGTCGTGGGTTCGAGTCCTGGCCGTGCATTAAATTGCAAATGTGATTGCAAACCTAACATTAAAAGGGTGATTATCGGATAACGGCTCCCGGTCTAGTTGTGTGATGATGATGATTGTGTGTGTCTGATCGAGTCTAGGTAAGTATGAAGGTATAGATATTTTGAAATGCAATTGTTTACAAAACGAACGAGATAATAATGTATCTACCTACTTCACCTAGGTACCTACGTACAATACGTAGTACCTACTTACTACTATTTATTCTGTGGTACCTAACGGTAGATTAAATTATATTTAGGCCTACTTATTTTAGAACTTAAGTAGGTACTGTTTTTGTGACAGATAAAATAAATTAATTTATTTGTGTTGTCGCGAGCGAAAATTCGACAACCCTTACGAGTCGCGTCACACCGCGCCAGACAGTGACACAGTTACGCATTAGAGCAGGATGGGAATGTTTAGGCAAATATCTCGATAGGTAATAGGCCCATAGGCGAGTTGAATTGCACTTTATAGCTTCGCCGCGAGAGTCTCTATTTAAACAAATTTACTCGCGAAGTGAGCCTTCTGTACGTAGTACTAGTATTCTGTGCTATTATACCCGATACACATTTTTCAAATTAATTTTGGCCCGTAATTTATACGAATTTTCTCCTACAATGATGATTGATTTAGACCATAATTAATTATTTATACTTTTAGAAATAGTAAAACTCTTCACACATTTTTTAAGGTTCCCTAGATCAGTATTCCTGAGATAAACTGATGATCAAAATTATTCAAATTACATTAGGTAGGTAACCTCGTAATAATTTCTCATATACCTACATAAGGTAATCTCGTAATATAAATACATAAATAATTTAAGTGTACCTTAAAATTTTATCCCTGACATTACCCTTTGGTATTACATACATACCTTCTAATTGTTATATCTTTATCACATTCCATTTACATTTTAATTCATGTTCCATTCAAATTGTGTTTTAATCTCACTAGGTTATCTTTGCATATTTTGCTCGGCTGTAGCTTGTTTAAATGATAAGGCGCGATAAAGCTCCACTCTTCAGTCATCATGTCTAAATCTAGATAGGTTGTTTACTAATCCGGCTTTTTATCATCCGGCTATTTTAATCGACAAAATGGGTTATAATTTTCTTTAATATTCTTGTTATGCCATATCTTATTACAGGATACATTATATTCTATGGATCCTTTATTGCTTCTTGTATTTCTTAATTTATTCTTCCTTTTTCTAATTAAACGCTATCATCATCATTAATACTATTTCTAGCTTACCTATCTCAATTCCTCATTGGATAGGATCAGTGTCGTAGTTACTTGGCATTATCTTAATTCACTGATCAAAATGATTTCAGTCTCTTGAAAACTTTCTAATGTTAACACGCTTTTTCAAACATCCGGCTTTCTCAATAGCAACACAGAAAGCTCTGCCTATGCGTCTCGCGTGTCTGTAATCTGCTTCACAATCACCTACCGTGCTATCACGCAAACCATTCATGTACCTATATATTTTATTAATTTCGTTCCAGCTCTATTTATTTTAGCCTTTTCTGCAAAGTTACGAGGTAAGATTGAGCTTCCGTGTGTCGGGAAATAATGTCAAGTGGAAACAGGAAAGAGGTCATCGACCTCAACTCGAGCCTATCCGAAACTCCCTTATGCGTTTTCAGCGATTTTTGATTTTATCTAAGTTATGGGTGAACGCGCAGAGTTTACGACTCTCGCAGATTATAAGATTTGTTCAAAAACTGAAGAGATTTGGGGGTGGATTGGTAAATTTAAACCTTTTCTTATGCTGTATTCACTCCTAGCGTAGCTTGTTATCATAAGTTGAGTGAATCTGGTCAACTGTAAGTTATACAATTATAACTTTAATTTATATAGTTTGTAGTAGTTTGTACTGTACAAACCTTTGCGAGCGAAGACCTTACCTGATGGCTAACTCGCCAGAATGCGCCACAAGCTCATACGAACTTACTATTTTTTTGCAACGAATGTATGAATCATCGTATTAAATGGTTACGAAACAAAATGTCCAGTGATCAGCCAAGAGTATGTGGTTAAAGAAACAAGTAATTATATTATAAAAAAATACTACGGGGACTAATGAAAACCTTATCAACCGCATTTTATAAAGGCTTTGTATATTTTTATGTAATCAGCGTGATCAGAATTCATTTAGCAGAACCGAATTTATTAATATTCGTCCAGCAGTTATGGTTATAGCTACAGCAAAAAACACAACATCATAATAACATAAGTTAGTATAAGCTAGACACTTAACGTTCTTTCTTCACAGACGTTCAAATTCTGAGATATACCAATGTACCCCTTATTTCAAGAGTAACAAACTTGTAACTTACCCCTTCAGAATGAGCCAGTATTTTCCGAACAACAAACAGAGACGCTCCATTTTATCGTTCCATTCAACATTATAGTTTTAGATATTTCCACGTCCCAAAGTTCAGCCGGGTGGATGCCTTCGTGCTAGCGCCGCATTTTGCTCTGTTCTATTGCATTGTCACGTCATGATACCTGCCCGATTACTTCGGGAACTCGAATTGGAGTTTTGTCAGTTGTATGTTGCGCTGACCTTTTGGATCGAGAGTTTAAATTCACAGACAAATCCGGGACGTTTATCAACAAAAGTTTATCTTTATAAGCTCTGATGGTTAAATATGAACGACCACCAGCACTTGCTCAAAATAGTAAGGGAAAAATCGTTAACAAACTCTGTCCTGCTCCCTGAATATTGTCAGATAATGCACATAGGTCTTTTGGGAACAAGGCTAAGCTGATAAGCTGATAGAAAGCTACCTGAGCATCCAGTCTATTTCATCTTTATTATTGTTCCAGACTAGTGTCTTATTTAAGCTTATAAAGCCTCCTGATACTGCATAAAAATAACAGATAGGTCTTAAACTACCAGCGCATGGAGCATGATCGATATGCAAGTATCCTGAAGAGGCCTATGTCGTTTGGCTTCAAAAGGTGGATATAATTTGTTTTATCTTGATCTTTCTTGTTAATTTCATGGATTTGGTTACCTATTGCCTAATTTTGTATTACCATAGCATAAGGTCCTAAAACCTGGAATTGGCACTGTAATATAACTTTATTACCACCCGAGTTTACGGTTATACAGAATAGCAACATGCGATACTGCCGTAAAATTGTTTCAACAAACAATTGCAGTTGCAGCGAGGATTTGGGATACAGCCAAGTTAACAACGTGATGAAAACATCAAAAATGATACGGCTATAGTACTTTATGTTTGGAGTTATGGGTATTGCCGTAACCATAAAGTAAGTAATGGTACGCTGCTGTTTAATTTTGCATCTATTGTAGACTGTGTCGCAGTTTTATAGTCGTCTTCGATATGGATTCGAGAACTAATATTTGAATTTACGGATTGCCATTGAGTGTAAATACAGCTAGCGTCTTGGGCATTCATGCAACTCCTACCGCAATGGAAAAACTTATCATTTCACAATGTTATTGAAATAGCAAGCGACGTGGATGATAATATTAATACGCGAAAAAGAAACGCCCAAAGTCCTATTTTCTTACAACAGTTATTTCTTCTTGCAGCGTTTGTTCGCAACAAAAAATATATTGGAAATGATTCGATAGTTTTTGGCGCTAAAAGACTGCTACCATTCGAGAATAAAAAGTAGAAGATGATGGCTTAGTCAGCTCACGTCCACCAACTTCTTTATCCGTTCGTTCGTATCCCTCGAAAGTTACTTGTGAAGTATCAGCCCTATTGGTGCTTGCAAACTGTATACCGCCTTAGACAAATATCAAGCCATAGATTTTTATTTTTTATAGCGTTGATTTTCAACCTGACGTAATAAGGATTCCGTGGCCGAATTGATAAGGCACTCTGGCTTAAGGAGGATCGCTTGTATCATTGCGGGTTCGAATCCCGTCAGAATTGAAAATTTTGATAAGATTCTTCATTTTCAACCTTACACTTCATTTTAGACTTAAATTGGAATCCCAATTTAGTTTGTGCTTTTTTTTTATTGTTGTTCTGAATTGAAAAAAACTTAACCCTTTACATTTTACTAAATTATTTTTACAGTATCAGGCAGGAGGCAACCTATACATACACTCAGCGGTGTAGGAAAATTAAAAATGATTGAACAATCAGCAGTCTAGATTTTCAGAGAAATACAGCCCAGCTAGCCATATTACACTATATATCGTCGCGATCGCTGTAGAACACTTCAAAATGTATAGGAATTGACGTTTAAAAGTGATGTGAGTCACGTGGTCAGAACGTCATTTCCTATACATTTTGAAGTGTTCTTCAGCGATCGCGACGGTAGATAGTGTAATATGGCTATAGTCGTATTGCTCATTATACGGACTAAAATTGAAGGAAAAAATGTCATTTTTCCTTCAATTTTGATTAGTTTTGATACGTTTTATGTCAAAATTGAAGGAAAAATGTCATTTTTTCCTTCACTTTTAGTCCGTATAATGAGCAATACGACTATAGGGGGGCAGGCTACTTGGTGTAGCTATCATGTAAACGAAGTCACAGTTGAATTGAAAGCTAGTTTTAACCAAAATTGTTTGTTGCGGCAAGGATAAAGGTTGAAGCAAACAAACAAATAAAGTTTGTTGTCGCCATACACAACACACATGGGTATTGTACGCTTTCTGAAATTGCAGACATTGCTTCATATCTGATTCCTACATATAGACTGATCCTATAGATTTCTTGATTCTTTATAAAATACAATGAAGTGCTCGTGGCGTAGTTTGTATGGACTTTCTTGATAGATCATTGAAATTAAGCGGCGCAAGTGGCATTACCATCAGCTTAGTGTTCCGTGCTTCGGAGGTTACGTAAATTGTGGGTCCCGGCTTTTAAGTCGTTAAGCCATAAAGTAAGTGGCCTGAAAACTCCGACACCAGAGTTAGTCACTAGCTCATACGAACTTATACATATAAATAAATCAAATTCCTACGCATACACTGATCATAATTAATATTCACCTTTATTAATATACAATAGTAAATTTAACTCCAAAATATCACCATCAATATACAACTTTGTTAATATCAATATAATTAATTACAAACTCGACTGAATTTCGGATGCCTAATAAATACAACAAGAGCAAACAATCACAGTCAAGATTATTCCCGCTCAATCAACTTGCAAATTACATGGCTTACTTCAGATAGATTCAAATTATAATACTCTTAAAGCTAGGTTTCAATTTTATGACGAGATTAGCTACGAGGCAATGAATTAGAACGGTTTATAGCCCGATAACCACAAGCCGAAGATACTGCTGAAACTATAATCCAACAGAAACCTCAAATTAAAGTCAGATAGAGAGTCGCTCTCGACATTTATGTGGCTCAAATTTTCTTGTAACAGGATTTTAACAAGGAATGTTAGTTTCTTGGAACATTCGTTGGAGTATTGAGTAGTTTAGTGTCTAATAGTTAGTATTGTAGTATTTTTAGGTAGTGTCTGACCAAACGTGATCACAATAGATTCATAGGCAGCAAGCTGATCATAAACCACTATCAACCATGTGGTTGTTAATACCCATGTGATTAGACAAGTGAAGGATCGAAAAGAATGTCCTGTTTATGTAATCTTTGTCCAGCCGAAGAATGTAGTCCATTTCAGTAAAATAATTAGGCTTTGTAAAAAGATCCTCTATGAAAACTGAAGAAATAAAACCAGCTCAGTAGATTACTTTATTTAATAAGTTAAAGAACACGCTCATTAGCAACGACGACGAGTAGTAAGAGAGGCGACCTTAAGATTAATTATATGCAAGTTGACGTGTGCTCTCCTTGGCCAACTAATGAAGAATGCCTCGTCTTAGCCTAGCTAGCACCCGCTTTTATACCCCACAGTGATTGATGACGTGGCTGTGACGTCACAGATAGCACGGTTGATGAGGGTGCAGTATTTAATCTTATTTGGTTGCGCTGTGTCGTATACCGAATCTCGAATAGACCGCTTGTATCAAGGACCAAGAGAACAGAGAACATTCTAAGTGTTAGCCTCCAGTTTGATTTATCACGGAAAACAGACTAGTTTTCCAGATTATTTGAGCTCTAATCCAATACCAATAGGATCTATAAACGAACCGATAATTTATCAGGTTTCAGCAAACACAATCTAGAATGAAACAAGCGATAAAACAACATTACCGAACAACAAACCAGACAAAATCGAATTACGTAAACGTACGAAACGGCTCATTAGTGACCGCACAAGAGCAACGAGAAAATACATCAAATTAATTCCCGACTAGTGGGCCTACCCACAACTCTGCAAATATTTTGGACGTATCAAAAAGTAGCAAGTTATTAGCAAGCTCTTGACAAAAAAAAAAGAAATAGGTACTATGAAAACGGTAACCGACGTCATGGTTAAAATTTTGCTGTAGTACACACGCACAAAATAATACTTCACAGCTTTCGCCTTATAAATTGTAAGTTATAATGTACGTAAATTATCGATCTTATGATGATGTAAATTGAACCCAAAATACATAAAATTGTAATATTATTTCATATTGTAGTGACTAGCGAAGGGCGAAGGCCTTTGCCCAACAATGGGACAGTACGGGCTAGTACTACCATTACTGTTTCAAATCAGACGTAAAGAGTTATAGCAGCGAAAATAATGGAATTATAGACCAATTTTATCACAGTAGTGCAGACAAAAATCACGTACGCCGGCTTTTTGATTAATAAGTGTTGTTGACATTTTAATTAACCCGGGCAAGAGCCGACAATGCCTCTTTGTTGCCGATGAATGGCGAATAGAGGCACAAAAGTCTATATAAATTGTTTAATAGGCAGGATATCGCTACAAACGTGAAAATCTGTTTAGATCTGTTTGTATAAACCATTTAAAAATGGTCAAATGCAATTATAATCAAATTTAATTATTTTTCTGAAATAAGCACGCTTCTTCTTTTCTTTGACTAGGAATTAATTTTATTTATTGTGATATTACTCCGCTAGATAACGCCCGAGATTATGAAATGTGTGAATTTATCCAATATTCACGCGTTTCCTAAATCTCTGCGTCTGCACTATTACTAGTCTTGGTATATTGTCCATAAGATTTTATTTTTATTTTTTAGTACAAATACCAAAACGTGAACAGGCTGACAACAATAAAATAAGTGAGACGCGATCGCGAGGAGTAACCTTGCCACAACTCTCTCCTTACCCAGATGAAGATTCTTCGGATGAATCGAAACATTGTCGGTATCTAAATCGAAGATATTTTTACGTGAATAATTCCCGTGTGTTAAAATAATGTCGAGTAAAATAAGGTCCATATTTTACGAGAGCAAAGCCGGTGCCACTAGTAGTGAAGAATCTATTGACCGTTTCATCAGGCGTTTTATTTGTTTTTGTTATTGGTAGTGTGACTGTTTGGTGAATGACAAGCTTCCATTGAATTGAAGCCATTCGGAACATTATTTTCTATTCATATTCTGTTATTTCAGATATTTGGTGATATCAGAAACCATGGAATTTAATCAGTAGTGGCGCAACTAGTAATGTAATGGCGTTTCTGTAATTTATATTCATTGTAAGTTATTTTTTGTAGATTTGATAGACATTTTCTTGTATAGTTACTATTAATACCTACTACTACTAGATAATTATCATTTTGGTAAATAAAATGTTGTTGGTTCATCAAATCAGTTATGATCACTTTCACATTTAATTTTAGCGACTAACAATTCAGTTCATTGCTTTCAAGACAATCTTAATTTGACTATTACTAAATTGGTAAGCACGGCTTTTCTTTATCAATAGAGCTTATCGTATTGTTGGCAGGTCAGGTCAGGTCAACGGTCACTGGGTCAGATTTGGCGTGAATGGAGCTATGAGATCTATTGTCGATCGAGCGAGCGAAGCGAGCGAAGATCTTAGTGGTAAGTTGGGCGATTTTGCTTTGTATGTTTGTATGTTTGTATGTTTGTATGTTTGTATGTTTGTATGTTTGTATGTTTGTATGTTTGTATGTTTGTATGTTTGTATGTTTCACGAATTGTTGTTCGCGCATAACTGTCGAACCGTTCATCCAATCTGCATGAAACTTGGTAGGTCAATAGGTTGTGGTAAGGAAATTTACGGGGGAGCATATGAGCTTAATCGATAAAGGGGTTGTGAAGATATTGGGTTCCCAAGGGGGTAAAAAATTATGAAAGTTACACAAATAAATTGAGTGGGGTGTCATACGAAAGGGCTTATTTTGTACATTCCAAAATGGTTTTTATTTTTAATCTAGGATGTATAGTTTTTGAAATACGACCAAAGACCAAAAACTACGAAACCAGAGCTGCAAGAGCTCCCGTTGCATAGAGTTTTGATGACTTCGTAGCTCATTGACTGGTCGGTCTTAAAAAGAGAGCGGCATCGTTGCGGTTTGGTTTGCAATGATTTTAGATGCTACTTGATTTATTTTCATAATAAAAAAAATTTTGATAAAGAATGAAAATAATTGGGGTAAAAAAAGTTAAGTAAACAAATATATTGAGTGGGCTGTCAAATGAAAGGTCTTTATTTGTACATTCCAAAATAGTTATTATTTTTATTCTAGGACGTATACTTTTAGAAATACGACGAGAATTCATAAATATGAAATACCTAAATGAAAAATTAGACACGACATTATGTATTGCATGCATGCCAGTATTTTTTACCATGAAGAGCTAGCGCAATAGGCATACTCGGCAGTATCAGTAGTAGCACTTGAAATTATAGGGGTAGTCAGAAGAAAGTCCAAATGTAAGCCATTTACGGTGCGCGAGATCTCAG
Source organism: Camptogramma bilineatum (assembly GCA_958496255.1). NCBI lineage: Eukaryota > Metazoa > Arthropoda > Insecta > Lepidoptera > Geometridae > Camptogramma > Camptogramma bilineatum. The sequence goes on from OY292453.1 coordinate 2,537,824, forward strand.
TTCGGGGCGAACTACTAGTTATATTGTTTACTTTTCGGGAACTTATAGACTGCTTTTTTTTTGAATAAGCATGTTTAAGCGAAAGACGTCACGAAAGGCCTAGATTAAAGATGACGTGGGTTAGACTCAAAAATAATATGGGTCTTCGATAGCACAGAGGTCAGAGAGGTATTTTTCCTGCAGTAGGACGATACAGGCTAACAATAATAATGATCTAAGTTAATTTATAATTTATGTTTGTATGATCTACAAATATTTGTCTCGGGTCTGGGTTTTTTCTATACATCATATGTATGTATTTACAAAAAAGTATATAAATAGTATATCAGTCATGTGGTTCCCATAACACAAGCTCTGCTTACTTTGTGCTTTGGGGCTACATAAACATAGGCCTTTAGTAGATGATTTTATACTTACAGTATAGGAGGCAATCTTTACTACACTCAATGGGACTCTGTAGTACCTCTGGGACAATTTTGAGATGGAGTAGGCTAGTGGCTACTGGCTATATGATGCTGTGTGGATTGTCCAACATTATTTTTATTATTATTATTCAATTAGTAATTATTCCAGTTGTCTGGTCAATAGCTGGCATATATTTGGAACATCGAATCACTATTGCCATTCAGCTGATCAGTGCAGCCAGCGTCTTAGGTATACTTCCCATTGACTGTGGTCTTAGTTTCAATGTTCTATATCTCTGTGGTTTTGCTTACTGTAATACCTAAGATATTTGGCATTTTTAGCATAGAAATTATGTCAAACATCTAACCAAAGTAAGCAAAATCTCAAATAGAATATTGAAACTGGCTCAACTTTAATCTTCGCAAGTGATCTATAGATAGCTCAACTATTGTATCTTGTGCGACTTAATACTGGAATCTCGGAGATTTTGTGCCCTGATTTTGAACCCAAATTACTTTTTGTGTTTCAAAACCAAATCTAAAAATATGTGCAAACTCGGCTACCAATAAAATCTGGAACGGACAAAATCTAAATAATAACATAAAATTATTTTTCTTTTGATATATTTTTACAATCCACATCGAGGTCCAAAAAGTTCAATTAAATTGTAATCTTATTTAAACTTCCATTTTTCCAGGAAAAAAAATATGATATTTACGAAAATGATACAGAACATAAAAAGTCACGGGAAAAGTTTTAATAACGAATAAACAATACAATGTTCGCAAAACAAAGAAAGTTATGCTTTCCGGAAAGAGGGATGCCGAATGATGAATTGAAGTGGACGGATTAATCTACCCTTCTTTGTAAAGTTAATTAATTATAATATTTAACAAAGTATTAATGTAAAGTAAATGAATAAAACAAATTTTAAATAAGTAAAAAAGAACTGTTCACTTTTATTTTGGATTTCATGAAAGTTTAAATACAGCTTGCTCGTTCTTGAATCGAAGTCATCGAAATTACGACGCTCAGTCAATAAATAGGACTGCTAATGTAGGAATGTCATACTTACATACTATTCCGCTGACAATACTATTCCGAAATAATGGTTGTTAGGAAATCATTAAAATTTTCAGGTCAATAAAACACAGAATCTTTCACAAAAAGCCGGAAAATCATAAAAAGCCGGACAGCAGCCAGCTCAATTCACGAAAAATGCGGGATGTATTATTAAAAGCCTCCGCGCTACGTAATGTCGTTAGTGCTGCACCACGCACACGATTCTGACTCATTCCGACTCTAATTTACATTTTTACGGACAAACGTCATAACTCTGAAAAGATACCTGGGTCACTGGTGACCAGAAAAAAAATGGCAGTTGTCCTGACCAGCAATGCAATTCAGACTTCCGAAAATGCATCCGATTCGATGATTTTCTTCAAAGTTAACGTTTTATCAGCGATGATACGTCATTTTCCGAATTTGGAATACATTCCGAGAAAGTCGAAATCGCATGGAACGCTCACTATTGTATTTGAGAAATAACTAAACAAAAAAATATTTGCTGGAAAATAAATAAAAAACCGGTCAAGTGCGAGTCGAACTCGTACGCCGAGGGTTCCGTACCTAGCCATGGTGCCAATTAAGCTAGTCCGCTTAATTGTATGAGCGCCCATACAACTCGGAGGAAAATTTTAATTGGCGTCAACTATGTATGTATGTATGAAAACACCCTTTAATTTTCAACTTTTCTAACTTTTTGGAATTTTTCCTTTATTTGTGCTATAAGACCTTGCTTTTTGCCAAATTTCGTGATTCTAGGTTAACGGGAACTACCATTTAGGTTTTCGACCCAAAACCTCTAGGGTACTTCCGGTTGACCTAGAATTGTCAATTTTGGTTACAAGCAAGGTCTTACAGCACAAGTAAAGGAAAAATTCCGAAAAATAAAAAAAGTTGATAATTAAGGTAAGTTTTGGTACTCACAAGTTTTCACGAAAACCTAAATTTGTCTATATCTTTTTATAGTGTTGACTCAGGACCTTGATTTTTATACTCACAATAGGGACTATAGACCTTAGTATATGGTATAAATTTCAACTTGCTAGCTCTACCCGTTCCTGAGATAATCGATGGTGACACACGGACAGACGGACAGACAGACAGACAGACAGACAGACAGACAGACAGACGGACAAGAAAGTGATCTTATAAGGGTTCCTTTTTTTACCTTTTAAGGTACGGAACCCTAAAAAAGCTCTACCGGCCGAGTCTAAGCGACCATTAGGAACCATCCAAGACCTACAAAAAAATCAGAAAATCGGTTATCTATACATATAATAAGAATGAAGTCTAAGAACAAACTTATAAGTATTCAATTAAGTGATGTCAGTTTTTGATCCATATAACCTTTTCACGTCCAAAAATGTCATAAGCGCGATCTACGTTGACCTTGAACGCAAACACTTCATAGTAACTGTTGGTAATCTGTGACTTTGAAATTTTCGTTTCTCTGTGTGTTTGACCACTAAGATCTCTGAAACTACTGAACTGATTTGGTTGCAGTTTTCATTGTTGTATTATGGTAAGCCGGGATTAAAAGATAGGGGTTGTTTTATCAAAATCCGTTCACAAATAAAAAAGATATATCTATTTAAAGAATTCTACTGTGACTTTAGTTTCTCTGTGTGTTTATTGCTGCTAATCTCAAAAACGGCTCTACTGAATTGGATGTAGTTTTGACTGTTGTATTATGGTAAGTTGGGATTAAAAAAATAGAAGTTTTTTTATCAAAATCCGTTCACAAATAAAAAAGATATGTACATTTAAAGAATTCAATCTAAATTTCTAAACACTTTGTTTTCTAAAGAAAAGATTACGATAAAATTTGGCATGGATATAGATTATATCCCAGGAAAGGACGTAGGCTACTTTTTTTCATATGTTATCATGGTTGAGATAAAAAAATAAGGGTTGAAAGTTTGTATGGGGAACAAAATGTTGGGATGGGTGACCGTCTGACCTCCTCTTTTTGCACTCATGGAAATTTTTAAACATTTTTTTATTACCTACGAATTTCAAAATTACTTAATGATAATTACTTAAATTGGTTTTAGGTAGGTGATGACCATGAAGTAGTAGTTGTAAATAGGTAAAGTGGGTAAGTAGAAAGCACGCCTAAGCTATTTCTACGGAACAGAGATAGCTTCTTGCGATTTGCTATTAGAAAACACGCAGGAATATACAAATTTTAGCGTTTCAAAACCGTTTGTTGTTTCAGCGCAATAGACTCAAATCTGTAAATGTTATATAATTAAAACCTCAATTGAATATTAATCTTCCTTAAATTGTTGAAAATATAAAAATCAGAGCTTTAAATGAATTCAATATTTTAGAAAACAAATTCCCCAAATCAGCGCAGCGCCAAAGTAAATTATTTCCAAGTATTCAAATTTTCTATCCGTGTATTTATTATGTTAAATACCTATGTATTTATTTAAAAAGTATTTATCACGATAGATTAAAAATTAAAACACCCAAACCCCAAGTAGATAGTTGTAAATAGGAAAAATAGGTAACTAGATAGCACGCCTAAGCTATTTTTACGAAACAGAGATAGCTTCTTGCGATTTGCTATTAGAAAACACGCAGGAATATACAAATTTTAGCGTTTTAAAACCGTATGTTGTTTCAGCGCAATAGACTCAAATCTGTAAATGTTATATAATTAAAACCTCAATTGAATATTAATCTTCCTTAAATTGTTGAAAATATAAAAATCAGAGCTTTAAATGAATTCAATATTTTAGAAAACAAATTCCCCAAATCAGCGCAGCGCCAAAGTAAATTATTTCCAAGTATTCAAATTTTCTATCCGTGTATTTATTATGTTAAATACCTATGTATTTATTTAAAAAGTATTTATCACGATAGATTAGAAATTAAAACACCCAAACCCCAAGTAGATAGTTGTAAATAGGAAAAATAGGTAACTAGATAGCACGCCCAAGCTATTTTTACGAAACAGAGATAGCTTCTTGCGATTTGCTATTAGAAAACACGCAGGAATATACAAATTTTAGCGTTTCAAAACCGTATGTTGTTTCAGCGCAATAGACTCAAATCTGTAAATGTTATATAATTAAAACCTCAATTGAATATTAATCTTCCTTAAATTGTCGAAAATATAAAAATCAGAGCTTTAAATGAATTCAATATTTTAGAAAACAAATTCCCCAAATCAGCGCAGCGCCAAAGTAAATTATTTCCAAGTACTTATTCAAATTTTCTATCAGTGTATTTATTATGTTAAATACCTATGTATTTATTTAAAAAGTATTTATCACGATAGATTAGAAATTAACACCCAAACCCCAAGTAGATAGTTGTAAATAGGAAAAATAGGTAACTAGATAGCACGCCTAAGCTATTTTTACGAAACAGAAATAGCTTCTTGCGATTTGCTATTAGAAAACAAGCAGGAATATACAAATTTTTGCGTTTCAAAACCGTATGTTGTTTCAGCGCAATAGACTTAAATCTGTAAATGTTATATAATTAAAACCTCAATTGAATATTAATCTTCCTTAAATTTTCGAAAATATAAAAATCAGAGCTTTAAATGAATTCAATATTTTAGAAAACAAATTCCCCAATTCAGCGCAGCGCCAAAGTAAATTATAGCCAAGTATTTAAATCGTAATTTGAACATAGAAGTCTTCAAAAATCTATTTCATATACATCCGATACAAAAATTTCAATTTCTGTATCGGACGCGCAGACATCAGACGTCCTCACGTTGCGTTGGCTCTGACGGAAGTTCCGTCACGGAACAAGACTGGTGTAATCGCCAACGTGTGGATGGTTCACGAAATCTTGGCCCCAACGTTGGGACCAACGTTGGTCCCAACGTATACGCCGGCACCATACGTTGGGACCATGAAATTTGTGGTACGGGGGTTAAAGGGGACGAAAAATCGATCTACCTAGGCTAGGTCTCATATCTGGGAAAATTCGTTTTCTCGACATTTTTACGCAAAAAGGTTTACCTACCAGTGCAATGTGGTTCGTAATTTTACAATGTCTGTTGAAACTAAAGTGGCCAAGTGAAATAGGTGTCCGCCTCTCAACTCAACCGATGGCTTCGAGTTCGAATCTCAGCCAGTAAAAGTTTACTTTTTGTAAGTTTTATTTCTTTTTCTTTTTTAATTTTTATCTATTTGCACCCGAGCATAGTTCGGTCGCCCAGATATTCAAGTATTAAGTCCCTACCTACCTAAAGTATTTACAAAAAAATATAGAAGTAGGTAAGTACCTATTCTATCAGTTATCTGGTTCCCATAGTACAAGCTATGCGATTTTGATGAAATTTGCGGTAGGTACGGGGGCTTACGGAGGCGAAAAGCCGATCTAGCTAGGTCTTTTATCTGGGAAAATTCGTTTTCTCAACATTTTCATGCAAAAAGATTTACCAGTGCAATACCTACCTAATGAGTTTTAAAAAATTTGAATAAAAAGAACCTAGCCTATGTGTTATTCCAGGTCATAATCTATGTAAGTAATTATTCCAAGTTTCAATAAAATCCGTTTAGTAGTTTTGGTGTGAAAGAGTAACAAACATCCATCGATACATCCATCCTCACAAACTTTCACATTTCGCAAATTAGTAGAATTAGCATACGCGAACGAAGTCGCGGGCACAGCTAGTACTGAATAAAAGAATACATGCCAACCAGAATTTCATAAATAAAGATTTGATATTTAGAATGTTAATCTGATTCATAATAGAAATTACAGAGTAGCAATTTCAGTTCCCCAGTTTATTTTTATTAAATTGTCTTGTTGGTGCGTATGATGCCGAAACATTTTTATTTTTGTACTAGACTAAGTACAAATACTATTTCTATGTGAAATAGATTAATTTAGTTTCGTCTCTTTGCACAAATGTGTAAATTCAGGTATTTTGAATTAGGCGCAGTTCAGACTACGCTATAATTTATAGCATATACCTTTTTATAGTAAGCCAATAATTACAATCGTACAGTGAAGTGTGAACGTGTCTATAGTAATTGTATGGTGCGCGATATTGTTGTGCTATGAACTATACTTAATTTAAACGAACTATACTTAGTCTTGCTATATTCGATCGAGCGAGCGAAGCGAGCGAAGATCTTAGTGGTAAGTTGGGCGATTTTGCTTTGTATGTTTGTATGTTTGTATGTTTGTATGTTTGTATGTTTGTATGTTTGTATGTTTGTATGTTTGTATGTTTCACGAATTGTTGTTCGAGCATAACTGTCGAACCGTTCATCCAATCTGCATGAAACTTGGTAGGTCAATAGGTTGTGGTAAGGAAATTTACGGTGGAGCATATGAGCTTAATCGATGAAGGGGTTGTGAAGATATTGGGTTCCCAAGGGGGTAAAAAATTATGAAAGTTACACAAATATATTGAGTGGGGTGTCATACGAAAGGGCTTATTTTGTACATTCCAAAATGGTTTTTATTTTTAATCTAGGATGTATAGTTTTTGAAATACGACCAAAGACCAAAAACTACGAAACCAGAGCTGCAAGAGCTCCCGTTTCAGAGAGTTTCGATGTCTTCGTAGCTCATTGACTGGTCCGTCTTAAAAAGAGAGTGGCATCGTTGCGGTTTGGTTTGCAATGATTTTAGATGCTACTTGATTTATTTTCATGATAAAAAAAAATTTGATAAAAAATGAAAATAATTGGGGTAAAAAAAGTAAAGTAAACAAATATATTGAGTGCGGTGTCAAATGAAAAGTCTTTATTTGTACATTCTAAAATAGTTATTATTTTTATTCTAGGACGTATACTTTTAAAAATACGACGAGAATTCATAAATATGAAATAAATGAAAAATTAGACACGACATTATGTATTGCATGCATGCTAGTATTTTTTACCATGAAGAGCTAGCGCAATAGGCATACCCGGCAGTAGTAGCACTTGAAATTATAGGGGTAGTCAGAAGAAAGTCCAAATGTTGGCCATCTACGGTGCGCGAGATCTCAGTTCGGGGCGAACTACTAGTATAGTGTAGTCTGAAATGCGCTTTACGTCCAAAAATTGAGTTCGTAAAAGTGTACAACATTTAAAATGAATTGTGGTGACTTACGTCAATTGGTAATCGGATTAATTACTCCCAAGGAATTTCTATACTACGTATTACTCCCGATTTATCAGTGATGTGCCTGAGCTTTTGACAACTGAATTGTTTATTGGAATGTCATTTTAATGAATATTTCTTATGTTAAGGATTAGCTTTCAAAAGAAATGTCATCGTTGACTCCCCCCAAACGCCCCTCTACCCTCTATCTATTCACGATATTTTGACATGTTAAAACTTTTGAAACTATCTTGGAATAATTATAATTTTAACATCTTGTTGAAGTAGCGAACATTGTCATGGAGACTTCATCAATTTTTTTTTTCGATGGTAGTGATACCTAGTTGTTACCTTCATAATTATTATTACTTATTATAGAATATCTGGGCGACCAAGCTCTGCTTGGGTGCAAATCGAGAAAAAAAGAAAAAGAAAAATGAGTTAAGTATGTATTTAAAAAAAGCTAGGTCTCGATCGATCTAGCTAGGTAGAGACCTAGCTAGATCGATTCTTCGCCCCCGTAAACCGTAAACCTCTGTACCGCAAATTTTATCGAAATCGTTAGAGCCGTTTTCGAGAACGTGAGTACAAATAAACAAACAAACAAATATTGCTCGTTTAATAGAATAAGATAATATTTCATAAGAAGATCATATACTTGTCGGGGAGAGGGTTCTGGGCGTGAAGTATGGATGGTCCGATATGTTCAAAGACACGAAATAACCAATGTAACGTGTAGTCAGGATGTCTATTTTGTAATCACAATTACTTTCACAAGACTTAAACAGAGGATTGATTCGATTTTTGCCGATTAGAATTACTATCACCATTTAAAAAACAAAATGGAAACGCGGTGAGTTCAACAGAAAGAGACAAAGCTACCCACAGAACATTATTACTATCGAGGAGCGACCGCTCCGCTCCGATGCCAGAACCAAAGTGGCCACGCCGCTCGCCACCCGCTCGAGGAAAGCGAACTGTCCAACAACAAAACTGACTTTAGCGCCCTCTGCCTACTTTGTGTCGACCACACCCAAGTGACAATGACAGTTGTCTATTTGACGTTTCCATTATTAGTCTACAGATGGCGTTGTTAACAGGATGTAGTGCAGAACGAAGTATCAAATCAATTAACATTCCCTTTTCTAGCTCCAACTCCGACATAATATGTATTATATTCTTTATACCTAGATAAGTCTAATCACAAATAATTGTATGCTGTGTTCACTGTGTGAACTACAAACTACAAACTACGCCGACTTTGCTTTCTTAGGACTGTCATAATACGTTAAGTTTAGCGTAAATTACAATTTGTGAACCATAAACTTTCATATGACACCCCATTAAATTTATTTGTATAACTTTTATTTTTTTACCCCCTTGAGTACCTAATATCTTTACAACCCCTTCATTGATTAAGCCCATAAGCAGTCGGGTCACTCGACACTGGATATATGCACCAACCGGAATTTAAAACACTAAAAAACACGCTATAGTTACATACGAGTCGATAAAGTACAAAATTACAGTACTAAAATTAACTATGTAAATTAATTTTAGATTAAAAAATAAACTAAAAACCACGTCTTTATTTATTTATTTAGAATGCGTTGTCATCGAGTTGTGAGCTACCCTGACAGTTTTAGCCGGCCAGCTACACGGAAAGTGCTCGAAATTTTAGTCGCGCGAGATTTCCCCCGGAACGACAGACAGATAGACAGACGAACAAGAAAGTGACTATATAAGTATAATAAAAACGTGGTAAAATAATAATGTCATTGATCCTTGATAAGTGTGCACATTTTGATCCGACGTTTTGAAATGGATTAAAACTACGTTCTAAGATTCTGTTGACATAGATGAATACAAGTGAAGCTAAAAAAAACTAAATTCGGGGTAATATCCCACTTGGCCAAGACAGTCCTTGAACAAAAGCCAAATTATATAGTTGAGGATGCGACTCCACTCCATTTTGTTCCGAATGACATTCGATTTCGACTAGTCCTATTATATAACAAATGAGAGAAGTTTGTGTGAATGTTTGTTTTACCACGTATCTCCGTAACTACTAAACTAATTTTGCCGATTTTTTGTTCTACTCGTAATCTATAGTGATCTTCGATCTTCTGTTCTATCTAATAAGAAGGTGAAAAAAGGAGGCAAGTTTCTAAGAAATAAATGTACCTACCTAATTTCTTAAATAAAAATAAAATAATAAGTACTAAGTTATGAATTTTTAAAGGGGTTGCAATAAAGTTCTATTTCAAATAAATATTTTCTGGTTTGATTCACCAGAGTAATTAAATACCTACTTTATTTTTATTTTATTCAAAATTACCCTTAGGGAGGGACTGTGCATTATTACTAAGGTCGTAAAGTTAGTATTGTTTTTCCTAATCGAAAAAAAAAACTAAATACTTACTAACTTTATGACTTTTTGGTTTCATTTTCTGTTACCTGTACAAAGCCGGGGCGGGCAAATAGCTTGTCAAATGTCAAAATGTCAAAACGCGCGTGGATCCGACCTTGTGACCGCCCAGAAGCGGAATGAGCTGCGTTCGATTCTGTGTTTATTTATATAGCAACTCGGGACTCAATAAGGTTGATTTTCGGTTGATCCGTTTAACTCTCTGTGCTCAGAAGTAAAGCTCAAAACTAATTTTGCTTATTATGAGAAAAATAAGCAGTCTAGGTAAACGATAACTTAGAAGCAAATAAAAGACTAAATTTCCTTTCTGTGAGTATTTATTTTGTATATGTAGCTGAACTGGTTTTCAAGAAAAATGCAAAAATCTTGAGAAAAGGTGTCATTTTCAAAACGTAAAAGTATCATGTAAATTTCTATTAATCGTGTTTCTGCCTTTATAACTAAATAGAAAAAAGATTAAAAAATCACATAATTGGAGTTGTAACTTGATGAGATATTCCGTTTAGTTACAATTTGCAGGCAAACAATCATAACCGTTTTGGAGCTTGGCCTTAAGTCATTTATGCAATCAGGATACCTACCCATTCAAGGCGTTGAACCATATATCCTTGATGTTAGAATAGAATTGCAATATCAATCAACACCGCCAACTTTTTTAACGCCACCTCAGATAAACAAATAGTTGCTGCTACCACAACGCTAATTCTTATTCGATTTGTCACACTAGCCAGCTTTGAATTGAATCGCATCATCTCTCATTTTGTCGTTCTCATCTCTAAGGCTGTGAAATAAAGGTGTAATTCGATTAAGCAATGGTTCAAATCTCGTCTGCGATGTAATGACTTGGATTGAGTCAGACGGCAAAAAGTTGTCGCGTCTGAATGACGTCATATTAGATTGATAACTGGTATGTAGGTATAGACAGTTCCGTACAGAACAAAGGAAATGTCTAGTGCATTAATAAGTAGATTTTTTATTGGAATTTGAAATGAGCCGTCTCGCCGAATCAATTTTAGAAATTGAGTGCTCACTTTGAGGTATTATGAAAATTAGAAAGGAAAATTTTCATCCATCATCATCCATAGTCTGAAATTGTGTGCTCAGTCTGAGGTATTATGGAAATTAGAAGGGAAAATTTTCATCATCATCGATTTAGCCCGATTTTACCTACTGCTGGGTATTAGGCCTTCCTAAGTGTGTGCCATCCACGATCCTGTGCCAGTCGCATCCATTGACGCCTCGCGACGTGAACTATGTCGTTGACCCACCTCGCCACCGGTCGCCCGACACTCCTTTGTCCCTTCTCGACCACCATTCAGTCGTGGCTTTGCTCCACCTGTCATCACCTCGCCTTGTGTCCAGCTCAACTCCACTTGAGTTCCGACATCTTGGACTTTCGTCCGTCGTCGGATATCGGAAAATTGTATTGCCTGAAAATGGAACAAAACAAAGTTGAATAAACGTTGAGTTCTTGTTTCCTGATATACTAAATAATATATAAAAATATATAATTGAATAAAAAAATATGTAGGTAATAAATATAATGATATAAAAAAATTCATTAATACAATACACTAACAAAATTACACGGATTTACAAGATGAAATATGCCTCCAACAAAGTATAGTATAACACGAACGCGTATAAACAAAACTAAACGAGACAAAGTCACATAATTCAGGATGAATTGTGAGCATTTATCACGCGAGCAAGTCGCAATCGAGATAAATGATTCGATTATGATTCGATAGCAATCGGCGCAACACTAATCCTATGATGTCATTGGCAGGTAGGCGGGAATTCAAATTCAGAATTTGAGATGGGATTTTAAATGGATTTTGTTGTTTCCTTTTTTGATAATTCAAGGTTTGTTTTTTTTTTAAATGCCAGTATCTATACGACAAAAAGATAATTATGTAAGTATGGCGGATTGAGCAAGATCGCATTATTATTGTACTTACCTACGTAGGTACCTACTGAGTTGTATAAAACAATTTTTTTTTATGCTTAGGTCACTAAAATTATTGCTCAATAACTAATAGATTACTTTATTTTGTTGCAGGTAAGAGTCACCGATATGAAGTTTTTTCAAAGCTTTTCTCTGTAAGTGTGTGGATAGTGATTTGGTAAATGCAAAGTCAACATGTCTGATGATCATTATCATCGTCATTGGTAGCTTGTACCGCGCCTTGGAGAAATTATCGTGTTTTTGGTCCTGTTTTTATGAAGCTGTATCTCCTATCCTATACTATTTATAAATTTGTTTAATTGTACTCACGTTCCCGAAAACGGTCCTAACGATTTCGATGAAATTTGCAACATAGGTATTTACGGGGGCGAAAAATCTACCTAGATAGGTCTCATATCTGGAAAATTCTAATTTCTAGGATAATATGTTTTCTTTATTTCCATCCGAGCAGAACTTATAGATATTAAAGACTATAAAATGAATGCAGTCTATTATTTTATTCATGTTTTCAAAACGCCGACGGTGGCTGTCGTCTGTCGATGTCTGACCCGACTACGTGTCTGCCACGGCACGTGTCTGGCACGTTCAATGTCTGTAGATACAGTCCTTTATTTCTATGCCATTCTTCACTATTCTGCACTTATTACTTTCCATCCATAGGTTGCCTGGAAGAAATCGCTTTTAGCGATGAGGCTGCTCCATTGTACTAATTTTTAAGCTGTTTTTCCTGTTTATTGTGATTACTTTTATTTTTTTGTTGTACTATAAAGCATTATCTATCTCTCTATTTTGATAAATGACAATATTATCGGTTTAGGACCGGTTTTTATGAGATAAACGTTAAATACATAGAAAATACAAAAAATATATAACTTATTTTCCTTAGCCGCGGTAATCACATTTACTTTTGTTCGTTTGGGCTCTTTCATTCGTTTAATCGCGTTATTTCGGGGCTGTGCTGAAACAATCTTCGATAAACTCAAGTCATAAGAGGAAGCGATATTAATTTTTACCCCGCTGACTAATCGGCTGGGTAATGTGCTTCTAGCCTTTCCATGTCTACAAATTTGTAATGTTCTTTATTACCGCATTGATTTTAAAGAATGTAATTAAATAATCAACATCATCATCCACAGCCCGATTTCACCCACTGCTGCATAGGCCTCCCTAAAAAGTAAAAAAAGTAAGTTCGCATGAGCAAGTGGCCAACTCTGGTGACGGAGTTTTTAGGCCGCCTAAAGGCCTCCGTCATGGCTTAACGACTTAAAAGCCGGGACCGACAATTTAACGTGCCCTCCGAAGCACAAAGCGCTCAGCTCGTAGGTAATGCCACTTGCGGTCACCCATCCAAATTGTGACCGCGGACAACGTCTTCAACGATCAATCAAGAATGTCTCAGCAACCCCAGCATAATCTCTTACCATGTGTCCCGCCCAGCTCCATTTGAGCTCCAGAATCCAATCACCAACATCTTTGACCTTAGTTCGTTTTCTGATTTCTAGTAATTGGATAACTAGCTTAATTCGTCAGCTGTGGTGACAATTTTGTGTTTAGAAATATTGTGAACACGCTTACCGCTTGTACTTTATTCCACAAATTCAGCCCATACAGCATAAAAGGAAGGAAGTAAGCAAAAGACGGCAGGCGGATAGTTTCTTGGAAAACCGCTGTAGGTAATTTTCTATTTATAGCCCTGTTCGAAGAAGAAACTTTCAACTCATCAATTTCTCCTTTATAAGAAAGTAAAAAAAATAATGATTTAAAATATACTTTGTGAAAGATAAGAAAAAATGTAAACATTTCTATGAAATAGGTAAATAATTAGTTTTTAGTAGGTACCTAAACTTTCAGGAAACATTTTGATGAGCGAATTAAAATTGTCTTAAAAAAACGATAAAAAAAACATCATCACGCCCAAGGTGCGGTAGAAATTCTCTAAAATCTTTAGGTCCTCAAAGGATATGGTTCGGTCGTGATCATACTCGTAATAATGTACTGTTTAATTCAAACTTTATTCGAAAAGGAAGTAGCAGGATAAGTTAAACGCTTCGTCGTTCTTCGAATAAAGCCCAAATATATAGCTCTCATACGTACGGGGATGATTTGGGGGTTGGAATTAGGGGTAATTGTCGACTTCCGCGCCCGTAAGGGATGAAATGACGCACACGTCAAATAAGGTTAAATGTTTGGTTAGGAAAGCTTTGTTTCTAGCGACAATTCCTTGTTTTATTTATTTAATATCTACGTGAAATAAAAATAGACCAGATAAAGTAGGTATTTGTTTGTTAGTTGATACTTGGGAAAACGCTCTATTTTTCCTAGAGAAAATAACCGTAAATAACCTATTTACCAGTGGTACCAAAATAAGAAAAGGTTGAGCACTCAAGATCATAATAATAATAATTATACGGTGTTTCAATTTTGACAGAAGTTGAGTGGAGTTTATTAGTAGACCAGCTGGGATATTTTGTTTCACACGTAAAGTCGCTAACTCGGATTCGTTCCAACAAATTGATTTTTTACGAACATTAAAGTTATTTACTGCAAAATAACTTTACATATTTTACTCAACAAACATGTCTATCACTTTTTACAACCATCTTCTACCATATCAAAGTATTCATCGAAAAAAAAAAAACAATTTTGTTGGAACGAATCCGAGTTAGCGACTTTACGTGTGAAACAAAATATCCCAGCAGATAGTGTTTTAGAAATGTCACTCAAACTCAATGATCTTCTATATAAACTGAGGTAGATGCGTTGTACCCCGCTCTGCATGGCGTACAAAAGTCAAGCTAATTAGCTTGAGTCAACTCAGTCGCACTTTGTCTTGCTCCGAGACACGCATTTACCCGCAGCACGCACATAATTTATCTCTTTCTGACAACGGGGTTTCTTATCTAATAATTTTTAGTTTTCTTGATTGATATTAAACCAACATATTCTACTAAGACTGGATTCAACCAAAAGTCATCTTGCTCCAGAGTAACTAGCCGATGTACTTAATTCGAAATATATTTGTTTAGAAAGCGCAACCGAACATTATAATGAGCATACAAGTTATCCTGGTTATATGACGTCAACTTTACAATGACAAAATATTCAAACGAACAGTAGTTTACTCTCGAGTAAAAACTTAATTCAGTTTGGCCGAATCCAGCCTAAGTAGCTTTCACAAAATTTCGCCGCGTTTTAGAACTCCTTCTATAACGTCCTATTGATAGAATCTCATTGCTCAAGCTCATTTTTCAGCATTACGTTTTTAATCTCCAAAAAATATAAGTACACATTTTTCACCATTCAACCGCAAGTCAAGGTGATCCGAGTTCAACATAAACAATTCCTTGCGAAAATTCCCTGCAATGTACTGCGCTCGGATTCCCTCCAGAACCGAGGGCCTGACAAATTGTCTGCCAGCCGTCTGGCCGCCCCCTAGCGGATATCAGTACAAAACACAGAAAAGTTTATATTTAATCTCGTACTGAAAAAGAACAATCTAGCGAAATGGTCCCTTGGCTATTGTGACTAGATTTAATTTGTGACGAGAAATTAAAAGATCTCGCGAGAAATTGAATTCTTTGTGTACGAGAATTACATATTAAAGGCGTTTACTGCAAAGGTTTATTATTTTTTGTAATTGAAGTCCTTTTATTAAGGTTTGAGGAATAAAAATGATCGTAGAGCATTATAATAAGTCTTTTCATTCATTATTTAATCTTTGATGTACTTAACTATTTTAATAATATTGATATCTCTAATCTCTTTACAACTTCTTAATATTGAATGTATAACTTTTAACGAATTTCTTATTTACTCACAAAATATTAACTTTAAAACAAAAAAAAATCCAATGAAGCTTTTTCGAGATAGGCCTTTTTAAACATAGGTACTATTTTTTATAAAAAATGCTCATAGAACAAACAATATTCCTTATTTTCAATGCTTCTTTGCGTAAGTGTTCGTTTTTATAAGTTGTTTATCAACTAGATTAATAATAAATACTATTTTTTACCTAAAATGAAAACATAAAATGCTTTCAAGTTGAATATAAATTCTTCGGGTCGCTGAAACGAGTCGGCTGGCTTAACTCGAAAAGTTATTAAGAATCTGCCCCTTTCACACCTCGACAACATTTTTGCAGCAAACTGGCAAGAATTTCATTTGTTTTTGAACTAAAAAGAATTCGTTCTATACGCCTCACTTATACGGGTATTCCAGTCTGTTTACATCAATTGGGACATAATATGTCAGAAATCATCAAAAGGCTAAATTGAAAATTAAAAAAAAACAACTTCAATGGTAGGTATAAGGTGAACAATTTTCTGCAATCTCAAGGGTGCGTTTCTGTTCATAGCTCTGCAGATCCTCGAGACAGATCCTCACCAAATTTTTTTGTGGCTCCAATTGCAAAGTATAAGTCTACTTACTTTTACCCTTTCAAACAAAAAAATAAATTTCCAAATCGGTTTCAATCGGTTTTCAAGTAATCGGTGAACATAAAGAAAGTACAAAAAAATATTCCGACGAATTGAGAACCTCCTTCTTTTTTTGAAGTCGGTTAAAAATGAAACTGTAGAGACTGCCTCAACTGTCTGAATTCTCATTGGCCTTCAAGATCTTCGAAGTTGAATGTATGAAGATCTAAGTGTTTGGGAAAAAGTCGAGATACTGTTTACATTTTTACTATATTACCTACCTAGTTAAATAATTTTATACACAAGTTAAGGGGTTCACAAAAAAGTTCGTTTCCACAAACACGTGAAAGTATGACAACGGTAATGTTTTCCAATTAACTTTTACAAGGAAGCATTTTAATTTACCCGCGCGAGTGCAAAAAACGTTTTCATATCGCGACGAAAAAACACGACAAGCTTAGATTCATAAAACAAAATAACAGGGACGGCCGGTCGCGATAAATTCATTATCCTGCACGTCGTGTAGATCAGGAGTCTTTGTCAGTTTCATATGTCATATAGTACAAGATAGATCGGAGGGCACTTTAAATTGTCGGTCCCGGCTTCCAAGTCGTTAAGCCATCACCGTGGCCTTTATTCGTCCTAAAAACTCCATCACCCGAGTTGGCCACTAGCTCATACGAACTTACTTACTTTTTTTTAAATTAGGATGAATTAGGATGAAATTAGGATCCTAATGAAAATTAGGGTCAAAATATAAATCAGTTTTTACGCATATGTCGCAACCATTATCAGGCTCTAAAGTCCTATTGAGCTATCGACGATTCTCACTTATTAGCTCCCCACTGGAGCTTGAATATTTAGATTTAAGAGGATGAATCAGTGAAAAGAAAGCTAGGCCTCATATCGCGTTTGTTGTCTTGGTTGTTCAAGGCATTGATCGCGAAGGAACAGCAGTAGAATCGCATAGCTCTTAGGTCTATACAATGTCATACCATCAGTAGGGTTCAGACCTTCTCGGAATGTATTCCGAAAGTGACATTGCTTCGCTGAAAATACAACAACTGTCTGAAGAAATTCATTGAATCGGGTGCATTTTCGGAAGTCTAAATCGCACTGCAGAGGTCCTACGGAATAAATCATTAATGACTGAATTAGTCAAAGACTGCTTCAGTTCCTAAAATTACTCTATTATTTGATTTTATTGTTTGAGTGTCGATAGTTCAATAAAAGGCATGCTCACATAGGTCAAAGCCAAAGTGCCATAAATAGACCAATATAAACCACAACAATAACAATGCTTGTAGAACATCACCGCTGTCTCCTCAACTACTTCGCTGGTGGAGAAAAAAATATAATTCCAAGACAAGCAGCTGCCGTTAATCTCAGAATAATGGCGCGAAAATCGCTCAAGAAAAACCCGATTGGATGGAACTGATTGACGCGCGCCTATAGTCTGCGCAATTAAAACTTTGTCTGAGACAGAATAAATAGGAGTAGATCTTTCATCACAGCATAAGTACTAGCTTCTACTCTTATCGGATTGCTTGCTTTTAGTAACTTTAGTTACCAAAAACATAA
This sequence comes from Camptogramma bilineatum, assembly GCA_958496255.1. Classification (NCBI taxonomy): domain Eukaryota; kingdom Metazoa; phylum Arthropoda; class Insecta; order Lepidoptera; family Geometridae; genus Camptogramma; species Camptogramma bilineatum. The sequence goes on from OY292453.1 coordinate 2,555,756, forward strand.
AAAAAGGATGGTCAGTAACCCTAGCACGAGTATACACGAGTTTACTATTCTGTCCGTGACTATAGTAAAGTACGTTTCTCGATTGTATGGGATTCAGTGCAGCGCCTCTAGCGGTAACTTGACTAAACTAAGTTCAGTCCATAGTACAATTGTCCATACTTTATTATAGTCACGGATAGAATAGTAAACTCGTGCATACTGGCGATCGAGGCACAGTTTCTTTTGATATCTATAGTTAACAACGGCCAGCACGCGCATAATGTTGAACATGCGTTCAAAAATTGACAAATTTTTCTTCACTTGTACATTTATTCGCCTAACCGCGCTTTCTATTTCAATTAGCCTGCGCAGAAGAGGTTATTTTGTTTTTAATAATTAACACCCGACGTTAAATGACATGATTTATCTTTCAACTCGTAGAGGTTAGAAAAAAGAAAAGAAAAAGGTTTTTTTACAATTACATAGAGGGATAAGTTGTAACCCGGGGGAATTCCTACCTATAGGTGTTATGAAATAAAACTAGAAAATAGGTTCACAGACTTGTATTTTGTTTCCTATCGGTAGACACAACACTTTCCAGGTTAAAAAAGTTATAGGTAAAATTAGTGCAACGGCTTAGCTAGGGTTAGAGCACAAATACAGGGGTAGTAGGTGTAGATACTATACTAAAATTAAGTACCTACTGGGTTCCCAAGAGATGAAATTGCAAATTGATTATAATATTAATACATATTTTAAACTTTCGCGACTTGAACACATTTTTAAAATTATTATTATCGGGACTTAATCGCGTAATGAAATTGTTTTATTTACCTCGACGTTATTATTTATAATAATATAATATTGTTGATTATAATATTGTTACCGGAGATAAAATTGTAAATTTCTTAGAATATTAAAGTTTTAGGAAATTGAATGGTCAAGATTGTGAAAAACGATTAAAAATGTGTGTTGGAAATATGCTAAGTATTTGTAATTAATTTATACTGATAAGTTAGATATTTAACTAGAAGAGAGGGCGCCAACCATAGGATTTCAGCTATGGTACTGAGTAATGATATGAGAGCTTAAATTTTCCCTACCTAACAAAATGAGAGGTTGCTGACAAACCCCTATCTAAAGTTTACCGGCCAGTAGCCTCCAGGCTTGGTAACGCCTGCTCCGAACGATCCGAACGAACCGTGGGCAAAGCAGTCCAACGTAGAAGATATTGTACTCCAATACAATATGGGTAAAATAACACTGTGCTCCAACGGAACCAGTAGAAGAGTAGAAGAAGAGAACCGAAGAATAAAAAACCCGAAGAAAAACCCCTGTGGTTTAATCCAGGGGGCTTGATTAGTAGTAAATCAATGTATAATATTGTAGGCCATGTGCCGACGCGTACGCAGTATGTAATTCAGTCGCCAATCTGCAATATTCGTTTGGTTAAAAACTTGGGCTAGTGCACAAGCACTAAAAGAAAGACTTTTCACAGCAAACTTACCAAATTTGAGATATAAAAGACACTTTACTACATGAAAGCAGCCTCAATGTAATACACCGGTATCAAAATGGACGAATCCTGTGTGAATTCTTACAATGAAAAGAACATCAAATGGGGGTTGCCCGCCTCGTAAACATGCCGAAAGTGGCAGAAATATCGCCACATTAGGAGTGAAAACAGAAGAACAATTAGGTTAAAATGAGAGAATTGTGAGACTAAATAATGACTACAATTTAGACAAAAAATGTATGCAAAAACATTTGGGTGATTTTATTACAAACCAACGCCGCAACAGGAACGAAATTAAAGAAAACAAGTTAAATCGGAGGAACTGTGTTTTAAAACAATACCTGTAATTTAGACAAAACGATGCCGAAACTAATAGGCTTAGTTATTTTAAAAATATTTAGAACTTCATGTAATTATTCGGAACATCTAGCTTAAAATAAATTTGTAGCTGGCAAGTAGTACTGACGCAACAGATAGGGACGTTCTGTTCCACGCAGTGATGCGTTCCGTTTCAAGTTATGGAACAAAAAATGTTAAATAAAAAAAAATAATAAATCCCAAATTTATACGTTACAATGACCCCCCCACTTAGAAGAATTTTGCGACCAAAATCGCGAAATTCAAGCTGGTCCTCCAGCTTTTGAAGCTTGGAGTGCTTGAGAAAAAATAAAATATTAAGTTATGCAACTCTAAAAGTAAAACATAAGTCAGAGAATTAAATGTCTAACATGCATAGAAAATGCAAACCAAAGGCAGCAGTCAAAACATACAATCAAAGTCAAATTTTAAACGAAATAGTAAACAACTATGAGATAACTCCGCTTTCAACGCGCAGCACTCGGATACCGAAGACAACACACTTATCACTAAACAGACCTAATATGAGATAACTCCGCTATCAACGCGCAGCACTCGGATACCGAAGACAACACACTTATCACTAAACAGACCTAATATGAGATAACTCCGCTATCAACGCGCAGCACTCGAATAGGTACTAAAAACACCAACTGTACAAGACAAACAAAATTTTGACAAGCATTTTGGAATAAGGCTTTTTGTATGGGTTTCCAAAGAACCGCCCAGGCAATGGCTTATTTTTTTTGTAGGAGTTACCAAATCCGCTCCCCTTTGCTTAAAAACAGAAGTCCGAAAAACATAAACAATTTATGTAGGTCAAGCATACAAAAGTACAGTCGACTACATGAATCGGTAAACGAACAAAATACACAAAATAAATTAAATATGTGGCTAACCCTAACAGATATATACATACAATACAATACAAATAAGTAATACTCTTTCTTATACGCAACGCAATCCATGAAATAAAACACTCCGCCAGGACCTGATGAAACAAACCTAGTAAAACCTCTCCCGTCCGGGCTTCACCAATACATACATACGCATGCATCCCCTTAACTTGCCAATCTTACAGTAAACCACACCAAAAATTTAACCATCTGCCAGGACATGATATTACAAACCAAATATTCCCCTCCCGTCCGGGCTTATTGTACCAGGATTGCAGGAACAAAAAAAAAATTTCTTGACCATGGGGAATAAACCATGGTAAAGAAAAACAAGTAACCACTAATAACCAACGGTTATAAGCAGCAGTAATTAATAACTCAGCCACGGGGGTACAGTCCACAACTGAGGAATAAAAAAACCAGATTGTACTCACGGGGTAAACGTAGTACAATCAAGAAAAACGCAAACGGCGCGAAACCGTAATGCAAAAAAAAATTGTCAACCATGGCGGCTCAGTCCATGATTGAGAGTAAAAGTATACACGCCTCGTCCAAAATCGAACCCACACAAGGCCCAATACACATAAAAACGAGAACAACATTAGAAGCAAAACAAAGTTTAGCTAGTAGGTAGAACGCCATCTAAACCATCACCCTTCAAATACTGAATGTGCCAAGCACCCAAGTGCTTGCCAGTACTGCAACTTTCTAACTCGTACACCAAAGGCGAACGCTTAGCAACTACACGACATTTTTCATATTTAGGAGCAAGCTTAGCCATAAAGAACTTACTGGCGTCGCTTTGAGGAAAGGTCTTTTTCCAAACAATGTCACCGACATTGTACTCACATGCGCGACGTCCCTTATTATAATAAACGGCGCTTTTAAGGTGAGCTTTAGCGATAGCTTCTTCTACCTTTAAGAAAATGTCACGCAGAACGCCTAACTTAGAGATGTAGTCATCGCGCGAAGCACAAACAAGGTCTCCTTGAGATGCGCGGGCCGAACCATAGAATTTACCACTAGGAATGGCTTCACGGCCGTGAACAAGAGAAAAAGGGGTAAAACGTGTCGTTTCATTGACAGCGGTGTTCAACGCGAACTGAACTTTAGATAAAGTAGTATCCCACGAGCGATGGTCATTCTTTACAAGAATAGAGATAGCAACAACAATCGTTTTATTGTAACGTTCGACCGTGTTGACCTGCGGACAATAACGAGGGGTAAAATGTATTTGAGGTATATTGTACTTCTGAAACAAGGACTTGAGCTCACTACCAGTGAATTGCGTGCCATTATCCGCAACCACTGTACGAGGTACACCATGGGTCAGAAACACACCATTCTCCAAACATTGGGAAATAGACTTGCCAATTGCTCTCCGAAGGGGAAACAACAAGCAATATTTGGAGAAACAACAGACGACTACTAACAAAAAGGTGAAACCTGATCTAGAGCGCGGTAAGGGCCCAACTAGATCAATACTTATGGTTTCAAAAGGACGAGAACAAACCTTCGGATCTCCCATGAGACCTTTAGGTGCCTCCTGAGAATGTTTATAAGCAGAGCAAGTATCGCACGCATTAACAAAGTTAATCACGTCCCGATACATCCTCGGCCAGTAGTAACGCAAGGCAACTTGCTTAAAAGTTTTAAAAATACCGAAATGTGGTGCCGTATCCCTACAATGACAAAACTCAAGAACTTCGGAACGTTTATATGAAGGAACAACTTCCTTCCAGTCAAACTCACTTGATAAACCAAATTTATTTTTAGAATACCTACATAATTTACCATCAATAATAGAATAATTTGGACAAGCTTTAGAAGATTTAGTACACTTGGCCAATAATCTGTCAAACCAAAAGTCGCGGGGTAAGGGGTCAGGAGGAGGATCAATGGTAAGAATGGGAACTGCACGCGAAAGCGCGTCAGGAACCACATTATCTTTGCCTTTACGGTGTTCAATGACAAAATCGTACGGCGACAAGCCTTTCTTTTCAAAAGAAATAGACTCGAAACGTTTTACCATATTTTCAGCAACAATGTGTTGATCAGCAGGCAACTGATCAAACGGTTGTAAAAAACGAATTTCGGATACGGCGTTAGCATCCGAGAAATTAACAAAAAAATCTTTATTATTGAAGATTTTTGGAGCAAGGTCAAAAGCTCTCCAAAAATCCACACCTAAAACAAGTGAAGGAGATACGTCAGGCACCACATACAGTTTAATAACACGAGTTAAATTATCAAATTTGATTGGCAACATGAAAAAACCTACAACAGAAGCACGGGAATTCGTCGCAGAAGTGATGTGGGAAATATCATCACTGCGATGAAGGGTAGCTCCCGCCTCCAAGAACAAATTACATGCGTTGGCCCCCAAAATGGAAATGGTAGCACCAGAATCCAAAAGGCCACGCAAAGTATGGTTGAGAATCTCAACACGAAGAAAAGGACGATTGTCATGACAATCACGAACCGTCGAGACAGTTCTGTACGTAGAAAAGAAAAAATTTAACTGTTTTAAATAGTTTTGCCAATCGGCTTTATCAAAATTAGAAGAATTATCTCGATGGTTCAGGTCAATTAGTTTTTTGTATTATTTGCTTTTGCTTGAGGTGAAATCGGTGATGAAGGTTTGCAAACCGGACACTTAGCCGCAGTAAAACCTTGTTTACCGCAACGGAAACAAACGATAGCGGTGGATGTACATTCGGAGAGACTGTGAGAGTCGACACGACAACGGGCACAAAACTTATCTACAGCAGCAACAGCATGGACTTTGGGCTTAACAGTTTTGCATGCCAAGTCAGGTGCTAAGCATCCATTGGATGGTTTAGGAGGCTCGACAAAAGTCTGCGCACGGTGCTTCCCACACTCTATCATCCTACACAACTTCTTTAGTTGTTTCAACGACGTGATTTCGGTGGTACACAGAGGAACTGAGTACTCCGGCCTAATGTTTTGGAAAACGATATCAAACTTTTCCTTCTCCGACACAATATACGATAGGCGGCTGAAATAGTTCAGCATTACAGCAACGTATGCCACAATGTTCTCGTTAGGACCCTGCGTACGTAAACGAATTTCCTGCATGAGACGGCGATCAAAGTCATAGGGCAAGTATTCATCAAGCAAGCTTTGCTTGAGCTCCGACCAACTGTTTACCTCAGAGCGGATGCTACGGTACCAACATAAGACATCGCCTTCAAAAAGTTCCGCGGCGGAAGTCAGTAGCAGCTGCTCGGTTATACCACGCGAGGTGCACAACTCGTCTAAACGCTGAAGGAAAACACGCACACATGAAGAACCATTGTACTTTAAGTTAAGAGATGAAACCATTTGGTATTTCTTACTTGGGGTCACAGACGCGGGAGAAACATTTGGGGTTGGATCTGTGTAAACATCAGAGACGCTAGATTTGAATATTGACATCAAGTTGTCAAGTTTTGATAAAATTTTGTTTAAGTCAGTCGTCAACTCCGAGTGAGTTGACCTATCAGTATCATCTTTAGGATCCAAGCGCGTAAGGCGGTGATATAAGTGGTGTGCTAGCGCCTGAATGCGCGTAAGATTTTTTAAAGTTGGGCTGGCCGATTCTTTTAAAAGTTCTGAAAGCTCTTTGAGCTTTATTTTGATCGAAAGCAACTCATCTGACACCTTCCCTTCGAAAGAAACGACGGAGTCTGAAGGTACTTCTTTAGCCAAAGATCGAATTTGTACTCTCAAAGAAGAAACATCGGCGGCAGGCACAGCATCCCTAATACGAACCTCATGAACGAGTTCATCTTTGTGCAACGCTTGGAACGCAATAACGCGTTCTTCCATTATGAAAAAACCAAAAAAAAAAAAAAATTTAAGTCGAAAAAGTTTTTTAAAAAAAATTTAAAGTTCGAAAGTAAAAAGTTTATCTAACAGGTAAGTACCAATGAACACGTGAGTATGTAAAGATACTCGATACTGAACAAGAAAGTTAAAAAAATTCAAGTTACCAATTTTTGTGACTGACTGTACCAAAAAATTTTAAGTTTTATTTTTGTTTAAAAAGTTGAAAATAGCGTAGGCAAACAAATTTAAAAGTAGTCTATGTAAGTTTGAACAAATTATAACACCAATTTTGCAAATCACCTCAAGTTTACAACAAAAATATTTTGTAAACAAATTCTAAAAATAGAACCATCAAGTTTAGTTATAAAAGTAAAACAGTGAGCAATTGCTCCAGGCACACAAATACACAGTTAAATAATAGCAGGTTGAATAAGTAAAATAATAGCAACAAGTTTACACAGTTACTTAGTAAATGAACTGTAAGATAAAACACACAATTTTAATCGGGTAAAACAAAATGCAATTTTTTGTCACAGCTAAAATGACATGACAACCATCTCATGGAAAGCCCCACGTTGGGCGCCACTGTAACCCGGGGGAATTCCTACCTATAGGTGTTATGAAATAAAACTAGAAAATAGGTTCACAGACTTGTATTTTGTTTCCTATCGGTAGACACAACACTTTCCAGGTTAAAAAAGTTATAGGTAAAATTAGTGCAACGGCTTAGCTAGGGTTAGAGCACAAATACAGGGGTAGTAGGTGTAGATACTATACTAAAATTAAGTACCTACTGGGTTCCCAAGAGATGAAATTGCAAATTGATTATAATATTGTTACCGGAGATAAAATTGTAAATTTCTTAGAATATTAAAGTTTTAGGAAATTGAATGGTCAAGATTGTGAAAAACGATTAAAAATGTGTGTTGGAAATATGCTAAGTATTTGTAATTAATTTATACTGATAAGTTAGATATTTAACTAGAAGAGAGGGCGCCAACCATAGGATTTCAGCTATGGTACTGAGTAATGATATGAGAGCTTAAATTTTCCCTACCTAACAAAATGAGAGGTTGCTGACAAACCCCTATCTAAAGTTTACCGGCCAGTAGCCTCCAGGCTTGGTAACGCCTGCTCCGAACGATCCGAACGAACCGTGGGCAAAGCAGTCCAACGTAGAAGATATTGTACTCCAATACAATATGGGTAAAATAACATTGTGCTCCAACGGAACCAGTAGAAGAGTAGAAGAAGAGAACCGAAGAATAAAAAACCCGAAGAAAAACCCCTGTGGTTTAATCCAGGGGGCTTGATTAGTAGTAAATCAATGTATAATATTGTAGGCCATGTGCCGACGCGTACGCAGTATGTAATTCAGTCGCCAATCTGCAATATTCGTTTGGTTAAAAACTTGGGCTAGTGCACAAGCACTAAAAGAAAGACTTTTCACAGCAAACTTACCAAATTTGAGATATAAAAGACACTTTACTACATGAAAGCAGCCTCAATGTAATACACCGGTATCAAAATGGACGAATCCTGTGTGAATTCTTACAATGAAAAGAACATCAAATGGGGGTTGCCCGCCTCGTAAACATGCCGAAAGTGGCAGAAATATCGCCACATTAGGAGTGAAAACAGAAGAACAATTAGGTTAAAATGAGAGAATTGTGAGACTAAATAATGACTACAATTTAGACAAAAAATGTATGCAAAAACATTTGGGTGATTTTATTACAAACCAACGCCGCAACAGGAACGAAATTAAAGAAAACAAGTTAAATCGGAGGAACTGTGTTTTAAAACAATACCTGTAATTTAGACAAAACGATGCCGAAACTAATAGGCTTAGTTATTTTAAAAATATTTAGAACTTCATGTAATTATTCGGAACATCTAGCTTAAAATAAATTTGTAGCTGGCAAGTAGTACTGACGCAACAGATAGGGACGTTCTGTTCCACGCAGTGATGCGTTCCGTTTCAAGTTATGGAACAAAAAATGTTAAATAAAAAAAAATAATAAATCCCAAATTTATACGTTACAAAGTTGAATAACCCTTTTTTATGAGCACTAAAAGCAGAAAACATTATGATAGCATTATTTTGTCAAGGATAGACCTTAAAGTCAGCGTGACAATGCTCACATTTGCTCTTTACCAATTTGCAGTGACGCAGAAACGAACAGAAAACTAGCTGGAACTCCAAATGCATAAACTTATACTAATTAGAGGAATTCTTTCGGAGTTGCTCCAAGATTTGGAAGTTTTCAAGTTTCGAACTCGAAGTGTCGCCGGTTTTAATTGAGAATCTCCAGGAATTCGCTTTGTCAGGAATTTACAAAGGGGCTGATGTGGAAGTTGGTAACGTTTGTTTTACTCCGAATTCGAGCTATGTTCTAGAGTAAATAATGAGTTATCGACGTCTCGCGGTAAAGCTAGACGTTCTTGATAGTTCGGAGTGAAGTTTGTGCGAATACGAAATGCGTAATATATTATAGAGAGCGCCTTCGGAAAGTGTATTGAACTCCTTGATTTCGAAAGGCGTTATTTTGATATTATACTGACTGAGTTCTTTGGATGTTCCAAAGTGTTCGCCCTAGAGTTGAAATCTATGGCATGGAATTCCATCTTTCATCATCAGCATCTATCAGTCAAATAGGGATACTTACACTTTGTTTCGGATCCATTGATGATCTACTCTTTGAGTTTTCAGAAATTCAGTAGGTATAGTAATAAATTGTGCTTTATGCTTTAAGATATAAGATCTCAAGAGTCCATCAATGAACGACTATTTTAACCGACTTGAATGAATGATTTAATTTGAATGAATGATTTAATGATTTCATCAACAAACGGTACAAATCAACACAACTTAGGTCTAAGGTTTGTAGTATAGAAACAGTACATGTTAGAAAACATAGGTACCCAAGCTAGGTAAATACCTGTGTTATGGCGTACCTATACTCTCCACCGGACTAAGGTTTATTAATCTTGAGTGTGCACAAGTTGAATTCAAACATGAAAAGTACTCACAATAATAGTAGGTAATCCAAGAACATGAAACAGTTAATAAAGGAAAAAAACCTAACTACTTAACTAACTAAACTAGCTAGCCACTTAACAAATTCAGATCAATAGCATGGGGTGTGAGTAGTGTGAGTTAAGTGTTAGGGTTTGTGAGCAGCAGTAATACCGTAGTGAGTGTGAAGTGGGGTAGCAATAAAAATAAATAAATAAACAAAATAAACAAATAAATAGACAAATAGCAATAGACTGAGGGGGGTTCATCAAGATGATTTATACATTTTACGACAAGATGGTGAGAATAGTCTCAGTTTGTAAATAGTTTAAATTAGATTAAATTTTAACTTAAAAAAAGGAGGTTCTCAATTCCTCGGAATATTTTTTTTTGAGGTTTTTTATTTTAATTGGCCCAGGAATAATCGCTGCACATAGCACCGATTACTCAAAGGCACCTGGACCGATTTTTCAACCTTCCGATTGGTGTCACAAAAATGTGATGAGGATCTGTCGAGGATCTTCGGAGTTATGAATAGAAATGCACCTCGAAAGTGCAGGAAATTGCTCAGCTCGAACATTAAAGTCGGTGTTTCTATTATTTTTTTATTTAGTCACTTATAGATAAACTTATTGACACAGTTCAAGACAGTTCTTTATTTGAGAACTAAAACAGATCTAGCCGTAAGATAATTCTAGTGAATTTAAATTGCAATTCCGTACCATTCGATCGTTTCGTACTGTAAAGTGTGCCTAAGTAATTGACGCGCGTGTTTGTCAGGCGACAGTCAACACGTTTGTGTGAAAACTTGTACAAGGCTTGACCCTTCGCAACCTCCACTAGCTTATTTACAGACGTATTCCTGTATCACTGTATTCAATTTGTTTATATTTAAATATGTTATAAATTAGTTACTAATTGTAGAGGTTTTAGAAAGAGATAAAGAGAGAGATTTTAGAGGTAGAGCTGGAAGGGGAAGACATAGGCGAATATACCTGGATCAGATTGGTGATATTTTGGAGAAAGGCCAGGTCAAAAGTACCCAAAACCAGCGAGCTTGTATGAAAAATGTGATGAGAGTGAATGAGGCAAAAGAGATGTGTCAGGATCGTAGCAATAGTGGAAATCCATGGTCTCTGCCTACCCCTGTGGGGGAAAAGGCGTGATTTTATGTATGTTATGTATGTAGAAGTTTTAGACCGTAATGGGAAAGAAATTAGAACTTATCCGGACCATTAAACAGCGAAAGGTCGCTTACCTCAGACATGTACTGCGACTTGACCGGTATCATCTCTTGCAGACCATCATGATGGGCAAAATACCGGGGAAGCGTAAGGTTGGAAGACGTAAGATGTCATGGCTCCGTAACATCAGGGAGTGACAGGCATAAAGACGGTGGAACAACTGTTCAGACTTGCGCTGGACAAGGAGAATTTTAAGAAGCTGACTGCCGACCTTCGTTAATGGAGAGGCACTGAGAGAAGAAGAAATATTATTAGAATACTAGTATTTTTGGGAGTAATCGACGCGCGTGTACGCTAATAATGATCTGTCGAGGACCTTCGAAGTTATGAACAGAAATGCACCTCGAGAGTGCAGAAAATTGCTGTTTCAGTTTGTTACATAAGAATATGAATAATTTATTAGGTACCACATAAAGCCAGCTTAAATAAAAGTAAACAGGTACCTAAGCTTTTTTACAGGAAAGCTTTGAAATTGTTTCTTTAAAATTTTTCATTCAGCCACGTCTTGTCAGTGAAACTTCATTACCAACTACTATTTACTCTACGTCAGCGACAAGTGCCTATAAATTGAAGGGGACACACGCCTTCGGAAAGACAAGCGCAAGTTACCAACGCACGAGAGACGCTCGCTAATTAACAAGAATTCACTGTATTCAAACGGAAAGTTTTAGGCAAACTTAATGAGAGCCGAATTTGTTTTCCAACTGCGGGATCTTCATTAGCTGCGTTTTGAATAAAATGACGACCGTCATGACGGCCGTATTTAGATTTAGATCACTCAACTTTGTCTTATATTTTTTCTAGCTGACGCCCGCGGCTTCGCCCGCGTGGACTACTATTTATCCCACGGGAACCATGCATTTTTTCGGGATAAAAAGTAGTATTCCCAGTCATTATCTATCTGTGTTTCAAATGTCAGCAAAATCGGTTCAGTAGTTATGGAGATACGTGGTAACAAACATTCACACAAACACACACGGAATTTCGCCTTTATAATATTAGTAGGATCATTTTCATATCACTCATGTTAGAAATTACTTGCTTGCTCATCACTACACTATCACTACATAGTATAAAACAAAGTCGCTTCCCGCTGTCTGTCCCTATGTATGCTTAGATCTTTAAAACTACGCAACGGATTTTTATGCGGTTTTTTTAATAGATAGAACGATTCAAGAGAAAGGTTAATATGTATACATTTTAGATGTTTCTAATGTGATGTGTGATGTGACCGGTACAAAACCGGGGCGGGTCGCTAGTGATTTATAAATGTGAAAATGAAGAAGGATTATGGAAAGTTCTCTGCTGAATTATTTCAGACTGTTATTATATTTTGTTATTGATTCAAAGTAGTCGACGACATTTCATTTGCAACTTAAAAAAAAGTGCTATAATACCAAAGTTGCGTTCTAGTGTGATTGGAGCTCACTATCTCTATCATCGCAAAAACGATCGCCGACTTAGCTGTGATCGTTTTTTGTAGACTCTAACGTTGACTTTCCGAGTTGGAACTTATTACGTATGTTTGAGCTTCATTGGCAGGGTTAGTAAACCGCGCAGTGACGTCTATCGCGGCACTAATTGCTAGAAATCTACTACGATATCTAACTAGCGCTAAACTGAGAAGATCAATACCGTGTCTTTTGGAACATGCCTTAGAGCCCTCGCAGACTGCAGAATTTTCATCGGCCGATAGTTTCGACGGGTTGGGCTGCTAGTGCAAACATGGTCAACACTGAATCATTGTTGTGTGCGCGCCTATACATCTTTAAGGTTATAGCTGACCAGTCCCTTCGCACTGCATTGCCTTTTCGGCGTTCACTTGTTCCTTTACTTTTGGATTGCGATGCGGCGGCGATCCGGTGACATTACGAAGTTGATGTAGTGAGCATTGGGTCGGGTACGAAGGCGACTGGTCAGCAAAAACTTTATACTGATTAAGAGCCCAACCAATAGAAAGTCGGCCGATAGAAGGTCTGCAGTCTGCAATGACGGGCGTCTAGTTAAGGTATTCCTTAGTGTGAAACAAAATGTGTAGGTAAGTAAAAAAGTGTGTAAACTATTAACAACAGGATCAGCAGTGCGATTCAGACTTCTCGAAATGAATCCGATTCGATGATTTTCTTCGGAAAGTTGACGTTTTTGCAGCGAAGAAACTTCGCTTTCCGCATTCGGAATACATTCCGAGCAGGTCTGAATCGCACTGCAGAACAGGATCATAAGCAGAATTAAAATTAAAATAAGCAAGTTTTAAAGTTTGTAGAATGTGAACCAGATTCATAAAAAAATATTTCGTTGTCCTACTTCAAATTTTATTAAGGATGTAAATTTAAATAGGTAAAGGAATTTTACACTTAAGCGTGAAATACATACAGCCTAAAAGAGTTAAAAAACATAACTCAGTTCCTTTTAATGATACTCAAATAAAAATCCTTTTAAAAATTAAATGTCAAGTACGAATTACGAATCTGCTAATTTCAGAACGCGTGGTGCAAAATTCAGCCAATTAAATAGCCGGGTCTACGAATTTGGACCAATTAGAAGCAACGAGCTATGTCGCATTCGGGAGCAGTTTTGCTGGCAATATAATTTATTAGGAGGCTCAAAGTTAAAGGCTTTAACCCTTAAAGACGGGGGCAAATTTGATTAGGGACATTTTAAACGGGAGTCGCTCAAGTTTTAAATGAAATAGTCTCGTTGGGATGGACAGTGAAGGGCGCGGAAGGCTGCGGTTGCGGGGCGGGTGCGGGCTATAGGCGGAGAAAAGCAGAAAAAAGTACTGCAAATAATCCTATTTGGTCCTGTTACGATTAATCTAAAATGTTTTCATATGTTTTTATCTCAACCACTGAATTGATTCCTGAAACATTTAAGTACTTAAGTATAATCCGTACCCATATTATAAACTAGCAGCGCCCTCGCGGTTTTGCCCCCGTAGTGATAGTATATGGTGATGATGATGATGACGATGAAAAGCACCCTTAACCCTCTTCAAGAGTTTAGCTATCACATGCAAAAAGAATTTTCAAATCCGACTGGTAGTTCCTGAGATTTGCGCGTTTTAAACGCGCAAACAAACATCTTCCGCTTTATAATATTAGTGTAAATGTGAAAGTGTGTTTATTTGTTTGTTTATTTGTCTCGTATCACGTCAAAACAGAGCGAAGAATTGACGTGATATTTTGTGTGGAGATAGTTGGCGGGCTGGAGAGTAACATAGGCTACTTTTTATCGGGGTACCACGCGAGCGAAGCCGCGGGCAGCAGCTAGTATAATTTAAAAAATAATAATATCAGAATATCTCCTGCACCAGAAGATGGATTTACTCAGAATAGCATATTTCAAAATCAGGGCCAGCAGGATCGACATTGGTATCCATTGGTTCTGCTATCAGGATATTGTTATAAATGAGCTGTGTACGCCACTGTGGATTATCGAATCATTTATTTTCATTCCAATGTGATATTAATGTCCGGTCTCACGCGATGAAGTTCAAATTTGATGGATTTCTAAAATCACAAACAGATTTCATAAAGAGAGGTCGGTCGAAATGGGAGTGTGAAAAAGGGAGTTCAAAAAGTAACCTGACTTAAGTGATATTTTCTGAAACATAATAAATATTTAAATAGGCATGTAAATCAAAATTAAATATTAGAAATACCTCGGTCTGCTTTCCTGTTGCCATTTAACAGGGTTCATGTGTGAAACTAACTACTACATATAACAACTATGTATCTACAACCATGTGACAGCAATAAATGTATTGAGTATTGAAAAAGCGTTCAAGTATCAACATTTTCGTTTTTTTAACGCAATTGCGCATTTTAATTTTAAAGGGCAAAGTAAAACATCGTGAAAAGGAATTGACCAGTAAAAAAAAAAAAAAAAAAATTAAAAAAAAAAAAATTTGGTTAGAATCTTGCTTGTACAAGGGCGTCGCCAGGGGGGAGCAAGGAGGGCCAGATGCATCTCAAGATTTATATTCCATAAGATATGTTTTCTTCTGTTTGTGATGGACTTTAGACGTTATAAATAACTATTTTTTGCCCCATGCCGCAAAATCTTTGACATCTCAAAAAAGCCTCAAAATGAGCAATCTGATTCCCTGAAGCATTCTCCAATTAAATTTTCCGACGTCAATTTGCCGATTATTTTCTTAAGGCGCCTAGGGACAGGTCAGGTTGCCGAAAAAAGCTTAAGAATCGACTTACCTAAATGCCGGCCAATTAAAGGCTTTTCAATTGATTCTTGGAAAATGGGTCTTTGTTTTTGATACGGCTTCGTTTGAATCAAATTTCCATTGCTACTTACCTCAACAAAATGGGTGTTATCGATCGAGCGAGCGAAGCGAGCGAAGATCTTAGTGGCAAGTTAGGCGATTTTGCTTTGTATGTTTGTATGTTTGTATGTTTGTATGTTTGTATGTTTCATTTTTATGTTCTCGCATAACTATCGAACCGCTTATCCAATCTGTATGAAACTTGATAGGTCAATAGGTTGTGCTATGGAAATTTGCTGTGGAGCGTATGAGCGTAATCGATGAAGGGGTTGTAAAGATATGGGGTTCCCAAGGGGGTAAATTTTTTTCAAAGTTACCCAAATATATTGAGTGGGGTGTCATATGAAAGTACTCAACTTATACATTCCAAAATGGTTTTTAGTTTTCTTCTAGGTTCTATAGTTTTTGAAATACAGTCAAAAAGAAAAATTATGCAAACCAATTAACGGAAGTATGGAGAGAGCTCCCGTTTCATAGAGTTTCGATGTATTCGTAGGTCTGGTTAACGGACAAGGAGTGTGGCATCGTTGTGGTTTGGTTTGCAATGATTTTTTCATTTCTCATACACGGAAAGTACGCTTGAAGTTACCTGAACAGAGGGATGAAAGTAGTACTTTTCCGCCCTGGGAAGCAATTTTCCCTGCTGTCAAATTAAAAAAAAAATCATTCTATTTTGACATTTCTATTGAGTCATGTTGAAACTTTTTACACAGCAAAAGTAATATTTGACATTTCTATTTTACCTTTTTATTGAGAATTACTGTAAAAAATATTTTCAACAATTTATTACATGAGTATTGTTATTAATAATTACTTTTCACTAAATTATTATTATTTAAACAAGATTTTGAGCTTGAAATATTTACCGTCTTCAAAGACAAAAAATACTGGCTGAAAAAAAAGGTGGGCGCCTTTTTTGTTTTTTTAGGGTTCCGTACCTTAAAAGGTAAAAAAAGGAACCCTTATAAGATCACTTTCTTGTCCGTCTGTCCGTCTGTCCGTCCGTCTGTCCGTCCGTCTGTCCGTGTGTCACCATCGATTATCTCAGGAACGGGTAGAGCTAGCAAGTTGAAATTTATACCATATACTAATGTTTATAGTCCCTATTGTGAGTATAAAAATCAAGGTCCTGAGTCAACACTATAAAAAGATATAGGCAAATTTAGGTTTTCGTGAAAACTTGTATGTATGTATAATGTATGGGAACACCCTTTAATTATCAACTTTTTTTATTTTTCGGAATTTTTCCTTTACTTGTGCTGGAAGACCTTGCTTGTAACCAAATTTGACAATTCTAGGTCAACCGGAAGTACCGTAGAGGTTTTGGGTCGAAAACCTAAATGGTAGTTCCCGTTGACCTAGAATAACGAAATTTGGCAAAAAGCAAGGTCTTATAGCACAAATAAAGGAAAAATTCCAAAAAAATTAAAAAAGTTGAAAATTAAAGGGTGTTCCCATACATACATAGTTGACGCATATTAAAAGTCCTCCGAGTTGTATGGGCGCTCATACAATTAAGCGGACTAGCTTAATTGGCACCATGGCTAGGTACGGAACCCTCGGCGTACGAGTTCGACTCGCACTTGACCGGTTTTTATTTTTTCAGTGGCAAGCTACCAGCCAGTATTTTTTTAAAGCACCAATTCGATTTTTATCTGTTTTGTCGATCGAGAGCAGAGATTTTTATAAAATGAGCTAATCAGGTTTTTATTTACTTTCCTAATATTCGAAATGAAAAGCAGAGTGTTTACCTCGAGTGAAATACCTATTATGGCACTCGAACTATTAGCGCCCTCGCTACGCTCAGGCGCCAAACCATCTCGTGCCGCAATAGGTTACTTTCAACCCTCGTGCAACAATCTACTATAGTTGCTAAGTACTTGATATTTTTTCTTGAGATTGAAAATAAAAGCCGTGTTGGCCGATTGGAAGAGTGCTCGACTTTAGATTCATAGGTCGTAAGTTCGAACCCTGGCCGTGCTCATCAATGGATTTTTCGATTAGAAAAATTTAAATGCGCACGAGCTCTAAACGGTGAAAGAAAACATCGTGAGGAAACCAGTTAACGTTCTAATAGCGGCGAAGCGGCGATGGGCTTGCAACCTGTCACGTATGCAAATGCTAACTCCTGCAAATAGTGGGCTGGGCATGTACCAAAATTATAGAGGGAGGGGGAGGGTAGGGGGAGGGGGAGGGGAGGGGAGGGGAAGGGGAGGGGAGGGGGAGGGGAAGGGAGGGGAAGGGAGGGGGAGGGGGAGGGGAGGGGAGGGGAGGGGATGGGAGGGGAGGGGGAGGGAATTGATTTTCTCATACATTTCGTATTGAACTGCTATTTTAATAATTTCTCGAACTAAGAGGCCTTCCCTGAGGCGCGGTACGAAGTTCGCGGGGTCAACTATTGAATATAAACACGACACGACTTAATGTATTGCATGCATGCCTATAATCTTTACTATACTGAGGTAGCGCATTAGATGTCATTCTGTGGTAAACACTAGAAGGAGCACTTAACATAGGTATAGGGGTAGTCAGAAACAAGTCCAAATCTAGGCTACCAATACAACGGTGCGCGAGATCTCAGTTCGGGGCGAACTACTAGTTTTAATCTGCGCGGTAAAAAAATCTTAAAAAAAAGAAAGAGGATTTTTATCTTACTCTTTACTGTTATTTTCTGTCACTTTACTAACATAGAAAGAAAGAAATCATGACAGTTTATTTAGAAAAATAATATTTGATAGGTACTTAAGTCTTTTTGACACAAAGAAACAGACATTTTGAGACCTAATACGTTTTTTGTCACAAAAGCTACATTCACTTTCTTCACTACAGTTTTTGAGCTTTAAGTGCGATACAAAACAAAATACGGCTACCAAAGAAGCTAGGGTCTTTGAAGGAGCTTTCGAGTGCCCGCAGCCGAATGGAGTGGTCTCGAATCGGGGGTTATCAGTCGCTTTTAGTGCGGTAGAATACATAACAGTTACAGCATCGCCGTTTGATGTTACGGATCGTAGAGCGGCGAAAAAGTTGTCTGTTTTTTCTTATGTCTGTATTATTGGCACAAGTTACTGACGTTAGGAAACTTAATCGGTTCTGTTTAGTTTCAAATATGGATTTTGTAGTTTAAAGTTAATAGTTAGTTTGTGGTTTTGGTTGATGAAAAGTAGTCTAATGGAAGAAGACACGATTATTTCAGTGAATTAACATGGTAGCCCAGCAATTTACAATAAAGACAATAATAATGCAATAACAAGTTTAGAATATTTATCAGATTTATTAACCCATATCGTACCGCGGTACTCTCCGAAAAAGAGGGCCGCTGGACAGCACGCACTCACCTTAAGAAAATTTCAAAATATCTATTTTATTTCACTTTCAAAACTTTCGTAAGTTGTACAATATTTTTACGTGAGTAATTCCATGTAAGTATATTTATTTAAGTAACCCTGACACAGAAATAAACATACTTAAATATTAGTATCTAAGATATTTAGATACGAGTACGTAGTAGATTTTATTATCCAGTATTGCCTGCTCTCTGTTTGATTGAGGCCAAAATTGGTGCTAATATTTTATGTGGCTTTCGTACGAAAGTGAGTTTCGGACGAAAACTCATGCTGAGATTCGAGAGAGAGAGAGAGACGCGCGAAAGTGAGTTTTTCGGATCTGTAACGACGCGAGGCGCCCGTATCGCTTATTGCTTCTGAAATTGGCATTCGTATAAATGTTTGCAATCGTATACATACAATTTATGTGTTTACTGTATCAACAGCCGTTTTCATATGTAGCTGAACAACCCTGTTGTTCAAAATCCTGGGGCATTCCAAAAGGCATCATCATCATCTCTCTAAAATTATCTTACTTTTACAAATCTTAGCGGGTTGGCACAGCATGTTTATTGCTTCATTTGTTCAACAAGTATCTCAACACTTTTCAATTTCCTAGTATGGAATACCAAAATACGAAAATATTTTTTTAAACTAAACATTATTACTTACTGATTTTGAAATTTATTCCTTGGGCCGAAATGCAGGCATTCATAACGCACTTTCTTCTTCATAAAATTTGCAAAAACATTACCTGCTAAGGGCATTCATGACCATAAAAACTTTAGATGTAAGTACTGATTTGTGATATCATAAACCCCATACATAAAATAATGCTTTCATGTAGGCAGAGACCGCCAATTTCCACTTTCTACGATCATGATTCACATAAAAGAACACATAATGTAGATCTCATTTGAAACAAAACGCCGTTTAGGAACTTTTGCCTTACGAATGTTGACTTGTTAGTTGTTCAGCTACTTCTAAACAGTGTACGTGGTAGGTATGTTTCACGCGATCAATACAAGCTGTTACTTCAATGTATCAAGTTACTACAACGCAGAGATTGCCTAATTGTTTGGAAGAATGAGATCGTAAAATTTTAGCACTTTTTCAACGAAAGTTGAGTAGAACAAAGTATCTAGAATCACAGTCAATGAGCAAACAGCTACATTTATGAAATGTGATGGAAAATAATGTGAAACTTATTGAGTGATGGAATAAGTTTTTATTCATCAAATATCTATATATTTTGGAAATGCTTCTGACAAGAATCTGAAACATTTTCGTAGGATTTTAAATCTAACAGATCTGAGTGGATGTTTTCGTTTTTGTATTGAAAATTTTAGGGACACGGACACATTTATATAAATATGAATATGAAGTATGAATAGTGATCGTGAAAGTTTAAAAACCTCTTCGTTTTTGTCTTCGTCCGTTTTGCTTTTAATGAAGAATCCTGTCCTAGCATAAAGACCATAGCTGACTTATTTATAGTTAAAAAAGGAATTTGATAAAATGTAAGCGATGAAGAATTTCTCCATCGAGATTTAATTCTAGATCTTGTTAAAATTGACTACAGATCTTTTACTGTCAGATATATAATTAGAAACAAGACCTGGCTTCGACCGATGGTGCGAGCAATAAATCATTAAAATTCAGCGGCGATTGATAAATCAATTAATCATTTGGGAATGCTTGTATAGTCCAGTGATAGGGCCTGGTCACAGCGTTGTAGAAACAGCTGCAATGCTAAAGAAAATTTATAAAAAGATTATATTCAACAAATTATTTACCTGGCCTATTAAATCGTTATATCGGCAAGAGTGGGAAGACAATGGCTGAACGAAAATGAAACGAAATTAGCTAAAACTACCACCCAAAGCATGTTAGACGTTCTCTTAGATCTTATAAGCATTAAAATCCTTGAAGATGTCAAGGGGATAGTCAGAATAACGTCCAAATACATTATGTACGTGGGTACATTTTATCAGCATTCCATATGACAGGTAGAATACTAAGACCCACTAGAATACTAAGAGGTTTCCTCACTATGTTTCCCTTCACGATATTAGGTACTTCACCGATATTTACAATTATGTATTCATTATAAAAAGCTCTAAAACGCGGCGAAATTGTGTTATAACTAGGTACTTAGGTAGAATTTACGCAGCTTTGTTTATATCACTCAAGAAAACTAAAAGATAGCAGAGATATTATAAAACCCCGTTGTCAGAAGTGTCAGAACAGACAAATTATGTGCGTGCTGCGTGTAAATGCGTGTAACATCGGAGCAAGACAGAGTGCGACTGAATTGACTCAAGCTAATTAGCTTGAGTTTTGTTCGCCACGCAGAGCAATAGAGGGGTACAACGTATCTACCTCAGTTTATATAGAAGATCATTGATTATGTAGCCCAGTTTATACTTGTACTTTACCAGCCGTTCAACTTCTCCTGTGTCTCAAACGACCCTAAAGGGTTGATTTATGAGAAAATAATGTTCCCCCGGGAAATTTAAAGTGTTAACTTGACTAAAACTTGAAGTGTGTTCTATGAATTTGATATTAATTCGCTTCCCCAACTTGTACTGGCCTTTATAGGTAGGATAAGGTGTAAGTTAAGGCGGAAGCACTTTCAGACAATTTAAGTTACTATGAAACATGCAATACGGTTGTAAGTCGACTGTACTTAATTTGGAGGACATAATAATCCTTCGTTAGCATTGTACATTACGTCAAGCTTTAGAATGGACATCGGTTATTTTCGTGTTTTCCGAATATGTCCGACAATAGTGTATGATTCCACAAAACAGAATGCGACAGAAGTGCACGTCATTATAAGCGCAGCTCGCACGGCTTGCAACTAATTTGCTTTTCTTAAAAATGACATTGATATTTATTTGTTTGCGATAAAGTTGAAATTATAAGTAATTTTCATTTCCAAATGTCTTTTCGTCAATCGTTTTTGTAATATTATGCGATTGTTTCCGATGTTTCCCGAAACGCATTTTTTCTGGTTTTACTGTACGCGCTGTATTTTTCGGTTATCTCACTAAATTAGGCCTTGAATGTTTCGGCATTGATAAAGAATACGTTTCTGTATTAAACTTGCGTCAATTTACTTCAACATAAAAGACATGCTTACTTACTTGAGATTATTAAATACTAGCTGCTGCCCGCGGCTTCGCTCGCGTGGTACCCGGATAAAAAGTAGCCTATGTTACTCTCCAGCCCTCCAACTATCTCCACACAAAAAATCACGTCAATCCGTCGCTCCGTTTTGACGTGAAAGCAGGACAAATAAACACATTTTCACATTTATAATATGGGTACGGATATTACTATGCTGGATTTGCCACGTTTCATAAGGAAACAAAAAATCCAATTTCAAGCATTTTTTAAGCTATTGTATCCATCAACTTTTATATGTACGATACTAACGTGGCTCATAATGCAGCAACAAAGGCCTATTCCACCAAAACCGCGTTTCTCGAATGGCAAAAACACGGACAGTTAACCTAATTTCTCCCTTACCGGGTCAGCTAAGTCGTCCGATAGTTTGGACACGCGTCCGGTTGTCCGAGAACCGGGAATTGTTAATTCCGATGAACTTTTCGTTGCAACAGACTAGTTTTCAGTATTCTATTTTTATTTATAAGAGACAATAGAGTAGGTATACAAATGTTCAGGAGATAAGATAAGATAAGATAAGATAACGTTTATTTGGCACACACACAGAGGATACAGAACAGAAAAAGGTACACTAGGACATACGCAAAAGCCTGCCATAAGTTTTATCTTGATAGGAGTAGATAAGTATTACGTGCTGAGTGGGCCGGCCATATCTGCCGAAAAACTGACAACCGCTGGGGTAAACGAGTTCTTGAGACCACGTCTCGGCAAACGTAGGACGCTCTCCTGCCAGGTGGAGTGACGATCTGCGAAATGCTGCGAAAGTTGGATGCGTCAAGCTGAAGACAGGGAGAGATGGCGCTCATTAGGGGAGGCCTATGTCCAGCAGTGGACTGCTATAGGCTGATGATGAAGTATTACGTTGAATGATGATGAACAAATAATGAGGTCACTAGTCATAGTGACCATTTGGTTGATGACTGCGCGAAAAAAAAAAGGCACCAACCTTTCATACAAAATCAGCATAGTCATTTTATTGTAGATTAGCTTCCGGCTGGCTTTGCCCGCTAGGTACCTACATAACTTAATAGCCTTTGTTCATCCTGAAAGTTAATTTTTGAAATCGGACGAGTAGTTTCGGAGATTACCTCCTACATACAAACAAATTTTACCTCTTTATAATATTAAGTACAGATATTGTTGACTGATTTAACTGAGAATTTGTGGTTGATTGTGCGTGTAATAATCGCCAATGTCTCGTTACGGCGACACAATCTTTTGTTTATGCAAATAACACTTGAAAGAATAAAAGAAGATGTGATTTTAGTAAAACAAAGATTTTTGTCTATTATTCGAATAATATTCGAATAATTCGAATATTACCCGAAAAAAAATCGAATATTCGAATATCAAAATTTTCGAATATTTGCAAGCCCTAGTAGGTACCTACTTACTAGGTTTCTTTTTCAAATGTTTTTATGTAAAATTCTTAAAAGTAATTAGTGAAAGTGAAATAGTACCTACCTATCTATAAAGTGAAGCTAGAATTAAGCTCAATTAGGTAAGCATACAAAATGTTATCTTTTGCTCAATAAATTTATTCTTATTCTTATTCTTATTCTTATTCTTATAGTACCTACATAGCAATAGAAAGAAAATAAATGAAGGACAAATCTGTTTTCTGTGCTGGTTTTTTCAGCATAATGTAGGTATTTCAAATTAGAACAATTAGAAATACAATACGCTGAAAAAACTTGTAATAAGTACTTGTTACCGGTAATAGAGATTTGCATATAAAAACCAGGGACGTAAATGATACCAAAATTCATACAGGTAAAAAAGCTGGTAGGTAAGTTTTTATAATTTTTACTCATTTTTGTATTAACTTTAACCGTTTTGGTTGCAATTACAGATCAAAAATAAAAGCGGGTTCATTGTCTCATCAACATTAAAGTCAGCAAAATCTATTATTTATTAAACTCCCATTGTCCCAGCATTGTTTGCAAGTGTCAAATCAAATTTATTTATGACGGATTTGTAGGCCGCAACACCTGTGTGTAGGGTGACCGCGCTAATCCTTATTAGCAGGATATTCCTTATTCAAATAGGATTTCATTTTATAAATGGCGGGGCGTCTAGACAGAAAAAGCTTTTATTAATACAAACTTGAATATAGAATCAACATCGCTTATTACGTTTGTAATTTAAATATGATATTTGACAATTACAAATTAATTAATGTAAGTTGTCTTTAGCTGTGCATGTCTGACAATCACTGTAGAATGAATTGTCTTTCAAGTTGACCTTTTTCATTGCGTTAATTTTGTGAAAAGTAAAAAAGAATAAAAAAATTATTTCACTTAAACAATCCGGGTTAAACTTTTCAGAAAGTACCTTTAAACGGTTAATTTAAATATTATATATTTCTGGGATTTTCTTACTGTAGTAAGTATTTGATATTTTTTTAGTATTTGACATTTTTAACATAATTGAGTAATGTCAAATATATAGGTCCACAGATAAATAGAATATTGAAACTGAAGTCGTTTCATAGATTTTTTTGTAGATTATTTACTTGTTTTCTACTTTGTAGAGCACCCAATGGTAAGAGATTACAGCATCCTTTCAACGCTCCTTATACCGGAATGCGTAAGTTATTCCTACGTATTGCTAACACATATTTTAAAACATCCTCTACTATTTATATTGCTCAAAGTATGGCAATATCTAATTCCTATAAATACCATTTACCGATCGTAATGGTATTGATACATAACTACGGCTATAAGTCAAGTATTTATTGATTGGTCACTATCGCAGCAGAACAGTCATGGTCACCCTAACAGTGTTGGTCGCTGACAACATAGTAATCCGCTTACGAAAGACGCGATAATAATTTTAAGCATGTTATTGTTTATCAGGGAAGTGTAGCCTGGGCTTTAGCTTTAAGGATGTTGTTTTGGGATGTAAGCGAGAATTTCAAGCTCATTTTACCGTGTAGACTAACTTCTGCTTGCAGCTTCGTTTGCGCTTTATGTAGAGCAGTGGTTCTTAACCTTTTAATGATGGGGGACCATTTGATAAACTTTCTGACTTGTCGCGGACCACCAACAGTACCCAACTGAGGGGGGCCTTTGTCTAATAAGTTAAATTGAATAGGTAAGTATTTCAAATGGAGTAAAATGTTCTTTTGTTCTCCTTTAATCTCACTCAACACATAGTCAACCAAAAAATTTGACTCAACATAGGTATCAAAAGCAGAAAAGTTTTCTCGTTCAACTTTGATCCTTTGTCACTGGTTTAATTTTTTCGGATAGCTTCGCGGACCACTTCGGGTGGCTCCAGGGACCACCAGTGGTCCGCGGACCATAGGTTGGGAACCACTGAAAATGATTTATTAATATCAAACTCTACATTGTAGAGTTTGATATTAATAAATCATTTTCACTACTATTATCTATGCATTCTATGCTTATCTTGTGATCAATTTTGCAGAAGACATCTCTTTTATCCTGTAAAAAGTATAACTTCTGTTTCCCTATTGTATCACATGTGGCAGAAAATTATTTTTTATCTCACATATAATAATGTATTTCTCTCTCTCTATTTTTACCTATAAAGGAATAATGGTCTTTAGTATTAGAAGTTGTTTCTGTGTTCCTATGTGCAAAAGAATGTTCCCATTTACACCAAAATTGATTGTTCTTAACTGATTTAGATACGGTTTCTATCATCAGTAGCAATTCCAAAAGAAACAGGTAGTAGGTACTTACTACCTCACCATCAAAGCTAATGAGGAAGGATACGAGGAAATCCCCAGAAATCCTTGTCACACGCTCATCCGGCGCTTGTCAACACAGATTACATCGGCGTAAGGGTGACAAATCTACATCGAGCTATGCTGCGCTGTACTGCGCTGTGCTATGGTTACGTCAAACAAAACGTCGTAAACAGAGCGTAGCCTCACACAGCGCAGCACAGCATGGTTTGTTTGTAACGTCATTGAAATATTAGACGAGCGAGTTGACCAAACATAGCACAGCGCAGTACAGCGCAGCATAGCTCGATGTTGATTTGTCACCCTAACGGTGTGTTTTCTTAGGCGCTTGTACGGAGATAACTTAATTGGTTTAAAAGCTCACGTTGATGCTCTTAAATAGATAAAAAGGGCATAATATAAATTGTCTACTTAAAATTAGGTCTCTAAGGGACCTATCAGACAGAGAGCGGTCACGCGGTCAAGCGTTCAAGCGGTCAGTTTTGCGTTCTTTGTATTCTATTACGTTACATAGATATGCGCACACAGGAGACATTCTGACCGCGGCGGTCAAGTAGACTGGAGACAGAGAGTCATTTGGAAATGAAAATTACCTACTCATAATTTCAACTTTATCGCAAACAAATAAATATCAGGGCGTTTCTCCTCAAATTGTTATTTTTGACGATTTTTTAGTCACTTTTTATCCCTTTAGTTTAGGTCTAATCTTTGATGCTGGAATGATTTGTATGTTAAAAATAAGTTATTTAACGAGGGGTATCCATCAAATTAACTGATATTTTAGGAGATAATCAAAATTGTCGGTTGCTAGGAATGACCCTAAGTGAGAAAAATGATTAAATTGTAGAGAAGAATGACGGTGTGTTGCTAAAAATGATAAATCCATCAAAAACACATGTTTCTGATCATAACAGCATAGATTAAAATTAGCTAAGTATAAAATAGCTAAGTGTATATTCTCAAAATTAGCTAAGTGTATTATGTTATGTAAATAAGTAGGATTTGTAAGGATTGACAAAATCACCATGTTCTTAAATCGGTGCCTATTTTTATGATATTCCTTAAAAAATCTTACTTTTAGGGTTCTGTACCTCAAAAGGTAATAAAAAGGAACCCTTATAAGATAACTTTCTTGTCCGTCTGTCTGTCTGTCTGTCCATGTGTCACCATCGATTTTCTCAGGAACGGGTAGACCTAGCAAGTTGAAATTAATATTATATACTGAGGTCTATAGTATCTATTAGGTGTATAAAAATCAAGGTCCTGAGTTAACACGATAAAAAGATATGGGCAAATTAAATTTTCGTAAATACTTGTAGGTACCAAAATGTACCTTAATTTTCAACTTTTTTTACTTTTCGGAATTTTCCCTTTATTTGTGCTGTAAAACCTTGCTTTTCACCAAAATTGACAATTCTAGGTCAACCGGAAGTACCCTATAGGTTTTGGGTCAAAAACCTAAATGGTAGTTCCTGTTGACCTAGAATCACGAAATTCGGCAAAAAGCAAGGTCTTACAGCAGAAATAAAGGAAATAATCCAAAAAATAAAAAAAATTGAAAATTAAAAGGTGTCCCCATACATACATAGTTGACACCGATTAAGATAGTCCTCTGAGTTGTATGGGTGCTCATACAGTTCAGAGGACTAGCTTATTATGGCGGTATAATGGGTAGGTATCTACGGGAACCTTGGCGCACGAGTTCAACTCGCACTTGACAGGTTTTTTTAGATATAATTACCTAATACCTCCTATCATTTGACATAAAAGTAAATCTTCTCAAAATTAAGGAATAGTAATAACAATAAGCCCGCAGGGCACCTTTGAGGCGAGGTGTCGAATGAGTAGCGACCCCGCGGACCCGTGTGCTCCCAGGGGGAGGTCACTGTTCCTCATCTCAGCTTGCCTTGATTGACACTGACGAGAAACAGTCCACCTCCGTGTTGTCTTCACCGGCCGGACGGAGTGGAGACGCTAGAGCATTGATCGGGGGCTGGAAGGTGTTACGTAAGTGATGAGTGGGGCACGCTGAAGTGAAGTGAAGCTGGACCCTCAGGGAGCTCGTGATCGTCGTTTAAAACCCGGTACGTATACATCAGACCACCCTCTAGCAACTCACGTATTTTTGCCCCCTTCTTGCCACACGAGTGACTGTTTTGGGGGAACCAGTTGTGAGTTGGCGAGTCTCCACCCGCCATTTTGACCATTTTGTACGTGTTTGTAAGTGTTTCTATATTTTTTTAAACCAAAAATCATCATTCTTAGCAACAATCATCATTGTTATCATCATTTTTAGCAACACGCGTCATCGTGTTTTTGTCGTTGTTGCTTGTAATGAGGTTGTGAAAAATGACGAACTTCAGAAAACAATTCGTAACTTGTATTTCCGAATGCAGACCAAAAGAAAAATGTTAGTGATCAATAGCTGCATGTTTAATTTAGCTTAAGTCGAAAAATAATGTAAATTTGACGCACTGATTTCATAGTTATAGTAATCAATCAGAATGACGAAAAAAGTGTCACACGTTGGAGAATCATATTCAATAGCTCACCTTTCCGAAATGCGACGCGTCTTGCCTCCATGAAGTGGTCTGGCCGATTGGTCCGGGAGGGCACGACATTTGATGTTCAACACGATCTTTCAATGCCTTTCGGTTTACGAATTACGATGAAAACAAAAACTGGCGACTGTAATGATGCATATTTTGTGACAGGATTTTGATTAAATCTACCATCGAATTCCAATCAAATAATTAAAACTGTTTCTTGGCATTAGATCATAGAGTTTGTTATCTATAAATATCAGTAATTACAATTAAACATAGTAAACAAATGAATATTTTATGATAAGAAACTCCTATGCGCAGGTCATTTTCACATGTCGAAAATGGCTATTTTTGGAGGTTTTTTGTAAATATCTTTTTACCTTCTAATTTAAATGAAATTTCACTGTCGATACCTTTTTTGTAATATATCTAGACATTCAAATCTAAGCTTTTGTTTACAAAATAATGAACAGTTTAAGAATAATCTGGAGGAACCTAAATTTTGGCCCCCCTGGAGAAATGCCCATCAATGCCATTTTTTAAGAAAAGCAAATTAAATAGTTGCAAGCCGTACGAGCTGCGCTGATAACGACGTGCACTTCTGTCGCATTCTGTTTTGTGGAATCATACACTGCTGTCGGACATATTAGGAAACACGAAAATACCCGATGTCCATTCTAAAGCTTGAAGTACTGTAGGTAAATGTATTTGACAAGCCAAAGTGCCTTAGGCCATCTCAGTGGCCCGCGCTCTATAATGTTCCGAGTGCCTTTGGCCACTACAATGGCCAAGGGCACTTGAGGGGTCGCGCGCCACTAAAATCACGATTTCTATGGTATTAGGGCTTCCCCATACGTGGAAAGTGTCTTTATTTGTTGCTAACATTATTCTCCCACTACTGGTAACACTAAAAGTCATAGATAATAGATATTATTTCTACAATGTGTCAAAATACCGGAAGAGAAAAATACGAAAAAAACTTTATTTTTGAAAGAAGGTTCAAATAAGATTTTCAGCGATGACCTATACATGTTTTGCATTAATTAAATCTGACAGGTATTTAGGATAATTACTAAACCATTAAAACCCCGTTTTATAGTAAAAAATTTGAATTTGATCAACATTTTGAATGTTGCGGGTGAATTTTCTGTTTGAAGGTTGGCTATTGTGATTGATGTGTAGGACTGAAGTGGAGGAGGTTTGTTTTGTTCGTTTTGTTGGCTAACTACATATTTCTACCAATCAGAAAGACTTCACACAAGGCTATAGGATGAAAAATAAACTAGTATTGAATTTTTATTTGCCGTGAGCGGCCATCACGCTCCCCGCGCGCGGAACAAAATGGCGTTCTTTGGCCTTTTGCAAATACGAATTAGATAATTACTTTTAATGTCAATGTGTATATGTTTTGTGTTAAATAATAAAGGTGTGTAGTGTACTAAGTGTCTGTACCATGTTGACGCAGATATTTGCTACCAATTTTGAACAATTGTGAGTTTTTATTTTGCAAGGTGCCAAACATGTTTACGGAATGGAATCAACAATTTATTTGGTGGTGACAATGGAATCCCCTTGAGCAGGTAAGTAAGTAGTTAATAAGCTTGTTAAATTCCGATTCCAATGATACTACAAACAGGTTTAGTCCAGGAATAAAATCACTGGCAAAAAAGTTAAACCGCTGATTACTGTAGTTGCGCGGGCGACGGTTGAGCTAGGTACGTTAGGTTGGGTTAGGGTAGGGCATCCAACGTCATAATCGGTCCGGGGGGCGGGTCACCGCAGCGGTTATAATAAAAAAAGATTAGAGGAGTCTTATCAATCATAATACGGGAAAGTACATCCGCCTGACAGAATATCGAAGCCAAATAATATCTTCTCTCTTGGTGTTGTGTTGCTGCGGTGAGTAAGGTTGCCAGAGCTCTGCGAGGAAGCGCTGCGGTGACAACTGGTGGACCAGTCTTGTCCATTGTGTTGTCGGCGCCGTGATTCCTCTGTGAAAGGGTCAGCAGCGCGAGTGTGGCTCCTCTTGTGTCACAGGGGACGTGGATTTTTAAAATGCAGCATATTTTGAAATTTCCGATCTTGCGCAAACTTTTATTCCAGCTAGGGTTTGTTCCAAGCGTGTTTTTAAATAAAATTCGAAACAGATGCAATCTCCGATCTCCGAGATGCTGATTCGTGGAATCGCACGAATACCTGTACCCGCAACTCGATTCGATCTCTATCCTCTTGTGCGAAGGTGCAATTTTATTCGAACAATCTAGATTCAAACATTGTAAATGGAGAATTTTTAAAAGCCTTGTCATTGTTTGAAATATAAAGTTTTGACGTTGTGCTACAATATATTATTGGAATAAGTGGACGCCCGCAACTTTGTTTAAGCTATTTCTTTGAAGCACGTATAAAATGCACTTAAAAGAAGCGTCTTTTCGCGATTATTCCTACTAAGAAATACTTACGTTCATTATCACAAAGTCAAGCAATGTGCGAAAAAAACAATCACCCTTTTTATTTATTTTGGATCTCTCCTCTAACGAGTGGTGCAATATTATGGTAGTTTTTAGTGTTGTTTGCCCTGTTTGAACTGTTTTTTGCCTAAGGGTTTTTTTTTCATGGTATGGGGCCATACCAAGCAAGCTACGCCACGGGCGCTTTAAAGAAACCTAGCTAGTCTAATGTATGTGTAATAAAGTTACCCTACTTTCAAGCAAAAACTCTTTAGCAACTTTTATAATAATATACCTTTTGAACGAAGGCTGTAGTTTGCGTACCGTATGATTACCATTGAACCGGGTAACAACTGAGTAGCAGTCACTAGACTGACGGCTAATGAAGGGATGAGCCTTCCGCGTTTACTCCGAAATATATTTAATCTGACTACTCCGAAATTATTGTTTGTAATCCATCAAACAACTTTTTTGGAGTAGTCAGATTAATTTTTTTTCGCAGTATTGTTTGAACTACAAGTTATTAGAAAATACCACATTTTTTTAAAATGATCCGAGAACCATCGACAAAAAATCTCAAAATCATCCTAGCTGAAATCTTTATAGATAGGTAGGTACTTGGCAATTATATTATCAAAATTTTGAATGTTAATCTGATTCTGAAAAGGATTGCAAAGCTTCTAAAATAATCTTTAGTTAGTCTTAGTTATAATTAGTTTTTTTGGACCATTTCTCAGCTTAATCAGCCTTATTCAACAGACATGGATAAATCGTGTGGATCTGAAACGCAACGGGAGTTCTCACGACATCCTTCGTTTTTCTACTATAGTAACAAGCATCATCGATATCATACATCTTACAACCGCCATACACGTTCCAACCGGCATGATCCATTCGCCAAAAGAATTGAAATTCAATTGTTTCGTTCAATCGAACGGTCATGCCGATCCACGTTCACAGACGGTCCATTTGACATGATCAAATTGGCTGCATCCAATCCATTGGACGATAGAATTGATCATGGGTGGCCGCCATTACGATTATTCTACAGTAGTAGTAGGCGGAATGCAGATTTCACCGATGCGCGTCGTTATCGTCATGAGTAAACTATTTTCGGAGTAGCGTACATCCCTATGAACGCAGTCTTCTGCTCTAGCTAGCTTCAGCATGTGACTGGCTACAATTAGCGCTGCTTCAGAAGTGGCAGTACCGACAGGTCGACTAACGGCACCAATGACTGTTCCTACAATTACCTTCTATTCAGGGAGTCTTTGGAAAGGCAAGTTCGTTAGCCTGTTTGCGTGTTGGCTCGAGTACCTGTGTATTCATTTTGTCACGATGCTATCACTTTTGGTATACAAGCGGCTACTCGTGACTTTGCTCACATGATTTGGTAGGGGACAGTGGGGTGAATACGGACAGCGGGTAATTGCGGGCACCTCAGTATTTCGTTCCTTAACCCCATCCGCTTACCGTTTTTGCGACTACTTACTAGCTTCCGCCATTTTAAGTGCGCGAACATTTGTCCGTAATTCCCCCTCTCTCCCCTACTATTACCTAAGCTTATTAAGCTTTTCACCTGTGATTTTTTTTTTAACAGTAGTCCCAAAATTATTCCTTTTACACATACTTACCAAATAATGTGTAGACTAGTGGGCGCATTCAGTTCTCATAACGCTCATGCAAATCTTGCACGTGGCCAAGCTGAGCAGGGAACGTGTTAACTCCCTAACATAATGTAAACAGGCTCGCGACAGTATCCACAACGAAATACTCTGATTTTCAGACATTTTAGTTCTTTTGAAGACATTTAGTTTCTTTTTTTATTTAACAGACAGGGTATTCAGAGACTTTTCGATAATATTGCTTGGTGACCATTTTATCCCCACTATAATAGTAGCATAGTAGAAATGCATGCCTAACCAAGACAGATACTTTTGAAACAGTGAAAAGACATACCTATCTAATAAATAATTAAACTTGGTCGAATCCCGCTTTATGTTTCTAAACTACAACTTAAACAAGTCTAGTGACTTGTCAGCACGCATGAATGGCATTCAATTTGAACACTTATTTGTACAA
This sequence comes from Camptogramma bilineatum, assembly GCA_958496255.1. NCBI lineage: Eukaryota > Metazoa > Arthropoda > Insecta > Lepidoptera > Geometridae > Camptogramma > Camptogramma bilineatum. Next base: position 2,588,185 of record OY292453.1, read on the forward strand.
AAAGAACCGCCTGTATAATTTAGGGGCCAGGTGCGCATGCGACGCGTCGGCGGAACTTGTTTAACCTGTTGGGATTTCGTTTTTCAGCTTACGCAAATGCATATTTCTTAAAATAGCTGTTGCAAATTTAGGTAAACTCGATTCATAATCAATAACGTATTTATTCACTACAAATAAATAAATAATAATAATGATATTTTTTTATTTCAGACAACTTAAATATACAAAAATACATTTGTGGTCCATATCAAATAAATACCTTAGAGACTAGCATACATACGAGTATATTATTTAACTAAATCTACACTTGAGGGATTTTGCTTCCGTGCTGCTTCCCTATAGCGACGGTAGACGATGCCTAATATGCTAAATAAATTAATAATGCTGGACATTTCGCACCGCATCATGTAGGTAGCCCCAAGCTAAGCAGAGCTTGTGTTATGGGAACCACATGACTAATAATATCACTACTTATATATAGATATTTTTTGTAAATACATACATTATTAATATTATACATAGAAAACACCCAGACCCGAGACAAATATGTGCAGATCATACAAACATTTGTTTTATTATTACGGATAAAAAGTATCGCACTGAAACACAGATACTTCTATCATCCCTTTTTTTATTAGGGGTTAAAAATTAAAATATTCATGAAAGTATTTAATCAGAATAAATATAAGACATAAAGGTATCAAAAGGGTTGTCGTCAAAGCGATTCAGAACCAAACGTGCGAACACGATTGTTCCTACAACGTTCGTACTAAACATAATGAAACCGAAATAGACGCATGACTAAGTTAGCGTTTGAGCTACAGTTTGAGCTAAATACGGACTTAATGTGTAGCTATTTCAGACTGGATGCTTCCTACTTGCGTGATTAATACGAATACAAAGCTAGATACTAAGAACCTCAATAAAAAAAATCACAAACTTATAATTAAATAAATATAAAATATTGCTTCACATTTCACATAACGCCATCTAGCCCAAAACTAAGCAAAGCTTGTACTATGGGAACCAGATAACTGATGGAATACTGATAGAATACCTATAGACTTGTTTTGTAAAACATACATAGAATAGAATACTTTATAACACCCAGACACAGAACAAACATCTATGTCCATCACACAAATGTTTGTCCTGGGTGGGAATCGAACCCACGACCTATAGTGCAGAAGGCAAAGCTATTACCAACTGAGCTAAGAGGCCAGTTCCAAAAAAAACTTAACAAAAAAGATAACTTTTAATGACTATAATGTTGCGTTATTCCTTACTAGCATCTACTAGCTTCGCTTGCATGGTAATAACAAACCTACTTCATCTGTCATCCTAATCGTTTGAGTCCTAATCGATGAGAAATCTCCTAAAAACGGCATTTTTGTCGTGTTTCGTAGCGCGCAGCTGTCGTAAGCGCCGCAGCCGAACGCATTCTAAATTCATCTTTATTTTAACGAAACTAAATAATATTTAAAGTTGCACGCACCCTTGTGCTAATATACATAGGTAGTAGTACAGACTTAACCAGAGGCGTGATTAAAATCCACCAATTTTATAATATTAGTAAGACGATTCCGATTAGGCTTAGTATTCTCAATATCATTTACTTAGTCTCTTTATCATCATCATCATCGGTGCCATTAGCATGTTATCACCGCATTTGTACCCATTTACTTGTTCGTACTTTTTTCGTGACAGTAATTTTATTTAGCTTTGTCTGAATTCTTTTTGATTGCTTTGAAATCAGTTTAACCCGTCACAAGCAACTCAATTACAAGTCAACTGTCAGGATGTCGCAATTTGTCGCGATAGCGTCGCGTCAGTGACAAGCAGGCAATTATCGGCAGCTGTCGAACGCACCCTATACCTACTCTTGATATTGGTTCATGTTAGTAAGTTCAAGAGCCAAGTACCTACTTTGAGTAGCAACTTCTATCACTGTAGTCTCGGATTCTCATCATCGGAGATTTAATCTGATAACAGAATGTTTGGATGTAGTGGAATACCCAGGAAAAGATGAATGGAGTTTGTAAGACGATATTGGAAAGAAAATAATAATTATAATAATGGGTCATTTCACACAGCATCATCTAACCCTAAAGTATGTACGAGTAGAGATTGTGCTTTGCTAAAATACATGTAAATAAAAAAAATTAAAAAAATATAGGTAAGTAGGTACTTACTTAATGGATTGAATATTGATAATGACGGCTGATAGATCAGAGTGAAAGTGAATGAGGCAGATTCAAGAAGAGATGGACTGTGTGAAATACGATATGGGAAAGTAAATTGCAGATTTACTTGAAACAATGTTAACATGCATTATAATCAAGCCTTTTTATTAGAATTACGCAGAGACAACAGATTTCTACTTGAAACGACACACCATTTTTTGCCTTCACTCTCATTATGTTCATACATATACATTTCTTTGTTATTTAAATTTGAAAATACAAAGTATAATTTTAAAGACTAATTGAACGATTCAATAAAACCTGATTTTGATTTTATTTACGAGTATAAAATTAAAATCGGTAACGAAGCAAAGGCACCGACAGAAGCGGTTAATATTTCACAGTTACCTGCTAACGAAATGGTGAACTAGACCATCTCTATTAGCATAATATACAGTTATAATTTCAAATCGTAATGAATTTGTCGATTCATTATATGACTATAAAGTCACAACACTTGGAATTCTAATTTAGTTGCTCAACATGCTTCATTGAGGTTGTAATAGGTAATTAATATTCTGTGGGAGTCGAGTTTTATCTGATGATGTAGAAATATTACCATGAACTTTTTATGTTTTTGATGTAAGTACTACCTATGTATCATTTCAATCTTTCTTTAAATAATTGGTTTTATGAGAAATTAGGTAGGCTTTATTCTTTGGTCGCCAACAAGACCTGGATGCGATCGGCCCAACACCGAAACGAAACGGAAGAGGCCTACACCCAGCAGTGAGTTGACACAGGCTGAAAATGATGATGATGATGATGATGATGAGGAATTAATAATAATTATATGAACCATTAGTAAAATTTCATTTTTGTAAAAGTCCAAGAAATTGTATTTTTAGCCGATCTATTTTTAGCAGATTTATGCGTAAACTTGAAGGAACTTTCGCGTAATATTCTTGGAATACTTGAATACTGGATAAAAAAGGTTTGCTAAGCATAAATAGAATCAAACGACATTTAACTTCTGGTCAAACACTCAATTCGCTAAACCAGACCTCTTACTTTCAAAGCCGGCTCACACTATCAATCAATATCACCTTGCCAATGCTGCTTAAACCTGTGTGGTTAAAAAAGGACCAATGGGCGTTCAGTCTAACTGAGAATCTTCAGCTGTCGATTGAGCCGCAACAAAGCAACACGCATCTCCCTAATTACTAGCATCATTGTGCCTTTCGAAACACAATGTCCAAATGCTCTACAGACCGAACAATTTTGAGGTTATGCCACAGAATAAATAGAAGTTCATAACGTATTAAACCTCAAACCGTTACTAATACTGAATTATGGATACGTCTTCATAAAGCATGCAGGTAATTTTGAACCTAGCAACCATCTTAACAATGCTTAAATTTATGTAGTAGGTAAGGAAGTAATTTGTGAACTAATATTATAATAAGTAATAAGTAAATCATAAAACATTTGATTAATTTTCCATCAATGTAGCAAAAAACTAAACTTACAATAACAATCGCACCACCATAATAAGAGAGACACAGCATCATCATCATCATCATCATCATCACCATCATCTTTCTGTCCTTGTTCCCGTATTAAGTTTAGTCGGCACAAATGTATTCCTTCTTCCATTTCCCTCTAACAGCCGCCATATCGGCACTCATCTCTTTCTAACTCTACCATCTAAATTTCCGAATTTTGTATTGTCTACCAAACAAGTCATAATTCTGAAAAGGTTCATTACACAGCATAATAGTGACAAGCTTTGGTAGGGCAAGGACCTCGCGTGCAAAACAAAAGTTCAGGCAAGTATGTGCGGTGGTCCCTCGCTTTACAGGGTTAATGGTGTATAGCTGTCCTAAGGGTATTGTTTAGGTGCGTGAAACTTAAGCACACCATCACGTGCTAACAAAAGATGAAAGAAAATTAATAATGAAAAAGCCCCGACATAATCCCTTCATAAACTAGAAAAGAGCTGATGATATTTAAACGACTTAACAGATTTTCATGAAACATAGCTAAAAATACACTCGACAAAGACACCTTTCAAACAAAATATTAATACTCACATGCCACACAGAAACTACTGTTATATTTATTTAAAAAAATAAAAATTACTAAATGTTGTTAAACACTTTAAAAATAAAACTTTTATTTATATTGACCCAAGGTTCAGAATTGCATGATCTTGATACATAATTCACAGTGACTTAATAATTTGAGCCGCGGAAGGGTCGTTAACGCACCGAGCTCATTAGAGGCCAAAATAAAAGGATGCAATAAAAAGGGATGAGTCGACACTTTTATTCAGGAAGATCATTCATCATGAAGCTACACAAATTGGCGAAGAATTTTACGGTGTATACTTCGCTCCTGACGAGTTTACTGCAAGTATAAAATCAAATGATGATGATAAGATAAGACCGCGAGAAGTAACCTTACCGCGAATTCTTATCTCTTAGCCAAATTAAGATTGTCTAGCTAGATGAATTGAACATTGTTTTTAACAAAAACGACAGAGTAGGTAAACGATAGTGACTAAATCTGGTGACGGAGTTTTTAGGCGTCATGATTTAACTACTTAAAAGCCGAGATCGACACGTGCCCTCTGAAGCACGGAAGTGCTCTTCTGTTAACGCCACTAGTGGTCGGTCACCTATCCAAGTTGACACCACTCCGAAAGTCGCTCAGCTTCAACCACTTTAAGACCTTCAACTATCATGAACGTCTAAGCGAGCTACGCCACGTTTCGACGGTTTTAGTATGATAATATTTAAATATTAATTATGGTTTTTTTCTTTACAGATATCGACTTAGCATGAGACAAATGGACATGTGATGTAAGTACATTTTACAGGCATGAGTGAGGCTCTGTGTTCGTGGATCCGTAGCTTTTTTTTCTGACGGACTTTTATGTTGACTGGTCTCGTGTAGACCTTTGCAACTTCACCGAACTATGGCGAGAGCAGAAGGCTCTACGCCGGAGCAGAAGGCTCTACGCCAGAGAAGGATGGATCCGTAGCAAGAGGAGACGTGATTTATGTAGTACTAGCCCCCGTCGTGATGGTGTGTGACCTTCCTCAAGAGTTTAGCTATCATATGCAGAAAAAACATTCAAATCCGCTTTCTAGTTCCTGAGATTAATGCGTCCAAACAAACAAAATCTTCCGCTTTATATATTTAGATGTATTCATATGTTATGGCACTCGCTTTGGATATTTTACTGGCCTATTGACCGGACAGCTACGAGGTCATTTAATTTATTTATCGTCTGATAAATCGATCGTTCCTTTTTTGCAATCAGCTGATAAAAGGCTCGTGAGCGGAGTTCTTTCTTTATATTCTTGCTGTTTATTGATAATTTTTAATTTCTTTACAATGTTTAAGACAACATTTTATTCTGCTTAGTTAAAAGTAAAAAACTGTCCTTATATGTAAAAGAAATGATGTTCGTTGGTAAGTGGATGACGTGAAAAGCATCATCAAAAAAGCAGGAAAATGTTTTTTCATTTTTTATATGGGATTTTTGTAAGAACTAAAAATTTGGACAGAAAACATCGGTCAGGTTTTCTGATGGCAAATAAAATAGTGATTTTATTAGAATTCTTCCATAAACTCATTGTTTCCCAGAAAACCTGCATTGATTCAAAATCCTTTCGTAGAACACTCGACGTAATGTTATTCAATATATTCCGCTCCCAGTGTTGTATTGTATAAGATTACCATTCATACAGCTCTGAAGTAGTTAAAGTGACCTCTCCGAGAAATAAAAGCATTTTTAAAAATATATGGTCAGAATTACAAAACTTCCTACCTGTTGGATATTTATAACATTTTGCGCAACTGAACAGTTTGAATTTTTTAAAATTGATCGCAGCAATTTATTTCAATTTATAGTAAGTGCCTTTAATCAAATATTCTGCTCTATAAAGTTGGAAAATAAATGAAAAGTGCTCAATTGAATATATATTGGGTTCAACTTTGTACACATTAATGGAGCTAAAGCGGGATTTACTTCCAAAAATTATTATGACAAAATCCATGGATATTCAATAAGACCACATTCAAATCCATGGACATTCAATAAGACCACATTTAACATAAGTAGGTATCTGCTCCTTATACTGGTAGGTACCTTTTATTTTTTTATAATAATAATTGCACCTGCTATTATACAAATGCTTAGTCCTAATGAGAACCAAATAATACCTATTTATGCATATTCACCCAACACACAACAAGAATGAATCCTGTAAGAAAAGAATCAACAAGACAGCATACCGACTGAATTGTCAGGTCAGTCAAATACCTAACCCAGTAACTATAAAGTAGTACCTAGACTAAAACGACATAAAAACCTCATTACCGTTTGTGAATCTGAATTATCGTTTGCATAGATACACATTGGTGGCTAAATCGTGACCAGACATTTGTTTCTCCTAAAACACCCAGCATTCGGTTACGCACGAAGCATAATGTGCATACAAGTGAAAAGGTCACAACATTATTAGCATATGCATTGGAGGAAAGCGTGCGTGAACGCAGCGCAATGCATTGGTCGCGGGCACGCGTTGCCAATCAGCTGGTAATAGGGATGTCAGAAATTACAAACCAATCAAAAACCTGTAATCTTCATTACTGTATTTTTATGCGAAAACATCAGACTAATCACACTAATATTATAAATGCGAAAGTTTGGATGTTTGGATGTTTGGGTGTATCTTTGTTCCTCTATAACTCGACAACCACTAAACCATTTTGGCTGAAATTTGAAACATGGATAGATAATGACCGGGAATAGGACATAAGCTACTTTATATCCCGATAAAATGCACGGTTCCCGTGGGATAAATAAAATAGTAGTCCACGTGGGCGATGCCGCGGGCGTCCACTAGTTGTTACATTATCACGTCATAATAGCTGGGAGAAATAGTATGAAACTTGTATTATGTATCGCGTGATCTGGAGTAGCAGAGGCAACTAAGTTGAAGCTCAGTCCAGTAAAGTAGTAATCCTTAAGGATTTACTTAGTTTACCCCTGTGGTTTACCTGGTAAGGGTTGAAGGTCAGCCGAGGTCACGACTGGTCGGAACCCTCATCAGCCAAAGACACCAGACAGGTGTCGCCTCGAACGCCGCTTTAGCGGTAGCGACTTTTTGGTCTTACCAAATTTGAAAGAGTTCATTGACACGAGAGAAGAAGAAGAACCAGACAGGACGAAACATCATTGACCTTCTGATCTAGATTCGTATCATTGTTACTTGTATAAATTGGCATCAGATCTTGAAAACTGAAAGAAAGGGACCTTATTTCGATTTAATAAGATGAATCACCGAAAAAAAAACTACACCTGATTCTTTACTATATTAATCACCAAAAAAAGAAGTAAATTCATCTAGGTCTTAAGCCGATTCAAATCATCCTAGAGGCTTTATTGAATACTAGCTGCTGCCCGCGGCTTCGCTCGCATGGTACCCGGATAAAAAGTAGCCTATGTTACTCTCCAGCCCTCCAAATATCTCCACTCAAAAAAACACGTCAATCCGTCGCTCCGTTTTGACGTGATTCCGCGACAAATAAACAAACAAATAAACACACTTTCACATGGGGTACGGATGTATTCGTATGAGTTATTAATCTACCTAAAATTCTCCTTCTCAGCTTAACGAGGAGCCGGGACCGACAATTTAACGTTTAAATGTAGGTATTATTACATTTAAAAAAGAAAAATCTTAAAAAATTTTCAATTCCGACGGGATTCGAACCCGCAATGATACAAGCGACTTTAACCGGAGTGCCTTTACCAATTCGGCCACGGAATCCTTAGTCGTCAGCGTTGAAAATCTTGATAGGACCATCTATCGATTAAAGCATCGATGAGCGCCATCTAAAACACTATAAAAATTAAAAAATATATAAATGTAGGTATCCGTACCCATATTATAAATGTGAAAGTGTGTTCATTTGTTTGTTTATTTGTCCTGCTTTCACGTCGAAAAAGAGCGACGGATTGACGTGATTTTTTGTGTGCAGATATTTGGAGGGCTGGAGAGTAACATAGGCTACTTTTTATTCGTGTACCACGCGAGCGAAGCCGCGGGCAGCAGCTAGTATTGTAATAAATTAAAAAGTAAAGGTGCCAACCCTAGGCACGTATTCGAAGCCCGTCGTGGACTCGGTTGCGGAATGCGAGATGACCGATTACTTCTGTTTTTATGTGACCTGCATTGCTGCATTTACACTGCAGACACCTCGGTGTTTCCTTTCGATTGTTAATGGACATTGTTTACGAGTGTTACGAGTATGATACATTAATTGACGTATTCTCACCTTGTGTTTCGTCTTAGATTTTTTATGCCATACTAGCTGCTGCCCGCGGCTTCACTCGCTTGGTACTAAAAACTTCTGAAACGCTCGTGGCGTAGCTTGCTTAGACGTTCTTGATTGATCGTTGAAGTTGAGCAGCGTTGTGCGCGGTCACAATTTGGATGGGTGACCGCAAGTAGTATTACGGGCTGAGCGCTGCCGTGCTTGGTAGGGCACGTTAAATTGCCGGTCGTTAAGCCGTAACGGAGGCCTTTAGGCGGCATATAAACTCCGTCAGCAGAGTTGGCCACCAAATTTTTTTTTTATAAACATTCTGTAGAGTTTCTATAAATATGAGCTGGTTAGCTTACATTCCGGAATAGATAGCTCTGGCTATTTCAGACACTTCATGACTGAATCTGACACAGGCCGTTGTCCATTCAAATCAAAACATCGTCACGTGCATTAAGGGGAAAGGGGAGTGGATATCTCATACAAACGTTTTTTGGTTAGTAGAATAAATTCGTTTGTACCTAGAAATAAGAAATAATACGGGTTTAAAATTAATGAAATCACTGAGTTTCACATGATATCAAACGCTTATAAGATACACGTACCAAAAGTGGGTTGAAACGGAAATACACCAAGCAATTTAATTAAAAAACGAATGTATTCAGTTGGTGTTTTTTAAACATTTCAACATCACAACTCAATATTTATAAATCCGTTGACACGAAAATGCAAAATGTCTGGTCCCCCTACCCCCCCCCCCCCCCCCCCCCCCCCCACTTATATATGCCCATCGGTCTACTGTCTCTGTCTCCTGCGCGTACTCAAAACTTGCCCTGCTCTGAAAAGAAATGTATGACTTTATGTCCCGGTATCCTCTTTCCTCCTAAAGTCGGTGATACAAACATGCAGCGTACATTGAACAACGCATACATACGCAATGCACTGCATTTGATATACACCTGTGTGGAGCGAGCTTATTTATGCCTTCAGTTGACGCTGGCCCATGTGTAAAGAGGAAGGCGATCTGAAACTTACATTTAATAAAATTACCCTCAAATAAAGTAAAAAAATTAAATAATGATCATGACTGTATTCCCAAGGTGCGGTAGAAATTATTCTTTCAGATAATTTTAATAAGGTAGACATTTTATCAACAAAATATTCTGTGGCCGAAGCACGACAGATATTTTTTCAGATTTTCAGCAATCGGGATTTTTGGAGACGTCCTAAAATTTTTAATGATTACTTTCTTGTTTAAGTCTGTTCATTTACAAAAAATATATATACAATTCCAGTGTGCGTATGTTTGTATTATTCTACTTTTCATAAACGGCTTGATTGATGGACGATCCCATAAGTAAAAGATCATCAAAATCGGTCTAACAGTTTAGAGGGAGAAGAATTACGAACGCATTCACACCAGTGTATTTTGTGTGTGTGTGTGTAGCTTTTTCCCTGTTATTCATAATGGACGGCTAAGCCTACTAGAGCTCAAGCTACAAACCTAAAAACATTATTTAAAGCCTAGCTAAATTAAAAAAATATCATGAAAAATGGGGTATGAAAAACCGTCACCAGAGTCACCACTGGCTCATACGAACTCAGCTCATATAAAGTAGAAGATTTATGTAAAACACTCGCTATTTCTCGTATCTACCAAGAAAACGTAACTCGTTTATCTCGAAATGCAAAACAGTAAATACATATCGCTATCGTACATCACTAGCGGACCATGACTTACCCCACACATAAAGGCACAGCATAGCTTAGCATAACATAAACTCTTAGAAGTGCACTGCCGTCCGCAAATTCTATTTGAATATCCCAGTGTGGACGTGGCTTTCAGGTGTTAATATTTCATGAACTAAGAATTTTTATTTTAAAATATTGTCTTTGTTCTTTTCGGGTTTACGAGTGGAGTTTTATGGGATTTTTTTTTTTTTGTGAAAAACAAACCTTTAAAAATCATGATGCATTTTTTTATAGATTGTAATAAAAATTTGCTACTTTCGAATATGGTTGAGTACTTTTCCGTTTTTATGATTGATTTCAATTTTTTTCTACCTAATGATGAAAACGTTCTCCTACGTTGCGAAATCAAAATCAGGATAAAGAATTTACTGTTCAAAATTCAGTGTTTAAATATTCTGGGGGCCTTTAGGCGGCCTTCAAACTCCGTCATCAGAGATAACCACTAGCTCAATTCAAACTTACTTACTTTTTTGTTGATTTGGGACTATAATCAAATTAAACCAAAAGAACATAACTTAATAAAATTAGCTGCATCTATTTATATTACAACACTATTCAAAAACTGATTAATTTAATTTATCAATTCCGATGAAAAATGTCTAAAAACCAGAATCATTCCGACTACCAATTTATCGAAAAACATCGACCGTTAAATCGACATGTCTATTTTTAATTTATTGCACGCACAACACTATTTAGACCTGCACGTCTCTCTACCAATTTTCGAAGTAAAATTCTACTTTCTGCCATTAAGATAAAAACCAAAATGGTTTGAAAAAAATTACTGAACGCGATAAAAACTTTAAATTTTATCAAATGAAATAAAACCGTCACTGCATTGCTTTAGGCTTCAATATAGTTGGGAACTTAATTTTTAGTGATGTTGTAGTGAAGCTTCTGTGCATTTATTCTGTGCTAAAACGTAGAACTAATAGTTTTCGATAATTGCAATTCGAATTGAGTTTCCCACAGCGCGGGAACCGATCCAGAAATATATCGAGTGCTTGATTAATCGAATCAATATTTAGGCGCTCTGCATACACGCAGTGATGTGAAAGTATAGATTTAGTTAAATAAATTACCTGTACGGTACTGATTTTTTAAACTAAGTACAATAAGTAGGTAAACTATTTTTCTGCTTTTGTCATGAAAGCATTCTCCCAGCAATCAGTCAGCTCAACCTTACGATTTTACAGAACTAATAAAAAACTTAAGAAAGTAAACGACTTATCCCCAAATTCCCTAATCAAAATATTTTAAAGATAATTAGGTACTTAGTAGTCAGAGCCACATCCAAAATTGCTTAAAAATGCGCATACAATTTCTATCATGCACGGCCGAGAACCGAACCCACAACCTTTAGATCTAATGACGCACTATCCCTATCTCGCAGTAATCACATATTTTCTTACAAACTAGTACTTACAAGAAAACTCCTTATAAGTACCTAGGTAGTAGTACTTCTTCTTGTAAGTACTAATACTTCTTATAAGAACACTTCTATAACACACGAAATTGCCATATCCACATTATCACAAACGGCCCGACATTACATTTATCGACAAAACAATATAGCGTCCCTAGGAATCCAATAAAGTGATAACACAAATTGTGCATGGCCTCCATTAATCTCAAATGGTTCGTATAAGAATTTAGTGCTGCGATAGGCGCACTGTGTATCGATATACAGCCTATATAGGTCAAACAGCTGTAAAGGAAGGTGAGATGATTGAAAAATCAACCATTTTCTAAAGGCTGATTTTAACGGTGGGTACTGAGGAAGTGACTTAAATGAAAAAAAATGAAATATGGTCACAACTGTATCTCCAGGGGCGATAGATATTCTTTCAGATCTTTTTTATGCAATTTTATGATCTTTTAAAGACTAATAAAGTGACTAATCGTCACATCACTAATTGTCTACTGTTCGAATGAACTTAAGTTAGATGATGTTGATGATGATGAGCACGCGTGCCCTTGATGGCTGATTGCGAACTAATGATTTTGTAGTAAAATAAAATAAATTAAAAACAGAAAGTGGGTCGCATGCGCGAAGCCTTTATGCTGACCTAGGCAGATGAAGATGCACAGTGAATTAGGATTGAAACGAAAGTGATGAATAAAAAATTGTTTTTGACTTTGAATATTACCAAAATCTCAAAGACCTACTAATCCTCTTCATACACTTATAAGAGTGTCGAATCATATGGCTACATGCAAAATAACAACTGAAATTACTTGAATCGACTATGACCTTCGAATAAAGTCGTTTATAGAATAATTTTGATTGACAGAAGATTGTCTCTTAAATTGATAATTCGTAGACAACATAGAATTAAATGCATTGTTTGTCATTTGTGTGGGAGGAGTTAACGACCTTCTGCCCACTAAAACTGCGCAAAAGCATAAAAGAAAAGTACTTACTACGTATAGATCTCACTAGCACAACACTAGCTCAACTTTAGCAAGCAAATATAAACCTTCACTTTGATTCGTTAGAGCAAAAACTCCATTACTCAATTTTAAGCTTCAAGCATAAAAGTTGGTGAGCGAACGTGAGCAATATTGAATTCAATTTCAATGTAATAAAGCTTATTTTAGATTGAAAGCTGATTGGTAGAGATGAAGGATGCACAATGGCATTTCTTGATTGCGTTATGCAAGAATGAAGACCTATAGCTTTGCGGCGCTTTAATTTTGCTATGAATATTAACCAGGAGTCTTTGATATATTAGGTAGGTACTGTATTTTACTGTGACAATTAATTTGAATAGGTGTACCTAACTAGCAGCGCCCTCGTGGCGTTACCCGCTTAGTGATGGTATATGGTGATGATGATGATGATGATAAAAAGTAGCCTATAACCTTCCTCAAGAATTAAGCTAATAAAATGCAAAAAAAATCTATAATGATCTAGATAAGCATAGGTAACCTAGATAATTATGCGTAATATTGACATTGAAAATTCGCGAATGAAAACCCATAAAAAACAAAGGGTTGAAACTTTTAAATCAACGGAAAACAATCTAAATTATTAACATTAATTGGCTTTAATTTATACTAAGCCAATAAAATATGGCGGAATTATGAAATCTTAAATACCAGACCTTCCCGTAATCCCGATCCCTTCAATAACATCCCAAACATTTAAAGTTGAGCAACATTGCGCAAAGTTGAGCAACACTCATCAACGAACCTTTTTCGGGATTATGAAAAAGCCGCTTTCAGACGGTGTGGTTTAATATAAATTGGTTTTGGTATTTCAGCTAACCTGATGAATTAGTATTTAAAATTATTATAGAATTATTATAATGCGACATCAAAGCAAAAACATGTAAGTACCTACCTACCTATAATTAAGTAACATAAAGGTTCGAGTACATAGATATATAAGGCCTAAAGTAAAGGCCTCTTAAACATGGGCTGATCAAAAAGTTATTATTAACAGGTAGGTATTTCTGGTAGTCCGAAATAAAAAAAAAAAAACACCTTGCTCAATTCACCTTTACAACACTAGTGCCAGGAAAAAAGTAATAAATAGAACGTCATCCCTGGAAATCATTATTTTAATACGAGCAGTCGGAGTGATAACACAAAAATGGAGAATAACGAAATACTAAATTAAATTAATTATTTCCGTTTTAACCCACATGTTCAACCCACAAATTATTTCTGTTTCTCACCAAAATATGTCGGCGTTTCATCCCAGCACAAGAATAAAATATTTTTCCGTTTCAACCCAAAATTATCCACACATGTAAACCAAACATCTTTCAGATAAAGATTAACTTGAAAGCATTCTAAATTCTGTTTTCATACAGTTCTCCAATAGTTTTCAGAGTAAGAACTTGGAGCCCGCATTTACAAGCATTTTCCGATTCGAGTGTATGCGAACGAAAAGCGACCCACTTTAAAATCGATTGAGGATTCGATAACTCGCAGTTTAATCGGAGTACATAAAATTACCGATTACTGGACGGATCCGGGTCAGGGCTAGGGCTGGCAAAGGGATTATCAGAAGCAATGGGAAAATATTGGTTATCAAGATCGTTATTTTTTATTTTGACCTTTCTCCGACTGAAGAAAGTCGTGTTGGTCGAGTGGGTTAGTGCCTCGACTTTAACCCGTGCATCAATAGATTTTTCGTTTCTAAATATTTTTAGGCACAATAACACGAGCTCTAAACGGTGAAGGAAACATCGAGAGGAAACCAGTTAGCTTTCTAATAGCGTCGATGGGGTTGCAAGCTGTCACGTAAGTACTAACAAGTATGCTAATTATTAGCTTATAAATTACAAGCTAATTGTTCAATTTCAACACTTTTTTTATAAATTGTTTACCAAAAAAATATTACATAGGTACCTACATGATTTTGTTTATTTTAATTTTCGCTATGCATAGAACACGAAAATAACTTGCTAGCTTGTTTTATCAAATTTTACCCGGATTTAGACATTTTTCGGTGTTTGAGCAACCCTAGATAGGTAGTCTTCGACGACGTTCAATGGTACAAGCAAAGTTCGGGTAACAATGCGGTTTGCGTATGTTAACATTGTTAAACCTGCTTACGTAGTGATGGGAAAATAATATCGATATTTCCTACATCGATTGACTCAGAGCTCAGTTGGTAATTCCCACCGCACAATCGTATGATGAACTTAGTTGTTTTTTTATGTCTGTCAGCGAGTTTTTTAATTGTGTATCTTTTTTTAGCTGGGAATTGTGGTGATGATAATATTGCAAAACATATTCTAGTAAGTAGGTAATTATCCGGAAAAATAAAGCAAAAATTTCAAAAGTCGCCTCGCTTTTATGACTTTTTCACACTATATTCTCTATAGTCTCACTGTAGTCTCTATGACACTTTATTTTTCACACTAATATACACACACAAAAGTAAAACAACAATTCCTCTGAAAATAAAAGCTCAGATTTATCGCATCATTTTTGTAATGAATGCATAATGTTTTTCCGTTCCGTTTAATATTTTGAAATCGAATCAATGTGGATATGAGTATCTAGACAACAATAAGTAGGTACAGAAAGGCTCAAGAATAGGTGACTGGACTGTGTGAGTGCTAATACGTAATTGAAAATAATGAAAGAATAAGAAAAAAGATAATTGATAACCTCATACAAGAAAAGGACCAAAGCATGATGATGATCATTAGCTATTATTTTGTAACTAAATTTCACAATTCATCTCAACGAGGCTGTATTTCATAACCGTTTGTTTACTTATAAAGCACAGATTTTATCATGACACGTAGCAAAACATACTCGTAACGTGCTTGTTACGAGTAAAAAAATAAACAAGGACCATAGACAATTCAATTAAGTATTTGTTTTCCAAAATGACAGTGATATCACGATAGAAGGTTTGAATTAAGTAATTAAAAATACAAGAAAGTTTAGTAACATACGTAAATCTATAGTTACATTTATTTTTAAGACATCTTCATTATTGTTCATGGAATAATTGGTTTTGTCACAAGGTTAAGAGATAAGTGACAGATATCAGAGTTTTTCTTTCATCGAAGCTGAACCGTGATAATCTTCATTACACATACAATATACCTACATATTGCTTGTCGCTTTCGAAGTTTATTTATGTCCTAATGTGTTTTATCATTTTTAAAACAAAAAAAAATGATTACATTGCATTCTAAATTTCAAACCAGTTTTCTAAAATTCAAATCAGCCCTAGCTAAACTACTTATCTCGCTACAGATAACAGAGGAAATGTATGGGAATTATAATTCAATGACGATAAGTTAAATCAGAACAAACGATTAGTAAGCGTTAGCGATGATAAAAAGAGATTCGATATGAAGCGCAGTTTATACGTTTAAGTAGGTTTTTTATTACTTTATTTCAAGGAAATAGGAATGGTACGCTGTGCTGTTTTATAGGTTTCATTTCTGCTTTTATCTATTAAATATTAAGGTTGCTTTGAAGTGTGATTTCTTTTGATAACGTAGGTAAAGGAAATACATAGGTAAGTATTAATATTTTAAAAGGCTTGTGGTGATTCACCACATGCAATCTGCAAAAATCTGTTCACCACAAGCAAATAATTTAATGTGCGATAAGTGTATGTCGTTGATCGGAGTTTTGTATTTATAAACTTTCAACAGAAAACCGCAACCACACTGGTTAATAGTTTTTGATTACGAGTCACGGAATTGCGATTTAGACATAAGGCCACACCCCGGACACTCGACGAAATCTCTATGCAAAAGCGGCGTCTAACTACATATACTTACAATACATAATGTCAGTTTTGTACACTGCAAGGTTGTCACCGTATGAATAATGTACATTATGTCTAGTACACTGTGGTCTCGGTTTCGTCGTCGCGTCTGTGCGTGTGGCGGGTACCTTGCTCAAAGTCAGCTCCTCGCCAGCTCAAACTCACAGTGTCCATTCGATACGTAGTATTATTATCTGTTCTGTGATAAGGCTGAGGCCTCACCAAAGAGGAGACGAGAGGAGACCACCATTTATTAGCACAAAACCGCACTTTAAAGTTCCGAGTGCTAAATGTCTTTGCACGTGTGGTTTTACTGGCACTTAATAACCCGACTAATCTAAGTGAGAGAATGACTTCTAAGAGCTTTTAATTTAAGTAAAAACTCTACTTTAAGATTACTTAGTATAAGGGATGATTTATATTAGACCGGGCCGTACAGTGTACGTGGCCCGGACGGGGCACGGATTTGAAACGTTACATACATTTTGTATGAAGCAGTTTATATTAAATAGTGCCTGATCCGTGTCCCGTCCGGGCCCTTCTACTAACAAATGACGCTCGGTTACTAACAAACTACACTACCGTTGGCCCGGACACGGCCCGGTCTTATAAAATCAACCCTAAGGTTTACAATATACATTATAAAATATACTTACTCACTTACTCCGCTGGCTCAGTGACCCGAAGTTGGTCTTGGCCTCCGACAAAAGAAGACGCCATCTGCCTACTCCTATCTTGAGCTAGTTCGCGCCAATCCCCATTGTAGAGAACTTGTAGTTCCCTCTCTACCATGTCAAATATAGTCAATAAATATATAAATATAGTCTATACTTTATGTATGAATGTTATTTTTTACAAAAACAAGATTTCTCCTCACTACTAAATAGGTAGGTACTTCACGTCCGTTAGCCATTGTATAAACCGCAAAGCGCAATTGCGCTAAAATCATACAGTTCTTTGCATAAAATCAAACATTTATAACTTGGCATTGTTCCACCGTCTTGAAATATTCCTTATTGCAGGTACTACTACGATTGTGTTCAGATATAAGAGTCAGTGAAGTTTACAATATTTAAGAATGAAAAATAGCCCGACTGAAGAAGAAAATATTTCGCTTTTAGAAATGTCATTCCAATGGTCTTCGAATGCGTTTCGGAAAATAACGAATGCGTTTACAAAAACTATTAACGAAAAGTCATTTGGAAATGCAAATTACTCATAATTTCAACTTTATCGCAAACAAATCAATGTCATTTTTAAGAAAAGTAAATTAGTTGCAAGCCTTGCGAACTGCTAACGATGTGCACTTTTGTCGCATTCTGTTGTCACGTCTCCCAGAAGGGGAGAGTGAGCAATTGAGGAGAGAAAGAAAACGAAAGTAGAAGTTTTACAAGATTTATTAAAAAAAAACAAGAGAAAGATAAGAATGTTGATATACAGATAGAAAAAGTAGGTTAAAAATATAGAATTATAAGAAATTAAATACAACGTTACACTGTTTTGTAGAATCATAGACTGAACTATTCGTAAAACACGAAAATAACCGATGTCCATTATATAGCTTGAAGTAGGTACTGTAAAAGCTTTCGGTTTTCGTGATAATGAGAATCATAGAACTTTGCAGGCGTGCGTAGAAGTACGAGTCTATCTATAGCTATACAGTCGCATTTATTAAATAATCAGGTTTTTATCCTTTCAGTTTTATGTAGGTTAGAATGGACGCTTATAAAAATAAATCGATCCAAAGCTTGTTCGATCGTAATGTTTTATCGGTCAATAGAAAGACCATTCTAGCTACGATACCGGTATTTTAACGGAAAATTACTTTTGATACACGTAAAAAGTATATATTTTATTTGTTTCATAAAATAAATAAATAATGCTGGACATTTATTATTGGAAATATCCAGTATTATTTACTTTTATAAAATTTTCAATTTGTAAACGAAAATAAATTAACTGTATCCTCAAAAACTGTAGACGTCCATTCAAATCTTCAAACATTCTTTAAACATGTCTAGGACGAAAGCAATTCTATGCACAACAATAGCATAGTACTTCCATATATATATATATAGCATAGTATAGCATAGTAAATAATGGGCATCGGTTAATTTAGTTTTTTCCGTATTTGACCGACAGCATCTAGTAGACAGTATTGATATAAACTGTATGATTCTACAATACTACTAATGACATTGATATTTATTTGTTTGCGATAAAGTTGAAATTGTGAGTAATTTAAATTTTCAAATTACGTTTGTTTTGTCAATCATTTTTTTGTAATTTTATAAGATTGTTTTTGATGTTTTCCGATACCTACCCATTATTTATCTGGTAGTACATACTGTACCTACTAACTGGTAGTCCTGTACATCCTTTTTTGGAGTAGACTAAATACTAGTAGTTCGCCCCGAACTGAGATCTCGCGCACCGTAGATGGCTTACATTTGGACTTTCTTCTGACTACCCCTATAATTTCAAGTGCTACTACTGATACTGCCGAGTATGCCTATTGCGCTAGCTCTTCATGGTAAAAAATACTGGCATGCATGCAATACATAATGTCGTGTCTAATTTTTCATTTAGGTATTTCATATTTATGAATTCTCGTCGTATTTCTAAAAGTATACGTCCTAGAATAAAAATAATAACTATTTTGGAATGTACAAATAAAGACCTTTCATTTGACAGCCCACTCAATATATTTGTTTACTTAACTTTTTTCACCCCAATTATTTTCATTTTTATCAAAAATTTTTTTATCATGAAAATAAATCAAGTAGCATCTAAAATCATTGCAAACCAAACCGCAACGATGCCACTCTCTTTTTAAGACCGACCAGTCAATGAGCTACGAAGTCATCGAAACTCTATGCAACGGGAGCTCTTGCAGCTCTGGTTTCGTAGTTTTTGGTCTTTGGTCGTATTTCAAAAACTATACATCCTAGATTAAAAATAAAAACCATTTTGGAATGTACAAAATAAGCCCTTTCGTATGACACCCCACTCAATTTATTTGTGTAACTTTCATAATTTTTTACCCCCTTGGGAACCCAATATCTTCACAACCCCTTCATCGATTAAGCTCATATGCTCCCCCGTAAATTTCCTTACCACAACCTATTGACCTACCAAGTTTCATGCAGATTGGATGAACGGTTCGACAGTTATGCTCGAACAACAATTCGTGAAACATACAAACATACAAACATACAAACATACAAAGCAAAATCACCCAACTTACCACTAAGATCTTCGCTCGCTTCGCTCGCTCGATCGATTATACCTACCTACTCGCTACATTGTATAAGCCTTCGTTATAATAATTTTCTTGCCATGTACATGGCGATAAAATAACCATGGACGTAGATAAGGTTTAATATCTTAATAAACAATAACAAGAAACGACATGGTACGCAAATGTTGGCTTTCACGTCGAGAAAGCTCGATTGAGTAATGAGCCATTATAACTAAGACTTCAGTCACAGAACAGATAATAATATATAGAATACTAGCTACTGCCCGCGGCTACGCTCGCGTGGTACCCGGATAAAAATTAGCCTATGTTACTTTCCAGCCCTCCAACTATCTTCACACGAAAAATCACGTCAATCCGTCGCTCTGTTTTGACGTGAAAGCAGGACAAATAAACAAACAAATAAACACACTTTCACATTTATATGATGGGTACGGATATCAAAATCTAAATCGATGCTGCTATTGCGTGATTACAACAAAAACACAAATATTTGCGTTTACATCAGTGATATAAATTGTTTTACGCTAGTCATATAGTTACCTAGTAATATATTATAACGCAACTTTACTTTTGTAGTTTTATGAAATTGAATTGTTTATCGATATTTTATCGTAATTGTTATCGCATCACTAGCATTGAAATACATTTTTAGATAAGCATGTATTCTTTTAAACCGTCTTGAAGAAAGTAGGGAAGTACTTCATCATCATCACCATTATAGCCATTAAACCTATTATATTCTAGTAAGTAAAATATAGGGGGTTGAGGCCTATATTGAGGCCTATACCCAGCAGTGGGTGAAGTCGGGCTGTGGATGATGATGATGATGAAGTACATGATCGGAAGGAAGTATATGATCGGAAAAGTGTTGTACTTGCGTTGTTTTGTA
This sequence comes from Camptogramma bilineatum, assembly GCA_958496255.1. Classification (NCBI taxonomy): domain Eukaryota; kingdom Metazoa; phylum Arthropoda; class Insecta; order Lepidoptera; family Geometridae; genus Camptogramma; species Camptogramma bilineatum. Next base: position 2,608,866 of record OY292453.1, read on the forward strand.
AAAAAAAAAAACAATTAGCGTTCTTAACACAATAAGTGCTAAAAGAAAATGAAAACATTATAAGAGCATTTGGCTCTGAATTCGTACAAACATGTTTACGACAATGTGTACCAATAAATGCAGCAGTTTCCGCGATATCGCGCTACGAATATTAAAACAGAAGCTTTCTTTAATTTTTTATAAGGGTTCAGTGCGTTTACTTATGATACCGTAAAAACGTCTTGAACCCAAAACTTGAACCAAGTTTTTACGGGATTTCTATTGAAACGCCCACAAACTTGATATAAGTATTTAGGCGGATTCAAGCCAAAGTATTCTTATATTTTTTTTTATCAATATACAATAATCCTCAGAAGATTTTGCGGTTACCTTTTTTTTTATTTTTCGCTGACCGTGCGCCACTCCTTCTCGATATATGATAATCTCTACTCAGCGCAAAATAGTTAATATTTAAGTTTTGTATATCTAGTCAGCATATAATTTATGTAAGTAGGTGTAGTAGTTTTGATAAAATGGTATAGACGATAAACGTAAAACAAAGATGAAATATATCATTTTCTAACTAATATTTCTAGGTAATTCGTGTTTTTCTCTTCATTCCTCTGATGTTCTTACGCTGTATTGTTCCGGTTTATTTCTCAAGCAAGTTTCCACGTAAGTGCAGGGAAGTTTCTGAGAGCAACAGTTCCACCAATGGAACCCAGAAAATAATAAATTGGCACGACGCCAGCTTCGCCGTTTCCCACCACTCCCAGATACAGACTCAATGTATTGCATGCGAACACTCTTTTATAGTTTTTGTCGAGCACTTGTGTAATTTAATACCCGAGCAAGACGGCGAGACTCTTACAGACAATAAGCTTTATTCGGAAAACAAATCTCTCCCGAAATTGGTCGTATATCTTTAACTATCACGTCCCGGATTCGATCGATACCAACTGTAACAGATAAATCTATAGTTTACCCGCGAACTTGAGCTGAAGCGGATTTATTTGAATGGAAATAGGCGGGTGTAAGTGAGCCATTGATTTTACTGCGGTGCCTGTGTTTTGCCGCGGCAGTTACCCGTTAATGGCGCAATTGGATTCGGAACAGTTCAATGGGACCGCAACGAGCGTTGCTTCGGTGATTTTTGTAACGATTACTATTTAGTATCGAAGCGATTTCCCAATTTCAGAAAATATTTGAAAATACCCGCTCCTTCGGTCAATTGAGAATAACCCTGGGAAAATTGGACTAACGTGTGTTCAAATCAGTGAAATAAAATTATTAGGATACCTGACAGTTTTGTAATGAGTACTTGACAAAGGCATTGCAACTTATCGTATTTCGAATACTGCAGTAAAATGAGTTCATACAACATTTTGTTTGCCGAAATAACTGAAAAATTTCATCTACGCTTGGGGACACAGAGTTTCACATTGCACATTTTGCACATTTGGCACATTTTGTAATAAAAAGATGCGTCGACATTGGAAGGATAATCGCACCGTTAGAGCAATAATCGCGTTCTCGGCGGTTTTACGTTCCTTTCTACGAAATACTTCTGCAGTACGGTTCCATTTGCGGTTATTTTCGTGTATGCTGTCTGTTGCACTCGTTTGGGAGCGTGTAAGCGTACGGAGGAATTTTCAGGCTTTGTTTTTGAAATTGGAACGTGTAAGTGAGCAAAGAATGCAATTGTTTTAAATATTTCTTTGCACAACATGAACTCAATGACATCGTTGACTGTGTGTAAAGCCTTGTAAAGTCTGGTTTCAATTTACCTGTGAAGATTTAACTGCTATTATATATTTTGTAATTTTTGACACAAACTTAATAGTAAGTTTGTTATTATATTTATTAACTTAATAAAAAGAAGAAAGAAAGAGCAATATCACTATCCATTGCTATCCATTGATTCTTTAAAATGAATATGATTGCAATCATTTGAAAGATGTAGGCAAAGTAACTATTTTAGCAACAAATGTAGAGTTTTATTATTTTGCATCTTAATTCTTACAAGAACAAAAGACATAAGTAGGTACTTAATTATAAAAATGAGGAACACGCGGAATTTATTTTTACTAAACAAATTAAATCAAATTAAAAAATATTTAATTTCAGATAACAACCACACCACAAAAAGTTCCATATTAAATGAAGGGATTATATGATATTCGTATTTATTCGCACATCAACGATTTACAATCAGCCCAGCACTATCTAAATCTGCAAACGAACCGTGCAAGAGAATCCTTAATCCGCAGAAATCCGTACTTTCCCATTCATCGATATTTTATCGACTAGTTAGAGCACGTGGGCATCACTATCCGAAGGTCGCATTGATTTATAGTGACGTGCCACGTGAATTATCGATACCGGAGACTTGTTTCGCCTTAGAGGAATTTCTTAGAATATTTTAATATTAACAGGGAATTTACATAAAGGTTTCATTTGAAATAAATTTTGGATAAAATTTGATGAGAATAGCTTTGTTTTGTTTACCTTAATAATAAGGATTATACCAAAATTGCTAACATAATGGCACAATCTCTTTATAATATTCGTCTTCATAAGAAGAACGATAAGTATTTACTAAGAAACAGCCTGTAAAACCTTATTTTTTTTGGAAATTAACATTATTATTATCATTATCATTAGGTATCATTATCATTATCATTTAATCTTTTAAGGCTGGATTCGACCAAAAGTCATCTTACTTCAGAGTAACCAGCCGACATAATTCGAAATACAATTGCTTAGAAAGCGCAACTGAACATTATTATGTATGTAATTGAAAACAGTGCAATACTTACCTACCTTTCATCAAAATTCTTGAAATTTCTGAAAGGCGAACAGGTACAGTCAATAGTAGAAAGAACTTGTCTAGCTGACTGTACCTTACCCTATCATAACACAAACAGGTGCAATTACTATGCACGTGAACTGACGTGAGTGGTTCTAGAATTATCCATAACAATGCACCTTGTGTTCCTAGAACTAGGCATTAGTTGCTATTACTTACTTACTCCATTGGCTCAGGGACCCAAAGTGAGTCTTGGCCTCCGATACGAGAATTCGCCACTTCCTTCTGTCCATGGCTGCCTCCAGCCAGTTGTCGGCTCCGAGGTCGCGCAGGTCAGCTTCTACTCTATACTTGGGACGACCAATCGGTCAGCTTTTAGTAGCAGAGAGGAAAGTTCTCCGGAAAATCCTGGGTCCAGTAATCCGTGAAGATGGCAGCTGGAGGATAAGGAAAAACGCAGAAATTAAAGACCTCGTGGCGGAGCCTAACATAGTAGGAGAATACAAATCGCACAGACTCCGATGGCTCGGCCATTTACTGCGAATGGGTGAAGATCGCAGCGTTATTAGTTGCTATTAAATAAACGTTATTCTTAAATAACGGAATTGTACTGTACAATGTAAAAAGTACATTAAAATTAGATAAAATTCTGTAAAATAAAAAAAAATGCAATTAAATCTGTTGCAATTTTTTGTTTTAGTTAAGTATTTTTTTAGTTATTTATAATTAATAACGTTATGCAACTATTCGGAGCGGAGACAAATCCAACTAATCAAAGATCATAAAAATCGGTCCAGCCTTTCTAGATTTATTAATGGTGTAAGCTAGCTTATAAATGATGAATTTATCCCATTTATTTCAGAATAATTCGCACACAAAATCTATTTTCAAAGAAAACGAGTCTATTACGATTCTCTCAAAAAATAATCCTCATAATTCCACAAAGAACTCTAAAAACACATTACGAAAAATTCTAACGATTGAATAGATCAATAAAATGGCGGAGAGAGAAAAAATATTATGCAAAAGAAGAAATAAAGTGAAACGAGTGAATATTCCCAACTCCCTTGAAATGTTCAGTTATTTTGATTTAGCTCCGGCACCTGCCGGCGTATTCTTGCGATCACTTGTATGCCACGTGTCAGTTTATGACAGACACGCGGTGCGCAAGTGTTACTAAATCACGTGAAACGCGCGCTGACTTTAAATTTCAAAGCCGAAGTTATTTCTATTAAACAGTTTAGTCACCACATAAATTGACTACGTAAGTATATCGGTTTGAAAATTTCTAGACTAAATTACCAATGTATTGGAGCTGTCTAGTTTATAGCAGTAAAAAGAAATAAGAATAATGTTTCCCAAATTATTATAAAGGCTTGATTGAATTGAATTTATTCCTATAAAAATTAACAAATAGACCATTATTTCTCGTTACTTAGGGAGTAACTTCATCAACCGAAGCCACGGTATTTTTTCTCAATAAATTCAATTTAACCACTCCTATGCTGGGATTCCAGACACAATAGAAAATCAATTGTCTCTCGTTGAGGTCTACGTTCCGGCATATCACCACAATCCAGCTGAATTTAACTTTAACAGCTGGTAATTATACAGCCTGTTATTGTGTAAAGCAGTTTACATACATCGCGACTCTCTGAAGAACTAGCGTAACTCAGCAGCTCGTGTCTTCGGCACGTGTCGTAGCAAATAATAATACCAAAGCAGACCGTCTCCTGAGGCACTCACCTGCCTTGACAATTTTAATAAAATATTTCCAACTCACTCATGGTATTAAATAACGACTTCCAGTCAGATTCAACTGAAATCCATCAATATCAAGGCAAATAGATTTTTGCAGGATGGTGTTATAGTAAGTTCGTATGAGCAAGTGGCCAACTCTGGTGGCGGAGTTTTTAGGCCGCCTAAAGGCGGCTCCGTCATGGCTTAACGACTTAAAAGCCGGGACTGACAATTTAACGTGGCCTCCGAAGCACGAAAGCGCTAAGCTCGTAATACCACTTGCGATCACCCATCCTAAGAGTGACCGCGCACAATGCTGCTTAACTTCAACGATCAATCAAGAACGTCTAAGCAAGCCACGAGTTTACCCACACACGGAGTAATGTAAGTAGGCATGTAGGTTGGTAATCAAGTTTTAAATCTTCAATTCAAATACGATTCGGTCACAAAAGAGTAAGAAACAGCATTTTTTGAAACATTTCACTACTTACGAGTTATTAGAGGAACTTAGATTAAAATACATCCATCCATCCATCTAATCATCCAAACTTTCGCATTTATAATACTACTAACTGACGCCCGCGGCTTCGCCCGCGTGGATTACTATTTTGTTTATCCCACGGAAACCGTGCATTTTTTGGAATAAAAAGTAGCTTATATCCTATTCCCAATCATTATCTATCAATATTTAAAATTTCAGCCAAATCGGTTCAGTGGTTATCGAGTTATAGAGGAACAAACATACCTATATCCAAACATCCAAACATCCAAACATCTAAACATCCAAACATTCGCATTTATAATACCTATTATATAGTGTGATAGTGTTATTAGTGTGATGTGATGTGATTAGTGTGATAGTGTGATTAGTGTGATCACCACAGCTCAACGGCAACACCTTTCATGAAACCTCTGCTTAATCCCCATTTACTTACACAGAAAGTTTCCAGTGTTTTTACTCTTTTGTAAGCAAAAACGCAGATAATACTTCGCTGCTGTTGCTACCGGAATTTTTAATTTACGCGCCAACAGGGCTTCAATATCCGTATAGCCGTTCAAACCGATTTAATAACAAAACTCCTCAATTTGCGAACAAAAGGTCGACAATCGGAGTAAAATGTGTCACGTTTTAATGTTCGATATTCCGACGAGAGATAAAAAGTGGTAAGTATTACTATTAAATTGTCTTGCAAATATATCTAAATCACACTATCACACTAATTTTATAAATGCGAAAGTTTGGATGTTTGGATGGATGTATGTTTGTTCCTCTATAACTCGACAACCACTGAACTTATTTGACTGTTTAAAATGCAGATAGATAATGACCGGGAACAGGACATAGGCTACTTTTTATCCTGGTACCACGCAAGCGAAGCCGCGGGCGGAAGCTAGTAAAAAAATCTGTATAAAAAATATTTTGCTTATAATCTCTTATTATTATGTATTTAGAAAGTCTTCAGTTACATTCTAAGACAAATCAGACTTTTAATAGTCTTTCTAGAACTTCCTCGATCAAAACTGTCACGAAATGATGTCACAAATGCAGTATTGATTTTACAAGCTTCATATTAGGTCAAAACACCGGGTTCGACTGACTGACCATTTGTACTTGAACTCAAAAAACTTTTTCCCTAAAAAATAACTTTGAAGAAATCAATGACAATGAACAACGCTACAACTTAAAACGTTAGCACCCCCCGCAGTAATGCGTAAAGATAAGCATAATTCTTATTGGCATAAAGCTCAAAATGGCGTGAACTATGAAATTTTATGCATCTATCTCGATATCCCGACTGTCTAATGCAGAGGAGGCACGTCAGCCACGTCCTGAAGTGGTGTGCCAATCTGTATTGGTTTCCGGAATATTAGACCGCATTACACTGTTTCCGTATCCGTATTTTTGTCGGAATTTACCTCACACTGTAATGCCCGGGTTACACGAGGCTAGTTTTTCAAGCTAGGATAGCAAGCTAGTGTTAGTAAGCTAGCAAGCTAGTACTTCTAGCTTCGTGTACTAGCTTAGAAATGAAGCTAGTTGTGTCTACACGAAGCTAGAAGTACTAGCTTGCTAGCTTACTAACACTAGCTTGCTATCCTAGCTTGAAAAACTAGCCTCTTGTAACCCGGGCATTACGGTTAAGGTTATCGTTTGATAGAGCTGAACTAGATTAATTTATATGAAAATAAGCAAATCCCACTTTTTTTTTGGTCTTTTTATTTCACATTTAGTAAAAAAGCTTATTAAAATACAAATGCTAAGGGTAGTGCTATAAAATAAAAATCAACAAGTTTAGAAATGTAGGTAAATAATTGTGTGCGAGACGTTGGACGCATTAAACGTGTTGGAACATAACTTAGATAGTATGTGATATGAATATTTACTGCTAAATTCCGTATCCGCATATTTGTTGAAATTCATTTTAAAATTCCCATCACTGACCCTGTTATAGATTGTACCTACATTGAACCGGGCGGGCGAAACGTTTCTGACAGCTTAATAAGCGAAATAGCATAATGTGGAAATTCGCGTCATAATGAGGAAGACTCACGATTTTAGTTGAGTATGCAGATTTGTAGATACAAAAAAAACAAAAAATACTGTGTTTTTGGTTTTTTAATCGGATCAAAAATGACCGAGTTACAGAGATTTTAATGCACCAATCTAAAAAACGCTCGCGAGAAGGCCGCGACTGGCTGTGACGTCACCAGGCGCCCGCGGCTCGCTCCACTAGTACAAAATCCCTAGTTATTTTCAAACTAATTTCCGCCCGCGGCATCGCTCGCATGGCACCTGGATAAAAAGTAGCCTATGTCCTATTCCCGCTCATTACCTAACTATATTTTAAATTTCAGCCAAATCGGTTCAGTAGTTGTCGAGTTATAGAGTATTAAACATACATCCAAACATCCAAACTTTCGAGGTCATTCACGTTTTTTGTTAAGTAAGTACTTATGCAGATTTGTAGATTTAAAAAAGTTATAAATGATTTCATTTTTATTTTTAAATATGATTACGACTGTATTCCCAAGGCACAGTAGACATAATATTCTATCAGATCTTTTAGGAATTTTTAGATCCGTTGAAAAAGTCTAAGCGGGTAGTCAGAGGTAGAGAAGCAGTTGGCCAAGTGCGCTAGTGCCTCGACTTTCAATCCGAAGGTTGTGGGTTGAAACCCAGCCGTGCATCAATGGATTTTTCGTTTCGAAAAATGTATAAGTAGGTACCTAAGTAGGTATGCGCTTTAACACGAGCTCTAAACGGTGAAGGAAAATATTGTGAAAGTGTGATAGTGTGATTTGAAAACCAAGTTTAGGTAGGTAGGTATGTGATTATTTTGACTCGTACATACAAATTATTAATTTTAGGTATTACGATTAAAAGTATGTATAAAAAATACCTATTCACTAAAAAGTTTAAAGGCGAAAATTATTTTTAAGTAGGTACCTACCTAGGTAAGTAGTAGGTAGGTAGGTACCTACTTAAAAATAATTTATGTAGGTAATAATTTAAGTAGGTAGGTAAATAATTTAGGTAGGTAAAGTTAATATTAGTGTGATTCGACTCCTGATTGTTAGTTTTGTTTGTTATTGTTTTCGGTAAGTACCGGTACCTACCTCAAATACCTATTCAGTAAAAAGTTTAACGGCGAAAATTATTTTTAAGTAGGTACCTACCTACCTACTTACTACTTACCTAGTACCTACTTAAAAATAATTTTCGACTTTAAACTTTTTACTGAATAGGTATTTTAGGTACGTACCGGTATTATTTTTAAGTAGGTACCTACCTACCTACTTACTACTTACCTAGGTAAGTAGTAAGTAGGTAGTACTACTTACTACTTGATGATTTTTTGGCTAGTAAGTTTTAATGTGACATTTTACTGTGTTGACATTTAAAATAATATTTAAATTTTGACATACCTAATAAATTGACATGATGTGCTTATAAATCATCGACATATTTCTTCAAGTCATAAATAATTTAATATATATATATTTTTTTTTTGTTGTTTTCACGAGTATGATTTTATTTTGTAAAGTATTATTGTTTGGAATTTAATAATGTTATTGTATTTAATTGAAATTTGAAATTTAATAATGTATGGATTTATTTATGTTCTAGATTAAGTTATATTATGTTATGTAATAGATTAAGTTCAGTTCAAACACAATTGTATTGTTACTACACACATTCGCGCGCCGCTATCATAGAACACTAGCTTCCGCCCACGACTTCGCTCGCGTGGTATCCGGAAAAAAGTATCCTATGTCCTATTCCCGGTCATTATCTATCTATATTTTAAATTTCAGCCAAATCGGTTCTGTGGTTGTCGAGTTACCTACAGAGGAACAAACATACATCCAAACATCCATCCATCCATCCAAACATCCATGCAAACATCCAACCTTTCGCATTTTAATATTAGTGTGATTCGACTCCTGATTGTTAGTTTTGTTTGTTATTGTTTTCGGTAAGTACCGGTAGGTACCTACCTAAAATACCTATTCAGTAAAAAGTTTAAAGGCGAAAATTATTTTTAAGTAGGTACCTACCTACCTACTTACTACTTACCTAGGTAGGTACCTACTTAAAAATAATTTTCGCCTTTAAACTTTTTAGTGAATAGGTATTTTTTTATACATACTTTTAATCGTAATACCTAATTAATAATTTGTATGTACCTACGAGTCAAAATAATCACATACCTACCTACCTAAACTTGGTTTTCAAATCACACTATCACACTTTCACATCACACTAATCTAATCATACTATCACACTAATATTATAAATGCGAAAGTTTGGATGTTTGGATGGATGATGTTTGTTCCTCTATAACTCAACAACCACTAAACCAATTTGGTTGAAATTTTAAATATAGATAGATAATGACCAGGAATAGGACATAGGCTACTTTTTATCTTTGTACCACGCGAACAAAGCCGCGGGCGGAAGCTAGTTAATATTAAAAATGCAAAAGTTTATATATTTGGATTTATGTTTGTTCCTCTATAACTCGACAACCACTGAACTGATTTGGCTGAAATTTAAAACATAGATAGTTCTTAACCTGAAATAGGACATAGGCTACTTTTTATCCAGGTGCCACGCGAGCGAAGCCGCGGGCGGAAGCTAGTTTGTAATTAACTAGCGATTTTGTACTAGTAGACCGAGCCGCGGGCGCCCGGTGACGTCTGACGCAGCGCGAAGCTCCGAGCGCGCGTTTTGAAATGGCCGAAAAGAAAACTTGAATAACTTCGTCATTTATTGATGGATTTTAATTATTTAAAAAACAGAATGCTCAGAATGCTAAAGAGTATACGCCCTCATACTTAGAAACCCAATATTTCGTTTAGTGATTGATCCTCATTCCTTTGAATCTTCCGTATCCGGTGACAACACTATGATCCGATGTCTTAAGATTTGGTGACTGGATTGGTACCTCTGCGGAGAATAATCCCTGAATCCTTTTTATTACATCTATATTCTTTGGTATTAGCAGTATTAGGCTTTATCGTAGTAAAACTAAACTTTTGTAAAGAACGACTTACTTGCACTAATCTGCTAATAATTAATCAAATAGCCAAAAAAATGTTGATTTGCATCCATCGCCACAATCGAATGAAATAGAAAGCCATTGGCTAAGTGATACGTAAATATCGTGTAGTTTCAAATTGCATTGAAAGCACCCACATTTCTATGTCGTTTACAGCACCTATTCTCGCGTCCAATCGACACTGGCCGTGTCGTAATAAACCCCATTGCGATGACAATCGTAAATCAAAACGTTATTTGCATGTTCGCCGACAAAACAGTCTGTTTGCGCTTTCAAGCCGCATTCAGACTATGCGATATAAGCTTAGTCACTCGATATTTTTTTTTTTTTTTTTTTTTTTCAATAGCCTAAACTGTCCCACTGCTGGGCAAAGGCCTCCCCCGTTACCTTCCACTCATCGCGATCTTGTGCGGTTTCTCTTTTAATTAATTTAAAACCAAAAAAAAACCCTTGTTGAAATATACATTTCCAGAAGTTATTAAGTAAACAATGTGATATTAAATTTTCCACAGTTTTAAATTAAAACAAAGCTCTCAAAAATATTTTTTTGTTAAAAACAAAATGCGTGCATATTTTTTTACTTTTTTATGGTATTTCAATAACAGCATTTCGAAAGAGTTGTTAAAACTGTAGCAGTTTTTTCCCTCGTGTTCATAAAATTAAATAAATAAAACAATGTACTTACCTAGTACCTAGATTTTTTTATTTTTCGACCCATGGAGACCTTTTTTTATGGAAAGGTAAGGTCGCTTTCTGTTCCTTTGTTAAAGTGTATTTATAAATTAGGAATATCGAACAAAAACTCTGCGCAAAATGCGTCCGCGAGTTCCTCCCTCTTGAGATGAAGATTCACCGAATTTATCGAAGCATTGTCGGAATTTAATCGCCTCGGTATTCTTTGTAAAGAATTATATGGATCAACGCTCACTAAATCAACTTTGTAACGCCACCCGATCGCTGCATCGCAAGCTAAGGGCCGAAACACATAACGGCGTTGCGGCGTCGCGACGCTGAAATCAGCGGTGGCGGCAACGCCGATTTTAGCGGCGCGGCGCCGCTAAATCCAGCGTTGTGACGTCATACTTGTAGACAATGATTCGGTTTGTCAACGAGTATGACATCACAACGCTGGATTTAGCGGCGCCGCGCCGCTAAAATCGGCGTTGCCGCCACCGCTGATTTCAGCGTCGCGTCCCCGCAACGCCGTTATGTGTTTCGGCCCTGAAAGTGAAGGAACAAGTGAAGGCCGAAAATGCGGTGCGGTACGGAGTGGACTGGTCAACTATGACCTTAAATCTACGATATGTTCAAAAGCGAGTCACTCCCATGTGTCATTAATGTCAAGTACAGTTGTCACAATCCGGAAGAAAGGATTTTCACTGCGCAGTAGAAAATTTTGTATGAAAAAGTTGCACCTCGCATCAAAACGGCTAACTTCACGAGTGCCAAATCCGTTGGAAGAAGTGTATGACTCGGAAATTTTGATAGTGAAAAAGAAAATCTGTTTGCAAAATTATGGACTACTCGTGTGAAACTGCATTGAGATCTTGGCGTGTCGTGTCACTAGCACCGCTGTATTTATAGGCATGAGCTAATCCGCAGTGACATAGCGTCGAATGAAGCAGGATTTACCGAAATAGTTCGCCATAAAGATGTCCTATACATTAGCTGCCATTGTCTAGGAAGCATTGTTCGCGCCAATTAGACCTAAGTTGGACCGCGGACTGGGTTAACGTTTATGCTCTGGTTTTGAAGTAGCGGTCTACTATTGGACAGTGGTCTAACTTGCTTAGAAGTTGTTGATAGTTAAGGGAGTGGGCACACTGCTGTTTTTGCAGCGCGTTTGTATCGATACAAACGCGATGCGAACGCGCAGCTCAAAAACGCGCTGCAGAAAACGTCGTGTACACTCCCTAAGCAACGTTCTACACGGTCACGAAATGGGCGCACGTAACTAAAATAAAACAATTTAGCCTTATTTTTAAACGTTATTATTTAGTTTTGTATTAGAATTTATTTATTTGAATGTGCCTCTGATTCTAAACATCTTCAAAAGTTTTAAACATTTTATGTCTTCTTTTTTGGACACGTAAGAAAGTAAGACACAAATATCTATTCTTTAACTTTTTTGGCTCTTCTTACCCGGTATATCATCTTCTATACAAATACCTTTATGCTACCTAGAATGATGTCTTTCGCGCTTATTAATCACACTAATAATATGCATGTATGTTTGTTCCTCTATAACTCGACAACCACTTAACCGATTTGGCTGAAATTTAAAATATTGATCGATAATACCGGGAATAGGACCGAATACCACGCGAGCGAAGCCGGCGGAAGCTAGTTTAACATAAAGGTTATATTTACATGGCCTAGAAATATCTAAAATTTCTGTAGTTTACTCCAGCTTATTGATATCACCGCTAAACGCTAAATAACGGCTATCATATCCATAGTAGAATAGCAAGGCATTCGTATCCACGTCCATGCTTTGTCTCCCGGGATAGCTACATAACTCCAGAGTGCACCAACGTTCAGTTTTCCCGGGATAAATAATTTTAACTGGCTGCGGCATGTCTCTACAAAGGCATTAGGGTGACCATGTTGCTGAAGTTGGCACAGACACAAGCTCACTGTATTAATATCTCAGAACATGATGGCTACAGCAGTTTTGGTGAGATACTGAAATTGCTGAATGGCGTTGGATGGTCTTGTCATTCCATTGATTCTTGTGCTTTGTTGTCTGCATACAATGTGCTTGAATTTTGCTTGTTTGGCTCAAAATGCTTGCTTTACAAAGACAATATCTTATTGTCAGTTAGGTACATGAAGTTTATTCAGTGTCATCTTTGACTGGCCTTTTAGCTCAGTTGGTAGTAGCTCTGTTTCTGGTTATGCTATGTCTGGGTGTTATACTTTATATTATGTATGTATTTACAAAAAATGTACCTATAAGTGTTCTATCAGTTATCTGGTTCCCATTAGTACAAGCTTTGCTTAGTTTGGGGTTAGATGGCGCTGTGTGAAAATGTCCCACAATAATGTCCACCGATATCTTAATGAGGTAAGATCGTTTTGTGTGACAAAATTAGGCTCCTCACGTACTCCTTGGTTGTTCTGATACATTGTAATTAAGGGTATTCATGTCGGTGGATAGGTGGATACACCCACCAGTAGATGCAGGCCTAAGAAAGAATGGATGGACTTTAAATATATGTTTGTGAAAAGAGTGAGTAATAGAGGTAAATGAAGAAAAGAAACGTGATATGCCAACTCCACTTATTGGGATAAGAACAGGAGGTTTACATGCATAGCAGTAGTAAGCATACCTCACGACATATTGCAAGCCAACTAATAGGTACTATAATTCTACACTCAACTAAAGAGAGAATAAAAAGCCAAGAACCAATAGAAAGTTTCGGAGACTTGAGGAGACTTAAAATTGTACAAGCATTTTCCTTTCATAACACATAACAGATGAAGGTTATTTCTTCAAGGGCCATACACAGCTACAGTAAACACGAGATCATTTTTCATTCCCCGCATTCAAGGTGTGTATTTGTTTTGAGCGACGGACGGAAAATATAAATCGTAACGTCTCAGAACCTTTAGAATATTGTACAGTCAGACAAACATTTTTGCTTTTTTAGCTTTGTAAAGTCATACAGTAACATTCAATAGAAGGTCTAGCTAGGGAGACAGTTTAAAATAAAAATTTGACAAATAACGTTGCAAGTTAGTATTTCTCAGGACAATTTTTGATGATTATTGTTTTCAATAGTCAAAATAGATAAATTTTGACATAATAAAGTGAACAATTAATTCAAGATTGTACACATTTTTTACCTTATCTAATGGAAACAGAGATGAATTTGCTTTGAAGTTTAAATTCATGACACGTCGCTTCGCTTGCTTTGACTCTGCATCAGTGTGAGTTGAGCCTAAGACTGCTCTCACCTTTTGCGGCTGACTGTACGTAGTAATTTAGATTTATTCTGTGGCTTTTAATGACGCGTTTGCTTATGGGCCTTTGCTTACGTGTAATGAAACCTCAAGTAAACTTGAGGTACTTGAGGGCTCGTATATTAATGGTTTGTGCGCTTTGCTTTTTGTACCGTTGTGCTGTGAAAAGATTAATGTTTTGTGGGCAATTTCTTAACCGTTATTGAATGATGTCTTAAATGTTGTCAGTTTAAAGTTTGTTGAACAAATAATCACATAAACATAAAGAATCTTGAATGAGTAAGTATATCTAAAACGATGCCTATCTTTGTTATCTGTCACTGTGTTTTTTTAAACAAATTAGTCAATGAGCCTACCTATCTTTGTAAATTTTTCCAAAAGCAAGTTTCGTGTAGCAAGTTCCATTTCACATGAATTATGATAATGTCTAAATTAAACCTGTTATGCATAATATATGGAAAAACACAAAACCCCTCCACTTATTTGCGTAATGTGTGCATTACCTGCTCGGCTTCACGATGCATTAACGAGCTCTCCCCAACTCACTGCAGCGTCCGCACTGCGTTTTGTTAACATTCCCGTGTCTGTCAAAGCACAAAGAGCTATTTATCTATTAAAAACGCTATAAAAGCCACAGCCACGTACTGTGTCCACACGCCGGCAAAAAGTACAAAAAGGTGTCGACACGTCCGCCCGGGGGCAGGACAGTCCCGTCTAAAATATGGCCACCCTATCCGTGGACATCCCGTAATTTATTTATATCTGTACTGTAGACTTTGGGTAAATGGATTTTGTATTTTTATAATGAATTGAAAACATGATACTCGTTACAGTAATGAAACGATTTATGTTCGAGTGCGAAATGATGTTGCTTTATACAACAAAAGTTTGTTTTATGAGTGTTGACAGAGTTGTTGGAATATTTGATTTAGCTTCGTCCCGTAATGGAAACTAGTTTACTGAGAGTGTTTTGCTAAAATTCCATTTGCTGTCACTATAGTCGTATTGCTCATTATACGGACTAAAATTGAAGGAAAAAATGTCATTTTTCCTTCAATTTTGATTAGTTTTGATACGTTTTATGTCAAAATTGAAGGAAAAATGACATTTTTTCCTTCACTTTTAGTCCGTATAATGAGCAATACGACTATAGCATTCTGTTGGCTTTAGGAGATTCTATTGAAATGAAAATTCAAAAAAAAACTAAGTAGTAAGTACTTGAGTTCGTATTCGCCAACTCTGGTGATTTAGAATTTTTTGGCCAGATGAAGGCCTCCGTTGTAGCTCCATCATCGCCATTTTGTCCGCTCAGATATTAATGCTACCAGTATTCATCCATCTTGTCATTGAGTTTTATCAAAAACGCCAGACCAAAACACTTTACACGTAAAAAATCTTAAATTGAAAAATTGAGACTTCTTTCGTATGTTTCATTACATGAAACCTATATAGAAATTCGTCAGTAAAACGGGTATAGCTACAGGATCCCGCAATCTAAAACTCCCGGCAATCTACAAAAGAATTCGTCAAGCAAGTCCAGAGGCGCTTTGTCAGACCTTGCCTGCACCTGAGACCGGGAAACATGTGTGTAATTTATTAAGTTACCTTCTTGGATTGGAACTCTGTTGTTGGAAATATTGAGCTACCTTTATTTATCGTGACTTGTTACTGGAATAGGGAATCGCAGGTGGAAAGGTGAAATGGATGCTGTTCTAAATTGGCGTTTCTGTTTTGTTTTGGAACTTGCTTTATCATGGTCACAGTAGTTTTTTTTTAAAGACCTGTTAGTTTGTATAAGATAGTTTAAGAGAGCTTGAGGCCTCATTTACGGAGACGCGGGGCGTCACGCGTCGTGTTTGGCGTGGCGTCTCTCGGCATTATGTTTCAATTCAGTGCAGGCATTCTTCAGAACATCGTTTAATGCCCGTGGTCCGAACCACGGGCTAGTAGAACTGTTCTACTGGTCGAACGATGAGCAATATTTTTAATTCTGTGGGGCATTTATACATAATGCCGAGAGACGCCACGTAAATGAGACCTTAGACCGCCTAATGGCATGTGCCATAGTTTGACAACTTTTGATGACCGAGCTTATAATAAGTAGGTACCTTGTTCCGTAAGCGCTTTTTCCTAATGCTACTAGCGGCCACCCATCCTTTGTTCATTTATCCCACGCGTTTCGACCTCATCAAAACATTTATTATACCTACTTACCTACTTAATATAAATGACTTGAAGTTTATTATAGTAGGTATTCACCTTGGAGAGTAGGTTTACAAAATGTATGTAATGGATTGATGTTAGATCAATTCCCACGAAGTATTTTGTTATTTTGGGATTTGAAAATCTAAAATTAATGTTTATTTGTTTCAGAACCCTGGAACTAAGGACACCAAAACATCCAAAATGCCGGTAAGTTTTTTTATACCTAGCGTCACATTAGCATTGACTTCGTATAGTTTTAAATTTTTCTTAAAAGTAGTTAGGTATTATTTAGTAGAAGCTAAGCCGTCAGATAAAGCTTATCAATATTTTCGACCCGACTTTTGAATTCCGTGGCCGAGTTGGTTACTCCGGCTTGAGGATGCCTGTGTCAATGCGGGTTCAAATCCCGTCGGAATCGAAAATTTTTGATAAGTCTTTTCATTTTCGATGAATGATAACGTTAAGTAAGTACGAAAGTTCATTCGAACGAGATTTGAATAAAAATCAAGTACTTATCAGAAAATTTCGGAACCTAATGAATTCACATATACCTACTCGTATTAATTATGAACATTAGGGTCACTGTAAAATGAATAGGTACTTACCTACTTAGCTCTTAGTAACTCTGAAAGTATAATTTCAGTTTCCAAAACTTCTTCAGTATCTGTAGTTTTACTGTTATAGCCACCTACATGCAGCTACCCGTAGACAGTCAATCCATGACAGATGCCTTTGTTTTACGACCCTCTAGGAAAGGTCCGCATTTTCTGCAAGTACGTAAAGCTAGAGGTCCAATAACACGCCATCTGTCGATCATCCCCAAATATCAGTCGCAAATTACGGGACGAGCCTTCGTTACGAAGTTTCATAAAAACTCGATGACGCACTGCGAAAAGTGGATAAGATATCAAAATAAGCATTTAAAGACAACTAACAACAGGTATTGAGCGTAACAGACACGTAGCGTGGCAGACAAAATAATGTTTTTTCTATTCTATACAGTGCCTCGAGCACCAGTACGCACGAGTTTATATTCTATCCGTGACTATAGTAAAGTACTTATCTCAATTGTATGGAATTTAGTGCAGCGCCTCTAGCGGTAACTTGACTAAACTAAGTTTAGTCCATACAATTGTCCATCTGCTTATTTATATGAACGTATTCTTATCTAACGTCACGTAGTAGCCGCACAGACACACATAGACACGGGCCGCGCAGATAGGACAGACACAATAATACGCGCATGATCATAAACATCTTTTATTGTTTAGAAAAATACATACATTTTTTTATTAGTACCTACGAACTGCTGGGTAAAAACCTCCCCTCCCCACTCTTTCCATACAATTTCATACTGTCATAGTCATAGGGCACAAACATTCATAATTACACAGATATAAATGACATACTTATGATTAAAACGACCCGTACCCTAAAAAGAGTTTTCTTCTAAACCTTTGAGGAAAAGCGATAAAGCAATTTATTTTCTAATTTTGAATATTATCCGTGCCGCCTCCATACCTCTCCATAATTAAATGTCTAAAACAAAGAGAATAAAAGAAAAGTCTGGGATAATATTTACGCTTTGGTCCGGTCGGAAGCAGAATGTTGGAGTTTTTGGGTTTTTCCCGGTTTTGAAACTTTGGCCACCTTTCCTTCCTGACTTTATAACGATTCGGACCGTGGACCAACTACTGTTTATTCTGTGTTGCGTTAAAGTTGAAGGTTGAGGCCTCCTTTTGAATAATACATCCGCCATTAGATATGATAGCCTGGTAGTTACAACCTGCCCGAACAAAAAAATGAATTGAGCATTTCAAGACCTTTATACAAAACTTACTAAATTGTCGGTCTTGGCTATGAAGTCGTTAAGCCATGATGGAGGTCTTATAGCGGCATTAAAAAACTCCTCAGAGTCCGAGTGGGGAAGACCCTACGCCTTACAGTATATCGCAGCCAAATAACATCATTCTTCTCGAATGGTGTTGTGTTCCTGTGGTGAGTAAGGTTGCCAGAGCTCTGCGTGAAAGCGCTACGATGACAGCTGATGGACCAGTCTATTGTGTTGTCGGCGCAGTGATTCCTCTTTTAAAGGGTCAGCACCACAGTGTGACTCCTCTGGTGTCGCAAGCAACCATCGGTAACTGCTTACCATCAGGTGGGCCGTACGCTGGTCTGCTACCTTAGTATAAAAAAAGCCACTAGTTCAATGATACACAGAATCTTTCTACATTTCAAAAGTTAAAACGAATGAGTAAGAAAGCTATTATAAAGCCCTCTACAGTGTAGAGTCTACACACCAAATCCGCCGGCCTGGTGGCTTTACCCGATAGCTCTGATATCGCAAAACATGCCCTGCCACTGGCCGGACCTTAGCTTTAATTTTTATCAACTAAATAAAATAGATTAAGCCATTTATGGCTTAAATAAACAGTACAAACAGACACACTTTTATAAATATTAGTAGGGTAAATGGCTATCATGAACGAGGTGAAATGGTTTCGCAAACATTTTCCTTTGTGTTTCTATTTCCGAGAGGTGATTGTGAATTTTAAATCCGTAAGCATTATAAAGCTTTGTGCTTTCTACAGTAACAGTTGTTTATTTCAAAAGATATCATAGTTTTATTAAACGTTTGTTAGGACCAAATGAAAACTATTTTCTTTAATGAAACACATTGAGCGCCTTTCAAAAGAAAATCTAGATTTTAATATTTTCTATGTTTTTTTAGAATATTTAAGCTGAGAGGGTTTAGCTTTAGATACTGGGCAAGCCTACTCCATCTCAAACAATGCCCCAGGCACTTCATGTCCCTATAAATGTAGGCAAAGATTACCTCCAAACACTGTATAAATCATCTAGTAGAAGATAAAAAGGTCTAAGCTTTTTTATTTATAGAACACTCAATATCTAGAACATCTTAGAGAATGCGTCTGCACAAGAAGTTTTAAAACTTTCGCAGAATCTCGGTATCACACAAAAAACCCGTGCGGGAACTGTTTGTCTGTTAAGAACAATGACCGCCAACATTAGTCCGACAATAGGAACTGAACAAACAAGGAAGCGGACGCGTGTTTGCGAGGCTCTTACCTACATGCAGGCAGAATAAACAGGGTATTTAGGTGAAAGGTAAGGAAATTAAAAGATTTCAGCAAGATAGGTTGCGAAATGCATGCCAGGTGGAGTGACGATTAGTGAAAAGCTGCCGGCACAAGATAGATGCGTCAAGCTGAGGACAGGGTGGTCATAATGCTGTACATGTTGGGCGAGCCTAAGCCAGCGCGAGCGCAGGCGAGTCTATGCAAACCAATGCAAACCATGCGCTTGGATTCACTCAGCCATTTTTAGGCTAGATTAAAGCGGATGGATACCTGAAAAGAAAGCTAGGCCCGTGTTTGTTGCCCTGATTCTTCACGGTGTTGGTCGCGAAAGAACAGGAGTAGGTACTAATCACCTTGCTCTTAAAACGATTCAAATGATCCTCGTCGTCCTAATGAATAAATGATTGGTAAGTATTAATTTTTTTGAATTTTTGCTAATTCTACAATATATTAGGTCTAGGTAAGAAAGAAAGAACATCTTTCATAAGAAAGATGTTTAAAGTTGAACACTGGTTAAACAACATCCTGTCTTTATTTGTGTATAGTGACGAATAGAAACAGGATGTTGTTTAACCAGTGTTCAACTTTAAACATCTTTCATAAGTAAGGGGGAATGAATTATTGAATGGAAGTAAGTTTAGACATATCTAAACTTACTTCCATTCAATAAGTTTATAAACACGTTCCGCCTATTATATTAGCTCGTACATTTTCTCGCTATTTCTTGTTGAATTAGAGATCTACTTTTGTGAACTAATAGAACATGTTGTTCGCGAGTTAGCAACATTACTTCACGCGGAAACTCTTGGAAACCTTTCTGAATAGTTAAAATCTTTTCTGGTGCAGATTGAATTATAGTGCGAAGAAACCGAGTTTGCTATACGGGTTTTGAGATTGTTAGATGTTTGTTGAAGCTCTGTTATTTCATCTAGATTCTTTTTATAGTTAGACATCTTCGAAGGATCTAAAAATGCCTAAAGATCAGACAGAATAATGTCTACCGTACCTTGGGAATACAATCGTGATCTTATATATTTTTTTTAATATAATTACTTACCTACCATTTAGTTATGTTTAATTACTCTGCTAAGGCATTAGCCGTAAGAATATAATATTTTTCTTCGCGTATTGAGATTTTTTAACGCAAATATGAATTATCAATGCAAAAATCCTTCCATAAAAACCAATTATTTGAAATTCGAACCCGCGATCGTATAAGATGATGAAAAAAGACTTAGGACAAAAGTGTAAGGAAGGAGAGGAAGAGGAAGACCGAGGATATGCTACATGAGCAAAGTGAAGGAGAAGGTTGCTGTCATGTCGTATAGGGAGGTCAAGGAAGCTGCCCTGTAAAGAGCTTCGTGGAGAAAGAGTCATCAGCTATGCCGACAAGGGTCAATTAAATTAAAGAAGACAGATAAAATGGCTCTCATCTTAAAGTTGTTCAAAATACCCCACAGAAACATGAACTTGAAATAAAATTAAATTATATCTACAAAGGCCGACACTCGACTTCATTACAAGTTCGGCCGTCACTCATTATTCGAGATAAGTATAATTACTTCGCCCATAAATTACTTAGACAAATTGCTACTGATAGTGTTATCTTGGTATTTTTAACCCTGCGTTCATAAATACCTTAAATCGGTCGATGAATACCCGGCTTTAGATAAGTTCGATAGTTAGATCAGTTGAGCTGTTTATTGCGATCCTAAAATATAGATTCTAAGAGACAAATCCTAATCCTAATGAAATATATTCCACTAGCGGACCCGGTAAAAAAAGTATTTACTTACAAAAAAAAATCCGACGAATTGAGAGCCTCCTCCTTTTTTTGAAGTCGGTTAAAATATCAAATAATTTAAAAAATCAGAAAATTGACACCGGTAACTATGACTCCACTGTAGCGGGAACCATACAAGTCACTACAAAAAAAACATCAAAATCAGTCAAGCCGCTTAGAATAAGGATAACACGCACATCAGTTTTTTTTTAATGAAAACACAAAAATGTCTACTCTCTTTTTACTTGAAAGCGGGAGTCTTTTCTATATTAAAAATTCCATCAACATATTCCTGGAAATCGAATCCACCTTCGAAATTGTATGTTTAAAACCTTCACTTGCCAACATTGCTCCAAATATCCACTCTGGAACTCAAACTCAACTAGTTTAAATTTCAACATAATTCCTACAATCTATGTACCTAAGCTTACTTTTATGCTTCATGCAATTTCAAAGCCAATAGAGATTGCTGTAGATTAAACTGCTTTTAACTTAAATACGCTAGACTTAGCAAGTTTTGAAGTAGATGAAACAAATAAAAGTGATTTAGTTTGATTAAGATGTTGAAAACTAGCTTAGCACAATCAAACAAAAGTTGATTAACCAATCAGTGAAAACTTTATAGCATGGGTTGAATTGGGAAATTGTATTATTGACCGAGCGAGCGAAGCGTCTCTGCTTCAGCTTGGACCTCCTTTCCAGGTATATACTTCTCCTTTACAGGTCGCATTCTCAACCAATTGATTTGTAATTCTTTTCGTGACTGTTCTTCGAGAAAACTGTATTCAAACCCTCATTAAACAGTGGCCAATTTCAGTGAAAGCTGTCAAACTTTGACCGAATTTCGCATTAAAACGTCAGACTAAAATCTAAGGGGCTCTCCCTTCGCAAACCACCCCTGTGAAGTGCCCCTTTGTGACACAATAGTCGTAACTAACGTCAGATCGTGTTCAAATGAGTGGTAAGACTTAGGGGGACGCATCTGGGCTTTCACCTTTCCATACACCTCCTGGTACTTTCTGCTCTCCTGGTACACAGTTGCATTTTTGAAACATTATTTTGTTTTGGCAATTGTTTTGCAATAAATAAATAATGTAAGTACCTACTGTGTTATCTGAAGTGGGTGATCGACGTACGAGCCTATACCTACTACGGTTTTAAAGAGTGTCGGTTTTACTCGCAGCTAGTTGGTGCTGATTGACTAACGAGTGAAACAGTCGTATCGTAGTTGAATTGAGGTTTTGAATTTTGAATTTGATCGAGCTGAATAAAAATTAAGCAAACATGACGAGCCGCGAGCCAAATTCGTCAAATCACAAAACCGCAGTATCGCAATCATACATCGGCGAGCTTTACCGACGCGCCATGGGCCTTGAGACATGTTTCATTATTAGTATAGACATCTCCTCTACTTATAAAATTCTGTTAAAATTGAAACACCGTTTAAACAATAGGCAATATGCATCAATTTTTTTTATGGTTTTAATCGATAGGTTATATCGTCAAATAACCGTCATAAAAATTCCAGCGCCGAAATACTAAAATTTTATAACAAAAATATTTTTTGAAATTTACCAACATTTTCACGCATCTGAAACACGATTATTATTGTTGTCACAGATTACTGTTGTAGTAACAATTTGTGAACTTTGACGTGTGACGTCAAATTGATACTAAGTACAACAGTAATCTGTGACAACAATAAGTTCGAGTATAGGAATTGTGAAAATTAAAAAAAAAACTTATCTATGGATCGTCATATCTGACTCGTCCTTGACTTTTCTTATGAACTCGTGTCGTCACATCCTTTCACATCCTTTTCAAGTATTTTGAAATACCTACTATTTTTTGCAATTTTTAAAATTTATTTTCTAATCGAAAATGGTTTAATATTAAAAAATAATTACACACACATACCTCTAAAGCAACAATGTTCATAATAAAATACATTTAACCCGCTTTTGAATCAGACGCATATTGCCTATTGCCATCCTTTTTTGTCAGATAGTGTCAAATAGAAACAGGGCGAATTTTGAGCATTATTCAACAAGTGTTCAAGTTTAAAGTAAGGCCTCATTTGTCCCTATAGTTTAAAAGGATTATGGAGTACTGGGGTAGGTACTCAACAGTCTAAAAATGAGTACTAATAATATCTGTCTATATGTTCATTTCCTATGCGTTTCTTTCCATTAGTATGAAACTTTGCTAAGAGCTTACCAGACAAAGGTTAGATAAATGTTCCGAAAAAAAAGCTTTGGTAGCCATAAAACTAGTAAAAGGATGTCTCTCAAAGGGTAACATGTTTTTTAGTTAGTTTTCATCTGAAATGCAATTCAATAAAAGCCAGTTACCAGGCTTTTTTTGTTTATTTTGTAAAAACATCAGAGTATTTTGAATATGAAAACGGGACACGTTCTATTTTTGACTTTTTAAAACAAACATTTTTCCGGTTAATGTTTTGGTAGACGAACAAACTTGTAACTATAAAGTGGGTGATCGACGTACGAGCCTATACCGCGGTTTTAAAGAACGTCGGTTTTACTCGCGGCTCGTTGGTGCTGATCGACTAGCGAGTAAAACCGTCGTATCGTAGTCGAATTGAGGTTTTTAATTTTGAATTTGATGGAGCTGAGTAAAAAATGAAGCAAACATGACGAGCCGCGAGCCAGGCTCGCCAACTCACAAAACCGCGGTATTGCAATGATACACCGGCGAGCTTTACCGACGAGCCATAAGACCGCAGATTTACTCGCCCGTCGATCAGGGCCTTAAAACTAAAAAAGATCAGTAAGTATATAAATTTGTCAGTTCTGTTTCCATAGACATTTTATTTGTTGTTTTGTTTATCGGAATCTCTAATACAATGCATGGTCAATGGCTCAATCTTTTCACTATTAAACTGCAAAGAAGCTACACCATCCATTTACTTGGATGGGGTAAAATCCTTAGGGGTTGACCACCCTATCGGCATTCGGGAGCATTACAGAGGCTAGTGCAGGAAAGCCCTTATTTGAACTCCCGTATTGGCTTAGATTCTTTGCTTTGGAAGAAACGCGAGGGGACTGAGTAGCCTAACCCGATAAATTAAATTTCGCTTCTCTCCGATTCGCTTCGCTTATTTCTAGTTATTTATGGAATTTAGAACCAAACTGAGAACCTCTTTGTTACGGCTTCACTTTCAACGTTCTTATTTCAAAAAAAACTTAATATCGATCTTGCCAGTTTTGTGTAATTTTAAAAAATGAATTCTATTTTTTTAAAACTGCCAGTATCACCTTGGCAATTTTAATAACGAGAATGGTTATGGCAATTATCAAATAGACAATAAACATTCTTAAATTTAAAAAAATCTCTATGCCAGTTGGACGTTTAAAAAAGGAATACAATTTTTATTTTAACTATCAACTGCTAGTACCAAAACGACATAAACCATAGCCAATTATAATTATATCACAAGTTTAGACAGCGAGGTCTTTGATCGTGGTGTTATTGTAACCACACGTGCTTCGTTGGATAACACACGTGGCAGCCCTATCGTGTAAACATCGGTTACACGATTAACCAGCCCTGTTTTGTATCCATCGTACCATTCACTGAATTAAGAATAAACTTTCCGAATGGAAACTTTTCTTTTGTAAGTTCGATTTGCTATCTAAATTCATTGACAAAAAAACTATGAAGTCACAATGTATTTACTAAACATCGTTCAAAATTCTACAAAGAGTGAAATTGGCGTTAAAAGAGGAAAACAAACTGGCTGAATGACTATCAAATCCTTGCGCGTGAAAAGCAAAAATTCACGTTTGAAAATAGAACGAAATTATTTGAAAAAGTTCGGTATCGGTCCGGTGGATATTTTTTCTTCATAATGGCGGCGCTGGCACCGGTGATTGCTTTTGAATATTTCATTGAGTAAACGACTAAACGTATTGAGTTCCCTCCGTAACCACAGTAAATATTTGATGGAGTGGAACTTAGAAATCATTAGTATTATTGTAAGCACGATTTGTTTAGGAATAAATGGGTTTAGTGATATTGATGCTTGCTCGCTCACGCACGTGAGAACCGATTTTATATTTTTTGAAAAGTTTTTATATTATTTAAACCTCAAAATTAAGTAATTATGTAAGTAATGTTTATCGATTTATATCTAAGTAAGTACTTATAGGTAGGTGCTTAAATCATTCCTTTTATAGGTATTACCTTAAGGATGTGTACCTAATATTAGTACCTAATATAATAATATTTTGGCCGAAGGGTGTTTTATACAGGCGGTTCCGAGGACGCCTGCGAGACACCCCGTTAGTGCGTACAGATAATACGTGATAATTTAGTGTAGTGTTATTTATAAAATATGTATGTTAGTTGTAAGGTATTTATTGCTATGGGCCGTAGACTAAGTAAAATAACATCTTGTAACTTATTCTAATGTTGCCTGAAATAAAGTTTATTACTTATTATTATTTTTATTATTAATATTTGCTTCAAGTACCTACTTACTTATAAAGTTTTTTTTTTATCTTATTATTATTAATTTTCTATTTAACGATTGAGAATAAAAAGAGAAAAACTTAATAAACGTTGTATTCGAAAACAATGCATTCAGAAACTAGAATACAAATATTCGAAGTTCGAACACATTATTTTAAATCGCGCCCACATCTTTTTTTTTAACATCTCCGCATTGAACACCGCATAGTGCACAGCGTGCATTCAGTCCCATTCAGCCAAGCTTGCAATTGCCAGATTAAACTGTCAATTCTGGCCTTGTATTTCCCTCCTTTTTTTTCAAGGAACCCTTCGTTACGACTAAACGGGCCGTAATTTAGGGTTCCACAGCTGCCACGCGTGTAATGTTGATTGTATTGCGACTGAGAACGCTTGTAATCGAATACTTTACCCTTTTTATGTGGATTAGACGAATGTACGAATAGTCGACGGCTAGAAATTCGCATTTATTTGCTTCGAGCATAATCGATTTCTACGAAATAGCTAAACTAACTACAGAATAAAAAATATTCTTAGACCTGAATATTTTTTTAACATAAGTAACTTAACTTAGTACCTACCTACTTACTTGTAACTTAGTGGATTTTAACACTTATTCCAAAAACCAATATAATTATATACCAATATAATAATAAGATGATATAATTCAAGACCAAAAATCTTGAATTATATCATCCACTCTTAGAAGTCAGATCTACTCGTATATTTGGTAGTTATTACATAAATATGGAAACGGTTAGCATAGAAACGGTATAAACTACATAACTTTGTTATAGCGTACATAAATTTAACGGTATTCAAAAGGCCAGGCAATTCCAAGTCATAAATTGACCTTACCTCGTTTTATTTTTGTTTAGACAATCGGGAGTAGCAATTACGCGACCTGCCGGCACTTTCATTACATTAATCCTGGGCATAAATTGCCGACGGAAATAAATTAAGTCGCCTTAAACCGACCACTTAGCGAGGGAATTAACCAACGTTTAATTGAAACTAGACGAGTGTAAAAAACTCTAACTCGCCCGGACTGCAGCTGATAAGTAAATCCTCTTCTAAACAAAGGATTAAACTTTCAACTTCGAACAGTGCTAAAATATTCAACGGTTTTTTTAAGCCCCGATTACAAGTTCTGACGTAATCTCCGGTTTAAGGAATCTTTCGGTTTTCAAAAAGTTTGAAGTCTGTTCCGTTAAGGTTTTAGATTGATAAAATTATGGTAATGGTTTTTTTGTTCTCATACTATCAGAGAAAATATGAGTAGGTACCTATCATAACAATAAACAATACAGGGATAGATGTAAAAAGGATAGATCTTTGCCCAAAAATGGGAAAAAACAAGGTAACAAAAATAAATTATCTAAAAATTACATGTTTGTTCATAATTTGATTATATTTACTTTGTTCGCACAATCTTTTTCAATCAAAATGTGAGTAATAGAAGCAAAATATTTGCAAATGTTTCCCTCAGCACACAAACTTACAATAGTCACGTGACGTGTATTGTGTCCGTTTTGCGTGATAATGGCATCGATTTCACACAAGCCTCGTGGGGTCGAATGGACCCTAAACTAATATCTATACGATCGATAGATACCCCCTTACAAAGTTACTGCAGGCGAAACTATTGTGCTGGCAAATGACGGCATAGGCTGCTTTCACACGATCGTCAATAGAAGCAGATAATTATTATTCTTGGATTATTACAGCCATGCAGAAATTCATCGACACATTGATGAATGGAAACGGTTGTTATATTTTTTTATATTTTTTTGGACATAAAATCCAAAAATTATAATAATTTTGACTGAATGTTTGTAATAAGTAGGTACTTACTTACTTATATATTTTTTTTCTTGTTTATTTAAAAATGTTTGAGGTCTCTACGAAGTGTGCAATATAATATTCAACATGATGACAATGCATTCTAAATAAAAAAATACAAGTAAATAGGTACTTACTAAAACTTAAAAATTTCTAAAACGTGGTTTTTAGAATTTTTTTTTTATCTACATTAATTTGGTTCTTGAATGAATAAAAACAAACTTACCTACGTATAGGACTTCAAAAATATATTTTTAATAAGCACATATTGACCTAATGCCGTGATTCTATACAAAATTTGTATGTTACTATGACAGTCTACTTAATTTTCAAATAAATTCTCAAAATAACGATAATATAATAAACTTTCGCTCATTACACCACCAATAACGCTCGATTGGATTCAATATCGTCGGTTTAACATAATCCGTCGATATTTTATCGCTTTTATGAAACTCATACTACAGAGTGAATTTTGATGGTCACGGAATCTCAATGTAGGTACTTAAATGCTATGCGTAGTTCATGACAGAAGCGATAAAGTAAATTAATGTAGATTACAATGCACTGTCATCAAGCTGTAAGCTATCCTGAAAGTTTCAGCCGGAAAGCTAATCGGGAAATGCTCGTTTGAGTTGCAAGATACTACATAATAAAAACGTTTTCAAATAAGTTATCACTAAGGGCGTCTTACATCATATTCTTAATTGTATTTTAGGTTAGATAAATATTACAATTAATAATTGTAGTGCAAAACGCCCCTAAACAATGGATCAAATCTATGGCTCAGTACTAAAATTGTTTTTGGACTAAAATGTTTGTGTAATCTCTAGTTTTAGCCTAGCTTAGACTTTACTAATCCTATCGTAACTGTTCAGCCGATCATCATGACATTTTGCGGACACGTTGTCAGGGTACAAAAAAGGACATAAGAAAAGAAAAAGGAAAAATACTATTCCCGAAAGATAAAAAATAAATTGACATTAATGTGATCGAGCAGTAAAAGCTAGTTGATAATAATGCTGTTAAATTAAAAATACTGAAAAAACATTTTTATTAATTCTACATAGGTACGAAATATAATTTCATCTTCCATTATTTATTATTAAAAAAATAATTATTAAAATATCTAACATAATATTGATAAGTAACAATATTATTGATATGTATTCAAAATTAGAACTGGATATAATTTATAAGTAAGTTGCTAAAAATACCGCTCGCAAATAAAATCTGTGCTTTTCAGAAATTCTTGTCCTTTCCTGATTTTTTCAGACTTTTTCCTGCAACATGTAATGTTATTCTGTTGTCGTTTTGCAGATGCGTACCCAATATTAAGGCCCTCTTACACCATTTCACAATTTAGACTCGACACAGACAAAGTAGGACATTAGAATGTGGGCATTTGGCCACAGAACAGTTTTGGTTGCTGTATTATGGGAACCAGATAACTGATACTTTGTGATTCATACAAAATAAATACTTTATAACAACTAGACCAAGAACAAACATCTATGTTCATCACACAAAATGTTTGTGTGGAATCGAACCCACGACCTACAGCGTAGAAGGCAGATCTACTACCAACTGAGCTGAGAGGCCAGTCCTATGTCGGTCCGATATCGACAGTTCAATTTAATTGTCTCCTATCATTAGCTTATCTAAAACAACTGGGCTTATTTATTTTATGGTAACGACTACGACTGTATCTTCGGAAGAGTTCGGCTTTTTCGAAATTGGCGTTTTTTACGGTAACTGCTCTTTTATATTCGGCGCGAGTTTTTATATTTTACATCGTGCGTAATGTCGGTTGTTTTTTCTTTTTTTCTTTTTTGTATCGCTGCGACACGAAAAGACATTTACGGAGTTTTTCCCCGCTCAAAATTAGGATACATTAACTTTTTAATTAAAACATAAACAGAGGGTTTTATATCTTAATAATCTTGAGGATCCCTAATACATCGTTCTTTTTACCGTAAAATTTCTAATACAACACTTGGCTTGGTTTATGACAGTTTTATGGGGCTTGTTGAAATTTCTTTGCAGTCCAATTATAATTTATTGCATGATGAAACGGACACCTAAGTATAACCTGCATACTTAGCTCTGTTAGCATTAATTACTTGCCTACTTGTAAGTTAGAAAATATATGTATTAATAATATATTATTGTTATTTATTTACTTTCATAAAAAAACTATCGCAAGCTACTATATTTTACCTTTTATCTCCTACAATTATTTAGCAAATTGTTTACCAGAATTATAAAAAAAATGCAAGTATAACCTATAAAATAATATTCTAACCTGGTAGAGTTATCAAAACGGCTACTAATTTCAATTCACAATTTCAATTACCCACACTATCCTAACTTAAAACAATTTTGTTTTTATAGTTCCCCCAAAAATTGATAGTCCCCAAGATAAGAAAGGGTCCGGCGCCAGTATATCCATTATCCGATTATTAACACGAAACGCGTACGGAACCCCGATATATTATACAATACACCCCCTTTATACAATACAGCCTTACAAAGAAATTGTTCTATTAAACTGTAATTGGTAATGAGAACGGTAAATTGGATACGCGGATTAATATTTAACCAATGGTTGAATTAATTTTCGAATAGATTGATCTGGTTTAATTTTGATAGGATTTAATTCATTCAATATAGTTTCTAAGTAAAGCATAGCACCAAATTAATTCAAAATTGTAACGTAGTAACAAAACAAGTTTATTAACTACTTGACGACCTCTGTGGCGCAGTGGGTGAAGGCCAAACTGAAACACAGAAGGTTGCGGGTTCGATTCCCGTCGCGAGGCAAATGTTTGTAAGATCTGCAAATATTTGTCTCGAGTCTGGGTTACTTGCTATATATATGTATTCACAAAAAAGTATATAAGTATGTAGAATATTCAGTCATGTAGTTCCCATAACACAAGCTCTGCTTACTATAAGGCCAGATGATGCTAATTTTTATAAAAATACATCTTTTTTTTTACAGAATAACGAAAATCATAAGAAAAAAACTGATAATTCAAAGACTGGCATAAACAAACAAAACAAAAACTATTTTGATTCGTGAATTCCATATTCAAACTTTTTATATCCATTCTTTGTACGAAATAAACATGATACTCAAACCTGTTTAAAAAAGGAACTTAGCGTTCTCTTTTCAAAACACTGCTAAAAGGGTATCTTTGTTTGAGAATGGATGAAATCGAAAGGCGGCTATGTCGTGGAGAACTATTGAAACTTTTAAGATAAAGACACACTAAACTCAGTTTAGAAATAAATTCACCAAGTTGTACGACGCGGGGAAACTTCTTACTCACTTTATATCAATTGTGTTTAAATGAAAGGGGAAGCTGGTTCACTGTGTATTTAAGTACTTATCTTTACATTTTTGTATTTTTTATACTTACCTACACTTATTTTATGGGAAAAAAAATTTGTGGAGTCATGCATTACTCACGTAAAATAAACTGAAATATAGGTCGGTAAGTAAGTAATACAAAAATTTAAACAACAAATTGAGTCAATTTTGCTTACTCATATCAATTTGTTTAAGCTACTCTCCTAATGAAAGATTAGACAGGTATAAGTATTAGATAGATAATGTGAACACACCAGAAAAGTCCAGTTTTATAATTATTACTTAAACCTTCTGCAGACAATTTCAATACAAAACTCAGTTACAAAACGTATTTTTAAATTTAAACCACCTACAAAAAACTCTAGCTACAAAAAACTCTTTAAACATTTACAATAAACGTTATTTCTTATCTACATTTATAAATGTCCGTTGTTTAAAGCGAGCTTTTTATTTTAAACATAAAAAGAAATTTGCTTCGGAATAAGCATGTCACTTTCAAAACACTAATTCTTAGCCATTCATTATTTACCACAAAAGAGAACAAGCAGGACATTTTGTTCAATTTAAAGGTTTAATTACAAGTCGAATGAAACTTTTTCGTTTGAGAATAGGGACATTATTCGATCGACTTGGCACGCTCGGAGCGGGGTGGAAAATACCGATAACTGAGGGGTTAAATGGGTTGGTGTTCGGTTACTAATAGTTTTATAGTGAGGTGTTTTACGTGCTGGGTTTTTAAACGCGGTACCAAGGAAATGTATGACTTCCTTCACTGCATTAGAAGCGTTCGTGGCGTAGCTTGCTTTTACTTGCTTTTTTTTGCTAGATCGTTGAAGTTAAGCGACGTTCTGAACGGCCACAAATTCGATGGGTGACCGCAAGTGACAATGTAGTTTCATCATGGAACTGTTAGTGGCATGAAGCGCATTAACAGCTGAGCGCTTCCGTGCTTCGGAGGGCACGTTAAATGGTCGGTCCTGACTTTTAAGCTTAGCTATGACGGAGGCCTTTAGGCGGCCTAGAAACTCCGTCAACAGAGTTGGCCACTAGCTCATACGAACTTACTGCATTAGATAATTTTATAGAGTATGGACAGAAATAACAAGCTGCAGTTTAAACTAAAGTTTATCAGATAATATTGGGCAAGCATTCTATGAAATGTAATTGACTGAAGGTGTTCTTGAATTTTGAAGGTCAAGTAATTTATTTCATTTAGAAATTTCAACCTAATAATCTGTTCTAAGTAAGTAAGCTCGCCTTTGTACATGTCCTTACTTTATGTCGTTGTTCTAAGTATGTGTTTTATTTGTACAATAAAGAATTACTTAATTATTTCTATAGGTAGGGTGGGTTGTCCAGCAATGAACCAGGTAAAATTCAAACGTCCATATCTTTTACATTTTTTGACTTACGGATCTAAGATTTGGCGTGAAGTAAGGTGATTAATCTGGCTAAGATTGTGCATTATTAGTTTATTCATATAATCTTTAGATTTCTTAGAAATACAGATTTAGCAAAAAATGAGAATTGGTTCATTGCGTAACACGGGTGGTACGCATTGAACCAGACCGAATTCTGCAATGAACCACCTATTTACTAAGAGAAAGGGCAATGTTTTTACTTTATTATTAATACCTATCAGCAAAATTATTACTAACTACGAAATATAAGCCGTTAGAGGTACTGTTAATTATATTTAGGCTTGAGTATTTTAGTCTTAATAAAATCTATGTATTGACATCAAGCAATATGGTTTTTTTGATCATAATACTAATTATAAGTAGGTTATCATACAAATCTAGTTGTAATAAGTGGTGGTTTAGTTTTTCAACGTTTAAAAATGGTAGGTGCAGCTCGGACTGGGAAAATGTATGTGAGTACTATGGTTTAATGCAGGACACTATGTCATGGCTCATTGCTGGACACACCCCATTGACAAAACAAACCTCAGAATTTCACCTGGTAAATGATGATACAGCATACTAACTATAGTGTAATTTACAACGTTATGTATGTGTTATCATACGTAACAGGCAAAAAAAACTGTAGGTAAGACCCAAAAAATGTAGAAAAAGAATGAAATCAACACAAAAAACTGACTTTTATGATACATTTTTATAAATTCGATCACTGGGCGTACGTCTTAAGCTTGCGCTGCTTGTAATTTGGGGAGAGAGTGAGGGATGCGTATGCGTTCCTATTGGCAGTAATCGTAAAGAACGGCAATGTCACATTTTTGAAATATAGCGGTGGTTCATTGCATCTGCCTGGTTCACAGGTGGACAACCCACCCTACTTAATCGTCTCCTGATTGGTCTTTTTGATAAAAAAAAAGAAAAAACAAGCAAAAGTTTTTACGGGGACAAGTAAGTCCTTTAGAAGTCCTTTTTGATTATTACAATCATGTCAACGCTGAAAGCATTAAGCAAAGCACAGACAAAAAAGTGGTATATCAGAAGAAGCTATAGAATCCAGCAAATACTAGGTCTGGCTGACTGAATAATAATTTCACCCATGAATTGAATTCAATTTCCGAACCGTCTTCACCCACAATTTGCTTCGATATTCAAATAACCATCAATTGGAAATGCTCACACCATTAACTCAGATTCTAAATTCAAATCGATCTCAAAGCTTCACAGCACTATCAAAAACGTCTCGGCTGCCAGTATCGTCTTACATCAAAAGTCCATTTGGTCCGTTCTTACCAACCTTCTTGGTTCGATAGTCGATACGTCTTGAGGTTCGGGCGTCTCCACCTTTTGAAATTCAACGATATTTTAATGGCCACTATCGTGGCTCGATTGATTTTCCTCTTTCCTTTTTTTTTCTTTTCACGAAGCTCTTGAGCTTTGACAGAGCCCGATATTGCTTTGGCCTGGCTTTTTATTTACTATCTGAATAAACAGAGCGGTTGGCATTGGTTTTATTTCGTCCAGGAATTTGTATTGCTGATTGACATTTACAACTTTCAATTTTTCAATGAAACCATGAAAGATCGCGTTTCGATTTGAGTGGTTTTAGATTATGGAATGATTTGCTGAGTGTCCATTGTAGTTTGAGCTCTATCGATCGAATCACGTTGTAGGAGTCCTTTGAATATAGAGATATCAATTATGATTGGGCGGACTAGTGGCCTAATGGTCTGCCAGTATATTAAGCTGTCAATATCAGGCAATACCTGGCAGTTTTGTTAATTATCCTGGCTGTTTAAACTAATGTAAATGGTTCCATATTTGAATACAAAATAGAGATGGTGAATAATGATAATGTTCCGATTTATTGAAAATAGAACTGCATAACACCAATACTAATCAGTTTGGTTGCTTGATTTAGATTAGATTGTATTTTTA
Source organism: Camptogramma bilineatum (assembly GCA_958496255.1). NCBI lineage: Eukaryota > Metazoa > Arthropoda > Insecta > Lepidoptera > Geometridae > Camptogramma > Camptogramma bilineatum. The sequence continues at coordinate 2,643,072 of OY292453.1, forward strand.
GACTTTTAAACATTAACACGTTTTAACACACGGGAATTATCGTCGATTTAGATACCGACAATGTTTCGATTCATCCGGAGAATCTTCATCTATGTGCCCCGTTAAGTGTAGGCAAAGATGGCATCCTGATACTGCACAAATCATCGAGTAAAGTAAGGCCTAAGTTTATGCTTTATTATCTACCTGTAGAGCTCTCGGAATTCCGCTCGATTACCGTCAAACAAACCCGCTTAGTAAACAGTGTATGTATACATCAACCACTTTTTAATTGTGGGAATCCACAGAACAAACACTAAAAGATTCCCCAATCGCACTACACAAACATTTGTCGAGTCAACATTTACATTATTTACTTATTTACTGTGTAAATGTTTTTGGGTAGAATAAATAGGTATTGTAAGACGGTTTACTTTAGACATGATAGTGGAAACATTGTTACCGTTAGTTACTAGCTTCTCATAGCCGCCATCTTTAGTAATTATCCTCGTAAGAAATAAAGCTTAGAGAAATCATGAAGACCAACCTTGAAGGCTTCCTATAGATAGATCAATCGACAACTAAATATATTGCCGATCACTCCGTAGCGTCAACGGATCGCCGCGTCGCAAACGGTCTAGGAGTTGATGTAGTGAGCATTGGTTCATAAAATTCCGTACATAGGATACCTAAACCGCACAAGGCGATGCGATGCGGCGGGGGTGCGGAGTTGACAAGTTAGCTAAAACCTTTAATGATTAATCAAAATCTCCTTCATCACTGCTATCTCTCCTTTATCATTTGAGATAGTGAAGGGAGAAAAGACACGGCGAATAATGGTAAGACCAAACCTAAAATATAAGTAAGTACTTACTTAATTAAAAAAAATTAGAACATCACACACAACCGTAAAACAATCCAGTTCAGAACGTTTAAAAAATATTTTATTTATAAAGCTACATTCAAACCGACAATTTCACATGTAACAACCTAACTCTTTAACGGAAACAAAGTTGCCCACCACTTCATCAAACATTGAAACAGTAACAAAAAGTGGCAACTCGCGGCAACAAAACAAAACTCAATAAGCTCGCTCATTGATCATTTCGAATTCGAATTATTGTTGTTGTTCGATACTAGTGCTATAAGACCGGCAATTTCATCCGGCAAACAGGTTAAGTCCGGAATTTCTGGTTGCAAAAAGTCGAAAAGTTTATTTTTCTTTACGAAGAAACGTTTCATTACGGAGTAATAAATGCTGCTTCCTTAGCTTTACTAGGCATTTAATCATTTAACGCGTTTTCTGCCAAGCTAGTGTAGTGCCCTAAGGAGTGCACCGTAGCCTGAGATCAGCAACAATATGTAGGTCCATCGCGGGCACTGAACCTGGTAAAGAATGAATGAATGATTTTTTTTTTTACTGCACACCTTAGAATAAGCAAAATACCTACAACAATGACAAAACGAAGTAGCTATGTACAATGGGCGGCCTTATCGCTAAGAAGCGACCTCTACCAGACAACCTTATACTGTTCAAACAATTTAGATGAATATACGGTTACTTTTGGGTTTGGAAACATGAATCATACACAAGTGTATGAGCCAAGAAATATGATGAGTAATTCACGGACATAAACGATTTGTCCGGCTTTTCTAATGCTACAGCTCTAGACACGACCAAGTTTCGAGTTTCGCTAACGACTCTCAAAGAGACTCCAACGGCCAGTTCATTATTTTCGAAAATGGAACGTGATAGGTCCTTTTTCATTTTCGCATCTCTCTGTCTCGCTTTGTTGATGAATGATCAAAGTTCCCGCGTGTCGGTATTGTATGTTTTTTTTACGTAACAGCGCGTTTAGGCTTGACGACTTTCCTATAAAACGTTATGGACCTATTCTGATATTCGTCTATTATTTTTGATGTGGACATTTTCGATACCGGTTTTTAAGGACTAAATTGGAACTTCAGTATTCGTTGGTGATTCATAACACTTTTTTTCTTGACTCACTGAATAAATACCTACGCAGTAGGTAATCAAAACTATGAAGACTACTAAAACGAACCGTTGTACTACTAAACTAAGCGACGATATAAATGTTCACTATTTCCTTGAGAAAATTAAAATAAAAACAAAATTCCAAATTGGAAATTTCTATTTCAAATACCAGAGTTCTAAATTCAAAAATTCCTCTCCGGACGAAAGTGACAGTAACGTTTTCTCCCGAGGCTAATTACCTGTTCGTTCCCTTCAAAATTGTCGTTGCATTAATAACAATTAGCGATCTCTCGTCTTCAATAATTGAATCTGCGTCCTCAGTGTCGAGTTAACGAAAATTAAAATATTAATAGCGCACTGTAGCGGGTTTCTGGGAATATTTTATTATTGGTATCAAGTACCATTTTCAGTGATAGAAAAGAAGCACTCGTGGCGTAGCTTGCCGAGACGTTCTATTGCAACGTTGTGCGTGGTCACAATTTGGATGGGTGACTGCAAATTGACATTACGAGCTGAGCGCTTCCGTGCTTCGGAGGGCACGTTAAATTGTCGGTCCCGGCTTTTAAGTCGTTAAGTCATGGTGGAGACCTTTAGGCGGCCTAAAAACTCCGTCACCAGAGTTGGCCACAAGCTCATACGATCTTACTTTACATAATGACAGAAAATTCTAAAAATTCAGGACTGGTTGGTGCATTTCGCTTATAAAAGAGAAAAATATGTCTGCATTTCTTCGAGCGCCTCAACCCGTATGAATCTCGGATCGAAAGCACACCGTCGACAATTCCCTGTCTGATCTCTCCAGGATTCCCTTATAATTTCTTTTTGATACCGGAATAAGTCCCATTCGGGAACTTAAATTACGTATGGTGTTGGAGGAGCGGTATCGAGATTCGTATCGAGTGGCGAATAAATCTGCGCGCTTCGCTACGTCTGCGGAGCCGCCATATTGGATTACTGGGAAAGTATTCTCTTAAGTTTCATTAAGCGATGGGACAGATAGAGAATGGTATAAATCGGGGTTCGGGTAAAGTTTTCGACGCTTGATTTAGTTGTGGGCATCGAGTTTTTCAAAGCTTGGTGAAAGCTTTTGGAGTGCTTGGATATTTTTCTTGGTTTTAGAAAGACTGTTTGTGGCCTGCGGCTTGTTCAGAATCACTTATTATAAAAATATTCGTTTTCTTTTCTGTCACTGCCGATTCAAGGGCCGTTTAGATGGTGCGAGTTTCTCGTTTCCAACGTGCGATTATCGAATTAAAGAAAAATATGTTCATGTAAACACTACGTACGATATCGCATGTGGAAGGGCGATAATCGCCTTGTCATTGATTACTGACATCTTCGCCGTTTACATTTGGTTTACATTTACATGTATGTTTTAGTTCTAAAGGTGGAATCAGACGGTTCACTCGAGTGATAGATCACTCGATTGAAAGCTAGGGTTTTCTATGACACTTTTATTTCATTTTATGTTTAGATGTGTCACTTTGAGTGAGAGATGCCGAATGAAGAACAGAAATGAACGAAAAGTGAACCGTCTGAAAAGTGAACGGTGAGCGCTGAGGTCGGTAGAGCAAAGCTTTATAAGACAACGTATGAGCGACTACAGTGCAGCGCTGAATTGCTACGCGCAGACAAGATTTTAGGCTGGTTTTAGTGTCACGCGTACCGTCGGCGCTGATAGACGAGTGATCTTTATTACAATGAAATAGGGATACTGATTGTTCAGCACTGACGAGTGCAATCAGCGTTGCCATTTTTGCTAAACAATCAGTATCCTTGTTTCAATGTAATAAAGATTACTCGTCTATCAGCGCCGACGGTACGCGTGACACTAAAACCAGCCTATAACCAGTCTTACAACCGTACGATGAGCGCGTACAGTACGCGCTGATCGTCTGTTCAGTGTCTATAGAAAGACAGTTGGTGACTTCACAAGACCGCTTTTTAAATTTTCTCTCTTAGATCCGAAGCCGAAGCTTAGATCTATCTATTAGCATAGCAACAACCTTACTCTATGGCTTTAAATTTGAATTGCGAATTCTTCATTCGCCTTCAAACAAACAACAACCTTACTCTTTGATGTTTTTGAATCTCGTACTCTCCCACATTCCAATTTCAAACGAATAAACTAAAATGAAAAAATGATTGAACCAAGGGAAAACTAACCTCACGTGCAGTTCAAGTCACAGCTTAAACTATTCCGAATCGCACTAAATATCCCCTGAACCCCAATGAGATACTACCAATAGAGAGTTATGTTATTATTACTCATTATAAAAAGCTCTAAAACGCGGCGAAATGTTATCACTACTTAGGTAGAATATTTGCAGCTTTGTTTAGATCACTCAAGAAAACTAAAGGTACAGTGATAATTATAAAATCCCGTTGTCAGAAAGAGATAAATTATGTGAGTGCTGCGTGTAACATCGGAGCAAGACAAAGTGCGAGTTGACTCAAGCTAATTAGCTTGAGTTTCGTTCGCCACGCAGAGCGGAGTACAACGCATCTACCTCAGTTTATATACTCATTGCTGAACCCCAGTAATTCGTCCCTGCATAGTTCTGCAGAACCCTAAATAGCATCTTCACAATCCTCTCGGTAGTTCGCTCATTAAATACCAACCCTTGGGCCTATCGCGTGACAATCGAGGACTGCTATTGGACGTAAACCCTAGCTCCTACTGGTGGAACTCACTGATAAATAAAAAAGGAATTTGTAAACTAAGATTACTGGCTGGTAATGGATGGGCTTCGGTTGGTCTTGAATGACTTTAGCAATTACGTATTTAAATGGACTTCGATTTATGAAGCTAGATAGCTGTTTATTCTTAACCTTTTAAAGAAATACCATAATGTATAAAGTCAAGTGTAAATAAATAATGCTGGATATTTCACACAGCATCATGTAGCGCCAAAGTAATCAGAGCTTGTGTTATAATACCACATGAATGATTTTAATATTTTTTGTAAATACATACAATAATGCTGGACATTTCACACAGAGCAAAGCCCCAGAGCTTGTGTTATTGGAACCACATGACTGATTTTAATACTTACATATATTTTTTAAAAACATACATATAGAAAAACACCCAAACAAATATGTATTTGCAGATCATACAAACATTTGTCTCGCGGCGGGGATCGAAACAGCAACCTCTTGCGCCTCTGGCGGACCTTTACCCACTGCGCCACAAAGGTCGTTGTATAGAATTATTTATATAGAGTAGGTACTTACTTTTATATATTTATAAAATTACGTTTCATCGTACTTTAATCCAAGCAACCAGTTATCAATTTTCGCGTCAAATGAATCATAAACTTTTCAATTGAATAGAAACATTAATAAACTGGAACCTATCGGTGAATCTCGTAGTAAAACTGTGAGATGAACTTTTTATGGCAGTCATTTGCTGTTAAGAATTACGAGATCCGAACGACTCAGTTTAATGTCCAGAAATTAGGCATTACTAAGCCCCCAGGTTAGGGTTGTCAAAAGAATAGTCGGATACAAAAAGGTGGTAATACACCTGAATCTTAACCATAAAACTGTGAACTGTAACATTCGGAATTTTGCACGTGAGCATCAGAATTTTCTTGAAGTGCTATAAACGCTATATACGCTGCAGAGCCGTGTTGGCCGAGGGGTATAGTACCTCGATTTTCGATCCGAAGGTCGTGGGTTCAAACCCTCGCCATGCATCAATGGATTTTTCGTTTCGAAAAATTTAAATGCGCATTAATACGAGCTCTAAACGGTGAAGGAAAACATCGTGAGGAAACCCGCGGCTTAGTCAACCCCACACGTATTGACCATGTCTTTCCTGTGGATATGGCCGGTTAAGCTGAGAGGATGGTTTAGGACCTAAACTGTAGGTGCTGGGCAAGCCTACTCCATCTCAACATTGTCCCAGGCACTACAGTGTCCAGTTTAGTGCAGGCCAAAATTGCCTCCTGATACTGTATAAATCATCTAGTAAAGATGTAAAGGCCTAAGCTTATATTCGCTACAATTTTTATCACCACGCTATTTATCATATTGTTACATATCGTATGAATTAACTACCTACTACTAACATACATTTTAGTTTCAATAGTAATTTAACTTTGGTACGAATTACCTTAGAAGTTCGAGATCTCTTCTCCGGCTTGTATGTATGATGTATGTGTGTATGGGGACTCCCTTTTCCGCAATTAGACTCTAAGGTGGTCCTTTTTGCGTGGGGGTGACCTGGCTCAATAAATGTGGAGCCAGCCTAGCTCCTCCCAGAAGCGCAGAAGATTCCTGGGGTCTTCGCAGGCTTCGAGGAGCGACCTCGGATTGTTGAGGATTTGCTGCCGTTGTGCTGCTACGCCCACGCATTCCAGGACTACGTGGGATGCTGATTCTTCTTCGGTTAGACATTCCCTACAGAGCGGGCTGTCCGTGACGCCGATGTTGTAGAGATGTTTGTTGAGGGGACTGTGTCCTGTCAGTGTCCCTACGATTTTCTCCGGCTTTAAAAAGAGACTGCGTTTGGCAAGCCTTATGCCAAACTACATTCGAGTGAGTTTTTATAGTTTGCGATGTAACCCCTTCCCCATGAGTAGGGAGCGTATGAACGTAGTGATAAAAGGGGAGTGTGGGGTGTTTGCAAAAATTAGACACGTTCTGTTCACGTTGAAAACGAAACTTGTATGTATCTACGCACACGATAAGAATCTAGACATTGTATTACAGTTCCATTATTTTAGCTACAATTTTAAGTATTGTATCCAAATAATTATAGACTGAGTAAGTCTGGAGAATTGGCAGACGTGTGCTCAAGATCAAACTAAGTGCCCAGCAGTAAATATATCGAAAATAATACCAGACTAATATAATACTTAGGTATGTGAATAACGAGTATATTACACAGGTCATGTTGAGCTAAATCTAGGTATACTTAAATAAATGATGTTGGACATTTCACACAGCAGCATCAAGCCCCAAAGTAAGCAGAGCTTGTGTTATAGAATCCACATGACGGATATTTATACCTTTTTGCTTTTTTTTGTAAATACATACATATTATACATAGAAAACACCCAGACCCGAGGCAAATATTTGCAGATCATACAAGCATTTGTCACGCGGCGGGGATCGAACCCTCATGCGTCTCAGGCCTTCATCCACTACGCCACAGAGGTCGTCAATCTCGTCAATGTCGTGAATAACATTTCAGACACTTGAAAGTCCTTGTCATATCTTCGAATATTCGGTAGATACGTCAAACCTATAATCCTAAATTCACCAGACAAGTTTACTAGACGAGTCTGAATAGCTTACAGCGGCTTACTTCTCCGAATCATAGTCGAACTTGTAGCGAAGTTAGAATAGGGATGCTTTCTTTATCGATGTTTGTAAAATGTAGATAGTTCTTAGAACAATCGATTTCTGACATTTTAGATTTCAAAGAATTCAGTTCAGTGACAAAAACGTTAATCGCTTTTCGAAATTTTATAATTCAGCTCTTAATTATCTCAGTGCACTTCAACATTTTCCGCTTTACTTAGGTATAAACCCGTCTCAACTTTGAAAAAGTCAAAATTGAACCGTCCGTTTCAAATAATGCTAGGTATCCGTTTTTTTGTTAGTTAGTGGCAAATAGTGACAGGGCGAATCTTAAGCATTGTTGTTTTGACGTTAATAAGTAAAACCTCTTATTTTTTGGGAAATAATTAACTTTTGTAGTACCAATGCAAGTAAGTTTTATATTTGTTTTATTGTTCTTAAGTAATTTCCATTAAGTAAACTTTTGCTCACTGCTCAGTTTTTTTCTCAGCAAAAAAAAAATACAATTTACATACTACTACACTTTCAAAACGTTGCTGTATTTTCTTCGAGTTTCGTCGGATATCTTCGTTATCGATGTTTTCGTTTTTGGCACATCCCTAGTTCGAAACTGGACTACCCACTGTATCTGATGGCGAAGTTTGGAGCGGGTTGGAGTTCGAAAGAGTTTATTGGTCGGCTCTAATTGGCGACACGGTTTTGTAGATTTCAACCTGATTGGAGAACTTGAAGAAAATATGAAATTGGGATCGACTTGAAGAAAATTTTTAATACGACAGCTTAGTTTCAAAGTTTGTGAATGACCATTGCCCTAGCCAAGTTAATCGTAATCGCTAACGCTATAGATGTCAAAGAAAATGTATAGGAATTAAAATTCAATGTCGATAACGATAAGTTAAGTGTTGAGACTGAGAACTAACGATTAGAAAGCGTTAGCGATGATAGAAAGAGATTCGAAGCGCTTTAAATGGCCATGCCGATTTTGTATGGTTGATGCCTTTTTTCGCGCAGCCATCAATCAAACATCAAAATATAAACTCTTAGGAGTATAACAAACAATATTTGTGAGAACAGTATACATCTTCTCTCAGTCAGAAACGAGTTATACAGGGTGTTTTTCAGGAATGCCTCTAGGGCCAATCTTAAACTATTGGCAATAGCGAAAAAGTTGTAGTGCTTGGTACAGTGTTTAAATAGAGGAAAAATATGCCACAAACATTACTGACTCATTTGAATTAAAATTAGAATAATACAAGCCAAAAAAACACATTTCTATTGCGACTGATATTGTGGCAAAGCCCCGTCAATTCGTTTCTTAAAAAAAAATAAAAGGAAAATATTTAGGAGCTCGGAAATTCTCTATTTGCAAATAATGTAGATACTACTACAAAAAGCGATACTATTTCAATGTAATATCTACTTGTTAGAACCTAATATCATTGAGATTGTCAATCCAGCTCCATAATAGATTTAGACCCAAACCATTCCTTGTAATATTACGTTTCTGCGCCCGTAAATATGATTGGAAGGTTAAGGTCGTAGAAAATCTGACCTTTGAGAACTTACAGGACCAACTGTGGATTAGTTCCGTAAATTGATCTTTATGACGCTGACTTTTGGATTCAATATGGCATGTACGACCCTACTAGCAGAAAAATTGGGTCATTGTAAGAGTAATAGCTTGTTTCGGGTCATAGGAGGCATGTCGGCCTTTCGGAAGTATCCTGATTGTTTTTTGGTGAGTTCTATTCAAATGATGTCTAATGGCTCTCACGACTGTATGACATGACATTCAAAGGATTTTCCATTGCAGATAATAATAAACAATATAACATGCTTACATTTTTCAAATCGATTTGTTCCATGTTCGCACCGCAGAGTTTGGCCCCACATGTAAAATTCCATGTTCGCCCCACATTATATTCCTAATCACGATACAAGACTTTATGAATAAGCTTGTGTGGAAAAGTATCCCAAATATTGCAGAAGTCTTTTTTTTTAAGTAAATAAGTCCATTCACTTTACACAAACGAAAAAACGAATCATGATTTGTAAGACCCGACTGTGTCCACAAAGCGCGGCGATGTTCTCTCAGATTTTTGTTAAGATATCATATTGGGTAGTCAGAGTAACATCCTAATACAAAGTACATGTTCACATTTTGCGGAAGTTAGCATTCCATACGTGACAGATTGCAAGCCGCTACCGCTTATTAAAAACGAACTGTTGGGTTAAACGCAGAATCACAATAGGAATTGAACGATATGCCGTCTCTTTTCATTGACTGAAAGTGATAAGAACGGCATATATTGCAATTCCTATTGTGATTGCTATAGTGCCCTTTTTAACCCAGCAATTAACGATGTTAAGATAATTTTGATAATATTCAAGTGAGTTGTAGAGATTACATTCGTTACTTTTATACAGGGTGCCTCACGCTCGCTTGTGACCCTCATAATATCTATAGGGGCGCCGTCAACACAAGGTGCGGGGTCAATAATACGAGGTCAAATATTTGCGATGCCGGCGCGGGCCCGTCACACCCGAGATGTTTGTTCTCAGTGTGAGCAGGGTGATAGGATATACGATTTAATGTACTTTTGTGTAAGAAATGAAGTTTAAAGTTGTTATAATGTAGGCAGTAAGAACATTCCACAGTCATAATTACAAGTAACTCATCAACATAATTTATATAACAATTTTAACCCGTTTGCGCATAGCTGATTTTAATATGGTTGCCTCCTCTTAGACACAGTTCTATTTGAGCTGATTTTTCAATACCTAGATAACTTTTATCTGAGGAAATAAATATGCGATTTGACAGATATTGGATTGAAAATATGTCATCGATTGAAAAATCAGCCCTTAATCTAGTTATTTCTAAGAATCAGCAAAACTGTTATGTGATATCTCACGTCACTAGACTTGAGACATAGACATGAAACTTTTCGCTGAGTTCACAAAGAAGTAATATTCAAAATCGATGTTAAAGGTGACTATAATGATACGAAAGCTTTTTTGCAGTCCTTATTGCCAACAATACAAGTTAAACGTTAGTCAGCTCTATATCTATCTCTATCCTTATTTATCTCTATCCCTATCTTTAGGAGGATAATTTTGCTATATTCACCTATAGTCATTTCTTCTTTCCGCTCTCGCTTCTATCACCTACCACATCACGCAAACCTACATCCTCATAATACATTGTTGGATTACTACGCGGGTCGGGTTACGTTTTTATTTATATATTCTCCGTAAGTGGGAGACTGGGATGTTTTGTTTATTCCATAAAGATATAGTTTTCGTTATGAACGGGACAAATCCTTGGATAACCTCATGTGTTATTCAGAAGGTGTGAGGACTGCTCATTGATTCACGAATATATTTTTTTGCTTGACAAAATTGTGTCCTTCATTGCATAAAAGGCGAGAGGTTGGGGGCAGGTTGTATGAAATGATTTGTTCTAGAAATCTTTGGAAAAGGCACCTGTTTACCATACAAAAATATACTTTTTCCATTGTAGTGCACACTTACGTGTGTGTTAAATTTGTAAGTAAATAACGCTAGCCTGGTTTGAAACCGGAACTAATTTACGCCTAATATTCAACTCAAAATAGACCATGTAGTGTCATCTCCCAATAAGCACAAAAAAACAAATAACAATAAGTTCTAATGACAGTACGACAATGACAAATTGACGTTATCAAGGCCGTTTCGATGAATCAATTGAGTTTAATCAAACATCATATATCCTGAAAATCATGTATCGCTAAACCTACGATAACAGTACAATACATCACCCCAACATTCAAATTCCGGTCCTTATGCATATGGATGTTGAATTAAATTAATTATGATTAACACCTGTGACTAATGGTGGACCACATCTTATTGGCAATGCTGATGGGCCAATATTGGTGGAGGCAGTTAGCGGTATTGTGGCGATTAGTTTCAATAAGGAGGGGAGAGGGAGGAGGGTCGCGGCTCGTTTAAACCGATAGTTGGTCTTAGATTGTGGAATTTGCGGTTGGAAATTGTGAATAATTTGCCTGAATTAAGTTTGTACAATTTTTTACATAATGTTTTGAATCAATTTGTACAAATAAAACTTTACAAAGTGCTTGTATTTTATAACAATTCATTTTGCCATCTTATCTGGTAGAAAATATCACAAAACTTTTTAATTTAATTATCTTTACCATACTTTTAAATTTAATTATCTTTACCCTTTGTATTCTATAATTTTCTGCTTTTACAAATTACCAACAACTGTTTTTAAATGTTTAAATCAAAAAGATTAAATGTCTTTTATTACATTTTCTCTCAGAGCCATACATTTTCCTCTCTTCATAAAATTCGTACAATATAGCACGCATACAAGTTATGGCAAGAACCGTTAATAATATAGTGTCGGTGACAGCTCGCTAGGCCCTCCAGAGAGCCACTCTCAGGTCCCAAGAGAGCCTCTACCAGAACGCAGGTGTCGCTCGTAAATTATGCGCCACGGAACCGCGGCGTGAATAAAAGACTACTTTTACACCCTGTAGTAGTTTAAATATGCGTTGGGTCTGTGAGAGTTACTAGTTACTAGTTTACACATGGGTATTCTTACCGTATCTTTAGAAGAGTGAAGCAAGCGAATTTTAAAAAATCTTGGAATGTACTTTTTTCTTTTTAAAAATAAAGAAATGTTTTCTTAAAGTAAAATAATCTATCTTAAGGATTTCAAGTGATTTCCCTCCAGAGCCCATTGACTTTTTCCACCCTTTATGTATATGACTACTATTTTTTGGTGATTAAGTAAAAGTTTATAAGTACCTAATGAGTAAAAGTTTATAAGTACCTAATGAGTTGCAATGAAATCTGAATTTAAATATGTAAAATAAAACGGTTAAAACTCGAAACAAAATTTAATACGTAAACAGAACTCAGTAAATCATTTAATGGTTTCTCAGTATTTCCAGTTGCACAAAGAGCTTGAGTAAACTACGTGTTTACCTGAAATCATTCTGTAATAAGTAAATTAAGTATCGGATAAAGTATTTCAATATTATTTTATAGCTAGCTGCTCGGTTTCACTCGCATATTTCAACATTCCGCAATGAAACATAATCTATCTAATTTGAGAATACCGTACCTATCAGAAAAATCATGGCTTTTTTTTTAGAATTCACATTTCTTTTTACCGTCATTTTAACAATATTCCTAATAAATTATGAACTTACAATATTGCACCTTAGCCAATCATCTAGTAAAGAGAAAAGTGTGATAATCCATTTATCAAAACCTAGTCCTCGATATCTGCATTCAGCAGACTGATTGTCTAACTTGTCTCAAACCTCATATTGGTCTCAAACTGTCAAAACGATCGCGTAGGTATCGTTTGTCGCGTTCGGTCTCGATGTGATGAGAGGCTATCAAAGATAGACAATCAGGGGCCAGATATTTCACAACCGTGTGCATCGTAAATTCGTAATTACAAATACAAATACAAAAACATTTATTTTGTTTCAAAAGGTAGTGTTTCCGTAACATAAATTTAACACAGTTTACACAAGGTAGGTAGTTATAGGCTAAGGTTGAATTCGAAAAACAAAAATCACCTGCCCGCGATAACAGAGTGATCGCCATCTATTATTACATTATTAAGATTTAACGTTTGCGTAAGTACTGAGAGCACTTCACAAAATAAATACTTAGCTGAGTATTTAAACATTGGCCGAAGGAAGCCAAGTGAAAGAGGAAGCATGGTTTCCATTTCCGGTCAGCGATCCTTTACACAGAATTATGAAGAATTTTCTATTATAAGCCATGTCGAGGAATAATTATTAAGAAAGTAGGAAAGAAAGAAAGAAAGAAAGAAAAAAACATTTATTTGTAACAATGCAAGTGTAGATGTAGGCTATATTACTTTGATGAAATAATTATTTAATAGGTTCTATAATGGATTAAAATAAAAAATAGGTAGTTATGTCTACGTTAAAATATTCTAGTTGAATAAAGTCAACTCTTAGATAAATTAGTTTATAATCAACTAATAGGAAATTACTAGCAACTTATAAATAAAAACATAATGTTTGTGATAAGTACTTATTTCTTATCAAAGTAGTACAATTGCTATTTATTTATTTAGTTACCTACTTATTGTTTATTCTAAAATGGTTTTTATTTTTATTCTAGGATGTATCGTTTCTAAAATACAACGAAAAAAAAATTAAGAAACCACTGTTACCTGCCCCCTGATTGTATATCTTTGATAGCGACCAAAATCGGTCTCAAACTGTCAAATATGACAGTTCAGTGACTACGCAAGTAACTCTGTCACTCTCATCTCAACGAGACCGAACGTGAAAGACGCGATCGTTTTGACAAGTTTTTGAGACAAGTTAGACAATCCCCGAAATAGTATCAGTAGTCCGATGATTTAGTCCTATGATCGGACTGATGAGGTTTTTTAGTCTCATCAGTCCGATGATGTTGATCAATACAGATCATCGGACTACTAACCCTTTTAGTCCGATATTTACACATTTCGACTTTTCCAAAAAAAAGAAATGCTGAACTCCTGTTTTTAAAGTGCGTGAGATCTCAGTTCTCAGGACTTCGGGACGAACTACTAGTTAAAAATAACCATAAATAACATCTCTATAAACCCACTATGTTGTATACTGGGAATCACAGATGAAAGCCTCCACTCCAAGCGCCCGTAAACTAATGTTATTCGCGTAACGCGCCTTATGGGAGCTCTCGGACCTCTCTAGACCCATAAATTTTTCATGAGCCGTTCAAGCCACTGTGCTGATTGAAAAAGAAAAAAGAAATCTCTTTCACAATATTGGTGACTGCTGATTGGGCGCGTCTATTGAGAATGGCGGACTTCGGATTTGAAAATGGAACGTTTAACTCATTTTAGCGCGAATTGTTCCTGGTCATAAACAAGATTAATATTAGGTAACATTTCATAATGATTTTTTAATTTCTAAAATATTAGGTAGGTACCTAAGTAGGTAAGTACTTACTTATTTTTCAGAAACGAATAGGTACAGTCAGCGTCATCAATCGGTATCCCCCTATTGATTTTAACAAGGACCCTTTTCATTTCAACTTTGGATTTCAGTCGGATTTGCTAGTATAGGAACTCGAGCGAAATTAGATATCCATAAGTATACTAGCAAATCCGACTGAAATCCAAAGTTGAAATGAAAAGGGTCCTTGTTAAAATCAATAGGGGGATACCGATTGATGACGCTGACTGTACCTACTTCATGTTTACATAACTTTACAAATACATTATGTACTTACTTTAGATCCAGTTGAGCTATCTAATTATTTTTTCAGGAATTCTACACATAGCTAAAAATTAGGAGAATTACATTACACAGATTAATTCGAGTAAGAACAAAATTTTTCGAATTGATTTTTACATAACGACTTGCAGGGTAACAAAACAATAAAACATTGGGTACAAACAAACTTATTCCAAAATTGAGTGACCACGACCTACATAATTTCATACTATTCCGGTATATCCACCTAAAGCTCGCAACCCAATTGTTTGACCTCCCAAATGTTTGGTCATAATGACGGTGTATTTCCCGAACATGCAACATAACATGCCCCAGTTACTAAAGTAAACATTTTACTCATCGGCAAATGCAGCTAAAGAGAAGAACGATGACGAATGTGTTATAAAGTGCTCTTTTGTATAGAACTCTTATCTCTTGCGTTCCATTTCACTGTTTACACGGGTTTAAACTATAAATCAAAATAAGAACGCGGCGCTTCCATAAATTCACGCGCAGTTGTTCGTGTCTTTGACGTGGAGTTAGAAATTGGGTGAAAAGAACCGTGAAGTTTCGAAGCTCCTCTAAAGAATCGACTCGATAAGAATGATGTTATACAAACCAAATACTTATAAATAAGTAGTATGATTCGATAAATTACAAAATATAGGGCAATTTTCGAAATGTGCCACAAAATTAACACATTTTCAAATGTGATCAAAGACGTTTTGTAGAATTGTTAAGTATTTCAGTCAGTAGAACAATGTTTTTGGCAATATTCTCGACTACATTTCAAAAAGGCTTCATTAGACACTTTCCTAGAAAATTTCAAAAGCAGTTTCATGTTTCGAATGACGGCGACAGAACGACGCTAACAAAACCCCAGCTAATAACAACCTGTCAAAGTAATTAATACTCTCAAACAAAACGAAAGATTAAATTCAATAGTAACTCGAAAATTCCAAGGCTTGGTAATCTTATCCGCTCCAATCCCGGCACCGGCCAGTTTTATAGAAATAAACCTATTAGAGCCGCCGCTATCCTGTTGAAACCGGTTCAAAAAAGGATTTACTCTGTAAAGAGAGATTACTCCTGCTGACAAGTAGCCGCGACTGACTATTGTTCGAACTTCGCAGTGAAGTTCGTTTGCATCGAGCAAGTTACTGGGCCAAGGTGCTAGCTAGAGTATTTCAAAATCAGGTATTCTTATCTTACATAATCGTAAAGCCGCCTATGGCCTATGTTTGGTGAGCCTAGGCCAACGCGTGGGAAGGCAAATTGATGCAAGGTGACAGCGTTTAGTTAGACGTTTGGCAAGTCTGTACAAACCAATGCAAACCCATGCTCTTGTATTCACTCGCCAGCTAAGCGAGCGACACCGAGCGATTGCAAGGTAAGACAAATGTGCTGTCTACAAGTTCTTGACTTCTAAGTAGGTAACGTTGACGTTGTGGCATATTCTTACAGACCTTGGCAGATGATTTATTTATTTTATTTACATTAAAAAAAAAACAATCAAAAATAAAAGCCAGTCAAAAATGATTTTACTAACCTAGGCTTCGAGAGCAATCTACTTACACTCGGTCAGTGTAAAGGTAGCATTAACCGGAGATTTAAGTTTAAGTTATCTTGCGTGTCTGACACCTGGATTTATACACTTTGATAGCTGTATTTTACTAGGATAAAAGGTTCTTTAGTTTTTAAATTATTTCTTATTTTAGCTATAGCCAATTCACGGTATTGTGCTTAATGAAAATAAAATGGCATGTTATTATAAAGATCTAGAAATTATTCAAGCTCGATTCTGTCGCTGGTATATTTTAAATTTTTCGTTGTTTTAAAAAATTTAATATTATAGTCACAAAGAGGTAAAATGTAAAGGTTTGGATGAAGGAGATTATCTCCAAATTCGTTCATCTGATTCCTAAACTTCTTTCACGGATAGGTGCAGTAGCCTTTACGAGTAGAACTCATTTTCACTGGAGTGGCTAGTCGCGCGACTATTTTTTATTTTTATAACAAGTTGAAAATATTATATCTCTGTCTATGACGGCCCGGCTCAATTGTGAATGACCTTTTGTATATCTTAAAAATATCCTTTTTTTCTTTCCAACTTCTTTTTCTGCTGCCATAACGCCTACCTACTCCCAACACGGCTTAGCAGATACTTACCAACTTATTTTTTTGCGTAGGTGTTTGTACATCTCAAAATACGAGTAGGTAGATGAAAGTATTTTTCGTGAGACTTCATTCTGTTTTTAGATAATTCTACAAGGTAAGTACCTACTTAGTTTTATTTTACTTTTACCTTTGTTTTACTCAAAGCGAATATTGTTCAGCTGTATTTATTTCTTGAGAAAAAATTATATACCTACCTATGTAAATAAGTTCAATAGCGCAAATAAAACATATAAAATACGCGTTTTTGTTTAAAATCAACCAAACTTACTCATCTTAACGCTATCATCTGTACTTTCACGTCATTTCATAAGGTTTTTTTAGTACCATTCACTGTTAGATGTGATATTTTTACGTAATTCCGATGTATTATTATAATGTATAGTACAGTAAAATAAATAAATAATAAATAATGCTGGACATTTCACACAGCATCATGTAACCCCAAGCTAAGCAGAGCTTGTGTTATGGGAACCACATGACTGATATACTACTTAAATACATATTTTTTTTGTAAATACATACATAATATACATAGAAAACACCCAGACCCGAGACAAATATTTGCAGATCATACAAACATTTGTCCCGCGGCGGGGATCTAACCCGCAACCTCCTGCGTCACAGGCGGGCCTTCGCCCACTGCGCCACAGAGGTCGTCATAGTACCCATACTTGTGAAAAAAGTGACTAAACTTCACTGTTTTTACGATAGAAAACACCTAGAATCGTCTGAAACTTCATTAGTAAAATGAAGCCCCCAGCAAATCCTTGCACAGAATAGCCATCAAAGATCTTAGCGCTCCTTTGTCGTTCGGAACAAAAAGACGCTGCACAATTCGAAAGACACTCTTGTCGCTCCAATTGAGTCTAAATGGGATCCGCTGAGTCCACACCCTGTATTCACAAAGAAGTCAATACGTGAGACTGATAAAGATATAAGTTAATTTGACAAAATATGAACGGAGATAGATTTACAAAATATTAAACAGTACTTTAAAGTTTGTTAACAAAATGTGGGAATGTACCTACTAAATGTGTTTGGACAATTGGAAATACCACTACCCCTTACATTTACCCCCTACATCTACCCTACATCTACAACTACTCCCTTAGACATCTTCAAAAGGATCTAAAATTACCTAAAGATCTGAAAGAATATGTCTACCGCATCTTGGCAATACAGTCGTGATCATATTTATATTTTTTAGGGTTCCGTACCTTAAAAGGTAAAAAAAGGAACCCTTATAAGATCACTTTCTTGTCCGTCTGTCTGTCTGTCTGTCTGTCCATCTGTCTGTCTGTCTGTCCGTCTGTCTGTCCGTCTGTCTGTCCATCTGTCCGTGTGTCACCATCGATTATCTCAGGAACGGGTGGAGCTAGCAAGTTGAAATTTATACCATATACTGAAGTCTATAGTCCCTACTGTGAGTATAAAAATCAAGGTCCTGAGTCAACACCATAAAAAGATATAGGCAAATTTAGGTTTTCGTGAAAACTTGTAAGTACCAAAACTTACCTTAATTATCAACTTTTTTTATTTTTCGGAATTTTTCCTTTACTTTTGCTGGAAGACCTTACTTGTAACCAAAATTGACAATTCTAGGTCAACCGGAAGTACCCTAGAGGTTTTGGGTCGAAAACCTAAATGGTAGTTCCCGTTGACCTAGAATAACGAAATTTGGCAAAAAGCAAGGTCTTATAGCACAAATAAAGGAAAAATTCCAAAAAGTTAAAAAAGTTGAAAATTAAAGGGTGTTCCCATACATACATAGTTGACGCCAATTAAAATTGTCCTCCGAGTTGTATGGGCGCTCATACAATTAAGCGGACTAGCTTAATTGGCACCATGGCTAGGTACGGAACCCTCGGCGTACGAGTTCGACTCGCACTTGACCGGTTTTTTTTTTTTTTTTTTTAATAATTTGATTTAACAAAAGATCTTAATTTTATTAGGAGATCGTTTATGTGTCATATTCTTTGCCTCAGACTGGTGGCATAGTGAAGTCCTATTTGAGAATAAGGGAGCAGATTGCTATACAAGTTGTAATCAAATAACTTAGCAAACGGTAGTGTAATTCAAAGCCAACAGTTTAAAGAGACAACAATAGTAAAATGGAATAGTTTTAGATTGATATACGCTTTCGTACAAACTATTTGAATGTTTAGTATGTCTCCACTGCTACTATACATGGATAGCTTCAAAATTTTCAGTGTCTGGATTAATGTCTAGTGATTACTCGTATGATTAAGGGCCTTACTTATGAAAGATGTTTATAGTGAAACACTGGTTAAACAACGTCCTGTCTGTTGTTTAACCAGTGTTCAACTTTAAACATCTTTCATAAGTAAGGGGGTAAGTGTATCACCATCATCATTATCCACAGCCCGACTTTACCTACTGCTGGGTCGACAACCCTTCCGCGTAACTCTGCGCCAGATAGTGACAAACATAGACCGTGCAACAAAGATAGTGCAAACCATCAAAACATTGATGACAAAAACTTTTATCAGAAATTCGCTCAAAGTAAGAAAAATTATAAAAGAAAACCTCTTTGTATTAAATTGTAATTTTCTCTCAAACAACACCTAATAATGTCTTAACCCTAAAAAAGACCAGTAGAATGATTATGGCGGTCGATGTGACCGGAATGACTTGTTAATAGTGCCCATTACACTGAGATTCGCCATTCGCTAAGAAAAGAACCTATTTAAGATCCTTTCGGTGCTCTTAGCACTTGTTATGACTCCACTCCACCTACAGAGTCATTCTGTAAACTCACTTCAAACGTCGAAGAGCTGAATCCGCTGTGAGATTTCAAATTTCATATTCGAAATTTAAAAGTCACAATACATTCTTGTGTATTTAGTGAGCTCGGTCGCTTGAGTGAATTTTAAGTGAGTCTAGTGATGGGCCAACTCGAGTTACTAACTCGAGTTAACTCGAGTTAGGCTTAACTCGAGTTGAATCTTTGTAACTCGAGTTAGGATTGGCCATTGGCGCGGTAGAAACGAATCAAGTAAAGCAATTGACGCGCTCTCTCTCTCATTCTCTCGCAAGCGCGGCGATTCGATAGTTCGTAGTGTGCGCGCTTTGTACCATATCTAGCCAGAACATCGGTTCAGATTATACCTTTTTGTTGCAAAATAGCTCCTAATTCAACCGCATAAGATGCCAATACCGCCCCACCAACGCCATAAACAGCGCATCGCATCAATCAAATCAACCGAATGAAATGAATGGAATGGAATAATAACACCGAGCGTGATATAACGCGAGTGAAGTTTGTTTGCCGATTTGTGACATTGTCACAAATGACAATGACATATCATGACAATGACACAATCATTGGTTGGCTCTTGTAAATTGCAGATAAAGACAAAGAAAACTATAGACTGCTGGATCGTCCCTTCTCACTCACACAAAAACAAAGAAGTATAAATGTCGCAGCCAACTGGTTGAATTAGCCATTCAATTAAATGCCTAGCCATTTCATTGAGCACCGCCATTCAATTAAATGGCTGACCTTCGTTTAGTCGTAGTGTTGGACGTTGTGTTCAACACTAGGCTCAATGAAATGGCTAAGCATTTAATTAAAAGGCTAATTCAACCAGTTGGCTGCGACATATATATACCAAAGACAAAGAAACATCTATGATTGTAGGTAGATCTATCATGAAACTAGAGTCGGATTCAACACTGAAGTCCGATAGACGCAGCGCTGCTATTGCAGAACTAGGTTATGTAAAAAATTACTAATTGTCCAAATAAGGCTTGAACAATACTAATTATGCTAGTTTGTACGTTCGTTAGCTCTACACACCAGAACAACTGAACGACCTTGACTAAAAGAGCATAGTAAAGTAAATAAAACAATTAGTTCCCACTTTTTCCGTAGGACTTGAGAGAGAACAACAAATCATTCGTTTTTTTTGCGCAAACTAGACTAGGATTTGGTTAAAATAAAACAAATTATTCACTCAGTTTCATCCAGCTAACTCGAGTTAGGTAACTCGAGTTACGTGAATTTTAACTCGAGTTAACTCGAGTTGTGTTTATCCCGAGTTTGCCCATCACTAAGTGAGTCTACAGAAAGACTCTGCAGATCGTTGAAGTTAAGCGACTTTCTGAGCGGTCACAATTTGGGTGGGTGACCGCAAGTGGCATTAAACGCTGAGCGCTTCCGTGCTTCGGAGGGCAATTTAAATTGTCGGTCCCGGCTTTTTGATGGAGGCTTTCAGGTAGCCTAAAAACTCCGACACCAGAGTTGGCCAATAAGTCATACATACCATTAGGTACAAGATCATACTATTTACTATAGTGACAATCTTGATTTTTATAGAAGTGCCTAAATTAAAAATTTAAAAAATCCTGAGCAATTTTCTACACTCTCGAGGTGCATTTCTATTCATAACTCCGAAGATACTCAACAGATCTTCACCAAATTTTTGTGGTATCAGTCAAAAAGCACACCCTTTCAAACAAAAAATATTTTTTCAAATTGGTCCAGGCGTCTTTCAGTAATCGGTGAACATACATAAAAAAGCACATAAAAAGTTTCCGATGAATTGAGAACCTCCTCCTTTTTTTGAAGTCGGTTAAAAATTGTTGTACAGAAGATATTCTTATATTTCAGAAACTTGTGCTAACGACACTGTAGAAGTTGTCACTACATAAAAGGGAAGTTCGAATAATTGATATTTAGGGTCGCGAAGTTACCTTTGATATAACCTTCGTAGATAGAAGATAAATGAATTTAAATCTTCATCGACTGCAATAAAGACTAAAATGTATTTATTTTGTCAAGCCTTACCTACTAATAAGCAAAGCAATATCTTACGCTAACAATCAGCCCCCCTAGCCATATTACACTATCTATCGTCGCTGTAGAATAGAAACACTTCAAAATGTATGGGATTTGACGTTTCAAGTAGATGAGTCACGTGGTCAGAACGTCAATTCCTATACATTTTGAAGTGTTCTATTCTACAGCGACGGTAGATAGTGTAATATGGCTAGAGCCCCAGGTACCTAATAGTATTTAAATTAATGGCTGAAACAGCAACGATATGACAAATTAAATTGTAAGTCACTCCAGCTGCCTCGAAATGTACAAAAAACTGTTTTATAATGAAGTATACATTAAAATCTGTGGTTCCTTGGTAGTTTTGACGGAAAAAACTTTCCAAACTCTTCATCCATAATGCTTTTGAGATGACAGCAACGTACAGTCAGCCACAAAAGTTGAGGAACATGTAAAACTAAACTTAAACCCATAAAAAATTTGTATGTTGACCAAAATGTTGGCTAGTGTTAGAGGAATTGTATTGACTTCTAATAAAACTAAAGCACTATCGTGCACACATTTGTCTACTTGTCCCGTTCACTGCAAGAATCAAACTCACAAAAACACCAGGATCAACCTCTTGTATCTTAACCAAACACTCACTTGTCAAATCCAGTTCGTGGTTTTTAGACTAGGTACCTATAGCATGGTCACCGATTAGACAATTACTCTGTGGCATGGTATTATGGTATAATATAAACACACAGTTTATATTATGGTAAATTTGAAAGCGACAAGGTCCTACAACGCCTTGCAAATCATATTGGTCGAGTGTACATTAGCATTAACTTAATCAATTCCGCTATGGCCACCAGTTGGTAGGGTGGGCCGGGGTCTGCGCCTGTCCAATTGAATAATCAATCAGCAAAATGCAAATGACCCTGGCAACAGGCGTCAGGACTGTTTTGCAAGAACCTCGCCTAGAATTGCGGGTTAGGATTTATGAGGGTAGACGGAGAAAAGCGCAACGCTGATGTGAAAAACAGGCGACGGGTTTTATTGAGTTTATTGAACCCGTAGTAGGTAGATACATTTAATATGCAGTTGTTACTGAGTGTACAGTCAGAAATATGTTCTTATATTTTTTACATTTACAATAGGAAATATTTTATCCAGTATTTTAAGTTAATAACACTTGAACACGGCATTACTTTATGTAAAAATGGCGTCAAGTTAGATACCGACACTGTTCCGATATGAGGGATGAATTCGCAGTACGGTCTGTCTACTCCGGTCACATTGAAATCTAGATGGACGAGATTTTTACGTGAGTGATTCTCGATTTTATAAAGTCAAGTCGAGCAAAGCTTGAAAAGCATAGTAAAAATGTTGCTTAGTTTGAGGCTAGATGGCTCAGTATAATGTCCACCATTATTTATTGACTAGACCTTTCTGAGATCCAACGGCTGTTTTAAATTAGACTAGAATTTGTTCAATATTATTTGAACTGAAATTAATGATCTTTTGTGGCTGACTGTACTGTTTTATGTTGCAAATATTATCGCTTCAGACACATAGAGCTTCGCCTCATAAATATCTAAATGCATTTCGGTCTGCGACTATCAACAATACGACAAACTATTTGCTGTCTTCTGAATGCCTCGCTATAACTTTTTAATAAAAATAACACAATAGTCAAACTTCATTTCTCGATTATCAGTCGAGTAACAGAACAACAGACCTATCCCTACAAACTTTTTTGACTTAGGTACATAGACCTATATACCCTTACAACCTTTTTCGACTTACTTACATACCTACATAAATTAAAACATTTACACAAATATTACTAGTAGTTCGCCCCGAACTGAGATCTCGCGCACCGTAGATGGCTTACATTTGGACTTTCTTCTGACTACCCCTATAATTTCAATTGCTACTACTGCCGAGTATGCCTATTGCGCTAGCTCTTCATGGTAAAAAATACTAGCATGCATGCAATACAATAATGTCGTGTCTAATTTTTCATTTACTTATTTCATATTTATGAATTCTCGTCGTATTTCTAAAGTATACGTCCTAGAATGAAAATAATAACTATTTTGGAATGTACAAAATAAGACCTTTCATTTGACACCCCACTCAATATATTTGTTTATTTAACTTTTTTTACCCCAATTATTTTCATTCTTTATCAAAAATTTTTTTATCATGAAAATAAATCAAGTAGCATCTAAAATCATTGCAAACCAAACCGCAACGATGCCACTCTCTTTTTAAGACCGACCAGTCAATGAGCTACGAAGACATCGAAACTCTATGAAACGGGAGCTCTTGCAGCTCTGGTTTCGTAGTTTTTGTTCTTTGGTCGTATTTCAAAAACTATACATCCTAGATTAAAAATAAAAACCATTTTGGAATGTACAAAATAAGCCCTTTCGTATGACACCCCACTCAATATATTTGGGTAACTTTGAAAAAAATTTACCCCCTTGGGAACCCCATATCTTTACAACCCCTTCATCGATTACGCTCATACGCTCCACAGCAAATTTCCATAGCACTACCTATTGACCTATCAAGTTTCATACAGATTGGATTAGCGGTTCGATAGTTATGCGAGAACATAAAAATGAAACATACAAACATACAAACATACAAACATACAAACATACAAACATACAAAGCAAAATCGCCTAACTTGCCACTAAGATCTTCGCTCGCTTCGCTCGCTCGATCGATAAGGTGGTAAAGTTTGAAAATTATGTTAATCTTCGAAATCTGCAGGCTGATTGTCTAACTTGTCTCAAACCTCAAATTTGTCTCAAAATGTCAAGACGATCGCGTAGGTATTTTTTGTCGCATTCGGTCCCGTTGAGATGAGAGTGACAGAGCTACTTGCGTGGTCACTGAACTGTCATTTTGAGAATTTGAGAATGATTTCACGGATAGAAGGATACGATATCCCTGGGTGTTGTATACTACAGACTACGTTCACCACATATACAAAGTTCCGGGTAGAAGCCCCTACATAAATAGCGTCTCTTTCTCACAGAGACGGAGAAAAAGAAAAGGAAACACATTAAAAAAAGATTTCGAGCCCAAATTCAACCCTATCCAAATCAGATAAATAAGAATCGACACTTATACCTTTCAGTTAAGTTTCAGATTGAAGAATCTTAGTTAGTCGTACCCAGCTCAACCCCACAGGCCCACACTGATCCGTGCTGACTCGACTTCGACACTGGGGATTAGGTTTCCTAAGAAACTAAATCCGCTACAGCGATAATTCAACCTTGAGATAGAGGAGACGGTCTCGAGGTCGCGGATAAAATCCTAAGCATTGATGGATTTTTCATTTTGAAACACGAGCTCTGACACAGGAAGACTGAGAAAAACCGAGGGTATGCAATCTGTCACGTATGAAATGTTAACTTCTGCAAAATGTAAGCCAAATAATATTATGGCTTTAATAACATTTTCTGGCGAACTATTGCTGAGGTAAGTTCTTGTTTTTCTTTTGACAACTTTAAAGAGCCTAACTTTGTTCGACTGACTCCCCACTGGAGCTTGACTATTTAGATAAGCGAATGGATCACTGAAAAGAAAGCTAGGCCCCATACCGTGATTGTTGCCCTGATTCATCAGTGTTAGTCGCGAAAGAACGGTAGTAGAATCACATAGGTAGCTCTTAAGACGATTCAAAGTTATCTTAGTGGTCTTACTGAAAGAATGATATTTGAATTTTGATTTCTTAATTTTCTGTCTACGTACAAGATAGCTGATGATGTCTATGTTGATAAAATTAAGAAATTATCATTAATAAGCGGTTTCAATAGATTTTACTTAAAAAAATATAAACTTCCAACAAAACAATTTAATAATTTCAAAATGATATAACCTCAAAAATCACAGAATTACTTACAGATTAATAATTATACAAATCAGTACAAATCAATGAATAAATGGACAGAGTAACAGCACTTTACCGACAGTTGGAGGTGTTACCAGTACGAAGGCTCGAGCAAAAGTGAGCCCGAGGCAGGCGCGCGCTCTTCTTTTATAGGACCGCAACCGTTACAAATTTAAAAACAATAGCTTCCGTTGATTATATTTTATTTCTTAGATTCAGATTTTATTAGGATAAAATATGAATTAAGTAAGATCTGAGAGAATATCCACATTATACTTCGCTTTATGCCTTTATCAACTCTTTATTAGGTACGTCAGTAAATTTAACAGCCGTAGTTTCTCAAAAGTTCCAACTTAACTGACCGTTGATTTGAGAAAATAGTCTTATATCTAAAGTCTGGAAAACTTTAGCGGGGCGTTTAGGTTTAGAACTTAGAAAAGAGTAGAAAAGATTTTCTGTACTCGCCAGATTGATCCGCAATTCAAAGGATTTACCTTTGAATTGTTGGATTCGTATATCTTTGATTAGAACTATATGAACATGACCTATGACTATTTTATATAACTTTTTTAACCGATTTTATAAAAAGGAGGAGTTTCTGAAGTCGTCGGATTTTTTTTCTTTATGTATGTTCCCCGATTATTCGAAGACGCCTAGACCGATTTGAAAATATATATTTTTCTTTAAAAGGGTAAACCCAATGTAGTGCCATACAAAAGTGGTGAGGATCGAGGATCTTCGGAGTTAGAACAGAAATGCACCTCGAGAGTGCAGAAAGTTGCTCAGTTTATAGCATTGAAATTGTTTTTTTTTTTTATTTAGACATTTATAATATACTTAGCTACCTAATTATTTAGATTAATCTATATAATATATTGGCTTAGTAAAAACTTTTGTTGAGGCGTTAAATCCTTTGTGATTTCCTAAGTCTTCTTTTTTATCGAGTCTCACTTATTTCGAATGGCAATCCACTGGAGCTTGGATATTTAAATTTAAGAAAAGAGATCTCAAAAGCATGCCCCAAACTGTGTGTGTGTTGCAATGATTCTTGAAGTTATTGGGTGAGAATAGTAGATAGATAAAGATAAAAAATTATAGTGATGACCGAAGACTTTTCACTTTTTAGAAGTTACCTCGATTTATTTTACATTAATTTTAATTTCGAAAACGTGAACTTCAATCACCAAGTCTAAATGTTAGTCAAAGTACCTGTCCAAAAAACATTCCTGACTGTGTATTTAACTTGCTCATCATTAAGGAAAATGGATCGTAGCTGGCAACCGGGCAAATTTTCAGAGCTCAGCATTTTCTATCTACATTTAGAAGCCTAAAACGCGCATGTAATCAGCAAATTAACAAATTGAAAGCGTTTCTGAAAAACGGTGCTGCCTTTCGGACTAAGCAGTCGTTCGAAAAACGGCAACCTCATCATGACGGTAACGAATTTAAAAAAAACATCGACGAAAGATTTTAAGTGCTATTGTATTTATTTAAAACTAGCAGCGCCCTCGCGGCGTTGCGTCGTAGTGATGATATAATGATAACGATGATTATAATGGAAATTAGCCTATAACCTTCCTCAAGAGTTTAGCTATCAAATGACAGAATTTTTCTAAGATACTGATCTCGCGGTCTAACAAACAAACAAAGAATCAAACTCTTCCGCTTTATAATATTAGTATATCACAATTAAACCACTCATTTAAAAGTTAAAGCACATTAAAAACAGACAAACATTCTACCGCCAGCTGTACCTCGTAGTCAAGAAATGTTTTAAAGGTAAAGACATAGCTTACTTCGTCTCATAATATTTTCCTTCAGCATCAAAAGAATGTTTAAAATAATTCCTTCGATCGACTTAACGTTGTTCATCGAAAAATATTTTCAATGGAAAAATCT
This sequence comes from Camptogramma bilineatum, assembly GCA_958496255.1. Lineage (NCBI taxonomy): Eukaryota > Metazoa > Arthropoda > Insecta > Lepidoptera > Geometridae > Camptogramma > Camptogramma bilineatum. The sequence continues at coordinate 2,670,416 of OY292453.1, forward strand.
CTTTCGTGTTTTAAACTTTAGGAGAATTACGTCAGTAACATACCAGTCGCCGCTTCGCAGAAACCCATAACTGTAGACGCGGCACTCAGCACCGAGTGAGGAGGAATGTATTAGCAATATCCCTGGTTATTTCATTAACCCTGCTTTTGGTGTCCGGGCTATAAATCAACGTCCGTGTAATTACGGCCGGGTGACTGATGTCGGGCTCGCATCGAGGCTCGAATACGCTAAGATGGACTAAGAGCAAAGCGGCTACACTAAATAGACTACAGTATAGCCCATCCCATAACTGGTTACATTGTAGATTTAGTATTGTTAAATACGAAAAGTAGGTACTAGTTAAACTTGAAAAATAAAATAATGGTAAATCTTAGTATCTATCTCAGAAGATTACACAGTAGCTAACCTTGCTACGTCCACCATTTTTGAGGTATTTAGGTATTTAAATCTAAGATAAGCACTACGCTACTTGCCATCGCTCGCTATGCCATCTACTGACCTACCACTCGCTACGAACTCTACAACTCTCCCCGACATAGTTCGCTACGCTCTACACGCATCCTTCACAACACGCTCGCTGCTCTTTCCCCCTCGCTAGCAGTTTCACGCTCCGCTCAACGCTGCGCTCACCGCACTATTTCCATTTGCGACCTAGATTTTGTAGATTGCACTCAGGGTTAAGGAAGGCTATCGGGCTGTAAGCGTAGAGTGCTCGTTCTCTTTTGTGTACGCTTTCAAATGGGTTAAATGTTTTGTGTAAGTTGCCTTGTAATAGCATTTTTGCAGCTTTACTGCTCCACAGGGAAATGTAAATGAAATTCCCTTTGTTTATTTAATGGGAGGAAATGAATACTTGCTTTGGAAAATGCCGAAAATGGAAAATTCTGATTCTGTAACCTAGTTATGAAAATATTTAGTAATATTTTTATTCCTTTTATCGCGTATTTTTAATATATTAATATCAGAATCGAATTAATAGGGAAATCAAGGTATACGAGCATGTTGCAACATAAAAAGCTAAGATAATATTTAGAAACCAACATTCCAAAAAAGTTGGTATGAGCTCGTAGCCAACTCTGGTGACAGAATTTTTAAGCCCTGTTAACGACTTTAGCCATGATTGTTTCTGAAAAACTCATAACACTTTTTTTATACTGTCTAGTAGAATACCAACTCCTCACGATATTTGCACACATGCCACACTATAATGTCGCAAAAAAATAGGTACAATACAAAACACCAGGCATCAGTCGAGGCACATAAAAAAATTAGTAAGTAAATCTGAAGAAAAAAGAAAATCTATTGGTGCCTCCAACACTTCTTCCCGCGACCACGGCTGGTGCAATCCGGTCGACACGTCGTCGCGGGCGGCGGCGTCGGGTTTAATAAAAAGGTAATTTACGTGATAAATAGCCGGATACATTACACTCATATTATAAATGCGAAAGTTAGGATGTATGGATGTTTGGGTGGATGTTTGGATGTATGTTTGGATGTATGTTTGTTCCTCTATAACTCGACAACCCCTGAACCGATTTGGCTGAAATTTAAAATATAGAGGTAATGACCGCGAATAGGACATACTCGTACCATTTGCATCGGTATCCGTACCCATATTATAAATGTGAAAGTGCGTTTATTTGTCCTGCTTTCACGTCACAACAGAGCGATGAATTGACGTGATTTTTTTTTGTGTGGAGATAGTTGGAGGTCTGGAGAGTAGCATATGCTACTTTTTATCGGGGTACCAGGTGAGCGAAGCCGCGGGAGGAAGCTAGTTATGTATAAAATCTGAAGAAGCTTACTTCCATCTTGCCCTCATTCCTCACGGCTTCCGAAGCCCGATTATACCGATTGAGAGCTGACGCTGAGTGCATTTTTCAATAGCGCGATGTTAAAGTGTTATTTGAACGGGTGACTGCCGCTCCATCATTCATGTGTGCCCAGACGAGGGTACGAACAAAATAAATACTAGCTTTAGAGATTGCAACCGCAGGTAGTCAACAGTGACTCGGTACTTCTTTCATTGAGTAAGGATACTATTCTAATCCTTTTTAGTCTCATAATAAACGTAGAAAAATATTTTGGGGAATCCACTGGCCTCTCAAATCAGTTGGTAGAAGCTCTGCCTTCTGCGCTGTAGGTCGTGGGATCGATTCCCACCCAGGACAAACATTTTGTGTGGTGAACATAGATGATGGTTCTGTGCCTGGTTTGGGTGATATAAAATATTTTATGTAGGTCAAAAAGCGTCACCATTAAGTACCTCCCCTGCTAAGACGTCAGTTCGCAACCCGTTGATCTCAACTTTTTGTAAAACATTTACCTTTTTTATTAGATTTGTCATTCTTACTTTCTTATTCTTACTTACGTATGGATAAGTAATTTCACGCGCTCTGCTGTGCGGCCGATTGGTGTAGCGGTAGCGACCCCCAATTCAAATGCTCCTGCGTGGGTCCGGGCTTGGTTTCAAATCCTGTCACGACTATGTATTTTTTGTTTATTTTATTTTTATTTTTGCTTTCACAACGAACTACGTTGTGAGTATGTAGTAAGTTACCTAGTAAAGTTATAGTTAGATGAAACAACTTTTAGTAGGGTCTTAGTAAATTTATTTAAACACAAACCTAATACTTAATCCAATAAAATTAACGAGTGAACAAACATGTCATGTTATCATTGGAACAGTTTATACTTATCGTATAAAATCCAGTGAAAAATAAACAATTTAGATCTCTCGCAAATCAGATCAGACTAAGTAATATTATCTACTTACAATTTAAAACAATATCAGTTATCTTTCAATTTTATAAAAGTTAGTAACAGCTCGCGAACGATGAAGCGCAGTTATCATGAACTAAATAATAATGTTTGTGGCGTTCACATAGATCTGTTTAGACTCCTTAGCTCTTTCGGCCTGATTTTTGTGGCTTTATAATGATTCATATCACCAGTCGATAGAAACCTTGGAAGCCTGCACCGATTTTGACCTACGAAAAGTAAAATAAGTGTTATACATTTATACTCAGGCAATTATTTATTCACAAAGATTGTTATAATATTTACGACTTACCATTATTCCATGATGCCAAGCAATCTCTTTTATGCTTATATTTTGTTCGTAAAGAACAACTATCTTTGTCCTTTCAAAATTGATAAAATGCACCATTGCTATCTACACGCACCGAAAATAAAACAAGTAACAAAACCAGTCAGTTAATTTTATTGTTCAATAGAATTTAGTGCACAACTACCTTCATTCAATACAATTTTATTAGTTGATGGTAGTCGTGTAAAGAGTTACCTACTATTATTTTGTAAACGAATAATCTAACTTATAAATTCAGCGCTGACGACAACTGCTACCGTAGCTCAGTTGTAATAGCGTGCGGTGTTAATAATACTCGCTCACGTGCAATTGGGGCATCGGTGGTTCGAATCCTAGCAAGCAAATAAGTTTTTGTAAGATTTTATTTATTTGAGTCGTTCAGGCAAACAATTTCGTTAGTGTAGCCTGCATACGGCAACTTTCCATTTACACTATAAAGGGTTACCAATTGGTGACGCAGTGTGTACCTACGTACTTATGTATTTACAAAAAGATATACTTACCTATCTACTTATTATGTAAGTATCTATGAGTTATCTTATCTGGTTCCCATAGTACAAGCTTTGTTTAGTTTGGGACAAGATGGCGCTGTGTAAAAAGTCCACCAATAAAAATAAAAACCGGTCAAGTGCGAGTCGAACTCGTACGCCGAGGGTTCCGTACCTAGCCATGGTGCCAATTAAGCTAGTCCGCTTAATTGTATGAGCGCCCATACAACTCAGAGGACAATTTTAATTGGCGTCAACTATGTATGTATGGGAACACCCTTTAATTTTCAACTTTTTTTATTTTTCGGAATTTTTCCTTTATTTGTGCTATAAGACCTTGCTTTTTGCCAAATTTCGTTATTCTAGGTCAACGGGAACTACCATTTAGGTTTTCGACCCAAAACCTCTAGGGTACTTCCAGTTGACCTAGAATTGTCAATTTTGGTTACAAGCAAGGTCTTCTAGCACAAGTAAAGGAAAAATTCCGAAAAATAAAAAAAGTTGATAATTAAGGTAAGTTTTGGTACTCACAAGTTTTCACGAAAACCTAAATTTGCCTATATCTTTTTAAAGTGTTGACTCAGGACCTTGATTTTTATACTCACGATAGGGACTATAGACCTTAGTATATGGTATAAATTTCAACTTGCTAGCTCTACCCGTTCCTGAGATAATCGATGGTGACACACGGACAGACAGACGGACAGACAGACGGACAGACAGACGGACAGACAGACAGACGGACAAGAAAGTGATCTTATAAGGGTTTCTTTTTTTACCTTTTAAGGTACGGAACCCTAAAAACTATTAAAAGTTTAGTAATCTCAGAATTCCTACTGGAAATATTTTTTTATTGATATTTCTAATTTTAACAGACAGTAAGCTGAGGACTTATAGTACGAGAGCCGACCGCAAAAAACCAACGTCACTTGATACTAAGATAGGCTCCATGGCACACGCTCAAAAAAGTGGTGCTAAGCTTGGATCAATTAGTCAAAAGGCTCCGATTTGGCCGGAAGCACAAAAAAAGGGGCTACTTCCGGTAAAAAAAAACGTGTCAATTTACGTCATTTGATACTAATGGCAGACTTATGGCAGCAGTTACTAATTTATATGCAGTGACAGATAAATCTAGTCTGCCAGTTCCTGTATGGCCGGAAGTACTTGGCAGACTGTCTCAAAGCTGACGATTCGGACCCCTAATTTACGTCATCTGATACTAAGTTGAAAATAGTGGCAGATGTTAGATATCAACCCTACGTTTCAGTATAAATTAGTCTGCCAAGGCTATTTTGGCCGGAACATCTTCAAAATGTCAACTTAGTGATGATACTAAGAAGAAAAATTTTCGATTTTTTTTGGTTTATCAATGTTTAGACATTAGAATGAAACAATATTATGTATTTATTCATGTTAATATTATTATTATAACCTAGTAGAAGCTGCCCGTGGCTTCGCTCACGTGGTACCCGGATAAAAAGTAGCCTATGTCACTCTCTAGCCCTCCAACTATCTCCACACAAAAAATCACGTCAATCCGTCGCTCTGTTTTGACGTGAAAGCAGGACAAATAAACAAACAAATAAACACACTTTCACATTTATAATATGGGTAGTAGACATGTGCGCCGCGCTGAAAATTGTCGGCGGCGGCGCGCTGCAGTTTTTCGTCCGGTGGCGGCGCGGCGCCGGCGGCGTGGCTTTTTTTTAAATAAAAATACACTAATAAAATCGATCTCTAACGTTTCACTACAACACAAATGACTAGGTACTTACGGATAATTATTATGTTAACAAATCGCGAAAGTTTAACAAGTTATAGGTACATACATAAAATCACGCCTCTTTCCCACAGGGTTAGGCAGAGACCACGAACTTCCACTTGCTACGATCCTGACACACCTCTTTCGCCTCATTCACTTATACTTATAGGTACTTACTGTTCAATAATACTCTAATCATAATCCATGATATCCAGCCTAGATCTTTTACAACAACTTTACGATAAGCTGGGATCGTCTGAAGGGCAGAAGCTCGTCTACAAGGTAGCACGTTTAAGGGTCAAAGCGGCATAGGCTTAGACATTTCTAGGATGAAAGGTCTAAGGGCACTTTATATTTCCAAGTGCCCCTGTGTAAAAGACCCCCGTGGAAATCTATTAAGTATGTAATACCTTGCGGTGAAAGAGAGATGGCGTTCGTACTTTCACGACCTGCTGAACAAGCAGCATAGAGAGGTATAGCCACCGGACCTCCCAATCAAGGACTAGTACTGCCAAAAACGCCTGAAGAAGTAGAAAAAGCTCTTCGCCGCATGAAAAATCGGAAGCCGTCAGAATCGATCCCCATCGAGTCCCCATCGAGTCCCCATCGAGGCCTGGAAGGCAATGGGCCCTCGTGGTGTGGTGTGGGCATCTTAACAAATCTTTACAACCGCATGCAAGTAGATGTTTGTGATTGATTGATTGACATACTGCACACTGGAGGGATCCCTCGCCAGAGAAGACTAAGTGCTATCACTCCGGTTTTCAAAGGCAAGGGATCTATCAAGAGTGTGACAGCTACCGCGGTATAAAGATCATGTCCCACACCATGAAACTCTTTGAGCGGATAGGAGACTCTCGGATCCGACTAGAGTGTGCGGTCTCGGAGTGTCAATATGGTTTTCGCCTTGGCCACGGAACCATAGATCCAGTCTTTGCCCTACGGACCGTCATGGAGAAATACAGGACGAAGAATACACCTCTATATTTCCTGTTTTTGAACATGGAGAAGACCTTCAACTGTGTTCCTCGTGCGATGATCTAGTGGGCATTACGGTCCAAAGGTGTACCAGAGATTTATATTGACACCATCCGAGACATGAAACTACCATGATTCCGATTCTGTGGTTAGGACCGCTGTTGGTGACACCAAACCCTTCCCCATCACTGTTGGAGTACACCAGGGAACCGTCCTTAGCCCATTCTTGTTCAGCGGGATATTAGACGTAGTGTCGGACAGTATCAGGGACAGACATGAGGGGCTTGGTTACTCATGTATGCTGACGATATCGCGCTGGCAGATGCGGACAGAGGACTTCTGGTAAGACGTGTGAATGCGTGAAAGGAATCGCTTGAGAACGGTGGTCTGAAACTCAACGTGGCGTGGCGAAGACCGAGTACTTGGCTTGCAATAAAGCAGATCCCACATCCATACGCTTAGAAGAAGACATGGTCGAGCGCACGAATCAGTTAAAATATTCTATTCTGTGACTGTGAATATCTGTGACCCCAAGATGCCAGTTAAGTTGAAAGGATATGGCAGTGAAGCGTGGTCGGTACTTGAGCAGCACAAGCAAGAACTGCTGGTCACTGAGATGAATATGCCGCGCTGGATGTGTAGGGTTACGCGGAAGGACCGCGTCAGGAACTATCGCATTCGTGGCAGCTTCCATGTTCGTGATATAGCAGATAAATTGCAGGACTGCCGCCTACGTTGACACGGACACGTCTTACGGAAACCGGCAAGCTACGTGGGGAACAAATGCTCAGCTATGTTGGCTCCGCCAGGCCCCGGTGGAAGGGGTGGACCCAAGAAGTGCTGGCTTGACTTCGTAGTGGATGACATGCGTGGCCTCGATGGAGACTCGATGGGGATCTATTCTGACGGCTTCCGATTTTTCATGCGGCGAAGAGCTTTTTCTACTTCTTCAGGCGTTTTTGGCAATACTAGTCCTTGGTTTAAAGGGAGGTCCGGTGGCGATACCTCTCTATGCTACTTGTTCAGCAGGTCGTGGAAGTACGAAAACCATCTCTCTTTCACCGCAAGGTCCTCGCATACTCAATAGATTTCCCCGGAGGTCTTTTACACAGGGGCACTTGGAAATATCCAGTGCCCTTAGACCTTTCATCCTAGAAATGTCCTATAAGTATAAGTGAATGAGGCGAAAGAGGTGTGTCAGGATCGTAGCCAGTGGAAGTTCGTGGTCTCTGCCTACCCCTGTGGGAAAGAGGCGTGATTTTATGTATGTACCTATAACTTGTTAAACTTTCGCAATTTGTTAACATAATAATTATCCGTAAGTACCTAGTCATTTGTGTTGTAGTGAAACGTTAGAGATCGATTTTATTAGTGTATTTTTATTTAAAAAAAAAGCCACGCCGCCGGCGCCGCGCCGCCACCGGACGAAAAACTGCAGCGCGCCGCCGCCGACAATTTTCAGCGCGGCGCACATGTCTACTACCCATATTATAAATGGGAAAGTGTGTTTATTTGTTTGTTTATTTGTCCTGCTTTCACGTCAAAACAGAGCGACGGATTGACGTGTTTTTTTGTGTGGAGATAGTTGGAGGGCTAGAGAGTGACATAGGCTACTTTTTATCCGGGTACCACGTGAGCGAAGCCACGGGCAGCTTCTAGTAGGTTATAATAATAATATTAACATGAATAAATACATAATATTATTTCATTCTAATGTCTAAACATTGATAAACCAAAAAAAATCGAAAATTTTTCTTCTTAGTATCATCACTAAATTGACATTTTGAAGATGTTCCGGCCAAAATAGCCTTGGCAGACTAATTTATACTGAAACGTAGGGTTGATATCTAACATCTGCCACTATTTTCAACTTAGTATCAGATGACGTAAATTAGGGGTCCGAATCGTCAGCTTTGAGACAGTCTGCCAAGTACTTCCGGCCATACAGGAACTGGCAGACTAGATTTATCTGTCACTGCATATAAATTAGTAACTGCTGCCATAAGTCTGCCATTAGTATCAAATGACGTAAATTGACACGTTTTTTTTTCACCGGAAGTAGCCTCTTTTTTTGTGCTTCCGGCCAAATCGGAGCCTTTTGACTAATTGATCCAAGCTTAGCACCACTTTTTTGAGCGTGTGCCATGGTGCTTATCTTAGTATCAAGTGACGTTGGTTTTTTGCGGTCGGCTCTCGTACTATTAGGACTTTACTCAGTGGCAGTAATAGATTGACTTTAGTGTGCAAGTGCACGTTCACACACGTACGTTTTACAGGTCCGTTTTATCGTATACGTTTTTATTCGTCGATAGCGTACGAGCGTGTAAACACGACAATATTGCTGATTTAGTAAAATAGTGAAAATCCGTAGCGGCGGATTCGTTAAAAAGCTCCTGTAAATACGGACCTTCTGTGTGAACGCGCTGTAAGAATTATATTATCTGTTGTGCAAGTACCGTTCTTGTCGATCGCTAAATTTGACATTTAAAAACGACAAAATTAGATAAAATTAAATTTATCAATGAAAAATCCAACTTTATTGAATTTTGTCGATTCTAAATGTCAAATTTAGTGATCGATACGAACGGTACTCGCACTGCTGGTACTTAATTTTATCGATGAGCACTTAAAAGTTTTTAATCTCAAATAATATTGGGACTAGTAGTTAAGCAATTCGAACTCATCTCGACTCTAGCTCTTAGAACAATTCGAAAATTAACTAGGTACCTACTTACTCTAAAGTTGGTACTTAAACTCTTATTCAACACGAAATTTAAGAGTTGTAAAGAACTAATACAGTTAATCAGCTTTTGTTCATGACTGTATGTGAAAAAAGGAGAAAAGAGGTTTTCAACCCAAGATCATCATCATCAGCCTATCTACCTATATAATAGAAGTCCACTGCTATACACAGCAGGCTGCTTGTCTAGTCTAACTTGTCTCAAACCTCAAATTGGTCTCAAACTGTCAAAACGATCGCGTTGGTATCTTTTGTCGCATCGGTCTCGTTGAGATGAGAGTGACAGAGCTTTTTTCGGGGTCACTGAACTGTCATATTTGAGAGTTTGATACCGATTTTGGTCGCTTTCAAAGATAGACAAGCTTTTCTAAACCTCGAGAAACAAGAATTAAAACGGCATTTTTCTTTTTTTCATTTTCACAAATCAAAAACCCAGACTTGTAAAAACATTCTTCAGATCACGATAATTGAAGCACAAAAATCCAATTATTCCATTTCAAAGAAAACTCTGAAAAATAATGAAATCGAGTTGAATTCTCTGTCACGAAAGCAGAGAGACCAAAGAGAAAACTACAAAAAACGGGAAATAACCGGCTATTTAGCCAGCAAGAGAAAGGCAATTTTCTATCCTATTTCAGTTGGATTCCCGAATTATCTGCAATCAATCGAACAAAAGCAGCCAAGTTATTTCTCTAACGATTTATCACAGTCATTTGTTAGACAACAGCCGGCATTGTTTACTTGGTAGAACGATATGATTGGAGGACAAAGCTTTTCTGGGTGATGAATCAGTTTTTAATAAAAAAAAATTAAAGGTTTAATAAATAAGTGGGTATTTAATGTTTACTTTTCATTGTAATTTTTTTTTTAAATTAACTTCTGTATTTGGATGTGGTTTGCGCCTATAATTAGATGAACACTATGCCTTAGTGTTCTTACCGAAAAAAATTTAGTGACCACCAACTATATTGTCTAATCGCACGTCTATTGCTCATCTGTCACAAAATGCACTTTAGCCATACGATTTTTAGTGATATTTTTCGGAATCAGAATCAGAACTTCGTATCTAAATGATATAAGTTACGTGAGCAACATAAACATTTGTCAAATGATACTCTGCCACGTTTTCCAGTTACAAAATTAAACGTCCCTGTCTGTAATAAAATAGCCTCACATTTTTGCAAAGTACATTATAAATAAGGTCCCAAAACCCACCTGTTTATAGCAGCAGTAATTTGAATGAAGTTAATTATAAAGCAGCTAAACGTAAAATGGACGGCAGCTACTAAACAGTGTATTATTGTACCACATGTGTATATTATTTACGTTATGATATTGAACCCCATCTCATTAGGCTTGTTTGTGCGCAAATTATTTTATTAAATGTTGGTAATTGGGTATTTTAATGCTTTACAGTATGAGAATGTGCTTTGGATGAATTTGAGCTCTATATGAAAATACAGTTTCATGACGATACCTTTTGGGCGGACCGAAACTCGATGGGTCTAATTATGTTATTGCGCTTGATTTTTTTAGATTTGCCTTTTACGTTCGTGTAGACTTTCTCAAACGATCTTGGATCTTTGGGAATGTGCTTTTTTTTTGCATTAGTGCTTGGGGAAGTAGAAACCTTTAAGGCGGCGGTTCCCGCCTGTGACCGAAACTGAAGACAGGCTTTGTAGAGGCGCACGAAAAATACAGACGAACCGGCATCGGCAGCTTAAATAATAACAATAATAATAATTTTATTTCGGACAACTTAAAATATACAAAAATACATTTTTGGTCCATGTCAAATAAATACCTTACAGACTAACATACATCACATTATTTAACTAAATCTACACTTGAGGGATTTTGCTTTCGTGCTGCTTCCCTAAAGCGACGGTAGACGATGCCTGCTGGCCAAAAATTAGGATCCAGGAGTACATCCTTATGCTTCGCCAGTATCTGAAGTGCATCAGACTTGAAATCAGTGGCCCTACTGGACTCCAGCCGCTGGAGAGACATCTGGAGTGGCCCCTCAATCCGACCCCAGGTGCCAACCTTTCCTTCACGTAATGGACGACATCCTCTCCTGATGTATTCCGATTTATTCGGGAGATTAAATTAAATGACAACGGTCTCCTGTCTCCGTCTCTGGTTTCGGTCTCCGTTCTCGGTCTCCAGCGCGAATTGCCATCTTTACATGCGTACCTAAATAAATTACATTTTTGTGCATGTATGAGAGAGTATTCTGTTATATCTAGGACTGAAGAAATAACTTAAACCCCTCAATTAGTTTTGCACATCCACATCTTTCTTAGGTTTATTGGCTTATTAAGGGTTATCCCCTTCGCATGTAAATCCAACCTCCATACAAATTGAATGAGAACTGCAAATCCCTGCAAATGTAATTACTAAACATGTCTCAAACTTTGAGACCACAATGAACCATAGAGTTGAACCATACAGTTCCAAAATTGACCAGTTCAGAAGGGTCAGCTGGGATAGGGCAAAATGTCACGAAGTTATCCTTAAGTAATTACCCTCGAAGGGAACTCGATAGTAGTTCACTTTAATTAAGTACGCGATACCTATGTAACCCTCTTATAACAAATTAGATTTGAACTTCGGGTTTGGCTTAATCCGGGTTTTGTTGAAGGACATGTGGATAAGCTGAGCCGATGTCGTTTCTGCACAGATTTTGTGCTTTATAGCTTCTCAAAGTTATTTGTTTCTAAAGGGTTTGTTTCGTCTAACATTGCAAATGCGATGGTTGGAAGTTTCAGGTTTAAAAAGTTTTTAAGTAACTTGATCATTCCTTAAGAGCTTAATTTGGATGAAATGTTAATAGATACGTCATTGCCAGAGGCGTATTTAAAAATTTGGCGCCCTGGGCCTGTAAGTTTTGCCGCCCCATAATTAGCGGAAAATGCAAAATCAGATACCTACTACCTAGTGAATGAAAAACAAAAAAGGCACTATAGTTAGGTTCAATACCTACTAGCTGTGACCGCGACTTCGTAAGCGTTATGATTACCGTACGCGCAATGCATTTAACGACTTCGATTCCCGTCGCGGGACAAATATTTGTATGATTTGCAAATATCTGTCTCTTATATGCGAGCGAAGCGAGCTCAGATTTTTTAAAGACAAATGCAACAAATGACACATGATTTTTAATTTTTCTTATGGTGCTCAAAGAAAAGGCTGTCTGCTTGTCGGTTCTTATTCTATTATGCGAGCGAAGCGAGCCGATTTTTTTTTATCTTAAATGCAACATGTGACACTTGATTTTGCTTACGTGCTCAAAGAAAAGGATGGCTATTTGTCGGTTCCTATTCTGTGATCAGCTATAACTCACTGTGCTCGCAAAACACTCATGAAGCCAATATGCGAGCGAAGCGAGCCGAATTTTTTGAAGAGGAATGCAACAAGTTACACTTAAATTTTTCTTATGGTTCTCAAGGAAAAGGCTGGTTGCTTGTCAGTTCCTATTCTATCATGCGAGCGAAGCGAACCGATTTTTTGTCACAAATACAACATGTGACACTGATTTTGCTTACATGCTCAAAGAAAAGGATCGGTTCCTATTCTGCGATCAGACATAGCTCACTTTCCTTCAAAACACTCGTGAAGCTAATATGCGAGCGAAGCGAGGCGATTTTTTTTAAGAGAAATGCAACATGTGACACATACATTTTTCTTATGGTTCTCAAAGAAAAGGCTGGTTGCTTGTCGGTTCCTATTCTATCATGCGAGCGAAGCGAGCCGATTTTTTGTCACAAATACAAAATGTGACACTGATTTTGCTTACGTGCTCAAAGAAAAGTATCGGTTCCTATTCTGCGATCAGACATAACTCACTTTGCTTGCAAAACACTCGTGAAGCTAATATGCGAGCGAAGCGAGCCGGTTTTTTTTAAGAGAAATGCAACAAGTGACACATACATTTTTCTCATGGTGCTCAAAGAAAAGGCTGGTTGCTTGTCGATGCCTATTCTATCATGCGAGCGAAGCGAGCCGATTTTTTTGTCACAAATACAACATGTGACACTGATTTTGCTTACGTGTTCAAAGAAAAGGATCGGTTCCTATTCTGCGATCAGACATAACTCACTTTGCTCGCAAAACACTCATGAAGCTAATATGCGAGCGAAGCGAGCCGAATTTTTTTAAGACAAAATATGTGACACTCAAAGAAATGTTTGCCTAATATTGCCTCGAGGATTTATTTCCAGAATCCCAATAGGGAACTCCCACAAATTTTTTTTATGATTTTATACGATAGGTTATATCGTCAAATAACCGTAACGAAAATTCCAGCGCCGAAAAACTAAAATTTTATAACAAAAATAATTTTTAAAATTTACCAACATTTTCATGCACTTGAAACGGACGTGACGTCACAATTCACGGCAATTACACGCACTTGTAGGTAGAAAAAAAACTTTCTGTCGAGTTTGAAGGAGTGTGACGTCACAGCACATGTGACAAATAGTGTTGCGTTTCAAGTCTTATGAAATTCCCACTATATTTTTGCACTTTTTAATTATTAATTTCTAAGCGAAAATAAAATTATATTAAAAAATAATTACACACATAATTCTAAAGCCATAATGTTCATAGAAAAATACGTTTAACCCGCTTTTGAATCAGACGCATATTGCCTATTATTGTAACGGATTATCCCTTGGAGTTTTGAAGAATACCTACTTACTTCCTGTAAAGTTAAAAATCGCAAGGTCAGTCTCTGAAAATAATCTGTCATTACTAATAAATTACACAAGTCTTGATGTCTATCAAACTTACAACCAAATGAGTTTGTTTTAGTTGTTGTTAGTTAGGTGGGCTTTTCTCAAATTTCTTCAGGCATATAAGGACAAAAAAAAGGCGCATGAAGCTAGCCGCCCCTCGCTCTCACCCAAATGTGTTTTAGTTGTTGTTAATTAGGTAAACTTTTCTTAAATTTCTTCAGGCATTTAAGGCAAAAAGAAAGGCCCATGACAGTGAGAGTGAGAGGCGGCGCAAGCCGCCCCTCACTTTCAGCCAAATGAGTTTTAGTTGTTGTTAATTATATAGGTAGGCTTTTTTTAATTTCTTCAGACACAGGACAAAATGAAAAGCGTACTAAACTGAGAGCAAGGGGCGGCTTGCACCGCCCACTAAATGAGTTTTAGTTGTTAATTAGGTTGGCTTTTTTAATTTCTTCAGGCATTTAAAGAAAAAAAATGCAAGAACCTGAGAACAATGGGCGGCTTGCGCCGCCTCTCGCTCTCACCTTCATGTCTTGGGCCTTTCTTTTTGTCCTTATATGCCTGAAGAAATTGTGTGCCTGCTGAGAAGGGCGGCTTGCGCCGCCCCTCTTAGCCTGCCGCCCCGGGCCATGGCCCTCTTGGCCTAAGGGTAAATACGCCCCTGGTCATTGCTCAGAGTATCTCCAAAGTAATTTTTTTAAAAACTATACCTCATTCAAGGTTCAATAAAACCTTAAAAACTCTTTGACCACAGTTTGAAATTCACCTTGTCTGTTTCAAAATTACCAATTCACATTGAACAAGTGACAAAGCTTCAAAAAACTGTTAATCTACTTTTGTACTATTCGAGCTTAGCCGCAGGCAGCTAAAAGGCGCTCCACAGAAGTAATCGAAAGCCAGAGAACAGAATTCTCTTTCACACCACTTCGGTGACGTCGAAAGAAATTCCCTTCGACCTCGACACGTGCATTACAAAGGCCACAGTATTTTTTGCTCGAGATGGAAACCGGTAACAACTTCCAAACGGGCAAATGCACCGATTCAGAATTCGCGCGAATAACTCCGGTGTCCTCTCCTTTGTTACGAGAAAAAGGCATCGATTGTTCCGATACAAACGGAAATATTGCTCTAGCGTGGCTGAATATTTTAAACTGGAACGTTTTGATGTGTGACTTCAGTGATTTACAACAGACAATACAAACATGATCACGTTTACAGTGAAAATTCTATCAGATCTGCATTTAAAACATTAGAAAGATGTCTGGAAAGTAGACATGAATACATTAGGCACATATCCATTGATATATTTGCAGGATCGTGACGAATGACACAAACTAAGGGAGGCCTATACCCAGCAGTGGGTGAAGTCGGTCTGTGGATGATGATGATATCCATTATTTCAGTAACTTTCCTTCTAACCACCGAGAACGAAGTAAAAATTACACAACAACTCATAGCAACCGCTATTATTTACGCCATTTTCTTGTCACAATCTTTTCTTTCTCATTATTTTAGTACTCATTCAATGTACATAAATCAGTACTAGAATCTCCTATGCATTGCATTGCCAGCTTGGAGAAAAAATACGTTAAAAAGAATGTACTGTTTAAACTCTGCTTTGTACGATGTTCTACATACAGAGATTTCAATTCAAAATTGCTGTCGGGAACTCGGTTGTATCCGTAGATTTTTTTAAATTATCGTTGAAACTGAGCGAATGCTTTTACCCCAGTTTCGGGACAACCTGACGAGACACCGCAGTGTCCCATTTACTGGAACACATCTACTAATGGACAAGCCGAAATTGATTCGAATCTAAGCTTAAACTAACTTGGCAAGGAACACGCCGACACTACTAACCTAAGATCACTGATCGATGTAAGAAAATCCTATAATTATTCGAAGGGTCGGTTATTAGACCAAATTAAAATTACATTTGAAAATGAGAAAAATCTTATCAAAATTTTCAATTCCGACGGGATTTGAACCCGCAATGATACAAGCGATCCTCCTTTAGCCGGAGTGCCTTTCCCAACTCGGCTTCGGAATCCTTAGTCATCAGGGTTGAAAATCTTGTTAAAAGCATCGATAAGCGCCATCTTCAGGATAACTACTAAGTTAACTCACTGCAAAATAATATGTTTCTTAGAATGTTAGATGTGTTAGAATGAGTCATAAGATGTGTGTCACGAAATCAAATGAAAATCTGTGGTTTCTGCCTACCACTATGAGAAAGAGGCATGAATTGTATGTTTGTACTTATGTAGAGTGCTAAGGCAAAGTTTTGGCTACAACAAAGACACCGACCAACATACTCTCTTGGGGGCAAAAACGATACATCATGATCGTTATTCAGTTTATGTCGACTCATTCACGCTTCGGTGGGCACTTTGAATTCTCAGTCTAATTATAAAGTCGATAATCATTGACGGAGGCCGTCACATGCTAAAAACTCACAGTTGATCTACCTTATACAAACTTTACTTCAAAGACACCTACACACTCACACACGCACACAAACACGAAAATACACACACGCAAACACACACACACACACAAACACACACAGAAACAAACACACACACACACACACACACACACACTGGTACCCACTAATGTAGTTTTTCTTTTCTTTTCTTTAGTCTGTCCTCTGTGGTTTGCCTTGTCCTCTCTCATGTATTGTAGTAGGTAATTGTTATTCGGTCTCGCGCGGTACAGGCTCGCCCTAGGACCATCAGTAATATTTGTATGTATTGTATTTTTCTATTGGTAAATAAATGTATTTGTATTTGTAAGACGCATAAATATATGTCGTCTGTCACAGACTAGTAATTGCACAGAGGAACACCCCGACTGCTTTTATTGCCGGTCAAAATGGGGGGCGTGCAATTTGGCGGTCTGACCGCGCATGTTTATTAGAGACAAAGAGCCTCAGTCAATTTGCATAACGGTCCGTGTCGTAATTAGAAACCATCTCGGACGTACCCTCTTTGTCCCGTCTACGTCTGGGGTCGTCAAACGCCTTCTACTTAGCTCTGTATAATCCTACACTAAAATGTGCATCGTATCAAGTATTTTTGTTGATTTACTAAGCTATATAACCCATAATAGCCCAGTCAAATTAGGAATTAACCTCGGAATGAGAGATAAATAAGCTGAATTTTCGTATATACCTTCATTTAGGCGCCCTAAAAGTTGTCTCAAAAGTCTCATAAAATCTCGTGTCTGCGTCTTAAGTTATTCAAGGTCAAAGGTAAAAAAAATAGTTTTTCACGAATATCTCGGTTGCTATTGGTCCAGTGATGTTAACATCTATTATGAAGTTGTAGAGCTTAAAATTTGCGACCAATTCATTGAAAAAAAAATTCCATGCGCTCAACCGTTTTTGCGATACAGGGCCGTGAGCGCAAAGCGTTCGGTATGTGTATTTCAAAAACTATACTTCCTAGGACAAAAATAAAAACTATTTCGGAATGTACAAATTAAGTCCTTTCATATGACACCCCACTCAATATATCTGTGTAACTTTTATCCTTTTTACCCCCTTTAGATCCCAATATCTTTACAACCCCTCCATCGATTACGCTCATATGTCATATATCAAATTTCCATAGCACAACCTAGTTATCTACCAAGTTTCATGCAGATTGGATTAACGGTTCGATAGTTATGCGATAACATAAAAATTACACATACAAACATACAAAGCAAAATCGTAAGATCTTAGCTCGCTTTGCTCGCTTGGTCGATAATTAACTGATAAATAAAACAAATTATTCAAAATTCAAGGTATTCACAGATATTCACGTTTGACTTTGCGTTACAGTACCTACGCGTATGGCTAAGCACTGCGCACTCACCCTCCTCTATCGCGAAAACGGTTGAGCGCATGAAAGAATGTTTTAACCAAAATTTGTCGCAAATCGTATGCTCTACAACTTTATAATAGATGTTAACATCATTGGACCAATAGCAACCGAGATATTCGTGAAAAACTATTTATTTTACCTTTGACCTTGAATAACTTAAGACGCAGACACGAGATTTTATGAGACTTTTGAGACAACTTTTACGACGCCTAAATCAAGCTACATACGAAAATTCAGCTTATTATCTGTCATTCCGAGGTTGAGCCCATTTTCACGCCGGCTCCATACGTTGGGACCAACGTTGGTCCCAACGTTGGGGCCAAGATTTCGTGAACCATCCACACGTTGGCGATACACCAGTCTTGTTCCGTCAGAGCCAACGTGCAGACGTCCGATGTCTGCGCGTCCGATACAGAAATTGAAATTTCTCTAAGTGATTTTACATTATTGAATACCAATTTTATCACAATCACATCACATCATGTCACTATCACACTTCACACAACACACTATATTATAAAAGCGAAAGTTTGGATGTTTGGATGTATGTTTGTTCCTCTCTAACACGACAACCACTTAACCGATATGGGTGATATTTAAAATATAGATAGATAATAACCAGAAATAGGACATAGGCTACTTTTTATCCCAAAAAATTGCACGGTTCCCGTAACATAAAAAAAAAATAGTAGACTCCATCATCAGATCAGCTCGCTGTCACCATATTATTACATTGTAGTCAGAACTTGACAAATATGCCGAGTTTCAACTCAATCGGCTTATTTACTGAGGAGTTCTGTTGAACAGCTCTTGACTCCATCATCAGATCAGCTTGTTGATACCATAATATTTCATTGTCACCGAGAATCTATAAGTGTGCAAAATTTCAGCCCGATAGTCCTACAAACACAATAAATAAGGAATACGATGACATTCTCGCTCGTCAGTCGACACGTGCGCTCACGATGCGCGTCGAAACGGGACTGAGCATAGCGCCAACGTGTGGACGGATCCCCAACGTTGGCGCGCCAACTTCCTTTGATAAAACCGACACGGCACGGCCAAGCCCCAACGTTGGCCCCAACGTTGGCGCCAAGCTATTTTGTCAGCACCACACGTTGGTGAGAGGCATTGGGACCAACGTTGGCCCCAACGTGTGGATGCGGGGTTAGGCTAAGCTGACTGGACTATAATATTGTTTGTGGCTCTGCATAAAAATTGTGACCCCGCATCCACACGTTGGGGCCAACGTTGGCCCCAACGTCTCTCACCAACGTGTGGTGCTGACAAAATAGCTTGGCGCCAACGTTGGGGCCAACGTTGGGGCTTGGCCGTGCCGTGTCGGTTTTATCAAAGGAAGTTGGCGCGCCAACGTTGGGGATCCGTCCACACGTTGGCGCTATGCTCAGTCCCGTTTCGACGCGCATCGTGAGCGCACGTGTCGACTGACGAGCGAGAATGTCATCGTATTCCTTATTTATTGTGTTTGTAGAACTATCCGGCTGAAATTTTGCACACTTATAGATTCTCGGTGACAATGAAATATTATGGTATCAACAAGCTGATCTGATGATGGAGTCAAGAGCTGTTCAACAGAACTCCTCAGTAAATAGACCGATTGAGTTGAAACTCGGCATATTTGTCAAGTTCTGACTACAATGTAATAATATGGTAACAGCGAGCTGATCTGATGATGGAGTCTACTATTTTTTTTTTATGTTACGGGAACCGTGAAATTTTTTGGGATAAAAAGTAGCCTATGTCCTATTTCCGGTTATTATCTATCTATATTTTAAATTTCACCCATATCGGTTATGTGGTTGTCGTGTTATAGAGGAACAAACATACATCCAAACATCCAAACTTTCGCATTTTTATTATAGTGTGTTGTGTGAAGTGTGATAGTGACATGACGTGATGTGATTGTGATAAAATTGGTATTCAGTAATGTAAAATCACTTAGAGAAATTTCAATTTCTGTATCGGACGCGCAGACATCGGACGTCTGCACGTTGGCTCTGATGGAACAAGACTGGTGTATCGCCAACGTGTGGATGGTTCACGAAATCTTGGCGCCAACGTTGGGACCAACGTTGGTCCCAACGTATGGAGCCGGCGTGAAGTGGAAACCTTGTCATGTTAGGCTGAAAATAAATAAATACCTACCAGATTTTTACATTCGCATGAATTTTCATTCTACAACATCTATTAAGCAAAAAAAAACTGACTAAACTGTATATGTTATGCACTGGAATTACTATCGCAAAAATTTATTTCATATCGTCATACAGTCTTATGGATAAAAACTAGTGCGCCGACTAAGCTCACTAGAGCGCTGTTTCCAAAAACAAAAAGCTCTAGCTAGCCTGGTCGGCGCACTAAGTTTTATGCAGCTGACCAGTCGCCTCCGCACCGCATCGTTCACTTGTTCCTTCACTTTTGGATTGCGGTGCGGTGATCCGGTAACGTTACGAAGTTGATGTAGTGAGCGTTGGTCCATAGAATTACATGTAAAGAATACCGAGGCGATGCAGTTAGGTTCGGGTGCGGAGGCCACTGGTCAGCTGTAACCTTAAGACCAATTTCGTCTAGAGAATCTTCATCTGAAAATGAGGGAAGGACTACTGTAGTCACACTGCGCGACCGCGTCTTAAATTAGTAGTTTGAAAGCGAAACAAAAACAGATTGCACAAAACAACGTTACCTCTCCATCATCACCACAAAGGTCGGTTACCTTTATCCACTTTATGAGCAACTAAGTAAGCGAAAGTGCTCAACGCACCCACTAAGCACAGACTGCTGTAATGAAAAACGGTGTAAAGAAATAACGTGTGTAGTTCAGGCGTGTGCAATAAATTGCTTTCTAAGAACAGTGCTCACTGCGGCTTGGGCGTATAACTCATTAACTGAAGGTAGGGTTGGCAGGTGTTCAATATTTTCCTTACATAAGTTTAGAATCTTTCCCAGGTGTAGCTACGTGGAAATCTGCTACTGCGTCTTACTTCCAACTCACCACGATTCTTACACTCATCTTGGCCTCAATCACTTGTATCATAACCTTCATACAAGTTGCCACTGGCTTAGAATACTTCGTCTAGCGGGTCTAGGTCTTTTCAGACCCGCTGGTTCTTCTCCAAAATTATTCAAGATTGTACGTTTACCAATTTACTCTAAGAGTAGGTATAGATCTAAATGTTCGTCTAGGTCTAAAAATTATCATGTTGGTATCTTTTTAAAAGTTTGTAATACGAAAACACAGACTTAGGTAGGTATATTTTCAACCTTTTCTTAGTAAAAGCCAACTTTACTTTGCAAAAACTCATGTTATTTCTCTAGAGATCCAAAAATTCTGTCACCCTAATCCAGCAAACATTTTTAAGGTGGCAGCCCTGCGTTTACGAGCCTCTGTATCGCGGATAATGACGCTAAACCGATATCCTTATTTACTGCAAATTGCGTCGGCTTCTACTATTAGACCTTGTTTCTATTGAGGAAAGACGGCGCTAAGCCTTATGTCACTACTGTACCAAGAAACTAGTCCTCGTGAGGAATATTTCCTTGGTACATTATAAAAGTGACAAGCTTCCCCATCAGAGCAATGCACACGTTGTCATAGTGTTTAGGTGTCCATCGCTGGTGGCACAATAAACGTCCAACTATAAGTAAAGTTGTTGACGAAAATAAACACCCTACGTCATAGCAACGAAACGTTTACTTCCTAACACAATAAAATGCTAACAAAGCTTTTAAGGTCTTCGCTCACTGCGCAGTATCATAAGCGGGCCGAGCCATGACCGAGCCCGTCACGAAAATAGCACCTTACACACTAAGACCGTATCAAACTAGGACCGTCTCATAACCGTTTTGCGAAGCGTAATCCCGAGCCTATACCACAGTAATAGACATTTTGTTGGTTTTATGCTAAATACACAAATATTCTGAAAGCCCATTTTAAAACTTATCATTCAATTTTTTTTTTTTAATACTATAGTAAATATAGAGCGTTTACAAGCTAAACCACACTAAAATACATATTGCACACATTTTGTCGGGTTTACTAGCAAAGTGCAATATTTCATCATATTTTGTGTAACTTTAAATGGGAGTTTTATCTACAAGGTTTAAAAAAACAGACTTTTAAGAAACCCTTTTAGAAACCCAATTATAATCCATAGTGTTCATGTAACATATGATTTGAACTGTTTGCGCCCCTAAAAATGAAATTGAGACACCACCAACCTTCGACTTCCGTGATGCTGGGAAATTACGTATTGCCGCCGCCGCCGTAGATCTTCACCAATACACTATCACAAGGTCCGAAAATGTCTGTCATACGAGGATTTGTCCATAGAAACCACTATAGAATGGCACCGGTGCCTACACAACGAGATTGTATTAGTTTTCAATAATTTTCTTGCGCGCACGCTGTTGTCCGAGGGTCGTGAAAAAGGCAAGAGGAAGCCATCTTGATTGTTTCCGATATGCGGCGTTTGTTTTGAGATCAAACGCTGCGATTGGCTGCATGGCCGGCTTGTTAGCCCAAGCAAACACTTCTGTCTCCAATCAGTGAAGATGCCGCCAAAATTCAAATTAGGAGCGCAAACACATAGTGATGGCATAATTATTATTGCGATCATGATGATGATGATGAAAAGTAGCTTATATTCTTCCTCAAAGCTCCTGAGATTAGCGTGTTCAAACAAATTAACAAACAAACTTTTCCGCTTTATTACTGGTTGGTTGGTATAGATTAAGTGTACTTTCACTCTACATTCAAGGTTTTATGAATAACCTCTTCTGGATATTTTTAAATTTGTAAGCTTATCTTTTTTTTCGAAATCGTGTTTTTGCTGTTACTACACTTTGATTTCGGAGGGCCGTATGGGATTTTGACGTTTGATAAATGTCACATAACGTGCGGAACGCATTCAGTGATGCTAGATGGGGGGTTATTAATTCAAATTTGGGGTATTTATCGACTCAGGAGGAAAACCTTTGGGGGAATTTTCGTAGGTAAAAATTATAAATTATATACCTACTTGATATTTAGGGGTGATACTTGATAGGTTTTTAGAATGTGTACATGTGTATAAATGGGGGTACTTGAAAGACTTTGTAAAGTCAGAAAAATAACTGAATTATTATCTAACCAATATTGGAGCGTTTCCTCTTGCTCCTACTCGATTCTCCTACTGCTCCTGCACGAGGACCAATACATCCTTATGCTCCTACCAGTAGGAACATAAGGATAAGCATATCCTAGTGCTCCTACTGTGGATGGACAGTCAAGATACAATACCCCGAAATAAAACTATCAAATAGGGGCACAGCCGCGAAGCCGTATTTTGATAAACTTCAAAACAAGATAACATCTTCATCATCAACAAAAAATAAAATCGTTATTGTTATAAATAAATACTTATGCTATGATCAAGATCTACATTTAAAGTGACAGCTGTCACCAAATGTACCAATATAGTGTATAAAGTTTACTGATGAATAATATCAGATGTTAAATTGACAGATTATGTCAAAATGACAGATTAGGACAGATTAAATTGACAGGTTGGCCATATCTCGAAAACCACTTATCTCAGACTCTCCGTCCTCAGTTTAAATGAAAGCTATTGAAGAGATCTACATTTAAAGTGACAGTTGTCAAACTTTAAACAGCCATTATCTCGGAAACTACTCGTCCTAGACTCCTCATTCTCAGTTCAAATGAAAGCTATGACCAAGATCTACATTTAAAGTGACAGCTGTCAAACTTTAAACGGCCATATCTCGGAAACTACTCGTCCTAGACTCCTCATTCTCAGTTCAAATGAAAGTTATGACCAAGATCTACATTTAAAGTGACAGCTGTCAAAATGACATCTGTCATCTGAAATGTAGATCTTAGTCATAATAATAATAATAATATAATAATAATTAGCCTTTATTCAGATAAGATTAAATAATACATTGCAAAATTATGATTAAAATTAACTTAATTACATGCAAGTTAATGTTGAAGATAATAGATAATTTCATTATTAGATTGCCTCGACACCCTCATCTGTTTGCCCCTTGGCAAAGGCCTCCCCCAACTTTCTCCACACAGTTCTTAGTCATAGCTTTCATTTAAACTAAGAACGGAGAGTCTAGGACGAGTAGTTTCCGAGATATGGCCTTTTAAAGTTTGACAGCTGTCACTTTAAATGTAGATCTTGGTCATAGCTTTCATTTGAACTGAGAATGAGGAGTCTAAGACGAGTAGTTTCCGAGATGTGGCCGTTTAAAGTTTGACAGCTGTCACTTTAAATGTAGATCTCTTCAATAGCTTTCACTTGAAGAGAACGGAGAGTCTGGGATAAGTGGTTTACGAGATATGGCTCATCTGTCATTTTAATATACACCTAATCTGTCTTTTTGACGTAATCTGTCATTTTGACATAATCACGGGCAGACTGCCCGCAACCACGGCTATTGTAACAGCCAAAACGTCGCGTCGTGATAAATAAGGTAAATTACGCGATAAAATCCCGTGTACATAAATCAACATCCAGTACCAACAAAACGAACCAACTCGGTGGCGCAGTGTGCGAAGGTCCAGCTAAAACACAGAAAGTTGCGAGTTCGATTCCCACTGCGACGCAAGTGTTTGTATGATCTGCAAATATATGTATCGGGTCTGGGTGTTTTTCTATGTAATATTATGTATTTACAAAAAAAAGGATAGGTACCTATAAGTAGTTTATCAGTCATATAGTTTCCATACAAGGTCTATTTACCTTGGAGCTAGATGATGCTGTGAAATATCCAGCATTATTTATTTATAGAAAAAGGCTGAAAAGCTGCCCCTAGGGGCTGACCTGGCTACGCTACTAATATGATGGTTACATGGATTGACAGATGGGCGGGGCTTGTCATTGATTGTCAGCAAAATAATCATGGCGGCCGGAGATTGACAAGACGGCCATGGCACGGGCAGGGCACGCGACGGTGTAGGAACGGTGTGGTGTGGGGCGTCCGGTACATTTCAATACAAAGAATATCATTTTTGCCGGGACGGTCTTGCTACGGTCATGCTATGCGACGGGGTAGAGACGTGATAATGTGACATGACAACACCCTTAGTGTCGCTTTGTTAGCCATTTTGACAATATTTTCGCACATTCTGGATGGATTCAAATTATATTTCTGTCTAAAACTCCAATGTTTTCAAGCATCCAAGCCAGAAATGTATCAGCTACGCCGCGCTCCTTTGTCAAACCTACGAGTAGGTGCATTATGTATCTACGCCATATGCTCATTCTTTAGTTTTGGGACCGTGTCCTACTTTTATCGAGGTTACACTCTTTAGACTTGTGCGCGTCATTTTACAAGTGCCTAGCTGCGGCAATATTTATTATTATTATTATGTCTGTTACTTAGAATAAATATTGGTACCTACCTATCATGGTACAAGCGCTCGTTCCGTAGCTTGCTTAGACGTTATTGATTGATCGTTGAAGTTAGATAGCGTTGTGCGCGGTCACAATTTGGTTGGGTGACCGCAAGTGGCATTACGAGATGAGCGCTTCCGTGCTTCGGAGGGCACGTTAAATTGTACGGAGGCCTTTAAGTGGCCCAAAAGCTCCGTCACCAGAGTTGACCACTTGCTCATACGAACTTACTTAAGTAGGTACTTATGGGTAACACTATGCTAAAAATTTTAATAGCTTATGAAGAAATATATACTTACTTAATACTGTATTTAAAGTTATATTCCATAACGTGTTTTCTATTTGTTCACAGAACACAATAGAAAATCGCCGGTTGCCCAGCACTTTCAGAAAATCAAAGGTAAGCAACAACTTTTACCCGCAGCTCCGCTCGCCAACTATAAATATTAACTTTATAATACCGGTTATACTTAGTGCATTACGCTAGTGCGTAGAAACATCAGCACAATATTCAAAAACGAAACGGAACACGATTACGACTGTATCTAAGGCGCGGTAGCCATTTTCTCAGATCTCGTGGCATTCTAGAAGATGATCCCTTTCAAAATGTCTACTAAATACTAAGGCTAAATTTCTTTTTTTTTTTTTTGTTATCGAGCCGTATTGGTTGAGGGGGATGATACCTTGACTTTCTATTCGAAGGTCGTGGGTTCGAATCTATGGATTTTGCATTTTGAAAAAATTATATGCGCTAACACGAGCTCTAAACGGCACAGGAAAACGTCGTGAGGAAACCCGCGGCTTAGTCAACCCCATACGTATTGACCATGTCTTTTTTGAAAGAGGATGGTTTAGGTGCTGGGTAAGCCTACTCCATCTCAAACAATGTCCCAGGCACTACAGGGTCCCGTTAGGTTTAGGCAAAGATTGCCTCCTGATACTGTATAAAAAAAGTCTAAGTTTTTTATTACTGAAATCTGTCTCCTACTTTGGGATATTCTATTCAGCTTTAGGTGTGACGGTATTTGAAAATGACTTGCTAGGTGTGTGGTGTATGTGGCCCGTGTCACCCTATTGTATTTAACAGAAAATTCTTAAATAGGGATATATTTTTAAGATTTTACATTCAGTGTTTTTAGAAGAAAGTATCATTTTTATGGAATAAATGGAATACCTAATATATTTTGCCGGCGGCGAATTCGTAGTAAATTAGGTAGGCATACCTATTATCCGAATAAGAAATTTTATACCAAATTACCTTATTTGTGTACGTCAGAAAAACAAAATCCTAATTATTTTCTTTTCCAACTTACAAGGTAACATCGAGCAGAAAACTGTGAAAAATGTTTTGAGAAAAACATCTCTCGAAGGCATTGAAGTACAGTCGGCGACAATTTCTCATAATTAGCTACGTAAAACTTAATTTACCTACCCGGAGAAAAATCAACGCTGTTTTTGCAACATTTTTATAATTAAATAACTTAGTTGCTAGAAGTGACCTATATTGTTGTGAATGTTTTAGTTTTTGTTAATTAATTTATTAGCTGTAACTGTTCAGCGCTAATATTAATAATAATTTCTATTATCAAGATAATACGTTAATAAAACGTTACATAATTAAAAGTTCAGAATTTATACGTAATTAACTTAAAACATTTTTAAAATTTGATAACACTTTGAGATAGTCGCTAAACAACATACCAACTGACTCACTTTATTGATTGATATTGTATATCACAATATTGATATTGTACAATTTAAAATTTAGGAAATTTTAATAATTTAGGAACACTAATGGATCCCGCTAGCTTCCGTGTTGCAGTATGCCTACGGTTGGGTGCGCCGTGTTGCGCCCCTCACCAATGTCAGTGCGGTACTGCGGTCGATCAGCTTGGACACCACGGATTGTCGTGCACCAGGGCCGCCGGTCGGATCTGCCGACACGCCAGTCTTAATGACCTCATCCGTCGAGCGCTTGTCGGCGCCAATGTACCAGCCGTTCTAGAACCGAGCGGTCTGATGCGTGACGATGGCAAGCGCCCCGACGGTATGACTCTTGTCCCTTGGGAGAGGGGAAGGCCTTTGGTGTGGGACGCTACTTGTGTCGATACCCTTGCGCATTCACATCTACCGGGGACATCAGTTAGGCCTGGCGCTGCGGCAGATTCGGCTGAGGATCTCAAAAGGCGCAAATATGTAAATCTTGATAGGGTTTATATATTTGAACCTTTTGGGGTTGAGACTCTAGGTCCGTGGGGTACCGGAGCCCATCGCGTTTTCAAAATTCTTTCAGGGCATCTTATCGAAGCGACGCGTGATCCCAAGTCTGGCACTTTTTTGGCTCAACATATCAGCATTGCCATCCAGCGCGGTAATGCTGCCAGTGTCTTGGGCACGCTTCCGTCTGGCAGTGGCTTGGATCAGTTGAGCTACCTATAGATCGTTTCCAACGATCCTTAGGTGGCTCAACTGGTTCTTTTTGTATTTTATACTTTTATGTAAATATGTAGTAGTTTAGTTTCTGTAAATAAATGTTCTCTCTACATAATATAAAAAAAAAAAAAAAAAAAAAAAAAAAAATTTAAAATTTAGAATTTCTAACTAATTCAGAAAAGCAGTTATATAACGACCATTTCATTTCACGCTCCTAGCTATTCGTGGCCGATAAATCGAGGATAAGATTTGAATGACAAAACCACTAAACAAGCTAAATCCCACTAAATTCAAAGCAGGTTACTAATTATCTGTTTGCATCTGCATTTCCTAATTCACGAACACGTACAAACTTCACTCGAGGCGAGGCGCGTTCGGAAACCGAACATGACTGATAATTAGCGAGCTACGAACACAAACCTTGGAAACTTTAAGAATGGAACAACGTCATTTTTTATTATTGTAAAAATGTAATCAGTAAGGTAAGTATGTGTTATTTTTGATGATTGTCCAAAGGTTTTTTATGTAAGCTTCTGCGAAATGTAGGCATTGACCAAATGTATTTGGATGTACCTGTGACTAGCGTTTCGACATTTTCAAAGGATTTTGAATGCCTAAAATTGACAGAGAATGTGTTCTACACCTACACGCCTACAAACTTCACTCGAGGCACGTTCGGAATCTAAACGACTGGTAAATTATCGAATATTCTCAAAAGAAGGTTGAGAATTGTCTATGATGAAAAGCAACCTTTGTAAATTCTTGTTTCAACAGATCAATGAACAAACAAAATGTACTAAGTACATAAAGTTTAACATAAGGTTGAAATTCGTATGCACCGCTATTGGTGCCTATTCCAGCGTATTTGTGACGGTAGCCAAGTGAACCAAACTTTAATTATCTGGCTTATCTTCTAATCTGTATCCACGCACAGTACGCAGTGTGACAACTAATTTCCTCAAAGAAACGTCGTGAGAGTAATTATCTACAAAGAACGCATTTTAATTGTTTGTATGAACTGTTTTGGACAATCTGCTCACGGAATAAGTTCATAGTAAACGACGATGGTTATCGTTTACTATAATATTACATATACATACAAATTGATATACCTACATCAATACACACATTACTGAATCAGTTTAATATACGCCTCAAATATCTAATGAAGATACTTGAGTTCAAACGATGAAAGTCATTTGGGAAAGGCAGAAAATACTTAAAAGATTATAAACAGTAAAACAGACAATTATTCACAGAGGGTTAGTCTCAATAGCCCCGGTTTTCAGTAGGCCCGATGGCGTCATATGGCCCAAAAGGCGGGATTATTCCCGAATTACCACTGGGACTATATCTTAGAAGGCACTCCCTTTCATTCAAATTTCCTTTATTTCAAAACTAGGACGATCATAATAAAACGGTGAAGTCTTAGACAAAACGTTTAGTTTGTTAGTTTCGGTACGAGGTGATTGCTTTTCTGAATAAAATGTGTAATTTTAATGAACTGTACTGTAATTTTATGGTACAAAGTACATCCAAACGATAGCAAGCTTTAACTTTAAGCGTAATGACACGTATTGTGCATATTTAAAGTCTCTTCCCAGCAGTGACATCAGGCTTGCATCAGGCTGAGTATCTATTATAATAATATACACCAGATGAATGGTATAATTATTTATAATAACTTTAACAAAAATAAGCAGATACCTACCAAATATTTTTCCTGATCCAGGAAGCAGGCCTTTTGAAGTCGGTTAAAAATAACCGACTTCAAAAAAAGGAGGAGGTTCTCAAGCCGTCGGAATCTTTTTTTTATATATACCTAAGTATATTATGTTCATTGATTACTCGAAGACGCCTGTACCGATTTGGAAAATTATTTTTTGTTTGAAAAGGTATATTTTCCAATTGGTGCCACAAAAAAAGGCCCTGTTGAGGATCTTCGGAGTTATGAACAGAAATGCACCTCGCAGCAGAAAATTGCTCAGCTTATAACGTTGAAGTCGGTTTGTTTAAATTTTTAATTTAACCACTTGTTTTAATTTGTAGTCTTTGATTTGCATCATACCTCAATAATTGTAACACAGGATAGATAAATAAATAAATGTTGCTGGACATTTGACACAGCGCCATCTAGCCCTAAACTAAGCAAAGCTTGCACTATGGGAACCAGATAACTGATATAATACTTATATATTTGTAAATACATACTTATAATACTTTATAACACCCAGACACAACGTAGGAATAAAGGACGTATTATACCGGTCGCCACATTCCAGTAACCCAAACTCCACTGTGATCAACCAACCCCGGTTTTTATAGCCCCATTAGCTATTCTCGTCACGAGTACCCCCTCCTACTATTATTTTCTCCGTGATATAGGGTGCGATCCGAGTTGTAAAACGATTGTAAAACGCAGAGTGCTTGCTTCACGGGCGTTGTAAACACGCTGCCCGGGCGATGTTGGAAATTCTTATTCTTGTAACGTTTTTTATTTAAAATTGAACTAGGTACTTATTTAGAAAGTTTTAGTACTTACGGATGGGTAATTTCGACTAAAGTTGCAGAAATGACACAGCATTTGATTGAGCTTATAATTTGATAGAGTAACCAAAAAGAAATCCAACTACTAGTACTTTTATTCAATTGTTTGATAGACATTTTTGCCTGAGACGGGCCGCGGGACAAATGTTTGTATGATCTGCAAATATTTGTCTCGGGTCTGAGTTTTTTGTATATTAAACACTCAGGCCTCTATTAATAAACTCGGCTCAACTTCTGTCAAAGTTACACCACGGATTTAACTATTGCCATCCTTTTTTGTTAGACACAGTGACAAATAAGGATGGCAATAGTTTAATCCGTGGTGCAACTTAGACACAAGATGAGCCGAGTTTATTAATAGAGGCCTCAGACCGAAGACAATTACCTACAAAAAAAGTATAAAAGTAATTTAACAGCTATGTAGTTCTCATAACACATGCTTTGCTTACTTTGAGGCTATGAATGCTCTGTGAAATATCCAGCGTTATTTATGAATTATTTAAGTTTCCTATTAACTTTAAGGTTCGAAATTGAGGTTTCAATCAGAAGCAGAAGCATCTTAAACACAATCCTTTGAAACAATAGATCGTAAGCTATTACTATTACAAATGATGGTTGGCTGGGCGGCCACTCCTGGCTTATTAATCGCCCACTTGGAACTGGCTATGTCTATTTCGTTGGTATTCCATTCCTTGTTTCGGTAGGGCAGTTCTTGAGGCACGCCCTGTTTACACTGGTCGAGTTACTGTGCTTTTTCAGCCGAGTAGCTGTCTCACGAAACTGTCGGGTTTTCATCACCCACTTGGAATTGGCTATGTCTATTCCGTTGGTATTCCATTCCTTGTTTCGGTAGGGTTCTTGAGGCACGCCCTGTTTACACTGGTCGAGTTACTGTGCGTTTTCAGCCGAGTAGCTGTCTGACAAAACTGTCGGGTTTCCAACTGAGAGTCGGGTTTCCTCGAGACATTTTCTTCCGCAATTTCGGGCACGTGTTATTGTTGCAGACATTTTGAAAATTAAACTCTTTGGTGGACGATCGCTAAAAAATGAAAAAAATAAAACAAAAAGCAATGCAATCTAAAAGTACAAAACCGTAGTATTGACGTAGTAGTCTTAGCACTTACAACTTATCAAGTCGTTCAATATCGTTTTTATTTCTGTTTACTTAAAAAAAAAATGCTTTTAAATCTTATTTTAATTACATCAAGCAAAGTTTGTCATACCTATCATATACATTTTCAGTTTGCACAAAATGTACGAAAGTAAAACATTTATTTTAATGCAATTGCATTGCGTGCGTGACCTCCCCTTATGCTCTAACTAAGCAGTTCTAGCTCCTAAAAGTGTTTAAAAGTGTTCACGACCCGCCGCGCGCCGCCCAGCCATAAAGTAAGGGTACTTATCGCGCCTTGTGGGGCAGTAACTCGCCTCTCGCACTGGCCACCACTCGCCACTAACGATTACTAACCTAAACCCTATCAACACTAATTGGTGGCGGGTAGAAACCCCAGATTGGAACTTATAAGATTAGCTGGGGGATTGTTTAAAGTGAGCCTATTTATATACTTTAGTTGATCAATTTAATGACAGTTCAAAGGATTTGGCCGGATACTGCCCCAGAGAGCCGAATATCGAATTAGACTATGCGTCTGAACAATATTATTTAAATAAAATATCACAAAATTAACTGGTACATACAGAATACTTAGATATCTCGTGCCATGTGGGAATATAATTATGTTATTTTATTAGTAACTTTAGTCACTTCCGGTACTACAGTCCGTAATGCCTCTCCAGACTCACGGCGAGAAGTTTCACCGAGACTTCTCGAAGAACAAACAAATTATCCACACTCTCAATTTTCTCACTCGTGATCTGTTTGAAATCCTTTGTCTCGGCCAAAAATAGGTACCGACACCGAAGCGCGAGAACAAGAAAGCGAGAAACTCCTCACATTCACGCTTCTCGGGTGTTGTCGGGGTTTCTTGCCGAGAGTCTGGAGGGGCTATTAGGTATCACAGAGAATATTTTTATCAGATAGACCTACCTTCTTTTTCGCGGTTGACATGACACTCAAATAGTAAACAAAACAGACGGACAAGAATTTGACAGATGTAAAAGGAATTTCGTTGAGTTTCAGTTGTGTGATTGTGTTGTGATATGATTTATGAGGATTTATCACATTTTATTTAAAATTACAAAAAGTACTGACGCCTTGGGATATGCATACTGACTAAAATGGAAATGGGCTGGACATGTAGCCCGTCTACACGATGGAAGATGGACTAGGAGAGTTACGAATTGGGAGGGTCCAAGAGGTCAACGCTGCATAAGAAGACCATACGCTCGCTGGGACGACGACATCAAGAAAACTGCTGGACCAAACTGGCTCCGAATAGCACAAGACAGGGACAGATGGCTGGCTTTGGAGGAGGCCTTCACCTTAGGGGTTCTCTAGTACCTACTTAGATTATAAGCATTAGTGATAAGAAAAAAATGTTAATTATAGAGAAATAAAAGGCTTTTTATTTTATTTATTTATATCATATTTTATTTTAGGTGGTAAGTACAGAATCACTGCACATGAGTGTAGATAATTTTATTGATGAAATTCCCAATTTTTCCTAAGTACTTTTCTTTTTTACTTTAAATTGTAGGTACTGGGAGCAGCTGTGTGCGTCAAGCTGCAACAGCCTCCTTCAGGCGATAGCCGACAGGCCTGACTTTCATCTTATTCAGTCTTGGGAGTCAAGGCATGCCATCTTGGCAACCTATACTTGCCATTGACTGTCCGGTTGTACCTACTTACCACTCAAATGTGCCACCGATTTTTGCCTACCTACTAATACTAACATAATATAAATGAATGATAATATTTTCACGTGAAAATTCCCGTGTGTTAAATAATATATGGATGAAAGTCTGAAATAAAGAATTTTTATTTTAATTTATTATTTTATTTATTTTCCATACCCTAGTTCACTTAAAATTCTGCCAGTCCATAATAATACTTACTAAATAATTATTGTTGGACATTACACACAGCGCCATCTATCCCCAAAGTAAGCAAAGCTTTTACTATACGAACCTAAAAAATATAGTTTCCTAGGTTCATCCGTTCATGCTGGGCGTCACAGCCTGCTGCTTTAAATTAGATTATCTTTTAAATCCCACTTTAAAAAGGAAGAAGATGAATGGAGTCTCACTATAAAATAAAAAAACAAACCCAAAAATCCCAATTTGATCATGACGCAAGCATTCTTTCCTGTGGGCATCTGTGGGGCAAAATTGTTCTAGGAATCGGCCATGTCCTTTCGTTTGTTTAATACTGTTACTAAAGAAGACCAAGAGAAAGCAAATCATGGTCATATTTTAATCAAACGGGTTAAACGTTTCGCAAAGGCTGTGTGACGAATCGATACGTAAACATTGCCTCTAAAGAAGCCCGAAGCGTAGCAAATGAATTGAAACCATATAGCTCCCCTTCCCCAAAGTAGTCAGGCTAAAATATAAAGCTCTCTGAACAACCTTCGAACCGGGTAAACTTGCAAATCACACGCTAAAAAGATTGAGAAAAGCGTGCGGACGGAATGTGAATAAATGGGGAAAGATAGGCCTCGTGTGCACATCGCTCCAGTTGCCAAGTGAGCCTCCCGCGTGCTTCGCATTCGCTAATCCTACAACGGTAAAAGTAAATTTTGAGCTCGCATCAATAACCATTTTGACAGCTAAGCTCCCATTTTTCATCCGATGTGAAATCCAGAACCGCGCAGTCAGAGGTCGCGCGGGAACAAAAAACGCCTTGTACCGCGTCGCCAAACATCGAAACTGCATCGAAAATCCCCTTTCAAACCCCTTATATTGCAGCTTTAATTCGAACGCGGAAAGTTCCAGCGTAACTAACGCAGCGATGGAAATGCGGCTCGGAATTCCCGCCTCCATTCTAATACTGGAAGTGGGTCGGACAGTAGATCAACTTCCGAGCCATTTATTCACAAATCGAGTTATTGCACCTCGCGAGCGGCGTGCAAAGGTCATTTGTGCAAATTACAAAGTGGCCGCAAGTATTTTGAAGCCGGGAGATGAGAGAGGGGGGAGAAACGGTTTTTTCAAGATTAATGCAATGTTTCCGTGAAGGCAGCGCGCGTTTTCTTAATTTCCTCGTTTGGTGCATGCCTTAATTTATGACGTGGCGTGGCAAAGATAAATTCGTTGGTGTTTATCAGCGCTGTGCTTTAATAAACAGCTCACGGCTGCAGTCCGTTTATTTACATCAAAACGTCATAATTTATTTAGAAACTCTTGTCCCATTAGGGCGTCTGCTTGTAGAATTTCACAAAGCAAATCAAGTTATAAGTGCAACGTCCAAACAGCGCTATCCGTTTATTTGGCTGCGTCTGTTGCCGCATATCGCAAATTAAATAACGTGTTTCGACTATGAATAATGGCCACCTCCGCTCCCTGGCCCGGGCGATGCTACAATTTGAATTTTGAAATAAAAACAATCTCGTTGTTTACGCTCCAGAAACTTTGCGTGCGTTTGTGGAGGAATACTATAATTAACATAATTTGGTTTAAATAATTTAATCAGAATAGGCATGAGTTCACTGGGCATTGCTAACAAAAGACTCTTTCATTATGACTAAGGCTGAGACTCCACCAAAGCGGAGACGAGAGGAGATGTGTTTAAACAGCCAATAGAACTTCATTATTCACACATCTCGTGATATGATACAGACGTGTGAATAACGAAATTCTATTGGTTGTTTAAACACATCTCCTCTCCTCTCCGCTTTGTTGGAGTCTCAGCCTAAGGCATTTGTTGGTCAGTTCGTTCTGTCATCTTCTGGAACGACCATCGATCGGAAGTAGGGACACTACACATTAGTCCACATTCGGGAACGCACTGTGTGGTTATTTCAACCCACATGGCATACTCCACGTGTACCGGCCTGGCCCTCTTCAATTTCAGCATTGTGGTTGACCCTGGAATTTCGAACTTAATATGATTACGCCAGAGTCCTAAACACCTAGGCATAAATTATAAATTATTATCACATTTAAATCAAAATATATTAAAAAGGAGTCTGAGTCTACATGTATTATTACACCCCAAAATGCCTATTTAATTAAGCCCGCCTCGGCCACTATTTCAGCTGTAATTACTCGCCTTTGAATTTATGTAAGTACTCTGGTTTAAAAATGTTTATCACCTTATCAAAATGGCTGTAACATAAAGCAACTATTTCTGTTGGCGCTCAAATCGACATATCAAATCGCTTTTATACGAATTTACATTGAAGAAAAACATTGCTAAGAAAATAGTATCTCTATAACGTTTTTCCGCTATTTTAATTTCGTCTGAAATAATAGATACGCTTACGCAGTTATATAAATTTTGCCAGTGGGTATATACACAATATTTAGACACGTAAGAAATCATTTTAATTTTTTTTTCCTTATAAGGCGGTTCTCACACTGCGACGCATCCCGCTGCGTTGTGCGTTGCTGCAGATTTTAACATTGTAAGCAAGTAGCTCAATTTGTATAGAAAGCACGCATAGTACAACACACTGACATCGCATCGACACGCGATATTTACAGTGATAAAATCTGCAGATCTGCTCAACGCATGCGGGTGCGTCTCCAGTGTGAGAACCACCAAAATAGTACAACAAGAATCAGTGTCAAAAACTCATAACTCTATGTAGCAACAATTTCACCAAATCGTCCTAATCCCGTCCCAAAGTGTACCCAAGTATAAGGTGAGGCGGCTCGTGCTTAGCCCTTATTATACCCGAGATCGTAACGCACGCGAGTTTCACGCGACGTACTAATTGCTGGCCGTTAGATATGGCTCACGGCATAAGGAGGGGAAACTAAATTAGTATAGTAGCCTTTGTCACTCCAATTCGGCCCAATAGTCCGTACCCATATAATAAATGTGAAAGTGTGTTTATTTGTTTGTTTATTTGTCCTGCTTTCACGTCAAAACGGAGCGACGGATTGACGTGAATTTTTTGTGTGGAGATAGTTGGAGGGCTGGAGAGTAACATAGGCTACTTTTTATCCGGGTAGGTACCACGCGAGCGAAGCCGCAGACAGCAGCTAGTTTATATTATAATAATATACTTTACATTATAATATTCCGAATTATAATGTTATGTTAAATTTTTCGTTTCCTTTAGTAAAATTCCGGTGTGCACGTTTTCATAATTCTTCTCCCAGGCTTGACTGTTTTTATGTTGTTGACTGTTTTTGTGTATGTCCCAGGCACTACAGTGTCGTTAAGTGTAGGCAAAGATTTCCTCCTGACACTGTATAAATCATCTAGTAAAGATGTAAAGGCCTAAGTTTTTATATTTACTGTTTTTAATGTATTTTTTACACACTAAAACAGCAAAAATCTAAACATTTTCGGACACACGAACACACAATTCTCTCGACGTGTAAAGTCGCATGTTTCACCAGTCAGGAATGTAAGTAACGCGACAATATGGCCAGCCAAATTACACTTATGTTACCACCCTAACATTTATTCTAAAGATATTTCAAGTTTGAAACGAGCGATGTAGTCAACTTGCCGAATAGTGAGTCTCGGGATGACTACACGTTTATGACATTTACGACTCCGAGATATTTTCAAACATTTTTTAACGTTGAACCCATTTTGTGTTAGAAACGTGAATTGGAAGAATCGCTTTTGCGTTAAGCGTACCACACACACAGCAGATAAATATCTTTTGAAATATAAATCTTGACAGATCGCACCAAATATATTTTGTAATTAATATCCGCTGTGTGTGGTCCTCCATATAATTTGTATGGGCGCGATCTCAAAATTTATATTTCATGAGATATATTATCTGATGTGTGTGTGATGGGCTTTCAAATAACGACTGTGTGAAATCACAAATTTAGTAAACTGCTATTGTGTGGAACCCATTTTGTGTAGAAAGAAGAATAGGAAGAATCGCTTTTGTGTAATCGATAGCATAAACCAAAGAAAACTAGAGATTTCGTTCAAAATATAAAACAAGAACAAGAAATAGTCGTGAAACTAAGCATTATTCGACTGTGAATTCATCGAATACTCAATTAGGTAAGTATACTAATTGTAGTTTCTATTAAAAATAACTAATAAAATCTCTCGAATAACATTCGCCGAATTTTCACGTAAATATTTTACTGCTTCTAATTAGGCTTTATTTTTGTTACCTATTTTACGAAAAACACAACTAACTCAGTAAAATAAATAACTGGGCTTGAAAGCTTTTGTTTTTATAATCATAAAATATTTTCCACCATTGTTTGAGTTGATTTAGACTTACCACTTAATAAAATCTAGTGGAGTCGTAATGAGGTGACTGTAGATGAAAAATGATATGAATTAAGAATAGTAATGGTTTAAACATGTAGAGCGCACGTCGTAACGCGCGTCGTAACGTCGTAAATAGAATTGTAGTTTGGCGAGTACGTTGTGGTTAATTGATGAATGGGTTTGTACTTATAGACATATATTTTTATTTATTTTACAAAAAAAAATATTAATAATAAGTAACCTTGTAAGTAACCTAATTTCATTGGAAGATTATGAAACAAAAGGAAATAGTTGACCTTTTGCTTTGGTTGAGAAAAAGTTCGTTAGTAGAATCGAGGGGATGATGACATTTGGAACCACGACGTTTGGCTACGGATTTCTATCTTAATGATAATTATTATTACGGGATTTTATCGCGTACCTTTTATTTATTTTGTTTCCCAACGTTCATCCCGTGACCACGAACGCTGCAACGTGTTCGAAACGTCGGGAAACAAAATAAATAAAAGGTACGCGATAAAATCCCGTAATAATAATTATCATTATGTTAACAAATCGCGAAAGCTTAACAAGGATTTCTATCTGTTTTGTTTTTCTATAAATAAGTAGATACATTTTGTAAAACAGTAAAATTTCTGTTTAATTAAACTGGTAACGTTTAGACTGAACCCATATAACATAAAAACTGGTGCTTCCTTTATCAACTTTTCCTCCGTACGTTTTATATTATATTCCTTCCTTTTATCACATAGTTATTTTTACTACTCAGAGCTACGCTTGCGTGACGTAACTTTTTTTTAATATTCTAGAATAAAATGCTTTACAAAAAAGTTGACACGCGAAGGGGAGGACCCATCGAAATGTTTTTTTGGGGTTCCCTAATTAAATGATGGAACGGTCGAATTAGTTTTTGTTTTCGTTTATTGTGCTGTGTTGATTGAGTTTTAGACATGTTTGTTTTATTTAATGATGTAGTACACCATGTGGTATAGGTAAACTTTTCATAATGTGTTTTCTATACTTACTTACATTGTAAGTAAATACAAAACTAGACATTATTTGACTCTGCAACACAGTTTTCTTTAACTATCGCAGCAGTTCAACGTTCCCAATACTGACTGTATCCCATGTTAATGTTCCAAATAAATATATTGATTTAGAAAAAAAAAAAAAAACACACACGGGAATTACCACGTAAAAATATCGTCGATTTAGATACCGACAATGTTTCGATTCATCCGGAGAATCTTCATCTGGATAAGGAGGGAGTTGCGGCAAGGTTACTCCTCGCGGTCGCGTCTCACACTCTAAAAGTAATGTCTAGTATAACTCACGAAAGTTTTGAAAGTGAAATAAAAAACTGCTTAGAGGCTGACATCGAAATAGAGAGAGAATCGAGGAGATTCTCAATTCCTCTATACCTACTTATTTGCCCGTGATACACCTAGGTAGACTGAGGTGGACCACGGTAAGTGCCGACTTCTTTGGGCTGATAAATAAAAAATTGGATAGTGACTTTTTGTGAGCAAAAAATGTGTTTTGTCGGCAAATATAACAGCAGTAATTTACCAAGTGTATTCATTGTCACCCATTTAGTTACTTCTTTAAACCTAAGGACCCTTAAATTTATTTACCGAGTAGGTATCTATTGCTATTTTTCCTATAAAATTTAGAACAATTTGTGTCTGTGTTTCGATACCGAAAAAAAAATTCCTGAACAACTCAGGCGGTCAGTTTGATAATATTAAAATACGAGGGGACTTTTTTGTGTACAATAAAGGACCCATGTTTTTTAATCTAATGATCTACGAGCCAATAATATTTTGTTAATTGTTACGAGCTGATGTTTTTTTAATTCAGAATTAATTTCTTGGTAATTTAACATTTGCCAGTCATTAAAATGGTGTAGATTATTATCTCTTAATTATGTCTGTTTGAATAAAGTTATTTCTTAACATTTTAACTTTATTTTTTACTTTTAGAATCATCACAGTACATCTAAGCCACTGTCATCTTAATCAAACCTCTCAGCTTAAAACCTTTAATGTTGGTTTCGTTTAGACTTGCCCCTGTCTACCCATCTTCAAAGACTATTAGCTCAGTTACCAGAGTTAACCATTAGCTCAAACGAACTAACTTAGTTAACTAGGTTAATAAAACCCTAAAACCTAGATTAACCTAACTCATAATGAGGCCAGTAGGAATAACCCGGTAAATGTGTCCCCTAGGAGCATAATTCACTAAACAATGGTAGCGTGTATAACTATCAACACACATTGTGTAGGTACTTTGTTTCAACAACTAGAACAATTTTATTGCTCTTGTTATTTTGACAAGTATTTTATGTGGTTGAGATAGGTAGTAATTTTATGACTGGCTTGCTTGACTTTTTAAGCCTCTCGATGGTTTCCGTCATGGCTTAACGATGTGCTATTTAAGCAGTTCCATTACAAAGTATGTACTAATTTTGTAAATAATGTACTGAATTTATTAAGTGTTACTCTTGTATTTTATACGTAGTTTTTTATCTGAGACCTTTCCTTGAAGCTCTCTAAGTGAATTTAAAAGAAAAAACATTAACACGTTGGTTGCGACCGCCGCACTTAGATTACCATCTGCAAGAGCAGACGGTGGCAGTAAGCACGTTATTCAAACTAAACATTGACATCGAATATTGCCCACCAATCAATAGAATTCTAATTGCATGGTGAATTGATGACCTATTTAGCGTTGGCCAATCAGTGCTTGGATGTGATTGGCTGCGCTATTGTCACATGCCACGTTATGATTGACAACAATAATGTTAGTTGCTAGAGTTTCTAAAGCGACGTCCTCGTTAGAGTTTCAGTGGGGCCATCTCCGTCATCAGAATAGGTCAGCTTTTACGATCATGTCACATGTTTTCTGAAACATAATAAATAATGCTGGACATTTCACACAGAATTAATTTATGCAGGTATAGAAAAAATGTATATCAAATAGTACAACTTGTTGCGTCAAAAATACATTGACACTCAGTGTTACGTAATTCAAAGAGTGCTTGTAGTATTCATTAGTGCATAATTTTATTCTGTAGGAAGAGAACCCATGGGTTATTTTAAGCTTATCATAAATTACGGGATATCTGTCAAATTAAAGCCAATCTCATAAATTCCTATACGTCTAATTAGGTTGTCAATGCATTCGTTCCCAATACAAACGCAACTTTCCCATTGGGCGATGTTTAACGGGTAACAAACGCAAAACAGCCGAATAGGTGTTTTATCGAAGCAATATATCAAACTAATGACCTATGTCGCCGCGACGCTCCTTATATTGCGACATTCGACGATCGTAACCGATGCCAGATAATAAATGCAACTTTTATAAGGCTCTTTATCGTGGTCGAGACCCGAATTTATGGGTTTGCAGCGGTTTAACCGTTCCCACGTTGATGCTTTATCGCCACGAATGCTTTTTTAATTCGCTCGTAAACTATTTGCTTTAACGATTAATTAAATTTGAATATTTTAAAATTATCTCCGCTTGTTTATTCGACGAGCGCTAGAGTTATGGCGCTCTCGTCCACTTACGGATTTAAGATCTACTTACCGTGGACGAATAATAAAACACGCGGTAATTTGACGTTTGATACGCGCCGCCGCCGGAACAGCTCCGTGCACAGATAAACAGTGTTTAGTTGGTATCCGCGTTTACTTTCCTTTCGCCTGGAACCCGGGGAGCGGCACCGACAGTCGAAAATTAATCGACTCTCCGTCGATATTCTAATGCCGGTCGATTCGATTACACTTTGCGCGGCTGAGCCACAACAGAATTCCTGAATAGCATTAAAACAGAGCTGTCTGGGCGTTCTGCAGGGAAATGGGCAGTGCATTTGACCGCGAATTTAGTGAAGTTATTCGAGTTGGAGCGGCGCTGGCCGCTTGCTTATTGTTCTCGCGCGCCGCCGGCCGCATCGCCGTCGGAACTCCGTTCCGTTCCGTGCCATATAAAGAACCACTTTATTGCTTAGCTCGTGTATGCGTTTAATTTATGCACACTAAAACCGAGATAAACTAATTCCAGCACAAAGACTACAAACATAATCGCTAAAAAGCAAAATTTTGTAACCAGATTATACCGTGTTTTTAGTAAAATACGGATTCTGCTTTCCACGCGGAAGTGACGTCCATTTCGCGCGAATCTTGTTGAATTATTTGCACAAAATGGCGGCGATGGTCAGTCGCATTGTGGCGCTTAACGCTCAGGAACACGATGTGTAAAACGTTATGGCGACATAAAAACCGCTAATTGTTCACATAAAGCGTGCGCTTTTCAAAAACGCTGCATTATTGGAATTAAACGAGTGCTACTATGCGACTATAAACTTTTAAAGCTTTTTATAAAAATTCGATAAAGTATGACGGCTTACTCATTCATTTGGTTAAACCTTGGTTCGTAAAATGTTGTCAAGATGAGACCATAATGGCTCGCACCGTCAAAGTTACCAGTAGCTATACCATGAACTCTTAAAGCAATGTTAAAACAAGCTTGAAACATGACAACGAATGCCATTTCTAGAGCAGTAGGACTGTTTTAAGCTTGTTTTAACATTGCTCTAAGAGTTCATGGTATTGCCCCAGATCTCATGTCCTACAAGCCCTAACTTCCCAAACTCTACACCTTAGTCAAAAATGTGGCTTGGCGTTTCGCTACCGTCACATGGGCGTAAGGTGAAAAATGTATTCACTGTTCATCACTTTTCTGTTATACAATAGTACTTGGAGTAACGAAACGTAAGTTGAATTCAAATTACTTACTAATCATTATCATGACAGACCAACGGAACGAAAAAATCAACTGTCGGAAATAAACAAAAATATACAAAAACACTTCCCACCAACACCTTGCTTTGCGGTACAAAATACAGTCATGTGACAATAACACATCTAACTATTCTAATCATAGTAATTAATTTTGATGTGTGGGTACATCAAAGCTAGCTTTCTATTCTTTTGAATATTTTTTGAATAATATTATTAATTGGATAGATAATAATGCATGTTCGTTCATGTAATTTCACTGGTTATAGATAACAGTCAGATAATGAACGTGTCTAGTGGATCGCACCAGCTGAATCACTTGTTTAATTGCATCACTTCATTTGTTTCTTAGCAACCTAATGAAGATGTTTAATTAATTGAACAGCGGTGCATCGATGCTATTAGGGAGTGTCCACATTGCGTTTTTTGCAGCGCGTTTGTATCGATACAAACGCGATTCGAACGCGATGCGAACGCGCAGCCCCCCGCGCAGCCCCTCCCGGTTCGCTTTTGTATGGAAAAATACGCGTTGCGAACGCGCGTTTGTATCGATAC
The DNA here is from genome assembly GCA_958496255.1 of Camptogramma bilineatum. NCBI lineage: Eukaryota > Metazoa > Arthropoda > Insecta > Lepidoptera > Geometridae > Camptogramma > Camptogramma bilineatum. The sequence continues at coordinate 2,713,186 of OY292453.1, forward strand.
AAACGCGCAGCTCAAAAACGCGCTGCAGAAAACGCAATGTGGACACTCCCTTAGGCAAAAGTAGCTGAGCAACTCTGGTTTTATGGTACAACATAAAAAGTAATTATTGTTCGGCACTTTTTGCTTTGATCTTACGATTTTCTGTGTGCACTTACATTTTCTTTAATTAACTAATTTTAAAGGTGAAAATTTTAGTTACTTTCGCAATTAACGCAAGGTAGAGTCGGTCGGCAACAGAAGTTTGTAAACTTTTATGTTTTGAAAACTAAAATCAGTAAGTACTTGTTTACTTTTAAAACTAGCAATATCTCATAATATAAAATAAGGAAAGAAATAAAATTTAAGATTAAAATAGTCACCTTGAATACTAACTAAATGCTATACTTAGGTAATGATTTTACAATTTCTATTTTTTAGAGTAATTACAAAATACGTATGTATCTATACAACTTAATGCAGCTGTTCACCTATTTCTGACAAATTTACTAAAAGATTATAATGATTGAGTTGTACAAGGGTCAACTTCCCAAGCTCAGTTTCAAATGAAAATGCAATTCTGATTTTCAAAGGTCTCTATTGGTCTTATCAAATCAGAAGAGGCTTAGTAAAAAATACAGAAATCGTGTAGCATAATAGGCAAAACGCAACACTTGCGCGTTCTAACTTGTTGTGTGCTGCCATCTAGTTGATAAAATATGAACTACGTTTTCATACAACTAACGCACGACTGATACACTACACTTCAAAAACCTTATGAAATAAACAACTTGGACATACCGCCCACCAAGAACATCTGTTTATGTTCTTAATTAAAAGTCGACACAACTCACAATGAAAATTGGCCGTATAAGCATGTATAACAAACTAAACTAAATCGATAACTTTGGAAAATAACTAAAATGGACTGTATATAAATCTATAACAAAACTAACTGAACTTCTTTCAAACAACATAAACTCCTACTAACACACATCATAAAAAAACGCTTAAAACTAATCAGTCACAGGCAAAACACATAACTTAGAAACAGGACGCTTACACAGAGAACCATTGCACTTGAGAGTCACAACTCGTGTGACCTTGTCCAAACCAAAGTGCTTTTCAACTATTCTGCCCAAGAACCAACGAGCAGGAGGTACATTTTCCTCTTTAACTAAAACAACGTCTCCAATATTTGGTTCTGGAACATGCTTGTTCCATTTATAACGCTGTAACAAATGAACCAAATATTCTTCAGACCATCGTCGCCAAAATTCTTGAACCATACGTTGAGATAATTGCCAACGCTTCAAAGTGGTAATGTTGCTATTCTCATAATTGCGATCAGGCACCGTTATCAGAGGTTCGCCTATAAGGAAATGACCCGGTGTTAAGGGAGTAGGGTCATTGGGACTATCAGACATCATTGACAACGGACGTGAATTGAGACATGCCTCTACCTGGATCAGCACAGTGGACATCTCCTCGTAGGTAAGAGTTGAATCACCTATCACCCGTTTTAGGTGAAACTTAGTGGACTTCACTCCTGCCTCCCAAAGCCCTCCAAAATTAGGCGCATGAGGTGGAATGAAGTGCCACTTCGTACCGTTGTTGCCTAACCACTCTCTAATGTCTACAGCCACAGACGACTTCTCTGCTGCTACAAGATGACGAAGTTCTTTGGAAGCGCCAACAAAATTAGTGCCATTGTCGCTCCAAATATCGCTCACCAAACCTCTGCGACCTACTAACCTTCTGAACCCTGCAATGAAACCTTGAGCTGACAAATCACTAATGGCTTCCAAATGTATGTCCTTAGTTGCCATACATACAAATAAGCAAATATAGCCCTTATACGACTTATGACCACGACCTTTTGATACTCGTATGTTTATAGGGCCTGCGAAATCAACTCCGCTGTTCCTAAACGGTCTTGCTGGTGTCACTCTACTCGACGGTAACTGACCCATCAACTGAGTTTGATCAGCTATAGAGTACCGTCTACATGTGACACATTTGCGTACAAAAGCCTTAACCAAAGTTTTGGCTGAAATCACCCAATATTTGGTACGCAAATGATTCAAGACTAACGTTGGTCCTCCATGTAGAGTCTTCTTGTGAGCTTCACCGATCACAAGATTGGTGAAGTGACTATTTTGTGGAACAATGATGGGATGTTTTGTATTTTCATCCACCATGGCGTTCTGAATACGACCACTAACGCGCAGGATCCCATCATCATCCAACATTGGGCAAAGAGATTTGAGCTTGCTTCTTGCCTTGACTACTCCTGTTCTTTTAATGTCTCTTATCTCTTCACTAAATACTTCTCCTTGAACCTGTCTAATACACACTTTTGTTGCTTCTTCAATTTCTTCTTTCGTTAGATAATTTTCATACCTTTTGGTATTGTTTTCTAATTTCTTCCATCTCAAAACCCTCCGGCAATAAGCAATAACTCTCACCAATCTCTGCAATGTAGAATATTTAGTCCACAAGGGATCTACTTGTGTGTTCTCAGTAACCACATGAGCCTTAACCGATTTCTGTTCCATGTTTGTGGATATGGCTTTCGGTCTTGTGTATTCTATGGCTTCGTTGCGGAGCCATTGGGGTCCTTGAGACCACAAAACATTGCAAGACAACTCTTGAGGGTTTAATCCTCTTGAAGCAATGTCTGCTGGGTTTTGAGAAGACTGGACATGAGCCCAGTGAGAATTATCAAAACGAGACAGGATAGTAGATACCCTGTTGGCAACAAAAGTGGTCCAGCGGCTTGGGTGACTGCTAAGCCATGCCAAAACCACGGATGAGTCAGTCCATGCGTGCACATGAACTTGTGGGATCTTCATGACTTCTGAAACTTCCGAAAGTAATTCAACCAGCAGTACCGCTCCCATCAATTCAAGCCTGGGAATCGATTGCTGCTTGACTGGGGCAACTTTCGTGCGGGCAGTGATCAGGCTTGTTGTGATGGAGTTGTTTGCGTGTATTACCCTCGCATACACTACTGCAGCATAAGCTGCTACTGATGCATCGGAAAAGCCGTGCAGCTCCACACACAAATTGTCAACTGCCGTATCGATCCACCTCGGAACGCTGTACTTACTGGTTTCAATAAGGTTGTTTCTATAGGTTTGCCATTCTTCGAGCAATTCCGAAGGCAGCTCTTCGTCCCAGCCTATTCCCGAAAGCCACAGCTTTTGTATAAATATCTTAGATATGACAACACAAGGTGCTGCCCATCCCAACGGGTCAAATAGGCGGGAGATATCTGAAATGACTCGCCGCTTTGTGATCGGAATTTCCTGTGACGGAAGCTTCACCAAGTATTTGAACTTGTCATAATCTCGATCCCATGAGATTCCTAAAATTTTCATGATCTCATCTTTCTTAATATCCTTTTCTGTTATTCCTAGATCCTGATTCTTTTCCTTTTCTTCCTTTCCATCGTCCGACATTAATTCATTTAATTTCTTGCAGCTACTAACCCACTTCTGTAACTGAAAGCCACCTCTGGTAAGTACTTCTGTTATTTTCTCTTTTAACATCATTCCTTCTTCTATGGTTTGACAACCTGTCATCAAATCATCCACATAAAATTCATTTTTGATTTTCTTAGCTATTTCAGGAAGATGTGAACATTCATCGACTGCTACTTGCTGTAATGTCTTCACCGCGAGGTAAGGAGCTGCCGAAGTGCCAAAGGTAACTCTCAGCATACGATAATCTTCAATATCGTGGTCGGGATCATCACGCCACACTACTCTCTGAAAGTCTGCGTGTTCAGGTAAAACCTTCACCTGCCGATACATTTTTACAATGTCTGCACAAATGCTTATCGGGTGCATTCTCCATGTCATTATCAAGTGACGCAATGGCGGTTGCAATCTGGGACCTACCAATAGGTCATCATTCAGGGAGACGCCATTGAACCCCTTCATGGAAGCATCGAACACTATGCGAACCTTGGTTGTGGCTCTGTCCTTACGTACAACAGCATGATGTGGTAAATATACAGCTGTAGCTCTTTTCGGATCATCACCAAGTACTCGTTCCATATGACCAAGGTCCATGTATTCATGGAACACCTCAGAGTATCGCTTCTTTACTTCTGGATGCTTCTTGAACTTGTTTTCAAGAAGCTGAAATCTCTTTACAGCAAGCTCTCTTGAATTTCCATACTGACACTGCGGATCGTCATTACGAAATGGAAGGTTAACTACATACCTGCCACTTCCATCCTTAGAAGTGGTTTGATGGTAAATATCTTCGCATCGCTGCTCATCGACGGAAAGGATCTTTGATGATCCAGGAACAACTGACTCAATCTCCCAAATTTGTTTTAGGAGAGCGTTGTCATCAACTTCATCTGAAATGATAGTGGAATGATGACAATGAATATGACAACTCAACAAATCAGACTTTGATGGAATCTGACCTGACAAGATCCACCCAAAGGCTGTGTTCTGGGCTACTGGGTAACCTTGGGGGCCTTGTGATACTCCATCTCTCAGAACCTGGCCATACACTTCAGCGCCAAGCAAAATATCAATTTTGTTTGGTGTATGATAATCTGGGTCCGCTAAAGTGAGCTGCAACTCAGGCCAGTTGATTTCAGCAAGTTTCTCAGAAGGTAAGAGCGATGTGATGGTACCTAACACGAATGCTTCTACTTGGACACTAAAATTGGGATCTGAGCGTGAGTGAATAGTCACTGTGACTGTAAACCTAGAAGCAAAACTGCTCTGCTCACCACCTATCCCTGATATGACCGTTGTGGTCGCTGTCTTCTTTAGTCCAAGTAGCTGAACTGCTGAGTCGGTTATGAATGATGCCTGGGATCCCTGATCCAATAACACCCTCAACAGTTGTGTTGACCCATATCTTGTCTGTGCTTCGACAAGAGCTGTGGCCAACAAGACCTGTGTAGGCACTGACCTTTGAGAAAAGTGCGTAACTACGTTTGACGATGTAGATGGTTTTTCCTCTGATAACGATGCCTGTACGGCAGACACCGCTGATTTAACTTCAGCCGTTGAATTAGAGTTCAATGTTGGGACGGCTGAATTTGAAACTGATTTCGGGTGCAATAGAGAATGATGTTTTCTATTGCACACTTGACAACGAGAACTTTGGCGGCAAAACTTGACGGAGTGATGAGGACCAAGGCAGTTAAAACAAAACCCCTTGGTTTGAACAAAGTCATGACGAGACTCATAACTCTGCTTTGCGAACTGCTTACAGTTTGCAATCTTGTGGTTCTCTTTACAATAAGGGCACTCAAGATTGGCATTGTTGTCGGCACCAACTACGTGATGAACCCTAGGCTTAGCTACCACCGGTCGAGTTTTACTATCCTTAGAATCTAAAAATTCCAATGCCCTCGATCTGGCTTCCAAAAACTCTTTGAACTCGTCCAGTGTGGGAAGCTTGTCATGTGAGCTGATTTTTGTCTCCCATAGTTTTCGGGATTCAACATCTAACTTTAGGCTCACAATGTGTATCACTATTATGTCCCACGACTGTACATCAACGCCGAGATTTTTGAGCCCATTCAAACACTCCATTGTAGTGTCTAACAGACCTTTGATGGCACCTGAGTTTTCAGTCACAGTAGTTTGACTCATCAACCTCTTCAACAAACAATTAGATATAAATCTCTTATTATCAAAACGACTACTAAGTATAGACCAACACTCTTCATAGTTAGCCGATGTGACTGGAATGTTCCTCACTAATTGTTCAGCTTCGCCTGACAACAAGCCTTTCAAGTAATGCATCTTTTGTACATTATCTAAACACTCATTTTGATGAATCAATGACACAAACAAATCTTTGAAAGTGGGCCATTGAGTGTAGATGCCCGTGAATGTGGGAATTGATATTTTCGGTAATTTAACACTATCATTTTTGGACTTAACACTAGAACTTGCAGGAGTCGCAGCTCCCTTACCAAACTTACGGACAACTTCTCTCAACTCACATTTATATGTAAAGTACAATTCCTCTGTGTTCTCAAACAACTCATTTTTGAAGTATCTATCATCTTTATTTGACTCTGAAGCTTTTTGTACAATATCTTCATGAACCTTTACAAAACTGCTCCATGCAATTTCTAGCCCCTCTAGTCTAATTTCCGCGTAAGGAGAAGTGATCTCCTCTTTCGGCAATTTTTTAAACTTACTTCTAGACTTCTCAATGCGCAGTTTTGTATCAGTTTGCAATTTGTACCAAGCTTCCATTTTAAAAAGTTGTTGTAAGTTTTCTAAGTCCTAAAATATTTTTTTTTAAATTTTACAAGTGTTTGAGAAAAATTTGAAAATTGGGCATGGATTCCCCGTCTCAACAGAGTTTGATACTTAAAATTACAAGTCCTAAATTATTACTAAATTTTCTAAGTCTAAACGCTCTTGCAGTTAAAGTCCAAAATCTCTACCGAAAAACTCTATTGTTGAAATTCACCACACAGCTTCTACACTTCCAAAGAAATCAAAATGTACTCACGGTTACACTTCACAAACCACCAAAATGTTACTCCATCCAGTAAGCCGCACCTCCTTCCAACGATTTTCCTCCTGTATTGGCGCCTTCCAGCACCTCCACAGTGCACCTTAGCAGCAGCGTGCGCGGTCACCAGAACAGCCTGCAGAAGCCGGCTGTGCGTGTGCTCCAGCACACACTTCCCACTTTGGTGTGGGAAAGGCACGTCAGAGACGATCCATCTCTGGTTTCTATGCCTTCAAAAACGATGGAACTAGCTGGTCCAAGCTAGTGATAAAATCCGCTCGGTAGGACCATGTACAAGGGTCAACTTCCCAAGCTCAGTTTCAAATGAAAATGCAATTCTGATTTTCAAAGGTCTCTATTGGTCTTATCAAATCAGAAGAGGCTCAGTAAAAAATACAGAAATCGTGTAGCATAATAGGCAAAACGCAACACTTGCGCGTTCTAACTTGTTGTGTGCTGCCATCTAGTTGATAAAATATGAACTACGTTTTCATACAACTAACGCACGACTGATACACTACACTTCAAAAACCTTATGAAATAAACAACTTGGACAGAGTAATTTCGATGAAACTAATAGATTACAACTACAATTTAGTTGAGCGTAGGGCGGGCCATGCCGACACGACTTGATTAATTGTCGCTCCTCGCATCAGACGCGAGTCACTTCAAACTCACTTTTTCTGTAATATATTCTTTATTTTTATGATGATAAGTAGTATTATGCCTTCTATGATAAAATATATCGTTGACGTTGTAATTTTTTTTTCTCAACGTCTATATTTTTGTGCGATTATTTTGGTAGGTAAGTACTTAGGTACTTAGTTCAATTTCTAGTGAACAATATCAAAATTACCTACCACTTTGATATTGACTATGATTATGATGACTGCGTTACGTCGTATGAGTAAATGTGTTGCATGAGATAAAATAATGCAATATGCAAAGTAAACTTTAACTTGTTGATATACAGCTTAATTTATTTTATTCATTGTCACCGCAAAGTCAAGTGCAAATAAGACCTTGATTGACTAATATTGACTACCTTCAACCAACTCAATTTTATTATGAAACTTCATTTTCTCAGAGTAACTACTATACAATATTCTTAAAGTGGAATATTCATAGGAAGTATTATATCTACTGTGGCTCGTCAGATCGGGTTAATTGAAAAGTCAACATCCATATACGCAGTAAGATCGATTACCTAGTGAACGTGGAGTAATTTATAAACCTTTTCGTTTACCGACAAGAGATCAATTTGTTAGCCACTAGATATGAACACTGTTACCGAGTAGAGCTTAAGCGAGATTACAAAACATGGTTAGTCGGTGTGAAAGACTTTGAAGATAGACTTTTTTACCTTTAAGTTTAAAGAAACATACCTAGAAACACTGTGCCTAGAAATGAGGATAAGATGAATGAGCTAGATCAGTGTTACGCAAACTTTTTGTGTTCAAGGTACCTACACCTAGGGAATCGGAAAATTTTGGAGGTGCACCATGAATTAAAAACCCATTTTAGTTGAGCATATGCGGTCCAAATTTGGAGTAGCTTAACTGATAGGTAACCTTATTTTTCCGAGGCACATCAACTACTCCTCGATACACCAGTGTGCCGTGGCACACCCTTTGCGGAACACTGAGCTAGATGACGCAACGACAAGTTCCTCTGGTATTACAGTTGTCAAAATCAGCATTACCTAAGTGTTATGCTGTTCATTAGCCTAGAATTGGGATGAAGAGATCAATTATGTTATATCTAATGAACACAATCCTCATTGACCTAATTAACTGGAATATTAAGTAGAAACAGTCGGATCCGCTTTCAAAGCTTTAGGCCTTGTCTACACGGAATATACGGTCGATCTAACTGGACTCATGAACGATGGTTACAAATAGTCTCATACTACAATATATTATTGCGTCGAGCACATAAACATATTTGGCGATAAACATGTAGATTATTTCAAAATATTCTAATGAGAAAATTCATACAATATTTCGTACTGCAAGCGTAACGTTGCCATCTTAGCAAAGATAACTATTGAACTACTACTGTTGACTATCTATAATTATTTGCATTTTACCTACTCTATTTGAATTTACTCTACTCATCTCTCCTCATCAGGTTTGTTTGTTTGTTTCTTAGGCAGGGGCTTTCGTCGAATAAGCTGTATTTGTTTGGAGTTCCTCCAAAAGCCTATAGATTTCGAGTTTACTCTTGCTCGCTTTTCTTCTAATGACGGCTATTCCACATTGCCTAGGAAACCAGCTGTAGGTATCAAAATCATATCGAATTTGGATTTAACTCTAGTCACAACGAATGGCCATTCGATGTTTAAGCTTCAAATGTTTATGTAAACTGGCTATTAGCGGATTACTGGGATGTTATGCCTGGGGGTAATGCCTGCAATTTGCAAATTGTAATACGATTATGGAAGGAAGGAATCAGAGCTAATGAAATTATTGCAATGAAATTGCAGATTTTATGGTTCGGCTGTCGATTTTGTTGCGTGTATTGAGATTTGTTTGCAACACTGTTAAAGTTGTTTTGTTGGGAACAAAATTCGTACTCGTATCATGTAAAGCATTTAAGAAAAATTCAACGTTTCAAAACTGTAAGTATTTCAATCAGTAATAATAAGTAGGTCAAATTGTATTTGTATTGATTCTATAGAGAATAAATGGCAATTCTCGTAGTTCAACTTATCTCGACAATAACATAGTTCAAATTCTTCATGGTTTTTGCTCAAAAGCAAAGCCTAAGTCAAAAACTCGGCACACCAAGTCCAACAACTTGTCGTCCGTCATCTAAGTCGCATTAATAACAGTTGGAGCATGGATTCGGTCGCAGTTTGATAGTTGCGGTGCGGTCGCGGCGCCCGCCGTCGCACTGAGGGGTATTCGACCCGAAAACACGTATAAAAGTCAATGTATGCAAAGTATGCAATTTTCAAAAACAGATTATATAAGTTGATACCTAGATACATTTAGCACAAAAGTCAACTGCCATTTTATTTTCGTAGGCTTCCGTTAAGTTATGGGTAAACGTTTTATAAGTGCTTTGAACCAAGTACGTAAATTAACACTAAGTAAACGATTTTGCAGTCCTGAATTCAGGAATATTTTAAAGAAGTGGAGAAGTTAGGAGTGGTTATCTGTATGATTGATACTATTTAACGAGGTATGGACTATTCGTTTTAATTAATAATTTTAAAATAATACGAGAACTTTAGTAGATATTGTAGTTTTTATGAACCGCAAAAAAAACTCATGATATTTTGTTTCAAAAATGTATACATTAGAGTTTTTGTTGTATTGCCGGGTGTTGCCCGGCATATGTTTTGTTTTCGTGAGTTGATGTAACTATCTTACTTTTAGAATAAGTAAAAATTGGGTGCCAAAATGTGCCTATTATAATTTTTTTAATTTTTCTTTGATGACGATATTTTACCAAACAAAATTAATTTTGCACTTCATACTTTAATATCTACGTTTTTTCGCATGTAGGTGGTTCTGGTGTCAGCATTAAGACCCGAGAATATTTATTTGCTTAATATAGTGAAAGCTAGCACAGTGAGATAATTTTCAAAGTGGGATTTTATGGAGAACTCGAGAGCCATCATTTTCCGTTGAACAAATACAAGAGTTTCGCTGCAAATTTTCTAAGATTAAATAAAAAATGAAGACCAGGCTTGCTGCCCACAGGAGTGAAGATGTTTTCATCAGGAAAATATTGTGATTACAAGGCACAGTGGTAAGGATGAGCTGATTCAAAAGAGCCCAAACACGGATGTTCTACTTTTATTCACTGAGAATTTCAATTAAACGGCTCCTGACTCCATCATCAGATCAGCTAGCTGTCACTATATTATTACATTTTAGTAGGAACGAGACAGATATGTCGAGTTTCAACTTAATTGGCCTATTTACTGAGGAGTTCTGTTGAACAGCTCCTGACTCCATTACTAGATCAGCTCGCTGTTTCCATATTATTACATTATAGTCAGAAATTGACAGATATGCCGAATTTCAACTCAATCGGCCTATTTACTGAGGAGTTCTGTTGAACAACTCCTGACTCCATTACCAGATCAGCTTGCTGTTACCATATTATTACACTAAAGTCGAAACTTGACAGATATGCCGAGTTTCAACTCAATCGGCTCATTTACTGAGGAGTTCTGTTGAACAGCTCCTGACTCCATGATCAGATCAGCTCGCTGTCACCATATTATTACATTGTAGTCAAAACTTGACAGATATGCCGAGTTTCAACTCAATCGGCTTACTTACTGAGGAGTTCTGTGTAACAGCTCCTGACTCCATCATCAGATCAGCTTAAAAAAAATATTTTTCGATCTTATTTGACATATTATGTCAAATAAAGCGAAAAATAATTTTTTACGTGTTTTTGGGTCTAATACCCCTATGTGCGTCGTCTGCAAGCCACCGCGATTAGGTTAGGAGGTACGATATCCTATTCACACAGCGATCCCTCTCAGTTTACTGAACATTAAAAAAAATGTATGTAACTATACTTAACTTGTGTAAAAAAAGATTTTTTTCTTAAATTCAGTTATGAATAAAATCTAAAACAAAGCATTGTTATATTGCTACACGTTACAAATTTTTGACTTGCATAGGGATTGTATAGGAGTTAAAGAAAAAAATTACAAAATATTTGTGAACTGGTTTACTCTTTTTAATTCGCAGAATACACAGGGCTAATTATATTTTGACTAAAAAGTCACATTATACTTGTGAGGCACATATTTTCATTTCGGTATGTTTAAAGAATCCTGCATACCTCATAAGACTACACCAATTTATCAGATCCTATAAGAAAGGAATAGTAAACAGTGTGTGTGAACGGTACCTTGTCATATACCTAGTTTGTATAGGACCGGACTTAGCGGCGAGCCTTGGGGCACGCCTGCGTCTGACACTGAATTATTTGTGTTTTGCAGTAAGGATTGTTAGGGGTTGACTTTCGAGCAACGAAACGAACGAATTTATGTGCAATGGTGACCTTTGTGTTTTTTGTATCGGCTCGAGTCGTAAAGTGTAGAATTTGTGGGTGTAAAAGATGTTTGGTTTGGTTTATTGTTTGATTTTTCTGGAATTAGGTACGAAAGATAATCATTTCAACAGATTATTTAGAGATTTTTTTATTATAATCTTGGAAATATATGAATGGAATCGTCGATTCTCTGCAGCCTGCAATCAAGGTATCTTTCTTATATTTTTTATAATACTGTCTTAGAGCAATACCTTTTGTTCGAGCGCTTTTGAAGTTTTTATTTAAGACTTGGATATGTGGACTCTTCCATACTGCTTCACTGTAGAAATAAATCAGAAGAGGAACGAACTCAAAATGTCAACTAATTAATAACATATAAAATGTCAAAGACCGTAGATTTCCACCTAGTGTGACTCACAGTCATTACTTTCTTCATGCCAGCTTGCTGGTTACCTTATACAAACCTACTTTAATGTAGTCCAAGTGTTACTAGTCTAGGTTATACTGGTGTAGATATTATCTAGTATCCAAAACTTGCCCAAATCAGACACGTTCGCCGCAGACAGTCATCTAAATGCAAAACAGAGTGAGAGTTTAAGACTAACTTGTCTGATTCAGTCAAAGTTTCGGAGTTGTGGTCTGCAATATCGGTTACATACTACTGAGTTTAAGAAGTTTGCTAAATAGAGACATTAATTCGCAAAGTAATTAGGTTGTATACAGAATGTATAAATGCGGACTAAGTTCTGGACCTTGAGGGACTCCTGAAATTTTAGAACTTTCAAACCAAGTCACCGAGTGATAGTTGATTAAGATAGTTTGTGTAATTAAATATATTCAACTAGATACTTTAGTCTTATGTTACCTGTACCTGTGAACCAGCATCGCTACTTCATCATCATCATCATCGAGTTCGGTTCTACCACTGCTAAGGTGAAGCCGCGTCGCTCGAGCACACAAATCCGCGCTAATTCTGCATAGTACTTTCGTCATAATTCGTACGTTAACAAGTGTTAAACTCGCGTGCGCACAAATAAGCAAAATTATTTTTAAATTGCAATCATCCCGCGTGCCGGCCGCTACCTCACCCCGAGCTACCTCAAGTTGAAGCAGTACGACCTCCTAATTAGAAATAATTCATCTCCTTCACTCCACGGCGGGAGCCGAACAGCGAACACAGAATACTGAAGAGTAGGCGAGCGCTTTATGAACTTGCCCGCTAGAACGCAATAATAAGTGAGCCTCCGTGTCCAACTATTACACAAGTACCGCCGCAAATCGATCATTGACTATTACTTTACAAAATGGTTAATTGTGCGGCCTGTAATAAGTCGATAAGAACGGCACAACACAGTATTAAATGCTCCAAATGCTCAAGCAGTTATCATCAAGTATGTGTCTGTATCTCAGACGCGAAAAAAGCTACAGAAGATTTTAAACTAAACTGGAACTGCCCATCGTGCAAAGCCGCAGAGCCGAAGAGGGATAATTCGAATACTCCCGTACACGGGCATGCGTCCACCGCCTACAGCGATATACCTACCACTGCTAAGGAGGTTTCTCGCAAAATCACTGCGTCGGCGCCGGTCAGCCCGTTGTTCCCAGTTGTTGACGAGAATTCTTTGGCTACGTTAGCCACTGAGATTAGGTTGCTCCGTGCAGATGTTGGAGAAATTAAGTCCCAAATGCAGTCGCTAACTGATCATATAACTAAATGCAACGCGCGGCTAGAAGAACAGGAAAAAATCCTATCTGATACTACGGAGAGACTAGTTCTACTAGAACAGCGATCCTCGGTGATAGTGTCGCTTGAGAGTACAGTCACTCACTTACGTGAACAGCTAAGCTCTCGCGCGCAAGCTTCCCTACGGAATGAGATAGAAATTGCGGGAATAACTGAATTTCCGAATGAAAATTCGATGCACACAATGAAGGTGATCGCCAGTAAAATCGGGATGAGTATTGATGAAAAGGACATAGACTATGTCACTCGAGTTGGACCGCAGCATCGTCAAAAGGTGGGCGTCTCCGAAGAAGACTCCCTTAGCAGCCCCCCTCGCCCTCTTGTCGTCCGTTTCGTGCAGCGTCACCAGCGTGACAGATTCTTGAAAGAATCGAAAATAAAAAAGAACCTAAGCACAGCAGATATCGGCATCGCAGGCCCCGGGAAAACTATCTACTTTAATGAACGACTGACCCAAGAAAACCGGCATTTATTTCGTGCAGCACGTCACCGCTGTAAGGGATCTGGATTTCAATTTTGCTGGTTCAAAAATGGGTCTGTCTGGGCACGAAAACGGGAAGGGAACCGTGCCATCCAAATCAAGAACTTGGACGAACTACAGCGGCTCATCAACTCCAGCCCCCCGACAGAAGATCACCCAAATGTCTAAACTTATATTAAGTGCAGTTATTAGCGCGAAAAAACCTTTCTTTTATTTTATTTACTTAGTTTTAATATGTTCACTAGTTCCATTATTAGTTACTAAAAATTACGGATACTGGCATTATACACATAAAACACACTACATGCACACAAACACACACTACAAACACACAAACACACACTACTCAAGCCCTATACATAACCAATGTCTCAAACATTTAATATTTCACTACATCATTATTCTCCATTTGCGCCTACAAAATCAAAAAAACCCCAGGTTAATAATAACATTAAAATCATTCGTACAAATGACAGCCCGGTTTTTAATCAATTATTTTAATAAAATTCAAATCTGTCAGTATGGCTTTAGTTAGTGTCTCAGACGATTTAGACGAAACTACGGAAATTGAATGTCATTTATACGATTCCCCGGAATTATGTAGAAATGAACTAGAATTGTGTAAACACAACTTTAAAATCCTATGTTTTAATATCAGGAGTATTCAGTGTAATATAGACAAATTTGCCACATTTTTGCAACGTCTCGACTCGCCACTAGACATAATCGTTCTTACTGAATGTTGGCTAACTGAAGACTCAACAATAGACTGTTTACCGGACTACAACGCGTATCGTACTTTGATACAACTGAACAAAAACGGAGGCGTGGTCATTTATGTTAAGAATACTTACAAAACTGAAGTGTCTTATCCATCTATTAAAGACGCAGACTCTATTTTAGTAAAAATTAATGGGCACATTCATATCTTAGGTATCTACAGATCTCCTTCGACAACTTCAACAGAGTCTTTTACGGACTCTCTGGACATCGTACTTCATAACTTTAAATCGTCAAAACACTTTATATTAACCGGTGATCTTAATATTGATATTTGTAAACCTAACATTGCACAGACATCTGATTATCTTTGTCGACTGGCTGCTCATGGATTGCTTCCTGCCATAACGCTTCCTACTAGGTCCAAAGCTTGTTACGATCACATTTTTATTAAATCAACATTTAAAACGGAAACCCTACATGGACTCGTATGCAAAACGTCAATAACAGACCACGATGTTGTAATCTCCACACTGCCATTAGGACATAAAATAAGTGCTGACATTAAACAACGTTGGCGTCTTAAAATTGACGTCGATGCCGTAGCCGCCGACCTTGTAAGCGCGGATTGGTCCCAAGTAATAGGGGATTTGTCGATCGAGAGAGCAGTTACAACATTCTATGGTATCATTAACAAATCCATTGACACTCACACTAGCCACGTAAGGATTGGACGTAAACTTGTTACTATTAAACCCTGGATCACGCCAGGTCTTCTAAGATGCATGAGGCATCGAGATAAATTACACAACGAGTGCAGAGCTAGCCCAGGTGACATGGTCCGTCACAAAATCTATACTAGGTATAGAAACTTTTGTAACAAACTACTACGTAAAGTTAAAGCCGAATATAATAGAGAACAGATAGTGCAAAATAAAGATAATCCTAGCAAACTTTGGAAAACAATTAAAAACATATGTCAAACTAAACAGCGTAACAATCCTGCAACAGATCTTTTAAGAGCATGTCACGATAGCCTAACGTCACTTAATTATTGTAATCAATACTTTGTATCCGTTGGAAATAATCTAGCTGATAATATTCTTAAGAGACTACTTGAGTCCCAGGAAACCTTAATCCAATCTTACAGACCTCTCAGATCAATTCCACAATCCCTATACCTATCTCCAACCGATCCCCACGAAATTTTTAAAATAATCTCCAGTTTCCATAACGATAGCTCCCCAGGCCTAGACAAGATATCAGTTCTTTTATTAAAAAAATCTATGTCCTCGATAACAGTCCCTCTGACCCATATATTTAACCTAAGTCTTACAGAAGGAATCTTTCCAGATATTTGGAAAATCGCAGCAGTCTCACCGATTTATAAAAATGGACCCAAAACTTCTCCGGAAAATTATAGGCCAATTGCTCTGCTCAGCGTACTTTCGAAAATCTTAGAGAAGATAGTAAGCAATCGGTTAGGCCCTTTCTTTGAAAAGCATCAAATTATTTCAGACCGACAGTTTGGTTTCAGAAAGAGCAGATCAACAGAAGACGCTGTCACGCTTCTGGTCAATATGATCACATCAAATGTCGAAGAGGGGAACAGATGTGTTGGTGTGTTCCTAGACCTCGCTAAAGCGTTCGACACGGTATCGGTTGGTCTGCTCTTAAAGAAACTCGAATCAACTGGAGTTAGAGGAGTTGCTTATCAATGGTTTAAGAGCTACTTGGAAAATCGCAAGCAAAGTTTAAAAATTAATTCAGACTTGAGCTCTCAGTTTCCTATAAACTTTGGCGTCCCGCAAGGTAGCATCCTTGGTCCCACGTTATTCACTCTCTATATCAATGATATAGTACAGATGAAACTTTAAAACGCTAACGTGATAGCATACGCAGACGATACGGTCATCTTATTCAATGGCTCAAGTTGGGAACAGGTACAACAGATTGCTGAAAAGGAAATGTCAAAAGTAGCCAGAGCTTTAGACTCTAATCTTCTTACTCTTAATGTGGCTAAGACGAAGTTCATGGCTTTTTCAAAGACAGCAGTCTCTAACGCCCCCCAGCAATTAACATTAAAGCTCCACACTTGCCCTACGTACCCTGATATAAACTGCTCATGTCAAACTATAGGCCGCACTACCACTATGAAATATCTGGGCATAACCTTAGACGAGAATCTTAATTATAATAAACATCTCTCTGATTTAGCAGCACGAATAAGGAGGCTTATCTACGTCATGAAACAACTCAAGGACTGCTCTCCAATGGATATCCTAAAAATGGTCTACACAGCATTATGCCAGTCCATAATACAGTACTGCATATCCATTTGGGGCAGCGCGGGCAAAAGCTACCTAATTATTGTGGAAAGAGCCCAGAGGGCACTTATTAAAGTTATGCTCAGCAAACCTTTTTATTACCCCACAGATAGCCTGTATAAAGAATTTCAAGTTCTAAGGGTACGACATCTGTTTATCCTAAGGGCCACTGTAAAAATACATAAGTCTCTTAAATCAAGACCTGATATTGAAGAAATTATGGCTAGACGAGTCTTCAGACTTCCTATTCCAAAAATTGAATCTGAAATAGCCCGACGCAGCCCACGTTTCTCTCATCCTACAATTTATAATAAAGTTATCAAGGTATGTGATATAAAAGATTGCTCGAATTTTTCATGCAAAACTATAGTTAAGAATTGGCTCCTAAAATTATCTTATGATGATGCAGAAAACCTAATGCTCTCTTGATTACTACAACATTACCACTCAAATGTATGCAACTCAACCCAAATGCGCACACAACACACACCACACACATACCTACCTACAAAAACTCACACCACCTCACTCACACAAAACACATTAACACACACACACAACCACTCCTAAACATATACAAACATTTATGAAAATACTACCACCTCGTAAAATATACTAATGCCAGTCTCTTTTAGTTATTTCTTTAGCTGTTTATTTCTCAAATAGTCAGTAAAAATAATATTTATATGATAATGAAAGTAAACATTACATGATTACATCTTCACCTACAAACTTTACATAATTGTAAAATTGAACTCATTGTGTTTATGATAATTACGAACTCCTGAGCCCCAAGACACAGGCATAACACGCCTAGTTTGGGTCTCGAAGTTAATCAAAGTTTTAATGTTCAAACCATGTGTACCTACTTAAGTTACTGCATTGTATAACTACGGTAATTCTTTTCGGTCAATAAATATTATTTATTTATTTATTTATTTATTTATCATCTCCTTGCCCTTATCCCACTAGGTGGGGTCGGCACAACATGTTCTCCTCTTCCATTCCCTCCTATCAGTCGTCATCTCAGTAGTCACTCCTTTCACACGCATGTCCTCTCTCACACAATCCATCCATCTTTTCTTTGGCCGTCCTCTATCCTTCCACATTCATATCCAACACTTTCCTTGTAATATGACTTTCTTCTCTCCGCAAAACATGCCCATACCACGCTAACCACGCTACTTACCAGCAGATATTTGCAAATGTCAATGGCTACTCTAACTTTCCAACTTTACTAAGTAACCAATCAACACTTTACTTAGCATTAGTGAAACAAGTCTTGAAGCTTGATATTTATATTTAGCGTATTTAGTATTTAAATGATATGACAGCATCATAAGGAACATCATAGAAGGAAAAGTAGAAGGAAGACGAGGAAGGGGAAGACCAAGAATTAATTACATGAGTCAGATTAAGAAGAAGGTCGCTGTCTTGTCGTATAAAGACATAAAAGAAATCGCATTGAAAAGAGATAGATGGAGAGAATTGGATCGTTGCACCGACACGAGCTAAAATTCTTAATAAATATTAATATAAAAGCCGATTTTCCGTCTATTTACGTAGGTACTTACCCACTCACTGTCAATTAGGCTTTCACCTGCTTTGATGGCTTAAGTAACCATGAATATAACATCAAAACACCATTATTAACATAAAGTCAGAAGTAGCTGAACGTCTCACGTAAACATTAAAGCAACTGTTTATAATGCTCTCTTTATTAAATCCTAAATAACAAGTTCAGACACAAATTAATTTTACCTCTCTGTTGATAGCAGTATTTTTTTGGCCAAACACACTCGATATTTATGCAAACAAAACAAGATATTAAAATACATATTATTTATCTCAAGTTAACCATCTGCGTTGCCCTTTAAAGAAAGGCAGTCGGCAGCCTGATTATCATGTGCGTCGGTGGCACTCTGTGTGTTGATGTATTTATTGTTAAAATTTTTTTGAACAATAACATGAAGATAATTTTGATCCACAGTTTGCTTATCTAATTATGACAGCGGTTTTACGGAACAAGATGACACATTCCGCGCTCACGTCTCGCTAATATGTTTGTAACTCGTTATGTCATAATTTACCACCTTAACAACCTTGGGAAAGAAGCTTTTTAAGATGCTCAGTGATAATGACGTTAACCTAGATAAATACGCTGCGGGAATGTCAACTTTATTGCGACGGGATAAAACGACATAAATGCTATGTTGTTTGTATGCAAAGTGCATTTGTAAAGCTATAAAGCTAGTTGATACTATTAAAAGTAATGGATAGAAATGAAACTCAGAAATGTTGGCGCATATCTGAACAGCTATTTTTTACTGTTTTAAACAATTCGTGGATTTAAGTGTAGATTGCTTTATAGATTTGTAGCTTATGAATATAGCTGCTACCTACTTATAAATTTTAGGATACCTACCCAATCAAAGTAGTGTTGTTTTTATTTTTGTCTATCATTTTATTATTATTTATTATAACCTTACTAATTTATTTTTATCAAAGATCCTACATACCTACTCCTATATTCAAACTAAAAACGGTTGCCACCTTTACTTTTGCTGACCCTAGATCGGCACGACATGATCTTATGTCTCTCTATCTACATGTATGTATGTCATGAACTTAAACATAAAAGACTTTACTCATAAACTTGAACACTGGTTAAATAATGCTCAAGATTCGCCCTGTCTCTATTTAACACTAACAAAAAGGGATGGCCATTGTTAAAACGGTGTCTCAGTTTCAATAGAATTTTATAAGTAGAGGTGAAAATGATAATGATAGATAATTTCGCTGGATCGACCTAATAACCATAACTACACAGTCAACCGCGGTACAGTCTGCTCGCAATGCTAAAAACCGCCAGAAATGGAGAGACATCGCTCGACGTTCAGCACTCTCAAGGCTGGAAGTGACCGGAAATGGCGAGCCGCAACCCTGTCCATCGACAGCTGAGATGTAGTAGCTATCATAGTATTACATGTACATACTGTGATAGCTACTACATCTCACAGCCACGACCACTCTAACAAGAGTGCTCGACTAAGAAGAAGAAGATTATTATAATTTTGAGTACCTAGGTATAAGTTTCGCTTCTACACACTTCCATCAGTTTTGTAATAGTTAAGTCGAGTAATCGGATAGAGGTCGTAAATCGCGCCCCGGCTGTTTCGCTTGTACAAACAAGTTCACACGACTACTCATTATCATAGCGTTAATCTCGAGCGTTATTCTGTACGTTTCTATGCACCAATTTATCGGACCTACTCTTTGAATTACAATGTTTGTGAGTATTTTGTGCGACTTTTTAAAAATTGAAAAGTTTTATGGACACGGGATTTTATCGCGTAATTTACTAACTTTTAATAACTTTTTTTTTAATAACTTTTACTTAATATGAATAGTGATCGCGAAAGTTTAAAAAAGACTATTTTTAAAAATTCATTGGAAAGTTGGACACTTGTTTATGTGAACTTACCTTTTGAAAACTATCAAGTTTCAAAAAAATTGTGTCTAAATAGTTTTCAACGAAGATCTGCAGAGAAGTTCAGGTAAGTAGGTAATAAAATTGAGTCTAAGTGAAGTACATGACTATTTTTTTTAGAGGACAGCGCAAGGACATAAATTCTAATAAGACAAGAAATACTATCATCATCCCTATTAGATATAGGTACAGGGTGAATTTTTGAGACGGGGCAGTAAGGGCAGCTACCTTAACCGTTGTAGCTACAGGAAAACGTTCTTAGGATACTATCCTTAACTTTTGAAGATATTACGACCTGCATTAACAGATTTTTGAAATAAATGTACGGTCAGGAAGAAAATTGGCAATTTACACAAAACACCATGAACAACCAAGTTAGGCAGGCAGCATAGAAGCCGTGACACAAAAAAATCCTTCTAACTCATACGAACCTTCATTATGAAGCTCATACTGACAGGGCCACATTTGCGCAAATCATTTCAATTTCACGCAATAGTGTCACATAAACAAAGTGAAAGCTATCGCTTACATACTCTTATGTAATCTGTACGCCACAGTCACAGTTCGATACAGAAGCGAAACTTCTCTATTCAGAACTTTAGACAAAAGCAAAAGTGCCTTACAAGTTAGCAGGCGTTCGAGATGCTTATTCTTTTGTACCATAAGTGGAAATAACTATACTTATATCCCTGTATAAAAAGAATAGATAAACTCGTATGAAACTTACTACCCTTTCTTTAGAGATCATTTACGCTTTCTCTAAAAATAGATAATTTGTAGGTACAGTTGTTCTATCTCACGAAGTCCGTTTGGTCTTAATTGTGTGTGTGTTCACATGCACGTTGTTTTTGTGTGCGTAGGTAAGCTCGGAAGCGCTCAGAATCCGCCCACGCACACAGAAACAACGTGCCATGTGAACACACACACAATTAAAACCAAACGGACTTCGTGAGATAGAACAACTATATACAACGATAGAGGCAATCTAGTATCGCGACATTGTTGAGAGAAGCAAGCGTGAACTTTTAATAAGTGAAGTAATAAATTAACAGCTCTTGATCTAAACTTGAATTCTTGGACTTTTGTTGTTGTTTATACCCAGGAATAACTAAGTATTATATTAGCACGTATTAGGTAAGGTACGCACTAGTAAGTAGATATTATATAACTTTCCTAGGCTGGGATTTGAAGTTTGCGTACAGACATGTTAACTGATAACTGATAGTTACTTATTAGTTATTAGCCAAGTACTGTATTTACTTTGAAGATTAATGTTCTATGCTCGTTTGCCTTACTAGGGTTTCAATTTATTATTTAGGCCATGATAAGTATTAAAATGTCTAGTTGAGTATGTAAAATATTCATTTACATCATCTATTTGACAAGCTAATAAGAGCCTTCGCAGACTGCAGACTTTTTATCGGCCGATAGAGTTAAGTCGGGATCCAAATCTATATGAAGAACGATTTGCGGAACTAAAAAGGCCGTTATCCGTGAATCACAGTGTGTTTCATAGTGTGAATCGTATTATAATTCAGCTAAAGCAATGTCTCTTTAATTTAGTAAAATGTTTGCTGAATTGTACGCAATTCAATTCACAGCAGATTAATTTTGGCGTTAAATTGAGACACGAAAAAAATAGTCCGGTTGGTTTTAACATTTTACGAAATAAAAGAAGAATTGCTTTAGCCGAATTCTAATATTCACACTATGAAACACATTGTGATTCACGGATAACGGCCTTTTTGGCTGTGCAGTACAACGATACAGTGTCGGCCTTTGTTGCCTTTATTTCACTAGCAGCCCAACCCGGCCAAACTATCGGACTATTGAAAAGTCGGCCGTCTGCGAAAGCTCTATTTACCAAATGTGAATTTTGACGTGTCTTAGACTACACTCACTTAGCATCAACAAAAAAATAATTTCTAGTTGCTGATATTGACATATATTGAATTTTGAGGGAATCACTTCTTTCATACAGAAAGATGTTTAGAAGTAATTCTATCTCCAATAGACATATACGTGCTGCTACTGATGTTGACATTATGTTGAATTATAAACGAAAAAATCTTTACTTATGGTTTCCAAACACTTTAGATTGAACTTTCTCGTGATCAATGATACATACATACATACATACATAAAATCACGCCTGTGTCCCATCAGGTAGGCAGAGACCACAGATCTCCATTCGCTATGGTCCTGACACACATCTTTCGCTTCATTCACTCTCATCACATGTTTCATGCAAGCTCGTCGGTACTCTTGACTTAGCCTTTTTCCAGTAATTCGCCAATTTGATCCAGGAATGTGCGCCTAGGTCTTCCCCTTCCGACTAGATCAATGATATTGATGATATTATAATGTTTTTTTTCTCTCTACATTTACTGCGATGATGGTTTAACAAAAACATTAGACTAGAGCTTTGTCTCGTGATTCAATAATGTTGTACTCAAGTCCTGTTAGAGTATCCTTAAATAATTTATTCAACAAAGCGTCCGTCATGCATCCGGTCAAAGCGAGTCGCTAGTCCATATTTCGGTCCAAATTAGGTCCAGCGACGATGGCCACAGTAAATCTTTCTCGCTATCCTATTAAGATAATAATCAGCAATTCGCAAACATTGGACGTTGCGTCCACAATTCCCTTAAGTGTTGAAATAAAGACATAAGCGGATGCGGGAGATATATGGAACCCGGCGAACGGAAAGCTGTAGGTACCCTAAAATATTGCGGGTATTTAAGCTTAAAATAATCTTTATAACAGATAAGCTATGTATAGACACAACGAAAATACATTAGAGCCATATTGTGTCTTAATGGTTGTTTTACTTCGTAGGTCATTATTATATTTCTACATTGCAACTTAATTTGTTTTGTTGCAATTCAAAATACGGACTTTATTATCTCGACTTGATGTGACTTGATTTAGCATTGGTTCATTTAAAAGACTTTAGTTCTCTTTGTCTTATGAACTAAGTGATTCTACTGCTCTTTTGAACGATTAGATAGAGTAGGCTTATCCTGCCATGTCCTGTCAACTAAGGCTGTGTCCCCAGTAGGCAAACTGTGAGCGGCCGACTGAGTTTGCAGCGTATCGGTTTAGTATGCTCTTCCATATATTTGAAATGGAGTGTCCACAGTTTGCTAGTTTTGCGCTCACTGTACGCAGTTTGCAGCGTTACGCGCAAAACTAGCAAACTGTGGACACTCCATTTCAAATATATGGAAGACAGTACATCCCATAAACCACGGATTTAACATTTGAACACTTTAAATGCCGTCGACGCCCAAGGTGTACTTGCTGCAAGCGAGGGGGGTGTAGACAGTTAAAGCGTTAAAGTACATAAAACGTGATAAAACGACATGCCCACCATTCATGTTTTAAAGCCTGGCGTCGACCACACCTCTCCTCGCTTAGCCCGCTCCGCCGCCTACGTCGCATATTTTCATTCCATTCACTACAGCTACAGTAAATAGTTTACACCCCTGCAAAATTACTAGAAAAGCTGAAAAAACGTTAGCAGGCTCACGACTGTATCCCTAGGAACGGTAGACATCTTTTCAGATTGTCTGACATTGAAGATGTCACAGGCACAATAAGGGTCTTACTTATGAAAGATGTTTATAGTTGAACACTGGTTAAACAAAGTCCTGTCTTTATTTGTGGATAGTGACGAATAGAGACAGGACGTTGTTTAACCAGTGTTTAGGTAAGTTTAAAGACCTTTCATAAATAAATTAGTAAGTAGGCATTAACGCACATGTTCCTCCGTCCAATTAGCATAAAGAAAAATGTAGTGAGAACACTAGCTAAGCTAGCTAGTTTTCTTACTACATTTTTCTTCATCGCTTAGAGCTGTAACTGTATAACATTTCCTAAACGAATAATCAATTGACTCACGATCAGCAGTGCGATTCAGTCTTCCTTAATTGCATCCGATCCGACGATTTTCTTCGGAAAGTTGACGTTTTTCCATCGAAGAAACGTCACTCTCGGAATTCGGAATACATTCCGAGAAGGTCTGAATCGCACTTCTGAATCCACGTTCTCTAAATCGTCGAGGCACTATCCACTCGGCCAGTACAGTTTTCTTTAAAGCATTATTTATTACCTCCTTGAAAATGCTTTAAAATTTTTCATTCCTGAAACCAGCTTTTAGTAAACTATTAAATATGAAATAAGTTTCCGCTTTCGTTTCTCACATAATCCTTCGCTCTAGGGATAAGAATGTTTTTAAGGTTTTGTTGTTCAAAGTTTAAATTCATCGAGAATACTGGTTCTATGGTAACTAGATCATTTCTGGTTCATTTCAAGAGACTTGTTTGATGTCTTTTGGAAAAATGATCCAAAATCACGAGAGATAAAGAAGAATGAAAGAAAATAATTGTGGTTCAGAACCCACCTAGTGTGAGAAACGACAAAACAACATATTTTGAATCTATTTGACAAAGTTCAAGTCAAGATACCAATAGAATCAGTACCTAAGTTCAAAGAATAAGTCTCAGTTGAGTCTCAATATCGTTGTTTCACAAGTATGAAAGTGAGAAGTGAGAAAATTGAGAAAAGAAGTGAGTATGAAAGTGTCAGTTAGGTAGGTAGGTACTTAAAAGTTCTTAATGAACTTGGTATGCCAAAAAGAACTGTTCGATCAAGAAAGAACTCATTCACAAACTACAAAATGGTAACACAAAATAACAAAACGTTTCGCTCGCGTCCGTAACCGAATCCCTCCCTTGAATCGCATATTTTCATCGGATTAATTACAATTTCGCTGCGTTCCAGTTTGTGATGCGGAATTATCCGGTTTGTGATATAACGGGGGTGTCTCTAAACGTTAGTGTCATAATCAGCCTGACCACAATCCGCTTAGGTAAATACGATTTTCTCGACCATTTCATTATTATTTGTTCAATTTCGCGGTGTAGAATAACTTTTGGGCTTTGGGAGATATGATCTGAATCGTATATTTGATACTGAGCACTTAATAAATGTTGATTACGTAACGTTTTTTCCTAATAATCCGACTTTTGAAATGGATTATTTTTTGCCGTTTTTCTTTCTTAAAATATTTTCAGTTTCATGAGTTGTTATTCAAGTCGGGATTTCAGTCGATAAATGGTCCTTCCAGCAGTTTAAATCGAATCTTACCTATTTTAGACAAATCTTTTTAAGTAAGTTTTTCATAATGTTCTTGAAAATTGTATGTTACCAAAATTAGCCTTCCTCAAAACGTAGTTTCACCCTAATGTCGCTTTCGCATTACATATCATAATTATCATATTAAATATGGTACAGTGCTCCAACAATTCCAGTGAGTAAAGAGTAAACCCGCCGAAATTAACTAATACAAAATTTACAGTGCAAATGAAAGCGGTGCAAGAACCGATTCTACATTACCTTCGACTCATATATTCATGAGTACAATCATCGTTAACGCACGCTGAAGATTACCTTGGACTTATGAAAGTTTAAGTTCTGAAAGCAGAAGCGCTTCTGAAATAATATTGATCGAGGAGGTCTAAAGTTCTCAGTTTTCTGAGCAAATGACTGAGTAGGTTAGTTCCTATACACTATACTGCTATGGAGCATATTATGCTCTATAGCTGATCATATAACTAATATGGGTATTTACTGTTATCCGTACCCATATTATAAAATGTGAAAGTGTGTTTATTTGTTCTGATAGGTATCAGTCAAAACAGAGCGACGGATTGACGTGATTTTTTGTGTGGAGATAGTTGGAGGGCTGAAGAGTAACATAGGCTACTTTTTATCCGGGCTCCACGCGAGCGAAGTCGCGAGCAGCAGCTAGTATTTTATATAGCTTTTAGCGATAAGGCCGCCCATTGTAGTACTTGTTATTTTTTATTTTATATCTGTAATGTATTTTTCTTTTTTGTGTACAATATACCTAGTGTTTTCTATTCTATTCTATGCTATATTCATACAACTGCGATATCATAGAAATCGGTCCAATTGAAATATAATTTTTCTACTTTTACAACTCTTGCTTTATTAAAAGTGTTAAAATGACTTTCCTTCAGAATTTATGGTGACCCAGTTAAAAAGCGACGTGAGCGAATGTAAATTTCCAATCACAGTGAAATAGTTTTCGTAATAAATTCATTGGACAATTATCGTTATCAAGTTGCCGGTCGAGCGGCCATAACTAAGTTACCGCGGTGTAGGTGCTAATGGAGTTATTGCTAACGGATCCTGTGGAGACTACTGATTTGAACCCTACTGGTTCATAGGAATGTCTTGAATATAACTATGGAAAGTACCTAGTAGATATTGAGTGTTTGGAGAACATGGTGGAATCGTTCCCAGAGTAGGTGGTTCTCTGCAAGTGGGCCAGATGGGCCGGCCGGTTGCAGAGAACCACCTACTCTGCCTTTGGGGAACGATTCCACCATGTTCCCCAAATTTCTTTCGACCAACAGTTGTTGTTGGTTGGTCGGATATGTCTATCGCCGCTGAAAACTTCGCTTGCGAGATCTAGACATTATGTTGTTGTGTGGTGCCATCTTCGCTGAAGCTCGTAGTGCGTAGCATGTTTATGTAGTTCATCTAGCGGCAGGTGGATGTCGCTACAAGTGAAACTAAAAATCAGGCTTTTGTGAAAGTTGCTGCGGCTAATAGTTGATTAAAGGCTCGCGCATACCTACTATAGCCGCGACGGGCCACAGCGCGCCGCAGCACAAAGTTTTTCTAAAGCCGCTTATACCATATTTGTGCTAACTTGGCATGTGTTAAATGTACGCTAGGACATGTTTCTGACTACCCCTCATCTTTAAAGTGTTTTTAAATATCTGAATATCTGAGTAACATTTGTAAAGTTACAATCGTGAGCCTAATTACGTTTCTATCTTAATCAGAGTAAGAAATCTTAACTATGCAACAACATTGTAAACTTGTGCACCAAACTCATTGAATAAACCAAATCTTAATTAATCAGGTGGCAATATTGAAATTAAACCGCTTCTAGTTGCAGCGTTATCTCTCCCGCCACTCCGCCACTACAAACTAGGGATGTCTTAGAGTTCTACTCCGAATCTTACTCCGAAAGTCATAAACTTGAGAGCAATAGATTTTCACTTAGACATTTTCTTACTCCGAAAGGCATAAACTTGAGAGCAATGGATTCTTACTTCGACATTTTTTTCACTCAAACTTAAAAGCAATGGTTGTACCATTTAGGTACTAATTATTTACTAAGCTTTTTTTACGAATTCTCTTTTCTCACCCAGGTCAAACATTTGTGTGATGAACATAAGTAGATGTTTGTTTGTTGTTTGTTCTGTGTCTGGGTGTTTTATAGTATAATTAGTATGTATTTACAAAAAGTATATAAGTCTTATACTATACTTTTTGTAAATAAAACAGTGTCAAATAGCAAACTATGCCTACTAATAGTAGGCTACTATAAACAGAAACTGTAATGTTTAATGGACATGTTAATTGGACAATATTTTACACAATAGTTCTACTTTAAAAGGGAAACAGGTTTTAAAAGGCTGTTTTTAATAATTGAATTAAGTCTGAAACGACGAATAAAATGAGGTATTATAAAATGGAAGACAGTTCAGATGACCTAAAGACTCACTGCATACATTTGTTAGATTTAGCTCGACGCTAATTTATAATTATTCATACTGTTATAATTAAACAATATTGTTTTTGTTACAGGTATGTAATCAGTTTTTAACTTCAAGAGTACTCTACGATTATGGTGAGTTGCAAATATTCTGTCTTTTATGATTAACAAAGCACAGAAAGTATGGTCTTAATTATTGACTTAGCCAGCGAGATACCTATTGCGAAAATGTACAGTGTGCAGACGTTAGTGTGAAGCCGACATTACATGACACTACATGCAGCGTGCTAACTGCTTGTTCATTCATAAATTAGTGCTTTGTCTCGCTCTTTGGTTAGGCCAAAGGTTCTTACGAGGCTTACTAACTAAAGTTAGCCGCAGTTAGCCTCAGAGTAAGAGTAGGATGCACAATACGCAATTCTTAGGCCAAAGAGCGAGACAGAGCACTAATTTAGCAGTTAGCACGCTGCATGCAGTGTCGTGTAATGTGAGCTTGAAGTTCACATCATTCGTTTATTCGTGCCATGAAATTGAAACATCTTATCTGATCCATATTTGATTAGGTACTACAACATTTTTTTTTAAATGGAGCCGAGATTTTTATACTTCAGGCAATTTCGGAGTCACAATTTCAAGGATTTTCGAAGTTAAAAGTAGTGTCCTACTTAAACCTTAGATGCTAGTAACGTCTCTAGCAACCCCTCCGCAGCTCCACTAAACTGAACCGTTATTTATTCCTCATATTCTCACGAAGGCGTCGGATTATTGGCCGTTATCGGAACTGGATAAATTACTTTATTACTAGCTCGCGAGAACCCTTTCCGTAAAAGTGGCGGGGCCGCCATTTTGAAAAGCATTTTCGCTATAATAAGGAATTTTCTTTTAAATTGATGCCTGTTATGCTGAGGTGGGTTTGGTGATGCGGAGTTTGATAAATTCAAATTGGATGAAGTTACGGTGGTACATAAATATTAGTTGTTATGTCGGGGGTGGTGAGAATGTTTGTAAAATTTTCATGCTTAGGTACCTGACTTGCTTCAATTAAATGGTAAATATTCTATCATCGATATCAGACATGAAAGGAATAACATTTTAACTTTTTAATACTTAGGCCTGTTTTGGCCAATGTTTTACGTACCTACTATTTTTATAATAACTTTAACCTAATTACCATTAATTTTGTACTTTCTAAAGGCTCATTCACATGGTGCGAGTATCTTACCTCTAAGATGCGAGAAACTATCTAGCTCCATGACAATTCAGTGACAAGCTTTTATCGTCCTTTCACGTATGATTTCAATGTTTAGTTTACATTGTCATTGTTTTGACATTGATAACGATAATCGCCTCTTCGGGGCGAGAAACTCTTACCATGTAAATGAGCCTTTATAGTAGTCAATAAATTAAGTACCTACCTAATCATTTATAGGACCACTTCCGACGAAACTTTAGATGTTGTAATTTAGTTAAACGTTTTCAAAATGTACGTGTGATTGCCGACTGTAACCCCAAGTATCTTATAACCCTAATAAATAAATCTTAATGCGACCCAAACCGTGGGTCACTGAAATGCAAATTTTATAAAAGTGGTACACACAGTCTGTCCTCAATTAATTATTACTGAACGAAACCCTTTCCGACCGGAGTGACAAATGAACTGCATCGCATCTTACCAAGCTATAGACTTCTTGACAGAACAAAAAAGATTGGGAGTACATAAGTTTCAATTGTATGAAGCATGGACTATCGGAAATGTATCAAGCATAAACACTTCTTAACAGAACAAAAAAGATTGGCACTTGTAGGTAATACTGATGTTTGAATCGTATCCTAAGCATGTACTCTGACTTGTCTTAGTCAAGCCCTTGAGGTATTTCTCAAAAGATTTGGAGTCCTAAGTCTAACCCCCGTATTTATAGACAAGCAATTACTTGCTGCTAAGTAATTTCTCAAGAAAGTCATTACTTGAGGATAGAATTCTTCACTATAAAATTTTATTCTATAGCCGAGTAATGTCATGTCAAAATCAAACGCAAAATGGACGAGTTCTCAATGCTCAAGTAAAGAAAATGGTGACTATTACTTGGCGAAGAATTCTAACTTTTAACAGTACTAACTTCATGCAATTACTAAACTATAGGATAAAAATCATTGCTAGAGTAATTACTTTTACTAAAGTAATCACTTTTACTTGTTTATAAATACGGGTGTAAGAGAATATAGTCATTTCTAGGTTCACAATCGTGAGTTTCTTTGCTTTTTTGGAACAGAATTCTATGTTTGGAGTCACGCATAGATACAAGTCTTATACCTCCTTACAAGTGGGTGCTAGAGCCAGCAAAAGCTACTTTCAAGGCTACACCTTGCCGGGGTCTGTGTTTCCAGAAAAGTATAATTTTGGTGTCTCCAAATCGAGAGTCAATAGGTTCCTTTTACGTAAGCGTGCTCCATCTTAAACCACCGTTGCTTTACATCAGGCAGGGTGTGGTCAAATGCAAACCTATTTTAGTTTAAAAAAAACGAGTGTGATTTAGACCACGCGATTGGAGTAAAACTTCCGTTCGCCTCGCCGGATCACTTTTCGTAACGCTCTCATCACGCACCAGCTTACTTCCTGAGGCAAGAGTGCGTAAAAAAGTTTTACTTAAAAAAAATCAAAAACAATTTTGCAATATTCTTATTTACATTCAACGGGAAAATGGTGCCGGGATATAGGTAAGCCTTGTTTCTTGTTACGTGTGACTGTAATTTTTCAGTGGAAGTTACTATGCCCAGTGCTCCCACTTCAAGCTACCTAGTTTATTGCTACTCTGCTCGTGTGCTTTTAACCTAGTTTTCTATGACTATTTTATAACGCGACCTAAACGCAGAAGGGTGATCATTTATCTTTATAAGTGTTCGGGGTAGCATTAAGGGGTGGAAGTAGGCTTTGGGGGTAGGCCTTAATTAGTGAGTTAATCCACCATTCGGCTCCCGGGCCCAAATGTCATCATCGTCATCAAAATTTAAGTGGAATGGGTTCCGTGTAATATTTATGGTTTCATTTGTAAGTCCCGGGATCTAGTTTGGTTAAATTACGACAACGTTAACTTGAATATTTCAAGGTTAATTAAAGTTAAAGTTGTTGTAAAATCAAGATGAGATAAAAATCAACTTAGTAGAGTTGTCAGTAATTAGGAAGGGTTCCGTAACGCTTAGTTTTAATTAAGACGTTCAGAGTAGATAAAAAACTGAAACCAATGAGATATTTTATGATAAACTAGCTGACGCCCGTGGCTTCGTCCACGTGGACTACTATTTATTTTATCCCATGGGAACCTTTTCGGGATAAAAAGTAGCCTATGTCCTATTCCCGGCCATTATCTATCTATATTTTAAATTTCAGGCAAATCAGTTCAGTGGTTGTTGAATTATAGAGGAACAAACATACATCCAAACCTCCAAACTTTCGCATTTATAATTAGTGTGATTAGTGTGATGTGATAAATAATATATCACATTTTCTTCAAATTCCGGAAAAAAGTCTTATTTGAATGAAGACGGCTCAACAGCGCCGCAATGTAAAACCCGCCATCAATTCCATAGGTGCCTTCGCCCGTGTCTCGTCCTAAGCCCCAGATTATCCCACTTACCCAGCTTGATCAATTTAAATGGCGGCATCGAAGCCCTATAATAAGCATTGTTTACGTATAATTCGGAAGAACAAACAAACGGGTACAGTTATCAGTCTTGCCATGGCACATTTGACTGACTGAATTTCATCAAAGACATTACAGTACAGTTGTTCTATCTCACAAAGTCCGTTTGGACTTTGATCTTAATTGTGTGTGTGTTCACATGCACGTTGTTTCTGTGAGCGTAAGCTCGGAAGCGCTCAGAATCGGCCCACGCACACAGAAACAACGTGCATATGCATCTACACACACAATTAAGACCAAACTGACTTCGTGAGATAGAACAACTGTACTAGAGATCTCTTTGGATCTCTTATAGGGCCTCCAGACTCTCGAGAGAAGGCTCGGCGAGAAGTCTCGCCGAGACTTCGCGAAGAACAAACAAGCTATCCACACCCTCAATTTTTCTCAGTCGTGATGTTTGAAATCCTTTGTCTCGGCCAAAAATACCGACACCGATCGAAGAACAGGCGAGCCAGAGAACGAGAAGGCGAGAAGCTCCTCACACTCACGCTTCTCGGGTGTTCTCGAGGGTTCTCGCAGAGAGTCTGGAGGCCCTATTAGAATATTTACGTTTTTTGACATTTGACAATTTCAAACGAGGAAAATAAGAACTAGACGTGCGTGTGTCTATTTTTTTTTTTTTAATTCTCTCTTTATTTAAACTACAAAGATAGCTCCAAAAAATCATAACACTGAAAAGAAATAGAGCCATCTATGTATGTTCTAAGACTTACTTAGAACTTCTAACTTCTAGGACTTAGAACTTAGGTCCATGGTAGACTTACCTGATTAGAGTACTTATGCCTTTTATAATAGACCATTTCTTGATAGTTTGAAGGTGCTTGACTAAGGTGTATCGAAATACTGTTTAAAAAACGCGTAATGCGCCAAAATATTAGCCAGAAGCTGGAGTTATTATATAGATATATTCAGGCATTAGACAGACAATGTGGATGTAATGGATCGTCTGCCGAGGATAAGCTGCAAATTTGAATTTGAATCCTGAAGGGGACTGAATCAAAATGTCGCCAGAACTTGGAATTCCACCTATTTGTTCAACGATATTGATATGACGAACTGTAAGATTGGATTTACAGTAGGAAGATTTAGTACTGAAAACTTTCGACGCTACTTGGAGTAGCTTCTGTCAGTGGCTTGCTTCGCTCGCACGAAGCTTTGATAAAAACTTATATGTGACAAGATACACACATTGTTACGAAGTAAATGTAAAGCTTCTAGTTTCGATTTATAAAATACACGACGAGCTTAAAATTTGCAGAAATTCAAATAACTCAAGAAAGTAGAATATTATGAGAACAGTCCTAGAAGATAAAAAAATATAGGTTCTTGAAAAGGCCATCGACTTTTGGATTAAAATAGTTTTGTATTGTTTATAATATAGGGTGACATTATTATTATTGTAAATATTATTGTTAATATATGGGGGATAATGTTATATTTTACTCTTTTAAACTAATCTACAATTTGTAATTTTGTAACTGTAAGGTCTGATAGAATGTCCCGCTATTCACGGTAGGTACCCTGATTTATGCGCGATGTATTTTTAGATTACACCTACAGACGAGCTGCGAGATGTAAATTAAGGGCTGAACTACACTGTACTAGTCTAGTTGAATGACTTTGGTTTTGTTTACCGCCCCTACGAGTTACTATTTGCAAAGGAGAACCAACATTCATATGAAAAAGTCTAAGTACAATTTTTTTTAGAGTAGGTAAGTAGCTAGGTACCTATTACCCAATTTTTCTCGTTTAAGTTTTTGTTACCTACTCTAAAAAAAATTGTAAACTTTTTTCATATGAATGTTTGTTCTCTTTTGCTAACAGTAACTAGTAGGGGCGATAAACAAAACCAAAGTCGATCAACTAGACTAGAACAGTGTAGTTCAGCCCTTAATTTACATCTCGCAACAAATTAATAATAAATTATTAATAATTAACAAAAACTAAAATGAGAAAAAATTCTATTATGCAAATTAATTATGAATTTAAGATAGGTAGGTACTTAATCTTTACTCAATTTCGGAGCTTTCCTTTGATTTTTTTTTTTATTGTTCATTTAATTTATTGACCCACATTTTAAAACTGAAGTTTTCATTTTTGAATATGACGTAACTTTATGTCACCGAAACTATAACTCTACCTTTGTTGGCCAATGTATTCTAAAGTCGCTTTTATTAGTTACGTTAGTTATACGCGGAATGAAAGCCCGTGGTTGCGAACTATTATGTTTACGTAGGTACCTATTATTCTGCGGCACCAGTTTAATGATGAAACTAGATATGCAGAGATATGCACATTGTGTTGTTGCAATGCGTATTCTGAACAAACCTATGTACACCTGACTGCGGGTTGGTTTATGATCTAGTTTCATACATCCACTCAATTCTGGCCTGAAATTTGTGCACTGGTAGTCTAGTGCTTCCCCATCTCTCGAACTCAAATGCCGTGGATTTTTTTTTTGTTTTTTTCGAATTTGAAATTTCGAAATTGGTGGTAGGTACAAAAAAAATATGGAGGTAAGTATAGTAGGTAGGTAAATAGTTTTTCAACATGGGCCCGACCGACAAAATAGAAAGCAAAATGTGGATTCACGCTAGATAAACATTTTCTTGAACGATAACTACCGTCCTTTAACCTCTTCAAAGGATCATAAAGCTCTGGCAGAATGTCTGCTACGCTTGAGATACAGCAGTTTGCTTTTTTCTGGTCAGAACGAAGTAACTATGCATACTTTGCGGATAATCTCATAAATCCAAAGATATTCTCTAAGTCTTAATCTAAAGTTGGAAATTCACAGAGCAAGTCTCAAGCAGCTTTGCCAAGCCATTATAATTTTACTGCAGTGCAAATCCTTACAAATAATACGCAATACCTACCATAAAAAGACCAGACAAGCAAATAGTGTGAACTGTGAAATCCTCACAGCATGTCTGGAAAATATTATGCTCGTTAGCATAATGCTGTTTGTGACTGTTTAATTACAGCTGAAAATGTGCAATACTAAAGTTACAACGAATGCCACTCGCATGTTAGCTACTCCCTAGTCTCCCAGCTAGTTACTCGCCCACTCAGTAGAACCAACTTCGCCCGTTGTTCGAGCAAGAATGACAAAGTTTTAAAAGCGTTCCACAAACAGAAACAAACGTAATTCCGAATGGATTTGAATTTGGAATGTTTTAAAAATTAAGTTGCAAATTGAATTTGGAACAGGGGCTGGGTCATTGTGTTTTTAGAATATTAGCAGCAGAAGTTTTGTGCATTCTACCATTTAGCATTGTTATGTGGAATGGAGCTGTTGTCACTGTTTTAATTAAAACAAATTCCTGTTTATTATGTGCGTGCATGTTTTTCGTAAAAGCTTTTGAACATTTTAAGTTAGCTTTTGTTAGTTTCTACGCTAGATTTTAGTAATATTTGACTGTTTTAAGTAGGTAAGTATGAATTATGGCACAAGCGAAGAGAGTTATAGGAGAGAGTCAGCAGTGGTATGAGATGGGCTGCATGCACGTGATGATGATAATCCGTACCCATATTATAAATGTGAAAGTGTGTTTATTTGTTTGTTTATTTGTCTTGCTTTCACGTCAAAACAGAGCGACGGATTGACGTGATTTTTTGTGTGGAGATAGTTGGGGGGCTGGAGAGTAACATAGGCTTTTTATCCGGGTACCACGCGAGCGAAGCCGCGGGCAGCAGCTAGTATAGAATGAAAATATGTGATTTAAAAACGGAACATTAACTCGCGGTACGTAAATTACCAGGATCAATGGACTGGTGTCAAAACGTCTGACAATTAATTGCTGACAGAAGAAATATGGTGTACCGCAACCTTTTGTACCTTTGTAATAACAAAATCACCATGAAACTGTTTTTAAATTGAATTTAAGCACGTTTTTTTTTTAAATTACTTAGAACCTAAGTACCTAAGTAGATACTTACTTATAACTTTTGTTCGTTTTTCCTAAGCATACCTATGAAAGGTGATAAATATCCGAAAAGGTTAACAATATTTTCGGAATCTTCGGAAAAACAAAAACGAACCAAAACTGTTTCTAACTGATTGGTAAAGAGATACCTACTAGGTACGTAAATAATATTGATATTTAGATTAAAAAAGTGGGTAAAGATAGAGGGTTCAGACCACAGGTCCAGAAAAACAAAAAATGTAGGTAAGTAAGTACTTACTCGTAAGTAGGTAAGTATTATGAAAGTTCCGTACAAAATATCTATTGTCTAGAAATTAGTTGTCGGTGTAACAGAGTTCGCAAACTATAGCCAACTAGATTCTATCGGGAAAACACGAGCAACTGGCGTGCGAAGCCGAACAGAGCCGAATCGAGGGTTGGGGCATAAAAGTTAAAAGTAGGTAAGTACTTACATAAGTAGATGAAATTTTTGGACTTGCCTTTGAAGACCTTCCTAAAGTTTTAAGGGCTCTAAATGTCAGAAAATCATAGAAAGTGTCTGCCTTACTTGGTGGACACAGCACAGCACACCTATATCTTAATTCTATATTAGGTAAGTAAGTATACCTGAAAGATTGTTAATTTGGGTCAACAGTTGAGCCAATCATATTTATAAATAACACCTAGAATGTAACAGTTCAATACTTTAGTCCTAATAAATTCCACTCTAGAATAACAAACACTCCTAATAAAAGAGCCAATCATATTTATAAATAACACCTAGAATGTAACAGTTCAATACTTTAGTCCTAATAAATTCCACTCTAGAATAACAAACACTCCTAATAATAGTCAAATTAAAGTAAGAGTGGTAAGATCCTTGATATAGTCATGTAGTGTTATTCAATTTTCTTTATTATTAATAAGTAGGCTTAACGATTTATATAAATGTAGAAGACCTAAGAATACTTCCATCTAGGTTAGGTACTTTTAAAGAAAATAGGGTACCTCTCAATCCCATGAGCGCAGAGACCTAAGAATAAGTACTTCTATCTACGTAGGTACCTATAAAGAAAATAGGGTAAGTATCTCTCATGAGCGCAGTTGCCCCCAGCCCTCCAAACCGTAGTACGGCCATCAAATCAAGACAGTTCAGTTTATAGCTAGTTCAAGTACGTACAGACAAGATCTCATTTCATTAACATAAACAGGGCTTTGTTAATCCGGGTCTGAGATCCGGGAACGCCTTTCCTAGGAACCTCAAACTTTAAAAAGAAAGTGTAGAAAATCCTTTTATCACTATTCAAGTTCCCCCGAACTTTAATTAAACGTAAATTAAGGCTAGGTATATTGTTACGTTACGACAGTAGCAACTCTTGCGAACTTGCATTATGGGTTTTATAATAATTTATGTAGTTGTTTTTATCGTGGTCAAAAAACAAACGTACAGTAGGTACAGACTTACAAACGTCCAAAAATATTCGCTAACTTCCAGATTCGAAAATCGAAGTCTTTCAATCGGCTTGTTCGAATGAAAAAAGTCAGGTAGCCAAGCAGCCGAGAATCCAAAATTCGAACATTTTCTCGTGATTACGTTCCGTTCCCGACTCATTGAAGATCACTCGACGTAATTAACGCTCGCATTGAGTTGTTTACCCGCCCGCATGCGTCGGCGGAAACGGAACGCGGGACGATTGACGCGCCTAATTCTTAATTTACACGATCGAGCAACTGCTAGACAGTTTTACCACCATCGTATTTTCTATGTCAGTTCACAAGTAAACTAGGAAGTGGCATTCCATTTTATATTATTTGTAGCATGCGTGCTTCGGAGCGAAGTACCGAGGCATTAAACTTGTTATAAAATTTCCGTATGTAGGTATAACCTACAAAACATACTCGGTTTCCCGCGATAAAAAGCGCGCTTGTTTATGTTTTTAATCAAGTGACGTTTCCGTGACTGCGACCGCAAGTGATGCATGAAAATGGCGTAATTGGATAATTTCATAATGCCAGGCCTGCTTATGCCACATAGCCATGAAATTCAATAGCGTGTGTGATAACAAAGTGATTAAAAGTAAAAGCATGTTTCACAA
This sequence comes from Camptogramma bilineatum, assembly GCA_958496255.1. Classification (NCBI taxonomy): domain Eukaryota; kingdom Metazoa; phylum Arthropoda; class Insecta; order Lepidoptera; family Geometridae; genus Camptogramma; species Camptogramma bilineatum. The sequence continues at coordinate 2,750,761 of OY292453.1, forward strand.
AACTTGTAGATTTTTTTACTAGCACTTATTATAATACGACTCACAGAGAAAGTTTCTTTGATTTTTGTAAAGCTCTTCTGCATTGGGGTTGAGTTATAAAATGGTATCCTCTTTTTAAATAATGTTAGTTCACGATAGTAGAGTTGGTAATGAACCCTCTTCAGATCCTGACAAAACGTACGATCAACCTCTAAAAATTTTCTCGAAGGAAACAAAGAAAATTCACGTTGTTCCCAGATTTATATCTAACTTGGGCCATACATTCTACCAATCACCATAAAACCATAAACGATCCATATAAAGTATAAAGTGACATAGACGGTTTCACAAATCCACTTGCTTTTTTTATAATAGTGGTCATTGGTCAGTGCCGAACACGACATTCTACCAATCTATTTAATGCACGAAAAACCTTACGTTCCGTCAGGCCATCGATCAGCTCCTTATCCGTGCCCGTCGCCTAACTACCGTTTAACGTACTTATTCCACTTGATAGATCACCCAGCGACACCCGAATCCATTAAACCACGTCTAATTGATCGCAGCAGGAATTGAAAACGGCAAAAAGTGGCCGAGACAGAGACAGTCCTAAGTATTTGCCGTGAAACTATTTGGGAAGTCCCCTGAATAGCTTTGGATTTGTGAAGGTAGCGGGGTCCGTCATTTTTACAGTCCTAATGGATAGAGATTTGGATGGATCGTGTGAAGATGACCTAAAAGAAGTGAGCGGTGAGCGCTAAGATGACGGCTGATAGAAGGAAATGGTGAAAAAACAAACAATTCAATATAACAAAGACGCATACAGGGCCAATATTATTTGAATAACGAAGGTTTTCAGAAATTAATATGATTCCAGAAAACCTATTTAACTCTGCATGTCTGTTGAAGTTTTTATCAGGCATGAATAATTAGGTAAGTACCTACCTACTTAGATATTTTTAATGCCCTTAATTTTTGGCCCACTGCTATCCAAAATCCAGAAAAGACATTTAACTAAACAAAAAAGTTTTATGTAACTCAAACTACCTTATCTTAAATAGGTAAGTTCCTATAAATATATCTATTATCGATCGAGCGAGCGAAGCGAGCGAAGATCTTAGTGGTAAGTTGGGCGATTTTGCTTTGTATGTTTGTATGTTTGTATGTTTCACGAATTGTTGTTCGAGCATAACTGTCGAACCGTTCATCCAATCTGCATGAAACTTGGTAGGTCAATAGGTTGTGGTAAGGAAATTTACGGCGGAGCATTTATGAGCTTAATCGATGAAGGGGTTGTGAAGATATTGGGTTCCCAAGGGGGTAAAAAATTATGAAAGTTACACAAATATATTGAGTGGGGTGTCATACGAAAGGGCTTATTTTGTACATTCCAAAATGGTTTTTATTTTTAATCTAGGATGTATAGTTTTTGAAATACGACCAAAGACCAAAAACTACGAAACCAGAGCTGCAAGAGCTCCCGTTTCATAGAGTTTCGATGTCTTCGTAGCTCATTGACTGGTCGGTCTTAAAAAGAGAGTGGCATCGTTGCGGTTTGGTTTGCAATGATTTTAGATGCTACTTGATTTATTTTCATGATAAAAAAAAATTTGATAAAAAATGAAAATAATTGGGGTAAAAAAAGTTAAGTAAACAAATATATTGAGTGCGGTGTCAAATGAAAGGTCTTTATTTGTACATTCTAAAATAGTTATTATTTTTATTCTAGGACGTATACTTTTAAAAATACGACGAGAATTCATAAATATGAAATAAATGAAAAATTAGACACGACATTATGTATTGCATGCATGCTAGTATTTTTTACCATGAAGAGCTAGCGCAATAGGCATACCCGGCAGTAGTAGCACTTGAAATTATAGGGGTAGTCAGAAGAAAGTCCAAATGTTGGCCATCTACGGTGCGCGAGATCTCAGTTCGGGGCGAACTACTAGTTTTCAATGATGTAAATCAGTTTTTTTAAGATAAGTTTCACGTCCGACAAATAACGGACTTTGAATCTTAAACCTTCCGGGACTATTCCCGGACAACATGGCGAGCTTTGAAAAACTTTGTCAGCGAGGCACTCGGAATTATTTTATTAAAGCTCTTGTACGGTTGTCTTGTTCATAACTACGAACGTTTTCGTGTTCATCTTAGTGAACGTTGGTTGATAATGCGCTTTAAATTAAATTCTGTTCAAAATGCATTTAACGTATTTCACATTCCATATTTTATTCGTTTCTTAATATTCTTTTGTATCCGGACGACTTGCAGCAGCTGAGTTTTTAACATCAATTACTTACTTACCTAAAGGGCGCTACTCACACACCTACCGCAGGGGCAATCTACATCTATAATCTGGCAATCTAGGTGCGTGGCGGTTGTCGCGATATCGGGAGTAGAGATAATCCCGATATCGCGACAACCGCCACGCACCTAGATTGCCACCTAGATTGCCCCTGCGGCAGGTGTGTGAGTAGCGCCCTTAAGTTCGTATTAACACGCTTAACGTATAAAAACAATGACATATCGATCAGTGATATTATTTTTTAATATCATTGCAAATCGATTCACACCGCGGTCCGAACCGCTCGTGGTGCGAAACGACTAAAGACCCGATTTTGACATTGGAAACGTTTTTTTGTTCGCTTCAGTGCAGGCTCCGATTTCACGAAAAAGTGCCCATATTCTCGGAGAGTTGTGAAGATATTATGATATTCAAAAGAGGCTCAAAAGACACGTATTTACGAGAGCTGTACCTAGGTGCAAAAATAAATTTTCGATAAAGTAAAAAAACTAAAAAAGTTATGGCCGAAAAAGTGAAAAAAAAAATATTTTTTTTCCGAATTTTTGATTTTGACGCTCGATATTTTGTAAACGAAGAATGATATCAAAAATTTGAGAAAAAATCCTCTAGAAAATTTAGTCAGCTACAATTCGAGCCTAAAACAAAGACGATCGGATTAAGGGTTTGCCCTGTAGCCTAACCTTTTTGAAAAATGTAAAAATATTTTTTCGAATTCCAGAGATTCATTTTCAATGTGAAGCCGTGTGAGTAGGGATTGCAATCCCGCAATGCGGGATCCCGCAATCCCGCGGGATCCCGCAGCTTTTATTGGTCTGCTGGATCCCGCACCTTCAAAGCGCGGATCCGCGGATCCGCAAATGAAAAATTTGGCGTTAAAACTTTCGCGTAAATCGCGAGTAGCACGAGCGCGACATTGCCGTTTCGCACAGACCACCGCGCTAGCAACTAGCAGACGGTTGGCGGGCTGTCCTGTCATCCGTACCCAATTACAAATGTGAAAGTGTGTTTATTTGTTTGTTTATTGGTCCTGCTTTCACGTCAAAACAGAGCGACGGATTGACGTGATTTTTTGCGTGGAGATAGTTGGAGGGCTGGAGAGTAACATAGGCTACTTTTTATCTGGGTACCACGCGAGCGTAGCCGCGGGCAGCAGGTAGTTGTTTATAAATGGCACTGCGCTGCGCACGTCTTTCTGTAGGTGACGAGCGTTTTCGTACTCACCGTCCGGCATTTTACGTAAGTAAGTACCTAAATTTTAATGTTTTTGATTTAGTTTTTTTCTGTGCTATTTTAAAAGCTGATTGTTCCGTCAATAGTAATATAATTAAAGTTGCGTGAAACATTAAGGTGGTTTTTGTTTTTGTTAATATAATGTTTTTTGAATATAATAGGATATATTAACGTTTATTTGACACACACAAGTTACAGCAAGTACATTGGGAAAAGCACAGCATAAAGTAGGTACCTACCTAATGAATAAAGAATTACACAAACAAAAATAACTAAAATCTAAAGAAAACTGTTAACAATAATGTGCGTGCGTACCTGCCTACTACTCTTTGTGGTGCCAAATAGGTCCAGTCTCAGTATAATGCTGGCTCCTGTTGCTTAATGTAAGAAACGTTTAATAAAAGTTGATTTTTTACACAAAATCTGTTGTTTCAATTTGATTTTATACATAATTTCTAAGATGCGGGATCCCGCGGGATCCCGCGCGGGATTGACTAAACCCGCACTAATCCCGCGCGGGATTGAATGGGCTGCGGGATTGCAATCCCTACGTGTGAGGCACGAAATCTGTGATTTTTTTATCGATCAGTAAAAATATATTCGATATTCAAAGTTCGATTTTCTAAGTAGCTTCGGTACCCTTGTCGAGTCTAAGCGAATGAGCCATTGTGTGGAACCGCACTCCACAGCTAGGTAAGGCCCGCGGCACATACCGGGCGGTCATGCATGAGGATGCATACCAAGAATGTGGCGCAGATATTGTGGCTATGCCCACTATGCAGGATTACTGCTTTGTTGGAACGTGAAAAACATGTGCAAGACACAAATGTAGGTACCTACCTACATTTTTCACGTATAGATAGAATTGAAATAATAAATCTAGGAATTCTAACACTGGTTCGTGACTGTATCCCCACGGTAGAAACTATATCAAACACTGAGATATTACAAGCTTTTATTTAACTTGTCGTGTTTTAGTATGCTATGTTAGTTTGGGTCAAATCTTGGAAGTTAAATTAGACCCACGTCCCAGACCGATTGAGCTGAAATTTGGCAAAGCATTTGGCTATTTTAAGGTTTTATTTATTAACTTGTAAGTATGATAATAGTTGGGCACGTCCGATCTCCTCAGTAAATAGGCCGATTGATTATGTTAGTATAGAAGTTCCGACTACACTACAATGTAAATGATGACAGCTAGCTGATCTGATCATGGAGTCAGGAGCTGTTTAATGGAACTTCTCAGTGAATAACAGTCGTTTAATTGTCGGTCCCGGCTTTTAAGTCGATAATCCCATTGGAGGCCTTTAGGCGGCCTTAAAACTCTGTCACCGTCACCATTTGAATCAGCTCATCCTTACCCAATAAAAGCTTGTGTTGAAAAACGTATTTTCAACAAAAAACTTATTTTAGTTTCTCAGAGAGTGTCAGGGGCAGAACATTTTTTTAACGTTTCAACTTGTGAATTTTCTGATACGAAATATTCATCGAACCGGAATTCGAAACCACAACATTTTTGTCTGTCGTTGACGTTTCATTGTAGATAAAAATGTTTCTGATAACTATTGTCTGTATTATTTTTCCAAACGAAAAGATCATCTTGACCAGTGGGTAAATACGTTTTTCTATAGACAAAAAGAAAAAACGCATAAATGCAAATTTATTCGGAATCACATGACGGAAAACCAAAAAGAAAATATCGGAACTACTCAAACGACCAGCAGAATTAGATACAATACATCTATAGTAATTCAAGATAAATAATGGGTTTCGGAAAACATCGGAAACAATCGCATAAAATTACAAAAACGATTGACGAAAAGTTGTTTGGAAATGAAAATTACTCATAATTTCAACTTTATCACCATTTATGTCCATTCTTTATCTGGAGGTAGGTACTGTAATGTAATGACGTTGGGATGCACCAATGACGTTATTGCATCATGAGATCAGGAATAAACCTTCCCATATCCAATAATCAAATGGTATTATTTGGACCACCGCTATAAACGCCTGATGACAAATGAAAACAGATGATTGTTTGCTTAGGACTCGGTCTGGTTCATTAATCACCGAGGAAGAGGAATACTCTACCTCAGGTGTGGGCAACCTTTAGAAAGTTGCGGGCCAAACTTTAGGATGTCGAAGAACTCGCGGGCCATAGATATAAAATAGATATTAATATTATAATAGAATAGATTATTTAAAAAAAACCGGTTAGTTTTCTTAATTTTACACACATTCATGTGCTTCCAAATATGTAAATCATTTTCCTTGCAAATGCTCTCAGTTGCGGGTACTTTCTTCCGCAAGGTTTGATCTGTAGAAGTCACTTAGCTCCACGTCTCCTGACTTTACGCGGGCCGAAAAGTCGGGGCGGGCCGCATCCGGCCCGCGGGCCGGGGGTTGCCCACCTATGCTCTACCTACACAAGACACATCATATGATGGCAATCGAGTCTTATTGTGCCAGGAAATGTTTATTTATCTTATTAGACATATTGTTGTTGTGAAAAGATAAGTATCGGGAGGTGTCAAGGGTAAACAGTTAGTTTAATATTTAGATTCAGCCCCTGATTGTCTATCTATGATAGCGACCAAAATCAGTCTCAAACTGTCAAATATGACAAGTTCAGTGACCACGCAAGTAATGCCACTCTCATCTCAACGAGACCGAATGCGACAAAAGATGCCTACGCAATCGTTTTGACATTTTGAGACCAATTTGAGTTTTGAGACAAGTTAGATAATCAGCCCGCAGATCAGTTTTAATTTGTTCCCCACAAAAATGACTTTACCAATGTACGAGTATTTCATACATTTTTCTGTGGTATCCGATTAGGAAGCTCCCGTTTGAATTTTTGGGAGTAGTCTTAGTCCACTCAGTATTGAGTACTTAAGTGCTTTAGTGCTTGAGTTAGTACCTTATTTTGAGTGCAATTAAACACTTCTCAAAACTTATAAATAAAAGGATTCAAAGCAAAAAGTAATTTCAAAGCGAGCCGCCCGCTCGCAACACGCAAGAAATCTCACTTAATGCGTTTCAAAGTTTGGAGCTCATTACTCTTTTCTTTAAGTTCAATCTCCAGACAGGTTAACGAGTGTATCACTTAGGCCAAAACTCTTACATAAACTAAATAGTCTGGGTGACTAGAATTATTTCTTTTCAGACTAGAATAAGGCAGTATTATTTTGAAACAAAAAAACAGTTAATTTAAAAAATACATGTGTTCTTAGGAAATCAACTTTAAAGTTTCAAGTTTAAAGTTGATTTCCCACAAATCGCATTTTGGCGCTTTAGCGTTTCTTTCTTTGCACTGACGATATTATTATCGAAAAACTAAAAAGAACAAAGCGAAGAAATTATTTTAGGCTTCTCGACAAATTAATTTATTCAGAAATATTTTTTGTTCCTTAAGAGGCATTAGACAAAATTTTCTGATTTACGTGATGTTTCGGGGCAGGATTTTTCAATGAAAACACTTTATTTTTAAAAAAATTATGGCACAGCATGAAATATCATTTCAATTTTGTACTATTAAATGAGCTACTTTTGTATTTTTATTATTTCTTTTTGATTAATCGACCTCAAACCGGCGACTGTTTTGTGAATTTTTGCTGTAAGAGGTTTAGAAATCACCATATTTACGAATCATTTTGACGTCCAAATGGTATAAAAAAATTACGATGTTTTGCTGTGATAGTCAACCAAACTATTAAATGGATCACTTTTTACTACCTTTATTTAGTTTTTGAGTAAAAAAATCTTTAACTTAGTCCAAATTTCGAGAAAACGGCCAAAGAATTGCTTTTGATTTTGGCTACTTAGAACTGACTTAGAACTCTTGTTCGTAAAATTAACAAAACAGAAATAAACTTCAGTTCAAAATCAATCCTTTTCTGAAAAAAAAAATGCAAAAAGATTAAAAAATTGGCAATGAAAAATCTTTTCAAACAACCTAAAACGCGTCGTATCTACTACCCTATCTACTCGACGCAAACAGACCGCGCCGAGCGCTTCTAGGGGGTGGACGTATCGCTCTGCATCCCGGAGCTCGCACTGAGTCGACTCGCAAAGCACGTCGCCGGCTACGAAGAATATAGCGCAATAGGAGCGTTTGATACATTGGTTGCTAAGTTATTAATTACCAATTTTAAATATTTTCTGCGGGGCTAAAAAGGCCGTTAAAGCAGAATAATGATCTGAATTGTAGTGTAACTAATAATTTAATAATAGGGTGACAGCGAGCTGATCTGATGATGGAGTCAGGACCTGTTCCATCCAGGTGACCAGGATGGGTATCAAATGAAAGGGCTTGATGAGCGCAACACAATGCTGATCTGATGATGGAGTCAGGACCTGTTCCATGGAACTTTTTAATGATATGGGTATCAAATGAAAGGGTTTGATGAGCGAAACACAATGCTGATCTGATGATGGAGTCAGGACCTGCTCCATGGAACTTTTTAATAATATGGGTATCAAATGAAAGGGCTTGATGAGCGCAACACAATGCTGATCTGATGATGGAGTCAGGACCTGTTCCATGTAACTTTTTAATGATATGGGTATCAAATGAAAGGGTTTGATGAGCGAAACACAATGCTGATCTGATGATGGAGTCAGGACCTGCTCCATGGAACTTTTTAATAATATGGGTATCAAATGAAAGGGCTTGATGAGTGCAACACAATGCTGATCTGATGATGGAGTCAGGACCTGTTCCATGGAACTTTATAATGATATGGGTATCAAATGAAAGGGTTTGATGAGCGAAACACAATGCTGATCTGATGATGGAGTCAGGACCTGTTCCATGGAATTTTATGATGATATGGGTATCAAATGAAAGGGCTTGATGAGTGCAACACAATGCTGATCTGATGATGGAGTCAGGACCTGTTCCATGGAACTTTTTAATAATATGGGTATCAAATGAAAGGGCTTGATGAGCGCAACACAATGCTGATCTGATGATGGAGTCAGGACCTGTTCCATGGAACTTTTTAATGATATGGGTATCAAATTAAAGTGCTTGATGAGTGCAACACAATGCTGATCTGATGATGGAGTCAGGACCTGTTCCATGGAACTTTTTAATGATATGGGTATCAAATGAAAGGGTTTGATGAGCGAAACACAATGCTGATCTGATGATGGCGTCAGGACCTGGTTCATGGAACTTTTTAATCATATAGGTATCAAATGAAAGGGCTTGATGAGCAAAACATAATGCTGATCTGATGATGGAGTTATGACCTGTTCCATGGAACTTTTAATGATAATATGGGCATCAAATGAAAGGGCTTGATGAACAAAACACAATGCTGATCTGATGATGGAGTCAGGACCTGTTCCCTGGAACTTTATAATGATGAGGGTATCAAATGAAAGGGCTTGATGAGCAAAACATAATGCTGATCTGATGATGGAGTTATGACCTGTTCCATGGAACTTTTAATGATAATATGGGCATCAAATGAAAGGGCTTGATGAACAAAACACAATGCTGATCTGATGATGAAGTCAGGACCTGTTCCCTGGAACTTTATAATGATATGGGTATCAAATGAAAGGGCTTGATGAGCGAAACACAAAGCTGGGTCGGGATTTACTTTGACTTTGATTCTTGATTTTGACTTTCACTTTGATTCTTGATTTTCAATTTTAGTTTCTCTATTTTCGGATCTCGGATTCTTGATTTTCGATTTTCGAGTCTCAATTCTTGATTATCGGATCTTGGATATCGGGTTCTTGATTCTTGATTTTGATTCTTGATTTTCAATTTTCGATTATCGATTCTCGGATCTTGTATCTCGGATTCTTAATTCTTGATTTTCAATTTTTAATTTTTGATTTTGATTCTTGATTCTTGTTTCTCATTTCTCGATTCTCGGATCTCGGATTTTTATTTTGATTTTTATTTCTTGATTTTGATTTTAAAATTAAAATCAAGATTAAAAATGAAAAATCAAACATCAAAAATCGAAGTCAAAAGTAAATCCTAACCCAGCTTTGTGTTTCGCGCATAAAACCCTTTCATTTGATACCCATATCATTAAAAAGTTCCATGGAGCAGGTCCTGACTCCATCATCAGATCAGAATTGTGTTTCGCTCATCAAACCCTTTCATTTGATACCCATATCATTAAAAAGTTCCATGGAACAGGTCCTGACTCCATCATCAGATCAGCATTGTGTTGCGCTCATCAAGCCCTTTCATTTGATACCCATATTATTAAAAAGTTCCATGGATCAGGTCCTGACTCCATCATCAGATCAGAATTGTGTTTCGCTCATCAAACCCTTTCATTTGATACCCATATCATTAAAAAGTTCCATGGAACAGGTCCTGACTCCATCATCAGATCAGCATTGTGTTGCGCTCATCAAGCCCTTTCATTTGATACCCATATCATTAAAAAGTTCCATGGAGCAGGTCCTGGCTCCATCATCAGATCAGCATTGTGTTGCGCTCATCAAGCCCTGTCATTTGATACCCATATCATTAAAAAGTTCCATGGAACAGGTCCTGACTCCATCATCAGATGAGCTAGCTGTCACCATTTATTATTTCATTGTAGTCGGAACTTGACTGACATGCTGAGATCCAAGTTTCAACTCAATCGGACTATTTACTGAAGAGTTCTGTTGAAAAGCTCCTGACTCCATCAGATCAGCACAATACGGTTTATGGGACAAAGAAACAAACATTTATTTTTTGTAATTATTTGTATTCAAGGTGTAACTAACCCGACTTTGTTTTGTGTTATACCTATAGGTACCTACCTAAGTACCTACCCAAAAAGTATTTTTACTATCGCAAATAAATCAATCACATGAAAATTATCAAAACCATTTAGTCTAAGAAACGGAGCGCTGTTCATCGGGTGTTAGAATTTAGCAACTTTTGTCCCTCCGAGCGCTGATTTTGTCGAGTGCGAAATTGTATAATGGCTCTTAAATAATCCCACTTTGCTTATTCGCTTTGCCAATTTTGTTGTCTGAAAACCATCCTCGCTCAGGAACTCCACTAGCATTATAATTATGTGTTTATTTCTATGGGTCTTAGAATTCGTTTTTACCATCTGTACTATTCTTAAGTTGTCTGAAATAAAGTTTATATTAATATTATTATCTAACAGACTACGAATTATTTGTTAAATCCGAGTTCATCTTCTCATCAATTTAGTTGAACATGTAATATAAAGTTGAATATTATTGGTGCTTCTACATAATTTAATAGCGTAAGTTTAGATCTCTAATTATTAACGTTGTTGATTGGGGAATATTGGTTGTAATGAAATTCTATTGAATTATTTACCTGCTGGAATACTACTTAATCTAGATAAAATATGTTATTTACAACTATTAATATCCCAGCGGCAATGAAACGAGCCCTTATATTCTGTAACATAACAGTGATAGAAACTGTAGCTAACAATCGCGTGTTGAGTTGAGACTGATGGTTCAATAAAATTATCTTGTAGACATTTGGAAGCATTCTATAGGAAATGTCCGAAAGAGTCGCCTCATGTCCAACTTGAAATATACAGAAATAAGTAAGATAAATCTCTTTAGCTTACTGAATAAACTCCGATACCTGTCGCCGCGCCGTGACATGTCATTGTTCCAGAATTATTTACATGTTAATGCTCACTTAATTTAGGTTACACGATCGCAACGGGTGGTCCGGCCACCCAAAGAACGCATCATCGATAAACGTATACGCATATCGATAAAGGGACCGCACTAGACCATGGAATAAAATAGTTCGATTCACAAACCTCACTTCTTCTGTCGTTATTGAAACGAGTGTAAGCAAATTTGAATCTTAAAATTAGAGCACCACTGCTTGTTTTTCTTAGTCAAAAATGTTCTGAGATTTCAAGCGATATTGAATCAAAATGCAAAGTGATAAAGCTCGTCTTGTAATCAACTAGTGAAGTGACAGTGTTGTCGATACGCGACAATGCGTTTTATACGACATGTCGATTTTATCGTGAGCTTTAATTATAATAGGTAGCCGCCGCGCCTATCGATAGTAGAAATATGAGATAGGGGACAAGGAAGCTTAATGTCCAAGAGATAACCTTACCGATTTATTTGGACGTTTTCTCAACGATAAACTCCGATTGTCGATAACGAACTGTGTAATTTATTGATGTGGAGGCAACTGCTCAGATAAATCTTATGAAGTTGCGCCAGCCGATGAATTACCAAGGAATGTGTCATACTTTGTCTACATATACTTCTTCAGTTACCTATATAAGTTATCTCATTCATATTACTTGGTCAGATATTATGTTGTGTCTTAGGTGCAAGCCAGACAGAAGAGACGTAAGACGAGGACGCGTCGCGGACAGGGCGCCAGCTAAAAGTGTTGCGTCCGCGCCCCGTCTCTTTTGTATGTTTTGCGTCGAGACGCTTCTATACATTTCGTATGAAAGGGACGCGGAAGAGACAAATGTCCGCGCCCCGTCTGCGTCTTACGTCTTTTCTGTGTGTCCAACGCCTTAGGTAAGTAAAAGTAAAAAAGTCTTATTTTTTAGGCATTTGTTTCATTGGGAACAATTACCTACACTAATATTATTAAATAGGAAGGTTAAGATGTTTGAATATTTTTAATAAAAACAGAAAATTAAGTACCTACCTAACAATTAATATGAATGTATTTTAATGACTGTGACGCGACTCTTAAACACGTGTGTGACTCAAACACGAAAAATTAATCCTTTCGTGTTTATTTGTTCACAGTTTTAATTTGTAAATAGTAACACACAATAGCCGGGGAATGCTAAAACATAAACTTTCAAGTGCGAAAACTCCGCAGCGTAAAGCGCAGTTTAGGCTATTTTACGAGCAAAACCAAACCCAATTTCGGCGCATAAAATACGGGCTGTTAATTAAAAACAGGAATCGAAACGGATTCCGATCCCGTGGGACCCTCGTAATCTGCTGTAATCAGCTTTTAATTACGCACAAACAAATCCGACGAGCAGCTATTCCGTAGTGCAGCGACACGACTCGAATAAAACACCTTGCAAGCCTACTCCATCAACTACATCCTGTACTAAACATTATTTTTAACACACGGGAATTACTCATATAATAAATAAATAAATCTTTATTCATTAACTTAGTGCTATGTGTTACAATATATAAAAATATCGTCGATTTAAATACCGACAATGTTTCGATTCATACAGAGAATCTTCATCTGGGTAAGCAGGGAGTTGCGGCAAGGTTACTCCTCGCGGTCGGGTCTCACCTCGGTCTCTAGTAAGACACCGAGAAATTAATGTCTACTCTCCCAAAGTATATTTTCTGCCTTACCGAAGATATTTTTAGTTACCTACCAAGTAGCGTCGATTCATACAAAAATTATTGGATGCCTCGTTTCGTGGATAATTTATCATGAAAACCTTTGATATTATAACACACTAGGTTATGGAATCAGGTGACTTTTGGGTGCTATTCTGGCATGTAACGGTTCTTTATTTATCTCTAAAAGAGCCAGTAACATCCACAATTCCAGATATACGAAACAGCTTACAACATTGTCTGTGCCCAACACTTCCAATCGCAATCCACATTGATTCCCTCCCTATTGATTCGGCTGAAAATCCATCGCCATCGATACGGCCAAGAATGCGAAGGCTTCTTGCGAAGTATCTTAATTGCGGCTAATAGCAAGAAAAGCCCCCATTAGAGCGCTCTTTCGAAAGAGTAAACGAATTAACAGAGATAAGGCAGACAGGGTCCGGCACTTTTCACCTATCCGGCTATTTCCGGCCAAAAAAGTGTCCAATATTTATACGGGCTAGAACTGACCAGTTTTTGTCTGTTAAAATATGGTATGATAACTTATTATAACATTTAGATTAGGTACTTCTTCTTCTTCACCATATTACAAAAATAAATTTTTACTTAGGTAGGTACATGAATAATGAGATGACATGGTATTTCTCCCTTTTCCTCTCTATTTTCTCGCACAATATTAAAGAGTTTGTACTTATGTCATATTTTAATTAGGGAGTGAAAATCCGCGCTTAGCTCATCTGAATACAAGCTTCAGTAGTAAAAACTACACAACTAAACAACTCATTATATTCGATTTAAGCCCGTCACATACGTAGCTATAATATAATTATCGAGACATTGCGATAATTTTCCATAGTAATCTTCGAGCCACCTCAGACGGAGCTACTCGTATAATATTATAGCTACCTCTGGCTTTATTTGTTCCAACTCTAGAGAAGTTTTCCAACAAGTTCTAAAGCGTTCCGGCTAGTGCATCCCATCCCATCAGATACCACAGCTCTACCGACAAGGCGGTAAATTCGTTTTAAACATGGTTCAGGTGCGAAAAAGCCAGCTTTAAGTAGAATAGATTAAAGTGGTTTCTACGGAAAATTCGCGTGACATTCTACACAATACGCGTTAACTAAGATAACTTTTTAAAATTAAATGCATGACATCCTCTGAAACATTTTTACAGAAAATTACTTGGAACGTTTACAACGTGTGTTGTCTGAAATGTTTTGTACAGAAATTGTTTGGTGATTATTTTGTCTGGTACCTACATACATTGCAGAACTTAGTTTTAGAATCACTTGGTTTTAATTACTTACATGTAAAAAAAACTGGTGGTCTGTAAAGTAGATTTACGGACGATAATTTTAAAACATTGATGAAAAATTGCATAGGTACTTTTATGAATTGCCGAACGCTTAGGCCGATCTTGCTATTCTATCGCTTGTTCCGCGCTCTCACTTGCACGCTCGGCTCGGGCGGAACGTGACAATTTTTTCGTGCGTGCCGTCGGCCTTCATCTATTTAAGTAAAGCCTTGACCAAACCAAAGCGTTCAGCTAACGTCCGCGGTGGCGTGCAAGGTGGCGATCAGTTGTTGTCCAATCAGAGGACGCATCGTGACACCGATGATGACAATGGTAGCTGAACGCTTTGGTTTGGTCAAGGCTTAAGAGTTTTGAACCTGGATTAAAATGAAAGCTTCATTTATTTATTATAGATTACAGTGACTGATATAATAGTCTTAGGTTATTCTACTGCAGAATGTAGGTACGTTCGTACATACACTGGTTGGTTTAAGTTGAGACTGAGTCTGATTGGGCCAAAGCTATGCCTGCGTATCATTCCTACTAAGTTCTCGTTAATGCGTTTGTTAATTGTCCGAATCATTAGCACACGAACGTTCGGCATCTTCAGATCTAACTTGCACCACCTTAACTCTAAGGTATAAGGTTCACATTCGGATGGCCAAGGTGTGATAAGTGGGAGGTGTTAGTCGTGCGAACTGCGTTTGGTTTCCGCTCTCGTAAGTTCGATGCCACCATTAGAATCGCAGAGAGCAGGTGCATTCAAGACGCTAGATTTAATCTGAGGTGAAATTATAGTTATCGGTACGTATTCAGTAAGTACAATCACCAGCAAAAGCTGAAGCTGATTCACAATATCATTAATACGTTGTTTTTAGGCGGCATAAAAACTCCGTCACCAGAGTTGGCCACTTGCTCATACGAAAGAAGAAGAAGAATACGTTGTCATGTCACAATGGACCTAGGCATTCGTGAAGTTAGGCTTTTCGCTGCGCAGTAGAAAATTTTGTTATGAAAAAGTTGCACTGCGCATCGAAACGACTAACTTCACGAATGCCAAGATCGTTGGAACAAGTGTACTCCATATCAACTTGAGATTGACGAGACGTCAACACGTCGTCATATTGAATAGGAAGTGGTAGTTTTAGTTTAAAACAGTAGGTAATTAAATATAGAGACTTCGGATCTTAGCGAGAGCTTTAACTAAAAGCTCACTGGTTTCATTTTTCACTCACATAGGACATAGCGTAGGTACCTACTTTTTATCCGGGTACCCGCGAGCGAAGCCGCGGGCGGAAGCTAGTTGAATATAATATCCAACAGAAACATAGGACTCTAGTTGTCTTGACCTCGCTCTAGGATGACCTGGCCCTCTACTCCTAAAATTAAAAACGATATGTCATGACAATTTTTGTAGTTCAGCTTATGTTGATCTAACGTTCTGAATTCAGTTTCCACCAACATAAACAGAACTACCTACGAAAATGGGCACGATATTATCGTTTTTATGGGAGTACAGAAAGTCTTATAGTAATAGTATAGTAAATAGCCCCCCTGTAGTATCAGAAACTATGAATCTACAACATCCAAAACTAAAACAGCCATTTCCATAATATGGAAATTGCTGTTTTAGTTCTTATAGATATATTATATCGAAACGTTTTAAACTTTTTGTGGATGACTGTATCTAAGGTTGCAGGTACAGTCTCCGGAAGTTGCTTTAGCACTTCGAGATACGGAAGGAAATGCTTTGTAAAGCGCCAGCATTGCCTGCTTGCTTTGTATCTAATGCTCTAAGACAGTGGTTCCCAACCTTTTCAACCTTGTTACCCCTTTTTTTTTTTTTTTTTTTTTTTAACCCAGTAAAAATCCTTTATGGATACCACCCGCCCCGGGGGGAGCGGAGTGGTTATGTGGGAGTCTCCGCCAGAGTGGCGGCATACCCACTAAAAAGTCTGGGGGGGTTCCCTCTTTACGCCATAGTGCCGGGGCTATGGGTACGCTTTCGCATTCTTCCACGGCCCCGACGGCGTTGGCCCTGAGAAGGGCCCCCTCTCGGTTGTGTCGGTAATCCGACCCACCACGCCTCTCCGTGAGAGGAGGGGGGGCGCGCAGAACCTCAGCACGCGCCCCACCTCATGGGGGCCATACGCGGACGGTTACACCCCCCGGTGCCACCGCCGCGGCCACACCACCGCTGCGGGAAGGGTTTACGAGCGTACACCTCCGCAATACCTGCCCGCAGCATCAATTTTTATTGAGGTTTTCTTCCTCGCGGCCCGGGCAACGCCAGCCTAGGCCCTCGGTCCCACTAGGGCAACCTTGTTACCCCTATGACATGTCAATTTTTTCAACCTTTCACCTTTCAACCCCCCCCCCCCCTCCCTTCCTCCCCCCCCCCCCCGTCCTTTAATATGTAAATGTGATCTTAAAATTCCTCTCCTTTCGATTACGAGTATTTCAGCGACAGCAGTTTTTGATTGTTTATTTGTTAGTTACAAATCTTTAAAAAAAAATTTTTTATTAAAGATTTCGTTTCGTTATTTTTTCGTTCGTTCTTATCCCCCCCGAAAAGCTATTTTACCCCCGGAGGGGTAATTACCCCCAGGGTTTGGAACGAATGCTCTTAGATCTACACGTGTATTTCATTACCTACCTACTAAGTTCTGTGAGTCATAATTACGGCTCAAACACATCATACAAAGTAAACTCTAAATTCTAATTTTATTATACATGCATCCTAAACATCCCAACGGGGTGCAATTTTAGGATGCATTAAAATCTTATTATTCTGGTTCTTATATCAAAACTAGCTGCGCTCCTAAGTTTTTAATCAATGTTTTTCCTGGAATAAAATGTTTGTTCCATATCACGAAATAAGTATGCTCCAAGATCCATTGAACCTGTTTAGCCTTGAATTCAGGCATACATACATAGACAGACATTTTGAACTTTCACATACTTATGATAAGGGCGAGCGCACACGCCTATTCGCGCTGAATTCTCGAAGTACTGCCAGATTCGGTCGAAACGGACGATTCGACGCGGGCAGGTGTGCGAGGTTTCATACGATTTCAAATAAAGAATTCTAAAATTCGTTTCGGTCGATTCGTTGGCGCGTTCGGCGCGGTTAGGTGTGTGGCCACCTTATTTAGCATTCATGGCAGAACTTCAAAGGTGTGACAGAGAAAGTCCTATAAATAAACAAAGATAGTAGAGCTTAGGGTTAGGCAAATCCAGGAGAGGGTTTAATCGAATACCGGTATCCTAACGTAGTCAAGTGCGGTACTATACCTGTTTCGGTATACCGGTATCATAGGCAAGTAGTGCCAGTATTTGCAGTAATTGAACGCAATCGACAATTAGTCGGTAATATACTGGAGTGTGGATGGAATTCCGAATGCAATTTTGCTAATTAAAATACTGCACGTAGATAAGTAGGCTATGGCGTAAAATTATAATTTATTCATACGTCGTATGTTTCGACAGATTAATATATAAAAAAGGTCATGACCCCCCCCCCCCCTCCCCCAAATACTTGACAAACCTCCAAAAAAAAAATCCATCCTGCAAAAAAATAGGTAGGTATGTGCTAGCATAAAGCGTGACTCCCCCCAAAATCAAAGTCTGCGACCGCCCCTGCTGAGTCTGCTGGACACTCCTACCACTCCACCGCGGTTAGTCTCTCAAATTATTTGCAACGCTACAAATGTACAAATGCAACATTTTTCATACATTGTAATAGGTTTGAGACCACACTTTGAGACCGCACTAAAACAAAACAACTGCGCGCACGCCGCATTCGTAGCTCGCTCGTTGATTTCCATCGATTGTCGTTTTGCAGAGTAAATGATAGAAACACACCGTGTTTGAATACGGGTCTGAGCTAGGAATATGACTAGGAATAGACATCGATAGTATGATTTTACTGATATTGCAAACCATTAGGCACGAGATAGCTTTGGTCTTTATGCATTGAACTGGTTTTTGCTTTGACTGCGCTCATAATATCTGATGGGGAAGCACTCATTGGAGGCTAATTGGATTCGAACTTTATTCACTACCTATAAACAAAATAGCCGTATAAACTTATCATAGTTATGATGTTGTTTGATAATTTGAGCTTTTATCTATAAACCAATATTAGGTATACCTATAGCGGAAGAGTTTGTTTGTTTGGTTAAACGCGCTGGTCTCAGGAACTACCAGTCCGATTTAAAAAAATATTTCTGCATTTGATAGCTATACTCTTGACTTGAGGAAGGTTTTAGGGAAAATAATCTTGATTACTTACTCATTTGAGCTATCCTGAGATGATACAACCAGCGACAACCCTTGGTGTATTTTCAAACTCTCTGTGAAATAAATATAAATAAAAACGTTCTAAGTTATATTCTTGATAAACTTATTTCTTCCAAACATACATTTAATCTTCGAAACAGAATTAAATGTGTGAAAACGGCGAGTCGCCTGTTTGATGAATTGCTCTGTTGTAGGCTTTCAAACTCTTTTTCGATTTAATATGTTGAGTTTTACTTGTTTGTACAAAATTAAATTGGTTTCTTCTGAAATAACAAACAAAATCAGACCTCGCTGGTAGCAAACAGTCTTACACCGCAGTCGGGTTTTGACGTGTTAGCGTCTTATAAATGAACACCGGCTGCATGCACGAAAATGTGTCACGTTCCACGAACAAGAGCTCGGAACAAGCGATAGAGAGGCACGATCGGTGTTAAACCTATATTTGATTGTGTACCCCCATAGTAAGAAAGTTGGATAGGTAAGTAATTAGACAAATCAAAACTAACACGTAAAATTGTCGTCCATAAACCGACTTCACAGACAACCATTTTTTTTTATTATCAATTTCTAAAATAATTTATTCAGGTGATCCCGTAAGCCACAGCTAGTCCATAGGTAAACAGCATTCCTGTTAGGTCTTAAATCAAAAACTCCCGCTTATTTCCTTTATGAGAGGACTTTCGGACCACAACACGATTTCAGCAGTCCATAACACTTTAACCATATTTCACGGGCGCTGTGGATCTGAATTCAAAACAAAGGCTAGTCAGGGAAACTGTAAATTACACCTATTACGTACGGCTCCGAAGATATTATAGACAACTTCTGCTTTACTATCAAGTATAGGCTGTCATATTTAAACCTTTTTGTCGTGACAATCACGCTTATAAATCGAAGAACGCCGGCATCACGCACGAAAAAGTGTCACGTTCCGCCTGAGCCGAGCGTGCAAACGAGTGCGCGGAGCAAGCGAAAGAGAGGCACGAGCGTTCATCAATGTTTTCTTATGACGTTATCTCGTAAAATTATCGTCCGTAAACCGACTTTACAGACAACCATTTTTTTTTTTAATACATTTTTTACACATGTTAGGTACTTAGGTATATTTTTAGGGGACCTTATTCTGATTCTAGACTGAGAAATTTATCAATTCTCTAACAAATAATATCATAACTTAGGTGTGATTCACTGTTCTGCGGTTTGTTGGGCTTGCTGCTCGATTTATTATACTAATTTAAATGACTGAGAATTTGTGGTTCAATTTATTTAATGGATTTTGGGTGAAAATGAATAATCTTATTATCAAGTTATACCTACTGACATTCTTGTCTGATTCTAATTATAAGCAATGACGGAGCCCTTTAGGCGGCCTAAAAACTCTGTCGTCAGAATTAGCCACCACTCATACGAACATAATTATTAAATAAATCAGCTCTTGTCGGTGCAACGATGCAATTCTCTCCATCTACCTACTTAGGTATCTCTTTCCAATGCGATTTCTTTTATTTCTGTATACGCCATGACAGCGACCTTCTTCTTAATCTGACTCATGTAATTAATTCTTGGTCTTCCCCTTCTTCGTCTTCCTTCTACTTTTCCTTCTATGATATTCCTTATGAAGCTGTCATGTCGTATAAGATATCTAATCATTTTCCCTCTTCTGTTCTGTATGGTATTCATGAAAAGCCTTTTCTCCTCAACTCTTTTCAGCACTTCTTCGTTTGTAACCTTCTCCATCCAGCTAATCTGTTCCATCCTCCTACGAACTACGAACATAATTACCTATCCATAATACTGTTTGGGCAAAATGTGGGCATGTCCTAGATAAAATATGAATTTGGATGTGAGTACCCCCGTAGACATCTTCGAAGATGCGTAGAAATCTTCCCCCTTACTTATGAAAGATGTTTAAAGTTGAACACTGGTTAAACAACGTCCTGTCTCTGTTTGTCACTATACACAAATAAAGACAGGACGTTGTTTAACCAGTGTTTAACTTTAAACATCTTTCATAAGTAAAGCCCCTTGTATTTAAAAATCTGAGAGATGTTAACTGTCAATCATGCCTGGGGGATACAGTGCTTTCTATTAGGTACTATATTCTATTTAACTTTGTTTGGGCAAATGTGTTGGAGACCTTTGCCTATTTATAGGCAAAGGTCTATCCAATATCTATCCTTCGTTCGTCTTGCTTATTGCCGACATCGTCCCACCTGTTGGATTTTAATCCTTTTATTTTCTATAGGTAAGTAATTTCTTTCACTATTTACATGCGTATTAGACTGTTTGCGCCAACTCACATTAGGTATCTTTACCTAAAAAATTGCAAAACACTTGTAGGTACTTACTATTATTTAATTTTATTCCGTGCTGTGGCTCTGTACCAAGATTCCATTGTTAGATTCTACCATTTCGTCTTATCTCTAGAATTCACTCCAACTGTGTAGGCCCACCGGTCTAATTAATTCCATAACTGAGTATATGCGGTGCAGTCTACACATGAATATTAACCTCAGATAAAATGCTAATTCACCATGCATATTTATCCTAGGACTAAATTACAGTGCAAGTATACTTAGTCTAAACTGGTTATTACTTGGAAGGCTGTACAATCATGAAATCACTTATGGAATCGTGCGCACATGACTTTAGTAGTATAATCATGGACGATAGTAGCGTCCATGGTATTATCTGGACATGCCTAGCCCATTTTAGACGATTTAAATTAATCTCGACGACTTCTGTGGCACAGGGCTGTGACGCAGGAGGTTGCCGGTTCGATTCCAGCCGCGGGACAATTTTTGTATGATCTGCAAATATTTGTCACGGATCTGGGTGTTTTTATAGTTTGTATTTACAAAAAAAAGTCTGCACTTAGGTAGTATTTATTATGGTTCCCATAACACAAGCTCTGCTTACTTTGGGGCTACATGATGCTGTGTGAAATGTCCAGCATTATTTATTTATTTATTGTCTCAGTGGTTTAATAGAATGCCTATATGCCGCTTATTGTGGACAAGGTTGTTTTTATTTTTGTACAACTTATCTAGAATTCTAGATAGAAGAAAAATAAAAAAACAATACTTTTACGTTACGTTTTTTCAAAAAACGTAAATAGGTTTACGACTTTATCCCCAGGGCAGTAGCGATCCATTTAGCTCACACGACTGTTTTTGTAAGGGTAATTATTCGTATAACCACAATAAATTATGATAAAACCAAACCTTAATGAACATTAATCAAAGCCTGAAAATTGTTAACAGAAAACCGTCAAAAGTTCGTCAATAGCGAATTGCGAGTCCAGCGAAATACCTTAAATTTTACCGGTACAATACCGGCATTGTCTTTGCGGTGCTACCCTATTAATAACATTAACAATGCGGTACCCGTTAATTGAACTGGGTTCATCTGTTATCTTGAGCCAGTCTAACTTTCTAGGTATTACAGACGTAATGTAGCGGTGACGTTTTGCAGCTCCTCATTTCCATAGCTGGGATCTATCACAAACCTACCACGATCTTGTGTCAACACTACTCCTATAAGGCGCTACTCACACACCTGCCGCAGGGGCAATCTAGGGTGTAGGAGTGGGGATGACCCTTAATTGCATCCTTAATTGTGATGTGTGTAGGCATGCAGGGGCACTGCATGCATGCACTCCCGATATCGCCACAACCGCCATGCACACTAGATTGCCCCTGCGGCAGGTGTGTGAGTAGGGCGCTTATCAAAACTTCTAAAGAAAAGTTCTTCGGCAATTTTCTGCAGAAAAAAATCTTTGGAAAAGTAGTTTCTCAATTAATTTTCAATGGAAAAGCTTTTTGTCATCTGTAGATCATAAAATTTATAAAATTTACATTATGACGCGTCTCTGACTTGATACTTCCTAAACATTTTCAATAGATGAATTTCTGAAAATAATAAATGAATGCAAAAAAAAGAAACTGATCGCGTTCAGTCTTCGTTCAGCACATCTAAACTGCGTTCAAGAGCTGTCAGTGTCATAATTCCTATTAAAAATGTAATAAGTATTGAACTCGGTTTAGAGTAGGTATTGACCGATTGACCGTGATCAATTTCGTTGGTGAAATTAACACTTAGCTAACGTTTTGTCCTATGTTACGGCTGTAACTTGTCGGCCGCTAGTTTACAGGAAACTGTAGCATAATAAAATTATCTTTGGACTAATTAATTATAATCAAATTGGATACGGATGAGTTTCATAACAAAATCGGGGTATTGAATTCTGTAGGGAAATTCGAGGTAAACTAAAATGGAGCGAATACTCGTAATGATAAGGTCGTAAATGCAAAAGCGGGAGTTTAGATAATTTATGTTGGAATAACGGAGCATTCTCTCCGGGTGTTTTGGTGAAACTTGAAAACTATTGTATTTTCTAAATCCTATTAAATTCCATGAATCCATTGTTTTGACATTTTTTTAAGAAAATTTTAAAGCTTGGTCTGACGATCATTCAGAATAACAAAAACTGCTGAAAAAAAATTGATACTTTTGACCCAATTTCAAGCATCATAGGTGGAGTTATTTGAAAAGATGGATATTAGATAATTGTCTTTTCATTCTTCTCCTATTGTATCTTCATTATAATAAAATACTTAATTGTACCTACCTACTTATAGGTACTTATATGCCGCCTCGTTTCTTAGACATGAGCGACAAAATTATTTTTATTACATTAGACAAAAAAACTTATTTAAAATCTTGAAAATGCGTAGCGGCCATTTTAGCTTCCCTGTTCTTGTATTCTAAAGGCTTTTATAGATCGAAGCTTTTATACTTAATTCTATTTCTAAACTAAAATTAAAGTTTGCTTTTGATTCCAATACCTACCTATAGAGAGAAGACTATAGTTATGTTAGTACCTCATAGGTACCGTAATGACATAGTGAACCCTTCAAAAGTTTACAACACGGCAACATTCCCGTGTAAGTAAAGGTTTAATTAAAACATTGCAGGCGCTGCCCTACTTTGCGAGTGCACGCGACATTGTCTGCCTATTAAGAGTTGGCGACGGATTTTGTTTAAAGGAAAATTTTCATATCCACAGCGCATGTAGCCAAGTTACTTATCGCTATAGATAACAAAGAAAATGAATGGGAATTGTAATTCAATGACGATAAGTCACGTGGTCATAAGTGTCGGAACAAAAGATTAGCGATGATAGAAAGATCGATACGAAGCGCTTGTAATTTGGCTAGGGCCTCTGATATTGTAGTGTAGACTTCTGTAGTCAGTTAGTGTTTTTTACATCACACAAATAAAAATTCAATAAGTTTTGATAAGTTATCACCAAGAGTCAATGGATAGGGAACTAAATTTTTTTGTTTTTATTTTTTAGCTACCTAGTTATTTTATGTTGTGCCGACCCCACCTAGTGGGAAAGGGGCAAGGAAATGATGATTGTCTAGCTAGTAACAAATCTCTGTGCCCTCCGAAGAACCGCAGCACAGCCTCAGTGTGCGTCAGTGGCTTAACGTGCTAGAGAGTCTGAGTACCTAGTCATTTTTTAAATTTGTACTTACCTACTCTTTCAAAAAAATAAAATAGGTAGGTAGGTAAGTAAGTACTTATTTCAAATAAAGAATACTTATCAGTTGATTTGCGTCCGATGTTTGAATTCGAACCCAACAACTTTTTGATCAAAATTCGAGTATCAACTTGGGCAGCACACTAGCTTTTCTAGTAAAATTATTCTTCTGTGTCAACCCTGGTATACAGGGTGGAATTTTGTAATGCCACCTGAAGGAAAAGTACCTACTCGTAAATAGTACCTACTCTCCCTTCAGGTGGCATTACAAAATTCCATTTAGTGAAAATTAATGTTGGATTTCATGATCTTTTTTATTTCTAAAACTAAATGTTTATTGTAGAGATTTTATCCTGATATTAATCCTTTCGATTAGTAGGTAGAATTAATGAGCAAGTGAGCAAATCTTTGAATTTGGAAAATCTTTGAATGCAGTTTTGTTTCTATTTAAAAATAAAGGAATGTTTTCTTTGAGTAAAATTTTCTATCTTCAGCCCCACGTTGGGCGCCAATGATACGCTTATCTAACCGACTAACATTTTAATTAATTATTAGTAGAAGGTCTTGTTCTTTAATATTGTTATAATTAAGTTTTATCAAAATTAATTTAAGGTACAGAAGTGTCACAGTATTAAGAGTAGGTACTTTTCCTTCAGGTGGCATTACAAAATTCTACCCTGTATGTATGTATATACGTGTGCCGAACCTGCGTAACTTTCATAAGGAGGTAAAATGTTATTTTTTCGTATTCCCCTGAATTCGCGTCGCGCCCCTTAATCCCGGGATCTCAGGCGGCGATACATTTCCCAAATTGTCTCCTTGAACTCGCAATTATTTAAAAGGAAACTTTTGTTATCCACGAATATTGTGACCTGGTTGATTGATGTCTGGTTCCATCATCTTTTTGGGTGTTTCTATTTTTGTTTGCGATAATAGTACCTACTTAATGGCATTTATCAATATCATATCCGAGCGAGATAGAGTACCATATTTAAATTAGTAACGTACCGACGGAACTCAACTTAAGGGGCCTTTCACTCTTCAGCGTGTCGCCGGTCGCGTCCGCGAGTTGACCATTCACAGCACAGAGAAATTCGAAAATTCAAAATTCTCTGTGCTATGAATGGTCAACTCGCGAACGCGACCGGCGACACGCTGAAGAGTGAAACAAGCCTTAAACTTCAGAGGGCTAAAATGGCTAGTGTTCTTTGTTTTTTGAAACTATGCCAAGAATGCAGATAATGACAAATTCATTACCTACGTGAATCTGGCTTAATTTTTTTTTTTTTTTTGCCTAAAATTGAGGCAATTGCTTAGCCAGATTGTCGGCACCATAGTGCCGACAATTTCGCCTCACAGTTATTATAATCACAAAATTTGTTATTATGTAGGTACCTACCTACTAAAAGCACAGATTAATTGATTGTTTTGGTAAAATAATCTCGTCGAATATTATCATTAAAATCAATGTCTCTACAAAAGGCACTCACTTGTTGGGTAAAATATTAATAAATTGGAAATCTGAAATCTAATTAAAAAATAATCGACTTAAGTAATTAAATCTTATAAAATTAAAAATATATAATGCTAAAATAATCCAGTTCTCGACAGGATTCAATGACCTGAAGCCCCAGACCGAGAACTGCCAAGAATGCCAAGATAAGTTCCGCAGCACAAATTAATTGTTTACTCAAACTTCCAAACCACATCGCAACAAGATTGCATTGCGAGATGGAAACACCGCGGCACTCTAGTTATCCGACAAAATAACCGTATTGTCCTTGTTATAGAGATCATATTCCAAGTTTCACCTCTTGATTTCCCCACGGCCTGTATTTTTTAAAATACACCTCAACGTTAAAAAGGTAAAATATCGTACTTGTGAATTTTGAATTGCCGACTTCCTTGTTAGAGTTTTCCCCTAGCTTTTCTTTATTTCCCGACGCACTGAGATCATTAGAGCCTTGGTTTTCTAAGAAGTCGTAACCATACTTTCGTTTACTTTGTCGGATACACAGAAATGTACACACACTTAGTGCCCAAGCACACTATGCGGAATAAACGCGACTGAACTTCGGCGTGATTACGCCTGCAATGCTATTTCAATTACTAGCAACACATTTGCCGAAATTACTTTGACGTTATTTTTGTCAAAAGTAAAGAAAAAAAGATTTTTTTTACATTAGAAACTGGAAAACAATGAATTAATTAATGAAAATACTTTATTGCCAAATACAACCAATTAGAAAACTACGAAACAATGTACAATGGGTGGCCTTATCGCTAAAAAGCGATCTCTTCCAGGTAACCTTTGGATAGAGAGGAATCTTAAATAACGAAGATTGGTCGGGTTCGGGTGCTTAAAAACATACGGCAATAATAAAAACAATAACAATACTTAAGAGCCATTATACAATTTCGCACTCGACAAAATCAGCGCTCGGAGGGACAAAAGTTGCTAAATTCTAACACCCAATGAACAGCGCTCCGTTTCTTAGACTAAACGGTTTTGGTAATTTTCATGTGATTGATTTATTTGAGATAGTAAAAATACTTTTTGGGTAGGTACTTAGGTAGGTACCTATAGGTATAACACAAAACAAAGTCGGGTTAGTTACACTTTGAATACAAATAATTAAAAAAAAAAAATGTTTGTTTTTTTGTCCCATAACCCATATTGTGCTGAACTGATGGAGTCAGGAGCTTTTCAACAGAACTCTTCAGTAAATAGTCCGATTGAGTTGAAACTTGGATCTCAGCATGTCAGTCAAGTTCCGACTACAATGAAATAATATGGTGACAGCTAGCTCATCTGATGATGGAGTCAGGACCTGTTCCATGGAACTTTTTAATGATATGGGTATCAAATGACAGGGCTTGATGAGCGCAACACAATGCTGATCTGATGATGGAGCCAGGACCTGCTCCATGGAACTTTTTAATGATATGGGTATCAAATGAAAGGGCTTGATGAGCGCAACACAATGCTGATCTGATGATGGAGTCAGGACCTGTTCCATGGAACTTTTTAATGATATGGGTATCAAATGAAAGGGCTTGATGAGCGCAACACAATGCTGATCTGATGATGGAGTCAGGACCTGTTCCATGGAACTTTTTAATGATATGGGTATCAAATGAAAGGGTTTGATGAGCGAAACACAATTCTGATCTGATGATGGAGTCAGGACCTGCTCCATGGAACTTTTTAATAATATGGGTATCAAATGAAAGGGCTTGATGAGCGAAACACAATTCTGATCTGATGATGGAGTCAGGACCTGCTCCATCGAACTTTATAATGATATGGGTATCAAATGAAAGAGCTTGATGAGCGCAACACAATGCTGATCTGATGATGGAGTCAGGACCTGTTCCATGGAACTTTTTAATGATATGGGTATCAAATGAAAGGGTTTGATGAGCGAAACACAATGCTGATCTGATGATGGAGTCAGGACCTGCTCCATGGAACATTTTAATAATATGGGTATCAAATGAAAGGGTTTGATGAGCGCAACACAATGCTGATCTGATGATGGAGTCAGGACCTGTTCCATGGAACTTTTTAATAATATGGGTATCAAATGAAAGGGCTTGATGAGCGCAACACAATAAATAAATAAAATAAATAAATAAATGTTTATTTCCAAAAGTACAATCTTAAATATACAGATTTCACATTGGGTGCCGCACTAGGTCTAGCCTGTGTCGCGGAAACCCTAACTAGATTTATCCAAAAGCTATAACAATTAGAACTTATGCGAGGCAGATGCACAACATAAATGACTTTACAAAAAATAAAATTACTTAAATACTTTTAGTTGCTTCTAACAAAATTAAATAGATACTAAGTACCTACATACTAAGCTTTAGAATAAAATAAGCAAAATCAATAGGTACCTCAAGATTCAGGCAGTTATTTCAGTTAGGCAGGGAGGGGGGGGGGGGAAAGATCTGTTTGTTAGTGTGTGTGTGTGTGTGTGAGTGTATGTGTGAGTGTGTGTGTGTGTGTGTGTGTGTGTGAGAGAGAGTTTGTGTGTGTGGTATCAGTATGCTTATGCGATTTTGACCAGAATCTCCTCTGTTTCGTTGTAGTCAAGTGTGATCAGCCATTTCCTGATCTTTACTTTAGCACTGAACAGTGAGCACGATTTTAGGTCACACTTAACTATTATCCTTTTGTAAATAAATGGGGAGGCAAAATATCGAAAACGTGTAGCAAAAGTGGTATTTACCTTGGGTATTGCAATTCTTTGTCTGCGGGCATTAGGAGACCTGGTTGAGGTGTTATGAAGCCTATGGTACCATAGTGCTACTTTTTGTATATAAAGCTGACGAACTGTCAGAGTTTCAGTTTCTTGATGAAGAGATTTAGTAGAGTACCAGGGGGGCTTTCGAAACATTACTTTCAAGACTGACCTTTGTGCTCTCTCTAGTTTTATTAATGCGGTTTTAGCCGCACAGCCCCAAACCGTTTGACAATAACAAATTACAGACTGACACAAAGCTGTGTAGACCAACAACAGGACCTCTCTGTCAGCTCCATCCCGAAGTAGCTTCATGACATGGATGAGCTTGCGAACACGACTCGAGAGAGTGTTTATGTGCTGCTTGAAAGTCAGGTTTTCGTCTAGCACAATACCCAGATATTTTATTGATTCATCACGGTCAATGAGGTTACAGGAGCAGTTGTTGCTACATGTATTACATTTTAGGCTGTCACATTTGTGTATTTTAATAGTTAACGATGTGGGAGGAGAGGTTACCCTGTTCAGATGAAAGCATAAATACTTGGTCTTATCAGCATTGAGCGTGAGCAAATTTGAGTCTAACCATTTCGAAACTAGAGAAAGCCCTTGCTCTGCCTTGGTAAAAGTCTCCTTCCACGTTCGACCCTTAACGGTTATAGCAGTATCATCGGCATAACACACTATTTGAGTATCAGGAACATTCGTCAAACTACTGGCAATATCATTTATATAAATGGTAAAGAGCGTAGGACCCAAAATGCTACCTTGGGGTACGCCAAAAATAGTACCTTGAACACTACTAGCATGACCCGCCACTGACACAAATTGTCCTCTACCAGATACGTAACTCTTGAACCAGTCCAAGGCAATTCCACGAATCCCTAGGCATTCAAGTTTTTTAAGTAAAATGGTGTGGGAAACGGTGTCGAATGCCTTGGCCAAGTCCAAAAATACCCCTATGCATTTTTGACCGTCATCTAGAGCTGGAACAATGTGATCTACTAATTTAGAGACGGCGTCTTCGGTTGACTTCCCCTGGCGGAAACCGTATTGAAAAGGTGATAATAAATTTTCCTGTTCCAAAAATTTAGTGAGCCTAGTATTTACTACCTTTTCTAGAATTTTAGCGAATACTGGAAGCAGTGAAATGGGGCGATAATTAGCTGGGGATGTTTTGAGACCCTTTTTATGAATGGGCACCACCGATGCTATTTTCCAGCAATCTGGAAAGGAGCCGGTAGACAGGCTCAGGTTAATAACGTGAGTTAACGGCTCTACTATCAAGTGTACTACTGTTTTAAGGAGCGAGTTTTTTATGCTATCCATTCCTGGAGCACTGTTGTTGCTAAGTTTCCTAATTATGCTGGTTATCTCGACTGGGTCAGCAGGGGTCATAAAGAAGGACTTTGAAGAATTATTAGTTACGCGCACCTTTGCAGCCAAGTCCTCCTGAGTCGTATTAAGATTGTCTAGAATGGTCTTAGCGAGGTTCTGTCCAACATTTACAAAATAGTCGTTACATATGTCTAGTGACTCAGTAGGACAGGATTTCAGTGTAGTGAGTTCGAGATTAGCTTCTTTATTTTTGTTAAGTTCACAAATACTCTTAATTGTTTTCCACATTTTACTCGGCTTATCTCTACTTTCCATTAACTGCCTCTTGTTGTAATCCTTTTTAAGGTTCTTTAAGAGTTCTGAAAACGTATTTCTGTACCTCTTATAGGACTGTTGGATCGAAATATTTAAAGGGTTCTTCCTTGCATTTACATGCAGCTTATCTCTATGTTTCATGGATTTAATCAAGCCTGGAGATATCCAATCTTTCAAATTTACCTTCCTATGGCTGACAGATACTTGCCTTGAATGTTTTTTAATTAAGATTTCGAGTGCAGTAGTCAGCTTTTGAGCGGCAGGAGATGCGTCTGAACACTGCAGCAATTCTTGCCAGTTATAAGAATTTTCTAACTCGGATGCGATGGCATCATAGTCAGTTTTTGTATAGCATCCGTCACGCTGAGATTTAGTATTTTTCGTAGATATACCAGCCATTACGAGATCGTGATCTGTAGTACCTAGTTTGCAGACGAGTCCAATTGACTGTGATTGGAGGTCCACTAGAATGTGATCAAGACAAGAAGGACCTCTGGTGGGTATGTTGATTATGTTTTGTAAACCCAGTCCAGCGACGAGGCACATGTACTCGCTTGCTTGGGGGTGTTGCTTGTCATTATTTAGAATATTAATATTTAAATCTCCCGCTATGATTAAATTATTTTTGGGCAGGTTTTTTCCAGTGACTATTGAGTCAAGGGACAATAGAAATGGATTTATATCGCTGAATGAAGGCGATCTATATATACCAAGGATTGACTTAGAATTGTGCAGCTCCACGAGAATGCTATCAGCTTCCCGAAGCACTGGCTCGCTAACAGTAGCATTCCAGTCTTCGCGGACATAGGTAACCACACCTCCACATTTGTTACCTATACGTGATGTGCTGTAGTGTCTATAATTAGGAAGGCTTCTAACAAGTGGACAGGTACCCAGGTGGCACTCCGTCAATATTATAACGTCAAAAGGAATCCTTAGCCTAATAAAAGCAGTCCGAAATTCGTCGAAGTTCCTCTGAAGACTTCGAATATTGTAGGTAAGTATTTTGAGATTATATTGGTCGTTCAGGGTAACTTTGCATTCCTCGGCTAGATAATGAGAGTGGCAAGTGACAGTAAAGGATTCGTCAAGATCGTTAACTAACTCTAAAGAGGCCATTTGTGAAACAAAGGTTTCACTGAGAATAATGGCATTTTAGTTTTAGAATTCTTTGCCACGTCAAAATGACCGAATATATGACATGATCGCGATGTGTGTAAGAGTGCTATGAATAAGTGAGAAAGTGTAAGTGTATTGTGTGTAACTGTTGTGTGAGTGTTTTGTGTGGATTTTAGTCTGCCTGAAAATATACCATAACTGAGAATATGAAAAATATTACAAAGGATGACAAAGTAGCATGCAATTAAAGTAAAATTAAAAATCGTATAAACTACTGGAAAAGCAGAGACAACTTTTCTGGGTTGCATTCTATGGAATCTAACTTCTTGCAAGTGGAGCATATTCTCCGAGTTTGGCGTCGAGTTCTGCCGAGTATCGAATCCGTATTGCTGGAGAGCCTTCTTGCCTGCGTATATTGACGAAGCCATTACTTGTCCAGCAGAATTTATAACCCGCCTGCGACGCACGCTGTCTTGCTTCTCGAAATAAAAGCCTATTCTCGCGTGTTAAGCGCTCGTTGAAAAATACCTTCGTCGGTTTGTCGCCCACTTGCAAGTCTGCAGCGGTGAACGACTTTCTGCCTTTTGTTGCTTTTAACAGTTCATCACGCTTAGTTCGTCTAACTAGGCGGAGAACTACTGGCCTGCAGAATAGTGCCACTTCTGACCGAGAGCCAATGTTAGATGTTGGAGCAGATTTGATCTGGTTTGGGCCAGCTCTTGTTACCCAATCGATGTCATGGTCGTTGAGATCGACTCCTGCTTTTTTGGCGGCAACCATAACAATGTGATGCAAATTTTCATTTGGCAGTTCGGGCAAACCAATAATTTCTAACTCATTACGAACGTGTGCCTGCGCCTGAGTGTTAAGTTGCATTTGCAGCGAGGAAACTTCACTTTTTAGTAAGGCGCTCTCCCTTTCGTAACGAATTTCCAAGGACGTTATACGTTCTTCGGATGTAGCTATACGTGCGACAACTTCTTCTAATTGACTATTCATTTTTGAGATAGACTTTGTGATTGTCTCGAATTCCTTTTTAAAAGAGAACATCGTTTCACGCAGAAAACGAATTTCGTCGGTTAGCACCTGCAGGTCGGAGGTAGGCAGGGCTTTCTTCGGTTGAGGTGGCATTTCCTGCGTTTCATGCAATTGCGATTGCAATGCCTGTGATGCCCCTCTGATTGGGGTAGTTGAGTAGTCACCTACTTTTCTAGTTTCGCACACACATTTAGGACAAACCCAGGAAGTAGTGTCGCTATTCAATGGTTTGTTGCCGATACATAGCTCTCTATGATAGCGTTTTTTGCATGATGTTCGTGAGCAATCAATGGTTTTGTCTCTGCGGCTAAACTCGATCATGCACCCAGCACATTTATTATTTGTTGGTGCCGACATGATAATGATCCAATACAGCAATAAGCGGGAATGTGAGAAGTACAGAAACTTGTGGTAAGAGCAGTGGTACTCACAATTTCGCCGCGAGCGTCACTTGCCCCGTGGCCGAATGGTTCGCGGTAGCAGCTTACACGACGGCGGCGGCCGGTTCAAATCCAAGCAAGGGTTCAAATCCAAGCAAGAAACAATGCTGATCTGATGATGGAGTCAGGACCTGTTCCATGGAACTTTTTAATGATATGGGTATCAAATGAAAGGGTTTGATGAGCGAAACACAATTCTGATCTGATGATGGAGTCAGGACCTGCTCCATCGAACTTTATAATGATATGGGTATCAAATGAAAGAGCTTGATGAGCGCAACACAATGCTGATCTGATGATGGAGTCAGGACCTGTTCCATGGAACTTTTTAATGATATGGGTATCGAATGAAAGGGTTTGATGAGCGAAACACAATTCTGATCTGATGATGGAGTCAGGACCTGCTCCATCGAACTTTATAATGATATGGGTATCAAATGAAAGAGCTTGATGAGCGCAACACAATGCTGATCTGATGATGGAGTCAGGACCTGTTCCATGGAACTTTTTAACCTTTAACTGGTGACGTGGTATTTGTGTAACGTTAGTGGTGACGTTAGGCCTGACAGGCCTCGGTTTAATATAAGTATAATTCGCGATATATATAATTTAATGACTGTAGCCTACCTATTTGTGTTAATATGGATATTGAGGTATTAGATAAAACGATTTTGTGTATTCTAATTACCACTTTTATTTAAGAACAGACATATCAAAATAAGCTCTCGTATTATTACAAAAAAATGCCATGAGATCATCATTTGGTCATAAAAAACAAAAATCAACATTCTTATTCATAATAACATTTTTAAATCTTACTAAAGACTTCAGACATCTTATAAAATAACATAAACCTCTTATCAAACTTATAATCACAAAACTGACAATGGGTAAACTTCACAAATTTTTATTGACACTCAGGACACAGAAAACTGGATTTTCTTGGTCTGGGTGTGGTTCATGCTCCTCATTATCAGATGTGCTTTCTTCAGTGTCTGAGTTGTGGTCAATTTGCTATGGAACATAGTTTTTTCCTAAATAATCAGCTTCAGAACCACTAGAGTCTTCACACCCCAACAATTCTTCGATTTGTTGATTGAAATTCGATCTAGTTCCCAATATGACTTGTCTACTAGTACTTGGTACTGAATGTATCTGCTCCAGTACTCTAGGTCTTATTTTAGGTAGTTCTGTATCATCCAGGCTATAATAAACCACCAATAACAATTTTACAACATTGACAAAAAAGTAACGTAAGTGGTGACATAGGGCCTGAGAGGCCTCAGTAAAACTTTAAATACGCATAACTCACCGAATTCGCTCCCGCCGACATTATTATCCTTGTCCACGGCATGGGCGCAACTAAACTCGAAGCTACTGAGATGCACAAACCCGGGACACGTGGGAAAAGGGGTGAAATAACGTTTCATTAGTGATCTCGGGCCTGTGAGGCCCGACGTCACCAGTTAAAGGTTAATGATATGGGTATCAAATGAAAGGGCTTGATGAGCGCAACACAATGCTGATCTGATGATGGAGTCAGGACCTGTTCCCTGGAACTTTTTAATGATATGGGTATCAAATGACAGAGCTTGATGAGCGCAACACAATGCTGATCTGATGATGGAGTCAGGACCTGTTCCCTGGAACTTTTTAATGATATGGGTATCAAATGAAAGAGCTTGATGAGCGCAACACAATGCTGATCTGATGATGGAGTCAGGACCTGTTCCATGGAACTTTTTAATGATATGGGTATCAAATGAAAGGGTTTGATGAGCGAAACACAATGCTGATCTGATGATGGAGTCAGGACCTGCTCCATGGAACTTTTTAATAATATGGGTATCAAATGAAAGGACTTGATGAGCGCAACACAATGCTGATCTAATGATGGAGTCAGGACCTGCTCCATGGAACTTTTTAATAATATGGGTATCAAATGAAAGGGCTTGATGAGCGCAACACAATGCTGATCTGATGATGGAGTCAGGACCTGTTCCATGGAACTTTTTAATGATATGGGTATCAAATGAAAGGGTTTGATGAGCGAAACACAATTCTGATCTGATGATGGAGTCAGGACCTGCTTCATGGAACTTTTTAATGATATGGGTATCAAATGAAAGGACTTGATGAGCGCAACACAATGCTGATCTAATGATGGAGTCAGGACCTGTTCCATCGAACTTTATAATGATATGGGTATCAAATGAAAGGGTTTAATGAGCAAAACACAATGCTGATCTGATGATGGAATCAGGACCTGTTCCATGGAACTTTATAATGATATGGGTATCAAATGAAAGGGTTTTATGCGCGAAACACAAAGCTGGGTTAGGATTTACTTTTGACTTCGATTTTTGATGTTTGATTTTTCATTTTTAATCTTGATTTTAATTTTAAAATCAAAATCAAGAAATAAAAATCAAAATAAAAATCCGAGATCCGAGAATCGAGAAATGAGAAACAAGAATCAAGAATAACAAATCAAAAATTAAAAAATTGAAAATCAAGAATTAAGAATCCGAGATACAAGATCCGAGAATCGATAATCGAAAATTGAAAATCAAGAATCAAAATCAAGAATCAAGAACCCGATATCCAAGATCCGATAATCAAGAATTGAGACTCGAAAATCGAAAATCAAGAATCCGAGATACGAGAATAGAGAAACTAAAATTGAAAATCAAGAATCAAGAATCAAAGTGAAAGTCAAAATCAAGAATCAAAGTCAAAGTAAACCCCGACCCAGCTTTGTGTTTCGCTCATCAAGCCCTTTCATTTGATACCCATATCATTGTAAAGTTCCAGGGAACAGGTCCTGACTCCATCATCAGATCAGCATTGTGTTTTGTTCATCAAGCCCTTTCATTTGATGCCCATATTATCATTAAAAGTTCCATGGAACAGGTCATAACTCCATCATCAGATCAGCATTATGTTTTGCTCATCAAGCCCTTTCATTTGATACCCATATGATTAAAAAGTTCCATGAACCAGGTCCTGACTCCATCATCAGATCAGCATTGTGTTTCGCTCATCAAACCCTTTCATTTAATACCCATATCATTAAAAAATTCCATGGAACAGGTCCTGACTCCATTATCAGATCAGCATTGTGTTGCGCTCATCAAGCCCTTTAATTTGATACCCATATCATTAAAGAGTTCCATGGAACAGGTCCTGACTCCATCATCAGATCAGCATTGTGTTGCGCTCATCAAACCCTTTCATTTGATACCCATATTATTAAAATGTTCCATGGAGCAGGTCCTGACTCCATCATCAGATCAGCATTGTGTTTCGCTCATCAAACCCTTTCATTTGATACCCATATCATTAAAAAGTTCCATGGAACAGGTCCTGACTCCATCATCAGATCAGCATTGTGTTGCGCTCATCAAGCTCTTTCATTTGATACCCATATCATTATAAAGTTCGATGGAACAGGTCCTGACTCCATCATCAGATCAGCATTGTGTTTCGGTCATCAAGCCCTTTAATTTGATACCCATATCATTAAAAAGTTCCATGGAACAGGTCCTGACTCCATCATCAGATCAGCATTGTGTTGCGCTCATCAAGCCCTTTCATTTGATACCCATATTATTAAAAAGTTCCATGGAGCAGGTCCTGACTCCATCATCAGATCAGAATTGTGTTTCGCTCATCAAACCCTTTCATTTGATACCCATATCATTAAAAAGTTCCATGGAACAGGTCCTGACTCCATCATCAGATCAGCATTGTGTTGCGTTCATCAAGCTCTTTCATTTGATACCCATATCATTATAAAGTTCGATGGAACAGGTCCTGACTCCATCATCAGATCAGCATTGTGTTTCGGTCATCAAGCCCTTTCATTTGATACCCATATTATTAAAAAGTTCCATGGAACAGGTCCTGACTCCATCATCAGATCAGAATTGTGTTTCGCTCATCAAACCCTTTCATTTGATACCCATATCATTAAAAAGTTCCATGGAACAGGTCCTGACTCCATCATCAGATCAGCATTGTGTTGCGTTCATCAAGCTCTTTCATTTGATACCCATATCATTATAAAGTTCGATGTAACAGGTCCTGACTCCATCATCAGATCAGCATTGTGTTGCGCTCGTCAAGCCCTTTAATTTGATACCCATATCATTAAAAAGTTCCATGGAACAGGTCCTGACTCCATCATCAGATCAGCATTGTGTTGCGCTCATCAAGCCCTTTCATTTGATACCCATATTATTAAAAAGTTCCATGGAGCAGGTCCTGACTCCATCATCAGATCAGCATTGTGTTGCGCTCATCAAGCCCTGTCATTTGATACCCATATCATTAAAAAGTTCCATGGAACAGGTCCTGACTCCATCATCAGATCAGCATTGTGTTGCGCTCATCAAGCTCTTTCATTTGATACCCATATCATTAAAAAGTTCCAGGGAACAGGTCCTGACTCCATCATCAGATCAGCATTGTGTTGCGCTCATCAAGCTCTGTCATTTGATACCCATATCATTAAAAAGTTCCAGGGAACAGGTCCTGACTCCATCATCAGATCAGCATCGTGTTGCGCTCATCAAGCCCTTTCATTTGATACCCATATCATCATAAAATTCCATGGAACAGGTCCTGACTCCATCATCAGATCAGCTCGCTGTCACCCTATTATTACATTATTAGTTACACAACAATTCAGATCATTATTCTGCTTTAACGGCCTTTTTAGCCCCGCAGAAAATATTTAAAAATAGGTAATTAATAACTTAGCAACCAATGTATCAAACGCTCCTATTTCGCTATATTCTTCGTAGCCGGCGACGTGCTTTGCGAGTCGACTCAGTGCGAGCTCCGGGATGCAAAGCGATACGTCCACCCCCTAGAAGCGCTCGGCGCGGTCTGCTTGCGTCGAGTAGATAGGGTAGTAGATACGACGCGTTTTAGGTGTTTTTAAAAGATTTTTCATTGCCAATTTTTTAATCTTTTTGCATTTTTTTTTTCAGAAAAGGATTGATTTTGAACTCAAGTTTATTTCTGTTTTGTTAATTTTACGAACAAGAGTTCTAAGTCAGTTCTAAGTAGCCAAAATCAAAAGCAAGTCTTTGGCCGTTTTCTCGAAATTTGGACTAAGTTAAAGATTTTTTTACTCAAAAACTAAATAAAGGTAGTAAAAAGTGATCCATTTAATAGTTTGGTTGACTATCACAGCAAAACATCGTCATTTTTTTATACCATTTGGACGTCAAAATGATTCGTAAATATGGTGATTTCTAAACCTCTTACAGCAAAAATTCACAAAACAGTCGCCGGTTTGAGGTCGATTAATCAAAAAGAAATAATAAAAATACAAAAGTAGCTCATTTAATAGTACAAAATTGAAATGATATTTCATGCTGTGCCATAATTTTTTTATAAATACAGTGTTTTCATTGAAAAATCCTGCCCCAAAACATCACGTAAATCAGAAAATTTTGTCTAATGCCTCTTAACAAGACTCTAACAACTAACAATAATAACATCACAAAAAAACATAATAGGTAACAATTTATGTAGGTAGGTAACAATCGCTTTATGACGGTCAGCGTTTATTAGAAACCCATACAAGTTCCTTCAGGCTACGCTCCTTGAATGTGTGCGTCCTACACGCGTCCTAATCAGAGAAGGGTCGTAATCGTAGGGATATCCTGAGCCTGGATAAAACTGGATCTAACTGGATATACCGGCTTTGATTCCGTGATTTGGATTTTTGGATTGTGGAATTAATTGTGTGGAGATGGAGGCAATTTGCGGAATCCAGCGATCGGATATTTTCCTATAAAGTCCATAAACTCGATTCGATTTGACGGTTGACCCAAATCGCGGGGGATCTGAATCTGAAGTCATGATTTTTCATGGTGCCGTGATTTTTCATGTTAGTCTTATCAATGTTCAATTTGCCTGCATTACTAAGATATTAGTTAGTAGAAAATAAGATGGAGTAAGTATTTTAGTAGGAGCAACGCACTGTTGATGGAAGGCAAAATAAGACCTTCGAACTCCACACTCCTCAGACTATCTAAACGTCCTCTATAAAGAATGGCATCTAATTTTCTGAAGCTAGGCTTCACTACTTATGTAATAAGTAATAACATAACCCTACAAAGGTCACCAGGCATCTCCGAGAGGAACTGTTAGGTTCTTATTAACGCCCGAATGGGCTGTGGGCCATTAACGCAGCCTGGCGACTATCGGGGATATGAGGCGATTTATCACAATTATAGGGGCAAGGGCGAGCTCGATCGCACGTTACTCATACCAACCTAGACCTGTAGCACCCTGTAGGCGTGAAATGCTTTCTTCGTTTAACTGAATCTTTGACATTTTTCTTTGTGATATGATTAAACGTGCGCGTCGTAAAATTTACTACTATCGTCCTATAGAACTTCACTGCAGTTTTTATAACCTGCATTGGCCTTATAGCCTAATACATAGAGCAAGAGGTTTCGAGCAGTTTATAGCCATTGACCACCGTTACAATAGCGTCTGTTCATGCTGCATTTATTGTAGGATGTTCAAAAAAATGGCTGAATACTACACTATACATCAAAATAGTACTTATAAACACTGTGCGTGCGTGTATAGGTACACCGTTGATAGTAGATTTGCCAATTGTTTAGTCGGTTAATATACCAGCTACTGATGTAGGTACCTACCTATCCCACGGGTCTGTTCCAACTAAACAAGAACACTACTCGGTACAGACCCATCCATACCACAATAACGACAAACTTGTCTGATATACGGTCCAGAAGGTCCATTATACACTTCCCTATCTGCCATTCTCTTGTAAACCCAAAAGTTGTAAATTAAAACATGTCTCCAACTCAAACTACATAACAAAACACCCTCCAGCCGACCCTCTCGAGATAAGGACGTGAAAAACTTGTAACGAACAGCGACTGTTATCGAAGTTGGGAATCTTCTTTAATCTGTGGCGGGTTATTAACAACGGGTCAAAGGGACCGTCAGTCACTTGAAAGGTTAAATAGGGGAAATTTATTTTTGGGCGGTGATTTGATGGTGCTTATTAAAAAATATGAAAATAAGATACTTACAAATATTAATTTAAGTTACAATGTCAAAAATACCTAAATGAGAGTATGATTTGGATCTACTGTTAGAAAGCGTCAGACATCCGTACCCATATTATAAATGTAAAAGTGTGTAATTTGTTTGTTTGTTTATTTGTCCTGCTTTCACGTCAAAACAGAGCAACGGATTGACGTGATTTTTTGTGTGGAGATAGTTGGAGGGCTGGAGAGTACCTAACTTGGCTACTTTTTATCCGGGTACCACGCGAGCGGAGCCGCGGGCAGCAGCTAGTAATAAATATAGGTGTAAGTAAGTATATATAAAGTGTCGTAAGAATGACTTGACCTTCTGTTAATTTAACTGCCTTGAGCATTTAGGTATAAGGTCATACCTAAGTCAGAATAACTCTTTAATCTTCATTATAAACTAAAGTAGAAACATTAAAATAAAATTGTGGTTTATTACGGAGAGACGAGTCTGAGAGAGGTGAGTTATTTTATTTGAGTTTCAGTTCAAAACGACCGAAGTGACAAAGATCTCATAAAATATTCTCAGAATTTACACACAATTTTTTTCACAAATTTAAGTTTTCTCATGATAGATTTGAAGCATTATTTCAATGCATAGATACTCTAACCTACTCCTTGCATAGATACCTACTCATTCAATGACTTCAGCAGTGCGATTCAGACCTTCTCGGAATGTATTTCTAACTCGGAAAATAACGTTTGTTCGCTGAAAAACGTAAACATTCCGACTGAAATCATCGAATTGGATGCTAATTCGGAAGTCCGAATCTGCAGATCTACATTATTACGTCCAACCATATTTTTGTAGTTTTGTAGTTCGATGACTTTTCAGGGGCTGGTCAGAGGTCATTAAACGGTTTTTGCTAAAAATTGCGTTTTTTAAGTTCTTCATACTTCACCGTCGGATGGTATGTGACTTTTGAAAGCTTGTAAGTAGGTACTAAAAACACCGTGACCGCTAGGTAACTGCAAAGTTCGAGGCTTAAAATGTCCGCTGAATACGCATACTGAAAAGTATAAGTAGACTTCTGCAACAGCTGTATCTACAGATACGCCGAACAATGGAAACGCGTATGATGTAGATCTACGCAGAGTTCGCGTTAAAAGCCTTTTGTTTCTAACGAAAGCTCGCTGTAACTCATGCAGTAACACTTGAGACTACAATGGTACAAGTCATAGGCTCGGGGTCTTTTTCTTTGTAAAAGTAACGATAGGTTTGCTTTGTAACTAGATATTTCAGATGCACCACACTTTTGATTGTACAGACAGACACGAGTCAAAAAATAAAGGCTAATTTGCTGAGTCGAAACATCAAAATGTTTTGTAATAAAAATAGAGACAAACAACATAATTTTACTATTTTTAAAACTTATTTGGAAATATTGTTGTGATATTATGTAAGTCTTATATTTTCTTGCAAAATAGCGGTGATTCAAATATCACAACCACGACGAATTGCGAGTTAAACTTTCGTGTTGCGATAGCGTTCGCTATTTGTATAAAAGTTCCCATAAAATTTGAATAAGCCGTTCCGACCGCACATTTGTGATACAGCCAGAATTGAATGCTGTAAACATGCAAAACTGTATTTACAAGGATAGCGTCATGTCGAGCACCGATGCGACGCTCCTCGCTTGCGCTTGTAAGACGCTGCGCTGAAGGCAATTTCACCCTCTCTTATCTCATGGTGGCCTGGTAGCTGCGCGCCGTGACGCGAAGTTATTTACGTGCGAGGAACCGCCCCTAATCCCCTATTTATTCCCGGAGATGTATCTGAAAATTAGGGATCACATATAAGGAGGGCTCCGCGCGGGATGGTTAATTTGCGGCGCCGAACCGCCCGTGTTTCGGCGAAACTGTAAAGTAAGCCGCACAACATGCAGTGATTCTCCACACTTCTTCGCATCTTTAGCAAAAATCCATAAAATCCTATTGTTTACATAGATTCTTTTGTTCTGTGTTACTACGAGGTTATTGTGCGTCGATCTATTTTGTACCGCTGTCAGCATCAAAAGGAAATATCGTGTTTTCTCTCTCGTGAAACAGTTTGAAATATTGTTTCATGAGAAGTTTATGATGAAGTTTTTCTGCTTTGAATATAAACCGGCTGAGAACGGAAATCTTCGAGATTCGAGTTGTGAGAATATAACTCTGAGACGAGACGTTTTGTGTGAATAAAATGGCTTGTGGCTTTACGAAGGCTATAATTAAAGCATTTTTATGTTTATTGTATTGTGAAAATGAGGTCGAGTAAATTGAAAGAAACAATACAAGATTACCTACCTACATTTAAACATAGATACATTTTCACTTTAAAATTACCAAGAAAAATGTTGACCTAGCTATAAAAATTTTATGATAGTTTTATTCACAATAATTGTCTCAATTCGTTATCTTATGTTATGATTATGACTGTATCGATAAGTATCTAAACGAATAGATTTTACCCAAAACTATGTTCCTACAATAACTCGTCGTCAACAATCGCAATAACAGTAACCCGTCACATTGTGCTCTCGAGTGGCGCCATTTGAACCGCTTCCAATGTTCCAAGTTCTGAACATATCCATTTGGCCGTGAATGGCCGTTTTAAAACACTTTCCGTGTGTTCAGGGTTGGGCCAATCTTGGGGAGTCGTGGGGTCGCGCGGAAAGGTGCTAGTGATGTGTGGTGTGACATACCTACAACCGACAATTCGGCAAATAGCAGAATCAGAATTAAATTTTCGGACTTTTTTTCACTCTTTTTGTTGTCTACTTTTGGGAATTAAATTTTAGGAAATTTATCTCTTGAATCTACTTTTCGGTGACTCTGATTTTAAGTAAAAACGTTGAGGTACCTTCAAGTGGAAAAAAAAATTGACTCCAAACTAAAATTCTCCATCCATTTTCATAGCAACCATTTTCACGTAAGTATAAATTAATATACTTAGTTTGAAAACACCAGTAAAAATAATATTATTGAACTGATAAGTCATTCATTCACTGAGTCATTCATTACATAATGATGAGTTTGTATTTATTGTGAATCACGTCAGATGTTTCAAGACCAATGGTTTATTCATAACCTGAGTCATTATTTCAGTTAAATGCATACCTCCTGTTTCCGGTAGGTACAGAAATATTTTTGCCTTAATCATCTTGCATTCGTTGATATCTGTTATTTTACGAGTACCTTTATTTTGGGTGCAAATTACAGTGATTTGTAATAAGTAAAATGCAGAAACATTTCTGTAAAATACAAATCAGAACAACTGTCTGACTAATGTATCTGAAATTTTTAAACATGCTAAATGCCAACAAAAACTCAGTTACATCACCGACCAGGGGGCGTACCACCAAGTCTAAGAGCAATGTCAAAATAAGCTTAAAACAGGCTTAGGTACTGCTTTAGGAATGACATTCGTTGTCATGTTTCAAGCTTGTTTTAACATTGCTCTACGAGTTCATAGTAAGGTCCCAGCTAACATTTTTGTGATTTTTGTCGGCTTCGTATAATTTTTCGATCCGACCTTCAGCCCATCAGTAGATCGTCTACTTTATTAGTTATCGTCGCATCACTACTCCATCAGGAGGACGTGACAAGAAACCTTCTTCATGCCTTTATCGAAAACCTTTGAGGGAAGGATTTTCAATTCACTCGCAGTGTAAATTTTAAGTGCCCTTAAAACGTGTTCATTTTACAATTCTGAGATGAATTAAGCTTAGGGACCTACGACCTTGAAAATACTAAGTAATACCTACAATTGTGGTCAATCTGTCTGTTATTCTTAAATAAATGGTAATGAAAATACCTAAATACCTAGTGCTGGGGTCGGCAACCTTCCGAGATGGAAGAGCCAAAAGTTACAATTTACAAAATTTTGCAAAAAAAAACATTTCCAAAAGCCTTACAAAAAATAATTTCAATATTATAGTAAGTACCTACTTATTTGCTTTGTTTATGTAGGTATGTTAGATTTTTTATTTAATATAAACGACTTAAAACATAAAATAATAGTTATTTATACAAAAACCAGGGTTCGCCGATATATATCAGGGGATATTATATCATGATTATATATCACGATATATATCAATTGATTTTTATGTTGTTATAATATCAATGGATTTTTTCCTAAAAAAAAATTAACTTTTTTTAATTGTTTTTGTAGAAATTAAATAAAAACGCAGAACTAAATATCACGAGTATGTAACGGATTATATTGCCAAGAAGGAATAGACAATTTACAGAGTTTCATTCATAGAGCAGAAAAACATAAGCGCCACAAGTGACGAGTAGCTGAACTAGTAATGGCTGCGTTCCGATTAATGTGATTTATGTTTAGCGTTCCAACATCCTCCCTTAAGCATAAATCAATCCCATCCTGGTAGAGCAGTAAGCCAGTTTTGAGTGTGGCGTCGCTTTAGTAAGTGCATCAGCTACCATCATATCCGTCTGTATGTACTTCACATCAATGGCTCCTCCAGCGACTTTGTCACGTACAAAGTGGTGCCTCACATCGATGTGCTTGGTCCTG
Organism: Camptogramma bilineatum; assembly: GCA_958496255.1. Classification (NCBI taxonomy): domain Eukaryota; kingdom Metazoa; phylum Arthropoda; class Insecta; order Lepidoptera; family Geometridae; genus Camptogramma; species Camptogramma bilineatum. The sequence continues at coordinate 2,794,865 of OY292453.1, forward strand.
GAATGATAACCATCGGAACCTGAAAGTTTTATAGAACTTTGATTATCACTGTAAATGATCATAGCTTCATTCTTCAACTGTGGCCAAAAACTTTCTTGAAACTGTTTTAACCACATAGCCTCTTGTACACACGATGATAGAGACATGTACTCTGCTTCTGTTGTAGACAGAGCAACAGTAGGCTGGCGTCTAGAGTTCCAGCTGATCGTTCCTCCCTGAAACAAAAATGTGTAACCAGTGCAGGAACGCCGGTCATCATCTGAGCTTGCCCAATCTGCATCACAGTAACCATGAGTCATTTCCTCTTCAGTATTCTGTTTAAAGCTCATTCTACATTCTTCAGTGCCTTTCAAATAGCACATGACTCGCTTCAGAGCTATCCAATGCGACATCTCAGGTTTATTATTAAATTTACTTAAAAAGTTTATAGCAAAACTTATGTCTGGGCGAGTAATTTGCGAGATATACAACAAGCAACCAATTATCTCTTGATATGGAATATTTTGTAGTATTTCTGTCTCCTCAGATTTCTCTTGAAATTTTGTATTAGCATCAATTGGAGTTTTTACACTTTTGCAATCAGACATGCCATATTTATGTAGTACTTCCTGTACATATTTTCTTTGATCTAAATATATAATTCCATTCTTTCTGTCTCTCTCCACATGTATACCAATACAGTAATTTATATCTCCCAGATCTTTTATTTTAAATTGCTTTTGAAGCTCCTTTTTAATATAATTTTGTGAGTCCACATTATTTGTAAATAAAATTATATCATCAACATAAATTGCTAGAAAAACCATATTATTCTTGTCCACAATTTTATGATAAATGCAGGGATCTAGCTTGTTCTGTATTAGTCCCATTTCTTTCAATTTAGAGCTAAGCTTTTTGTTCCATTGTCTGCTTGCCTGTTTCAATCCATATAAAGATTTTTTCAGTCGACATACTTGATCACCGTTCTCATATAGAGGTGGCTGCTTCATGTAAATCTCCTCTTCTATGTCGCCTTGTAAAAAAGCTGATACAGCATCCATTTGACAAATTTCCAAGTCATACTTTACTGCCAAAGCGAACATATATCTCAGAGAAGCATACCTTACAACTGGTGAAAATACTTCGGTGTAGTCGATTCCAGGTCTTTGTGAACAACCTTTAATTACAAGCCGAGCTTTATATTTAACTATCTCACCATTTTCATTTGTCTTTGTCTTGAAGACCCATTTGCATGGTATTGGACGTTTGTTGACTGGAAGAGTAGTCATTTCCCATGTATTATTTTCCAATAAGGACTGATACTCCTCATCCATTGCTGTCTTCCAATGTTCAGCATTAGTGCCTGACAAAGCTTCTTTGATCATGGCCCAGCCGTAAACCTAATTAAATTCAAAGTATAATTATATTTGTCGTAAAGTATCGTTACAAAGTATTTCGTGAGTATTTACACCGAAAATCGTCTCCGAAAATATGGCTACGTCAAACCTTCAAAATCTTCAAATAGCGAAGCTAGCCGGTCGGGAGAATTATTCGACATGGAAGTTCGCAGTAAAATCGTATCTAGAACACGAGGATTTGTGGGAATGTGTCGATCCCGGCACCGAAGTTGACTGCAAGAAAGATGTAAAAGCTAAGTCCAAAATCATTTTGTTGGTCGAACCGATCAACTACGTCCATATTGAAAATGCGAAGTCATCCCGTGAAGTATGGACAAATCTTCAAAATGCTTTCGAGGACTCCGGGCTATCTAGAAAAGTCGGCTTATTGCGGGATTTAATTAACACATCGCTAGATAACTGCGCCAGTATCGAAGATTATGTGAATAAAATCATGAGTACTGCATACAAACTAAGGAATATCGGATTTGAAGTTGGTGATGAATGGCTTGGGACACTCATGTTGGCGGGTTTACCGGATAATTATAAACCAATGATCATGGGTCTGGAGAGTTCCGGCATAAGAATTTCATCAGATTTCATAAAGACAAAACTTTTACAGGAAGTGAAAGTTTCCGAGTCTTCGGCATTCTTCACAAAGCACAAAAATACCTCTAACAATAATACAAAGGCCAAAGGAAAAGGGCCTCGATGCTTTAACTGCAACAAACATGGTCATTTTAAAAATCAGTGTACAGCGAAGAAATCAGTTCAAAATAGTTTTGCAGCAGTTTTTTCAGCTTGCAGCACAATGAATGAAGATGATTGGTATATTGACTCTGGTGCCACAATGCACATGACAAGACGTTCAGACTGGATGTATGATGTACAAGCACCTCCGATTCAGAAAATAATGGTGGCTAACAATGATGCTATCTCCGTACAAAATATGGGTAAAGTGAATATTCTAACCAATTTATGTAAAGATGAGCGTCCAATCCAGGTGAGAAATGTTTTATTTATTCCTGAACTGAGTGCAAACTTGTTGTCGGTCAGTCAATTAACAAAGAATGGCTGTAAAGTTGAATTCACTGATATAGGCTGTAATATCTATAATGCTAATATGATTCTCATAGCAACTGCAAGTCTAAACAATAATATGTACAAACTGAATACTGTCACTGGAAATGTTTATGCTGTTTCATGTGAAAATAAGACAGATATTATTACATGGCATAAGAGATTGGGGCATTTAAATATAGCAGATGTAAAGAGGTTAGAGTTATGTGCTGAAGGTATAACTATTACCAACAAAGATGTTGATACCGTATGTATACCATGTTGTGAAGCAAAACAAACACGATTACCGTTTCCACATTCTGGTTCCCGAGCAAATGCATTACTAGAAATAGTACATACAGATCTGTGTGGTCCGATGGAGACACCATCTGCTGGTGGTGCGAAGTACTTCATAACCTTCATAGATGACTATTCCCGTAAAGTATATGTATATTTTTTAAAGAACAAATTGGATATTAAGTCGGTGTTTCAAACATTTAAAGAAAATGTTGAAAATGAGTTGGAAAAGAAAATAAAAGTGTTGAGAAGTGATAATGGAAAGGAATATTGTAATAAAACACTTTCTGATTTTCTAGCAGCTTCCGGCATCAAACATCAGACCAGCGCTCCTTACACTCCTGAGCAGAACGGGCTGGCGGAGCGGATGAACAGGACGTTGGTGGAACGTGCAAAGAGCATGTTGTTTGAAGCAAAGCTACACAAGCAATATTGGGCAGAGGCAGTCACCACTGCAGCCTATGTCATCAACAGATCACCATCAAGAGTTTTGGGTGAGGTAACTCCATTGGAAAAGTGGACTGGTAAGAAACCAAATATTTCACATTTAAAGATTTTTGGTAGCAAGGCCATGGTACATATCCCAAAACAAAGTCGTTTAAAATGGGACCGTAAGTCAAGAGAGTTGATTTTTGTGGGATACTGCGATAACACAAAAGGCTATAGATTGTATGATCCATTAACTAAAAGGATTGTTATCAGTAGAGATGTAATATTTATTGAAAAGACAATGAATGATAATATCCCACTCAAACAAACTGAAACTGTACCACAGCTTATTACACTCCCTCTCATCAGTAGTGATGAACAGAATTTAACTCAGGAAGATAGTGAAATAATATCTGTTGATGATGATAGCTCACAGAATGAGACGCTAGATGTCACTTTGTCACCCTCGAGTGCTGATGCATCTTTTGACAGTTGTGAGAGAAATAGAACTGATGATGAAACATATTATCCCGGCACAAGTGATGAAAGCTGCAATGATAGTTTTAGTAGAAATATCACTTTAAGATCTGATAGAAGACAGAATGTGCAAGGGAATAATTTCATGTGTGTTCAACAGATTTCAGATCCACTGACTCTCAAAGAAGCTTTGTCAGGCACTAATGCTGAACATTGGAAGACAGCAATGGATGAGGAGTATCAGTCCTTATTGGAAAATAATACATGGGAAATGACTACTCTTCCAGTCAACAAACGTCCAATACCATGCAAATGGGTCTTCAAGACAAAGACAAATGAAAATGGTGAGATAGTTAAATATAAAGCTCGGCTTGTAATTAAAGGTTGTTCACAAAGACCTGGAATCGACTACACCGAAGTATTTTCACCAGTTGTAAGGTATGCTTCTCTGAGATATATGTTCGCTTTGGCAGTAAAGTATGACTTGGAAATTTGTCAAATGGATGCTGTATCAGCTTTTTTACAAGGCGACATAGAAGAGGAGATTTACATGAAGCAGCCACCTCTATATGAGAACGGTGATCAAGTATGTCGATTGAAAAAATCTTTGTATGGATTGAAACAGGCAAGCAGACAATGGAACAAAAAGCTTAGCTCTAAATTGAAAGAAATGGGACTAATACAGAACAAGCTAGATCCCTGCATTTATCATAAAATTGTGGACAAGAATAATATGGTTTTTCTAGCAATTTATGTTGATGATATAATTTTATTTACAAATAATGTGGACTCACAAAATTATATTAAAAAGGAGCTTCAAAAGCAATTTAAAATAAAAGATCTGGGAGATATAAATTACTGTATTGGTATACATGTGGAGAGAGACAGAAAGAATGGAATTATATATTTAGATCAAAGAAAATATGTACAGGAAGTACTACATAAATATGGCATGTCTGATTGCAAAAGTGTAAAAACTCCAATTGATGCTAATACAAAATTTCAAGAGAAATCTGAGGAGATAGAAATACTACAAAATATTCCATATCAAGAGATAATTGGTTGCTTGTTGTATATCTCGCAAATTACTCGCCCAGACATAAGTTTTGCCATAAACTTTTTAAGTAAATTTAATAATAAACCTGAGATGTCGCATTGGATAGCTTTGAAGCGAGTCATGCGCTATTTGAAAGGCACTGAAGAATGTAGAATGAGCTTTAAACAAAATACTGAAGAGGAAATGACTCATGGTTACTGTGATGCAGATTGGGCAAGCTCAGATGATGACCGGCGTTCCTGCACTGGTTACACATTTTTGTTTCAGGGAGGAACGATCAGCTGGAACTCTAGACGCCAGCCTACTGTTGCTCTGTCTACAACAGAAGCAGAGTACATGTCTCTATCATCGTGTGTACAAGAGGCTATGTGGTTAAAACAGTTTCAAGAAAGTTTTTGGCCACAGTTGAAGAATGAAGCTATGATCATTTACAGTGATAATCAAAGTTCTATAAAACTTTCAGGTTCCGATGGTTATCATTCCAGGACCAAGCACATCGATGTGAGGCACCACTTTGTACGTGACAAAGTCGCTGGAGGAGCCATTGATGTGAAGTACATACAGACGGATATGATGGTAGCTGATGCACTTACTAAAGCGACGCCACACTCAAAACTGGCTTACTGCTCATGAGTCAGTGGATCTGAAATCTGTTGAACACACATGAAATTATTCCCTTGCACATTCTGTCTTCTATCAGATCTTAAAGTGATATTTCTACTAAAACTATCATTGCAGCTTTCATCACTTGTGCCGGGATAATATGTTTCATCATCAGTTCTATTTCTCTCACAACTGTCAAAAGATGCATCAGCACTCGAGGGTGACAAAGTGACATCTAGTGTCTCATTCTGTGAGCTATCATCATCAACAGATATTATTTCACTATCTTCCTGAGTTAAATTCTGTTCATCACTACTGATGAGAGGGAGTGTAATAAGCTGTGGTACAGTTTCAGTTTGTTTGGGTGGGATATTATCATTCATTGTCTTTTCAATAAATATTACATCTCTACTGATAACAATCCTTTTAGTTAATGGATCATACAATCTATAGCCTTTTGTGTTATCGCAGTATCCCACAAAAATCAACTCTCTTGACTTACGGTCCCATTTTAAACGACTTTGTTTCGGGATATGTACCATGGCCTTACTACCAAAAATCTTTAAATGTGAAATATTTGGTTTCTTACCAGTCCACTTTTCCAATGGAGTTACCTCACCCAAAACTCTTGATGGTGATCTGTTGATGACATAGGCTGCAGTGGTGACTGCCTCTGCCCAATATTGCTTGTGTAGCTTTGCTTCAAACAACATGCTCTTTGCACGTTCCACCAACGTCCTATTCATCCGCTCCGCTAGCCCGTTCTGCTCAGGAGTGTAAGGAGCGCTGGTCTGATGTTTGATGCCGGAAGGGGAATAGTCATCTATGAAGGTTATGAAGTACTTCGCACCACCAGCGGATGGTGTCTCCATCGGACCACACAGATCTGTATGTACTATTTCTAGTAATGCATTTGCTCGGGAACCAGAATGTGGAAACGGTAATCGTGTTTGTTTTGCTTCACAACATGGTATACAAACGGTATCAACATCTTTGTTGGTAATAGTTATACCTTCAGCACATAACTCTAACCTCTTTACATCTGCTATATTTAAATGCCCCAATCTCTTATGCCATGTAATAATGTCTGTCTTATTTTCACATGAAACAGCATAAACATTTCCAGTGACAGTATTCAGTTTGTACATATTATTGTTTAGACTTGCAGTTGCTATGAGAATCTTATTAGCATTATAGATATTACAGCCTATATCAGTGAATTCAACTTTACAGCCATTCTTCGTTAATTGACTGACCGACAACAAGTTTGCACTCAGTTCAGGAATAAATAAAACATTTCTCACCTGGATTGGACGCTCATCTTTACATAAATTGGTTAGAATATTCACTTTACCCATATTTTGTACGGAGATAGCATCATTGTTAGCCACCATTATTTTCTGAATCGGAGGTGCTTGTACATCATACATCCAGTCTGAACGTCTTGTCATGTGCATTGTGGCACCAGAGTCAATATACCAATCATCTTCATTCATTGTGCTGCAAGCTGAAAAAACGGCTGCAAAACTATTTTGAACTGATTTCTTCGCTGTACACTGATTTTTAAAATGACCATGTTTGTTGCAGTTAAAGCATCGAGGTCCTTTTCCTTTGGCTTTTGTATTATTGTTAGAGGTATTTTTGTGCTTTGTGAAGAAAGCCGAAGACTCGGAAACTTTCACTTCCTGTAAAAGTTTTGTCTTTATGAAATCTGATGAAATTCTTATGCCGGAACTCTCCAGACCCATGATCATTGGTTTATAATTATCCGGTAAACCCGCCAACATGAGTGTCCCAAGCCATTCATCACCAACTTCAAATCCGATATTCCTTAGTTTGTATGCAGTACTCATGATTTTATTCACATAATCTTCGATACTGGCGCAGTTATCTAGCGATGTGTTAATTAAATCCCGCAATAAGCCGACTTTTCTAGATAGCCCGGAGTCCTCGAAAGCATTTTGAAGATTTGTCCATACTTCACGGGATGACTTCGCATTTTCAATATGGACGTAGTTGATCGGTTCGACCAACAAAATGATTTTGGACTTAGCTTTTACATCTTTCTTGCAGTCAACTTCGGTGCCGGGATCGACACATTCCCACAAATCCTCGTGTTCTAGATACGATTTTACTGCAAACTTCCATGTCGAATAATTCTCCCGACCGGCTAGCTTCGCTATTTGAAGATTTTGAAGGTTTGACGTAGCCATATTTTCGGAGACGATTTTCGGTGTAAATACTCACGAAATACTTTGTAACGATACTTTACGACAAATATAATTATACTTTGAATTTAATTAGGTTTACGGCTGGGCGCATAACCTGTAGAAATTAAATAAAAACGCAGAACTAAATATCACGAGTATGTAACGGATTATATTGCCAAGAAGGAATAGACAATTTACAGAGTTTCATTCATAGAGCAGAAAAACATAAGCGCCACAAGTGACGAGTAGCTGAACTAGTAATGGCTGCGTTCCGATTAATGTGATTTATGTTTAGCGTTCCAACAGTTTTCCCTGGCAACATGTGGCGAAAAACTACAATTCCGAATAATTTAGATTGTTTTTTTAAGTGTTCATTACAAAATTCTTTTGAAAAAGAAGCGATCCTCCTATAGCCGGAGTGCCTTTACCAATTCGGCCACGGAACCTTGTATCATTGCGGGTTCGAATCCCGTCGGAATTGAAAATTTTGATAAGATTTTTCATTTTCAAATGTAAATATACTAAGTGTGGTTGAACACTAGGTAAGTATAACAAATAAAAAAATACAAAAAAAATATCTCTCAAATAAACACTAATTATTTTGATACCTACTTTTTTAAAGTTTTTTAAATAAAAAATGTGGTAATTTGACACTTATATTATTTTACAAATTACTTTCACATTCTAAAGTGTTTAATCCCCTTACAGACCGAAATTAGCTTTTTTTTCTTAGCCTGGATATTTTTGATATTTAAGTATTATAAAAATCGGATTTTTTCGAATCCTGACAAAAACACACGTTTTTCGCACAAAACAAGCTAAAATACATTGGCTTTGAGCTGGAGAGCCGCAACTTTACATCGAAAGAGCCTGACCTAGTGTGACATGTTTGAAAATGCTTAGCTACGTAGTTTCTGTCTCTTGTCTGTCTCTTTTCTCTTCCATCGAAATTCCACCTTAACCTTGGCTCAAAGATGGTTACTGTTGATTAATCTGCGGTAAGTCTGGCTCGTTAATTACACGCTTACATTGTCTGTTTGAGTAAATTAGATTAGGCTAAACAGTCTGATTATGTAGGCTGAAAGCGATGTCAAGTCTGGAAGCTACTGACGAGGCCAGAATAAAGAGATCTGTAAGGGTTGTCTCGGCCACGCCAAACACTCGCAAATGCAAAACAAGCCAACGCTTCAACTGTAAAACTTTTATAACTCGGTTCGTTTCAGATAGAACCAATCCAGTCGATACGATTAGAGGCGATTATGCCATTCACCGTGCACCAGCAGCAGCGTACAAAGAGATAATCTGTATTTTCATTCACTACGCGGAACACTAATAAAAGTTGAAGGATCCCCAATCCTCTTAGGGTTTACCTCACTTAGAGTGCTAGGGACACTTGCGACAAAGACCCTTGGAGGTTGCGTACTCAGTAAACACTCCCTATTCGTTGATAGGAATTGCACGTTTGCTTTATCTCTCTTTAGGTATCGTCTTAGTGAAACGGGTGGAACGAACTTATTTAAAGGAGTGAAACCTTTTTCTGAGAAGCTCTTAAGAAATTGACGCTTTTATTTACAGAGAGCTACAGCTCCTTTGATTTTATATTCTTTGGAAATAAAACTGTTGTCTTTGAAATCAAATAACGTGTTTTACTTAAAGGTTCTGTTGTCGATCCTTGGAATGTTATTGTGGCTGTAATCGGCCTTTGGTAAACGATGTAGCTGTAAGTATAAGCGCCCCAATGATCTCACCACAGCGGTGATGCCGCGCTCATTCCCGTCAACCGCAATTAACACAACTATTCCAGCCGTTTTAATATAAACTTTGCAAAAGCAAATAGCTTTAGAAACCACCGACTGTTATCCTGAAGGGTATCCAACAAAAGGCTCGTCCGTAAATGTAGAGCATTTTTAAAACTAGCGTAGTCATTACCGGCCGCTTTGTTTTGCATTCGCAATTCGCAAAATACGTTTCGTTGTTCCCTGAATTCGGCCGCTAGTGACACAGCAAATTACTTTTAAGCGGAAATTTCGCGCGCTCACTGTTGTAATGACCGTTCCAGCCGCAAACAAACCGACGCCAACCCAACTAAAAGTTTTAAGTTTGGAACTTCGCCCCGTCGAGTTGCGTAATGCTAAAACCTGGAAACGGTTCGGAGCGTTGATGGCGGTTGCCGAACGAATAATTTCCGACGCCCGTCCTGCTAATGACCCATCAATAACCCTTTGTTCGACACAAATCGAAAGACTTGAAAACGTCCGAATCTGAATACCAAAAATCTAATATCCGGAAACAAACGAATCACTAGATATTCAAACTTATTGCTCTACTTGAAAAATCAACACTATTCGAAATAGATCGATTGCAGTCACATGCCGAGACCGCAAGCGATGTGTTATTAGAAGATTTCTCGGTGCAGGTTCATAACATTCATAAACTAATTTAGTACTAGTAGTTCGCCCCGAACTGAGATCTCGCGCACCGTAGATGGCTTACATTTGGACTTTCTTCTGACTACCCCTATAATTTCAAGTTCTACTACTGCCGAGTATGCCTATTGCGCTAGCTCTTCATGGTAAAAAATATTAGCATGCATGCAATACATAATGTCGTGTCTAATTTTTCATTTATTTCATATTTATGAATTCTCGTCGTATTTCTAAAAGTATACGTCCTAGAATCAAAATAATAACTATTTTGGAATGTACAAATTAAGACCTTTCATTTGACACCCCACTCAATATATTTGTTTATTTAACTTTTTTTACCCCAATTATTTTCATTCTTTATCAAAAATTTTTTTATCATGAAAATAAATCAAGTAGCATCTAAAATCATTGCAAACCAAACCGCGACGATGCCACTCTCTTTTTAAGACCGACCAGTCAATGAGCTACGAAGACATCGAAACTCTATAAAACGGGAGCTCTTGCAGCTCTGGTTTCGTAGTTTTTGTTCTTTGGTCGTATTTCAAAAACTATACATCCTAGATTAAAAATAAAAACCATTTTGGAATGTACAAAATAAGCCCTTTCGTATGACACCCCACTCAATATATTTGGGTAACTTTGAAAAAAATTTACCCCCTTGGGAACCCCATATCTTTACAACCCCTTCATCGATTACGCTCATACGCTCCACAGCAAATTTCCATAGCACTACCTATTGACCTATCAAGTTTCATACAGATTGGATAAGCGGTTCGATAGTTATGCGAGAACATAAAAATGAAACATACAAACATACAAAGCAAAATCGCCTAACTTGCCACTAAGATCTTCGCTCGCTTCGCTCGCTCGATCGATAAGTACTTATGCGATATTTATTACGTTTATGCTTGTTGTTTTATATACTTATATGTACACATTAACTACAAATTAACCTTACCACCTCATGTTAGTATCAAAAAGTTTCTGCGAGCTGTCCAAATTTAAACGCTCATATAAATGAGAAGTTTCTGAGAATACCTAATTAAAGCATTGTATAACTCTAGACAGGTTTGATTAATAAGGTACGGTTGTTAATGTCCAAAGTGCATTGTACGGTAACTACCGTTTGAAAAATAAAAAGCCGTAAGTAAAGAGACGCCCATTCACCATACAATCACGTTGAATATTTACCGAGTCACCAGCATTAATAGGTTCCCGACGTCCACAACAAAGCCCTAAAATCTACATAAATATAGCATGTTATTTTAAAATTACCATCAAATTGCTGCCATGAGAAAGTAACAGGTTAAGCGAATAATGCTTTCCGATCCTTTAACCAACGTTTCCCTGCAATTACTTTGAATTGTGACTGAGTTTAATGAAATTGTTATAAACATAGTCGGAGGTAACGGCGTAATCGTAGGCCTAGTGGGAATATCGCCATGTGGGGGGTTCTGGGAGGCTTGTTCTAGTTAACTGGTTAGGCTCAAGTTACAATAAAACGGCGATTTTACTTATTCAACGTTAGATTGTTTTAATGTTTAATTGGCATTTAGTAAATAGTAATTGTACTCTCAAATTAGAAGTTATACTTATGCTGAAAACAAAATAAACTCCCAAACAAACTAGCTAGACCGACAAAACTGAAAGTTTTACAGCTACGTACCTAGTAGGTACTTAAAACTTATGTTTCATGTTATGACTCACCTTTTTTCAAAACATTGTAGGTATCTATATCTACTTGAGTACCACCCAGCTTGTTTTATGGGCCAGGTACAATACAAAGTGTACAAAGTAATAGGCCCATTTCGGTTTGACGAGTCGAAGCAAATTGTATACGTCCAGTCCTGGAATTTGCAACTCAAACAACCACCGGCAATTTGTCGGATTGAATTGGAATTATTGAGTGCATCTGTCGAAACTGCTGAGTGATTCTGTTTTACTCCTTTAATCACTTTTTATTTTGTTCTTTTCAGATGACACCCGCTCCTGAGCGCTTCGGACGACTCATGGCTTGGCTGACTTACAATACTTCTCTGGTGAGTAGCTTTGACTGATTCATCATCATCATTGGCAGCACAAATAATAGCCCACTAACACAGAGACACATTGGGTATAAGCCTGCCCCCTCTAACGCCACTCTAATCGGCCCTGTGCCATTCTCATCCATGTCTTTCCCTCTATTTATGGCCTCGATATCGTCCAACCACTTGGCTGATGGTCTGCCCCTACTCTTTTACTCTCTCTTGGCCACCGTCACGGCCTTACACTACCTGCCATCACCAAATCTGGCCATGTGTCCTGCCCAGCGCCATTGCAATATGGTCTCCGATATCTGCTACCTTCGTCCTCCTACGGGTTTTCGTATTGCGGACTCGGTCTAGCAAAGATATGCCGAGCATGGCTAGCTCCATGGCCCTTTGTGCGACCCTCATGTTGTGCACAGTTTCCTTAGTGAGCGTAGTTCCTTAATAGCTTTGGCGCCGTATTTCATTGTGGGCAAGACACATTAGTTAAGAAAATTCAGGCATTGTGGCATTTTGCGGTCCGTTAAGATGTCCTCCATCTTGACACGACGTTTGACATGATCTTCATTTTTGACATGTTTATTTTTAGTCCTACATTCAGAGTAGCATCATATAGATCTTGAATTATACCTTGGAGATCATATAAATTGTTACTAAAATAAATATAAGTACCTACCTTCTACGATAGCGATAGATCAGGTAATACCAAGTTCCTCGTTCGAGTTTATTATTGAACATGCAAAACGATACTTAGTGAAATACTTCATCATTAAATTAATAACAGCAAAATCTATTTTGTATCCTGTAATAATTCCACAAACCGTACATATTCAACGCTTTACCAATTACGAGGGCACGCCAATAAATCTCGATGAAAATATTGATAACGTTACTGACGGGGAGTGCGTTCCGCCCGCGCCGGGTCCGTCGCGCCATGAATTACCGCGCAAACAACGTCAGTGTAATTTATACACACAACGTTTACGTAATTAAATCAGTTTACCGAATTATTTGTCTATTCGAGCGGGCACAAATCGGACGAACAATTAACACAGCTCATTTGGAGATTTCGGCTTCGTACGCTCACAGCCGCGCGTCGCTCGGATGCGTTCAGTTTCTGCAATCTGCATAATGCGCGCTACTCATTTGCCGACCGTTTGTGAGCGACAAATGAAGCGGGCAGACGGAAATGTTTTAAACGTCCAGCGTAGCCGGAGCCGTGTCTTGCGGACCACAAGGGAAGTGCGAGTGTCACCGGGGTTGGTCGGGCGGAGGCCGAAACGTGCCGAAACGCAAATATTCGCGAAACCGCGCGTCTCTAATAGCGCGTGAACCCGGTGATTGTTCGCTTGGGGTAGCGCATGCCATCCGTTTATTTATTTTACGAATGAATGACTCCTTTCCGATGCTTCCGACTATACATTGGTGATACAAAAACTTTTTTTACGCATGAGCATACCTTTTGTAAGTTTACGTTGGTGTTAGCGGAACCGGAAACGTACGAAACTATCGTGATACGTAAACTCGCGGTATTATTTCCGTCACGCGATAGGCAATACTAGATAGAGCATTTTCCGTGACACTTGGTAATATCATTGTCCTAATTTTTGAAGTCATAAATTCTTCGCTGGGTCAAAAGGAGCCGCTTTCATCGTAAAAGCATTTTTTCCAAAACTAATTTTACTAAAAGCAACATTTGCTGTTATGCAGCGCTTAACAAGACTACCTGGATAGGTACCTACTAGTGATGTTTAGATGTTTTTGATACCTTGTAAATTGACAGTTTATGAATTTTGAAGGTCTTATTTCTTGAAACTACAGACCAAGACAAAAAAGACAGGCCTAAAACAAAATGGTAGGTATTCCAAATGACCTTCCTTTCCTTTACTATACCTACAACCTAGGTATTTATATTTTAGGCAAATGAATGAAGATAACATTTAGTACTTACCAAATACATTATAACTAACTTATCTCTAACACTGGGCGTTGATTTATTTGCAAAATTCAAATTGGCTTGTAAATAGTTAATTTACGTTCCATTATCAGATTTACTAAACAAAGCAATGCGAGCTCAATTATAGAATAATTTATTACTCAATCAAGAGATGATATGATTAGAGGGATGAGTTGAGCTAAAACGTGCTCGTGTAGGTACGCAAACATTAAATACATTCCAGCTTAGGTACATACTACACTACATATACTTACTTAAGTAAATAAGTACAGGACTACCAAATAAATAATGCGTTTCGGAAAACATCGGAAACAATCGGTGAAATTACAAAAACGAAAAAAGCTCACACATAAATGTGCCAGTGCTACTTTTTCGAACTCTCAAAATTTTCTGCCAACAAACACTTACCTACCTACTAAAAGTGACTTAGGTAACAGCCACCACGAGGTCCTCATTAGCGAAGACCCATTCAAAATAATCAGGCTGAAGAATCTACACGTGTCTCGCTGATCGTGCCAACTTTCAATTCTAACGGCGACCCACTTCCCTAATTTATCATTCACGGAATCGCATTTTTAATCAGTGGACCCCTTTTTGCTCATTTGAATAAAGGACGTCTGGTCACTGTCTCTGAAATTCCGATGAGCGTATTACATTTTACCAACTTGCTAAAACTTTATTTCGTCAGTAGTCTTTTTTTTACTACTAAAGTAGCAGACAAGCATACGGCCCACCTGATGGTAAGCGGTGTAGCCACAGGAGTCAAAATTGCGCTGACCCTTTAAAAGAGGAATCACTGCGCCGACAACACAATAGACAACTCAATAAAGAAAATAGGAATGGAGTCTAACAAAGAGTCAATAAAGTGAAATTAATCTTCATTCAATGGGAGGTACCTACTATAATGATTTTTTTACGAAAACTTATAGCAAAGCTATAAAAGCTTTTAAAAATATCAACTGCTGTATCAACGTCAGGAACGCAGGCAAGGCCTAAGACGAGAAAATACCTTGAAAATGTAGTTCTACATTTCGCACCTTCGGCAGGACAAGGTCGTAACTGTCAAAAATTTCAAAAATGAGTTGAGTATGCCCAAGGGCCTAAAAAACGGCCTTTTATCTGAAACGACAGATATTCTTTCTTAGTTTGGCTTTATTTCGCTATAGGGCAACAGTGTCTTTGTCAGATTATTGCGATTTTTCGTCAATTCTGGCGCGACAACGCCGTAAAGGTTAATATAGGGCATATTCAAAGACCACATATTTTTGTTTTTTGTTTAAGTTTGTGGAGGAACAAAGTCATATTTAGTACTTATTTTATGTTGTATATGCAACCCTAATTACAAAGTTATTTAACTTTTGGAGGACAAGGGCATAAATGTGACCCCTTTTTTTTAAAAACCTTCTATAAAACAAATAAAAAATATTTCACTCATTTATGAAACATGCACCGATTCATAAAAGTTTAAAGTATATTTTGTGCAAAGAACAATCTTTTCAGAGCAGTTTATACAGAATGATACAACGTTGAATGAATAAAAATATTTAAAATGGCTCTCCTGTAAAATCACAAAATGTGCAGTTGAGACCTTGTCCTGTCGAAGGTGCGATTTGATAGAAGCTGTCGATGAACGAAATTTGGACAAATATCCGAACCAAAAGGGTGTACGGACGTAAGAAGGGATAGCTTAATAGACTAGGATAAACTCCTGTTTTGCATTTTAAGTGGCATCTGTTTGGATTCATGTTCTCTGTAAGATGATTTATGTTGAAACATTTAGTTTGAGCTCTTGCGAGAGGACAAAGAGCGTCTCTTTTCTAATTTATTTTCTCTCTTGGATCATCGTTGCGTACAATGCAACATTTATGCTTTTCCTTTATTCTTATAACCATCCTGAAAAAAATACTACAAGGAAATTTTTCAGGACATGGTACCTTAGAATTGAAAATAAGAATGTGAAACGAAGGAAAATATCATTTCAGTATTCCCAAAGTTCACTTTCAGAGTTGTCCCTTTTTTTCATCAGTTGCTCAGATGGTGTTGGGCATCCGCAATTACGTGATTTGCATGCCCATCTACCCTCCGAACGCCCTACAAATACCTAATTGAAGCCCAGGAAAGTAGATGTTTCCACTGATCGATATACGATAACCTTGGTCTTAAGATAAAATTATTCCGGTTTTAGAAGAAAATACGGGAGAGAGAAAAGTTTTATGTTTCGCTATATTTTCTTATGTTAATGCCTGTGCCACTAAGAAAACACTTTAAATCAGTGATGAATGGCTGCATGCTCATCAAAAAAGCGAGAAATATCTCTCTAAAATGCATCTCTAGAGCGCAAACCGCCGGCCGAAAAGTCGACACACGTAGAAGCGGTCCCGGTTATTGGATTTTAGCGGAAATTTCACGTATACGAACGAAACGAGCAAAACATCTCTCTGTTAGCGAATCACACTGCATATCGAATTTTGATTCTGATTTGTATAGCCGTAGAGTCAGTGTTGACTGTTTCCACGATAACTGGAGTAAAGAAAACCATTTAGTTCGCGTGTAATGTGATAACACAAAGAAAATTTGGTACCTACCTATAAGTAGGTACCTAAAGCATTTCAAATGATAAGCGTCACCTACATCGAAGTGTTTTTGCACGAAAGTTCAGGCACACATGCATTTTCGCTGTCATTTAAAACGACCTCAATACAAAAATAATTGAGAAATATCTACCTAGGTACTTACACTGAAACGAAAAATAATTAAGAGACACCTACACTGATAATTTTTTAACTGAAATTGGGATAATTACCTATCCATTCTTAGACTAGTAGTTCGCCCCGAACTGAGATCTCGCTCACCGTTGTATTGATAGCCTAGATTTGGACTTGTTTCTGACTACCCCTATACCTACGTTAAGTGCTCCTTCTAGTGTTTACCACAGAATGATATCTAATGCGCTACCTCAGTATGGTAAAGATTATAGGCATGCATGCAATACATTAAGTCGTGTCGTGTTTATATTCAATAGTTGACCCCGCGAACTTCGTACCGCGCCTCAGGGAAGGCCTCTTAGTTCGAGAAATTATTAAAATAGCAGTTCAATACGAAACGTATGAGAAAATCAATTCCCTCCCCCTCCCCCCTCCCCCTCCCCCTCCCCCTCCCCTCTCCCTCCTCTCACATCCCCCTCCCCTACCCCTCCCCCCTCCCAACCCCCTTCCCCTACCCCCTCTCCTTCCCCTCTCCCTCCCCCCCTCCCCCTCCCCCCCTCCGCTCCTCTCCGCTCCCCTCCCCTCCCCTCCCCTCCCCCTCCCCCTCCCCCTACCGTCCCCCTCCCTCTATAATTTTGGTACATGCCCAGCCCACTATTTGCAGGAGTTAGCATTTGCATACGTGACAGGTTGCAAGCCCATCGCCGCTATTAGAACGTTAAATGGTTTCCTTACGATGTTTTCTTTCACCGTTTAGAGCTCGTGTTAATGCGCATTTAAATTTTTCTAATCGAAAAATCCATTGATGAGCACGGCCAGGGTTCGAACTTACGACCTATGAATCGAAAGTCGAGCACTCTTCCAATCGGCCAACACGGCTTTTATTTTCAATCTCAAGAAAAAATATCAAGTAGCAACTAAAATCATTGCAAACCAAACCACAACGATGCCACACTCTTTGTCTGTTAACCAGACCTACGAATACATCGAAACTCTATGAAACGGGAGCTCTCTCCATACTTCCGTTAATTGGTTTTCATAATTTTTCTTTTTGACTGTATTTCAAAAACTATAGAACCTAGAAGAAAACTAAAAACCATTTTGGAATGTATAAGTTGAGTACTTTCATATGACACCCCACTCAATATATTTGGGTAACTTTGAAAAAAATTTACCCCCTTGGGAACCCCATATCTTTACAACCCCTTCATCGATTACGCTCATACGCTCCACAGCAAATTTCCATAGCACAACCTATTGACCTATCAAGTTTCATACAGATTGGATAAGCGGTTGGATAGTTATGCGAGAACATAAAAATAAAACATACAAACATACAAACATACAAACATACAACGCAAAATCGCCTAACTTGCCACTAAGATCTTCGCTCGCTTCGCTCGCTCGATCGATTATTATTAGCGACAAAGATTCTTCTTGCAAACTTGCAGGTGGTCAACTGCATTTATACCTAACCACGGCTGTCGCTTGTGCGCCGCCTTAGTTATAAAAAACTCCAAAGCCATGAATTTGTCTGAGTTCGGAAGTTGTACTGGCATCACTATGCCAGAACCGAGAAGCAAATGGGCCGGCAGATATGCGTAAATGGAACGCAAAACTGCGGATGTGGCCGACGTAGCTGAATCTGCCGCGTTACTAGGCACAAACAAAGGAAAAAATATTACCTGTTTTTGCTCGTTGCGCATCGTTTTTTGGTCGACTGGCTTTTAGAAATACGCAACTTGAAGCTTGGATAGAAGCGGTCGTTTGGACTAGAGAACTTTTTTGACAGGCATCAGCCAAAAGATGTCATTTATTAGTCGATATGCCCTGCAGGAGCCTAAAAACTCCGTCAACAGTTGGTCACCACTAGCTCCTACTCACCTCACCACCTATGCCCACTTCTCACATTAGTGAGCAATTTATTTCACAAATGAAAGAAAAAACAAGTGTGTAGGTAACTATACCACGTAAAAATAATTTTACTAAAACAAAAGCCATTACGACGATTAGATAAAAGGCTATCCCAGAAAGCAGAAATCATAAAACGAGCGTAAGTAAATAAGGAAGTTCTCGTATTTCTTTGTTTCAAAAGTAAATTGGATTCGCAAAGAAAGCGCCGTCAACAACTCAAAACTCGGTCGATGCTATCTTGGACATCCAATCGAGTTTCGCTCAACGCCGCTCCCAAGTTATAGAATGCTAATAAACCCACTTATTCCGAGAAACTACTGACAGCTTTGTCTTTAACTCTCAGATTGTCGCCGTAGCATCTATCAGCAATCCGACTGTAACAGAGTTAAAGTCGACTGTAATTCTAGCTAGTCGAATCTCGACTCCACTCAGATTTCGCTGCTAATTGTCGGAAAGAGGAAACGTAATAAAAGTGCTAGTCTTTGAAGCAAAGAAGCCGCCCTGGAGCGCCTCAGAGGAGCGCATTTTAATAAATTAAAACTGCGCAAAATTCCCATTTCAATATCATTTTATTTTTCCTTTCACGTCCGCTTCGTGGAGCGCGCCCGCCTTACATTGATTCTATTTTACAGGTAGAACATCAGTTTACTCACTTTAAACACATCCGCATTAAAAAATACTGTGTATTTTCGGAGTCTACTTTCGTTATTTGAAATGATTACGTGCGGACGTAGGATACAGTCGAGCGAAACATTTGCGGTCCAGTTAATGTTAAAGCAATGGCAGCGGGCGGCGGCATTCAGATAACCTTTGCCTAACGTTCGGTAGTCTAGTCTAGATCCCACGAATGGCTAAGCTTTCGACAGTTTCAACGGAATTCTAACCCGACGTCGCTTAGTACCTGCATACCTTCAACTTAAGTAGGCACTTTCGTTTTATGTGCGCTCTACTAGTCCGAGAATCTCTTGCACTATGAAATAGTGCATAAACTTCGTCAATTTTTAACTATTTTCGTTTTCAATTTCAGGTGTTCCTGGTGTCGCTGATGGTTCTGACATCACAGAGCGGCGCGGCGGCGCTGGCGAACTGTCCTAGCGGCTGCAACTGCAACGACGACACGCTAGTCGTGGTCTGTGAAGTGAGCCGCCTGGACGTACTTCCCATCGCCCTCAACCCATCGATCCAGCGACTCATCATTCGCAACAATAAGATCAAAACCATCGATAGCTCAATGCAATTTTACGCGGATCTTCAACACCTAGACCTATCCCAGAACCATCTTGTCAACATCCCCGCCAAAAGTTTTGCGTACCAACGAAAGTTACAAGAGCTGCACCTAAACCATAACAAACTATCGTCCGTCACGAACACAACCTTCCAAGGGCTGAACTCATTGACTGTACTGAACTTGAAGCGGAACTTCCTCGAGGAGCTCACGAATGGGGTTTTCGCCACTCTGCCCAGATTAGAAGAACTAAACTTGGGACAGAACAGAATCTCCAGAATCGAAGCAAGAGCATTTTCAGGGCTGTCTGCCCTGCGGATATTGTATCTCGATGATAACCAGCTGAGTTCTGTGCCGACTACATCGTTCAGCCTTCTGGGAAGTCTGGCAGAGCTACATGTCGGCCTGAATGGCTTTTCGTTCCTGCCCGACGATGCCTTCGCCGGTCTCAACAGACTGGCCGTGCTAGACTTGAATGGAGCCGGACTCTTCAACATTAGCGAATTTGCATTCAGAGGTCTTCCAGGATTGAGAAGCCTGAATCTTTTCGGTAACAGACTGAGTGTAGTGCCAACTCAACAACTGTCCGGTTTGACGAGATTGGAGGAGCTCTACATCGGACAAAATGATTTCCTGGCTCTGGAAAGCCACTCCTTCAAGGGCTTGAAAAATCTCAAATTGCTCGACATCACAGGCGCCACGCAATTAGAAAGAGTAGAAAAGGGAGCCTTCGAAGATAACGTCAACTTGGAATCTGTTCTTCTGGTGAACAATAAGAAACTTGCCACCATAGAAGATAACACATTGCTAGGTTTACCGAAACTAAAGCACGTTTCTCTAAGAGATAATGCCATCATCACTTTGGGAGAAACCGTTTTCGTAGGCAAGGAATTGCGTCAGCTGGACCTGACCGACAATCCAATGTTCTGCGACTGTCAGCTGCTATGGCTGCAGGTGTTGCTAACGGATAAAAGCAACTTCACCCAGGTGCAGTGCGCGAGCCCCGAGCACCTGAAGGACAAATATCTGAAGACCCTCAGCGCCGACGATCTGGGCTGCGTGCTGCACGACACACGACAGCAGACTATCATCTGCATAGTGGTGGTCGCGTGCGTCGCGACCATCGCCACGCTGGTCCTCATCCTGTACAGATACCGCAAGAGCATGCAGGAGAAGCTGAAAGACTACAAATGGAACAAGGGTCGGAAGAACCTGGACTACCACAAGCCGATCTCGACGGAGGAGGACTGCATCGTGCGCGGCATCCACCCGTCGCAGTACCCCGGCCCCCCGCACACCCCCGGCCTCAGGCCGATCCCGGTGACGGAGCTGTAGCTAGAGCTTTACGCCTCGCCGAGCGTGTTCTTCATGTCGGGCGGCGCGGGCGCGGGCGCGCGCCGCCCGCCGCGCTCGGGAGGCGGCGGGGGCACGCTCCCCGCGAGCGGCTTCACCTACATCGGCGCGGGCGGCGGCGGGCAGCCCGCCACGCTCAACAACGGCGCGCCGGCGCCGCTCCTCAACAACGGGTCGCTGCGCTCGCTGCCCGACAAGCGCGCGCGCGCCGCCCCGCACCCGGACAACTTCCAGCGGAACGTGGACTCGCGCTACTCGCGCAAGCAGGAGAACGGCTACTTACGCAACTCGGAGACGATCATCGGCTTCGGCCGGCCCGAGCGCGAGCGCGAGCGCGCGCGCGCGCACGAGTACAGCGAGCCCGAGTACTCGGTCATCCCCGAGAGCTACTACCCGCGCGCCTGCTCGCACTCCAACACGTTCAACTGCTGAGCGAGGCCGATGCTGATAAATCGTTTGTGATCTTGAAATTCTAGCAATAATTCTTCATTCCATTAAGTTTTCTATGGACTCGTGACGGGACGTAGTGCTCTAGAGCGGTAGTGACTTTAGATATTCGGGTCCGGTGTCCGGCCTCGGCCGCTGTGGACTATTTATCGGTTAAGAGAGTACCTTATTTGTAAATTATAATTAAGTAGTGATGGATCTATTTTTCGATTGGGTGTGGGCGGAGGTTTGAAAGTGAGACTTTCAGGACGGTACAATGTACAGACTAGTCGAAGGCCCGGCTGCGGCGCGCTCTCGTTATGATTTTATAATCATAACACATTGTGATTTGTATTTTTTTCTACCAGTGAGGTGGATTTTGTATTTGTTTGTACAAAACCATTCCATGAGAACCTTTTTAATGTCGTAATATTTTATTTATAAATAATGTAAGTGTGCGTTGAATAAGACACCAATATGAAAAATATTAGAATTAACGATGTAAATATATTTATACTATATATATTGAGATATTTATAAATTTAATACGATCTTGTTCTTCTAAATTATCATAAAGTAATTCGGGATATTGTATGGTTTGCTTCGTCGACTGATATCCTAAAATATGAGATTTCTTATGTCTGTCACTAAGTAATCACTGTCCGTACCTAACACCTTTCATTATTGTGTAGGTATATAGCACCCATTCACGATATCTATAATGCTCAACTTGACCCTTCATTGTCATTTTCATTCTTAGATTAGAAAATTATTTTCATGATTGATGGAATGTCTAACCGTGAATACAGATTGGATGTGTGATTTATCGAAATTACATACTTAAGTAAAAATATAAAATAGTTAGAAGCTCCAAGCTACAGAAATGATATCATTGAGAAACTATTGTATCGGTCTAAAAGTACTTTTGAATACACTAGATGGTATTTACTATCAGTGCTGAATGACTCAGAAAAGGAAAAGCTTTCAGAATAGAGCGGGCTCTACATAGAATGAATTCATAAATACTGCGATACAATAGAGCTATTTCAACCATTTTCCACAAAATATACCTTGTGGATTGAATCTGATCGTAGTATCAGCGACTACGTTCTATTGTAGACTAGATCGATTATGATTTGGCTCGAATAAATGCTAGAGCATCTAAAAATACCGCTACAGATCATCTTTGGAATAACATCAAGTTTATTTTCAAATGCGCAGTGAAATAAATTGATGGATCACACATCCAATAAATGCTCTTAAAATGTGCCTGAGACGTTTCTCTTTATGGACTAAGGTTATATTGTGTAATTCTTTATTTACTTACTAGGTATTTTCTAATCTTGGCTTATTCCAACAAGACGAAATGTACGGCTTTTTCCCCAAAAATATGACTTGATCAAAATAGTTAAGTCTTACAAGTTTGTGTCACTAAGCTGTGCATGCATTGCGTCGGAATCGAAGCGTATGGAGTCAGGATTTGTTGCTAGTATTTCTATGGTACTGCGTTCATCGGCATTCTGCACCAGACCGGTATTTCTGCCGATGACGTCATCCGCAGTGAACGCTGCATTCAGCAGTCATTCTGTAGACTCACTTCAAATTCATTCAAGTGACCGAGCTCACTAAATACACAAGAATGTATTGTGAGATTCAAATTTCGAATACGAAATTTGAAATCTCACAGCAGATTCAGCTCTTCGACGTTCGAAGTGAGTTTACAGAATGACTCTGCTGATCCCGACCGCTTTGAGAGTTGTGTATTGCCGATGCCTATTCAAAATCCGAAAGCACAGCTTTAGGACACATATTTATAGCAAGACATTTTTTGACAGGTTGTTTTTAAACCTTACTTTTTTATTTTTTTGAGTTGACAATCGAGAAGTAAGAGTCGTATGCTGAAAGGTTCAGGATCAGATGGTTCACTCAAGTGAAAGCTCACTCGATTGTTTGCATTTTTAGATACTTTTGTTTCATTCTATGTTCAGATGTGTCACTTTGAATGAAATACGCAAAATGAATGACGAAAATTCACAAAAATGAACCGTCTGATCCCACCTTAATGGGTAGGCACAGTCATCGTTAAAAGTAGATGTCCTTATTATGGTTTTTAAGGACAATTTACGAATTAAATATGCTATTTTCCATATTGCAACTATAATTATACGGGATAAGTACCTATAAATATAGTGGGTGAGCACTTAAACAATTGCAAGAATACAATTTGTCTACTAAATTACTCCTCAACTTACAAGTTTTGGGTTTTTATTTATTATCGCCACTGATTTTGACTGAATCTACATACACGTGTGTAAAAATTATGCTGGTCATTCCTCATAAGGAGACACTATTTAGATCCACCATTTGTGCACACCAGCAGTAGGCCTAACATGTGCAACATCGAGAGTCGAGTAACTAGATTTCTCGATCGGTTAAACTGCTCTAGCGAATGCGTTAGAGCAGTACGATCGATCGAGATATCTCTCTCGATGTTGCACCTGTTATGCCGGTAGTTAAATGCGTGCAGATTAAAGGCGATGATCTATATTTGTCACTATCAATTGGATAGTATGCACTCAGTTGCATTTATAGTTAAATGTAACGATATTAATTTAAAGAAACTAACGGGACTTTATCGCGTAATTAGGTACCTTACCGGCGGTAGGCAGTGGCTCCAGTACATCAGTCTACCCGTGACCACGAGAGCTTTACTCGAAACGTCGGGAAATAATAAGATAATTACGCGATAAAGTCCGTTATTATGCGATAAAGTCCCGTTAGTTCGTTTAAATGATGTCTACAGATCGCGAAAGTTTAAAATGTGCTATACCGATATTGAGTAACAGCGTACATGTCTTGTAATGGAATGTAACCTAATGTTTTTTCTGCTCCTCAATGTTTTGTGTCCAATTGTAAATATTACGGAGAAACTAAAGACTAAGCGATTTGGCGCGAAGCCGATATTATGCCTAAAGACGTATACAAGATGGAATACATATGAAAATTGTGATTAGAACTTTGCATTGTAATAGAGTCATGGTCATTTCTGTATTTTATTGTAGTTATTACCTACATACAAACTCGATAATATAACATACCTCAAATTTATAGCGTGTTTTATTTAGAAGTCTCCCTTTTTAATTAAACTCGAGCCTATAATATAAAACCCAGGAAAACCCTAAAAAAACTTGCCAATATTGCATAACAGACATAAGTAGCCGCTTCATCATACTTTATATCGCTGAATTTAATTATTAAGATATCAGTGAATTGCTACCAGATAGATCTCAGCTCGATTTTGTAAGCTAATGGTGGTCATATACGATACTATTAGCTAAGCATACACGTACGGATATGCCCGTCGGATCTGCCTGACAGATTTGCCTGGCAGGCAAAACTGCTGGTGTATGGTGAAAACAGACATGGATTGGCAGGCAAATCCGTGTCTGTTTTCACCATACACCAGCAGTTTTGCCTGCCAGGCAAATCTGTCAAGCAGATCCGACGGGCATATCCGTACGTGTATGCTTAGCTATTAGTCTGTACAATCCGTCGCCTTCGGACCAATCGAAACGACGAATCGATAGTGTAATATCAAGATCTTTAATGATTTAATATAGGTCCTACTATCGATTCGTCATTTCGATCGGTCTGAAAACACTTATCATAACGATCAGTCGTACCGTGTATGGGGCCCTAAATAGTAATATCTAAAAATCTACAGACAGTTCCACCATCTAATTATATTCCTTTTGAGACACACTCAAGGGGTTTTTTAAGAGTTGGCCACTTATTCATACGAACTTACTTACTAAGAGTAAGACTTAACAGCAAGTTCAACTTGATGGAAAAGGAATATAAAATAGACTTGTATAGTTGTTCATCAATTTATTTATGCAACATTAAATTACAAAATTGTTCAGCCTTGCGATGGGAGTAGCCGAGTCGGTTTTTAGATATGAAATTATAAATAAATTAGTACTTGGATGAGGCGCCTTGTATTGGAATATGAATATCACTTTATGCTGTAAGCTTAAGTTAGAACTTCTCCTCTTCGAGGCCGTGTTTGAAGAACATCATGATAGGGACCTGCGCTCCGTCGATATCTCTGAAACAATAATGCGTTTGTGAATAGCATGCAATGAAAAACGAAACCATAAGGGTGACAAATCTACATCGAGCTATGCTGCGCTGTACTGCGCTGTGCTATGGTTACGTCAAACAAAACGTCGTAAACAGAGCGTAGCCTCACACAGCGCAGCACAGCATGGTTTGTTTGTAACGTCATTGAAATATTAGACGAGCGAGTTGACCAAACATAGCACAGCGCAGTACAGCGCAGCATAGCTCGATGTAGATTTGTCACCCTAAACAGGCACAAAAGCACAAGTTTACGTAGGTCAGCTTATGTTGGGGGATATTGAATTCGGAACATTTTACCAACATAAACTGAACGAAGGCCAGGTTCACAACTGTATTCTCAAGTACCGGTAGATAAATAAAAAAATTTTGGCGGACATTTCACACAGCGCCATCTAGCCCCAAACTAAGCAAAGCTTGTACTATGGGAACCAGATAACTGATAGAATACTTTTATATTTTGTAAATACATACTTAAAATACTTTATAGCACCCAGACACAGAACAAACATCTATGTTCATCACACAAATGTTTGTCCTGGGTGGGAATCGAACCCACGACCTACAGCGTAGAAGGCAGAGCTCACTACCAAGCTGAGAGGCCAGTCAAGATATCTACTCAGATCCACAAGCAATTCGAGATTCTTTGTGAAAGTTAGGCACATGTTTGGCACTCGCCCAAGTTTCGCAATTAGTTTGCATTGCACTTGATGGCTTGTAAATACACGCATATTAGAACACTAGCTGCGCCCACGCGGCGTTACCAGCGTTGTTATTCATGCAGAAATAATTTTTCAAATCCGACTGCTGAGATTACTAGCATCGAATATCAAGGGTGCATTGCACTAGCTATCCTAACATACCCTTGCCTCTTCAAATTATTAAAAAAAAATCATAAAAATGTATATTTCACTTTGACCCTTAGTTTGTTAGTGTTATCTCCCTTTCATGAACAATCACTATTAGAATGAATGTTTTTTCATAAAAGATAGTTGTTTTAGCATCATAATTCACCAAGCTGACATTGAATTATCAGCCCTTGATTATAATAAATGATGCAGAAATAAAATGTACCACAAAAGTAGAAAAATTCATTGGAAATTCATTGTGGTTTTCATTCAAACATCCGGTTTTTTGTTAGAATGCTAACATTGACTAAGTAACTGGATTAATCCTGTACATTGTACTAATATGCAAAATCAATGTTAGCATTCTGATGCAGACCAATGTAAGTTGGCGCTCGTATTCACTCGGACAGCTAGGCGAGCGATGGCAAGGCGAGGCGAGTGATGCTGCCCACACGTTGGCGCTGGCGATCACTCGACGAGCCTGGGCCAGCGCGTGTTTGCGCCTTAACAAGTTGGCCACTAGTACTTACAAACTTACATTTAGAAAAAAATATTTGTAGTAAAGTTACCTGTATTCACACATTGCGACCATGCCGTCGCAGTCCATCGACTCTCCAGTGAAGAACTGGAGCTCCTTAAACCTGCCGAGGATGTCCTTCATTGTTTTGTTCATGTTGGTCTTGAATACATCTATTTGGTCAGGTGCCTTCTCTTCCAATTTTGCTACTAATCTGAAATAAACACATTGAAAATGTCAGATTTATGTTATGTCTAGCTTCAGTAGTCAAGGAGGCTGCCCTGGAAAGAGCTTAGTAGAGAAAGAGGCACCAGACATGTCGACAAGGGGCAACCCCTTAAATTGAAGAGCTTCAACTCGCAGCTTCGCTCGCGTGGTACCAACCCAGATAAGAAGCCTATGTGTTATTCCAGGTCATAAACTATGAATATTCCAAGTTTAACTAAAATCCGTTCAGTAGTTTTTGCATGAGACATACATCCTCACAAAGTTTTGCATTTATAATATTAGTAGGATTATGTATGATCATACGGGCAAGTGGCTTGCTCTGATGATGTAGTATTCAGGCCACCTGAAGGCCCCTGTCATGGCTTAACAACTTAAAAGCCGAGACCAACTATTTAACATGCCCTCCAAAGCGCTCAGCAGTTGATGCCACTGGTGGTCACCCATCCAAAATGAAGGGAATGTTGCATAACTTCAACAATCTATCAAGAACATCTAAGCAAGCTTATCCACAAGAGCTTCGTATAAGATTATAACTAGGTGAAGAACATTATTGTATTACAAAAACTGTTATCTCCCTTTCATAAACAATCATTATTAGAATGAATGTTTTTTCACAAAAGCTATTTGATCTTGCATCAAAAACTCACAAGTTGATATTGAATGATCAGCCCATGATATTTATTATGATGATGCGAAAGAAAAATAGGTAAGTACCTATTTGGAAAAAAAAACTAGGAATTGATTGTGAGTACAATACAGAGAAATTAATAATTGGAAGTTATTTATTCTACAATGCTATTGTAAAGAAAAATTCATAGTGATTTCAAGCATGGCTATCTAAATAATTAACATTTCTTATCAAGGCATTGAGCTTGACTGATAAGAAATGTCATGAAAGTCAACAAACAATTTCAAGAGTGCATTATCAGCAGTGATCGGAATGAGGCGGGCTAAAATACCTAAAGTTCGAAAAATAACAGAGACAAATGGAGACGCCTTAGGACTAAATATTTTTCGACCCAATTATTTCCGTTTCCGGGACATTAATAAAGAACATCTAACATTAAGGTGAATCAATTTTTTACCCGAGTTAATAACAAAAACTAAAATGTAAGTTATAAGGATAAAAACTTTTTTCCGTCGGTCAATAGAAAAATTATTTGAATTAGTTCACAATATTATTAACATTAATTTTAAATTAATTTTATTAATTTTATATTAATTTTAACTCACTGTGAAAATTGTGCCAACTTTCAATAAAATTCTTACTTACTACAAGAATAAAGTTCTTGTATTGTAAGGAAGTCTCCCCTTTTTTGCCTCTGTTCTTTGAACTTTAGGTATTTAAGCCCGCCTAATTCCGATCACTGATTATCAGTATTCAATGACACCATTACTTTTAACACCTACTAGATTTGCATAAAAATTATACATGCACTGATTGCATGATTCTGACAAAACATGTCATTTTTACAAAATACTCAGAAAGTTAGTTTAGAAAGATATTCAGAAATGGCAGACACGAAGGGAGGCCTATGCCCAGCAGTGGATTCAAAATGGCTAATGATGATGGTGATGATTCAGAAAGTTGTAGGTGTGGTTCAGATTATATCAGTGAAAGTGAAAGTTTGAACAAAGCAATGTTGCCAATACTTAGCTGAACTATGATAGTAGCCACAACTACCATTTGTCGCTTTCAAGAAATTTAAACAAATCTGAACTCTGATGAATACAGCTGCTATGTATTAGTATTTGTAACACTGCATTATGAATGATTCATCATAAATTCAAGTTCAATGACATACAGGGCATTCACACCACCAAATATGTGTAGTCTCAAATTCACTTTTCACTTATTTTCTGCTACAGTTTATAATTTGTAAGTTAAATAAGTTACTCACTTTTTCATGTAATCTTTGAGGTATAATGTGTAGGATTTCTTGTCACCGAAGGCGTAAGTTTCCACTAGTCTGTGGTTTAGGACTATGTCAACACCACTTTCGACTGCAGAGTCGTTTCCTTCGTCAGCCTCTTCCGCAGAAGGGTTGAAACCTTCGATTTGGATGTCTCCTTGTGCTCTCGTCACCAATTTACCAGTCACTTCGTAAATAACTTCGTCGACCAGCTTCATTCTGTAGCTGTCCGAGAACATCTCGTCACCTGGAAGCAACGGAGATTTTTGTCGATATCATACTCATCTAGACACATTATAGTTTTCAAGAAAAGGTACAAAGAGAATTAAAATTCGCTTTTTATCAATCTGGCTGGACCAAAACGTCTCGATCTTGAAATGTCAAAAACACCACTTATCAAATTATCACTGAATACACGAAATACGCAGAGAAAATATAATTACAGTACGCAACAAACGTATTTACCAGTAATAATATCCTTATAAATTCTCATTTTGTTGGATTAAAGACGATTAAAATTATAAAAACCGAAACTACGGCTACTAGCCCCACGAACTAAACCGGAAAGGGCTGTCAAATAAAAAAACGCCAGATTTATGATTTGAAATGTCACACAGAAAATGTTGCAACTCAAAAAAAAACAACATCAGTCATCAACACATCAGCTATCAATGTTATCAGTCATTCATCACTCACTTTAATCAAGCCATCAAGCCATAATTTAGAAATAAAAGTGGTCAGTCAGAATCAGTTTCATGCTTCGAGCGTATAGGTTTCATGAGATACAGACATTGCCTTTCCCAAAAAAGTGTGCTATAGAGATAGTCTGTCTGACCAAGGTCTGACCCAACCATATCCGTAATTCGATACACGACTTGACAGTTGGAAAGCTGCTGCTTTTCGGAAAAAAATTAGGTCTCTGATGACGTGCTGTTCTCTGGAATTAGCAGTTTTAAAAATTATAACAGAATAATGCTTGAGGAAGGCTACTTTTCATCATCATTATCATCACCCTTAAACATTACGAGGGCAAAACAATTGTAAATCATTGTCACTAAAGACTTCAAATGTTTAGACCCATTAGTCATTTAGTAGAACAGAATAATCCAAAGTGATAATTATATCGTTTAGGTACGATGCATCCATCCAATAAATATATTTCAAAAATCATCCTATCAAGCAATCAAAGAATGAAGAAACCTTGGCTTGCTTGATAGGCTCAAAAGCATGATTTCCAAAATCCAAGTGTGTGTCAAGTCAACGTCAATGTCAGTAGTTCCAGCAAGGAGTTTTAGGAAACAGATGGCGCTTTCATTTATGAAAGTAAAAGAAAGACCATGGAAGTCGTCTTGTATAATTCCACTGTTTGTAGATTATGTGGAGAAGAAAACGATAATGGAACATTCTTATATTCTACTGAAGAAAATAATCAAAACATTAGTGACCTAGTGAATGCATATTTGCCAATCAAGGTAGCTTTGGAACTTTTAATGTGACTGTATTGACTAGTCAAAATGTCCAAATCAAAATGGCTGCACTTTTTTCGGACAACATTTTCATATCCTAAAAAAAATGTCATTACATGAAAAACATACCAATTTTCAATAACATGACATATCATAAGCCTTATATTTAATTTAATTAAATTAGACATTATTTTAATTAAGAAGCAAAGAACATTAATGTAAGCGAATAAATTGTCTCAAATTTTATTGTTTTTTGACAAACAGCTGATTTTGTGGTGTTTGTTACATTGCAATATTTTGTTGAGGATTATTTTTTTAAGTTTTTTAATGTTACTATTAGGTTTCTGATGATGGGCAACTGCCGCGAACTATTTGTCCTGGATGTACAATTCAGCTAGAAGCTACAGTTGAATTCATCAACCTAATTGTCACTGGTCAGGTAAGATAGAAAATGAAAGTTCAAAAATATGCCTGAAACTAGATGTTAAGAGGTCAAAATGATCTCATTGCTTCATTTATCTGCCTTTTTCAGAAATCT
Source organism: Camptogramma bilineatum (assembly GCA_958496255.1). NCBI lineage: Eukaryota > Metazoa > Arthropoda > Insecta > Lepidoptera > Geometridae > Camptogramma > Camptogramma bilineatum. Next base: position 2,826,056 of record OY292453.1, read on the forward strand.
ATAAGAAGTCTCTATCAGAGGGAGAAAGAGTACAAGAGAAATTTAGGAAAATCATCTACTAATGAAAATGATTCCATTATAGTTGAAGGTAAAGCCCGTTTAAGATTCCATACTTAAATTAAAATCAAAATTGTATTAGAATACGTATTAAACTCATTTTAAGTCTCTATTTATTCAAAAATTGGGTAATAAGATCATTTTAAATATTCAACAGTTGACCCAAACTCTCTAAATGGGGCATACCAAGAAGAACATCCCATCTCCCTCCAAGTGGCCGGACTAGACAGACCTAAGCGCAAGCGTGGCCGGCCACCCAAGAAAGCGAAGGCTCCAGATGAAGAAGCCTTACAGGCAGCAGCTATTGAACAGGAGGTTAAGATTAAGCAGCGGGATGAAGAGCCCACTGGCAAAAGGAGGAGGAAAACACCAGAGAGGTTCCGAGAGGTTGTTCAGGTAATTATTGAATAAAAAAACATCAAATGTCAACACACATAATTATAAATTTAAAGCTTGTGTAAATTGGATTATGACTTTTTTGTGTACATTAAATTTGATTAATGAACTCATGAATTATTTTAGTTATGAGAGACTTATGGGACTGACATGGTCGACACTTGAGCAGGTCTCTAAATTAAAATAGATTTAAAAAAAAACTCATGAATTGTATCACCCAAAAAGTACCTTTTTATAAAATTTTATAATATTTTACAGGGAAAAGAACTAGACCAGATATTTAAAGAGGAAGGTATGACAGATGGTGAAGATAGTGCCGATGACCTCAAACCAGAAAAGAGCAAGTCTCCAAAAGACCAGGTGCCGAAGGTGCCAGAGGTTATTGGACATACTGTGTCTGGAGAACTTGTGGTGGTTGTGAAAGGAAATGGCAGAGGTAGACCAAAAGGTAAGGATTAATTCTTTTGTTTACTGATTTACTTAAAATTTCTCAAAATTTAAGGTGCACTAAACTAAATGATTGTTCAATTAAAGGACCCAGCTACAAACCCTGTCACCATTAGTTACTAGCTTTTACAAACTTACTACCTACTATTGATTCAATTTTAATTTTTCTTTTTTTTTTTAGCTGACCCAACTCACATGACCTGTCCAATGTGCGATTTCATACAATGTTGATTTGCGATTTTTCAATTATCGCCTAATAAAGCACTTTTAAGTTTTACCCGAATTTTCCGAGAATGTTTTATATCTGTCGCAGCCAACTGGTTGAATTAGCCATTCAATTAAATGCCTAGCCATTTCATTGAGTGCCGCCATTCAACTAAATGGCTAGGCGGATAGTTGAATCATTGAAGCGTTTAAAACGTTCAGCACTCTGCCTGATTGAAAGGCCGCCGTTTCATTGAATTAGTATGTTTTTCCGCCACCGCGGCACTACTTTCGCTTTGTTTACAAGATGGCGTCTACAGCTGGTGTTTCTTGAATGTTGTGTGTTGTTTTGTCGTGAAAAATAAAGAAAATAAGTTCCCAGTGTTATTCGTATGCCACAAAATAATGGGTTTACCTTCGAGCAGTCTTTCTGCGTGGGTGTGAGATACGCGTGCTATAAAAAAAACCAAAACCTACTTATTTTTTCAGTGAGCAAGTGAACCGACTAACCATTTCATTGAGCGCCGCCATTCAATTAAATGGCTGACCTTCGTTTAGCCTTAGTGTTGAACGTTGTGTTCAACTATTTGACTAACCGACAAATGTTCAGCCATTTAACTGAATGGCGGCGCTCAATGAAATGGCTAGGCATTTAATTGAATAGCTGATTCAACCAGTTGCCTGCGACATATCCATAAAATAAGCACATTAAAAATGTTAGCCGAATTGGTTCAGCCATTCTCAAATGATTCAAATATCAACAAATAGCTTTTCGTTTTGTTATGTAGAATATTTTGTACTATTGTAGGGCGCACGAAACAGACACACGAGACCTGCGCCATCTGTGGCAAAGACTTCTCCAACTCTGGCCGCTACATGTCTCACATCGCGCAACACGGCCCCGTTCTGTACCAGTGCCAACAGTGCGCTGAAACTTTCCCCATCCGACTGGACTTCAACAACCATCAACAGGTAAACTCCATGAACGCCTAGATAAATAAATAAATAAATAATGCTGGACATTTCACACAGCATCATGTAGCCCCAAGCTAAGCAGAGCTTGTGTTATGGGAACCGCATGACTGATATACTACTTAAATACATTTTTTTTTGTAAATACATACATAATACATACACATAGAAAACACCCAGACCCGAGACAAATATTTGCAGATCATACAAACATTTGTCCCGCGGTGGGGATCGAACCCGCAACCTCCTGCGTCACAAGCGGGCCTTCACCCACTGCGCCACAGAGGTCGAGATCCATTGTGCGTACTGAACCGTCAGTAAACAGTACGCACACTAGGTATTCGTGAATTCCGTTTCGATACGCAATGGAGCTGCGCATCGAAACGGCTAACTTCACGAATGCCTAGATTCATCGTGCTTATTGTAGGTACCTAGGCAGTGCAGTACGATTTCGTTCTCGCTCTTTTTGCAATATGACATTAACATCTTTTTAAGTATTTGAAAAGTAGCCTTCCTCAAATGCTATCAAATGCAGAAATAATTTCTCAAAAGCGAATACTAGTTCCTGAGATTAGCGCGTTCAAACAAACAAACAAACTCTTCCGCTTTATAATATTGATATAGATAGATAGTATATGTAGATATAGATTCTATTTAATTTCAGGAAACCGGTCACGAAGGACTCAATGTTTTACCCGGCAATAATGATGAAGAAGATGTTGTAAGTATTATTCAAACTTGTAAGTAAAAAAACATCAATCAATATAAATAATATTGATTCCAGGAACTATTCGTAAAACATTCCATACAAAGGCTATACTTACATAAATCAACCTGGGTTGAAGTCGAGGCGCTAAACATGAATAAATAAAACAGTCTGTTTACGGACGATAATTTTACGTGTTAACGACTTAACGTCATAAGAAAACATTGATGAAAAATTGCATAGGTACTTTTTTGAATTGCCGAACACTTAGGAAGATCGTGCCTTTCTATCGCTTATTCCGCGCTCTCGCTTGCACGCTCGAATCAGGCGGAACGTGACACTTTTTCGGGCGTGCAGTCGGCGTTTATGGGTTTATAAGACGTTAACCAAAACCTTTCCAGGAGTCAGAACCCGTAGACACTCCTGTGGAGTCAGAACTCCAGCCAACAGAGCTGTTCTCAACTCCAGATCTAGTTGAAAAGCTGGACAGCATAGCATCCATGTCGCTGCCCGACCTCAATCCGCAGCCGGAGGCTATCAACGACTATCTGGAACTGGGGTTGCAAGAAAATGAGGACGAAAAGAAAGGTAATACTCTAGCCAAAATCAATGTACAATATTTACTAACATAGCGCTGACAGATCAATCAGCTGATAGCAGGAATAGACCAATCACAGAAAACTGAGATTCATTACGATTAGCCGTATTGAATCAGTGCCAATCATATTTAATCTCAGTTTTCTGTGATTGGTCCATTCCTGCTATCGGCTGATTGATATGTCAGTGCAATGTTAGTAAATATTGTACATTGATTTTGGCTAAAGTAAGTATAGTGTGCAATAGCGAACACCAGTGAACGCAAATAAAATGAGCTATCTTTCAAGTAGTAAGTCACACAATATCTTGGAACAAAATCGCTAAGAATCATAACATCATTATCATCAAGTAATTTTCTAGCGATTGAAATGCTTTTAAATACAATAATCTTGATGGCACAAAGCAGAAAAAGATCACAACATTTATGTGGCCAACACCGGCCACGTAACAAAAAAGTTTATCTAGTGATGTTAAAATGTTTCTATTATATGTATAAAGCGCACCTCAGCCTCCGATAGAGCAAAAATAAACTCACAGATTCGATAAATGGTCTATAATTATTTATTATGCAAGACTGGTACATATTTGAACAGCTCAAAAAGCCCAGTTTGTCTTAAAAAATGTTAAAAATATTTTTTTCTAATGTTTTGTCTCTGCCGGGACACAGGCGTGATTGTATGTTTGTATATTTTTTTTATTAAATTCCTAATTTATTGAACTTTTATTGCCTTCCAGATTCAATTAAAACTGACCCCAAGGATGTTCCAAACGATGAAGTGCCGAAGAAGCTAAAGTTGAAATGCCCTCATTGCGACAAAAAGTATAGCAGTAAACAAGCAAAGTCTATGCACATTAAGGTAAACAGTTCCACAACAAACAAGTAACAAACAAACCCTTCCGCTTTATATAATTAGTATAGATAGATTAATTAAAAATAGTTCTATCAGCGGCCTATGTAATAGATACACTACAGATTATTGTAGTAGGATTTGATCAATTATCTACAATCTTGTGTATCCCTAGGCGGTGCATAAAGGTGAGCGTCCATACATCTGCAGCGAGTGCGGCGTAGCTTTCGCGTATCCACGCGCCTTATCACTACACGCACTATCACATCGTCGTCGGAACAACTCAAAAGGATTCGCCTGCGATCTGTGCGGAAAGGTATAATAAATTAAGTCAGGTTCGTTTACGTAGTGCCAACAAGACTATGATACATAAGGATAAGGATAACACAGCTCCACAAGTGAAATAATTTGGAATAGGACGTGTAGTTTCAGGAATGTCTTACAAACTTTACCGCTTTATTATAATAATAGTGTAGTCCCTCTACTTCGAGAATTCGGCGCGGATAAGTGTTCGCTCAGCCTAATCAGAAGGTAATCGACCTTCGGAGACTTTTTGTTCCGTAAAACTCTCTTTTTCAGTCGAGCAATCGTCAGAATTACGAGTAGGTAAGTTTTTTTTTTTTTTGTTCTTTATTTTGGCTTCGCACGGTTGTGCATTCAGCCAGTGTCAAGTAATTAAATAAATTTGCAAGTTTATAGATAAATAAGATATATAAATACATAATACAATACATAAATATAATATCCCACCCCTCCCCTTGTGCGTCAGTAAAGATGTGGGGCTTTACTGAAACATCAACACAGACTTTTTGGGAGAACTTGAAAAGCAATGTTATCCAATTTTGTTTCACTTCCCCACACTTATGCACGTTCACGAACACTTAACGGTTAATAATCCACCATTATTACACATTAACATTCGAAGAAACACAAGTTTTGGAAAATAAAACAAAAATGAAACTTGACTTCTCAAATTCCCGCCAAAAAGCCTAGGTAAGTTATATTTATCTTTTTCTAATATGCTTCCAGGTATTAAACCATCCATCGTCAGTGGCGTACCACAAAGAGGCGGAGCACGCCAACCAACAGTACGTCTGCAACAAATGCGGCAAGAACTTCAAGCACAAGCAACTGTTGCAGCGGCACCAACTGGTGCACTCGCAGCTGCGCCCGTACAACTGCAAGGTACGTCGGACTTGCCTTGCCTACCCTTTATATACTTAAACTAGTAGCGCCCTCGCGGCGTTGCCTCCGTGGTGATGGTATATGGTGGTGATATCGGTGACGGTATCGGCTAACCATATGCCTCGATTGGCAACGGGAGAGACGCATCACCTTTTATGGTAATAATTTCTTCTTGATATGAATCTATGGGTACCTAGAGATATAAGAATACTAGTGCTAGCTCCGTAACACTACCTAATCTCTCAATTATTTCTAGGTGTGCAACGCGAAGTTCAAAACCAAGCCCAACCTGATAAACCATCAAATGCTACACACGGGCGTTAAGAAGTACTCCTGCGATGAATGCAAGCAACGGTTCGCTCACAAGACCAGTCTCACGCTGCATATGCGCTGGCATCGAGGTTTGTTACATTTTCGCTAGTTTAAATATACATTGCGAAGAAACATTTACTACGTAAGGGAAATTACTTACGTAAGGGAGTGGACACACTGCGTTTTTTGCAGCGCGTTTGTATCGATACAAACGAGATTCGAACGCGATGCGAACGCGCAGCTCAAAAACGCGCTGCAGAAAACGCAGTGTGGACACTGCCTAAAATCTTGTTGATGTCAGATGAGGCGTGTTTTGGATTTCGAAAATTGTGTGTTTTCTTTTTCTTATAGTCATGTTCTAAAAAATATAGTATGCACTCTTAATAAAACGGATTCATATCGAGGGCCATGAATCACTCGCTCAGGATTCTAATACTCGCTATGCTTGTGATTCAAGTGTTAGAAATCATCATGAATCATCATGAAAATCATCATAGAAAATCATGAATCCCTTCTGTCGTGATTCAGTCGTTAGAATCCCTCACTTACTCGTGATTCTATGGCCTTCGCTTTAAATCCGTCCTTTATTCACTAATTGCTATGCTATTCCAGGTCAAAAACCATATGCATGCAAGATTTGCGACAAAGCGTTCACACAGAAGGGTAATCTGTCGGAACACCTGCGGATACACACGGGGGAGAAACCGTTCCAATGCGCGCTCTGCACGCGCAGGTTCACCACCTCGTCACAACACAGACTGCACTTGAAACGACACGAACCCAAGGCTCATAGGTAAGACTTTGTTAGGAAACAAGTAGCTAAATTAAAAAATTTAAAAACCCGACTTTAATGTTATAATCTGAGCAATCTTCTGCACTCTTGAGATGCATTTCTGTTCATAACTCTGAAGATTCTTGACAGATCCTCACCAATTTTTTTTGGGACCAATCGGAAAGTATACTCTTTCAAACAAAAACAGAATTTTCCAAATCGGCCCAGGCGTATTCGAGTATTCGGTGCATAAAACAAAGCACAAAAAGAAAAGATTCCGAATAATTTAGAACCTCCTCCTTTTTCTGAAGACGGTTAAAAAGGTCTACACGCTATTTAAGAGGCCGGCGACAGACGAATGTCCATACAAACGTAAGACTTTGTTATTTAAGCAGTGCCATCGTCTGCCAGTAAATAAAACATTAGGATCTTACTTCTGAAAGATGTTTAAAGTTGAACACTGGTTAAACAACGTTTTGTCTTTATTTGTGGATAGTGACGAATAGAGACAGGACGTTGTTTAACCAGTGTTCAACTTTAAAATTCTTTCATAAGTAAGGGGGTAAACAATTTACTAAAATTGTTTGCTTACTAAAGTTTTTACTACCTACAGAATAAACGCAGTACAACGACTACACGGTCACCAAGAAGGAACCACCACCATAGTGAGCGAAGACGGGAGCCTCATACATTTCACTATAAACCCGAGTGACGTCACGGATGGCACCGCACCCACTAATGTTACGAGCGAAGGTAAGGAAATAATTGGACAAAACTCTTATTTAGATTTTATTACTTGACCGTAAATGGCCATGGCGATTTTGTATGTAAGGTTGGTGCCTTTTTTTCGCGCAGCCATCAACCAAACATTAAAATAAAACACTTAGGAGAATACAAAGTATACAAAAAATATTTGTGAAAACAATATACTTACATCTTCTCCCAGTCAGAACTGAGTTATAAAGGTGAGTTTTCAAGAGTGCCTTGGGGACCCAATATCTTTACAACCCCTTCATCGATTACGCTCATATGCCCCACCGTAAATTTTCATAGCACAACCTATTGACCTACCAAGTTTCATGCAGATTGGATGAAAGGTTCGACAGTTATGCGAGGACAAGAATTCGTGAAACATACAAACACAAAGCAAAATCGCGCAACTTGCCACTAAGACCTTCGCTCGCTTCGCTCGCTCGATCGATTAGTAGGATGTACAGTGTAGTCTCGGTCTCGTCTATGCGTTTGCGCGTGTGGCGCGTTCCGTGCTCAAAGTCAGCTCCTCGCCAGCTCAAACTCACAGTGTCCATTCTATAAGTAGTGTTATTATCTGTATCGTCAGTGTCCCGCACGGTGCACACGTGTGGTTGGTGTGGTCGCGCGTGCGCGTCTCGTTGGCAGCTCGCGAAGCACGCGCGCCGACACACCGGCGAGCGGCCCTTCAGCTGCCCACACTGCGCCAGGACCTTCGCGGACGCATCCAACCTCAACAAACACAAGAAGGTACGTACTTTGAGTTATACATAAATCCAAGCATAAAAAAATGGTTGTCTGTAAAGTCGGTTTACGGACGATAATTTAATGTGATAACGTCTTATGAAAACATTAATAAACGAGCGTGCCTCTTTATAGCTTGTTCTGCGGTCTCGCTCGCTCTCGGCTCAGACGGAACGTGACAATGAGTCATGCTTTTATAAAACGTTCATCGATTTATAAGACGTTGTCACATCAAAATGTCGATTTAGACTGATCGCTCATCTATCCGCGCTGAAATCCCGAAGTACTGCCAGATTCTGTGGGCAGGCGTTCGAGATTTCATACGATTTCATATAAACAATTCTTAAATTCGATTCGTTCGGCACGTTCGGCGCGGATAGGTGAGTGGCCTCCTTTAAGATGAACGCACACCTATCCGCGCCGAACGCTTCGAGAGAAACTAATTATAGAATTATTTATTTGAAATCCTATGAAACCTCGCTCACCTGCAGACTCGGACGATTCAACGTGGGACTCAAAATTATATAAAAATTATATTTAGGATTCATATAAAACACTATTTGAAAAAGAGTGTAATACCAGCGGAGTGAAACCCTCAGTTTAGGTGGTTTAGGTATGTTCGGCTGCTTCGAGCAGGCGTATGGCAGTGGGTTCCCACTTGCAGCTCGAGAGCGTAGCAATGTTTAGGTGAATATCTCGCTCGGCAATAAGCGCTTATGCGAGCTGAAGATCGTAGTCCGTACGTAGTACTTTATTGTGTGGCCAATAATTTCCTGTACTTTCAGCACGTCCACAAACAGTCTCTACTGGCGGTGCAGCCTCAGTTCCTGCCTCTACAGAAGAGTATCCTGCCTCTCGCGGAGGCTCCGCTCACAGAGGAACCACAATACGTCGTGGAAACAGAAGACAGCGACGAACGGGTCATATACGTCACTTACGATGTCGACTCACAGTCTTCCGAATACCAGATAATGCCTGAACAACAGGTATGTTTAACTTTTTAACCGACTTAAAAAAAAGGAGGTTCTCAATTCGACTGGCCTATTAGCTCAGTTGGTAGTAGCTCTGCCTACTCTGTAGGTCGTGGGTTCGATTCCCATCCAGGACAAACATTTGTGTGATGAACATAGATGTTTGTGTTGTGGTGTTATAAAGTATTATAAGTAAGTATTTACAAATATATAAGTATTCTATCAGTTATCTGGTTCCCATAGTACAAGCTTTGCTTAGTTTGGGGCTAGATAGCGCTGTGTGAAATGTCCAGCAATATTTATTATTTATTATATTATTTTATTTATTTATGTTCACCGATAATGTTTTGGACATACCACTGACTACCCCCTCAGACATCTTCAAAGGATCTAAAATAAAAATTCCTAAAGATCTGAAAGAATATGTCTACTGCACCTTGGGAATACAGTCATGATCATATTACTATTACTACTAGCAGCGCCCTCGCTGCGTTGCCCCCGTAGTGATGGTTTATGGTGGTGATGATGATGATGAAAAGTAGCCTATAACCTTCCTCACGAGTTTAGCTATCACATGCAGAAATAATTTTTCAAATCCGACTGGTAGTTCCTGAGATTAGCGCGTTCAAACAAAAAAACTCTTCCGCTTTACCAGTATAGATTACCATGAATCTCAAATAGGCTATTCTCTCTCTCTGTAGTCGGCCCCTCCTGACTGAGGATCGTGATCATCATTGGGTGGTCTGCATCTGGCTTGGATGATCTGTTTCCATCGGCTTCTGTTCATAGCATCTCGCACAACGTTGTGGAACCTGACGGCTGATGACTCCTTGATTTGGTCCGTCCATCGAGTTGGGGATCGACCACGCGAGCGTTTTCCGTCTGTGTTCCCAACCACGATGAGTTTCTCCAAGCTGTCATCGCCTTTCCTCACTACGTGACCAAAGTATGCGAGTATGCGTTGATGGCAAATCGTGGATAAGCGTGTTTTCACTTTGAGCTGCGAGAGGATCGACACGTTTGTGCGTTTGGCTACTAGGCTATTAGGCTTGGCTAATAGGCTATTACATACTATGAATTACGTTAATTTCAGACGGAGGTGGAGCTTGAAGTTCCGAAGTGCGAGCTTTACTCTGGTGAATCTCTGCTGTTACAGCCAAAACTGCAAGAAGAACCCGAACACATGTCGGTGAGTCTACTGCTCGAAGAAAAGCAAAGAGAAATTCAAGGATATCAAGTTTTAGAAGACATGTTCCAATAGCATCCAATGTACAGTCAGCGTCATCAATCGGTATCCCCCTATTGATTTGAACAAAGAGTCTTTTCATTTCAACCTTGGATTTCAGTCGGGTATTATATCAGCTATTTTTGTTTAGGAACTCGAGCGAAATAATATATCCATAAGTAAGCAAGGATGTAAAAGTTTTTACAAAAGTTGAGATCAACGGCTTGCAAACCGACCTCTTACTAGGGGGATACCAATTAATGACGCTTTCTGTACAAGTGAATCAGAGACGTTAATTGCGTGGAATCACATTGCAAGAGCGCTTGTAGACGTCCGTTTTTTTCGCCGGACAACGGACCGTGTTTTTCACCCGGATTCGCGGTGGTGTTTGGCGCGTAATGTGTACATGCGCCGGATATCGGTCCGGCGAAAAATGTATGCCGTTTATATGGATTTAGTTTTTTGACGATCTGTTGTCCGGTGAAAAAACCGGACGTCTACAAGCGCTCTAATGCAGCGTAAATAACCAAGTTGGGTTGCATCAACGTTGATCGAAGTGTATCAACAATTTTTGTTTGATTTTTACGTCGACTAATCCATTCTACCATCGATCGATGCCGTCGATCGACGATCGATCAATTGGTGTGATAACACCCTTAGTGAGATACAGTGATTCACACATAAGTCAGTGGAACTTTTCATGTTGTCTATCGTCTACCTAAATCTGACCTTATCGTTATAAAACATTATTTTATCCTGTCCAATCCCAAGTAAACTTAGACCTCATATGTGTGATTGGCACTTTACGTAAACCACAGATAATATAATACTACGTAAACTAACTCATTTTGTTATATTGTTAGGTGACAGACGAGCAAGGCAACCCGCTACATTTCACTATGCAGGATGGAACACGACTAGCCATCACCTCTCTCGACGGACAGTCCCTGCAGGTAAAGTAGATAGTAATACACGTATTTAGTTTATTTATAAAAATGAAATATGCACGACTGTTTCCCCAAGGCGCGCTAGACATTCTTGCAGATCTTTTTGGGGCATTTTAAAGATCCTTTGAAGATGTCTAAGTGCCCCCGCGCATTAGCGGCCAGGCCGCTGCGGCCAACTATGGCTGGTTTTACTGTCACGCGTACCGTCGGCGCTGATAGGCGAGTGATCTTTATTACAATACATAAAGGATACTGATTGTTTAGCAGACTACGCTGATTGCTCTCGTCAGTGCTGGACCATCAGTATCCTTATTTCATTGTAATATAGATCACTCGCCTATCACGGTACGCGTGACAGTAAAACCAGCCTATTTCTTCCTGGCCGCTGGTCGCCTAGTGCGCGCACTTGCATATGTCGCGGAAGAAATAGTTGGCCGCCTAATGCGCGGGGGCACTAAAGGGTAGTCAAGAGGTATGTCCAAATACATATTTGGTACATGCCCACATTTTGCGGAAGTTAGCATTCCATACGTGACAGGTTGCAAGCCCTTCGACGCAATTAGAAAGCTAACTGGTTTCCTAACGATGTTTTCCTTCACCGTTTAGAGATCGTGTTAAAGCGCATATAAATTTTTCGAAACGAAAAATCCACTGATGCTCGTCCAGGATTTTAAATAGAAACATAAATATATAATTACAAGAAGCGAAAGAAGTGTGTCAGGCAGGATCGTAGCAAGTGGAGATCTGTGTTCTCTGCCTACCCCTATGATGGGAAACAGGCGTGATTTGATGTATTTATTTCTATTTTACATTGCAGGTTATAACGCAAGATGGGCAGACGATACCAGTTGAGATAAACGGATTCACGCAAGAGGAAGAGGTATGGTTTTCAGTCATCAAACTTACACCCGAATACTGAAACGCTACTTCGTTTAAGTGGTGCTTAGTTTAACTGTCATTAACTGTCATTTTTGTATGCGATTCTGAAGAGTGAGAACGTCTCAAATAGATAAGTACGTCTCAATATTTAAGTAGCCTTTCAGTATTCGGGTGTTATTCATCCGAAGATAAAAATGTGTCATTCTTAGAGATATAATTATCAGGCATTTTAAATTGTCCCAATACAATAAAGAATACGATTTTTAAGTACCTATAAATATAAAGCCTATATTCCTCCATCCATCTCTATAAATTGTGTAACTACGTTCGTATTTGTAAGTGATTTTTTTTTGTTGTAGGAATCACCAATGCAAGACGTTTCCGTTCAAGAACTGGACCTCAAGAACGATGAGCCCAGTTCGCCCGTCACACATTACTATACTATTGTCTAGACCAGTGTTCCGCAAAGGGTGTGCCGCGGCACACTCGTGTACCGTGGTCAATAGTAGGCCTAGTTGTGCCTCGGAAAAATAAGGTTACTTAACCATCTCAGTAAAGCTGCTTCAAATTTGGACTATATGCTCAAATAAACAAGATCATTTTTCGAATAAAAAATGATTTTTCATTTATGGAGTACCTGCAAAATTTTCCGATTTCCTAGATGTATCTTGAGCACAAAAAGATTGCGGAACACTGATCTAGACTAGAATATTGATAAAGTAACAAGACTTGTTAACCATTTATAATAAGATTGAAATTATTTTAAATACGTAAGATAATTGTAAGATTTTATTTAATTGTTCTGTAATAACGCTATACGTGCCTGTTTAAAGCTAATGTAGTCATGTAGCCTATTTTAATTGGGATGTCTAAGTATAACGACGGTTAATAATCAATACCATCTATCTCAATTTAACCAACTTTACAGGAGACGAAAAAAACGTTTAAAAATTTTATTCAAAGCCTTTCTAATAAGGTTTTTTTATAAAAAGTTAACTTAAATTTATCCAATTATTATACAATAAGTACCATTAGCATACTACTATCCTACACAGAAATAATGTAAGTTAGGTGGTATTGATGCATAATGGTTTGAATATTTTTTGTAAATCAGGAAGATAGTCGTTTTTCAATTGAAACAGCAACATGAAAAATCAACTTTTTTATCAGTAAACCAATATTTTTATGGTTAGTTTAGTTAAGTAACGTAATGTAAGTAATTGTAATAAAATCAGCAACAAAAATTGAAGGTATATATTTTAATTTTATGTTAATCAGTCAGATGCAAGCAGCCGTGTAGGAATGAGGACGTCAACAAGTGAGGGTCTATCTTGATTGAAGGCCCAATTTTTAAACCTTTTTTTTATCTAAATTTTGACGTATCGTCCTCTTCTCTAAGTGAAATACTTTAAGAGAAAATCCATTTTAAAAACTTCAATTAAACGTAAGGATTGAGGGCCCAAGTCTTTTGGTCATAACTTTATTATTTCAAGTTACAGAAGTTTATGGATCATTGCATCAAGTTTTACTAATTTTTAACTAATTTTCCTGAAAGTTTCAGCTTCATCGGCACTAGTTTAAAAATTGGGCCCTGACACAACAAGTGAGATAGGTTATATTGGCAGAAAAAAATACGCATGGAAACGATAGGTGGTATTTCTAATAGGGTATAACTCTTTCAATTTCTGCAATTTAAAAGATATTGAATTGGAAGGCGACGCACAATTTTTTTTTGAATTTAACTGCATTTAAAAGTGAAAACCACCAAAACTTGAGATAGATGGTATTGATTATTAACCGTCGATAAGTGGCTTTTCGACATGTACGATACATACGTACATACCATACACTTCGCCGCCGCCGGCTACCCGGCAAACCAGGACGTATGAAAAGGCACTAAAGGTGCTACTTATTTGTAGACCTTGCTCATATTCCATAGTTCTTTCACAACTCATGATTAGGCCAGGAGTTTTTCTTTTTATTTCATTTCTGTATTGAAATGAAGTGATAAAGATAAAGCAATACAATATAAGGTACCTAGGTAATCTTTTCAACCACGGGCAAGTGGGCCAGAAGATGGACCGGCCCGTTGCAGAGGAACCACCTACTCTGCCTTTGGGGAACGATTCCACCCTGTTCCCCAAAAGCAATACAATACGAGTATAAGGTGGTAATCTTCCATGACCGGATTTTTTGGAACGCTGATATAAAAAACTAACTACTTCCCTAATTTTCCTATAGACTTAGTATAGATACAGCTGGACACGTTCCTTCTCACTCACACAAAACAAAGAAGGAAACCTACTTATTTACAAAATTCTCGTGAAAAAGAGACGAAGCGCATTATTTTTTGTTCCTTACCGCGTGCCGCCATTTTCTTCGGATGTACTACGAAACAATGGATTCACTTCATTTTATGTCCCTTTCGGCGGCACGCTAACTGGTAGTCTAATGCCAAGTCTATCAATTTTCCTATAGTTTCAGTCTCACAGCAAACGTGTCGGTCAGTTTGTTGTTGGCAAATACATCAAGAGAATGATAACCGTTGCTCAGTTTATTTTTGGTACTGTTTTGCACACTTTAAGTATCATCATCATCAGCCCTTCTTATCTCACTGCTGGGCATAGGTCTCTTCGCTTTTGCCATTCGCCTTTATCCTGCGCCAATCACCCATGTACAACCTGCGGATTTTACTGTCGTCGATCCATCTTGTCGGCGGTACTTTAAGTAAGAAAAATATTCAATTAAGTTTAGTTATTTATGATAGAGCAATGTTGATTTGAATTTTGATGTCAATTTGAATGATCACTAGCTAGGAATAAAACAAAAACATTAACGATTCCGGTAAGATTTTTGTGTGAAATCTGTTTGATTTCAAGACAGCCATAACTTTCTTGCCGTTTGGTTTTAGCTTGTGATCTTTAAAATTGACGCAATTGATTCATAGATCTCTCTAATATAGGTTTAAACTTTTAATTTGAACTATATTGGGTTGGTATTTAATTTTAATTAGGAATAAGAATGAGTCACAATCTTTTCATTGATTTTAAGCTAAGTTATAATAGAAAATTGTAATAAAAGATAAATTGATTGAAGTTTGTCTAGTTTTAATTTTATCTTATTATCGTAGGAAGTTTTCTTGTAATGAATAAAACAACAGAGTAATATGAAATTCAATATTATTTCGTTATGCTTTTTAATACAATATATTTTGCATACCATATACTATAGGTAGTATATTATTGATGACCAATCATTAAACAATGAAAATATGACATTCATCAATTCTCGTTTAACATTCTTTTAATAAATAGCTGTATACAAAACAATTATTTACAGGATAAGGCAGTATAATTACCACGTAAAAATGTGCCTCGTCTTAATTTTAGCTATACAAGCAGTAAAAAAATGGAAATTGGATAACGTTAAATGAAGGTCAGTAAACAAAATAGTATAATAATCATCTTAATATTAACTCCAGTCAAATAATTACTAACGAGTTACACCATTACAATAACAATTAAGCGATAATTAGTTTGTGAACTTGTTATTTTAATATTTTCATAATGTGAGGGATACTTTTTACTATAAAAAATAACGCATCGAATCATCCGTTGTGGCTACGCTTTGAGACAATTTGATTAAAATTTGGAACGTATCGACCGTCTCACTAACACATATGGCAATCATTACACTGACAACACATTTCAATACATCGAACTAACGCGCACAGAATCGGACGAAGCGCGATGATTGTCCGCCTGTCGCCCCTATCACAGGTCGCAGCGCACTACACTACATACAGCGCGAACAAGCTCGACACATTAAATAAATTACAACACAAAACACAGCGAGCACTAATTCAACATGATAAACTCTCAAAAGAACCGCGAACGTAAATAAACCTAATATGATTCGAGTTGACGAAAATCCCGATGCGTCCGGCGCTGCACTGTGACTCGTGGGCCGGACCATCGGACCGAGTTTTCATTACAACAGAGGATAAAATGCACTAACCGATATAAAAATAATGGACACTGGCACTAAAGCCCTACCTAGGCGTGACCCGAAGGCTGACTCGACCGCCGGCGACTAGATGTGGAGCACTATATGACTAAGGCCATGTCCTTTTTGCTTGGCAATTGCACCTTCTTGCCTTGCCAGAGCGAGTTGTGTATCGTGAACGCGTCGATCGTCACAGTCAGGTGCTTCGTGTGAATTTGCGAGAAGCATTTGCTGCCCGAATTGTATCTGCAACAAAAGGACATGAAGAAATTAGGTAAGTGCCAAAATTAATACAATTTCAGATTACATAATGGTACTTCTACTTCTCATAATGGTAGATCCATTATGAGATTCGTGAAGTTAGCCGTTTCTCTGCGCAGTAGAAAATTTTGTATATGAAAAAGTTGCACTGCGCATCGAAACGGCTAACTTCAGGAATGCCATGATCCATTAGAAAAGGTGTATGATTTGTAAAACACAGGTATCGAGACAAATAAGGACCAATCGTGTAGCTATTAGTCATATCAATTATTTTGTTATCCAAAACTTAGTTCCATCGTCAGTTCAACTCGATGTATTATTGCCATTTCAATTTGCAAAATATCAAATAGAAATATTTTGAAAGCAAAAATATCATGTTGCTTATAAAATAGTGTAAAATGATAATCATCAATTTCACAAGCAATAGCAAGAGTAAAGTTAACAAGTACAGTACTCACTATGGATCTAGGCATTCGTGAAGTCAGCCGTTTCGCTGCGCAGTAGAAAATTTTGTATGAAAAAGCTACACTGTGCATTGAAACAGGTAACTTCACGAATGCCTAGATTCATTGTGAGAACTGTAGGTACTCTTCAGCTAACAAGAAAACAATACTCACTTGAAGAATTTGTCGAACATCCTGTCGTTGACGTTTTTAGGCCCGGTGCCGTACAGCTTAGTGACTTGCTCCGAGTCGGGGCAGTAGCTATACAAAGCGCGGAACTGGCAGCCAGCGTCTCGGAATAGCACTAAGAAATGCTTGCTTTCTGAACGTGCTATTTCTTCTAGGACGCGACGTTTAGCCTCCGCGTTGACGGCGCCGGGAAACACGCAGTATTCGACCGCGTTCAGCATTATACCGCGATTGGACTTCGTGGTCGGTTGCTTGTATAACCGGGGACCTGTATAGGATGACTGTTATTACACGTTCTTACAAAGTTATGTTTCTAAGCTGGTTTGTACCCTAAGCCCTAAGCTACTCCTAAAATGTATTACTCTACTGTATCTAATGGGCAAATGATGTTGATTATTGATCAGTTTAATCTTTACAATTTCAAAAGAGTAATTTTGTAAAGTTCTGAAAATATTCTATGTACATTTTTGTATTAGTTGCAAAATAGTGGATGCACAAAATAAATGGAGTGTCGTGATTCAAGTGTTAATTCAAAACGTTTGTGAGTAAGCGAATGTCGATGAAGCTCTTTGTTAGATCAAAATGCTTTTTATCACAAAACCATGCCTTAGAATAATGTTACTTTCTCGATCTTGTTGGCATGACATCGCTTCGGTGTTCAAGTTACTTGTGGCCACTCGCGCGGTCTAGATTACGTGTTTGTGAGTTCATCTAGCTACCTAACTACTAGTATCGGAAGAGGACCTTTGCCTGAGCTTCGATTGGATCGATTCGACCGATTCGATCTTGCTATAGGGACAAATTAAAACGTAACAGTTTTAGTTCCATTTCTCTCTTTCCATTTCAACCTAAACTTTACTTCCATGAAGTTAATAAGTAGCATGAAATTATTTTGCTTTGCTTTACCGGACCCACGCATTAGCACAAACATGCGTACCCGCAAGTTACGACATTTGCGAATCGAAATTTAACCATTATTTGTACAACACACGAACATTTGCACGAATGTGAGGGACCGGTAGGTAATCAAATTATATTGCATCAATGGATTTAACATTAATCCTAATCCATGAAACATGAAACAAATAAAATAAAACAGTAATTTCTCATCAATTAAATAAAAACATAAAAATAATCTGATGTTTGAAAAGTGTTACAAAAGTGCCCAACTCACCCGAATAATCCATAATAGAGGAGTGCGTAGAGCTGACATCAGAGGCGTCGTCGGGATGGTGTCGGCGCTTGCCGATAGCGCCGGGCAGCGAGCCCGGGCCCGAGCCGGCGGGCGAGCCCAGCGCGCGCAGCCCGGGCGACGCCGCGCGCCGCGGCGGAGTCGCGCGACCCAGACCCGAGTCTACACATAGCACTGACCGATGATCACCTACGTACTCATTAATCATACCACCACCTGCCTATCTTCTATTTTTTACCGCAGATGGTATTTTTCACGTAGATCGTACCCTACCGTACTGAAACTGTGGTATGAGACTCTCACCGTGAGAGGTACCTACACAACAATGCGACTGAAACACGAGTTTACAAATCGCTCTGACTGAATGTCACTTACATACTCACTGAACATTACCATACCGTGAAAGAGTTAACTTTCATATCTTAAACGTACTGTCCTATAAATTCAAAAGACTAACCCTGCCGTAATATACCTACTGAAAATGTGATGAGACTCTCACAGGAGAGGTTCGGTGGAGCATCTCAGACCCTAGTCTAAACATCGCACTGACCTATAATCACCTACGTACTCACTAAAAAAACACCACCTGCCTACTCTTTCGTATCCCATACTGTCCTGTAAATTCTGCAGACAGACTCTACTGTACAGACTCACAGGAGAGGTTAGAGACGAAGAGCAATGTGATCAGACCCGAGTCTACACATAGCACTCACCGATGATTGGCTACATACTCACTGTTTTCCTATACCTATAGGTATGCCTACACCTTGGAACTGACACTACTATCCTTCACAAAATATGATAGGTACTATGGTAACATAGATTTTGAAATGTGGAGCGGTCTGGGTCAGTACGAGTCTACTAGCCCCTACCGGCGATCCCCTACATACTCACTAATAACCACTACCACATTGATCACCACCTATATGCCTTTGTATCCTTATCCTACCATACTGATCGTGATCAGTGGTATATTTAGGCAGACAGGACAGATGCATACGAGATAGAACTAAATATTAAAGTTGTGTGATGTGTCGCAAATAACAAACTAATCTACGGAACTCTCCAACGCAACTAAATCCGATAGCCTCGATTATTTCTTGATGGTGGAGGTTTCCGAATGGAATTCTTGCACACAAAAACACCTCATGAACATGAAATTATTTTTAATCTAACCCTGATAAGGAATCGTGTCCGAACCTCCTATGACCTAGGCTGCTTCAAGTATTGAGGGGGCTGCTACGACGCATTGTAAAGTTGTATCAGTGCTACTGATTACATACATAGTCATGGTTGTAAATAAACTGATTCATACATCTTATTCCTAACAATTACATAAAATACAACACCAATATTTGAATAAACATCACATTGAAGTGAGAACTCTTCCACCATTTGTTATAAAGATTTTTCTTTGTAAAACATGCTATGTAATTGACAAGATATTGAAGATCCTAAAATAGTGGTTATTTTGACCTGAAAGTTGAAATTTAATTATACATTTACCCTGGTTAGTAACCTTATGTTATATTATCTAGCATAACATTAAAATTAGGATTGAAAATTTTCTCAATTATATACCTACATAGTATTTAATATCAGTGTTATGATTCTAATATAACAAAAATGATTATAGTAGCGTAAAATACTAAATGTAACGTGTACACAAACTACATAAGATTCTTAAATACTTATGTACATGATTTATCTTCTATGGCCAAGCAAAATAAAAAGGCAAAAATAAAATGAAGCACATTTTGTATTTTACGCATAAACATACATAATTACGTCGAGCTATTACGTAAAAATATTTAACTAAGTACAGGGTTTAAATATATTTAGCTTATATAAGCGTAAAACACATTTACAACCATCTACATAAAGTAATGAGAATAATGAATATGTATTGTCCTAACTGTGTAATGATGTATTGCTAATAAGGTTACTTATTTTTATTTAATCAAAGCTATTGATTAGAAGTCGCTATGACACATACGAATAATTGTCAAAGTTCTAAAGATCATTTTTGATAGAACCAGTGAACTTTCTTACGAATGGACAGAATCACAGTTCACATTAGTCATTAAAACAAAGCTATTTAACGTGTCAGGACCGTAGCAAATGGAGATCTGTGGTCTCTGCCTACCCCTGTGATGGGAGACAGGTGTGATTTTATGTATGTATGTATTTAACGAAAAAGAGATGACAAGAAACATTAACCATTTGATCGGATGCCTTTGTGATTACTCATAAAAAAATCTATCTTTTTATACTTATAGTTTAATTTTCTTGTCATAAAATGATAATTTTTATTATAAGTGATCAATTATTATCAGAATGTTTGACCTGCTCTTCAAAACTGTAAATAACATAAAGTTCTCTTTTTTATCATGATCTTTTAATACTACATTTTGTGATGAATTATTGCAAAAAGGGACTTGGCCTATTGAAATGTTTTATTTTAAGGTTTTAAGGTTGTAACGTGTTTTATAATGAACCAGACGATGTCACACCAACACCATAAAAGAAAAGTCATGCTCTAACGACGAACCAAAAAATAGAAAGACACCGAGGACCCAACATAATGCCACAACCATAATAAATATGTACTTATATAATTGCCGATGACCCAACAGAAAATAACTTAAAGTGCACAAGACGAAAGAACATTCGAGAGGTAACGAGGAGCAAGAATTTTTTCATTTAACTTTATCTGGGGAGATCGAGAATATCAATTTGGCAACAGAATAAGTGTATATCATACCTTCAAAGAACTGAAATTCAAAAAGCAAATCTTCAGCTATTAATAAAAAAGATAAGAATTTGTAACCAAGAAGTATTACAAAAACAGGACTCCGCTATAAATCGAAAGTTCTGTTAATTTTAACGAAATCTCTTTTGTGAAAAAATACCTCAAATACAGTCATAACGTATTATTTAGGTAGTAAGTATTTAAAGTTTCTCCATTATGCCACCTCTCGAATGCAAAAGAGCAACATAAAAGAACCCAACGCACCAAAGCGTCCGTACCACCGGTATTACCAACGTGAGTCAAGCTTCACCGAGTGGTCTCTCAAACTCTTACCGCACAGGTTCATAAGAGAGCTTGACTTCCGTCCGGCCTTAAAGTTATTCTGGTAACTCGTATATTTAGACCTTCCACGTGCCGATTGAGGTTCCTCATTCACACGCTCTGAAATGTTTCCTATACATGTCATCACGCACATGCAACGCGGCTTCCGTCGCGCGGACAGCGCAGCAATGTGCGTCGTACGGCGCACAAACAGTCGCAAGCATGCATCGGTCACACAAGCTGGCTTCGATACGCAAACAAAATTAATCTATTACGCGATAAACTGCAATATACAATTATACAATCTGGAACCAATTTTATGCGCGGAAGGTCTAGCGGGGCGCGATTTGAAATTTGGAAAAAAAGCTCAAAAACCTCCGTCTCGTCCAAATTGGTAGATGCAAACTACATAATGGCCAAAGTATATCAAGCATAATTTTGCGAACCGGAGTGTGTTTGTATGCATTGCTGGAATGAATGATAAACATATAAAATAT
The DNA here is from genome assembly GCA_958496255.1 of Camptogramma bilineatum. NCBI lineage: Eukaryota > Metazoa > Arthropoda > Insecta > Lepidoptera > Geometridae > Camptogramma > Camptogramma bilineatum. Next base: position 2,847,728 of record OY292453.1, read on the forward strand.
CTGTTCAAAAATAAATAATATTTAGACCAAGCTTTCTACTAAAATAAATCAAAGAAGCCTTGTAAACCAACTGTGGGACATTGAGTCCTACAAACACGCGCAAAACGGTGTTTCTTTCGAGCCAGAAAGGGAATAAGTTGCCATGGGAAACACTTTGTTCAAACAATTGACATCTAAAACATTTTGAACAACATTATTCATCTAAAAATATAATATGTTGTTCAAAATATTTGCGATATCTGAATAGGAAAACATCAGAAAAACAAAAACGAGCTTCATGATATCAAATTGTATGTGAAATTTCGGATTTGCAAAATATTTCTCAAATGGAAGACAACATTTTTTAAACACTTTCCATACAATTTATTATCAAAATCAGTCTATCATATTCAATTCACATATATTGTTCAAATTCTGTTTATAAATAACTTCGAAACGGAACATGCACGAATTAACTTTCCAACACTTCATAGAGGTATTCAAAGATTCAAACATTTTCCATTGCTAATAATAATGGAAACTTGCAATATCCTTCTCTCTCTCTTCTATTTTACAATTCGTATCTTTTTTCATAATTTTCAACTATAACAATACTATATTAACTCACATCAGTTTTTATAGTTTCACATTTGCTGGGCGAATATATGAAACACCATGATTCCTATTGAATTGAATGACATTGTGAATATGGTCGGGAATCAAGGCTCGAGAAGGTTCGGAGAGAATGGCCTGATAAGGAGGCTTATCCCAACAGTGGACGGAAATGATGATGATTACTATAATCGGAATAACGCTCCAATCAAAACTAAAACCATTTGTCGACTATTTATAAACAGAAGTGAGCAGAAGCGTTTGTTAGTGGGCACAGCTAGCTAGGTGTAGTTGCGACATACCTCGCGAGGTTTTGCAGGAGCCGCGTCGACCGAGCGGGCCGCTCGAGGCGGAACCTGGGGACATTCCCCCGCGGTCTTCTACCGGGGAGTCTGGAAACATAGGACAACATTTTAGATATACTAATTCATATAAAAATAAGAGACCCGATACGCCCTTTACCTAAAATTTTGGAGGAAACAAATCTTTTTTTTAGTGGTTTCGCACACCTAGTCAAACGAATCGAATTTTAGAATTCTTTTATGAAATTGTATGAAACCTGCCCCGATTCGACCGAATCTGGCAGTACTTCGAGAATTCGGCGCCGATAGGTGAGCGCTCCGCATCTTTTGACAAACACGGCTGGAAGTTCACTTCGTAATGAAAGCATAATTCCGATCAATAAACGAATGAATATCTCTCCACATATTGTGGGAATTTTAAAGGCATTGATACATTCATCATTGGTCTTTCATAATATCTCTTCTTACAGATGATTAAGGTTGCACCAGTCAAGTTCTAGAACAACTTTGGAAGACATTATTTTAACACACGGGAATTACTCACGTAAAAATATCGTCGACTTGTCCAGCCGCAACTCCCTCCTTACCCAGATGAAGATTCTCCGGATGAATCGAAACATTGTCGGTATTTAAATCGACGATATTTTTACGTAAGTAATTCCAGTGTGTTAAAATAATGTCTAGTACAACTCACGAAAGTTTTGAAAGTGAAACTTTGGAAGAGTTTAACATTTTTGTTTGATTCAAGAGGCCTTTTTAGGCCAGTCACGGCTACACATTGCGTGACATGATGAGAAATATGAGTAGTGCAGAAACTTACAAAATCAAAAGGATCATGCGACAAAGCTTCAAGCATAGGGGTAGGCAGTTACCTCGGTAAAGTCCGGCGCGCTCGGCGAGGCTGTCCTGCGAGCCGCGGTAATAATCGCGCCGCATCGTGCCGCCTACAGCGGGGGAACAAAACATAAACACTTTATGGGATGCGTTATGCTGATTTATTTGCTCTTTTTCTCTCTTTATTTTGGCTTCGCACGGCTTGTGCATTCAGTGTCAAGTAATTAATATATTTTATGTTTATACACAAAGTATACAAATAAATATTACAATACATAAATATAATATCCCACCCCTCCCCTTGTGCTTCAAACATAGGTAAAATATTAGTTATATTTTCAGCATAACGTATCCTCATAAATAAATAAAAAGGGCATTAGCAAAACATAAAATAATCAACAACAATCAGTCGAACAAAAGTAACATCTAGTGCAGCTGTAAAAGAAGTGTTATGGGTGATGCAAAACAGTTTAGGTAGGTACTTATTACAATATAATAAAAACATCAAACGATCAAGCCTGGACGCAATGAGTATCTATTATACTATTTCTTTCTTGATTTAGGCAAATTCATAAATAATGATACTAAATTTGACTTATTCTGTTTGGCATTGTGCAACTACTTACTGCCTTACTTGATAGGTACATACTCTTGATACCTTACGTAGAGTAGAGATAAGATACGTAGTATAAAAAAGATGTTGGATCTCCATAATTAAATAAATAAATAGACGATGAAATTAGCCCAAACTCCACTAACTATCTAGCTATGAAGCATCCTAGCACTTGCTAATATGGAGGACAAAAACGAAATATTAAGCATCATACACATTTACCTGGTAGATTGTTTGACGAAGACTTCTCAACATTAAGCATCAGCCTCCTGATTGTAATCATTGATGGCGACTAAAATCAGTCTCAAACTGTCAAATATGACAGTTTAGCGACCACGCAAGTAGCTATGTCACTCTCATCTCAACGAGAGCGAACGCGAAAAAAGATACCTACGCGATGTCACATTTGATGGTGCGTTTACTCGCTTTCGAGCAAATAGACATTCAATCAGTTCAGTGACCACGCAAGTAGCTACGTCACTCTTATCTCAACAAGACCGAACGCGACAAAAGATACCTACGCGATTGTTCACAGTCACATTTGACAGTTTGAGACCAACTTTAGTTGGGGGGCGTACATTAATTACGTGACGCGCTTTTGGCGATTTTTTGACGAGTGATTACTGAAACCAATAACGTTTCTTGCGGAAAAAACAAAATTTCGTGATATTTGCCGAGACTCCTCCTTTCCCCCACGTGAGATTAGGTGAGATTCAGCTCGCCCCCCCTAAAAGCCTCACGTAATTAATGGACGTCCCTTTGCTATCAAAGTTAGACAATCAATCCGTTGATATTACCTGCTAGATTGGTAGAAGAAGGTTGCTTAGTTCTAATCACCTGCTAAGTTGGTGATTTACCTGCAAGATTGGTAGAGGAAGGTTGCTTAGTGTGAAGCATCCCCTCTGCCGCGTGCAAGGCGCCGCTATCCACGTGTATAGTCTTGGGTCGGGCGCGCGGCGCGGCGGCGGCGCGGCGCGCGCGGGGCGTGGCGTGCCGGTCCAGGGTCCCGCCCTTCATGCCTTCTAGGTGCATGAACTCAGACTTGTCCAGCACTTTGCCCTGCGGATTAATTGAGCCATGTATTCACTAGGGCGGTGTTCCGCAAACTTTTTGTGTTTAAGGTGCATCTAGGAAATCGAAAAGTTTTGGAGGAACACCATAATAAAAAAATCAATCCTACTAATATTATAAAGGCGAAAGTCCGTGTGTGTGTGTGAATGTTTGTTACCACGTATCTCCATAACTACTGAACCGATTTTAATTTGGAAATTTGGAATGCAGATAGATAATAACCGGGAATAGGACATAAGCTTTTTATTCCGAAAAATTGCACGGTTCCCGTGGAATAAGAAAAATAGTAGTCCACGCGGGCGAAGCCGCGGGCGTCCGCTAGTTTTTTAATAAACATGAACTTGTTTAGTTAAGCATAGGCGGTCTAAATTCGGAGTAGCTTAACTGATAGGTAACCTTATTTTTCCAAGTCACAGCAACTACGGTACACCAGAGTCACATCCTTTGCGGAACACTGCACTAGGTAACAATGTCGCTCGACATGTCGCGAGAAGTCGTGGAACATTTACATGTGACACGCGTCCTAATTAATGCAGTCGGGCGACTGTCAGTTGAGAGACACGATATCGCTCGACATGCGACATGTCTCGCGACACGTAATTATGGGAAAAGTACGTTTTAAGAATTTCTTTCTGAAATATGTACATTTCAACATTCAGTCATACTAAACCAGACGCTAAATCTCGCCTGCGATGTCGGACGACGGACACGTCGTGGTCGTCGACGAGAAACCTCACAGATTTCAAAACCCATAAATCCCAATTCAGCTTTACTACTTCTGTTTCTACAACAGCAACATACCTCTCGCTCCGCCTCCTCAATGGCCTTCTTCATCTTATACTGGTGCAGGATGGCCTCCCGCCTCTTGGCTTGTTCCTCCTTCCTTGCTGCCTTGAGTTCCAATGCGGCCTCGTCGCGCGCCTTCCTCGCGGCGGCGGCGGCGTCGGCCCGCGCGCGCGCCTCGTCGGCGCGCTGCCGTCGTTGCAGGGACATCAGCATTATACGCTCTTTCTTACGCTCCATCTCTTCCGCTGAGTTCTGGTGAAGTAAAGTCAGAAGAAGTTTGAAAGTAGCGCCAGTGACAGAAAAAATGAGGAGTAATAGGTTAGCGTGGTATGGGCATGTTATGCGGAGGGAAGAAAGTCATATTACAAGGAAAGTGTTGGATATTAATGTGGAAGGATACATAGGTAGAGGACGGCCAAAGAAAAGATGGATGGATTGTGTGAGAGAGGACATGCGTGTGAAAGGAGTGACTGTGATGACGGGTGATAGGAGGGAATGAAAGAGAACATGTTGGGACAAGGGCAAGGAGATGATGATGATGATATTGTATTTACTTGGATCTTGGATTTTTATATTGATGTAACTTAAAAATACTTATTTTTAGGTTTTACTGTTACATTATGATCTGATCTGTATTGTAACAAATGGTAGCGCTTAAATGTATTCTTAGATAGTGGGAAGTGATCCATAACCTTTTTTTTTCAAATTTTACTTTTTTAAAATTGTCAAGGAAAATGTATTTACAGAAAAACAAAAAAAAAGTAATATCATCACGACAGCATTCTCAAGTCCTAGACATTCTCTTAGATCTTTAGGCATTTAAGATCTTTTAAAGATGTCTATGGGGTTTAAAGATTATCGAAATAAAACTGTTAAGACTGTCTAGAAGCAAAGAAATCTTACCGGGTCAATATTAAGTTCCCCGATGAGCAAGGCCGCTGGTTCAGGCGCCGGCGCCCGCTGCGGCCTATCCCGCGACACCTCCCTCTCCGCGTCGTCCGGCCGCGACATGTTTAACGGAGCCCTATGCACCACAAACTGTTCCTCTTCAGGCCTGAGCCTCTCGTTCCTCTCCCGTTCGTTCCACGTGTTCTCCGGACTTCGTTCCGGACTCTGGTCAGATGGTTCTTTCCTCGGCGAGCCTCTCTTCGCCCGCAGAGGAGGTTTCGGTCGCTTAGGCTGCTCGTTATCGAAGGATATGTAGAAGCCTTTCTCGTTCGTTTCTTCCGGCTGGCGGAAGGAGTTGCGAGCTAGCGACGGCCGCGTCGGTGACGGGATGCGATACGTTCTGGTGCCGGAGGAGATGTTCAATCTGTCGATACCTTGCCGTAGCGCGTCGTCTTCCGCGTTACCGATGAAGGAGATGTTCTGTGGTTCCATATCGTCGGGGGTCGATCTAGGAGCTACGGGCGTGTGAGGTGTGTGGGGGGAATGTAACTGGTGCAACGCGACCGGTTGTTCGCTTCGTCTCGGTTCGGGCAATGATCCTTGTCTTTGAGGAGTGGGCGCCCTTCTTTGAGCAGGTGGGCTCCCGGACACCGTGTAGGAGAGGTGATTGGAAGGGTCGGAGCCGTTTTGGTATCTGTCGGTCGGATAGTGGACTTGGAAGGGTTGGTTCTGGTTGCGGTCGTGTAAGGTGAAGCCTTGTGGTTGCCAGCGGTCGGGTTGCGGCTGGGGAGAGGGGGATCGCCAGTTCCGTTGGGGACTCTCTCGCCCTTGTTGCCCGTATTGGTTGTTTTGTTGGTGCAGCTGAAAAGTAAGAATTGTACACTATAGCAATAGTATTCTTTTTATATTTTTGATGTTAGAGCCATCACCGAGTGACCAAGTGGACATTACAGTGAGTGAATAGGTGCTAGTGGTGTTGTTATTTTACAATAAGACATCACAAGAAGTTTATATGACAATTGATTATGTATTTAGTGTATCTGTTTGGTTTATAGTCGTAAACAAAGCTGACGATGGGATTATACGGGTATTTTCAAAATTATTTATTATTTAACGTATAACGTAACGCTTTACAATACCTACTACATTTTATCGGTGTAGTGTTTTGCTACGTTCCTTTATTATCAAGCATTGCTGGCAACTTGAGCTCTACCTACAGCGGAAGGGAATCGGAGAACTATCTGCTTTTTCCTATCCCCGTCAACAGCAACTGAACTACTGATTGTACTGACCTGTCATCCCTGTACTCAAGTAGTTTCGCTTGATATTAAGCTGAGCATCATTTAGTAGTTAGAATAATGATGCATCAGCCAGCCTCTGAGCTCACGCGCCTGGTTCTCCTGCCCAAAACCTATCACTCGTTCATCTAATTCCCAAATCATCAGCTAATGGACCAACCTGCCAGCCTCTGAGCTCATGAGCCTGTTTCTCCTCCTGTATTCCCGTGACCAAAACCCATCCTCTGTTTCGCAAATCATCAGCTAATGGACCTACCTGCCAGTCTCTGAGCTCATGAGCCTGGTTCTCTTGCTGTATCTGGTTCTCCTCTGCGGCAGCGGTGGACTATCATGCAGGTAGAACCGTTGCCTGCCCTCTATCTATTCCCATATCATTTATCTACTGATGGACCAACCTGCCAGCCTCTGAGTTCATGAGCCTGGTTCTCCTGCTGTATCTGTGCATGCTGCGCCCAGGTCCTCCTCTGCGGCGGCGGTGGACTATCATGCAGGAAGAACTGTTGCCTGCCCTCTATCAATTCCCATAACATTTATCTACTAATGGACCAACCTGCCAGCCTCTGAGCTCATGAGCCTGGTTCTCCTGCTGTATCTGTGCATGCTGCGCCCAGGTCCTCCTCTGCGGCGGCGGTGGACTATCATGCAGGTAGAACTGTTGCCTGCCCTCTATCTATTCCCATAACATTTATCTACTAATGGACCAACCTGCCAGCCTCTGAGTTCATGAGCCTGGTTCTCCTGCTGTATCTGGGCATGCTGCGCCCAGGTCCTCCTCTGCGGCGGCGGTGGACTATCATGCAGGTAGAACTGTTGCCGGCCCTCTATCTCCCGATAGCCCGGCGCCGGCGCCTGGTACGGAAACTGAGGCAGGTGCGGCGTCGAGCCAAAGTTGCCCAAAGGCATCCGAGACACGTTCTGCTGTGAGCTGAATTGGCTGTGCTGGAATTGTGATGCGCTCGTCAGCATTTTGGTGGGTGCTATAGATACTACTATTGCCCGGACTGTTCAAAGTTCAAACCAATGTACAAATTGACGGAGTTTGTTGTTTCTGAGTCTGTAACGCGCTGGTGTTAACTCTACTGTTGAAAGCGTGTACTGACAACAGATGACTGGTATTAAAATACTGATTTACAAATTAATGAAAGTAAATAATTATTTTAAAAGGAGATTGACCATTTTTGTATGGACGTTGGACCAAGTGCTGCCCAACATTGAATCATAGTGCATAATGTTCCTTAGCATAATACTAGTCTGTAACCCAAAGCGCTTCAGAATCTATCCGAGGAGTGTTGAGAAAAAAATATATAAGCACAGGGTGAATTTTTGAGACGGGACAGTAAGGGCACAGCTACCTTAACCGTTGTAGCTAGAGGAAAACGTTCTTAGGAGACTATCCTTAGTTTTTGAAGATATTTCGACCTGCATTCACAGATTTAGAAAAAAATGTACAGTCAGCGAGAAAATGGGCAATTTACACAAAAACTTTTTTTGATGCCAATCGATCTTGTTTCATCTAAGGATTAAAAGGCTCTATAGAACCAACTGAGGTTAGAGTACTAGAAAAGTCAGAAAACGCTAAAATGTATTTCTGAGACAAGACAGTAAGGGCTACCTTAACCGCTGTAGTTAGAGGAAAACGTTCTTAGGAAACTATCCTTAGTTTCTGAAGATATTTCGACCTACATTCACAGATTTTGAAAAAAATGTACAGTCAGCGAGAAAATGGGCAATTTACACAAAACTTTTTTTGATGCCAATCGATCCTGTTTCATCTAAGGATTAAAAGGCTCTATCGAACCAACTGGGGTTAGAGTACTAGAAAAGTCAGAAAACGCTAAAATGTATTTCTGAGACAAGACAGTAAGGGCTACCTTAACGGATGTAGCTACAGGAAAACGTTCCTTTGAGACTATCCTTAGTTTTTGAAGATATTTTGACTTGCATTCACAGATTTTGAAAAAGATGTACAGTCAGCGAGAAAATGGGCAATTTACACAAAAACTTTTTTTGATGCCAATCGATCCTGTTTCATTTAAGGATTAAAAGGCTCTATGAAACCAACTGAGATTAGTGTACTAGAAAAGCCAGAAAACGCTAAAATGTAGTTTTGAAACGGAGCAGTAAGGGCAGCTACCTTAACCGTTGTAGCTACAGGAAAACGTTCTTAGGAGACTACCCTTACTTTTGAAGATATTTCGACAAAATGATGGCAAATGACAAAATGATTTCGTACGAAATGTATAATAAAAGTTTTTTGCGTTTTCTGATTTAAGTACTCTTGCCTCAGTTGGTCCCATAGAGTCTTTTAATCCTTACATGAAATAGGATCGATTGGCATTAAAAAAAGTTTTTGTGTAAATTGCCCATTTTCTCGCTGATTGTACATTTTTTTTTAAATCAGAGGATGCAGGTCGAAATATCTTTAAAAGTTAAGGATAGTCTTCTAAGAACGTTTTCCTGTAGCTACAACGGTTAAGGTAGCTGGCCTTACTGCTCCTATTTAAAAATACATTTTAGCAATTTCTGACTTTTCTAGTACTCTTACCTCAGTTGGTCCGATATAGCTTTTTAATCCTTAGATGAAACAGGATCGATTGGCATCAAAAAAAGTTTTTGTGTAAAAGGTCCATTTTCTCGCTGACTGTACATTTTTTTCAAAATCTGTGAATTCAGGTCGAAATATCTCCAAAAACTAAGGATAGTCTCCTAAGAACGTATTCCTCTAGTTACAGTGGTTAAGGTAGCCCTTACTGTCTTGTCTCAGAAATTCATTTTAGCGTTTTCTGACTTTTCTAGTAGGTACTCTAACCCCGTTGGTTCGATAGAGCCTTTTAATCCTTACATGAAACAGGATCGATTGGCATCAAAAAAAGTTTTTGTGTAAATTGCCCATTTTCTCGCTGACTGTACATTTTTTTCAAAATCAGAGGATGCAGGTCGAAATATCTTCAAAAGTTAGGGATAGTCTTCTAAGAACGTTTTCCTCTAGCTACAACGGTTAAGGTAGCTGCCCTACTACCCCGTCTCAAAAATTCACCCGTATGAACCCGTGGATGTTTTTTTTTTAAATACTTATTTTTTAATAGCTCTTCATGTAAGGAAAAAAATAAAGGTATACCCATGCCTGGGCAGCATTTGGTCCAAAATGGTCAATATCCTTTGAAAACAAACTTTAACAGAACAAATTCCAAGAACCCAATGCAGGATTCAGTAAATAATAATAAGTAATAGTCGTTAAAGAATTACTGACTTCATATCAATCGATATTACATGTCTCTTTTTCCTCGTTATGTCTATCAATGTGGGCTGTAGGTAGTATCTATAGTATTTTGTGAAAGTGATGAAAGCACGTGACCGCAATAGCCATTATTTTATGCATTCTTGGTGCAGGCCCAAAGATCACCAGGGATCAGCATTTTTTATTTTAGTACACAAGACCATTATGGGGAAATCATCAGTAAATCAAGCCAAATGCTATTACATATAAACTCAAATGAGGCTGAAAATACATTCAGACATGGACAGTGATTTCTTCTAGTGACAAAGTTGAACAAAACATAATTTTAGTAACAAGTCAAAGCAAAAACACTTCACTATGGAAAATGGGAGTTAACTTTTTAATGATTATTTTTGGACGATCATACAACGATTCCCATGCCATGTAACAATCAAGGGAAGATCAGACACAAGTATTTTTAAATATGTTTAACTTACCAATTGTGGAATGTTTTGTTGATACTGCTGCTGATAGGGCGATTGAGGCATTTGAGGCATTTGTTGTTGAAACATTTGATTAGCTTGTTGCTGCTGATAAAGATCCTTCGCTTGCTGTTGTTGAAACATCTCTTTCGCTTGTTGCTGTTGAAAGAGTTCCTTCGCTTGTTGCTGCTGAAAGAGCTCTTTCTGCTGTTGTTGCTGGAATAGCTCTTTCTGCTGTTGCTGCTGCAACAACTCCTTCGCTTGCTGTTGCTGTTGCAATAGCTCCTTCGCTTGTTGCTGTTGCTGGTACAACTCTTTCGCCTGTTGCTGTAATTGCTGCTGTTGCTGTTGCAATTGCGCTTGTTGCTGCTGCTGTTGCTGTTGTTGCTGGATTTGTGATTGTTGGCTGGCGAGGCGCGCGATGTCGCTCTGAATATCCTGCAGGCTGGAGTTCATTCTGTAAATTGTTTGTGTATTCTTCGAATGGGGAAACTTTGGGGAAGAATTCTATGAATGGATATGAATGTTGTGAGAAATTAAAAGTATTGAGTGACAGAATTAAAATTAAAATAAAGTACACATATAAATAAAATACTTTTTCTCTTTGATAAATAGTGTCAAACTTGCAAAACAAGATTAAAATATTATCATTTGAAATAAAAAGTCAGATTCATACTATTCAATTGCCGGTTTTGATTAGATAAAACTTAAAACATAAATAACATAATCTCTTCTTCTTTTGAGGATACTCTAATCTTTTAGAAAGAACGGAATGTGATATAATATGTAGTATGAAATGTTTCTTACTTGGCGATAGATTGTTGATATTGCTCCATAACAACGTTCTCTACCGCTTGACTCGGTGGATCCACGACCATTTCCTGCGTAACAAAAAGTTATATTAATTTTTCATATTAAATAATTTACAGACTCTGCCTATTATCGATTTCGACTGTTACAATTACTGTAATCAGCGGGCTTAAAAAGGTCGCTATTGCAGAATCGGAATTAGGAATTTAACTATATGCCATCTCTTTTCATAGACTAAGAGTGACAAGAACGGCATAATATATTGCAATTCCTAGTGTGTTTCTGCTATAACGGCCTTTTTAGCACCGCAGGTCAATTCTAAATCTACCTTAAAATCATCCCAAGCTGTTTCTATATCTCAGTATTTTATTAAATCTTAATTGCCGTCTGAAATCCAATGAAATTCAATTCACTAATGATAATGACTGTAAGTTAAACGAATTAAACGAATCAGGACATGCCATATCAACCTCTTTTGAAAGTATCTATTACATTATTTATTTTCATGCAAATCAATTACATATTCATGCCAAAGCGACACAAAAATGCCCAACGAATTTCAATTAGGATTAACTAAAAAAAAACTTAGGCCTTTACATCTTTACTAGATAATTTATACAATGTCAGGATCCGCCCATTATACTTCGCTCTTAATGTTTTGAGTGTCTGTAATTTGTTTTAGTGTTTGTGTTGCTCATCCCTAGAAACGCGTCCCATCCCTATTTTCACGCTCTACCGCGCACGCGTGTGTTAGGCTGTCAAGACAAGATCAAGAGAATCGGATGAATTTTCAATATTCTGTTTTTGTAATTCGTTTTGTTCAGTTTAGCGTAATATAACGTATGCCGGTTTGCCCTATATCTGTTTTACTGAGTCAAATATTAGTTTAGTGGGAACCCACTCTTGATGCTCCCTTACTGATGAAGCCGTGGAGGTTGCAAAGTACTGGTCAAAACTAATATGAGTGCCATTGACTCGAATGAATGAATGAATGCTCCCTTATGTCCAGTGGTGTACAATAAAGTGTTAATCTATCTATCTAGTTGGTAATATCGGACAATTGCATCTCCCATTCTACTATGGTACATTACCTGGTTTTGTGCCGGGTCCGGCTTGTTTTCTTCGTCGGCCGGAGTTCGCGCGCCTTTGCCCTGCAACACCGCGCCCGCCACCGTAACACAACGTCACGCTACATGCAACGCTATTGGTATACACGGCACTGTCAAGCTCTATGGATTTGATTTGATCGCTCTGCTTTTTTTTTTAATATTAGACGAAATCGCGTGGTATTATTTTGGAAATTAAGAACAGTGGCGATGATTATGTTGTCAACTGAATAATTAAAATTTCGCTAAAACCGAAAGATCTCATTTCGTCTCTAAAGACCAAACATGTTACGGCTTTTTTTAGTCTATTAAGGCTGCATTTATTGGAATTGAATTTTTGCATTTTTAGAACATTTTGGGGTTTTAGAATGAAATTTTGCTAATTATAAGCCTTTTGAAGTTAAATATGAAAGCTGAATAGAAAATATGTTTAAACGGAAAACTGATGGAAACAAACAAAGCTAAAAATTGTAAAAATGCAAGCTATAAAAATATGTAAATATCTCAAGGAAAGATTGCCTCCTATGGATCTGAATTGGAGACTTACTTGTAGGAATAATTTTCAGTATGAGCTTATAAGTCTTGTAAAAAAGTGGTCAGATTTGACATTATTCAATGTTAAATTTGACATTAAATGCCTTGTATACCAATAGATCATCATGCTGTCAAATACAGTGTAAAATGGTACTTATTAATACATAACTTATGTGCTATATTGCAACAACCGGTATCTATTGTGGATCTGTGGTGACTGGTGAGTGATATAGAGAAAAGAATTAGAAAACTTTACTTGAAATGCCAATTTGTACATTGCAATGACTAATTGAAACCGGTGAGACAGTTCAAATCATGGTAGGTACTGATACTAAAATACAATATAAAAAAGTTATGATTTTGAAAAGGAAGCATCTATTATTTCTGCCAAATTGAGCTACGAATCAGCTATTGAAGCTCGGCCGAAATACAATCAAAAATGATATTGCAATGCGCTAATTTAGTGAATTTTATATTCAATTTTAATGGTAATTTATTTTTATAAAGTCTAAGCTGTGTAAGCAATGAACTAAAATTTACAATCAAAAATAAAGGGGAAACTAAATGGGGACCAAAAACCGGCCACTCACCAAGGAGGCCAACTGGTATTGCAAATATGCATCCTAATAAAATAGAAACAAATTAATTTCATATCCGTCATTGTAACAGAAAATAAGGTCAAAGAGTAACATAAATATTAGCAACAGTGTATTTAGTTTATATTACGAAACCATAAAGTAATTTATAGTTCCGTAATGTGTGTAATCTGTTACATTATTTAGTATAAAGTTTATATTATGCTTTTAGTTACTACTTTTATCAACATGCTTGAACAAAATACAGTAAACTCCAACCCAATTCATCCAACTTGCATACCAGTTCCCCAATAGTGCAAACTGTGACTCAAACTACTATCAAAGAACACTTCCTTATCAGTCAAGTGAATTATTATTCCAAATCCCACAATGTCTCTTTTGTCTGATGATGACAACTGATTGATATTGAGATTTTTCTTGGATACCGTAGTAATTAGACTAGGTAAATACAATTTTCTTGATAAAATTTTATTGAAACTTTCATAATCCCCACAAACATAATTGATTCTGAACAAATATTGCTTTTTCTAGCGGAGAATCAACTCTGACCTCATTTTTGTTCAGTCGACAATCTTTTCCGCCTCTTTATAAAACTACAATAAGATTCCAAACACAACGCACTTATTTCCGAACAATACAGACCATTTTCTAAATTCCCTGTACTTGCAAACTAACACTCAAAATACTACAATACCACGCAATCCAGCAAAATTACTAAAAGAGACATCAATATTTTGTTCACCAATTCTTCCTAAATATACGGCTACGGTGCATTACAACTCATAATAACTGAAACAGAGCATTCAGACCATGATTCCATGACTCAGTACAAAGTCGAATTCGGGTTACTCTAAATTATATCATGTTTACGTCTGAGGATCTCAAAATACTTGGTCGGTCCGACCACAACATTCAAAGGCCTTCAACATTCTAAAGTCAAATACACAAGAAAATTGACAACACAAAAAATACAACAAAACTGTTTAAAACAAAATAATCCTTTTCGGTACTAATCAGAAAGCATAGTCTGACGCTCCCATTCCAGTTCTCACTCGTAATCTCATCACACGCAAGTTTACATCAACCCTAATAAAATGCAAGTGCACATCAACTCACCCTAGTAACAGCTTGCAAGAAGGCCTGTTGTCCTAATTGTTGACGTTGTCTGTTGACTTGCATCTCCATCCGTCGCTTGTCCTGTTCGATGCGACGTCGCTTCTCTTCTAGTTTCAGGCGGATGTTGTTGAGTTGCGCCGCCATTGCACCGCCTCCGGAGCCCGAAATGTCGTCCGTTAGGTCGTCGCCGTCTGGGAAATAAGGATTCGAATATGATCGCGACTGTACCCAAGGAGAGGTAGAGATTGTCCCAGATTATGAATGTCTGACTTTACAGCCAAAGAGTGATTTCTTCCAGGTAAACTAGAAAAATCATTTTGTATTATTATCATCGTACACGATGCTGAAAAATGCATTGTGTCGTTTTAAAAGGAGAGTTAAAATTCCGGCCCTGCTTCAATGCTTACTTAGGACATATTCGTATATTTAGATGATGATGACATACACAAATTCAAGCACTTTTTCCGTAAGCATAAGCAGAGATCACATTCTTCCATTTGCTACGACCCCGACACACACATCCAAGACATCTTCAAAAGATCTTAAACATCTGAAGTTCTGTGCCCTTCTTGAGGATACGCTACACTTACATGGTAAAGAAACTTTCAGTCACTTACTCGGTTGTTCCTGCTGCATAAGCTGTTGCCACGTGGTAGTGTTAGCGGGCGGCGTAGAAAAACTTGTTTTCCGCCGATCTGTCTGTTCGCTCTCACTGTCGCCATACTGAGGTTGCATTCCTGAACAGTAGGTAATCAAATTAGTACCCATTGTGAGTTTACGGATTTTTTTTTTGAGCCAGCACAGAACAAATTGCATTTTTATTTTCATTTAACATAAGATTCATTTTTCAATGGATTCTGAATGATCATGTTGGATCTACACTATCAACAGCTAGTTATAATGATCATACTGGTGATAATGGAAATTCTAATTTACACTTTTTTTATAGGAGTATGTGGTCTTTACAAGTTTAGCGGGCATCGATTTACAACTCATATAATTTAGGTGTTTTCGTGCTTTGAATTTTTCCAAGATGTGCCGCTAAACATAAGCTAGTAAGTACAACGAAAGCGTAAATTAAGCTACAGAAATGCTAGAAATACGAGGACAACGGCCAACCATGCAGCAAGCTAACAAAGCAAGCGAAACATTAATTTTGAACTCTACGTGTTATTACGTGAGTATTTGTTGAATCGCCTGCAAAAATTAGTAAGAATATCTTTAGAAACATTTTGATTTCAGCATTCGGTTCTAAAAGGATTTTGTTCAGTTTCAACAAACCATAAAAAATGTATTTACAGTTACGTACACTTTAGTTGTATGTATGGTAAATCCTGTTTCACTTGATAGCTTAAAAACCTATTGTGTACTTGATTTTAATAGGTTATTTTTGATGTATTGACTACAATTTCCGCCATATTGAATTATGACGTCACAAAGTCAAAATGGCGCCAAACATTGTAGAAATAGTTATTTAACTAATTGTATTTTTTTTTTTCGTTTTCAAATGTAATTTATCAGTGTTATATGGGCTGTGTGTCCTCCTATTTCCGCAAGCTAGCTACGGAGCACAAACCTGACTGGTCGCCATTACTCCTAATCTTTGTGAGGTCGGCGAAGCTCGTCTTGCTTCCGTCGCCGTCGGTCGAATCTCGCTCGTTGAGGTAGAAACCATCTCCGCCCCCTAAAAAGGAATTCAAATTATTGTCTGTGTACGCAAGAAGATTAACCTATTGAACAATTTGTAGCTAATACAGTTAAACCATTGCACGCAGTATTGGACAATTTGTAGCTAATAATGTTTTAGAGAAGTAAGCAGTTTTATTTACACCACTCTACTTATAAACTTCTGTCAAAATTGAAACACCGTTTAAACTGTTGCCATCCTTTTTTTGTTAGATAATGAGAAATAGTGACAGAGCGAATCTTGAGCATTGTTTAACCATTGCTCAAGTTTATAAGTAATCCCTACAGTATTTAAAAATAAAGGTAGATCGCGATCGCGTGGTAAAAATCTTTTTTTTTGTCTGGACTTTAATGACGATTGACCTCTGAGACCTTTCTCAGCTTTGGTGGGCTCAGAAACACAATTTGTAATTGTAGTGAGTTAATGAAGGAACGAATGAGCAAATTAAAGAAAGAATGAATGCATACCTTTGTTAGAAAAATGGCTCTGGTTCAGTGTGATGGTGTCGCTGCTATTCTGCCTCCGCATAGTATTATTATCGTTGGAATGTGTCGAGTTCTGCCGCTCGAGTTTGCGGTCGTCGGTGCCGTTCGTAAAGTCGCCGTGAATGAACTGGATGGAGCCGCGGATGTCTTGGCGGGAGGAGCGGAGAGGGGGGTTGTAGTTATCTAGTGGTCCTGGGAAGTAATGATTTTGTGATAAAATGCATAACGGTGGGGAGTTTTGAATTTTAGAGTTTTGTCTAAGAATAGGTTAGGATAAACGATTGTAGGTATGATAAAATACTAGGAAGACTTAGAATCTTTTGCTCAACTAAGAGATAGGGAAGGACGCAAAATTAAATTAAATGCTTTCATGCAAAGTCATATTGTTCATTATTGGGGATATGTTATTTTCGTAGCTCTGAATTGATGCTTGTGAAAATACCAACAGACAGAGAGAGACTAAAATTCTCTAATGAGTCTTTTTTTATGAGAACACTATGCGTGTTGGATAAAATTCCCCAAATTTATTTAATCTCAGTATGGCAATGAGCCGCATTTTCATGGACTTATTTCAAGACATTCCCAACATTAATTCCTCAGTGAATTCTTTAATACAGTTACATTTGGAACGGGTGTCTAGAAGAAATAGCCACAAGCAATAAGACCGCCGATTGTAGGACATTGTATTCGAAAACTAGCCTAAATTTTTGCTAATTGTGTTCTAAATAAAGTTCTTATTACTATTATTGTCTAAGAGTATTACCTGCGGGTGCAGATATCTTCCTAACATTAGCCAGCGTAGCCAGCTCCTTCTCTGGGTTCTTCCCCGCGAAGTGCAGTCTGTCCTGAGAGCCGCCGAAGTTCTCCACGGTGAGCTGGCTGTCTTCAGTAATGGAGGAGCGTCGGGAACGCCGGCCCGCGAACGAACCCTCGCGGGAATCCGCCCAGTTCGACGGCCGGCCGGCGGTCCGGGTTTCTATCACTGATGGAAAAAAGTTAAAATGAGGAAACTAAAACTTATTAGAAAATTTAAAAAAGAATGAAGCATAATTTGACATCTTTAATCTTATTTATTTAAGCCAGCCGCTTCTGGCTGGTTTTTAGGTGGGAACCCTACTGCCAAGGGCCGCCCGGACGGGCCCGCCAATGTATTATCGACTAAGCCAGCGCCTTACTATCTTAAGGGTAATTTTTCTGTGAACCGACTAGCAGTTACCCCCGTCCTTACAATTTGTCTACAACTGACTACGGTCAACTAAAGGTTGTAACTTTAATGTAAAAGTCATAAAAACTAAGGGTTGTCTAAAAAATAAAGCGACGTTTATGTCTCCGATTGGTAAAATAGGAGACAAAAGAAAAAGGCGAGGTTAGCTAGCTAACTGTGTGCAAGCGAAAATTTTTCCTAACTGGTAAGGTGTGAGTTTCTTCGATAGTACTTAAAACCTACCTTTGTACCTAAAATGCTGAGTACGCCTTCTGTACTATTCTGTGGAACTACACTAATAGAGATGAGATGGAACTTACAATGATCGTCGTCCCTCCTTGCTATAGAAGACAGGGTAGTGACCCCTCTCCCTCTATGCACTACAAAGTCGTCCCTCTGCGGACTGCAACTCCGTCTCTCGGGAGTACTGATTATAGAACTACACTAATAGAGATAAGGTGGAACTTACAATGATCGTCGTCCCTCCTTGCTATAGAAGACAGGGTAGTGACTCTTCTCCCTCTATGCACTACAAAGTCGTCCCTCTGCGGACTGCAACTCCGTCTCTCTGGAGTACTGAATATAGAACTACACTAATAGAGATTAGGTGGAACTTACAATGATCGTCGTCCCTCCTTGCTATAGAAGACAGGGTAGTGACCCCTCTCTCTCTATGCACTACAAAGTCGTTCCTCTGCGGACTGCAACTCCGTCTCTCGAGAGTACTGAATATAGAACTAAACTAATAGAGATAAGGTGGAACTTACAATGATCGTCGTCCCTCCGTGCTATAGAAGACAGGGTAGTGACCCCTCTCCCTCTATGCACTACAAAGTCGTTCCTCTGCGGACTGCAACTCCGTCTCTCGAGAGTACTGAATATAGAACTAAACTAATAGAGATAAGGTGGAACTTACAATGATCGTCGTCCCTCCGTGCTATAGAAGACAGGGTAGTGACCCCTCTCTTTCTATGCACTACAAAGTCGTTCCTCTGCGGACTGCAACTCCGTCTCTCGAGAGTACTGAATATAGAACTAAACTAATAGAGATAAGGTGGAACTTACAATGATCGTCGTCCCTCCGTGCTATAGAAGACAGGGTAGTGACCCCTCTCCCTCTATGCACTACAAAGTCGTTCCTCTGCGGACTGCAACTCCGTCTCTCGAGAGTACTGAATATAGAACTAAACTAATAGAGATAAGGTGGAACTTACAATGATCGTCGTCCCTCCGTGCTATAGAAGACAGGGTAGTGACCCCTCTCCCTCTATGCACTACAAAGTCGTCCCTCTGCGGACTGCAACTCCGTCTCTCGAGAGTACTGAATATAGAACTACACTAATAGAAATAAAGTGGAACTTACAATGATCGTCGTCCCTCCTTGCTATAGAAGACAGGGTAGTGACCCCTCTCCCTCTATGCACTACAAAGTCGTCCCTCTGCGGACTGCAACTCCGTCTCTCGAGAGTACTGAATATAGAACTACACTAATAGAGATAAGGTGGAACTTACAATGATCGTCGTCCCTCCTTGCTATAGAAGACAGGGTAGTGACCCCTCTCCCTCTATGCACTACAAAGTCGTCCCTCTGCGGACTGCAACTCCGTCTCTCGAGAGTACTGAATATAGAACTACACTAATAGAGATAAGGTGGAACTTACAATGATCGTCGTCCCTCCTTGCTATAGAAGACAGGGTAGTGACCCCTCTCCCTCTATGCACTACAAAGTCGTCCCTCTGCGGACTGCAACTCCGTCTCTCGAGAGTACTGAATATAGAACTACACTAATAGAGATAAGGTGGAACTTACAATGATCGTCGTCCCTCCTTGCTATAGAAGACAGGGTAGTGACCCCTCTCCCTCTATGCACTACAAAGTCGTCCCTCTGCGGACTGCAACTCCGTCTCTCGAGAGTACTGAATATAGAACTACACTAATAGAGATAAGGTGGAACTTACAATGATCGTCGTCCCTCCTTGCTATAGAAGACAGGGTAGTGACCCCTCTCCCTCTATGCACTACAAAGTCGTCCCTCTGCGGACTGCAACTCCGTCTCTCGAGAGTACTGAATATAGAACTACACTAATAGAGATAAGGTGGAACTTACAATGATCGTCGTCCCTCCTTGCTATAGAAGACAGGGTAGTGACCCCTCTCCCTCTATGCACTACAAAGTCGTCCCTCTGCGGACTGCAACTCCGTCTCTCGAGAGTACTGAATATAGAACTACACTAATAGAGATAAGGTGGAACTTACAATGATCGTCGTCCCTCCTTGCTATAGAAGACAGGGTAGTGACCCCTCTCCCTCTATGCACTACAAAGTCGTCCCTCTGCGGACTGCAACTCCGTCTCTCGGGAGTAGAACACGCGGACCGACCCGTCACGGCGCGAGGTCGGGGCCCGCAAGCCGACGGAGAACGCGGCACTGGATATTGACAGTTATTATGTTAGAATAAGCTTGGAAATTGAATGCGTTGCTGTGTAAATTGCAAGAATATTCCCCATATAATTGACAGATGAACATTCCCCGGAAGGAGTTCGGAAAAATATCGTTTATTGATAACGACGTTTTGAACATTATCAGTATCTTATTCGACGATATTTTTTATGTGATTAATGCCCACGTGTGATTATAACAAGAATATTCAGGAGTTTATTTATTTGCTATTAGAAACTTTTTGCTAATCAGAGTTCAAATTTAAATGGAATTTTACAAATAAAATTGTTACGTCATAATGTTGACTACTACAAAATTAAATGTCTGAATAGATTTTTTTGTAATATAAAGGTACTTACGAATTGGTTTATGATAATTCTTACTTTTTTATGACGGTGTCTAATCTACAACATCAAGCAACAAATCAATACTAAAAATTAAACAATAAATATTTATGTCTTTAAATTCGTTTCACATTATTCTACAGTAACTTTGAACTACATCTACAGTGCAATGTAATGACTGTGCCACTATTTTACTAGATGACGTCATCAACCATCTACTGTGAATCTGGGAGCCTTGAGGACATAATGTCAACGACTCCAGAACTAAAGAAAAAAAAAACAAATAGTTATTAGAAATAAGCAAAAGAAAACACATGCTAAAGCGCGATTCAAAAGCGTCGTATAAACCAAATGAGTTAACGCGTTTGTTAATAAAGCATAGAGAAAAATGCAAGAAATAACGTAGAAAAGTGAACAAAAATATACACAGACTATGAACAAAATGGACGACAAAACACACAAAAATTACAAAACACGCAGGACACAAAAACAAGTGAATGATTCGTTATTCCGTCATAATGATGTCCCACTGAAAACGACCAACAAACGGAGAAGGCATAGTGCAACTTTAATGAGTATACATACATAGATGTCTGCTATTTGTGTGTCAGAGAATGACTAAACCTCTTTTATTTATGTTTCACATATGAAAATCTTGAAAAAATGCTTTAGTGCAAACAGTAACTCTCATTATTATTCAGAGCCTTTGCACACGACGTTCTTTATACGAGCTAACGACGCGCGTTTTCGATTAACGCGTTCTCTGCGCGTTTTATCGGATTATATGCGTTGGTATGATACTAAAGCAAATAAAAGTAATAAAACTCGCTTCAGAAGCCCATTTGTATCGATACAAACCCAAGTGCATCGCGCATTAAACTGAAAAAGGGGTATGAAACGCGCGCTTACAGGCCGCCTGTATTAACGTATCTAAGATCGTGTGCAAAGGTTGTCAATGCCCAATAACCTAAGTGAGCTAAACGATGTTTATAACATAAAGGTGCACTACAACCTTCCGTACATAATACCTGCGAAAGGTGGCAACGAATCCTCTCCTCTCAGGTCCGGTATAGGCGTGGGCGGCGGCGGAGGCAGGCAGCGTTTGTGTCTCACACCATACGCGTTTGACGCGTCGCGCGCTGTCGGGACCACACGCACCTGTCACCCTGGCTTACTACGGAACTCTATGCTTCTCCCTTACACTTGTAAAGCGCTATTGAACTCTTTGTTTTTACCTCACACTGTATGGCGCTACAGTAGTCTATGCTTTTGCCTCACAATATATGGCGCTACAGAAATCAATGCTTCTCCCTCGCACTGTATAGCGCTACTGAACTCTATGCGTCTCCCTCACACTTGTAATGCGCTACAGAACTCTATGCTTTTCCCTCACAATGTATAGAATAGAAATAGAATAAAAATAGACTTTAATAGAAAAAAAAAAAAAAAAAAAAAAAAAATAGAAATTTATTTATTTGACCAAAAATAGAACATACAAGTATAAAATGAAGCCCTGTCTCCTGGACGTATGACGTATGACGCTACAGAACTCTATGCTTCTCCTTCACACTATATGGCGCTACGAAACTCTACTACGGATACCTTTTTTGTGAAATTGAGAGTGCATACCTCTCGCAAGGAACTCATTTCATCCTTTTCAGTGAAATTGAGTGTTTATCTTGCACGGAACACTATGCTTGATACCTTTTTGTGAAATTGAGGGTGCATACTTGGAACTCTTGTTTGGGATACTTTTTTTGTGAAACTGACAGTAAATAATTCTTGCACGGAACTCTATGCTTCGGATAATTTTTTGTGAAACTGAGAGTGAATAATTCTTGCACGGAATTCTATGCTTGGGAGACTTTTTTGTGAAATTGAGAGTGCGTACATCACGCACGGAACTACGTTTGGGATACATATTTTGTGAAATTGAGAGTGCATACTTCTCACACGGAAGTCTAATTTGCATACTTTTTTTTGTGAAACTGAAGGCGCATACTTTTAGCACGGATATATACATATTATCCTTGGGATACTTGAGTAAAATTGAGAGTGCATACATCTCACACGACACCTCAGGATTGTTGTTTGATGATTATGTGGTATGATATTTCGACAAAAATATTTCAAAACATTACAGATTTTTATGTTGACAAATGACAATAATTTATGATGAGCCAATTGTATCTCCCGAAAGCTATACTTGTGTACACCGTTGTATAATATTCACCAATATACAAATACAAATGAAAAACGTGCATAATTTGTGACCAATATAAAAATTCCCGCACTAAGCTAAATGCCGGAGTTCCATTGCAAAAGCAAGACAGGGTGACAACATACAAAATATAAATCTTACGCTAAGCATTACCGTTCAGATCAACTTACCCCTCCACACATCAATCTTATAAAAACTGCTCCTGTCAAATCTGTCCTACTAAACAAGAGTAGAAAAATGAAGCTTATATTGCTTCAGTGAAGGTTTTAATTTATTAAATTAGTAGGCAGAGTTTTTGATATTATGACCACATACTCCCATTAGTTCTAGCATGCAATGAGCATTTGGGGTAAACTCACCACTTCCAGGGTATTTGACGGCTTGCACGGGGTGGACTTCCAGCATATTGAACAGATCGGCTAGCATCGCTACTAAGTTCTGTCGCATTGATCTGGAAATGTATGTTTCTATTTCATTATTCATTTCCATGGTTTTATGAGTATTTTTCATTAAAGTAAGTTCGTATGAGTAAGTGGCCAACTCTGGTGACGGAGTTTTTAGGCCGCCTAAAGGCCTCCGTCTTGGCTTAACGACTTAAAAGCCGGGACCGACAATTTAACGTGCCCTCCGAAGCATGGAAGCGCTCAGCTCGTAATACCACTTGCGGTCACCCACCCTAAGAGTGGCCGCGCCCAACGCTGCTTAACTTCAACGATCAATCAAGAACGTCTAAGCAAGCTAAGCCACGAGTTTTCATTAGTCAACATCAACAAACTTAAATTGATTTGATATTGATTTTTGAGATGTAGTTGAAGATTTTTTGGTATTCCGTACGCGATCCATGCTGGATTCAATTCAATGTGATCGCGTGTACGGGTGGGTCCAGTTACGTGTAGACGTATAGCTCTGTCTCGCTCTTTGGCCTAAGAATTGCGTATTGCGCATCCTTGTCCTGTGGTTCGCCAGAGGACAACTTGTTTGTCGTAGATCAAAGACGACATCATAGGTCTACTAAGTGAGTCTACATCTGGACAGGACAACAATGACTTTTATTTGGAGCATTTCTGTCAAGTTTAACTTTTTGAGTATATTGAAGAAAGAACTTGGATTACCAATAAAAGCTCACTCACCCACGCATATACGTGACATCCTCAGGCAGCATATGAAATATGTCATGCGGTAGCGCGCTTCGGCAGAATTCGCGAACCAGCATGAGATTGTGCAGGCAGTCTTGAATCGAAGCCATCCGTCCCACTCGCACCCGCCGCCGGGGCAGCGCCTCGGGGCAGTAGAAAGAGACGAGCGCAGCTAGCGCAGTTCCGTCGCATAGTTCCTGCAGGTTGTTGACTGTGGGAACCTGCATGCATGCCTCTTCCTGGAAATATTTGGGTACATTTCAGAAATAGCAATTTCAATAAACTTATTTATGGACATATTGTCTGATTCGTCTACTAAGGGCTTGGCGAGTTTCCACGACCATCTTAAGACCACGCATTAAGCCCATTGTACGATTACTCATAAGGTTATTCCTTTTGAAATGTTATTTTAAGTTGTGTACAATAAAGAGTTTTCAATCAATCAATTAACCACCGACGGCCTAAGGTGGTCATTCAAACTTTTCAAACTTTGTTTGTTTTATTTTCCTAAAAAATATTGAATAATTGATGGCTAAAGCTGAGCGCACACCTATCCGCGCCGAATTCTCGAAGGTGTGAGAGGTTTCGTACGATTTTATATACTTAAAGAATTCTAAAAGTAAATTCGTTCGGCGCGGATAGGTGTGCTTAGCGTGCGGATAGCTTTTTGATGGTAAAATAGGATCTATAGAATGTAAGAGAGTGTGCAAGTAACCTCTGCCTGATTGAGCGCAGCGCAAGCCGCGTTCACCCAGCACAGAATGCCGTCCTCGTGCGGCACGCTCGAGCCGGCCGGCGGCGGCTGGCTGGTGCCGAAGCGCTGCGCCGCCGCCGACACGCGGTCCAGCGTCACCACCTCGCGGGCGTACAGCACCATCAGTGCCTCTATCACAGACATGTGTGCGCCCTGCAAACAAAATATGCTGGATAAATAATAATAATAATAATAATATAAACTTTATTTCAGGCAACTTAAGAATAGTACAGATGGTAAAAACTAATTCTAAGGCCCATAGAAATAAATACCTTAAACCTAAAAATACATATTAATAAAACTTAATCTAGGTCTGTGTGTCACGGCGTGGGGTATCACGTGACAGGCGGCCCTTGAACCACCGAAACTTCACCCCTCTCGGCCAGAAGTCAGGGCTCATGAAGGTCTTAAATCTCTCCGTAGGGAAAAACTAACTATAGTCGTATTGCTCATTATACGGACTAAAATTGAAGGAAAAATTACATAGCAGTAAGTAAGTGTTGACCCCTAAGTCTTCTATACTAATCTATATCTATACTTCTATACTATCTATACTATCTTCTATACTAATTATATAAAACGGAAGAGTTTGTTTGTTTGAACGCGCTAATCTCAGGAACGACCAGTCCAATTTGAAAAATTCTTTCAGCATATTAAATGCTATACTTTTGAGGAAGGTTGTAGGCTACTTTTCATCATCATCATCATCATCATATACCATCACTACGGGGGCAACGCCGCGAGGCCGCTGCTAGTAATTATATAAAACAGTGTACCGCAAAGGGTGTGCCGCGGCACACTGGTATACCGTGGTCATTAGTTGGTGTGCCTCGGAAAATTAAGGTTACCAATCTCAGAAAAGCTACTCTAAATTAGGACCGCATATGCTCAAAAACAAGCTCATGTTTCGCATAAAAAAAAAGATTTTTCGTCTATGGAGTGTACCTCCAAAATTTTCCGATTTCCTAGATGTTCCTTGAAAACAAAAAGTTGGCGGAACACTTATATAAAATATGGTGATAATGATGATGATGAAAATCAACCTTTAACCTTCCTCAAGAGTTCAGCTATCAAATGCAGAAAACTTATGTGTGACTATTTTTTTCAGTACCTAA
The DNA here is from genome assembly GCA_958496255.1 of Camptogramma bilineatum. Lineage (NCBI taxonomy): Eukaryota > Metazoa > Arthropoda > Insecta > Lepidoptera > Geometridae > Camptogramma > Camptogramma bilineatum. Next base: position 2,873,358 of record OY292453.1, read on the forward strand.
ATAAGATCTTTGTTATTTACAGAATGTCATCAAGAAACCACAATTCTACAAATGGAAGTTATAAAAGTAAATGTGCTATTACAATAATGTAAAAGTCATGTATATCATCGTAACATCGCATACATTGGGCTTTATTACGATATCCAGGTAAGTATCTCATAACTTTTTAACTGTTATTAAAAAAGTTTCGGAGTAAAATATTCTTTTCCGATAGGTGCGTAACACGTATTCTGTTATAGGATCGAAAAAGGCAAGACCTGGCTGCGACTGTTTTAAAACTGAACACATGGTACAAATGGCGTTGATCTAATAACTAGCAGTAGGTGAGAAGGATGATGATATCATTTTTTATGTACGTAGTAGGTATGTGGGTATGATGTGAAGGAAATGTTGAAGGCTCATAAGGACATAGCATGATGATAGATGCTAATTCGAGATCTTGGTCTGTAACAGCGTCAAGTTACGAAGAGTAGAAAAAAGGTTGAGAGGCCTTTGTCCTGCATTGAGACAGTAATTGCTGACACATGAAATGAATATAAGTATAGTCCGACAAAAACGGGTAGACACGGCAACTAAAATTTCAGTACTTTGGAAACCCTTTCTCTACTAATCTATGGTAAAGTACAGGTTTCTTGTCTATAGTACAGGTGCCGAAGACGTCAGTCAGAAGTAATAATTTACTTCTAAAAGAGAATTTATCTATTTCGCGTATTTAGCTTGCACAGTGGCGCCCCCATTTATTTCTATTATTTTGTGTCGGACTATAGTTGTGTGTGTGAGAAAGAGAGAGCTTCATTTACCATTTTGAGCGGGTTGGTTTGTATAAGCACGGTCTCTGTGAGCGCGCAGTCGGGCGGATCCGGCACGTGGACACCTTTCCTCGCGAATGTCTGCAGAATGTTCCAGTGGTTCAGGCTGTGATAGTTCTGGTCCGAGTACATGTTGGCTAGAGCCAAGCAGTACAGCTCGGCATTGGCGAGACCGCCACATATCGGCGGCTTCAGGTGCTCCTGATCCTGGAAAGAAAAGAAAACATCTGATCATGTAAAGTTTGAAAATTGACTGCTACTTTCAAAGTGATGAGATTGGGTTGGATGGACGGTGGTCATACTATTACTACGTTAATAAGTTTGTCTGTATCATTAATTTAAGTAGGGGGGGGGGGTACAAATAAGGGGGGGGGGGTACAAATAAGGGGGGGGGTACAAATAACATCTATGTACCTCAGCTAGTCTCGCCTGCACGTGGTCCCCCTGCTGACTAACAGAAGAGCTAGCAACAGAGAAGGAAAACTTGACACAAACCCGGCGCGGTGCCAGCCGTAATGCACCTACTACCAACATGGCGGCCTAGGTGGTATTAACACCATTGCCCAGGGTCGTCGGAGAGAAATACGCCATCTCTCCACCCGGTTCCATGCTGCTGCCTCAGCGACCCCTTTAGGCGGAAAGGTGGAATGTTGTGGCAGTGTGGACCGAAGAGGGCTTGCCTTTAGTGGCCGGCCCCAGAGCAAGGAAAAGCTTGAAACAAAAACCCGTGAGAAAACACGTAAACTCCTGCGGATACCTGGGGACCTCCGTCAGTACATACCCTCGCTCCCGGAATGGGCGTCACCCGGGGGCGGCCTTTAAATCGTCCCATACTCGTGGGAACGCAATGGATCTACAAATTAATCATCCGCATGGCGGCGACGTGGTACGCCACCCGTCACGTCTCGTTTCTCGCGGGGGCGAAAAGTGGCTCACGGAGAGCCGCTTTGCTACGTTGAATGTAGGAGGAGGGATGGAAGAGAAGTTGAATGAAGTGTGTCAGATGATGGATGAAAGACGGATTGATGTTCTCTGTGTGAATGAGACGAAGAAAAAAGGTTGTGACACCACCAAGCACGGACCCTACACGGCATACTGGTCTGGGGTACCCAGTACCACCAGAGCCTGCCAGGGCGTTGGTGTCATTTTATCCACACGAATGGCGGAGTGTGTGAGAGAGTATGAATGCGTGAATGCGAGAGTAATGTGGATAAGAATGAAAGTTGGACTAACCCGTATCTTTGTTGTAGGTGTTTATGCTCCTGTCGACATCGGAACCGGCACGTCCCAGAATGCAAGGGAAGAAAGAGACGAATTTTGGGAGAGTTTAGGAGATGTTTTAAAGTTATGCAAACAGAATGAAAGAATAATAATGCTAGGGGATTTTAATGGTTGGGTGGGATTAAAACGCGATGGGTTTGAAAGAGTTCTTGGGTTGTATGGCGATGAAAGAGTGAATGAAAACGGTAAAAGTGTGCTTGAATTATGTCTGGAGTGGAATCTTTGTGTAACAAACACTATGTTTAAACACAAATGGATTCACATGTATACACGAGAGGCGAAAAATGTTAGGAAAAGTATGATTGACTTTGTGATAGTAGATGAAAGAATGAGAAATTTAGTTCTAGACACTAGGGCGTATCGTGGAGTTGGGATCCATACAGACCACTTCCTGGTAATGAGCCGCATTGGAGGTCTTTTCAAAGGATGGAGACATAGGGTACACGAGTCCAAAAGTGTTCTAGAACGAATTAAAGTCGAAAATTTGCAAGATGATGAAGTGAAAGAAGAGTATAAAAGCAAATTAATTGAAAGGTTTGATGATACGGATGATATTTGTGAGATTGAGGATTTGTGGAAAGTTTTTAAAAATGAGGTTGTTAATGTGGCTTCCTCGGTATGTGGTGTGAGTAAGAGAAAGAAAAGTATGACAGTGAATAATGTATGGTGGGATAAGGATGTGCAAAAAGTTGTGTGTGATAAGAAGAAAGCTTGGTTGGATTGGCTAGCGGTTAGAGCTAATGAGAGAATGCATAATGCGACGAGTGAGGATGTGGATGTAGCTAGGAATGAATACAAGAGAAAGAAAGATCTAGTGAAAGAAATGGTTGCAAAAAAGAAAGATGAACAAAAGGATATCTTTGATCAAAGACTAACTGCAGATTTCCAGAAAAACATTAAATTTTTCTGGAAATCCATTCGTTCCACTCGTGGAAAATCCCAGAGGACAGAGTTGAACGCGATCAGAGATGAGAATGGAAGTATAGTGAAAGGTGAAGAGTGCGTCCTAAAGAGATGGAAGGGTTATTTTGAAAGTTTGTTTGAGAGAGAAGATAGAATGGCACCCGCCTCAATTTCTTGTGAAAGTGAGGATAGTGAAAGCAGTATCGGAATGGATGAAATTGTGAATGCTTTGAAAAATATTAAATCTGGAAAGGCTGCAGGATATGATAGGATTACAGCCGAGATGCTGAAGGCTGGACATGGCGTTGTGGCTAGTCAATTGCATCGTCTATTTAATCTGTGTTGGAGCTCCGGCCGTGTACCAAGTGATTGGGGCAAGGCTGTGATAGTACCTCTTTATAAGGGAAAAGGCTCGCACCAAGACTGCAAAAACTACCGGGGCATTAGCCTTCTCAGCATCGTTGGCAAGTTGTATGCAAAGATTTTGATTGAAAGGGTTGTGAAAGAAACCGATAAGAAAATATGGGATGTACAAGCGGGTTTTCGAAAGGGGATGGGATGTACGGATCAGGTCTTTTCCTTGCGAAGCATAGCCGAGAAATTCTTGGCCAAAGGTCAAAAAGTCTATTGCGCATTCGTGGATTTGGAAAAGGCCTATGATAAAGTGATGAGGAATGAACTTTGGTCGGTACTGTCGATGTATGGAGTGAACAGCAACCTCGTTCGAGCTCTGAAATCTCTCTATGAGGATTCCAGTGCTTGCGTGAGGATACATGGGTCTTACACGGAGTGGTTTAGCATCCAAAAAGGTGTTAGGCAGGGATGTGTAGCGTCACCATGGCTGTTTAATCTATTCATGGACAGTTGCTTGCAAGATTTGAAAGATAGTGAATGTGGCTTGAGAATGAATGAGTTACTCGTCAAATGCCTTCTCTATGCCGATGATCAAGTGTTACTTGCGTCGTCGGAAAATGAGTTGCAGGAGATGGTAACAGTTATGCATGAAGCTTTTGAGCGTAAGGGAATGAAAGTAAATGTAAGTAAGACGAAAGTTATGATATTTGAAAAAGACGAATGTATGACAGCATGTAATATTCTGATTGGTGGTGAAAAAGTGGAACAAGTGAAAGAATTTGTATATCTGGGGACTTTATTTACTAGAGATGGGAAGTATAATAATGATATTGAAAGGAGAGTGAATGCTGGAAACCGAGTGAATGGGGCACTACACAATTTTATGAGTAGCCGCAAAGTGTCTGAAAAGGCACGTCTGGCAGTCCACCGAGGAGTGTTAGTGCCGACACTGATGTATGGTAGTGAAAGTTGGGTATGGCAGAAAAAACATCAGAGCAGAGTGAATGCAGTTGAAATGAGAGCGTTGCGTAGTATGTGTGGGGTAACTTTGAAAGATAGAGTGAGAAACAGTGTGATAAGGGAACAGTGTGGAGTGAAAGAAGATATAGTGATAAGAATTGAGAAAGGCATGTTAAGATGGTTTGGGCATGTAGAGAGGATGAATGAAAGTCGTTTAACTAAACAAGTGTATGAGGCGAGTGTGAATGGAACAGCTGGAAGGGGTAGACCTAGGCGAACATACCTGGATCAGATTGGTGATGTTTTGGAGAAAGGCCAGGTAAAAAGTACCCTAAACCGGCGAGCTTGTATGAAAAATGTGATGAGAGTGAATGAGGCGAAAGAGGTATGTCAGGATCGTAGCAAGTGGAAGTCCGTGGTCTCTGCCTACCCCTGTGGGAAAGAGGCGTGATTTTATGTATGTATGTATGTATGTATTAATTTAAGTAAGTAAGTTCGTGTGAGCAAGTGGCCAACTCTGGTGACGGAGTTTTTAGGCCGCCTAAAGGCCTCCGTCATGGCTTAACGACTTAAAAGCCGGGACCGACTTTTAAGGTGCCCTCCGAAGCACGGGAGCGCTCAGCTCGTAATACCACTGGCGGTCACCCATCCCAAGAGTGTTTATTTAAGTAAGAAGTGTTCTTCGAAGAATCTTCTTACTCCATGTCTGTAAGCATAAACAGGTTCACGACTGCTTCCCCAATGATGGTAATGCTCTCAGATCTTAAGAACCTTTGAAAATATCTATGGAGGTAGTCTGTCTGTTCTACTATGAATGGATCATTTAGTTATCATACAAAGCGAATTGTTTTAAAATTATTATTATATATGATATTATTGCATAAAAGAGACAAAGCATTCAAAGCAAGAAGTTCACAGAATACTTTTTTGGCACAATGACTTGTAAGACTGAGTAGGGCGTCTCTATGTTCTAAGCTAAGAGACAACGACAAAAGAAACTTGACAACATCTACGTCACCTGCAAATACCAATTTACAAGGAATGTTAAATAGGCCTATTATAGTAAGTGTACAGTTATACACTATAATAAACAAAGAACACATCGTTCAATTCGTACTGTACAATCATTCATTTTCTATTTAATTTCTTATAATTTCACGAAAAAAATAAAGACCATTGATTTAGTCGCTTGTGTCTAACACAATGAAACATCGAAACAAAAAACTTAGGCCTTTACATCTTTACGAGATGATTTATAGTGGCAGGAGGCAATCTTTAGGGACATTATAGTGACTGGGACAATGTTGAGATGGAGTAGGCTTGCCTAGCACCTAAACCATCCTCTCAGCTTAACCGGCCATATCCACAGGAAAGACATGGTCAATACGTGTGGGGCTGACTAATCCGTGGGATTCCTCACGATGTTTTCGTTCACCGTTTAGAGTTCGTGTTAATGCGCATATATTTTCGAAACGAATATTCCATTGATGCACGGCCAGGATTCGAACCCATATTATGACCTTTGGATCGAAAGTCGAGGTATACCCCTCGGCCAACATCGAAACAAGAGCTAAATAATACTACAAAAGACAAGAAAAATGCAAATCTAGATCAATGTTAGGTCGCGTCCTATTTTTAAATAGGACAGCGTTGTCAGTCAAACTTATGTTTGCTATCATTTCCAATGGCCAGTTTTTATAATACTTATAAAGTTAAGAGTGGTTTCACACACACTTTCTCGATACGTTCACTAGACAAGGACTTAGGTATAAGCTACGTAGGTATGTACTGTACACTAGCTCAGTGCAAATGAAAGCGTGTCTAACATTATAACGACGTAAGCAACCACACCTACACAATATAATTCAAGAATTTCGAATAGCTTTAAAAATTAAATGTATGTCAAAGGTCGTATGACCTTGAGCAACCAGATATTTGTATTCAAAACAAGTAAAAATATTTGAGGACGAATGTGTGTCTAATTTCGTGCAAAAATATGTGAAAATAATATTTGTAACATTTGTATTATTTACCTTAAATAATTGTAATTGCTTATATTTAAGAAAGACTATTTGTTAAATTGTAACTCTATTTAGGTGCAACTTAGGGCTTTTAATTTTTTTTTATTGTCTATAAAAGACGAGAGCGTCAACGCATTATTAGGAGCGAAGACGTAAAGTTCTACCTCTACCATCCCTCAGACAAGTCCGCCTTTTCATAGCAAAAAAACACGATGCGAAGCTTGGATTCAAACTCACAACCGTAGAAAACTAAAAGTGACTCCTTTAGGCAAAGAAGGCTTTCATCTTCTGCTACATTAAAGATATAAATAAGGGAGGATGTTCGAATGGCTGCAGTTTAGGGGTACCTATATCAGAATACGTTAATATTATAGGGGAAAGTAACATAATATTAAACACATTAACCTCGCCAAGCCGGGTGTGGTCGAGTGAGCCAGACGCGACGTCATTATTACGTCATTGTTAAATTTCAACCCCTGCCACAGCCATCGGTTAAATAGTATCAGAAAAATGTGTACAGCAGTAATAAAATACAACTTTTCAATTTCAAAGCCCATTTAACTTGTAAGTATAATGTCTGGATTTTGTGGCTGCAAGAACAAAACCAAAATTCGTAGTAGCAATAAGGTATCAATCAAAACCCTCGCGTAGTTTGAAAGCGTGATAGTCGTTCGTTGAGAAAATACCCGATATTTCAAAACCACTTACAAAATTCCATAAATAGAAGTTCCCACACTGATCAAGCCCAAAGCCATTTTGTACTTGTATATGAAGCCAGAAATCTGTGTCGCTCGCGTGTCTCAAAACCTGCCGGCTGGCGGGTAAATGACACGTGAAAACAAAACTTGTTTTGTTGCAAAATCGTCTATATTACAACATTTACCATCTCATTGACCATGGCTTGAAAACCGCTAAGCGACACACATGTGTGAAGTATTAGTATTAGACAATATACCAATACGACCTCGTTGGCTCTCACTTTTAACCTAAACTCGTAATATTATCGATATTGCCGATTACGGCATTCAGTTTACAATAGACCAGTAATATCGTGCGGAGAGATAATTAACTGCGGTAATGATTGAACTGGTCAAATTGCCTATGAAACTCTTACAACAAATGGTTAAAGCCACTATTACATGACAAGCATTAACAACTATCACAAATTAGACTTCATTCATTAAACGTTTTGTCAATACAAATTACAATTTCCAAGTCAAAATACTCCATTAATGCAAGTTCAACACGTACCTACATACCTACTTCAAAACAGTCAACTGTACAATATGAGGCTGAACAACGGACAAATACCATTACGGTAATAGTTATACATTTTGTCTCCACTTTTACAATGCAGTTGTCACATAGCTGTACTGTACGTCTTTTATAACAACCGTCATTCACCATAGCAAATCGATCAATGGCACAGTTTTTACTCAAGACTAGAGCATCTTCACTCAGAACTGCTTGGACGATCCGTAACTGAAGCATTCTCATGATTTTCATTACCATATAATATATCTGTCTAGACCGGAGTACTCCTTAGGAGAACATAAAAAACGACGATGATAAACATGAACGTAAATGTTTTCTTTTCGCACAAGATCATAAAATATAATGCCGCGTTCGTATCCAAAAAGGCAAATTAGAATGATGATTGCGTAAGTGTGTTGTAACTTGCAAATAAATCATACATTTAAGTAACCGAATTATGTTTGGACAAAATTATTTATAAACAGTCGATTCATCATGGAAGCAAGCCATAATAAAAGTTTAGACTTTTAGAAGTTCCAAGAATCATATAAACACAATGAACAGCATAAATATTGCACAAAGGTAAACACAACAAATCCACCCAGTTTATTCCAAATTTATTCCTATTATACGTTACCAAAAAAGTTCTAATCTCTAAATGCCGTGTACGTAATTAGTGTGCGGAACGACAAAAACGAGTGCGGCAAAACTGGAACAAAGCGACAAGTCGCATAAAGCCGTCTTGTCACACCCAGGTCAAGGAATGGCGCCGACAGCAGCATCTCAGTACTTGTCTAATACCTTGTTTTGCTAGAACGCTGAACTGCTTTCATCCCTAAGGCAATTAATCATGACAAAGATAGACGCAGTTGTGTCAGTAATTATGATTACACGTACACAACGGAGGCTCGGCATTGATCGACTCATCGATAGAAAACTCTTGACTTGCAGACACGTAAAAAGTTAAAGATACGGTAAAAAGATTAAATATACAATGTGAACTAACAGATATCAAATAAGCTATATGTTCAACGCACTTAGAGAACTTCAGGGTACTAATAGAAACAATAGGAATACTTACACACGACACATTCATGAAGAATATTGAATGAAGGTAAAGGCGTAGAGTTCATTGACTTCCTTAACTACAATCTTACACCGCAGTGAGTCCGTAGTGTTTAATATTCACACACTATGGCACATTAAAATACAAATGGGCCAGCACTACGGTAGCACACTAGCACAGTGCTATAACCCAAAAGTCAGATATGCAAATCAAAGTGTGTACTTTAGTAAAAAAAAATAAGAAGGCACGCTCAGGTAACATAACCTGCTTAGTCACCAGTCTGCGAGAAAAGAACAAAAGATCACATATACCCAGAAGCGGAAATGGTGGACTATTTTTACCGGCGAACTTCAAAACCAATTTTCATTAATTTGTTCAAGCTAAGGAACTACATTTTGAACCTTATGTCCTTGAGTATTAGAGGGTTGAATGAATTGTTGGGACAGATTTATTTTAGGTAATATTTTAGTCGAATGTTCATTCATTAAGAACTATTTCCAACGCGGAACACGATTTGAAACGACTTCGACGAGGCGGAACATCTCAGATAATAATTTCAAAGGATTCGAGCAAGATTACATTCGGTGAAAACAGATTTTAACGGACCACCATTTACCCACAAGGAAATGTTGGACATTTTATGGCATGGAATAATGTAAGTTTACAATTTATCTGTAAGCATCTGATAAATATTAGATTCTAACAACTATTATTAATTGATTACATTGGCGGACGAACTTGAGACAAAAACATATTGCGGTACCGTCTGCGGAGTTCATCTAACTTTGTGCAGTTCTATGAAATAGAGCAAGCGAAAATCTGGTGTCTCGACGTAGAAGTACCAATCTGATAAGACAATCCTCACGTACAAGAAAACATCAAATCGATAAATATTTATCTGATGTCTCTTAGGTTTTAGAAAACAAAAGTTTATTTACGCATACCTGAAATAACGGATAGCATAATAACGTACGACTAGTAAAGAGTTCGCTTATCCGCTAGTTTGTTTCTTTCTATGGTTCAAACTTACATTGACAATGTGCTACATTGTTCCCTTATCTACGACATTGTGGACAGACATGGCAAAGGCTAGATAAGGCTTACGTTTGTTACGAATAATAGTAGAGAAACCTTCCTTACTTTCCATTGAACTTGTAGACATAACTCTAATGAATGATGATGTAGCATAAGCTTTAGTTGGGACAGGAGTACAAAATTAAAGTAAAGTTGTAAAGAATGTTCATGTTTGTATGTTAAAGTTTCAATCAGGCCTTAACCACTGGACCGATTTAAATGAAATTTGAATAGATGTAGACCTGGAATAATATATAATATGTACAGTACATACATAAAATAACGCCTGTTTCCCATCATAGGACTAGGTAGAGACCACAGATTTCCATATAATATTAGTACTAGTATTCTGTGATAATATGTAGCTTATTTAAAATGTTAGTACCTCGCGAGCGAAGCCGCAGGCGAAAGCTTTGTAGATAGAATAAATAAATCCCAGACGAGATTTTCTTTTAAAGAATCAATTAAGCTCAAATCGTGGCGCTTGAACTCATTTGCAACAACATCCGTTAATGGATATCCGCTGAGAATGGGTTCGAATAAATGCACAAGCTTCGTGGAACCAGCATCGCAGACTAAGCAAAGCTGGAATTAGCTGATAAAACCTAACAAGTTTGCCTAGTTACAAATATGTCAATTAGTTACAATGAGCTTAAATTTTGTTTGAAAAGCTTTTATGGAACTTTTCATGACAAATAATGGTAATAATGTAAATCTGTGTAAGATGAATTTGTGACTTTTCTGTCAAAATAGTCTACGCTAGACTACGGGTTCTACTGTTATTACAGTGGTGGTTGACGGCATACAATGGTCGTGTGATTTCATAATAATGTCTTACTTTATCGTCTTCATTTGTTTCGCGTCTGATCACAGCCATTTTCGGAACAAGTCCGGTGATTAAATTACACACAATCAGATTACACAGGGCACTCCCAAATGAACATTTCTCCAGCACTGAGCAGCTCGCGTGACTTCCAAGCCACGTAACCATGGATGGCTCCGATCAATAGCAAGCCTCAACTTAGCCTAACTTTCATATCAAGGTTAGAAAAATTCAGTCGATTTAGAATCATAGGACTAATATTTGTAGAATAAATAGTGCAGGCACTAAAGGGGAAACTCACGGCTTTCCATTCAAACAATTACTTTATTAAAACGATCAGAATGTATCTACCAATACCTACTAAGCAAATAAGCATTCATTGTAATACTATCTACTGGAAAGAGAAAGTTTTATTTACGTTATGTAAGTCAAAAATCTGATCTTTAAAACTGGTCTTGACCCGTTCATAAACAAAGTCACTTTTAAAGAACGATTACTTTCGTAACATATTTTGCAATCAAATTAAGACTGTTGATAAACTTTAAAGCACAGACCAGTTCCAAGCTGAAATCCTAATATAGAGATATCAGATGGCACAAAAACAGACTTTATTAAAGAAAGTCATCCAGTCTGGAGAGGAAAACAAAATCGGTACTAAAAGGCAATATTATTACGATCCAGCCTAGCCAATCTCTCCCTTTTGTTTCGGAGCACGGATGTCTGAAGCTCGACAAAGGAGTACTATTATTAAACTGGAAGCTATACCAACCGCAACCATAGTAGTTTCTCATTGCTGCTAACAAAACTTTTAATGGGCCTGACCTTTATAATCTTCTGAACTACCGTTAGTAAGTTCGAAGAGTTAAGAGTTCGGATCGAATAGCCATTATAGCTAGGACATTATGTAATGCATACAAATAAAGATTTGATATATGAGCCCGACACTGTTTGGAAGAATAAGAAATTATGTTTACACAACGAACAGTAACCAACAAAATCCAATACTCTATCATGTTCATGAATATTTTATAGCTACTCGTAGCATCTTTCCTATATACAAATAAATAAATGAAATTAGGTTGTTGGTAAAACGCTTCAACAAGACGTTTCATCAAGTAAGCAGACAATACTTTTGTTAACATTGAAAGGAATTTCAGAGATAGTACTAAACTAACAAACTGTTTCACAACAAAAGGATCATAAACGTAAGATCTAAGTAAATATGATACGGCTTCAGACACCGATAGAATAAGGACAATGATCTGTTATCTCAATATAATCCGTTTATTAAATAAGACTACTTTTTATAAGAAAGTTAAAAGAAATAGAGAGTTAAATGACTTACATCATGATCCCTGTAGAACGGCTCCTGAAGATTCTCTGGGACCCTGTTGTTGAACGCCTTCGATAACAGCCATTTGATTGACGCGCGCTGCTTCGACTGTAAATAAAAAAAAACTGTTAGCCCCAAAAAAAAATAGTCAGTGTCTTTAGCTTGAAAGTTAAAATCATAAATGTAGACGATGTTCTATGAAGAAACGAAACACCACAGTCTAATTTCAGACTGTTTCAGACATGTAGTTCAATCTTGTTGACCTATCTCATTTCAAACGACGCAAACCGATCAAGAAGCTTCGAACTCGCAGCGTCACCGTCATCGAAGCTACATTAATCACGTCAGTGAACGTTATAAGATACCAATAGACTACAGCAGTCAGTTGTAATGTAATAATACAACTACTTATTAGCTTAGTGGTAATGAGTAAATAAGGAGTTACGCACACGTAACATGCGCAAATACCAAATGTATTCTTTGCAGTCTTTTTATGAATGTTAATGCACTAAAAAAGTTTAGACATTGTAAGATCCATGATAATGTTAACCATGACATTGTAGTGCTATTTAAAGTGCGACATCGTAGTTTTTTAAGCACAGTTTTAATGCTGTTTGTTTACCCATTCATGACATGATACAACTGAATGCTCCTAGTCTATCTACCACCTCAGTCCCCAATAGCTATTGTGAACCGTCAACCAGTGTTATGTTATGGCGAACGTCCGCTTATTGTGATCGCGTTGATCAATAACTGGAACCAAACTAGATCCTTGTCCTAATTTGTTTAGTGCGACACAATGCAATAAGTGAAAGATTGATGAGATGGACAACTAGTTCAATTTGATGTTAAGTGTTTGAATATGCCTTAATGAATTGGGACGTTATGGTTAGTATTAATAAAGTATTTCTTACTCTCAATCGTTTCATATTTGTTTTAAGGAATCTAGATCAATATGCAGCTTATAATATGTATTACTTTAACGATATCTAAACAAATTAATTCAACCCGACAAAAGGTTTGACTTATTACTATTAGTACTAGTACCTATGTAAGAATCATACCAAATGTGAGATTTCGTTGGGGATTGATTGAATTGGTTGTGGAATTGGTACTTCTCCTGTAAGACAAATAGCAATGTCAAGGGCAGGCAAGATCATTCCGTAGTCATCGAGACTATAACGGTACTTAAAACGTATTACTACCAAATGCCATGGATTCCATCATTCCGTCTGGCACGATTACCGCACATCACATTCGACACGCAAGAATGAAAGTGCGCACGCAATCGATCACTCTCTGTTATTATTTTGCTATAATCAATAGGTATGGGATATGCAAAAACTCATCGAGATAAAAATCAATATGAGAAAGTAATTTTAATAACATGTTGATGTTAAATCAGTTACGGATGATCAGGCGCCCATTAAACACGAGGTTTCTGCACAATTCATCCCTATATGGAAAGTTTTGCTATCTACCTGTTAGCCAATCTAAGCAAAAATATCAAAATGTATCAAATCAATAAACGTGTTGATTAACAAAAACTTAACTCGAACAAAATATGTTATATTACGAAAGTAAAAATAACATCCACTGCAGTAGACACACTTTCAATGTTTAACTTACTTCATAAACATGCAGGAGGCTAATAAAAAATACCAAGGGAAAAGGAAGAGCATAACGATGAGAATACATTAATCTATAGAATCAAAACGTCGACAAATCATAAAGCAGAAAGGTCGAAGCGTGCCGCCGCATACCTATTCCGATAAAAATAGGCAAGCCGGAGACACTCCCGAATAGGAAGCCGTTTGGAAGAAAAAGTTTGTTCAACACAGTAAAGGAAGTTGGTAAGAAAATAACAATTTGTAGGACTGACTTTGTAATTGATGGAAAGTATGATGAGGGCGCAGGCCAGTAAAGGCTCCGTTAGCTCATTTAGAGAAACTACTACTTCACTTCACTTTCTCAAGCAAAATCAATGAATCACAATGACGCAAAACAATGTACAGATTCAACTGGAAGATTTAAAAATGCTGCTTTATCGTGATGCAGCTATCCATGATATCGATGCAGTGCTTATTTGTATCGTATAGGTACTAAAACACATCCAATATAATTATGTTCCGTGAACGTAAGAGCGGGAGCTATTTGCATTTTATTAGGCAAGAATGAACCTTAAAAAGCATTTTCCGATACAAATTACCACGTTGCAGGTACAGTCTCTCAACAGCATAATGACATTCTGTATTCATTCACGAATTCGAAGTGTATGTGTGATGTGAAGGACGGATGTTTACTACGCCACGGATGCCAGTACTAAAAGCATTTGTAACCGGTTCTCTGTGGTTTAATTCATTAGAAACAAACCACCTGTTTAATGCAAAACACAGTACTGGATAAGCTAGAATTGTTTAAATCGAAGTGGGAATGCAGAATCGAAATTGAAATTTATCCAAACTGAACGTGTCCCTTTTAATAGTTATGCTTATTAGAAGCGTATTCAATAGTATTGGACTAGCAACTTCTTAAATTATAAATAAAAAAAACATCTCTCTCGTGATATTCTGCATCTGAACAGCCGTTAAGAAATAATTAAGTACAAAAATTAATAGCTGTGGTATTAGTTAATATTTAGTGTTTTTTTTTTTGTTTTGTTCGGGATGGTATCAGTACCTAATCAAATAAATAGTAAGTTCCCCAGGTCATCTAGAATTTGTATTCATTTTTTATGGAACGGCTTTTTGATATATCTCGGATTCAGAAGCGGTACAAAGTTCGCCGGGTCAGCTAGTACATTAAATATTACGAGCTAAAAAACAGTTTAAAGGTTAAGTCTATGCGACTGCGAGTACATTACTCTATCTGGAGTAAAAATACAAACACTGTCTGGGCGAAAATTCAATTTGCCAGCGCAGCGTTTCGCTCGTAAAGTGCCCGACAGTCGACTATTAAGTACTTTCATGCACCACGCTATAACATATAGCAAGTGGAGCGGGCAGGCCACTCTCTAGAATTCGTATTAGTTAATTGGTGAGTAATTAGTGGTGTCTTGTCTGCCATACTCTCTCCTGAGAACCCTAACTTCCTCAGCACCTTCCAAGAAGTGGTCACACGATTACAACGAACGTACAACACGAACACAAATGTCGGTTCAATACAATCAATGGCATCCGGAAGATCGCGCTTCCTGAGCAGCCACAGTGACCATTGCGGGTAACAAAGCGTGTCAGTCGAGGCATAACTCAATCTGTTTTTACCGCAAATATTTCTTCGATATAATAACTTTTTTTATTTTGTAAATTGCGGACTATTTATCCAACTGCAACAACCTTTTACGAACACATTCTATCGGGATAAAATTACATGTCAGTAGATGGCTGCACTCCTTGTTTGTAATACAAAAACTCCTTACCGCACTAACCACTGACTCCACTGTAGACGAGAACAAATGAACTTGTTGTCTTTGGAAGCGGTTTTGTTTTCCCTAGCCATATCGCCTGACAGGATAATTACGTATGACGACCTATAAGGTTGTACTACATATACTTAAATTGTCAGCACTAGCTGAAGCAATTACAAATGCTGTAAGTGGCCAGATACGAACGATGGTTACAAGTAAATTGCGACTGGAATCTAATAAACATTAATCACGGGTGAAGGGACGGTAAATGAACAATAGTGGACAGTAACTGAGATTACAAGCACGAATTTAAGGCGCGGGAACTGCAAAAACCGGCTCAGAAGATCCTTTGAACCAAATAAAATGCTATAAAATTCTGATTCCTTTAACCAGAAACATTGGGGAAGTATTATTATAATCATCAAATGAATAGGTGATTATGCTACTTAATTACTTTTCTAGTTAGTCGAATATCTTTGGTGAAAGGATTGATTTAAAAATAATTAGCAACCATGTTATAATTATAATAAATGGAATGCTATGCTAACGCAATGTGGATGATTTTGCATTGCGATTTTGATTGTGAGTGAAATAGGCCGGGTATTACCAAGGAACGGGAAAGGTGCGTTGGCACCTGCAGCCCACGCGATGAGAAACGATGAGGTCGCGCGCCCACGCCGCCGCCTCCACAGCCTCAATACAATACTAGCCTGTGGATCTATTAGTCTTCCTTCAATTACATACGTGCAAGCAGGACAACAGTCTGTATTTTGGCACATTCGTAATTACGATTTGGTAAAAGATGAGCCATTACGAATGATTGCTAATATTTTGTGTCAAGTAAATATGCAGATTCACAAATGTGCGACTTCAAACTCAAGCAAATGTCGAAACATGTCTTGGTTAGTCAAATAACGTATATCAGTTTTATAATTATTGTCATCTTCATAAATTCACAGTTCACGTAAGTCTATTTTAATAATCAAACTGTGACCACTGTTAAATCTAATTCAGAAAGTTACGTACCGGACTGGAATCGCGGTATCCGAGAGAGAAAACAAGGTAAAGATAATAAGATTAAAAAATAATATAACGCTCGTACATAATTAGAAACTTCATCTAATTACAAATTATCATTCTTACCGAGCACGGCATATCTGAAGTTAACAATTTAAATGGATGATACAAAAATACTGCACAATACTGTTTCAAGTTTTACATCTGCTTGCACCGGGTGTTCTAGTTCATCATTGGCTATTATTTAACTTTTTGTCCCAACTTACTGTGCTCACCTGCCGATATCTTTGTATGACCAGCTGCGCTCATAAATAATACATCTACAGGTTTCTTAAGACCGACAAGACAGGAAGTTCGAACTGCGAAAGTAGCCAGTTCCAAAAGTGTTTCAAAGCTCCAAAACGTGCTATCTACGTAGCAAGTCAACAAGCTTGACATGTTCCACAAGAACATGAAGTGATTCACTGCCGATCCAAATAAGGAACAAGTCAATCGGACGAGAGAAAAAGAATTTCAATATTGCTGCTCGGAACAAATACACCGATGCATAATTCATGGAGAAGCTAAACATGGGCAAACGATCGAACTAATTCTCAAACACCTTTGAATGGTATTTGCAAGGTTTCTAATAAGCACGATCTGGTCTCGTTTATGGGTATGTAGGAAACAGATGCCTAGGATCATGATGTCCGAGTAAAGATGAACGAATAAAATAATTTAATAGAATAAACAACAGAGACGTGATCTGTTAACTAACGAGCTACGTATAAAAAACTAAGCTATTTTCATAATTCATATCAGACGGCATCAAGAGAGGAAACAGGAAATTAGAAGATAGTGCGTAACTTAATATAGGTTTGTGTAATTAAAAACTTGGGATTTTAAAACAGTAGTAAAATGTAGAAGAACAAAGCGAATCGCAACAACATCATAAAACCGTTGAAGCTTTCGCGTCTAGTGGAACTAATGGAACACACAATTATTAGCTCGTGGTCAGGAAGCAGAAAATGATTAACCCTACCACTGACTCATTGCAAGATATCTATTTTACCTGACCACTACTGCTGCTTACTCACAATTTTTCTGGTTAATCTATTTAAAGTAATCATTATAAGACTTATAGACCTTGAAATTAAATGAGTGAGTGTTTAGCAGAGAATTGTGTTTGTTTAGAATCAAACGCACCTAAATACAGTAATTGGTCCCAACCATGATCACTTATATCAGAAATGTCAACAAAGCGAGGCTACGTGATGAAGTCATAACTAACGACAACTATAAATAATACTAGACCCACGCTGACTAAAACATACTAACTTTATTGTGCTCTAAATCCTTGTAAAGGCCATAATCGATGCGAAACAATTTTTACGTAGATTCTACAGCTACAGACTGTGGTCTGCTAGAGATTCTGTTATTTGTCTGAAACTAAATTGTCGGTCTTCAAAACAAGGTCAGAACTTTTGTGGTAGCTGCAATTATTTCATACTTGACGTCAATTACACGGATGACTGTCTCCCGTTCATCAGAATTTAGTGCCATCACTGACACGCAAACATTTGACAATGAAAATTATAGTGGCCAAGAGGCTGCTACGCTCCTAAATCAAACACTGTCAAGGTTTGCCGCGATAGCTAATAGTAGGTGGCATTCGAAAATTACAGTATACCTTCATTTATGATGATAAATCAAAACGTCCATTCAGAGAAATGGAGATAACAAACAGTCAATCACATTTATCGCATTTCGCGATGTAATTTACCGTCATCAACTCATCACTGTAGAAGATAAAGCCAAGTTTTGACTGAAGTCATGCCCGATAACTCGATAAGGAACCCAATGAATTTCCAGTACATTCCCCTGTATTCATCGCCTAGACCACAAACGCTTCGAAGGTGGTCAGTTGTTAATAATTGGATGATTCAGTCGCAGCATTGGATGATCTACCATCTGCCGTGTGACCCAGTTGGTATTCAACTGAGCTCGGTGAAAGTGAGAGATGGAGTACCTGTGCACTGTGTAGGTATCCGGTGTAGCTAGATAGCACTACCAATACGTTTCGTAACCGCTATTAATAGTACTCAAAACTATCGTCGGTCGATATAACAGAAGCGACGACTTGACGAATTATTAAGTTACATTGGTTATGTCACTGACCAAAAATTCTAGAAGCAAACTTTAAATTATATTGTTATTCATAAGAATTATGAATGGAGCTAAAACATCCTAGCGCCATAAATAGTTTTACGCCCATAAAAGAAAGGCATATTTAATTATTCAACACATGTACTTTTTCATAAAAGAGTAAGTAGTTGTGTTAGTATGAATATTAAGTAAATTCAGTAGAGGTTTGGAATTGTAACCGTCTGGGCCTGGTCAACCGACACGACAGCTGCTTTGAAGAACTTTTTGCCAAGAACCTAACAACCTATACAACTAGTTACTTGGCGCGCACGCAATGTAGAGAAATGTGGCCTAGAATTTGAATATTGTGGCTCGCATGTGTCCTAATAAAATATTAGGTTATATATTTATTAAATTGAGTGAGTATTTGGGCAGCTTGTAACAAAACATACGCAATTTCCAAAAAAAAACCTATTTGATAAGAATGTTAAATTTTATACATCACTCGTTACTTTTCTATTATGGGTAGGGCATAGTTTCACAGGAAAGCTGTATAGGCCTCTTGAAGCGAGAGAAAGTTCATCGAGAACTTTCCGTTATAATCTGGAGTAGCAAACTTCATCATTAAATTACGTAAAATATATTTTGATAGCTTCAAATTAAAATTGTAATAGTTTAATTCGTGATTTTGATGAAACAGTTTAGAGAGAATTAGAGAATTAATTTAGTATGACCAAAAACAACTAAACTTATATATTATTTAATATCCAACATGTCATGCTATCTCGCATTAACCGTGAACACCATTATCCACAGCACAGGCGTGACCAAAACGCAGGCAGTTCAAAGCAGTCAAGGTCTTTCTTGCTTTAAAGCTGGTAGCGCACGGGATCAAAAACTCATCATGGAAATACGAACGAAGCTCTTCAAATCCGGATCGAAAGTTCGATTGAAGCATCTGACTAAAGCCGAGAATTTACTGCCATAAATTATCGAAATCTAACACTTGCGAAAGGAGACATGAATATTTCACACGATAGTGTAATAGGTTTGGGGCAGTGCGGCAATTGACCAAATACGAATTGAGATTGTATTCGTGACTAGATTTTATACATTTTCAGATAGGTTGGTACATATTTATGTCGAGAGCAGCATTTAATTGGTATGAGGAAGTAATTCTTAGCCTGCGCGGAATTATAGTTTGTATCGAGTAAAACTGTTATTTTCCGTAGACTTTCCGACCCCAATCAGACAATTGAAATTCAATAGTTTCCAATTCCAGCTTCAAAATTAATATCGCTACTGCGGGGAACTTATGCTGGGTCGTTTACTTATGCATGCGCGGCCCACTTCCGAGATTTCCCACGTTGCCAGCACTATACTCCCAGTTTGCGTAGCAGCGTATCATACCGGCTCCGGCATATACAAAGAATTCAGCAGCTCCCAAGTGTGTATCTTTTTAAATCGTCGGAATTAAGGCTATAAAAATAAAACGAAACAGGACCACGACTGTATCCCAAAGGTGAGATAGAAATTCTCTCAGTTTTTAGACATGCAAGATAGTAAAAAGATACATATCGGTACATGCTCACATTCTGCAGGAGTCAGCATTCACGGCAGGGATTCGAATCCACGGATCAAAAGTCGAGGCACAATCCCACGTGGCGCTTTGGGATAGAGTTTAGGTATATATCATGCTCAACTTTAATTCAACGGTGAACAGTTCTATTGACTTACATTGATTTTATGTTTCAATATGAAAAGGATTCCACTACTGACCCTCCTTACCTCCGACCATTCCCCTAGATGTTTCTACAGAGTGAAACGTTATAGTTAGGCAAGTTAATTTATTCTGTGCCTGTGGGCTGGTATTGTGCAAGAATGTTAGCATCTTGAGGAATATGCGAACCATTCGCTTTCCTCACAAATAGTTTCATGTTCCCCGTGGGAATTCTAAGTCTAGGTGTTCAAGAAGCTCGTTTCTAAAACCCTGTGAAAAGCAGCCGCGCTGGTATAAAAGGAAACGTTATAATGAATTTCTTTTGATCCACTTTTGAAAGGAATTACGGAGAAAGACTTTTCTGTGGTTCGCTTGAACTAGTTTCAGTTGACTAGTGTGATTGTTTGAAATCATAACGCTATTATAAATGCATTAGAAACAAATGGAGAAGTGGACAATAGAGGATAGATAACGGCGTGATAAATGTACAATATAATATCAAGTACTTACCCAAAGTATTCTTGCTTTGATCAGTCAGATCTAGCTCGTATTGTTTAGCTAAATCAATTCACATAATCTTCTTACCAACATCGGAATTTGCATAAATGATGTTGAAGACCTCTATGTGAACTCTATAAATATGCTGTCTATGACAGCACACTATAGCTTATTCTGTTACATCGCGATAAAACGATAAAATGGAAACATTGTGTTGTGACGATAAAAAACGTGTCTTCTCAAGACAGCTACTTTATTTAAGAGAAAGTGAATTGTATGTTTGTAGGTACTTCTTGCGAAATTAGATAATCTTGCCCACCAATGGTGTCAGACCGACAATTTATATTTTTCAGTACTTTTATCGCTTACTAAGTTCGTCTAGTACTTACTTATTTCATAACCCTCCTTTTGGACTTCGCCGCAGTCGGGTAAAAAGTAAATCGGTCACAAGGTATTGGTATTTAGTGATTATTAGGTACCTACATATGTAGGTATTTCTTTATGGTTTAAAAATTGTTTAACATTATGTGTGTAAAAAGACGGTAAAAAACACAAGGATATCCATGTTTCCTTTTCTTCGGCGTGTTTAATTTCACTTGGTGATTCATAACTTGGGTTATGAAGACAAGTTTGGCTAATCGATTTGCGAACACAGGCTGGTTTCTTGAAAAAATATTATTAGGTACTTCCGTATTCAATTTCACTTTTAACAGTTTGTTACACCAATATTACAACATTTGGTTACATGTGAATGGTTTGACGTTGTGACTTCCGTTCATTCACAAGTCGAAATAACACATAATTTTGGAGATATTCTCATTCAATGTCGACACGAACGCCCCGCCTACAGAAAAACTTAAATATTAAACCTAGAAAATCTAAAATGTAGTGCAAACCAGACACTTCAGACAGTCAATCGATACCAACATTACCAACCCACTAGACATCCTCAATCATCAAGGATCTCAGTAACTAGAGCTGTGACAGTAAGGATGTATTTTACGCACAGACATTACTTCAATGAACTCATTTATCGCAGTCGTAAAATTTACTATCGTTTACCGTTTTTGATGAGAGAATCAGGAGCATTCCGTCGTGCAATTTTTTTAGTACCTACGATACTAGATTTTGCTACGGAAGCATTTAAGATCAATGCAATACATCATCCGGCAGATAAAAGCAATTTCTTCTGACAGGCAAGGCAACATAAGCCTACATGAAAGCAACCGCACTCCGCTGAACATTCCGCATTTAGCTTTCTCTGACTCCAAAGCGGACCAGCGCAAGCATCTAGTATTATCGAGTGCTTCAATACCATTAATGGGAAGGTATGCAACCGCATTAGAAATTAAGTAATAGCTTGTAATGACTGGGGGAGATGGACGCACCTAATAGCTTAAACCACAACTCACATCAAAGCTCAGACGCAGGTTTTATACCATTAAATAATAATAGAGCTTTAGCCCTTTAGGCACTTGCAAGCATCTTATTACCATGAGCAGGTTTTGGATAAGGATACAATAAAAAGGTTAGGACAACAGATGGCACCCGTCAAGGGCAAGAGAACAAAACATCAGTTAAAAACGTATCTTTATCCCCGACGACAGATAGCAATCTAAGTATGATAAAACAGCTTGATTTATTTATAGAGCCTCATTGAGTAATATGTATTAATAATCAAACATATGAGGAGTAGCAATGAAACAGCATTATTTCAAAGGCCATAAAAATTCTAAGAGGCAAATTAATATTCAATTTGACCAAAAAAAATGTTGGCGCAATAAATTGTTCGCCGAGACAGAATTCTAATAGATATAAAGTGTATTTGATCGAATGCACCGGCTAAAGATTTAATGCTCTTTATGAGAACGAACGTTGAACAATTTCAAATAAATTAAATGATAAAGGGAACGTATATTGCCCTCCCGTCCCGCCCGTTACGAAACATTTATTTATATGGTTACCGTGTCGGATTCACGAATACGGGTTAACCAAATAAACAAACCGTAAAAGTTGCCTATCGGAGTATTGTTCTGCTACGTAATTGTTGTAATTGAGGACTTATAAACAGCTGCTCCGAAGTGAACCAAGGACCAACAAATCAAAAACGCATAAAGACAATCAAGAGATCTCTTAGGGTGGATATGCGGGAAGTTTAATGTCTAACAAGGTGTTACGAATTGCAAAATCACTACAAGGTTGAAAGTTTGGAACTGACCTGACAAAATTGGACAACAATATGCATAGGTATCGACGAAGGTGATTTGCAAATCCCGGTATGCTAAGGTATTTATGTATGGGCACAAGGTCCTCTCCTTATTTAGATGATGTGGTGGGCGGAAGCGTGCACCGGAGCTGACAGTAACATACCGTGGCGCAACCAGTTTGGTCACATCCACAAGTGTGCCACCCAGTTTTTGTAGAAATATGATACAGGTTAGCAATTAAAACTGTTGCTTTTGCCCAGATAGATATTATGTTGAGAAGCAGGTACAAAGCTCTCCGTGTATGGTAAATCACTGCAGAATGCAGTTGACAAGCCGCTGACATTAATGATGAAGTTCTGAGAAGTGCCAGACATGTTTCAAGGATATTTTTAAGTTGTTAATTGAACTCGTCGAGACCAGATAGTCTCACATCCTGCGATTAGGAATATTTCTAACAACTTAAAACATTTTGAACGTATAGGTATCAGCTTTAGCTTTAAGAAAAACTCGGAGCTGAAAGTTCGAAAATATAAAGTAAAAATATAAATTGAGAAAGCAGGGCGTCCATGCGTGATTAGTGGGTTATTCAAATTCATTTTATCGTTAAAAATAACGAGTGGGAAAGGAAACTGCACCGACAGCGAACAATCGGTGAATTACAGTTCTCAGTTTCTATCGGCAGCCTATCATTATAGACAACATCGTATTGGATTCGTGTTCTGCATTTTCCTTTGCATAGTTTATTAGGTACATATTACTCAACATGCTTCAGAACAAGCAGCAATTCAAAACATAACACACTTTGATTTGGTGATTATTTTCAGGGTGTGGTGAGCATTCAGATAAGTAGAAACATACTCTTATTAGTCACGAGCAAACAGCATAGCACTTTCAATTTTGGTTGAGGCTTGAGACATTCATAATTTAGTCAGGTAAGAAGCGAATAAGCGTCAGAGTGATCTGGGTCGGCAGGCACCGCATGGCTCCTTTCGCGGATGGTGGCCAACGAGCCGTGTGCTTCGAGAGGGCCACGGTCTGCTGGCTAACCTTGGCCGTATGACTCCCGCGCGATCCCGCACGGATCACGGTGACATCACCAACGACAATATTCTAATGCTCTAAGAGGCCAAGGCCAGAATTATTATCGATGTATTATAAAACACATTCAGAATAATAAAAAGGAAAGTAAGGTCGACGACCTCTCTGCGGAAGATGCAGCTGCTGATGGATCTGTCCGGATTCTTTTTTTAGATGGTAAAATGCGGAGCCGCACTAGTTTCCGAATCAGTGCAGCAGAAAGAAAAAGTTGGACAGTCTAAACTGCTAGCTAAAATTGGAATTGTTCTTTTATTTTGAGCGGCAGTCGCATGCTCGAAATTTTAATACGCATAGACGTTCTAATAGAAATTGTACAATGCAACTTTCTAATGCTGAGCAAAAAATATCAATTACAAAGTTAGTTAACTCTAGTAATTCATTATCTAAGAACTTAATCAAGTTTTAAAACTGTTTGTTTACCAATTAATTCCTAGTACAAAGTACTTACCTACCACTTATAAATTAGAATAAGAAGTTGTCAAGATCATGCAAATGACTAACCTGACCGTGGAAAACTAATGAATGTGGAATCAAGTCGAATACATTTACAAGTTTATCGTGTCGGGGCATTATCAAACAAACATAGGTACGACAACGCTTATGCATCGGCACACCTTGTGATAAGTAGGTAGGCATAGATCATCAACATTCCTGGCGAGTAGCGTTCAATGTTAACTGTCGCTATATAGTGTAGGAGTCTTGCATAGCCTATTAGAACGTTTCTTCAACGTTCAGGTGGAATTCGGGCTCACTTGCGTATTTTGGCCAACTAAACTAGCCTAGAACATGCCCTATGCTTTCTTTCCTAGCTTTATTTGAAATTACGTCTTTCTTAGAAGAGCTTTCTAAGACCAGTTTCAAACCAAGTCAAGTAGCTGTTAAACAAAGTCATCTACATACCTAATAGCCTATAAAACTCAGATCTAGAATCATAGAAATCGCTCACCGAGACGGAAACGGAGGCACTAGACATTCCCTCCTCGGATCCCTGACCCTCTGGGGCGCTCAGGAACCGGCGCAGAGTGCCGTATCCAGACGCGGAGGCGACCATCGCTACCATTGCACTATCACAACACTGCTGATGACATCACACGCGTGCTTCCGACGTTATACTTCGTTCGGCTAGGCTTACGTAGTTCGTTCAGTCCGCGCACGGCGATCCGCGCGCCTGTCGCGACTATACTATACTGCCTGTCGGCTGCGCCTGCGCCCCCCTCTACCGATAAACTTAGATAAGCTTGTACCTTGCCATAGAGTAGGTAGGTATTATGTGTAAGCTGCTTTTGCTTTACTTCCGTAGATCTTCGTCGTTTTGGGAGGATGACATGCAAGAGATGTGTCTTTAGTTTGTATATGAACCATTATCAGATGTTCAATTCAATCAATCATGTTAAATTGAACTTAGTAGGTATATTTAGTTATTGAACCTAGTAGGTATATTTATTAAATTACAATCATTTGGTATCAATCAATTAGACATTGAAGAGATAGTAGAGTTATGCAAACAAAATATCAGTACATAGGTACTTAATGTAATAATAGGCAGTTGATTTATAAATTCAAGTTCAACATAATTTCAGCATGTTTGGACCCATGTTTATTTTGGTTATTATATACCTAATAAATTAAAATCTTCTTAATCGTACTAATATTATAAATGCGAAAGTTCGTTTGTGTGTGTGTGTGAATGTTTGTTACCATGTAGGTATCTCCATAACTACTAAACCGATTTTGATGAAATTTGGAATGTATTTAGTATATTATAAACTAGCCGTGTCTGTGGTTATCCTGGGAAAGATTGCTTTCAGCATCTTACATTCAGCCCATTGGCAAAGACTCAGTTATTTTTGCTTTTAAATAGATACTTATCAATCAACTTTATCAGTTACATAAGTTAATGTTTTCTTTGGTAGGTATTATTTATAAGATATTATACCAAACACCTGTGATAATGATAAGTAAATATGGTTACTTGGTAATGCTCTAAAAACTCTGTTGCCATCTCTTTGCAATGAAAGCAGTAGGAAGAAAACAAAGAAAGGAAAAAAACTTTCTCTAAAGCTTTGCTGAATTGATATTATTATGAATTATGGGATTAGATTATAACCAATAGCTTCAACATTTTCAAATGATTGTCTAAATCACATGAGGCATCCCATGAATTTAGAAATTAGCATACAATAAGTAATTCAGCACAAATTTTCTCTCCATGCATTGAATTGGATTATTGGGCAATTGGTGCATGTCATCTTGAATTGTGGAACAATCATGATCTGAAAATGTGTATGCAAGCAAAGTTATCTATGTACTTATACAATTTAAATAAAAATGAACATTTGTATGTTTGTCTCTATACATCCCTAAACCATGAATCAGATTGTGGATGAAACTTTGGTAGGGTTTTCTGAGGACGCCCATCGGGGTTTCTGCTCCAAAAAATATGATATAAGTACCTACTTAAATAGTAAAATGTTTGTAGTTTTTAATTTTTTATGTAGCATTGCAACGCATGCCAGGTTTGTACAGCTAGAAAGTTAAAAACTAGAAATATCACACTTAAAAAGTGTATGTATTAAACTGCTTGAAATTGTTATTCATAAGTTTGTAAGCGCTTATAATCAAAGATAGTTAAGTTTTTGACCTCTTATGTATTGGGACAAAAATCGCTGAAGCATTTTGGTGAAGAAACATTTTCACTGAATTTTGTTTAATTTTGGCACTTCTGTTTGTAAGTTGAGAGTAAAAATGACTGAATACTATAGAATAGTTCACATCATGTTAAAAGAAGACTGAAAGAAAGTGGGGGGGGGGTGTGTGTTTTGTCTCATGTTTAAGCATGGGTTACCCATTTGAAAACATGAGACAAACACACCCCCTCACGATCTGTACCTACTTATCAATACTTTTCTTGTAGGTTTTTGATGGTTTGTAAGCTTGTTTTTCGTTTTTGAGATTTTGTAGCATGTGTTGGCGCTTTAACCAGAATCCAAAAATGTATAGATACACACATTTACACATAATTTTTAATATATCCTTGCACAAAAGGAGACTCCAAATGTGTTTGATATTACAAATACTTAACTAATCCCAATAAGGTGCCCACAGCTCATAACAATGTTCTAATGTCAATAATTTATTCACAAAGAGTGTGGGTAGCGATAGCTTCGCCCACCTTTTGCCTTGCTTTGTGCCTTCAACAAATTAAAGTGGTCTTGGCTGCTGAATGCCACAAATTAGAAAGCAATTTGCCTTATTTCCGTAGAGCACTCTTGATACTATAATATTACTGATTTCCATGATGAAAATCAGACCAGTTCACGAACACCATTGAGTCACAACAAATTTGCATTGAACCATAACTGTGGCTGCATTCCAATGCAAATTTGGCAAGCAGCAAGGCAACACGAGCAAGGCAAAGGTGAAAATGTAGAAAAACCGGCAGGCAATTAGCCCCACAGTGCTCACCTGTTTCGTGTCCACACAGTCACTAGCATCCATGTTAGCGTGTGTGCGCTCCAGCCGCTCCATGGCTTCGGAAACATCAGAATCTCTTACACCAGCCACTAACCGTGTAGAAATCACACGGTCCCAGCATAAACATAACAATCGCGATGGGCACAGCGAAATTCAACGAAACAATGTCAATGTTCGAACCTCGCGTAAAGGCACTTGGGAGAGTATTTTGTAATCTCTTAAAGCAAAAAGTCAGTGTGTGCACTATAAACTACAATTTTTACACATACTAAAGTAGATATAAAGCACCAAAGTACGTTTTTCTAAGCAAATCATGAAAAATACAATTGATCACCATCTTAAAAATTTTCACACATTCCGTCATCGAGGCCGACTGACTGACGGTCGCTGCCCTATTAGACGTTCCTTTACTAAATCAAATAATACCTTAAATCATGTCTACTTCGACATCGCCAGTAAAATTTGCTTTATTCACAACTGAATTGTTCATATTTACTGAATCAAATTAATTTTAAGCACAAAATACCCTGCAGCAACAGTTTTATTTTGTATTTTCGAAAATGAAATTGTTCCTTGACCTATTGATTCACTGATAAACTTGCGTAAAATGAAACGGTTTTTTACCCGACTGCGCAAAGCAAAGGAAGGGTAATGTGTTTATCAGTCTATGTTTGTTTGGATGTTTCTATGTGGCACTCTAGAGGCCAAACGCGTGGACCGATTTTGATAATTCTTACGTCAATCGATTCGTCTCAACCTTGGGAGTGTTATTAAAGACATAACAGTAAACAAAATTCACCAGTGCCACAACCAGACGCCATATTGTCAAAATTAAAAAAACCAAAATCGTCACACTATATCAAGTGGGGTATCGTTGAATAGGTATTTCAAAATCAACTTTAGGTTTCTTTTACCATTTTTCATTTTAAGTAATAGTTTAGGAAAAATAACGGTTTAAAGTTGATTAATAATAATTCTCGCTATGGATGTTTCTATGTGGCACTCTAGAGGCCAAACGCGTGGACCGATTTTGATGATTCTTACGTCAATCGATTTGTCTCAACCTTGGGAGTGTCACTAAAGATATGACAGTAATCAAAATTCACCAGGGCTACAACCAGACGCCATATTGTTAAAATTAAAAGAATCAAAATCGTCACACTATATCAAGTGGGGTATCGTTAAATAGGTATTTTAAAATCAACTTTATCATAACTAAAAAGTGTTAAATAAAAATATATTTAAAAAAACAAAAACCCGACTGCGTCAAAACTAAAAAGAAAAAAACAAGCCTGCAAAGAATTACTCACAGTCGGGACCCATAACATTGGGAAGATTTGATTGGTAATAAAATGAATGGGTACCGACTGTGAGTAATTCTTTGCAGGCTTGTTTTTTTCTTTTTAGTTTTGACGCAGTCGGGTTTTTGTTTTTTTAAATATATTTTTATTTAGTTTAGGAGTTTTAGCGCCATCTATCGAAGAGATTACTTATATTTTTTGACATTGACATTAATTTTATACTTTCGGTGTTACCATAGACTTTCGTGCCGTTTTTTTTTATACCCACGGACAAACAGGACTGTGAGTCACATTTCTGTCATGTCAGTGTCCCTTTATGTGACACTGACGTGAATCATGTCAGTGCCACTGCACCGCACTGACTGGTGCAATGTTGCCAATTTAGCGACCTTGTCGCTAGAAATAGCGTCTTTTACTATAGTGTTAACGACTTAAAATCAGTTTAACCGACAAAATAGATTTAGCGACTTATTTGGCGACTTTTGGACTTCAACCTGCAAACCAAAACAGTTTTAGGGCAAGTAATGGAAAGGTGAAAAAACAAAAAATCAACTTGGAAAAAATAATTACCTACAATTGTATATTTTTCACTAAAAGAATAGACTGCCGTTGTAATTAAGTTTACCTAGATAGGTACCTACATAGTTACATACTTGTAATGAACAAACAATTTCTGGCAAATAATGATTCTGCTAAAACGTTAGGTTTTTTATAGGTTGGTAGGTATAGTCCGGCAAAAACGGGTAGACACGGCAACTAAAATGTCAGTACTTTGGAAACCCTTTCTCTACTAATCTATGGTAAAGTAGGTACAGGTTTCTTGTCTATGGTACAGGTGCAGAAGACGTCAGTCAGAAGTAATAATTTACCTAAAAAAGATAGAATTTATCTATTTCGTGTAGTTAGCTTGCACAGTGGCGTCCCCATTTATTTATATTATTTTGTGTCAGACTATACTGGGCCTTACATAAGAAAGATATTTAAAGTTGAACACTTGTTATACAACGTCCTGTCTTTATTTGTGGATAGTGACAAACAGAGACAGGACGTTGTTTAACCAGTGTTCAACTCTAAACATCTTTCCTAAGTAAGGGGGTTTGTCAACAAATTATTGTTATCTAGATCTTTATCTTCTATCTAATAATATAAAGAAGAAAGATTTGATTGTTTGTTTGCATTGACTTATGCTTTGAAACTACTGAACCGATTTTAAAAATTCTTTTACCATTAGAATCCTACATTAATCGTGATGAACTTAAGGTAGGTCTAGTTTTGCGCCCCGACTTCGCACGGGTAATTTATAAATTAAACCAATGTGAAGCTGGGACGAACTGCTAGTTCTTAATAAATGGCCATGCCGATTTTGTATGGGAGTTTGGTGCCTTTTTTATATCGCGCGGCCATCAACCAAACATTAAAATATAAACTCTTATGAGTATAGCAAACAATATTGTGAGAACATTATACAGTTTCACTCAGTCAGGACAGAGTAATACAGGGTGAATTTTTCAAGAGTGTCTCTAGGGCCAAATCTGAAATTATTAGCAATAGCGAAAGACACTCAAAGGAGTCTCATTAGTGATTTTGATAAAAAGTAAAACTGCATCATTACATTTTAAAAATAATCATTTTCCTGGCCAGGAATTGAACCTGTTGGTTGAAACAAAAAAAACTTACTGTATTATTATACCATCCGATAGTGTAGATAATAAAAATCAATTGCTGAAAAGAAACTACATGCGGCAAACTAATAAAAAAAAAAGTTATAGGTAATCTACGAAACACTAAAAGTTTTAATCAGTTTATTAAAAATCAACACTTTCCATTAGTTTGGCGCAGTTTCTTCTCAGAAATTAATCCTTATTATCTACACTATCGGATGGTATAATAATACAGTAAGTTTTGTTTTACTTATATTCAACGGGTTCGATTCCTGGCCACGAAAATGATTATTTTTTAAATCTAATGATGCAGTTTTACTTTTTATCAAAATCGCTTAGGAGACTCCTTTGAGTGTTTTTCGCTATTGCTAATAGTTTCAGATTTGGCCCTAGAGGCAATCTTAAAAAACTCACCCTGTAGGTATAACTCGGTCCTGACTGAGTGAAGCTGTATACTGTTCTCACTCACAACTATTGTTTGTTATACTCATAAGAGTTTATATTTTAATGTTTGGTTGATGGCCGCTCGAAACAAAAAAGGCACCACTTTCCGGCATAGGCTTTTCCTTCCCCCCCCCCCCCCTCACCCCGCTCCTAGCTATAATCAGTTTTAGCGACTTTCTAGCGACTTTTCAGATTAAATCTAGCGACTACGATTTATTGGAGTTGGCAGCACTGCCACCAATGCTGAATTGATTGTTGGTTTTGTAATTTTGTTTTGTTTTGACTTGTAAATCAGAAAAACTTTACTGCTTTTATCAATTCAAATGCCTCGCGAGAGAAGTCGCCGTGACCGCCGGAGTTCCTCATACAGTTCGGAATCTTCATACGATAGAAAAAAGTCTAAAAGCAAACACAAAAGACGATCAAGATCGAGAGACCGGTCTGTTTCCAGCAGCCTCAAGAGAAGGCGCTCTAGTTCTCGCAGCAGACAGAAAAGGAGAAGTTATTCCCGTAGTGTTTCAAGGGACCGGTACGAGAAGTCTAGACGGAGGTCTCTTTCTCGGTCTAGGTCCAGGCGGGATCGCTCTAGATCCAGATCTCGGAGTAGGTCCAAATACAGCAAGAGTAGTAAGAAGTCAAAGAGGTCGCGTTCTTCTA
This sequence comes from Camptogramma bilineatum, assembly GCA_958496255.1. Classification (NCBI taxonomy): domain Eukaryota; kingdom Metazoa; phylum Arthropoda; class Insecta; order Lepidoptera; family Geometridae; genus Camptogramma; species Camptogramma bilineatum. Next base: position 2,904,843 of record OY292453.1, read on the forward strand.
GCAGTCGGTCCAGTTCCTTTGATATAGGTAAATTTTCTACTATTACTTTCATCAAAATGTGAATGTTCTAATGCAATTTGACCCACTTTTGACTTCTTGGAGTGCCTGGTAAAAAACAGGGTTCGAAAAAATCCGATTTTTATAATAAATATCAAAAATCCGATTTTTTTATATTTATCCGATATATATCGGATATATATCCAGGCTAAGAAAAAGAAGCGAATTTAATTCTCTAAGGGGATTAAACACTTTAAAATGTGAAAGTAATTTGTAAAATAATAATAAGTGTCAAATTACCACATTTTTTATTTAAAAAACTTAATAAAGGTATCAAAAGAATTAGTGTTTATTTGGGAAATAATTTTTTATAAATTTTTATTTGTTATAGTGTTAAACCACACTTAGATATTTACATTTATGTATCATTGCGGGTTCGGATCCCGTCGGAATTGAAAATTTTCATAAGATTTTTCATATTCAAAATATTTTTTTAATGAACACTTAAAAAAAACTTCTAAAAAACAATCTAAATTATTCGGAATTGTAGTTGTTCGCTACGTGTTGCCAGGGTTAACATTAATCTCCAAAAATTTTAGTTTAGAAAACAGGAAAAAATCCATTGATATATATCAAGATAAAAATCAATTGGTATATATCGTGATATATATCATGATATATATCCGCTGATATATATCGGCGAACCCTGGTAAAAAAGTAAGTTCGTATGAGCAAACTCTGTTGAAGTTTTAGGCCGCCTAAAGGCCTCCATCATGGCTTAACAAAAGCCGGTGAGTGTTGGTTAAACATTTTACCTAAAGTTCTTTTACATCCTTAGTTGTAATTTACTTCTAAATTATTCTCCTTTGACTTTCACATTTTACTGTTTTTACCCTATTTCGTAAAAGTAATTCCACACAATCTAAACAAGATCAACATAATTTCAGAACGAGCCACACCTTCAAAGAAAGTAAACCTAGATGATACAGAAACAAAAGTTGAAAAGGCGATCAGGGCTGCAGAGGCTGCTGGTCTGACGATGACCAAGCTCCCATCTTACGAGTACAAAGAAGTAGAAGTTAAAGAAGACATGCCTTCTATCCATGATCGGAACCTACTAGCTGAGCTAAACTGCGACTCATTTGTCCAAAAACCCTTTACATCTTCTAGGAGTAAGAAGAATATTGTTATCGATCTGAGTGCAGACACAGTCTCTTTGCCTGATAATGAAGTCAAAGTGCAGAAAGATGATTGCATTATTGATTTAGATGTAAGTTTGAATTCATTTAGGCCTCTATTAATAAATTCCGCTCAACTTCTGTCAAAGTTGCACCATGCATTTAACTATTGCCATCCTTTTTTGCTAGACAGTGACAAATAAGGATGGCAATAGTTAAATCTGTGGTGCAACTTAGACAAGTTGAGCGGAGTTTATTAATAGAGGCCTTAATGATTTGCATTGCTGCAATCAATTTTCATAAAGTTTGGAAAAAATTCTTACCTTTGCTGCTAATTTTATACTTGCCTCTTGAGTAGATTTTTTTTTTTAGTATCCTTTGCATCTTGCAATCTGCCTGTCTTGAGTATAGTAGATATGACATACATAGAGATGGATTCTGTATGAAAATGGTGTACTTGTATGTAACCTAAATAGTTACCATTGTTTTTCAGGAATTAGCAGATGAAGATGATCTTAGAGAGATGTGGATAAATAAACTGTATCTCTATCGGAAGAAAATGGTAAAAGGTGAAATGTAATATTACATCAGGATTTTGAAATAAAATAATACCAGATATTTGTAACTTGTATTAGCACAAGCACTTCAACTACAGTTGTCACAATGGATCTAGGCATTCGTGAAGATAGGCTCTTCGCTGTGCAATAGAAAATGTTGTATGAAAAAGTTGCACTGCACATCGAACCGGCTAACTTCACGAATGCCAAGAGCCATTGGAAGAAGTGTACATAAATGTAACAATAATTCAATAAACCATAACAGTCATCACTTTTACAATAAAAACAAGTAACAGCCTAAATTATTTTTATTGAACACAATCTGCTGCAACTCGCATTGTGGGACATACCATCACTACTTAGATATATTTACATGGAACTGCAACGAATTTCAATCTTCTACTACTAGGTGAGACCTTCACATGTTGTTTCTCTCTCGCTGAATTCTTGTACTGTACGTCCGTGATACTAGATTCCACGCATCCATATACCTGTCCATACACATAGCTATGCATTTTTGTTCCGAATTATCCAGGGATGTGCCCGGTTTGCTGATGCATTTTTTGAAACATTTCTCTGACATTTTCGTAAGCAGTTCTTGAGCGTTTGCTATCGCAATTTGTTGTTTAACCTGGTCCATCAACTCTTCCTTCTGCACCCCACTAAGTGAACCTGTTGATAATGAATCCATAGTTGTAGCCAGAAATTATCAGAGTAGAAGTAGTTATCTATTACTCAATTTGTAGAAAATTTACAGCCGATCAAAAGTAAAGTAACCTCAAATTTTCAGAGTGACAGACTGACAGACATGACATGAGACAAGACAAGACAGCCAGTCAGTGCTACCAACTCCAACAGCTAAACGTCAGCCCGAGAGAGCCAGCCATAGACAAGACCTTCTATGAACAAGACAAAAATCGAATACTTCCGAAAAATGTGATTCGATTTTAATCTGTGCAATCAAGTCATGATTGAATCAAGCTCACGCCACTCACACTTAGTCATAGTCAGGTCAGTCAGTCAACCAAGTCAGTCTCAGTCATAATAAGCATCGAAAAAATAAATGTAAATAGTTAATTTGAAAAGAAACAACTAATAATTTATTATTTCTCTACTAATAAACAATACATACGATATGAAGTGATTCTACCTACACTCTTCGCCCATAATCATAAAAATGTCTGATGTTGAAACGATACCTTGTTTTTCTAAGGTTGCAGCCGAGCCAATTGAGGATATTGCAAGCACACTTACCCACGATGAATTACTAGAAATCACTCAGTCCTCACTTTATACGCTGACAAAGTGCGATTCTCTGCTTAGTGATCTTCCATCGGACATTATTTTAGAAGAAATTTTGTCTCAGGTAGATACTTACCTACACTTATTATAGCATATTCACCCTGACAGGTTTTGTAGGGTCTGCTATCTTCAGTTTTCATAAATCAAAATATTTTTTCAGACAGCAGTTGAACATGGTCAAGCTATTACTCTTTTCTTAGCAAGGGATGAGGAACCAGTATTAAAAGTTATTGTGAGTGTTTATTAGAATGTAATTTTGTTATCCAAACAACTTTTCATTCTCTATTGTCCTACATTATGAAGAATCTGTTCTACAAGCTCGAAGGTTGTAGCACAGAATAGGTATCTATTTATTCTATGGTTGTACTAAACCATCACAGCAGTCAGCTTCAACAACAGGGTTCTTCACCTTTCACTCACCCCTATTACATTACGCACAATGAATCTGAAGGCATTTGTGAAGTTAGCTGTTTCGCTGCGCAGTAGAAAATTTTGTATGAAAAAGCTACACTGCACATCAAAACGCCTAACTTCACAAATGCCTAGATCCATTCTGCGACTGAGGAACTTCAAAAGTAAACAGGCTCACAACTGTTTATTTCCAAAAAATATAGACATCCACTCAAATCTTACAAAACTTGGTTTATGGTAGTCAGAAAGACATCCAATTATACATTTGGTCAGTGAATAGTAAAAGTACTTTTATTTAGTACATTTTTTGCAAGTAGTGATGATATGAGTGACCACTGGCTCACATTTAAAATGATTTGTAATTGCAGGTGCCTCAAACTGCCTCAGTGAGAGATCTAAAGAAAGCTGTGGCTAGACATTTTGAAATATTCCAGAAGAGAATTAAAAACAAAGTAAAAATATCATGGAAATATATTTGGAAAACCTATAATTTGTGCTATGATAGTACTGTCTTAGAAAATGATGATGATTGTATTCAATATTATGGTGTTGTAAATAAAGTAACTCTTCAATTCAAGAAGAGGAGGAGACAGAAAAATAAATACCAAATATCTTAAATTATTTATTTCTGTCTTATTTACTACTTACCTAATAACTACTACAAAATAAAAATCTATATTATCTGCATACATTTTGAAAATAAAATTCACAATGAAACAAAAATAATCCAGTAAATGGTCAGTTTAGAATTCTGACAGGAAACAAAATTATACCTTAATATAATCGTTGACATAATGAATATGCAATGAACAACATGCCCTATTTAACAAACACAACACCTCGTAAAAGTATGAGGCTTAAAAATGTTTATAAACAGTACATACTAGTACAGTAGTTCATTAATGTTTAATGGTTTTAGGTTTTTAAAGTTCTTATAACAAATTACAACAAAACTATTTAGTTTCAAATAGTTAGCCAATTTCTGTCCAATAAGTGGTCATATGATTTTGCGCGTAATTTGGCCATTTTTGATTCTAAAGTGACTTGAATTATAAAAACATTCATCAGTTTTCAATACTGAGTTGTTGATGCCTATTTGCATTTACTTACTCTTTTTAAAATCACCATTCACCAACAACTTACAATGTTCCTACTCAGCAGTTTTGTTAAGACTTATTCATTATCAGTTTTATTTTAGAACACACACCCTTAGCACAATATTATAATGGGAATGAAACCAAACATGATTAAGACTATCTCTTAACGCACGGTAGAAATTCCATCTTTACCCCGCGTTTTCACCAACGATAAAACATGTTGCAAACATCTACCTATCTTTACTAACTCTCAAAGAGTGAGTGCGATAGGTAGCTGTTTGCAACATGTTTTGTCGTTGGTGAAAACGCGGGGTTAGGCATTTAATATCATTTGAAGATATCAAAGGTATAGTCAGAGGTATGTCCAATATATTTGGCATATGCCCACGTTTTAGTATAAAGCTAGAAAAACTTCGAATCGGATGCATTTCGAGAAGTGTGAATTGCAGTGTAATCCCCACTAACCAGGATTAAAAATGTTCGTGGGGAAAACGCCAAAAGTTTTTTGAAAATTGTCATAATGCGTTGCATACGTTGCGTACGTAGAACCAGTTTCTCTAGCTTTATGGATGTAAACATTAAAGTTGTTCGAAGTCTGGCTGCGGCGGTGGTTCCTGAGGCAGCGGCTCGAAGTCTCCGAGGCTGTATGATGGCTCCTCGTGCCGCGGGGTCGCCAGCGGACGGTCGTATGCGTCCTTTAGCAGCTCTTGCTCATGCTGGAGAAAAAAATGTATTTCATGTCAATTCATCATCAAGTGAGACATCATCAATTGAGAATTTGGGTGATCATCATCAGCCATTTTGTACCCACTGCTGGGCAAAGACCGTCTGCAGTTCGCCTCCGTCCTGCACTAGCCTTAATAAATCGGTAGAGTCTGTTTGTTTGAACGCGCTCTCAGGAACTACCAATCGGATTTGACAAATTCTTTCTGCATGTGATAGCTAAATTCCTGAGAAAGGTTATAGGCTACTTTTCATCATCATCATCATCACCATAAACCATCACTACGGGGGCAACGCCGCGAGGGCGCTGCTAGTAACATATAAATGTCAATTTTACCTGATCGTTCTGGCTCAAGACAGAGGGCGGCGCCAGGTCGTCCAGGGACAGCTGCGTGTTGAGAACGGACGGCGGCGCGTAGTCCGATATAGACGGACCGCTCTCAACGGACTAAAACAAATGTGTGATGATAACCAGTGAACGCAAATAAACGTATTCCTTCAAGGGAAATATGGGACCCCCGTGAAAATAAATACCTACACGATCTTGATTGAAAGGCTCCAACGTAAATTCTCTAGATACGTATATAAACGACTATATGGATACTATCCGTACCTCTTCCCTTCTCTATTTGTCTGTGGTATGACCGGCATGGTCTCTGTACGAGCTAACTCACACATGTACAATCAGCTTAAACTTATAGAAATAATATTTTACTTTTAGCATAGCTAGCATTGCCCTAGTTACAATAATTGTTCGAATTTGTGATGAAAGCAATAAATCAGTGTACGTCCAACACTCGGCGAGTTCGGTTATTTATCTCTCTTTAGAGTCTCCACCCCAGCTAGCATCCCTTAGCAATTTTACCCCAGCTTTTCTTACTGTTTGGCACCACCCCAAACAGTCTCACTCGAATTGAGGCGTAAATTGCAACTAGCCTATCACTACTGCTTGATTCTCCGTGGTAAAGTTAATAATCCGACCATACTGAGCAAGATACAAATGTATGTCCCTGTCAACTATACGTGCGTTGTGGCCGACGTCATCATCCCTATTCGCATGCCATACACCTCGTACCCATCATGCGGACAACGCACCAACCCTGAGGGCGCTTACTCTACTGAATGCATTTGTACACGAGGTCCAACATATAGACATCTTTAATGATAGTCCTTCCGCTATATTTAACTCTCTGAGATTAATTTAAGTTTTAATTAAGATAGATAGCGCTTTGGTTCTTACTGTAAGCTTTCTGTCATCATAACTGTAATAAATAAATAAATGGCATAAACTTGCACGTCAAAACTTCTTTTCGAACCCGATACGCACATTTAAAAATCGAATTTATTCCCTCGACGTTTGGGTTTTAATTGTTTTCAGCACAGTTTTCGGGTTATTCCTGCCTGTCCCCGTTATTAAAATCGGGGACAAACAGGAATGTTGAATCCTGTTAGCCCCGCCTACCGAAGCAGACTTTTGGTAATAGTGTAATCTTTTGACAGAATTTGAAAGGAGATTATAAGTAGAGTACAGTAATTCAAGATAAAGAATGGTCTTCGGAAAACATCGGAAACAATCCTATAACATTACAAAAACGATTGACAAAATGTCATTTGGAAATGAAAATTAAGTACTTACTTGCTCATAATTTCAACTTTATCGCAAACATATAAATATCAATGTCCTTTTTAAGAAAAGCAAATCAGTTGCAAGCCGTGCGAGCTGCGCTGATAAGATAACGACGTGCACTTCTGTCGCATTATGTTTTGTGGAATCATACACTCCCGTGGGATATATTCGAAAAAACATGAAAATAATCGATGACCATTATAAAGCTTGAAGTACTGTTAATGCTTATTGACTTACCGGTTCCAGGGTAGGTTCGTACGGCTTGAAAGTGGGCTCTTCAGGTCGCACGGTGTTGGCGCGGGCGTCCTCTTCACAGCTGTACGCCGTCTTATGCTCGCACATCAGAAGATGCGTCAGCATGTCAGTACCTGTACATTTATATAAAACAGAACTTAGAGAGAGGGCACACGACGTTTTCTAAAACGCGTTTTTAAGTAGCGCGTTTGTATCGATACAAACGCGAACCGGAAGTGGGGCACACTGCTTTTTTGAAGCGCTTTTGTATCGATACGCGCTGCAAAAAACGCAGTGTGCCCACTCCCTTAAAAGTTTTACACCAATATTATAAAGCGGAAGAGTTTGTTTGTTTGAACGCGCTTATCTCAGGAACTACCAGTCGGATTTAAAAAATTCTTTCTGCATTTGATAGCTAAAATCTTAAGGAAGGTTATAGGCTACTTTTCATCATCATCATCTTCACGGGGGCAACGCCGCGAGGGCGCTGCTAGTAGTCAAATAAAAGTTACCGTCTGCCGCTGCATAGGTTGACAAGGGCGGATTTAGTGGGGAGGGGGGCACGACCCTGCGGGGGCCGAACTTTCAAAATTGAGAAGTGTGTGGAGTACGTTCAAGCAACTCACCGACTTTAGTAGAGTATCCGCAGACGCAGTGTGAAGTGTAGGGCGCGTCTCTCGGAGCGTCCTCTAGTGACAGCGGTCCGGCGCAGTAGCCGCTGTGCTGCAGCATGGCGCGATAACACGACGTCGCATACGAACACTTGGTGCAACTCGTTGTGCCCCTGACAAACAAAACAAAGATACTATACTAGCTCAGTGCTTGGAGATTCGTACGGCCCGATCTTTTGTTATGACACCAACAAAATTGTCTATTGATTCGGCATGACTTCGAAATTTTTAGTTGTGCCTCTGAAAAACAAAATATTCAAAGATACTATAAGCTACTACTCCAAGCTCAGTGCTTGGAGATTCGTACGGTTTGCTTGCTCGATCTTTTGTTAAAACACCAACTAAATTGTTAATTGATTCAGGCATGAGTTTACGCGAATCCATCTTCAGATTTTTGTAAATTCCAAAATCTATAAGTACCATAAAAGTTTATTCATGATGGTTCGTGCTTTTCAAAATATCTAGTACTTCTCTGCCAGTCTAGATATTTTTTGGGAATTTTCAAAAACAAAAAAAAAAATTATAAAAAATAACAGGTGGCCAATTCTACATTGTGTTTAATACATTAAACACAATGTACAAGATTAAACCAAGAAGATTACAACATTTTATAACAAGCAGCGTTTCGATTGCGATTAAACTCAGGATTTTGTTAGTAAAATTAGGGCTCTCTACTTACAAGAAATGTTTGTCGCTGTCCATAGGTGTGTCGCATTCTCTGCAGATCATTCCATCGGGCAGCACCAGGGTCAGATCTTCGAACGTATCGTTGATGTCGTGGTTGGCGGAGTCCTTTACTGGCGGGCGGGCCTTGTTCTGACAAAACAATAAATTCATGAAAATCTTGTAGAGAACCAATTTACTTTTACAATAATGTCGGTGGTGAGTTGTAGATGTTCAGTTGAGACACGAGAGATGTAAGTTTGATGGTCACTGCATTATATACAAATATAAGTTTCGGGTTAGTATGTTTAGTGGGATCAAGGCTATGTAATCATTAAAAGCATTTATTCAGAACAATTTACAAATTTACAAATAAGTGAAATGATGAAACTGTAAAAGTTATAAAACTGTGTAACAGTCCCAACGCCCATCTCCGGTACATATGAAATTGGTCATTGAGATCATTGCTACGTATTAGTTTGTCGTTCTTGATAAATATGATCAATCCTACTCATATCGTCTTTCACAGAATCTATGTAAACGTGGATCCATCCACACTCATGTTCAATTATAAAACTTTTAGTAACAAGATTGTCCTTCCGCCTTTTTATTGCCACCGTGCTCTTAAGCATGGTCACCAAATAATGTCGAACACTAGTGAACTTAGATGGTATTTAATTTTCAATGGCCGCCGCCATTGAGCAGCTTTTAAACCCCATCACCAGCCCCTTGATTGTCTATCTTTGATAGCGACCAAAATCGGTCTCAAACCCTCAATTACGACAGTTAAGTGATTACGAAAGTAGCTCTGTGACTCTCATCTCAACGAGACCGAACGCGACAAAATATACCTACGCGATCGTTTTGACAGTTTGGGAATAATTTGAAGTTTGAGACAAGTTAGACAATCTGCCTGCAGATCAAGACCGAATCGATCGAATAAAAATAATGTGTCTCTCGCTCTTTTAATCAAATCTACTAGTACTACTAAAACAATATACACAATTTCATATGCCAAGACTAAATATTGGTAATCAAACATTGTTTCGGCAGTTGCGATGGCCGATCTGTTTTTCGTGAAATTTACAGGCAGGCCAGTTCCTAATTGTGTCCTGATAGGTATGGATGGAGGCGTAGACGTAATGACTTGATTTTATTATCCAGATGAGACGTTTATTCGTATTTTTACAATAGAATATATTCGAAAATTATTAGAGATAGGCACCGGTATGGTAATGACGTATGACAGAAGAGTGAGTGAATGCTGAATCTTGAATGAATGTGGAATGAACGTAGAATGAATGATGGAGTCCAGTGCGAAGTTTGAACGGTCCGTCTGGAGGGTCTTCACGCTGTTGTATAAAGGTGACGTTCTCGAATCCACTTAAGGTGCGGTAACATGGGCCCGGCCTTGGAATCAGCTGGTTCCAACACAGTCGCATGATGTCACGTTGTCATCAGAATCTGTTGGTGGAACTGGTAGCGGACAGATTTTGGAGAAGCCTCTGCGTGTGATGCCCGTGGAAGTGCGAAGATCAGCCACACGTGAGATCCCGTCTGGTCCTGGATAGACGCGTATGATTCGTCCCATCCTCCAGTACAACGGCGGCATGTTGTCGTCCTTGATCAAAACGAGCGTGTTGAGCTTGACATCGCCCTTGTGCGTATTCCATTTAGTTCGTGTTTGCAGCTCCGACACGTATTCCTTTGCCCATCGTTTCCATAGGTCCTGCCTCATTTTCTCAATCAGGCCGTAGCGCAGCAACCGGTGACTTGGTGTAGCGGTCACATCTTGACAAGCCGGGGCGGTCAAAGGTCTGCCGATGAGGAAGTGAGCGGGGGTGAGGGGCATAAGGTCATTCGGATCTGTGGACAGAGCTGAGAGAGGGCGGGAGTTTAGGATGGCTTCAGTTTGCGCTAAAACCGTACTAAACTCCTCGTAAGTGAGATTAGTATTGCCAACTACGCGGCGCAGGTGGTATTTGCAAGATTTAACCCCTGCCTCCCATAAACCGCCAAAATGAGGACAATACGGTGGAATAAATGTGAATTTAATATTATTATTTAATGCGTAGTTTATAATATCTTGATTATTATTTTTATCAAATAATGAAAGCATTTCCTTTTGTGCGCCTACGAAGTTTTTACCATTATCTGAAAATATCTCGGCCGGTTTACCACGGCGAGATATAAAACGTTTTAATGCAAGTATGTAGTCGTCTGTCGAAAGACTTGCAGCTAATTCTAAATGCACGGCACGTGTACTAAAACAAACGAATAAACATATGTACCCTTTTTTGAGAGTTGACCCTCTGCCTTTGCGATTCAAAAGCATAACAGGTCCCGCGTAGTCAACACCGCAGCGCATGAAAGGGAATCCAGGCTCTAGACGTTCGACAGGTAAATTACCCATGATAGGGTTCAAAGTCTTCCCTTTGATGCGCGTGCATTTGACGCAATCATGCACAGTTTTCCTCGCCAGGTCCCGCCCGCCTAAAGGCCACCAGGCGTCGCGTAAACATGAAAGTAGGAGCTGAGGTCCGGCGTGGAACAACTGTTCATGTTCATATCTGAATAACAAAACAGTAAATCTATTTTTACTGCACAATAACAATGGATGTTTTTTATTATTATCGAAAATAGTCGAATTTTCTATTCTCCCACCTACACGTATAAGTTTATTTTTATCTAAAAATACGTTTAATCCTATTATTCTCTTAGATTTTACACACAAACCTTTAGATAAACTATTATATTCGTCAGGAAAAGATTCTAGCTGTGAAAGCCGGGCGAGCAATGATGTAGCTGCGTTTATTTCATTTACAGATAACAAACCGGTTTTACGATGTTGTTTACTCGTGCGAACATTACTTATAAATCTCAAAACGTAAGCGGCCGTGCGGCGTAAGCGATTGAATGATGAAAACCTTTGGAAATCAATTAGGTTATACATTTGTTGACTTTGTTGTGTACTTTTACAAACCATACTTACATTTTGAGACTTAACTTCGGGTAATGTGTCGTTATCGTTTGTAGAAAACCCGGATGAATATTTTAGTTCGCGTTCTTGTAAAAACTCTGGCCCGTGCCACCACATACGATTATCTTTAAGTTCGTTGAGATAAAGACCCCTAGATACGATATCCGCGGGATTGTCTTTACTATTTACGTGTAACCACAACGAATCGCCTGTAATCTCATTGATTTGTGACACACGATTTTGTACGAATGTTTTTAGACAGTGGGGTGACATTCGAAGCCAGCCCATGACAATGGTCGAATCTGTCCAAAAGAAAACTTTTGCGAATTTAACTCTAAGAGAATTTATTATTTTTTGATAAAGTTTAGCGCCTAACAAAGCCCCACATAACTCGAGGCGAGGGATGGTACATACCGTTTTAACGGGTGCGACCTTACTTTTTGCACATAGTAACCTAACAGTTATAGGTGTGTTTTCACTATGCGAGCGAATATAAGCGCAGGCTCCGTACGCGTCCTGTGACGCGTCGGTAAATATATGCAATTCGAGGTAGTCAGCGCATTCCTGAATTGCGTGACGAGGTATGCGTAAGCTACCTAAATGCGATAAAGTTTCAATAAAGCGATTCCAGTCGTTTAAAGTATTAGTGGGAACTAATTCATCCCAGTCGATTTTAGCTAACCACAGTTTTTGTAAGATAATTTTTGCGATAATTATCATCGGAGATAAGAGACCTAACGGGTCATAGATTTGCGATACTACAGACATGATATTTCGTTTAGTTACGTAAGATTTATTGTTAACGCTTGTTGTAAAATGGAGTTCATCGCTATCTACTTGCCATCCGAGTCCGAGAGTTTTATTCTGACAATGTTCGCCGATTGCTAACTCTTTGGATGTGGTCGAGTTTACGTCATGATTGAACGTCCATTTTCGTAAAGGAAAGCAACCCGATTGCAGAACCTTGGACGTTTTTTCGCAGATACTAGACAAAACTACAGGATCGTCGTGGCCCGTGATTAGGTCATCAACGAAGAAGTCATTTTTAATAACATCTGCGATGACGTCATCACTTGTTTCGATTGCAAGTTGTTTTAGACATCGCATACTCAAGTAGGGGGCGGAGGCGGTCCCGTACGTCACAGTGCTTAACGCAAAGGTCTTTAATGATGATGATGAACTTTCCCGCCACAAAATGAGCTGCAGATTGCGCTGATCAGCCTGAACAGATATCTGTCTGAACATCTTCTCCACATCGGCACAGGCCACGTACCTATGCTGTCGAAATCGGAGCAATATGGAGAAGATGTCATTTTGAAGCGGCGGACCGGTATACTGTATGTCGTTTAATGACTTATTCGAAGTCGTAGTGGCGCTCGCGTCAAATACAACGCGTAATTTGGTCGTTGTACTGTGTTCTCGGAACACTCCGTGATGCGGAAGAAAATAGCAAGGCTTACTAAAATCGTCAACAAGCGTCATGTGACCTAAATCACTATATTCACGCAAAAAATCTACGTACATCTTTTTGTAAGACGGCGAACGATCTAATTTACGTTCTAATGATAAAAAACGCGATTTAGCTTTCTCGTATGAGTCACCCAGTACCTCGGCGGACTCTTTTAACGGAATGCGCACCGAAAATCGACCATCATCGTCCCGTTTCGTGGTCTCAACAAAGTGTTCTTCACACTTGCGTTCATCGTCAGTGAGAATACAATCCGGCCTTCCAACTTCTTCAAGTTCCCAAAACTTGCGCAATTGTGTATCAATAGCGGACGACTGAACAAAGTTGCAGTGAACAAACCTGTTTACGCGTAATTTAGATTTATTCACGGGTCCCGAAATGAACCACCCTATTTTAGAACTTTGTAAGTACGGTCCGTTGGAAAGTCGAATTCGATCCTCTTCTAACAAATCCCAGAATACGTCCGCGCCTATAAGTATATCGATTTCCGACGGGACGTTAAACGCGGGATCAGCTAGACTGATGTTATTCGGAATAGATAGCGAATCGTAATCTATGTGCGAAGATGGTAGATTTGCCGTAATACTCGGTAAAACAAAGCATCTCAACCGTGTGTTGTAAGTATTCGTTTTTGATCGTATATCAATATCGCATAATTCATTCGATTGTGAGACCGACTGTCCCACGCCCGATATTCGTATAGTGGACTGTATAACCGATACGTTTAAACGTTTACATAGCCTTTCCGTAATAAAGCAATTTTGGCTACCGCTATCCAACAGCGCTCGGGCTGTGTGATATTTGTTATTATTATCCATGACTTCGATTAGTGCAGTGGATAATAAAACCTGCGGTAACTGCACAGACGTTTCATTATTCGCATGCAAAGAATTCAATGCACAAGTTGCTACCGAAACCGGTTTGTTATCCGCTAGCTTTGAGTGAGACGCACTCGCCACTGACGGAGCCGGCGTAGATGCATTGTTGTTATCTTCGATATGTAATAAACTATTATGTTTCTTATCGCATCGTTTGCAGGGTCCGAACAAGCATTCCGTAATACTGTGACCTGCACGTAAACAATTACGACAGAGAGCATTATCTTCGACTAACTTAATTCTATCCTTCACGGTTAAATTAAGAAAATTAATACACGTATATAACGAGTGATTAGCACCGCACATAACACAAAGCCGTGTTGACTTAGTACCGTTGTTACGAGTGGACACAAAAGTGTGCGATTGCTGTAATTGCGTATTATTATTCGATTTTTTATTAGCAATCGTGTTAGGTTTATTGTTATTGTTGTGAGCGGGTTTTGAGACTTGTATCATGTCAAGCATGTCGGCACGGTTCCGTAAAAAGCTTAGTAAATCGTCTAATTTTATTCTACCGGTTTTAGAATCGGACAAAACAGAACCCTTATGATTCTCCCACTCACGTTCAGTGGTTGAATCAAGTTTTGACACAACAATATAGTTTATCAAAGTATCCCACCCATCTGTGGGTTCTCCCAATGAATTGAGCGCACGTAAATTACGCAATACAATATCGATTAGCTTCCTTATCAGAATGGAGGATTCTTTGTTGACGGATTGTGCAGTAAACAAAGATTTGACATGATTGTGAATCAATAAACGATTATTTTGGTACCTATTCTCCAACAAGTCCCACGCGTGGGAATAATTCGCTGCTGTAAATTCTAATGCGCTGATTACTTGAAGAGCTGAGCCACTAAGAGAAGATTTTAAGAGGGCAGCGACGAACGAATTCTCCATACAAACGTACTACCGAAATCATTTAAAATTTGAGCGTATTTTCACCACTTTATGCACTTATTTAGATTAAGGAAGTATTAATCTAGGTTCCTGTTAAACTTTTGATCTAAAAAACTTACCTGAAACAAAATGTAACCAAATTGTATTTCTAACATTTTTACAGCAAAAATATCGTGTTTTCGTTGCATTTGTTCTGTATGATAAACAACAATGATTGTAATATCCTTTTAATAGGAACACAGCTTAGAGTGTCTAGTTACAGGCCATACAAAAAAAATTGCGAAATCATTAACTTTTCATTCATCATTTTTGGTATTACGGAATACATCGTAAATTCTTGTAAATTCTGAACTCGAGTATTGCCGTACGCGTTGCTCGGATGTCTTCAATGTGTGTGTATAGTCCCGGAGGCGGAGTTTCGACACTCACACTAACGCAAAATTGGTTTGCAACGACCACCGCTTTTTATAATTTTTAGCATTTTTAGCTCGCTCGATGTATAGGTATGTAGGTATAGGTGTAGGTAGTATACACACTAACTAGATAGGTGTACCTAGCGTAGATTAGAATTGATTTTTACTTTGAACAATTATTTCAATTTTAAATGGTATGTAGGTAGGTAGGTTTTGTAGACCCTTTTATGAAAATTACTTTCTTTTTAACCGACTTCAAAAAAAGGAGGAGATTCTCAAGTCATAGGAATATTTTTTTTATGTAGGTAGGTAGGTATGTTTCTCGAGTATCTACTTGAATAGGTGAGCTTGGACCGATTTGGAAAATTATTTTTTTGTTTGAAAGAGTACCAGGTGGAGCTATGGTCATCAGATCAGGTCAGGATCTGATAATGGAGTCAGGAACTGTTCAACAGAACTCCTCAGTAAATAGGCTGATTGAGTTTAAACTCGGCATAATGTAAGCTGTCTTGTTCCGTTTCGTTCCGACTACAATGTCATGTAATATGTAATACCTATGCGTACCTATGGTGACTGCGAGCTGACCTGATGATGGAATCAGAAGCTGTTCAAAAAATGGTGCTGGTGATGATGATGACGAGTTTCAGCTCAATCGGCCTATTTAGATTTAGGTAGGTACTGATGTGTTCTGTTGAACAGCTCCTGACGCCATCATCAGATCCTGACCTGATCTGATGACCATGGCACCACCTGGGACCCTTTCAAACAAAAAAGAATTTTCCAAATCAAAAAAATTCCAAAAACATAGGTACCTACCTACATAAAAAAATATTCCTATGAATTGAGAATCTCCTCCTGTTTTTGAAGTCGGTTAAAAAGAAAGTAATTTTCATACTAAAGTTATGAAGTTGAAGTTATGAAGTTGAAGTTATGAAAGAAGTTGAAGTTATGTTTTTAAACTTCAAAGTCTATAAATAGAACAGTAGTAGTTTTGTAATGACGTCACAAAATGACGGCGGGCCATTTGAATCTGCCAAGAGGGGCTTTTCCATCCTACTAATAATTTTACAGTGTGAAAGTTTGTGAGGATGTATGGATGTATAGATGTACCGCTATCTAGGGATGTTTGTATGTTTGTTACTCTTTCAAGCAAAAACTACTGATACACGCGCGGTCCGAGGGGGGGGGGGGTCGTGACCCCCATGACCCCCCCTCGGACCCCTCAAAATCCTTGAGAAACCTGTAACATCCAGCAAAAAGAGAGGTAGGTACGCACTACCAAAACTAGTGACCCCCCCCCCCCCAAGATCAAAGTCTGCGACCGCCAGTGCTACTGAACGGATTTTAATGAAACTTGGAATACATTATAGGTAGGTACTTAAGTAGGTAGGTACCTATACGTACCATAATTTATGACCTGGAATAATAAAACATAGGCTACTTTTTATCCGGGTAGGTATCACGCGAGCGAAGCCGCGGGCGGAACCTAGTATATTTTACATTTGTCTCTCTGATGTTGGCTGTTAGGTAGGTATTATGTTTTATCTCGCTTACATAGATACCTACCTACTCTACTGCCTATAACAGTGGCGGATTTCCAAATTTGCCGCCAGTAGGCTATTCAACTTTTGCCGCCCCTACACTCGATACCACATCACAATCATATTAATTACATTTTTTTTGTTAATGAAATTGTAACTTTTATGATTTGTGTAATATTATTTTTAACCGACTTCAAAAAGGAGGAGGCTCTCAAGTCGACTGTGTGTTTTTTTTTATTTTAGGTAGGTATATATTTTTTTTAGTTTTTTGTGTGTGTGTTACGCCATTTCTCCGTCAATTGTGGACCGATTTTGACAATTTTTTTTTTTTTTTGGTTACAAAGGATATACTCCAGAAGTGGAGGATCTGATGAGGGGATCCCATGGAAATCGAGGGGAACTCTCAAATTTTATGGTTATTTATTGTGTTTGTAGAACTATCGGGCTGAAATTTTGCACACTTATATATTCTCGGTGACAATGAAATATTTTGGTATCAATCAAGCTTATCTGATGATGGAGTCAAGAGCTGTTCAACAGAACTCCTCAATAAATTGGCCGATTGAGTAAAAACACAGCATATCTGTGAAGTTCCGACACAATGTAATAAAATAATATGGTGACAGCGATCTGATCTGATGATGGAGTCAGGACCTGTTCCATGGAACTTTTTAGTAAAATAGAAATATAAATAAGTTTTATTTTCGCCACTACGATACATACAACACAAATCAGAAATGCTACATTACAGTGACAAGAAAATAAGGTTACCCCTCAGCATTTGCTCCAGCAGCGCCATGGCTGTTAGAGCGCTGGTTTTCAGTATCTTAGTTTTTAGTAGTATAGTAGTAGTGACATGGATATCAAATGAAAGGGCTTGATGAGCCATAATAAGTAGGTAAGATGACATCATTCTTAATAAAAAATAAACACTAAAATGAAAAAATAAAAAATAAAATACTTAACCGACTTTAAAACATACTTGCACTAAAAAGCAAAACATAAGAATATAAACAGATTTATTTACCTAATTACTAATTACGCGCACTCCGCACTTTAGGTACGAAGCTACAAGTACATTGGTGGGCCCGCTCGGGCGGGCCTCGGCAGGGTTCCCACTTGCCACTCGGCTCTAATACCTATCGCGTGACAACTCGACAACCCTTCCGCGTCACTCCGCGCCAGACAGTGACAGAGTTATGCGTTAGAAAGAGAGAATTTGTGTAGGCACGTGTCAGTGCATATTGCACTAGGCAAAGAACGCTTACGCGAGCTGAATTGAACTTTGTCGCATAATTCTGTGCTACAACGTAGGTATTTTATTCAAAGTTTTCGTCAGAATCTACGACTTTTTGCCTTCTTGAGAGAATCATTTTGAGACAGAGATTCGTAGATCACACATACATTTGTCTCACAGGCAGGCAAAGGGAATTAAATTTGCAACCTTCTGTGTTTCAGGCGGGCCTTCGCCCTCAGCACCACAGAACATTGTTGTCATGATGAATAATAATGGATTCATAACATGTCGCATATTGTGGCTGTTTTCGGCCTCCCGTGATCGTTTCACTAGGTTTTAACAGTTCAAAATAGATGAGATTCTTCTGATCCTACCAAATACAGGGGGTCTAAAGTGGCCACTTTTGATGAAAAATCAGATGTTTCATAGATGCTTCATCTATGAAACATCTGACTTTTCATCAAATGCTTCATAAATGCTTCATATGCTTCATCTATGAAGCATCGATGCTTCATTAATGTTTCATAGATGTTTCATAAATGCTTCATATATGAAGCATCTATGAAGCATTTCACAAAACATCTTTTTTGACAGATCTATGTGCGAGGTTAAATTTATTTTTATAAATTAAATAGGTAGGTACCTACTTAGTTTTTTTATAGAAATGATTGCACTGCGCCACTCTGATGGACATATGGAAATATTTTTGAGGCACACAAATAAATAAAAAAGGTAAATTGTCGCGGGAGCGGGTCTGAGGTTTTTTTTTCTTAAATTTGGCTTCGCATGGGTTTTGCATTCAGCCATCCGTTTTCCATTCAACCTATTTACTTTATAAAAATAAATTTAACCTCGCACATAGATCTGTCAAAAAAGATGTTTTGTGAAATGCTTCATAGATGTTTCATAGATGCTTCATCGATGCTTCATATATGAAGCATCTATAAAGCATCGATGAAGCATTGATGAAGCATCGATGCTTCATTTAAGAAGCATATATGAAGCATTTATGAAGCATTTGATGTTTCATCAGATGTTTCATAGATGAAGCATCTATGAAACATCTGATTTTTCATCAAAAGTGGCCACTTTAGACCCCCAGACAATTACCTCAGCACCAACAACAACAACCAGCACCAACAACAACAACCAGCACCGACAACTCGTTTGGAGTTGTTTGCACACCAGCTTAAGATGAGCCGTACATTCAACGGTTCCTGTGCATTCCGGGTGTCAAGGATTCCGGATGTTTGTAATTTCAGAACTACAAAACCGATGACCTTGAAATTTTTACGGAACAATATATAAAGTAGGTACTTACTTTCAAACAAAGTAAAAACCGGTCAAGTGCGAGTCGAACTCGTACACCGAGGGTTCCGTACCTACCCATTATACCCATTAAGTTATTGAACAATTAGTAATTTTTTTGTACATATCCTAGTTCTGCGATAGCAGCGCCGCAAATGTTCTGCGCACACGAGCATAATATTGCAATAAATATTTTCTTTTATTTTCTTTCACACAATAGCACAATTTTATTTATTTACCTTATTTGAGGATGGTGCCAATTAAGCTAGTTCGCTTAATTGTATGAGCGCTCATACAACTCAGAAGACAATCTTAATTGGCGTCAACTATGTATGTATGTATGTATGGGAACACCCTTTAACTTTCAACTTTTTTAATTTTTTGGAATTTTTCCTTTATTTCTGCTATAAGGCCTTGCTTTTTGCCAAATTTTCGTGATCCTAGGTCAACGGGAACTACCATTTAGGTTTTCAACCCAAAACCTCTAGGGTACTTCCGGTTGACCTAGAATTGTCAATTTTGGTTACAATCAAGGCCTTACAGCACAAGTAAAGGAAAAATTCCGAAAAATAAAAAAAGTTGATAATTAAGGTAAGTTTTGGTACTTACAAGTTTTAACGAAAACCTAAATTTGCCTATATCTTTTTATAGTGTTGACTCAGGACCTTGATTTTTATACTCACAATAGGGACTATAGACCTCAGTATATGGTATGAATTTCAACTTGCTAGCTCCACCCGTTCCTGAGATAATCGATGGTGACAGACGGACAGACAGATGGATAGACAGACAGACAGACAGACGGACAAGAAAGTGATCTTATAAGGGTTCCTTTTTTTACCTTTTAAGGTACGGAACCCTAAAAAGAATCAATGAAATCGGACTATGCGCTCATGAATTACAACCAGATACTTATTTTGACTTTCAAAGAGTACGTGTGACTGAGATGCGAATGTTGAGATGGATGTGTGGAGTGACGAAAATAGATAGGATAAAGAATGTGTATATCAGGGGAAGTTTGAAAGTAGCGCCAGTGACTGATAAGTTGAGGAGTAAAAGGTTAGCGTGGTATGGGCATGT
Source organism: Camptogramma bilineatum (assembly GCA_958496255.1). Taxonomy (NCBI): domain Eukaryota; kingdom Metazoa; phylum Arthropoda; class Insecta; order Lepidoptera; family Geometridae; genus Camptogramma; species Camptogramma bilineatum. Next base: position 2,925,108 of record OY292453.1, read on the forward strand.
CATGAGGAGGAATGATAGCCACGTTACACGGAGAGCGATGAATATGAATGTGGATGGATACACCGGCAGGGGTAGGCCTAAGAAAAGATGGATGGACTGTGTGAATGCAGATATGTGTGTGAAAGGAGTGAGCACTGAGATGACGAGTGATAGATTGAAGTGGAAGAGGGAAACATGTTGTGCCGACCCCACATAGTGGGATAAGGGCAGGGAGATGATGATGACTTATTTTGACTTTCATCCCCTCTCCCTAGGGAACCGTGCTGAATTTCAGGATTAAAAGTATTTTATATTAGACCTCGTAGTATGCACTCAAATAATACCAGGTTTCATTTAAATCCAACCAGTAGTTTCGACGTAATGCGCGGCCATGATACGGACAGACATGAATGAAAAAAATTACAGTTTTGGCTTCAGTATCGACAATAGAGAGCCCTCCAAAAAAAATTTCAAAATATCTTCAATGTACAGAATTTGACCTGTTACAGTTTTATTATAAACTAGCTGCTGCCCGCGGCTTCGCTCGAGTTGTACCCGGATAAAAAGTAGCCTATGTTACTCTCCAGCCCTCCAACTATCTCCACACAAAAAATCACGTCAATCCGTCGCTCCGTTTTGACGTGATTCAACTACAAATAAACAAACAAACAAACACACTTTCACATTTATAATAGGGGTACGGATACCTATTGATGTTTGATTGGTTGATGATTGATGATGATTGATTGATGATGTGAAATTTAATTATTAATGAAAATAAAAATTCTTCGGTAGGTACACATAGGGATTTTTCGTACATGACGACCTTACACGTGCTGATTACAGCTACAGAAACAAACATGATCAACAGGTAAACTGTTGGAAATTTTCGGGATACTACTGTAATTCGCGGGCCCATCTAAACGCACCGCCTTTATCGCTCGTTTCCAATCCAATTAGGGAAAAAAGTTTTAAGCAAGAAAAGCTCTCACTCTAACAATTTTTAAAACATTACTTACATGTTGAATTGTTTGTGTGTACATAATAACATAGCATTATCAATAAATATAGGTAAATATTATTTTTCTTTAACACAAAAAAAATTGTTCCCTATTTGCCGCCCCTAAAATCTGCCGCCCTAGGCTCCAGCCTTCCCAGCCTATTGGTACCACCAATTGATTCGCCACGTCATAAGTACCTAAATATGCGTTATCCTTTGTTGCACTTATGGGGGCATCCATTAATTACGTCAGGCTTTTAGGGGGCGGGAGGGGGTTGAGGCAAATCGCACCTAATCCCATGTGGGATTAAAAATGAAAGGGAGGTCTCGGCAAATCTAGGTAGGTACCTGTTTAAGATTATTTTTTTTATTCTCACGTGAGATTAGGGGGTGGGGGAGGGGATCGAGCCAAATCTCAGGACATCTCACCAAGGGGGGAGGGGGTGCGGGGGTTGAAAAATCGCAAAAATCACCTTTAATTTTTATTATTTAATTTTAATTAATGGACGCCCCCTAATTTCAGAGGGACAAACATCTGTTGTGACTTCAGTAGTTAGGTAGGTTAGGTAAGTACCTACTTACCTATAGACATTGGACAGAAAAAAACATAGGTAAGTACCTACTTAGATACCTACTTCCCTTTGAAAATTTAGGTAATTGTGTACCTACTTATATAGGTAACAACCCACATATTCTGTCTAGCGTCATAATATCGATCTCATCCCTCCCTAAAAATCTTGAGAGTAAGATGGGTAGGTAATTACCTAGATATTTTAGATAAATTTCCAAAAAAAGCATTTTTACCATACATTTATCTAACGATTCCATGAAATAAAATGAACATTATTCATTAGTGACTGACAATATAACATTTTTGGCCTCCCCAAAGATGCAAAAACTCAATATCAACAGGAATTGATCTCCATTCCGCAAGTACTTACCGCGCTGCAAGCGGAGCTCACAACCGCTGAGCCAAACGTCCTGATGCATTTGTATTTGAAATTATTGAACATTAGCTGCGCGTAATGCGTCCTGAATCGCGCGAAAAAGGGCGGGCCTCATGTCAGACTCATATCTGCCAATCACAGATTAGGTAGAGGTAATACTGCCAATCGGGGCTGCGATTGCTCATAGTAGACTGAGTAGTACACCTATACTATACTACATAGAGTTTTTTGCGTGACAAGGACGAACAATTTAGATAGATACGTTGGAAGAGAAGTTCCGAGCTCCACTCACCGCAACCTTAAATAATGAAATTTTTGAATCGAGTCTAAATCGGTACGTTTATGAATGATAGATAAATATGAATTCTTGTACTCAAGCCAGTGGTCAAAGGAACCATCAAATAAGGGCAACTTAATTTCTGGTAATTTCATCGTGACAGGTTTAATTTGATGTGCGTGCGCGCATTTAGAATCATTGCAAATCTTACTATCCTTGCTATCTACTTCATCTACTAAACATTTAGCGACGGACATGATTGAAAAGTATTGATCTTCGAATGATTCCCTATATTCAAGCTGCGCTTGCAAGTCGCTGTCCTCTGATAATAATTGCTCAATATTATCTTGAATTTTATTAAACGATTTATACATATTAGATACTGACTGAATACGCAAATCAAACTCGACACGTTGACTTCGAGACAAGGCAACACCTTCAAACTTTGTAACATATTTCTCGAATAACGTTAATCTCCCCTTAATACTACCCCTTTGCTTTTTTAAATCACTAATGCTGAAATCATTTCCAGCATCAGAAAAGTCTTCACTCATTTTGGCAGTTTATAAAAAGGCAAAGGTTACTCACAATTTGCGACCGCAAAATGGCGCCAACCACGTTGTGTGCGAAGTGGTGTGAACCCGATTTTGCAAACTGGAAAGTAATCACAGCACGGTTTTAGCACAATTCGGATGAGGATAGGAAACAGGAGTAGATGACCTGACCGTTTCTGGCTGATCCTTCGTGATGGCTGATGCTTCGTGTATCCGGCTCGAAGGACCAATGTTTCGGCAGTTGCGATGGCCGATCTGTTTTTCGTGAAATTTACAGGCAGGCCAGTTCCTAATTGTGTCCTGATAGGTATGGATGGAGGCGTAGACGTAATGACTTGATTTTATTATCCAGATGAGACGTTTATTCGTATTTTTACAATAGAATATATTCGAAAATTATTAGAGATAGGCACCGGTATGGTAATGACGTATGACAGAAGAGTGAGTGAATGCTGAATCTTGAATGAATGTGGAATGAACGTAGAATGAATGATGGAGTCCAGTGCGAAGTTTGAACGGTCCGTCTGGAGGGTCTTCACGCTGTTGTATAAAGGTGACGTTCTCGAATCCACTTAAGGTGCGGTAACAAACATTATTCTACAAAGTAATTGTTTTTTTAAATGAATTAATAGACTACCATGAACAAATCTTTACATGATATTGCGTTACGTTTTAAATGTACTTCTACAATCAAACTAAAACTTCTAAGTGTGGTTTACCACTATAAAAATTATAAAACTTCTAACCTTTATGACAAAGTACCTTATAATCTATGTGTGGTTAGAAAATACTACATAGATCATTGATTGTTCTATAGGTCTTCTTTGGGACTAAAGAGGCTGGTAATACCTCAGACTTGTTTTCGTCGTCAAGTCCGCCATTTTTCCAGTAATTTCTCGTATTCTGCGTAGACAACTCGAGTGAAAATTATTTTCTTATCAATTATTCCTTGTAACTATTACTTCTTTTATGATATTGTAATGAATCCATTATTAAGTGTAGCTGTGATGTTGATTAAAGTACGTTTTCGTGCCTGGAATGAAATTGTGAGAGAGAGAAGAAAATGTGAAATACATTGATTCACTTTTTGTCATTTTCCATATTAGCTTACACTTATTTTAACCAAAAGTTATGTTTACAAGAGATAATGGGCCTTACTTGTAAACGCCTCTCAACTTTGAACAATGCTCAAGATTCGCCCTGTCTCTATTTGAAACTATCTAACAAAAAAAGATGGCACTTGTTTAAACAATGTTTCAATTTTAACAGAATTTTATAAGTAGAGGGGAATGTATTTGGATGTAGATTAGATGGTTATTAAGGTTACAGAATAAATAATAGTACCTACAGAAAAAAACTTAATAAAAACGATAAGTGGGGCTAAAATGGTAGCTAAGGAATTCCTTTGTCCAATTGTCATTATGAATTGGCCTCATGACAATTAATTTCAAAGGGCGTATCTATTTAAAAATCGTACAAAAACAAATAAATATCTAAGCAGCCAAAATGTACTTACCCTAGGCTTAGCTATCAGATGTTCCTCCGCGCATAATGGTGTCGCTTTCTCCACAGTGATGTGGTCTCGAATCTGATGCTCTTTCAATTGACCTGCAGATTTAAAATGTATTTTTTAAAATTAAAATTATGAGAATAATATACAGGGTGGAAAATTTTCAAGGGAAATAACTTTAAATCCTTAAGATAGATTATTTTGCTTTGAAACATTCCTTTATTTTTCAAAAGAAACAAAACTGCATTCAAAGATTTTCTAAAATTGTCTTGCTTCACCAGGGAATCGAACCAGCTAAAAATTCAAAAAATAAACACTCGCTATTTTTATTCTACTAGTCCCGTAGTATCTTAATCGTAACGCTAACTGGAGAGCAATGGCCAACCTAAGCTTTGGAAACCAAGAGGGGAGACCTATGCCCAGTAAAAATGATCATATTTTACAGGTCCTACTGAATTAATTATTTTTGATTTTTGAATTGAGTAGTGAGAAACGAGAAGTTAAAAAATGATTTCCCTTCTATGTTCAGCTACTTACCGAGATGCACAAACTTGAGAGTGCAGCGCGTGCATTTGACTTCGAGATCTTTGTCGCGATGCTGCTTCAGATGCTCCATGAAGATACGAACGTTCGTCATCATCTCGTTACCGTCCACGTATACCGGTATCACCTGGATAAATACATTTATTAGTCTCTTTTAAACTTTCGCGATCATTCGAGATTAGGCTTGCCCAGCACCTAACTAAACCATCCTCTCAGCCTGCCCGGGACCATAGCTGTTGTAACCTTTTTTTGAAGTCGGTTAAAAATAGGACAAAGGTGGACAACGGGTAAAATATTTGGCCGTGGTACACCAGGTGGACTAAATTAAATAGGTGGACCATGGGTAGGCACGCGCGTACGGTGCTGACAAATGTGCGATCAGCTTAAACACAGAATAAATAATAGTACTAGGTTCAGAAGGCTGACTTCGCGAAAAAACTGACTAGACTCTTGCAGCGACGCAACAATGTGCAATTCTTCTCGCGTAAGCACTTAGTGCCTAGCGAGACGTTCACCTAAACATTGCCGCACTTTCTAACGCATAACTCTGTCGCTGTCTGGCGCGGAAGGGTTGTCGACTTGTCGCTTAAATAGGTAAAAGCACGACGCGGCTAGCGTGCGAGTCGAGCGGCAAGTGGGAACCCACTGCCATACGCCTTCCCGAAGAGGCACTCGGTCGAATGTGCCTAAACTGCGGAGTGAGACCCCCTTGCTTAAAATGTCCCTTATTTACCTTGAGACAATGCACACAGAGCAGGTCCCCCGTCCGTGCGTGTTGCATGCGGAAGTGCCGCACGAGCGCGCGGTGCGACGACACGCGGTAGTCGCAGCTTGCGGCGCTGCAGCGGTACGGCAGCTCCAGTGGAGCGTGAGACTTCTGCATGTGGGATGCTAGGGATAGCACTGTTGCGAAACGGACCTGTAAAATATTCTAATTAATATTTTCTATACTAAACACTATGCATGCATGCTAGCTAACTTCTGCAAATTATGGGAATATACCAAATAATGTATTTACAAAGGATCTTAAAAGCCTAAAGTTCTGAAATATGTTTACCGCGCCTTGAGAATACAGCCGAGATCATAATTTCATTTTTTTCGTTAATATTTCAAATGGATTTTTTTCATTAAGGTGCATTGGTTGCGGAGACTAGATATTCTTCACATACAAACTCACAAAATTCATATTCTTTATATTAGCACAGATTGCAAATATGTAATCCTACTAATATTATATTATAAATGCGAAAGTTTGTGAGAATGTATGGATGTTTGTTACTCATAAATGCGAAAGCTTGTGAGGATGTATGGACGTTTGTTACTCTTTCGCGCAAAAACTGCAGAATGAATCTGGCTGAAACTTGGAATATACATAGATTATGACCTGGAAACACAATGAAACTTGACTATGAAATCACGTGAGCGAAGCAGAGGGCGGATAACAGATTTACATAATTGTCACTAACCTCACAAATAAGGCATCCATAAGTAAACAGATCCGGCGATTTAGTATCGGCAGGATGGTGATGTTTCAGATGCAGTTGTAGCTCGCCGTCGGAAGCGAAGCGAGCTATGCAGTACACGCATTGTGAGACGGATCCGTCCTCTGGTGTGTTTGGAGCCACGGGGATGATGTGTGTTACGAGATGGTCCAGCAATGATATGTTCTCGTTGAACTCTTGATGGCAGTTCGGACACTGTTGAGAAAGATATGAAAATCATGTCAAAATATTTGACTGCTCATAATTTTCATTTAGAGGTTATGAATGACCGTCGACAGCATGATCAATGATATTTATAAAAATAAAAAGTGGATATGGTTTTCGTCGCAAAGTGAAGACTCGAAAACGTCCAATTGGGACGTTTTGTCTTTAAACCGCGTCAAGCAGGGCGACGACTTAGCTAGACGCTGTTTGTCATGTACAGTAAAACCAGAAAAAGAATAAAGCAAGAAAAAGAAAAGAAAATCTATTTAATACTTACATCAACAGCAATAGGAGTTTTCTCACAAGTTTTCTCCCCACCAATCTTCCCGAAGTAAAACTTCTCCATAGAGACCATTTCCTCTGGTTCCTTCGGCTTGGTTTCCTTCTTTATACTCTTCAATGGTAAATCCAAGTCGGGATCGTCGTCTACGTAGGTGCGGGGAGCCTTGCGACGGCCACGTTGCGGTGTTTCGTCCTTGTCTTTCTTCACCTTGGGCTTATCTTTGTCCTGCTCCTGCTTTATCTTAGTACGGCGGAGTGCAAGCGGCATCTGCGAATTTTGATAACTAAAGAAAGAGGCGTGGCTAGCTTTGTACTTAGGCCATTTCTTAGCCTGGGATAGAAAATAGCAAACTTGAGAGCGGTTTTGAGATTTAACTATTTACTGTAACAAGCTTAGTATCTATTACGAGAAAATGTAAATGATTCAAATAAATGTAAATGTATTTATGATGAAGCCATACATTTTTGTAAGTCTTTAGTCAAAAAATTCTATAGTAATTAATCAACATAACTGAATACATACATCCATAAAATCACGCCCGTTTCCCATTATACGGGTAGGCAGAGACCACAGATATCCATTTGCTACGGTCCTGACCTGACACAATCTCAATCTCAATCTAATATTTATGCTAATCTTACCTCTTCCTCATCATCATCCTCAATGTAAAGCGTCTTCTCCTTCCGTTTCTTCTTGGCTGGCGGCGCCGGCGGCGGCGTGGGCTCGCGTTTCTTGCGGCCTCGTTTACCGCGAGTTGGGGTTTCGGGCTCTTCTTCTTGGCCCTTCTTCTGAACATAACAGTAAGCGTCAGGTAAGATACTAGACCAGCCCCCTGATTCAGGGCACTCAAAAACGAAAACGATATATCGTGCCAATTATCGTAGTTCAGCTTATGTTGGTCGATGTTCCGAACTAGGCTTCCACCAACTTAGGCTGAACTACGATAATTGGCACGATATATCGTTTTTAGTGCTGGGAGTAGGCCTACAGAACTTCTAGAAATGTATTCTGAATGCGGAAAGTTACGTTTCTCCACTGAAAAAACGTCAACTTTCCCACTGAAATCATCGAATTGGATGCTAATTCGGAAATCTGAATTAGGTAGGGTTGGGCAAACTTTTTTCGTCAGGGGCCAAATTAAACCTATGAAATGTAATGGGGGCTTTTTTTACGATTAGGCAAGTCTCTACATTTATTATTTTCGAGACCATTTGAGATGAGTACGGATTTAGTACGAATGTTGTCGCGGCTGGCCGCAATAAAACGGTTCGCGGGCAGAAGATGGCCCGCGGGCCGCAGTTTGCCCATCGCTGTACTAAACAATGAAATATTGTTGACAATGAAATAATTTTCTTAACAACGATTTGACTAAATAAGAATAGTCTAGATTTAGCAAATAAAATCTATCTATACCAATTAACACTTACTTTTAATTAACAAAATTACTATTAATTAACACTTTACCTTGCCAGTAGGATACTTCCAGTTCTTGAAGGGATTTGCGGCTATTTTGTTCAGTCGGACGGTAATGACATCTTTAGAGTCCAATTTAGTTTGCTCTGCGATGTGAGCGACGATGTAATCGAACGCTTGGCCGGGCGATACACCAAACCTAAGAGAAAAGGAATTTTCGTTTAAATTTAGCCATGTTAAGAACACCATAAACTGACAAACATTATGGGGAATAAGGTATTGTTGCAGATTTAAGATCCCTATGCTTACATCAATTTTGTACAATTAACAAATACCCTCTCTCTCTCTCTCTCCTAAGCGTTATTCCCATCTGATGGTGGGGTCTGCTTTCCTCGTCATCGTCTTCCAGAAATGAATAAATGGATATTATTGAAGTTCTACATTTTGGTATGCTTGTTATACTAACTTCATTGTTCATGATCACCTGTTAATTTAGCAAGGTCTTAATGAATGTCTCTAACTCTCTCTATGTGTCTCGAACTCAAAGAGATTAATTTTTTTTATCCATGAACAAGTCTAAGGTTCTGTTCAAAATGTCAACTCACTTTTCCCTCCAAACCAGCTCATCTAAGAACTGCTGTATAATCTGCCGCGACAGCAGAGAGAGAGTGTTCTGGAACATTCTGGGCACGATCCGCCTGAGGTACTCCATTATGTTCCCGTTTGAATTCTTGCCTTCCGTGTGCGAAGATGACTGGTGGACGTTCTTGAAGCCCATGTTTATTAGAGTGCCTGGGAATATCGATTGTTGAATTTAGTTCGGAAAGTGTACATTTCTAAGATTATTTGTAGGCAAACATTGACAAAACCTTGAATCAGAATATCGTAGAATTTAAGCGTAAGGTAATGGCAAAATGCAGTATCAATCTGAGCTCAAAAATATTGGACTTTTAAAAATATAATTGTGTTTTAATCATATAACAACAGCTAAGCTAAACCATATGATATGAAGCTTGTATCTAAAATCAAAATAATTAATTCCCTAAATCCTACTCATATTATAAATGGTAGGTGTATGATGTTTGTTACTCTTTCACGCAAATTCTCCTAAACGGATTTTAATGAAACTTGGAATGTACATAATTTATGACCTGGAATAACACAAAAGCTACTTTTTATCCGGGTACGCGAGCGAAGCCGCAGGCGGAAGCTAGTATGAGCATAAAAGTGGAGTTCCGCTGAACTCTATGAGCAGATAAAAACTAAATGTTGCTTTCATACAGAATAAGTATGTAAAGTGTACCTTTATCAACAGTGAGGTCTGTTAGGATCGTGGACGAGGGGTTTACCCACGCGTGGAGAGGCTCCAGAATCTTCTGGAAACGCTTCTTGTAGTTCTTCTCATGTTCCGCCAACGGCTCCACGGCGCGGAGACGGATCTAAGGAAATAAGGGGTTTTGAAGCTTTGAAAATTTAAAATAAATCGATAATAATAACAAAAGCCAAATGTTTGGTTTCGATCGTGGTGCGAAATCAATAAATATTGAACTGATCATGAATGATAAACAGTTGATTTTAATTAAATTGTACAACTATGTGTAGTTGATTAGCTTAAAATGTTGCCGGTAACTGTAATAACAATTATGGTTGTTTATATAAACAAGTATAATAAAGCGGAAGAGTTTGTTTGTTTGTTTGAACGCGCTAATCTTAGGAACTACCAGTCGGATTTAAAGTCTTTCTGAATTTGATCGCTAAACTCTTGAGGAAGGCTATAGGCTACTTTTCATCATCACCATAAACCATACTGGGGCAACGCCGCGATAAAATAAAAAGATAAAATTATAACTGCTAATAAAATTAATCAATATCATCAATCATCATCAATACTTATAATAAAACTGTAACAGGTCAAATTCTGTACATTGAAGATATTTTGTAATTTTTTTTTCGAGGGCACTCTATAATCGATACTGAAGCCAAAACTGTAATTTTTTTCATTCATGTCTGTCTGTCTGTCTGTCTGTCTGTATCTTGGCCGCGCATCACGTCGAAACTACTGGATGGATTTAAATGAAACTTGGTATTATTTGAGTGCTTACTACGAGGTCTAATATAGGATACTTTTTATCCCGAAATTTAGCACGGTTCCCTAGGGAGAGGGGATGAAAGTCAAAATGAGTATCTGGTTGTAATTCATCAACGCGTAGTCCGATTTCATTGATTCTTTTTTTGTTAGAAAGTAAGTACTTTAAATATTGTCCCGTAAAAATTTCAAGGTCATGATCTGATGGAGTCAGGAGCTGTTTAACAGAACTCCTCAGTAAAAAGGCCGATTGAGTTGAAACTAAGAACTCAGCATGTCTGTATAGTTCTGACTACAATGTAATAATATGGTGACAGCAAGCTGATCTGAAGATGGAGTCAGGACCTGTTCCGTGAAACTTTTTAGTGATATGGGTATCAAATGAAAGAGCTTGATGAGTGAAACACAATGCTGATATGATGATGGAGTCAGGACCTTCATTCAACTTTTTGGTGATATGGGTATGGGTTTTCTCTCTTCCATGCTTCCCTGTTTCTCTCCTACCAAGCTTCTCTGCTTCTCTTTATACATGCTTCTCTCCATTTAGGTATGCTTGAAGCAATACAAAGTTTGCCGGGTCAGCTAGTATAATAATAATAATGCCTGTCAAAGGTCCGGGACTCCATAGTCCCGAGATGTTCAAATTGACAAACAAAATAATAATAATAATATAATAATAAAACGCTGCTAATAAAATTATACAAGTTAAACTTACGCATTTCTCCGAAATATCCAGAACACCCAAAACTTCCACTTTCACCTGCCTCTGCGTGCCATCATGGCTGGTCGTTCCCAGCGATATCACACCAACTTCAACCTTCTTCCCCGTTCCACCCATCAGGCCCAAATGCTGATGGATCGCCGAAGTGCAAACCGCCCTCAACCATGTGAACAGTCCCTTCAAATGAAATGAAAATTATTGCTCAAAATGTGGTCAAGTACAGCGGAGCTAAAAGGTCGCTATTGCAGAATAATATTAAAGGAATTGAACTATTGCCATCTCTTTTCACTCTCAGTCAATGAAAAGAGATGGCAATAGTTCAATTCCTTTATTGCGATTCTGCAATAGAGACCTTTTTAGCTCCGCTGATGTCAGTCTTAAAATAAAAATAAGTTCAGCACATTTCGCTTAAAGTCAGCATGCAATAATAGTATTGAATTAGTCGAAAAAATACATGATTAAGGGCTGATTTTTCAATACCCAGATAACTTTTATCTGAGGAACTAAATATGCGATTTGACAGATATTGTATTGAAAATATGTCATAACGCCATATTTATTCCTCAGATAAAAGTTATTTATCGATTGAAAAATCAGCTCTAAGTCAAATAAGATAAAATGTCACAAATTGTAATAATCATAATAAGTACCTTGACATACAAGTTGTCGACTTTCACCCACTGCACCACGTTCTGTACGTTCGTCTGACAGGCCCAGTGGTAGACGAGTTTGAGGAGAACGCTGGGAGGGAATGTGGCACCTTCGAAGATTGAGCTGGAGAAGACTGAGACGAAGCGGGTGGGGCAACACTCGGATATCCAGACGTAGCCGCCGGAGTAGGGGAACTTTGTTACGTCAGAGTACATGCCTGTGGACAATGTGTTTTATAGAGTTCTCTCTCTATTTCATACCAGTCGGATTTGAAAAATTATTTCTCCATGTGACAGATAAACTCTTGAGGAAGGTTATAGGCTACTTTGCATCATCATCATCATCACCATAAACCATCACTACGTGACCAACGCCGCGAGGGCGCTGCTAGTACTAATATAATAAAGCGGAAGAGTTTGTTTGTTTGTTTGAACGCGCTAATCTCAGGAACTACCAGTCGGATTTGAAAAATCTTTCTGCCTGTGATAGCTTAACTCTTGAGGAAGGTTATAGGCTACTCATCATCATCATCACCTTATACCTACCATCACTACGGGGGCAACGCCGCGAGGGCGCTGCTAATAACTTATAACATCAATTTATTGCATGACATAACTTACAACACCAATTTATTGCATGACATGCCGCTTGATCGTCTTACGCGGACCCTAAACGATCATTCATTTCATCAACAATTCAGACTTTCACTTATATTTAAGAGGCCGGTGACAGACGAATGTCCATACTGTTCTGTGGTCCTTACAAACGTGATAACTAAGCATACAAACATAAAGTGATAAAAATGTGCTCAAACTTTAAATTATTTTGTATTACGTTTGTATGGATAGATAGATATATATTTTATTCATCAACACAATACATTTGTCTGTTAAATAGTGTCTTAAAGCCTATGTTAGGTTTAACTAGACACTAGGGTTCTCTTAACATTAATCTACATTTTGTCTATCGCCGGCCCCCTGCACTCACCCAGCTTCAACTTATTCCCATTGTGTATTTGACACCACTGTTCCGACCGCACCAGTCCATTCTGTATGAGCCATTCCGTGAACTTCATCGGAGTGTGCATTAGTACGGATTTAACCTTGCTGTCGAGCGCAGATCTGTCCGATGGAGGGGGGGCATCCTTTGCACGGAGGTAAGGACGAGCCACAACCACAAGGGAGGGGAATGTTTTGCCTGGAAAAACAAAGTATGTATTCATCATCATCATTTCCTTGCCCTTTTGCCTAGGTGGGGTCGGCACAACATGTTCTCTTCCATTCCTTTCTATCACTTAAAAAGTATGTAGGTATTATTAATATTATAAATGCGAAAGTTTGTGAGGATGTATGAATGCTTGTTACTCTTTCACGCATAAACTTACTGAACGGATTTGAATGAAACTTGGAATATATATAGTTTATGACTTGGAGTAATACTACGTAGTACTCTAGTATTCTGTGGTAATACATAGGCTACTTTTTATCCGGGTACGTACCCCGCGAATAAAGCTGCTAATAATAAGTAAGTTTGTATAATCAAGGTGGCCAACTCTGATGACGGAGTTTTTAAGCCGCCTAAAGGCCTCCGTCATGGCCTAACGATTTAAAAGCCACGCGTTCATCTAAATTGTGACCGCGCACAACGCTGCTTAACTTCAACAATCAATCAAGAACGTCTAAGCAGGCTACATTACGAGCGCTATGATTAGTTTATCAGCACATTTCGTTTGCAGGGCGCACACATGTCTGTAATCAATCAAGAACATCTTAATTCGCTAACACATGTTGGCCAAGGGTCGCATTGCCTCTCTATCACTCTTGCGTTGCATCGATTCGCCTTCTCGCTCGAGCTCGCCTAAGCTGGCCTAGGCTGGCCCAACGTGTGTTTGAGCGTTTAAGCTTAAGAACTAACCTTGAAGCTTGCAACAAGTGTTTGAGACTTTAAGCTTAAGAACCAACCTTGAAGCTTGTTGAACGACACCTCCCTTGAATCAGCCAAGTTCTTGGTACTTGCGGAACCATCTTCCTTAGTGAGATCAACAGTTGCAATAGTTTTAGCTGCAGACCCTGTGAGTAAGCCGCCGATTGCAGTGGCCTCCGAAGGACGCACATTTGTGACAACACTATGTACATCTGTGGACATAAAAAACTTTTACTACTTATACCTTAAAATCAGTTGTCATTAGGGCTTGAATATCGGACGCTTTTTCAATTCCGGAATTGTGTTTCGATATTCAGTATTTCATGTCCGGAATTCCGGAATTCCGGAACTCAAAAGTATATTTTTGTATCTACTAATGATAATAAATTAAAATGAAATATCTAGTTAAAAGTTTTACTTACCTACTTTAATTTTGCAAAATTTTCCAAAATTTTTAATTATTTAAATATGGATTTATGGATTTACTTCCTCAGTAGGTATCCGAAATATAAATAAATAAAACAAATAAAAGCATTAAGTTTTTGAACTCTAATAAAAAAAAAGAAATCATTAATTATTCAGAAATTAAAGAAGAGTGTAGTAATTCAAATCGCATACGAAGATTACGAAGCTCACTAACGGACGACAGCTGTTAAGTACTATTTTTTTTCGTAATAAAATTTCAAAAACGTAAGCGCATTTAAGCTGTTGTCGTTTAGTGAGCTTCGTACGCGATTACAAATGTAAGTGACCGCTGTAAGTGACCGCTCAAGCCGCGTAATAATATTTTTTCCAATATCGAAATTCCGATACTGCTCTCGCTAATTCCGGAATTGGAAACGATATTGGATTTCATCGGAATTCCGGAATTGAGTCAGTTCCGGAATTCCGGAGCTCAAGCCCTAGTTGTCATTATAATGCATTTTTAAATGGCTGACAAAAACATGTTTTACTATCTTATTATTGCAAGTATTTTATTGTTTGGTGCTGAAGCTTATAAGTACACATTCCTAACATAATAGGTAGGTACAGTGAAAGGATACGTGGAGAAAAAAATACAACCAAAAAAGTAAAACTTCTTGAAAATTTACTTTAGTTAGAGTGATTATTTCCCTTTTAAATGACACCAGCTATTACATAGTTTGCCAAACTCCAATAATAAAATCTCTTAAAGAGTAAAACTATGTGAATTTAATTTGCTTACTTGAAGGAGCCAGAGTCTTGTCCTTGGTCTTTCCATCTTTGCTCTCTTTGTCTTTCTCCTTTTCCTTGTGCTTGTCTTTGTCCTTCTTCTTCTTTTTGTGGCGCGCTTCGGGTGAATAGGATCTGTCAGGAGATGGAGAATATTCACGGTCTTCTTCACGGGCTGCTTTGCGACGTCCTATTCAAAAGAAAACCAGTCAGTTAACGTCAACCAGCCAGTCGGTCAGTCGGTAATTATAAGTGCCCAATAGGATTTTAATAATGGACTCTGCACAATATTTAAAGTGAAATACATATCGTCAGTGGAAAGGAAGAAACGCCAAATCCCACAAATCACATTTTGGCACTTTAGCGTTTCTTCCTTTCCACTGACGATATGTATCTTTTAAGAAAACAGGTAATAACATTCTAATTGAGCGAGTTTTTAACAGATGGTTTAAACCATTAGTTCAATTGATTGATTTTAGCTGTTTATTAGCTTGTAAACTTGTTGTAAACTTGTAACAATCTATCATCATCACTAGGCAGGTAACACTAGAACTCAAATTTACTTAATATTAAAGTTTTGAACATGTTTTGTTTCACATTAAAAAATGCAGTCTTTACAGAACTATCCTACACTGAAATCACAACAGATGATGTTTTAATGTGGAATTTCAGCAACTCATACCTTTCTTGGAAACTGGTTTCTCCTTAGTTACAGACATGGAACGAGATCTGGATCTGATGATCTCTGCGCTCTGCCGCTCGAGATCTTTGAGCACTGGTTGTCTGAAAATAATATTACCATGAGTGGTTTATTGTTTATCGTAATGAAAATGTAACATAATTAGTATGCACAGGTAATTGACAAATTATATTAAAAAGCCAACAAGAAATGTTCTATAATAATAATAAGGGGAAGACCAAGCATTAATTACATGAGTCAGATTGCTGCTGCCATTGCAGCTGTCATGTTGTATATAGAATTAAATGGAAAGAGATAGATGGAGAGAATTGCATCGTTGCACTGACAAGAGCTGAGCTCTTAAATTTAAATAAGAATAATAGAAAACATTATGTCTGTAATCATCAATATTGCAGCATTTAGTGCAACCATTTTTAGAATCTGATTAAAAGTTCAAATAGCAGACAGAGCAGAAGATTCTACTTGATGATAAAAAATTCAACTCACTTTCCGAGCAACTGGTAGGCCGTGAACTGATCACCATTGTATACGATTTGACCACCAGTATCCTTGACCATCTCATCCAGCTTGTTCTGAATGCTCTTGTATTCTTCGTCTGCATACTTGTACGCCGCCAGCTGAGCCTCCGAGAGTTCTTCCTCCCAACATTCTAACTCAAGTGTCGGTATATCTGGACCGAAGTACGACCTCTTGTACAGATCTGCCTCTATGATCTCCGCTTGAGGTGCAATTGGAGTACTGTCGTCGACTACTGCAACCTCCTGAGAAAATAATGTGGGGTTAGTTCGATCATGATCCGTAGCGGGGGCCATAACAAATCACTTTTCAAGTACTACTTACTTCGGCATCATCTTTGGGTTTCTTCAACTTCATTGTTGAGGGTTTATGCACAGTATAAAGTAATCAAATTCATTCACAGTTCAGCTTTTTACCATTAAAATAATAAAACAAAATTCGGCAAAGCCAATTCCCAAGCTGCCGCCATAACATACCACAGATAAAAAAAAGAACAAAAACTAAAACATTTCCTTTTTTACAGATTAAAAAAAAAAATCGGTAGTTTCCGAAAAGTTGCTTGATCGTCTGAATACATTTAGAGCAACTGAAAACTGATGATGAATTTTGACATAAGAATGACGTTAATAAAATGCCAAATGCAAAAAAAATTAAAAAAAAACCAGAGTTTGTTCAAGGACAGGGTCTATCAACTCATATAGTGAATCTTGTGTTCTTGAAATTGCACACATACGCAATCTTTGATTGTGTTTGTTGCTATAAGATGCCACAGCAAAAAAAAGTAACTTTTTTTTTTCTTCTGGCAAGTCAAATATCAAAGTACGAAACAGTGTTGCTATATGAGCTTTGTTTTACAAAATTTGGGCAATTTTCTAATGGATCATCAATATAAATAAAAAGTAAATTTACTGCCGATTAGTTTCAAACAAGTTTCAAACGACAAATAATTAAATCATAGTCTATACAACATCTAATCGTTTTGTCTATTTATTAAAGATACACCAACCACCATAAATTTCATAAATATTTTGTGACAAATGTGGTTAATTTTCAAATTTTAAAATGGCCACACTAACTGTCACCACTGACTTCTGTTTTTTACGAAAGTCCATGTTTATTACATACAATTGTTGTATTATGTAATATGTTACCGGTGTTTAATCGCTAATTGTTTTGTGCTTACTACGAAAGGACGTTTATATTTAGTGCATAAGTTATGATAGGACATTTCTTAGGTTAGTGTTTTACGTTGGTGTTTTTAGGTTAGTGTATTACGATAGGACGTTTCAGTTAGTGTTTTGTGTTACAATGTCAGTTAACAATCACAGGAAATGTTCCAAGTGTGGTAAAACACGCGCTGAAGATCCATCGGTGAGCTATCACAGGTTTCCGAAACCAGGCGTGAAAAATCTCAGAAAGTAAGCACTCATTTTTATTATGTTGTTTTCTTTTGTGTTTTGTATCGCCTTTTACCCTTGGGGGCACTTATGCCTACATTCCAAATAACGGCTAATGCTGTCTTACCACACTAGATAGATAGATAGAAAATAACACATGCTGATTTGTTAGTATTCATATTTTTCTCCGCTTTATTCAAGTGATGTAATTCATACCTATCATGATGATCTGTGGCTGATGCTGAAGATTACATTAATATAAGGTCTACAGCTTGGGTACAATATGGCGCAATAACTTTTAAGTTAGTACTTATCTTAAATTTTGTTTCCTTTATTTTATTTATGTTACTTTCAGGGCTCGAGCTTGGGCTGAATATTGTTGGCCAAATGATGATTGGAATTCTGTGGCATCTTTGGCTGCTATCTACACTTCAAACAAAGTTTTATGTGGACGGCATTTCAGAACATGTGATTACTATGATAATAAGCGGCAGAAACTTAGCATATATGCCTTACCTTATCCCAATGATTTGGAAGAGACATCAAATGATAAAGAAAATATTTGTGAACAGGTAAAAAAAGTAGAATTTATTAAGGTTTGTTACCATTATATTTTTTCTGAAAAAGTTTATACACAAACTTAATAGACTTTCTTTTTTTCAGACTCCAGTACAAGGAAGAGATGAAGGACCGAATCCATTAAAACGAGTGCCCTTTTTACAAAAAGAAAACATTGTTGATGATCAGCCTTCTACAAGTGGAATACAAAGTATTCATGGTTTGGAAAACACAATGTCTAAATCGAGTGTAGAAGAACAGGTTTGTAGAATATATTTTTATGGATATAGATATATTATGATTTCTATGGCTAAGTCTATTACCACTATCCATTGGGTGATAAAATGAGCCAATCATAAGCCAGTATCTATAATATAAAATGCCATTAAACACCCAACTAAATAGACTCTTTTTTTCAGAATCCAAAACAAGGGACGGGCAAAGAACCAAATCCATCAAAACAAGTTCACCTTTCACAAAAAGAAAGCAGTGATGATTATCAATGTTTTCTGATGGCGGATCAGCTTTCTACAAGTGGAGGACAAAGTATTCATGGTGTGGAAAGAACAACGTCTAAATCAGGTGTAGAAGGACCGGTTAGTAGAAAAAAATGTTACATAATTATATTATGATAGAGCGGTGGTAGCTCAGTCGGGTGAGCACCCTTTCGTTTGCTTATCACGCCTATGTTAATTAGGGTGAATGTAGCTTTCAAATGATGAAAGAATTTTTGAAATCAGCCCAGTAGTTTTTGAGTTTATTCATAACAAACATATAAAAATACAAATCTTTCCTCTTTATAATAATAGTGTAGAGATGTACTTATGTATTTGATGGAAAATATTTTTATTTCAGCTCCTAACACAAAACCAATGTTTGGAATTGACATCGGCCATAAGGAATGATTCAAAAGGAATATTAGGAAAATTAAACGTTAAAAAGCTCAAAGAAATGACTCCAAGAGAGACAAAGCTGTACAAAATTTGTAAACGAAAAATGAAAGAAATATTTCGTCTTAGAAAAAAGGTGAAAAATATTAAGGCCAAGAATATTATGAAGAACATATCAGAGGATGACACTATAAAAAGTCTTTTTGACTTAAAAATAAGTAGCTCATTAGCTATTTTGCTACAAAGCAATTTAAAAAATTGGCCAAGAAAGGCGAAAGGCAGAAGATATAGCCTAAAAGATAAAACCATGGCTCTTGTGTTATATAAAAAGTCTCCAGCTTGTTATAGACTTCTGAGAAGAATGTTTGCATTGCCGTGCCAAAGCAGCTTAAATAACATGCTTAACAAAGTGCCACTGCAGCCAGGCATAAATCATCACATTTTCGATGCATTAAAAAAAATGGCACAGAAACAGACAGCAGAAGACAACATGTGCATCTTGTCTTTCGATGAAATGTCCATTCGAAAGCATCTTCAATATAATGTCAAATTAGACTTAATACAAGGCTTTCAAGACCACGGAAATCATGGCAGAAATAATGAAATTGCCAGCAAAGCCCTTGTATTTATGCTTTCCGGTGTAAGAAAGCGCTGGAAACAGCCCATCGCATTCTATCTCTCAAACATATTAAACTCCGATCGAATGGCTGTAATTGTGAAAGATGTAAGTATTTTCCTGAATTTTTCCTGCTTCTTCATAATTCAAAGGTGGTCAAAACAGCTGTTAGAAACTGGAAATATTCTGTTTTATATTTTTTTTACAAAAGGTGCCATAACTTTATAGATTTTAAAATAGCAGTATTTTTCTGTCTATCTGGCACTAATAAAACATAAGAATGTTTTCAGTTTTAACAGCTATTTAAATAAAAAATCCATGGAGAAATACATTTTTTTCGTAGAGCAAAAGTTGTTTAGCCTACTACAGCCGACTGGAGGCGACCTTTCGGCTTACTATACCCTTTTTTTACACCCTGTAAAGTTTTTGTTTTGTACTTTCAGATCGTAACAGAATGCATCAAAGCAAACATGAATGTGGTTGCTACTGTATGTGACATGTCGTCAGTTAACATGAAAGTTTTGAAGACATTAGGTGCAACTACAAGAGAACCTGTTTTTTCACACTGTGGACGAGAAATCGTGACAGTGTTAGATGCACCTCATCTATTAAAATGCACTCGTAATTTATTTATGAAACATGATGTCAAATGTCCTACAGAAGTTCAGGGTAACGAGAGTAATAGCACAGGTAAATATATATCCATTTCCAAATCATCTTGAATACTCTATTTGAAATTTATAAACAGCATTCATAGATATATAAATAATTGCATATACCCTGTATCTTTAAGGTGCTTATTACATATTATTAAATAAGGAAATATAGTTTATGAATATCTATTAATATATTTTAATACTTTGTTCTAGGCATAGCAAAATGGGCTCATGTTGTAGATTTTTACAACCTGGACAAAAACAATGCCAATTTTGTTTTTGCCCCTGCTCTGACAGACCAGCACATACACCCAAACGTGAAGCAACAGATGAGAGTGAAATTTGCTGCACAAATATTCAGCCACTCTGTAACAGCGGGCATATTAGCAAAAGTTGCGTTAAGTGAGTACATGATATTTATTATAATAATTTGTGTCTATTCCCGTAAGCTTTTTACTTTTTCATGATTTTAACGTCAAAAATGTCTCAGTAAATACTTGAATTTACTGTGCCTAGCATATTTTTTACATCTTTTGTTATTATTATTTATTTTTTTATTGCACAATTTACATAAGTAATAATGTACGACCAGGTGGACTTAATGCTAAAAGCATTTTCTACCATTTTATATTTATTATCTCTCTGACTACAGTCGGGGATTACAGTCGTGAGCATATGTATGTATGTATTATATTATTTTATATTACCTTTTGAAATTTATAATTTATATTTTTTCACAGATGAACTTCCAGCAGAAGCACTAACAACTGCGTCATTCCTTAAAAAAATTGATGAGTTGTTCGATGCCGTAAATGCAGATACTCCGGACTTACGAGGAGGAAAAAAATATTCGACTAACATGACTGCCAGAAGCCCTCATGCAGAGTTATTTGGGGAAATGAAAAAATATATCTCGTGTATGAAATATATAGGTGCAAAATCTAAACCTCCATCACAGGACGGATGGATACACACTATGAATGCAATTGAAAGGTTATGGAAGAATCTGCAGATGCTAAAAATTAAAAGCCTATCCACGCGTCGCTTAAATCAAGACCCACTTGAGAACTTCTTCGGCTGCATCCGCTATAGTTGTGGGTCGAATATAAATCCGACCATAGATCAATTTATAGCAGGCGTTAAAACTGCTATAATAGCAAATTTGCGCCATACTGGGCAAAAAAAAAATTGTGAAGACGACGCTGGAGTGTTGTCAAACAATTTGTCAACATTTTTAACTGCTGCCACCACCACCATCACAGATTCAGATAATAACGCTGAACTGGGCACTGAAGGACTCGAGCTGGCTGTTGCAGACGCAGTCGAGGCGGTGGAGCTGGCGACGCCGGAGGGACAAGCTTGTGGATATGTGTGTGGCTTCATATTCAAAAAGCTCCGAAACAACAATTGCCTACAATGTCAAAAGGCGTTTTTGACGCAAAATCATGAAGCCATACACATATTCACAAGCTTTAAAGAATACAATAATAGTGACTCTTTGCACTACATTGAAAAAAATGTTATTCAGGCAGTAGAGGCCATGGCTATATTAATTAATGAGTTCTTGAAGACAAACGGATTTAACCCGTTTTTGAAAGAAAAAATAATGCATATTTTAAATGCAATCGATTTAAATTTTTTGCATAAATGTCCCACACATTTCATTATAAACAAAACACATTTAAAAGTGTGTACTTTTTTTATATGTATTAAAAGATTCACTGTAATTAAAAATAGGGAAATAGGAGAAGAAGATAGAAAAAAGTCTTTAGAAAGGAAAATGAGAATTTTAAAAAATAAATAAATAAAACTTAACACCTTGTTTAATTTTCCCTAATATTAGTTTCAACAAATCAATAGAGTTTCTCATAAATAATTAAAGTAACAGATTATCATGAAATACACACATTATCATAACAGATTATCAAAGTGTATTTCATGATAATCTGTTACTTTAATTATGAGAAACTCTAATATTCAGTACCTTACTTACCTATTTGAATATTCGCGCGCATTTTAGTTTACTTGCTAAACCGTAACGTCGCTAGTATACGTGTGTGTATGTATCTGTGGTCGCATTTTTTATGTACAGAGTTATCGTTCTTCTCTCGGTAGAGAGTATTATGTTCCTTGATAGAGAGTATTATGTTCCTTGTTCAAGGAATAAACTAATTTGTGATGAAATTGTTTTAGCAAGTGTTTTTTTCTGTTTTTCTCCATTTGACTGCCACGGCAAGGATGGAAGCCGTTCCAAAATTGCCATTGATTAGTTTTGAGCTGAAAACAAGTCCAGAAAACACTCACTTTGGCCCAAAATTGAAACAGGTAAGTAGGTCTAGTAATCTCTGTGATAAAGTGTCTTTCACCACTTCTTTGTCTACGTTACCGTTTGTTGTTTTTGTAGTATATTGCTGAGGCCTACAGAGAAGACCCTGAAAGCTATACAAATGAGATACATCAGATGGAATGCTTGCGGTCGGTCGCCGTTCGGCCGACCATGGATGAGGACGGTCTCAATGGACTAAATAAATACTTTTGCCAACTGCGTTCTCTCCAAAGCCGATTTCCTATGGCGAAAGGTCAGCCGGCCGCCTGTTCTTTCGCGTGGTAAGTTAATCTAATTAGTCTATTGGTTTACTACACCTGATAAATGATTCATAGCTGTGTAATGTTTGTTACCAATTGCTATCAATTTATCTGTTAAAGCAAATTTGTTTTGTTATGTCTTTGTGCTCTTTATTTCCATGCTAAACACATCATTTCCACAACATTCTAATTGTAAATAGAACTTCCGAAGAGGCTTTCTACAAATACCTGAATCACATACATACTGCTAGTTAACATGATGAAATGTAATGCTTCTTTTCTAGGAAAGATCTCTATGCCAGTTTGAGCTGTTCCCTTCCTGACATAAGATTTGAAATGGCTTGCATTCTCTATAATATTGGAGCCTTACATACCTACCTCGGTGCATCCGAGCCTCGCACATCAGCTGACAGCCTCAAAGCTGCTTGCACTCACTACCAGAATGCAGCTTGGGCGTTCCAGTATCTGAAGGAACAGTACCCTCAGCCTCCCGGAGTTGATGTATCCACGGAGATCATGAGACTGCTGCAAAAAATATGCTTCGCTCAGGCACAGGAGTGTATCTTGGAGAAAAGTATCCAGGATACTAGGAAACCCAGTGTTATTGGTAAATATTTGGATTAGTATCAACTTTAGCATGTTCTACTATCTTTTTAATAAAATCATGAAAGTGGATGACAAGTTTTTCAATGTAGGAAAAGAAAACATCAATTAAAATAATAGTCATCGAAATATTCATGTTAGATTCTTCATGGTTAGTTTTTGAGTCAATTTATGATCCTTCCAATAGTAATGAATAAGGCCCTGAGTAAGTTTATTGTGCTTAATTAATATTACAAGTACTTGGAAAAAAAAATAATTAAAAAAAAATATGTTTTTAGTTTTTAGACTTTTTAGCATTACTGCTTGTGTCATTGACCTATTACCAGAATCTAAACTTTTTTCGCAGGTGCTGTAGCTACACAAGTACTGCTATTCTACAAAAACGCATTAGCTGTGCTAGGACCATCTGCGGGGACAGACAACATTCATGAGATTATCGGCACCAAGCTTTACAACTATTGGCATAGATATTTGTCATTCAAATCATCGTATATCGGTTGCATTGTCTGCTTATACCAGGGTAAGTATACCTATTTAGATGCTTATCTTATCAATTGATAATGTAACAAAAGATTGAAATAAGTTTAATGCTTTTGTGGATCGAAATACAAGACATAAAAACTGCTTAAAATACAATCTAAATTAGGAAACATTCAAAGTTGAACCATGACCTCACAAAATCTTGATTCTAAATCTTATAAATTTTGGTTTTGTGACTAAATAAACTCCTATTAATTACTTTTGTATTCATTACCTTTTATAAAATCATTGAAAAATTAGATAATTAGGTGACCAACATGCAATTTTGGCTCCTAATACTTTGACTATGTTGAAGTTGAAATTATCATTTATCATTTTGTTTATAAACATAGTGGGTCTTACTTATGAAAGATGTTTAAAATTGAACACTGGTTCAACAACATCCTGTCTTCTAATTTATAGTGAAGAATAGAGACAGGATGTTGTTTTCAACTTCTTTCATAAGTAAGGGGGAAAGTTATTAATCATGAATTTAAATCTGTAAATTTTTCACTTGTGTTAACATCACTTTGTTTCTTAGGAATGAACGCAGAGGAACAACAGAAGATGGGCGAACGCGTAGCTTTCTACCAACATGCTGTAGACCGTCTAGCCGACGCAAGGAAACTTGCCAAGTACATAGAACCAGTCCAAGTCACACAGGAGGCATTGACATTTACAAATGACGTGGTTGAGGGAAAGAGAAAGGCAGCTAAGAATGAGAACGAGTTCATCTATCATGAAGAGGTCCCCGACAAGGACTTGTTGGTGGAAATGAAGCCGGTCTGTCTGGTCAAAGCTATTGCGATCAACTTCAATGATCCTGAGGTATGTGGTATTTAATTTCGGAAGGCACGTCAACTGTTCTATCTAACTATAAATTCGCTGCGCCAAAGGTTGATTTCGTAAAAATAAGTAAGTTCGTATGAGCAAGTGGTCAACTCTGGTGACGGAGTTTTTAGGCCGCCAGCATGGCTTAACGGATACAAAGCCGGGACCGACAATTTAATGATTTCCTTATAGATGATGAGTCTTCCTATCATCTCATGGTCAAAGTCATTATACAAAAGCAGTTTATGCACTAATGCAGTACATAGTTAAACAAGTGTATAAGGCGAGTGTGGAAGTCGAAGGAACAGCTGGAAGGGGAAGACCTAGGCGAACATACCTGGATCAGATTGGTGATGTTTTGGAGAAAGGCTAGGTCAAAAGTACTATAAACTGGTGAGTTTGTATGAAAAATGTGACGAGAGTGAATGAGGCGAAAGAGGTGTGTCAGGATCGTAGCAAGTGGAAATTCGTAGTCTCTGCCTACCCCTGTGGGAAAGAGGCGTGATTTTATGTATGTATCTATAGTTAAACATTACGTACAGACTCAAACATTCGCATTAATAATATTAGTATGACAATTGAACATCGAATGTTATACAGGTATCGGGTCCAGATGTATTCGCGCGGCTGGTTCCAATCTGCGCGCACGAGGCGTCGTCTATGTACTCCGAAGAGAAGGCCAAGATACTCCGACTCATTGTCACTCAGGCTGAGTCCAAGAATACGGAGCTGACAGAGTTCATGTCCTCACTGCAGTTGGACCAACTGGAGATCATTGATTCTGATCAGAAGTAAGTATTATTTAAAGCGCGTTTGAATAACAAAATCCTACTATCCTATCCTACTAATCCTACTATCCTATCCTACTAATATTATAAAGGCGAAAGTCCGTGTGTGTGTGTGAATGTTTGTTACCACGTATCTCCTTAACTACTAAACCGATTTTGATGAAATTTGGAATGTAGATAGATAATGACCGGGAATAGGACATAGGCTACTTTTTATTCCGGAAAAACGCACGGTTCCCGTGGGATAAAAATATTAGTCCACGCGGGCGAAGCCGCGGGCATCCGCTAGTGTGACATATTTTGCAAGCTAGATGGCAGACTAATGTACGGAACGATATCGTTTACATACAACGCCAAATCGCCTAAGTTGCCATCTTTGTTCGCTTCACTCGCTCGATCAAA
Source organism: Camptogramma bilineatum (assembly GCA_958496255.1). Taxonomy (NCBI): domain Eukaryota; kingdom Metazoa; phylum Arthropoda; class Insecta; order Lepidoptera; family Geometridae; genus Camptogramma; species Camptogramma bilineatum. The sequence goes on from OY292453.1 coordinate 2,950,954, forward strand.
AAGCGTAGCCCCATATACGAAAAGGCAGAAACTACGAGTTTATTGTTGCTTATTGTTTGCGAAAAAAACTCGAGCTCTCGACTTCTTCAGGCAATTTTTCTCGACTCGACTTGGAATGAATTTCTCGATTTTTCTCGCCATCCATCTGACTATGTGAACATACCAAAATTGTACATATATTTGTAGAATCCCTCAAGAAATAGTCGACAGATGTGCGGCAATGAACGCCAAGTCCGAGATCATACAGACGTTGGTAGACTCCATGAACAACCTGGCTGAGATCATCAGTGACGTCGAACATTCCCTTTCTGAAGTCAAAACTCTTATCCAGGTAAAAAAAATATGGCTAATTTTTCAATCATCAAGTTACTCATAGTCAAAGTGATACACAAAGTGATTTTATTGAATAAATGAGTTTGAGTTTGACTTTAATCTGAAGAATAAAGGCTGTTTGACATATTCTCTATACAATAGCTGTTAAACGATTTATTCCACAGCTAATATTTATGACAATTGAAAAATCAGACCTAAATCTCTGGCATATAAGTTTTCAATCTATCTCATCCAGATTTAAAGGCTTGCTCAAACAGCTGCTTAATCCGTTCCCATCTCTTTCCATGACATGAGAGTGACAAGAAATACATTCTATAAAGCCTTTTTGTTTTGATTTTTCATTACCACTTTAGTAGGCCTAACTTGAGCACTTTTTCTCTTTTCAAGTAGACAGTAGTCTCATGCTCAGTATAAATCTATAACTTTTACTAAATATAATTCATTTTGCATCACAGGAAGAGACAATGAAAGAGAAGGAATATCAAAAGTCGATGGGTCCACGCCCGCCATCTATCGTGCAGACCGAGCTATCTCGCGAATACCACAAGTACCTCGAAGCTCACACACGGACCAACGAAAGTAATCAAGTACTTCACAAGGCTATGACGTTGCATATCGCCAACTTGAAACTACTGGCGTTGCCGTTAGATGAGCTGCAGAGCAAGATACCTAGTATTGATCATATTGGTGAGTTTTAACCCACTTTTAACAATTAAATTTAAAAAAATAATGAAATAATCCCTTCAAACGCTTAGTTTTCCAAAATGGAAACTAGATAGCGCAACTAGATGACCCAAAGATAGATGGTGCTGACGAAAGAGCGGGGACAGCTAGTTAAATATAGAAAAGAGCCGTAGATCTTCACCTGACACTCTCGACAAATTTATCCGTTCAGGAGCTATGATGCCTCAGAAACATACAGAGCCACAGATACACACTACAAACTAACACCCCTTTTTTCGTCGAAGGTTAAAAAGTAGAAATCCTTGATAATATTAAAGTAGGTAAGGTAATAACTATTGCAGAAACTTAGAGGGAATAAATATGACCAATTTTGGAGACAAAGTTTGTATAAAAGAAATTGGGACGGGAGAAGAAAAGGACGGAAGAGGAGAAGCATGGAAGTAGAGAAGGAGAGAAGCAGAGAAGTCTTTTGAAGAGAAGATCATTTACCAATATTTACGTTACAGAAGGCCTAGATCGTGACACAATGGCGGAGATGCGACGTGTGGTCGGCAAAGCGCGTGAAATGCAGATACAACGGGACTCGCTCATACAGAACTTGCGAGAAGATATTACTAATGACGACATCACTTCACAGTTACTGGCACGTAGCTCAGAGCCTGCTGAGGAGATATTCAAACAGGAATTAGAGAAACATACGCCTAAGGTAAGTCACACTTCTACTGAAAATAGATCCTAGCATCACACTAATTATTATAAACGCGAAAGTTTTGATGGATGTATGTTTGATCCTCTATAACTCGACAACTACTGAACCGATTTGGCTGAAATTTAAAATATCGATAGATAATGATAAATATAGATAGATTTATAATATTGCATGCTGAAAAGCTGATTATCGCTGATCTGTATTTTTTAATGGGTGCTAATTAAACCGGCTTCTATTTAATAGCATTTTTGGCCTCTAAAATTTTACTTTGTCCTCTGAATTACTAAGTCAGCCACTATTAATGTGCATCTAAAAAATACTAACTTAGCAACTATTATTTTTCGATGTAAGCCACTATAAATACAACTCAGCATGGTAGTTATTTTTTAGCATCTAAATTTGTAACATATATTCAAATAGTGAACTCCTAAAATATTTAAATATGACACCAATTCTATCTATCTATCGACTTCTAATTTTATAACTCAGTACCTTTAAAATTAAGTGTAACATGAATAATTTATAACTCGTCCTCTAATGATGAGCCATCAAAATGTACCTAATATCAGCATCAAATAGTAAATTGTGGCCACTAAATATTAGGAACTACTGAGGGGAGAAAAAATAAAAGACTTCATTTGAAAAAAACATTTTGTTTTATTAATTTGACATGTCTGCTTTTGTTGTACCCATTTTCGCAATAAATGAATTATGATTATGATTATGATGAATGATCGGGAATAGGACATAGGCTGCTATTTATCGGGGTACCAAGGGAGCGAAGCCGCGGGCGGAAGCTAGTCACACTAATCACACTAATCACACTTCACACTATCACACTTCACACTAAATATTCACTATAAATGCGAAAGTTTGGATGTTTGGATGGATATTTGGATGGATGTTTGGATGGATGTTTGGATGTTTGGATGTATGTTTGTTCCTCTATAACTCGACAACCACTAAACCGATTTGGCTGAAATTTGAAACATAGATAGATAATCACCGGGAATAGGACATAGGCTACTTTTTATCCCGAAAAAATGCACGGTTCCCGTGGGATAAACCAAATAGTAGTCCATGCGGGCGAAGCCGCGGGCGTCAGCTAGTATTGTAAATGCGAAAGATTAGATGTAATGTTTGTTCCTCTATAACCCGACAACTACTGAACCGATTTTCCTGAAATTTAAAATATAGATAGATAATGACCGGGAATGGGACATAGGCTACTTTTAATCCGGGTGTCTTCCACACGCGAGCGAAGCCGCGGGCGGAAGTCGCGTTTTATAAACGCGAAAGTTTGTTAGGATGTATGGATGATTATTAATCTTTTACGCAAAAACTACTGAACGGATTTTAATGAAACTTGGATTATCCATAGTTTATGTATTATTCCAATACATAGGCTATTTTTTTTCGGGTAGCTTTTTGTAACCCTGTTGCTCAAGAAGGGAAAACTTCTAAATGTTCACGTCTAAGCGCTTCCGTGCTTTTGATGAGTACATAATATTGACCATGTCTCTCTATCAACTCTGAATAGATTAAATCTGACAAGTGATCTACATGATTTTATTAAATAAATAATTATTGACTCTTGACTCTTCACTCATGACTTTACACTCTTCACTCTTGACTCTGCTAAAACCAACTCCATCAGCGCACTCATTCGAACTTGTACTTATTTACAGGTAAAGATAATAGAGCAGAACTTAGTAGCGCAGGAGAATATAATCAACAAGCTGACCTCTTTGTACGCCTCTTATGGAGAATCACGGAGAATGCTCACAGATGTACTGCGGAAACGAGACGGACTTATCAACGGTAAGTTTTAAGGGAAATTAAAACTTGATACATTATTGTTAAGGTTTGTTTTACTATCTTCAAGGTCCTAGGTATATTCTACCTGTAAAGTCAGATGTACAATACGGCATTCACCAACAAAACAAAATTGTAAATGTTATGAGGGCCTCTGTGGCGCAGTGGGCAAACGCCCGCCTGAGACTCGGGAGGTTGCGGGTTCGATCCCCGCCGCGGGACAAATGTTTGTATGATCTGCAAATATGTCTCGGGTCTGGGTGTTTTCTATGTAAGTATAAAAATGTATGTATAAATAAATAGTATCTAAGTAGTATATCAGTCATGTAGTTCCCATAACACAAGCTCTGCTGACTTCATAATTTCCTTGCCCTTTTCCCACTAGGTGGGGTCGGCACAACATGTTCTCTTACATTCCCTCCTATCACTCGCCATCTCAGTATTCACTCCTTTCACACGCATGTCCTCTCTCACACAATCCATCCATCTTTTCTTTGGCCGTCCTCTACCTATGTATCCTTTCACATTCATATCCAACACTTTCCTTGTAATATGACGCTCTGCTGACTTAAGGGCTACAATGATGCTTTGTGAAATGTCCAGCATTATTTATTTTATTTATTACCAACTTATTTTAAACGTACTTTCAAAACTGTCGTGGGTTGGACTTGACATTAAAAATATTATAAGTCCCAGGTGTTATTGTAATATCAATCAATTTATTTCCTTTTCAGCTTTGATAACTTCATACGACGCGTACGAAGAGCTTCTAGCCAAGTCGCAGAAAGGGCTAGAATTCTACAAGAAGATGCTACACAGTGTCAACCAACTGCTAACTCGGCTGAAGGGCACCTGTCAAGTTCAAGAGGAAGAAAGGGCCCAACTGCTAGCTAAGAACACTAAGCGTAAGTTGTGTACAATATTGTTTTAGTATTTACCCTTTCCTTTCAGTCACTATCATTATGAGCTCTAAACGGCGAAGGAAAACATCGTGAGGGAACCCGCGGCTTAGTCAGCCCCACACGTATTGACCATGTCTCTCCTGTGGATATGGCCGGTTAAGCTGAGAGGATGGTTTAGGGGCTGGGCAAACTTACTCCATCTCAACAATGTCAGTCCCGTTATGTGTAGGCAAAGATTGGCTCCTGACACTGTATAAATCATCTAGTAAAAGATGTAAAGGCCTAAGGCTGTGTCCCCAGTAGGCAAACAGTCAGCGGCCGACTGAGTTTGCGGCGTATCGGTTTAGTACGCCCTTCCATATATTTGAAATGGAGTGTCCACAGTTTGCTAGTTTTGCGCTCACTGTACGCAGTTTGCGGCGTTACGCGCAAAACTAGCAAACTGTGGACACTCCATTTCAAATATATGGAAGAGCGTACTAAACCGATACGCCGCAAACTCAGTCGGCCGCTCACAGTTTGCCTACTGGGGACACAGCCTAAGTTTTTTTCAGTCACTATGGTAATAGAAGTTGTTAAGTGTGGTGCTCTCTTTTTTACCCGACTGCGCGACGCAAATTAAGGATAATGTGTTTATCGGTCTATGTATGTTTCTATGTGGCGTTCTAGAGGCCAAACGCGTGGACCGATTTTGATGATTCTTACGTCAATCGATTCTAATAAACACTTGATGTTCCCAGCGTCAACGCCAACGCCATCTATAGTTCCCAAAGTGGATATTCCCGCGGCGCTGCCCCCTGGTGGTGCGCCTTTGAAACTAAAGGACTACTTGCCGTACATGAAAAATAGATCTAGAATGGCTACTCCACAAGGTATGTACTTCTACTAATTTTATAAATTAATCAATCAAGTGGAGATCTGTGGTCTCTACCTAACCCTATGATGGGAAACAGGCGTGAGTTTATGTATGTATGTAATCAATGGTGGGACTTTGCTCAGCATTGTGATTCAGTGGTTGATAAAAAAATCGGGAGAGAGATTATGTAATCGTAAAGAAAATCAGTGAAGAACTTCTTTCACCCAAACTTACAAACTCATAATATTAATGTAGATTAACAAAGAAGAGCTTTAGAAGGAACCTAGTTAGATTCATATTAGAAAATTTAAAGAGAATGGAAAAATAATCTGTAAACTAGGAAAAAATGAATACTAAAAGGACATTATGAGAATATTTATAACATTTTATTACAAAAAATATGTAAAAAATATTTTTTTTTTCAGCAATGGAGCCTATGCCATCGGACGCATACTACCCTGAATCTATTTATCCGACCGGTATACGACCCGCGCCTGTCGGCTCAGAAGGTAAATTATAATATACTTATACTTACTTCATCTTTTTAACTTGCTCACAAATATGGTAAAATATTTAGGTAACACAAAAAAAAAAAAAATTGTAATCGCAATGTTGATATGATATCAAAACCGCTTATCAATAATCTTAAGATTTAAGAACATAGTGTATTGTAATATGGAGAAATTGCGCAATGTCTGATCGATCTTTGAATCTATTAAACGTCCATTACATTATCCAATTTCCAGTATAAACTAGCACTTATACTCTAGCCAAAACCAATGTAGAATATTTACTAATATTGCACTGACAGATCAATCAGCTGATAGCAGGAATAGACCCATCACAGAAAGAAAACTGAGATTAAATATGATCGGCACTGATTCAATATGGCCAATCGCAATGAATCTCAGTTTTCTTTGATTGGTCTATTCCTGCTACCAGCTGATTGATCTGTCATGCCCGGGATACACGAGGCTAGTTTTTCAAGCTAGGATAGCAAGCTAGTTTTCTACTAAACTATCCTGGCTTGCTAACCTGGCTTGGAACATGCTAGTTCTGTTTACATGAGGCTAGTTTATTTTAAGCTAGTATTATTGCAGTGACTGAAGTGACCACACGTCCAAAATGAACTGCATGCGAAAAAAAAAAAACACTATTCTATTGAAAAAGTTACTTTGAACACTGTGCCAATTTCCACTAGAAACTAGCAGATGAATTACAAAACCGGGTGTGGACAAGACCGTGAATTTTAAGAAGAGATGAACGTGGATCACTCTGCTTTACTTTATTTTATTCATACTGCTTTGGAAGAATTTCGCAATGAAGATTTAGGCGATTAACAGAGTATTTTGCGAATGACAAAATGCGTGGTTACTGCTTACTAGCCAACCCAAAACTAGCTTCGCCGGCCACATGAAGCTAGTACACAAGCCAGGATAGTAAAATCAGTGGTGGGGGGCGCTACTAGCCTGAAAAATAGAACTCCATCCTATTAAAAACTATCCTGGCTTGTAAACTAGCTTACTAGCTTAGAAATAAAGCTAGTTTTGTCTACACGAAGCTAGAAGTACTAGCTTGCTAGCTTACTAACACTAGCTAGCTATCCTAGCTTGAAAAACTAGCCTCGTGTAACCCGGGCATCAGTGCAATGTTAGTAAATATTCTACATTGGTTCTGGGTAAAGTATAGCTAGTTTATTCACAATTTAGGGCTCTGTCTCGTTCTTTGGCCTCTAAGAATTGCGTATTGTGCATCCTACTTTATTACGATGCTAACTGACTGAAGTTAGCAACAATACGCAATTCTTAGGCCAAAAGGCGAGACTAGCGCTAAATTGTGAATGAACTAGCACTTAGCATAGGGCAAATTGGATAATGTAATGGGCGCTTTTCTTGTTTAAATAGTAAAAGTTCGATTAACAAAATAATTATTAGCAAGTGAAAAGTTTCCTGCTTAATAATCTGTCGCTCTCTTACTTTAAAACCCTTGTTACAGCAACAGATCCACAAATGCAACTACCCGACGGCGTAGTAATGCCTCAACTCCAAAACCCTTACGATCGCTACACAACACCGTACGCACCCGAATCTGACCCTTACTACGCACAGAATAACTACGCTTATCCCGCGACAAGCAAGTTCGACAAAGAAGAACAAGGATATTCCTCGACTTACATTCCTCAACAGTTCTCTGCGCACATGTCCGATCCATCCCACCAAAGTTACTCTAATCCGTACTACTCCGCGACCCACAATAATTCGACTATTGTAACTGATTCGCAAAGCTCCTTGCAGTATAACCCGGCGAGTTCGAACCAGTTCAATCAAAATCCGAATCAAGTGAACCCTAACCAGTTCCAATACGATCCGTATTCGCAAAGCTCGCAAGCTAACTCGGCTTATCCGATCCCTGACGTAGTTCCGCCTTATCAAGCTGACTTGAGCTCGAGTTTCTCGCAAATGCATCTGTCTACGCCGAAGTCGGAGCCTCCAGCTAACTTCGGGCATGATTACACTCAAACGTACTTCAGTGTTCAGTACCCACAGGCAACTACACCCAACTACGCTACTTACACACCATCTATGAAGACTTCCTCGAATACTAATATGGTGCCGTCGCAAACGACGTCTGATTATAGTTCGTTGAACTACCCGTATAGTAGTGATTCGACTTCACATGGACAAAATCCTAGCGCGGCCATTCCGAACATGGGCAATCCTAATATGGCTAACCCTAACATGAGCAATCCTTATAACACAGATTCTTCACAATACGGACCGATGGCCAACACCAATATGGCTAATCCGAACATGGCCAATCAAAATATGACTAATCCGAACATGAGTAATCAAAATATGGTCAATCCGAACATGAGCAATGCCAATATGGCTAGTCAAAACATGGCTAATCCCAACATGGCTCATCAAAATATGGCCAATCCAAATATGGCTAATCCGAACATGCCTAATCCAAACGTGGCCAATCCAAATATGGCTAATTCGAACATGGCCAATCCCAACATGGCTAATCAAAATATGGCCAATCCAAATATGGCTAATCCGAACATGGCTAATCCAAACGTGGCCAATCCAAACATGGCCAATCCAAACATGGCTAATTCGAACATGGTCAATCCCAACACGGCTAATCAAAATATGGCCAATCCCAACATGGCTAATCAAAATATGGCCAATCCGAACATGGCTAATCCAAACGTGGCTAATCCAAACATGGTTAATCCGAACATGATGGCTAATCAAAATATGGTCAATCCAGAAATGGCCAATCCAAATATGGCTACCCCGGGTATGGGTAATCCCAATATGGCTAATCCGAACATGGCCAATCCAAATATGATGAATCCCAACATGGCTAATTCGAGCATGGCCAATCCAAATATGGCTAACCCTAACATGGCCAATCCATACAGCAGCGATTCGTCTCAATACGGACAAACGCACATTCCCAACGCAGCCAATCCTAATCCTTACGCATCAGAGCCTCAGTACATAGCGACCAGCTCATACACAAACATGTCTCAAGGATATGTTATGTATACAAATGCGGAAAGCACTGTGACTTCAACTACAAACATCAATACCACGCAACCGACCTACGCTGATGAAACTTATATAAACCCAGCCTTATCCCACCTTGACGAGATCGACAAGCCTATAAAATCGCACGTGACCGGACAAGCCCTGTCCTCACACGTCTTCAAACAAGGATACGAAAACTTTGGAGTGCCAAACGTCTCGAGCTCTCAAATGCAAGACCAAAACTATCAACCGACTAATGCGTATGGATACTCCGACCAAACAAATACAAGCTACAGCCAGGGCTACCAAAATCATCCGGGTTATACCTTCAACAGCGCTTCGGGAGCTTACGATTACAATTACGGATCTCAGAACTCGTATACAACTAACGCGTACGACGCAAATCAAGAGAATACGAACCTTCAGTCGGAAAAAGGACCTAATATGCCTGCAAATAGCGTCTACACAAACGCAGGCTCCCACGGTACTCTGCAATCGCCGTCCGAAACGCCTCAGAGTCAAGAAACTGCAGGCAATAATCAGATCTATTATAATACACCGTACGGCTATGTTACCAACACGAATCAATCGCAAGAAATGGCGCAGAGTCAAGCTATGCCGACGAACTACGGAGCTAATGTCAACCAGTCGACTTATATGCAGTCTGGAGGGCGTAACACTAACACTACCAGTACTAGTTATCAAGGTGAGGTCGATTTGCTGTCATAAATATGAATAATCTGAAATAATCAATTTTATACAAAATAATATTGTGAGAAATGTATTAGAATAAAGTAGTTTGAACTGACAGAATCTTTTATTATCTTTTCCGTTTCAGTGTCGACACCAACTGAGAATGTTGGAGGAAATAATGATCAAAACGCGCATCAGATTAGTTACAACCAACCTGATGGCCAAAACCAGACATTGAATAATCAACCTTCTGTACAAAGTGTTCAAAATCCAGAACCCACTTATCCCGGCTATAATAAAAATGACGGTTATTCTCAAAACCAATCTGTGAGCCAACCATCAAACATTCATTCATCCAACGATCAAGTTCAAAACCCTGAACCGACCAATCAAAATACAATCCCTATGAACCAAAATCACCAACAAATCACCGAAGAAAAACCACCGAATGAAGCAGAAAAACCAGAAACGAAATCCGATGAACCATCTGAAACTACACAAGAACCAAATCCTGAACCATCGGTATTCGATCTCCTATCAGATATCGATTTCACGGTCGAAACAAAAACTCTTATGCCGGAAATCAAAGTACCGCAAATATCGGAAAGTGCCATCAAAAAACCGGTATCACGACCGGAACCGGTTAAAAAACCGGTCATCAAAGAGGAGGTGTTGGAACGACCGGCAAAACGGGATATATTCTCCGATCCGAGTTTACTGAATCAGTTTACTCAAGAAGTGAAGAGTTTGCAGAGACTGACTGAGACTTTGACGAACAAAGCTGGATCGGGCTTGACCATTTTGGACTCCAAGTGGAAGGCATTCCAGGACTTACAAGTAAGTAACAAAAGAAGGCTTTAAAAATTATATGTTATAGACCTGCGAATACCACATTTTTCAAAATTTTACATACTTATAAAATAACATTTTAGTCAGTAATTCTTGGCCCAACTTTTTAAATTAAGTTGGGCCAAGAATTACTGACTAAAATGCAATAAGCAAATTAACTCTTACCCATTATTTTAGTCATTCAGAAAATGTTTTTTTTTACACCATAATGTCTATAAAATGAAATCGCTCCAGTTTTGGCAACGTAGCTTTTACTTACCCGCAAGAAACATCCTTGTTCAGTGAAAATTTTGTGTGAATTTGTGAATCCTTTTTCAGAATAAAGAGAATATGACTCGATCTAAAACAATAGCGATGCAGCACACAACCGGCAATATTGTGACGGAGGTCGTACCTTACGACGATTCTAGACTGAAGTTGAAATCTGACCCCGACGCTTATATCAACGCTTCATATTATAAGGTGTGTTGGTTTTTCTCAAACATATTATATACGACTATAAATCTTACACAACCTTCTTTAGGATAAACCGTTCTTGCAGTAGGTACTGGGTCAGAAAGTGTCCAGCAATTTCTTATCTGGCTTGCTCGAGCGGTTGGTAATGTAATTTGAAAATGTAACGAACTTTTTAAACCTTAACATGTTGACTAAAGAGGTCACTCACCTAAGTTTTATTCAACTGACACGACAAAAAGAATGCGCCATTTCATGAACTAGAAAGAAAAGTAAAAAAAGAGCGTTTTCCATTTTTATAATTGTCCTTAGATTTTAATTAGTTTATGTTGACTTTACCTACTTTAATTTACCCGCATGTTTGAGAAAAGCACTTAGCCTTGGCCACAACAGCGGACATAAAAAGGTCGCTAAAACTGAATCACAAAATCAAATGAACTATAATGCCGTCTCTTTTCAATTTCAGTCAATGAAAAGAGATGGCAATAGTTCAATTCCTATATTGCGATTCTGCAATAGCGACCCTTACCATTGCCGGACTCCGATCGTCCGGCGATGCTGCACTTGCGGACCGCGGATTAATGTACTATAATTTTGTTTTGCAGCAACTAGCTTCCTGGTGCATTCCTATTGTGATCTCCAAAAACCCATCGGAAGAAGAATATAGCACTTTCTGGAAAGCAATATTAGAGTATAAAATCAGTTGTGTTGTCTGCCTTCTTAGTGATATTGAGGTTAGTATATATTCCATATTTCTTTAGATTCTGTTACTAGATTAGAAACTTGGTACAAAATTAAATATGACACTTATTTGATCTCTAGTTTTTTCAGTTAGATAATTTCTCCTAATATACTTTTTTAAGCGTCTAATGGGCTTGCAACCTGTCACGTACGGAATGTTAACTTCTGCACCTCTGACTACCCCCTTAGACATCTTCATCATATATTCATTTTTTCTCTGTCTCTCTTTAGATGCAAGGTAAATGTTATTGGCCGACCGCAAAAGGACAATCGCTGGAACTATCAGGTTTAAAAGTGACCCTTGACGAAGTCAATTGCACCGTACATTGGACTGAGAGGAAACTGACTGTGATCTGCGGAAAGACTGTGCTTGGAGTCACGCATTACCAGATAAACGTGTTCCCTGCTAAGTGAGTATTAGTATGCATTATTTGATTATTGATTTGTATAACAAAGAAAGTATTGAATTGAAGTATTAAATGCATTTAAACAAGTAACTAAATTAGAAATGTAAAAAAGCGATTTTGATGTAAGCTGAGTAATTTTCTACACTCTCGAGGTGCATTTCTGTTCATAACTCCGAAGGTCCTCGACAGATCCTCACTAAATGTTTATGGCACTAATCGGAAAGTATCCATCTTCAAAAAAAAAAAAAGAGGATGTTCTCGATTCGTCGTAACCTTTTTTTTGTGCTTTTTTTATGTTCCGGTGAACATAAAACAATTTAAAAATTAATTGGAAGACGCCTAGACCGATTTGGAAAATTCTTTTTTGTTTGAAAGAGTATACTTTCCTATTGGTGCCTCGAAAAATTTGGTGAGGATCTGTTGAGGATCTTCGGAGTTATGAAATATTCACCTCGAGAGTGCAGCAAATTGCTCATAACATTGAGGTCGATTTTTAAATGTTTAATTTAGCCACTTATAAATTCAAAATTTAAATATAATTTATTCAGTAAGACCGCTATGACCACTTTGAAACGTCTCAAGAGCTAGGTGATTCTACTCCTGTTCTTTCGCGACCAACACCGTAAAGACACAGGGCAACAAACACGGTATAAACTTGCATATTTTTCACAGGATCGTCTGTTCGCCCTTAGTGCTTCTCGTGGACAGAATCCTAAGTGTAACATACGAGGGTCGTCCCAGTGAGAAGCTATCCGGCGTTTGGATACAATGCGGAACGGGCGCGGGCCGCAGCTCTCTATTAGCGCTGCTTTGTATGCTGGTGTGTCAAATTCGCGCGGGCCAATTGAGACTCTGCGGTAAGTATTCTGGGAGCTATAGCTTTGCTAAGGGGGGGTCCAAGGGTTCCAAAATACAAAGATTGACAAGGTTTCCCTCGAACTTAAAAAAATCCCTTCGACAAATACATGCTAAGGGGGGGGGGGGGGGGGTCCAGACCCCTAAACTCCCCCTTATATACATACGTCCATGGTTCTGCCTCGAGCAACACTTACACAGTCACCCAGTTGTCTTTTATTTTATCTATTGGGATGATCTATCTATAGGGACAATCTATAGAGAGTGGGCACACGACGTTTTCTGTAGCGCGCTTTTGAGCTGCGCGTTCGCATCGCGTTTGTATCGATACAAACGCGCTGCAATAAACGCAGTGTGCCCACTCCCTTACTAGCAGCGCCCTCGCGGCGCTGCCCCCGTAGTGATGGTTTATGGTGATGTGATGATGATGATGAAGCTATCACATGCAGAAAGAATTTTTCAAATCCGACTGGTAGTTCCTGATATTAGCGCGTTCAAACAAACAAACAAACAAATAAACTCTTACGGTTTATTATATTAGTATAGATAGAGTAAGCCAGGTAACACTTCCCCTCGATTTTACCAACAAGTTTTTTCTCAACAAAAGCAATCTTTTTTTTCAGCTGGACTACTTATACTGTTTAAATTTTTGAAAGCCTTTTTTATGAAAATGATTGTAAGAACTTGTGTGGGAGAATAACTAAGGAATTTCTTTACAGATATGTTGGACGAGGGCTGTAAAAACCTCTGCTTGCACAGAAGCAACGTGTTAGAAGACACTAAATTTTTAGCTGATGCATACAGAACTGCGTTATTCTACGTGCAAGGCGTGTTGTGTTCTGGTAAGATTTCCTTTGACCGATTGGTCTGAAAATTTTTGTTTAAAATCCAATTACAAGGGACCATTGTCAAAAAAAAAACCAAGCCCGGCGCCAAAGTTTTGGAGCACAGTTTTTAAATAAAAATTAGTATTCATCCGTTTTATTTATTGCTGAATTCAGTGTCTTGTCATGTGTTTTTTTGCCTATTGAAGTTGCTTAGGCGTTCAAGATAAAACATTTAAAACTTTTGCATTCCATATGTGACACGTTGCAAGCCTGCCCCTCTAGCCATATTACACTATCTATCGTCGCTGTAGAATAGAAACACTTCAAAATGTATAGGATTTGACGTTTCAAGTAGATGAGTCACGTGGTCAGAACGTCAATTCCTATACATTTTGAAGTGTTATATTCTACAGCGACGATAGATCGTTCTACAGCGACGATAGATCGTGTAATATGGCTAGGGCCCCTGATTAGAAAGTTAACTGGTTTCCTCACGATGTTTTTCTTCTCTGTTTTGAGCTTGTAAATTTTCTTATATGATTCACTAGCTTCCGCCCGTGGCTTCGCTCGCGTGATATCTACCCGGATAAAAAGTAGCCTATGTGTTATTCCAGGTCATAAACGATGTACAGTACGGCCAACGGATCTCGGCGTGCGTGAAGTTAGCCGTTTAGATGCGCAGTGCAACTTTTTCATACAAAATTTTCTACTGCGCAGCGCAGAGCCTGACTTCACGTACGCCTATAGTCGTATTGCTCATTATACGGACTAAAAGTGAAGGAAAAAATGTCATTTTTCCTTCAATTTTGACATAAAACGTATCAAAACTAATCAAAATTGAAGGAAAAATGACATTTTTTCCTTCAATTTTAGTCCGTATAATGAGCAATACGACTATAGATTCGTCGGCCCAACTGTATATTTCAAGTTTCATTAATATCCGTTAAGAAGTTTTTGCATGAAAGAATAAAAACACCCATACATCTATCTATACATCTAGAATACATCCTCAGAAACTATCGCAACCTCTATTCTAGTCCTATTCTAGTCTCTAAACCAGTGGTTCTTAACCTTTTAGTGATGGGGGACCATTTGGTAAACTTTTTTTTTGCCGCGGACCACCAATTCGTAGGACCCCTTTTATAGGAGGGTGGGGGGAGGGGTGTATCTTTCAAGTTCTATAGTGTTTTATTTCGTCAGGCAAATCAGAAGGGAATTACCTACATAATGCTTTGCACTCTCGCAAAATATCTACTCATGAATATGCGAGCGAAGCGAGCCGATTTTTTTTAAGTCAAATTCAATGTAGCTCACTTTGGTCGCAAAATACTTATGAAGCTAATATGCGAGCAAAGCGAGTGAGCTTCCAAATCCAGCGACCGAAGCGAGCTCCCTAATCCGCGAAGCGAAACAAATGCAACATTTACACTTTATTTTGCTTACGGTTTACAAAAAAAGGCTGGCTGTTTATCAGTTTCTATTCTGCGATCAGAAATAACTCAATTTGGTCGCAAAATAGTCATGAAGTTAAAATCGAGCGAAGCGAGCCGAATTTTTTTAAGAGAAATGCAATGCGTGCCTCATTATTTTGCTTACGGTGCTCAAAGAAAAGGCTGGCTGCTGGTCGATTCCTATTTTGCGGTCAGACATAGCTTATTTGCTCGCAAAATACGCATGAAGCTAAAGCTAAATCAAATGCGAGCGAAGCGAGCCGAATTTTAGCATGTGGCGATTTATTTTAAAAGGCTAGCTGCTGCCGATTCTAAATGAAATACCTACTCATGAATATGCGAGCGAAGCGAGCCCATTTTTTTTAAGTCAAATTCAACGTAGCTTACATTGGTCGCAAAATACTTATGAAGCTAATATGCGAGCAAAGCGAGTGAGCTTCCAAATCCAGCGACCGAAGCGAGCTCCCTAATCCGCGAAGCGAAACAAATGCAACATTTACACTTTATTTTGCTTACGGTTTACAAAGAAAGGCTGGCTGCTTATCAGTTTCTATTCTGCGATCAGAAATAACTCAATTTGTTCGCAAAATACTCATGAAGCTAAAAGCGAGCGAAGCGAGCCGAATTTTTTTAAGACAAATGCAATGCGTGCCTTTTTATTTTGCTTACGGTGCTCAAACAAAAGGCTGGCTGCTGGTCGATTCCTATTTTGCAGTCAGACATAGCGAAGCGAGCCGAATTTTTTAAAGGCAAATGCAGCATGTGGCGATTTATTTTAAAAGGCTAGCTGCTGCCGATTTCTAATCTGCGGACTAAAATAACATAATTCACTTTGTTCGCAAAATACGAGACGAGCCGATTCTTTTTTTCAGACAAATGCAACATCATGCATGACCTCCATGTCCCTCCCCATGGGACCGCACCTGCTCAACACACAGTCAGCCAATAATTTGATTCAAAACGTATCAAAAGCAGAAAAGTTTTATCTTTTAACTTTGATCCGTTGTCACTTGCTTAATTTTTTCGGATAGCTTCGCGGACCACTTCGGGTGGCTCCAGGGACCACCTGTGGTCCGCGGACCACCGGTTAAGAACCACTGCTCTAAACAAACATATCTTCCAGGTACGACAAGCTTCAACGGCGAAGCGGTATCTTCGACCTCCGGCGCTTCAATCCTTCCCCCGGTCACCCCCACTCCCAACTCCCTCCCAAAGCAGAAGTTCTCCCGCGAATCCTTTGAGGAGATGAAACAATCACCCGGCCTTAAGAGCGGGGATATGAAGGACCCGCTCAACTTCCTCGATCCACTGTGGAGCCTCAAAAAGAAATGAAAAAAGATATACTCGAAGTTTCGAAGGATCGAATTAAATAGTTAAGAATGAAACTTTGGATGTGATTTTGTATGGTAAGGATGCCAACTTCTGTTCTAACGATTGACCAAACCACAGAACTATATCGAGATAGAAGGAAAAAGTTCGTTCATTTGTATGGAAACCGACCGTAACATTTTGCATAGGTACTTTGACGAAAGCAGTTGACAGTTTGGATCGCTTATTTTTACATTGCTGGTTTTCAATGCTCGCCAAGTCTGGCGCGTCAAATTAAAGCCGCAATGGAATTAATTCGGAATAAACTTCGCGGCGATCGAAGAAGTCCTCAGCCCTTCTTTTCGGCACGCGAGGGCACATACACTCTTTGCTTCTATCGATCGATATAATTCTGTGGGCCAAACGAACAAAATTAGTGCATTTAAATTAAATCGACATACTGTTAGCTATATTATTTTACGAAGTGAAAATTATTTGCGTCATTTATTGTTATCAGAAAAAAAGTGTTTACTTGCTATACCGTGTAGATAAAGCTTGGATAGGAAAATTTTAATCTAGAGTTCAATTGGACACAGGCCAGAAAAAAATCAGAAATAGTATTATTATTTTTAAAACGAAAATCAATGTATTTAGAATTTAATTTAAACTAATATTATGAACACTTTACATAAAGGTCTATGCGGTTTTATTTGAAAACAAAACTATTTCAAAAAAAAATTAAAAAAAAACTAATTAAGTACCTACTTACCTACTTAAAAAACTGACCATTCCATTCATGAGTTCAAAATAGGCGGAATTACGCATATAAGTAACATTCTGTTACGCGGGCTACACTCGAATACTACTTCTACTTTTTCTACTCTATGATTAGATTATGAAGATTGATTTTACTCTATTGCGTCGTAAATACTGCACTAAACTTTCTTATGATATTTGCTTGGTGCATTTAATTTTCATCGCGTGATCTAAAACTTACCAAGGATGGATTTATACAAAGTTGATCGGCATTTTTATGAAATTGTTATATTATTCCTAAAGTATAGTTATAAAGTATTTAGGCTGCTCCCGTAGCAGACAACGGATAGGATATAGAGAAAATAATATTAGAATAGAAAATCAGAATGTGACAATGTTTTCACAATTGACGACCTCTGTGGCGCAATGTGCGATGTTTCGCGTTGTGGGTTCAATCGCGAGGCAAATGTTTGTATGACCTGCTAATATTTGTCTCGGGTCTGGGTGTTTTTTTATTATGTATTTATAAAAAAAGTAAGTAGTATTTCAGTCATGTAGTTTCCATAACACAAGCTCTGCTTAGCTTGGGGCTACATGTTGTTATCAACACATCACAAATATTATTTAAATCGTTCATCAATTATTTAAGTTTTTATGTTAAGGTTATGTAACCAAGACCATGATGATTACATTTTAACAGTATTTGTAGGCTTATTTATTACATTTAATTTAATTTTCACTTTATCAATCATTAACATTTCGAATAACGTAAATTCTTCTGTCTGTGACATACATATTACGAGCGGTTAGCAACCATAGTCTACATCCTTTTATATGAAAAATCGATTATTTAAGGGACTGACAATATAAAAATTCATTGTGTTTTTTATGAAAGAATTTCCAAGAAATTTCGTGAAACTAACGGAAAACATTTTTATATGTATCGGTACTCAGACTTAGATACTAGCTATTACCACAGAACAGATAAAAATACTACTACGAAACACTCTATTCGTGAGACGAGCTCTAGCTAAAATCTAGGCATCAAAACCTTTCCGAGAAATCCTAAATTAAAATTTAGGTTAGGATTTTTTTTTCTATCATTATCAGCCCACATCCATCAACTACTGAATATGAGATATTGATTCTTAGCTCCACGAAACATGTTAAATATCCCGTGTTCCGGTTATAATAACCATTCCTATTATCTAATCTTCTTCTTCTTTCGTATGAGCAAGTGGCCAACTCTGGTGACGGAGTTTTTAGGCCGCCCAAAGGTCTCCATCATGGCTTAACGACTTAAAAGCCGTGACCGATAGTGACCGTGCCCTCCGAAGCACGAAATTAATATTATTATCTAATGCAAATATCTAAACAATCTAGAGTAGACAGAGTAACAGACGAGATTGTGTGAAACCACACGATATATCGGTTATATATCGAGTATGGCCTTGCGCGGTTGGAAACGATACGTAAACTGACTCATTGAAGTTATGAATGCTGGAAGTCACTGGCAAAAGTTTCCGTGATTACATTTTTTGCATAGAGGTGGTCTTTGAATTCGGTCTTTCGCCTCTAACAGATGATTTTTGTTCTTCTTCAATTTAAGTCTGCATAACTGATGCTTCTTTCTCCACGAAGCTTTTTCCAGGGCAGCCTCCTTGACCTCCCTATACGACATGACAGCGACCTTCTCTTTCACTCGGCTCATGTAGCCTATCCTCGGTCTTCCTCTTCCTCTCCTTCCTTCCAATTTTCCTTCAATGATGTTCTTAATGAAACTGTCATGTCGTATAAGATGGCCAATCATCTTCCCTCTTCTATTCTCGACAACTTGCAATAACGATCTTTCCTCTTGTTTTTCATTCATTATTTCCTTGCGATACCTCCCACTTTTTGGTTCCTTCCTCTTCACTTTATCTGCAGTTATCTCAGCATTCACTTCTCAGTTATCCTTCTTAGAAGTCCTAAAACAGTCTTGAGAATGTACTTTGTTCAGTCCTATACGGGTTCCTCACCAGTCTATTTTTCTGCAGTTAAAATCTCGCGACTCGCATTGTCCGTTTCTCTCAGGAGAAAACAATAACACCATCCTGCTCGGATTATGTTAAAAATAATGATGCAGCGAAAAAAAGTCAGCACTTGCCCCTGACCGCTTTTCTTTCATTCGAATATGTGCCTACACTGCCTACCTATAAATTACATTCCGCAATATTGCAAGTAATTCAACTAATAAATAGATGATCAACAGTTGCAAACCAATCACATTTAATTGTTGATTGATGATTCTATGACGGTGTTATAAATTTAATTAGGTCATAGCATCAGCCGTAAAAGGTAACGGTGAAAATCATTATTCTTTAATTTGAAATGAATTATTATGAGTATAGGTAGGTATGTGGCAGGCGGTGATTCATTGAGAAAGTTTTAAAGATACATATATTAAGAAGAGTAGATTAATGAAGAATCATACAATATAGATTCATTGTAATGGTAGGGTTTGTATCACCAGCATGGCAAGGTTTTAAAAGCTCTAAAAGGCTGTCAAAAAAAGTTAGGTACAAATTTTTATTTTATGTGCCCTGAACCTACCCTAGTGAAGTATCACTAGTGATTATCATAGTATACTAAATGCTCTGATGATCTGGGTGGCAATTCTACTACAAAACTTTTTATGAACCACAAGCAAAACCTCAACTAAACCTCAGATATTCGTCTGTTTCCTATTCTACTAATGACAAACGACTCAGTTGTGGTGACGTTTTAGCTAAGGTTTGGACTTTGGCAGAACAAATTTTTAAAAAGCCATTCTACTATTCACCAAATGGCAGACATTTAAGAGATCGAACTCGAATCAAAACGCAGCGGAATGATTGACGTTGTCATCTAGTAGAATTGCCACCCTGGGCCTTTATTCTACAAATCGACAGTCGATATATTGGGACAATTATCATGGCTCCGCTTACATTGGTGGAAACTTAACTCAGAACATTTCACCAACATAAGCTGAACTACGAAAATTGCCACGATAAAATCGTTTTAAGCTTCAAGAGTAGGGGGGCCCTGCCACATCTACCTTATCATGATTCAGTCGTATCGTATTCATAATCCAGTGTCTTTAAGATTTCTATGTTTATTAATTCAATGTCAAAAGCTGTTGCTTTCTTATAATGTTGGGAATATTTAGTACCTACTTAGGTACTTACATAGGTACCTACATTAAAAAAAAAATAATAACTGAACTTCAAAAAATACTAGCACTAAAAAGCGAATAATAAAAATCAATCACTTAGGAATAGGATATTTATGTTATACCTAATGTTGAAGTCGGTGCTAAGTAAAACTATAAAATTTTAGGGTTTCCCTCGATTCCATGGGATCCCCTCATCAGATCTTGATTTGGGACCACTTCGGGAGCAACGTGGACCTCCGAGCCCCGGACCACCCTTTGAAACAAAAGAAATAATTTTCAAAATAGGGACGGAGATACCGTTGAACATAATACATTAAAAAAAGCATACAGCCGAACATAGAACCTCTTCCTTTTTTGATGTCGGTTAAAATGCGTTTTAAAGATAACTTTAGTAAAAAAGTCAGGATTAGGATCCCGGTTGGGCGCTTCCTAACCCACCGGAAAGACGTTTAGATATAACTTTTTTTAAACAAACTCATAAAAATGGTAACGGTTATTGTAAATCGATTTATGGTCCAAGCAAATTACTGTAATTGGTTACTAGTTTACCCAAAAAAGATATAAAAGTCAATTGACTTAATAAAATAACGATAATTTAAAACATCGCGTATCGTAATTTGAACCCGTTTGGTCGTCGTTTTTGACTATGTTCAATGTATCACTCTACTTATACTTAACTAAAATTAATTTAAATTGTAATCAGTATATTATAGATCTCAGTTTTAAGTTAATCTACGTGTACCTATAATTATTTTTAATTTCTAGATAAAATTTGACATGTCACATTCCTATATTCAAATAATGCAGTATTTATGACGAATCCACAAGAATGTGGCTCTAAGTTCACGCTAAGTGGGTTAAAAGTGAATTTGAAGTAAAATTCTAGCTCTTTGGGTCACCAACGATTACACTGGCCAACACCATTTTTTTTTCCACGATTTTTTTTACTGTTATTGATTATTTATAGGTCCCTGATTAACAAAAAAATACTGGATGATTGCTAACAGCTTTAGTTTTTGAAATATACAGTTTTTCTATTTTTACTAAAAATTACTAGAAAATTACGACATATTTGAGTAAAATTTCAATTTTAACACTAGCAAATGAACTTTTTATGGTTTCCTTGCATGGAACGACTTCAGCTTGATCTCGTTGCAAGCTCCAACAGTTGTCGGCCATCATGTATGAGTCCCACCTTCCTTGGTAACGCTTTTTTATTGACCGTACTTATATCTTGATGAAATCTTTCATCCTGTTCTTTACTAAAATCGCCCAGATTTTCTGGAGGGTTTTTTTATACTACTAAGGTAGCAGACAAGCATACGGTACTGACGGACCTGATGGTGAGCGATTACCGTAGCCTATGGACGCCTGCGAAACCAGAAGACGTCATACTCGTGCTGCTGTCCCTTTAAAAGAGGAACCACTGCGCCGACAAACCCAATGGACAAGACTGGTCCACCAGTTGTCACCGCAGCGCTTCCTCGCAGAAGTCACAGAGCTCTGGTAACCTTACTCACCGCAGAAACACAACACCATTCGAAAACAATGATGTTATTTGGCTGCGATATTCTGTAAGGCGGAGGTACTTCCCCAGTCAGTTTTTTTTGAATAAAGTGAGAAAAACTCACTATTCCCTTCCTCCTGTGAGTGTAAGAAGTTAATTTTTATGCTCATGTTGCATCCCAGCTCGTGAAAATTTGTTAGACTTCTTGTTTCCAAGAAAGTTAATTTTGACCAAAACAAATTGAGATTCTCGCCAAATCATGGGTTTTCCGAACTTTGAAGCATTTTTTTCTCCATAAGACCATAGTCGCAGGCAAAAAACACATTTTTGGCACACAATAATGAGGTACCCATGGTTTGTCTTCATAGCACAATGTTATTCTAAAGAAGGTGATGAAAATACGCAGTTTTTACGAAGTTTTATAAAGTTTTCCGATATTTTTCAAAGATATATAGCCACAAATATAGCAAAAACACTGTGGATTATGCAAACAACGTTTTCTTGACGAAGCCATATCAAAAACAGCAACAAAATATATTATAGTGTCCGTCAAAACATAAAAATCTGAACAAAATCGGAAAATGGGGATAGTTTTTTTTTATTAGCTGTAACGCAAAAACAAAAGCTGTTAGAGAAAAACTGTTATCATATTCAAAATAAGAACACCAAACTGAGCAAGAAACAAAAAAAAAATCTGAGGAAAAAAACAAAAATGTTTATTTTGTTGACCAGTGTTATTGGTGCTACTAGCTTATTCTCGACTTATAGCGAGGGTCACATGCAAGTTTTACTTTCGGCATACGCTAGGTAAGTATTGGGTATATTTCTATTATTGCAAAATGGAAAATCATAGTGACATGGCCATGTCGATTATTACGATCCTTCTGAGTTTATGTTAGGTATTCTGATGTTAGGTATTATCACACTTTCTTTTTGCTATATTACTCTGTAAAACTTGTAAAAAATGTTGACACCATACTCAGAGTCGTCACTTATTTTATAGGAAATTGTGTTAAAATTATTTAGATTGTTCTGAAGAGATGTGGGATCATTTAATTAACTGAGGACTCTGGGTATGACCGATAATGATGCTAATTATAACCATGAATTTGTAGTTAATGTATTTATAACGTATTAAATAAATAATTGGACTGATATCGTTGTTTCATTACCAAAAGATAAACCAGGGGCAAATTATTTTGCCAATCTTATCTGTGTCCGTGAGAGTGAAATTGATAAAGACAGCCAAGGAAGCAAGGAAGAATAAGTAATTTTGTATTGCTGTAATGTTGTGAAATGAGTCTTGGGCTAAGCTACAGATTGCTAAAAAGTTACTTGGTACGGGATCGCTGAAGGAGGAAGCTAGTTCCGGGGAGGCTGAGGGCTCCGTCCATACCATACAGTACAAGCCGCGCGGCCGCTCGCCAGTCAGGCCGGAACCGTTGCCGAGAACGTACGCCGTGTAACCGCCACATCGCTCGCGCACGCGCTCTTATCCAACCCACCCGCTTACAAAGTGACAGTGACGTTTCGGGGGGACCTCTCAACAATAACATTTTTATACGATTTAATTTATACTGTGAGAAATTTTTGTGTACAAATTATGTGTTTAAATATGGATGGTGCACCGTGATAGCGCGATGATGCGCAAGGATTCGCCCGGCGGGGGCTCGGAGATTACCCTCGACGGGGCCGAATGCATCAACCTTCAGCAGATACTGCAGGCCTTCAACTCGACGATAAGCGAGGAGCACGCCTGGGCGCTGTTCTACCAGGCCGCAAGATGCTTCCAAAAGTGTCTGGCCGAAGGGAACACTTGTTACTTGATCTCGGAGCCGAGACATGTGCTGCTGCACAAGGATGGCAGCGTTCATCCGAGGACACTACATCCGGGGGGTAAGTCATTTCCTCATCTTTATATTTATTATAGGATGATAGGAAAATAGTTTTTTTCTGAAAATTGGTAATAGGTAACCTGCTATCAGTTGGTATGACACTATCGTCCACGCTGTGTCAGAGTGTATGTTATCATATCAAAGATGGATAGGTAGAATAGAATGTATAAGTCTAAACTAGTAATTGAATAGGTACCTATCTCTGCATAGGCTCTGCTTACTTTGGCTACATGATGCTGTGTGAAATGTCCAGCATTATTTATTCACTTACCTACTTACTTTTTTTATTTATCAACCATAATATTCATAGGTAGGTTCCTATTTCTACTTTTGTTTACCTATTGATAAGTTATTAGGAAAATTGCAATGGTTCATTAAGTAATGAAATTGTTATTTTGTGAAACTTTTGCTCGGTCACACGCTTTATTTCAATAATTAATACCTACCGATAAAAGTGATGTAGGTGAGTGACCGACGGAAAATAAAACATAACAACCTACAACAAAACAATTAGAAAGTTATTTTCTTACGAAAACATTAGTTCATCAAAATGCGAATCGAGCGTGTAGGAACATTCGCTAGCTGCCTATTTTATGAACTCCATTTATTTTATGATGTAACTTGAACCGGGCGCCAACGAAGCCTTATACCTAACGCCTTATCAGACGTGCAATCTACTTAGCGACAATCTTGCAAAGGCTAGGTCAAGTTACTCTATTCCTCGTTCTTTATTACCGTTTGTTGTATTAACCTACCATTGAATAAATACTTATTAGGCTTTAATTTTTTCCTATTTGGATTTACTTACATTCTTATCATTAACATTTAGTTTTTTATTTAACGTTTTTAATCTCAATGCTGGATAAAGGTCTATATTTATCTCTACCTATCTAAATGCAACTCTTTCTTTTGCTTGCACCAGCCCTTCTCAAAGTCATCGCCGATGTCTTGCCAACAACGCTTTCGTGGTCTAGTATTTACATCTCTAGTACTTACCTATTTTATTAATTTATGTGGTCTAGTAGTTCCTTTCAGAATTCTGTCCTAAGAACCCAAAGTCTATTTTATATTTCATTGTTTATTCGCTCCCAAAAGTCTAGTAGACATAATGAAATCTTCTCTTAAAAGTGCATGTTGAAATCATGTCACAGATAGCTCTCCTTACCAGTCTATGGCCAATTCGACCAATTTCAAATGCATTTTATACTTTATGCGTAATGTGAATATTATTGGCGACCTACTTTTCCGATCTGTGCCAGGCGCTGAACTCTTTACAGGCCTGAATTAGACTTCTATAATATTCATCGGTTTCTGCAGCATATTACGAACTGAAGATATTTTCTATCAACTCTGCCTCGAATTGCAATGAAGTTGTCAATTTAGCATTCCATGTGACCGGCAAGGTTGGAAACCTATAAACAACTATTGGAATACTAACTGTAAACCCATCTTTCTACCTGACGTCATAATGCAAACCAGGTAGGTATTGGATTTTTGTCTGCAAAAAGCAAATAAATCGAAGACAAAAAGGATTAAAAATTGACGTAAAAGGAACCTGTAAACTAAGAGGTGTGTTTCATTGCGAAATAATAATTCAATACAATAAAAATTAAGCTCCTATCCTGCCATAAGTTGCAAAATAAAAAATGAAGAATGGGTTCGCTAAAAAATCCATTTGCACGGATTGTGGGTGGACACCTCACGGTCTGCGCGCCCGCAAGCTGCGATGCAAGTAAACAAAGTCAAGTAAAGTCAAGGTTGCTGCCTAAATATAACTGAAGTGGTTGCGAAGTGGTAAATAATTCAATGAAACGGTACATCAATGTCACTTCTGAATAAATAACAAAATTGACATGAAATTAAAATGCATATTCAAGAAATTTCAAGCACTACAGTTTCCCATTGAGTTTAGGCATAGTTTTCCTTCTGACGTTGTAACATTATTATAATTATCATTGAGGCCTCAGTTAAAGAATTTTCCCTATGTTATTAAATTCTCAAGAAGACAATATTAACCAAAAACAAGTAAGTACATACTTACCTACCTCCTACAAGGAGAATAAGTGTAGGTAACAGCTCCAATTTCTTATTAGAAAATTATACTCTTGCAAGCATAATAAGGAAGTAACACTTTGCATCTAAAATAACATCGCTATCTTCCTCCATTGAGGCAAGGACGATAAGAATCTAGACCAGAGGCTATTCCTAGGTATCCTACAATTACTTTTAGCTATTTGCTGCCTGTCTGAAGAAACAATGAATCATTTCAGAAAATTTTACTTCCCACAACAAAAAGCGGTAATTTTCTCCAACCCTAGGTACTTTTCGTTCTCACTGAACTTTGTTCTCTTAGTATTTGGAATATTAGTTCCTGTAGTAAGCGCAATCAACAACAAAAGGACATTTTAAGGACATTTTAAGTTATTAAACCTGAAATCTTTAGTAACATTTTGACCAAGATTTGTCGCACCGCTCAACCTTATCAATACCCAAAAAATCAGCAATACACACTACACAATCACTTGAGACATTACTTTAAAAACTGTAGGCCGATTCTAGTAACAATGAAAGCAAAACGTCAACTATTTCGTTTTGTTTTATAATCTGGGTACTAATGCCCAATGAGGTTAGGTTACTCTGATGTGATGAAGTTTTTAAACAAGTTGCCAATGAAGGAAGTTTTGCAAATTACTGTCATTTTGGAGAACGAAACAAAACGCAGCGGCAATGATACCGGAATGGTTGACGTAAAGTAGAGGAATTGGGGCCCTGATCTAGAACAACTAAATCAATCAGTGAGCTCGTACGGAACGAAGGGAACAAGAAAAAGGCGTTGTAACAACTTTGTTGTAACATTGTTGCACTTGAACTCGGAGTTCGATCGTGCACTTGCTTAGTAACATTAAGTACCTACCATCAGGTACTGTTATGTTTTATTTTCATTTCTGTAACTTAATTTATACCTTCTGATGGTGTAGGCTGCATTTTTTCAGAAATTGCATCTTAAACATCAAAAGTTTTAGATGTTTAAAATGTTTAAGGCGCGGGACTTACAGAAAAGACGTAAGACGCAGACGGGGCGCAGACATTTGTCTCTTCCGCGTCCCTTTCATACAAAATGTATAGAAGCGTCGCGACGCAAAACATACATAAGAGACGGGGCGCGTCTTACGTGTTTTCTATCTGGCCCGCGCCTTAGATGTTTGAAATGTTTCAGGTAGGTAGGTGCATGACAATGTTTGACTTCCCTTATTACTCAAAAAATAATGAAATATGTGAAATAAAAATGTTTTACCGATATCAAAATTAATTAATTATCTACTATGAAGTTTCCTAGATAGGGATAATCATACAAAGATTGTGCCGAAAGGTATCATCTAAGAGGCGACAGATAATACACAGCCAGTAAATAACAGGCTGCCTAGGTAGCGCTTGTTTGCAGTAGCGGTCCCAAGATCGATCGATGGTTTTATCGGCTTACAATTTCCTTTACAACCTCATTTTATGTTTGCTTGATGTATCTTTTCAAAAAATTATCTACATTCTATCCATCCATCCATTTCAAGCCCACCATCTATAGATTTAGGCCTGCTCGTTGTCCCGCCACTTTCTCCGGTAATTATATACTAAGTTTTTTCAGGATTTTTTAAATACGACATAATGTCTTCATACTTAGCCTGTACCATAAGCCTTTCTCGTACAGCTTATATCGTATTGCTATAAGTAGCTCATTATGGAGTTGCATCAGACAAAGCGTCTAAAGCTCAGGCTATATTTTTGTTATTCATCGAACTAGGTGTTCGTAATAATATGACAGGCAGAGATATAACGTAAATCTCTGTCGAATCTCGATAATGTAGCCCTAATAGTAGTTTGGTAATGTATTCTGCAAACAAAGTTTAGACGATGACTACCGTGGGGATTTTGTGAGGTTGTTGTTTATGAGCTACAAAACTCGACTGCTCGACTTTCAGGTTCAACCATTGTAATTTTTATTGATTTTTTATACTTACTTGTGCATTGTAGCGTTGTTCAAAATCGACATAACATCAAAAGGCCATAAGCACAGTGCACTGCTAGTAAGCGTAACCTGTCATTGACCCAATAACGTCTTCTCAATGTTGCGAGTATCTTTTTGCCGTTTTTACTGAGCCATTTTTAATGCAATTCTCGATTGTTCTGTCAAGGTATCACTGTGCGTGGGAAAGGGGTCTCAGTCCCGGAAGATCTAATAAATAACGTTATGAGAGTGCGTAGAGAGATTCATATTGTTTATGATAATACAATGGCGATAGGTGATTTCATGTTCATCTGTCTGAAAGCAGCCGTTATGTTTTTTGTTTGTAGAAAATTAGCTTTCGTCCACGACTACCCCGGTTGGTTAATGTATAAAGAACCTGATGTGCTGGGTACGAAATTCTATTAACCTAAGTTCCATCAAAATCAGTCTAACTGTAACGGCATAATGTAATCATAATCGTACTAGGTACCCAAACTTTCGTTTTCAAATTTACTTTAAGATTTACTGTTCTAATACTAGAAATCCGTACTTTAAACTATATTGTATTAAGTAGGTACGTCTAACCTAGGTATTAATAGCAATGACGTTGTCCGTAAAGTGGGTGGGCTAGCCGAAAATATACCTACTCATAGTAGTATGTGGCTCATTTTTATTTTAGGGGCCGAAAATCGATGGACCGAAAATAATTTATCGACCGCTTTATATATAGAAGGGGAAAGGACTTACGAACTATAGAAAAAGTTCGTGACTACTACTTCCATTTCAATAAAAATAATGAGATTTTACGCAGGTTCTTAAAACTTTTCATTCAGGGTTATTCCAGCTTAAAGTTTTTTACTAATTTTAAAACCTGTTGCAGAAATTGTGAGTAACTTTAACAGAGATGTCTTAAACGATCCAATAACTGTATTTATCGGTAGTTTAAGTATTGGACTAGATATTTCCATTTATAAACCGGTTGTTCATTTAAAAAAAATACCTGTTAAGCAGCGTGACCCTAAAATAATTCTCAGTAGGTTAATTCAATTTTGTATAATAAAATCGAAATTTTAACAATAGACGTGCCCATTTTTTGGAATAATTTATTTCCTGTTTGAAATCATTCTTCTATATTTATTGACGATAAATCATTTCACTCCCTTAGGTAAAAAATGTGAGCGGTTTCTTTGAAGAAACAGAATGAAACCAATTTACATAGAATCCTTTAAAACGTCAATAAAATAGACATTTCCTCCGAAACATGGCTCCCGATCACAAAAAATACTACAATAGGATAGATTTGGTTTCTAGGTTCAAAATCTTTTGAACCTTGCTCCACCGAGATAAGTCTTATTAACTTTGTTTACCTGATCTGTATTCCTAGAAGCCACGGCTTTGCTTTGCCCTACAGGTAGTTTATCTGAACGAGTGAATGACACCTCGCTGTTTACTTTTTACTGAGTATTTACAAAGTTGCCACTGCGAGCTGAAAATATTACCTAAATAAATATTACGACTGAACTCAAGTGATAAAAGGGGTGTGTAATGATGAACCAATGTTTGTTTTGTTGTCTATTACTTTGGCTATGGATTTTGCGACCGTATTTATCCTCCAAAGCATAGTTTCTCAACCTTATTATGCCCACCGCCCACTTTGAGAATATTTTTTTCAAGAGCCCCCCCTCCCCATATCTTAATGTGCCATCTCATTGCCCCCTAGTTTTCTCTGGGTCTTCTACGGCCCTTCTGAAATTCTCAAACGCCCACAAGGGGGCCCACGTTGAGGACCTTTGCTCTAAAGTATTTTCAGTAGGTAAGTCTATGATAAGTTACCTATATTACTTTGAGCACAGTTGAATCAAATCAATGACTCCTAATTCCATGGCATATAATAACTCTGAACCTTTGACTGTCAATGGTTTCGTGACCATTTCTGATCGGACATTTCACCAGCATACTTTTAAATTACTAGCCTCCATAGAAAGCTTCATACATTGTAATAAAGACATTATTCATAGTGTTCTTTGTGAGACGAACGTGGAGGCACGATATTCGTGACCCGACCTCACACGGGCTCCTACTCCCATATTGACTTTACCTAGTGGATATCAATATCTACGTTTTTAAGTTGGAACAATGTAGATTTCAACCGGTTAGGTGAGATTATTCGTAGAACAATAGCCGAGATTCTCCGGACTTGATACGGCTATGAATTGAGGTAACAAGCTTGAAGTTATAGCACTCTTTAGGTATGCTAGACTAACTGACTAGACCGGAATAATCAGAATTGTAATAGTGAAGAAAAAACATACTCTGGTTTCTTCTGATAAGCTTGACAGCACAACATTTTGGGAGATCTTTTAGCTCTCTTGGTTCGAAACATATTAATATTTTATGTAAGTAATGCGGTTCTACCTACTTGTAAAAGTTTCGTTAGGATTTTAGTGTTTTTCTATCATTCTACGCTCAATCACGGAAAAAAGAAAAAAATAAAACCGGTCAAGTGCGAGTCGAACTCGTACGCCGAGGGTTCCGTACCTAGCCATGGTGCCAATTAAGCTAATCCGCTTAATTGTATGAGCGCCCATACAACTCGGAGGACAATTTTAATTGGCGTCAACTATGTATGTATGGGAACACCCTTTAATTTTCAACTTTTTTAACTTTTTGGAATTTTTTCTTTATTTGTGCTATAAGACCTTGCTTTTTGCCAAATTTCGTTATTCTAGGTCAACGGGAACTACCATTTAGGTTTTCGACCCAAAACCTCTAGGGTACTTCCGGTTGACCTAGAATTGTCAATTTTGGTTACAAGCAAGGTCTTCTAGCACAAGTAAAGGAAAAATTCCGAAAAATAAAAAAAGTTGATAATTAAGGTAAGTTTTGGTACTCACAAGTTTTAACGAAAACCTAAATTTGCCTATATCTTTTTATTGTGTTGACTCAGGACCTTGATTTTTATAGTCACAGTAGGGACTATAGACCTTAGTATATGGTATAAATTTCAACTTGCTAGCTTTACCCGTTCCTGAGATAATCGATGGTGACACACGGACAGACAGACGGACAGACAGACAGACAGACAGACAGACAGACGGACAAGAAAGTGATCTTATAAGGGTTCCTTTTTTTACCTTTTAAGGTACGGAACCCTAAAAAAGGCTACTGTAGCAATAAAACTATATTTCAAAGTCATTTAGCCGTGTCAGCGCGAAGAAGTCAACATACAGACAGACTTACAAACATTCGCATTTATAATTAGTGTGATTAATCGTGTCATCGACCGACGCGACATGAATGAATTATGTCTCGGTTATGAAACTGGTGAAATCATAGAAAATCACTCGTATTTACCTGTCAAAATACAGAGTGATTTAGTCCAGCTGATTTCACTGCATCTGCCAGCCGTGAAGATGCAATTTGTTAAGACAATGAATGCTGCGAGGGGATGCGATTGTTTTGAATGGGGCTTTGTCTGCGTTAGGTAATAACAACTTGTTGCTTTTGTTTGTTATCGCGAGATCAGCGAATCCTCAAGCTGGGCAAGAGGAATTTGTGTAGTAAGCACATCTTTATTGAATAATCGAGGTAATCGAAAGTGAAGTGCTGAATGTCTAACTGAAATGAATGACACACTACATAAGGTAGTGTCTTTGTATGTGGTAGTAGGGGAGACGAGTGAGCGTGACTTAAGCTGGAAACAAACTATCGGACGCGGCTTACGGACGCGGCAGACAGCCGCGACTGAATAGGTATCTGGATATAGAACGAACATAGAACTGTGCACATTATCTGACGAAAGTCGCGGACGCGTCCTTGGACCTTCAGACGTCCGAAGGCAATCTGGCCCGCTGGGTGTTCGGACGGTGTGCACACTTATCAGTCGCGGCTGTCAGCCGCGTCCGTAAGCCGCGTCCGATAGTTTGTTCCCAGCTTTATTCGATGATGGTTATACCTTTAAAGACTCAATGTTTTTCAATGTATCGTTCTGTTGAACCAGTGTGATATTAGTTTTCATGCTAGATCTTCGATAGTATTCTGAACATTGTCTGTCATCTCAATTGATGACTAATGCCCGGTTTCTATATTCAACATACTGTCGTTAGTACTTGAATTACCGTAGCAACTTTGTTTTTAGGTCAAAAAAATGTAGGTACGTAGTTTTTTGTTAAGCGTTGCTATGGTAATTCGAGTTCGTTGATAAGTGGGGTCGGCACAACGTTATTTTATTTCTTTTTCCATTAACCTTTGAAGTTTTTGCATATTATGGAGTAGTTCTATTACCTAAGGCGCTGGGCACACAGAAAAGACGTAAGACGCAGACGGGGCGCGGACATTTATTGTCTCTTCCGCGTCCCTTTCAAACAAAATGTAAGAAGCGTCCCGACGCAAAATATACTATACGAAGAGACGGGGCGCGGGCGCAACGCTGTTCGCTGGCGCCCTGTCCGCGACGCGTCCTCGTCTTAGGGAGTGTCCACATTGCGTTTTTTGCAGCGCGTTTGTATCGATACAAACGCGATTCGAACGCGATGCGAACGCGCAGCCCCCCGCGCAGCCCCTCCCGGTTCGCTTTTGTATGGAAAAAAACGCGTTGCGAACGCGCGTTTGTATCGATACAAACGCGCAGCTCAAAAACGCGCTGCAGAAAACGCAATGTGGACACTCTCTTACGTCTCTTCTGTCTGGCCTGCACCAATACTGTTTTAAAACGTAGTGTAGGAAGTAAATAACTTCACTTATTGGAAAATTAAAAAATGTAAAACACACGTTGCTGTGGAAATAATGACGAATTGAAAATCATTCTTAGCATTGATTTTATTTAGCCTTAGGGCTGTTCGTAGAATACTGGCTGTTCAGGGCCTGTCAATTTACTTCGTAAGTAAATGTAGGTTATCTTTCCAATTAGACTAGTACAGTTAACTGAATAAATTTATCGAAATGAACTGCTCCGTTCACTATACTATTCTAGTTCCTATAGCCGTTTTTAAAAGAGTGTCGTCCCACTCACCTGCTGTGAGTTTCAAAATCTTGAACGAACTAGAAAATTTCCACCACGCCAACTTATTATATATACTTAGTCTTAGTTATATACTATACTTAGTCCTAATCAGTTTGGCTTCCAAAAACAAAAAAACACAACTTTAGCTATTTTCAAAATGTTAAAATCAGTCTTAGAAGATGTAAACAATAAATCATATGGCATGGCACTTTTTATAGACATGTCAAAAGCTTTTGACTGTGTAGTACACCAAATTCTGCTGAATAAGCTAGAAAGTATTGGCATAAGAGGAACCGCCCTATCATTAATCACTTCGTATTTACAAAATAGAAGCCAGTCAACAGTAGTAGACAGATACAATAAAAGTAATAAAACAGTAGAAAGAATACAATCTCAATTTGAATTTGTAACACTTGGAGTTCCGCAGGGAAGCATACTGGGTCCTCTTCTGTTTTTATTATACGTAAACGATTTACCAAAAGTAACTAATCATTTGTGCGTCATGTTTGCTGATGATGCAACAATCTACATACCACAGCACAACCTATCCATATTTGAATATGAAGCTGAAATTAATAACACGCTAAACTCTATTGTAAACTGGTTAAAGAAGATAAATCTAAAAGTAAATATTAATAAAACAAATATAATGAGATTTAGAAATTATAAAACACCTGAAATAAAGTTAAACATTTTAAATAGTGGAACTAAAGTTAGCGAAATAAGTGTCACAAATTTTTTAGGCCTTAAAATAGACTGTCATCTAAATTGGAAAGCTCACATTAATAACATTAACAGTAAACTATCAAAATACTGCTACGCCTTGTACATACTTAGCTCGACTTCATCTAAAGAAATCGCAAAACAAACCTACTATGGTTTTGTTTATCCTCAATTAAGTTACGGAGTTATCTTTTGGGGTAATTCTGTAAATTTCCAATCAACTTTTGTCATGCAAAAAAGATGCCTGCGTGCAATTTATAACATGAAAAGCACTGAATCTTTACGTAATATATTTAAAAAAGAATATTTGTTAACCCTTACTTGTATCTATATATTTGAAATCTGTCTCTTTGTTAAAAATAACGTAAAGTATTTTTTTGAAAAAAAGTCATCTAGAGCCGAATCATTACGATCTAAATATAAACATGATATATGTATTCCCCAAATTAATAATGCCATGTACTCAAATGGTACTTTTATATCAGCTGCTCGCATCTATAATAAACTTCCAATTGACCTTAAAATTCTTGAAGGTAACAAATTTAAAAGTCAGCTTAGAAAATGGTTAATAAATAGTGTTTTTTATAATCTGGATGAGTATTATGATAGATGATTTTCTTCACTTTTTAACTGTAGTACTTAGTGAAAAATTAAAATTAATTTATTTTTCCTCATACATTTACTTGCTTAGGTGGTCCCTAACATTGAAGTGTATAGTACTTACCTACTTTACGTCTAGGTTATTAATAACCAATTATTGTTGCACATCCGAAATGGATAAACTGTACAAACTTGTACCTATTTAGACTAAGACCTACCCTTGTACAACAGTTCTGCAATAAAATATTTCTGATTCTGATTCTATTAATAATAACTTAGCAATAACGATATTGGATTGAATTTAATTGTTAATTCTAGAACCAATATTTAACACTTCTTTTGTTAACGAGATACATCTGTATATGATTCTGTAATCTTGCTGGGGTTTGTTCAGGCGCCACACTGCAATTACCACATCCGCTCGCTGTGAGTAGTGTGCAGCATGGACGTATATAAGGGGGGGGGTTTAGGGGGTCTGGACCCCCCCCCCTTAGCCCATTAAGTTCGGAGGAAACCTAGTTAATTTTTGTATTTTGGTACCCTTGGACCCCCCCCCCCCCCCCTTAACAAAGATCTTTGTATATTGGAACCTTTGGACCCCCCCCTTAACAAAGCTATAGCTACGCCCCTGGTGTGCAGTGAAAGAGCTGTGTCAGGCCAATATTGCATTTCTGATACTTGATAATGGTCAACGTAGTCATTAATTGGTGATAACTATTCGCATTAACAATCGATGTAGTCTGTAATGTAAGGGCTCTTCAAATAATCCCAGATATAAAAACGTCAAGACTTCCTGAAGGAGGCTTTCGAACGACACTAAAACTACCAGACATGGCAGATTTGACCATCAGCATATTTTTTTTTTGTCAAAGACTGAGTTGACTTTTTTGGCAACATTTCTCATTAGATAAAATTCAAGTTGACTGTACGTTGAATACAAATAGACGTATCTCGCTGTGGGTGGTTGTGGGGTCTCGCCCGGCCAAGGTCGATCGATAGGGAGTACGCGTCATGCTTGCTGGTGACGTCACTGTAGTAGGTTGTAGCCAGGCGTTACACGAAGCGTAGTTATATTTGTGGACTTGATCAATATGTTTGTTATACAAGTTAGTATGAGTTGGTGGGGTACTCTGGTGACGGAGGCTTTCGGCCGCCTAAAGGCCTTCGTCATAGCTGATATAGGCACTGATAATTTTGCGAATCCGCCGAAGCATCTAAGTTCGTCTGTGCGCTCAGCTGTTAGGGTCTGACACAGTGGAAATTCACTCTTATTGCCAATAGCGATCGTGGTATAAACTACAGTTCAATATCATTAATATTTTCCACTTTATCAAGGCTATAAATAAATTTCTTGTCCTTATCACTTTCACGTCATCGGAAAGTGATAGGGTAACTACTACGCCATCTTAGGTAACTATCAAAGGTTAGGTATAGTGTGACTATATTATACATATAATATACTAAATTGTAGTATAGTAATGATTATTACCAAGCTTATCTGCAAAGATCGCTGGTGCAGAACCTAGTTTTTAATCTATGTGTTCATCAGAAATATTTTATTTACTACATTGCGTGCCGTTCGCTACACGCTACCAATCCATAAAATGTCTTTTATGTATTTTATTATTTGAAAGGTGTTGTAAATTAGATGCTTATTTCTTAGATAAGTATTAGAATTGATAAAACTATCGGGAATATATTAAATATCACGCGGATCGATAAAAATTTACAAAGGTACTGATCTAAAATTAACAGAAGTCAAGTTGTTTACTTATAGCCGATCCCAGACTCGAGAGAATGTATTATGAAACAAAAAACGAATGATAAAAATTAATTAATACTGCTTCTGTTCTGTAATAATGTCTTAGTCTTACTTCTATGCTAAGGATATTTCCTGTTACTAAATACAATACATGATTTTTAACCTTTTTTCGTGGGTTTTTTCTTCCAAAATGGCTTGTTTTATTTCGCTACAGTTAAAGAAAGGGGTGCGTCAGATTTTAAAAATCCGCCAGATATTTAAAATTTTGAAAGTGGTCCTTGATTACAAAAAATGTTAAGAAACCCTGACCTTATTACCCGATATTCTAAAAATAATAATAATCAGAATAAGTATATCGTATCGTAAGTATATGGATAGCAGGGCACGTGGGTTTAAGTAATTTTCGCACAGCAGTAGCCTGTACTTGCGTCACTATCTGTAGATACCGATACGATACGACCTTTGATTTAGATAATAGCTTGTTCGATTCGTCACAATGTCGAAAAGAAAATCTGCCGCTTCGTAAAGGACACACGTTTTAATTCGTTTTCTATTTCAGATTTCGAGGCTAACGGTTTGTCTCAATATCTGTTAATTAGCAAGCCTTTACAGAATGTTTTTTCTTTGTCACTCTCATGTATATAAAGAAATAGTAGATTTATCAGCCGTTTGATGCATAGGAATTTCATAATTCCACTACGAGACGGACCGTAAGGGTGCGTTTCCACTGAGGCGGAGCGGAGCTTAGTGGCGCATGAATTAACCAGTCAGGGTGCATTTTGCCGCGTTTCATTGTGACATGTGATTGATCAATTCATGCTCCGCTCAGCTCCGCTTCAATGGAAACGAAAACTGAAATCTCCTCTGTGTGACTAGTTTCATTCTTACACCCTGATTCGTAAAATAGTAAACTTATCTAATACTTTTTCTGAGAGAAAAGTGATAAATAACAATAAAAGGTAGTTCAATTTTGTAATTACGAGTTTACACTATTATTAACAAAATGAAATGGTTGGGAACCTGTGAAGCTTTTCAAAAGTATTGTAAGTGCTACATGTGCTACGAAGTGCTACGCTAAAGGTCTACGAAAGCGTATGTTTAGCTATTTTGCAAAATAGCGTTGCGGTCACGGTCATTACACTAACAATGTATAAATACTGAAATAGGGTCTCGGAAACTCCAAAATACCTACACAATTTCGCTTATACATTATTTTCTTACACTTTATCAATACTTTTAGTCTTTTACAAATTAATTGTTTTCTAGCGCATACGGTATTGTTAAAAAATCAAGTTTTTGCATTTTATTTCAATTTTATGTGACAATAATAAAAATCTCAAAGCGATATTACTACTTTTTACTTCAGATGCACTTGAAATATTCCATAATTTAACTGCAATTTGTCTAATAACACAAAACTTCCAGTAGATTAAGTTCTTTTTACTTTTGTTCCAATAATAACTCAATACGTGTACAAAAGAGCAATTGGCGCTTTCAAATCGATATAGAGTACATTGTGTCTCGGGTTTCACTTTCTTTTACAATCATACTTATTCAAATCCCTAACTTTTACTTTCAGCTGCGTTCATATCCATTTTTGTGAGCGCACAGTGCAATGGACCGTGTCGTCTGACCAGCGAAGGTACTTCACATGTTCGAAGCTTAAACTACTTAGAATTAATCATTCTTCTTAAAGGATTTCGGTGAAATTTCAAATCTTTTAGTAACTGTCTTGATTAAAATGAGATTGGGAAATATCGACCAAAATAAATAGTTATTTGTGCAACAAGAGAGCAAAGTTGATTTTTACTTTGAGTGCTGATTTTGAATCCTGAGTCTAGCGAGAAATTCAAAGGCACGAGATGTAAAAAACTTTGGTCTCGTGTGGCACACAAAATTTTTCACCTCCGCAAAGGATGCCATTTCGAGCTGCTGAGATGAAAAAATTATTTCCCGCTGGTTTGACAAAAGTAAGTACAATCGATGAAGTAGAAGACTTTTGATAGATACCTACTCCAAATGCACCATCAAGACGAATCTAAAGACATATTATTTCTCAAAATTAGTTGAGCCGTTGAGTAGTTACGAACGGACATAGGAATTATACATACATACAGGTCAAACACATTACTTTCCTTTCGGGCTCCCGAAGTCGGGTAAAAATAGTAAATTCTCAATGTGATCCCATAGGTTCTACTGAATGATTTTAACTTTGACTTTAGAAAACACCCATAATTTGCGTATTTCGAATCCGAGAAAATTATGCATGAAAAACTCAATGTCTACGAAGTCACGGGGCCTTCCCCTAATATTGCATAAAATACCTTTTTACTTAATTGAAAAATATTTGTTCATATCGATTAACGTGAAAGATATCACATTTTTATCGCTATCTAAAAATTAAAATAAAAAATATTCTTATTTACCAAAGCACTTATGATTAACGCAATATTTGTTATGATTGTGAATTTTCTTTGTTACTTAACACAAACGAACCAGAAAGATATAGTAGTAAAGGTCATTGACCTTCACATGCACGTTGTTCTAGCAACTTGCATAATCGATAACGCAATGCCATCGATCAGAACGTTAATAATGATTGCTTTTTGAACTGAGAATAAATGAGGTTATTTAGATGAATCCGGATGTTTGTTATGGTAAACACTAAACACATAAGTAATGTGAATTATTTTTTGTTCTTATCTAGTTTTTTTTGTTTGCTTTTTGCAGTTGTGGGAAAACGTACCTTAACATCATCATCATCATCATCTACAGCCCGACTTTACCCACTGCTGGGTATAGGCCTCCCTAAGTTTGTGCCATCCACCTTAACATAAATGCAGTAAAATAGTCACTATTTATTTTCTTTTTTAGACGACGTGAAAGTCTATTCGTGAAATAATTATTCCACTACAAAAACACTAGCGTTATACCTACCTACACACTTTAAAAATAAAAGAGTATTAAAGTTGAAGATTTCAATTGGAAAAGTCATGAAAAATTCAATTGGAAAATGAATAGACGCGGCACAACGGCCATAATGTATGAATAATACCCATGGGCAGCTAGCTAGCAGGCCACTGGGAAATCTAACAAACGGATGAAGGTATCATTGCAATATAATTGTTATGTTTGTACTTGTAAGAAGAATAATAAAAAGTATCATTTCGATAGTTACATACCTAACACATTTTTTTTGCAATCATAACATAATAAGTGTAATTTTTTTTTTTAGTTGAATTCCCTCTGTATCCGACTACTAGGATGATTTGATAACAATTTGATGACTTTTTAAAAAATATCTCGAAATATGCAAATTAAATAATGTTTTGATTAACTTTTGTGCAATTTATTACCGCATTTCATCAATTCAAATAATAATTTGCAATTCAAAGGGCTTTTAGAAATTAATATGCAATTTTTTAAAGGTTAAATCGCCTTATGTATAATTTTATGATGATTTATTATTGCTCATCTATTTGATTATTTGGTTAGCCGATGGAGAAATGGGTTCTCGATGCATATTATTACGTGAAATTATAACTATTATGTCATAGGTACCTACTTTTCTGTTTGGATTGGGCGAAATAGGTGTACTTAATGTAAACGGTTTGAAAATTTGAAGTATGTAATCTTCCCAGTTATAACATATCTACAAGCGACCCGCCCCGGCTTCGCACGGGTCACATCACACATCACATTGGAAACCTCTAAAATTATCAGTGTTTCTCTACTAAGTACCTATATTATTATGCATGCCTTCCTCTTGAATCACTCTATCTATTAAAAAAACCGCATCAAAATCCGTTGCGCAGTTTTAAAGATCGAAGCACAAATAGGGACAGACAGCGGGAAGCGACTTTGTTTTACTCGTATACTATGTAGTGATTTGGATTCACTCGTGACGCATCCACGTGCATCGGAATTAAAAAATTAAGCCCTGCACTTATTTTGAAACAGTTTGTTGAACCGGAGGTACCTATTACGCAAGTATTTGTGTACGATATGTAATGAGGCATTTATATAAATTGATGAGCCACGAATGTGCTTTCTCAATACGTACCCGAATTAAAATGAGTGATGCTTTGAACGATAACAATGACATTTTTATTTCGTTCATTACGTTACACGTTGGAAATCGTAAGTGCGAGAGTAATGAGCGCGTTTCCCATCAACAACATATAAATAAATAGCTATTAGGTATTTAGGCGTACACGAAATAACGCGTGAAAAACTGCGTGTTTGAGCACCATTTTTATTCATCACATTGAACTTAACTATAGTCATCCTATATCAAACGTTGATCTTGCAGATGTTTTAAATTAAAGAACTTATTACTAGGAGCGGCCAGGACAAATTTGATGAAAACCAAGTAAAAAGTCTAATTAAGGATTAAACGAACTTACCTGTGAGTGAAGTTCTATCCTAATTATACTAGCGCCCAGTCCGAATAGATTAGTTGTTTTCTTATTTATATTACTACTTGTAGTATCGCATAGTTACTACCACTCTGCACTAAGTTGAGAATTCAGACTTTTTTTTTTTTTTTTTTTTGTGGGTACCTGTCTACCCCGCTCGGTAATCGGCCATCTTTATTCATATAGTTAGGAGTTAATAATCTCAACCAATTTAATTGATGTTTTCCCTAATTAAGTAATATTGAGGGATAAGTGTGTGTTTCACGCGCGTTGGGCGGGCGGGACACACTAATCTATTCGGACTGGGCGCTAGTATAATTAGGATAGAACTTCACTCACAGGTAAGTTCGTTTAATCCTTAATTATACTGCGCTTCCAGTCCTCTAGATTAGTTGTTTTCTTATTTATATTACTACTTGTAGACTTTGAGAGTCATTAGGGAAAACAATCAACAAACTTGTCATTTTCTGAAAACTTAAGAAGTAGGTTTTTTGAAAACTTAGGGGTAAGTATTCATTATATACCGTAACTAAACATTTCATATTCAACAGAAGATCTTAAGATCTTGCAAATCCTTGTTTAAAATTTAGATCACTAGATTTAATTAATTAAGTACTTAATTATGTAGGTAGTTATTCTGATATTAATCAAACACCGAATAAGTCAGATCTATAGTATCATGGTCAACTATATAGAATATAGACATAGTATAGGTATTTAAAGAAACGAGTAAAGGTAATGGACCGCTTGTACCAGCCAGCCGGCTGTGTAACGGACGGTATTAATGTTCACACCGACTAAGTGAGCTCGTGAGATGGCAACTGTGCTGTAAGCGTTAATAGTGTGAAATATTTTCTAAATCAACTTGAAGCGATAAATTATATTGAATTGAATTGAATTGATCTGAAATTCATTTTGTTCAGGCAGTAGGTAGGCCTTTTATTCAAGAAAGGTAGGGGTGATACTGGTTGCTTATAACCTAGTCTTGAGGTTTTAATTTTGAATGAAATTTTAATGATTACTATTTAATCTCATAAAATCTTATTGTTTTTTAGACAATGTTAGGAACTCAATGTGCTCGAGAGCTAGTAACATAGTGACATTTATTTAGTTTCACCAACAAATTTATTATTAGGCAACGAACCCGTTACGAACGAACGGTCTAGAACAAAGTTATCTTGGAAAGAATACACATTTAGACAAAATTTTCAAATGGTTGTCATCGTGGTCCTAAAATTAAGGACATGACCGATCACGAGTTTAATAATAAGTTTCATAGTAAAAACCCTCGTTGAAAAGATGTATCATAAAATAAATTGCCTACTTGAAGTACAGAAATGTCATAAAAATCAGTTACTTAGGTAACTTAGTTTAACAGGATAATATAATCATAAAATACAAGTATCTTGTGTCATATTATTTCGTCGAAATGTCTGCTAATTATGCGTATAATATTATGTCTAACGCTGAGTTTTGAATATTGCGCCAGGAAATGAGTTGCATATCCGGAAACCGGAGTACGATAGTAATGTGCATGCAATTTTTCAGTTTCTGTAATGAGACGGGATTTAAAAACCGGATACTACAGTTGTGTAGGCCAGTATGGTCCTACCATGATGTTCCTAGTTTTGTTTGTCATAATTTTTCCAAGCGTTTCTAGAATAGTAGAAGAAAGGAAGGAAAGGCATAAAATTTCTACTTTGTCCAAGAGATGGTAAATGAAGCTACAGTCAGTGCGTCAGGATCACTTTGCCAAGACCTATTGGTAGTAGTATACTCAATCTTTGATTGATAAATTATTAAAAAACTAAAGTGCAAACTGTCAATATAAAATCAAAAGATAAGTCAAAGTTTCAAAGGCCGTATCACTTAACTCTGATAAGCTGATTCTATGTCAGGATGACATACTTAATCTAATTACTTGAGACAAAATTGTCAAAAAGTTATCACAAATTGATGAAAATGTAACACGCAAAAACACATAACTTCTACTTTAGCACCAATACCAAAATTCAATTTTATAATTTGTGCGAAACGTGGATATTGAATACTTTCCAGTCTTAGACATTACTTAATACCCGGGACTTTCCAGTCTATTGAATTGTTGTTGGTATGCGAATTGCGGCAGTGTTGTAGATTCATACAAGTATCTGGAAGTCAGATAATGTTACGAGCAAAAAACTTTGAAGAGCTTTGAATGCAGCAAGTAGCTCAAGATACCTAATTAATAAAATAATAAGTAATTAATTATAATTAATGAGATTTTTCTGTTTCATTATTGACCACTACCGCTCGCAGTACAGCCGTTCTAGGAAACTCCCGCACCCCATAGTTGAGGCGTCAGAGAGAGACAGAGAAAAGCAAAACAGCGCCTTCTAAATTGATGTAACATCTCTATTAATAAGCTACCAATTGATATTAGGCTGAGGGGACTGAGGAAATCACATAAGTAACATAGGTACTCAACCTATTTTAATAACCGTCTTCTAAATTAAGAGTTGACTCTTTCCATTTGTTAATGTGTAACCAGCCGTACCTATTCAACGACAGGGCAGGCTAACACTAAAGTCACTTATTGGTAAATCTTCAAAAATCTTTGATATTATTTATTTCTTTGACT
The DNA here is from genome assembly GCA_958496255.1 of Camptogramma bilineatum. NCBI lineage: Eukaryota > Metazoa > Arthropoda > Insecta > Lepidoptera > Geometridae > Camptogramma > Camptogramma bilineatum. Next base: position 2,993,852 of record OY292453.1, read on the forward strand.
CCTGATGAATTTTTGTAATAAAAAATTTTTGAGATGAAGAACTGCCATTCAGTAACGAAGCTAAATAATAAATAATAGCTAAATAAGTACTTTAGTACCTTAGCTTAAAATGGTCAATTTAACAAAATTTATCACTACTGGCTGAGTGCGCAAAAAATTATTTCATACCTATTTATCCTTAATAGGATAGGTAGTGCGAAAGTTTGTTGTACGAGACAATTTATTTTTATATGAAAGGTGTCGAGGTACTCAGCTGTAGGTATCCAGTATCAGCGTTGCTGCGACGACGTCCGCGATGAGTGCGCGTGCCTCGATGGCGGCGGAGGAGGTAGGGCGCGGAGGCGCACAGGAGTTCGCTGCGAGGAACGCAGTTGGGGCGACCGACGGCGACCGACGACGCGACGTGGCGCGCCGTCCGGCAAACTGTATGCCTACTAGGCAGTGCAGTTTAAAAACTTGACACGTCGGTCTGTGGTTTGGATTGGACCTCTTCAAAAAATTATTCCCGTTAAATATAAAATGTGTAAATAATAATTTGGTCAAATAAAATTATGTGAAATAAAAATTTTATGTTAAATAAAAATTAGGACAAATGAAATTATGTTAAATAAAAATTAGGTCAAATGAAATTATGTCAAATAACAATTAGGTCAAATGAAATTAAGTTAATAAAAATTAGGTCAAATGAAATTATGTTAAATAAATATTAGGTCAAATGAAATTATGTCAAATAACAATTGGGTCAAATGAAACTAAGTTACTAAAAATTAGGACAAATGAAATTATGTCAATTAATAATTAGGTCAAATGAAATTATGACATATGAAACTATTTCAACTGTTGTTGTATTAATTGAACGTTAGGTTAAATGATGATTAGGTGAAATCTTCTTCTTCTTCTTCTTCTTCGTAATTAGGTGAAATGTTGTTTAGTAAATGATTTGCACTTGGCTTAGGCCCGTGTTCGTCATTAAACTGACTCAAATGAGTCAAGTAGATGAGTATCAAAAAACCAATAAAATCATTGTTTTAGTTGAAACATGTTTTTTAAAACAATTTGATTTGATTTTGTATCACAGGCGTGTCTGTGTCAGAAGTCCCACTGTAAACAGTTGTAATTAACCATCGGTGCGTTATCGAAAATAAACTGATGATGATAGAGAAGTCACCAATTTTTATAGTGTCATGTAATAATTTACAAAACACTACCTACTTAGATACTTATAGGTAGGTAAATATTTTATTATCCTTAGTGGATGTTCAGACTAGTTATGATAATGATGATGCTGATCTCATTCTAAACAGAATGTATCTTTGTATAGTGGAAGACTACTTTAGTCTAGGTAGGTATATATTTTTCTCCAGTGGAAAACACGCCAACTGTAGGTCGATGCAGCGAGACAGCGCCAATGACTGCATTTATACAGAATACGTCGATACGTAAAAATCGCAAGATAAATACTGTATAATTTTTTAATTTTTACAGTGGAAAACCACACTTTGGTATTATTTCATTTGAAAAGGAACAATCTTATCAAAATTTTCGGGATTCGAACCCGCAACGATACAAGCAATCCTCCTTAGGCAGGAGTACCTTTACCAATTGTTAATAAAAGGTTAGGTTGCAGTTAACAGCGGAAAGAACGCCAACTGTAAGTCCATGCGGCGAAACAGCCCCAATTACTGATCCGAAAGGTAAACACCTGTTCCACTGCCTGTAGTCCAAATAGGCTGATGATTATTTGTAAAAAGTTATGTTGCAGTCCCCAGGGGAAAGAACGTCAACCGTAAGTTTATGCGGCGATTAGGTATAAACCATCTCAGTAGGTAGGTACTTAGGTAATTTGCATTGGTAAGTAAAAAATTGCACGTAAATACATGTAGGTATAATTTGATAACGAGTGTTATCTGTTTATAAAAGGTTAGGTTACGATCCCCAGCGGAAAGAACGCCAACCGTGTGTCTATGCGGCGAGGTAGCCCCAATGGCAGCTCAGATTGCATTTATTTCTATGCGGCGAGGTAGCCCAAATGGCAGCTCAGATTGCATTTATTACATTACGTAAACACGTAAAATATTATAGGTAGGTCTGTCTACTGGCAGCTCAGATTGCATTTATTACATTACGTAAACACGTAAAAAATTATAGGTAGGTAATCACCTGTACCGCTGGCACCGCTATCCTCACAATGTCGTGATTTGTGATTTGGTAAAAGTCAGGTCCAAAGTACCCGACGTCGTCACATCGACGTAGTTTCCCATCCTTGATCCTTGGAAAATTCCTTGGAGCACAACACAGTTAACACTTCATTTTTTAAATAAAACGTAAAATAAAAAACACTTTCGAAAATATACGCGAAAATAACGAGCGAGAAGTGCGAGTGGCTTGAGCACTAAAATGCGAATGAATAAAGATGGCCGATTACCGAGCGGGGTAGACAGGTACCCACAAAAAAAAAAAAAAAAAAAAGTCTGAATTCTCAACTTAGTGCAGAGTGGTAGTAACTATGCGATACTACAAGTAGTAATATAAATAAGAAAACAACTAATCTAGAGGACTGGAAGCGCAGTATAACTTCAGATATTCACGCACGCAAATCACTATGAGAGTTGAATTAACTCTATGAGCGCATTCACACAGCCAACCTTTTCCTCATAGACGTTCTTTTTGCGCACTTAATCATTTGCAAAGCTTCAATCATACGAGAAAGCGTGCACGTCTAAAGGCAGCTAATAGGCAGGTTACTGATGTTGCGTCGGCAAAATGACGTTTTCATTGTGAATTATTGGATTGGATACGCTGCGGTTTGACTGTTTAGAGATCCGCATTAAAATACCTCGCTGTTATTGTTACGTTTGCCTTTCTTCGTTCTGCGGTGTGCAGAATGCTTTTCTTTTCTCATTGTGCGTCACGTTTTACTCTCTCACTTTTATTTAGAGTTTTAGAATATTTTACCCACACTAAGCTAGCAATTACAAATCAGTATGAGAGTTTACAAGTTCGCTTTCTTATTGCGTTGGCTTGTCTAAAGTATATTCAGTAAATTTTAATATTGTATCTGCCTTAAGCGTGGTTATAAATTTTGGGAACCCGTTCTATATCTCTGACGAACATAATAATTTAATGAAATTGTAGTTTCGTAATATCTTTGTAAGTAATTACCTGGGTCTAGGCAGCTTGTGTAGCTTCGATATAGTTATCTGCTGTCCATGGGAACTCACGTTGAGCGAGCCCTGTGGACTATTAAAATTAATTATAATATTTAAAATAGTGATGTTCTGCGTTGATAACTTTACGTATTTTATTGGCTTTGCCCCTCCTTTATTTATCATTATGGGATGCACGTAATAAGAACCTGTTAACATTGTTTTACACTCCCCAGTTTCCATAATGAATTCATGACGATAAAGAATCGACGTTTCTAAAAATAACTTGTACGGAATTGAAAACACAGACTACAAAACCACATTGTAAATTGGGCAGACATTACTTCAATTCTAAATCCATTTTCGCAATTCAAGCTCAAATTGAGATGGGTGGCGGATAAAAAATGGGCCACAATCTACTCTACCCGATCATTTGCGGAGTCGACCGACCATGCTCCATTGCCCATCTTTTAGCGGTTACTTTGCCTATTATTGTACAGTGCCGTGATTTCAAAACCTTTTATTTTCCAAGACATAACGAGAGTCTCGTGGGAACGCGATGATAGGTGCAAATTTGAGCCACGACTAATCGCACTGATCTCAGATAAGACTCTTTAAACTGCAGTTTACGTGTATAAAGTTTTTTTACACTAGACTCGTACTTGTACTTGAATACAATTTATGCGTTAACGTACACAAGTGCCTATACTGTCGCAAGTCACCTAAAAATAAGTGCAAAGCGGAGTCGAGCGGCTAATTGTAGCTTAGAAAACTGACGTTCAAATCACCTAACTTTATAAGCTTGAGTACATCTAATGTGAATGCTCTGTTTATTTTCCTTTAGGCGGCCTAAAAACTCCGTCACCAGAGTTGGTCACTTGCTCATACGAACTTACTTACTTTGTTTGATAAAGAATTGTGTACTAACTGAGAATACGTGTGCGCTGCTTACTATGAGTCCGATGTGAAAGAAGCCTTAGCATCACTGCGGTGCGAGATTTTAATCAAAAAGATTTCGTTTTGTAAAACATGCTCATTCACCCTTTTACGTAATAATCAGTTACAAAACTGCCAAAAGTTGCTAAGTGGGCGAAACTATGACCGTTTTATGGGTTCGCTTCCTTTTGTTCCGAATTTATTATTCTGCTCTATTGTCAGATGAATAATGCGCTAAATCTGTAAACTGTGTAGGTGTTTGTGACTATACGGTATTTGGGCAGTAAAAAGGATGTAAAAGTCCGCGTGATTTACTGTGGGAAGGCACTGAAACCTGTGGGGAACGACCCTGAGAAAAAATTCTAAGTCTAATAACAAAAGATTTTTTTCAAGAAAATGGGGGGTCAAGTTTATTACCAAAGACCTTAAACCTGTTTATTACATTGCTGAGAGAGAATCTGTATTACGTTTAGGTAGTCCTAGGACTCCAAGGTTCCAGGTACCTGGATAATTTCAAAGGTCTTGTCCTTTTGTGGTTACATCATTTTATTTTGAAGTACTTTTATAATGTAACTAAGTATAATAATTGTTCAGCAGCTTATCCATAAAAACATATTTTTTTCCTTCTCAAAACAAAATTTGGGAAAGAGATTTTGTAAAATGTCTTCGGTGACAGATGCGTCAGGATCGGAAATGGAAATCTGTGGTCTCTACGGGAAGGAGGTGCGAATTTATGTATGTTTGTATAAAAAATCTAGGTCTTGATAACATAACAGCGCTAACTTCAGTATTAGAATCAAACACACGCAACACCAGAATTTTCAATAGAAAGATTATAAAATGTAGGAAAATTTAGCTGCATACAATGTTCGGTCACATTAGCATAGGTAGTACACTAGTAAGTCTGTGGCATACGGTCAGTAGCGTGTTTCATAAGCGCACGCGCAACATTCGCCGCTCAAGGCCTCTGCGCCGTCATTGAATATGATACAAGCAAGTCAAGGACAGCGCTTTATACACAAACCCAAATATAGATGTTCATACAAAAGCGCAAATAAACACTTTAGACACTTACCTACTTACTATCTTAAATTATAAGGACACGACAACTTTTTTTAATACGAAACATAAACTACGGAATAATGTAGACGCCTTTTTAACGCATTTTTTGCTAGACAAAGTTCTCACTCAATTTTATTGTTACATTTCACTTCTTTGTTCTCTCACTAATCACTATCTATAATTAATACTACTAGTCCATAATTAATCGACCAAATTAAATTAAAAACATTATTTTGAGTAAGAGGGTTAAGTTTTATCAAAATAAAGCATACATTTTATATCATTATGAGTTCAAAGAAAAACCATTTCTCAACAAAATATTTTTTTTAAATACCTACCTGTTGTTTGGAAAATGTTCAATACAATATTCAATGAAATTGTAAACACAGAAACTGGAACGAAGAAAGCAGAGATCATCGCGCGTCAAAACATGATTTTGCAAAACGTTCAATAACATTTAAAATGCTGATCGTGATCTTAACTTTTCACCAGATCTTGGCTTTTGCATGAGTCATGAGAATAATATTATTCTGCAAGACTAAACTTACATTCTATCGCTGACTGTATCACAACATGTAGGTATGGTTACGTATTGATGTCACGAAAAATACAAGACAGATTTTTGAAATCCATAGGAACGTTTGACAGATTTTTTATTTCTTTTTTTTTCATAATACAGGAATTCGAATTCCATAAATTCTTAAGCCAGATTTTCATTTGTTTTTTTTTTACAAGACAGAAATACAAAATCCATCTAAACATTTTCCAGAAATTTTAACATCCAGATAATTCACTTTACCGCATGTTTGTTTTCCATATAATTTGTTTTCCATATATTTTGTAATGCCGAAAAATCATGGTTCAGGAGAGACCTATTACAAAATTATGTAGGTATTCAATCTTTCTAAACGCCTACTAGTAGCGCCATCTAGTAATAATTCAGAGCGTTATAAATACTAGGTACCACAAAATTAAATGACCGATGTCCATTATGTAGCTTGAAGTACTGTAGGTAGATATCTAATAAATAATGTACCTAGTTACTTTTTTTATTACCTACCTTTAACATTTCCTAACTAATTTCGTGCTAGATGGTTAAGTAACCTCACCAAACACTTTTGGCTTATCAAAATTTAACCTAAATCTTCCATATATTTCGAATTTGTGACGGCTCCGGCGCTTCGGGAAGTGCAGCCCCTCCGCCCTTGCCTAACAAAACGCGGCACCAGCACGAGCTGGAGCGGCTGAGGCTGGTCGCCGCCGAAGGTGGCGACCAAACAGCCGAAGCTGCGAAGGGTCACAGCGGGCGGGGGCTGCATCTCCCTTCGCGCCTCCGAATTCATAAAAACACTCTAGGGTAGGACAGACAAGACTACGTGGAAGTCGGGGTGGGCAGATTCGGTTCTGAGACCGATAATAACCTAAAAACGTTTCGTTTTACGGTAAGACAGACGCGACATGAAAAGCAACACAAATTACGTAAATAATAAATAAATAATTGTAAGACGGAAAAGGTTTTATATGGCTGGAAATTTTCTGGTAAGCGTTACTTCTGTCTTTTAAAATAAGGTATAAGGATATTGTTGTCGAATAAAAAAAAAACGAACTGATAATCTGGCATTATTGTTTCTGTCAAGTGAGACTTCTGTGAAACGTTTTATCGGAGTAATAAAATTATGTAAAACATAGTATCTGGATTTCGAGTTTCTATCAAACGTTTTATGGATTTCAAAATTCGGTGTATCGTTTTTCGAAAGATTGATAGATTACCTGTAGGTATAGATGAAAATCATAAAAATTGACCTAAATATTTCTTTGCATCTATAACCTAATCTTTAAATAAATTGTCAGAGATAAGTCCAGGCCTTTTGCACGTCACCATTGTTACTATGTAATTATAGACCAATCTAAGTAACAAAATCCCTAGGATCCCTACGGATAAGAGAGGTAATATAGACTGTAAGGTATAGTCGCTGTGTGTTCAAAATCTCTTGCAAAATAAATTTACCCTCCTATACCTACATACCTAATGATAACGTGAATTTATTCTCAAACCCATTCGATTCGCTCATTCCCTTTGTAGTTCTGTATAAAACGTAACCTAGCTATCACTGATTACTTCACCAATCTCTATTATAGTGCTCTATTACACGGGTTACAATGTTGCTTACCTGACAAAGCAGGTCGGTAATAATGCTCCTAATGGCACGCATAGACTTCAGAGGCGTCACAATACACTCCTTTCTCCTAACTAGAGCGTAGGTGTACGAACGACCTTGATAGCCTAAAAGGCTGTGCTTACTGCGATGCGATAGCGATCAAAGATCCTTGCATCGCTCATATTTAGACTAGATTAATTTATGCTTATCCACAGTGCGTTGGGTCGATGATATCAGAAAAATCGCTAGAAAAACGTTGATCAGAGATGCGCAGGACCGATTAGTTTGACAAAAGCTACCTTTACCCAGCAGTGGCTATAATAAAACTGAATTTTACGTTTAACTGTCTACCCTCAACGAGACGATACAGTGCTTGGGTATTGTTTGAGATAAAGTAGGCTTAGCATCTGAACCATCCTCTTATCTTTATTGACCTTATCCACAAGAAAATTAGTGTGGCTGACTAATGTTTTCTTTCACTGTTTAGTAGAGCCTATTTCAAGTATTTCAAAGCACGTTTACATTTTTACGAAGCAAACAATTATTTGCTGCACGGCTGGGACTGAAGCCTCCTACTCAGACAACTTTCCTCACGATGTTTTCCTTCACTGTTTAGAGTTCGTGTTAATACGCATATAAATTTTTCGCGGCCACGATTCGAACTCACGACCTTTGGGTCGAAAGTCGAGGAACTATGCCCCTCGGCCAACACGGCTCTTTCTCGTGAAATAGACCAGCTTATAACACATCTTTCAGTGGAATAAGACCCGTTTGTAGGCGGACAGTTGACATTTTGATGTGTTGCACATTCTGTATAGGATATTGTGCACTTAGCTTTTGTACTGATAGCATTCAAAAGGCCTAATTTATCCTAAGTAATGGTTGGTGAATAGCTGCCACCGATCCCACGCTCTCTTAACTAATTTCTATAAACATATAAATATAATAAAACTGAAAGAACGCATGCAATGTTCCTGTGGTGTGTGAATTTTGCTACAATTTTTTTACCTAATTGTTCTTTTTTAGCATTAATTCGCGTTTTTTTTCTATGAATTAGAAAATTAAATTACAAATCGGTTAAACAAGTGTATGACGATAACACTTCGAAAAACTTGAAGTTAACCTAGAAATTTTATCAAATTGTTTTATTTTTTACCTACTGACCGATCTGGATCAGTGAAGCTATCTATAAATCTTAAAAAAAAAACGGTCCTTCAGGGCTCTTTAGTAAAATGTAGTTATGTATTTGTGTAATAAATCTTCGGTAGATACACTTTCAATAATAATGTTCTAAATTAGCATTTTGGTAAAGATTAATAATAAATGTACCGTTCCTAACTGTATAGTAACTTCCACTAGCAGATAACTACTAATGTAAACAGTAAACACATAATTACAGTCAACATTTTTCTTACTTCATACAACTTAATTGACATGAGAGGCGGCATCATTAAAGAAGTTATAAAAATTAAATAAATAACGATAATTGTGTAATAACCTCTTCATTAGATTAATTAGGAATATAATAAAAATGATAACATCTAAGTATCAGTAATGAAATTAATTTAATAGCGATTCACCCGTAAACTTAAGTACACAGCTTGATTTTACGGGTGCATAAATTATATTAAGAAATTAAATTAGTCGGAAAGTTTTCTAAACACATACATAATTAAGCCCATCACACACACAGCAGATAATACATCTTATGAAATATAAATCTTGAGATCGCTCCCATACAAATTCTATGGAGGACCACACACAGCGATATAAATTACCTACATATATTTGGTGCGATCTGTCAAGATTTATATTTCATAAGATATTTATCTGCTGTGTGTGTGGTGCGCTTTAGGTACAGGCTCCGTTTAGTTTTATCTAAGGGTACAGGGCTACTGCTTGACGTGGCAGCGTTGGCTGGATTAGGTACCTATTTAAATCTGCGACACTACAATAAAAGGTTAATATTGTTTTACATCTCTCTTAAACGGCTGCTCCGATTCTAAAAATCCACTCATAGTTAAAACTACACTATTATTAAAAGTCGTAAGCTATTAAATTCCGGGAAAAGATCGGTTTTTGCTGGAATCTTTATGTGTAACCGCGGGTCGCAGCTAGTATCAATAAAAGTTCAACATTTGATAGTACAATCTTATCATGCTGTATCCGGTTTAATGGAGCTGAGAACACATTATCAATATGCAATCATTGGATAACGGGAATAGGCCTATCCTATTTATTAGCCAGATCATTAATTTCAGTTCTGCAAGCGAATATTGTGTATATTGGCTATATAACTATTTTTACGACGCCGAGTTATATTGATAATAAAACATTGCGAAAATCAACGATAAACTTATATCTGTTGATAAACCTACTACTGTCATTTTGGCCAATTTACTGCCTACAAATTGATAACATCAATAAAATGATTATGAAGGAAATATTTAGATTGTCAAACATTTTGTAGGGAACATTTCTTTCACCAGATATTTTATACTTACATATTATAAGTTTTCACTTAGCTTCAAGATATAATTTTCCCTCAACGCGAAGGAATGTCCAATTACAAGAAAAACTTTGAGAGCCCGCACGTATGGTAATTTCAAAGTAATTCCAATAACTCGGAGGTTTTATATAAGCGCCTTTGCGGCAAAATCAGACGACAAATCATCGGCGCTCAATTCCTCAACCTTTAATAGAGAAGAGCAAAAAACTCACCGGACGCGTCTCATACAAGCCACAGATCATGTAACAGTTTATTCGTAGGCACTACAAGATCGATATCTTAGAACGAGACTTGAGATCTGAAGGTTCGGGAGATAGAGGTCATTACCGTACGTCAAACTGCTAGTATAAAAGCTTTTCACTAATATAATTAAGAATCAATAGCCTTTCTTAACTATGTAGTTATGACTCATCATAACTCATCATCGTTAATGTTAACTTTTTACCTTTTGACCATAATAGTGTACCTATAACTTAGCCAAGCCATATCCATAAAATTTTTCGCGGCACGTGTTAGTTCTGAGAAATTGCTCTCGACTGGTAGTTTCGGGGTAATGAATTGTCAAAAGTGTTCGTTTCACCAACGTTTAGCGAACGAACGGCCCGGATAGACTGAAAGGCAATTTTGCACCTTGTATCTAAATTCTAAGCGATCCTCATTAACCCACTGAGCTCTGGCTATGCTAATTTCTCTAGCTAATGGTAACCTATCAATCTTTCGAAAAACGATACACCGAATTTTGAAATCCATAAAACGTTTGATAGAAACTCGAAATCCAGATACTTTGTTTTACATAATTTTATTACTCCGATAAAATGCTTCACAGAAGTCTCATTTGACAGAAACACTAATGCCAGATTATCAGTTCGTTTTTTTTTTCATTCGACAACAATATCCTTATACCTTATTTTAAAAGACAGAAGTAACGCTTACCAGAACATTTCCAGCCATATAAAACCTTTTCCATCTTACTCAATTATAATTATTTACGTAATTTGTGTTACTTTTTATGTTGCGTCTGCCTTACCGTAAAACGAAACGTTTTTAGGTTATTATCGGTCTCAGAACCGAATCTGCCCACCCCGACTTCCACGTAGTCTTGTCTGTCCTACCCTAGAGTGTTTTTATGAACTCGGAGGCGCGAAGGGAGATGCAGCCCCCGCCCGCTGTGACAAAACGCGGCACCAGCACGAGTTGGAGCGGCTGAGGCTGGTCGCCGCCGAAGGTGGCGACCAAACAGCTGAAGCTGCGAAGGCTCGTGCTGATGCCACGTTTTGTTACGCAAGGGCGGAGGGGCTGCACTTCCCGAAGCGCCGGAGCCGTCACAAATTCGAAATGGATGGAAGATTTAGGTTAAATTTTGATAATTTGCCAAAAGTGTTTGGTGAGGTTACTTAACCATCTAGCACAAAATTAGTTAGGAAATGTTAAAGGTAATAAAAAAAGTAACTAGGTACAATATCGACATCGGTCATTTAATTTTATGGTACCTAGTATTTATAACGCTCTGAATTATTACTAGATGGCGCTACTAGTAGGCGATTACAAAGATTGAATACATAGTATTATAATAGGTCTTTCCTGAACCATGATTTTTCGGGATCACAAAATATATGAAAAACAAATTTTATGGAAAACAAACATGCGGTAAAGTGAATTATCTGGATGTTAAAATTTCTGGAAAATGTTTAGATGTATTTTGTATTTCTGTCTTGTAAAAAAAAAACAAATGAAAATCTGGCTTAAGAATTTATGGAATTCAAATTCCTGTATTATGAAAAAAAAGAAATCAAAAATCTGTCAAACGTTCCTATGGATTTCAAAAATCTGTCTTGTATTTTTCGTGACATAAATACGTAACCCTAGCTAATCTTATTTTACCCTTAATTAATAAAAGAAAATCACCCGCGCTCTCCGGTTATCAATTCTGAAGACGTGACTGCGCTGCGGCTGTCTATTGAAATTGTTTCACATAACGAGCTAAGTCAGTAAACCGCATACTTACCTTACCTTGATGTACTAACTTAGGTACCACAGATGATATAGGAGTAAGAAACAATATACAGTTTCGTTCATGTCAACATTCGTGATCGTAAAATGATACATTTCCAAAAAAATATTATGAAATGATCAACAGATGTATAAATATTGTCGATTTTTACCCTTAGGTCCTCCGCAAGTTTTGCGACCTAGCCTTCGATGGCAAACCTTAGTAGGTAGGTATAGGTATGTCTCTAATCTTTTATGTTTTGAAAATTTTATTTTAAAAAGCCTACTGTTTTACTCTTACAAGATGAGAAATCAACTTCTAACCATATAACATTTAATTACCTACTTGAATGACAAGGTATGATGAGATAATTTTAGTAACTGGCTCTCTTGCTCTAAGACTGATGCAGCGGGCGGCGTCCTCTAGAAATTGATATGTAGCGAGCCGGCAAACCACACAGCACATGCCGACACTTGACGCCACACCGCAAGGACGGTAAAATGCGCATCAGTGGAGTATCACAGGAAATATGATGGTAAATTAACAAGCATTGGCTTTTGGTCGCGGTTTAAAGTCATAGGAAATTGTTTGATGTTTCTTAATGAAAACGATAAATAATGTATTTAAAGGCTAAATATTTAAGAGCATGACAATGTGTACATTGTGTACTCTGAAACTATAAAGTTACTGGTCCAGTTAGATGAACGATTAAATAATTTAAATCAAAATGAAATTTAATTTAATTTAACATCATTTAATTTAATTGGTGCTTAGAGCTCCTGTGTGTGTCCAGTTTACTGGTGATTGTTGAGTTCTTGTAGCATTATAACGATCAAACAGATAATAAATAAGGTACCGAGGTATGTGATAAGACCCAGTACACAACCTTTATAGCATTCGATTTTGCAAATAGATTACCTACAATTCAAGCAGTGTTATAAAGTTTTAAACAGATAATTATCTATTTCAATGAGATACTTATACTTCTAAATTAATATTGTTTAATTTACGAAGATACAGTACCGCTATAATTATTTTCTTGACTGACATGCCATGTTCGCGGAGAATGAGTCGAATTTTGATTGTTGAAGAATCGCAACGTAATGCAAAAAATGTTAACTTGAATGCAGTGACTCTTCTATTCAGTGTTCATTCACAGTTTAAGTGTCAATGTCAAGCTGAACTGTATTCTAAGCTGGGATTACATTGCTTGATTGCGTATATTACTCGAGTCTACTCGAGAACACGGTAACTGTAGTTTCAGTCGAAACGTCCCGGGTACAACGCGAGCGAAGCCATTCAGGGTAAAATGATTTTATTACGCGATTAGGTCCCGACAATATATTTTACTATTTTTAGTTATGTAATACTTCCACCCGCGGCTTCGCTCCGCGTTGTACCCGGATAAATAGTAGCCTATGTCCTATTACCGGTCATTGTCTATCTATATTTCTTTCAGCCAAATCTGTTCAGTGGTTGTCGAGTTATGGAGGAACAAACATAGGTACATCTAAACTTTCGCATTTATAATGTTAGTGTGGTTAGTGTGATTATTATTAAGGCGTCATGTGAGGCTCATATACCTTGTGGGGTAGCAAGTAGCAATAACCTTGCCTTGCGTAATCTCTCAACAAGATTATCCAATTATTGACGCAGCTGCCGCGGGGCTGGGATAGCCTGAGATGGACCTGTCTTGTTATTATTTGGACCATTTTTCTTGTGACGCAATGGAAACGAACTAAAATAGCGCCAAACCCCATCAACGTGATTGGTTGGAAATTTATCAGTGTCATATTTTGCTTTGTTCTTATTGGTTAGTATCAAGCAGGACCTAGTCTATAAATCTCTCTTTGATATAGTACCTATAGTCGTATTGCTCATTATACGGACTAAAAACATAACAAAATTGAAGAAAAACTGTCATTTTTCCTTTAATTTTAGTCCGTAGAATGAGCAATCCGACTATAGTTGGTTTAAGTTCGTCAGCCGAAGATGCATCACTGTCTAGGATGCAATCTTTCCGTGTTTTTGACCTTGTTTGGAGATCGTTTACTTATAAAGATCTGACATTGACGCATTATCTGATAACTTTCTCATCTTTTCCATTATTAAAAATATATTATTTATTTAAGCTGAAACAGTTGAACGGATTTGAAATGGGCATAGCTTATAAAGTCTACATGTTAATACACGGGGATTACCACAATAGACGTTTTTCCCGTAACTTAGTCTGTGAACTGACAGAATAACACTCAAAGCCATCTAATATTATAACGAGACTTTTTATTAATATCTACCTAACCACTGAACTGCGGGTAACACAGGTGGAAATAGTATTCCTAGGTTTGAGGAGATGGTTACTGTAATGTCGAATTCAAAGTCAATGTCAACTCTGTTTTCCGGTGTCCGATGACAGCTTACGTCATGGCAGCTTGCCCGACTTGCACCGTCTTGCGTGACGCTACCTTTAGCCACTTGTGGATTCCATGTTTGTGGCGTTGTTTTATGATCTGTTGGTAGTTGTGGGCTCCAGGTTGACACGATCTTCATATCAACCAATTTGTAACGTATTTTTAGGGTCATACTCATACTGATTATGCTACTGTTTTTTAATTACGTCAATCTTTAGTAAACTCATCTACTTTTTTTCACATGACGTTCCTGAACTTACAAATTAATGTATCTATTTCACATCGAATTTTAAACTACCTATTTATGCTTCTTTAAAAATGTATTATGTACAATGTCATAATCACCTTTTTTTAATAGCCCTTGGCTTCCTAAAATTAGACCCTTAAATACAAAGTAACGATGATAAACAATTAAAACATAGTTAAGATGTTCATCTTTTTTTGCGAGATCACGAGCTTGGCCGCAGCAGTGACCACATCAATGAGAATCGCCGGCGGTTTTTGCCGCTCAAATCAAGCGTGTAACTCCGAGGCCGATTCGATGAGCCATTTGACATCTGTCGTCAGGGACACTTTAACTGTCAATATACCAATAGTGTGCTAAATCTAATGAGTGAAATTGAGCACATGTCCGATTTATGCGGTCAAGCAAATGTTAGCAGATATGCGCACCTAAGTAGATAGAGCCTACTCAGAGAAATAGATTGCAGCTTTCAACCTTTCAACTTGAGAGTTTTAAAATCGGATGAGAAGTTTCGGATTATTACCTCCTTAATGTTACATACTCTTTTATAATTATAGTGTGTGGGTAGTCAGATGTACTGTCAGAGTGTAGGCCTCACTTTGTTTACGCCACTCATTCCGGTCCTGTGCCTCACGCATCAAATGAACTGTAGGTAAATTAAATTTACGTGTCAGTCTGTGAAGGTTTTCACAGGTTTATCAATATTTTCTTGTACACTTTCACCTATCTCCTACGAGTACGTGCTCACCCAGTAACCGTAATTTATGTAATTTCACATTATGTAACATACATTTTTAGTGTCTTTGCCTATGATTGATTGCAAAATAAAAGATCATTGTTATGAAAGCAAGTCGAAAAATGACGGTTGGAATGAGATAGGAAGTGTTTGCAGACTTATGATTGATGCACACTGATACCAGTTACATACAGATTTAGATAAGTATTTGCGTATTTACGATAATCTGACGTTATCTGAAAAACGATGAAGTTTCTGATGATAAGAGTCATTTGCATGAAGATTACACCAATCAAAGAAAGTTTGTGGAGTTTTCTGCTCTTAAATGTTTACGTTTAATTCTCTTTTTTAAGTTTATTGAGTGTTGTACGCAGCCCAAGAATTTATTATATAAAATAAGTCCAGTAAAGAAAGAAAATCGTTTTATTTTAAAATTATGCTGCTGACTATACGAAAATGTGAGAAAAATATGTTATTTAAAACAGGTCCTTGCAATAGTATATGACAAGTTAGACTACTTATTTTTTAATAAATGTATTTACATTATACTATGTACGAAAAATAACATACTTGCCATCGAGAGGGGTATAAAACCCAAATACCTTACCCTAAAAACCGCTACAGAAAATGTGTCTTAAATCTCAGCCAGAACATTTTTAATTTTGACTACTGAGAAAAGTTCACAAGTGAACGCATCGATTTGTTTCACAGGTCTATCGTCACACTTAACACCATCACCCAATGACAATAATTACAAGCTACCAAGTCATAATAAAGTCTTTCGTAGCCTCAATCAACTGATAAACTCTCGATTCTCGTTCCACTTGTGTTACTTTCCAGTAACGGTACGTAGCTTTGTCTCAGAGTCAGGTGGACCGTGTACCGTGTGTAAGGCCCTTAGCTGAACTATGCTGAATTCTGTGGCACAGCATCTTAACGGGTCGGGGACATCTTTATTGGATAATTGAGTGCGTAAAAGGTTAGCGACCACTTTTCAAATTCCAATTTTAAACTATCAGAAAAAAAAACATAGCTACAGTACGCACAATAGACCTAGGCATTCGTGAAGTTAGCCGTTTCAATGCGCAGTGTAGCTTTTTCATACAACATTTTCTACTGCGCAGCGAAACGGCTAACTTCGCGAATGCCTAGATCTATTGTGCGTACTGTATATCAGTGTACTCACACAATTATTGTTTTTCCCATTGGGCTAGCTAGAGCGATCGCTCCACTCGCTATAACACTAGGGTCGGCCCTGACCGTGTGTACGGGCCTTACGCACACTATGCTGTATTCTGTGGCAGCATCTTAACGGTACGGGGACATCTTCACTGGATAAAATTTGAGTGCGTAAAAGGTTAGCGATTCGTCGCGCAGATTCGATACATTGAAAGTGATAACGGGCAAAATGCGATGATGCGCGTAGTTTTAAACGGTCCTAGTGAGAAAAAAGTTTCCCTATACTCTCCTCTTATTTTATTTGGTCATTTTCAATGGATCTCAACAGCCTGAAGATCTGTGGGCCTTGGGAATCACGATGATGCTTGCTCAGTGCTTGATTATGGACTAGTTAGTTTGGATATTCTTGATTACTTAGTTATTTATTACCTACTGTAGGTACTGAAATTAATACCTACTGAAATCGCCCGGAGAGCCTTTAACACCATGAGAACCGTTCTATGTAATCGAAATTTGAAGATTGGTTTGCGTACTTTACTTTTACACTGCTACATATGGCCGATAATTCAATACGGATGTGAGTCGTGGACTATTAAAAAGCGCAGTAGCGTATGTAGGTAATAATGCGAGATCTTCCATAAAGCTCTACCAATCCAATATTCTGAGTGATGTTGGAATACACTTACCCATCTCATAAAGTTACAAAATGTTTCCGAAAAACCTACATTATTATTGTGAGCTATACCAGATGTTCAGCAATTTACTTTATACTAGTCCCTTATACTCTCATTATGCTTACTAACGGTAGGATTAAATTATAATATTTCAAAGTGGCTACCACCCTTTTTGGGTAAGCGGGTTCCTTTCATAGAAGACGTCTTGTCCATGGATTTATCACTTGTATGAACTAGGCCTTAGAATCACCATCTAAGGCTTAGATGGTGCACGGATTATGATAGCAGACGGCGTGTTTCTAGATGTTGAAGGTGTTCATTTGTTTCTTCCTAAATAACTGTAAATTAAATTTACCTATTATTATAGCACTTTACTTTTGAAAAAACCAATATAATGCCTTGGGGACGTAGGTACTACATTTTTGTATAGGCTTGTAAATTTTTTTGCCTGTGTGTAGGTAATTTTTCTGTTTAAAAATTTGTAAGTATCTATATATGTGTAAGCATTTGGGTGTTATTTTTAGAATATCAAGCATAGTTTATTGAAATTCTTTAAAATGAAAATGAGTTCAAAAACAGCTTCATTATTTCATGTGATTTACTATTAATACGTCACTATTTACTCGTCTCTGTAGAATGGATGGATAGACAATATTTCGCGTTTGAATTCAAAGTTAAGACAGCACAAACGGTAACTTATTTACAGATGGTATCAGCCGAGATTATCCCGAATCAGAACAAAACTATGCTGCGACAAAACACAGCGGTTGCATCGACAACGTTCGTCAAACCAAACCAAAAGTTTTAGCTAAAGTTATAGTTATAGTTGACTAAAGTATAGATCTCACGAATGAAGATTGTTTAGAATCTAATAAATAATTAGAAAATAAGCTAACGCCATGACATTGATCAAGCGTGTATTGAAGAAATTAAAAGCGTCAGAGAAATTTGAATCGCTCTATTTGCAATTGACTGTTCAATATGAGTAGCAAGTGTGTGTTTTACAACTAGACTTTAGAACCAGTACCTACCTTACAAACTGTCATGTTAAAGCGATTGAATAGGTACAAAAACTTGTAATTCTATTCTGTTCTCTATTATCAATCTAATTTCAGGGTCAAGGAGGTAAAAAACTCTTTTGACGTAAATATATACGAACGACGGCGACGTAGTAACGTATACGTGAACTATTTATTTGAAAAAGTTTATCCTGTATCTATCTCTATTGACATTAATATCTAAGTTATGAAAATTGATGGTTAAACAAACTTACCAAGTGAGGTTTGGCCATAATTATACGAGACGGTTACATCCGAAGAGATCATAATATTTTTGACCATGTAGTTTCACTTCTCAATGTACTAGGGCATCACATAATTTTAGAGTACTGTAAAATCTGTAAAATTAAAGCATTAGTAACAAAATAATGACACTCTGGCATCCCTATCTGGCAACCCACTCGCTCGGCTCGCGCCAACTTCATTTCTTCAGAGACACTTATGCCGTTAAAGTAGCAAGGGCCTTTATGGGTTCGGGTGGGACCTTCTTGATCTCTTCGGATGTAACCGTCTCGTATAATTATGGCCAAACCTCACTTGGTAAGTTTGTTTAACCATCAAATTATACTACGACGGTTACATCCTCAAGATCATAATATTTTTGACCATGTAGATGTTTAGCGACCTTTAACGACATAAGCGGTTAATGCAAAAGCAGGTAGGTACATTAATACCTAATGATGAATCTTATAATCAATTTGTACAATCAATTTGAATGAATCTTACAATCAACTTACGATTGCATGTTTTGACAAAAAATGGAATCTGCAAATAAATAAATATTCAATTCAAAATATTCAATTATTTAAATATTGGTGAAACCGATGGAATACTTAAAATATTTCACAAAAACCCAAATACATCACGCTCATCATTTTGGGTCAAATGTAGAACTTCTGACCAAACGAGTCGGTTCGTTATAAGATATCTATTGGGACTCCGTTACGCATAGACGCCACTATTTGACTGGCAAAATCTGCATTATCTATCGGCTTATTATCGAGACACTCGCATTATGTATCGTTTTGTAAGAAATATTTATCTGTTTAGAAAATAATTTCGAAAGATGATCAAGCACCTACAAGATTCAGATTTCAGATTATTTTCATTATTGGAAAAAACAAAGTTTAGTTCTATTCTATCATCTTGACTCATCCGTTTACCAAATATTGCAAGCGCTGAATGACAAGTATTCAAAGTCGAATAATTTGACCCAGATTTATATTCGCTAACTAGAAAATCGATTACAAATAGAATATAACTTCTAAAAAGTCAATTTAAAGTTTGGTGCAAAAATTGCCACCATTTTGTGGAATCACAGTTATTATTGTTTTAAAGAACTTTTAGAAAAAGATGATAGGTATATCAATTTTATAGCACTTGCTTTAAGTGCTTGTCTTGAGTAGGCTTGCTCAATAACAGCGATGACACTAGGGTGTCGCTGCCAGAGTCTGAAAGTTGAAAAGAGTACCTAATGTGGTATTATGTAAACTAGTTTGCCTTGAGATATATATATATTTTTATGAACAATGGGTACCATGGTACCAAGGCCGCTAGGCCAATAAGAGACGACCAATTCTAGTAGCACGATTATTGCTTAGTTTACTTAAGTATATTACAATGAATGAAAAAGGAGGTAATGTCTAGAAACAAATAAACACTCCAGTCTAGAGTAAACGCATCGATATCGAATGCGGACGGATCTCGTTTCAAGAGACGAACTTATGACATTTACATATTTATTCTAGTGGCAAATAAATCATTTTCATAAATCATTCAAACTTGTTTGAGATGGACTCCATATTGTATCAATAATAATTTTAAAACATCTGGATCCCTGGTCCAGCTTCTTTTTTGATTTTGGATTTTTCGATCTAGTAGCGGCGTTATAGCGTAGCAACACTATAACGCCGCTACTAGATCTTACTACTTAAATTGTTTAAATGCTTAAACTGGACACCTCCTCATCATAATTACATATCGCGTTCGTTTTATCGTTACGGATCAAAATTTATTTTGTATCGATTTGCCAGCGAAACACTTATTCTATAGAAGCGGCTTTAAGTTCTAAAAGGTTGATAGTGTATCTGGCTCGGCAGTCCTAGAAACCGTTTACATGTTCTCCGTTAAAATTAAGACGCCCCAATCCTTTAAAGGTGCATCCATAAAAATCTATTACCATAAATAGGATTATTTGAAATTAAAATATAATTTCGCCACAAAGACAAATCTGGATATAAGCTACTCGTAGGTATATGTGTGTTGTGTACCATGTAGGAGTCATTATCATTAAATCAAAGAAGCTAGAAATTTCTCAATTTCAAGCCGATTCGAAGCGTACCTAAGCCGTCCACGGGCAGCTGCAGGACAAGCTGAGCAAAGTAACACGAAAAAATTTCGTGAAATCCCTTAGGGTTAGTGAACGAGTTTTAACAAGATAAGTGTTCTATTTGTGTTAAAATTCTGCCAAATTCAGGCACCTGTTAGGTACGAGAGTCTAATTCGAACTCAAAAAGGTTTTTGATTAATAATAATAAAACCCAATCTTGAAGGTTTCCTTGACTCTGTCGTGGCAATTATAAGTATCATTTATGCACTGAATTTCATTTTAATAAATGACTAGAATCAGTCCGTATTTCTTAGATAAGAAATGACAGGCCCTAATGGACCGAGTACTAAAAAACATAATATGTATCTTGCAAGTCTATCATAGCCATGAATCAGTCTTTAATAAGTAATTTAGCAGCGGTGCAAGTATCTACTACTTTAAAATATTGACTGAAAGATAAATCGACTTAACACTAAATCTAGAAGTGCCTTCACGAATAATTTGTCAAAAAAGTTTGAGATAAAAAATGTCCGGAATATGTTTTATGTAAGAATCACAGATTCTGATGACTATAACTTATGAGTGGCTGAACATAACTGCTCTACGAGTAACTCCGTATTGCTAAACTTTTGGTTAGCTTGTTCCAACATTTGTACAGGAGGCCTACTATTAAACGGGATTTTAAATCCATTCACATAGCTAGGTACAGCTAATGATATTTTTCCAACAGAGACGTTATATTAATTAAACTCATTATAAAAGCTTTCAAACGCGGCGAAATTGTTTTACAGCTAAGTAGGTAGAATATTCGCAGCTTCGTTTACATTACATCACTCAAGAAACCAAAAGATAGCAGAGAAATACAAAACCTCGTTGTCAGAACGAGATAAATATAATTTTCACAATTACGTGAGCAGCAAGTCGCAAATGACAGCCTGTGACGAGCGATCGAGTTGACTCAAGCTATCCAGCCCGTAGTTAGTTCGCCACGCGAAGCGGGGCACAACACAACACATCTACCTCAGTTTATAAGGTATAGTAGAAGATCATTGGGTACAGCAGAGTGCGCAGTAATTATGCATAAAATAGCGCAAATTGTTAGCATGAAGTAGTATTACTTACCTCTTATGCATTTTGCGGGTCCTGAACTCAGTCTTGGTGCAGGAAGAGCTCGCGGCAGGCGGTGGTCTCCGCCCTTGGAACGGGTACCCATCTTAAGACGATTACCTCAGATTTGGCATCTGTTCTTCGGTCCACCCCACCTGAATGGTCTGGGTGGTTTAGTTCTGGAATGGCCTTCCAGTTTGCCTGCTACTGCTTCGATCTAGAGAGTAAGCTAAGGTCATACCTTTTAATCTGAAGGTCTTTATATTTATAGAATATTTAAATATTAAAGTATTTTTTACAAGGTCTTATTGGTTTTCTTGGTCTCGGTCACCTTCCACCAGAATCCGACCCCAACGTTTAGAGAGCTCCTATAAAGATAGATAATAATCATAATAATTTTATATTTTTTATTCAGACACAATGCATGAACCGATTGTCATGGTCTGACAATGACAAATCAAGTAGAGCTCACGGTGATGGAGTTGGGTATTGTAATAGCCGCGCTCTGAGAGTGGTAGAAGACATACTACGCTTTCATCAAAGTTACAAAAGTCAGGTAATATAACCTGTACAATGTGCAGTCTGTAGTTGTTATTGATTTTCAAGTCATTGGTCGTCATCATGAGACATGAGACTGAGCGACAGGAACGTGTTCACGTCACGCAGTATAACGCAGGTAGTTATTTAACCCTGGTGACTTATACTTACAATAGGCACAATACTTACAGGTAAACATACTTACAATCTGCAGTTTGCAGTTTTTATTATTTTAAAACCATTGATCGTCATCACGTAATAAAACAAGACTGAACGATATCAAACGTATTTGCGTCACACAATATCACGTAGGTAGGTATTTAACACCCTTAACCTGTATGAGCCGGTATACATAATAATACTTACTATCTGCACAGTTTTTATTATTTTAAAACCATTTGTCGTCATCACGTGACGACATGAGACTAAGCGAAATCAAACGTGATCGCATCGCGCTATAATTCTGGGTAGATATATATCACCCTTGACCTTTATGCACAGATAGACATATACTTACGATCATATACTTACGATCTGCAGTTTGCAGTTTTATTGTTTTAAAGTCATTGGTCGTCATCACACGACGACACGAAACTGAGCGATATTGAATGGGATCGCGTCACCCAGTATAGGTAGATTTTCCACCACCTTGACTTGTATGCACAGGTACTTACAATCTGTAGTTTACAGTTGTTGTTATTTTAAAGTCATTACGGACTAAGCGATATCAAACATGATCGCGTCATGCAGGTAGGTTTTTCACCTCCTTGACTTGTATGCACAGGTAGACATACTTACAATCTGCAGTTTGCAGTTGTCGTTATTTTAAAGTCATTACGGACTAAGCGATATCAAACGTGATCGCGTCACGCAGTATAACGCAGGGGACCTAGGTTTTTTACACCCTTAACCTGTGTGGGCAGGTAAACATATACATCCAATCCGCAGTCTACCGTTTTTATTGTTTTAAAGTCATTTGGGCGATATCAAACGTGATCGCGTCACGCAGTATAACGCAGGTAGGTTTTCCACCTCCTTGACTTGTATGCACAGGTAGACATACTTACAATCTGCAGTTTGCAGTTGTTGTTATTTTAAAGTCATTCCGGACTAAGCGATATCAAACGTGATCGCGTCACGCAGTATAACGCTGGGGACCTAGGTTTTTTACACCCTTGACCTGTGTTGGCAGGTAGACATATCCATCCAATCTGCAGTCTGCCCTTTTTATTGTTTTAAAGTCATTGGTCGTCATAATGTGACGACACGAGACTGAGCGATAATTATCAAACGCGAGCTCGTCGCGTAATATATCGCAGGTAGGTATTTCAACATCGTTGGTGACCTGTGTGCAAAGAAAACAAAAAAAAACCGGCAGTTTTTGGCACTTTGAAATTGCAATACGACAAAATTGTTATTACTAAGACGTAATCTAGATCGTTTATCATAATGAATAAATATCATCAAATCAAATATCAATGCAACGATAAACAATACAACAATAAACCCGAGACAAAAATAAAATGAAGGTAGTCACATATTTTTTAATGTGAATTGTCGACATGTAAAAATTATTTGTCGTAAATATTTTACGGTATTATTTGTTGTATGCATCTATAGGTAATATTTTTTGATAATTGGGTGAAATTAAGTAAACAAAAAAACTGTTACCTCCCTTCATCTCTCGTAGACGATGATGATTTTCATAAACTCCTTTCCAAAAGTTTAATCTTCTTTCTTATTCTATAATCACCATTTCGTTTACGTTGTTTTACCAATTATAAACTTTTAATTATAACTTTCTTGCGAAAAAAATAAATTCGTAATTATTGCGATGTTGCGATGCCCGCACATAAGAAACGAATGAAGTTGGCGCGAGCCGAGCGAGTGGGTTGCCAGATAGGGATGCCAGAGTGTCATTATTTTGTTACTAATGCTTTAATTTTACAGATTTTACAGTACTCTAAAATTATGTGATGCCCTAGTACATTGAGAAGTGAAACTACATGGTCAAAAATATTATGATCTTGAGGATGTAACCGTCGTAGTATAATCAATGTTAATTCTTCGTCGATAACGATCAAATAGGCAAAAAACTCGCGTTAGGCACCCTGATCTAACTTGCACTGTATACTGCGCCAAAGTCTATTAATTTTGTCCGCACTCTCTATAAAGCTGTCAAAGTAACTGTTGCACGAAGACAGGTGGTAATTACGAAACTCTCGCCGGTGTTGAGGCTTTTTCAATGTCATTGCCACAATAAACAGTTAATTTGCTTCAAATTAAGAAAATCGGTGGATCCGAGGGAAGGGAGGCGTTTGCCCTGCAGTGGGAAACGTCAGGCTTATAAATAAACATTCTATACGTGACATAATGCAAGCCGTATCTTATAATAATACAAATAATACCTCTATTCTCTTTTAAGACTTGGCCCTTACTACACGCATTCCTGTGTCCACGGTCATAGAAGCTACAAGCCGGAACACATTGCTTTCCATGTACAGTGTGTGTAAGATTTATGATTGCACTTCTGTGCTACGTACGCACTTTGGTGATTATTTCTCACGCCACGGTTCTGTAGACCTACTATTAGTACCATTCGACCTGCTTACTTCGACCACGATGATGATACTTGGCAAGTCTTAAGAGTCAAAGTTTTTTGGCTTTACGCCAAAAGAAATTGGATGCTTACTTAGTAGGTACTTACTTATAATTATTAAGTTATGTTATACGTAGAAACAAATCTTTTGATTTTCCAATTTTTTTTTAAATTATTGAAACAATCAAAACTTAGTCTTCTATCAAAATTTTAGAACTCCATAAAATGGTCTTAAAATATTTGGAATAAGTGCCTTTACTCTTTCTTATTTTGAGAAGTTCTCAAAGTTTTTTGGAACAAAAGTGTGACAGGAAACTACTGCCCTAATCTAAATAACTAGCAGCGCCCTCGCGGCGTTGCCCCCGTAGTGATGGTATATGGTTATGATGATGATGATGATTAAAAGTACCTAGCCTATAACCTTCATCAAGAGTTTAGCTATCAAATACAGAAATAATTTTTCAAATCCGACTCCTGAAATTAGCGCGTTCAAACAAACAAACAAACTCTTCCGCTTTATTTATTGGTATAGATAACATAAAGTGATAAAAATATCATCAAATAAATGTTGGTGTTAAGTTTGGATGGACATTCGTGTGTCACCGGCCTCTTAAGTTATTTTGACACTCGCGTGTAAGAAATAATTTTTTGTTACCACTGTAACATTGTCGAGGAAATTAAGATGAAATGAGCAGCTATTTAACCCAGATGTTATCAAAAGATAGGTATTATTTTCGTACAACTTTCTCTAATCAAGGACTGTTGTTTCGGCGGATTTTGTTGTCGATAAAATGTTGGAATTCAACTAATGGTTCTCTCTAAAACGTACGCGTTAATTGGTGTTCTATTCTGTACGTGTACAAAAGATAATGATAGATGATTTTAGGAAAGCTAGTGCGACACTAAATTTCACTTCACCTCTCACCTCTATTTTTACGAGAATTTGAATAAATAGAAGCATTATCTCTCTAATTATCGTGTTGAACTAGCCGCCCACACTTGGGCAAATAATAACACGAAGACATAAGTCGCCAGTGAGGCTCTCACGCCTATTCACACTTGACACTGTTCGGAATCTCGAAGTAGGTAATGCGACCGATTTGTTGCGAACCCCTTGAGCTTTCGTTTCTTCAGATGTAGCAGCCTCTTTGACCTCCCAGTCTTATACTGCAGTCTTTGGGAACTTGTGCGGTCAGCTTTTATGCTTACGTCGGATGTCCCAAATACCAGTTATGAGGCGAATTTATAGCATTGACCGCACTCAAATTGTTGTAAATCACGAGAACTTGTTGCCGGTACCTACTGTTATGCTGCGGCAGTGGTATTTTGCCGATTTTTATCTTACTAACTACATATTTTTCTGTGGTTTGTCGCGTGATCGGCCCCCAATGCGTTTTAGTTACATGGAATTTCACTTTGTAGTTCCAGACTTTCTGTAATCAGATTGCTTTTAAGATACCGACTTTTTGTAGCACTGCAGTGGCAATGAACTTGAGTTTTTTTTTCTCTAGTGGCCTTGAGATGGTTGGTTTCAACGGACAACATTTCACCAGCGCAAATCATCCTTATTATGCCTCTTATACTTTCACTTATCTCATCGTTAATGGCATCCAAGAAGGTTATTGAATTATGTTTAACGATAATATTGTTTTCTACTCGACTATAACGTTTATATTCGTTGTAGAAAGCTCAAGAAATGCTTTCACGCGGATCGTCTCTCACAACTTTAAATTAAATTACTTATTTTAGATTATGCCTAGTAATTTGTATGTAGAGTTTTTTTCAGATTTGATATGTTTATGGTTTATGGTAAGAACCAGCCTTCAGTTAATGTGCTGGCTATTTTTTGTTACCTATATCATTATTATCATAATATCGTGGCGATAGTGAAAGATTTAGATTTTTGTAATTTAGCCCTCATTGATGGACCTTATGTTAAACAGTTTAGGGCTGTCTCTCTCAAACAAGCCTTGAATCAGGTTACAACTCGTCTCCGTTCTTCTAAAATATTAAATGAAACAGTGGAATACTCAGGTCAGGAGTACGGGTGTATCACTGTAATTAAATATGACCATGATAGGTCAAGTTGGCTGGTGCGGAACGCCCCTGCGAATGTTCCCATGGATTCACCCCGATGGGAGCAGGTGCCATTGTCCCGACTCCTGCGTTATTCATACCATTGTCAGACTTCACGGTCACGTTCAGGTGGAGTCGGGAATGAGTCAAAATTAAATAACACATACGTCCTAAAGTGTATGAACGAAGAGTACTGAGATGATAGAAGTAAATGGAGAAAGATAACATGTTTTCTAACGACACCATTATAGCATTACGGCAGGAAGGATGATGGTACATGGTCCTGATGCCATACATATGTACAGTGTTTTTCCTACACTAAAAAGCTTTGTTGTGTAGATATCAGAAACTACAAGTTTCGTAGATATAACTCTCAGATGAGACTTTCTGTAGATAATCTAAATATTTGTCCTGCCAGTGAAAATCGAATGCTTTTAACGCAACGTGATTGATATTCAGGTATTTTGTTCAAATTAGATATTTTTCTTATTTTTATAGAAGAGTAATCTTATCTAATCAGCCTGTTAATCCCACTGCTTGGCAAGGGCCTCCCTTTTCCACCTTTATTCACTCCGGTCTAAAACTTACCCCAAAATGCCAAAAAACCTGTCTTTTCAGTTTTCTGTAGAACCTAATAACTCATTCAAAACATAGTTTATCACTAGCTTTTGAGTGTTGGTAGAAACTGGAGGCCTCGTCCGGTATGGCAGTTATTAGAAATACCTTTGTATAGAATGTTACCTCTTAAACCAAGCAATATAACTTTGCCGAGCGGCTTTAGAGAACAAAGTCTCAAAGTGGATAACACTGCGCGAAAGTTCACCAGTAAACAGCGGTTAACCAATTTACTTTTGTTCAAAATACTTAGGTAAAACAGAATTTCTACGAACTTCATAATATATAAGAACGTCCATATTTCTATAGTAGGTATGTACCTACATGAATTATGTTCAATATGTAAATTCAAAGCTAAATCATAGCTTACTATTGTCTCTTTGGATAATAAACAAACCAAATACATAAGCTACTTCAGTCAACATTTCAAACGATAAAGATTTATGTTGATACAACATAAAAGTACCGTTTTCAGTCCATCTTATTCAATGAATCCTTCATATTAACAAATCAGGTCGAATTACTCTCGCGAAAGCACTCAACTCTACAAATCCAAAACATTTACCCTTAATTTTAATGGAGTAAGGTTCAAAGTTCTATGGTTAAAAAACGAAGCCTTTGATTAATTTTGCAGATGCTTTTAAGCCCTCGTCTCGTCAGTGATTAATTTAGGTCTTAGCTTAGGTCTTCGAAGCTGTGATGTCAAAATAAACGTAGAAACGGGATCCTATTCAGTTATGAGGACTGCATTCATTATGAAGATAAAATAGTCTCATCAATTGAAAGAGGATCTCTCAGTATAAATCAGTGTAGATTATGCTTTAAGATATTGTCACTTGTGTCTCAATTCACAGCCTATTTCTTGTTTGCTTCTTTCTTAAATTTACCTTCATTTGTATAATTACTGTTATTAATTAAAAAAAAAGATCTGAGAGAATGTCTACCGTATTGGGTCATGATCAATTTTTATTTTTCATTTTTTTCATTTGTAAAATTCATATCAGTAGACAACTAAAACAGGACACGACGGAATTCCCATGGCACCTCTTAGATCTTTAGGGAATTCAAGATCATCTCCATATTTGCTAACATTCCATACATGTACAATTTATTTTTTTCTTAAACACTACGCGTTACTCCCTAATTCACATCTAGCCTATCCATTTTCTGTACTAAAACATATTACAAGAGAATTACCTGAGTAGTTACAGTGAGTTGGTCGCACTTATCATACCGCAAGTATTGAATTAGATAGCTCTTTGCTTACGCCTCAAAATTACAAGCAGTTTCGACCGTTATGGGGTATTGTTCGATGTGTTTTGACTTATCGTATCCTAAATTATGACCTTCGAATGGCCTGGTCCATTCTACTCGTACCGGCAAACTAAGAGGTTCTTTTGACAGCTTCAATAATATAAAGCCACTACGTTCATGAAAAGGCGGTTCTCACACTGCAACGCACCCCGCTGCGTTGTGCGTCGCTGCAGATTAACATTGTATGCAAGAATCCCAATCTAACTGTACAAAATTGAACATTTCAAGTTGGAAATATTACCTAATAGCCTACTAAAATCCGAAAAAACATTCTCCGTAGAAATTAACTAAGATGGATTTTAAATACTTATAAATATCTACAATAGAATACGAGATTTCTTCAAATATTTAAGAGTAAGAGTTTACAAATTATTTAAGAGTCAAAAATATTTAATAGAATGCCGGCACTGTAATAGGTGAAATTGGATGTGAAACACGATGATTAACTATAATGTAACTTTCTTTGTTGTAACGTATGGTTAGTGGCTAAATCGTTTGGAGCGATAGTTTTGAGTGGACACATCCACTCAAAACTATTAACTTTGATGGATTATGTCGTCTGACAGTACATGATCTGTGAGATAGTATTGTGTGTGAGTCACAATGTACTACACGGGTTAGTGGACAATGACGCTACATTTTCATCGCAGACAATGTGTGTTGGAAAAATGAAATTAAGTACCTACATAAATCTTATTTGAACTTTTGGAATAATGTTAACTTCATTAGAGATCAAAGATTTTTTTTAAATTTTTTGGTGATTTGTTTTTGTGAACGTCTTGAAGAGGACGCTGCACAAACATGAACACTTCTAAAAGTGTCTAATCTAATAACTAAGGTAAAGGCTCCTAACTCCGATGGTTTCTGAAAATGGACGGTAATTGCGAGGTATATAGAAAATCGTTAGTTTCAAGCTATTTACAAACCCTTTTTAACTGCAGGATACATTTCTCAATTAATAATATATCTGGTCGTGCTTACGCAAACAAAGGAGTGCTTTAGTGTGTTTACTTTTTACAATAATCGGTTAGTTTCGTGCCAGCAGCTGTGCCGAACGGTCGCTCCATACATTTTGGACCCTGTGCACGTGAGTACTACTGTTTACTAAATAGTGATTTTGTCTTTAATTTTGTACTGTGTGTGTTTTTCTTTAGGTTGGAATATTGAAAGGAGTATATTTGTAAGCGGAATCACTTAAAAATTCTGTATTTTTCTTCATAGATTAGTTAAAAATACGTTTTGAAAATACATCGGCATTAGCTGCCCAATATTTTAGGTGGTTCCTAATTTCCGATGTATACCGCGGAATTACGATTTCATAGACCTCGTGTTATTTGAATTTTTTTAAGCTGGTTTTGTAGTTACGCACTTGTTGTTTTGGATTTGACTACATAAAATGTCAATTCACATTAAAATCTAAATCCGAGGTACGTTTAGACGTCGCATTTACTAATTATACCATATCAAAGATTATCAATTTGGGTAGTAAGAAAATTAAGTTCTTGACGTATTTCGATACAATCTTGAATAGAATTGTACATGTTTTTGAAGGTATTACATTGAACCATTAAATTGTTTGTGTTTTTGAAAAATCATTTACTTTTTAACCCTCGGAATTAGAAAATGTGTTTGGTATGAAAATTTTCAATTCCGATGTATTTACCTCGGAATTAGATCCTCATAGAATCTAATTCCGATGTATTGACACAAGTAACATACAGAGTGTTCATTATTTTACGCAGCTTGTCACTCAGTTTGAATGATTTTAAAAACACAAATAATCAGTATCCTATTATTTACCCTCAAAAATAACTTTCATTACAATGTAGGTAGGTACCTACCTATGTAGATATTTAGTAAGATACGTTTATGAATAAAATTAATACTTACACAAATAAAGTCTATCAATAGTTTCACATAATTGACCGAGCGAGCAAAGCGAGCGCAGCGTCTCTACTTCAGCTTGGACAAAATTGCTTTCGTTTGTTCGGATATCTGTTCGTCTGTATGTTCTCATCTACAGGTCGCATTTCTCAACTAATTCTCGTGAAATTTTGTGGGCAGGTCCGATGATTTATAGAATTACTAGCTGACGCCCGCGGCTTCGCCTGCGTGGACTACTATTTGGTTTATCCCACGGGAATCGTGCATTTTTACTATACTAATAATAATATAGGTAAATATAAATATAGGTAAATATAAATATAGGTAATAATAATAGGTACTGTTTGATAATAAAATGTAATAATTTTTGAACACCATGTATCATTCCTTCCATCAGTTCTCCTTTGTATTTTGTACACTCGGAATTAGGATCCAACTACATCGGAATTAGAATTTTTACATCGGAATTAGGAGCTTCCGACTTTTTCACATTTTAAATTATTTTAGACGCTAAATCAAATTTAAAACAACAAACTTTTAGTATATTTCAAGAGTAAAAACAATAACGTTTCTGATAAAAATAGCCAATTTCACAAAAATGCATTGTAAATGCTTAATTTTTAATGTCCTTTCTAGTTTTGGTGAAAATAACGCGGAATTAGGAGCCTTTACCTTAATTATAGAGACTTTAAGCCTTCATAAAAAAAACACCACATTGACGTTTGCACATCGCACCACGATAATTATGATTCTTAATTTATTGTTATTATTATCAGCCTGTACTTTCACACTGCTGAAATGCCTTTCTTCACTTCCTCCACTCAGTTCGATCTTGAGCACGTCTGCCGGTTCTCCAGATGGGAGTCCGGCTCGTCTCGCCACATTGATTCTTATCATCAACATCATCCGCAGCCCGATCTCTCCCACTGCTGGGTATAGGCATCCCTTTGTTTTTGCCATATTTCCCGCACTTGCGCTTGCCTGATCCACTGCCACTATACTTCAGATAACTTATGAAATTAAAGAATAACTTATGAATAACTTATGAAATAAGAATCAGTATAAATACTGATTCTTATGCATAAGAATCAGTATAAATACTGATTCTTATGCATCAAATAAAATTCATAAGTTATTCTTTAATTTCATAAGTTATCTGATAGTCAGGATGGTCATCTCTTTGCGTATTTATTCAATTCAAGAAGAAACCACTTGAAAATAATTAGCTCGCATGCTGAATAGAGCCTCAAAACGGTTTGTAGGTACCTATCTGATAGAAATCTGAAAGAGCTTTACTGCTAGCTGGATTACTGCTAAATATCAACTTATTCATATGAAATTAATACCTACTGAATGAACCGAGAGAACGTAATTTGTATTTCACTCTGTACCGTCACTTGTATCACAAATTGACGCGAACATTACATGAATGTGCAACATTATACGCGGTAAATCGAAGCCACTATGACACAGAAAGTAGAGCATAAGTGCTTAGACAAGATGTAAGTAATAGGTGTCGGTACTGTACTGTACAATGCTTATCTGCAACGTTCTATATAAATTGAAACGCAGCTAATTTGGCGACGCATTGAACTTGATTTTGAATTCAAAGAAAAGTTAATTCAAATATTCTTTTATTGGATAATATGAGTCCTCATGTACCTACCAAAACTCGTTGAGTATCCGTGACCTAGACGTATCGTCACCCTCTCCTTCAAAAAGCCCGCACAGGTTAGACATAAAACTCATCAATGACGAAAATTTAATTCAGATCCGGTATACCGCTGTCAGAGTGACTGTGGCCTTACAGTTTCCAGATTGCGTGTGCGCAGGTTTGTATAGCAGTTTGTGTAGCACCTTAATGGCGGTTGTACACGGAAGTCTCGTCAGAAGTGATCTTTTCGACCTCACTCGCCCAAAATTATTGCTCTTAATCGTAATATCGCAATGTTGTAACTTTCTAACGCTAGTTAACTTGGAACGTAAGCGCCGAGTAAAGGTACTTCGACAAGTTGGAAGGACATTTTGGTAGAGACTGGTGCTGTCAATCTGATTTGTGACTACTAAAGTTTTGTTTGAGCGGTGCTTTTATATATCTGTCTATTACTTTACCTTTGTTTCGATACTAAAATAATGAAATTGCTAGCAACTAAGCTTTTCAGTGGGCGTGTTCAATGTAGGAATATTTGGACGTTATTCTACTATGAGACTATTATCGTAGACATGTATTTTCTGAACATTTGAGCAGATGTCTACTGTTTTAAGGATACAGTCGTGAGCTTGTTTTTATAAAAAAAATCTGCTTAATCATCGAGACAAACATAATGTTATCTCTACTACCACTAAATTAAGCCTAGACTACTCGCTACCAAAATTGTAACAATAGTTATATTGGTCACAGTGTCTAATCGGTAGAGTCATTGACCTTTGTTTTGTAAGAAACTGATTAGGTACATACATATCCACCTACTTTTATCTCAAAAAGGTAACAGAAGTTATAGA
Source organism: Camptogramma bilineatum (assembly GCA_958496255.1). NCBI lineage: Eukaryota > Metazoa > Arthropoda > Insecta > Lepidoptera > Geometridae > Camptogramma > Camptogramma bilineatum. The sequence continues at coordinate 3,026,919 of OY292453.1, forward strand.
GATGGGCTTTGAAATTGCAACATCGTTTGTTGTTCCACCGAATCGGGATTAGAAAAGATTCGTGAACCATTTTGGAACTTATGATATATTTGCTGCTGGTTTTATTACAGCAGGTCTTATGTAATCTACCTACAGCTTTTGGAACAAAGGTTCGAATATGGACCGTCCGTCAGTAGATCTGCAGGAAAATATCGTAAGGAAACTTTAATTCTAAGTTAACGCCATCCGTTTTGACCAAATATTTTCCATGAAGGCAGAAGGATATAATATTTACTATAGGTACCTAGTGAGATACTAAAATTTACTTTAGGTACTTATATATTACCTGGAAAAGATTAAAGTCCTGAGTTTTGTTATGAAACCAAAGTTACACATTCAATTTAAGATTGTGTCTTATTGCAACTATTGTTCACTGTCTCACCATCACCGTATTTGTAACAAGTGATTAGTCAGACTTGACTTTTTATGTAACAAACAAATCACCTGGGAAGTATAAATATGTATTTGTAACGCATTTGCATACCTATCTAGGTATTTATATTCAATATTTCATCAGAATTTACATAAACTATCTAACAGAAAGCAAAGTATTTTAAAACATTGACAGAAGCCGGTTACTTTCAAAATTTTCGAAAATAATTAAAAAAAATATTTAAATATTTAAAAAAAATCCTGAGTACCTAGGTATATTTTAATAGCATGATGTTAAGTTATATCAAATACTTGATTTATGAATTACGATTCATCTTTCATCAGTAACATAGAACTTATTCATTGACTGTCACTTCAAAGTTACCAAAAAACGTTCACACACTGTTCTCGCCTGTTCGTGTTCTATCGAGCTTTTTGTAGACGATTACACTTTCACTACAAGTCCTTATTATAAGTAATGGTCAGATATTGTTCAACATTCGTTTTCGTTGGTACGCCCCCGGCTAGCGTGGGATGAACTCGTGTCGCTGTTTTTGTTCATAAGAATCATTTAGTCAGTTTTTATTAGACACAGAGCAGAAAGCGAAAACGAAATAAATTATGTGTTCTCGACTAGAATAGGTATACATCCTTTGAGATCTACAGGCATTTCAAATACATTGAGTTAAATATCTCAAATTAGTAAAAATTATCCACAAATGGTATCGTTTCATTTTCGACTTGCAAAGCGCGTCTCATGTTTTCTGTTCATGGTAGTTTTTTTCACACATCTCTTCTTCTTCTTTCGAATGAGCAAGTGGCCAACTCCGGTGACGGAGTTTTTAGGCCACCTAAAGGCCTCCGTCATGGCTTAACGACTTAAAAGCCGGGACCGACAATTGACGTGCCCTCCGAAGCACGGAAGCGCTCAGCTAGTAATACCACTTACGGTCACCCATCCTAAAAGTGACCGCGCACACGCTGCTTAACTTAAGAGCCATTATACAATTTCGCACTCGACAAAATCAGCGCTCGGAGGGACAAAAGTTGCTAAATTCTAACACCCAATGAACAGCGCTCCGTTTCTTAGACTAAACGGTTTTGGTAATTTTCATGTGATTGATTTATTTGAGATAGTAAAAATACTTTTTGGGTAGGTACTTAGGTAGGTACCTATAGGTATAACACAAAACAAAGTCGGGTTAGTTACACTTTGAATACAAATAATTACAAAAAAATAAATGTTTGTTTTTTTGTCCCATAAACCATATTGTGCTGATCTGATGGAGTCAGGAGCTTTTCAACAGAACTCTTCAGTAAATAGTCCGATTGAGTTGAAACTTGGATCTCAGCATGTCAGTCAAGTTCCGACTACAATGAAATAATATGGTGACAGCTAGCTCATCTGATGATGGAGTCAGGACCTGTTCCATGGAACTTTTTAATGATATGGGTATCAAATGACAGGGCTTGATGAGCGCAACACAATGCTGATCTGATGATGGAGCCAGGACCTGCTCCATGGAACTTTTTAATGATATGGGTATCAAATGAAAGGGCTTGATGAGCGCAACACAATGCTGATCTGATGATGGAGTCAGGACCTGTTCCATGGAACTTTTTAATGATATGGGTATCAAATGAAAGGGTTTGATGAGCGAAACACAATTCTGATCTGATGATGGAGTCAGGACCTGCTCCATGGAACTTTTTAATAATATGGGTATCAAATGAAAGGGCTTGATGAGCGCAACACAATGCTGATCTGATGATGGAGTCAGGACCTGTTCCATGGAACTTTTTAATGATATGGGTATCAAATGAAAGGGTTTGATGAGCGAAACACAATTCTGATCTGATGATGGAGTCAGGACCTGCTCCATCGAACTTTATAATGATATGGGTATCAAATGAAAGAGCTTGATGAGCGCAACACAATGCTGATCTGATGATGGAGTCAGGACCTGTTCCATGGAACTTTTTAATGATATGGGTATCAAATGAAAGGGTTTGATGAGCGAAACACAATGCTGATCTGATGATGGAGTCAGGACCTGCTCCATGGAACTTTTTAATAATATGGGTATTAAATGAAAGGGCTTGATGAGCGCAACACAATGCTTATCTGATGATGGAGTCAGGACCTGTTCCATGGAACTTTTTAATGATATGGGTATCAAATTAAAGGGCTTGACGAGCGCAACACAATGCTGATCTGATGATGGAGTCAGGACCTGCTTCATGGAACTTTTTAATGATATGGGTATCAAATGAAAGGACTTGATGAGCGCAACACAATGCTGATCTAATGATGGAGTCAGGACCTGCTCCATGGAACTTTTTAATAATATGGGTATCAAATGAAAGGGCTTGATGAGCGCAACACAATGCTGATCTGATGATGGAGTCAGGACCTTTTCCATGGAACTTTTTAATGATATGGGTATCAAATGAAAGGGTTTGATGAGCGAAACACAATTCTGATCTGATGATGGAGTCAGGACCTGTTCCATGGAACTTTTTAATGATATGGGTATCAAATTAAAGGGCTTGACGAGCGCAACACAATGCTGATCTGATGATGGAGTCAGGACCTGCTTCATGGAACTTTTTAATGATATGGGTATCAAATGAAAGGACTTGATGAGCGCAACACAATGCTGATCTAATGATGGAGTCAGGACCTGCTCCATGGAACTTTTTAATAATATGGGTATCAAATGAAAGGGCTTGATGAGCGCAACACAATGCTGATCTGATGATGGAGTCAGGACCTGTTCCATGGAACTTTTTAATGATATGGGTATCAAATGAAAGGGTTTGATGAGCGAAACACAATTCTGATCTGATGATGGAGTCAGGACCTGCTTCATGGAACTTTTTAATGATATGGGTATCAAATGAAAGGACTTGATGAGCGCAACACAATGCTGATCTGATGATGGAGTCAGGACCTGTTCCATCGAACTTTATAATGATATGGGTATCAAATGAAAGGGTTTAATGAGCAAAACACAATGCTGATCTGATGATGGAATCAGGACCTGTTCCATGGAACTTTATAATGATATGGGTATCAAATGAAAGGGTTTTATGCGCGAAACACAAAGCTGGGTTAGGATTTACTTTTGACTTCTATTTTTGATGTTTGATTTTTCATTTTTAATCTTGATTTTAATTTTAAAATCAAAATCAAGAAATAAAAATCAAAATAAAAATCCGAGATCCGAGAATCGAGAAATGAGAAACAAGAATCAAGAATCACAAATTAAAAATTAAAAAATTGAAAATCAAGAATTAAGAATCCGAGATACAAGATCCGAGAATCGATAATCGAAAATTGAAAATCAAGAATCAAAATCAAGAATCAAGAACCCGATATCCAAGATCCGATAATCAAGAATTGAGACTCGAAAATCGAAAATCAAGAATCCGAGATCCGAGAATAGAGAAACTAAAATTGAAAATCAAGAATCAAGAATCAAAGTGAAAGTCAAAATCAAGAATCAAAGTCAAAGTAAACCCCGACCCAGCTTTGTGTTTCGCTCATCAAGCCCTTTCATTTGATACCCATATCATTGTAAAGTTCCAGGGAACAGGTCCTGACTCCATCATCAGATCAGCATTGTGTTTTGTTCATCAAGCCCTTTCATTTGATGCCCATATTATCATTAAAAGTTCCATGGAACAGGTCATAACTCCATCATCAGATCAGCATTATGTTTTGCTCATCAAGCCCTTTCATTTGATACCCATATGATTAAAAAGTTCCATGAACCAGGTCCTGACTCCATCATCAGATCAGCATTGTGTTTCGCTCATCAAACCCTTTCATTTAATACCCATATCATTAAAAAATTCCATGGAACAGGTCCTGACTCCATTATCAGATCAGCATTGTGTTGCGCTCATCAAGCCCTTTAATTTGATACCCATATCATTAAAGAGTTCCATGGAACAGGTCCTGACTCCATCATCAGATCAGCATTGTGTTGCGCTCATCAAACCCTTTCATTTGATACCCATATTATTAAAATGTTCCATGGAGCAGGTCCTGACTCCATCATCAGATCAGCATTGTGTTTCGCTCATCAAACCCTTTTATTTGATACCCATATCATTAAAAAGTTCCATGGAACAGGTCCTGACTCCATCATCAGATCAGCATTGTGTTGCGCTCATCAAGCCCTTTCATTTGATACCCATATTATTAAAATGTTCCATGGAGCAGGTCCTGACTCCATCATCAGATCAGCATTGTGTTTCGCTCATCAAACCCTTTTATTTGATACCCATATCATTAAAAAGTTCCATGGAACAGGTCCTGACTCCATCATCAGATCAGCATTGTGTTGCGCTCATCAAGCTCTTTCATTTGATACCCATATCATTATAAAGTTCGATGGAACAGGTCCTGACTCCATCATCAGATCAGCATTGTGTTTCGGTCATCAAGCCCTTTCATTTGATACCCATATCATTAAAAAGTTCTAGGGAACAGGTCCTGACTCCATCATCAGATCAGCATTGTGTTGCGCTCGTCAAGCCCTTTAATTTGATACCCATATCATTAAAAAGTTCCATGGAACAGGTCCTGACTCCATCATCAGATCAGCATTGTGTTGCGCTCATCAAGCCCTTTCATTTGATACCCATATTATTAAAAAGTTCCATGGAGCAGGTCCTGACTCCATCATCAGATCAGCATTGTGTTTCGCTCATCAAACCCTTTCATTTGATACCCATATCATTAAAAAGTTCCATGGAACAGGTCCTGACTCCATCATCAGATCAGCATTGTGTTGCGCTCATCAAGCTCTTTCATTTGATACCCATATCATTAAAAAGTTCCAGGGAACAGGTCCTGACTCCATCATCAGATCAGCATTGTGTTGCGCTCATCAAGCTCTGTCATTTGATACCCATATCATTAAAAAGTTCCAGGGAACAGGTCCTGACTCCATCATCAGATCAGCATTGTGTTGCGCTCATCAAGCCCTTTCATTTGATACCCATATCATCATAAAATTCCATGGAACAGGTCCTGACTCCATCATCAGATCAGCTCGCTGTCACCCTATTATTACATTATTAGTTACACAACAATTCAGATCATTATTCTGCTTTAACGGCCTTTTTAGCCCCGCAGAAAATATTTAAAAATAGGTAATTAATAACTTAGCAACCAATGTATCAAACGCTCCTATTTCGCTATATTCTTCGTAGCCGGCGACGTGCTTTGCGAGTCGACTCAGTGCGAGCTCCGGGATGCAAAGCGATACGTCCACCCCCTAGAAGCGCTCGGCGCGGTCTGCTTGCGTCGAGTAGATAGGGTAGTAGATACGACGCGTTTTAGGTTGTTTTAAAAGATTTTTCATTGCCAATTTTTTAATCTTTTTGCATTTTTTTTTTCAGAAAAGGATTGATTTTGAACTCAAGTTTATTTCTGTTTTGTTAATTTTACGAACAAGAGTTCTAAGTCAGTTCTAAGTAGCCAAAATCAAAAGCAATTCTTTTGCCGTTTTCTCGAAATTTGGACTAAGTTAAAGATTTTTTTACTCAAAAACTAAATAAAGGTAGTAAAAAGTGATCCATTTAATAGTTTGGTTGACTATCACAGCAAAACATCGTAATTTTTTTATACCATTTGGACGTCAAAATGATTCGTAAATATGGTGATTTCTAAACCTCTTACAGCAAAAATTCACAAAACAGTCGCCGGTTTGAGGTCGATTAATCAAAAAGAAATAATAAAAATACAAAAGTAGCTCATTTAATAGTACAAAATTGAAATGATATTTCATGCTGTGCCATAATTTTTTTATAAATACAGTGTTTTCATTGAAAAATCCTGCCCCAAAACATCACGTAAATCAGAAAATTTTGTCTAATGCCTCTTACTGTTGCAAACTGGTGCTCATTAAGGGAGATGTTAAAAGCACATCCATACATTGCAAGTTGTAAGTGCTAATCCTGGTTTGTGTTTATCAATCATGAGTCAACATAAGGTATCATTTTTAAACGATTAATGCACGTAATTTTGCTATCACTGCTAATATTATAATCCAGATTATCGAAGACACTAACACGATTGTTGTCAACGCGTGTAATAATTGACTGTGATATTGTTGAAAACCCTTATAAGATTTTATATTTTAGGCAAGGTTTGTTGAAGTAACTTTCTTTAACTGTAGGCACTGTTTTTGACTTTGAACGTTTCTATATCATCCTCCACAGCCACACCGACAAAACCTTTCCAAGTTATTATAAAGAAAACTATGTCAGATTAGTTGTAAGTAACTTGTCATTGCCAGCTCCTAGATACAAGACAGCTCTTTATTAGATTCGAAATGAAATCTTTAGAAATTGCTCCAATATCTACGTGTGAACACGGGAGTCTGCGATATCATGTTTTCTAATGCAATAAGCAGAAGCTTTGAAAGCTAATTTGTAATGTGACAGACACGATGATAAAGACTTGCAAGATACGAGTAGTAGGATGAAATACAGTAGATAAACTTTTACTGTTTTATTGAGTAGCTTATTCAAAAGATAGAAAACTCACACTTTGTGTGAATCACATTGCTTGTATATTTCTCAACATACCTACAATAAGGCTAGCCGCTTTTCTCATGCTTATCTCTGCTCATGTGGGTGATACCTGTCGTTTACAGCTCAGTGATTCTCTTTTAGGTGATCTACAGTAACATAGTACCGAAAAGGTTATTGACTTAGGCTTACGCTCACCAGTTGTTGATACAAACAGGGATGATGATGGCAACAGTTGGCGAAGTGTAGAAAGCTTGTGATATAAAGAAACTATAATTGCATCCTGAAGTTGATGAAAAGAGTTGAGAGAACGCTGCCAAACGGCTGGTGATACGAATATGTAGGATGCTTTCTGTTTCCGTCAAACTCTTTACGCCTTTAGTACACCGACGCATTCGCATGCGGCAGCGAATCGACGAAAAAACTGTAAGTTGTATGGCAATGTTTCGCATGTGCTATGTCTCGCTCTATCATATAGCTAGATGAAATAGTTGCATCCTTGTCTGTATTGTTTCGCAAGCAACTGCGAAATGGCTGTTACACCGACGCAGCCGATTCGCATTGGAGTTTCGCATCGCAATGCGATGCGAACGCGATCTGTCGGTGAGGACAGAATTTCGCACAATGGAAGCCGAAAATATTGAAATATTATTGAATTTGGTTCGAAATTATCCCGAACTATATTTAGTTGGGCATGTTGATTACAAAAATGCATACAAAAAAGAGGTTGCATGGAGGAAAACTCAAGAAAAGACGAAAATTACAATGACATTTCCTTGCGAATAAACTGCAGTGTACTAACGTTCCGCAGATGTTTCGCACCGCAATGATTTCGCAACGACTCGCTGCCGCATGCGAATGCGTCAGTGTACTAAAGGCGTTAATGTAGAGAAACAAGACTGAGTAAGTCTAAAATCTTGATGTTGAAGACAAACTGAGACAATGACAACTGAGAAATGTCAAACAGCTGATTCGATACAATTATGTACTGAGACGTACTCAGCCATTTGGCTGACTGCTTCCACCAGACTGAGTGTTCTAAAGCTCAGATACTGTTTCCTCGTGACTGTTGTATCAGGCTCGAGGGCGAGGCTTTCCCCTGTCTCGGGAAAGTGCGCTTTCAGCCCGTGATTATATACGCGCTTCTTGATTAGCACATTTCGTCCGCGCGACGTTGATGTGCGATTTGCGGATTAATACGGTAGTCAGCAAGGGAAATGGGTGGCTATTGCTGTCTGAATTTTATTTCCTACAGAGATTGTAAAGTATGGGTTTTATTGTCTTAAATTAATAGGTATTATCAGTGTATTGTTTACTATCTAAGAGTAATAGTTTTTCGTCACCGGATAGCCTTTTGCGCATTGTTTTCTGGTTTTGGAGTATCCATGATTATTGTTATGTTCCTACCATACCGATACCCATCTACAGTACCTTTTTTAGTAGAATAAATTTCAAGTTTAGTAGTCATACATACACACGAATGCCTCTTTCTTGGTGGGTCAGAGACCACGGATTGCAACGATCCTGACAGACATCCTTAGCCCCATTCACTTTCATTACATTAGTCTCAATAATCAATTTAATAAATTAACTTCCTTGATCCATAAGCGCTTCCTTATGAAGTTTAAGCAATCGAGTGATTAGCAAACTCCAATCTTCCGAGGGCTGATCCAATATTGCTTCATTACGTTTCCAACGAGATTTGAGTCACGATAATCTATGCCTAGGTACCTAATTGTGTGGACCTTGTGTTTTGTTAATATACCTACCTACTCGTTCTAGAGACTACACTATAATACTTACTAATATTATAAAATGAAAAAGTTTATGTTTGGATGGATGTTTGTTACTATCACGCCAAAACGGCTGAACAGATATGGATGAAATTTAGCACAGAGATAGATAGATATTACTTTTTATATATTACTTTTATACTTTTGTTTTTTTGTAAATACTTACTTATTTATACATAGAAAATACCAAGACCCGAGACAAATATTTGTAGATCATTGTCCTGCGGCGGTGATTGAACCGCAACTTCATACGTCTCAGGCGGGCCTTCACCCACTGCACCATATAGGTCGTCGTCATCGTCGTAGATAATGAAATAAGCCATTACGATCCTACCATTACATTGAAATGACAATCTTTACCGCGGCTTCATACTGACCATGTCCACCTGTCAAAAAGTAACTCTTATCATTGAGCCTTCACTTACCGTTGAGTGTCGCACTCAACTCGAGGACTCTGATTACATGGCGCTGGCTAACTCTATAATTATAGCGATCGTGATAACCGCTATCAGCAGATAGCTTTGATAAACCAAAACACAGCTGATAGCTTTGATAAACAAAAACACGGTTCGCAATTTGCAATTAAGAATGAATTTAAAATCTAGTGAATTAGATTATTTTTGATAAACAACCAGAAAAGTGTATTACAATATTGAGGAATTCTTCAGTGATTTAATGTAATTTAAGGTATTTGAATGTTTGTAAGTTTTAGTTTGTAATTATTTTTAATGTTGTATGTCCGAAAAGGGCAAACTGTTTGCACTTTTATTTGATAAACAAACTTCCACCTTCGTTTTTACAATAAAAACAGTTTACAATAAAAACTATTCTATTCACCTTTGAAAAGGGGGAATGGGAGATGAGAAAGATCTTGCCTAACAGTGGGATTCAACGGTCTATTTATATGTATAAGATAAACAAAGAAATAAGAAAAAAATTAGTAGGTAATTGTGAAAACTTCAGGTGATATTTGTGGTTAATATTGAAGAAACCTATCTATACCTTACTTATGAAGTGATGATGATGACAAGGCTGCCTATAAATTTTGAGAGGGGCCTAGCTTTGCTTAATGATTCGTAGAGGATGATGAAGATAGTGATGACTATAATGACCTACATACACTGTAAGGGGCCTTTCACTCTTCAGCGTGTCGCCGGTCGCGTCCGCGAGTTGACCATTCACAGCACAGAGAAATTCGAAAATTCAAAATTCTCTGTGCTGTGAATGGTCAACTCGCGAACGCGACCGGCGACACGCTGAAGAGTGAAACAAGCCTAATAGACTATTTTCAAATGGGCTTTTATCTTTTAAAGTACTTTTAACCTATGACTCTGTCTAATGTAGTTGAGTTGGTTTCATAGTCAAAAAATATGCTGGAAAATAACATTTTTCTATCTGATTAACATACCGCTTCTATTGATCAGACTTATCACATATAGATAGGTAAAAAAAGTTAACCATAGATAGAAAGGTACTCTATTGATAAATTCTGATAAGAATTTTCATTACATCACAGTTGTTGATCGATTCGATTGTAACTGGATGTAACTGCAGGAAATAGTTATAACTGTGGAACTATTGTCTTGACAGAATGATGTGTGCTTTTTTGCCGAAGTAAACAGTGACTTGATTCTCGGAACGCAGTAGGTGAAGTTCTATAGCTTACGTCAGATCAATTGTTACGAGTACTTTACGATTGGAATTCGCTTAGAGACTATGCTATGTGTAGGTATTATAATATGAGCTAAGTATTTATTATTTGTAAAACAATTTTATGGAAATTACTCTCTAAAGTTTTTTGTCATCATCACAACCGTCTTTTTCAGTAAGTATCATTTTTGCTTATCATCATTTGATTGTCATTCTCATCATCTTCGTAATTATTGGTCTATAGTAGAAGTCCACCAATTGAAAAATATAATATGTTGAAAAGTAAGATATTGTGCACTATCCTTAATGTGAAACATCCTTTGAAGTTTTAATTTGTTTTTCTTTCCTTTATCTGGCACTTTTTGTTTAAAGTTTTGCCTTCAAGCTGATACATTGCTAATGGTACTTTAATATGAAAAACTCATTGTTCACCATAAATAGTTTACGTCTCAATGCTATTCTAAGTCTAGTATTCCAGGTGAAGTTCAAGATCATCTAAAAAGTAATTATGAAAAGGCATTTCTAACTTATCAACCAAAAGGTAACAAAAAATATCGCAACAGCAATAAACACGGAAAGTTTATAGCCAATTTATTACAGTAGTATATTACGAGTACCTGCTATAACGCTAATAAATTACAACTGCTTGATACGCATGCGTAGGTAATATAATTAATTATATTAATAACATTTGTCGCTACACAGAAGCGGTGAAAATATAGGAAAAAACTTGTGAAACTCTTCTTGTTTGAAGTGTGAAACCGAAACTTGGTTTGAACGGATGGAAGTGAATGAAAGCGCGCTGCATTGCCAAAAGGGATGTTTGTGATATAATATTTAAGGCACTCCTGCCGCGCACCAATTAAATTTTGCATAAAAAAGTAAGTTCGTATGAGCAAGTGGCCAACTCTGGTGGTGGTTTTGCATTCTCATCCACTTTGACAATTCCAGATTCACATTCACGAGTGATTGATTGCACACATGTATTATGTCCTTAAATAATTTTCCACACGCATCCGCGAAAAAGAACGCCTGTGTAAAGGCGGATTCAAATATCCAATCTAATACAGTAATCACATTTATTGGAAAACTTGCTAACTGTTGTCTTTCTGCCCCATCGGGCAATTAACTAACAGTTCAATTCAGTTATGAAATACAGGGAAATTCAATTATCGTGCGGCAATTCCAGATAGTGTGGGAAGTAGGTACAGTTACAGAATTTTCTGGAATAAATTCTATCCAGGTTCAAATGGCATTGAATGTTCTATTTCTATCAGAGCACAATAGCTTCCACACCCTTGTTTGCCCTTCGCAGTTTCCTAGTGTAAAAACAGAAAGGTAGGGCACGTAATCAATTTGCGAAAATATGGTATGCTTGTAGAGTTTGGGTGGATCTGTTTGCTTATTGTTAGGAATGCTAAAACAAACATTGCTTTGTTGAAAGTTTAGCGGTAGGTAATATAAAATAGCGGTAGGTAGGTACTTGATTGATTTATTTGTTGAACTATTTGTAAACTTAAGTGGCGTATAAGTGAATGGAAAGCAAACATGCGAAATGGTTTGCGATTTTTATAATGAACAATTTATTAATTTAAAAATCATCACAGAACAGGTTCTATTTGAACTTTTCTTTTCGTTTAAAATAAATATGTGTTGATAAATTAAGGCTTCGATAAAGTGTTTGAGACGCAAATACGAATATAAACACGAAAAATCTACTTAAATAGTTAAGTATTCTATTTAGATTTTTTATCGTACCGTAAATCCCTCCCTTTATGACTCAAATGGACATAATATCCGGATAAATCAAAACATTTGGTAACTAACTAAACCGACGATATTATAGACGCATTATTAAAATGTCCTAATAAACCTCCGTCTAGAAAACACTCTGTAGTACTATCCGACCTTATAAATACTACCCGGCCCAATTACATACAAATGACGCTTAATCCAGGAAAATCAATAAGTACCGACCTTGCCGCTATCAATACAAACATGTTGTCTGTTTGTCCCGCTATCTTATCAACATCGCATGTGGGTCAGGTGGCGAAACTATGGTTTGTATAGTTTTGCTGGATGGTTGGGCTTATATTTCGATGACCTGGTTAAGGTTTGTAATGTTGACAGTCTTAATTGTGTGATCCTTTGGAGGAGATAAAACCTAAAGTGGGTGATCAACGTACGAGCCTAAGTAAAAAATGAAGCAAACATGTCGAGCCGCGAGCCATTTTTTACTCAGCTCCATCAAATTTAAAATTCAAAACCTCAATTCGTATACGATACGACTGTTTCACTCGCTAGTCGATCAGCACCAACGAGCCACGAGTAAAACCGACGTTCTTTAAAACCGCGGTATAGGCTCGTACGTCGATCACCCAGTTTATCTTATAACAATTCCAAAAACGAAACGGAACATGATCATGTCTATACTGCCGTCATATGTAAAAAGACCGCAAATGCCTTCAGGTAAGTAAAGAAGTTGCAGCCTTTTTAATGACGGCAGTAGATATATTCCCAAGGCGCGGAAGACATCCTCTCAAATCTTCTAGATATTTAAAAATCTTGGATCTAAGGAGGCTTGTCTAAGGTTGTCTAACTAAATTAAATTAAACAATAAAAGTGTGAATAAAATAACGAAATAATTTGGGCATTGAAATAGCAATTGCAGTTCCCATTTAAATTGCCTATCAAATTGTTATAAATCCATGTTTTTCCATCTGATAGCTTATTGATTTTCGGACTAGTCCCCTAAATATGTTCAAATTATCTTAATTTTGTCTAACACTGAAATGGATAAGCTAAACCTTTTTTAGGAATACAGACGTGCAGGCTCACGGCTGTATCCTATTAGTTTTATACTTAAATTCAGTGGCAATACAATTTAGAAAACATCAACTCTGATGACCAGAACAAGACATCCGCATCGTGTTTACCGTGTGACTAATCTGGGAACCAATTGATTATACCTACGTGAAGATGTGTAAAGGTAATTTGAATAACAACAGAGAACTTCACTTAGGCAAATACACTTGGATTGCTATTATAGATAGAGCTGTGACGTTTATACTTTTTGAAATTAATGATCACGTTGACTCCGTGTTACATCAAAAATAAATACTTACTGTCAATCTATTTTTAGGCATGATATTCCTTTGTATTATTATACTTACCTGAGTTCTCCCTATATTAATTGGAAGAGATATTTGATGTCCTGAATTGTCTTGGAAATTAGAAGACATAGCCAAGTAACTTTAAGGCGCGTCGCTAACAGAAACGAGAGTCGAGGCGGCGTCGGGGCAAGGGCGCCCAAGAGGCGCGCCTCTTCTAAAAATCTCGTTGTTTCAAATGTACCTACGCTAACAGAACAAGAGTCGAGGCGCGGTCGCGGCGCGGGCACGGGGCGCGCGCCCCTTCCGCGACTCCTGCTCGCTTGTCCGCCATTTTGTTACATACAGGAGTGTTGTTTACACATGGGTAGTAATGTTTATAGTCAGAAGCTTGGACTTGCATATAATCTGTGCTTGATCAGAAAACGATGTTTGTTATTGCTATTTTGACGTGTAGGGAATTTTAGTAAGTTGAACGTATCAAATTATCCTCACAGCCAAGTATAGGGTTAAACTACGCAACGGATTTTGATGCGGTTTTTTTTACATGGAGAAAGACAGCGGAAAGCGACTTTGTTTAATATACCAACTATGTAGAGATAAGAAAAAATTGAAAAAAATAATAAATGTTTATCTTTGTTTCGTTGTTTTCTATCAACAACACCTTCCTTCCCTTAGGCCACCGACCTCTACTGTGGCATTGATCTCAATAATACACATTGAGATCAATGCCATAAAGATATTGAATGAATTAAAGAAATCGTACCAAATTAATTTGTTCGGTAAATCAAACGAGGCATAAACGCCGCCTCCTCGACGCTTAGCACACTGCCCGTTCGCCCGCGCCGCGACTCCGCCTCGACTCTGCCCCGACTGTGCCCCGACTTTGCTATTAGCGACCTCCCTTAAAGTATTGTATTTATGAAATGTTAAAATGTCTACGTGACACTGTAATCGGAGCTCTATATCTCGTCTCTCTCTCCAATGCCGAATAGCATAAGTAAAGAAAACCTGTGCAAAATTCCAAAAATGCCTCAATGTCAAAGCTCACCCAACAATAACCCAACATTGTACACTGAAAAGCGTTTCATGCCGCAAAATAGCAACTCAACATTACAATACGCGTGTTTACAAGTTTGCAAGCGCGCAATATTTGTCATCTAGTCCAGCGTTTCCTAACCTTTTCAGTCCACATACCCAGAAGCGTATTTTAAGATTCAGCGCCCTAGGCCAGTAAGGTTTGCCGCCCCCTGCAAATATTTGTCTCGGGCTTGAAACTTGGTTTGCACTCTGCTCGCAAAATAGTCATGAAGCTTATAATAAGCGAGCGAAGCGAGCCGATTTTTTTTTTTTTTCAAGAGAACAACAGACCAAGTGTCTTTTGCATTACTTTTTTGCTTTTTTTGCTTACGGTTTTCAAAGAAGAGGTTGGCTGCTTGTAGGTTCCTATTCTATATGCGAGCGAAGCGAGCCGAATTTTTTTATGACAAATGCAACATGTGACACTTGATTTTGCTTACGGTTATCAAAGAAAAGGTTGGCTGCTCGTCGGTTCCTATTCTATATGCGAGCGAAGCGAGCCGAATTTTTGTATGACAAATTCAACATGTGACGCTTGACTTTGCTTACGGTTCTCAAAGAAAAGGTTGGCTGCTTGTAGGTTCCTATTCTATATGCGAGCGAAGCGAGCCGAATTTTTTTATGACAAATGCAACATGTGACACTTGATTTTGCTTACGGTTATCAAAGAAAAGGTTGGCTGCTCGTCGGTTCCTATTCTATATGCGAGCGAAGCGAGCCGAATTTTTGTATGACAAATTCAACATGTGACACTTGATTTTGCTTACGGTTCTCAAAGAAAAGGTTGGCTGCTTGTCGGTACCTATTCTATATGCGAGCGAAGCGAGCCGAATTTTTTTAGGACAAATGCAACATGTGACACTTGATTTTGCTTACGGTTCTCAAAGAAAAGGTTGGCTGCTTGTCGGTACCTATTCTATATGCGAGCGAAGCGAGCCGAATTTTTTTAGGACAAATGCAACATGTGACACTTGATTTTGCTTACATGCTCAAAGAAAAGGCTGGCTATTTGTCGGTTCCTATTTCGCTTTCAGACATAACTCAATTTGCTCGTAAAACACTGATGAAGCTAATATGCGAGCGAAGCGAACCGAATTTTTTGAAGTAAAATGCAACACCCAATGTGACACCCAAAGAAACGTTTTCCTTAAATCGTCTCGAGGATTTATTCCCAGAAAACCAATTTAATGTAACGAATTATCCCTTCGAGCTTAAAAGAAAACCTACGTTTCCTGTCAAATGAAAATCTCTGAAAATGGCCAGTCAGTAAAACGGTAGTCTTGATGTCTAAAACTTTACAACCAAATAAGTTTTAGGTTTTGTTCCTCGCTCTCAACCAAATAAGTTTGGTACCTAGGCTTTTTTTTTTTATTTCTTCGGGCATATAAGGATTATAAGAAAGGCGCATGAAACTGAAAGCGCAAGCCGCCCCTCGCTCCGAGCCAAATAAGTTTTAGATTTTGTTAGTTAGGTAGACTTTTTTTTACTTTCTTCAGGCATACTTATAAGGACAAAAAGAAAGGCGCATGAAACTAAAAGCACGGGGCGGCGCAAGGCCCCCTCTTTCTCAACCAAATACGTTTAACTTTTTTTTAGTTCAGTAGGCTTTTTTTTTAATTTCTTCTGGCATGTAAGGACAAAAAGAAAGGCTCATGAAGCTGAGAGCGAGGGGCGGCTTGCGCCGCCAACTAAATTTTAGTTTTTGTTAATTAGGTAAGCTTTTTAAAAAATCTTTTGGCATTATAAGGCCAAAAAGAAAGGCGCAAGCTGAGAGCGAGGGGTGGCTTGCGCCGCCCCTTGTAGCCTGCCGCCCCGGGCCATGGCCCTCTTGGCCTAAGGGTAAATACGCCCCTGCACATACCCCTAGGAAATCGAGCATAATACTAAGGACCCCCTTAAAAAAAAAAACAGCAATAAACGGACCTTTAATTTAAGTACTTACTAAAAATATCAAGCACAAGGGCAGTTGGGTAAAAATACAATGAAAATGATGCCGCATTTAGAATTATTCAAAAAGATCTCTCAGCTCAAAAACTCGCGACACATCTACTTATATAATCTATATATAACCAACGCACTCCAGCACGAAAAATACTTTTAGAGGCATTTCTCGTATTTAAAGTCAAATGGTCCATAGATAAGACTGCGGACCCCTATACATATACTCGCGAACCCCCAGGGGTCCGCGGACCACAGGTTAAGCAATGCTGATCTAGTCGAAACATTCAGTCTTTGTTGATATTTGCTTACCCGTGTTATGTGAGCGCAACGGTTTTGAGAACTTTATAGGCCGATAAGATTATTCAGAAAATGTAATATTAGAGGGCGTTTGTAAACTAAGACTACGAAAAATGCTTGCATAGAAACAAAGCACATAGGTATACTTACATTGTGTTTTGTTAATAAATAAATTACAATTCTTATTATATGTATTCCTAGGATTAGGATGATGTCTTCTGCAATGTTTCGTGACCTAATTTATGAACCTATTTACATGAACTTTGTGATTATTGCTTGGGAACTGAAGAAACTGAAAGAAAACAATGGAAAGAAGAATTTAAGTATTTTTCTATTAGAAGACGTTTCTTTCTGTTGCGAGTTCCTCTACATCTAAGCTAACTAGTCATTTGGTCTCCAAAATTGTGTATCATAAACAAATAGATGTACAAGTATCAGATAAGTTATCTAAAGACAAATTGAATGCAGTAACAACTGTTTAATTTAGAACGCAACGTTTGATAAGGGTCTTACTTTTTCACGCTTGTTTTAGTTTAGCAAATGCAGAATCTCTGACACAGTGACATGGTTAGAAATTTGGGTATATTTGAACATTTTCTTGATGAGTGTGTCCTAGAAACTGGTAGATATGTGAAAGTCGCGTTTTTTGCAAATATAGTTACAGAATTACGAACAAACGTCGAATCTTCGTCTCTAGGTAATTGCATGTCTTCATGAATCATTTTCTCGCTTTTAATTTAATCTCAGTTTCATCACATTCAAGTTAGTCAATGTTTGTTTCTTCTACAATTATTAGATCTCCTTTTCGATCGATACTCGATTAATATTTAGAATCCATTGGATCATATCAGTTTGGATCAGAACTTGATACTTACATTTATTTATTAAGTATTACGGTAAAAAAAATAAAAAAATACATAAACAGGCTCACTTTGATATTATCAGTATTGTCCCGGATTTTCAAGACAGGGGCCTTTAGGCGGTCTAAAAACTCTGTCACCAAAGCTAGCGTCCAAACATAATATTATACGATTAGCACACATTAAAAATATATTTTATTTATTGTGCGTCGGTGCATTGAAGTACTTCTGCATTTCTGTGGGTGGATGCCGCCGACCACTCTAGATTTGAAGTGGTTATGTTACGAGCAATTCGCATAATTTTTCCTTAAAGGGGAACCGGTAGATTGTACCAAGGATTAAGTACTGGGAACTCAGTCGCAGTACGTGATAATATCATAACGTGACTCGTGTACTCTAGATTTGAGGAGATAAAAGGCTTTCTACATCTCTTAAGATGAGTCAGTACAGTATCTATTCAAGTTTATGTGCAATTTGAAACATAAAATGTACTGAACAAGTTAGGTAGCTGAAGTTTTCAGAAAAAAAAACCTGTGTCAAATATCTGATGCTACCTTTTCCAAGTATTTAAAAATTATTGTTTGCAAACCCATAGTCGATTGTTAAAATTTCATTTGTTAAGAAGCTCTTAAAATTCTAGCGATTCAGAATTAACTTAACGACTTAAGTAAGTGTTTTGATTTGATTCAAGTTATTTCCATTAGAATTAACGATGTATTCAAGTATGGCAGTAAAAAAACATATTATGCGGATGCTTTCGAAGGCGTGCGAAAATAGTTTCATTGATTGGAGCAAATTGATACTCACTTGAGTTCATTCACTTTATGATTATGTTATAGTCTTGCAATCAATACTCAATACTCAATTGATCGATACTGGTGAACGTGTGTTACTGCAGTCGATCAGCTTGCTGAATAAATAATAAATACCACACAATAAGATCCATCCTCCTGCCAGGTTGGATGCGTCAAGCTGAAGACAGGGCGCGATGGCGCTCATTATAGGAGGCCTATGTCCAGCAGTGGATTGCTATAGGCTGATGATGATGATGATGATGATGACACAATAAGATCCGGGTTTTAAGATGTTATAAATATAAACTTATACCTACTTACGAATAAGAATTTTTGACAGAATTATAATTAGTAATATTTAATTGAAAAATTGTTACTTATACAAAGGTAGGTCTTCTCCTAGCAACTTTTAAGAAGAAGAGTAGGTACCTACCTTAATTTTCAGAAGAGCATCTTGTTCAAAGTCCCACTAACTTTTACTTGTAACACACATTTTTCAATTAAAGTTTCGTGAATTCAAAAGTACTATTATGACTGACGATATTCTTGAAAACACTGAAAATGCATTTAAACAACTATTGGGCTTTAACACAGCCAAATTATTCCAACTAACGTAAAGTGGTGTAAGGTATTTTAATTAGCCAGAAATTTCTGCGCTTTGTATAATCGAATAAAACACATTGCAGTCATAAAATATACATAAAACTTAACATTTCGCTGAACAGATAAATTGGACTAGATAATTTTGTGAAACAATTATGTATGGGCGTAAATGGTGATGTCATTTGTGTAAAGTTTATCCGAATTGAGAAAGATCACGGTCGTAAAAAGGTGATTGAAACGTTCAATTTGTGTGGGTTTTTTTTGAAGACCTACTAATGAAATAAGAGCCAATGAATAAAAAACTACCTTGCCAAAGTTGTTTAGCATATTTTGACACATCTGAACTTACTTTTGTTAGATCAAAGAGGTTTTACCAATAGAGATGTTATACTCATTAGAAAAAGCTCTAAAACGCGGCGAAATTTTGCTATAGCTACTTACCTAGGTAGAATATAAGCAGCTTTGTTTAATATCAATCAAGAAAACCAAAAAATTGGCAGAGATTATAAAACCGGGTTAACATCGAATGCGTGTAACATCAAAGCAAGACAAAGTGCGACTGAGTTGACAGAAGCTAATTAGCTTGATTTTTGTTCGCCACGCAGAGTGGAACACAACGCATCTACCTCAGTTTATACATATAGAAGATCATCGTGTTAGATGGTTTCGGTTAGATATTGTTTATGACCATACCATATCCCAGGCTGATCAAACGGGAAACCGAGTTCTTCCTTCATCATTACTAACCCATCATATGAATTAAGACATTTTTAACGCAAGACTTCGCATCAGTGCAATGACGGTAATTTTGTATTCACGCTTCGTTCCGAAACCTTTGGATGAGAATTAGCAACAAAGAAATACTACATCAAGATAATAAGATGGCACTGAACTATAAATTGATGAAACGGTTTACATGCGTGGGTAAACGTTTTTTTTACATAATCAAGGAAATCAGATTGTGGAACATTTTTATTAGGAGTTTTACCTGTACCTATTCATCATGCATGCAAATTTAGGTCTTATGCTGTTGTGATAGGTTGTATGGATATGTTTCGTGGTATCTAGTGTTATGTAGTTACGCGAGGATGGGTTTGTCACGCGCGAGGTTGAACGCACTGGGCAAATATTCGTTCCGTTAGGGCAAATCTTTGTTTGCACGGATGAGTCTCCTGGGTAGTATGCCTCGTTAAATTAAAATAGAGATAAAGATAAAGAAGCACACGGTAAATTGATGAATAGGAGTCATATTATCAACCTTTGCACGAATAATGTCCAAAATACAATCCATGTACCTACAACTAGGATTAAAGTCCAACAATATTTAAGTCCAACACGAAATTTGTCCAATATGAATCAATGATGGGTGTTGACTTATTTTATCTAGATATCTACCTACGAATAATAGCTATATTGATAATACACCTAAGATAGAGTAATCACAATCTACCTATCCAGCAGTCCGTTGATATGGCATGAAAAATACTGAATGAAAATGTTAAACACCTCTACCTTGATTCTTATAAATTGTCTAGGTGGGTAGGCTACTTCAGAAACTATAAACTTGTTTATTACCAACTTACCACAAATTTTACTACATTCTCATGCTATCTGGTCAATGTAAATGTCGGCTTTTATCAGTAGCTAAAATAAACCTCGTATGTCATTGTTTGTAGCTCCCGTGACCTTTCATGTAATAATTATTAAGATGTTAGATAATGCACATGGACTTCATTACATTTAGAATCTAGATTATGACGTGGTTGCTTTTGTGGTTTTATTTAATTCAAGTGAAAATCATTTCTTACTATAAATTCAGGCAGTAAATTAAAGAAAACTGAAATATTCTGACGACTGTAATTTAAAGGCGTAGGTAGTAGAATTTTTTGATACCTACTTACCTACTTATATAAGTAAATCATGATATAAAATCATGTAAGTAGGTACCTAAATGAGGCCACCTCAGAATGCGATGCGTACCTAGGTTCTTTATATAGGTATAGAAACACATTTTTTTGTAAAAGCATGGGCTGACCAGTTATCTCAAGTTTTGGCTTCCTACCAAAGATCATTCATCATCAAATTAATTTCTGCGGAATCTTAATAGCTCAACGCTTTTTGTGTCAACCCCATTTCATAATTATTATTATACCGGGTACACACTGTACACAGCCTTGCTAAAAAGATGTGCAAAATTGTGCTGCAGGTCGTTGATCTCAGTGCTGTCATTCTGACAGGTGACATCTGAAGAGTGGTGCCGTCTTCTAGTTACTAGACTGTGGCGCTATTGGTGTGCAACGTACCAAAGTGTAATCGAGATCGCTTTCAGTGCAGAAAATTCGAAATGAACAAACTAGGTTAAAACAAACTTACGCATACAGTTTTATAAATATTTATTTGTATTGTTTCAGATGACAGCAGTAGAGAGGAGGTTACGTCAGAACAACAGGTACTTATGCTGTAATTTTAATCCGTGTTAAGAAATTATTTATCTGAATTTTATATCTGTTTGGAAAAGCATGCGCAACGAAATTCGTGGGCGAATAATTACATCAGTAGGTTTAAAAATTACGAATAAATTGATGAAATCTTTCAAGTTCACACAGTTATGAACCA
Source organism: Camptogramma bilineatum (assembly GCA_958496255.1). Classification (NCBI taxonomy): domain Eukaryota; kingdom Metazoa; phylum Arthropoda; class Insecta; order Lepidoptera; family Geometridae; genus Camptogramma; species Camptogramma bilineatum. The sequence continues at coordinate 3,048,623 of OY292453.1, forward strand.
ATATTTTTAATATTAGCATTGGCCTATATTTTTATCATCTGCTATTGAACTTCAATGCTTATTTTTACATCGAAACGTAATTAGCGATATGCTTTTTATCATACACAAAATGTCCTTAGCTCATTGCTATTTGATAAATAATTTGTGACAAAATGTCACATACCTACCTCTGTCACGGACGTACGGAATTTTGGTATTCCGTTATTTTGCTGGTTACTGTTCTTCATAATTTATCCGGTTGTGATGTATGTAATTTTTCATACATTACAAAATTACTCAGTGATTACTGTAGGTAGGTATGTAAGTTTGTTTTCTAAATAACACAAATTAACAGCTATTAGATGATGGTGATAAATGATGAGTTGATTATTTAACAATATTTAATTGATATTTTTTTAATTATTTTTTCGGGTAAATTTTAATTTTCCTCTATTTGCACCCGAGCAGAGCTCACTCACCCAGATATTTTATATTTAAAGCTGGGTTCATTATGTTCGTGAACATAGTGGATACCCAGCTTAATATTTGTAACGGTTCCATTTCTAGTAGGAGTCCTATATTGTTAAAAACTAGGTAGTGCTCAGTGATGTCCACCTATCATATTGGTAAATGCTCTATTCCAATTATCAGGACAGAATACACTAACTAGGATCGAGAACATTGTTAAAACGACTCTATTTATATTTGAAATTGGCAAAAATAGGCTTTATATCTATCGCAATAAAAGTTTATTAGTGGAATCATGTTAATAAAATATTCAACACTTGTATGATGATTGAACTTGTCATTTTACGACAGGTATTTTTGTCTGAATTGCCTAGTAAATTAAACTTTTTGATGTTGGTCAAAGCAATATAAGACCGCAAATTAGATACAACAAAATAAAAAATAAGTAGGTAATTACATCTATAAAAAGCCTGCCTCGATTCTAATAGAAATAAACATGCGCAAACGAAGAATTTATATCTTAATATCTGCAATTTCTTCATTACTGACTGTTCGTTAGGACTGGCTTGTCACAACTCAATTTTACTTTAACAGTTTTAATGATCAAAAAATAGTTATGTTTAAATATTCTATTTTCTATCTAACTATCTATATATAAAGCGAAAGAGTCAGTTTTCTTTGAACACTTCAATCTTGTGAGGATTTATTTTCTATTTTCATACAAAAATATAACAAACAAAGTCAGATGGACTAGTCGGTATATAGAACGTTGAATCGCGATTCGCGACCAGTTCTCAAGGATGCGAGTTCAGTCACACTACGCTGAATGAAAGGCTTTTTCTCAAGCAGCGAGAAATGCATTGTTGTTCTTTTAACATTCTCCAATTTATGTATTTTCAATTTCAAATCTATTTTCTCTATATTATTATGTAAATAAAAAAATATAGATTATATTCATAAACGTAATTGAATTTCCTTTTCTATTTTTGGCAACGTTTTTCACTTTCACTCCTCACTATAAGTTGTTTGCACAATTGATTGATGTACCTATTCATAATATCATCATCGTCATTTCCTTGCCCTTTTCCCACTATAGTCGTATTGCTCATTATACGGACTAAAATTGAAGGAAAAAATGTCATTTTTCCTTCAATTTTGACATAAAACGTATCAAAACTAATCAAAATTGAAGGAAAAATGACATTTTTTCCTTCAATTTTAGTCCGTATAATGAGCAATACGACTATAGGTGGGGTCGGCACATATTCTCCTCTTCCATTCCCTCCTATCACTCGTCAACTCGATTGATGTGTTCAAATAATTGGTCAAAAGTTCGACTTCGTTTCTACGAGATAAAATTAGGATTTAGTAGAGGAAGTAATACCCCGTTATTCATATTAGACTACTAGGCTCCCTAGAGCACAGACGGCTGCTAAACCTTTTGCCGTCTCTTTCCATTGGCATATGAGTGACAAGAAAAAAACTCACTTCAAATCCGTGCTTAAATTATATTTTTTTTATGAATAATGGGGTAAGAGTTTAAGGCTTTGGCTTTCGCACAGACACACACTGTTACATTTATACAATTTGATTTATGCAAGAAGTCATATGAATATTTATAGCCCCACAAATTACATTATAATTCCTACAAAGTACAAGATCATCGATCAACATCGGAACAACTCGGATGTGAGATCAGCATAAAATAAATCTAACGGGACGCGATAAAAATTTAAATCTGTATAAAAAGTTAGGCACGGTGCTCACTAACGAACTGAATAAAAAAAAGTCAAATTATAAGGTCAAATGCAAGTGATGCGTAGAGCTCGTAGAACTAATTGTAAATGTTCTCAATTATGAATTTTACTTAAGTATCATCATCATCATCATCCGCAGGCTGATCTCTCCCACTGCTGGGTATAGGCCTCGGTCATTCTCAGGCGCAGCATTTTTTCGGTGGCACAATTTTTTTTTAGAATTTGGATGTTTTGACATAAAATATCAAATCTAGATTTAATTTAGTAATTATTAGTACAAGAGGGAACTCTTAAAGCCTAACGGTTAAAAAGTTATTTGATTTTGAAAAATTGGTGCCCACCGAAGTCAATATTCTAATCACCGAAATCAAATACATTAAAATTTGGTTAAAAAGTCAACAGTCTTTAGTTTGATCTATAATTATTACATAAAAAATTAGGTATTTGTAGATAAAAAATCATTTCAAAAAGGGGTTACATCATTAAACCCCTTGAAGGAGTTAAATTATGTTTCAAAGGAGACTGTTTTTTTTTATATGGGGAGTGGTCTATGAACCAATAGCGATACTGTAGTGGTATTTCTGTGGGGATACCTCAACTACATCCTTGTGCAAGGGGGCATCAAAATCAAACCCGGTAGTTTTGAGAAAAATAATACTTTAGAATTCACATTTCTTGCAAAAATGTTTTATTTTAGAAACGTTTTGAACGGTTATTGTGGTTAGTGTCTGTAAAGTTCGGACTACAATGTAATAATATGGTGACAGCGACATGATCTGATGATGGAGTCAGGAGCTATTCAACAGAACTCCTCAATAAATAAGCCGATTGAGTTGAAACTTGGCATGTCTATCAAGTTTCAACTACAATGTTATAATATGGTGACAACGAAAACTGATCTGATCATGGAGTCAGGAGCTGTCCAACAGAACTCCTCAATAAATAAGCCGATTGAGTTGAAACTCGGCATGCCTGTCAAGTTTCAACTACAATGTAATAATATGGTGACAACGAGCTGATCTGATGATGGAGTCAGGAGCTGTTCAACAGAACTCCTCAATAAATAAGCCGATTGAGTTGAAACTCGGCATGCCTGTCAAGTTTCAACTACAATGTAATAATATGGTAAGAATGAGCTGATCTGATGATTCAATTAAATGGCTGACCTTCGTTTAGCCGTAGTGTGGGACGTAGTGTTCAACGCCTAGCCATTTCATTGAGCGCCGCCATTTAATTAAATGGCTGACCTTCGTTTAGCCGTAGTGTGGAACGTAGTGTTCAACACTACGGCTAAACGAAGGTAAGTCATTTAATTGAATGGCGGCGCTCAATGAAATGGCTAGGCATTTAATTGAATGGCTAATTCAACCAGTTGCCTGCGACATGTAGGTACATAAGAACAAGTGAATTTATAATTTATTGACATTGTCTTAGAAAACGCAACATTCTAGTTACAAACACTGATAAACAAAATCATGCCAATAAATGAGGTTACTAGCTTACTAGTAAAATAAGGATTATTATAAAGATATAATTCAGCACCCCCAATATTTCAAATAATCACAAACATCCATTTATGCAATACAATAATTCTACACAATAGTTAAATTAAATTAAATAAATAATAATAAAAATATTAATTTGTTAAATTCCATAGCAGACTTATTTTTCTCGAAAAGTCGTTGTCATCAAATAATTGCTGTAGTTTTTCCCACAATTCTTTCGCAGTTGTTACATTTTTTACATGCATGTACAATGACTGATCACTATCAATTGTCATTATCAATTTTGCTCTCGTTTTCTGATCATCATAAAAGTTAGGCTATTATAAAAGTCTATGTTAGACGACTGTTTCTCTGTAGTTGTCTACTCATTTAAGTACACTAGCATTATTATTTTTATAGTTTTCGAGTTTGCAGTCCCTATTAGTTGCAGTTTCGCGTTGTCATGTCACCATATTATTACATTGTAGTTGAAACTTGACAGGCATGCCGAGTTTCAACTCAATCGGCTTATTTATTGAGGAGTTCTGTTGAACAGCTCCTGACTCCATCATCAGATCAGCTCGTTCTCACCATATTATTACATTGTAGTTGAAACTTGACAGGTATGCCGAGTTTCAACTCAATCGGCTTATTTATTGAGGAGTTCTGTTGAACAGCTCCTGACTCCATCATCAGATCAGGTCGCTGTCATCATATTATTACATTGTAGTCCGAACTTTACAGACACTAACCACAATAACCGTTCAAAACGTTTCTAAAATAAAAACATTTTTGCAAGAAATGTGAATTCTAAAGTATTATTTTTCTCAAAACTGCCGGGTTGGATTTTGATGCCCCCTTGCACAAGGATGTAGTTGAGGTATCCCCACAGAAATACCATAGCAGTATGGCTATTGGTTCATAGACCACTTAAAAACAGTCTCCTTTGTATGGCGATATAATACTAGTAGTTCTCCCCGAACTGAGATCTCGCGCATCGTAGATGGCTTACTTTTGGACTTTCTTCTGACTACCCCTATACTTTCAAGTGCTACTACTGCCGAGTATGCCTATTGTGCTAGCTCGTCATGGTAAAATTACTGGTATGCATGCAATACATAATGACGTTTCTAATTTTTCATTCATTTCATATTTATGAATTCTCGTCGTATTTCAAAAAGTATACGTCCTAGAATAAAAATAATAACTATTTTGGAATTTTCAAATAAAGAAATTTGACACCCATATTTGTTTAACTTTTTTTTTACCCCCCTTGGGAACCCAATAAGCTCACAACCCCTTCATCGATTAAGCTCATATGCTCCACCGTATATTTTAGGGCATGAATACCGGGATCCCGTAATACCGAAATACCGGGATCCCGGAAGATTTGTCCGGTATTTCAATACCGGTATTGAAGTAATCAATACCGGACAATACCGGTATTGAGGAAATCAATATCAAATAATTCCGTACGTTAGTATGGTTAACGGATCCCGGAATTTGGTCTTTTGTCGTGCGCAGTAGAGCATTTTCTTGCTAAATTGTATACCTACTGTGCATCGAAACAGCTAACTTTACGATTTCCTAGATACGCTAATCGTATTGTACGTCTATGTTTACTTTAATTACTATCATAAGAATTACTAGCATCCATGTGCCTGCGACTGCGCCTACCTGGGTAAAAAGTAGCCTATGTGTTATTCCAGATCATTAACTACGTCGCGGCCGGCAAGTAGTATTACGGTGGGTTTACACGCTCACGTGCAAACAGAAATTAATCGAGACAGAAATATGATTAGATCAAGCACGGTGTAGCTCTGTCACTCTCGAGAAGACCGGACGCAACAGAAAATAATGTGCTCGTTGTCTGTTTGCACGCGAGCGTGTGAACGCGCCTTAAAAATGGTTCGCTGGCCAGTTCTAGCGCTCTCTCACTCTTACTCTACCCCCGCTTCCACGCCGCATACTATCGCATCAGTCGGTTCGATGTTGTGTCTGTAAGTGTGATTACTTTTGTGAAATTGTGACGCTGAATTAGCTGCTGAATCGCTCCAATAATGTAAGTAAAATATTGTTTTATTCGCAATCTTTACTTAGGCTGGATTCGACCAAACTGGATTAAGTTTTTACTCGTTAAACTACTGTTTTAATATCATTTAATTTAATTAGTACTTAGATAATGTGATTACCTTAAAGACTTCCTAATCCAAAAAGTTCCTCCTAATGCATCCAGCATCGTTTGGTAGTATCTACATTTAGGTAAAGTTAAGTACCTAAGTACACTAAGTTTATTGATTGATCTCTTTTGTTATGTGAGTATAGATACTATTTTTTATACATGTTCATAGAAATACAAATTATTTTGATTTTATTCCTGCAGTTTTTCTTCGTATCATATCCTTGACCAATAAATCTTGCTAAAATTAGCTTAAATTACATTCAATATTTTTGTTTTTTAGGAAAAACTAGGATTTCAAATAAAAATGCCAATACCGGTATTAATACCGGTATTCCGGTATTGGGCTCCAATACCGAACTCAATACCGGTATTGAGATTTGTCCCGGTATTGCATGCCCTAGTATATTTCCATACCACAAACTATTGACCTACCAAGTTTCATGCAGATTGGATGAACGGTTCGACAGTTATGCGAGAACAAGAATTCGTGAAACATACAAACATACAAAATACAAAGCAAAATCGCCCAACTTGCCACCAAGATCTTCGCTCGCTCGATCGATTAGATAGACATTTTGATTGGATGGTAAACGATTCCGGCTGTCCAAAAGTCAAGAGCTAGGAACACGTCCTGGCTGGTATCAACCCGAGCATTATAGGTACTATTTAAAGTTAGTCTCTCTTGTAGAATCCAGCCGCTTTAAACCTTGTACTAGGTACTACTACAGGTGGCTGCCTGATTCGGCATCAGCTCCTCTCATTCACATTCTGACGGATGCTTTCCTCACTAGTTGTCGGGTCTAGTTGGGATATATTATAAGCCAATGGTCGATTCAACAGCCTGCAGGGCGAACCTGGCAGAGCTATCCCACGTCAGTTAGGGGAAGGCTTCGGCCGATGCTTCTTATCTACGAGAAAAAATCCATCCGCGTCAGTCCTCCTCACATCACAAATGGGTATTTCCTGTTGTGTCAGAATTTTCTGTCGCTTTCACTGCGTCAGGTGCTGCTTTAACGCTTGGCACCTGACGCGGTAGCAGTCTGGCGAAACAACCAGTGGACTCCCGTTTCCGCATTTGGACTCGATGGTGGTCCTTTATGCGTGGGGATAACCTGGCTCGTTAGGTACGTAGCCAACCTAGCTCTCCTAGAAGCACAACAGCTTCCTGGGGTCTTCACTGGCTTAGAGGAGCGACCTCGGGATACTGAAGATTTGTTGCCATTGTGTTGCTACACCCGCACATTCCAGGACTACGTGAGCAGCTGATTCTTCTTCGCTTAGACATCCCCTGCCGAGTGGACTGTCCGTGGCACCAATGTTGTACAGATGTGTGTTGAGGGTACAGTGTCCTGTCAATGTCCCTAAGATTATTTCGAGGTCTTTTCTTTGTAGGTTCATCAGACGACACTCTGAAGTGTCGGATTGTCTGTCTCCAGTGATAGTTGTGTAGGTTTTGGGTATGTTGCCGCATCCAGATGCGTAGTTGAGAAAAGGGCGTAGGCAAGAATGAGGTTGGGCTCTAACTCTTTAGGTTGAAAGCTGCAATTGAGCTGTTATTTTATTTTTTATAGATGCCGACACTAATCTGGGGCACCTTTTTTATGCCAGCTTTCTCTATGATTCAATACAATTATCATAAATCAGGAAACAGCACTATAAGTGCTATGAAACTGTCTTTACCCTTCATATATTTCCACGGAAAACACTGAAATCAATACCACCGGAATCAAAATTATGAGCAAAATCCTAGATATTTTTAAAAGTAACCAAAATTTTGAATATTAGTCTGCATAATGGAAATCTAGTATCTGTAAGATACACTTTTGTTATAATTCGAAATTAATTGCTTGAATGGATTTGAAAAAAAATATTACACCGAACTCATCTTGGAGGGTATACCAAGCCACCGAAAACGATTTTGTTCCTCAATAAAAGAGACACACAGAGACCCACAGACCTGGTTGTCCTCTCCACCAATTCGGAGGGGCTGATAGTTATTCTTACTCTAACAACTGTTCTTGCAACTATTAGAGAACAGGGTATATGCGTAGATCGGTGCGCGCCACCGATATCAATTCAAAACCTCGGACGCGACTAAAACTACTTGTAACTTATCAACGAAAGCCTAATATTTATTGGGAATATTATAAAATAAGCTAGTAATTATCTGGTTTTTTGTGGATACATTCAAAGTAGCGCCACGTTTTATAGAGAAAAAGATAAAAAATAATTTACATCGCAAAATGTGCTTGGGACATGCCACCGAGGCTCAAATTTCAGCGGTTTTTATTTTTTTAACTATTTTAAATTTATTTTATCTAAAAGAAAACATAGACTTCTTCTAGTATTTGATCATAACTATCATACAAAAAAGAATCAAGCTTTTAGAAATCTATTTAGTAGAGGTTTTTGGCCCGGACGGTTTTTTTGAGCCGTTTGCGAATGGCCCGCCTCCCTTTGTTTTTGCCATTCTTCCCGGCCCTGCGCCTGCCTGATCCACTTACTTAAGTATATTGTATTCAAATTTATTTCTATGACATTTAGAGCTTCTTTCATCTCAGAGTAAAGTTTTACTTAGTTACATTCTAAATAACTACTCGTCATGTAACTTTATCCAATAACTCCTTAGAACATCTGCTGCGTTAGCTAAGTAACAGTAAGTTTACTTGAGACTTGAGAGTTACTGTCCTTATCTAAGCTATTGTTCGTATCTCTTGCAAATTTTTTGATGTAAATGACCACATACGTCAATAAATTTTATGCCTTATCAAAAGTTTGGGGGCAAAGGCTAGCAGATTACAATTTATTTTACAGCATTACAATTCAATAGCTATGGATATCATTTATCATTTTAAATTATGAAGCTTCTAGGTGCAAGAAGAAAAATACTTTTATATTAATTTATAATATAAACTATTCTGCAATAGGTGTGTAGTACAATACTAAGTAAAGAAATAAACATTTAAAAAAAATCTGCCTGGGTTGAAAATGTTTGACTTTTACTGTTTGGACCTACTATAGTGAGCGAGTATTCAGCTGAGTAAGTTCGTATGAGCAAGTGGCCAACTGTAGTATTCAGCTGAATATAATATAATCGATGGATTGCCCGTCTAATAGTAATTGGTCTAATTAATATATATGGAGCTGGCTTTCAAACACAAATCACAATATGTTGGTAGTTGTTTGTAAGTCTGTGATTTTCGTATCACTCTTTTTATATTTTTACTCTGCATTCAGTAACATTGATGTTCAGGTACAATTCGATACAAGTACAAATAGTAAGGATAAAAACGTACCATACTTGTATTGAACATTAAACCTCCAGTTATGAACTCTTCTCAATTTCTGTCTAAAGTTAATCACCGTTTAAAATTAAATAATCTCAACTTAAACAGTAAAATAAAAACTTAAACAGTGGTAACGCCATCTGTCTACCATCACTGCAAACACACATTATATTTTTTATCTATGATTCCTTCACTCTCCTATAATCCTTGAACCTGAACGGAACGGGAACGAAGGAAGAAAAATCATGCCGGTCCATTCATTCAATCAATGGCCGCCTCACATTGCGCACCCGCACGCTCGCTCGCTTCAAAAACGAAAATTATGGTGAAAGTGTTAAAAGGATCCAGCTGCCTACAGTAAGTCCCGTTCAATTCCTTTCCACATCACACAGAAATTCACCATAGTTTCTGGTCCTTCGAGCCGGATCCCGCATCCTATCTACCGCATATATTTATTCACGCCACGCCACAAATTACGCTACGCCACAAATTCCGCTACAACTTTCTCACGCATCCGCTCTTCAAAAATACTATACAAACGCTATATTACCTACGCATAACGCATACAACATATTTACGTCAATATTTTGCATTCAAATACGCCTAAACAAATTGCAACACGCACGCATTTTACAACGCCACACACAAGCCTACTACGCCGCCATTGTTTCTCGTGTCACAATTTTATTTCGATTTTGTGTTTATCTACTTGTGCTACCTACTCCACTTTGTGCATTGCTATACCTGTGCCCTACAATTTATTGTTGTTATTTTCTACGTAAAACTCATTTACCAAAATGTCGCTAAGCAAGGATTCCGGGGATCCCACCATGCTAGAAAATAAAGTTAAAATGCTAACCGCTAAACAACAAAGCTTATTTAAACTTGTGCAAAATATGTACGATCTAAGTACTAGTTGCAGTAGTGACGAAAAAACGATGGTGACAAGATCTGATAACGTGAAGACGCGATCTTTTCTCACTCGAATAAAATCCTTAGATAAAGTTCGTCAGGAGTTTACTGAAGTGTCGGATCAATTAAACTTAGCATTATTAGCCGTGCATCCGAAAGCCGCCGTTGACTTCGCGCAGTTGCTTGCCTTTGACGAACTATACTGCCACATAAAGGCCGTCGAAGCCGAGTTGTCTTGTGTCGTCACATCTAATAAAACGCCCACGCAAGCGAATAATAACTTCGATATTCTAAAACGCAAACTGCCTGCTTTGGAGTTAGTGTCCTTTGATGGTTCGCCCAATAAATGGGTCGTGTTCTATGAAAATTTCACCGCTCTCATACATAACAATACAAATTTATCTGACGCGGAAAAGGTACAATACCTAATCGGAAAATTGTCCGGCAAGGCCCTCAGCGTTTGTGCGGGCATCCCTCCGATCGCTAGTAACTACGCAATTTTGTGGAACACGCTCAAAGATAAGTACCAAGACAAACGGACACTAGCTACAATGTATCTAGAACAAATACTTAACTTTAAAGGTAGCCAGACCCCATCTACTGGCTCGCTAGACGCATTCATTGAACATTTCTGTGCCGCTCAATCCGCATTGAAACAGTTAGGTATTGACGACCTCTCAGATTTTATCTTCACGCATCTCGCCATAACAAAACTAGACAAGGAGACCGTCAATCTATTCGAACAAGCGCACCGCGATGAAAAGCTACCTAAGTTCGAGTCATTAACTAAATTCATAAAAGAACAGAGTAAGATTCACATGCTACGTAATACCGGGATACCTACTTCTAGGGCCGCGAGTACCTACTCCAACAAACCGCAACAAACAAAATACGTTCCGCAATACAACAAGCCGCGATCCCCGGCCACTCAAACGTTTGTTGCTCAAAATGCAGGTAGCAATAATAATAATAATTTTCCGAAATGCTCTTACTGCAAAAATGATAATGTACACCCGCTATACCGATGTGAGGCCTTCCTCAAGTTGAACGCTCCCGCTAGAAATAACTTCGTACGATCTAACAATTTATGCCCGAATTGTCTAGGATTTCATAGCATAAACTCGTGCCGCTCATACAACAGATGCAACGTTTGTAATCGCATGCATCATACGCAATTACACATTGATTCAACTCGGGTTGAATCCGCTAATGCCGGCGCGAATGCCGGCCGCCCGGCCGCTCACCCACGGCCGCTCGCCGCTGCCGCGTGCGACGAGCACGATACCTACGCGCTCCCCTCCGCGGGGCAAGCGCCCGCAAAGCCCGCCTCGCTGCCACTCGCGCGGATGACGGACTCGCGCGACTTTCAACCGTTCGTTAACACGGAACAAGGTCCGAACCACACTATGCACGATGGTGCCGCATTTACTTCGATGCGTAACGCGAATAATACTACCGTACTTCTACCTACTGCCGTAGTATACGTTTATAACGACGCAGGCGAACGCCTTAAAATGAGAGTTTTTCTAGATAGTGGTTCCATGTGTCACTTTATCACGAAATCATGTTGTGATCGCTTAAATATAAATATAACGCACGCACCTTCCGAGGTTAGAGGCATCGGCCTCTCGGTTAAACCTGCCATAGGTTTCGCAAAATTCACGATCCATTCCCGCTTCGACGCACGGTGTAGTTACACGATCCACGCTCGCGTAATGGATACACTCACCGACAAAATGCCTAACGCAAAAATAGACACGTCCGAACTAAATCATCTGCGCAATCTGCCGTTAGCTGATGATGATTTTTACACGCCTGCTGATATTGATTGTCTGATCGGTAACGAGCTTTTCCCGTTCTTGTTAGGTAGCCGCAAGGAAACCTACCCAGGCTCCTCAGTCGTTGGAGTTGAGACTTCGCTGGGGTACGTAGTGATGGGACGGGCGGACTGCGTTCCGTATCCGTATCCGTCTCAGAACAACAATCACGCTTATCACGCGGTCATTGAACCCACGCTAGAAGACTTAACCCAGCGGTTCTGGGAACTAGAGAGCGTACCTACTAAAAAACATCTTAGTCCGGACGATGAGGCTTGCGAACGCTTATTCAAAAACACCGTTTCCCGCGATGATACCGGGCGGTACACGGTTGCGCTTCCGTTTAAATACGAACCAACTGAGCTCGGTCGCTCCGACAATATGGCAAAAACGCGCCTATTTCATTTAGAAAAACGCTTAAACGCTAATCCCGACTTACGAAAAGACTACAACGCAACGTTACAAGATTACATCGATAAAGGATATCTGAATAAGGTCGATAATCCCGCGCCCGGTCCGTGCTACTATATTCCGCACCACGCTGTCTATAGGCCCGATAAAGCTACCACAAAAACGCGAATCGTACTAGACGCGAGCTGTAAAACAAGTTCGAATAAATCGCTCAATGACGTTTTGTACACGGGACCAAACCTACAAACAAACATTTTCGATCTATTGATCAATCTTCGATTGTTTCCGATCGCTCTTTCCGCTGATATTGAGAAAATGTTTTTTCAATTAAAACTAGATGAAAATCAAACCCGCTTTCAACGCATTCTATTCCGCTTCCAATCCGATGACCCGATTTCGACTTACGAATTTTCCCGAGTAGCCTTCGGCATTTCCAGTTCGCCCTATTTGGCAATGCGAGTCGTGAGGCAGCTTGCTGATGATGAGCGTACACGCTGGCCTGCTGCTGCGTGGGCGGCCGAACGTCATTTCTTCATGGACGATTACGTATCATCTGTATCCACAGTCTCTGAAGCTGAACAGCTGTTTCACGAACTCACGCATCTTTTCAAGGCCGGAGGTTTCAATCTCGTGAAGTGGGTCACGAATAGCACCGAGCTAATGAAACGCATTCCTATAGATAAACAAGCTCCTGATATCATAAAATTCGATGAAGATAATAATATTAAAATTATCGGTCTTCAATGGAAACCCCATGAAGACTATTTCTTTTTCAAAGTCAACTATGCTAACCACGCTAAATGTACTAAACGCAACATACTCTCGGTGGCCGCCCGTCTTTTCGATCCGCTATCTCTGCTCGGTCCGGTCACCGCGCTATTAAAACTACTTGTCCAAGAATGTTGGAAACGTAACTTGGACTGGGATGACGACGTCCCCGCAGACATTGCAGACCAATGGTCTCAATTTCAAAACGAACTTCACGTACTCGAAAACATAAAAATTCCGCGCCATGTAGGTATTTTTTCAAACTCGCGAAATATTTCGCTCATCGGTTTCGCTGACGCGAGCGAAAAGTGCTACGGCGCTTCTATCTACCTGCGAGTCAGCCAAGGTGAGAGTGACGTAGGCGAAGTAATTCTTCTTTGCGCGAAATCAAAAGTCGCTTCTTCAAATAGTATTGTCACCCTACCGCGACTCGAACTTTGTGCTGCTTTGCTACTATCGAATCTAATCGTAGCCGTACGCGACTCTGTTAGTGAACGCATTCAAATAAATGAAACCATCGCCTTTTCGGATTCTACAATTACTTTGTCGTGGATTCGCGCTCCGCCATTTAGATTCCAAACGTTTGTCGCTAACCGAATCTCCGCGATAAATGAGAACTTGCCGGCCCGACATTGGTTTCACATCCCGGGGAATGAAAACCCAGCTGACATCATCTCGCGACCTGTCATGCCCAGCAAACTCGCTGATAACCGCCTATGGTTTCATGGCCCTACGTGGCTCGCTCTTCCGCTTATTGAATGGCCGATTCAAACTTACACTAATCCTTTACCGGTCATTGAACTACCTGAGACTAAAACAAATACCTTCGCTATTCAACCCGCTATACATACCGACGTACTATACGATCTAGCTAATCGTATGTCAAGGTGGAATAAGTACCTACACGCGGTCGTTTACGTCCTTAGATTCGCAAAAATACTAAAATCACGCAACGAAATAACTGTTTATGATTTAGAAATCGCTCAATTATACATAATCCGTAGCATACAAAAGAAACATTTCCGCGATACAAACATTCCTGCTTTACAAAAATTAAATGTTTTCATTGATAAAGATAACCTCATCCGAGTAGGTGGTCGTTTGAATAACGCTCAGTTAAATTACACGCAAAGACATCCAATCGTTCTGCCCGCCAACGACCCGATCGTACACTTACTGGTCGATCATTCTCACATCATAAACTCGCACGCAGGCCCAAGCCTGCTTTTAGCTTTGCTAAGACAGAACTATTGGATTATCTCTGCTAGAAATATGCTTCGCAAACGCTTGCGAAATTGTAACGCTTGTTTTAAAGTTAATCCAAAAAATACTTCCCCACTTATGGGAGATTTACCCCATTTTCGGGTAAGCGAAGTTAAAAGTTTCGTTTTCACTGGTGTCGACTACGCCGGTCCGTTCTATGTAACGCCTTATCGTCGCCGCGGAGTAAAAAGTGTTAAGGCTTATCTCTGCTTATTCGTTTGTCTCACTACAAAGGCTTTACACTTGGAGTTGGTTTCTGATCTGAGTACAGAAATATTCTTAGCGGCGTTCAAGCGATTCATTAGTAGAAGGGGTCCGGTTTCAATGATCCTAAGTGACGGAGGTACTAATTTTGTAGGAGCCAAAAGAAAACTTGACGAATTGCATTCACTTTTAACTTCTGATACGCATAACAAATATCTTGATCAAAAATTATCCGATTTACGCATTCAATTTAAAAGAAATCCTCCTCTAGGGTCTCATTTTGGAGGCATCTATGAAAGTAATATAAAATCTGTCAAAACGCATTTAAAGAGATCAATTGGGAATCAAATCCTAACTTACGAAGAATTAAATACCGTCTTCATCCAAATTGAGGGCATTTTAAACAGCCGTCCGCTGTGCGTCTTAAGTTCTGATCCTAACGAACTTGAGGCTCTAACACCGTCGCATTTTTTGAATATAACACCTCTAAAGTATCTTCCCGCGCAAGATGTTCTCAATACACCGGAAAATAGACTTACTCGCTACGAATTACTGAATAAGCTCGTTCAAACATACTGGCATAGATGGAGGGTAGAATATTTGACCTCACTTCAAAGCAGGCAAAAGTGGAATGTAACAACTGAGCCCATACAAAAGGGTCAAATAGTTATTGTTAGAGACGACAATGCTCCAGTGTTGAGCTGGCCTATTGCTGTGGTAGAAGAGCTCTATCCTGGTAAAGATCAGATCACTAGAGTCGCGAGAATCAAAACCAAGACTGGCTCTTATGTTAGACCAGTTGTTAAACTTTATCGTCTACCTCTTCAGTAAACTCTTAACGTCTCTCTTTCATTCTGTATTTTAGTTTATTCTACCTAGTAAATTCTAATATTATTAACTAAATTTCAATTGATCGCTTAAATTCTTTTCAATGCACATAAGTGGTTGTTCAGAAGGTATCCCTTCAGCCCGGGGAACAATGGTAACGCCATCTGTCTACCATCACTGCAAACACACATTATATTTTTTATCTATGATTCCTTCACTCTCCTATAATCCTTGAACCTGAACGGAACGGGAACGAAGGAAGAAAAATCATGCCGGTCCATTCATTCAATCAATGGCCGCCTCACATTGCGCACCCGCACGCTCGCTCGCTTCAAAAACGAAAATTATGGTGAAAGTGTTAAAAGGATCCAGCTGCCTACAGTAAGTCCCGTTCAATTCCTTTCCACATCACACAGAAATTCACCAAACAGTGTTAAGCTGAGAGGCTTTTTATAGATAAGGCTGTTAATGCTTTGTTTTTCCATCCGTAGGTTGTCTGGGAGAGATCCCATTAAGCGATAAGATTGTTCACTGTACATACAATTATACATTAGGTTTATTCGGTCAAAAGTTACTTTAAGATGTGTACAATTTAGAGTTTTCATTCATCCAAAGTAGACAGGTCTTTTAGTATCTAATCAAAATCACCTGCTTTGCCTACTTGGCGGTGTTTTTACGCTAGCATAATCAGTTTGCAATTTACAGATTACTAGATGTCTCTCGCGGCTTCGCGCGCGTGGGAACCCTTTATCGCAGAAAATTTTTTTTTTCTGTGATAAAAAGTAGCCTATGTCCTTCTCCAAGGTCCAATCTATCTATAGTAAAATTGGTTCAGTGTTTTAGGCGTGAAAAGCTAACAGGAAGACAGACAGAGTTACTTTCGCATTTACAATATTAGTATGGATGATACGTGAGATGATAGAAGTGTAATGGATTATGCAAATCGAACCAGGATTAATATCAACCATGATAAGGTTATTATGAATCCTGTCAATGTGTTCTTAGCTGCTCATTGGGTATTCATGAGCTGGTAATAAGACTTTGATATTTTTATGTAAAAATGATTACCCATTCAAACCCGGCTTCCTATCTTTTGTTTTTGTAAAAAAAATTAAAAAATTTATAAGTTTGTTTAGCAAATAAACTCAATTCGAAACATTACTATTAACACTTTGGTAAACCCGCAAAAATTGGAAGTAAAAGCATTACCTTACGCTGGAGTTACATTATCGGGAGTTTGTCGGGAGTCGACAAGTTGAAAATGAGCAAGTTGCTTATTTTCAGCAACTAAAATATAATTTATTTAAATGAATCTTTTATAAAAAAAAAATCGGATAAGTAAGTACCTACTTATGTTATTGGAAATCCTACATGCCCCTCTCAGAATAGACACGGTTTTCTTGACATTTAAGCTTTTGTCGACTCCCGATAATATAACTCTAGCATAAGTTGCATAAGTTAACACTTTTACTGCCAATTTCTGCGAGTTTACCAAAGTGTTAATAGTAATGTTTCGAAATGAATTTATTTACTAAACAAACTATTAACATTTTTTTAAATTTGTTTCACAAAACAGAAGTTAAGAAGCCTTAGCTAAATTACACCAAGACAGGGTTTTTAATTACACTTTTATCCTATGTTGAGGAAATACTTCTGCACTTATTTCACAATGCAAATATTTCGTTCGAATAGTAATCGAAATAGCAAGCAATAAGCTTTAGCTATAAAATATATTATATTTATAACGAAAGCTTGATTGGTAAAAGGAATTTATCTTGTCGTTTCTTGAATTTAAGCTTCATTTAGTTGCATTGATGGAATGTCAAATAAGGCATTCAAGAAAATATCAACATAAACCATTCAATGCTATCTTAGGCCCGACGCCGTTATTATTAAATGGGCTTTTACCGTGGAAATTATCAGGCCCGTGGCACAGAATAGTAGAATTTTTAAACGGTAGAAACACTATGGTTTTATTTTCAAGACGAGCGAGTACAGTTAAAAACTGTCGTTATCGAGTAGAAATGTTCATGATCTTGCTGAATCACAGTCACCCGAATAAAAGTTTTTAATTAAAATAAAATTTTTGTTTTGAAACAAAACCAACGAAATTTCGGAATTTTCCTTTTTTTTTCTTCAGGTTGGTATTGTTTGCTATACTTACCATTATCTTGTAGAATCGAGTAAAGTATCTAATAAGTATGAGTTTGAGAATTACTTTACTTTTATTTATACCTACTTACCTACCGTAAAGTAATCTTTTGATGCTACGGTGCCTGTTTTATAAATCGAATTAATCCAAAACGAAGATTTATGCTGTCGCGCGTCGCATTGCTTTGTAATTGCATATTCAATTTTGCTTTGAAAGTCTGTAAAATGTAAAGTGTTCAAAATGTGAAGAGTTATACCAATGCTTATTTCAAACCTTGAGTGCCTCTACTGCTAGTCTGCTCACTGTTCTGTGTGTAAGTGAGTCTATAGATTGTGAACCCGGCTCGACTTGTTTGCACATTAGCTAACACGCATCTGATTACTATTCTGTGCTTTGACACAGAAGCCTTATTAACTGACTAAACAAGAAAACGTTTAACGAGGTAATAAGATAATAATTTGAATATATCCGTTCTATTGACTTTATTCATCAATGCAGTCAGACTTCATATGCATGGCATAAATAGTACTTGATACGAGGAACTGTGTTATAAATATAAAAAAACTATAAGTAGCATGTCACGTGAGCCGGATGGACTCCGAATAATGGGCCTATAATTATCACACCATGGATGGGGGTCAGTCCTTCCGAGGGAAACCAGTTCAGCCAAGCTGGTCTAAATCATTCAGATGAATCAAAGTATGCAATTATATTGATTATCATGTCCAAACCATGGATGCCTAAAGGAAGATGGCGTGGCGGCGTGGAGGTACACTGCGGAAACGTTGGCGAGGATATCGATGCCTTTGAGAGTGGCCGGTGTAAAGAGATCGATGGAGAAAACTAATGAAGACAACTACGGAATTCCTGCCGTGGTTTTCCCCAGTGACTACAGTAGGTATTCTTCGTAAAAAGGAAGTTTTGAAATTTTTAAAGGGTCTGCAACGCGAGTGTGACTCCTCTGGTCACAGGCGTCCATATGCTACGGTAACTGCTTAGCATCAGGTGGGTCGTATGCTTGTCTGCTACCTTAGTAGTACTTATATTAAAAAAAATCAGATCTAACTTCTTACGTCTTAGCCGAGTGCTCACAACTCCATCGAAAATTACGACTTTTTTGTTCTCATACCTACCTAGTTTAGTAGGCAGGAATTTATGCAAATGAATTTATTTCTGAAGTTAAAATTAACCGAGTATCACAGTGATATCTTCTCAAAAGCAAATGTAGATCAGGGTCACGAATTGTCTCTAGAGACTATGGTACAATAGTACTCCATATTCAGAACTGTGAGAACAATCTTTGGGAAACGAATACACCAAACAATAGCTAAAGTATATCACGACACTCGACAAAATTGAGAGTGCGCTTAAAATGCTTCTACTGCGAAGGAATTTATGGGAACAAAGACGAGAGTCAGCAAATTGGAATTGGTCATTGAAATATTTAAGTTAGTAGACTATCTTCATTATTGAGCCGTGGAATGTGGCCTACTCCGAGTTCCAGTGAGGGTCTTAGACGAGGCTAATGGTTTTAGGTATGGCATGTGTAGTTACGCTACGACAAATTGTTAAAATTAGTAGGTAGATGCTAATGATCCTCATGAGAGAGTAATATACCTACAGAAAAATTATAATGTTCAATTCGTAAAAATGTACTTAGACTGAGTAGGTATTTAGGTATAGTAATGTATAACAGTCTTAAAACAAGTGGCTAAATTAAAAATAAAAAAAACGACTTATGTTATGAGCATATTTCTGTACTCTCGAGGTGCCTTTCTGTTCATAACTCCGAAGATCCTCAACCGATTCTCTACTTTTTATGGCACCAATCGGAAAGTAAAAATTTTCCAAATCAGTTCAGGAGTCTTCGAGTAATCGGTGAACATACTAAGAACCTCTCCTTTTTTGAAGTCGGTTAATAAATGAGTTGAGTAACGAAATTCTAAAATAAATTAACTCGTTACTTCTATGTTTAGATTCAGCAATGTCACCTCGTGGTAGCCCGAGCTCGTGACAGTCGGAACAATAAGCTGGAACCATTAGATCATTATTAATGGTCCGAAAGCTATGTATCTCATTACACGTAAATGGATGGCCGAATAAACGATTAACCTGAATTTGTATTGATGTATCGCCAAATGGCATTCGCAAAACATCTCGAAAGTTTCGTCTTAAATATTTTTGTTGTTCTATATTATAGCAATGTTTTTAATTAATGATAGCAACATATGGCTAAAACAAAAACATTTTCATTCCATCTATTCGAAAAGGACGACTTTGTTCGCCTTTAAGTGCGCCCAAAGTAGATGATTCCTCTTCAAGGAACTTTTAGCGGGCAGTAATGAGTTTTTAATCCTCTTTATAAGTTTAGCGGGCAGTAATGAGTTTTTAATCCCCTTTAAGTGCGCCGGAATTATCTATGAATTATCTTTGCCGCGCACTTTTGAGGTACAACTACTTTCCACATTCATCTCAAATCTACCAAGATGAATGAGGGACAGGGAGGACTCTTCCAAAAACACCACAGTTGTAATCACATTTAGAGATTTATTACTCTGCAGTTTTCTATCCATACATAATTGTAATTCCAACCTGATAAAATCCTGTGCGTTTTCGTCAGCGCGATCTAGAAAGACGGTCTACTGGCGCCATCTAGTTTGTTTTCGTGGAACTATTGAGCAATTCTAGCGGAAGAGATTTTTTGTTTGAACGCGCTAATCTCACAAAACAGGTTTTTATAATAGCTACCTACAACGTTTTTAATATTCATTATTCTGTATATTTATTTAGCTATTTATTTATATTTATATTGTTTGTGAGAGAAATAAATAAATAAATGAAATGAAATGAAATCTCAGGAACTACCAGTCGGATTTGAAAAATTATTTCTGTATTTGATAGCTAAACTCTTGAGGAAGGTTATAGGCTACTTTTCATCATCATCATCATCATCACCATAAACCATCACTACGGGGGCAACGCCGCGAGGGCGCTGCTAGTATCGGATAAACATACCGCCCACCATTCAGCCGGCGCGCGGCCACCGTCTGAATAAAAAAAATTTAATCCCCGATTACTCTTCTCAAGTGGAACTTCGTTGATTTAACACATTCCTTTCTCCTCCCTTTTATTTTCTCATAGATTGTAATGAAAAGTAGAGTGTATCACTCGGGCGCAAAATATATTTTTGGCTCGGGCGACGTACTTTAAATCCCTCGCTTCGTTCAGGATTCTACTAAAGAATCCCTCGCTACGCTCGGGATTCTACTCTAGAATCCTTCACTTCGCTCTGGATTCAAAAAAGCGCCCTCGCCGTAAAAATATTATTTTCCCCCCATATAATACAATCTACTATTGTGTGCTGAGTTGAAGAATTCCACAGTAAATTACAATCAAATAAGGCCTCGGCAATACCAATATAAACATTGTGGAAAGTTTTTTGAATTCTATTTTTCCGCCAATCCAAATACTTACTCAATCTGAACACCTTGCATAAAAATGTTTTGAGATCTCATGTGGTAAGTACCAAGTTGTCTTGGTGTCGTATTTTCAAAAAACCTTCCATGGTTAATCATTTTACTTTACTATCATTCATCATTTTACTGTTACTTATAACAAACTAAACTGATTAGGGACCTTTGTAAAATGCTTTCTGCAGCCAAGTCAACCGTCTATATTCAAGAAAAGAGCTTTTAAACTATCGAGGGCTGACTTGATAATAATAATATATGATCAAACGAACTTCCGTGAAGTTCGATCAATATTATATGAGTCGCTTTATTCGAAGATATACTAAATACACAGTAGTACTTTTACTTACTAGGTAGCTTCTCGCACATTTTAAGAGATTTAAATCGATTTTCGAGTCGATTTTTCAATCGATTTATTACCCACTCAGTACTGGTCACACCACTACTCAAGCCATCATTCTTTTAGAGATAGATTTAATTCGTCTAATGCAAAACTTAGTCACTGGATGCGGGCTGGGAGGGTCCATATATCTTCGAATAAAGCGACTCATATAATATTGATCGAACTTCACGGAAGTTCGTTTGATCATATATTATATTTCATTCGCTTTATTCTTCAGATATACTAAATACACAGTAGATGTTTAGAGGGTTTTGCATTTAGGACTTAGTTAAAAAGAGATTTTTCCAAAACATCTGCTTTTAATCAGCACAGAGTAGGTATTTATAATAAGGTTAACAAAATTAACTTAGTAAACATAACTTTTTCTTAAATCATTACTAATTAAGTAGGTAAATTAAATTCTTATAAGTATTTTCTAATCATCTTTTACATTTTGCAAAATAGTTTGGGCGAAGTTGTTATCCGTTACGATCGGACGATGATAAAACTTGGCAAAGACCTCTGACGTGTTAGTCCATCCGGCGGCCTTCCGTATAGTATCGATGGAGAGGCCGGCGGCGGCCGCCGCGGACGTGGAGGCGTGCCGCGTGCTGTGCGCGCCGAACGCAGCCACGTCCACGCCGCTCTCCGCCAGAACCTGCTTTATCCATCTGCTTATTGACTGTGATGTCGCACTCTTGTAAGGGTGCTTCATAGTTATTAAGAGATTGGATACGTTAGCAGGTCGATCATCCCTCGTGACTTCTATGTAGTCCTCGAGAGTGGTCGCGGGACAGATCCGAGGGTTTTCTTTGAAGTACGGTAGGTATAAGGTCGGTTGTTCTCGACCTGCCGCGGATGTTTTTAAGATATCTTTGATTGCTATGTTGATGCCATTCGAGTTGAAACTTATGTTTTCTAATTTAATTAAAGATATTGTTTGAACGCGTTGGGCTGTACAAATCGCTAGCAATATTACTAATTTCTTGGTAATTTTTTCTCTTGTGAGCTCTTTATTGGGATACCATTTTGACACATGATTTAGAACTATTTGTGGGTCCCATGTATTACAATATTTTGGGAAACTAGGTTTTAACTTGAATGCTCCTTTGAGTAGTCTTTTTATACGATCATCGGATCCGATCTTATTACCCAACAGGAGAGACAGTGCGGATCTATGACTGTTTAAAGTTCCATACGAAGATCCATGTTTGTACTGTTCGCTTAAAAAACACAAAACCGACGGGACAGAGCAATCGAAGATATTTAAATTGTTATCATTACAGTATTGCCACCACAATTTAAATGAGACGCTGTATTGCTGCATTGTGTTATTCGATAGAGATGCCAGCATCAGGTCCATTGCTGATTCGGGAACACCGCGAGCTGCGAACGCCTGCCCGAGAGCACTGCGGCACCCAGGATAAGGGGATTTCTGTAACATGATTGTATACGGTGTACGTCAGGTTGCAACCAAATAACATCGGAGATAACTGTTTTCATTAATCGGGGATACCAGGCCTGAGAAGGCCAGAAAGGGAAGACCAAGATGCCTGTAGCTTTCTCTTCTATAATTTTTTGAAGGCATTTCAAGATTAGTGGAAATGGAGGAAAAGCATAGAAAAACTTAGT
Organism: Camptogramma bilineatum; assembly: GCA_958496255.1. Classification (NCBI taxonomy): domain Eukaryota; kingdom Metazoa; phylum Arthropoda; class Insecta; order Lepidoptera; family Geometridae; genus Camptogramma; species Camptogramma bilineatum. The sequence goes on from OY292453.1 coordinate 3,071,619, forward strand.
GTTCCAGTTTACTGTGAAGGCATCTATAGATAACGCATCAGGATCTTTCTTCCATGAAATGTAGTCTTGACATTTGGAATTGGCTCGAGTGGCAAATAAATCAATTTCTGGTTTACCAAACTTTTTTAAAATTCTATTAAAAGCTGCATCGGATAATTCGCATTCGGTGTCTAGATTCAACTTACGAGACTCTTCATCGGCTTCAATATTTTCTTTCGTATTTATGTAAGATGCAAATAACCAGATATTTCTTTGCTCGGCCCATTTCCAAATTTGTCTAGAAAGACTATTTAAATGAGGGAATTGGATTCCACCCATGCGATTCACATAGCTGATGGCTGTTGTGTTATCTACGCGCAGTAAAATGGAACAGTCAGACATTTCGTTTGCAAAATACTTCAGGGCCAAAAAAACAGCTAACAACTCCAAATAATTTATGTGAGACTGAAGTTCACAATTTTTCCAGGCCCCGTGGGCTCTTTCGTTATTACACGCTGCTCCCCAACCAGTACGTGAAGCGTCAGTGTAAATTTCTAAGTCATAATTAACAATTTTTATGGAATTAGAGATTGTTAACGCGTTGATTTTCCACCAGGTTAAATCCTCTAAAATTATAGGATGGAGTTTGAACTGTGCCTCATAATCAGCGCACTTCTGTATCGCTAAAAATTTTTGTCGTTCTAGAATTTTAGTGTACAACCAGCCGTATTTAGCTGCTGGACATGCAGCCACCAGCACTCCAATCAATTGAGCGAATTCTCTTACTGTGCATTCTTGCTTAAGAGAAAATGAGTCTACAAGTTTAATGATTTTATGACGTTTATCGAGTGGCAAGGATATGGTTTGATTTTTCGAATCGAACATAAAACCTAGAAATTTACAAGACTGTTTGGGTACGATGGAGCTTTTGGTATAATTCACCACAAATCCGAGACATTCCAGCAGATTTAATGTGGTTTGCACATTATTATGGCACTCACTATAAGTATCTCCTATGCATAGTATATCATCTAAATAGCATACGCTTTTATAGCCTTGAAACCGTAAATGAGAAACTACTTCTTTCATAATTTTAGTGAAGGCTCTAGGGGCTACTGAAAGGCCATAAGGAATAGAGTTAAATTGATACATAATGACATCGCCATTCTCATTTTCAAATTGAAACCTCAAAAATTTACGATCCGATTCACAAACGGGTATGAGAAGATATGCTTCCTTTAAATCAATGGTAGCCATGTACCCATTAGCGGGGATTAATCTAGAAGCTGTTCGGTAGTCTTCCATTTTAAAATGTTGCTTAGAAACAAACTTGTTAAGGTTTTTCAGATTTAGAATGAACCGTTTATCTCCATTCGGTTTTAAGGCTAGAAAAGTTTTTGAAATGAATTGATCATCAGAAGGTTTGCAAGGGCTAACTGCGCCTAAATCTATTAGTTTATTAATGGCAACAGCCATGTCTAATCTTTCAGAAGGTGACCAAGAAACTTTTGGAATCTGAGTTTGTGTTACTTCAGTTTCGAAAGGTATCGAAAACCCGTTACGTATCCAATTCAAAATAACGTGGTTGGATGTAATTTTAAGCCAGCATTCGTAGAAATGAGAAATTCTACCAGCGTGTTGTACCTGAGCTATTGACGCGTGGCAGGCTGTCTCGACTTGTTCGGACCTGTCGAGCTCGGTGTACGTTGCTGCTGTACTGGAGGCCGACGATTCGTCGCGGAGTGGTATGTCCTGTTCGACCCCCTGCGCCCCCCCCTGTTCTGCTGAAAGCGCGAGGGTCCCGACCAGTTTCCCTGGTACGCGCCAGGTTGTCTACTTTGATACTGAGGACGGGTACTAGTTGACTCATGTTCCATCGAGGAGTTTTTGGGAGGCTTTACTGCCTTTTTAATCGATAAGCCTTGTTTCTCGATCGTTTTAGAAGCTTTTATTTTTTCAGCTAATTTGTTTCCATACAGAGTCTCGTCCCGTTCCCCATCTTGCACTATGTTCAGGAAGGGTTTTGCAAGCCCGTAATTGATGACGCTGATTCGAGACTGCGTTTCCTGATAATGAAGATCTGTCAGGATCCTACATCCATCACTAATTAGCCTTATAGCTTCGATCTTATTATCGCTTGTGAGCATTAAAGTTAAAGCCTTATTTATGGCTGAAACGCCAACTCCCAATTGTTGTTGATTGGTTTCTTTCCTCTTATCTCGCTGACGTGACGCTTCTGATATAGCCGCAGATACTTCTCTGTTTAGCTTGGGTGCTTGGAGGAGAGTACAATTTTCAGGGACAAGATACTCTTTAAGTAATTTATCTTTTGTTTCTTTAGATAATCCCTTCTTGAGAATTGGATCCCATCGCTGTGCTAAGCTCTGATGAATTTTTTCACCATACTTCGGTTCATTTCCTGTCTCTTCTCCGAGAGCCCCGAGCAGATCTGGATCGAGTTCTGGACAACAATCAATTTGTTCATCCGGCAACGCAACTTGCGTGGCGGGTACAGAAGCTACTTCGTCAGGTGCGTCGCCCGAAGTTTCGTTATCAGGCATAATCTCAGCCGCATCTGAAGATGGGTTATCGTCTGAAATACGAAAGACGAAGCTCTGAATATGATCATTTTAACCTTCGTGTTAACTCACGGTTAACCGCCAGGTATTAGGAAATAACGGTTCATTAAAAGACCGATTTTGGTACGAATGTACCTTTTAGATAACTATAAGATAGGTTCAAATGACCTTCGTGTTAACTCTCGGTTAACCGCCAGGTGAATATATTGTAACTTTCTATAATTTTATTTTTTATTACTAGCTACTCTCGTTGACGACGTAGTAGATTTATTAATAGTTATACGTTTTAAACCATCGTGTTAACTCACGGTTAACCGCCAGGCCATTATTTCGTTATAAAATTATAACAAATAATTTTATCTATTTGAGGGTAAATGTAAAAAACTTACCGGAATCCGACGAAGATTCGATGAAAATTCGTCGGTATTTTTGCCTTTGTTGATCCTCAAGCCTCTTGATTTTTCGACGATAATATCGCCGTCCCCGGAGAACAAAATGATAACTACAAAAACGTAACTTTTCAGGAGAAGCAAAAAACCTGTTTTCGTTAATAACTTCATAAATACTGGACTTAGACAGATGATTGTTAGCTTTAAGCAATGCTGATTTTGTATGCATTCGGAATGTTTTAATGACACACGCGTAAGATATGCCAAAATAGAGATATTTAAAAAATAAGAAGTTAGGCAAAATTGATGACCGTCTACGTTCTATAATGTCGATTATCATTTTATTCCTCGTATTTTCTAGGCAAAACCATTTCTATTGCACATTGCACCACTATTCTATCATTTTATTCTACGCATTATTAGGGTGGAAGCGATTATGATAATAGTTCAATATAATCTTATTCTGGTATATTTTGGTCTAACTTTATTTTGATAAGTGCTATTAAGTAAAACAGTGGTGGCAGTAATCAACTATTGATTTATTGTTTTAATCATGTTTTCAAGTGCTTTTTACATTAGAAACCACTATAAGATTGTTGCTTGGCGTTAGAAAAGGGCTATCATGCCCTAAAAATAAAATAATAATAAAAAAACAAGCATAATAATAATTATTATGGTTGTTATTTATTATTATTTTATTTTAATCAAAGCTAATTTAGAAGTTGTTAATGCTCAATATATTTTTATCTTAAAAACTGAAACAAACAGTCAGTTATAATGAGCATTAACAACTTCTGAATTAGCTTTCATATTCTTTCATCATCTCATCATAATATCAGCCGTAGGACGTCCACTGGACATAAGCCTCTCTCAAAGATATCCATGTATTGCGGTTGGAAACGGCCTGCACTCACTGCCGACCTGCAGTTTTTACAAAGTCCATCTTGTTGGTGGACGTCTAACGCTGCGCTTACCGGTCCATGGCCTCCACTCAATAACTTTTCAGCCCCACCATCTGTTCTGCATGCTAAATGGACTGTCCATTGCCTCTTCAACGTGCTAATCCGTTTGGCAATGTTGGTGACGCGTGTTCTTCTACGTAACTCCTCATTTCTGATTCGATTCCGTGGAGAAACAACGCTGCCTACAGTTGGATTCGATGATTGACCTCTTTCTTGAAGTTGTACCTACTTAATTGCACTGTTTGTTAGTCCTGGATATACATACGCGTCGACAACTTCAAGAGCAGAACTTTTAACAAGGGTAGGCACAACATGAACATTTGAAATAACCTTTGTCTTGTCCGTGTCCATTTTAAGGCCTACTCTTCGGTGGGTTGATTGAGGCCTTCGAGCATCGGGCTTAGTTCTTCCATCGTCTTTGCCATGACCATGAATACCATTCTGGGAGTTTGAAGATATCTTACAGAGTGGTCGTAAACAGTTTCGCAGAAATTAGATCTTCCTGTCTTACGAAGAGGCGTAACAGAGTTCGATCGAAGGTGATTTGCTTAAAAAAATTTTAGAGAATCGCCTTCGAACTCTGTTCCTGTACTCGGATTGACATAGTGCCACTTTGATGTGTCAATAGTCAATTCGGAATAGCTGGAAAGACTGAAGCATCGCCCATGTTTCGATCGAATCGAAGGCTTTCTCAAAGTCCACAAACGCGAGACAAAGCGGCAAGCCATACTCTTCGGTCTTCTGTATGACTTGCTGCAGCGTATGTATGTAGTCCTACAGTACCTTAGTACTGTAGCCTTTTCGGAACCCGGCTTGTTCGAGAAGCTGAAAGGAACCTGCGATCGAGACGATTCGTGATGATGAAAACAGCTTAAATTGACATGGCTCAACAGCGAGATAGGTCTGTAGTTTTTCGATAAGGTATTGTCAACTTTCCTGAAGAACACCACAACCACGCTCTTGTTCCAGGCTTCTGGCATAGTACCTTCGAGCAAGACGGATTTTGCATATATTTTGGAATATAAATAATGATCGCGGAAGTTTGCAAAAGACTAAAGTAAATAACAATACCACTTTCGCGGCAATTCCAAGTGACAGCAGTTACAAATCTGCTGTTTCAATTTATTGCCGTAAAATCTAAGCTAAAGAGAGTGACAATATTTTTTTAGTTCAGCTCCTTATGAGTCATTTATTTTTACCAACAACATTTTATACGAAATGCGAGGATGAGTTTTGACGAGAATAAAATGATAACATGCGGTTATCATTATCTCGATGAATATTTTTTACGAGAACATAATATTATTACTGTTTGTCATATTAACAGGTGTAAATACAATATGATAATATGATAGTACAACTTTATTCTTGTAACTTCAGGCATGGGTAGAATCTTGGAATAGTATTGTAATATTTTGTAATTTCGTGAATAACTGTACGAAATTTACGAAAAAAATTGAGCAGATGTATTAGCACCCAAGTATCGCAAATATGGAATAACACTAAAACTAAGATAATGGCAGTTATCATTTTGTTCCCCGGGGACGGCGATATTCAAGAGTGTCTGGAGATGTATCACGATTACGTTTCGGCATATTTTTAAATTGGTTCACTTTTTGTTTCACTTCACCAACACAGAGTGCGTGCGATCGCTACCTCGCACGAAAAAAGAATGATGGCTTGAGTAGTGGTGTGACCAGTACTGAGTGGGTAATAAATCGATTGAAAAATCGACTCGAAAATCGATTTAAATCTCTTAAAATGTGCGAGAAGCTACCTAGTAAGTAAAAGTACTACTGTGTATTTAGTATATCTGAAGAATAAAGCGAATGAAATATAATTATTATAAGTCCTTCGAGTCCCACTGCTGGGCAAAGACCCTCTTCACATCGAACTCGACTTGGTTTTACATATCAAAAACTTCTTTGAGCTTTAGTCACTAGAGCAGCGAGATTTGGCAACATTTTTACATTCCTATAACATTAAATATTAAGCCCACAATAATTATCTTCTATTCAAGTATGTATGTGCACGAGCTGCTCATTTCTTCAGGCAATAAAGATCCTTTTAAGACGTCAGAACCGTAGTCGGCCGGATGGATTATGTAGTAAAAACTACACCAACTAATATTACATACGTTTTTAAGCATTACCTTCATACTAATAACGGTAACAGCTTTTTCATTGAATATCGAATCAATACACCATGATTACTGTCTACAAAAAATATTTATTACTCGCCAGTGTGTAGGTAATTGCAGTGGCTACTGGGGGTTTAGTGATGCGTGTATCACTATAAATCAGCTTGCAACCTGAAGTGAACTTTATAGTGAAGCTTTTAAATTTAAAATAGTTTGCGAACAGTTCAAATTACAAGAGTGCAGTTTCTATCGAAATATTTTTGAATTTTCCATTAAATTTACAGGTTGAGAATTAGCCATTCGTTTGCATCCAAAAGATATTTTATTTGTGATAATTATTTTTCTTAAGGAGGCCTTTGTCCAACAATGGGACAGTATGGGCTAGAATAGTATTTTTCTGGTTTTCTATCCATGTTTTCTTCATCCATAATATTTTCAATCATGTGGAGCTCTACCATGAGCCCTCTATGTTTACAATGGCTAGTCTAAATATATAAGTAATTGGATCTCTTTTTTGACGAAGTTCTCCTCTTTTTCTGTCCTTTTACTAATTCTTAAGATATCTTCATGAATGCCCTGGATTTTATAGCAGTACAGGATCAGTTATTGTGTGTTGGTTTTCATATAAAAATTGTTTGGAAGATCAATTTCGGAGATTAACTTTACTGGCATCAATTCTGAACACACAGCTTCATGCATACCATTGGCTGTCGAAGTGAACGTAAAGTACGTATTACTTCTGGTAGGTCTATCGGCCTCCAGCGGTGATGGGCTTGAAGGAAACAATCTAACTGTTCGCGTGATTAGTAGCACCCTGGGAGCCGAGGGATCCTATCAGGGTAACGGCAGTTGTAGCACCTTCGCGATACTCTAATAGAGGCTGTTTGTCAGAGAATACTAATGATACTCGATGAATGATAGTGCTTGCTCAAAGTTACTCAAAGGAAAAACTTTTAGTTTTTACTATTGAACGCTCGCGGCTTCGCCTGCGTGGACTTCTATTTTTGTATCCCACGGGAATCATACATTTTATCGGGATAAAAATTAGTGTGTTAATCCAAAACCTGAACTATCTACATTTAAAATTTCATCAAAATCGGTTGAGTAGTTATGGAGATACGTGAAACATTCACACACACACACACACGGACTTTCGCCTTTATAATATTAGTAGGATTGACTATGGTGAGCAAAGAAGTTGCTCCGCTGAAAAAGTTAAATTGAGGCTACATTGAGTAAAAGTACCACAGGTACAAATCTCGGCTCAGACTGTGGAAAAACGGCCATGTTTTCAAGAGCTTTTATAAGGGCCAGGTGCAAGGTCTTTATGAAAGCGCCAGGTCATCGTCAAAAAGTTCTAAAAATAAAATTTCATATTAGTGCAGGCTATCTAAAGTAGTAGTTTTTTTTCACTAAATCTTTTTGATTTTTTTACCAAGAACTCATGTTTCATGGGCAAAAGCTTCCTTTGTTTTCCAAGATTTGCGCTTCCAAGCTCCTCAATGGCCAACTCCAGCAGAGTTGGCCATAGGTACGAACTTTTCCTGTTTATTAATCAGTCTACCGCGTCCTACACAGTACAGTTAAACATCCGTCTCACACCGTATCCAGCCATCATTGGGTACTTTAAAGTTTAAAGTGAAACAATAATTTCTGCATGAACTTTTGGAATTACTCAGAAGCTCTTTACTTCAGTGTCGGCAAGACGCTTTGAACTCAGTTTTCACCGACAAAAGCTGACACATAATCGAGTCTAATGTCTTGAATGAGTGGACCTGCAAAATAAACTGAAATTGCATCATAAAACAGAATCGTAAACTTTATGTAGTAGGGGCCTGAGAATGGATGTCAAGTTCGCGCTCGCCAGCGAAACCCCGAGGCGATCATCGTCTTAACTGTTAACTAGACCAGTGTTCCGCAAACTTTTTGTGTTCAAGGTACCTCTAAAAAATCGGAAAAGCTTTGAGGTAGGTACCTAGGTACACCATAAATGAAAGATCATTTTTTTAATGCGAAACATGAGCTTGTTTAGTTGAACATATGCGATCCAAATGTAGTAGCTTAACTGAGTTAGGTAACCATATTTTTCCGAGGTACACCAACTAATGACCACGGTACACCAGTGTGCCGCGGCACACCCTTTGCTGAACACTGAACTAGACGATCTGATACAAAACCGCAACGTTCAAGTAACAATGAACAAAATATGCTTAAACCCTTCTTTATACAACAATCATTATTGTGAAGGTATATATAGGTTAGCATATAGGTTAGCATGACTGTTTAATTTTTGGCCATCTCATATTTATGAACTTATGTCTTCAGTTGTATGTAGGTTTTTATTCAAAGCATTTACAGGAATAATTAAAAAAAAAAAATAAGTACTAGTAAAAATTTCTTTAATTAGATAGTTCTTTCTTATCCTGTTTTTTATGCTCTTCTTTTTGTATATTTTACAAGTAGGTATGATTGAAATGTTGTTATTCTGATTCGATCCAAGATTTGCATAACATTAACTGCATTATTATAAACATGAGCTCATTTATCCCAATTTAGTGATTCTAGTTTATGCTCAAAGATAAGACTTGTTATAAAAATTCCAATGTCTTTAAAAATAAAATTCCAATATTTATGTTGAACTAACTAATTTTATTATTGAAAATACCCAAAAGTTTTGTAGCGATAAAAGAATACTAAAATAGATTTTTAACACGCAAGATTCTATATATTTTTAGATCATATTTAAAGAAATAAAATTAAACCTTACCTTTTAAATATTAACCTTTTCCTCCCCCGCAATCCATACGCATGTCAAGTATGATATAACCCACTTTTTGTTGTTATAATGTAATATCGAGGTGTAGCTTGCTTGGACGTTCTTGATTGATCGTTGAAGTTAAGCAACGTTGTGCGCGGTCACTCTTGGGATGGGTGACCGCAAGTGGTATTACGAGCTGAGCGCTTCCGTGCTTCGGAGGGCACGTTATGTGTCGGTCCCGACTTTCATGTCGCTAAGCCATGACGGAGGCCTTTAGGCGGCCTAAAAACTCCGTCACCAGAGTTGGCCACTTGCTCATACGAACTTACTTCCTTTTTATTACAAAGAACATGCAATGCTTATTGGGATCTTAATAGAAGCTGTTCAAACATCATTGGGGCCACCGAGCCGTGGGACAAAACCAAATAGACCATCTTCCAACATTGTCCAATTATATTTGAATTTTAAGTGAGCAATTTGTATTTTCTCATTAGCCTAAACTATGGCATTGCTGGTCTTCTGAATCTCACACTTTGTGATTGTTCAGAATGGTAATAACATACTTGGAAATGTGTCTTTACTCTGGTTTGAATGAAGTAATCGTTAGTATGCCAGTTCGCCAGTTCCGACTATAAAGTATTAAACTCGCCAAGTTCTGAGGCTAATTTAGATATTATCAATAGATATTTTTCATTTGTATGTTCTTAGGAATGCCTAAATAAATTAAACTACACTGCTCTCCGACACTTTCTTTCTACTGAAAAAACTTCATGTGTAATAAAAAATAATTTTGTTAAATTTTTTCTTTATAAAATATCATCATCATCATCCACAGCCCGATTTGACCCAATGCTGGGTATAGGCCTCCCTAAGTTTGTGCCATCCACCACGATCCTGCGCTAGTCGCATCCACTGACGCCACGCGACGTGAATGTCGTCGACCCACCTCGCCACCGATCAAAATTATAAAGAAAAACAATTAAACTTATTGGATATTGGAATACTTAACGCAGAAACTCATCATTGATAAAAACCTTGATTTTATAAATGCTTTAATAACCTGAGCAAAAAAGCCTGATGTGCTATTACGTGGAACGTTCCAGAACACATTGTTTGAATCCGGAAGTAATTAGGTCCAGGAAATGACGGGCATGACGACGATTGACCATTAGGTGCCTTAAATGACAATGTCAAAGTTAACATTAAACAATAATATTACGTAATGCGACATCACCTACCGCTTTTATAAAGCTTGTGGATACTTCAACATTACTATACATTTCTGTCTGACTTTAAGTAAAATAAAAACTAGCCAAGTGGGAGTCAGATTCGCACACGAAGGGTGCCACAGTACAATATTTGCATTACATAATGTTTTTAATTATTCAGTAAAAAAACTCGTATTTATAGAAACTGTGATTTTATTTATAAAAATCTCTTCATAAAAAAAGTTTATAAAAGTCTTATGTATGCCTGACTTGACTTTTCAACGAAACCGAGTGCTTTGTCACTTGTACACCATGTACCACTATACCAGTTTAGGTATCATAGTACTTGTACATGTAAGGCCTTAATTACGAGTATAAATGCGTCTCAACTTGAACACTGGTTAGACAATGCTCAAAACTCGCCTTGTTCTATTTGTCACTATCTAACAAAAAAGGATGGCAATTAGTTTAAACAGAGTTTCAATTTTGACAGAAGTTGAGCGGAGTTTATAAGTAGAGCGGCTAATGTTGCATCTATGTCACAGTTTCATTACTATCATCATTATAACATCACTTTGGTAATTTCGTCCGACCAACAGACTGTTCATCTGCTTTTTAGTACCTATTAAAGCTTACATGATGTGATCAGTAACATCTAAAACTATGTTTATGTTAAACACAACTAAATGCATACCTTTGTTCGTTTACGTAATCTGTATTCCTCAAAGTTAAGTAGATAATCTTGCCAACAAGCAAACTTGACTACGAGCGATGTTGCAAATAATCTTGTTAATTGACATGTTTATCCGATAGATAAATACTTAACTCGCACCTGCCTTCGAGTCACGCATGCTAGTTTTGCATGCAAGTGGGTTCCATATAGGATGATCATGCACGCATCTTTTGTATATAAAGGGCCTTACTTATGAAAGATGTTTAAAGTTAAACACTGGTTAAACAACGCCCTGTCTTTATTTGTGGATAGTGACAAACAGAGACAGGACGTTGTTTAACCAGTGTTCAACTTTAAACATCTTTCATAAGTAAGGGGGTATGTATCTTATGAAACATATTTAGAGTCTGCACTGCACTACTGACCACTAGAATAAATAAGCGCTTTCCGGAGATTTCATTCAAGTCCTAATGGCAGCCTTTAGATGACTTGTAGCGTTGATCGCTGGCCTTTACGTTTTCTAAGCTTATCTCGTTTTCTTGTTAAATTTCTAGCTAGCGCGTTCTCGTACCGCAGAAGAATTTTATCAGCAATTCTGTCTATATTTCCTGAAGTATCTCGAAAATCTTATTAATTAGAAAGATGTCCAGGCTAATGGGCTTCATGTATGCTGCGTTATCTGTGCGATGCCCTTTGCAGATAGGCACTTCAATACTTGAACATTACTCATTAGAGATCGCAACTTTGTTGTTGCTGGAAGGTCACGTATTTCAGAGTTTTGGAAGAAAACACGTAAGAAAAATATGTAATTTGATTGAGCGGTATACTACAATTCTAGATAGTCACAGTAGCAAAAACGATTTAAACAATAATGACTGTACCTCCAGGTAAGACTTCCTCTTAAATGTTTACTTGATTATCCCTACTTTATAACCTTCTCTCAACTACTATCAAAAGTTAATCACCGTTTAAAATAATGTCATCCTGTTTTGTTAGATGACACATAGTGATAGGGCGAATCTTAAGTAGTGTTTAAACAGTGTTGACAATGATTTACTATAGGACTAGATCAGCAGTGACGGTGCCGACTCGCTGCCACATCGCATCGGGCCACAGCCTTATCTGACTTCAGTTGTCAGCTTGACACACAGCACACAACTACTCTCAATTGCTTGGTGATAAAAACAACAAAATGGGAAAAAGTGTTGTCAAAAACTGCACATCACGTACTAAAAAGATCAACAAGTTAAATGGTGTGACTTTTCACAATAAGTTTGTTCAATTTTCTTTAAATTATCCACAAAAACAAATAAATAATAACGAACATCGTTTTTGCCACCAGTGCTACCAGCAAAAACGATTTTAATTTTCCCAAACAGTTGGGAAATTTTTGAATGACGAATGCATGCAGTTTCTGTCACTAAATTATTATTATAATCTGTTTGGTCTAAACATACTGAACGGTACCCAAACACTCACTAAATGGATAAGTAACACATTCACGTGGATTTCCAGGGTTTTACCTTAATATATTATAATCACCACTTTATAAACCTTAACTTTTTTAGCAATAACCTTTTTAAATATTATTCTATTAAACGAGCAATTTTTGGTTGTTTGATGTTTGTTTGACGTTTGTTTGTACTGACGTTCTCGAAAACGGCTCTAACGATTTCGATGAAATTTGCAGTACGGGTGTTTACGGGGGTGAAAATCCGATTTCTCGGCATTTTCACGCAAAAGGATTTACCAGTGCAATGTGGTTCGTAATTTCACGGAATTTGTCGAGACCAAAGTGGCTTGGCGGTCAGGACCATTGCCTTACAGCCGAAGGCCGCGAGTTCGAATCTCAGTCAGTGAAAGTTTATTTTTTGTGAGTTTTTTTTTGTTCTTATTTAATTTTTTTCTATTTGCACCCGAGCAAAGCTTGGCCGCCCAGATATTTAAATTTTAAAACGAATAAATATTTTTATTATTTGGGCTTTTCGCAAAAAAAAAAAAACAATATACTACCTACAATGCTTTAACGTATTCCATTGCAAAATCTGTTAGTCACTTAGGATATGTTCTTTTGAAAATTTGTTTTAATAAAATAACACAACTGGCTTACCGACTAAATTATTTCATTTCTTCACCGACGAGAGAACCTCTCATCACAGATTTCGCTAATTAAAAGACATTGAATCAACGAAATGCCGGTTTTTATCGACAAGTAGGTAATGTCGCTAGGTATAAAAAAATATATTTAACTAGTGAACGCCCGCAGCTTCGCCCGCGTAGACTACTTTTCTTTATCCCACGGGACCATACATTTTTCCGGGATAAAAAGTAGCCTTTGTGTTATTCCAGAACATAAACTACCTACATTCCAAACATCAAAATCGGTTTAGTAGTTACCTATACGGAGATACGTGATAACAAACTTGCACACACACACACGGACTTTCGCCTTTATAATATTATTAGTAGGATAATACTAGTTTTTCTGTTTGACCTAATTTACGCTGTGTCGATGTGGAAATTTTCACTTGATGCTGATTTCATTACCGAGCTAAAAATTTTAATATATTAAATTATACGAGAAATTTTTTTACTATTAGAAATCCTTAGGTACCTAGGTATTCATGATATCCAAAGGAAAATACCGGACTTTAAATTTAAAAACCGATCTAATAGGTACAAGTTAGTTTATAAATCCAAGTTACTATTTAAAAAAAAAGTTAAGTACCTTTCACACAGTAGGTACCCTGATACAAATAGACAAACCTATCGAACTCAGTAGTGAAAACTAACTGTCATTGTAATTTCTATTAAATGTTGTCCTTATTATTTTGTCCTTGTAATTGTTTTTAATCTTTAGTACCTATAATGAAATTTTCACTAAACAATCTTTCATAGTTTTAAATTGATTCAATAAATTAATTGAATTATATTTATATCATTCATTACGCATACATCATTCATTTTGGGAAAAATGTTTGTCGTTGGCAACTCTGGCTATTTTCTGGATGACAATGTCTTGTCTCTTTCCAACGCAATTAGTTTGACGCTAGATAAAAAGAGACAAACATAGATTAATTGTACAGATTGACATTTTATCTATCCGTTTCAAAGCTACGTCTTTAAAACTCCTTAGTGGCTACGCTTTTCTCAAATGTTGAGGATGACGTTGCGACTCTTGTTATTAACCTCGTTGAGTGTTGAAGTTAAGAGGCGATTAAAGGTAAGGCCGAAGATCTTTTTGCTATCAAGAGAGAACAGGTATGTTACCTAAATTATGTACCATTAGATACATTTCATTGTATCTATTTCACAAGTCATTCAGTCATAACAAGGCCCTTTTTACCCGACTGCGCAAAGCAAAGGAAGGGTAATGTGTTTATCAGTCTATGTATGTTTGGATGTTTCTATGTGGCACTCTAGAGGCCAGACGCGTGGACCGATTTTGATAATTCTTACGTCAATCGATTCGTCTCAACCTTGGGAGTGCTACTAAAGACATGACAGTAAACAAAATTCACCAGTGCCACAATCAGACGCCATATTGTCAAAATTAAAAAAACCAAAATCGTCACACTATATCAAGTGGGGTATCGTTGAATAGGTATTTCAAAATCAACTTTAGGTTTCTTTTACCATTTTTCATTTTAAGTAACAGTTTAGGAAAAATAACGGTTTAAAGTTGATTAATAATAATTCTCGCTATGGATGTTTCTATGTGGCACTCTAGAGGCCAAACGCGTGGACCGATTTTGATGATTCTTACGTCAATCGATTTGTCTCAACCTTGGGAGTGTCACTAAAGATATGACAGTAATCAAAATTCACCAGGGCTACAACCAGACGCCATATTGTCAAAATTAAAAGAATCAAAATCGTCACACTATATCAAGTGGGGTATCGTTGAATAGGTATTTCAAAATCAACTTTATCATAACTAAAAAGTGTTAAATAAAAAAATAATTTAAAAAAACAAAAACCCGACTGCGTCAAAACTAAAAAGAAAAAAACAAGCCTGCAAAGAATTACTCACAGTCGGGACCCATAACATTGGGAAGATTTGATTGGTAATAAAATGAATGGGTACCGACTGTGAGTAATTCTTTGCAGGCTTGTTTTTTTCTTTTTAGTTTTGACGCAGTCGGGTTTTTGTTTTTTTAAATTATTTTTTTATTTAACAACCACCACACTCAAGTTTCAGTGGAAAGCAAATACTAGTAGGTAAGTATTAAACATAAACAAACACAAAGTAATACTTAGCAAAATAAATACAAGGAAAATTCGTACCCACTTCCGAGAAACCGGCGTGAATTGATCTGATTACCCGTCTCAAACTACAGATTAAATAATCACCCTGTACGTGCTTGAACTTAAGACTAAGCTATCGTGCATTGAACTTTCGCGCGGATAAAAAGCGAACGGTTAGCCTTGACCGTGTACTCGTAGTTATTCTGCGGCCGTGCGCGTGCGCCGCCGATGCAATCGTCTCGTCGGCTGGATTCTTGCCTTTTTGCGGGCCATTCATTAAGACATACTTGGTTGCAGAATGCATAATTGAAGGTCTAGGACTTTATCTAACGTGTTGAGGAACTTGTTGGGTTTTACGTAAGTTTTATTGAATTTCAAGGGTAAACTTTAAATTATTTAATTTAAAATTTGAGACTGTTTACGTAGATTGGGATCGGAATGAGAAGAATACAAAAGGGTATTTATTCTTGATGTCTTGATCTAGCAGGTCAAAATGAACAAAACGTCCGCGATATAAAGTACATTGGTTTAAAGGTAAACGATTTTCACCATACATTATTTTATGCGGATAAAATTTCCCTGCAAGACTGCTCTGTATGTGCATCTGTTCAGTGGTAGAGTATTCGTTTAGACATTCCTTTTCTCTAGATCTTTCCTGCATCAATCTATCTTAGATGATGGAATACGCTTATAGCTGAATAAAATCATCAACTCAACTATAGATTTATAGTCCCTAGCTGGTGGTATTATGCTTAGCTGATTAACATCCATGCTAGTCTGCCCAGCGATTACCGATTACCACGGGGCGGGCGTGAGGGGCCGAGTGTTCACGCTCGGAGTGTGCCATTCGATGTCTTTTATTCTCATTTTTGCGATGTCATCAAACCTTCACCATCTACATTCCACGACTCTTTGAGAAAATTCCGGCGAATGGCATATTTCCGATATCAATCTTACGATATTTGTGTTACGGTGGTTTTTTGTCTTCATGTCTGCTTAAACTGAAATAAGTATGGAAACTTTAACTTCTAGCTAGAATAAATCCCTCCTATGTGTTATTACGGCGTTAAATCGCGAAGAGTGGAAGAAGGGAAGGGAGGCCTTTGCCCTGCAGTGGGACAGTAATAACTGAAAAATGAAATGAAATGTGGTATTACAATCAAAGATTAACCCATTCCTTGCCTAGCCACCACATTGCTGGTCAACTAATGAATTAAGTTTGTATGTAAAAGTTTTAATCAAAATGCGCATGATTTTTTTAAGTAGATTTTGTAAATGATATATTTTAAGAATTACAATCTTATGTTCAGATTAAAATGTATTACAGGATTTATCATTTAAAAATTTAGTTTGCTGCGTAGAATATGGTATGTTTACCTAAATATGTAGTTATGGAACAAACCGATGATTCAGTTGTGGGCGTAGACAGCTGTATTCGATAAGATTGTTTGTCAAACTTGAACATTTTTAAATAAAATAATCCAAATACGAATGAATTAGTATCAAAATTAGTTCCAGTAATGAAAGCTAATAAAAATGCGAAATAGGATTGACATGCAGTCAGCAAAAATGATATCATAACGTTTCATCAGTCAAAAGTATCTGAAAGTTACTTATATTAATTAGTACCTAGATGAAGAAATAAAATACCTACTAATTACTTAATTAATTAAGAACCATAAAAACTACAACTCCCTGATTGTTTTCAAATCATTGTCTGTATCCTTTATTATTTTAAAAAGCTAAAAAAAGACAAGGTCTAAACTAACGTCAATAGTAAAATTAATTGAATAGAAGAAAATAAGTTGCAATCATTCACTGGTTGTATTACGAACATGACTGTATAAAATAGAAAGATTACTTTTATTTGTTCAAGAAATATCCACCTTTTTATTGAAATATCTTTTTGATTCAGAAATGCATAAGCTTTGCTTAGGTATAGCTTATTTGATGATCTTGTAGCGTAGCATAAGCAAGATTTGTACGCCTAGTGGCAGATCACAGTGCACTTTAAATATTTACAAACATCTACCATGTACATGTGTATCACAAATAAATAAATTGAAATTGAATTGAAATTGAAAGTACTATAAGATCATGATAATCTTTTCATTTTTGAGTCGAATGTACCATAGGCGATATTAATTGAACCCGAGTTGAAGTTGTGCCAGTGACACGATGAACTGTAGTGACCGGGGCGGCTCTTGTAGGTCTGAGTGTGCTGCAGGGTGGAACGGATTAGACGTGGAACTAATACGTACCTTTGGCTTTATATAGGCTTTGTAATGCTCATAAAGGTGCATTACAAAGCCAAAATGCTCATAAAATACTCCTAAAGGCTTGTTTTCTCGGTTAAAAATATTGGTCAGGATTTTGCACGAAAGAAGTGAAAAGAGCTTTTAGAATGAGTGTCGTCAAGTATTGGGTGGTTATTTAGTAGGACAAAGGTAGGTATTTACTGATGTACAGATAAATTACATTTAAGTAATCTTAATTTTGTGTGAGGCTTACTTTTGCTAGTTGATGGTACAATTTTACTGACTCACATGTGAAGTGAGGTAATAGCAGTTGAAATTATGGAACACACACTTTTGACAGCTAATTCTGACCACACACTAGGATTTCCAGTAACAAATACTATTGTACTTTTATACTTAGACGCAAAACAAATATTTGTAAAAAGTGTAAGTAAACATTTTAGATACCTGACTTGCACCGTGTGCAACATTTTGGGAGATCCATTACTCCAATACTTCCATTACTTTAGTAATCTTTAAACTTGAAAGTACTAAGTTTAAATATCTTTCTCGCGACCTTTTACATTCCAAACGTCCTAAATTATCGTAGAAACATGCTCTGACTAAATAACTTTAACCAGCGCACTAGGGTAAATAAAACAAACATTTAAAATGCTGTTACTTCAATTTTAATCAATTTCTGTGTAAAACATACATTCACGAAGAAGCAATGAGTTTAACAGACTTGTATCGAGTGGCATTCAAACCTACTCCACTAATCCGCCAGTATCCGAATCGAATATCCAACGGTTATAAGAAACGTAATTACATTAGCTTTACTATCTATATTTTATGGAAATTGGTCGTAAACTATCAGTAATGATGTTCGTATAGCTTTAATTAGGTGAATTCGCTATAAGTGATGTAGAGTTTTTAACCCGGCTTTTATGTTGCTTCGCGACAACGCAGGCGGAGATTCTTACGGTTAATGAATCAAAGTCAAAGTTTTCAGTACATAGCTCATTTTCATTTCAGTAGAACTGCTGGGATAGAATAGTTTTAAATCTAGCTAGCTGATTAAAACACCGTACACTTAATTATTTCAGAAAAATATAAGCAATAGTGGCAAAGGTAGTGTTTCATACAAAAGACTTCAACGAGTCATTCAAGACATTATATTTTGTTCAACGCATTTTTAGCATTGTAATCAATTTTAACCGACTTCAAGAAAAAGAGGAGGTTCTCAATTCGTTGGAATTTTTTTTTATGTTTATTACCTGATTACTCGAAGACGCCTTTACCGATTTGAAAAAATATTTTTTTGTTTGAGCTTATACTTTTCGATTGGTGCCACAAAAATTTGGTGAGGATCTGTCAAGGATCTTCGGAGTTATGAACAGAAATGCACCTTGAGAATGCAAAAAATTGCATGGCTTATTATAACATTAGTATTTTTTTTAATTTTAAATTTTGCATCTTGCTAACAGTTTATTAACGACCTTTTTAAGTTAGTACCTAGATCCAGTCGCACTTATTAAATTAAGGTTTTATTTCCCAAATATACTACCTACTAATCTAGATAGACAAAGAATGTAAGGTATAAGATAAAAACAATTAGCATAATCTTCACGTTTACATTCCAGCAGTAGGCACTCTTGAAAAGGACGATATACTTAGTCATTTTATTGCATTTGGCTTGCATCAGTTGTACTTACTACTATTTTAACTCCGATTGGTTCTGTGGACTTGTTTATGGTTGGTTTAATCCACAAACACACAAACATTAATCGGCATACCTTGACCACTTGGCTACAGGTAGTTTGAATGAAGTCAGCATTGATTGTAGCAAAATGGTAACTCAGTTCATACCTTTATCTGATTTACTTTATGAATTATCATAAATAAATAAATAAATAAATATTGCTGGACATTTCACACAGCATCATAGTGACAGTATTAGTGTAATTTCAAATTTAGAATGTTATTCTGGTTTTTTGTATGTTTTGCATTTAGCCTTCCAAGTGAAGAGTCTCTCTTAAATAGCGCTGGCTTAAGTTATGGAAGAATGTTTAGGTACACCCTTAGGTATGAGCAAACACCAACGTCTATTACTTTTTTGGAAATTTCCGAAACCATAAAAATTTGTTATCTGAATACTTGTTTTAGAATGGCGTTAGAATGGCGAAAGATATAGAAAGTATCGCGAGCCGTGAAATAATGAAACTAGTAAAAGACACTAACTAGTGCACTGGCACTAAATAATGAAACTAGTACATAGAATAGCTCAAGCAAAAATAGTCCTAACATTGAGTGAAGTTGTACTTGGTAACAGATCACTGTTGGTACTTGCCACTTGCCACACACTTGCTCATACGAACTTACTTACTGTTGGTACTTACTTTTTACTTTTAATTCATAGTCATTGATTGTCCTAGCTACTTCACCTTTAGCTGTACGATGCTGCGTCTCGTTTGTAACGGTGCTCGCCGCACCCTTTGGTGATAAGACGTTTTTATGCCGTCAGCAAGAGATGACCGGCTCAGCGGCGCGATTCATGTTTAGTAGGTGTTTGACTGGTCATCGATACAGGGCCGGTTCATATCCAACGGAAAACGCGTTGCATTTTGTCAATCGTGTTCGTGTACCGTCAGAGCGCTTGTAGACGTCCGTTTTTTTTCGCCGGACAACGGACCGTGTTTTTCACCGGATTTGCGATGGTATATTGCGCGTAATGAATGTGTGTACACGCGCCGGGTATTGGTCCGGCGAACAATTTATTCCGTTTATTGACGGTCCGTTGTCCGGCGAAAAAAACGGACGTCTACAAGCGCTCGGTAGAAGAACTCGGGTCATCGACATAGCCAAACGGATTAACACATTAAAGTGGCAATGAGCAGGCCTTATATCACGCAGAACAGATGGCCGATGGGGCCGAAAAGTTCTCGAGTGGAGATCACGGATCGGCAAGCGCAGTGTTGGACGTCCACCGACAAGATGGACAGACGACTTTGTAAAAACTGCAGGTCGGCGTTGGATGCAGGCCGCTTCCAACCGCAGCACATGGCAATTTTTGAGGGAGGCCTATGTCCAACAGTGGACGTCCAACGGCTGTGATGATGATGATGTACCGTCAGTACAGCACATCCGACTTTAACTTTCTTCGGTCGCGTAACGCTGAAATGTCTAGCTGATGATTAGTACTAATAAGTTTGACGAACTTTACGTTGACGTAACATCGTCAGAAACGGTCTGGTGTGAAACGACCCTTTAGGGAATTTTAATAAGGTGGAGTGCCGTAATTGCAACTAAAAAAAGTGGAGTCCTAACTTCGTCGCTTGATAATTCTATATTTTGTATCAGAAATGTATTTTTTGAAAGATCTGTTCTATAGTTAATTTTATGTAGATTTATATCATTGTTATGAATAAAGTAAAGCGATAAAGAATAAAATTCTATTGCATAAATTCATGACAGAGGGAGCAATAGTTGCAATTACCCGTTTTTGCGGGTAATTGCAACTACTTGTTTTTACTTCTTATTTTTCTATGGTGCTTACTACTGGAAAATACAGAACACATGCCTTGAATATCGTTCTTTCGATTTATATAGCTATGCCCTTGCTACTAATGTCAAATTTTGCGCGAAAACACTTTTCAGCAAAGAATCCGGTAATTGCAACTATTTTACTACAAATAGTGATGGGAACCTTATCGTGATTTTTATCGACTCGATGTTTATTTTAATCACAGTAATCTTTTAGTTATGAAACAGCCTCTTTTACTCTTATCTTTAAAGTCTTCATTTATCTTTTACTACTTATTTTTTCTAACTTTATTTCAATCGCAATAAGTAATATTTTAGAAGTTAAACAGCCTTTTTATATTCGTTTCACATTGAACGGCTTTGGAAAGGGCTCGGCTAGCGTCAACATAATGAAGGGACTCAATCACTCAAACTAATTGCTAAGAACTCATAGCATAGTATGGAAGTAGATAGTATCCCTTTCAATAAAATATTACGTATCGACATAGTCATCGTCATTGTTACATCACTAGGTTTTTCAAACTTCATACAAAACCGGTCGTTAAATTGCAACTGTCAAAAAAGAAACAAAATGGTTACAATTACAAGACTATGCACTTTTTGTCTGGCAAATGTAACTACAACCATAACTCTGAGTAGATTTATCGTAGAATACAACAAACACATAAAAAACAACTTACTGTGTCTTATAATCACTCTCACTGTGAACACACCGGCGAAAAACCACGAAAAACATTTTTTTTTAATAAATTACGAAGAGCGTCCGAGCGGTGTCACTTCCGAAAAATTGGCAGTTTTACAAAAAGGCCTGTCATTCGCTCAGTTTTGGTCCTATCAACACCTTCTATATTTTTAGACTGAGACTTTTAGAAGAAGTTCAATACCACATCTATCGATGTTCAAAAAAGTGATCCTAGAGGGAGTTATTGACTCCAGTTGCAATTACCGGACAGTTGCAATTACGGCACTCCACCTTAATCATTTTCTTTGGTAAGATAGCAGAACGAATTGCGATGTGTATGCCTTAAGAGTATAGAGACGGACATCGATGTACAAGAGAGGTTAATGTGATGATGAAGTTTTTTGATTAATCATTTTATTGAATCTTTGAAACAAGGTTCGTGGGAGCAGTGACAAACGCTAATGACTTTGGTTTTATGTCTCTCAAAATATCTCTTATAGGTAACAGTTTTTATGGATATTGTTGACGTCATTCTACGCGATTTAAATAATTCAGATCCATATTAATACAAAAGTTGTTTTCCTTATCGAATCCTATTCAGACCAAAAAACAAATCTTCTGTGAATATTAAATTACGTTAATATTGTCAGTTAAGATTTTATCTTCGGTAAAAATAAGATGATATTTGATACAGAAAAATCTATAAGTTACATCATTGATGGCCATAATAATAAAATCGCATTATATTATAGCTTTATTACTGGTTTTAGCTAAATTTTAAACCAGAAATAGATCAAAGTCAAACCTGTTCAAGGAGGCCCAATTTTATAATTATCTGTTGCGATGAATATTGATTAGGTTTTTGTCCGACGTTACATTACGTTACAATGATTATACTTAACGGTTTGTTTGAAATATTCGAAATTTAGTAATATTATTTTTACTAGTGAGAGAGTAACTCTGTTATTCATAACGGACTTACAAGCGCACTAGAGTTCATACCGCTGCTTTGCTTTTTTATGTATGTTCCCCGATTACTCCTGGACCGATTTGGAAAATTATTTTTTGTGTGAAAAGCTAACTTTGCAATTAGTGCCATAAACATTTGGTGAGGATCTGTTAAGGATCTTCGGAGTTATGAACAGTTGTGAACAAAAATGCACCTCGAGAGTGCAGAAAATTGCTCAGCTTATAACATTGGAGTCAGTTTTTTTTTTTAATTTTGATTTGGCCACTTGTTTTTTTTGGATATGGATTGTTTGCTAAAAATATTGTCTCACGCACGACTCTAGTTATCTCTAAGCACGTTGCTCACTTCACAGATAATCATGCGCTTTCTTTGAGGATACTAAAAGTAAGAAGCACATTAAAACATTAATTAAAGACATTACCCATAATTAATAGATCCTTAGAAAGTAATTTAATGAGCGGAACGTCTAGGATCCAATAAATTAGATTGTCAAAACACGCATCAGTTGAAAGCAATCACACTGCTTTACTATGCACAAAACAAGTAATAGTCTAATGAATTAATTACTTCCTCATCCGCTTCATATTTTCCCACAGCGGGAATCCGGCTTCGTCACGAACAGCAGAGGCATTCTGTACTAAACTCACTTCGAATTCACTCAAGTGACCGAGCTCACTAAATACGCAAGAATGTGTTGTAAGTGTTTGTAGTAAGATTCAAATTTCGAATACGATATTTGAAATCTCACAGCGGATTCAGCGCTCCGACGTTCGAAGTGAGTTTACAGAATGAGCCTACTGATAAAGGTAAAAGATTTCTAATTTGTCCTGTCATCTTCATAATCGTATAATGCCTCTATGATCAGTCACTGCTATATATTTTTCTTAAAAAAAGAAAAAAAAAGAAACATATTTCCATGTATCCTGTATCCCCGAGGCGCGGTAGACATGCTCTCAGATCTTTTTAGGCATTATAAGATCCTTTGAAGATGACTAAGGAGGTAGTCAGAGGTATGTCCAAATAGGTAGGTACTTACATAATTTGGTACAGAAAGCGTCATTAATTGGTATCCCCCTAGTAAGAGGTCGGTTTGCAAGCAGTTGATCTCAACTTTTGTAAAAACTTTTACATCCTTGCTTACTTATGGATATCTAATTTCGCTCGAGTTCCCAAACAAAAATAGCTGATATAATACCCGACTGAAATCCAAGGTTGAAATGAAAAGAGTCTTTGTTCAAATCAATAGGGGGATACCGATTGATGACGCTGACTGTACATGCCCACATTTTGCAGAAGTTAGCATTCCATATGTGACAGGGTGCCATAAACGCTACTAGAAAGCTAACTGGTTTCCTGACAATGTTTTTCTGCACCGTTTAGAGCTCGTGTTAATTCGCATATAAATTTTTCAAAACGATGTTTCATTGATGCACCCCTGGGTCCGTACCTGCGACGAAAAAACAATAAGTATATGAAAAATCTATTGATGTTATGATAAGATAAGATTGAAATGGATTACAAAATGGCTTCAAAATGACCAAAAAACGATGTAATAGAATAAAACCTTGAATATAGCATACAAAGTAGGTCGCCGAATGTTATGATAGATAGACGGGCTAATCTAAACCGTGGGATGGACAGGACGCAGGGTTAGATAAAACGTATGATTAGTCTTGGATCGACTTTAATGGAGGATGACGTATTTTTTTTAAATAATAACCCGCTTAGCCTTGTCTTTTTACTCAGTGATGCTAAGGTTTATTTCAAAAAATATAAATAAAAATTGATTCCAAAGTTTTTGGTTTTGGTTTATTAAACCAAACGGGATTGGTAGGAAAACATCGTGAGGCTACCAGTTTGTACTTTATGAGACTTTATCCACTCTTATGAAATGCTACTAGCAAAATTAGGTCCAAAAATATTTATGTATTCTATCAGCTACCTGATTCCCATATTACAAGCATTGCATAGTTTGCGGGTAGATGACGCTGTGTGAAATGTCTACCAATATTTATTTATTTATTTCTATAGACCTCTGACTACCATCCTCAAAGAATGCACATGCACTCCGTACATAAGCCAACTTGTTAGGAAGCTGACATTAATAGCTACAACAGGTTCCAATATCTAGGATAAGTGCTTATAAATGGAGATGATGGCACAAAAGTCGGCTACGGCCGATGACGGCAGACGGGACGGCTGATCATTTTGCATAGGTCGACGACCTGTGCCCTATTGTAGACGTATCATGACGTAGCTATTGAATGTTTAACCTGTAGAAGATAAGTTTTTAAGTGGTTATAAAATTGTAGGTAACATGAGCTTAGTGGCCAACTCGGGTGAGGGTGTTTTTAGGCCACCGTCATAGCCTTATTTTACTGCCGGGATCTACATTACCTACCTACATACATGTGACCCTGAATTAGAATGCCAGGGAAATCAAACAGTTATTAACTTGAATATGGTTTTGTATCCAAAACAAGTACAAAACTACCCCTGCCCCTCATGCTATGATTAAAAAAAAGATGAACTACCTACTACTGTTTTGAATGGACTTTACATAAAGACATTTTCATTTTCGCGACACAGCAAATATCTTCTATCATGAAGATGTTTGAATTGTAATATGTACGGGGTAGTCCAAAGGCAAGTCCAAGCAGTACATTTGGTACGTGTCTACATTTTGCATTCCATATGTAGGCAGGTTGCCTATCGTCACTTTTAACATACCTACCATACCTTCCTTAGACGACTATGCCTAAGAAATTTGAAGCTTTTTCCGCACGAACCATAAAATGTGTAAATGCACATCATAGGACCACGTATCCAATCGCAGATAGCCAGGAAATAGCAGAATAACAGGAATCTATCGCATTACACTGAAAACGGCCGCTGCGGTCTGTCTGACACCTTATCTGGTGCCGATGCTGTGGTCATTCGTCACGAGATCAACACGTCTTGTGTTACATCACGGTTTGTGTACTCCATCTGAGTTTACTAATGTTTTTTAATCAACTATCAGTTGACCGATTAGTCGTCCCAAGTATCGCTGGAGCGACAGAATAGAGGCTGACCTGCGCGACCTCGGAGCCGACAACTGGCTAAAGGCAGCAAATGGACAGAAAGAAGTGGCGAATTTTCGTTTCGGAGGCCAAGACTCACTTTGGGTCCCTGAGGCAATGGAGTAAGTAAGTAAGTATCAGTTGGAATATCATCGTCACTAAACCGCCTTCGAACCCAAGTGGGTCGATGCAAGCTCAACATGAGCAAATGGGTTTATCTCAGACACGGCGACGCGGTGTGGATGTGGCGTCGATCCGCAAAGCATGCTACATCTGCTGTCTTGCTCATTGTGCCCTAACACCTGCACTTTGTGCGACCCTTACGCTGCCACTGAGAATGCCGTAGAAGTGGCCAAATATTGGGAGAACGTTATTGTATGCATTTGTATCATTGATACGAAGAAAAAGAAGTTGGCATACATACAGAACCACAAATCTCTGAAGGAGCAAAAACCACAGATTTCCATGCTAAGACCCTTACTTTTTTTACCTCATTCATTTCACGTAGCACACATGTACCTACCCTTCTTGTGATTATGCTTAATACTCTGCTGTAGGTTATATATATTTATATCACCAAGTCAAATCTATATTATTCGTGGAAAAGCATTCATGCTTTTCAAACGAATTTTTTATTTGAAAGAGAATTTCAAACAAAATTTCGATTGAAATCGTGCCAAATAGTATCGGTCATATTTGCAATCAAAATGTCCACACGAAGATTGAACTTCTGATTGGTATCAAACCGGTCGGGGCGACCGTTAAAAGTTCGTTTGCAATGGAATCGCGCCCACAGCCGCTAACGAATCCAACGTGTTTGCTGAACCTTGAATTTTTTTGTTACCTAGAGTCACGAAAAAAGTATTGAACAGACTTTTAGATTTTAAAGCTTATGTTAGTGAGAAAAATAGAGAGAGGAGAGTGGTTTCCTAGCAATGGGAAAATATAGGCCATATAAAGTTGTCATTAAATTGATGAAATAAAAACAAGGTCAAAATTACCCTGAAATCGGCGAGCTTGTTTGAAAAATATTGAGTGAATGAGGCGAAAAGAATGTGTCAGGTTATTTGTGGTCTCTGTGTATCCCTACGAAAAAAGCTTGTGCTCTTGTAAGGGCTAGTTAATCAATGTACTTTGATTCATATGAATGACAGTCAATTCGGACTAGCTTGGATTAACAGGTTTTCCTCGGACTGACTCCTCAAGCGTTTATAGATAGATAGATAGATAGATAGCCATTTATTCGGTAACACACACACACAGACGTAAATTTACAATGTAAGACGAACACTAACATAAGTAGGTAAGTAGATTTAACAAGCTTTTATACAAACTCTAAACAATAGGTAGGTCTTAGGTAGGTACATAAAAGGTAAAGATTATTGTAGGTACTATATGTAGAAGTAAGGTAGGTACAGGCAAAGACTTACCTAGTACAGAGTTCTAAATAAAAGTAGGCCAGGACGTCTGTGCTGGTGTGGACCAAAAAGGGACAGTCTCAGCTTTATGTTGCCCTGCACCAGGAAGGTACAGGGCAACGCTGGTTTTCAGACTGTTCCTGGTTGGGTGACATCACCATCTTGAGCATAGTCTTTATGGTATAATATAATGCGTAGGTAAATAGTAATGTAGTTTATGTATTTTTTTCAAAAGATCTGTGAATTAACCGTAGTTGAAAACGAAAGTAAGTTTGTCGAGCTAGTGGACGGCTCTGCCGAAGGAGTTTTACGGCTGCCTAAAGGCCTCCATCAGGCTTAACGAATTAAAAGCCCGGACCGACAACTTAACGTACCCACCAAAGCACGAAAACGCCCAGCTGTGAATGCCACTGGCGGTTACCCATACAAATTTGTAACCACTGAGAACGTCATTTAATTTTAAACAATCCATCAAGAACGCCTTAGACAGGTTTTATTGTCACGCGTACCATCGGCGCTAATAGGCGAGTGATCTTTATTACAATGAAATAAGGATACTGATTATTCAGCACTGATGAGAGCAATAATTAGCGTAGCCATTTCTGCTAAACAATCAGTATCCTTATTTCATTGTAATGAAGATCACTCGTCTATCAGCGCCAACGGTACGCGTGAGAGTAAAGCCAGCCCTAAGCAAGCTGCACCACGAGCGCTTCAATGAGAGTTAAACGAGAAAAAATATGTCCTCATCAAAACAAAACCAGCTTTAAGCCCCGTCACACTCTCTAACAAGTCATCAATCGCCAATGTGTACGGAGTGCGTCTCATTCACATATCTGTGGTAATGCTCAAATATTGACTCTCATTGATCAACGAGTGTTTGTTCACTTTATTTGTGTTTTTATGTTCTGTTTGAGCATAGATAACTGTTGTTTTACTTCCGAAATCGATATGTGATTATTTGTTATTGATTTATTCAATATTTTTAAAGGATCTAAAATGTGTTTTGGTATGAGTGAATGTGCCTATATAAATCTAATATATTATTGTAATTTAAGTTAACTGTTTAGTATAAACTGAAGAATTTAGCTGTGATGCAATATTACATTTGAGTTTCATTTTCAAAGGTTAGGTATTTAAATGCAAGCTTTCCTTCACTTTGCATTGTAAAGGTGAAGTACTCACACTTTCTAAGTGCATCTTCGGATTATCGCGATATACTCAAACACAATATAAATAACAAACAGTATGAATGGTTACTGCGGAGACAGGTAAAACAACGAGAATTTAATACACAATTGGAACAAGACTTCATTAACGAATTATTCCGACATTCATTCGAATTCTGTCTTCTTTTGTTTTCCATAAAACATGATTTTCCCATAGTGTGTTCAAATTACAAGTCATTCAAAGATATTTCTGGCAGGTTTCTCGTCAAGCTTACCTAGAGGTGGTGAACTTTTTACTACTACTTGTTCTAATTTACAGTAAATAAAAACGTGTTTTCATTTGCTACTTTATTGTTTTTTTTATTACATAATTATGTTTTTTTATTCATTACTCAAGTAAAGATATAGTTAGGAGTTCGGAAGTGACTCTACTGTTTCCGATTTCTTATGAGCAGGCTATCACCAGTTATCGTCAGATTATTCGCCGCTTTGTTTACGTTTATCGCCGAGAGGTGTGGGAAGTGTTCTATGCGTGCAATTATGACGGATAGATTCGTTTCAGCTACTTTTATTGATAAATACAATGCTTTCGATTCATTGGAATTGGTGTTTCATGGTTATTCAATGGCAATTATTTCTTTCATAATAATCTCCAGTTTCGCTACCATTTCTCCACTTTGAATCAGATACTCTACCACCATTTGTAACCACATTAAAATAAAGAAGGTTTACGGAAAAGAGGTTTGCTAGATTAGGATTACAATAATTCCATTCCATATGTATTCTTTTGTAATAATTAATAGAACTTGAAATAGTTTTATATCATTAGAGTTTTTATTTGGTTTTGTGTTTTAGTAATGACTTGGTGGACATCAGTCCTTACCTTTTCCCTTATTTGTAAGTCTAGTAATATGCTGGCGGCTTTAATAAGTACCTGCCGTTAATAACTAGTTGTACACGGCTATCATCGGAGTTTTATGGTCCTTTTGAACATTACTTACTGTTCGATTTTGCATCCACTGTAATTAGCGAACACGGCGACTACAGAATATGGTTTATACCTTGGCACATTCTAGTTCTAATTCATTAACATCATTATTCAGGGCCTGATTTCATCCATTGCTGAGCATAACCCTTTGTGCTCCAAAACGATCGTGTCCTGTTCTTGTCCGTCTATGGCCCATGGCTTTGGTTATATCGTCATCATTCATATGTATATTCATATCAATCATTATCATCATCAATGCCGGTCGGTCCAATGTTTCAGTACCCGTCTTTTGGCCACTCTTCAATAGTAACTAGTAAGTGTTGTAGTTCTTATTTTATAGTCATTCACAACCTCTGCCTGCATGGCGACAGGAAATATAGACTTGAAAAATAGAAGCGCAAACATCAACATTTACCTACTGATAATTTTTTTATCGTTGAAATAGAAGAGCAATCGCCTTAGACATCGATCTATTAGTAAACCGGTAAAGACTTGACAAAAATTGTGCAATAAGACGTATTTCTACCGAAATTGAGCTATTAGTATTATATTCATAAAATAATGCCAGACTTAAAGCCGTTATGTATGATGTGATAAAAGGAGAGAAGATTTATATTATAATCAAGTTAAGTTAGTTATTAAGCTACCTGTTTTAAATATATATTTTTATACAAAGTAGTAAAGACTGTTAGTATAAGTAAAAGTATTTTATAATGAAGAGTGTGTTGATATAAAGATCAGATTGTGATGAAACTTTGGTAGGGTCTTCTGTGCAAAAGTTTCTGGCCCAAAAAATCTAAAAAAATAAAATAAATAAAACGGTAAGTAAGTATGGCGTTTGTCGGGTCAGCAATTTAATAAGTTAATAAGGTAGGTATCTATATCTAAATGTATCATAACAATGCCTTCATTTCTTAGTTCTTTTTTTGGTTTTATTACAATTTTCTATACTTATAGGAAGAGTTGAGCGTTTAAATAAATTCTCCAGAAAACTACATCCCATATACAAAAATTTAGACTTATGAAGTTTTCTCAGACCGCCTTATCTTAAAACATTGTACGTAAAACAAACAGTAGAATTCTCCACATCTATCCAACTTATAGGTCACCGAAAATTGCAGGTCATTATAGCCACCTTTTGTGCTGCATTGATGAATTACATATTTAACCTTGGGCCACAACTGCAGTGCAACTATGAAGCCTATAATTTAAGGCGCACAATGCGGTACCTACGTAACAAACCATAAAATTATGTGGTATGGCACAGGGAAATGTTGGCTGGCACACTTCATTATCGAACTAAAAATGAATTTCAGACAAAATCAGCTCAAATTTTGGAAGTTGACTATCTTCTAAAATTGGATAAATTTAAAATAAAAGATCATTGTACCGTGGCTTTTCAGCTTTTCAGACATTCATGATCCTATGACTAAAAGTGTTTTAAAGGTTATTTATAAAAATAGTGTCGTAACCTAAAACTAGGTAACGTAGGTTCCTCTTCGTAAACATTCTGTTATTTTAGATTTAAATTCTGTTTCACTCGTATGTTTAACGAAACCGCAACAATAACCATAACTTCCTTTATTACAAATCCAGGAATGTGTGTTTTCTTATTAATGACTAGTGAACACCCGCGGCTTCGCCCGCGTGGACTACTATTTTTTAACCCACGGGAACCATAATTTTTCCGGGATTAAAAGTAGCCTATGTGTTATTCCAGAACCTAAACTATCTTCATTCCAAATTTCATCAAAATCGGTTCAGTAGCTATGAGGATACGGTGTAACAAACATTCACACACACACGGACTTTGGCCTTTATAATATTAGTAGGATTATTATCTTCATGAAGTTACCCAGCTGTATCATACAAGCTAGTTTTACCGCGTGCCACATAATGATCAGTAATAAAGTACGACATATTTGTAGTTTTTCTGACGACAGTGCCGCGACAGCTGATCGTCGGAATGTCGCGAACGTCACCTGTCGCTGGTATAAATATCCGAGGAATTTGAACACAGCCTGTATGATAAGGTGGTCTGGTGTGTTGATGTTTTTATGATCATTAGTGCGCGTAGGTCAATATGAAGCTGGATAAGGCAGTTCGTTATCACTCGTGATCGCTTGTAGGGACATCAGTGTTTATTAATTAATGAGGTATGTATGAAAGTAACAGATGTATTGTGTCATTCATTTGTTGCAAAATAGTTTTTTACGGACATGATGAGTTTTTATGTCCAATTTGTAATAGAGTCAAGGATCAACCTACATACATATTAAACAATGAACTGTTTTTTTTTTTCACCTGATGATATCTTTAAATTTTTATTTTCATACTACAAGCGGTCTATAGTTTTACTGATTTACAATTTTACATTCAAATTAAACAAGTAACAAAATTATTTGCGACAAAATCAAACGTCGGCGTCGTTTACTTCATCATCGAACTACATTTACTCAGATACCCTAATAAATCAATTTTGATATCTCCATACAATGTAATCAGACCTCTGAATTCCGAAGCTATACCATTTGAAGCGGTTTTAATTAAAAGCTTAATTCGGCTACATTGTTATCTGGGTATCTGGTCGGCCAACCTGCCGCCTGTCGCCGTGTATGGACTCCAATTAGCTGGGTCCCTTTCCCGTTCTCTTAAGAGGATACGCGAGCCTCGTTTAGACCATACAAATATACTCCTCTTTTTTTTAAAGTAAAACTTCTTTAAGCACGCTTGACTTGGGGAGTAAGCTGGTGAATGCATGACGAGAGCGAAAAGAGTGATCGGGCAAGGCGAACGGAAGTTTTATTTCAGTCGTGTGTCTAAAGCACACTGGTTTTTTTAAATCATTTAATTCTATTCGCTAAGCGAATATGGGAAAAATTACAAACTTGTACAACTTAGAAGCACAGCAAAAAATAAATCACCTTAAACTATGTATAAACATTGTAAAAACTTTGTACCAGGGTAGGTATACTTTTTGACTATTCAGAATGGACCTGAATAACTGGACCGGACCTGAGAGAAAAGAATGGAACGTACTCCTCTGTTTCCTCTCTGGATAATGACACTAGAGCAAATATTATTATATCATACAATCTATAAGTACCACTGCAGGTATATTGTGTTTTTCTCCATAAATCAATTATTAAAAGAACTAGGAACCTTCTAACAACACAAAATTTTACCAGTTTTATCGCCCTTATCCAAATTTTTTTTAATTTGAGAAATCAAGTTGTCTGATGGTTTGCACTATGCTTTAGCACCATGTAGACTGTTCTCTCAACTTAATAACAAAAATGCCTTAGTGGCTCTTGCCAAAATATGAAATAAACTCTTATGCATAAAATGTGAAAAGTTTCACCTTCCACTCCACAAGGAAAGCTCCTTTGATGAAAATACCTTTATAATACCTATCAAATGGCATTTCTGCTTGTATGCTAATGTGTGAAAGACGTGTGAACCGGCCTTTAAGCTGTCGCCATATCCGTTTGATTGCACTTTCCTTCCGCGACGCCCGTCAATTAGCAATTACAAGGCTTGGACGTGGCATTTCTGGCTAGCCATACCGTTACTGATGGATATTTCCTTCGATGGCCCTCTTGACACGTGTGAATTGCTGACGAATACAAACGGCACTGAGGCGAATAAGGACATGTTTGATAGTATGGACGTAGTAGTTTCAAAGTTAGTAAAATAAATTTTTTCAAAATACTTATAGCGTTGTGGCACCTTAAGTCGGTGCGAACATGTTAATACATATTTTAAAGTCCACTCTTCTATCATCGAGAATAGTTCATCATTTTAAAAGACATTCCTTCCTCATTAACATAATTTGCCCTCCGAAGCACAAAGCTCTCTGCTCGTAAAGCCACTTGCGGTCACCCATCCTTAACTTCAACGATCAGTCAAGAACGTCTGAAGCAAGCCGGCTACGCCACGAGCGCTTGTAGTAGGTATATGACTTACATCGCGCATCTCTATGTCTAAACATTCAGTCCTAAACTGTACGAGTACTCTAAGTAGCTGTGTACTATGTATGTGATGTCACATAGTACCGCTCAATACCTTAGCTAGGGTCTAATTACACTTTCCTTGCGCGAGACCTAATCCATCAATTAATCATGCAAGTTGTAAGTCGTGACATTCCTGTGCTATGGGTTTGTTTACCGTTAGAGGTCTGGTGAAGGTTGTTTCGTATTTAGGGAAACCTTTTAGTACCAATATTATTGTATGGAACAAAACAGGCTCTCGATTGTATCCTCATTCATAGATAATGAAAAATATGTTAGTTAATCGGAGGACTTAAAGTAATTTAGCAAATGCCTGCAATATATAAAGTTTTAGTATTTCGCATCACAAGTTGCACGACCATCGCCGCTTCTTGTTAGAAAGTACTTATTTTGTTATTTCATAGGATACATAATTATGTGAACGTTTGTTTGAAAATACTAATTTATTTATTTTGTTTGTTTCAGGTTAGTAAAAATAAAACGTGCTTTGTAAGTAAATATTCTTACTTTTCCATTTATATATTTTTGATGTGACGTCTCTTAATCAGTGATTTAAGTCTGATTCAGAATAATAGCAAATAAGTAATTTAGATCTTCAGAAGCTCTTCGGGGTTTATTGTAGACCATAATTGTAGAAATCTGCAAATTGTCTAAAAACTGACCGAGCGATGGGCGTACAGTAAAACCACTAAACATTATACTCCGGCGAAACCCTGCGGCCTGGATATTCTATTATGTATGGATATGATATTAAGTAGTTCTACATCATTGTACATTTAGTAATCTCATTTTCAAAAACGGTAGAGAGTTGAACATGAACAGCGCCTTCATCCTCGTCCTTTCTAATAATTGTTTATGGCATTGTAAGTGACTGAAACAGTGTTTCGTTCCGTAGTTTCGGGAGTTTTGTAAAAGGGCCTCCAGACTCTCGTAGAGAACCCCCGAGAACACCCGAGAAGCGTGAGTGTGAAGAGCTTCTCGCCTTCTCGTTCTCTGGCTCGCCTGTTCTCCGATCGGTGTCGGTATTTTTGGCCGAGCCAAAGGATTTCTCGGGCGAGAAAAGAGAAGGGTCCTACACTCACGTTTTGTCTCATTGCAGATTACTGAGCGGCGGTGGGCAGACATCCATATTGTTTGTTTTTTTCGAGAATTTTCTTTCGTAAAAATGTGGAATAATAAATAGAGTTGAAATTTATCGATTTTTTTCAATCTGAGCCTATTTTATGGGATGCTAAATATCGAAACTACTAAGATAAAAGTTGTTTACATTAAGTATTTTTTTTTAACATTATTTTTAGTTACAACATTCACAAAGTTACAGTATGCAATGGCACACAGAGCCGGGTGCAGTTTCAAAATCGACGTCCATACCGGATAAGCAACAGATCACGACTGAGAACAATTGAGAGTGTGGATAGCTTATTTGTTCTTCGCGAAGTCTCGGGCGAGACTTCTCGCCGAGCCTTCTCTCGAGAGTCTGGAGGCCCTATAAAATGATGTGGATTGACACTAGATACTCGTAAAAGTTTTTTATGCGGTAAGTTGTACAATTTGGCTTTGTATGTAAGTTAATCCAATCTGCATGAAATTTGGTGAGTCGACAGTAAGTAGTTTATACGAAAAAAAAAAAACCTGCGCGCTGCTCGTTTACCCCTTGTTTGCAAGAATAAGTATTGCAAGAAAAAACGTATTGCAACGCATTTCGGAGTTTACAGCTAATTTAATTTTAAAAAAGCATTAGCCTAGAAAATTGTTCATCACCTTCGTAGGTACTTACTGAAATAATTATTTCACTACCTGAAGTACCAGTTAATACAAATTAAATTAGTTTTTATGGAATTTAAGTGGCATTAGCATTGTTGCGTGCAGCAAAATTACCTAAAACGATTACACAAATTTTGACCATTAATATTTGCATACGTTGATAAGGCGTCCGACATGGAGCTATTAAAATTATTGGACCATAAAAAGTTGCGCTTAGCAGCTGATAATCGCGTTTACTGTAATTATATGAACGCAACAGAAAGGTAACAAACAAGTTACATATTATGCTGGGTAGTGCCACCAGAATACCACGTCAGGAAAAATTTGAACATTTACAATGTATGAAGTACCTAGTTACATTGTAAAGTAGGTTTTGGCTGCGGCTTCACTCGCGGTACTGGAGATCTCTGGACTTTATATCCTTTTCAGTACTTCCGACACTGATGAAACGTGGACTTCACAGTCTCGGTTAGGTTATTTTCACGGAAATTTATCTTTTAAAGAACCTAAATATTTGTAACTCTTGTTTTATAGTTTATCTAGCTCATGACGTCCGTTATGCCATATTTGTGGATACGCGTTGTTAAAGTGAGCGTAACATATAGAGCCAATGACGAAAATGCAAAATCCACCACAAGAGACCCAACTAAATCTACTTCATTAATGCGTGCATGCCACGGCGTTCTCCTTCGAAAAGCACGGTGGTGGCTAGGCAGGGAATGTATTAAATAGAACAACTGTACTTATGAACAAAAAAAAAAACTTTCAATCCGAAGGTCGTGGGTTCGAATCCTGGCCTAAGCAGTGAAAGAAAACATCGTGAGGAAACCCGCGGCTTAGTCAGCCCCACACGTATAGACCATGCCTTTCCTGTGGATATGGCCGGTTAAGCTGAGAGGATGGTGTTGGTGCTGGGCAAGCCTACTCCATCTCAACATTGTCCCAGGCACTACAGTGTCCCGAGAAGTGTAGGCAAAAGATTGCCTCCTGACACTGTATAAATCATCTAGTAGAGATGTAAAGGCCTAAGAACAAAATCACTTATGACACTTATGAGATAAAGTGAGAGTGTGGCGTCAAACGCCATATTCATTCCATCAATCAATCCAATTAACTGGCAACATACTGTTGAGTAAAGTACGATTCACATCATTTTACAATCCATTCATAGTCTATTTGTTAGTATGTGTGAAGTGCAGTTATATTAAACTTACAACCTGCTTGTTTCTCAAAAGTTTTTTGTCTTTCATAGGGATAAGGTTAGGTAGGACAATATGATATAGATAGTTAAAGGTTGTTCCAGGCATTGCAGTATCCAGTACAAAGTAGGTTGTCTCTTAAGAGCGGATAACGATCCTTAGATCATCAGAATAGGTGTAAAGAACGTGCTAGATAATCGAATCCCTCACGTAATACTAGTGAGGCCTTCAAATAGTATAAAAAGTTTAAACGATTCTTGATTTACCCAAAACTTACAGAAACTTTAATGCGTTATGGCATTTACCTAGAAAAAGTACGAACAAAAAATATTAAGTAAAATTCCTCTGAAAGCACCCGTATCGAATTAAATTACATACGATAGGAATTGGGGCGTGGGAATTGTATTTTTTTGTCTGTGGCCATGACCGCTTTGGCCATTAATTACGGTTTCTACACTTTTTTGTAAAACAACCTGACAGTTCGCGAAAATAAACCCCAATTGGTTTACAACATCGGCTTTCGTTTTGATTGTGGACTGGTAAAAAATTATAGCTCATAAAACTGGACTGGCAAAAACTGTGGTAAATAACTAGACTCCAGTTTAAGATTGGCAGATTTACCTGCCTCTGTGAAAGTAGGGTTGTGGGACATGGTGTCAAAAAGTGGTGGAGAAGGAACGGGTATTGAAACGAGATAGACAGAAGAGACAGTGCATCCGATTACCGAGACCTCTCAGAACGGTGCTTAACTTCAACAATCTACGAGTATGAGGAACATCATGTCATTCATTTGACAATTTTTGTAAAAGAGTAATGTCATCATGTAAATGGATCACCGAAAAGAAAGCTAGGCCCCATACCGTGTTTGTTGCCCTGATTCTTCACGGTGTTGGTCGCGAAAAAACAGGAGTAGAATTACCTAGCTCTTAAGACGTTTCAAAGTGGTCATAACATAACGGTCCTACTGAATAAATGATATTTGAATTTTTAATTTTGTCATATAATCTAACCACAGTAAGCAATCACAGATCGAGGCTCTTACTTATAAAAGATGTTTAAAGTTGAACACTGATTAAATAACGTCCGGTCTATATTTGTTGATAGTGACGAATAGAGACAGGACGTTGTTAGCCAGTGTTCAACTTTAAACATCTTTCATAAGTAAGGGGGTGATTATTGAAACTCAACGTAAGCCACACAACGAGCACTTCGAAAACAATTCTTCTCTTTCTTTATAACCCTTTCAGCATGTACTATCATCGCTCGCTTTATTTATCATCTCATTGATAAACTCCTTCCTGATGTCGGCTAAAAGCTCAGGGCACGAATACATTACCGTCATAATTTATAAACGATCACGTTTTCTGCAAGTGTGGGTCGCAGGCCATCTCAGATAATTTGATTGGCATTTCTAGTTTAATGGTGTTCAGTTTCAAATTGATTCGTTTTATACGATTTGCATAGAGGTGTGAGATTTATGTATCACCAGCCATTTACATTTTAAGAGCATTTTAACTAGAGGCTTGTCGGAACAGTTGACTAAAGTGATCTTAGAACTTTTACTGTTAACATAGAAATAAGGAAGAAAATGAAATTGGATAACATGTTTTGCTGATGCAGGAAAGTTATGACTTAAAGTACATCTTTAAGCTTATATGAAAGACGTTCTGAACTCAACCAATTTTCAAATTTTTTACTGCTCATAACAGAATAGGGTTACATAAAAAGATTTAAATAATTTGAATCAGTAAGGAATAATGACTTGCAATATAAACCAAACGAGACTCATTATATGAATATCTTCACATCCACAAGCTATCACATCATCTGGTATTTTAATTAAAATAAATATTTTAGGCTTATAAGGAAGTCCCAATCGGTTGTTAAGCGCTTCAGAGATTACTTTCCATATTAAGGCTCGGTGCGCACGAGCAAGCTTTTCCCAACATTCTCGAGCCATACCAACGAATACGTATTTTACGCTAAAATTTTTACTTAAAAAACATTCTAAGCCCTATTTTAAAAAACCTAAGGCTCATAATGTTTTGTAGTGTGGAATATAAAGGCCAACTTGGCGCCTTTTCCTGGCCATATTCCAGCTGTCCGTCACTTTAATGCATTTCATTGCTGCAACGTGACTGTAGCAAACCTGCGGTGTGGTTTGCTGCATTGGGGTACAATGCAGGTTTTTCTTTTACTTTAATTGTATTGAAAATAAACACATTAAAAACATTAAATATTAAACAAGTTTAATAAAGTACCTACTTATTCGTTTTCAACAATCTGCGGTGCTAAAGTGGCCACTTTTGGTGTTTCATATGAACAATGTTTCTTGACAGACACCGTTTTTGACAGTTCTATACAATTTCCAAGTCCACCAAATAGGAATGGCTATGTCAATATAATCCAATTCTATGTTGAACTGTCAAAAAAGTCGTTATGTGAATGTTTCATAACATGAAATACTTTAGCCGCGCAGATTGGAAGCTCAAGAGTAGTAATCACTCAAACTCCTTAGAAAGTTTCTCGCAAAACTCCAACCTGAAAAGATAGAAGATTGACGGTGTATTCGGGCCTTTCGCCTGGACTCGCGTGCTCTCACCGCAGGCATCCCAAGGCAAGAGTGTAAGGTGATCTGGGTCAGTTGGTCGCCTCTGCCGTCCATTTAATTCGCTAATCGCTGCCGGGGTGGGAAGCAAGGAAATTGTACGAAAGGAATTGTAAGCGCGCGGTGAAATCAACATTTTAGCTTTTTCTCGTAAGCATTAGAAACTCACTATTAAAGTTTCTATAGGTTATCGAGGTTTTTTACTCACAGACTCATAGTAAAGCTTACATGAACGTGAAGTATAAATAAATAAAGTAATGTCAGAAAATCAGCAGTGAATTCATGTGCAGTTTCATAACTGTAAACACGCAAATTTCTCAAAAGACACCAAATCATTAAAACCGTTGTTATAAAATTTGTTTTCAGATCTATTATTTCAAGCAGCTACTACCAAACCACAACACAGTATTTTTTATAAAGTACCATTTGTGAAATGTTACAAAATGATCGCTGCCAGAAACAATACTGTTTATATTAATAGGTAATCTTCTTCTCAGACGGGCACTCTTGTCAGAGTGGTCGTGGCTGTCGATGGGCAGGGTTGCGGCTCGCCGTTTCCGGTCACTTCCAGCCTTAAGAGTGCTGAACGTTGAGCGATGTCTCTCCATTTCTGGCGGTTTTTAGCGTTGCGAGCACACTGTACCGCGGTTGACTGTGTAGCTTTGGTTATTAGGTCGATCCAGCGAGTTGGAGACCGACCACGAGATCTCTTGCCCTCTACGCGGCCTTGTACCACAAGTCTCTCCATAGAGTCCTCGTTTCTGGTGATGTGCCCAAAGAACTTCAGAATTCGCAACTGCACAATCGACGAAAGCCTGTATCGTATGTGAAGTTCTTTGAGGATCGAGTTATTAATAGGTAATAGATTTGATATATTTGTATCGTATCTTGCTTTCTGACTTTCAAGACATTAGTAAAGTTCTTTATTAAATTGTCCAAGACTTTTACTCCGCCCACGTTGTCCAAAACAACAATTGTCTGCTTCATTGTGTTGTCCTATTGATGACAAATGGCACAAGACATAAGTCTCAATCTCTGATAATCTTGTCTTGCCACTTAGTAGACACTGTCTGGGAATGAAGACGCCATTTTTCAACTCGAACTTTTACTATTTATATAATTTATGTTGCTATAAAAAAGTATCGCAAATGTTAAAAACTTACGAGGAAATAAAATAGAACTAGATGTTTTTTACGCTCTAAAAATATTAATGAACACTTTACATATTATGGTGAAGCTACAGCAGTTATATCCGCACACCATAAACATCCATTAAAAATAGCATTAAAAGATTCCCATCTATGAAAAAGTCCGCTACTTCCTTAAGAACAATAAAGTTAAACTCATACAAATTCTAAATCAGCGTAAAAAGCTAAGCACATTTTCCCACATGTTTTTGTAATAATTTCTTCTTCCACGACGACTGTACACATTGTACCTATAAAGTAAAGTACTTAAGTGCTAATTTATTTGTTAGAAGTAACATCAGGTATAGTTTAACCAGCTTATCTGTTCCACTGATAGCGTGTCTATTAGAGTAGCCATATATCGTTCGCAAATTATTTAAATGGGCTATTTAAATTATGTTCCATCCTTCACCACACTTAGGTGGATTTCATCTTGCTGAAAGCTTTCATAATAATAATAATCATAATACTTATATTTATTGCGAATCAAAGGTAAACAGATGACAGTTAAAAAAATGTAGGTACAGGCCTTGATTCTGCTTCTCAGCATGCAAAAAATAGTATTTCTTTAAGCACTCCGGTTTAAAGATGATCGTTTGAAACAATGCGGGTTCAAATCCTGTCGAAATCGGAATTTTTATAAGAATTTTCATTTCTAGTGAAACTTTTACTTGTGGATTTAGTTTTTCCACTTGAAACTAGGTAAGTTCTGGTAGACCAGCAGGTTGATTGTCTAACTTGTCTCAAACTTCAAATTGGTCTCAAACTGTCAAAACGATCGCGTTGGTATCTTTTGTCGCGTTCGGTCTCGCTTTGATGAGAGTGACAGAGCTACTTACGTGGTCATTAAACTCTCATATTTGAGAGTTTGACACCGAATTTGGTTGTCATCAAAGATATACAATTAGAGTGCTGCTTCATTCTGTTCACGATAGTGGTACTGTCAATTCGGATAGGTACATCTGCCCCCTGATTGTCTATCTTTGATAGCGACCAAAATCGGTCTCAAACTGTCAAATATGACAGTTGAGTGACCACACAAGAAGCTCTGTCACTCTCATCTCAACGAGACCTAACGTGACAAAAGATACCTACGCGATCGTTTTGGCAGTTTGAGACCAATTTGAGGTTTGAAACAAGTTAGACAATCAGACTGCAGACGTGTGACGTTTTCCGTTAAATTGTGCGAACCGTTTGTCGTGACCTCTGAGTTGCAGTTGCAGGAAACAACAGTACCGACAGATTATGCGTTTGCTAAGCGCTGTATGCTGTGATGTACTTTATGTAATACCATCGGAAGATGAGATAATATTATGTGAAGTGCTTTTTGCCGGTTTATTTTTACCTATGACAAGTGGCTAGATTAATTTTTTTATAAACCGCCTTCAATGTTATAAGCTGAGCAAGGTGTCTGCGAGTAATCAGTGAACATACAAAAAAAATCACTAAAAAAAGATTCCGACGAATTGAGAACCTCCTCCTTTTTCTGAAGTTGGTTAAAAAAGGAGAATGTCTAACGAAAGATCAAAATATTAATAAATCGGTAGTTTAAATAGTAGTCAGTTCCAATGCAACCCATTATTTGAATTGCTCAAACCATTTTATTCAATTTCGGAACTTTGTTACATAATATTTTTCTTTGACGATCTTCAATGTCTAAAGGTCAATAGGTACTTAGATAGCGTAACATCAACATTTTAATATTTACTAACTAGATTGCAGGTAAATCTGTTGCCGTAAGAGTGACAAGAAAAAACATTCTCTAGTAAGTAAGTATGAGCAAGTTGCCAACTCTGGTGATGGAGTCTTTAGGGCGCCTAAAGGCCTCCGTCATGGCTTAATTACTTTAAAACCGGGACCGACAGTTTAACGTGCCTTCCGAAGCACGGAATCGCTCAGCTCGTAATGCCACTTGCGGTCACCCATCCAAATTGTGACCGCGCACAACACTTCTTAACTTCAACGATCACTCGAGCATTCTCTAATCTAAGCCCTAAGGAGGTAGTACTTACATTTTTTTGAAAAATGGAATTAGTAGGTACTAGGTAATAAAACAATCTGTTCGTTTGTCTGCACGAGTGAATCATACGCCATAGTGTGCCACGGAAACAATGTCAATACCCTATGACACGCGGCGCGTGCGACCACTTGTTACCATGGTTTCGTTTTTACTATCGAATCAAATTAATTTGCATTTAAAATCGAGGGTTATTTTATACGCGTAAATTGGTAAACAAAACCGTTGCTAAGCGTTTACTGATTAGTAGAGTTCATTTTAGTCTGCAAATAAATAAAATAATTAATAGCAACAATGTAGCTAATAGCAATTTGAACCACGACTACATTCTGGTAATAGTGTTCAATCACAATATTTTTTTTAGTCTAGTTTTGTGATTTGTCTATTTATCGTAGTAATAATCTTTAGGTTCTCAAGATGCTGTACTTGTATTATTATTCACTTCCACTTAGACATTTAAAGAGACTATTGTGCCAAGAGAAAGAACCTTCACTTTCCATTTGTATCGCACAAACAATCTCCGAAAGAGAATTTGCGCATAATCAAATAAATGTTCGGATCAATCAGATATCGGCACGCCATGACCGGGCAGATACGAAACTCGAACCTGACATTGAAACAAGTGAAATTCTAGCTCATACAGACGCGTCAATAACATGAGGAGGTTTGCCCAAAACGGTACATCCGATTCATTTCGCAAAAATAAAGTTTTCAATATTACACTTGCAATAAAATTTTAGATTTCGAAGGAGCTTACGGAGTTTTATTTTAGAAAATGAGGCATTTGTTGAAGAACTCTTTGTGATTCAAAAATAAATGGTATTAAGTAACTACACCAATTTATAAACAACAAAGAAATAACAACTATGATATTATTTTAATTTTAATTTTTTGAATACTTACGACTCTAAAGCGGTTACGTAATTACCCGTCAAAATGTAATCGCTATTGCGCTTGCATGTTCACTTAATACCATGCATTTTGATTAGACGCATGAATATTTATCACAGCGCACCATAGACCACTTTGGGAGGATTTCCCTTACATGTGCATCATTCGTCCGAAAGCGAACTCAATCACTTTCAT
This sequence comes from Camptogramma bilineatum, assembly GCA_958496255.1. Taxonomy (NCBI): domain Eukaryota; kingdom Metazoa; phylum Arthropoda; class Insecta; order Lepidoptera; family Geometridae; genus Camptogramma; species Camptogramma bilineatum. Next base: position 3,114,495 of record OY292453.1, read on the forward strand.
CTTGTGTTTTTGCACGAGAAGTAATGAACAACATAAAAGATTTAGCATCTATGTGGCACATCTTTTTTCGCTGTCACATTTTATTTTGGCACCTTCAAAAAGCGAGGTTAGACCTGTTGTATAGTAAAAGCTATTTTTAGAGAAAAAATACATACTGTTACTATTTCACTTTCAAAACTTTCGTGAGTTGTACTAGACATTATTTTAACACACTGGAATTACAAAGTGTGAGACGCGACCGCGAGGAGTAACCTTGCCGCAACTCCCTCCTTACCCAGATGAAGATTCTCCGGATGAATCGAAACATTGTCGGTATCTAAATCGACGATATTTTCACGTGAGTAATTCCCGTGTGTTAAAATAATTCTGTTATAAGATTGATAGCGCGGTTATAATCTGTTGAACCTACAAAACATTGAATTCGAAATCAATAATCATTTATTCAGTAAGTCTACCGAGAATTATGTTGAATAGTTTTAAGAGCTAGGAGATTTACTTCGCGACCAGCGGGGCTAAAAAGGCCGCTATAGGAGAGACACAATAGGAATTGCAAAAATGCCGTTCTTGTCACTCTGTCTATGAAAAGAGACGGCATATAGTTCAAATTCGTATTGTAATTCTGCTATAACGGCCAAGTTCTATGAAAAACCAGCTGCCCTAGCTAAGTTACTTATTTACAATCGCTAACGCTATTGGTAACAGAAAAAATGTATGAAAATTATAATTCAATGACGTCTCGTGTCAGGAGTGTCAGAATAAATAATTAGCGATGATAGAAATGGGTTCGATACGAAGCGCGTGTAATTTGGCTGGGGCGATAATTAGTTGCTAACAAATACGGTCTGGGGTAGCATTCTTGTAATTTTCTTCGCTTCAATGAATCTGCGATAAATAGGTATAAGTTATAGCGCAATTTAGCTTCGATTTATCTCCCGTTGGTCCACAAGCACGCCAGAGAACCTGTTTCTCTCGTCAGGCGGCCCGCCATCAATCATGCGTTGAATACAAACATCAGATCTTATTACTCATCGCCGTTCGGGGCCATTTGTTACCGGGGGTTTTTAGTCCAATACTTACGGACTAATTACTTTGGTAATTATCTACTACTGTGCTGGATTTGGAAGTGCAATGTATTTTTAGCAAGTGAAATGAATTTTTATTATGTAGGTACTGGCTTGTTGCTGTTGGTAATTGACTGCTGGTGTAGACTTCCTCTTTAAATCACCCGTCTTCTTCTTCTTTCGAGTCGATGTATCAAGTTTTAGATAAGTTTTAGGGCCATTTTGACTAATAGGCCACATCCACGGCACTGTTTGAGCAAGCCATGAGGTCTTCCATCGTGCAGGTGTTGGGACATGATGGACACACAAGCACGTGTGGCATAGTTTGCACCTGGGCACCACACGGGCATTGAGTCTCATTTTCACTGATGATCATGCCCCATCTACTCAAGTAATACTACTAATCACCCTGCTTAGTCATGTGCTTCTTCTATTGTTGTAGATTGATGGGCTGCTGTATAATGATCAATCTGATTGAAAATTAAAAAAAAAAACACTTTAAGGATCTTTATGTCTCTTGGGTCAAGACTTCTGCTTGATCCTAATGAAGTTCCTTTGATAGTATTAGTACTTATTAGTATGTACCTACTTGAAAATAAGTAGGTAAACTCACTTAACCTTAACGAGTTGCTGACGTTTCGGACACAATATCTTGGGACACAGTGTCCCAAACGACACTTTTGATTTTAATATTTTTGTTACTGTCGTTTCGGACACCATTAAAAATAGCTGCATTGGACAGTCGGATGAAGAAAGAAAATCTATAGTTATTAGTTGATTTTAAAGGGTTTATCAGGTAATTAATATGGTGCCAAATGCTGTGTAAAATACTGTGATTGTTGTAGGTTAAGTTTTTATTTTGTTTCAGAGTTTTATTGTTTATATTATTATATTATATTATATATATTTATATACATAATTAGGAGTAATTATAAGTCTATGATTGAAATAATGATTATCTGTGATTTTTATACTTGTATACGCGCTTAGGATAATTACTTAGGTTCTTACTTTTTTTAATAATAATAAATAACGCCAAATCAGTAAATGTTGTCGGGATATTTTTCTCAGTGCACTATAAATTGTCTGTGATTTTTATACATAAGTACCTAAAATAATTACTTTTTTAATACGTAAGGAAAGATAGAAAAATGTTTTAAGATAGGTAAAAGAAAATTTTTAGTTAACATTTTTAATGTTTTTTTTTTTATTTTGTTGATTTTAAAATGTTTAATAGGTTAAATTTGTGCCAAATTCTGTGTAAAATACTGTGATTATTGTAGGTTAAGTATATTTTATTTTGTTTAAGAGTTTTATCGTTTTTTTTCGTAGATAATAGGCCTTGCTGATGTTGAAAACTAACAAATAAAAAGTAGTCATTTTATGTCTGTTTTAACCAAGGATTTTTATACTAACGTAACCGGATGGTTCACTCGACTTTAATGTAAAAGGGATTTTGAACCTTATCACTACTACACAGCGTTCTATTATAATTCAATCTTGGTTATAAGGATTCTTGGTCTCGTTGAGAGGCCTTCGTGGTAGCTTTGTCCCTTTCACACTCGTTGTTGGATTAGTAGTGTGCCCATGTCATTTAAATTTCAGGATATTCACTAAGAATCAGGAATGTTTAGTTCACAAATTATGGTCGCCCTTTAGAAAAAGACACCGCCCAAGTTTCATCTCTCAAGCAAACCGCGTTTTCTGTATCAGTGCGCGTTCCAGTTACGTTAGTATAAAAATTCATTGGTTTAAACTATTGATTATCTGTGATTTTATACATACATATCCTGTCTTAGAATAATAAAAGAAATCTTTGAGATATTTTTAAGTCATCATATATTATTTAGATAGGTACCTAAGTATACAAGATGTTGATTTATACCAAATATACGCTATGAATGAGACTTGTTGTTTTTTTAACATTAATGTGAGTCACCACACGCTCGCAAAGCAATTTGATTAGCTTTATCATATCATTTATTATATTTTGCTTAATTTTTTTTTACCTGACTGTACTCAACAGCTTCAATAATTTGATGGTGTCCGAAACGACAGTAACAAAAATATTAAAATCAAAAGTGTCGTTTGGGACACTGTGTCCCAAGATATTGTGTCCGAAACGTCAGCAACTCAACTTAACGGCCTGTTTCCCTAGGCTATATATTCTCATTTTCGCTGTCACTATTTCTTCTGCAGCGAAACGAACATAATCTTGTTGTTAGCTTGTTAGATAAATGTTATTTTATATTGTTAGATAATTGTTATTGTTAGTTGTTAGATAAATCAATTTGTTTGGTATTCCTGTGTGTATTGTCTTCGTAAATTTCATGTCCATTTCAATAAATGTCAGGCTAGAAAGCTAACACCAGTAGCCTGATGGCAAATCAAACAATTCTCGTTAAGCTGCAGCACCTGTGGTGATAAACCGGACATAAGGAAATAGAACCTTACGCAATACTTTATTAGAATAGTCCTATTAGAAACATGACTGTTCGGTTCCCACAATGCTCTGATACGCAGATAGCATTGTACCCTCACAACTTATTATAAACTTCGAAAGTTTTAATTATCACTATTTTGCATACTTAACTTCAAATGAATAAGGTTCAGATTCGCTGCTTCTTTTATTGATACAGAAGAAAGCAAACGTAATATTACGAATTCGCTTTGTGAGCGAACTTTCTTCGGCTATTGTGGCTAAATCATGAGGTAATTAATACGGACACGCCTTGGGTGATGATGGTGATTGTACACTGATGGATTAGAATGAGCTTTTTTGTGTCTGGAAACTTTTACCTACATACCTTTCCTCCAATCACAGCTCTCGTCGTATTTATTACCCCTCACCCATTCCTGTTAGTAACACCAGTGTGACAATCTGGTGTGACCGCGATTCCATCTATTCTTCCAGATTCCAGAAAGTAACGTTTTCTTCATAGAAATGGACTGCGACCATGTTTTTTGTCCTTCTCTCTTTTCGTATAAGTACCTTGTTGTTTTTGGAACATTACCAAAACGGAGTACCTATACCTTTATTGCACCTAAAGTCACTCATAGTTTAGTCGGCCTCACAGGAAAAACATGGTATACACGCGTAAAGCTGACTAAGCTCTGGGTTTCCTCACGAAGCTCTTCTTCACCGTTAAGAGCTCATGTTAATCGAGTTAAAATGTGTAGATAAGCTCATTTTACAACTTTCTTGTTGTCTGTCGTTCCGGGTTTAAATCTTGCAACTCAGAGCACTTCCCATTAGTTAGCAAGATGCTAATGAAATGAATATGGTGTGGATAACTGTCTCAACTTCAGAGTGTACACATTCCCTTATCTTCCGTTCAAGTTCCGTTAAGTGTGCACCAACCCTAAGCTGGTCGTGGCTAATTCCTAATTAGAATCGAAAGTGTTGCGATGTCGATTAGTCGATAGCAAAGGTTACTCGATGCCGATTCATTGTTGTGTGTACTCCGGCCAAAGACCCCGTCAATATTACAGTTCGCGCGGTTTTTGGCGCACGAGAGAAGCTTTATAAAACCCGTCACAGACATGGGCGTAGCTATAGATTTGTTATGGGGGGGTCCAAGGGTTCCAAAACACTCCAAAACACAAAGAACTTTGTTAAGGGCGGGGGTCCAGGGGTTCCAAAATACAAAGATTGACTAGGTTTCCTTAGAACTTAATAGGCTACAGTCCGGACTTACATTATAATTACGTGCAATACATTTCCGAAGCTGAATCTACAATATTTTTACTAATACAATAAAAAACGGCTGATTTTACTCTGGCGCATTCGAATATAGCGTGTACTGTACTTGCCAATTAAAATAGCTGCTCCGGGCATAAAATTCATATTAGATTGCATCTCTGCAGGACAAGTGAATATAAGGTTATGTAATGGACGCTCTCGCATAATAATAAATTGGTTGTCCAACTAAATCAGTAATTAGCACGAGCGATATTCAGTACTAGGATCCTATGCTAAGGCATGTTACTAATATGAAAAGAGATTGATGAATATTTGTTTGATAATCCACTTGCTGTAACTTGTATCTACATCGAATTATGGGTTGGAATATGACATTCAAATCTAACTCTATTTAAATAAATAAATATTGAGAATCGTATCAATGGTAAATAGATCGTCCACAGACGTAAAAAACTATCCAATCCAAGGCAATCACTGGACTAGTTGAGTAGGTAGATGAGCCAAGCCTTGGTCTAAACTAAAATACCTATCAATATTTTTTCTTTGTAGGGTTCTGTTGTTGGGCCCTTTGCCCAGCCTTGCGATCACCAGCTTCTTAGTTCGCGTGATGTAAAAAGAACGCTGGAAGAAAGTGGAGTGTGTTTTGTCTCATGTTTGCGAATAGGTAACCCATTCGCAAGCATGAGACAAAACACACCCCCTCTACTTTCTTCCAGCGTTATTTTTACGTGGCGCGAGTTACCACGGAGTGCCACGGGAACGGGCACCCCGGGAACAGCCGAAATTTATCTACTTAGCTAGATCATTACTTCAGCGTCTTTGAGGCCTGCCCTGGCGTCTTCGCCCATCCAATTTATAACATGGACCTTAGCTCATTCTAAACCATTTAAAACTTTTAAACAAAAAAACGCTTGTGACTTTGAATAGTTAAAACGTCTTCACTATTTTTAGTTACCATAAACATCCTAGCAACTAGATAGCCGTCGATTTCCTTGTTTATTCGCTGTAATTGTCGTGTGGGCGTCAGCATCGATTGGTGACTCGTTTTGTTGGATCAAAACTTTAATACAAGCCGAGCCTACAGAAGTAATAGACTTGTTAACTTCCTTTTACGATTGTAAGCCTACTAATGGTATAAAAGAACTGTCTTCTGCTTCTTTTCTCTTTTTTTTTTGTCAATTGCATTAAAACACAATTCCAGATATGTTTCACACATTCATATTATTTATTTATTTAATATTCTCAGGGTATGAAATATATTTATTTAAAATTCAGTAAAGAAGCCTCTTCTGTGTAAATTTATGAAGGCTTATACGCTATAGAAGATGCTCGTAAATCACTCTTGCCAGTGTGCACTGAAATTTTAAAGCCTTGGCTTATAAAGGGTGTTCTTTAGCACTAAATGTGTAACGTGAAATACTTGTATTTGTGGCGATATGTTAGAACGTGATATTTCATTTCGAAAGCAATCTACTTTCGCTTTTAGAAGTCTGCAAATTCGTTAAATAAAATATTATTGATCAATTTGATTAAATTACAATAATGAATATTAAAATAATAAAGGTGATAGGCGAGTAAATTAGACCCGTAAACATTTAAAATATTAATCACCAAATTAATTAAAACATGGTTTGTCGTAAAACAATGCAAGTCGTAAAACCAATCAATATAAGCTACGTTTTAGCGTAAAGCTACACTCACTGTTTTTCGACATCCGCTCTGCATATTTTCTTCGATCTATACTCCAATGAATACTAAAGATTTATTTGTCAAATTACCATATCGTTTTAGTGTTGTTACGATTGCAAAATTGATAAAGATAAATGAACGGTTCTGTTAACAGCTAGAAAGCGACGATTTATTGGTGTATTGTATATTACCTAACTGAAAATACTTCGGCAGGTAGTAAAGATAATCGAGATTATGGACGAAAATAATTGATTCGATTTTACCGTAATATACAGGTGAAACTTTTATGCAGAATCCGATAGTTTATTATTTACAAATGACTCAACTGATTCTATCTTTTCGAACCTAGGTAAGATAAATGAGGATTATGTTTATTGATTATACAGGGTGAATTTTTGAGATGGGGCAGTAAGGGCAGCTACCTTAACCGTTGTAGCTAGAGGAAAACGTTCTTAGGAGACCATCCTTAATTTTTGAAAATATTTCGACCTGCATTCACAGATTTTGAAAAATATGTACAGTCAGCGAGAAAATGGGCCATTTACACAAAAACTTTTTTTGATGCCAATCGATCCTGTTTCATCTAAGGATAAAAAGGCTCTTTCAGACCAACTGAGGTTAGAGTACTAGAAAAGTCAGAAATCGCTAAAATGTATTTCTGAGACAAGACAGTAAGGGCTACCTTAACCGTTGTAGCTAGAGGAAAACGTTTTTAGGAGACCACCCTTAACTTTTGAAGATATTTCAACCTGCATTCACAGATTTTGAAAAAAATGAACAGTCAGCGAGAAAATGGGCAATTTACACAAAAAAATTTTTTGATGCCAGTCAATCCTGTTTCATCTAAGGATTAAAAGGCTCTTTCAGACCAACTGAGGTAAGAGTACTAGAAAAGTCAGAAATTGCTAAAATGTATTTTTGAGACGGAGCAGTAAAGGCAGCTACTTTAACCGTTGTAGCTACAGGAAAACGTTCTTAGGAGACTACCCTTACTTTTGAAGATATTTCGACAAAATGATGAAAAATTATGACAAATGACAAAATGATTTCGTACGAAATGTATACCTAATCAAAGTTATTTGCGTTTTCTGACTTTTCTAATACCCTTGCCTCAGTTGGTCCGATAGAGTCTTTTAATCCTTAGATGAAACAGGATCGAATGGCATCAAAAAAAGCTTTTATGTAAATTGCCCATTTTCTCGCTGACTGTACATTTTTTTCAAAATTTGTGAATGCAGGTTGAAATATCTTCAAAAGTTAAGGATAGTCTCCTAAAAACGTTTTCCTCTAGCTACAACGGTTAAGGTAGCCCTAACTGTCTTGTCTCAGAAATACATTTTAGCGATTTCTGACTTTTCTAGTACTCTAACCTCAGTTGGTCTGAAAGAGCCTTTTTATCCTTAGATGAAACAGGATCGATTGGCATCAAAAAAAGTTTTTGTGTAAATGGCCCATTTTCTCGCTGACTGTACATATTTTTCAAAATCTGTGAATGCAGGTCGAAATATTTTCAAAAATTAAGGATGGTCTCCTAAGAACGTTTTCCTCTAGCTACAACGGTTAAGGTAGCTGCCCTTACTGCCCCATCTCAAAAATTCACCCTGTATACTCAAAATCTTTTTTTGCTATAATTATTATGAAAATTAAATTTTATATCCAACACAATATCATTTTGCATTCAAAATTGGACCGTGTTACCCAATCAGAATTGACTAAAATCGAAAACAGACAAATTCATACCATATAGATCTTTAATATGTCTTTATTTACAAGTTATAGTAGGTAAATAAAGTAGTACCTATATCAGTCCCACAACACAAGTTCTGCTTACTTTGGGGCTGTGTAAAATGTTGAGCATTATTTCTTTAATGATAATTATTATTACGGGATTTTATCGCGTACCTTTTATTTATTTTGTTTCCCGACGTTTCAAACACGTTGCAGCGTTCGTGGTCACGGGATGACTGAAGTACTGGAGCTACCGCCGAGAATTGAGAAAAAATAAATAAAAGGTACGCGATAAAATCCCGTAATAATAATTATCATTATGTTAACAAATCGCGAAAGTTTAACAAGTTATATTATTTCTTTATTTATATTTGTAGTCAAAATTCATACATTTAAAATTCAAATATCACTTATTCAGTGGGACCGTTATGATCACTTTAAAACGTCTTAAAAGCTAGGTGATTCTACTCCGGTTCTTTCGCGACCAACACCGTGAAGAATCGGGGCAACAAACACGGTATGGAGACTAGCTTTCTTTTCGGTAATCCAGTAGTGATCCTATAAACAACAACCTACCGAGATCGTTACTGTCTAGTTCACCAGTTCACTATCTAATACCTACTGATTTGACATTTACTTATACTAGGACATAGATATGATACAATCGAATTCTACTCTCAATGACCGTTGCGATTACAATTACACCGATTATTTTCGCTGACCTGTTATGAAATTGAGATCACCCGCGGCGCCTGCGCAGTGTCATCTGACCTCTTGCCATAGAGTATGTAGCAGTGTAAGTCTATACCAGTGTTACTGTGACGAAACAAATTTACTAAGAAGACAGTTTTATTCAAAGTTTTGGACGAGTATAATATTAAAGCCCATAAGCATTAAAATTCATTTTCGCAAAATCCGGAGTTGGTCGCCTTCTGCATAACACCACTCATTTTATCATTGGTTCGCGAAACGAATAATGAGGTTGTAGTTCTTAAAGTAATTTTCGGGACTTATTCGCGTAATAACATTGATTAATTTACCTCGATGTTTCAGATGACATTACAGCATTAAGTCACCATGTTTACGAGTAGACTCTGCTACGTTTCCTTTGTGGTCTGAATAAGTTAACTGTTAATCTGTTTTCAGCCTTAAAACATGGTTCTACGAGTGAATTTACAATGAAACGTCTTTCAAAGTGACAGAAGCTGCTCTTACGACAACAAACAGACAGGCCAGCGGTTATTTGCATAACGATGTGCATTATACTCTCTTTTGTTGCGAAAATGAAATCGAGTTATTTTTCAAGCTTTTTGTTCCGTGAGTTGCGGCATTGGAATTTGCGAATGTTCGAAGTTCGAACCTCTTTGAAATCAGGGCCTTCACTCTACTTTACAATCGATAATTATATCGAGCCAATAGACCTAAATTGTGTTGATTTGTACAGTTTGTTGCTAAAATAAACTGAGCAGAACTTTTTCGAGACCATAGACTAAAGAGGTATAAAACACACATAATGTAATATACCTAGGTACCCAAATTGTTTGTATTTTTCATAGATTAATCGTCGTCGTTCCTCCTGGTATTTTCTATAAGTAAACATTCCTTTAATTGTATTAATAATTGAGTATAAGAAAAAAAAAATGTATTTGATTCGAACTATCAAAGTTGATTAGTGATAAATTGATTGCATCTACACTAAATTACAAAAAAATGTAGAGCAAAGTTCAACTCTAGTATTAACCTATCGATCTAGTATACTAGATTCATAATATCGATTATAACAGTAAACGGAATTGCTTTTCATCCATATTTTACAATCAATGATAAGCTTTGTCTAGATGGAACATAAAGGATATTGACCATTTTGGACCAAATGCTGCCCAGGCATGGGTATACCTTTATTTTTTTCCTTACATGAAGAGATATTGAAAAAATAATATTTAAAAAAAAAACATCCACGGGTTCATACGGGTGAATTTTTGAGACAGGGCAGTAGGGCAGCTACCTTAACCGTTGTAGCTAGAGGAAAACGTTCTTAGAAGACTTTCACTAACCTTTGAAGATATTTGGACCTGCATCCTCTGATTTTGAAAAAAATGTACAGTCAGCGAGAAAATGGGCAATTTACACAAAAACTTTTTTTGATGCCAATCGATCCTGTTTCATCTAAGGATTAAAAGGCCCTATCGAACCAACTGAGGTGAGAGTACTAGAAAAGTCAAAAAACGCTAAAATGTATTTTTGAGACAAGACAGTAAGGGCTACCTTAACCGCTGTAGCTAGAGGAAAACGTTCTTACGAGACTATCCTTAGTTTTTGAAGATATTTCGACCTGTTTTCACAGATTTTGAAAAAAATGTACAGTCAGCGAGAAAATGGGCAATTTACACAAAAACTTTTATTGATGCCAATCGATCCTGTTTCATCTAAGGATTAAAAGACTCAATAGAGTTCTCTTTAGACTCTTGCATCAGTTGATCCAATAGGATCAACTGAGATGCAAGAGTACTAAAATCAGAAAACGCAAAAAACTTTGATTATACATTTCGTACGAAATCTTTTGTCATTTGCCATCATTTTTCATCATTTTGTCAAAATATCTTCAAAAGTAAGGGTAGTCTTCTAAAAACGTTTTCCTGTAGCTATAACGGTTAAGGTAGCTGGCCTTACCACTCTGTCTCAAAAATACATTTTAGCAGTTTCTGATTTTTCTAGTACTCTTCCCTCAGTTGGTCCGATAGAGCCTTTTAATTCTTAGATGAAACAGGATCGATTGGCATCATAAAAAGTTTTTGTGTAAATTGCCCATTTTCTCGCTGACTGTACATTTTTTTCAAAATCTGTGAATGCAGGTCGAAATATCTTCAAAAATTAAGGAGTCTCCTAAGAACGTTTTCCTCTAGCTACAGCGGTTAAGGTAGCCCTTACTGTCTTGTCTCAGAAATACATTTTAGCGTTTTTTGACTTTTCTAGTACTCTCACCTCAGTTGGTTCGATAAAACCTTTTAATCCTTAGATGAAACAGGATCGATTGGTATCAAAAAAAGTTTTTGTGTAAATTGCCCATTTTCTCGCTGACTGTACATTTTTTTCAAAATCAGAGGATGCAGGTCGAAATATCTTCATAAACTAAGGATAGTCTCCTTAGAACGTTTTCCTCTAGCTATAACGGTTAAGGTAGCTGCCCTACTGTCCCGTCTCAAAAATTCACCCTATACTTATATATTTTTTTCTCAATACTCCTCGGATAGATTCTGAAGCGCTTTTTGTTACAGACTAGTATTAGTCTAAGGAACATTATGCACTATGATTCAATGTTGGGCAGCACTTGGTCCAACGTCCATACAAAAATGGTCAATCTCCTTTACATAATTTTTAACCATCCAGCTTTAGCTGTTTTTACAAATTGGATCAGTATCACCTTCGAAATTATGAAAGTAAACAAAGCCTTTTCATGAATGTGAAATATTTTGAGAAAGCACATGCGAAAGCGAATTTACATAAAAATAATCGCAATCATCTTGTACGAACCTAATTTGTTTAAACAACGGAATGTTTTTGATAATATCTGCGATTATCTGCGAATTAGCACCACATCTTTCCCCGGGTTTCTACTAGTTACACAATATTGCTTAAGTTGATGCCACTTGGAGCTCGGCCCGTGAGAAAAGCCGTCACACACGGGAAATGCTCGCCGGAAGAGTTTAAGAGCTACTGTCAACTAAAGTATTTCGGACAACCAGTTGACGAGTTTCGAGTGCTCACGATATTAGCTTAGCAGCAAAAAAGTAGGAAGCGCTACACGTTATGCCGCTTATATCATGTTGGACGAGCCTAAGCCAGCGCGACCGAAGGCGAATTGATGCAATGCGAGTGCTACCAGACGTTTGGCGAGTCTGATCAAACCAATGCAAATTGGCGCTTGTATTCACTAGGTCAGCTAGGCGAGCGATGGCAAGGCAAGGCAAATGGTGCTGTCCACACGTTGGCATTGGCGTTCACTCGGCGAGCCTGCGCCAGTGTGCAGAGCGGCTTTACATGACTTTCAAGATCAATATGTAGTAGTGGACATAGCTTTGTATGCAGTTGTAGGAACAATCCTACAACTACGCATGATGAATAGACTGTGTAAAGGGTGATGGTTAAATGAGATGTGAATAAGATAGCGGTTGATAGAGCAGACTGGAAGAAGAAGACATGTTATGACCCTACAAAAGGCCAGGGAAATGATGAATTACAAACTAATGGCGTATTGTAGTACCTACATAACGGATTTGTCATTGTAGTTTTGTGGTACCTATGTATCTGTTTAGCTTTAGTAGATGGCGGCCTTTTGATTGTTTTTGATCTCTTCATTGTGGTTTTCTTTCTCTGTTACGAAACACATTTCCCTTGCTCTTTGTTGTTATAAGAATAACCGTAAAAAATATATAGGTACAAAGACTTTTTAAAAAGCTTCAAATAATTTATCCCCTCTATTAAACTATTGAACTTATCCAAACAATAAACTGTTTTGTTTTGATACTTCTTAAAATCTCGACAGTTTTAACGAGTTTCTACTTTTTTTTAATCTTCAAAACATATCGAAAAAATATTTAAATGTCAAGTTGTGTCTCAATATATTTTTATTACATCTGCATAATTTTATTCAGAGCACTAAAGTATATTTTTTAAAAGTAGATAAAGTGGATTAACGCTAAAAATAGGTGTCCTATGTAATCTGAGATCTTTTGGTAAGTATCTTCTTTTAGAATATTAAACATTTGTAACCTAATTTGAAATGACTTCTACTTCGACATTCAGATTTTTTGTAGAAACTTTAGAGTTTTTTATTCTTAATTTATGAGAGGTTATTTTTGGTCCTGGCAACTTAGATAAGTCAAAGATTATTTTTTCAATAAGATCATGCAGGTAGATTTCATCACTTTGACACGTCAATGATTTACTTAATTATTTTTGTAATAATATTTTTACTTAAGTACATAGATAGATAGATGGCATTTATTGTCATACAAGCAACACAATAACTTACAGGTTATTTATCACATAAATAAAAATTAAAATTACGTGCTCATTGTATGGCTAGTATAGAGCGATTTAATATCAACGGAGTTGGAGCATGTTTAGCAGAATCTGTCATGAAGATTGTATGAAATAATGAAACAATTCCACTTATATAAGCGAAGACGGTTATTGTATGTCTGTCTTCACTTTAGCCCAAAGGCCACTCTTGGCTCTCATGTCAGGAATTCAATTACCCGCCCGTCACTGCTTCATACTAACTATTAGTACATCTGTAGCTCGCCTGACTGTGGAATATCGGAGTGATGGCATTCGGAAAATCTTTGAGCCCTACTGTTGTAATGAATTTTCGAATTTCAAATTCTGTTCGAACAGTTGACATTTTTGTGTGCATTGATTTCATTGGCTTGTTTGAATTTCGGAAGAGAAGATTTTATGTGGCGAAGTCCTTTTGCAGATTACTTACTTACTTGTAAGATTTTTTTAAAGAAATGCAGTTAAAGATTTGGTATACTTATATCAAAGGCATGGCCTACCCCATGCCTTGGATAGGTACCAAATTTTAGCTGTTGAATGCTAATAATATTTTTCAGCTTTACTACCTTCATAAAAAAAACGCATGCAGAATCGTTGCAAGCCTTTTTAAAAAGCACCTTTTTAAAACCAATAACTGTCCGTCGTCGAGCCATCAATCACCATCAGCTTAAAGAGACCAAAACATGGCTCGCTCAATTTAAAACAACAACAAAACACACCTCATCTCAACTCAAATCAACAAAGAACACTTTTGGTTGTTTTTAGGGTTCCGTACCTTAAAAGGTAAAAAAAGGAACCCTTATAAGATCACTTTCTTGTCCGTCTGTCTGTCTGTCTGTCTGTCTGTCTGTCCGTCTGTCTGTCCGTGTGTCACCATCGATTATCTCAGGAACGGGTAAAGCTAGCAAGTTGAAATTTATACCATATACTAAGGTCTATAGTCCCTATTGTGAGTATAAAAATCAAGGTCCTGAGTCAACACTATAAAAAGATATAGGCAAATTTAGGTTTTCGTGAAAACTTGTGAGTACCAAAACTTACCTTAATTATCAACTTTTTTTATTTTTCGGAATTTTTCCTTTACTTGTGCTGGAAGACCTTGCTTGTAACCAAAATTGACAATTCTAGGTCAACCGGAAGTACCCTAGAGGTTTTGGGTCGAAAACCTAAATGGTAGTTCCCGTTGACCTAGAATAACGAAATTTGGCAAAAAGTAAGGTCTTATAGCACAAATATGGGAAAAATTCCAAAAAGTTAAAAAAGTTGAAAATTAAAGGGTGTTCCCATACATACATAGTTGACGCCAATTAAAATTGTCCTTCGAGTTGTATGGGCGCTCATACAATTAAGCGGACTAGTTTAATTGGCACCATGGTTAGGTACGGAACCCTCGGCGTACGAGTTCGACTCGCACTTGACCGGTTTTTATTTATTTTGTTATTGTTCAACACACTTTTGCTTGTGGTTTTTTAGCTTTTTCTTGTTATTGTTCACTATTCATGCCGTCTTTATTTACATTTTATAGAATCACACTTTTTACATCACTAAAAAAGGAAATTATAGCGGGCATTAAACTGTAATTTGGCAGAATAAAAACACGATGGTGGTCACAAAAAGCGCGGATTGTAAAAAACAATAACAAAATGGCCAAAGACAAGCGATCTGGCGTTTAATTATCTTTAACGGTTAGTCAGTCGGACTTTTTCTTCGTTGCCTCGGAAGCAGGTGATTGCAGTTCAGCTGTTCACTTTGATGAACGATAGCATTATGAAAATAAGCATAAGTATTACGCTTCTACTATAAGTATTGTAAAATGATGTCCTGTGAATTTGAATGTAGGATATAATATTATTCTACTGATCTGAAATTAACTTCATTTTTTACTCGATAAAGGAGAGCAATGTTTAATTATGTGGCGAATGGCAAAAATATTAGCTAGACATGTGAATGTAGTAAATCAATTCTTAGAAAATCTTTTTTTAGTTGAGATACTAAATTGCTCAGAAAACAACACATGAACGAGCCTTGTCAGAAATGACTAGCAGTGCGATTTACACTTCTTTCTCGGAGTTCATCCGATACGACAATTTTCTTCGGAAAGTTGACGTTTTAAAGCAAAGAAACGTCACTTTCCGAAATCGGAATATATTCCGAGAAGTATCGAATCGCCCTGCAGGTAAGTTTACCACAATCATTTTCTAATAAACATATAGGCCTCTAATAGTAAACTCCGCTCAACTTGTGTCTAAGTTGCACCACGGAGGATGGCAATAGTTAAATCCGTGGTGCAACTTTGACAGAAGTTGAGCGGAGTTTATTAATAGAGGCCAAAGATAAGCACAAACAAGAGCACAATAATAAATAATAGAACTACATAGTACTGACAAGAGTAGCCGAGCTAGTCTTGACATTACTATTCGTGCTTAAACAAAACGCAGTAACTTCTCCTGTAACGGATGCGAGCATTGCACAATAGCCTTGAATAACTGAATACTGAGTACAGTCGACAAAAAGTTTATGGTAAACAAGTCAATATAGTCGCATCTGCCGAACGCAAATGTTTATTGATGTATGTTCTCGTTGACAGAAGTCAGTGAAGTATTTAGTGACTGACAGATATATTATGTTTAGTGCTTGCAAAAGTAGGCATGCATTATATTTAGGTCTACCTCTTAGTTTTCATTTTTGTTTCAACTCAAAGTTGGTTTTTGATATTCAGCGTAGCGTAGCGATAGATAATAGTTGAAATTATTTTCGCTTAGCGAAAATATAAACTTATATCATAAAGAAAATAACTGTCAAATTTTCGAAAACCGTTGATTGATTACCATAGCAATTTCGTTCTAATGCTAAAAATGTAAAACATTTTTTGACAGATTACAATATTGCTTTAGTAGTTTGAGTATCTACTAAAGATACTCAAATATAAAAACCAAGCTTTAGTCAATGGACCTTTTGAACTGTTTTTTTACTGGATTAACGATGCATTTGCAGCTATGAACTTTGCACCTTTGAACTTTGCACCAGCGTTTTATCAAATCCATTCAGAAGTCATGTCTGCGACAGTACTGTGTTCTGAGTTTTCACAATACGTTTCCGAAGTTCCACGCACTGTTGTCTGTCTTGTACTGTCGAGTTACAGTGGATTGGTTCAAGTTATAAACTTATTAACCTACCAAAAATTAGCGTAAGTTTGTATTATCATTTACTAGCAGCGCCCTCTCGGCGTTGCCCCCGTAGTGATGGTATATGGTGGTGATGATGATGATGAATATATATAACCTATAACCTAGCCTATAACCTTCCTTAAGAGTTTAACTATCAAATGCAGACAGAATTTTTGAAATCGGTCCAGTAGTTTCGGAGCCTATTCGTTACAAACAAACAAAAAAACATAAAAACTTTCCTCTTTATAATACACTGGCCTGAAAAACTAAGTAAGTACTACACTTTTAATTTTTTTTTTCTATACTATAGAAGTTAAAGATTCCATAAGATTCCATTTCCCAAAGGAAGGTTATCGAGTATAAAGTTTTCATATACAAAATTAAACTCTTTTTCTAGTCCTTTTTATTTCGAAAGTAGGTAAGGATATCTTGTGTACTTACATAAAAAGTTATTGCAATTTTAAAAGTGTGATAAGTACTTAGTTTTGCAGGCCAGTGTATTAGCGTAGAAGTGTAGATTTGATTGTTGAAACTTCTGTGATTTGGCTGTAACCCCATAACTGATTAAGCTGATATGTAAATTATTAACTGGGATTTATATGGGACTTCTAGAATCATCATCATCTTCCTGCCCTTTTCCCACTTACGTGGGGTCGGCACAACATGTATTTTTCTTCCATTTCCCTCTATCAGCCGTCATCTCAACACTCACTCCTTTCTTACTCATGTCAACTTTCACACAATCCATCCATGGGACTTCTAGAATATCGACACAAATAAAGACGCCAGTTTCACAGCTGTAAAATGTTTGCCAACTCATGTAGACATTAATAAATTGTTTATGTAGCCTTTAAACCAGAGAATCAACTATACGAGCTATATCAACATTCTTCATCATTCAACATTCATGTTTGTCTGCATTGAGCCAACGACGAGGCAAAAACCTCTTTCCATCTAAATTTTACGTGGGGTGGTAGGTACCTACTGACCATTTTGGTGAACGCACAATTTGATCTATAGTAGGTAATGTAGAAGAAATTCATTATCTCGTAGGATATAGTGCCTAGTCATAATCTCGGCCTACTTCTCTAAACTATGTTATGCATGTAAGTATTTACTTATTTAAATAAATAAATAAATACCTATTGCTGGACATTTGACACAGCGCCATCTAGGATTTGTAGGAAATGAAGAATTTTTTTGTTAAGTACGTAACGTTTATTTTCATGATATAAGACTAGCTAAAAGCTCATGCCTTGCATCCTCCGATAGGACACAGAAGCGGTACAATAATTTGCATCAGGAAACTTCTGCCGACACCGGCGTCCATTCTGCCGTCTCATTTAAATGACACTTTCCATTTCCGCTAGGTGGCGCTGTTCAGTTGCGTAACTTTGAATACGATAAGTACAGATTGAATTAAAAGACATAAAAGGATTACGGCAGACGAAGATACCAGCTGATCTGATAGCAACTACTTGCAAAAAGTGAATTTGTGCCTCATATAATTATAACGTATACGAGTATTTAGATATGCTTTTCGAATGTCTGAAGATCTAAGCAGGTGTCTTCCGTCTTTGGATACAATCGTGAGCCTGATGACGTTTAAGTTCCAACATCTTTTAAAACTTTTTTAAGCTGCCGAGACCAAAGTACTTAAATGGTAAGTAAAACTTCTAATCTGTCATGATAACCAAGTGAAACCTGAAATGTAATGTTATCGGAACTTTTGTGAAATCAACCTTTTACAAACCTCGTAGGTAATTAAATAACTTTCAGGTCACAAGATAACTTTTATGAGTTCATATAAAATGTTGTAAATAGTTATTGTTTTAGTTAATGGAAAATTAACCCACAAAGAAATACACATTTTATGAATTTGGAGCCCTAAATTTGAATGTGGCTTTTTTTATAGTCGGCAATAAAATCAATGAATGTGTCTTGAATGAAATTGCGACATACGCGATAGGTTTAGGCCGTTACTACCTACACGCTGGCGCAAGCTCGCCGAGTGAACGCCAATGCCAACATGTTGACAGCACCATTTACCTTGCCTTGCCATCGCTCGCTTAGCTGGCCGAGTGAATACAAGCGCCAATTTGCATTGTTTTGCATAGACTCGCGAAACATCTAGACTAGACGGTAGCAGCCTTGCATAAATTCGCCTTCGCTCGCGCTGGCTTAGGCTCGCCCAACATGTATAGGCCGCATTATAGCTTACATTTCATTTCATTTCATTTATTTAGCCATAAAGTTACATAGCATAACATTGGCAAGTCAATTTACATAGGTTCATATTTTATCATAATTTCATTTAGGTACCTACACAATTAACAAAATATAAATTTTAGGAATCCGAATACAAATCATAAAATGAACAACTCATATATTCATCGATATGGTAAAATGGATGAGATTCAAGGAAACATTTTAAAACGCAGAAAACTGAGCGCACTGCTACACATATCTCCATTGATACTGATCGCAGGCCCAATGAAGCATGCAATCAAGTGTAGCTGACCCTTTGTTTACAAAACAAAACGCTACGATGTTTGTAGAGGAAACCAAATAGCTCCCTATGGTTGAATGGCACTTACATAATCGTAATTCTTATAATTGATAGGCTATTGTTCCACTGCGTATGTAGGTTTAGGTCAATTCGATTATTGAACGAAAACAAGCGGGTACAGGGTGTGCTGCAATCAATGAAACTTTTCAGGGGCAGATGCGTTTCAATGAAAATCAACTTACGGGGTATGAATTCGTGTAAAGTTTAAGTTTGGATCTGGTCTGTTTCTGTGAATGAATTTGTATGAATGAATGAGTTTTTCGCACACAGTCGAAACAAGAATAAAAAATATCGAAAAATACCATTTGAAACCACCCTTATCTTATTAAATTTTTAGATTATAATATTAGACATTTTTCCCATATTCTATTAGACGACAAATATCCTTCATAATATTAAAATCTACGAGTATTTTTTACATGGAATTCTGTAGATTTGACGCAAGTCTCTACTTACAGTTCAATGAATTTCGTAATCAATTAAATACTTGAATAAAAACGTCCTGTATGGTATGTTTAGGGAATCAATTGAGCCGAGCCACAAATCAAATTAATTAGCCACGTCAAGTGGCGGGCGGGGTCGCGATTCGTCGCCGTACATTACAAGTATTTTGTACATTTGTACAATTGAAAAATTGCTCCTATAAATTGTTAATCGTGAGTGCAAACACGGTTGATGTTCTATCAGATATATAAGCATTAAGGATTTTTTGATGCTTTAATGTGGGTAGAGACACAACATGCAAAACGTACTGTAATAATGTACCAAATGCATTGTTGTTTCCTCGTTATACTTTTCTTTATCATTAAGCTGTGTCCCCAGTAGGCAAACTGTGAGCGGCCGACTGAGTTTGCGGCGTATCGGTTGAGTACGCTCTTCCA
This sequence comes from Camptogramma bilineatum, assembly GCA_958496255.1. Taxonomy (NCBI): domain Eukaryota; kingdom Metazoa; phylum Arthropoda; class Insecta; order Lepidoptera; family Geometridae; genus Camptogramma; species Camptogramma bilineatum. The sequence goes on from OY292453.1 coordinate 3,134,351, forward strand.
TATTTGAAATGGAGTGTCCACAGTTTACTAGTTTGCAGCGTTACGCTGCAAACTGCGTACAGTGAGCGCAACTCAGTCGGCCGCTCACAGTTTGCCTACTGGGGACACAGCCTTAGTGAGCATACCTTATATTTTTTCATTGAAAAATCGATAGCCTATTAATTGACAGTGATTTCCCACTTCGATTACACTAATATTATAAATGCGAAAGTATGGATTTTACGATGGATGGATGTCTGTTTGATCTTCTATAACTCGGCAACCACTGAACCGATTTGGCTGAAATTTAAAACATAACTAGGTGATGACTGGGAATAGGACATAGGCTACTTTTTATCCGGGTACCACGCGAGCGAAGCCGCGGGCGGTAGCTAGTCTTATAACTTTTCCACTTACAAACGAAGAACAAGGAAGTGGCAAGCGTCTAGTTATCTAAGACTTGCTAATAGGTGGACTTGTTCCAGTCGTTTTAGTCTTGTAAACGCATTATTCATGACAGGCATGAGTTACTTATCGGCTCGCTATTACCTAGTATGACAATGTTTTTAGCTTCCTTCCGGCGCTTCAAGGAAATTGATTGACTTCAGGATATCCTGTTTTAATAAATAATATTTTTTTTTCTAAATAAGAGAACTGAGTGCTTATACCTATTTCCGCTCCCGGCAAATGAAATTATTTAAGTGATTTGAATGTTTCTACAAAATTCATAAAATTCAGAATTCTTGCATTGAGTCTCACAGACCGATTCAGTCTAGCAGACCGGTGATTCATCAGAGCATTGTAAGCTTTTATCATGGCCACGAATCCGTGACCCATTGTGGATTTGATACAATAAATTCAATTTCACCATTTCGCATGGTGCTCTAATAACTCACTTTAGGTACATGCACTTTCTCCGTTCCGTATAAGGGTCAGAAAGACCGTCGATCTCCTTGTAGAGACAGTGACCCAGTGAACTGTGGTTAACTAGAGAGGGGTTATCATTTCTTGGTCATCTTTGGCTCACTTGCGCTTGTAGGGATGCATTATTGTAGCCTCCGAGTGAAGTAGGATAGATTCAAAAAGCTTTTGGTCCTAATATATTACTTCTACTCTTATACTACCTACATCATGCAAAAAGGATAAAAAGATTTTGGACATAGCCCGGTCTCTGTGACCATTCGTCATATTTTTAAATGGCAGACGCCAAAATCCTGCGTGTGCCTTTGGAGCTTAAATGTTGGTTGTTCTACCAAAACGTAACGATTGAATAATTTATTGAAAACTGTTTCCAAAGAACAATATTTATTCCAAAGGTTTCATCTATTTTAAGCTTCCGCCTTCCTCTACTCCCCTGCTGCATAATCTATGAAATCAGGAATCTATGTAAGTATAAGAGTTTTAAGATATCAAAATAATTTCAATAGGTTCGGAGATTACCTACATCAAATCTCACACTCAGCTTTTTAGAAAATTATTGTAGAAGTTTATTTAATAGAAGGTTACCACAAATTAAGCTCTGAATTTGAACGCGCATGATCTGAACGCAGATAGGGTGCGCACTGTCAAATCCTTGCTATAACGATACCACCAAGAAGCTATGAACATTCACATTTTGGTTCCCACGAGTATAAAGTACAGTGATACATCTACTTAGATTACTCTCGGCTAGGCTCAGGACTAGCAGGCCCACACAAGGAGGGACCTTAGGATTGGAGTGCATTACTCGTATCAAGTATTCTATATTATGCTACTCTAGCTTCGACTTGCGGCTTCATCCGTCTATATTTCTACAAATGCCAATAATTTGATACACAAAAACTTTGAGATGATGTTGCTTTCTATCAATCAAGGGTAATTGAAAAAGTAAATCCAGAGATGGCTTCTTACAAACATAGAATATTTTTTTTGGAATCGCATGAATTATTTCAGAAATAATATCACACGCCTAAACATACAAAACTTTACGTCTTTATAAATATTGATGTCCTTAACTAAATGAGATTTATAAGTTTCAATTTCAATAAATGAATTGAAATTGAAAGACTTCACCAATATTATCAAGCTGAAAATTTTACCCAGAAGAAGCTTTAAAAGAAAGCAACAGGCACTCTTTTATACCTAGGTGGTAAAACTTTTAAAACTATCATGTTTATGAACATAACCATTAATCACTGAAAACTGAGTTTACCGTGACCGAAATGTCGGGAAACTCCAAAATTCACAAGGCATGGTAAATATCCCGTTTTCAGTTCTTAGGTATTATGTTCCTATGTTGGTTATTATTATAATCTTTAATACCTAATGAAAGCCGTGTTAATAAAGGCCTAAGTTTTTTTTTAATATTGGAAACTTAGCTTATTTTATGGAAACATTTGGAATTAATCAAGAATTACTCGTCAGGTGAGTGCATAAAAACCAGTTATTTGCTCTATCAATGCAATAATTACCTGTTAGATAGTATTTCTACTTTACTACAGCAAGCTGCGCTTATAAACTTTTTGCACACATCAACGTCACGACTGTCACTCTAAAGTGCTTCCAATAAAAAGTCACTTACGACTTACAGTCAGTTGCAAAAGTTGATGAATGTTTTAAAATTACATACAATTAGGTATAATACTCGAAAATCCTTACAGCTTATGAATTAAATCTCATTTGAAATACTGATCTTGAATGTATTTTATTAAAAAACAATGGCTTAATTCAAAATTTAATAAAACCAACTTCAATGTTACCAGCTAAGCAATTTTTTGCACTCGAGGTGCATTTCTGTTCATAACCCAGAAGATTCTTGACAGATCTTCACCAAATTTTCGTGGCACCAATCGGAAAGTATACCCTTTCGAAGAAAAAAAAGATATTTCAAATCAGTCCAGGCGTCTTCGAGTAATCAGGTACCATACATAAAAAAAAGATTCCGACGAATTGAGAACCTCTTTTTTTGAAGTTAAAAAGTATGTATAATTTTGTAAGCAATCTGACGTGCGCTAAATTAACAAATTAAGCTTGAAATTCATTTTTGTTGGTGACTGTACCGACCGGAGAGATGAGAAAACTAATGTTCTGTATCCGACGTATCCGCTTGTAATTGAATTTCAATAATGATCGTTTCGCGTGAGTAATGCCGTTGGCACCGACACGTAATCTCTCGGTTAACGAAAACAAAATATGATCAAGACTGTTTTAATCAAGATCTTTTGAAGATGTCTAAGGGGTTAGTCTCGGGGCCGTTCACCTACCCGCTGGTCAGACCAAATCAAAGAGATAACGGGACTCACAACACCTACTGCCCTGAGACAAGCCCAGGATAGAGCAATGTGGAGAAAAATTGACAACGTTTCCGTCAAGGCGTTTCAGGACGGGCACGACCTTCAGCAATGAAGTTTACGACGAAGAAGAGGAAGAAGGGGTTAGTCAGAGGTATGGCCAAATACATAACAATTATTTGGTACTAGCAAGCACTGTTTGCAGAGTACTTTAAACGGCTGATTAAGTGTTGGTGAAAAATACCTTGAGTTTTCTTTTCATCACAATAAGCGTAGTTTATGTTTGCATTAATAATGTAGTAGACTGACTAGACACGACATTGTAACGACGTTATTATGAATTAATTATGACGATAACTTAGTTAAAATGATCTTCAACATACCAGTTACTAAGCACTCTTAGCAGTTTAATTAGCACTTAAGAAGATATAAAACTTATGTAGCCTTACGACTGTATCTTTCTAAAGATCCTTGTTCCTTGATGATGTATTGTCTAAGAGCCACCTTTTAGCGTTAGAATTCCACGAGACAATTTGCGAGCTTATCGTCGCATATTAGAGTAGGTACCTAGGTAAAAATCTAGAATATTTTTCTGCACCGAATAGAACTTTTATTAATGAACATACAAATTTTCCGAAATGAGGAATTTGAACTGGAGGAGTTCGAACATCGATCATGGTATTGATAATGGAGGCATTACTAGGTAAACACAGCTTTTAAAGAATCTAAGAAAATATGATAGGGATGACGTGAGCTCTTTGAGCTCATTATAAAGAGTGACACACACAAACGGTGGATAAATAGAACACAGAGGTCCTGGCACATGCACGAACGCAACAATTCGCAAATTTTGCATACAATGCTGTTAAGATGAGCCGTTTGTCTGTCTGGCGAAATATTACTAGAGGCAGTGATGGAAAGATCTAATTTATTATGGTGGTTTTGCAAGGAACAATGATGTAGCAATCGCCATAGGAAGAAGGGAAGCTAAAAAAGTGGTTATAAATACTTACAATAAGTATATAAAAAAAATGATAATACATAGATTCATGACTTAATTAATAAGCCCGTTTCAAACTTGCATGATGTATTCGGTTGTTTAAGACGTACGATATTGTATTCTTCTTTAAAGTTACTTATCTAAAAGTCGTCGAAGTTGTCTGAACATTACAAACATTTGACTTATTCCGTTTTTGCCAATATCTAGTTAGATATTATAAAAACAGTCATGAAATTGGTTCATTCATTAAACTTTAGTCCAGCTGAACTTCTATAGACCGATGATGGGTATCAACAAGAAATTAAAGATCCATTGTGCATTGTCTAGCCTCTTTCTCCATTCAGGTTCCTCACATGAGTGGTCCTATTAATCTTGTTACCAAACATCATGTACGGGAGCGGTTGCATTCAGTGAGGCAACACTCACAATGCCGTCACGGTGCCTGGACAAGCTGGGCTTGATAATCACGGTCTGTGGAGAGGATGCTGGCATCAGGGGTTTCTTATGGTGCTGTGTTGCTACAGGGTCATTATGCAGTTCTGTTTACTGCACAAGTGATTTGGTCATGTACGAGTTTTGGACCAGGAGATGAGTCTGTGTTGTCTATAGAAGCAAACAATGTGGAAAAATGTTTTAGTTCTAGAAATAAGTTCCTAAATAAGCACACGGCTTGTCTAAGCGTTGTATCGTGAAACAGTTAAAGTAGGAAGGGAGACATATTCACTATTGAGGGACGATAACAGTTGAATTAACATTAAAATAGTCTATGGGCAAGGCACTGGGTGTAAAGCCTTAATATAGCACTACAACGTTCATCGGTTTCAGAATAGATGAAAAGACTTTATCATAATCAGCGTCTGATTTTCTTGAAATAAGAGATGGAAGTAATCGTTTATGATCATTTCCTAATACAAAACCATCTAGACACACCGACATTACTTTTGCCATATAAAATATTCAATGAGAACACAGGTACCCGACAGAGATATCCATCATGTGTGACGTGACTCATGTCATTACTATTTCATTCACAACCTTCGCAAGACAACGTTTGTTGCAAAGTTGAAAATAGCAAAATGAGCAACCTGGATCAAGTTAAAAAAAGGACATACATACCTAATGAAATGGCTAAACGCTACATTATTTTTCAGAATAGAACAAAAATCCATTTCATCGTGTGCACTGTGCAGCCTATTTCATTTATCCCCTGAGCATATATAGACCTCTTTCCGTTTTTGCCAACCTCTAATCTGCCCCATGTGATCCATTTGATATTTATTCTTACTGAATATGATTTATTCCCGCTTAGAGTTGAAAATATTCTGCAGTTTTAATTTTTTTTTTCTGTCAATTGTGGCCACTTTCGGATCACGACTGTTTTATCAAGATTCCGTTATAGGAAAAATATTCGGCGCTTACCTACTTATATGAGAAAAAAAATACTATACATTACATACATTACCAATACGTTTTTTCTATTTATTAGAAAGCACATTACGCATATTTGACTTATAAATATTCGTTACGTAAGAGTGATTGATCGTACTTTATTTGTGCTATAAAACGATTGATAGTAGAAGTAATAGGTGTGTCACGTTACGCAAGTGTAGACCTAGTAATAGTGGGACAATGACACGAAAGACCTATATCCATTTAGATCGATACAGTCCAGTGATTCTAGAGTAAGATTGTACTGTACATACAGTCATATTCAGTAGCATTATAGGAGGAAGGGCGTAGTGGGTTTTTCTCACTCTAAATTCGAGCGGCCCGACTGGGGAAGTACAGTGGGTACTTCCCCAGTCAGGCCGCTCGAATATCAGCAGCCAAATAACATTATTATTCTGGAATGGTGTTGTGTTCCTGCTGTAAGTAAAGTTGCCAGAGCTCTGCGAGGAAGCTCTACGGTAATAACTGATGAACCAGTCTTGTCCATTTTGTTGTCGGCGCCGCAGTGATTCATCTTTTAAAGGGTCAGCAGCGCGAGTGTGACTCCTCTGGTGTCACAAGCGTCCAAAGGCTACGGTAACCGCTTACCACCAGGTGGGCCGTATGCTTGTCTGCTAATACCTTAGTATTATAAAAAAAAATCTAAGATTTTAATCACATCGAACCCCCTACACTGTTTTTTCATACTAACCTGTCATTCATGCCAAATGTATTGTGACGAAAGATATAAAGGGTTTTCAGCTACAAGCCAGGGTTCTCCCCTAAGGTTTTCCCTAAAGAGGGGGATCAAGTCACACGTGTTCTATAATCCTATTTCTAATTAAACGCACTAAAATTGACGGTCAAAATGTCATTTTTCATATATTTTTAGTTCGTATAATGAGCAATTCGACTACTTATAGGAATAATTTTTCATCGATATTCAGTAGGTATCTGTCATAAGTAGTATAGGAAGTAGTTGAGTGATCTAATAGATAAGGGATAGTTTAATAACCAGTACTTACGTAAACATTATTGGTAAGCGTCCACAGGCCCGCATCGCACGCAGCGGACGGATCGCATCAAACGGATTATCTGTGAAATGCGATGCGTACGATGCGGACATGTGGACGCACTTATATGAGTTTCTATACAAATAATACTACGATCCGTTGCGTGCGATGCGTCCGAAGCGTACGATACCGACATGTGGACGCTTACCATTAAAATCCTTGCCCGTCAAATAAGTCTGTCATTTATTTGACGGGTATGATGTTATTACATTCTTGGATTTTCTCGGACACTTTAGCAAATGCGGCCACATGCGGCACGGCACACCCATATTAAACCAAAAATATATCTATTCAGAAACTGATTGTATTATTATTGTATTAGGATATAGCATTTATCTTTCAGGAAAAGCGTTTCTTCTTATCAGTATTATATTTTTTAAAGTTATTGAAAAGTGTAGAGAAACATTACCCCATCAAATTACAAATTATTGATTTGGTTCTATAATTTAGATATAACATGCATACCATGTAAGAAAAAGTAGCTAAGCACCTATAGTCGTATTGCTCATTATACGGACTAAAAGTGAAGGAAAAAATGTCATTTTTCCTTCAATTTTGATTAGTTTTGATACGTTTTATGTCAAAATTGAAGGAAAAATGACATTTTTTCCTTCACTTTTAGTCCGTATAATGAGCAATACGACTATAAATTGGCTATTCCGAAAATAATACCTTTTTTATCGCAAAAGCCAAGTTAGGTGCTTCAGAGGGGTTATGATGGCCATAAACTAATTCTTATGCATTATATTTCGTAGGTAGGTAAATAAGGAAACACATCGAAAAAATTTTTCACTAAAATATAAGTTGGTTCATAAAAATAATTGTGTAGAGACCATAGAATAGATGTGATCAGTAAGTAATTTTTTTTTCTCTTGTTTCAGATGGTCGTGAAACTCGCGCTGGTGATATACCACGCGCTCGACTACACGCACTCCGAGGATGAGGAGCGGCTCATCTCACCAGACCTCGAGGGGCTCATCACGGAGATGACCTCATGTGACTTTGCATCAGGTACGTCTTTCTTATTCTTAAGGCCTTGATCGACGAGCGAGTAAAACGGCGGTCTTATGGTTCGTCAGCAAAGCTTGCCGGTGTATCATTGCAATACCGCGGTTTTGTGAGTTGACGAACCTGGGGCCCTAGCCATATTACACTATCTACCGTCGACGTTTAAAGGCGTTTAAAGATGAGTCACGTGGTCAGAACGTCAATTCCTATACATTTTGAAGTGTTCTACAGCGATCGCGACGATAGATAGTGTAACATGGCTAGGGAGGCTGGCTCGCGGCTCGTCATGTTAGCTTCATTTTTACTCAGCTCTATCAAATTCAAAATTTAAAACCTCAATTCGACTACGATACGACTGTTTCACTCGCTAGTCGATCAGCACCAGCAAGCCACGAGTAAACCCGACGTTCTTTAAAACCGCGGTATAGGCTCGTACGTCGATCACCCACTTTAGCGTTTGGCAGTTCAGGCTTATCAAATTGTACCCTATCTTCAGATAAGCACCTTTATTTTATCATTATTTATGAAAGAAAGATGGTCATTGGCTTCTTCAAAGGCTCCTCCTTTGACCAACCAAATACACAAGCTGACAAATTGTTTAACTCGCCGTAACTTACACTTTCTGACACCCGCCAACCTCTCCAAAGATTATAGGTTCTTTGAGCTATACTGGCTATACGATCTGCCAATAGGTGCGTGCTTTGATTGGTTTATTCAGTCACTTTTATTGAGATTAAAGTCCATTTATGGTGTCCTGATTGAAAACAGGCATTCAAAAGGTTTTAGCAGCTTTACTTAGGTTGTCTCATCATAAATGTTTAGTACTGCAATGGTATCTTCGAATTTGAATTTGTTCCTTAGATTTTATAGTCCTAACTTCAAATAAAATGATCAAAAGGCTTTGAATCCTTATCCTTTTAGCATTACGATATTATATAAGTTCATAAAAAACCTTTCCTTCGACGTAATGTATTAAAAAGATCATGCATCATTGAATGTTTCAATACCATTTTCATTACTTTCAGTTCGGTAGTATTCAGCTACTGATCACAAAGCGATTAGCTCAGATCTCTGCATCAACAATGGCTGTCGTTTCAAAGCCCGCTCCCATATTGAAGTGAGTTTACGATTAGGTTTCTCCAGTAGCTGAACTTTCACCCCGCGACCTTATTGTGCCGTCACGTCGCAGATTATGAGATCTATTTACTAAATAGACGGCAAATTGGATAGGTTTATTGTCAATTCAGTATGAAAGCACCTTGAAATTTATTATTATGCGCTACGTTTAACTGAATTTAGAGTTTACAGCATCATCTATTAGGGAGTGTCCACATTGCGTTTTCTGAAGCGCGTTTTTGCTACGCGTTGCGAACGCGCGTTTGTATCGATACAAACGCGCGTTTGTATCGATACAAACGCGCGTTCGCAGCGCGTATCCGCGTTTGTATCGATACAAACGCGCGTTTGTATCGATACAAACGCGCGTTCGCATCGCGTTTGTATCGATACAAACGCGCGTTCGCATTGCGTTTGTATCGATACAAACGCGCGTTCGCATCGCGTTCGTAGTTTACTAGTTTGATTGCTAGTTTGCCTGCTAGTTTGTCTGATGTTTGTCTGCTAGTTTGTCTGCTAGTTTGTATGCTAGTTTGTCCCTTATCAAAAGTCCCTTCGTAAAAGTGTCCCGAAGCAAAAGTTTCTCGAAGCAAAAGTGTCCCTTAGCAAAGTGTCCCGAAGCAAAAGTGTCCCCAAGCAAAAGTGTCCCCAAGCAAAAGTGTCCCCAAGCAAAAGTGTCCCGAAGCAAAAGTGTCCCGAAGAAAAAGTGTCCCGAAGCAAAAGTGTCCCGAAGCAAAAGTGTCCCGAAGCAAAAGTGTCCCGAAGAAAAAGTGTCCCGAAGCAAAAGTGTCCCGAAGCAAAAGTGTCCCGAAGAAAAAGTGTTCCGAAGCAAAAGTGTCCCGAAGCAAAAGTGTCCCGAAGCAAAAGTGTCCCCAAGCAAAAGTGTCCCGAAGCAAAAGTGTCCCGAAGAAAAAGTGTCCCGAAGCAAAAGTGTCCCGAAGCAAAAGTGTCCCGAAGCAAAAGTGTCCCGAAGCAAAAGTGTCCCGAAGCAAAAGTGTCCCGAAGCAAAAGTGTCCCGAAGCAAAAGTGTCCCCAAGCAAAAGTGTGCCTTAGCAAAATTGTCTCTTAGCAAAAGTGTCCCGAAGCAAAAGTGTCCCCAAGCAAAAGTGTCCCCAAACAAAAGTGTCCCGAAGCAAAAGTGTCCCGAAGCAAATGTGTCCCGAAGCAAAAGTGTCCCGAAGCAAAAGTGTCCCGAAGAAAAAGTGTCCCGAAGAAAAAGTGTCCCGAAGCAAAAAGTGTCCCGAAGCAAAAAGTGTCCCGAAGCAAAAGTGTCCCGAAGAAAAAGTGTCCCGAAGCAAAAGTGTCCCCAAGCAAAAGTGTCCCCAAACAAAAGTGTCCCGAAGCAAAAGTGTCCCGAAGCAAAAGTGTCCCCAAGCAAAAGTGTCCCGAAGCAAAAGTGTCCCGAAGCAAAAGTGTCCCCAAGCAAAAGTGTGCCTTAGCAAAATTGTCTCTTAGCAAAAGTGTCCCGAAGCAAAAGTGTCCCCAAGCAAAAGTGTGCCTTAGCAAAATTGTCTCTTAGCAAAAGTGTCCCGAAGCAAAAGTGTCCCCAAGCAAAAGTGTCCCCAAACAAAAGTGTCCCGAAGCAAAAGTGTCCCGAAGCAAATGTGTCCCGAAGCAAAAGTGTCCCGAAGCAAAAGTGTCCCGAAGAAAAAGTGTCCCGAAGAAAAAGTGTCCCGAAGCAAAAGTGTCCCCAAGCAAAAGTGTCCCCAAACAAAAGTGTCCCGAAGCAAAAGTGTCCCGAAGCAAAAGTGTCCCCAAGCAAAAGTGTCCCGAAGCAAAAGTGTCCCGAACCAAAAGTGTCCCGAAGAAAAAGTGTCCCGAAGAAAAAGTGTCCCGAAGCAAAAGTGTCCCGAAGCAAAAAGTGTCCCGAAGCAAGTGTCCCCAAGCAAAAGTGTCCCTTAGCAATTGTCCCGAAGCAAAAGTAAAAGTGTCCCAAAGAAAGTGTCCCGAAACAAATGAAAAACTTAGAGCAAATAAGCAAATTAGCAAACAAACTAGCAGACAAACTAGCAGACAAACTAGCATATAAACTAGCATACAAACTAGCAGACAAAGGAGCATACAAAAAAGCAAAGTACAAAAGCAAACCCTGCTTAAACACGTTTGTATCCATAAAAACGCGATGCGAACGCGCGTTTGTATCGATACAAACGCGCGTTCGCACCGCGTTTGTATCGATACAAACGCGCGTTCGAACGCGCGTTTGTATCGATACAAACGCGCGTTCGCATCGCGTTTGTATCGATACAAACGCAAACCGGGAGTGTACACATTGCGTTTTCTGCAGCGCGTTTTTGAGCTGCGCGTTCGCATCGCGTTCGCAACGCGTTTGTATCGATACAAACGCGCTACAAAAAACGCAATGTGGACACTCCCTTACTATTAACCTGCTAAGACACGGCTATTTAGTGTGTAGATACGGATATCATTTGCGAAATATGAACCTCCATTATGTAAAACAGAAGTTAGTTTGTTGTAGCTTATAGCAAACGGAGTGATCGGAAGCTTTCAAACGTCAAAATACAATTTAAAAAACATAATTGTAACGAATTTCTGAATTCCCATCTTTTGGGTTTCTTTATGCAAATTTGTAGTTCTTCACACAAATTGATAGTTTTTTTGTCAAATTGGAACCAGTAAAATGATTTCATCTCACGCTGGGCCGTCGATTGGAGTCGTGCGTGAACCTGAAGCAAACAAGTTTTGCGTAAATCAAGTTGTTACAGCTCTCTTGATTTTAAATTGATAACGTTTTCTATAAATTGAAGGTGCGCGCGCAGGAATGGTCAATGGCGCTTATTTCATACAGTATCGAGTTCAAGCTTTATTCGATTGATTTGACGATAACTTCGATTTTTATGAAATCACAAGCTTTTTTCGCACGCCTTCGCGTATTAACGTCGTGACTAGCACTACTATAACGGATGAAACTAACATTCGAATTAAAAAAAATAGGTAGGTATTAAGATTGGATTTCTGGAAGATTCTGAAGATTCTGTGTTTTTGGACGCCTCTGATATACATAGGTAAAGGACGCCCAAAGAAAAGATGGATGGATTGTGGGAAAGAGAACATGCGTCTGAAAGGAATGACTACTTACTGAGATGACGAGTGATAGGAGGGATTGGAAGAGGAAAACATGTTGTGCCGACCCCCACCTAGTGGTAAAAGGGCAAGGAAATGATGATGATTATAGTAAGTTATTAGGAAACAAAACTGTAATAGGAATTACCTACCTAAATTCGATTCAGCTAGTGACGAAGCTTGTGACGAAGTAAAATAAGAATGTTAAAGTAAAAAGTTTACAATGAGACTAAAATTAGTTTGTCTAAGTAGGTACGCACGCAAGCACTTTTACAATGTCAGTAAACCACAAACATAACTTAATTACGGCCGACCTGGATTCGAACCTACACCACAAAGACGGTACCTACTGTTAGATAATGTAATTGGAAAGTTCCCATCATTGCGTTCCCAGAGATAATGGCGACGAGCCTAATGGAGTTAATTTAATTAAAACTGTAATGTGTTCGTTTGTGTTCACACCCAGTGTTATATCAATGAATACATTGAATTGTTGGTTCTAAGTCATAGTACTTGATCGTATCTTTATTACCCGGCTGACTGTATTAGAAAATTAGACAATTATTTAGACAATTATTTATTTACAACTTATGACTAACATTACAGATAATTAAATCTAAGGCGTTAATCTAGTGAGATCAAAAACTAAAACTAAAATAACATCTTATTTGAATGCCACAAAACAAAATAAAACATAAAAACTAAAACAAGATGTTAAAATAAAACACACAAAAAATAAAATAACACACTACAACAGAACAGTAAGTATAACAAAATAACAATAATAGGGTACCTACTCTAAAAAGTAAATACCACCTCAGATACTACCACGGTACTAGAGAGCTAGTCTATAGTATTATAGAGTCAATAATTGTAAAACACACGGGAAAATACTAACTTATAAAATATCGTCGATTAAAATACCGACAATGTTTCGATTCATCAAGAGAATCATCTGGATAAAAGGGATTCTCTGTACGATCATTCCTCGCGTTCGAGTCTCGCGACGTGTCAAGTAAAATAAAACTAATGAAAAATTCAAAAGTGAGAATAGCCAATCATGAGATTGAATCTTAACACTTTTGGCGGTCACGTGACTTGCAATGAACTTTGATAATAGTCGTGTAGAAACCCCCCTCCACTAGACTTTGTTACCCCAGCAGAACGCCTGCCCCCTTCCATAAACTGCATTGGCCAATTTGGAAGTCGCTTAACAGACTCCGTACACAAGTTGACCGATGTAATAGCAATTTAGCCAAATGGGGAGACTCTTCCCAAGTACAGTGCGAGTGCGGAGCCCCAATACAAAACATGTCAACACACTTGCTGTCCTGCCCTCTGTGCCCAAACAACTGCACCCGCGAAGACATTGTTGCGGCTACAGATAGGGCCGTAGAAGTGGCATCATACTGGAGCAAACGTATTTAAAAACCGCATATTTGTATGATCATATTGACACGATGTATGAATGAATGAATAGTCGTGTGTGGTCGTGTGTCACTTGACTCGTAGTAGAAGCGATCGTGGCGTAGCTTGCTTAGACGTTGATTGATTGTGCGCGGTCACAATTTGGATGAAATTTCGTCACTGTAATAGAAACTTTAAAACTTTTGATTGTCTATCGTACTTCAGTCTATCATAGATAAGATAGTAGAGTAAAGACGTGGATACAATAGCGGGAAACATGCTAAGCGACGGTTTCCCATCGCATTCCGAAGAAAGGCAAACGGTGCGATTTCCGTCTTACACTCTCGCTGTATTCGTTTTAGTTTTACGAATAGATTATACGATACGAAGTGATTCAAAAGTAGTTTTGGTAGATTGAAATATTTGTGGTTAGATAGTAGGTACCTAGGTACTTAAGTATACTTTTGCAAAATATTTCTTTCTAGGGAAGCTCGCTCCATCGTCGACTTCATCCATGCCCAGGCAAGGAGCGAAGTCAAGAGCTAACCTATCTTAAAAAAAAATGGCCATGTACCAAATATGTACTTACACATACCTGTGACAGACAACCCCTTTAGAGATCTTCAAAAATTCGTAAATGACCAAAAATCTGAACGAATGTCTACCGCGCCATGTGTGCGCAGTCGATCATGTCTAGTATTTTCTTATTTTCGTATAGTATAGAAAACTCATTTTTTGATTGGTGAAACAAAAGTTAACCTTTGGCAGGAGTGTACGTCGAATTCAATTTGTATCTTACAAGTGAAATTACAGTGTCTGGTTATTTCATTTCACTTTCTACAAACATTGTCGCTAGTCCTCCCATTGCATGTTCTAGCGTCATCGGGGTGTCTACCGCTGGCATTTAAGGACTTCTCGGAGCAAACGTAGAAAATTATTTGAGATCACGCTTTTGGCCGCGCAAACGTCAGATGGGGCTATAATGCTCTACAGAGCCAAATTCGAGCTGGTTAGATAAGAAGAGAAGGATCAAAGGGGGATACGATGGAACTGATATCGTCGCAATGCGGCGCAAAGTTCCTTAAAAAACAGAAAAAAAAAAGAGATCACGCTTTTATTGCTTGTGCTACTAAAAATTTAGAGAAATTTGTTGTTTGTTGCTAAAACCATAGCGATTTTTATACCAATTTATTTTTAACAATCGCGTGTAACACAATAATTAATAGAAAGAATAAGCACACCAGTACTTTAAAGAATATCATGGCAGAGTTTTAGTTATTAATAAGTAAACCATACTTGCCTAACAGCTTCTGATAAATTATATTTTTAAGAAAAAGTTTGTATTCACTTTTTTGAACTAAGTTAAAGGTAATAGAGTGATCCGGTCTAGTATTGCAAATCCAGCGTTTGCTCCGGTAGGCACCACGCTGATACGACCTTTGCTCTCACACAGGTACACAATGCGGAGAGACAATTCGCCGCGGTCTCTCGTTCCCAGCTCTCACGAACTCGCTCAATCTAAATTAACTTGTCATATCTGCTTTTCCCTCGAGAAGTTTTTACATCGATTCATGTAGAGCAAGAGATGGCTATAGACAAAATACGAGAGCCAATACCTCATTATGTTGTGAAAGAGGAAAGACGTGCCTCCCCTGACAATTCCTCTTAGAAGTTTTTGTAGATCTACAAGTAAATGGGAAGAGTATAAAAATAAGTGATCTGAAATAGCGTCTAGTTAAAATATATTGAGTCGTAAGCGATAGGTTTTTAAGAATCCTAAATGGTTTTTACACATAAAAAATACTTAGTTTAACCTACCACACATCATTTATTGTGGTTCCTTCTGCGACTCATGTACTTACTAAAAACTGTAAACTTCAATTCCCATTCTACTTAAAAACTCCTCTCAAGTGTGTCAAAATTGAAACACCGTTTAATTAAACTATTGCCCTCCTTTTTTGTTAGATAGTGACAAATAGTGACAGGGTGAATCTTGAGCATTGTTTAACCAGTGTTCAAGTTGAAAGGCGTTTATAAGTAAGGCCTGTGGAACGTAAGTAATAACATAAAAGTAAATCAAACTTGAGCTTTGAATTTTTACAATTGGTATCTTTTACTATCAGGTACTTAATAACGTTAAAATGGTTACATGGTCTCTTACTCTGATAATTCAACCAGTAACATTGACTTCCGCTTTCAAGTTTTCTAGCGTAAAGACTAGTAAAGAGCAAAGTGATGAATTTATTACGCTTTAATAGCAGCAACATACTGTTTTGCATAGCAAACGCATTGCTGGTAAATTGACATCAGTTGGTTTTAATTCGCCCGAGGCGAGGGGGTATTACTATTAACAGTAGGTCTACTCTTGAGTGCGAAAAGAATATATCATGATTACTATCGTGTTTGAGCTTATATTGGTCAATGCTCTGAACTTAGTTATCACCGATATAAGCTGTGAACCTCGATATAATTATTTTGGGATTGGCTGTTTGTCGCTTTCAAGAGTAAGCCTCCTGGTATAAGTAGATAAAATAAAAGTAATCGAGCGATTGAGTAGGGAATACGAACGAAAGCCTTTTGTTAGAGAGCACAGATCAAAGATCATTAAAATAATTAACCGACTTCCAAAAAGGAGGAGGTTCTATGTTCGGCTGTATGTATGTTTTTTTTTAAGTTATTATTTTTATCACAACAATTTCAAAGGAGCATGTGTACATTATTCTAGAAAGCCTTTGCATTTTTGATTTGTTTGAAAAAGGTATTGACATCACAAAAGAATACAACGAAATTATTTTTCCGTTTCAAATTAAAAAAAAAAAAACAAAAATAGCTTTGCAAACAAATACCTACTTTAATTACATACTAAGGCATTATTAATCAATTTAAAGGCTAACGAAAACGTCTACAGCTCAGAGTGCTGATTCAGACTTCCGAATTAGCATTCGATTCGATGATTTCAGTCGGAAAGACGTTTCTTTGCTGAAAAAACGGCACTTTCCGAGTTCGAAATACATTCCGAGAAGGTTTTAATCGCTCTGCTGGTCTCCCTTGATAGTTTTTGTCGAAGAGTTTACCTTTCAATACTAAGTACAGTTGAGCCGACGGATCTAGGCGTTCGTGAAGTTAGGCTTTTAGCTGCGCAGTAGAAAATTTTGTATGAAAAAGTTGCACTGCGCATCGAAACGGCTAACTTCACGAACGCCGAGATCCGTTGGCCCTACTGTAGGTACTCGTAATTTATAGCAATAGCACACTTAGAAATAAGGTCCGTTCGAGTGGACTTTCGATCGTCGAGAGCCTATCGTAAATCGATAATGTTTTCGATTATGAAGTTCAGGGCCATCTCATTTCGTTTGACGTGTACGTTTAGCACCAGTTACGTGACCATCAAAATCGAATCATTGCTGATTTTACGGACGTACACCCAGGTCATTGCTCCTGCTAGCATTTAGAAATCACAACTACTTATAAAAAAAAACATACAGTCGACTTGAGAACCTCCTCCTTTTTGGAAGTCGGTTAAAAATAAATTGAAATTCCAATGAGTCTGCTTCGTCCCGAACACTGGGTAAATAAAAAAAAAATAAAAACAATTTATTTCAGACCAGCACAATCCATAGGTATTATTAGAAACTAGGCACACACGACATATAAACTAGCTAGAGAAATGTAATGGCAATAAAAAGACTCACTTTTGTATTGTCAATTATTTTGGTACTGATAAAATTTGTATTAAATGCTCAATAATATTTCAGTGTATTGATTAAATTTAAAACATGATCACGATTGTATCCCAAAGGCATGGTAGACATTCTCTTAGATCTTTTAGACATTTGAGATCCTTTGAGGAGAAACGAAATAATGTTTAAAAATTCCACGAAGTCATTTTTGTAATCACATTTGAGTAAAGTTCTACAGGCTATATTTATTGAAAGTATAGAAGATACAGGAAGCAGATGATTTAATCAATTTTATATAATGTCTCGCTGTATCTTGGAATGAGGACGCCTCTCGCCGAAGTAGGCTTTTAAAGATTACTTAAATTGCACTAAATGAGGAAGGCTTTTATCCAACGTTATCCAAGATAACTATTATCCAATGAGGTTATAATAGATTTGAGGTTAATGAGATAATACACCTAGTTCTCGATGGTTGAAGACTCTTTATCGATTCTGGCTCAAACTAATGCTCAGTCTTGTGCATTTTACGATCGTAGGCGATCGATTGGGATCCCATCAAATTGATCGTATCTAGAGGTATATCGGTCAGTAGGTCGCATCAGGTGTAAGGCGGACACAATGCACTGACGGCTGCTATTGTTTGGAGATTTCCGCTTATTTTGGCCGCTTGTATCTTCCGCTCGCTCGATGACATTATCGTCTGCATCTGACGTTTGAGAGATGGATCTCGATCGGATTCGAGGCCGTCTTTAGATGAGATCGCTTTTTCGTAGCGCGTAAGCGGTCCGTTTCACCTGCAAGAATCAAACATTTAACAGGATAAAACAAAGCTCGTCCAGAAATAGTATCCTGAACAAACTGTGTTTTATCCCGTCAAATGTTTTAATTTTAGGTATAAAACTGCGGACTGCTTACCTACGCACAAAAAATAACTGATCGCTCTCTAAAGCCTTTGATCAAAACTTTGGAAGTACTGTTTTACTATTTCATAACCAATACGTCATTAACCGACTTCAGAAAAGGAGAAGGTTCGTCGGAATCTTTTTGTTTTTAATATTGTATGTTCCCTGATTGCTCAAAGACGCCTGGACCGATTTAAAAATTTAGAAGAGAAATGCAACTGGAGAGTACAGAAAGTTGCTCAGTTTATAACATTAAAGTCGGTTTTTTTTTAATTTATCACTTGTTTTCATAAAAACGTGACATAAAAAAGTTTATAAAAATTCAAATTATTATATACTTTCGCTACTGGCTGTACCTACTCGTAGATAGAGTAGCAAAGTAAGAAGAAAGGAAAGGTCGTGTCGTGTCAGTCACGGTCGGTCCACATCGCCGTGATTGTTGGTTTTTGTGAGAGGTTGCCGTTTTGGATGTTTTCTCTTCAAAATGAGATGAGGCCAAATAAATACCTGTCATATTTAAACAAATCAGAGCGTTCCGAAAGTAGTGTGATTCAGGCCTCCACAAAAAGGTCCCATGTACTCGTATTTTAGTTTTAACAGAATCCCATTTTTACTGATTTCTATGTCTACAGATTCCAATACCTACAGATTTAGAGGCCAATTATTTTTCTGGAGGTTTCCAATATTTTTATTATTACACGAAAACTACAAAAAATTTGATTCGTGTATCTCTCAAGTTTACAACCTCTTACTTACATTAGTACCGAAAATTTGAAAAGCAAGTACCTAATTGAAACTATAAAAAAAGACATAAAAACCTCGTTATGACAAAGTGCGTTGAGGTCTATTTGTTTTAAAGATCATAAATTATTCTAATTTATTTGAATATGTTAAACAAACTTTGATGGTAAGGAATTTCCTTACTTCCCAGCATGTGTTATTCATTGCAGCATTCATTTGCGTGAGTGGTAATAATGTACCACTTTCACTCAAATTGATTTTAACACCACGGTCGGTAAACCCGCTTATCGAAAAACTTTTATGTGTATTCGACGTCGTTTAGTGTGTTGAACATAATATTGAAACATGTTTCGACAGATAACAATCAGACCTCCTTGGTTTCATAGCCGTGTTCCAAAAATCAATTCTAAATAACTGGCCAAAATCACTTATCATGTAAATAAAATGTTGTACCTACGTATTTTTCTTGTCTGGTCTTGGCTTTTAAGTTGTTCAGAAAACTTAAATAAAAAACTTCAAATGATTCAGATTCCCTTACCTTAATTATGATTTTATAATTGGCTTAGAAATAGGGATTTCAAATACTTAAGCAGATTTTTTTGTGAACCCGAGAACTTTGTACCACGTAAGATCGATATAAGTACCTCTAATGTAGTCGCTCTAATGCAGGGGTGGTTTTAAACACCAAAAAAATAGAGAAAACCCAAAAGAAAAACGTTTTATAAAAAACATTTTGCCGTTCTTTTGGGTTTTCCCGAAAAGTAATGTACGCATTATAAATTTATTATAGAAAAATTTAAAGTAGGTACGTATAAAGGTTAATTTTATGTATTTTTTTTATATCTGAGTTAGAAATTAAATTGTATAATAAAAGCCAACGCTTTAAAATTACCCCAAAACCCCTCAAAGTTTATACATGACGTTTTTATTTATTACAGAAGCTTATACTAAAGTTTGACTGATTTATTCTTAGTTAAGTTGTCTTCTTAACTCCGAAATAGCTCATAAAACCATCTTACACCAGTTCCCTACTTCCGAGGCCTCATATTTTTCCCAGAATTTATTAGTTCGTGTCAGCTAACCCACATTTGGGAATCTGTTATTCAGCTTGTAGGTGCTTTGTGGGTGGACCTGTCCTATCAGAATACGAATACATCTTAGACATGCAATTCCGGATATTTGGGTTATTGTCTAATAGCAAATTGCCACTCGGTATTGTCAACGAGATCATTTGGAGTTGTAGAATTTTGGGTGCGATTGTAGATAATTTGGGTGTAGGAGGACAATTTGTTTTACAAAACATGATCGAGTAGAAGTGATTAGAGTAACTTGTGTTGTTTGATTCGATAAATCTAAGCAGAAAGGGCATGCCAAGAAAAAATTAAGAAAATAACTAACTTTGACCACATCTAAATCTAAAAACCGGAATTGCTTGAACTTAGCTTCAGATTTAGGTCCTTATATTTTGTTTTTATTTGAGTGAATAAAAAATCTTTATTGTGCTATACACATATCAAAATATTATAAGTGAGAATAAACGTAACTGTACAATATTATATTACTTATATAATTATGGGCGGTCTTCTTAGAAGTGATATCTTCCAAATTCGCTTCTTCTGAATGCCGAATCAATGTAATTTAACTCTAAAAACACTTAATCGGGCTCTTTGAGTCCGACCAGTAGGGTGAGTTTCATTTCTTTCATAAAAATCTGCAACAAATATTTGACTTACTTCTTTGACACGCAAGTGGGCTATCAAAATTCATTGGAACCGATCCTCCTGGTATTTGCTTGGAGCAAAAGCTCAGTTTAATAAGTTAATTCTCCAAGAAGCGGCGACCGACACTTGGCAACCGTAAAATCAGTTGGGCATAGTAGTTGGTAGTTGTGTCATGGGTCCAGGTTGAGTTGTTGGTACTTCAGTTGTGTAGAAGGGAATCAAAAGTACCCACGGCACAACCAGTTGAGCATAGTAGTTGTGCCCTGGGTATGGAAGGGTTTTCAATGCCCATATGACCTTTAGTTTGCACGATGTCGATGGGCTTCTCACCAGGCAGCTTCAATCCAAGAAAACCAACGGTAACTTTATAGTAGGTACTTGTAATGCCTACCATTAAATTTGAACTCTATTAGCCTGATATTGTGTTTGCTTGAACTTCAAATATTTGATTAAATTTAAATTCCTATCAAATAACCTATCTAAGGTAATCGCTGTGATTAGATTACGAATTACCGGAGCTATAATAGTATTACTTAGGTGTAATACGTTTTATGGTATTCGCTATTTATATAAAAATCACGGTGATTTTTTAATTCAGGTCTCGATTCTGAGAATTGATCAAAATAATTGTGGAATATTTCTCGAAACTTCGCGATAATTACAGTCCAATTATTGCAAAGTTGTACGTCGCAGGTGACCCGTATTTCGTACGCTAATAACTATAAATTCCAGTGAATCGCTCGTACGATTATCGTCCTTAAATTATTGAACCATTGGATTGGGCCCTTGGGCGCTGAAACAGTTCCGATAAGGTCAACATTACGAGTACAATTAATTCAACTTGCATATTAATTAAACTCAGCTTTATATAGCTTGAATCATGGACGTATATAAGGGGGGGGTTTAGGGGGTCCGGACCCCCCCCCCCCCCCTTAGCCCATTAAGTTCGGAGGAAACCTGGTCAATTTTTGTATTTTGGAACCTTTGGACCCCCCCCTTAACAAAGATCTTTGTATTTTGGAACCTTTGGACACCCCCCTTAACAAAGCTATAGCTACGCCCTTGGCTTGAATAATAATGTTTACCCTTCGATCAACAAAACATTTCCCTACCAAAATTACAGTTCAAATGGCTGTTAAGATTGCCGTCTTTTAGGAAAATAGAAATGTGAATGTTGTGCTTAGGTTGCTACAACAGACTAGAGACTATTACGAGAATATTAACATCTTCCATAGATGTTTTGGATCAGCAGTGCGATTTAGACTTTCAAAAATGTGAATGTTGTGCTTAGGTTGCTACAACAGACTAGAGACTATTACGAGAATATTAACATCTTCCATAGATGTTTTGG
Source organism: Camptogramma bilineatum (assembly GCA_958496255.1). Lineage (NCBI taxonomy): Eukaryota > Metazoa > Arthropoda > Insecta > Lepidoptera > Geometridae > Camptogramma > Camptogramma bilineatum. The sequence goes on from OY292453.1 coordinate 3,156,110, forward strand.
ATCAGCAGTGCGATTTAGACTTTCAAAAATGCATTCGATTTTCTTCGTAAAGTTAACGTTTTAACAGAGAAGAAACATCACTTTTCGAATTCGGAATACATTCCGAGAAGCTCTAAATCGCACTGCAAGAGACCAAAAAAAGTTAGGGCTGTTTTTTTTTTTCTTCAAAAAGCACTGTCAAATACTTACAAAAAATCAAATGATGCATCATGCAAGCATTACACTATAAATTAGAAGCAAGCATTATGTTGAAAATCAGATTGAAAATTCACAATGCTTATATAAGGTAGGTTTCATTTTCATAATGCTAGACAGTGATATAGAAGCTGTTTTAGCCAAGATTACTTACACCTTGCCTAGATTTATAGCTGTTTAGTGTCTCCTAGGCTACTGGGCTTGCGTCTGTTTAAGTACTTATGTCCATTGCAGCAACATAAAGCAACTTTTGACAGATTCATGCTATTTTTCACCGACTTCAAAAAAGGAGGAAGTCCTCAATTCGTCGGAATCTTTTTTTTTGTTTTATCGTCCTTTATGTCTATGGAAAGACGAACTTTCCACAGTAAACTACATTAGATGACAATGTTGAAGGAAAAGGGGCATTTGCATTGCAGTGTGACGTCAAGGGTTTTAGTAATAATAATAATATGTCTATATAATAAGCCAGTGGTAGCCCATTAGTCTTTGATTGATTTATTCTCTTATTCAAATTGATTAGGAACGTTCTTATAAATAATTTTTTGATTATGTTAAATATTAGTAAGCTTACTCTTGCGACAAACAGTGAATAATAATATCTATATCATTATTATAAATATTATATTGTCGATGATAACTTGTCTTAGTCCAGAGTGTGCACTGATATTGCTGATCCCCATTAATTGTCACGATGTATCACTTCTGCATTCAAGTGGCAGTGCAAATATGAATTATAACCAGTGATCGGAATTAGGCGGGCTTAAATACCTAAAGTTCAAAGAACAGAGGCAAAAAAGGGGAGACTTCCTTATTACAAGAATTTTATTCTTGTAGTAAGTAAGAATTTTATTGAAAGTTGGCACAATTTTCACAGTGATTATGTACATTTAAAATTAATGTTAATAATATTGTGAACTAATTCAAATAATTTTTCTATTTGACCGAGACGGAAAAAAGTTTTTTATCCTTATAATTTACATTTTAGTTTTTGTTATTAACTCAGGTAAAAAATTGATTCACCTTAATGTTAGATGTTCTTTATTAATGTCCCGGAAACGGAAATAATTGGGTCGAAAAATATTTAGTCCTGAGGCGTCTCCATTTGTCTCTGTTATTTTTCGAACTTTAGGTATTTTAGCCCGCCTCATTCCGATCACTAATTATAACTGAACTTTTGCACACGGATTCTTCAAAAGCAACTTCTTACAATGTTGATATCATGGCGTCATATTATGTCATTTACACATTTCCTTGTGAGCTCAGATATCAGAGAAAGTGTGGCGCCTTGACAACTAGACAATGTGGACAATGAAATAAATTGTTATTAATGCGTGCGTTTGTGCATGAATGTGGACGCTTTGTGTCGTGATTGTGACGGAGTGGAGGATAGATGTGGACTCGCAGTTCAGGGGTCAAGCTGCAGTATCATTGCTGCATCATTACGTTTTGTTAGATAACACTCGACGACTAAATAGGCTTAGGAGCTTTTGCAAGATCTAAAAAAGCTTCTACTTCGTCGTAAACTTATAGAAATAGAAATATGTTTATTTTCGTCACAAACAAAAGTACATAGAATTTTATAAATTAGGTACTAGATTTACAAGTAATACACACGTGACAGAAAAAAGGTAGCTCCTCAGCATTTGCTACAGCGGTTCAAAAACTGCTGAAGCGCTGGTTTTTAGTAGCACCTGGCACAACTTCATTGCTGAAGGTCGTGCCCGTCCTGAAACGCCTTGACGGAAACGTTGAAAAATTTTCTCCACATTGCTCTATCTTGGGCTTGTCTCAGGGCAGTAGCTAAGAAGCTTATCGCATGTTATTACTTTAAATTACCTTTACTTTTTTACAAAATGAAGAGGCTTTAGCCTTTCCAAGTTTTTTTTTAATAAGCCGATTGGTTAAAAGTGTTGTTGTTATTTAATAACAAAAACAGGAAAAAAATATTTCGATACTTTTTATGTGTTTATGATACTTATAAAAAGTTGTATTTTGTGATAATGCTTGTTATAATAATAAGTAATTATTATTGTAATGAACTGATTATAGTTGACGCGCGTAGATATAGTTTGATAACAAAAGCAATTGTATGTGAATGTTCCTAAATATTCCAGGATACATTTAGGAATAGAAAATTGATAAGTTTGCTTAGAATGTTCAGCATTTTATCAATTTTAGACCTTAGATGTTTTTAAGAGAATCATTAAATTTATCTAGGTACCTTTACGAAGTAGGTTCAAAGATAAAGATATGAGGGTTAAAGTAATTACCTTGTAGGATTCATTGGAAGATTGAGGGATGATCTATGAATGCTAAAAGGAGTCGAAGAATGGATTAGAATTGAGATATTACACGTTGAGCGCCATCGCACATGTGCACACCGCTACGCCACCCCCGCCTTCGGTATTATAGCACAGAGGCTTGGCAGTGAACGTGTTAACCGACAGCTTTATGATAATAGTCACTGTGGTGCTTGAGCCTGTTTAAAGGCTGCAGAGTAGATCGTTGTCACGACTACTTCCTCCGCATCTGAACTTTCATCTATAAACAGCTAATTAACATTCTAATTACAGTTTCCTTATCCCGTTGGATTGTGTACAAATAGTCTGCAGGTAGCTGGTTTATTTGCGTACTGTTTGAAACTTATTTTCGTAGTAGTAACGAAATATATCTAAAGAAACGCGCTTATGCCCAACAGTGGAATTCAGGCTTACATTGATTGTTGTAGTAGGCTGTAACCCCGTCCTTTGATCTGTTCTTTATTGTTTATTGTACACAAAAATACATACAGAAAAAACTTAACCAAATGACATGTACAAAGGCGAGCTTAACCCTAACAAGAGTTAAATTAGATCTGTGAAGATATTTGTCTTTGCTTCAAACTTTTACAACGGATTAACTTTTGTACCTACCCAGTTCGTTAAGTTGTGGTTATTAATTTATTTGTCACACTGAGAGTAACTGTACCTGAGAAAGTGAGCATGTGAATTCGGGATCGACTACCTATAAATAAATAAATAAATATTGCTGGACATTTCACACAGCGTCATCTAGCCCCAAACTAAGCAAAGTTTGTACTATGGGAACCAGATAACTAATAGAATACTTATATATTTTGTAAATACATACATATGATACTTTATAACACCCAGACACAGAACAAACATCTATGTTAATCACACAAAATGTGTGCCCTGGGAATCAAACCCAAGACCTACAGCGCAGAAGGCAGAGCTACTACCAACTGAGCTAAGAGGCCAGTCATCCTATCTCCTTTACTTTAGCTTACCAATGTTATCACTTTTGAATCATATTCATTTTTGTATTAAATAAAATGTATTCCTATTCATAAATATGTCCACGGACCAAGTGCGAGGGAAAACCCTTGACACGATAAAAACAAACAAGATGGGTAAATAACGGGTTCGGCAGTCAAGCACCAAATTAAGTGGGTCGCCGAAGAAAGTACGGATAGAGTAGGCAGTTGATGGACATTTCCTCCTCTGCATTGAGTTGCATTGTGATGTTATGTTTCCCTGTTCGTTAACCGACATCTCACACCTACGGTACGTCAAATCGGGCCGTTTGTAGACAAAGAGCTTTATTATGGTAAGCGTCCACAGGCCCGCATCGCACGCAGCGGACGGATCGCATCAAGCGGATTATCTGTGTAATGCGATGCGTACGATGCGGACAGGTGACGTCAGGAGGCAATCTTTTGCCTACACTTAACGGAACACTGTAGTGCCTGGGACAATGTTGAGATGGAGTAGGCCTGTCCAGCGCCTACACCATCTTTTCAGCTTATCCAGTCATATCCTCATTAAATACATGAATAGTAGACCTTAACATTAGTATATTTAGGAGCTGGAAACCTCACATAGCTTAATCATGGCATTTTAAACTTTTCACTACCGCAGAATTAATCATTTAAGATAGATGTTAGGAATAATCAGGAATAATCAATTTATTGGTAATAAAAGCATTACAGGTCAAAAAGTTGTTAGTTACTATTAAGGCAATAAGACCCCATTTTAAATCAATTACATACTTACTCTCTTTCACGCACTTTTTCAATATTAACACAATATGCAACCTTACGCTATATTTAATTGATGGTCACGCGTTGCACGCTATTGGAAGCTAATTGCCAAGAGAATTCTGTTCCGGTTCTTTTGTCCCTAGGGAGAAATCTCTCCTTATTTGAATGCAGTTCCTTCCGTTTTATTGCTTGATGAATGATTCATGTCCATTTAAATTCTGACGTACGTCTTGAATAAGAACTTTGTCGCGTTGGTTATTTCTACCTAAAACTATTGATAACTAGGAATAAAGGGCACTCCTCTGGGTACAGAGTTTTTGGCTAATAACTCCTCTAAGATTTAACTTTAAAAGTAATATACAGTATTAGTATTATTTTCATGATGATTTTTTGAAGGTAATTTCATTTCAGTTGGTCACAACTAAGGCATACTACTTATAACACAACAAAATATCTAATAAATAAACCCTAGATAGTTACTTACTATTTATTTCAGAACTATTTGCTAGAAAACTTGTACCTTTAATTCGGTTTACAAGCTAAACAAGTTACATTTAAAATATTTAATGTTCTTTTGATCCTTGTGAACATAAATAACTTCACCTAGAATAGTCTCGTAGCAATTATTGTGGTAATTAAAACTCGGGTTAACTTTGCACGTCCTTTCGAGAAAGCTGCTTTTCAACATAAACTGTTTTACTTGTTAAACTTTCGCGATTTGTTAACATAATGATAATTATTATTACGGGATTTTATCGCGTACCTTTTATTTATTTTCTTTGCCGACCGACGTTTTGAACACGTTACAGCGTTCGTAGTCACGGGATGACAATGAAGAAAATAAATAAAAGGTACCTACGCGATAAAATCCCGTAATAATAATTATCATTATTTTAACAAATCGTGAAAGTTTAACAAGTTAAATTTTAAAAACTGATTATAAATTAATAATGGTCATTTATATAGCAATTTTTTTAGTTTAGTAAGAAACATTTAACACATTTAGCACTTTCTGTAAATATTTTATCGTATATCAAACACAAAGTACCAAGCGATCATAACTGAGTCACAGTAATCCAAGCATCGATTTCGCCACGGCTTACTATGCTTTGTCGTCGGCGCTCAGATTTATCTGACGGAGGCCGGCGCCGGCGCTCCGTCTAATCCTATTAGCCTTGCCTTTGCTTCTGATGTGACAATAGGCTTTCATTTTCGATTGAGACTTTATGTGTCATTTTAGTCACCCTTTAGGACTAAGCTGGGTTTATATCGTTTTCAGTCTAATTTGTAAACTTACCTATTCTAATTTCTAATCGTGGTGAATTATAAAATCTCATTCGTATGAGATTAACTAAGATTAGTTAGCACAAAACTATAGCAAGTTATTATTCTGATAACTTTAGTAGCTACTATCAATATGTGAAAGCATTTAATTGGTGTTTAGGTAGTTTTATATTAAAGTTAGTAAAACAGTTATTGTAAGTATCACTGTTTCGTTTTCTGAATAAAATAAAATAAAATACTGCAGTAAGACATTACCGAAACAGAAAAAATACTTAGTAGTTCTTTAATACTTTTTAGTTCGTTCTTTTTAAAATTTATAATGGAGACGAGCTAGGCAAATTCTGTGCCGACTGGACACTAATAACAGGAGAGGGATGAATGGAGAGAATGGGGGAGGCCTTTGCCCAGCAATAAGATAAGATAAATGTTTATTCGACACACACACAGAGGATACAAAACAGTGGGATATTGATGGCTTATAATAATAACAAAAAAATGTAGTAGGTAACCAACAGCTTTTTAGTGTACAAAACCCTCATAAAAACGCTTTGATGTTACAAAATCTACAACAGTAGAATAAAATGAAAGTCACGTAACAAACGAATGTGGAGTCATCAATCTGTATCAGAAACACAAAGGAGCCATCAAGAGCTATAACGTCCTTCATAAACGCACCATTGAACGATTGAACGCACGGACCCGATTAGAATGCAACCACTTTTACAACATCATCTTTTCACTATAATTTATAACCTCATTTTTTTGACGTCGGTTTTAAAATAATTTAATGGCCGCTTAAAACAACAAAGAATTTGTAAATGACAAACATTAAACTTGCATTTTTTCTACGATTTTTTTGCCCAATTAATTCTATTTGTAAATTCTTTGGATAAAGTAGGAACTATAACTCCTGTTAAAGTAGACATCTGCGTAGAACTTTAGACATTTATGATCCTTCTTTGAAGCTTTACAGAATAAAAACCTTTCTGAAATTGGAATCTAATCTCGATAGTCGATAATCTCTACCTAATGAAACCCTGACATGGTTTTTTACACATTGTATACTGTATAGTTGAGGTACCTTAGGTATAAAATATAACATACTAGTTGCTGCCCGCGGCTTCGCTCGCGTGTTACCCGGATAAAAAGTAGCATATGTTACTCTCCAGCCCTCCAACTATCTCCATACAAAAATCACGTCAATGTGTCGCTTTGTTTTGACGTGAAAGCAGGACAAATAAACATACTTTCTCATTTAAGTATAATATGGGTAAGTACGGATATTATGTACTTATCTATAAGTACATAATGTAAGAAAGTTAATATAAAAACAAATTGTACAGCAATACAGTAAAGTGTTCCCCTAAAGGGCAATAAATAGAACAATAGGGTAGCTGTTGCTTCCAGTTCAAACTGATTGATGGCAGGCTATTGTTAAAAACGCTCCCGACGAGGCTCGTCATAGTATGATTTAGTAGTTACTTTAAGTTAAGAATAAGAACAAGCATAAATTATTAGGTAAGTAATTGAATAAAAAAAAAAGCCGACTTCGGGTTTGAAAATCCCCCCCCCCCTTCCCCTTATGAAATTTTGATAGCCTTACTAGCTTCCGCCCGCATTTTCGCTCGTGTGGTACCCGGATAAAAAGTAGCCTATGTGTATTTCTGAGATTTGTTACTTATCGCTGCCTTTCTTTTTCCAGAAGAAGATGAGGGATGCGGGGCGCTATCAGAAGGCTCCGTGTCTTCAGAAGGAGGGAGAGCGGATACAGACGACGAGGGCATCGAGCGAGACTCCGAGCCCGCGCCGAGGAGGCGACGGAGACGGCGGCGGTTCATGCTCAGAGATGTTGTTGAGGTAACATAACTAGGCTATCCTAGGCTTTTTGTTATTTACATGGATTTTTAAGCAGCTTTCATCATCATCATTTCAGCCCATTTCCACCCATTTCCACCATTATCACCACATTGGGTAGAGGCCTGCTCTTTATCACGCCATAATCTTAATCAATTTTTTTTTTGCATCCAGCGAGGTAATGCAGCCAGTGTCTTGAGCTGGCTTCCGACTGGCAGTGGCTTGGATCAGTTAAGCTACCTATAGATTGTTTCCAACGATCCTTAGGTGGCTCAACTGGTTCTTATTGTGTTTTATAAAGTTATTTAAATAAATACGTAGTGCTAACTTAGTATAAAAAATGAGATTTACTGGCGTAGGCGGTAAGATAAATTAAGCATATCGCCATAAAATCGTTCGATCGGGAGAAAATAAAAGTCACGAGTCAAAAAGTGGATATCATTCATTTCCGTGACAAAAGATGGCCGCTTTTTCAAACAAAATTATTTCTCGTTTTCTAGGCTATGACGAAACAGTCTCACTGACACATTGAAATTAGAACATTTAAAAAGGCTATCAAAATCTCTTATACTTTCATTTATCGGTATCTTTATCAATTAGATGCTCAATTAAAAACCGGAGAGTGCAAGGCCACTCATCTTCAACACTTTATCTTTAATGGCTCTTTAAAGCCATACATACACAATAACTTTCGTCCACCTATACAGCTTTCACTTGTAAACGATCCTTATCCATTCATGGAAGTTGGGTGATTTGAGTTCACTGGTGTTATCTTTTTTAAATGTTTTTTTTTTATAGAGTTTAAGGAATTGTGCCTTGACTTTCGATTCAAGGTAGCTTCGAATCTTGGATGTGCATCATTGGAATTTTCTATTCAAACAAGTAAGTAGCTGAATTAAAAATTAAAATTAATTGACTTCAATGTTATGTGCAACTTTCTGCACTCTCGAGATGCATTTCTGTTCATAACTCCGAAGATCTTCGATAGATTCTCACTAAATTTTTGTGGCACCAATCGGAAAGTATGTATACCTTTTCAAAAAGAATTTTCTAAATCGGTCCAGGCGTCTTCGAGTAATCAGTGAAAATATGTAAAAAAAGCACAAAAAAAAAAGATTCTTATAAACAATAAAAAAGGCTCTTTTATTTGGGTTCAAAAGTAACTCCTTAGAAATGTGTATTTTTTCAATTGTTCAAAAATATTGAAAGAAAAAGGAAATTGTAACCGAATTCAGAATTCAAGCTTATTACTGTCCTTTGATCCATTTTCCTGACGCTCGCTGGTCATAATGTTTCCGGTTCAAAAGAAATGGAAGGTGTGAGTGGAAGGACAAGTAGGCACTTATACCTCCTAAATGAGGAATAAATTCTCTTTTATACACCCATTTGGCACTATAACCGTGTTCATAATTTCTTCCGCAAAAATAATTTCACTTGCCTATAAATAAAACCAGTTTTATCCACTTGCTTGATAGCGCGTTGAAGCAGATTTTACTATGACTAAAATAAATTGTGTTGTATTATAAATTACCTACTTAAATGTTCATTATATTAATTATTTAATTTCCTTTATAGATAATCAATAAAATCGATTACAACCTGCTTAAGACCACCAGCAGTGCGATTCAGGACTTCCGAAAATGCTTCCGATTCGATGATTTTCTTCGGAATGTTGACGTTTTTTCAGCGAGGAAACGTCTTTTTCCGAATTCGGAATACATTCCGAGAAGGGCCTGAATTCTACTAGATGACAACCGCTGCGTTTTGGTTCGATCTCTTAAATGTCAGCCATTTGGTGAAATAGTAGAATAGCTTTTCAAAAATTTGTTCTGCCAAAGTTCAAAACCTCACCACAACTGAGTCGTTTGTTATTAGTAGTCATGGAAACAGTCGCTTTAGTTGAGGTTTTGGTTGAGGTTGATAAAAAGTTCGGTACCAGAATTGACGCCAAGGTCTGAATCGCACTGCAGTTGTGAATCACATATGGCTGATGAACGAAGATGTCTTTCAATCTGATGTCTTTGACCTTTTGACCAAAAAAGTTCACTCACCTATTTCAATAAGAGCCTACTACTCACCTTTATGACGTTGCGACACTTGCACTTCACTACTTTCACTCTATCACTTATTAGGAAGTGATTAGTGACTCTTATGTTAAGTGAATTGATACGCGTTATAATTTCTACGTAGACGACGTCGTGGGACGTTTATGGACGTGATAATTATGTAGATCAGTGGTTCCCAAACTTTTTTCTCATGGACCCCTTTCAAAATTTTACTGGTTTCGGTGGGCCCCCTGCTGCTACATTTCTACCATATTCCCAAAAAACTTGTGCACCCCCATTTTTGTTTCTCACCAACGTGGACCCCTTTCGAGTCTCCCGTGGACCCCTGGGGGTCCACCTGGACCACTTTGGGAATCACTGATGTAGATGATCGTTTTGTGATGAAACATGGATGCGCATTTAAGTGCCGGTAATGTTATGGCTCTAATGGATGTGATGCAATGGATTATTTGCTACTAGTTAACGAAATATTTCAAAGCTTGTAGCGCTCGTGTGTAGCTTCCTAAATCGATGTTAGAAGTGCAGATTGTGCAGGGTATTCTATTGATAAAATTTATAAATGCGCTTTATTTGTCACAAGGAAACGTTCTAAAGTTGTATTTAAATATATTATATGAAATGTAAGTATGTTTGTTTTCAATCAAAGTTTACCGGTAATAGCAATTTTATTTTTGCGAAAGTTTCAGCTGATATAAAAATGTGTAAGTTGTATGGTATTGCAAAAATCTATTAAATATCCATAATACCCATGTAAAACTTGTGTAGGTATACGACCGATAAGGTCATCGAGCAAAATAATAAATTTTATGTTACTGTGTCATATTTTGTGTTGTGAAAAAGAAAAGCTCTTGTCTTGGTATTTTGCCCAAATCTATTATCACAATATTGTAACAATTTGTTTGAAGTATTACGTACTCGAAATCATGGAATAAATTAGCTTAGTTATCTTGTATTTAATACGTATTTCTTGTGGATATGACAGTACCATGTTAGAGGCTGACAATGTATAAATATGAGGAAAAAACCATTCTACGCACTACAGAGTTCCTTGAAGGTTTGTCTTTTAGTTCCTCTTGAAATGAGTAAATCATTATTTGAAAGCATTAAACATATAAAAAAGCTAGTCTGCTAAGTAGTGAGCGCTATTTCCTTCAGTTTTCTCTGAGCGTTATCTCAGTGTAAGTGGGTCACCGGAGCGTGTCGCGGTCGGGACCCATCAATAATAAAGTGTTTTTATGCTTCCTTGTGTAAGGAAGGCTGTGCAGAGTTGTGGTGTTCTGCTCGATTGTTAGGGCCTTTTGTGGTTTTTGTCTTTTGCGGTTTACCCTTCAGTTGAATTTTTAATAGAAAGATTTTATTGGTGCTTTGACTTTTAGAATATAAAAAGGAATAAAAACAAAGAGATAGTTGTGTAAGTCTACAACAAAGTCTACAAAAAGTAGATTGTATCTTAGCTTTTCAGACTCTTACTTTAAGAAACGTACCTTTTAATTTTTTGGTATAACATTATTGTATGTATGTATCTAAACTACGAGCTTATACAAACCTAAATTATGACTTTGGCGATATTTTAAGAATTGTGATTCTAATTTGAAACCAATTTAGCAATTTCCATACCAATGTAACAGAGCTTTGAAAATGTGTAACTGATACACTTTTGTTGTTGTACACTGTTCAACAAAGGATCGTTGCGAAACCCGTACTCTCCCCAACCTCACCTTGACACGTTGAATCATATCCCAAGTGATTCCAACAACACGCGCCAATCGTTAGAACAATAGCTGTTGAATTGCGCATTTGTTGTATTTACAATACAAATTGTTTGAAAGCCGACAAGTTATATTCCTATTTCATGTCCAAGTTTAGCTTGCTAACTATCAATGAAACGCTATGCTTGCCGCTTGCTTGATTACCGTAACAAAGCTCAATTGAAAAGTTTTATCTTATAGTGATTTGTCTTATAGTGTGTCATCATCTTTATGCAAGGTTTCATGTAAGCTTACTGTCACTTAAAGGGAAAACTACCGCGCTCCAAGCTTTTACGAGTACTACCGTTGAGTAAGACTAACCAGCAGATAAAACGTAGCTGTCATTGGATACTCTTACTTGCCGTGTAAGGTTATTTAGGTAGTAGCTTATCAATACTTTATTCGGATCTAAGCTAAGGTATCACGATACGAGTATAACCTACCGTAAACCAATATAAAAAATGTGCATTCCCTATTTCGTAATTCGCATTTCTAGGTCACTATACAATCGACAAATCGACTAAGTAACGGATAGGTAATTAAAATTGTGGATTAAAATGTATTAACAAAATGATCCGTACCAAATCGCACACATAACAAAATGTATTGCATTACCGCACTAATTGCATAAAAAATAATGCAGAAACGTTATCGCTGCTATCGTAAATGCGGCACTCAATCAAATCGATCGACGTCAATTGCCCGCCCACAAGCCAGTCGTTCCGACCATTATCGATGATGAAATTTAACAAAATTTAAGTAAGAAATGTCGCAAAAATTGAGAACAACTTACGTAAAAATTTGAAACAAGAGCACAACAATACAGGAACTCTTAAACCTTCTGCCCGAAAGTCGGTATCAGAAAAGATTTTCAGGCCTGGCACTCCGGCTTTAGGATAATCAGTTTGATAAATGCGGGTTCGAATCCCGTCAGAATCGAAAATTTTGATAAAACATTTCATTTTTGACAAAATATCTAGATAATCCTACCGAGATGAATCTGAAATGCCGGTAAATCTGAGTAGGAACTATTTTCAGACATGAAGTTGAAAGTTTGTTTACATTTAAAATTAATAAAACCAAATCAATGAACAGCGTAAAGTGACCATAAAAATCTTCATATCTTCGATTTCTGTCATCTAATAATGTAGGTAATATAAAAAAAAATATGATCACGACTGTATTCCCAAGGCGCGGTAGACATATTCTTTCAGATCTTTAGTCATTTTTAGAATCAGAATCAGAATCAGAAATATTTTATTGCAGAACTGTTGTATAAGAGTAGGTCTTAGTCTAAATAGGTACAAGTTTGTACAGTTTATCCATTTCGGATGTGCAACAATAATTGGTTAATAATAACCTAGACGTAAAGTAGGTAAGTACTATACATTTCAATGTTAGGGACCACCTAAGCAAGTAAATGTATGAGGAAAAATAAATTATTTTAATTTTTCACTAAGTACTACAGTTAAAAAGTGAAGAAAATCATCTATCATAATACTCATCCAGATTATAAAATACACTATTTATTAACCATTTTCTAAGCTGACTTTTAAATCCTTTGAAGATGTCTTTGGGGGTAGTCAGAGGTATGTCCAAACACATTGGTAGGTACATTCTGTATGTATCTAACATCATCATTGTATGTCAACAGCGTTGCGTGTGGCATTGCGGCGGCAGCGGGCGCTGTGCGCGCGACGCCGCCGCCGCGCACTACCGCGCTGTGTGCCGGGCGCTGGTCGCCGAGGCGTTGGAGCTGGGCACCTTCCTCGCAAGGGTTCGCGTCGGCGGCGCAAGAGACATGGGAGCAGCCGAGGAGTCCGTCACGCATCTCGACACGCTGCAGTTCTCAGACTGGGTACGTTATCCTCACTCTAGCACAGTGTTCCGCAAACTTTTTGTGTTCAAGGTAGGTCTACATCATCTAGGAATTCCGATTTCCTAGATGTAGGTCTACCTACATCTAGGAAATCGGAAAATTTTGAAGGCACATCAACTAATAACCACGGTACACCAGTGTGCCGCGGCACACCCTTTGCGGCACACTGCTCTAGCATTGGAATCTCTGCTAGCATGTTAGATGATAGAAGCAATACCTCCCACATTTGCCCAAACCACCAATGGAATCCAGACATCATTACTTCCCTGTCCTTATCCTACATTATTTAGGGTCAACACAAAGTATTTTTTTTCCACTCTTTACTATCACCAGTCATTTTCTACATCAATCTCAACATAATTTGCATCTGTGTCACATCTTTTATCCATCGCTTTCATAACTCTGGCTTCGGCTGGCACAAGAGCACCTGAAGTGATAGGATCTATAAACTAGTGATAGAAAGATTCTTCTCAAATTGGAAACAATTCATCTGGGCAAGTACTTTCTCTTTCCAGTAGCCGTCAAATATTATAGTAGTGTTGTGTTCCTGAGAGTAAGGACGTAATCACAGTATTGTGCGCACTGTAGTGATAACATGTTCGCTAACGCACACAGTATTTAGGTATGAACAAAATTTCTAGAAGCAAGCAAATAATATAAACACCTAAGCACCGTCAGATTCTTAATGTGACAAGCAAATTCGTCGTAATGCTAAGCAATCAGGCATTACAAAGTGCAATATGCTGTTCCCATACAAATGCAGATTGCTGTTACCTAACCGGGAATGTATTATTAATGCCGGCCCACCGTCGCTTAGGAATCTGAATTAATCGCATTACTTCTATGCGTGTAAATATTTACCCTGCCATTATGCGGCGAGGATACTACCCATCACTAAATAACACTGATGGATTGTGCCGACCCTGTATATTGCGGGAAAGAGCACGAAAATTATGATGACTACAAAAGGAGTACCTAAGCTAGTAGATGCTGTTCTTACCACTAAAGTTATGCTCATAAAGGCAACAATGACAATTATCGCGGTTCAAATTGTCGTTATGAAAGTCTAAAATCAGTTGTTAGTATTGTTACTGATGCAGGCTGAGCTACGTTAATTACATATACCTAAGTAGGTAACGTTAGGTACTTTGATAGATTAAAGAGTCACTATTAAACTTATTTGTAATTAAGTAATATTTATTTTTAGTAATAATGTAATTGAGCTTTAATGAATAAACTGTTCATTGTCTGGACAATCCTGCAAAAGTTTTGCTACAATTTAAGACGAGAAGTAGTAAATTAATAAACGCCAATTTTAATTTTCGCTAGAAAGCTAAAGAGCATAAATTAATTTTGCTACACTTCGTAAGTATATGGGTTATTTCACCAAAACTGATTATGAAGTAAGGTAGGTACCTACTTAAATTAAAACCTGTGTTCTAATGCTTTGTAATTTTCAATTTTAGTCAAACCGAAGGATATGGAGAGCTTTGCAAGTATGTCGATATAGTATAATAACATTGATCATGTTATTGTTATCGTAAAAAACTATTGCTTTTACTATTGAACCATTTTATTATATTTTTTGAAGTCGATAATAAAAATGTCTGAATATTTTTCATAGCAACCATTCTCATGTTAATTTACCTGCTTGATAATTTCAGCATTTGTATATTGCCTGATGTTAGTTAGATTGTTATATTCTATGCAATACGGTACTTTGACCTAATAATATTATTATTCTTTGAACAAAGATCCTTCAAAATTTTACAGGAAATTTGGTTGAACAAAAAAATTTAAGGTAAGTAGGTACTACTTATAAGTATAAAAGGTGTAGTAGTAAAGTAATATAAGTACTGAAATGCAAATGACCGCTATTTTTTGCGGAATTAAATTGCACAAAATAATCAAAACGTTTGTTACTCAGGTAACTTATATTTATTTCAATAAAATTATATAATGAGATCTTTTCTGTTACAAGTAGGTATTCAATTTTACTGCTCGGTCGCAGCGCCTACAAATTTTCTCATAGCCTCACAATTTGATTGCTTTTTCATTCTTCCAGGCGCGGTTTTGGATGCAAGTCATCGGCGAGCTCCGTATGGGGGTAAAGCTGAAAAAAGTGGACTACTCTAGAACGCCGATCGAATACGAACTGACGCCATACGAGATTCTAATGGACGATATCAGGTCGAGACGATACACGTTACGGAAAGTCGACGGCGCTATACCTCCTAGGTGAGTAACTATTTATTAGCAATAAAATATTTCTGATTATGATTCTGAACTGAGTGCATCTATTAGCGAGACGAGTTCCTTAGTCTAATAAAGTATTAAAAAAAAAGTTCATTATAAAATTTTTACTTATATTATTTCATATAAAAATATGTGTAATTTTAAGCTTTTCATGTGCAAAATTGGTCAAATTGGAATAAAGTACAACCTTAGAAGTTAGAAGAACCTTACTCCATCATAAAAACGTTTCCTCAGGCGTGTCTATGAGTATTTAGTATGTGCTCAGAAACTGCTTCTTGGCGCGGTACGATCATAAACTTTTATTGTTGTAAGAGTAATCAGCTTTTACTCATCACGTACCTACTTATAACATAGTTCTCTTTTTTTGTATTGTGTATGTTTGTTCGCAGTGTAAAGAAGGACGCACATGCAATGATTCTCGAATTTATTAGAAGTAGGCCTCCACTCAGAAAGGTAAGATTTTCTTCGAATATTTTTACTCACACCGCATACTAACTCTTAATAATAATTTAAATATAGTTCAACATTATTATTAGATTCTGAATTAATAAATTGCACTCAAAAATCTATGTCCAGTATTTCTTTTATACTTTTAAACGAACTAACGGGACTTTATCGCTATATTACCATTGTTTATTATTTCCCGACGTTTCGAGTGCGTTACAGCTCTCGTGGTTTTATACTTTTATACTTTTTATACTTTTGCCTCAACCATAATTATTTTAGCTTAGCAGTGCTGATAGTAAATTGCTATTACTTTTTCCACAGGCATCAGAACGTAAATTACCTCCAGCGCGGCGAGAAGTTACTCCAAGAGAACAGCTGCTCGCTTCCATCCAGGTCGGCCGGCCGCTCCGCCCTACGCCATACTCCAGACGATACTGTAAGTACCTTACATCATTATTGTTCACGACCTCGATTAGCCTCGGAAAGCAGATTTCAGATTTCAGATTCATTTATTTTGCGATACATGGGTTAAATAGATATTAAATGGTACAAAAGCAAGCACAGCCATGATCAACTTAATAGCATGCAAAAATTGTAAGTTATACATCACCACAAAATAAAACGCTTTTGATACTTATCATTAGAAATGATAGATAAATATTATGTAGTTTTCAATCTAAGTAGGTAATAATAATTTAATTAGGTAGGTACTAATTCCCTAATGCCATTGACACATTTTGTTATTCCTTACAGATACCCATCCTATAAGCACCCCCACCTCTCCTTGAACCTTAAATCAGCCAGTAGGTAAATGACCTTTTTTTACAGTTGTGTTTTTTATTTATTTCATTAATGTAGTGTTACTAAACTAATAAATTCTTGATCTTTTAATAAAAAAACATTTTAAAAAAGAAAAGTAAAATTGGTGATATCATTTCTCGAATGGTGATGAATGGGAGCTAAACTGTAAAAGATGACAGCTGTCTGAAAAACTGATGATTTATGATATTGTAAATGCAAAAGGCGCGAGTACCTAATGACTGTCCCACTGCAGGGCAAAAGCCTCCCTTCTCTCTTTCAGTTCTCTCGTTGCAGGCCTTAAATAGGAATATAGGAGTCGGAAGGATCCTCTATGCATATTTATATTGCGGAGACAGCTACCTAGGCTGATAAACATGCATAATTAAAAATTTTTCATGAGATTCAAAGCGCTGAAAAGCCTTATTAAAACTGCTGTAAATGATGAATACAACCTTAATTATTACGCTAAAGTGGGTCAGCTGACATAGACCCCCAAGAACTGCCTCCAGTTCCATTAAATAATGTTCTCTATTGTAAGTAAGTAAAGTCTATGTTAGAGCGGTGTGAGCTCGGCTCCAAACAGTCTGCTAGTTGAAGATTATTTGAAATGTTTTGGCCGCTGGCTCTCCAGAATATCGAACTAAGTAGTGGCATCGCTTATATAAGTCTTACGTAGGCTTCCCGCAGTATTAAGATAATTCCCAGATCTCTCCAACGAAAATGTTTAGTGATTTGCTTTTTATGCTTTCTATGATTTAAAAAAAATTGTTTAAAAATGTGTTTTAGGGGAAAAATTATCTTTAGGTTTAACCTAATTTCACAACAACACGATTCCTGTTTAGTTTTATAATAAAACGGCTATTTTGCTCTCCGATGTAAAGTAAGGTTTTATGAATTTCCGTGTCAATATTTATGTAGATCCATGCGTAAAACTTAGGTAAGTACTCTTAAGTTAATAAAACTATCCTAGGATAGAGATAAGTTTTCTGTTGAAAGAAATATTTTTCAAATAACAAGCTTTTAACAGGTAGGTAATCGCGAGCTGATTCAAATGAGCCTAAACACGGGGATTTTACAGTTATTCACTGAAGAAATCCGTTGTACAAGTCCTGACTCCATCATCAGATTAGCTCGCTGTCAAATGTTGACAGCGAGCTAATCTGATGCATGTATTGCATTTTCAGTGAGAATTTTTGGGTAAGTATGCCAAATTTCAGCTTAATCGGATAAGGAAAGCTGCTTTAAAATTCAGTTTCAAGATTCGACCCGAATAAACATACATACCGTCACCAGAGTTGGCCACTTGCTCATACGAAAGAAGAAGAACATAGCATGTTAAAAGCTTGTAAAAGCTAGTAGGTAGGTACTTATAATGTACCGGTAGGCCCCTACCTAATCATCATGAACCTTTACTATGAATAATGCTTTTACTAAAAAAAAAATTAAGTTCAATCTTCGGTTATTACAAAAGCGAGTAAATAAGCCGGTACTCTTATCAGTTACAACCAACAATGAAAATGTAGGAGTAATACAATGTAGGTAATATTAGAATGTAGGTAAACATAGTTTAAAACATTGTATTAGGTACTCCTTTACATAAGACCGTAAATATTTACGACTTATTTCACTTTAACTTTAGGAATGGTCTAGATTTGCCTTACAGGTCAAACTAGTTAATTATGCAGTGATAGTAAAATAGTATGAAGTATATATAATGAATACCGATACCGGCTTAAAACGAATGCTTCTCAAACTTTTTGACAACTTTTTGCAAAAGATAATCGTCATAAAAAGTAAAAAAACGTTATGAAAAACTCAAACCTTCGTGGACTACAATGGAGCGTAAAATGAAAAAGAACGAGTTGGTAGTTGCATAAAACAGGTCTATGGGACAGAGGTTCGATAACTTTTTCTATTCACTATTATACAGGGTGTGGCAAATTCTTGGTCACTGAAGGGTAGCTACCTTTTCTCTTGTAGTTAGAAAGTTTTGTTCTTAGGAAACTTCAGTTTTATTTTGAAGAAAAAAATAATTGCATTTTTAGATTTTTGAAAAAAAGTACGGTTAGCCTAAAAAATTACATTTGTCAAAAAAACCAAGTTGGTCTTAATCGACTCTATTTCCCACCAGGAACACTTCTCCCAAAGTAACTTATCAAATCAAATCGTATGTTTTTGCAATAATTCAAAAAAACACATCCCATACATTTTCTATGAAATTAGTAGTTGTAAACATTATAGTGCCACTTATTCGATCGTTCTTAATTTAATTTCATAACTGCTCCGGCAAGCTGGGAGGCTATTGTAAGGCACGTATTTAAATTTAGAACAAAGTGCTTCCCTGCAGATGTACTAATGGTATGCCCCATGCATACCATTCTCTCTTGCGGCTCTGTCTTAGGCGCCCAAGGCTTTACAATAGCCTCCCAGCATGCCGAAGCAGTTATGAAATTAAATTAAGAACGATCGAATAAGTGGCACTATAATGTTTACAACTACTAATTTCATAGAAAATGTATGGGATGTGTTTTTTTGAACTATTGCAAAAACTTACGATTTGATTTGATAAGTTACTTTGGGAGAAGTGTTCCTGGTGGGAAATAGAGTCGATTAAGACCAACTTGTTTTTTTTGACAAATGTAATTTTTTAGGCTAACCGTACTTTTTTTCAAAAATCTAAAAATGCAATTATTTTTTTCTTCAAAATAAAACTGAAGTTTTCTAAGAACAAAACTTTCTAACTACAAGAGAAAAGGTAGCTACCCTTCAGTGACCAAGAATTTGCCACACCCTGTAGACTTTATAGTGTAAAAATGTATAATATCTCGACGTAAAGGTGGAACCATTTTTTTAATTCAAATTAGGACAAGGTAAAGCAAGTTCTTGAAATATTTGGATTTTTTTTTTACAAATCATTCTACGCCGTACAAAAGACATCAACGCACTACTTATTTTTAGCGAACATTTTTTTATGATTTTTATATTTAGCTTTTATTTTACTAACTAGTGGCAATTTTTTTTGTAGTTTACACTGTGAGTGCGTTTGTATTTTATAATAAATATAATTGTTACATATTTGCCGTACTTAAGGCTCGGCAGTATTACAATGATGATTGTTTGCCTGCAAATGGTGAGTAAACGGAATATCTCATCAAGTTCAACTCCAATTATGTGATTTTTTAATCTTTTTTCTATACAGGACTAAAGGCAGAAACACGATTAATAGAAATTTACATGATACTTTTACTGTTTGAAAATGATACCTTTTCTCAAGATTTTTGCATTTTTCTTGAAAACCAGTTCAGCTACATATACAAAATAAATACTCACAGATTGGAAATTTAGTCTTTTATTTGCTGCTAAGTTATCGTTTACCTAGACTGCTTATTTTTCTCATAATAAGCAAAATTAGTTTTGAGCTTTACTTCTGAGCACAGAGAGTTAAACGGATCATCCGAAAATCAACCTTATTGAGTCCCGAGTTGCTATAAAAATAATAACAGAATCGAACGCAGCTCATTCCGCTTCTGGGCGGTCACAAGGTCGGATCCACGCGCGTTTTGACATTTTGACATTTGACAAACTATTTGCCCGCCCCTTCTTTGTACAGGTAACAGAAAATGAAACCAAAAAGTCATAAAGTTAGTAAGTATTTAGTTTTTTTTCGATTAGGAAAAACAATACTAACTTTACGACCTTAGTAATAATGCACAGTCTCTCCCTAAGGGTAATTTTGAATAAAAAATAAATAAAGTAGGTATTTAATTACTCTGGTGAATCAAACCAGAAAATATTTATTTGAAATAGAACTTTATTGCAACCCCTTTAAAAATTCATAATTTAGTAGGTACTTATTATTTATTTTTATTTAAGAAATTACATTTATTTGTTAGAAACTTGCCTCCTTTTTTCACATTCTTGTTAGATAGAACAGAAGATCGAAGATCACTATAGATTACGAGCAGAACAAAAAATCGGCAAAATTAGTTTAGTAGTTACGGAGATACGTGGTAAAACTAACATTCACACAAACTTCTCTCATTTGTTATATAATAGGACTAGTCGAAATCGAATGTCATTCGGAACAAAATGGAGTGGAGTCGCATCCTCAACTATATAATTTGACTTTTGTTCAAGGACTGTCTTGGCCAAGTGGGATATTACCCCGAATATAGTTTTTTTTAGCTTCACTTGTATTCATCTATGTCAACAGAATCTTAGAACGTAGTTTTAATCCATTTCAAAACGTCGGATCAAAATGTGCACACTTATCAAGGATCAATGACATTATTATTTTACCACGTTTTTATTATACTTATATAGTCACTTTCTTGTTCGTCTGTCTATCTGTCTGTCGTTCCGGGGGAAATCTCGCGCGACTAAAATTTCGAGCACTTTCCGTGTAGCTGGCTGGCTAAAACTGTCAGGGTAGCTCACAACTCGATGACAACGCATTCTAAATAAATAAATAAAGACGTGGTTTTTAGTTTATTTTTTAATCTAAAATTAATTTACATAGTTAATTTTAGTACTGTAATTTTGTACTTTATCGACTCGTATGTAACTATAGCGTGTTTTTTAGTGTTTTAAACTCCGGTTGGTGCATATATCCAGTGTCGAGTGACCCGAGTGCTTATGGGCTTAATCAATGAAGAAGTTGTAAAGATATTAGGTACTCAAGGGGGTAAAAAAATAAAAGTTATACAAATAAATTTAATGGGGTGTCATATGAAAGTTTATGGTTCACAAATTGTAATTTACGCTAAACTTAACGTATTATGTATTTATAACGTATTATCCTAAGAAAGCAAAGTCGGCGTAGTTTCTAAACACAGTGAACACAGCATACAATTATTTGTGATTAGACTTCATCATCTCCCTGCCCTTATCCCACTAGGTGGGGTCGGCACAACATATTTCCCTCTTCCACTTCAATCTATCACACGTCATCTCAGTGCTCACTCCTTTCACACACATATCTGCATTCACACAGTCCATCCATCTTTTCTTAGGCCTACCCCTGCCGGTGTATCCATCCACATTCATATTCATCGCTCTCCGTGTAACGTGGCTATCATTCGTCCTCATGACATGCCCATACCACGCTAACCTTTTACTCCTCAACTTATCAGTCACTGGCGCTACTTTCAAACTTCCCCTGATATACACATTCTTTATCCTATCTATTTTCGTCACTCCACACATCCATCTCAACATTCGCATCTCAGTCACATGTACTCTTCTTTCATCCGTCGCTTTGGTCGCCCAACACTCCGATCCATACAATACGACAGGCCTGATGATCGTTTTGTATATTTTCCCCTTAAGCTTAAGGGGCATCCTCCGATCACAAACAGTTCCAGAGACCTGCCGCCATTTCATCCATCCCGCAGTCATTCTATTTTTGATGTCTCGGTCAATCTCGCCGTCGTTCTGGATAAGATAACCGAGGTACCGAAAATCGGAGCAGACTGGTAGGGAGGGGTACACCATCTAAGGCGATAGGAGAGAAACTGGAAGAACCACCAAAGTCACAAAATAGATAAAATATTTGTGATTAGACTTATCTAGGTGTAAAGAATATAATACATATTATGTCGGAGTTGGAGCTAGAAAAGGGAATGTTAATTGATTTGATACTTCGTTCTGCACTACATCCTGTTAACAACGCCATCTGTAGACTAATAATGGAAACGTCAAGTAGACAACTGTCATTGTCACTTGGGTGTGGTCGACACAAAGTAGGCAGAGGGCGCTAAAGTCAGTTTTGTTGTTGGACAGTTCGCTTTCCTCGAGCGGGTGGCGAGCGGCGTGGCCACTTTGGTTCTGGCATCGGAGCGGAGCGGTCGCTCCTCGAGAGTAGTAATGTTCTGTGGGTCGCTTTGCCTCTTCCTGTTGAACTCACCGCGTTTCCATTTTGTTTTTTAAATGGTGATAGTAATTCTAATCGGCAAAAATCGAATCAATCCTCTGTTTAAGTCTTGTGAAAGTAATTGTGATTATAAAATAGACATCCTGACTACACGTTACATTGGTTATTTCGTGTCTTTGAACATATCGGACCATCCATACTTCACGCCCAGAACCCTCTCCCCGACAAGTATATGATCTTCTTATGAAATATTATCTTATTCTATTAAACGAGCAATATTTGTTTGTTTGTTTATTTGTACTCACGTTCTCGAAAACGGCTCTAACGATTTCGATAAAATTTGCGGTACAGAGGTTTACGGTTTACGGGGGTGAAGAATCGATCTAGCTAGGTCTCTACCTAGCTAGATCGATCGAGACCTAGCTTTTTTTAAATATATAGGTACTTAACTCATTTTTCTTTTTCTTTTTTTCTCGATTTGCACCCAAGCAGAGCTTGGTCGCCCAGATATTCTATAATAAGTAATAATAATTATGAAGGTAACAACTAGGTATCACTTCCATCGAAAAAAAAAATTGATGAAGTCTCCATGGCAATGTTCGCTACTTCAACAAGATGTTAAAATTATAATTATTCCAAGATAGTTTCAAAAGTTTTAACATGTCAAAATATCGTGAATAGATAGAGGGTAGAGGGGCGTTTGGGTGGAGTCAACGATGACATTTCTTTTGACAGCTAATCCTTAATGCAAATCTTAGTTCATCAAACAGAGAGCTGGGAATCCACTCGTACGATAATAGTGCAAAACACATAAAAGTAAATAAAGAAAAGTAAATATTATCTCGTAATATATTTTAAATCTCTGTCAATATTAGTCTGAAGAAAACCCAGCATTCATAAACACAGTTTGAGAAATACGTGCCTTACAATAGCCTCCCAGCATGCCGAAGCAGTTATGAAATTAAATTAAGAACGATCGAATAAGTGGCACTATAATGTTTACAACTACTAATTTCATAGAAAATGTATGGGATGTGTTTTTTTGAACTATTGCAAAAACTTACGATTTGATTTGATAAGTTACTTTGGGAGAAGTGTTCCTGGTGGGAAATAGAGTCGATTAAGACCAACTTGTTTTTTTTGACAAATGTAATTTTTTAGGCTAACCGTACTTTTTTTCAAAAATCTAAAAATGCAATTATTTTTTTCTTCAAAATAAAACTGAAGTTTTCTAAGAACAAAACTTTCTAACTACAAGAGAAAAGGTAGCTACCCTTCAGTGACCAAGAATTTGCCACACCCTGTAGACTTTATAGTGTAAAAATGTATAATATCTCGACGTAAAGGTGGAACCATTTTTTTAATTCAAATTAGGACAAGGTAAAGCAAGTTCTTGAAATATTTGGATTTTTTTTTTACAAATCATTCTACGCCGTACAAAAGACATCAACGCACTACTTATTTTTAGCGAACATTTTTTTATGATTTTTATATTTAGCTTTTATTTTACTAACTAGTGGCAATTTTTTTTGTAGTTTACACTGTGAGTGCGTTTGTATTTTATAATAAATACTAGTAGTTCGCCCCGAACTGAGATCTCGCGCACCGTAGATGGCTTACATTTGGACTTTCTTCTGACTACCCCTATAATTTCAAGTGCTACTACTGATACTGCCGAGTATGCCTATTGCGCTAGCTCTTCATGGTAAAAAATACTGGCATGCATGCAATACATAATGTCGTGTCTAATTTTTCATTTAGGTATTTCATATTTATGAATTCTCGTCGTATTTCTAAAAGTATACGTCCTAGAATAAAAATAATAACTATTTTGGAATGTACAAATAAAGACCTTTCATTTGACAGCCCACTCAATATATTTGTTTACTTAACTTTTTTTACCCCAATTATTTTAATTCTTTATCAAAATTTTTTTTATTATGAAAATAAATCAAGTAGCATCTAAAATCATTGCAAACCAAACCGCAACGATGCCACTCTCTTTTTAAGACCGACCAGTCAATGAGCTACGAAGTCATCGAAACTCTATGCAACGGGAGCTCTTGCAGCTCTGGTTTCGTAGTTTTTGGTCTTTGGTCGTATTTAAAAAACTATACATCCTAGATTAAAAATAAAAACCATTTTGGAATGTACAAAATAAGCCCTTTCGTATGACACCCCACTCAATATATTTGTGTAACTTTCATAATTTTTTACCCCCTTGGGAACCCAATATCTTCACAACCCCTTCATCGATTAAGCTCATATGCTCCCCCGTAAATTTCCTTACCACAACCTATTGACCTACCATGTTTCATGCAGATTGGATGAACGGTTCGACAGTTATGCTCGAACAACAATTCGTGAAACATACAAACATACAAACATACAAACATACAAACATACAAAGCAAAATCGCCCAACTTACCACTAAGATCTTCGCTCGCTTCGCTCGCTCGATCGATAATTGTTACATATTTGCCGTAAGTAATGCAAATCTTAGTTCATCAAACAGAGAGCTGGGAATCCACTCGTACGATAATAGTGCAAAACACATAAAAGTAAATAAAGAAAAGTAAATATTATCTCGTAATATATTTTAAATCTCTGTCAATATTAGTCTGAAGAAAACCCAGCATTCATAAACACAGTTTGAGAAACACTAGTCGCAAGCCAGCGTACATTCTCTTGAGCTCGCACTTGCCGCAGTCGGTGTCCGATTATATTGACGGCCGGTCGCTTTCACATTCCTTTTTTAAAAAAATAAAAAATATATTCTTTTTTTTATTTAGTGCCAGAACATTTTTGAACAACGCGTGCGGAAGCAATGTGAACTTTAACAGGATTACAATAAGAATGCAGTTCCTGTGTGGCTTCCGTCAACCCCTATCATGAGGTTACGAGACTAACAAGATTTCCACCAGTGTACTCATCAGTCTTTACCGGGAACTTCTATAAACTAGACCCTTGGATGTGACTTAAATTGACTCGTATATCTTTGCAGATAAGATTTGTTTTTGAACCGCTTAGTTTTGTGTTTATTTTTTGTTGATAGTGAAGTGGCCTAGATTTTAAAAATGGGAGTGTGTATTACTAATACGCTGGCAATGGAGATCAGCCGTAAGTTATTCTTATATCTAATTTCTTTCAGTATTAATTATTTACCACTATAATATTTTATACATAATAATTAATTTATTAGCTATCCAAAAACTAACTGTAAATTAATCAATTCTAATGTTACTATCTTTCAATAACACTTCAATCGATGGATTTATCTATAAGTAGCTAATTTAATTAGAACTTAGTGCGTATTGATTCTCATATAGCAAAACCGTATTTTCTGAAAACATGACAATTTGTTTTGAAATTGAATGAAAACTATTTTTGGAGTGCTAATGATCCTATGCATGTTGTCATTGTTTTTATATACTGTCATCGCAACCTATTGTTTTCATAGCATGTTTTGGCAGTAGCTGTTAATATGATTTAGGCTTCAGAATGATGAAAGAAGTAATGGATGTGTGAGCTGATTTCCCTAAGGGCCACAGCAGATCTAACAATCTCAGTAAGGTCATTACTGACATCCTTTTGTTCTTACTTCCGGGAATATGAAAGGTCAGAAACGAAAAGGCCTTGAGGTCGTAAGAGGAAAATGCGGTGAAATTTCAGGATTCAGAAGATGACGTCATCATGTCAGTCAACACAGAGATGTGAGTCGAAATATTGAGGGTCATTTTATTTGGAAACTGATCCCTACAATAATGTTATTTTAATTACCTACCTACCCTTTCGTGTTCAACTGGGTAAAGGTCTCCCCCCTTGATTTCCAGGACTTGCGCTCCAATGCTCAAGGTGACCATTTTGGTTCAAATGAATTCAGATCGTCACGCCATCTTTTCTTGGGTCTGCCGTGCCGTCTTCGGTTATCCTCGGCTACAAATGTTATGAAAGATATTTTACTGGCTGAAAAGTCGGTAACTAGGACATAGTAGAAAGATAAGTTGACTATAAAACCTTATCAGTTTGTGATGTAATCTGCGAGCTAGGAGAATTGATTATAAATCTTAGCGTAGATAAGACTGTAGTAAAGTTTACTTACTAGAACAGAGATAAAATTGTTTAGAAGTTATATTCTCTCCATAGTATTTCAGATGAGCCAATTAAAATTAGTCTTCGCATTCTGGCGAGATCCATCACCACGATAATCCTAAGGTATTTTACAGAAGTTTAGGATATGTTTCAAATCGTATCAAAAAGATTGACAAACAGTGAAATTTTATGCCCCCAAATAAGGAGCAAATTAAGCTAAAAAATCATTGTAAAAACCATTGTACTACGACCGTAGAAGATGTGTGAAAAGTACCTTACCAAACCCATGGATCAAATTTACTTAATATTAGCATAATCGTATTACTGTCTTACTTATAGGAATCCAATTTGTTTCGGTGCGCGGTAACGGGCCAATTTCAGTTAGATTGGCCCAATGCGATTCAAAGTAACGATATTGCCTATATCTAACTGTTCTTGCACTTTTTAAGATAACTGTGGTAGCTGAAGTTTTGTTTTTTTTCATCCGCTGTTTTGTCGGTTTACTTTTTCCAGGCTGTTTTTTATATTATAATCAATTTACCTATTTTGATTCGATGCGATCTGTAAACTGTTTGTGTAACATTGCAATTTCTTGATCATTACCAAATGAGTGTTTTTGAAGTAAAACTTTACCCACGCTTGACTTGGGAAGTAAGCTGTAAGGGAAGAAAAGCTGATCAGACGAGGCGAACGGAAGTTTTACTTCAGTCGTGTGGTCTAAAGCTTATTCGTCTTTATGACTATCTTGAATATAATCTGCTTAAAAGACTTTGCGGCTAACAACTATTTAGGCTGTGTCCCTAGTAGGCAAACTGTGAGCGGCCGACTGAGTTTGCGGCGTATCGGTTTAGTACGCTCTTCCATATATGAAATGGAGTATCCACAGTTTGCTAGTTTTGCGCATAACGCTGCAAACTGCGTACAGTGAGCGCAAAACTAGCAAACTGTGGACACTCCATTTCAAATATATGGAATGGTATACTAAACCGATACGCCGCAGACTCAGTCGGCCGCTCACAACTGTGAGCGGCCGACTGAGTCCCCACTAGGCAAACTTGCCTAGTGGGGACATAGCCTTAAAGTGACTGCAAAAGAGTCAAGGCTGACAAATGATGATTCCTAATTGCTATCATCAACTCGTCTTGAGCTAAAACATCGTGACCTATGCGTTGCGTGTTGCACGTTTTTCCTTCGCAATTTTGAACCCACTGTCTGACCGTCTTTTGGGACTGACATCCTCTTAGTTTTGACATTAAAATGAGAGGGGCCATTTTGATACTTACTTTAATTTCATTACGTATACCAATAATATTATACCCTAGATATGTTACGTTCGTAGTTACCGACCGACGACGGTTAAAATCTGTTCCCACTGGTATACATACCGATATAGTGCACACTGTGTTGACAAGTTCCGCAAATTAATACTTAGTACATTAATATTAATAATACACAATAGCATTTTTATAGTTTTCGTTATTCACTACACATGAAAAACACGTCTAGATCGTCGCCCTGCTTAACGCGGGTTAAAGACAAGACGTCCCAATTACGACGTTTTCGAGTATCCATTTTGCGCGCGCTAGAAACCTGTCTGAGTATTATTTTTAAAATGTCATTGCTTTATACCCACGAAGTTAAAACGAAAATTAAAAGTTCCTGAATTAGTTAGAATTAATTAAT
The DNA here is from genome assembly GCA_958496255.1 of Camptogramma bilineatum. Taxonomy (NCBI): domain Eukaryota; kingdom Metazoa; phylum Arthropoda; class Insecta; order Lepidoptera; family Geometridae; genus Camptogramma; species Camptogramma bilineatum. The sequence goes on from OY292453.1 coordinate 3,184,332, forward strand.
AATTAATTTGAATTAATTAAACTACTTACTGCTTACCAATAATAAACATACCTAATTGAACTCGTTGCTTAGAATACGGACCCACATACATAATTTATTCCGGTCAATCAGTGAAGGTGTAGAAGAATTACATAAATTGTTTGGGTTTGTGTTTGGGATTGGGCAATGACTGTCAAAATGATTCAATTTACAATGACCATTTGATTCGTTGCGTTAGAAAATTGACATAGTGATTTAATTTAAGCGTTACTTTGAGCAACAGTGTTGAAATTACCTAGGTACTTTATTTATTAGGCAAAATTAAGAGAAAAAATTGGTTTAAATAATATGTATATTCACTAGATATTTTTTTGTTTTTCTAGAACTATAACTATTCTAAGCATTTGCCCAGCTGTGGGACGCAGTGGGACACAGTGGCATTACATAAATAGTATTGCTGTGCTGAAATTGAAAAAAAAAAAACAGAAGGACCATGAGCACAACTATTTTCTCAGAGATAGGTGCCAATTCAGTTAGCTTTCAGTGGTAGGTACCTATACCTATTTAGATTTAAAAATATATTGATCATTGAAAATAAACTAAGCACCAAACCGTGATTGTTGCCCTTATTCTTCACGGTGTCGGCGAAAGAACAGAAGTAGAATCACCTAGCTCCTAAGATAGTATAAAGCGATTCCAGTGATCTTATTGAATAGCTCAGCTTAGGAGACTATTTACTAAATTTCAATAATTTGTAACGGTACTATTACTCACACAAAGTAATTTATTTGCTTTTTACTTTTACGCGTAGCGGTAACAGAGACAAGCAATAGCCTTGACTTTAAATATTACAAGCATCAATAAAATATTATTGAATCATTATAATTATTGCAAAAGGCATTGAACTATGCCTGCCAAAGTGGCAATTCTTAACCACAGTTAGGAAGACAGCAGGTTTATCTGCCTTACCTACTCCACTACGGCAGCGCACCGAAGATGTGCTAGTTAACTCACATCTTCTATATTCATCTAGATCTGAATGAAATCATTATTTTTGTATTTGCCAGGTTTTTGGTGGCGTTTATTAAAACCAAGAGATTCTTCTCTTGGTTTTTCTCTTGGTTGGGCATAGTGGGATTTCCTCAATCTATATTCGAGAAGCCCAACCGGGGAAGTACCTCCACCTTTACTTTTTTTACCAGTTGCCAGAGCTTTGTGAGGAAGCGCTGCGGTGATTACTGGTGGAATAGTCTTGTCCATTGTGTTGTCGGCTGGTGTGCTATGGTAACCGCTTACCATCAGGTGGGCCGTATGCTTGTCTGCTATACACTTTAGTAGTATAAAAAAAACCAGATTGGATTTCTCTTAAATATCAATTCCTGCTAAGTACTGATTTTTGCCATGGCTTTGCTTACATCGTATATATCTATACTATACGCTCACAACGTTGTTGCTCACACCACGGTTACGTTGTGACCCTCTTCTAAGGTTAGCGCGGCATACTTGAACAATCAATCAAAACTTACAAACGTATTTTTATTTTAGATTTAGCGGCTTGGAACCGGTAAATGGTATCCAAGTCGACGACTGTTTTGTCCATAACTGTGTAACATTGAGATGAGTGTTTAGTATTCTGGTTGCATTTCTGTATAAATCGGAGGTTTCTGTGTCGACTGTCTGCGACGGCCTTTTCTTTGAATTCGCAATGACTGATGTCATGGCACGGTTGTTCCGGCTGTCCAGACGTGGGTTAAAAACCTGTTGAAACGGTAAAGAGATTAAGATTGCAAAAATTAAAATCTAAGTCAATGGTACATTGGCTGGATAGTGACTTGACTAATAAATGACGCAACATTATTTTAAGTGTTTTTTTTTTAATAAAACAAACAGATTCACATCTCATGCTCTACTAAAAAGGAGAGGGCCTTTTAAACTTTTTGAAGAGGTTTTCAGAGGCTCTCGAGGCTTACCTATAAGTAACTTAAAACAACAAAACTAAAAGCATTTAGTATTGTAAAACAACAATTCAGATTAAAGCACGTTAATCACCAGTATTAAACTCTTAGCTTTATCGTAATTTACCATTCGTTTAAAGTTACTTAGCACGTTAACAAACAAACTCGTTGGTCGCAAAGAAACAAAAAGCTTTAAAGCCGGCTCTACACTCGCGGCGCGAACGCCCGCGAAAGCCCGCGACAACTGCGAACTACGAGTGTAGATGTTGTTCAGGTTCACGCCTTCTCGTTCGCGCTTAGCGCCGTTCCCCGATTAGTGTCGGTTTTTGTCCCGCGACAAAGGGTTCGCAAAGCGCACTAGGCAACTAGGCGCGAACCTCTGCGAATGAGGAACTGTGGTAGTTTTTGATGTGATTCGCACTACGATCCGCGCCGCGATATCACGCCGTGATACGCGAGCGAGTGTAGAGCCGACTTTAGAATCTAAAGTGATCGGCTAAATGCAATGAAAGATATCACCTTGGAGATAATGAAACTGCTTCGATCAGGGCCAGTGGGGTCTTTATTCTGAACAATTCGATAACTGGCCAAGGAAACTGGTAAGCTGCCAACATCTGACGTGACCTTTCCAAATCATATCTTTGAATCGGATGGTATCGATTAAACTATAATTATGAAGAGGTATTGTTGTTTTGTTAGTTACAAAATTATCGATTCGTGTAGAAATCTCCGTGCGGAATAAATACATACTTACATAAAATCAAGCCTCTTTACCACGTAGGCAGTGAATAAAATTTAATTTGAATAAAAATGAAAAATAAAATTTAAGTACCTACCTAATAAAAAGCTGTTGTAAGCGCAAAACTTAAGAACGGCTGTATCGATTCAAATGAAGTTTGAGAAAATGTATTAAATCACTTGCACTTTGGTTTGTGTTGGTCAAATCTAGTGACAGAGTTTTCAAAAGGCCCGACCTTAGGTTTCTTAGCCGTTAAAAAATAACTAAAAGAGGGCATTGCTATAATCTTAAGTCTGTTTGACTGTATCGGAATTATTATTCCCATAATATCCCTTGACGCTTTCAAAGGAAGAAGCATCTCTTGAAGCTGTAAAAGGCTTTTCCTTTGAGAAAATTCTGTTTTTATTTTGCGCAATCACTTTCAAAGGCGCAAAATGGGACAAATAATACGATCTCTTGAAAAAATGTTACGACTATTAGGTACTTTTATTTATGAAACCTTTTTCTGTGTAAAGTAATACTTTTGTGTAGAGACAGAAATTGTAGACCTACAGAAAATAATGATAGGAAAGTTTTTGAAAAGCTTTGGTTTTAACAATATTAGTGGCAATGTCTATACAACTGTTCTCGTAGTATACTAACTACTAAATAAAATGAGAGAATATGACAATTGTATGTTTTAACAAGGTTCATAATACGACCTAAAAATATTTAAAGAGTTCTTAATTTTAATTATTCAATATTAAAGCGTCGACCGATTGGTCGTCCCAAGTATCACTGGAGCGACAGAATAGAAGCTGACCTGCGTGACCTCGGAGCCGACAACTGGCTAGAGGCAGCAATGGACAAAAGAAAGAGGCAAATCCTCGTTTCGGAAGCCAAGACTCACTTTGGATCCCTGAGCCAATGGAGTAAAGTAAAGTAAGATTAAAGCGTAGAGCTAACTTGCTTAGAATGCAGTAAGAATAGCTCACGCCTCTTCTATCGAAACTACCAAAAACGCTCCACAAAGCTATGAAGCCAACATCAAGACATCTTACTCCATCACAAGAATAAACTTCTTACTCACACGATATAACTATAATGCCATAAATATGTTGAAAGATGTAGTTTGCAAAACGAGCAATGAAAAGAAACCATTACCTACTAAAGTTACTTAACGTTTCAAAATTACTTAGAAATCTGAGAACTGAGAAGATGAAGAGTTTCTTTGTAGAATTTACTTAGAATCATTTACTCTGTAATTATCAAATTACCAGCTAGTTATTTCTCATGGTAACTTTATAGTAATTAACGCTATTTGAACAACTTGTTAATATGTTTATGTTTAGAACAGAGTTGTGTAAAGTTGAAAGTTTTGTGTCAATTTACTTATTTAACAAATCAAATGGTTCCATTAAGTAAATTATTTAAATTAAATAAGTACCAAAAATTACACTTATTTTTCCAAAAAGATACTAGTTGCTACTTTGGAGTTCGGTTTTATACAATTTATTACAGTTATTTGAATTACGAGATGCGTCCTTAGCTTTGAGTGAGATGTTGAATAATTATGTTGTCATCATGATGAACTCACACGTTAGAAAAAAGTAACGTTGCAATTGACATGGTAGAAAAAAAGAATCACTGTTTTTTTATTTATTTATCTTGTGAAAAACCAACAGGTAAAGCAAATTATCAATAAACACTTTGATTAGATTCAGAAAGCCAATTACAGGTTGTCGCTGATAGACATATTGTAATTTTGTATTGGTAATATTGATAGACACATACGAGAAAACAAAGTCAAGGTTCTCTTCGGGGCGCAACTGCGATTTATATCAATGAAAATGGTCATATCGGTAACTATAGCCTCATGAAGAGCAAATATTACTCATAAGGTAAATGACTCCAGTCGTGACAGACTCCACGATATTAGCACATTTTTGTGTCGAGCAAACACTTCGGCATGGTGTACCGTTATGAACACAATGGAATCTTTGTTGCGTCAACTCGCTCTCCTGATGGCGTGGTACGATAGCTTAGGAGAAAAAGCTGTGTATTAGCTAATTGATATTTTTTTCACATCAAGCAGTATCCTGGCTTGGGAATCTGAACATTGATTTGTAGATTAGCATTAATTATTTTTAAGTTAAGTTATTTTTAGATTCAGTTAGAAGATTTTTTAATTTTGTTATTTTCTTTTTATTTTTTCGTTTATTACAATTTTGTCATACGATTAAATAAATAAATCAATATACGAGTAAATACTCATACAAGTGATATAAGTACATATTTTTTATACTTTCATCGACATATAAGTAGGTAGGTACTATAATAGTTGAACTTACACCTCCTTACCTATACCTACTTTGTTTGAGGATAAACTGCTTTGTGCTTATTAAGCTCCTTTGATATGTCCCTAATTTCTCTATTAGGTACATACAGAGTTTTTACTTTTGTAATATTAAACTATACTCTAGCCAAACCAATGTATAATATTTACTAACATTGCACTGACAGATCAATCAGCTGATAGCAGGAATAGACCAATCACAGAAAACTGAGATTAAATATGATTGGCACTGATTCAATATGGCCAATCGTAATGAATCTCAGTTTTCTGTGATAGGTCTATTCCTGCTATCAGCTGATTGATCTGTCAGTAAAATGTTAGTAAATATTGTACTTACATTGGTTTTGGCTAGAGTTTATGCGGCATTTTCATGATTTTGGCTCAGGAGCCTTAATCATGAAATCAGAGTTTTAGGTACCGTGACTCGACGCTCATGGCAAAGTCTGATTATTCTTGTCTAAGTAGATTTGTTTTTTTTTTAATAATTTTACTGACGAAGAACGATTTCATTGATGCAATTAACTATTGTATTGTTAGATCGATTGTATTGTTGGAAAAAGTAGTTTGTTCTCTTTATTCCACCTTTTTTGCGTCAAGAATTACGTTGACCGAGAGTTTCCAAGAAAAATATGTCTTAAAAATTAGACCAGAACTTATAAACTTTCTTCATTTTACAAGGTAGGAATAAAGTTTTGGTAAGTCGATTTTTTTGCATAAAAAGTAAATTAATAACAAACTTATGAAATTGCTTTCATTATCGAACGATACAATAGTATATTTCAGTACAAGTTCGGAAAGGCTGTCATTGCAAAGAGTTCCGACAAATGTCTACCCGAGCCGAGGCGCAGCCGAAGGCGAGGGTTGACAGTCGGAACAAGTTGCAATGACGGTTCCGAACGTGTACTGAACGACTATTTTTAATACAGTTGCGAAAAAATGAAGCAATTTAATCTAGAAAATGGCGCCAACCGTAGAATATAAGATATATTTTTTTTTCACCGATTAGGCAAAGGGAACTATGCCCATACAGCCAAGTCTTCAGTAGAATTTTTTTATTGATATGAAATGAAAATGAAATTTAATGAGATGAAATGAAATGAAACCTAACCTAACTCATTCAATCAAATCATTAAATCTGATATAGAAACAAATTAGTAGCTTCTTTTTAGAAATATACGTATTTGCATGAATCATTAAAACTTCTATGATTTTTTTTTAGTAAAAACTTCATGGTTGGTTTTTCTTAGACATTATTTTGCCAGTTGGGAAAGAGAACGCACGAGTGCGGGAAAGGTAAAAAAAAAGCACGAGTGTGTAATAGCCCACTTCCCGAACGCTATACGTCCCTGCAATACGCCACTTTTTGAGCAACTGTATTAAAAAGTAGGTTTCAAAACGTATTGCAATCTTGCGAACTTTGTTCAAGTCTGAAGGACAGAGAAAGGCGCTCGTAAATTAAAACAACTTTTGATAGCCAAAGTAATAAAGAAATAAAGCCAAGTAGTAAACAAGCCTTTATTACTTTATTTATCAACCGCGACATTATAAATTAAGAGACATTAAATACAGTCATGAAACCCGTCCTATTCAGGTATGAAAATTTAGTTAAAGAATTTATACAATCGTGATCAAACTTTACATTGGGCAAAGTACAGACCGTTCACCGTAAGGCTGTGACTCCAGTAGGCAAACTGTTAGCGGCCGACTGAGTAAAGTGCACTTACTGCAAACTGCGTAAAGTGAGCGCAAAACTAGCAAACTGTGGACACTCCATTTCAAATAATATGGAACGGCGCGGCGTACTAAACCGATACGCCGCAAACTCAGTCGGCCGCTAACAGTTTGCCTACTGAGGGCACAGCCTATGATGTTCCCAGCCTTGGTAATTGGCAGCATTGCCTACGGTGCTGTATATGTATCTAGTATTTACCCCACTTGGTAATGGGTGGTTGCCGGCAACATTTTCTTAACTTGTGTATTTTTCTACCCACCACATATTAAATGTTTTACTTGCATATTTTTAATTATTATACAGTTACAGCAGGGACCTCTCGGTGAACGGTCTTGTATGTAAGACAACTTAGCTACAACTTCTTTCTGCTTTTTCATTTTACTTTTTTAACCGACTCCGAAAAGTTCTATGTTCAGCTGTAAGTTATTTTTTTCTATGTATGTTCACCGATTTCTCCGTCAATAGTGGACCGATTTTGATTTTTTTTTTAATAAACTTACACAGAATACCTCACTTGACAGTAAAATGAACTAGACCGTAAAATGTCAAAAAGTCATGTCACATGAAAAGGAAAGTAACTTTCTTTAGTTGAAAATAATGTTGTGTTAGTGAAAATTCATAATACGAATCAGACATGGGAACCTTCGCGACCATTTTAGCCCAACATATCTAAATATTCCAATAACAATTAATTAATTAATTAATCAGATAAATACATTTCTAGCCTCATTTTAGCGCCTCTAAGGCTGGATTCGACCAAACTAGATTAAGTTGTATCTGAAGAGTAAACTGCTGTTTGTTTGAATATTTTGACATTGTAAAATTGACACCTAATAACCAGGATAATTTGTATGCATTATAATTCGGTTGCGCTTTCTAAACAATTGTATTTCGAATTAAGTCGGCTAGTAGTTTACTCTCGGGTATAAACTTAATCCAGTTTGGTCGAATCCTGCCTAATAGGTACCTATACCTAAGGTGCAATGCATACTAGTGCAGTGATGGCATAGCAACATGCAGAGATTTCCGTGAGAGCGGTTTGACCTTGTGCAAGTCAACTGGCATTTACTGACCAATAAAGAAATCCGGTCCTTGCTAGAATAGTAACTCTTATTTCTAGAGACTTAAGCGTGCTAATTGCTGATACATAAAAGAGGTTTGATAGCTCGTGTGATGGTGTGATAAAGGTCGTGGTCTATTTAATACATTTATAAATAAATGCGGAAATCAACTGGTGGTAAGCAAAGATATTTTATAATTTTAAAAGATTAAACATTTGATTCCTTTGCACATAAACTTAAATACATAGTAGAAGAAAGATTGAAATGGGCTGTTTTAGGCTAGCGCCACATTGAACGGATTTTCCGTCGCCAATCTCCCGCGGGCGGAACGCCATTACATCTTATTACGATGCATTACTAAAAACGGGCACACCACGCGGAAGATCGGTTGTTTCGTTGACAATACAATCGCGTTCCGCCGCGGAAAATACGCTCAATCTAGCGTAGGCCTTATTTGCACCTAAAGTGCAGAGTGCGCCTTCTGTATCTATTCTGTGCTTATGTTTATGGTAAGATCAAATGAAAATATGCAAACCTTTCAAAACATTTAGATTTTATTGTTACGTTAAAAATATTAAGTGGTATAAAATCAACTCCATTCTATCTATTTATTTTAATATAAGAAATTAAACATTGTTATCATAGTAATTTTAACTCGTTTGCTGATGAGAAATGGCTCTCCTCACTCTCCTTCCGATCCCTTACGAAGTTCATCCAATGTGATATACTTCACAACAATATTCTAGTCTTTAAAAACAACTTCAACCTAGCTAGGCCATGCAGACACAATTAAACTGATCAAATTTTGATCAGTTTAATTGTGTCTGCATTCGAAACAAAAATAAGTACCTAGATACAATTACATGCAGATGCTGGTTCCACTATTTTAACAACATAGGAACGTAACTTTCACTAGCGTGTCTCTGGCAGCTTGCAAAATCTTTTTGCAGTAGGTTCTTGTTCCGCGTAGATTGGCAGTTGGTTTCTCAAGAGTAATCGTTATTACTATGGGAAGATGAGAACAATGTACTGCAAAATCGATAAAAATAAACAATCATGTTGCTACATTCGTGGGGCAATCGCAGAATTGCATGTGGAAAATGGGTCTATTGAATACGTTAGGTGCTTTGGATGGAAGACAAACTGCAGTGCGATTCAGACCTTCTCGGAATGTATTCCGAATTCGGAAAGTAACGATTCTTCGCTAAAAAAACGTTACCTTTCCGAAGAATATCATCGAATCGGATGCATTTTCGGAGGTCTGAATCTGCTGCTGGTGTGTAATAGCTTTATCAATTAATAAAGGATTTTTCATTTAGGCAAATATAATAAATAAGTATATTTTTGAGGACATAATAATGACGATCTAATTCACTCAAACCGGTTACTACTTTATCAATAACATATTAACAGGCTCCGGCTTATTCAAATTATAATATTTAATGAGGTCTTTATCTATTCACATGTTCCAGATTTGAGTAAGCTAATATATTAAGTAGGTACCTATCTAAATTGTTTAAGACACTGTCTAAATTGTATTTGCTTTCTGGTTGACACCGTTTTTATTATAGTTACCTAGTATATATTTTATTACTTATAATTTTTTTTAGGGATTGGGAACACTTAGTTTTTCGTAGGTACGCGCGTATGCCCTCCGTCGTCGGTCGCGTCGGCGTCGTCGCAACGACTCAGTGTGCCCACTCCCTTAATGTTCACGAAACTATTTTTTTTATTGATCTTACCCACCTATAACTGAACTGTATTTAGTCAAAAAATTAAGAAAATTTGTTGTTTTATCTACAACTCAACTACTAAAGCGTAAGTGCAAGATAAGTATCGAAGTTACATTCACTCTTCCTGATTATAAGTTATGTTTTCGATCAATCAAGTTTTTGCGGTCCGACGGCTCAGTGAAGGGAGCTTCGGCCTTTCCTCGTGTGTTGAGATTAAGTTTTTGTACCATGACCTAAAATGATTGAATATTGATATAAGCTTCTAAGTTTAGTTCGCTGAGTTGCGTAGACGGTATCCATAATGGAGACTTTCAGAAGATCTAAAAACTTCGGCATAGATGTAAGCGAAAGCTCAAAAAAAATAAAATTACTTACTTAGGCACTTACTTACTTATTTATTTTCCTGTCACGTATGAAAGGTTAACTTTTGCAAAATGTGGGAATGTACCAAATTTATTTGGACATACCTCTGACTACCCCCTTAGACATCCTCAAAGGATCTAAAAAATGCCTAAAAATGTGAAAGAATAAGTCTACCGCTCCTTGGGAATACAGTCGTGAGCATATTACATTTTTTCATAATTTTTATTTATTTTCCATCAATGTTTTAACCCTACTACTAAGTTTAGCCATTTTGTTTATTTTGAAAATTTACGAAAACACGTTGCGATAATCAATGCAGATAATATTAAAGCGTCTCAAAAAATACTTTTAAACGTGATCAATAAACAAACAAATACCAGTAGCCGTACCATGAACTCTGAGCAATGTTGCAAACTTGAAACATGACAACGAATCTCATTCCTAAAGCAGTAAGCCTGTTTTACGCTTGTTTTAACATTGCTCTAGGAGTTCATGGTACGGCTACTGTTCTTATAAATAAACGAGTAATACCTACCTCAAAAGCGGAAAAGCCTTCTCATGTCTACCTTATTTACCTGTAAAATCTCATCTTCTGTTCAAATTGTGAGGCGACTGCCTATCAAGTAGGCTAGGCATTACCTGAATATCAAACATGAGAGATCTTACTCATCTTACACAAACAATCTTTCCTACACCTTATAGAAATATTTGGGATTCAACCATTATTTCGTAAATCTTTTTACTAGCACTAAGTTATAATAATAACACTAAGTAAGTGTATAAGTTTTTCATAGTCTCTACTCTAGAATATTTAAATGAAACTTGTATCCGTATTTACCATTTTAAACCCCTAAATTACAACGTTGCCTAACGAACAGCAACATTACAAAAGGTTCGCTTTGAAAACCACAACAAAGAATAGGATTTAGTCTGACCCAGATAAACCTTTATGTAGATCTAGATACAAACGTTTAAGCTGTTATGCAAGTATCACGCCAGAATCTAGACCGGTTTGTTTCTCTATTTCCATTCATTTCTATAAATCAAAACCGCCCAAGGCCGCTGCGTTCACGATATTTCAAGGCCGTATGTCGCTATTGTCCCAATCGCCTTCAGCTTTGAATGATCACGGTTGATCAATTGATCATAAGGAGAGCGAAGCGCTTATGTGGCGTAACTTGCTTAAGTATACGTTCTTAATAGTCTTTTTTAAACTTTCGCGAAAAGATCACATTATAAATACATATGTAAGTATCCGGGTATTTATCACGTAAATTACCTTTTTATTTAGCCCAACGTTTTGACTGGATTGCACCAGCTGTCCCAGTCTTTTCGCGACCACGGCTGGTCCAATCCAGTCGAAACGTTGGGCTAAATAAAAAGGTAATTTACCTACGTGATAAATAGGTACCCGGATACATAATATGTTTTTATAAAGTTATTGATAGATCGTTGAAGTTAAACGACGTACTGTGTAGCCAAATCTTGGATGGATGACTGCAAGTGACCGCAGCTGCGCGCTTCCGTGCTTCGGAGGGCATGATACATTGTAAACCCCGGCTTCCAAGGGCTTCAGGCTGCCTGAATCCTTCATCTTTAGAGTTAGCTTCTAGCTCATTCATTTATTCATCGTGTCAATATGCTCATACTAATATGCGGTATTATAATTCGCTTGCTCCAATATGAGGCCACCTCTACGGCCCTATCTGAAGCCGCAACAAGATCTTCACGGGTGCAGTTGTTTGGGCACAGAGGGCAGGACAGCAAGTGTAACATGTTTTGTGTTGAACATAGAGGTATCTACATAAGGAGAGTGTATGTAACAAGTTTGAAGCAACAGTAAAGTTTAAAAGGGTTGCAGCCGATATTTCTGGCGTTCGAAATTACACTTCAATCTCGTGTCGCAAGCTGCGTTTCGCTACAGCTTTCGACATGCGTTTTGTTACTGCACGTATTGTGAAAGAATACGCTTTGCCCTAAAAGCGTTAATCTTCTTAAGGAGATTAGATTGAGTTAATCGTCTAAAGTCTGAGTTCACACGCTTAAGACGTCTGCCATAAAGTTTGTTTAAGGTTTGATACGGAACTTTAGTTCAGACAAAAGCTGGTAGATCGCGAAGGTAGTTTTAAAGCTTTTAGGGAATTAAATAAATTGGTCGCACCGTCATAACATTATTTATGTGTATTTTAAGAATATAATTGAGACAATACTGAATTTAAAATCTACAGAGACTGCAAGGTTAAGGGTAAAATGTTGGTTCTTATGTTGTCAAAAACATGCGTATCTTTTAATCATATCTTTTTATCATTTCGTTGCACCCCTAGCCTAGTACAGAAATTATACTTAGGTACTATACGCCCCTAGCGTAAAAAATGAAACCATTAATAACAGTCTTGGTTCGGTTTCATCACAAGAACTTGTTACAAGAAAACATTTAAATGTTTGCTGCCCAGCACAGCTTTTGTTAGACGTGTCTATTGTCTTCTCAAAATAAACACGACTTGGTCTACCTTCACACGCTCTGTTTCGCGGTTGGAACGGGGTGACATTCAAGCCACCCTTTGTGCTACCACGCATGCGCCGAAAAGAGCGACCCTAGTTTTCCAATATGGCGACGACCGCCAGAAGTCAAGCACGCGCTCTATATTTACAACATTTTCAAGATCACTGAGTAATTTTTGTCACATACCTACTGAACCAAAAGTTAATTTTTGCGCTTGTTTTGTTCGCTTCCGTATTATTTTGCGCGATTTTCTCGAAATTTGTCGGTGCATTCTGTGGCGCAGTGCGTTGTGTTAAGTTATGTTATGAGGTGAAGCACGTTTTAGCGGGTCAGTGTCGTACGTGTGTCGCTGCGTCAATTAACACATAATCAGCTGATCGATAATTAGCATTCGTAAGTGAATGAACATAATTTCCCGCTTCCTCAGTAATAAAAAACAAAAGCAGCGCTATTCAAATTTTGCGCCAAATAAATAGTTCCAAATTCAAATCTACGATTGCAAATATTTACAACGGAATTTAAAAAAAGTTTACATCACAGTATTCTTGATTTAAAAAGTTTGCGTTTCGAATTTCGATTTTCCTCGGAGTTTCGGATTCAGTCAAGCTGCGTCGCTCGAAGGTATCGCCAGCGGCGCTGCTGCTCGGCACGAGGCCTGTGTCGGGGCTGGTGGAGCCAGTGAGGAGCCCTGAGGAGCCAGCTTTGGACGTAGCTCAAGACAAAGCGTATTGGGGCAGCGTCGCTACTGCTATGACGAGTAAGATCATGCCAGAATTTTTAGTATAAACACCTCAACGTAAATACAGAACTATTTATGCACAAGCCAGAAACATGCATCACTGAGCATTGTACTCGTAGGTGAGCAGAAGTAAATATTTACGAATAACTTTACCATGTCAATCAAGTTCAATGATTGTGAGATCAAAAGTCAAAGGAATTCTATTCATTTTGTTGTGTCATCTTTTCCCTCACTTTCATCATTTCCTTCTGCATTCCATTCGTCAAAGACCTAATTAAACCTCGGCGTGTATGGCGGAATTACCACATGTCATGGTTTCATAATGAATCCGCATGACTCACTTGTTCCCAGGCAACTGCATTCAAAACGAACGCGTGCAATTTTTCTGATAGCTTTTTTATAGCACCTAGCGGTTTTTAACGGAGTTGGAAAAAGAAAATATGAATGAAAACTCTTTTTTATCACTTTGTACGTAATTCCAGAATTATAGACTAAGTGCGCATACAATAAATTGCAGCAGAGGATATAAAATCCATGCAATAAATTAATATCATTTTTTATTTCACATCTAACTACAATAGATACAAAAACAAATAATTCCCCAATAGAAAATACAATACATAAGTACAGACATTACTGATGGTCCCCACACTAGGGGACATAATATGTCCTAAATATTGTAGTATTTAGTTTTCAAGCAGAGCACTTATTTGTATTTTGTTCTCGTACATATTAGCATAAACATGAAATCACAATTCAGAATCACAGCAAATCTAGTTTTGCGAAATTTACGTAGCCATTTAATTTTTCTTCAGAATTAATAAACCGCTTCGGGCATTCTGGATTCAAATTATATTTAAAAGGTAACCAAACGAGTTTTTCACAAAACGAATCTTGGCAGTGAACGCATATAAACATGGAAGCATTCTTTGCGCTAGAAAATGACCCAACGAAAAGTGTGACACGGTAGGCGGGGCTTGAAAAGTGTGACACGGACGAGTTTAGTTGCGAAGTTGACATTGGCGGCGACGGTCAAGTAAATTTCTAGTTTTTTTCATAAAAATGCCTGGTTGTGCTGTAAATTGGTGCGTAAGTAGATCCGATTTACACAACAAGAATAATGGTGTTAGTTTTCACATGTAAATACATCGCTATTTATCATTTTTCCATAAAAATAATCCTGGTTTTTGTCTATAGGGATGGTGTTATGCCACCCAAACCAAGTACCTAATTTCTACCTAACTGATATTTTTTTATTATTTCATATTAGTACCTATACTATAGATACTAATATTATAAAGCGGAGGAGTTTGTTTGTTTGTTTGAACGCGGTAATCTCAGGAACTACCAGTCCGATTTGAATACTTAAGTACATACTTACTTAGTTCGCCCCGAACTAAGATCTCGCGCACCGTAGATGGCTTATATTTGGACTTGCTTCTGACTACCCCTTTACTTTCAAGTGCTACTACTTAATAATCTGTGCTACTACTGCCGAGTAGGTATGTTTATTGCGCTAGCTCGTCATAGTAATGAATATTGGCATGCATGCAATACATAATGTTGTGTCTAACCCGACTACGGCGAAGCAAAAAAGAAGGGTTATGATTTTGACGGATTACGCCAAAAAACAGTTCCAAATGGTCTTGGCTGAACATAGAAAACACCCAGACCCGAAACTAATATTTACAGATCTTATAAGCCTTTGTCTCGCGGCAGGGATCAAACCCGCATCGCAACCTCCTGCGTCTCAGGTGGGTCTTCACCACTGCACCACCGAGGTCTTCAAAGTTAGTGATATTTTGTAGATAATTTTATTGAATAAAACTTTTTGATTTTGACTTTCACTGTATATAATTATTATAGATGTAACCTACCAATAATAGTTTTGTAATTTGTACTAGTTACCTGCTTGTAAAATAAATGTAAAAATTATAAATGTTATAAATTTTAGAACATTGAATTATTTTATTTGATTAGGAATACAAAGTAAATACTTACAAAGTTTTTACTTACTAAACAAACCTACGAGTAATAAGTACCCACCTACTTCTTAAAACCTATTATAATTTCGAACCTTTGAACAACTGCTACCATAGAACTCATAGAAGTTCGTAATACTTATGAAATTGTTATCAAAATTCACCATAATAATACGAATTAATTATTTGCATTGCATCATATTACATAAAATCATCCCGGTTATCAGAGGCGTGGCAGGTAATGACAAGCGTTGGACGGCAATTTTAACCCAAACATCGAAGGAATAAAGTCGACTTTTAACTGTGCGTCCCGAGTCTTAGTAAATTATTGACCAATCAGCAAAGAAATTTTGACGGATTTGAAGTGTCAGGTCGGTTGCAATTTTGTACCATTTTGCAAGAACATTTGCCTCGAAAGAATGCTTCCATGTTTTATGCGTTCACTGAATCTTGGCAATTACGAAAACTGGTAAGCCAAAGGTAACTCTACCTATTACCTATTTATAGGGATATGTATATAGGGACGGAAACCGAGTCGAATTGATGTTAAAAAACTCGAACCAACCTTGATTTTTACATAGTCGACATTAAAAACAATAGTTTGTAAAAATTCAAGACCAAATAGAAAATCTTACTCGAAAATACTACGCGCTTGCAGGTAGTTGGTGTGACAATGGAAAATTAAAAAATATTTTATTTCAAGTTACCACCTTATTATTTTAGGACTTAAGTAGGTACCTAGTGAAATTTATCTAAAAACGGGTTTTTCAAAGAAAGCTGCCAGGTCTTAATTTGTTTCAGAGTTGGCAGTAAATCTAAATGTCAGGGCTTACTCTTTAATCAATTAGTAGCGCTAAGCGACTCTCTAAGAAGTGAGCCGTATAAATTATTTCCAATCAAAGTTGAGTGGAAGGTTTTTGACAGGCTTCATTAGAACAAACCTCGGAACAAACCAAGAACAAACTTAATAAATTTTAATAGAAAAACTATTTTTTTTATAACTTGTTAAACTTTCGCGATTTGTTTCGTTTATTAAGATCACAAGTGTACCACTTTGAAACGTCTTAAGAGCTAGGTGATTCTACTCCTGTTCCTTCGCGACCAAGACCGTGAAGAACCAGGGCAACAAACACGGTTTGGGGCCTAACACTCTTTTCGGTGACACACTTTTTGTTTGTAATTTTTTTTTTGTATATTTTTTTATGCCTATTTTAGCCTATGTGTTATTCTAGGAACTAAACTATCTACATTCCAAATTCCATCAAAATCAGTTTAATAGTTATGGAGATACGTGGTAACAAACATCCACACACACACACACGGACTTCAGCCTTTTTAGACTTTATAAACTTCGAAGCTGAACTAGAGTGCGTGCCACCACTGAAGTCAGTTAGACGCGGCGCTGCTATCGTAGAACTAGGTTAGGTAAAAAATTACTAATTGTCCTAATAAGGCTTGAACAATAATAATTATGCAAGTTTGTACGTTCGTTCTACACACCAGAACAACTGAACAACTTTGACAAAAAGAGCCTAATAAAGTAAATAAAACAATTAGTTCCCGCTTTTGCCGTAGAACTTGAGTGCTGGCGCGGACTCTACAATGCAGAATCCATATCAATCCCCACCTCGCGTTGATGCAGTAAATGTCAGGGGTCGGCTTTCCGTAGTTCCATTTACGTCATCCGTCCTGTAACTAGCACCCTGTACAGCTTATACAGGATGTAGTTAATGAAACGCGTAAATCTTCGAGATTGGTTGATGAGGAAAATTGTAGGGGAAAAGGTATCTGTTTATTATTTTTAATTGGAATATTTTGTGAGAAGAGTGTTAAAAGATTTTTCATTGAAATTATAACTTTCATATTCTTGTAGGTATCAAAAACATACTGGATCAACTTGGAAAATCATCATCTTTCAATTAAATTGGCGAATTATTACATGAAATTAACATGTCTAATACACATTTCAAACATGAATGATAGGTGAAATTAAATGACAGCAACCTAACCATTATTTTGAACTTACAACGTACCTTTCTAAAATAAATCTTACACATGAAACTATGAGGTCGGTACATACGTTTGTCGCGTAAAATGTTACTATTTTATAACTCGCGCACGTTTTAGACCAAATGGCACATGCGATAAAATATTTTTATCGCTGCATGCTGTTTTGCATTTTCTACCTGTTATTTTTAAAAAGCATACTTTGGTTGTAAACTCAACTGACTACAAAATGTTTTCTGTATAATTTTCTTATTTATTATGGAATTAGGCTGGATTCGACCAAAAGTCATCATACTCCGGAGTACCTAGTTACTCTAGTTAGCCGACATAATTCGAAATACAATTTTTAGAAAGCGCAACCGAACATTATTATGTGCATACAAATTATCCAGGTTATAAGGTGTCAACTTTACAATGTCAAAATATTCAAACAAACAGTAGTTTACACTCGAGTAAAACTTTATCCAGTTTGGTCGAATCCAGTCTAAGCTTGCTAAATGTAGTTAAAACTGTCCCTTAATCTGTTGACATTTTTTTTCATTAACATGTACCTGAGTGACAAGAAAAAAACATTCTCTAAAGCCGTAGGTACTAATTTGACAATTGAATAATGAATAATGCTTGTCAACGCACGCAGCTTGACACTATTTTGACACTGACAGCTCGCGCCGACTGACACGCCGCTTGCGCAGCCTTGCCCCTCCGCCGCGCCGGCCAGCCATCTTCCCTTTTGCATACGCGTCCATCGACGACACGACGCTATCATTACAATTTATTTTCATTTATCTCAAAGTAATCAATATATAGCCATTCAAGTTCTTCGATCGTTTTTCTTAAACCGCCCACGCTGCCTATCCTACAATGCTCTAAATATTTCGGTAACTTCTGTTCACTAAAGATTTAATTATTTTGAAAAATATATCTAAAAAACAGTCATATGGAAACTAGTACTTATTTCAAATACTTTTCATTTTGTGCTTTTAAGTCATTGGGCCGTGACTGAGGCCTTTCGGCAGCCTAAAAACACTAGCTCATACGAACATACATACATTTTGTTACCCATAATTTCGCATGCCACACATGATGATTCAAATGAAAGGGCAGTGAAAGTAATACGTGATGACTGTTCATCAAGAACGATCATCATGTCAGAAATAAAGCAAACACATACAAATTAACTTTCGATCCTTGAATAATGCGATCTGGAGTATGATTGCGAGAAACGTAGTTTTATTTCAAAGAACTTGTGAACCCATAGGTTATTAGCTTATTAGTGTTATTTTTTTCTTACATCTTCTATGTTTTTTTTTTATCTAAAAAACTATTTTATGAACTGACAGTAAGTAAATATAGAAAATAATGACAAACTGTTTTATTTGTTTCTCAAATGAGAATTACTTGATTATCCTTATATAGCTTTACTAATCTCTTTCAGTCGGAAAGGTGCCTAAGATGCAGGTTTTCCACACTTTAAGGCAATGCTTATTCGTTTCTATATTTATTTCCTTAACAAATCAACTGCATACGTTGTTTATTCGCATTAGTATCAATATGGTTTAACTTTAAGCCTGATATACATATATACACTATAAATATAAATATACAAGTTTCATCTATATCGCGAACACAATTTACGAACATCCAAACCTTCAAACTTACACAATTTAAAAATAAAAATAATTAAAATAAATAAAGACAGTAATAACATTATAGTAGGATAGTTGGAAAACAAAACCTTTGAAATCTTGTTACCACGAAACTTTGTTAGACATTGATTGATACTGAGGTAAACCGTGACATTGTTCTTACTTTGTGGCCTAAACAATAATGAGTTTTATGAACTATCGTTAGGTTTCTTTGCTGTTTTATCGTGTTTTTACTTCTTTGTTCGCGATTTGCACAGTAAAGCTATAACGACGAAAACGTGCGTTTATTGTCTTTAGAAACGCTTGGTTTGGGTAACATCTAATAAAATGCACGCCATTTTGGTACGCTTACTTTTAATATAAAATTAACTGATAAAGGCATAAAAAAAGAAAGTGTAATAGTTTTAAACTGTACCTACTACCTATATACTCGTATAATATTCATTTGCACAAATACTCGATTATGAATAAAATACTTAAATAATTCAGCGTAAGATTTCCTACCTTAAAACAACAGAATTTATGAAAAAATATCATCAGGTACCTGCCTACATTACCTACCTACTCAATTTATTATTGGGTTAATTACTTAATTATTTTTGAGCGGAAGGGTTAGGGTGTATTACCTAAACATTTAATTTACTGCAATGAATGTTAGATTATTGACCTTACTTTATATTGTACTAAGTATAATTTATTTGTAGTTAGTATAATGTGTAGCATATTTTTTTATAAAATTATTACTAGTACAGTGCGTAGTATCTAATTTGCAAACCTAAAAAAACTTTCGTTTTCTTAATAGGTGAGCACTTACATAAAAATAATTAAAATTTATATAAGTAAAGAAAAAATTATCTAACCCAACATTAAGAAATTAATAAAAAAATACCTTTCTACGTATTTAAATTTTGAGAGTTTTATATAATAAAGTTAATAGTTTGAGAGCGCTTGTAGACGTTCGTTTTTTTCGCCCGACAACGGACCGTGTTTTTCACCCGGATTCGCGGTGGTGTATGGCGCGTAATGAATGTGTGTACACGCGCCGGATATCGGTCCGGTGAACAATTTATGCCGTTTGGATATCCGTTTATTGACGGTCCTTTGTCCGGCGATAAAAACGGAAGTCTATAAGCACTCTGAGAGATAAAAGAGATGTTAGAGTTTTAATAAGTAGTGTGTTTTTATTTAACAAGAAAAAACACAAACGTAAGTTTCAGAAGTTTACATGCGATTAATGCTACAAAGCGCTCGTGGTGTAGTTGACACGTTCTTGATTGATCGTTGAAGTTAAGCAATGTTTGTGCGCGGTCATAATTTGGATGGGTGACCGCAAGTGGCAATACGAGCTGAGCGCTTCCGTGCTTCGGAGGGCACGCTGAATTGTTGGTCCCGGCTTTTAAGTCGTTAAGCCATGATGGAGGCTTTAGGCGGCCTAAAAACTCCGTCACCAGAGTTGGCCACTAGCTCATACGAACTTACTTTACTTAGAATGGATTCGACCAAACTGGATTAAGTTTTTACTCGAGAGTAAACTACTGTTAGTTTGAATATTTTGACATTGTAAAGTTGACACCTTATAACCAAGATAATTTGTATGCGTATAATAATGTTCGGTTGCGCCTTCTAAACAATTGTATTTCGAATTACGTCGGCAAGTTACTCTGGAGTAAGATGACTTTTGGTCGAATCCAGCCTAAATGCTGCAAAGTTGCGTAGTCCGCAATTCAAAGGTCAGACCAACGCTACCTTAACCTTTGCTATCTAGCTATTTTAAGCTCAATGCAATCTTTCAGAATTCTTTCAGAGGTGAATTGAAAATAGATTTGTATTCAGAAACGGTAGATTATTTTCGATGGAATTTTAATAAAGATCAAAAGAACGTTTAAAATTTGTCGTATCTAGAATTTAGGAGCATAGATTAAAGTGTTATTGATGGTATAATGTCATGAGAAATTATAAGAGTCTACAATAAGAGCAATGGGCATGATTGTGGATGGATACAACGTAGTTGTAGGCCCAAGAAGAAGTACTGTGTGAGTACAGAAATGTGTATGGAAGGAGAGTACCTACCTACCTACTAAAACGACGAGTGACAGGAAAATGGAAAAAGAACACAATGCTGAGCCGATTCCAGCATGCAGCATTTAGAATGTAGGCCGCATTGGATTACGATGATGTTTTTTTTTTAATTTAGATCGACTTTTGTTTAGCCACAATCTCACCTGCTGGTAAGTGACGATGTGGCTGACGATGGATCACAAAGGTCTAGAAGACACTTATTCACTCTTGACTTGAAGAGACCCAGGTTATAATTTTCGGGGAAAACAGAAGCCGGCAGCGAGTTGGTGGTAGATATGTTAACGTCACATCGCTTAGGCGTTGCGAAGTACATTATCGTTTGAGAATAACAGTAAATAAACAGTCGGCGCTGTGTACGCATATTTAAAATTTCTGATCTCAAATAAGTTAAGGGTTATATTTTTATTAGCAAAGTAAATAGAACCCCCAAAACAGCTGTTTTAACTTTAACATATTCACAAACAACACTCAGTTCGCACCCTCGTGAAAACATAGCGTATGTTTGAATATCCCGAATGGGGTGTCCAACGGTTGGACGATTGTGTAAAACGACTACCTTTATTCTCCTCGAATACTTACCTACATTTTATGAATGCTCTTTGTAAACGGTTTTGTAGGTGCGAAGTTCTTTGTGAAAAAGTTTAGGTGTGCAATCTGGGCTTAGTTGAGTGTCTTTGGAGATTATTACAACATACATGACCTGTAGCACAGGTTTTTCTATACCTATTTCAGGCACCAGTCTCTCACAAAACAGGTTTTTATAATAACATACTTTTGATAAATTATTCTGTGTTTATACTTTCTGTATAAGTATTATGTTTTGTTTGTGAGAGAAAATAAATAAATGATTGAAATGAAAATGAAAATACATTTGCTTTACTTTCAACTTAAATTCTAAGTTAGAGTTGCTCTCATGAAATGTACCTATATCTATGCTAAGAAGCGAGGACACTTTTTTGAATGTTTTTTTTTAATATATACTTAAAATCAAAACGGTCACTATTACTGGTATTTAGTTACAAGAATATAATAGTGAATCATACTAACCCGTTGACTTCTTCTCTAATAATAAAGCCAATTTTCTCAAAACAGTTTAAACTAGGAAATAACTTATCAATTTAGTTTACTATTCAGAAAAAACAACGAGTCCAGTGTCTAGTCTAGGATCTAGTCTACAACATATTTTTCTAAAATGTTGACCAACAAAACACTTTTTCAGGCAAACCCAATAAATCACTAGATTTAAAGCAGACATTGAAATAAAGCCAAACCAGGGGCCTTTGTATACCAGAATTGGCCACTTGCTCATAAGAGCTTACTTATTTACTTTTTAGAGGCCGTAGTTTGACCAACATAGTAAAAAGTCCCGCGGCTCCATATTTCTTTCATCCTATCTTGCATGAATCGGAAGTTTGAACCGCCTTTGACCTTATTCCGGCATTTCGATGCAAACGGGTCGTTGCTTCCTAACTAGGTTACACCGTGCTTATTCCGGAAATGAGCCAATAAAAGCAAGTTTTTCTAAGCAGTCACCTAATGCATATAGGTCCTTAGGTACTTGATGGGCCTCCAATATCAAGTTTCAGGGAACTTTTGTAGTGCTCGCTAACCACTCGTTGCGTACTGATAGGTTAGTCACTCTTGATAGAGTCAAATCAAAGCGATTTTGAGCAGTTGCAAATGTTTGACTGATCTGTAGTAATATTAATAACAAAGCACTTCTATCCTAGGAAAGGCATTCCTGAAAAAGTCGTAAGTTAATGGTGGTCTACAACTCTACATCATCAGAGTCACTATAGCTTTTACGAATTCTTTGCATTGAGTAACAAGTGCAGTCATCATGATTCACAATTTTTGATTCACATCATGTGTCACAAGAATTTGGTGAGGATCTGTCGAGGATCTTCAGAGTTATGAACAAAAATGCACCTCGAGAATGCAGAAAATTGCTCAGCTTATAACATATAAGTCTTTTTTTTTTAATGTTTAATTTAGAAACTTTTATACTATCAGCACGACACTGTGCTAGTCTTGTTCATCTACGGCCCACGACAAAAACATGTTCTACCCACAGCAATTAGTTTCTTTGCTCTTTCGCCTTCTCTGGAAGCTTCGATCCAAAGATACACGAACATAAAGATGTTTGAAACGAAATCTATCTTACGTAGGTCTTGCCAAGATGTTAACATATGAATAGCTCCATATTATGAATAGCTTCATATTAACATGAGTATTTTCAGTTTGCGCAGGATCTGGGCTACCAGGGGATTAAGAGTTCATCAAGCTTGCGAGATTACTTCCATATTCATGGACAGTAGGGATCTCTCTTGAAATAATAACAGCTTGTGAATAAACCAATTTCTTGATTAAATTAACGTAAGGCTGTAAAAACTGTGGCAAAGATCTTTTACTTTACAGGGTATTTGCCATTAGGTTTTGACTTTTACGATTTTTTTAGGATTCGATTTTGAAACGAAATCACACAGCCTATAACAATAAGAACGTCAGCAATCGTGAACTATTTTAACACACTTTTCGACCGAATTCAAAAAAGGTTTGGATTTTGTGTATAAATATAGCGATGTTTGAATTTTCAGCACCAAGTCTTCTATGCATTTCACTCGGACTCCCGCATTACAGGCTTTAGATACTTAGGGCGGGGTTCATTCGCGTGTGTGTGTGTGTGTGTGTGTGTGTGTGTGTGTGTGTGTGTGTGTGCGTATGTGTTACAATGTTTTATGAAACAAGTTTTTCGAAAATTAAAGGATCGGTTTCTAGTTTTTCTAAAAAAAAAAATGTAATTAAGTCAGTATCAAAACTTTCCAGCACTTATAAAAATGCAAGAAACTAATGATTATTTCATTTTGTTATAGCGACCAGTGGTTCAGGCAGTGGGCCTGGAGGGGGCGAGGCGAGGAGGGGAGGTGACGTCACACCGCACGCGCAGCCTCAGAGGCGGCTCATCAAAGTCGACTTTGACAACCTTGAGGTAAGGATCTCTTTAGCGAGTTGTAATACACAGAAATGAGTGACAGTTCATACAGAAACGTGGCTCTTTGAAGCGCTCGTGGCGTAGCTTGCTTGATAGATCGGCGATTGTTTGCGCGGTCATATGATTGGGCGACCGCTACTGGTAGGAAGAACTGAGAGCTTCTATGCTTCGGAAATCACGTTTTATTGTCTCTAATATTACAAGTAGTTAAACTATGATGGAGACTTTCATGCAGTCTGAAAACTCTGGTATCAAAATTGGCACTTACTCAAAGGAACTAAGAAAATAAATTAAAGATTGTATTAAAAAACTTTGCTTCACTACAAAAAACAAACTCAGACGATCATGAATCATAACCCAATAAAACTCCTGATCCTTTGTTTACAAGATTTTCGTTGAAAACGAACAGAAAATAAGGACGAATATTATGCAGTTGGCAGAATGCCAACAGGGAAAACACTTTTGCACTCGTTGAAGGAAGTGCAACTTTGCCGGAAGGCTCTACTTGAAAAACATTTTCAGTTCTGTAAATGGAGTTTTTCGAGACGATCATTGTACGAGATGTAATGGTTTGATGATAAACAACGTGCAGTTTTCATTCATTCATAACACGACAATATTTAAACATTAACACGAGATTTAAACATTGAAGCTTTTAAGAATTGAGCCGTGTTGGCCGAGGGGTATAGTACCTCGACTTTTGATCCGAAGGTCGTGGGTTCGAATCCTGACCGTGCATCAATGGATTTTTCGTTTCGAAAAATTTATATGCGCACTAACACGAGCTCTAAATGGTGAAGGAAAACATTGTGAGGAAACCCGCGGCTTAGTCAGCCCCATACGTACTGACCATGTCTTTCCTGTGGATATGGCTGGTTAAGCTGAGAGGATGGTGTAGATACTGGGCTAGCCTACTCCATCTCAACATTGTCCCAGGCACTACAGTGTCCCGTTAAGTGTAGGCAAAAGATTGTCTCTGACACTGTATAAATCATCTAGTAAAGATGTAAAGGCCTAAGTTTAAACAGTGAAGGAAAACATCGTGAGGAAACCGAGGAGAGAAGTCTACAGAGCCAAGGTGTTATTTCATATTTTTTTATATTTCAATTTTTTTTTAGACGTTTATTGCGGTTATACAGCAGCTAAATTTACGTAAGCAGCTCATAATGAGATGGTTAATTTGATCAGCTGTTTCTTTATTTACATGACATATTTTTAAACATGTATTCACTATCTTTTGTGTGGTGTCTTTTCAGTCTTTTTCGACTTGCTGTCGATTCGGACAAAATATATTGGGACACAGTTTCCCAATTGACACTTTTGTTTTTAATATTTTTGTTACTTTCGATTCGGACACATCAAAGTCGTCATTTCTATTATTTTATACTTAGTCGAATTGAGTTGCCTTGGATCGTTTATATTACTCGTACGATTTTGTTTATAAAAAACAATATACATTATCGGCATCGTGTAGGTATTGAATCCGTTACAAGGATCCATTGCCTATAAATAAATTGAATATTCAAGTCTGAAAATTTCATAAAAACGTTTTATACTCCCACGTCCTACGTAAATAGCGAAAAATAAATTGAAACATTTCGCTCGAGATAAATTATTTATTATTTGTACTTACATACGCCTACATTTGCTTTGTAGGTGGATATCAAAGTGTAACAATATCTATTATCTACGGCGTAGGCGTAGTGCTACGCAAATAGGTCAGCTTAGATACGAAAGTTTTCTTAAGTTCAGACAAAAGGTTAGTAGGAAAATAATCTTAACTAACTTAGAATAAATATTTGGGAACGTTTCAGAAGTTCTGTTTTTCTCTCAAAACTTAAAACTTATTACTGTTTCTCAACAAAACGATATACGACCTTTTTACCCGGCTGACTGTCAAGTCAGACAGGGTTATGTAGATCGCGCGTTTCTATGTATGTTCGTGGGTATGTAAGTAATATTCTTTATTACCACGTTACTCCTAAACGGCTGGATGGATTTTGATGAATGAGGTATCGTTAGAATCGTCTCCATCTCGATTGTGCTCTAGGATACTTTTTATTTCGATAAATCAAATAGTGCGGCTAGAAAATGCAACAATGTGTGAATTTTCAAAATGAAAATCACGCCATCATATCAAAATCCATGTCAAAATCAAGAAGTTGGTGGACTGATATCAAATATATATTTTTTTTAAATCTAACATGACGTCTTCGAAGACTAAATCGAGTCTCAAAATTTTTGAAAATCTATTTTTCGCCCTAAATAGAATTGCTAAACAAAATGCATACTAAAACTTTATATTTAGTCACACGCAACGTTTAGAACAAACTGCATCGAAATTGGTTCAGCCATTTAGGAGATATCTCATATTTAAGAAATATCTTACACGCTTTAAATTTTACACACAGCCATCTGTGTGTCAACTGTCACAACAACGTTTAGGAAAATGCGCACGGCATCGAACCCTAGATACCTACCTATTAATAAAATTGTAATTTAATTTTGTGATTGATAAGATATTGCTGTTTCCAACTTTTCAGTTCAGCCGGGTTTTTTTATTTTTGAATAAATTGCTTGTTTACACAACCTTCTTTGGGATAAATCATTCTTGCGGTACTGGTTCTTATCTGGCCTGCTCGAGCAGCCGGCAATGTATTTTGAAAACGGAACGAGCTTTTTAAACCCTAACATGTTGACTAACAAAAAGGTGACTCGCCTAAGTTTTATTTAATTTTCGAACTGGTATGACAAAAAGTATGCGCCATTACATTATGAAATAAGAAAAAAAAAGAAATCCATATTTGAGCGCGCCTATTTTAATTACACTAAGTAATTGTCTATAAAAATAGTCTGCGTTTTTACCTACTTTAATTTATACTATATACATGTTTGGCACAAAAACAAGCCTTGGTCACAATTGAGCATTGCCGGACTCTGTGATGCGTGCCTCGGCTCCGCCTTAGACCGCTTACTCGCGATCGTCCGGCAATGCTGCACTTAGGGGCCGCGGCAGTAATGTACACTCCAGGAAACAAGGAAGTGCTCAGTTGTTATTATACTTGCCTCAATTATCCATTTTGCGATCGCGTTGATTCTTGTAAGAACGTCTTAGCAAGCTCTTCCTTATGAAACTTTGACTTCGCACTTACGTATGTACAAAACGCGCTGAAAACACGCTAGTCTGAAATCACCCCTTGACTTAGCAGTGTGAAGGCAATGAAGCGTTAAATAACCTACCAACACACTTGCGTTGCGACGTGACTCATTGTCATCCAACACTGGTCAACGGCGTGAAGAACTTGATACGGTCACATAATAGCGTATCAAATATCTAATTTATTTCGGTCTGATCTAGTTTATTTAAGCGCCGTTTTTTCCTTAAAGGTGCCTCAAAGGTGCGAGAAACTCGCTCCATGACAATTCAGTGACAAGCGATTATCGACCTTCTAGGTATGAATTCAATGATTAGTTTACATAAACATATTTTGACATGTGCTTTCGTAAACGGCGCATCATCTTAAAAATCTCTACTTCGAAAGATAAAATTGCTTTACGAATTGAAATGGTTGTTACCAACAAACAAAAACAGCTTGTATGCCTATCACATGATATAAGTAATACAACAAAACGGATATAATGATGATTATAATAAATGATCTAAAAAGCTTTAGGAAGCAACGTGCCTACAGGCTTAATGCCATAAAGTGCCTTAAACAATTTATGGATGGCGTCGAAATTATTTATATTTATGAAAAGCAGAGGAGATTAGTTATTATGAATGGTGATCCCTGAAAATATTGTTCATTGTCCAGATTTCTTAGTAGAGTCATGCAAAAACTTATTTTCTTGTGGCGTATAATCTTTCTGTTTTACTATTTTGTTGTTTTGCTATTTTCTTTTCTATTTACGTGAAAATTTAACATAAAATAGAAGCACTATCGGCTACAGACATAATTTAGAATCTTGACGTAGCTGATAATTCCGAGAAACCTTCGAGAAATATACGGAAAAAGACAAGGCCTACCTATCAAAATTTGTTTGAGAGCAATTTACATTTCAAACCAGGGCCTGTATTCTATTAAATGACAACCGCTTTGGTTTTGGTTCGAACTCTTAAATGTCAGCCATTTGGTGAAATAGTAGAATAGCTTTTCAAAAATTTGTACTGCCAAAGTTCAAAACCTCACCACAACTGAGTCGTTTGTTATTAGTAGTCATGGAAACAGTCGCTTTAGTTGAGGTTTTGGTTGAGGTTGATAAAAAGTTCGGTACGAGAATCGACGCCCTGGCAAATTATATCTGTAAGTACCTACTTCAAGCTTTATAGGTAATGGACATAGGTTATTTTCGTGTTTTCCGAATATGTCCGACAGCAGTGTATGATTCCACAAAACAGAATGCGACAGAAGTGCACGTCGTTATCAGCGCAGCACGCACGGGTTGCAACTAATTTGCTTTTCTTAAAAATGACATTGATATTTATTTGCTTGCGATAAAGTTGAAATTATGAGTAATCTTCATTTCCAAATGCCTTTTCGTCAATCGTTTTTGGTAATTTTATGCGATTGTTTCCGATGTTTTCCGAAACGCATTCTTTTCCTCGTTTTACTGTAATAAACTGTCTAAGAGCGACGCCACACGGATGCGTGACCGGTGACGCAGCGTTGTTTTCCGTACAAATCAGAAAGATAGCAGCATTTACACGCAAAGATATCTGTACAGATATCTGTACAGTCCAGATTCGTGGTAAAAACTCTACCGTGTAAAGGCCGCTATTACCACGTCACGGTGCGTGTCGACAGAACTCCGTTCTCTGTTGGAATAAGGCTGTTATCTGCGTAATATTTGAATTGGAGATATTTATACAACTGATAGATGTATTGTTTTCGTTATCAAAGGAAATTCTGGAAATTCGGTTGATTGAGTTTTGAAAATCAATACAAGATGAAAAGTTAAACTTCTCAGCCTTAATTTGTTTAAACTTTGGGTAAGGTGGAGTGCCGTAATTGCAACTGTCCGGTAATTGCAACTGGAGTCAATAACTCCCTTTAGGATCACTTTTTTGAACATCGATAGATGTGGTATTGAACTTCTTCTAAAAGTCTCAGTCTAAAAATATAGATGGTGTTGATAGGACCAAAACTGAGCGAATGACAGGCCTTTTTGTAAAACTGCCAATTTTTCGGAAGTGACGCCGCTCGGACGCTCTTCGTAATTTATTTAAAAAACTTGTTTTTCGTGGTTTTTCGCCGGTGTGTTCACAGTGAGAGTGATTATAAGACACAGTAAGTTATTTTTTATGTGTTTGTTGTATTCTACGATAAATCTACTCAGAGTTATGGTTGTAGTTACATTTGCCAGACAAAAAGTACATAGTCTTGTAATTGTAACCATTTTGTTTCTTTTTTGACAGTTGCAATTTAACGACCGATTTTGTATGAAGTTTGAAAAACCTAGTGATGTAACAATGACGATGACTATGTCGATACGTAATATTTTATTGAAAGGGATACTATCTACTTTCATACTATGCTATGAGTTCTTAGCAATTAGTTTGAGTGATTGAGTCCCTTCATTATGTTGGCGCTAGCGGAGCCCTTTCCAAAGCCGTTCAATATGTGAAACGAATATAAAAAGGCTGTTTAACTTTTAAAATATTACTTATTGCGATTGAAATAAAGTTAGAAAAAATAATTAGTAAAAGATAATTGAAGACTTTGAAGATAAGAGTAAAAGAGGCTGTTTCATAACTCAAAGATTACTGTGATTAAAATAAACATCGAGTCGATAAAAATCACGATAAGTTTCCCATCACTATTTGTAGTAAAATAGTTGCAATTACCGGATTCTTTGCTAAAAAGTGTTTTCGCGCAAAATTTGACATTAGTAGCAAGGGCATAGCTATATAAATCGAAACAACGATATTCAAGGCATGTGTTCTGTATTTTCCAGTAGTAAGCGCCATAGAAAAATAAGAAGTAAAAACAAGTAGTTGCAATTACCCGCAAAAACGGGTAATTGCAACTATTGCTCCCTCTGTCATGAATTTATACAATAGAATTTTATTCTTTATCGCTTTACTTTATTCATAACAATGATATAAATCTACATAAAATTTACTATAGAACAGATCTTTCAAAAAATACATTTCTGATACAAAATATAGAATTATCAAGCGATGAAGTTAGGACTCCACTTTTTTTAGTTGCAATTACGGCACTCCACCTTAATTAAATTTAATGTTTTAAATTGAGAGAAACCAAGTAAATTCAATAAGTTAATAAACTTTGGTAGGTATAGATAGGCTTATATTTACCTGTCTACTAGTTCAACATAATAAGTAATTACAGTAGTATCACAGGATATTGAAATGATATTTGATCTTATACGCACTAGCCGTAACTGTTGAAATGATTAGGTTAAAATATAATTAAAACAGTTTAAGATAAGAAAATAATTTAAGATGCCTTAATATTACCTTAATACCTACCACGCGAGCGAAATTGTTCTTAATAATTTTATTTAAGTATTAAAAATTTACCTCAATGCCTTACATAAAAACAACCTTTCCTCGACCTTTAATAGTTGCTTTCGTTTTATTGTGCAACCTGCCACAACAATCACCTGAATGGAATGCTGCTCTTGTCCATTCATCTCAATTGTGTAAGAGTTCGAAATGTTCAATACACTACAGGTTCCATTGTATGCTGATCAGAAGGTATTCAGTATCTTACAGGATGGTAACCCATCTATTAGGTTTACGTCATCCTACTATTAACTTTATTCAGTCCTAGCTTTCGCCCGCGGCTTCGCTCGCGTGGTACCCGGATAAAAAGTAGCTTATGTGTTATTCTAGGTCATAAACTATGTATATTCAGAGTTTCATTTAAATCCGTTCAGTAGTTTTTGAGTAACAGAAGAAGAGTAACAAACATCCATAGGTCATCATTATCGGCCTTTGCGTCTATTTCAGACGGTTTAAACAGTGCCTGCTTGTGCTAAGCACTTCCTTTTGTGGCTATATAAGCCGATTTGAATCCATAGGTACATCAATATTATCCTCACAAACTTTCGCATATTTTACTATTGTACGATTATAAAATCTGAAAGTATGTTTGGATGTTTGTGTTTCAATCACGTCTGGACTAATTTTGATGAACACTGGAATAGGCACACACAGATGACCTGGAATAGCAAAATAATAATATATGGCCTATTTAAAATGTTAGTTTCAGACGGTCAAAGCCGCAGGTGAAAGCTATTCTGCAATATGTTAAGCCGAGCCGATCTTCGCGGACGGCGTGGCTCGTGCTATCCTGCGTCGTTTCTCTCTCTCTGTGGTCGGCTCTTCATGTCTGAAGATCGTGATCACTGGTTGTCTTCGTGATAGTGTGGACAGTTTGCCTCCAACGAGTTATATTACCCTGCGGACCCCTGGCCATACCCCTGGGGGTAGGGTGGGACGAAACCATACCAATATAGTGGCTAGGTGGACCACATCGTAGAACCTGGCTTTCTTCTCTGCCTTGTTTAACCGCACCATAACATGTTACCCTTACTTACTAGGTTTGATATTCGACGTTTACAGCCACTGGCCATTAATAGGATTTATGCGTGTAAACATAACACGGCAAAACGCGAATCTAATTTACCCCAGCTGGTGTTTAGTTAATGAATTGGAACAAAGCCAGGTCACGAACAGAACAAATGATTTGTAGAAATAGGGTTTTCAGGTTAAAATGATTGTAGCATTAATAATTGTCCAGTTGATGCCTTTTCATCTAGATATAAGTCAGAAACAAGCTCAGAAAAATAATATTGACGCAAAGCCACTTTCACTTAGATCATGTACCAAAAAATAAAGGGACATCATGAAAATAAAATGGAAAATTGTGAAGTGAACTTAGGTATGTCACAGTTACTCTGCCTTTTAACTAAAAGGATGAGGTAAAAGCATTTTTTTATCTCGCAAATAAGAAAAAATCTACAGCGCACAATTATAGGGACACATTCCCCCTTACTTATGAAAGATGTTAAAAGTTGAACACTGGTTAAACAACGTCCTGTCTCTATTCGTCACTATCCACTAATAAAGACAGGACGTTGTTCAACCAGTGTTTAACTTTAAGCATCTTTCATAAGTAAGGCCCATTGGATTTAACTGTTTTCGATTGATAGTGCCGGTCGTTATGCAACTACACTACAGTAACTTACCATGCTAGGTATTGCAGATTCCTTTCACCTACCCTTCCCCTCACATTTCCTTTCAACGCCTTTCTATATGACACAACCTTTAACCTTTAACCTTCTGTAGGTACTAGTACTCTAAGTAAGCATAAAACTTATGAAATAATACAACTAAGGTGTACCTACCTATGTCTAAATACCTTAAAGGTATCTATAATATTTACCATATTTGGAATATGCCCGCATTTTGCAGAAGTTAGAATATATTCAAATATTCATACGTTGCTAGCCCATTGCAGCAATTAGAGCTGTTTTTCTTCACCGTTTAGAGCTCGTGTTATTGAGCATATCTGCTTTTGTAGAGGATCTTCGGAGTTATGAACAGAAGTGCACCTCGAGAGTGCAAAAAATTGCTCAGCTTTATGACAATGGAGTCAGTTTTTATAAGTTTTTAATTCAGCCACTTGTTAGGTCTCCTTTTATAATTGTGTCACTGTTCAAAGTCTGCCGCGGTGTTTATCGGTGTAAACGAAAGGTTATCAAGCAAATATTTGAAATCTAAGAGAAAACGTGTCTAATCTTCGCAACCAGTTCGAACGAAAATGTCTAGTAAAAGTCTAACAAATTAATTTCTCGGTTGTGATTCCCTGCGGAGACGCAAATTATGCTAATTTTAAAAGATGGTTTGTGATTATTTAAAAAAAAATCCAAAGATGTGTAGTTTATTGGAAGTTATTTACCTACTTAAAGTTCGGAACAAATGGGCTCCGTTTGTTCCGCAGCCACAAACGCCAGCGGCAACGTGTCGCGTGTATACAAAATTATATGAAAACTACATAAATACGTTGGTATCGGAGTTTTGTGGCTCGTATGCGGCTAGGCCATGTCGGTCCTTTTTCCAACTAATTTTGTATGAATTCAATATTTTTACAGAGTCACAAACATAGCACAAATATTTAAATTGTCAAAATAAATATTCCGATAAGATAAGATCTACTGAGTCGTGATTCGTTGTTTTTTTTAATTTACAAAATGTACCATCCTTTTGAAAAAAAAAACTTGTGAAGGAATTGACCCCTAAATAATGCAACGGTAAACTTTTCCCAACCTACATTTTCCGGAACAAAAAAATAGTTGAACCAGAATAATGTTTTTGGAAGCTTTAAATTGGCATTTGTGAAAAAGCTGAATCGAACGCAAAAACATTTAAAATGTCAAAATAAATATTCCGATAAGATAAGATCTACTGCCCATTTGAGTTAAAGTCGTGATTCGCTATTTTATAATTTACAAAAATGTAATATCCTTTTGAAAAAAACTTGTGAAGTACTTAACTGAACTTAGTAATGAAACTCTAAACTTTTCCCAACCTACATTTTCCGGAACAATAAAATAGTTGACCAGAATAATGTTTTTAGGAACGTTTAAATTGGCATTTGTGAAGAAGCTGAATCGAATCTAATAAACGGTTCACAGCCATCTAGACCGCAACCGCACCTGTTTAACTCCCCATAAAACGATAGTCTAATGATATTTGTTTTCATAGTCATAGAGTTGAAAATTGTATGTAGATATCGGTTGCGCGACAACTTTTCTTTGGAAAATTGTACCGTTTTGCTAACAGGGGAAATAGTTTGTTTTGATGATACTTGTAAAGATGTGTCAGTAGCTTAATTGCCGGAAATGTGTGAGTTGAATGACCTGTCTTAGGTCCTGACATTATCTTAGGTGCTGGTCGTAAAATGATGATCCGCAATGATTATGAGATGAAAGCTAAGTTCAGTGCCCATTACGCAAATGTGGATCTTGCGTTCAGTCGGCAACGACTGGGCAGGGAATGTGTTATACCTTAAACTACCAAAATTTAGCTTAGAATGTTGTTTTGAAAATAAACTATGGCACTCAAGGCTTCTCTATCTAAGAAAGACTAAAAATATTCTTAGGACTTTATTTTCTGACTAGAGTAGAATATGGATCATAATCACAACTTCTGGGCCACGCTAACATAACACAATATTATCATCATCAATTATTCACTGGACTATGTTTTCAGAGCTCTAACAAACTTGAAATAACTTTAGGTACATTTTTCACAATGGAGGCATTCGTGAAGTTAGCCGATTCGCTGCGCAATAGAACATTTTGTATGAAAAAGCTGCACTGCGCATCGAAACGACTAACTTCAGGAATGCCTAGATCCATCGTGAGAAGTGTTGGTAGGTAGGTACTTCTTTTATATCAGTGCCATCGTTTCTCCTAGAACTTTTCCAATCAGTTTCCATTCCAAAATTGAAAGTTCAAAATTGGTAAATAACCAAAAACCTTTGCTTCCAGGATGATGACGAAGACGACACAGAGACCTGCATCAGTCCCGAAGTTCAAGCGCCTCCGCAGCCCTTCCCTCGGCACACGGCTCCACAACAAGCGCCCAAGCCCTGGAAGAGAACCGGTAAGAGAAACCATACCTTTTGACTTTCACAATAGAATCTGTATTCCTGAAGCTGGCTTGTATTTTTGAAACAACAACTTTTTTGACCATCGTAATGAGGCTTGTAAAAGCCTCGCTGGGTTTGGTGAAGACTGACTTTGGAAAGACATAATAGGAACCTTGAAGACCACTATTATGGATCTCTGAAACAAACCAGTAACTAAAGAAGGTATAGTTGTTATGGTAAATCAAATAAATGTAGCAGATAGAGTATGTTTTAGAGTAGATAATGACCATGCTAACTTTTTGCAAAATGTTGCTCAGTAAAATATTTCTTTGGTTGGACATTTTCGAATAACCATACAATACAAGTTTTAAAATAAAGTGTCAAAATGGCCGCTATGCAGTTTTCACGATGAGAATTAGGAAAATAATTGCATTATCATTTTAGCTCCTCCTGAACCAATATAAAACGTGACTCGAAATACAGTCGTGTCTGTTGTAGATAAAGATAACAAAAGAAGTCAGTCCTCACCAAAAAAGTTTGAAAGAGCTAACAAGCTTGCAATACACTTGTAAGCAAAAGTCACCGTAAGCTTAGCTTCTTTCTGAAGCGATCTTTGATGATTCCTGTATGAAAAGCCACAGTTAGCTTAGCTTCGTTCTGAAGCGTCCAGTTCCTGTATGATTCCTATTATTCCTCATGCACACAAGTCACGTTGGATGTTGCAGAGGAGACACCGCCGAGGGCGCCGCCGCGCACGCGCATATCCCACGACGAATACCACCAGTTCTGCGACGAAACCCTTGAATGTATGCGTCTTGGCATGGTCTGGCATGCGCCTTTTATTTGCAACTGTTTTCTCGCTTTGCTGATTCACCGTTTCACAATTTTGACTCTTATGGAGGTTTGAAAAAGCTTTGCTATTGAGTGGAACATCGTTGGTTCGAGTTCCATATTTATTTCAGCGTATTATAGAGCAGCGTATTTTTTAAATATAGAGTTGTTATCGGCTTTATCATTTCACGATAGGAATCTTCGTTCATTCCAGGTTGGAACTAGAGATTAAACCAAAATATTACAAAGTAGGTAACTAATCGTTTATTTTTTATTGTGGTGGATCTCTATTTTTATCCTGGCCATAGAGTACTTTGTAAAATAAAAATCTCGGCTTTCAGAACTCATATTTTACTTAGTCTTCGTTTTAAATTAGTTACAATAAATGCAAAAGTTGGAATACCCATGTGAGTTGTATGTAACAGCAGTCATAAAGCTTCGCTAAGCCATACACAAAATGTGTGGATGTTTGTGTTCATTGTGGCTTCATTAATTAAAAAGTATTTTTAGAAAACTAGTTCTCATAGATCGATTCTCAACTAACCAAACGCAGCAGTTATACCGTATTAAAACGAATGTTTCTGCTATTTATTTGTATCGCTGCGAAACGGATTTGACTGTTTTGGTGTGCAACTATTGGTTCCTAAAATCTCTTTTTTTATAGCTATAGACCCTGGTTTAAGGTAATCTGAAGGAAGTAGTTTGTTATAGGTTATGTCTTAATACAAAAGGGTTCGACAAACAGGGAAGCCAAATGTTCTCTTTTCAGGATAATTTTAAGGTTCCCATAGATTCTAGCGACATTATATTATGTACCTACTATACGCGTAGTTTTCTTTATGTTTATTAAAACTTTTTGTCTGTAACTATCTTATTGAT
The DNA here is from genome assembly GCA_958496255.1 of Camptogramma bilineatum. Classification (NCBI taxonomy): domain Eukaryota; kingdom Metazoa; phylum Arthropoda; class Insecta; order Lepidoptera; family Geometridae; genus Camptogramma; species Camptogramma bilineatum. The sequence continues at coordinate 3,220,512 of OY292453.1, forward strand.
TATTATTCTTATCTACTCGTATGTATATTAATTATATTCTTAGTTGGCTTTAGATGTAAGGCATTTTGTAATGTGATGTCTCTGTAGGTAGGTACTAGTTGTAGAACAAGTTATAAATAAGTATCACAGTGTCTTTCACCATTACTTAACCGACTTACATCACATTTAATTACGTTTTGAAATCGAACACCTTTGATAATTACTAACAGTTTTTACACTTTCCCACCATCTATCTTGTTATCGTTGACAAGTCAATGTGCAGTTTTTCCGTCTTAAGTTATGATAGAAGTCTAGTTATTATTAGAAAGCATTAGGTATTTTATACGAATAAGTAACTATATTGTGATTTGCTTTCATATTTTTAGCTTTTTGTTGGTCTTGTAAATTTGATTTTAGGTACAAACTTTTTAAGTAGGTACCTACCTATATTTTGATAACTTTTTGTAAAAAAAAATATAGACTAACAATTGTAAATATCATTGTTATATTACCATTGAGTTATAATGTACCTACTACTAATAGTTCAATGTATATTAATTACCTATTCTTGCTTTCCACTGATCATTTTCCATACCTTCCTTTTTCTTTTATTTTTTTGATTTTGCGGGTAGATCAATATTTTTCTTCAATGTTTTCAGCAATCGCATTCTCTTTTTTCCCATGATCTCACCGTGCTTTTTTCAACAGCTTACGATCTGGCGACACAATGCCCGTCCCGTCGGGCATCGATGAGACGGCATACCGTCACGCATTCCACTTGCCCACCGACTGACGGAGCACACTCTCTGCCACATTCAAGGTACTTGGCATATCATGACTAGCTTCACCCCGATTCAAAAATTCAAATATTATTTATTCAGTAGGACCGCTATGACCACTTTGAATCGTCTTAAGAGCTAGGTGATTCTACTCCTGTTCTTTCGCGACCAACACCATGAAGAATCAGGGCAACAAAGACGGCATGGGGCTGGCTTTGGCCGATGCAAGGATACCTAGCCTCCTCTTTTTTCTTTTGACGACTTTGACGAGACTCACATTGTTCGACTGGCGCTTGACTATTTAGATTTAAGCGGATGGATCACCGAAAAGGAAGTTAGCTAGGCCCTATACCGTCTTTGTTGTCTTGATTCTTCACGGTGTTGGTCGCGAAAGAACAGAGAGCTGAAAAGAGTAGAATCACCTAGCTCTTAAGGCTTTTCAAAGTGGTCATTGTTAGCAATTTTCTAATTGCTAACAATGACCACAAAACTTTTCTTGAAATTGTGGTCGTTATGTATTTTGGCGCTTTGTGAATTAAATAAAATGGCACAAACGGTGACAACTAAAACACAAAAGAAAGATTGTAATTACCAATCTGTTACGTTATCCTCCAGGCCAGGATCTCGTGCGTCGTGCGCCGGCGCAGCTTCCATCGCCAGCAGCGAGGCCGACGCGCAGCTCGGAGAACTATCGTGGTCTCGCTCTTCCCTGCAGGATGAGCTCATCAAGTCGGTTAGTGGCAGCCCCGTCAATGGCTCGCATGTGAGTAGAGTAGACTCAAGTAGACTAGATGGTGATTAATGTCTTAGAGACAAACTGATCCTACGTACGCAAGAGACGGGGTGCGGGCGCAACGCTAGCTGTTCGCTGGCGCCCTGTCCGCGACGCGTCCTCGTCTTACGTCTCTTCCGTCTGGCCTGCGCCTTACGTAGGATACGCAACGTAAGCAACGCATTATGACATCTGACGTCCTGATTTTATATGAAAATAATACCTATGCAATTGAAACACACCTATCCGCGTCGCTTACGTTAGGTTTTTAATTGCTAAGATTTAATTGTTCTTTTTTATAAAATTGTAAATCGTTAATAATTTTTTTAAAAAAAGGTACCTAAGTATGTTTCTACTGCAAAGATTTTCATATAAAATCTAGACGTCAGGATGTCATAATGCGTTGCGTATCCTACTTAAGGCACAGGCCAGACAGAAGAGACGTAAGACGAGGACGCGTCGCGGACAGGGCACCAGCGAACAGCGAGCGTTGCGCCCGCACCCCGTCTCTTCTGTATGTTTTGCGTCGCGACTCAGAAGCGGTCCTTCCAGAGAAAATGTATAGAAATACATTTTCTCTGGAAGGACCGCGGAAGAGACAAAGTCCGTGCCTCGTCTGCGTCTTACGTCTTTTCTGTGTATCCAGCGCCTAAGATCAGTTTGTCTCTAGCTTAACCCTTTGACACTTCGCATTAGATATGTTAGATTAGATATTTAGTTTTCCTATAAAAGTTTTAAATTATACCTAGGTAAATCTATTCGTTCGTATTCTAAAACCGTATCAAGATGACAGTAGTACCTAACAGTTCTCTTTACAAAATTTGTAGGTAATGTAAATCTTTGAGCGGTTTCTGAATACAGATCAAAGTGTGCTAGTTATCTAGTTTCGTAGATGTGATAGTAGATCCAGTGTTGTCTAGTAGGTAGGGGAACCTGTTGAACCTCGTCCATTGATATCCCTCGGCCACCAAGGCTTATCTCGTAATCTGTGCGAGTTTTTTCGTTTTTGTCTGTGGCATTATAATCGTCATTGGTCAACACCAACATGAAGCTAGAATCGAAAAACCAGCGTGGAGTGAGTGAGGCGTGCGCATTAAAAATATAAAAAAGTGCTCAAAAAGAGGGTATTTTTAATTTTACTTTAAGTTAATTCGTATATAACAGTACATACTTACGAGATAACCATTTCATGCAATCAAATATAGGTGAAATGGACTTTAGATAGGCATAGAATTATCGACCCAAATCGAACTCAAAGTGCATTTTAAAAATTCGTTAATTTAAAATAAGGCAATGTTGTACCTTTGCCACCATATTTGCTTTGTACTTTGGACAGGGGCTCACGTACAAATTTGTATCAAGATATTAAACAGAAAAAAAAAACACCGAAGAAGGTTTATACAAAGAGGGAAGTCTATCTTGTTCTAAAAGCTGTAAAGTATTTGGACTTTTGTTGATAAATTATTATAATAGGACGCGATAATGATCTTATGATCACAGAAATTTTAAGAACTTATTGTTTTTTTATTATTCTAGCATAACTTAAGATAAAAATGTAAATTATTATAATTTTTTATCGAAAGTATAAACCATAAAAATGTTCTTTCCATTAATTTAAAAATAAAGCGTTATTTGATTCGATAACATGGTATTTTCATGAAAAAAGACTAGTAAGGTCAAGGTTCATCTTGCAGTGACCAAGGTATATCTGGTGTGTTGTACCTTCGACAAAATCCCATTTTTTGTTCAAATCGCTTTAACTTCTAAAGTATCATTAAAAATACAATTTTTTTTTCAAAAATATGTAGTTAAATAGTGTATCTTTACATGTGTCCATATTTGGTAAACCTAATTTCAATCTTTATAGACAAAAAAAATTAAATAAAATCGTGTGGCCGAGGTTCAACAGGTTCCCCTACCTACCTAGTAGTAGTTCAATAAACCTAAGAGCACCACTTGAATAAGCACAAGATGTACGGAGTGTCTTTATTGCACTGCTATCTTTTCTCATTCAGGAATATTTCCTTTAAGAAGATCGCAAGGAACACAAAATTTGTAGAATAAGTTAGAAAACTATTGGCTTGGGTGATTTACACACTTGACTATCAATTTGTCTAATCTAATGCATGACTGCTAAACAATGCAGAGGAAAATTCCTGTTTTTAAACTTATCAAAATTTTCAATTAGAATAGAAGTTTATTTCTTTTACCAAAAACCACTTAAGTGTGGTTTAAAACTATAAAATTAAAATTATGTAAAAGTAAATGATGATTTCCAGATGGTTCGAAACATTGTCTGTAGGTATCCTAAATCATCGATATTTGCCAGAACTTCCGTGTATTATTATAAGAAATAAACCTACCTACAACCAGTAGGTACAACACATGATTAAGGGAAACAAAATGTTAAAGATATATGTCTTTCAGAAACAATGGCAGGATGCGATAATGTCCGACGACAGGCTGTCGCTGACGTTGGAGGAGATTGTCCACATCAGGTCGGTGCTCACGAAGGCCGAGCTGGAGGTCTTGCCTGTGGAGGGCAGAGTCAAAGAAGACGTTGAAAAAAGAAGAGTAAGCATTCCTACAAGAGATAAACTTGGCAACGGTTATTTTGTACAGCAACATACTTTTGACTGGAGCTAGGGATGCTTAGATCAGACTAGCAGCGCCCTCGCGGCGTAGCCCCCGTAGTAATGGTATATGGTGATGATGATTATGATGAAAAGTAGCATATAAACTTCCTCAAGAGTTTTAGCTATCAAATGAAGAAATATTTTTTCAAATACTACCTACTCTTCCTGAGATTAGCGCGTTCAAACAAACAAACTATTCCGCCTTTTATAATTAGTATAGAAGTATAGATTAGTATCTAGGTATAGTTAGTAGAAGTAGGTATAGATCTATGTAAGGAATAAAGCTGAAGCTACCCAGTGTTTGTTATCCTGATATCATGCCTGGTTCGTGGTCGTGAAAGAAAATGAGTTGAATCAGAGTTCAATCGCCTTGCGCATAAAGACAATTCAACGTGTTGCATGGGTTAGGCATTTATTGAATAAGACCCCTTACTTTTGACTAATAAAATTGTTTTCGTTGCAGGTATGCTTCTTATGTTTGAAGACAAGATTCGGCATTTTCGGTCCGTGGGGCCAGAAATGCAAACTGTGCAAGAAGACTGTCTGTCAAAAGTGTTGTTCAAAGGTAAGTCATAAATAAAACATTAATTTCTACTCGTAATTTATCGCAATAAAAATTAAAAAAAGACAATCGGTCTATGTCGCGACCACGAGTTGACCGTACCTACGTATCTACCTACCATTCCCCTTACCCAGATCATCTATTCTATGCCCAGCTGACTTAAAAAGATCGCTAAAGCTGAATCTCAATAAGAAATTAACTATAATGCCGTCTCTTTTCACTCTCAGTCAATGAAAAGAGATGGCAATAGTTCAATTCCTTTAATGCGATGACGGAGGCCTTTAGGCGGCCTAAAAACTCCGTCACCAGAGTTGGCCACTTGCTCATACGAAAAGAAAAGAAAGAATGCGATTCTGCAAGCCTTCAAATGCAAATTTGCAAAACCTTTTTAAGCCCGCTGATGAAGATTTCGAAACATTATCGGTACCTAGGTAGGTAGGTATCTAAATCGACGAAATTTTAACATGACTTATAATTTTTATTAAAAACCTTTCAGATGCGAATACCAACGGAACATTTCGCGCATGTGCCAGTGGTGTTGCTATGTCCGTCGCTGCTGCCGTCGCCGGAGGAAGAGGCGCAGTCTTCCTTCCCCAGGAGTCTCATGTCCAGGCTGGTCGCGCCAGAGCATACGGTAAGAATTACCTAAGTACTTGACTCACCTACACCTGAATACTGAAATGCTACTTAGTTTACAATAATTGTACCTATGTTTCATAGTTTAAACTATGAAATTTAATTATTAAAGTCAGAAGAAAAATGTGAAAAGAAAAAAAAGTACCTAGGTACCTAAGTGCTGCTTATCATTTACTTACCTACATTAACTGTCATTTTTGTAGGTAAGTAGGTATACCGGTTCAGTATTCGGGCATACCTACCTAAGTCCTAGAACACACACAGCGTATCTTACGCGATTCATTTTACCTCGCATTCGCGTACTATGCGTCGCGTGATCGCGTCTCATGCGCGCCCTCATGGCCGCTGTACACACTCGTCGAGAGCCTCTCGCCGAGAGCCTCGGCCGAATACGCTCTCGTCGAGAGCATGCCTGTACACACTCGTTCTAACATTTGAACTGAAGACTTACGAGACAATGGACGTAGAAATTGCTGCTGCTATTTGTCTTTGTGCCGTGAGCTATTATAACTTTTTTAACATTTACTATAAAAAAAAAAATTCGTAAACCATGGAGAAAAAGAAGATGGTGGATGATAACTATGCACCGCAATAGAAACAGGTAAATACATAATAAAACTAATCAGAAAGCAACTAAATGAACGAGTGTGTACATGCTCGCTCTCGTTTACCTCGCGAGAGCCAACGAGACCCTTTGACTCGGGCGCAAAAAACCGACAAGCCACCGAGAGCGACCGAGACGAGGACGAGAGATCGAGACGAGACGAGAGCGCGCTGTACACACTCGCGCTCGGCCTGTCTCGGGGTGCCTCGACGAGTGTGTACAGCGGCCATCACGCAGCATATTAAACGTCGATACGCCGAGCGTAACTGGGCATAGAAGTGCGTCGTTGCGCGGCGCAAGATGCGCTGTGTGTTCTCGCACTTAGGTTGGTACCTATACTACAATTCTAAAAGTTTGTGGGTAGGTACTTACCTATGTTTGTTTTTCACTCACTTTTTCATTGTGCATCCTCTATTTCTCCTCTCCATTGTATTCTGTTTATCTTTTTCCGTAAATCCCTTCCTGCAGTGCAATTCGACGAAGTAACGTCGAATAAAGTGTGAATCGCGTACAGTTGTACTATCTCACGAAGTCCGTTTGGTCTTAATTGTTTATGTAGATGCACATGTACGTTGATTCTGTGTGCGTGGGCCGATTCTGAGCGCTCCCGAGCTTACGCACACAGAAACAACGTGCATGTGAAAATACACACAAATAAGACCAAACGGACTTCGTGAGATAGAACAACTGTAGGTACTTACCTGATTATCTTTTAATTCATCCGGTCATAAACGTTCATAATGTTACAGAGCATGGTAGAGAACAGCGTGGGCAGCGCGCCGAGCAGCCCCACATCGTCGCATCGCTTCGCGTCTATGAGCGCCCACAGCGCGCCGGGCTCGCGCGGCGGCTCCGCGCTGGGATTCAGCGACGCGCTCAGCGTGCCTCCCAACTGCATGTCGCGTAGTGTGGACGCGCACGCCATTCCGCCTACTACGCTCGACTGCAGGTACGTACTTTGTTAAGCGGAGTATCTGATAGGTACGTTACGTGCTACACGCTATGTGAGTAGCTCTAAAGTCTTAAGCAGGGTTTAGACTTTAGAGCTGATGATGAGCTGACAGCTGATTGTGTATTCTATCTACTTACTAATGTTATTTTGAGTAACGATATCGTACCGAATGCGCCATTACCTACAAGTTGATTTGGCGCAGCCAGTAGGATGTCACAGCGCATGTTCAGTAGCTTTACCTATACTTTTTGGATAAAACCAATTGCAATTTTGCGATACTTGGCTGTTATTTAGCTTTCAATCATGCATTACCGAATTATTTTTTGTTTTAAATCCACTAAGAGCAATCAATCTAATCGAGTGTTTTTCTATTATTTGTATTTAAAAAAACTTTATTGTAATTCCAGGGCGCGATACAGTCGAAGCGCGACCGGCGTAACGGCCGCGGAACGTCTCCGAGGCGTGCAAATGGCCGTCTGCCACGACTGCAAGGCCATGGTGCTTCAGATCATCAAGTCGAGTCGCACGTCGCGGTCCGCGTCGCGCGACCGGGCGCTGCGACATCTGACGCTCGATCTCGCGCCGGTTTATACCGCCGATTGCTAGATTGTGCGACTACCCTCCTATTTGTAATTTCGTCATCATCTCTTTAAAGCGGTTTCTACACGGTTTGAAATCACAGCTTCTACCAAGGTGACCTTGGCAGTTTCTACCAATGGCGTCATCGAAATTTACTGTCAACCAATGGCGTCTGTAGCGAAATTTACTGTCAACCAATGACATGCGAAATTCTAGCAAGGTCACCTTGGTAGAAGCTGTGGTTTCAAACCGTGTAGAACACGCTTAAGGCTGATTTAAGTCTCACGCTCACCGTCAGCGCTGATAGGCGAGTATCCTTATTTCATTGTAGTAAAGATCACTCGCCTATCAGCGCTGACGGTGAGCGTGAGACTAAAATCAGCCTCATATTGAATTTTATTGACCTACGGATGGTCAGTCTCAATCTTCAATATTCTGTGGTTCTTGCTGTGGCTGTGGCTATATATTTAGCATAGAAGTAATATCTATATCTAACCACAGTACCTACCTAAGCAAAATCACAATGTTGAATCTGGCTGTTAAAGAAATGTATGGTGACAATGATTTTGGAATTATGGATAGGAGAGTTAGTGGTAGACAAAACAGTAGGTACTTACCTACTTACATAAAATCTAAGTTTACATAAAGTCGGATATCTCTATTGCTGAAGCCATTTACTCGTAAGATACCAAAGTAGGTCTATTTTCAGCATTAGAAATACGATTGCAATGTATCATGTGCTAATAAGCAGGTAGGTACCTACCTACTGTTACTCGGGTCCTATGTATAATATAAGGCAGCTAGGCAGACTTGTAAATAGGCGAAGTAACCACCGACTAACATGCGGGCGTGAAATGTTCGGGACTAAGCACTTTATCCACTGGCCTAAGGTCTAATTTACTTTGACTTAATTTGGACTGGTTCGGTCTATGATAGAGTTGGCCAATGGATTTTGAGCTTTAAAATCAAATACTTGTTTAGTTTCGCTTTAAATATCCCGTGTCTTGTTTCGGAGTGAATGATCTACACAACCACAGTCAAAACTTTACAGTAACACCATTTTGATATTTTCCCTCCATGGCTCGTTTCAAATCCCTTGTTTTTTTGTCCCTCGAGTTCAAGTTTTGTTTATGATAACCGGCACAAAGTAAATTTTAACAAGTACCTAGATAGCTTTCATTTAGTTTTACCCAATAATTAAAAGTAGTGGCTAATTGATTCACAATAAAAATTTCTAGACGAGCTATGGAATGGAAAAAAAACAATTCTAATAAAATCATTTAAGTACTTACGTATCTTTAAATGTACCACTGAGCTCTCTGGGCAAAATCATCACTTTTTTTATTACTGAGACAAAATTCTTTCAAAATGTTTGTAAATTCTAACAATCTCGTTTTGAATGATTCTTGAGTCGATATCTATATTGGCGTTGTTCTAATATCTTAAATCGTATTGGCTCGTAGGAATGGATTAGGTGTTTTGGCATATCGGAATGATAAACCAAAACATAATTACGATTGTTAGAAATCATAACTTATGTCGATGAATAATCTTAATAATTGCACTACATTTTTAAGTATAGTACCTACCTGACCTTCTGTATTCTATAAACTGTGACATTTAAATTGATATTGTTGTTAATTCAAATATAAAATTGTTCAATTCGAATCCATTTGTAAATATTTCCAATTAAATTCATAAAATTATCAATACCTATCATAAAATTGTTAGCACTTATCGATGTATTTTTCCAGCATGAATCTATTTACAAATGTTTTTATAATTAATAAAACACGCAATTAAATTAATAGCTAAGAGCTTAAAAGGTTGTGTAGATTCTGTTCCGTAGGTGGACCACGTTTTAAGTTGAAAAGTAGACAAAACGAATTTTTTGACAATACTCTAGTAACTTTTTGACAGAAATTAATGTCTTTTAATTTATCGCACAAAACATTTTCATATTTAAAATTAATATTTATCTTACACTACGTATAACAGAGACATTCATCTATATAAACCTATTTTAATAAATAAATAAAAATTATTATATTCCTATAAATTATATTTTGTCACTACGAGTATTAGATTGTATGTATATTTTTTTGAATATTAAAATTAATGTTATCATAATGTCTACAATTTCAGTGTGAAAATAATCTGTGTTCAAAAGTATCGTGCTATGAATGTTGTGTATATAGAAAAATGTTTAACTGTTGAATTATTCTAACTCCTTGTATCACAAGCATAAGTAAGCATGTAAACCCTTGACTAATCACTTTATCTTCGAAGACTTAGGGTAAATCAACACGGAACAAATTATAAGGATCGAGAAAAAGCCTAATTGGCACGGTACCTAGTTTTTTTAGTTATTATTTTCCTATTATTATTCTATTAACTTGATCCAAAGAATTTGTATCCGTTTTGCCCGATAATTAGCATGAGTTTTAAACAAAAATGAATAAAAAAGACAATTCAGTGCTGTTGAGATTTTAAATTAAGTTGTCGTGCCATAATTATAGGAAAAATAAATCAGTTATTGAATGTCAAAAATGTAAACGAAAATCGCAGTCATTTTTCAACTTCAGTATAAATTAGTGCCTATTAAATAATTATGAACAAACAGTTAGGTATAATAATAAGTTTAAATCTATTTATTTTTCATAAGCATATTGGCATTATCTAGATAAAAAATACAAAAATATGCCTTGAAGTCGGTTACATGTCTTCGAAATATTAGTGCAGATTTTCTCATATTCCTAGTTTTTTTTCTAAGTCATGTTTTGTTTCTTCGTTTCTTGCATATTAAATGATTTCTCGTTAATCCTGTAACCGGCTTTCAATGAAGTCTGATTTTTGTTAATCCGTGTGTGTACGCCAAAGGCGATGTAACCTAGATAGTTGGTTCTCTCTTTCTTACTGCAAAAGAGCGAAAGAGAGATTGAATTGTCAGCTCTGTCTTGCCATTGGTGTTGAATATCATCCATTCAATGCCATTCAATTTGAATATCATCATTCCTTATGTGTTTAGATCTATTAAGTTATTTTGCCAAATGTGTAAGTAACCATTTCATTGTAAATATTAGAAACATTAGTGTCATCTTTCATTCGGTTACTTATAGTTAGCGATTTCTTCCAATGTTTATTGTACTTACGTACCTACTTAATTTTTGAACTGGGTTTTCCTTTCGGATGTGTAATGTTCTTGTAGGATTTAAGTTTCTGTAGGTCCAGTTTTTGAATTTTTTTGAGAAATGTCTTGAAAGTACTTAATAAATCTAAACATTAATTATTTTAGTTTATCGAAATCAGGCCTAATTTGCATTTACAACTTTACCTTCTTAATTATTTTATGTATTTGGAATCCCAGTTAGACTTAATTTTTGTAAATGTGTGTAAATTTTAGTAGTCTATCATAGATGTTACGTAGATTGTAACTGTCTAAAAAGCATATTAATTAAAATAAAAGAAATGGAAAATAATAACAAAAATTAAAAAAAATAATTACAGATCGTTATCTTGTTTTTCCTTACGTAACCCAATCTGATGGTCACCCTACATTACCATCTTTTAGAACTAGTATAAACTTATGCCCGCCTAGTGTTTTCTCGACAAAGTTAATGAAAGAAGAAATGAGAACTTGCTCAGTCAGTAGTAGGTAGAGATATTGACTTAATTTATTTGAAGTATTTTTTAATCAAAGTTTATGCAAAGTACACCAAACTTTTAGTACCGAAGAATAACATTATAAGTATTGAGAAACTACTTATCCGTCATCTACAAGTCTATTTATTGTGCCAACACAATAAAGGTTGATTCACGTTACACCGGGCCGGGGTCAGACAAGAATCACTTCATACAAAATGTATACCATAATGTTCCGGACGGGCCCGGCCCGATGTAACATGAATCAACCTTATAGGTGGATTCCACCTTAAATAGACAGAAGAGTAGAAACTGAAGAAAAGTAAAATAGAAAAATATTATACTTTTAAGTATAAAAATATTTTTCAAAACCGACTGCTAGTTCCTGAGATTAGCGCGTTCAAACAAACAAACTCTTTCGCTATTATAGATAGATTGTTAGAATAGGAATAAAACTTTTCTTTATTTATCACATTTTATTTGCTGTTCTCACTTTTGGAAATAAATTAACATTTTACTCTTACCTATAATACTACTCAAATCTGGTTCAATGGTTAAAATCGGCAACACTAGGGGACTTCTAAAATAAATAAGAAATAATAACAATTTTTTATTGATTCTATTTAAACATTACACTTAATAGTAAATACTCAGCCTACAATCAGCATGTTATCGTCGGCATATACGTGCGGGGGTACTTCTAAATTGAGGGGGGCTGGGCCCTTTCGGATGCGTCCAGATGCGTCGTAGTGGGAGCCGTGGCAGGGGCAGTAGTAGCCTCCGAAATCACCTGGAAATAATAAATTAAGTTAAATATGCTCACGATTGTACAGTACCATAATAATACTACGTATAGAATGGCCACTGCAATATAATGAAAACTACAGGAAGGTCGGTAGCGGCGTTTTGTGGTTGCGTTTTGCTCGTATGCGGCCAGCCGGAATAACATGTGCAACATCGAGAGTTGAGAAACAAGACTTCTCTATCGGTTAAACTGCTCTAACGTATGCGATAAGCTGGGTATCCACTTGAGCAGCCTCGTGACGAGCTGCCTCATCTTGAGCGTGCCGCGGGCTGCGGAAAGTACATGCGTCTCCACTTGAGCTCACATAATATCGTATCGAGCGGCAAGGCTCAACCCGAGCCACGATTTTCTCAATTCCTCAAAAACACATTACCTATCCCTTTTGCCGCGTACCGAGCACACGTACGTACGTCTCCACTGAACGCACGGCTCACACCGAGGCGTCTTTGAGCATGGCCATTTACCGACATGATTTGGCTCGCTCCGCGGCCGCCTCGTTTGGTTCAAGTCGCGGCAAGCCTCGACTCGCGGCACGGTCTCCACTAGATCTGCCTCGGGTCGAGACAGCCGCTCGGCCTGAGGCTGCCTCAAATGGATACCCAGCTTTAGAACAGCTCATCCGATAGAGATATCATTCTCGATGTTGCACATGTTAGGCCGGCAGGCTAAGAGAGATGCCACACGGGCGCTGCCACTGCGCTGCGTCGTCGCAACGCAGTGACTTCAACGCAATGAGTGCCACGCGAGCGCTGCGACGACGCAACGCAACGCAGCTTTCTCCGACGTCGAAGCGTCGACGTAGATGTAGGTCAATTTCGATTTTCTAAAGCTTAGAAAATCGAGGCTTAGAATTCGTTTAGAATCTAAACAATACTGCGCTGTCCTGCGTCATTGTCGTCGCACCATAGCACCCCTTCCCGCCTCGTCTCCCTCACTCCTTGTGCGCTGCGCGTGCGTTGTTTCGACGCACGTTGTTTCAGCGCACCGTGTGGCATGCCGGGCAGATTTGTATGTAGAACTACGGAGACAGCGCAACGGCAGCGCCCGTGTGGCATCTCTCTAATCAGGGCTCGGGTTTTATGTTTTGCGTGTGGTTCTCACCAGCGTTGGCGACGGGCACGCAGCCGAGATGCGTGCAGACTCCTATGACGACGAGCCACTCTGGGTTCTTTGTTCGCTGGTCGTCGTGTTGCGGGTCGCGGAGGGACTCCACGGGCACCGCCTGCTCTGTAGAGATCTCCTCGCTTGTCCTGAAAACCCCCTCTACTTATAAAATTCTGTTTAAATTGAAACACAGATTAATCAATTGCCATCTTTTTACCCGGCTGACTGTCAAGTCACCGGGTTATGTAGATCGCGCGTTTCTAGTATGTGGGTATGTAAGTAATATTCTTTATTACCACGTTTCTCCTAAACGGCTGGATGGATTTTGATGAATGAGGTATCGTTAGAATCGTCTCTATCTCGATTGTGCTCTAGGATACTTTTTATTTCGATAAATCAAATAGTGCGGCTAGAAAATGCAACAATGTGTGAATTTTGAAAATGAAAATCACGCCATCATATAAAAATCCATGTCAAAATCAAGAGGTTGGTAGACTGATATCAAATATTTTTTTTTCAAAAATCTAACAAGACATCTTCTAAGACTAAATCGAGTCTCAAAAATTTTGAAAATCTATTTTTCGCCCTAAATGAAATTGCTAAACAAAACGCATACTAAAACTTTATATTTAGTCACACGTTACGTTTAGAACAAACTGCATCGAAATTGGTTGAGCCATTTAAGAGATATCTCATATTTAAGAAACTTACCTGACGCATTTAATTTACACACAGAGCCATCTGTGTGTCAATTGTGACAACAACGTTTAGGAAAAAGCGCACGGCATCGAACCCCTAGGTGGGTAGGTACCTACCTAATAATAAAATTGTAATTTAATTTTATGATTGCGTTGTTGTGTTGTTAATGCTGTTTCCAACTTTACAGTTCAGCCGGGTTTTTTTATTTTTGAATGAATTGCTTGTTTGTTAGATAGTGTCAAATTATAGAGACAGGGCTAATCTTGAGCATGCACTGTTCAAGTTTATAAGTAAGTCCCTTACACATTATTATGTAGATCATGTGTCAGGCTAGTGCAGGATAGGGGGGGTTGGCACGAGCGAAGAGAGGCCTATGCCAAGCAATGGCATGAGATGGGCTGCGCTTGATGATGATGATGATGATATCCCTATCTAATCCTACTAATATTATAAACTAGCTTCCTCTCGCGGCTTCGCTCGCGTGGTACCCGGATAAAAAGTAGCCTGTCTTATTCCTGGTCATTATGTATCTATATTTTAAATTTCAGGCAAATTATTTCAGTGGTTGTCGAGTTATAGAGGAACAAACATACATCCATCCAAACATTCAAACTTTCGTTAAGTTTAGTGTGATACCCACTGCTTGCAGAAGTTAGCATTCCTTACGTGACAGATTGCAAGCCCGTCGGCGCTTTAGAAAACTAACTGGTTTCTTCGCGATGTTTTCCTTCACCCCGTTTTTTGTGACTTGCAAAAAACACAACTTTTGTCAGTTTTTTCGCCATCATCTCATGTTGATTTTTAAAACTCGGAAAACACCGCGGGGCGCAGCTAGTGATAAATATTTTGATTTGAATTTGTTTTTTTTTCTTCTTCCTTTTTTTATCTGCCATTGGCTCGTCATGTGTTCTGAGGGTGGAAGTTTTAGGCGCAGTTCCAGTGAAGTGCCCCAATTACAGCAGTTGAACTTCTTAGTTCCTCTGGTCAAGCGAGAGAATGTCCCATCTCTTAAGACGTTTTATAGTGTTTTGGTTGTTCAGTAATGATTTGAATTTGAAAAATTTCAAAATAAAAACTCACCTGTGACGGATGAACAGAGGCTTTCCCCTCCACTTGAAGGTGACAGACTTTCCCTCGGGGATATCGGAGAGTTTGATCTCGATCTTGGCTAAGGCGAGTACATCAGCCGCTGTGGCCATGGACGAGACGAACTGGGTGACCACGGTCTTGGCTGCGTAGGCTCCGGCCATGCTGCCCGCTGGAACATTGAACAAGAATTTTAAACTCTCAGCAGAGTAATTTAGTTTTTGATTTGCTTCTCTCGAAGAACTTTTCAGAACTAATAGTTGGTTGGTGTGGTTATCAGTAAAATAAATAAAAGTAAAAAAAAAAATTTAATCATTTACTAGAAGCGCCCTCGCGGCGCTGCCCCCGAAGTAATAGTTTATGGTGATGATAATGGTGATGAAAAGAAGCCTTAATCTTCTCAAAGAGTTTAGCGATCACATGCAGAAAGAAGTTTTCAAATCCACCTGGTAGTTGCTGATATTAGTGCATTCAAATAAACAAACAAACTCTTCCACTTTATTATATTAGTATAGAATAGGGTATAGATTCAGTAGGACCACTAGGATCTCTTTGAATCATCTTAAGAGCTTAACACCCCTATTTAAAGACAAGCAATTACTTGCTGCTAAGTAATTCCTCAATGAAGTCATTACTTGAGGATAGAATTCTTCAATAAAAAAATCTTATTCTATAGCAGACTCTTTATGTCAAAATCAAATGCAAAATGGTCAAGTTCTCATGCTCAAGTAAAAAAATGGTGACTATTACATGGTGAAGAATTCTAACCTTTGACAGTTCTGACTTCAAGAATATAGAATAAAATAATTACTTACTGGAGTAATTACTTTTACTCCTCCTCCTCGCATCGTTTTCCTCATTGCTGAGGGTCGTGATCCCCTGACCATGGAGTCATCTTTGTTTTTATAATTTGGCGCCACCTGTTCCTATCTTTGGCCTCGTGGAGCGCGTCATGCAGCTTGGTGTCCAGCGTAGAGCGGATTTGGTCCGACCATCTAAGTTTACTTTTACTAAGTAATCACTTTTACTTGTTTATAAATGCGGGTGTTAGATTCTACTCCTGTTCTTAAAAGATGACCCAAGAATGGTTCAAAAGATTAGGCTGGTTTTTTGGTCAGAATTTTTTGTTCATCAGCATTTCGATGAAACCAAAATCATCACTCAATGAATAGTGTTGATGTGCCTGAGACATTCATACAAATAAAGCCAGTTGGTATAAAGTTTACTTCACTATAAAATGAGATAAGACTAACCTCCAGCGATGAGATAGGTGAAGGACTGGCGCTTGTCCACGGTTTCGTCATACTTGGAGCTGGGGTCCTTGCTGTCTTCGCGACGGTACGCGCTGAAGTCAGGGTAGCCGATATCAGTGTGCGCAAAACGGACTTGGCTTGCCACTGGAAACAAGGTGTTATGTAACAAGATTTTCCTTAGAAAGCATCGCTTTTGAAACTGTTCCAGAATTACATAAATAGCTCACCACCAATTCCGGTTGTAGCCTTCAAGCCCTGAATCGGCAGGGATCCATGCAGTGAGTGCACTGTCGAGGTTTTAGGAAGAGGTTGAACCACCGATTTTTCGATGGGCGCGTGCACGGATACGATTGGCTTCAGGCCGTTGGAGACAACTTGGGACGTGGACTTAAAGAAGGGAGCCAGATGCCCAGCCCTCACTACGGAAGTCATTTTGCTGGGGCTATTCGAAATACGCAACAAAATTGCTTTTACAATGCCAAATGAGCAGCACAAAAAGTCGCAAAAGTGCTTGAACCAGTGCTGCCAGCTCCTCTATATACGAGTCGCTAGCTTCCTACCTATACCTACGCTAGTTAAATTAAATTCAATATTTAATTATCAACTTTCAACATCAAAAGTCGCCAGAAAGTCATCATGAGAGATAATTTTAATAGAAATATGTAGGTATGTAACAAAAAATAAAAAACATATAATATCTAAGTGGGTAGATAGTTAAAATTAGATTAAGAAATAGGTAGGTAGGTACCTACTTAGACGATTGTTCGTTGACGTTCATTGTGGTCAGAGAACCACTTTAATTATTTACATTAATAAGTAAGTAGGTACCTAATTAATTTTTTTTTCAACATAGATACAACTTGCCTTTAAAACTGTTGTGGTATTTTGAAGATTTCAAAAATCTTTATAAAAATCTGAATATGGACTTCCGCAAAGTCACCCCTCCAATTGTGTCGCTTTTTGGTCACTAAGCCTTAAGCAAAAGTCGTCATTTCTGGCGACAAAGTCTCTAAATTGGCAACACTGGCTTGAACTTGAACGAGACGTCATTGCCGTGCCATCTGTCTTTCTGTCAAATCATTATCAAAGTGACTGTCTGCTAAGTCATTGTCAGGTGCAGTCAGGTGCAGGTGTCAATTATAAGTTTTTTTTTCTTCATTTTGGCTTCACACTGTTTAAGCATTTAGCCAGTGATTAACAGGTGACTGACAATAACAGCTAGAGTCGGATTCAGCACTGAAATCCGATAGACGCAGCGCTGCTATCGCAGAACTAGCCCCCCTTCAAGGGCGGATCCAGGGGGGGGGTCATGGGGGTCATGACCCCCCCCTGGACCGGGTTGGGCCAAGCACAGGACCTAGGTGGACGACTAATTAAAATTATTCTATCGAACATGTACTTCAGGATTTTGAAAACTACCTCCAAACGCGGTGCTCGGATTGTAAAAGTTGGTATTGGAACTTTAAAACACGTATTGTGATTTTCGTGAAAACGTGTTTCAGGATTTTCTTTAGGAACATTAAAAAAATTCGTTTCGCTTCATAAGTATTTTGCGAACAAAGTGAGTTAGTTATGTATGTCTTGTGTATGTCTAACCAAAGAATAAGAACCGACAAGCAGCCAGCCTTTTCATTGAGCACCGTTAGTAAAATCAAGTGTCACATGTTGAGTTTGTCTACAAGAATCGCCAGAGAATTGGAAGCGACAAGCAGCCAGCCTTTTCTTTAAGACCCGTAATAGCAAAATCAAGTGTCACAAAATGTTGTATTTGTCTAAAAAAATCGGCCCGCTTCGCTCGCTTTTTAGCTTCATGAGTATTTACAGTGCAAAGTGAGTTATGTCTGACCAGAGAATTGGAACCGACAAGCAGCCAGCCTTTTCGTTGAGCACCGTAATTAAGGATTAAACGAACTTACCTGTGAGTGAAGTTCTATCCTAATTATACTAGCGCCCAGTCCGAATAGATTAGTTGTTTTCTTATTTATATTACTACTTGTAGGTAGTATCGCATAGTTACTACCACTCTGCACTAAGTTGAGAATTCAGACTTTTTTTTTTTTTTTTTTTGTGGGTACCTGTCTACCCCGCTCGGTAATCGGCCATCTTTATTCATATAGTTAGGAGTTAATAATCTCAACCAATTTTATTGATGTTTTCCCTAATTATGTAATATTGAGGGATAAGTGTGTGTTTCACGCGCGTTGGGCGGGCGGGACACACTAATCTATTCGGACTGGGCGCTAGTATAATTAGGATAGAACTTCACTCACAGGTAAGTTCGTTTAATCCTTAATTATACTGCGCTTCCAGTCCTCTAGATTAGTTGTTTTCTTATTTATATTACTACTTGTAGACTTTGAGAGTCATTAGGGAAAACAATCAATAAACTTGTCATTTTCTGAAAACTTAAGAAGTAGGTTTTTTGAAAACTTAGAGGTAAGTATTCATTATAAACCGTAACTAAACATTTCATATTCAACAGAAGATCTTAAGATCTTGCAAATCCTTGTTTAAAATTTAGATCACTAGATTTAATTAATTAAGTACTTAATTATGTAGGTAGTTATTCTGATATTAATCAAACACCGAATAAGTCAGATCTATAGGATCATGGTCAACTATATAGAATATAGACATAGTATAGGTATTTAAAGAAACGAGTAAAGGTAATGGACCGCTTGTACCAGCCAGCCGGCTGTGTAACGGACGGTATTAATGTTCACACCGACTAAGTGAGCTCGTGAGATGGCAACTGTGCTGTAAGCGTTAATAGTGTGAAATATTTTCTAAATCAACTTGAAGCGATAAATTATATTGAATTGAATTGAATTGATCTGAAATTCATTTTGTTCAGGCAGTAGGTAGGCCTTTTATTCAAGAAAGGTAGGGGTGATACTGGTTGCTTATAACCTAGTCTTGAGGTTTTAATTTTGTATGAAATTTTAATGATTACTATTTAATCTCATAAAATCTTATTGTTTTTTAGACAATTTTAGGAACTCAATGTGCTCGAGAGCTAGTAACATAGTGACATTTATTTAGTTTCACCAACAAATTTATTATTAGGCAACGAACCCGTTACGAACGAACGGTCTAGAACAAAGTTATCTTGGAATAATACACATTTAGACAAAATTTTCAAATGGTTGTCATCGTGGTCCTAAAATTAAGGACATGACCGATCACGAGTTTAATAATAAGTTTCATAGTAAAAACCCTCGTTGAAAAGATGTATCATAAAATAAATTGCCTACTTGAAGTACAGAAATGTCATAAAAATCAGTTACTTAGGTAACTTAGTTTAACAATATAATATAATCATCAAATACAAGTATCTTGTGTCATATTATTGCGTCGAAATGTCTGCTAATTATGCGTATAATATTATGTCTAACGCTGAGTTTTGAATATTGCGCCAGGAAATGAGTTGCATATCCGGAAACCGGAGTACGATAATAATGCATGCAATTTTTCAGTTTCTGTAATGAGACAGGATTTAAAAACCGGATATTACAGTTGTGTAGGCCAGTATGGTCCTACCATGATGTTCCTAGTTTTGTTTGTCATAACTTTTCCAAGCGTTTCTAGAATAGTAGAAGAAAGGAAGGAAAGGCATAAAATTTCTACTTTGTCCAAGAGATGGTAAATGAAGCTACAGTCAGTGCGTCAGGATCACTTTGCCAAGACCTATTGGTAGTAGTATACTCAATCTTTGATTGATAAATTATTAAAAAACTAAAGTGCAAACTGTCAATATAAAAATCAAAAGATAAGTCAAAGTTTCAAAGGCCGTATCACTTAACTCTGATAAGCTGATTCTATGTCAGGATGACATACTTAATCTAATTACTTGAGACAAAATTGTCAAAAAAGTTATCACAAATTGATGAAAATGTAACACGCAAAAACACATAACTTCTACTTTAGCACCAATACCAAAATTCAATTTTATAATTTGTGCGAAACGTGGATATTGAATACTTTCCAGTCTTAGACATTACTTAATACCCGGGACTTTCCAGTCTATTGAATTGTTGTTGGTATGCGAATTGCGGCAGTGTTGTCGATTCGTACAAGTATCTGGAAGTCAGATAATGTTACGAGCAAAAAACTTTTAAGAGCTTTGAATGCAGCAAGTAGCTCAAGATACCTGATTAATAAAAAATTAAATAAATTAATTATAATTAATGAGATTTTTCTGTTTCATTATTGACCACTACCGCTCGCAGTACAGCCGTTCTAGGAAACTCCCACACCCCATAGTTGAGGCGTCAGAGAGAGACAGAGAAAATTCAGCGCCTTCTTAATTGATGTAACATCTCTATTAATAAGCTACCAATTGATATCAGGCTGAGGGGACTGAGGAAATCACATAAGTAACATAGGTACTCAACCTATTTTAATATCCGTCTTCTCAATTAAGAGTTGACTCTTTCCATTTGTTAATGTGTACCAGCCGTACCTATTCAACGACAGGGCAGGCTAACACTAAAGTCACTTATTTTTTAAATCTTCAAAAATCTTTGATATTATTTATTTCTTTGACTCTCGATGAATTTTTTTTTTTTTTTTTTTTTAATAAAAAAATTTTGAGATGAAGAACTGCCATTCAGTAACGAAGCTAAATAATAAATAATAGCTAAATAAGTACTTTAGTACCTAAGCTTAAAATGGTCAATTTAATAAAATTTATCACTACTGGCTGAGTGCGCAAAAAATTATTTCATACCTATTTATCCTTAATAGGATAGGTAGTGCGAAAGTTTGTTGTACGAGACAATTTATTTTTATATGAAAGGTGTCGAGGTACTCAGCTGTAGGTATCCAGTATCAGCGTTGCTGCGACGACGTCCGCGATGAGTGCGCGTGCCTCGATGGCGGCGGAGGAGGTAGGGCGCGGAGGCGCACAGGAGTTCGCTGCGAGGAACGCAGTTGGGGCGACCGACGGCGACCGACGACGCGACGTGGCGCGCCGTCCGGCAAACTGTATGCCTACTAGGCAGTGCGGTTTAAAAACTTGACACGTCGGTCTGTGGTTTGGATTGGACCTCTTCAAAAAATTATTCCCGTTAAATATAAAATGTGTAAATAATAATTTGGTCAAATAAAATTATGTGAAATAAAATTTTTATAATAAATAAAAATTAGGACAAATGAAATTATGTTAAATAAAAATTAGGTCAAATGAAATTATGTCAAATAACAATTAGGTCAAATGAAATTAAGTTAATAAAAATTAGGTCAAATGAAATTATGTTAAATAAATATTAGGTCAAATGAAATTATGTCAAATAACAATTGGGTCAAATGAAACTAAGTTACTAAAAATTAGGACAAATGAAATTATGTCAAATAATAATTAGGTCAAATGAAATTATGACATATGAAACTATTTCAACTGTTGTTGTATTGATTGAACGTTAGGTTAAATGATGATTAGGTGAAATCTTCTTCTTCTTCTTCTTCGTAATTAGGTGAAATGTTGTTTAGTAAATGATTTGCACTTGGCTTAGGCCCGTGTTCGTCATTAAACTGATTCAAATGAGTCAAGTAGATGAGTATCAAAAAACCAATAATTGTTTTAGTTGAAACATACTTTTTTAAAACAATTTGATTTGATTTTGTATCACAGACGTGTCTGTGTCAGAAGTCCCACTGTAAACAGTTGTAATTAACCATCGGAGCGTTATTGAAAATAAACTGATGATGATAGAGAAGTCACCAATTTTTATAGTGTCCTGTAATAATTTACAAAACACTACCTACTTAGATACTTATAGGTAGTTAAATATTTTATTATCCTTAGTGGATGTTCAGACTAGTTATAATAATGATGATGCTGATCTCATTCTAAACAGAATGTGTCTTTGTATAGTGGAAGACTACTTTAGTCTAGGTAGGTATATATTTTTCTCCAGTGGAAAACACGCCAACTGTAGGTCGATGCAGCGAGACAGCGCCAATGACTGCATTTATACAGAATACGTCGATACGTAAAAATCGCAAGATAAATACTGTATAATTTTTTAATTTTTACAGTGGAAAACCACACTTTGGTATTATTTCATTTGAAAAGGAACAATCTTATCAAAATTTTCAATTCCGACGGGATTCGAACCCGCAACGATACAAGCGATCCTCCTTAGGCAGGAGTGCCTTTACCAATTCTGTGATTGTTAATAAAAGGTTAGGTTGCAGTTAACAGCGGAAAGAACGCCAACCGTAAGTCCATGCGGCGAAACAGCCCCAATTACTGATCCGAAAGGTAAACACCTGTTCCACTGCCTGTAGTCCAAATAGGCTAATGATTGTTTGTAAAAAGTTATGTTGCAGTCCCCAGGGGAAAGAACGTCAACCGTAAGTTTATGCGGCGATTATGTATAAACCATCTCAGTAGGTAGGTACTTAGGTAATTTGCATTGGTAAGTAAAATATTGCACGTAAATACATGTAGGTATAATTTGATAACGAGGGTTATCTGTTTATAAAAGGTTAGGTTACGATCCCCAGCGGAAAGAACGCCAACCGTATGTCTATGCGGCGAGGTAGCCCCAATGGCAGCTCAGATTGCATTTATTTCTATGCGGCGAGGTAGCCCCAATGGCAGCTCAGATTGCATTTATTACATTACGTAAACACGTAAAAAATTATAGGTAGGTCTGTCTACTGGCAGCTCAGATTGCATTTATTACATTACGTAAACACGTAAAAAATTATAGGTAGGTAATCACCTGTACCGCTGGCACCGCTATCCTCACAATGTCGTGATTTGTGATTTGGTAAAAATCAGGTCCAATGTACCCGATGTCGTCACATCGACGTAGTCTCCCATCCTTGATCCTTAGAAAATTCCTTGGAGCACAACACAGTTAACACTTCATTTTTTAAATAAAACGTAAAATAAAAAACACTTTCGAAAATATACGCGAAAATAACGAGCGAGAAGTGCGAGTGGCTTGAGCACTAAAATGCGAATGAATAAAGATCGCCGATTACCGAGCGGGGTAGACAGGTACCCACAAAAAAAAAAAAAAAAAGTCTGAATTCTCAACTTAGTGCAGAGTGGTAGTAACTATGCGATACTACAAGTAGTAATATAAATAAGAAAACAACTAATCTAGAGGACTGGAAGCGCAGTATAATAGCAAAATCAAGTGTCAATGTTTATTTGTCTAAAAAAATCGGCTCGCTTCGCTCGCTTTTTACTTCATGAGTATTAATTGCGCAAAGTGAGTTATGTCTGACCAGAGAATTGGAACCGACAAGCAGCCAGACTTTTCGTTGAGCACCGTAATAGCAAAATCAAGTGTCAATGTTGTATTTGTCTAAAAAAAAAATCGGCTCGCTTCGCTCGGTTTTTAGCTTCATGAGTATTTACTGTGCAAAGTGAGTTATGTCTGACCAGAGAATTGGAACCGACAAGCAGCCAGACTTTTCGTTGAGCACCGTAATAGCAAAATCAAGTGTCAATGTTGTATTTGTCTAAAAAAAATCGGCTCGCTTCGCTCGCTTTTTACTTCATGAGTATTAAATGCGCAAAGTGAGTTATGTCTGACCAGAGAATTGGAACCGACAAGCAGCCAGACTTTTCGTTGAGCACCATAATAGCAAAATCAAGTGTCAATGTTGTATCTGTCTAAAAAAATCGGCTCGCTTCGCTCGCTTTTTAGCTTCATGAGTATTTACTGTGCAAAGTGAGTTGTGTCTGACCAGAGAATTGGAACCGACAAGCAGCCAGACTTTTCGTTGAGCACCGTAATAGCAAAATCAAGTGTCAATGTTGTATTTGTCTAAAAAAAATCGGCTCGCTTCGCTCGCTTTTTACTTCATGAGTATTAAATGCGCAAAGTGAGTTATGTCTGACCAGAGAATTGGAACCGACAAGCAGCCAGACTTTTCGTTGAGCACCGTAATAGCAAAATCAAGTGTCAATGTTGTATTTGTCTAAAAAAAATCGGCTCGCTTCGCTCGCTTTTTAGCTTCATGAGTATTTACTGTGCAAAGTGAGTTGTGTCTGACCAGAGAATTGGAACCGACAAGCAGCCAGACTTTTCGTTGAGCACCGTAATAGCAAAATCAAGTGTCAATGTTGTATTTGTCTAAAAAAAATCGGCTCGCTTCGCTCGCTTTTTAGCTTCATGAGTATTTACTGTGCAAAGTGAGTTGTGTCTGACCAGAGAATTGGAACCGACAAGCAGCCAGACTTTTCGTTGAGCACCGTAATAGCAAAATCAAGTGTCAATGTTGTATTTGTCTAAAAAAAATCGGCTCGCTTCGCTCGCTTTTTACTTCATGAGTATTAAATGCCCAAAGTGAGCTATGTCTGACCAGAGAATTGGAACCGACAAGCAGCCAGACTTTTCGTTGAGCACCGTAATAGCAAAATCAAGTGTCAATGTTGTATTTGTCTAAAAAAAATCGGCTCGCTTCGCTCGCTTTTTAGCTTCATGAGTATTTAATGCGCAAAGTACCTAAGTTATGTTTGACCAGAGAATTGGAACTGACATGCAGCCAGCCTTTTCTTTGAGCATCGTTAGCGACATCAAGTGTCACACAGTGTTACATGCATTTGTTTTAAAAAACGGCTCGCTTCTCTAAAATAGTTACTTAGGTACTGCATTACGTAGGTACTTACTTATGAAAGTAATCTAACACGTACGAAGTCGCGGGTAACGGCTAGTTAAATTATAACTTCTTGTGACTTGACCACGACTATGTGACCCCCCCCTGGCACCAAAGCTGGATCCGCCCTTGCCCCCCTTACGTTACGTTAAGTAAAAAATTACTATTAATTGTCCAAATATGGCTTGAACAATAATAATTAAGCTAGTTTGTACGTTCGTTAGCTCTACACACCTGAACAACTGAACGACCTTGAATAAAAGACCCTAGTAGGTATACTTATAAAACAATTTAGTTCCCGCTTTTTCCGTAGGACTTGAGTGATGAATTCTACTCTACAGCGCAGTGGTTTCAGGCGAGAAGGTAGCTTTCTCGGGTCAGCCGCACGCAGAGACAAGGTCAAGGCATTTATTTTTATGGTCCTGTCCTGGGTTCTCGCAAGGTCCATCGATTTTCCCGCGCTACGGCTACGTAACGCAAATGGGACTAGATTTTTTATTTAGGAAATTAACTCTAACTTGGGATATTGCTAAAATTTACCTACAGAAAAGGATGAGTATAATAATTCCTTTCAAACAATCCCTACCTGCTTTATTAAAAGGTAGGTACCTACCTTCCTCCCACACGAAAAAAGATTATAAAAAATGAGCGCGGTATTCGCTACCGGGGTGACTTTAAATCACGGGGTGAAAAAATATTTGTTATAGGGTCAATGTCAATGGTCAAAAATTTCATCAATGTAACACCCGTTGACGGTACCAGTGTAGTAGGTACCTAGGTAGGTTTATTAATAAAAGTACTTACCTACCTAGGTAGGTGTAGGCACCTGCGTTAACGGAATGCAAGAAATAGGAAATAGGTAGGTACCTACCTACCTATCTACCGTGGAACCCCCGAACTTTGCCTAGTGTAGGTAACTTTGCCTAAATTATAAAAAGTACGATATTTATTTTCCTATCACAACAACACTTATTTTTGTTCGTTGGTAGAAACCCAAATCATAAACAGCCAATACTGCACTATTTAACTTTAAAATAACGGCAGCCATTTCATAGTAGTTGCAAAAAGTTTTCGGTGGAAATCGCGCAATTTTTTGACTTGTCCCACAAAATTATGTCATTGTGAGGAACTGGTTTGAGGTACGTCTTTCATATCTTTACAGTAGTTGGCAAATATGATCGGCTTTCGAAACACAATTATCTCATCTAAATACTATGATTATTGACAGAAATATCTGAGAAGGCAAAGTTAGGCGCAATTTTTTGAATAAAGTTTTCCAAACTTTGCCTACCCTAGGGTTGTCAGTTTTAGATTTAACCAACAGAACAAAATGAGGGTTATGAATTTCAAACCACTCCCGTCTGTTTTCTTTTGGTATTTTTAACTAAGACATTTCTACTTTAGCACCAATAAAAGCGGTTAGATGTTCGTTACTTTTTTTCAATATTTTACTATCCATCTATGTACCTACTTTTATTGTTACGACTTGAAAAAAGTAGTGTAGGACACCCTCTGGCTAGGTGGAGTGATGATCTTCCAAAGGTCGCCGCGCCGTGGATGCAACAAGCCATGGACAGGATAAAATGGCGCAGATTGGAGGAGGGCTATGTCCAGCAATGGACTGTATAGGCTGATGATGATGATTACTTTTTTGTGACAGCCCTGACTTTTGGCGCATTTTGTCGGTAAATGATGCCCTAACTTTGCCTGCCATCATATAAAGTTAAATATAATTATTTGGAGTAGTATTGAGAATATAATCTATAAATGGTTCAATATATGATTAAACTGCATTAAAATCTATATGATTTACCAAGTTTTACAGAAAATATGGACCTCAGGCAAAGTTAGGCTCGTTGCCCTAACTTTGCCTACTTTTTTGACAGCCTCTACTGTCAAGGTTTTCAATGCTGTGAGCCTAGCACACACACACATTGAAAGCCCTTTAGTAATTGGTTGACTTCAGCATGACAGAACCGATTATTTATGATCAGTTTGGCGCAAAATTTAAAAAAACTCGAAAAAGTAGGCAAAGTTCGGGGGTTCTACGGTACCTTTATAGCGAGTTGTGACTGCTTTTGAATACATTTTATTAAGAAGGTACCTACCTACCTAGCTGCTTATAATATTCAAGATGTTAGGTAAACTATACCTAGGTATAGGTACCTACATATACCTACCTACCTACATACACCTTCATAAGTACCTACCTAGTTATGAAATACCTAGGTAGGTACCTATACCTACTTACAAAAAAAACTCAATTAAGTAAGTAGGTAAGTATGCACTTACTACCTAGGTTGGTTAAAGAAATTGTAAGCACATACATAGGTACCTACCATACCTAAGCAGGTAGGTACCTACTAATATATAGGTAGGTAATAGGTTTCTATAAAACGCCTTCACGCACGGCCTCGAAGTCGTGAACCGCCTAACATTTTTCATGGTCATTACTGCGCTTTGGTACCCACTAGATATTATATAATCTGTGTCAGCGTCCGTGGAGCACGCAGTTACCACAGATTAGGTAAATCTATTATTAAAAGTTACGTCCACCGAACTACAAACAGTCATTCCATTCCTTATGATTAGACACATACTAAGAAAGTTACCCACACTGTTATTATAATCCTTGATAGGTACGTACACACACACACATAAAATACATGTACTAAGTATAGTATTTGTATTGCGTGCGCCACGATGATTATCGTCGTCATCCATACAATTTTGCAGTTTACAGTGCATGATCTGAATTTACTTCACGGTAAATACCTACCTGCCTATCCTGTAAGGATAGTTACCTACCTACATCCGTCAGTAGACCGTTAGGTAGGTAGAGTAGGTACCTACCTACTTAAGAACGGGTAGTTGGGTAGGTAATGTGGTACTTAGGTACCTACCTACCTATAATAAGACCTAGTACTTACCTACCTATTGAATTAAACGTACTTTCGTACAAACTTCATGAGCGTACAATATTGGTAGGTAGGTAGGTAAAACAGTAAGCAGTTCTTATTAGGTAGGTACCTACCTAAGTGTTTTTTTCGAAAATACATTAAAACGCACTTAATTCCCCCACAAAAACCAAAACTTTAATTATTAGAACGACCTTCATCATGCATTTGTAATTTTAATAGTAGGTAGGTACCTATAATATTTCCGCATTATGTATCTACCTACTTGTCTACCTAGGCAGGTAGAAACAAGCCAATAGGTAGGTAGGTAAGGTACAATAACGTAGGTACCTTAGGTCCCTTAAAAATTACTAGTTTCCGGAAAATGATAGGAGATGGCGCTAGTTGCACTTACATTTCCGAATAATCTTGGATCTGTGAATTTGTTTCTAAGACGCTGACGTGAGACGTGTTGTTTGTAAGAATTGTTGCTGTTAATAGGATTGTTATCTATTGGACTTTCGACTTGCTCATGCACCTACCATACTAAAAAAAACGATGAATTACCTACCAAAAATAATACTTAATTGAAAAAATTAGACAGGTAAGTACCTATCTAGAATGATTTATCCTGACTTTGCTTGCGTGTTCAAAAATAGACATGTAAACCGGGGTTAGATTGATTAAATTTTGAGTTAAAAGTAGTCTAAAACTTTAACGGGTCTAACTAGACAAATCTGTCAAAAAACATATTCTGGACGTACTTTGAATAAATAAAAATTGGTCCAATAGGTTGGTTCTGAGAAAAAATAAATAAAACAACGCTATTTTCCATCGACTTGATAATAATGGGTCACTTTGATACACCTTGTTTTAATTTAATTTAGAAAGACACCCTTTTTAAAAATACTAAAAATTGGAATTTTTCTCATTCACTTTATAAATTTTTTGATCCCGAACGGCTTGCTTCCTAGCACTAAACTGATTGACTAAATGGCGAAAAAGTTAATGCTTCATATTAAAAGAAAAAAAAAATCATCTCCGTTTAATTTTAAGTGAATTATAGACCAAAAAGTAAATATTTTTAGTGTTAAGGGTCAGTCTCCAAAACAAAAATTTTTGATGTCCGAGTGGAGAATCCTACCTTACAGTAATAATTTTTAACAGAAGTTTTTTTTGTTAGATAGTTTGGCCTGTTAGCTACCTTGGGCACTCAGAATTATTGATCTGACGTTATTGTAAATGTATTTAAAAAAATCAGAAACCTCGAAAACTTGATTGCTGTGGGCTGTCCTGACTCCAGTTTGATTCAGAAAATAGTACGTAACTTTTTTGTGTTCATACATTACGATATGTTCTTTATTTATTCTACAAACCAAAAGGTTTACTTGACTTGAATTAAATTAAAAGTTAACAATAAATGAATAGTTTCAGTTTAATTCGAAAAATAAGTTATGTCCGCGCGTTTTTGTTGATCGCTGTGGATCGACATGAATCCATGTCTACATCCCTAGTTGAACTCTTTAACCAATCGGTTTTCGCCATGTACGCTGTCATCAGGTATGCTCTGTCTACTGAGGGGGACAGGCATGTACTGCGTTGCCATGTTGCTGAGATATAGAGATAAACAGTTGATTACTTTGTCTTTGGATTTGTAAATGTTTGATTGCTATGCTACCTTTTTCTCATTTGTTATTCACTTTGTTTAGGTTTTAATTCAATAATTAGAAGGGTTTTAGGGATGTATTTACCATGTAAAAATTATAGCTTTCTACTGTTTTGCATCTCTGCAGAATCATTGAATAAGTTACTTTTTTTGATTGTTTTGGTATTGATCGCTGTGGTCAAAAGGACCATATCGATCAAAATATTGCATTTTATGAGAAAAAGGAAGCGTTTTAACAGTTTTTATTTACTTTCACCTGTCTCAGTATCTGTCTATTTGTATGTCTGTGCCTCTTCTACTTATATTTTTTCTATTTGGGTGTTTACGATTTACGAGTATAAGGGTAGATTGTATACAAATTATCGGAGGGATATGCGTCTAATTGTGTATTAGTCCTTTTTTGAACATCAAGAGGTTAGTGATACTCCTTAAAATTATTTATAGATACTGTTTTAGCATCAATATTGATCGCTCTGGTCTTAAAATTTTCACACCTAAATATTTCAAAAACTGGTTGATAAAATTAGGGGCCAATATGAAAATAAGCTTATTTAGACACCTCCTTTTCGAAATAAAAATACAGAACAGTAATAATATCACAATTGAAAAAGCACCATAGCGATCAACCAAATACGCCAATTCTGGAGATCGACCCTTAATCAAATTTGCCCCGTGATTTAAAGTCACCCCGGTTTACCGGCATTCGTCTACTCGTCACTTTTGAAACTGGTCTTTTCTGACGAGTTGACGAAATTCAAATTATGTAGGTAAGTTAATTATTATTTTCATTCGTCAACTCGTCAGATTAATTTAATCAACATAAAGTACCTACAGTCATAGAAAAAAGTGTAATGCTTTTTAAAACTATAGGTAGTTCCGAAAAACGGGTTATTCCCGCTCGTCCCCACGTGTCGTCCCCATCGGGGACCAACGGGAAAAAAAATTCCCGCTCGTCCCCACTTATAATTTCGATGGGGACGAACGGGAACTCGACTTCCCGTTGGTCCCCACTCTAATAATGTTTTTTTTTTTTACTTAAATCAAAGCAAGTTAATTAATACATACATGGTTTAATTGATTTGAAACAATGGAGTATAGCTCTGCTTTTCCTTTAGATTTAAATTTTCTCTGCTTAGCTTGGGGCTACATGATGCTGTGTGAAATGTCCAGCATTATTTATTTATTTATTTATATTCTTGAATCAAATTATTAGGGCAACAATTATTTTTTTCATATACCTAACGATAATAAAATATAATAATAAATATAAATATTGCTGGACATTTCACACAGCGCCACATAGTACAAGCTTTGGGGCTGGAACCCCAAACTAAGCAAAGCTTGTACTATGGGAACCAGAATACTGATAGAATACTTATATGTTTTTTTTAATGCATACTCTAAAACACCCAGACACCGAACAAACATCTATGTTCATCACACAAATGTTTGTCCTGGGTGGGATTCGAACCCACATCCTATAGCACAGAAGGCAGAGCTAGTACCAACTGAGCTAAGAGGCCAGTCTTACAATATTCTGTCAGTGTCAAGTTGTAAGAAAAAAATACAACAAAACCCGAGAAAATTTAAATTTAAAGGAAAAGCAGAGCGATACTCGATTGTTTCAAAGCAATTATACACAACCGACACAAAATAATAGAAATAAATGGGGGCGCCACTGTGCAAGCTAAATACGCGAAATAGATAAATTCTCTTTTAGATGTAAATTATTACTTCTGACTGACGTCTTCGGCACCTGTACCATAGACAAGAAACCTGTACTTTACCATAGATTGGTAGAGAAAGGGTTTCCAAAGTACTAAAATTTTAGTTGCCGTGTCAACCCGTTTTTGCCGGACTATACCTATGTATTAATGTACTTGCTTTGATTTAAGTAAAAACAAAAACATTATTAGAGTGGGGACCAACGGGAACTCGAGTTCCCGTTCGTCCCCATCGAAATTATAAGTGGGGACGAGCGGGAAAAATCTTTCCCGTTGGTCCCCGATGGGGACGACGCGTGGGGACGAGCGGGAATAACCCGGAAAAACTATAGGTAGGTTACAGTGGGTACCTACACCTACCTATTTTATTCATGTTAGGTACCGTGGAACCCCCGAACTTTGCCTAGTGTAGGTAACTTTGCCTAAATTATAAAAAGTACGATATTTATTTTCCTATCACGACAACACTTATTTTTGTTCGTTGGTAGAAACCCAAATCATAAACAGCCAATACTGCACTATTTAACTTTAAAATAACGGCAGCCATTTCATAGTAGTTGCAAAAAGTTTTCGGTGGAAATCGCGCAATTTTTTGACTTGTCCCACAAAATTATGTGATTGTGAGGAACTGGTTTGAGGTACGTCTTTCATATCTTTACAGTAGTTGGCAAATATGATCGGCTTTCGAAACACAATTATCTCATCTAAATACTATGATTATTGGCAGAAATATCTGAGAAGGCAAAGTTAGGCGCAATTTTTTGAATAAAGTTTTCCAAACTTTGCCTACCCTAGGGTTGTCAGTTTTAGATTTAACCAACAGAACAAAATGAGGGTTATGAATTTCAAACCACTCCCGTCTGTTTTCTTTTGGTATTTTTAACTAAGACATTGCTACTTTAGCACCAATAAAAGCGGTTAGATGTTCGTTACTTTTTTTCAATATTTTACTATCCATCTATGTACCTACTTTTATTGTTACGACTTGAAAAAAGTAGTGTAGGACACCCTCTGGCTAGGTGGAGTGATGATTTTCCAAAGGTCTCCGCACCGTGGATGCAACAAGCCATGGACAGGATAAAATGGCGCAGATTGGAGGAGGGCTATGTCCAGCAATGGACTGTATAGGCTGATGATGATGATTACTTTTTTGTGACAGCCCTGACTTTTGGCGCATTTTATCGGTAAATGATGCCCTAACTTTGCCTGCCATCATATAAAGTTAAATATAATTATTTGGAGTAGTATTGAGAATATAATCTATAAATGGTTCAATATATGATTAAACTGCATTAAAATCTATATGATTTACCAAGTTTTACAGAAAATATGGACCTCAGGCAAAGTTAGGCTCGTTGCCCTAACTTTGCCTACTTTTTTGACAGCCTCTACTGTCAAGGTTTTCAATGATGTGAGCCTAGCACACACACACATTGAAAGCCCTCTAATAATTGGTTGACTTCAGCATGACAGAACCGATTATTTATGATCAGTTTGGCGCAAAATTAAAAAAAACTCGAAAAAGTAGGCAAAGTTCGGGAGTTCTACGGTAGGTGTTAATAATTCTTAGAGAGTAGGATTAGGATAGGATGCGTTTTTAGACGGAGTTGTGATAGATAATAGCACAGATAATAGTCGCGCGGGGCGCTCTTGGGAGGGCACGGCCCAATTCAGCGCGGCCCAAGTGCCCATTCCACAATGAATTTATTGCCATTTGCCGCATACATTGCATGACAGAACTATGGTATGCTCGCTGTTTCACCAATTAGCGACAACAAACTGCGTTGTAACGTGACGTGGTGGGAGACTAGTAGAGCGGTAGGAGAGCGTCGCACTTTATCGCCACATTCACATTATTTTTCTTTCAATAAAAGTTGAAGTGAAATCACAAAATTCCTGAATTCTGTGAGTGAAATAAAAAGACGATGATGCTTGATATTGATGTTTCTAAGAATGGATATTTGAAAGATACACTTCTCACAATGGATCTAGGCATTCGTGAAGTTAGGCGTTTCGATGCGCAGTGCAGCTTTTACATAGAAAAATTTCTATTGCGCAGTGAAACGGCTAACTTCACGAATGCCTAGATCCATTGTGAGAAAGTGTATCTTTCAAATTTCCGTTCTTTGAAACGTCATTATCAAGCATCATCTTTTTATTTCACTCAGTCTTTCTTCAGTCTTTTTATTTCACTCACAGAATTCAGGAATTCTGTGATTTCACACAACTTTTATTGAAAGAAAAATATTGCGAATGAGGCAATAAAAGTGCTTATTAGCCAAGTCCTGATTCATAAAATAAATTGCTTACCATTATAAAAAGACGTCTAGGTTGTTTAAATCATTTTACATCTAAGACTGGATCCCCGATACATTTCCGAGGTCGAGCCGCAATAATGGCTGAACGCAAAATTTATACGCACTTCAGCTGCATTGCTGTCGTAATATTTGATGTTTCAGGAGCTCAAGAGGAAAAGTGGACAAGTCCATTTTAACAAATCGTCTCATATCACCGAAAACTTTGGATTGAACTTATCTAGATTGCAGGTGAATGTTAAATCCTTAAGGTCAGTAGGGTGATAGTGAACCACCAAAATTTTTAACGAGATTTGTGTACCCCTGCCCTGTAAAGTCTAAGCACTATGTTATATAATCAAACTATAGGTAATTTATCTGGCTTTAAAACCGCATTCATAGATTTATCTAAATATTAGTTTTTTTAATGGGATTTCATGGTTCACTGTGTACACCCCTTGGTACACAGTGGACATAGGGGTGGTACACAGAGAACCATAGTGCAGGTACTCCACTCTATAAAAAGGAATGATATCTGCTCAGTGAACCGAAAAAAAAAAAAAATAGTAAAATTTTACTTATTCCTTTCGTCCCTTGCTCCTATTTTTCTATTTGGCTCTCCGCCAAATTGTCTGGTCATTTGGCAACAACAGTTAAAGTATAAGTTGACACCTGTCTCGTGAGTTCAGAGACAGAATACGAAGACACTTACACTTCCGTATGTTTGTTTGTTTATATTAATTTACAAGGCAAAGGGCAAGGCGAGGCTTTTTCAATGCTAAGCACTCGATAATTTATTCTAATTTTATTTAGTCACGTTATTAGGTACGTAGGTACCTACTTGTTTATTAATATGTAGGTATTTAATTTTAAGCAGTTGGTATCAATGTGAAAAAATCTTCATCTCAAATCCTACTATTACAATTGATACACAATCAAATTATTGTGTGTGGAGTATTTTATCACGAGAAACTTTTTTTGTGTTTTTGTTTAAGTATTTATTTGTTTTTATTTAGTCTTTGTGGTTCGAAAAGTTTTTACTTAACCCAAAATTATTATGACTTGTTATGAATAAGTAACAGTAAGAATACCTACCTAGAAGCTGTTTTGTACTTTAGCTATTTTATACCTTTTCAATCTCAATGAAATTACAAACATTAAAGATGATAATACAAAAACGATGTCCTAGTCCAAGATT